>CM051512.1:32809897-37809897 GCA_028015205.1 Mytilisepta virgata
TCGCAAGAAGACTTTCGGAAATAAAAATCATCAAATAAACAAATGGAATTTCAAATATTCTGCTTCTTTTGAAACAAGATCCGTCAAGATATGGCTTCAAAATATTTTTTTTAAAGGATACAAATTTGTATGAAAGGCACTGTAACATATCGTAACGTCCCATTACTTGCCCACCCATTTTACAAATGCCTTGGACGGCATGGCAAAAAACAGCGATTAAGACAGCTTCCTTTCCACCAATCCTGATAAATGCACAACACATTCAATTACTACAATTAGATGTAATTAGGTATAAACAATTGTCACTTTCTTTTATTAGCATTTTTATCACATGTCCTCCATCTTTGTTCCTGACGCACCTGCTAAAACGGTGGTGTGAGATTTTGACCCGAGAACGACGTTCCCGGAAAATGTTCGTTTTGTTTGGGCACAGATTTTAATCTCGATCACTGTTCTCGTGTTAAGAACACCTCGCCCAAAGACACCCTTTGAGTGTGGTACCAAGTCTTGTCATCACCAATTCTTATATAGTAGGTTCTGCTGACTATATGAAAAATGAAAGGATATGGGGTAAATGTAAATGAGACAAAATCTCAATGAATACATTGAATAAAAAGCAATGGAACAATGCTTTTATTGTTGTTCTTCATCTTGAAGTCACCATAAGGCCTTCAACAATGAGCAAAAACTCATACCCCATGTTAAGTTCAAGACGGCCCCTAGCACAGGTTTAAGAAGAATTCATTGCTAGATGTCGATCAACACTACACATATGTTTACGTTGTGTTTCTTGCTTACATTGGTTGGTTGTGTTGGGTTGATATTTTCAGCCAATGCAAGTGTTTCGTGTTCTATTATTTTTTGTACATTTTATTTCATACACACAATCAAAAATTTGGTATTTGTCATGTTCATGATGTTGGAAGTAAATTAGTTTTCTGCACAAGTCAATAAAAGAGTTCCCAATATTTAACATGATTGTCCATACTGATAGAAATGTAAGCATCAATCATAAATGATCTGTAACTCAAACATGCTTTGAAATCAATTATCGGTTATTATTAAATATGGAATGATAAATACATAACATTACATTAGCTGTTCATGTGTCATATCGTCTCTTGCAAGTTTTTCGAAAAAGATATTTTCACTTGTCAGTCATTTGGCCTGATATTTTATCAAACAAAACAAAATTTGTTTAGATTACTGTATAAATAAGCTGCTTAGAGTTATTTTAGTGGGACAATTCAATTGTAAATGGCGAAGCCAATGAGCAAAGTTTTTTAGAACTCTGCTGTTGCTTGATATAGCAAGAATAAGATGGACATATAAAACTAATATAGAAAATGAAATATATTCTCACCCTACCCAAAATGCTTTCATGTAGAATTAAAACCTAGGTTACTTATGTCCGACAATAAATAGGCTATTTTTGATATTTTCAAAAACAAGCTTTGTTTTATGCTAAAAATACCAAAAACTAAATGAAAAATTTTCAGAACTCATCTAATCATCTCAAGGAAATTGATAAATTTTTAAAATTTTAATTACACTTCAATCAGTAGGGTGAGAAAAACAGAAGACACAAGACAAGAATTTCTCCTCCAAGATAAGATATTTTTTTTACATTTTTAATAGTTCCCCATATAAAGCCTTGTCTAATACCCTTGATTGTATGAGATATCTTGATTTGTATCTTCACAAATATTTAAATGCTAATCATGCAGGTACTGTAACGTTTTAAGTAGACTGGACAGTGTCGTTAGTTGGTTAAGTTTGACTGATAACATTATTTTGGATATTCATAGTGCTTAGGCCAAAACAATATACAGGTTTATGGTAACCTGCTGAGTTAAGGCGGTCAGAAAATTATTTTTTTTTTTAGATTTTTTTTGTCTGCCAAAACATTTTGTGGTCAAAACTGGATTTTCTCATGAATATCTTTAATTGATTGACGAAAAGCAGTCTTTTATAGGATGAAACAAAATTCAAGTGCTCCTGGCAATATTTGGATAAAAAAAGATTTGGGTCGCCTAGAAGAATTCTAGAAAATAAGGATTGGTCCGACTAATGTAAACACACATTTTTTTGGTCATAGTTATACAATATAATATAAAATTCCATGGCCAAATGAGATGCTGTACATTTCGACACAGCAGTGTTATATTTTTTGCCATTTTTGTTGTATATGAAATCCTTAACATTTACTGTAGTATAATTCTTCTTAGAAGTTTAGAATCATCAGGCAGTAGGCCAAAAGTGTTCAATGATTTCTTGAACTTTTCTTGCACTAATTCTGCATAATATTAAAAGTAAAAACAAACGTAAACATAACTAATGAGAATGGTCTTCCTAGACCAGAAAATCAACAATACAAATTATACAAACCTTACTGGAGTTGACGTTAACAAAGGAAGAAACTCAAGATCTTTTAAAACAATAATTTGACATAAATTAAAAAAAAAATTTATACATGTATAAACATTGTCAAATGCTCAAAAAATTAGTTTCTGTTTTCCCTACCTTTCCAATTTTTTGTGTGCCTACACTATAAGTTAAATAAATTTATGACAATATTGAACAAAAAGATATGTGGTAAATAAGACAGATGTTTACACACAGTGAATTGATTTTATCCATTTATTGAGCTGTATAGCCAATTTGCACCTGATGTCTCATCAGCAGCACTTGGACCAAAATGGTGGGAATCGGTTAAATTGGTGAAAATTGACAAGCATTTTTTAAAAGTCAGAATGCGATTTTGGATGTTAATCATAATCTTTTATGCATAAATGCAGGTAGTGAGGAACAACTGTATGAAGTTTCATCAAAATCCAATAAGCCATTTAGGAGGCTATGCGCTTACAAGCTTTCATTCCCTCTTTTTTCGACAAACAAATAATTTAATTATCCCCTCTCCAATTTCGGACAGCAACCATATTCCTTTATGCACATCTACATGTAGAGTGAAACAACTATCTGGAGTCTCATCAAAATACAATAAGCCATTAATGAGGCTATACGCTTACAAGCTTTTATCTGCCCTTTTTTGGAAAAAATTAATTATCTCCCCTTTCCATTTGTGAACAGTAACCATATTCCTTCATGCACATCTAAAGGTGATGGGGAACAACTATGTGAAGTTTCATCAAATTCTGATGAGCAGTTTAGGAGGACATGCACTTACGAGATATGTGGACGGATGAACAGACAGACGGACAGGTTTATTCCTATACCCCCTACACACACACACACACACACTTTGTTTGTAAAGGGGTATAACAATAGCAGAAACTCATGCATTTTTTCTTAAGTGTAGTGATAAGCATTTATTATGTTGTTGAATTAGCAGGCATTAATGTTATTTGGGCTAGGCTATAATTGTATTTGTCAAAAGTGCATTAATGTGAGCAAAGTAATGACTATCATTTACCTTTAGTCTGGGATCTTTGTTCATGATCAACTGTTGTTTTGATATTAAAAGGCGTTAGGTTTCCCGCAACAATGCTATCTATTTAAAAAAAAAAAGATTAAACGATTAAGGCATGTCATACAAAAAACATCTATTGTATCATAACAATGTCTCGAGTACCAAAACAGTGTAATTTGTTGTCATTTGCATGTGTATTTGAATTACTTGTATTATATTGTGTTTGTACATTTTTATGCATTGACCCACGTGTGTGTATTTTTTAAAATAAAGTTGATTTCCAAAGCCAGTAATATTACAAGACATATCAATCAACTCAGTAGTTCTATAGGGCACCTGTCTCTTGAGACATGTAGTGATTTTTTAGTTTTCCTTTTATGTATCGCAGAAACATGAAGTGTGGGGTCCTGAAGAATAGGGAGAGATATCTGGCTACTGGGTACTCTCAGAATTCAACTGCTACATCATGAATTGTATTTGTCAAAAGTGCATTAATGTGAGCAAAATAATGACTATCATACCATTAGTCTGGGATCTTTGGTCGTCATCAACTGTTAGAGATGTTATGTTACCAGCATCTGTGCTTTCTATTTTAAAAAAAAGATTAAACTTTTAATGCATGTCATACAAAAAAGATCTATTGCATCATAACAATGTCTCAAGTACCAAAACAGTGAAATTTGTTGTCATTTGCATATGTATTTGAATCACTTGTTTTATATCGTATTTGTACATTTTTATACATTGACCCACATGTGTGTATTTTTGCAAAAAAGTTAATTTCCAAAGCCAGTAATATTACAAGAAATATAAACCAGCTCAGTAGTTCTATAGGGCACCCGTCTCTTGAGACATGTAGTGATTTTTTAGTTTTCCTTTTATGTATCACAGAAACATGAAGTGTGGGGTCCTGAAGAATTCAACTGCTACAGCATGTATATAATTGTATTTGTCAAAAGTGCATTAATGTGAGCAAAATAATGACTATCATACCATTAGTCTGGGATCTTTGGTCGTCATCAACTGTTAGAGATGTTATGTTACCAGCATCTTTACTTTCTATTTTAAAAAAAGATTAAACTTTTAATGCATGTCATACGAAAAAGATCTATTGCATCATAACAATGTCTCGAGTACCAAAAGCAGTGTAATTTGTTGTCATTTGTATGTGTATTGGAATTACTTGATTATATTGCGTTTGTACATTTGTACAATATTTTATAGTATCTCCCTTGTTAAAAGACAGTCATATTTTACACATACAATTATGATTTAATCCAGTTTACCAGCAAATTAAATGAAATTAGTCATTGTACATGTACATGTACTTCTACATTTTCTCCATATCATTTTTTAGCGAAAGCGGGGGAATTATGTTATACAGTCTGTCCGTACGTATGCATGTAATGCTCACCGAAAGCTCAGAAACTGTCTGAGGTACAAATTTGAAATTTGGCATGATGAAAGAGGATGATGTGGGGGAGTGTGTGTGGGGTTCGGAATTTTTGTCTCATGCCCTAGGGCTAAATTAGGGACGAAAATTCATTTTTGTGATATGCAATAATTGATGAAATCTTTTACACCAGTGGGGCTTGGAAGCTGTAAATGGGAAATCGACTTACATATTATAGGGCAATTTCACATGGGGGGGGGGATTAAAATTTTTTTTTGACCCCTCAGGGAATGACTTTAAGGGGGTCAAAAAATCGCAAAAATCGATTCACCTCGAACTCCTCCTATGCCTTTGATCAGAGAAACTTGGCAATATGTGTGTAAATAGCACTTTAAAAGTTGTCTGTGCCAAAGTTTTTGGAATTGTGAAATTTGCCCTTCAGGCAGAAAAATAAACGAAATTAGTTTTCACATTTCAAGTTATCCAATAAGGATCAAAATTATGCAAAGTATTTTAACCTGGATTCTGAAACTTTGTATACAAGTTACATAATATGAATCTTGTTTACTGATGTTAGCGGACTTTATGCATGATGCCTAGGGGCATGGCCTAGGTGCACTTTTTAAATTTTTTTTAGAAAATATCATGATTCAGCATGTAAATTTACATTTACAGCTTTAAGTTGATGCTAATAATGTACAGCAGAACTAAGGATTTGATAATGATGGGTTTCGGCATTTGACTACGGTTCCATCTTTGGTAAATTTCTATATTTAATCATATCTATGATTGGCCTTTTTTCATTAAATATTGTATGCATATCTTACCTTTGTCCTCCATACTCTGATCATGCTGATTACTCATCTTTGACTTTTGATATAGACTTTAAAAAAAAATTAAAAGATTTAAATACATACTTCATTACCTGACACGGATCACAATTTCATTAAATATCATCATCGTTCATTTCATTATAAATTGTATTTTATTTGTTTGCTGATGTATCATTTTCTTCCAGTAATATTTCAAGTGGTCAGGAATGGGGGTACCCAATTGTTTACGATAAAAATTCAAGAAATAGAACAATAATGGTAATTTTTATACCGCTTCTAATAACAATTATGGTATAAAATTCAAGTTATTTCACAATTAACTTTAATTTGACATTAATGATAGTAAACAAAAGAGGGGTTTGACAGTTACGATATCTGGCATTCTTACATTCTACCAATCCAGTTGACAATAGTAACAGGAGTTTGTTCCCTTCACTTCACTTTATACTCCTATGGGGGGGGGGGGGGGGGGGGGGGGGGGGGAAGGGGGTCTCATCACGAGTCACGAAAAATTATACAAAGTTTTCTCAGTTTTCTATATTTTCTTAAAAATATCAAAATCACGACATATAGTTTTTTTGATGTTTTATTTGATTGCATTATGCCTTTGATGATTGAACGTTCCTTTGTTTTTACATGAGACACCATCACATTACAATGCTGGTATAACTGCAATGAGATGTACCCAATGCCATTATGATCACAATGCTCTGTGTTAATATTTCTTGTCTTTTTTTTTTGTTCTTCAGTATTGAATGATGGTCATGATATTTCAACTTCTCTTCACAAGTGACAAGTTGTTGTGATCAGGGGCGGATTTAGAGGGGGCGTGAGCCCCCCCCCCCCCCCCCCCCCCCCCAAATCGAAAAAAATGTGATTTTTTTTTATAAAACTTTGAATTTTTTACAAAATTACCCCAAAATTTTCGAGCCTCACTTCACTAGGTGATCTTTTTTCCCTTACACCCCCCTAATCGAAAATCCTGGATCCGCCCCTGGTGATCTTCGGGCTTATAACAACAACGTACAGTCATTGGCCAAATGTTAAATATACTAGCGTTTTTCAAGTAAAGACGGTATTACTTTACAAAATTCTCTAAACTTCATTCCTATCCCGATTTCTATTTCAAAATTATTTGAAGAAACTGGTTGTAACTGTACAATTCTCCTGAAAATAGGACTAGAAATAAAGTCTAGGGAATTTCAGTTTTTTAAGTAAAGGCACAGTCATGTTATGTTAGGAACACACTTTTATTGACCTACACGTTAGTCATAGTTGAAACATAGAGGATGGCACCCCAGACATAATGTAGTCAAATGGTGCAAAACATATACATCTGAACATTTGGAAAATGGAAATTTCCGGTATTATGCTCCTGTTAATACATATACAATGTAGAATCATGAAAAATATAGCAAGGCAATTATTCGTTTTACAAATAGATATACCAACAGATACAAACTGGGGCCGGATCGACTTTGGGCCGGACAGGTTTGGGGCCGGAACGACTTAATACCACGAAAAAGACCTGCCCCCCCTCCTATGCCTACCGTTCCTGGCCTGAAGTTTGTGATGAAAAATCGTTTTGTTTTAATTTTTTTTTTAAATCTTTAATTTCAACATTGAAAATGTGGGTTGGGGTATTCTAATCTAATTGAATCTGGCTATCTGCTAAGAAATTTTTGGGATATCTTCGGTAAAAAATACACGATTGTCCAAAGATTGCCTACTTGGATTTCTGGTACATGTCTTTGTTCATGCCACGTGGGCCGAATATTCCACAACCTTTAAGAAAGTTAACAACACATACATGTAACAAATAATTTCATAAAGAAGATGCGATGACTGCAAGTGCAACGCGATTAAACTTAAAATTGCAATTTCTCACAACAGTTTATATGGCATAAATATTATGTTGTACACTTACCTTTTCCTTTGCCAGCCTAGCGCGGGTATGAATGAGCCTCCTTTCAACTGCACGCTCGATGTACATTACACGTGAAAAACAATTCTATTTTTAAAACAGCCGCTCACAACAATAACAATATTGTTAATTTATTGATTTCGTATAACACTCTCATTAATTTTATCGAGTATGTATTTTTGAAATCAAATAATTATGTGATTATATAATTTCATTATAACACACATTTATTAATGCAAACCAATTTATCAAAGGAATGTTGAATGACCCATTTCTACTTTCAAAATAATCACTGCGCATGCGTATGTTTCAAATCACCGCGAATATTCAATTTGGTTTAGAAATAAAGAAAAAAACTTTTTTGGGACAATAAAATGAGAAAGTAATGTGTGACTGCACACCCGAGCACTCACTTTTACAGGTAATCCAGTACCCATTGATACCGATTATTTCCAGACACTGAGATTGAAGCTGACAACTAAAACACCAAATGCACTCGTTTGAACCCAAAGCAAAAACATAATGCGTTTCCACTAAAGTGGCACGCATAATAATATGGTAAAAATCTAAACAGCATTATACTCTATTAAAGGTAAAATAGCCAGTTTTGAGCTTATCATGATGACTTTCTATGAGGTCATAGATGGTTTTTGACATTGAATTCTATTAAATAGATTCTTATTGTTCCGCACCACGTGGCAATTTCAAGGTGTACAATGACAACTGAGATATGAACCTTCATGCAAACTTTAACCTGAGCCACTCATGCATGAAATGTAGGTCAAAGTGACCTAATTCTTAACTGGAGCTGACTATACAAGACGCATCTACAGATAAAATATCATTCCTCTAAAACTTGTAGTATCTGGACTCTTACAAAAACTTTAACCTAAGTCACTCATGCATGAAATGTAGGACACATCCGCCTATTTTATATATCAATCTCATCGGCTATCCAAGATGCATTAATGGGCAACAGCTTATTCATCTATGACTTGTTATTCAAAAGATACATGGATTTTAACTCTGTAACGGATGAACGGACAAACGGGTCAAACGCGAAATCCCGTTCCCAACTTTGTTTGGCGAGGTGAACACAAAATACCAATAAAGTAATTTAACTTCTTTAAATGGATATTTTGGCAATTCATGCCTAATCAGTGCAGATCACATATATTGAAAACCAAAAAACACCTCAGAAAATGTCTCATTGAGAGTAATTAAAACCCAACCTGCAATCCACTCGCAGTTGAATTGACAAGAAAGATTATTTTGCAAACTACTGTTGAGCATCTTGATCATGAAAACTTCTGCTTTGGTGGATTATTAGTTTCCTTTGGATATAAATTCTATAACAACCTTTGATAAACCCATAAACTGTTAGTTATTTGGACAAGACATTTCGTCAGAATGTAAATTTGGTATTTTTTATGACTAAAACGAGTTATTTTGACAACTATAAACATCATATTCTTCTTTCTACCTTGTCATAACCTTCTTTGGTAGAGAAGCAAGTTGTCTAAGATTCTGTAGGATTTATATCCATTTCCATCAAGAATGTCTTAACTTCATGTTTTTAATTTTAATTGGTGGATGTTTGGTGCTTTGATTGGCATGTTGGTGTTTACTTTTATCTCGTTTTCATGTGTACTGTAAGTTATTCTGCAAGTGACTGATTGCCAATATAATAAATATTCTGAAGCATCAGTGGTTACTGTTTACAAGAACATGCCACAAGCAAAAGGCAAATCATGCATGCTGACTCAAGTGCTTTCTATTGGTATTTTCAATACAAAGAACACGTTAAACAAAAATAATTTGTAAAGGTTCCCCAGAACCTGGTGTCTCACCTGCTCAGATACATTTCAGTAAAACTACAAAATATAGCCACATTCATTGATGCCAAAAATGTAGATCAAAGTGACCTAATTCTGCTACGAATGTTGGTTACTACTAAAGATGTAACCACTTTCTAATTATCATAACCACTTTCTAATTATCATCATGAAATGTACGTTCTGAGATATGGTGGCAAAAAAAAAAATCTGAACAAAACACTAATAGCAAAATAAGTGAAAGGTGGATTTTTCAAAAACCAAAATTTAACATGGTCACAAGACTGTGAAAATGAAGTCATGGTCAAAAGCCATTTGGCAGACTGTCATGTACTAACCAAGACAAGCCTATATACCAAATACCATTGACTATCACTAATATTTACTGAGAAACTGATCCAATCAGAAAAACTTAACATGGTCACTAGACAGTGAAATTGAGGTCAAGGTCAAAAGCCATATGGTAGACTGTCATGTACTAACCAAGACCAATACTAAAATTTTTGAAATTGAACCATTGAAGGTAATTACAAAATACTGATAACTGTATCAGGATACTGATACAAAATTATGATCAAATGGCTGGGAAATGAAGTACTAAGCCCTGATTGAATGATGATATAAGAAAAAAATTTGCAGTTTTTAAATTTTATTTATTAGAAAAGATCTATCATGTTTTTCTGCAATTCTTCTGCAATATCCATCATTTCTTTCACTTCCTCTGTGAACTCTTTTAAAAGATTTCCTATCTTAATACACAGTTCCCTGTTTTTATTGAATAATGTTCTGATGACCTTTTTATCTACATTGTTGTCGTAAGCATAAACCTTCATGCTTATTTCAAACTGTCAAACATCTCTTTAACTTGTGGGATTATCCTTTTCCTTTTTGCTGCTAGTTTCTTCATACAGATCATATTTTTTTTCACATCTGAAGAAAATAAATAAAAATGTAAAATGTGGTAGAATATGGAAAAATGAGGCTCTGCAAAGCTTAGCATAGCAGGATAAGATGATCCCTCTACTAGATCAAAGGTAATTCAACAACAACAAATGTCAAAAAGCAACAGTGCCATATTAAAACTATTAAAAAAAGGAAGGATGCACGTTTCCTTCCATATTATCTTCTGATAATTAAGGTTGCTCACAACCTCAGTTGTTAAGATCTTGTTAGTCTTCGGATTAGGGTGGTTAATCGGTCATACTACCTGACCTCCAAATGAGGGCAGTGCATCTATCTGAGGGCAGATTACAACATTTAATTGCACGCGGAGTCGTGCTAAGGATACCCCCACTCGTTCATTGATTTGAGATTTTCTATATATGTGTCAATTACATTACTATAAATTCAGAAATTATTGTGATGTTATACATGTATTTGTTACGAAAGTTTCCATTAGTGCAATCCTAAATAAATTCTAAGTCGCTCGGTAAACAGGAAGTAGAAGTGTGATAAACCTGAAAAGAGGAGACACAGTACAAGTCATCACGCAAAAGCTAATTCTCAAATATAAAATCATTTCTTCAAGTAAAAGCAGAGATATCTGTTACAAAAGTTTCCATTAGTGCAATCCTGAAAAAAATTCCAAGTCGCTCGGTAAACAGGAAGTAGAAGTGTGGTAAACCTGAAAAGGGGAGACACGGTACAAGTCATCATGGCAAAGCCATGTCTCAAATATAAAATCATTTCTTCAAGTAATAGCCGAGATATCTGTTACGACAGTGTTAATGTTCGGACAAACGGACGAACGGACAGACAAGGCGATTGCAATATAGCCCCCACTCTACGAGTGGGGGTATAATACCAAACTAGTACAACAATACGACAAATGCAGTACATCGATCTATTTTTAGTAACAGAGTTATCTGCCCAAACATTAACTCGGAAACCTTAAAATGTAATAGGGAAAATATCTGTTAGGTCATGACGCAGCTTTGTTACTTTTGGTTCGAAAAGATTTGACATCATCTGACAGAGTTATGGTAAGTTTGAAAAAAATCAAAAATGACGGTTTTCGACGTTTTAAGATGTTTTGAGGTTTAAACGTTAAATCAAACGTCTGAAAACATCCATCAAAACATTAAAAAAGGACCAAAAAATAGGAAACTTGTGAGGGACCTCTCAATTGTTCAACAATTGTCATACTAGTTTGGTATTGTAATTCTTTTCAAAACTGACACAATAACCCACTAATGGTATATCAGGTCAATTTACAGAAAAGGGATAACAGGTAACACTCGCAATGACCAAAAGTATGTATTTCAAAGAATATTAAAAATATTATTAGATATATGTAGAATATATTTGAACATGACTACTAACATCGATCATATATTTTAATAGTTACTTCATGTTACTGCACTGGTCATAGAAAGCTTAATATCATTCAGGTAGACAATTTCCATTTTCAACAGCAATCAACAGAAAATGATTATCCTGTAAATTAATAGTTAGAATAATTCTCATAATAAATTAATACAAATTCATGCAAAAACACTGATTTCTACTATGACAAACTATATAATATTTGGCAAACATTAAACATCACATACATGTGGCAACACTGACTGTGTCACACAAGTTTTTCATGATGTTATAGTGCAAATTAAATGTTCCAAAAAATAAAACTTACAAAAATAAGAATTATCAAGCCATTGAATCTTTCAATCAAATATTTCAATTATTATGTAAGTAATTTCTGCCTAGCTCAAGGTTCAAATTTGGAATGCTTTATAATTTGGATCCCACTTGAACCAATAATGAATGTTGTCATGTTAGAATCAGAATAATTTGATTTGGGTTATGATGTTGCAGTTCCTCTAAGTGGTCATTTTCGCAGGTCACAAATTTCACGATTTCTATCAAAATTGTATGATTTATTTCACGGTATTTTCATGAATCTTTTCCATGTACTGTATAAATATATTTTTCGATATGCATTTTTCACATCACCAGAATAAATGCAAATAAAGCGAAAATTAAATCCTCGCGAAAATAACCACTTATACGGTATATTCAACTGGCTATAACTTGGAAAAAATAATCAGCCAATGAGTAAACAAATACATCATAATACAAAACATAACTTGAATTTTCAACTCATGCCATTTCAAGCAATTCCTTATTTCAACAGACCAACTGAAATGTGCATAATGTTTTTGCATCACAATCAGGTAAAAAAAATGTCCGACCATAAATTTCTTTTTATCAGCAACTGTTTCTATTTTACAGAGAGAAATTGTATTCATAGCTATCCAAATATCTTATACACGTTACATGTCAATCCAAATTTCAATAGGTCTGTTCAAATTTTAAAAAATTAAGAGTCTATTCTAAGGGATCCGGTAATCTACAAAATGAAATCTGTTCCAAATAGAGTTATAAATCAGATATATTTCTATAACATGTTTCACCATTAATACTTTCTACAAATCAAATAAAAAACTCAATGTCTGAGTGTAAACTGCTCAACTGAATAAGCAGATATAATATTTTTTAAAGAGTATGGCTAAACTGTATTTTAGGGGATAAATCATAAATTTTTACTTTTCCAATAGCAAAATACCAGAACCGGAAACGTGTTTAATAAATTTAACCTAAAACTTCAAAACATGTAACATATCTTCATTTGATGGCCAATCCAGGCCATGAAATGACTGTATAAACTCTATAACTGACCTTATTGGAGTGGATGTGTATAGGGGCTTAAATCCTGTAAATCAAAAATAAATATAAGATACGTTTTAATTTCTTTTGCAAACAATAATATGCTTTTACTAAATTTCTGTCATGTTGATACCTGGAATTTACATATCTCTGCAGTGTTTCAAGGGGTGTAATGCATATTTATTAGTTATATTACTTGAGATTAGATAATATTGCTTCAGTATTATAAACATTCTCTATACAACTTTAAAAAAAGGTAAATACATTACCTTTTGGCAGTGATGTATCTGAGAAGGACTTTTCATCTACAAATGAAAAAAAAAGAAACATAATGCATTACACATGTAATGTAGACTTGAATCATCATGCAAAACATTATTTATACAGGATGTGATAACTGTAAATGGGTCATTTAATTGGTTGATAAAATATTCAATATTCTTCTTCTATTATAAGGTAAATGCATAAATTTGTCTTTCATGCAGATCGTGAATATACATCCTTTAATTATGGCCATAATAAAAAATATCCTTTCATTGATGATGTCGATGTCACTCTTCGTGAGTTAAGGTCAGACATTAAGGTCAGACATTGATGCTTGTGATCTATATTAAACCTTAAAAAACCATTTTACAAGTCTTAGAAAATGCGTACGTCACTGGCAGTACACTGAAATGAACTCTCGTAAGAAACGCCAAGAACCACCCGTAAAATAATGAAAATCAATGCCGACAATCAAGTTTTGTGAACAGGAAATGAAGATCGACACATATAAATAGTTTCACGATATTGGAACAGACATGAAAAAATTTAGAAAAAATCAGGCGGATGTGGGCAGGGATGAGAATCTTGGAATTTTTTCTTTTATGGCCTAAAGGAAAATTACAAATTATTGTAAAAGTTCGAAAACTTCACAGATAGGAATTGCCGTAAATTACAGCATAAAAACTTTTTAAGTCATTCTATTTATAACTTTAAATTACCTTTTGGCAATGATGAAAGGGATGTATCTGAGAAGGACTTTTCATCTACAAATGAAAAAAAGGAAACATAATTAATTACACATGTAATGTAGACTTGAACCATTATGCAAAACATTATTTATACAAGATGTGATAACTGTAAATGGGTATAAAAGGTAAATGCATAATTTGTCCTTCAATATAAATTATTAATGTTACAAGTTATTGTGAAAAACACACTTGAAATGATTAATGCTTTTATTATCCCTCTACACCTTTAAGGCGCCATGAAGTCTGTGACATTTATTCCATACGGGTTTAATTTTGATTTAAAAATTATGTCATTGATTTTTTTTTTACATATTTTAAAGTCTTTTATATAGAGAAATGTCAGGTATTTTTGTCCACTTTTCAGCTCGCACTTGACATTACTTCAAGATGAAGAACAACAATAAAAGCGCATGTCCAGTTGTTGGTTTTTACCACGTATTATTTGGTAATTTGTCTCGTGTACATTTACCCCATATCCCTTCATTATTCCATGATATTAATCAAATATTTCAAATCCATATTGCATTTATTGCAATGTTTTAAAAAAAATTG
This sequence comes from Mytilisepta virgata, assembly GCA_028015205.1. Classification (NCBI taxonomy): domain Eukaryota; kingdom Metazoa; phylum Mollusca; class Bivalvia; order Mytilida; family Mytilidae; genus Mytilisepta; species Mytilisepta virgata. The sequence goes on from CM051512.1 coordinate 32,824,544, forward strand.
GATATATATGTGTAATAGATGAACATTTAGAATACAAATTTTTTAAGCAATGTACCATTGAGAATGGAGGCGTCCTGGTCTAGGTCATGGTCTGACTCGATTTCATCAATTGACTGGTTACAATCTGACAATAATAAATGCGTGTATTACTATATTATCTGAATTGACAGTTGAAAATTATAAAATGTGGCCGCTCTTGCTTCACAATCAATGTAATAAATATTGATGTGCGTCCAAGTAGCTTAGAACAACCATGCACATGTTAATATAATGTTCGATAAATATTTTGCTACTCTAGATATTTCAATTTGGAAAAAAATATGACAATCCTGATATAGACGTATTTACACTTTTTGGGTATTTAGCCAGATGCTCCGAATGACCGGAACTTCCGCTCCGAATGACCTAATGACGTAAAAACAACAATCAGTTCTGAATTATGATGTCAGATGTTTTAAATTGTGACGTAAAATTTTGCGGGAACCTGTGTGATTTTGTGTAATGGCGGACAAATTTGCATATAGGTGTAAATACGGGTATTGTCATAATACGCAAGATTGTAATTACATATTACTCAGTATTTCTCCATATTACTTTACTCTACAGTATATCCTTGTGTAAAAGTCGGTTTCAGAAATGTTTGTGCACTGAGCCACTGCCATAATTCTTTTTTATAAATCAAATACAAATACAAATCCTTTATTCCAATCAAAGGGCTCTTAGGGCATATCAAGTCACAAATATATAATTAAACAGTTGACCATGTGATCAGTGATGTGGTCTATTTTCGTCAGTATTTACAAGAACTTCTTCAAGTTCAACAGTGTCATCCCGTTTTACAACACATTAATTAAACAAAACTAAATAAAGCATTAACATTTATTTACGTCCCTGAGCATTCTTACCAGCTTTATCCTCACTGACAGGCGTTCCTTTTCCCGTTTCGGTTTCCATTTTTGTTGCCATGATGTTGTGCAACGTGGCTGTGTCCTCAATAAATGACGTGTCCGTGTGTATACGTGTGTAGTAGTCACGTGATCAAGTAAATTAAATCGATAATCATTTAAAATAAAAATATAAAAGAATGTATACAGTAATATTAAACAAGAAAAGTGTATCGAAAGCAATAAAATTAAAAAAAAAAAAGAATTTGTTTCATCGTTTATATTTATTGTAAATTAGTATAGATCTACTTGTTATCTGGGTCAAGTGCATGACCGACTTATTTATATTAACCGCTAAAAATAGCGCAATGATAAGTAAACGGAATAAGAAAGCATCTTAAATGCATAAAATAACCAAATGAAAATGAATTATAAAGTATACATTCCTTAGATAATAATATAAAGAGTTTATATGTCAATTTTCAATGCATGGCGTGGAGTAGTTTCTTCAAACGAGCGAAACTAAATTTGTGACAGACACCCGAAGTAAAAACAGTATGTCTCTCTCCCATGCTTACGCATGGAGGAGACATAATGAACATGAGGTTTACTAACATGCAAGTCATAAAAATACACGGATCCAAATAAAAAAATAGATAAATACACTCATTGGTACACTTTTATAGTATGGATTGTAGTTATAAGATATTGTTATAGAAAAATAAAGTTATAAATAATAAGGCTGATATAGCCGTGATTGCTAAGCATAATATATATGTATAAAATATTATCACAACTGAATTAGATTATAATTATTATTATTTTTACACAACACAAAAAAATAAAGGACAAACAAATGAAAAAAAAGAGAACACTGGAAAAGTTAAACAAATTGCTTTGGTTATTTATATTTTGGTATAAATTCATTTATTAATTATTTATTTCTCTTTCAGGTAACAAGGTTGATCTCTATGATAGGACAAATCCAGATTGGGCACCCTCACTTAAGTTAGGACCAGTAGAAGATTCCACCTCAACTATGTCTTCAAAGAAAAGATACGACAGGACTCAAAGCAGGGAAAAAAGGAAATCAAATATGAAAACGGCACAGGCCCTGCTTGATCTACAGATAACTTCAACAGAATTGTACGATGAAGACTCGAGTGCATGTGATCAGAATTTTGGTGATGTAAAGTTTACTCTGTTAGGTCGGTTGGAGTCACAGAAACCAGTGAGAGAGGATGAATCTAAGCTAATGAGCATGATGCGGTCTGAACTGCAACGACTCACCTCCGAGAACCTGGAACTTAAGGAAAAGCTTGCACAGGCTAAATTCACACCTGAATCACTCCAAAATAATAAAGATAAAGTGAAGCACTATACTGGTTTGTCTTATACCACTTTAATGGCTATCTTTAATTATTTGTCACCACACATACCAGAGACATCTTTAAGTGCACTGACAAAGTTTGAGAAGTTGATGCTGGTACTTATTAAACTACGTCTTAATTTAAGTATGCAGGACCTAAGTTACCGTTTCAATGTGTCAACAAGTTGTGTCTCAAAGACTTTCCAAGATATTATTCATGTGATGTATAAAAGAATGAAATCTTTCATCCTTTGGCCAGAGCGTGAGGAATTGCGTATGTCTATGCCCATGGAATTTAGGAAGCATTTTGGTGTAAAGGTGTCTATCATTATAGACTGCTTTGAAGTTTTCATAGAGAGACCGTCAAACCTCTTAGCACGTGCTGAAACATGGTCGAACTATAAACATCACAATACTGTTAAATTCTTAATCGGCATCACTCCCCAGGGTGCAGTATCTTTTTTATCAAAAGGATGGGGAGGACGTGTTTCAGACAAACATGTTACCGAGAACTGTGGGTTGCTCAGCAAGTTATTGCCAGGTGACATTGTGTTAGCTGACAGGGGATTTAATATTGAGGAAAGTGTTGGGCTTCATTGTGCAGAGGTTAAAATTCCAGCATTCACTAAGGGAAAGAAGCAATTGTCGCCCCTGGAAATCGAACAGACCAGGAAAATTGCACACACTAGAATCCATGTCGAGCGTGTGATTGGACTTGTTCGAAATAAATATACAATTCTTCAGAGTACCATCCCAATTGACTATCTTCATTGTAATCCGGACAGTGCTCCAACATTGGACAAAATTGCAACTGTATGCTGTTCTTTGACCAACATGTGTGAGTCAGTTGTGCCATTCGATTGAGGAATCAATGTGAAAAGACTAATTTGTGGTGCATAATGCATATAAACAGTCATGTGTATAAAGACTTGAATTTAAACAGCTGTGTGTGTATATATATATATAAAGACTTGATTTTCCGTTAGAAAAAAAAACACTGTCGTCGTCTGCAAGGCGGCCTGACGAGCTCTTATAGAGCGAAACAGTGTTTCTTTAATTCCATGATTCATGAATAAAACAATCATTATGATACATGTATGTTTGTTTTTATTTATTTTAAATAGACAAAGAAAACCTTTGCCATTCTGTTGTTAATCAGGAGCTGTATGAAATTTTATGTTTCTCATTAAGGTACATGTATTAATAAATGGAGATGGCTTGTATATGTCAATGAGACATCAACCCAACAGAATAAAAACATCTAATTATGTGTTTTGATTAAGACTACACAAGGGAAATAAATGCTTGTCTCATTGCACAATTTCAGGATTTTCGCACTTATGAAAAAGAACAGATATGGGCCAATTGTATGGAGATTGCACAATACCACCTAATGTATTTCATAGTACTATAAATTCCAAAATTTTTGCATTTTTTTTTTTAATTGCAAATAAATTGTGACAAGCTACATTGTACATGTAGCTGTACAAAATCACATTTTAAATTTTGAAAGCATTTCCTGAAAATTATTTGAATTTTGCGCTGTGTTCAACAATGACAAACATAAATGCATGCAAAAATTTCTGAATTAACAGTACAGTAACCATGATAAAACAAATTAAATTACCATTTCCATTCAAATTTGTGGTGGAACAAACTTGAAGCATGGATTAATAAAGGAGAGTAATAACAACAAAATTTTGATTATTCATTTTTATTTTTGTAAAGAAGCAATATGTACACCGTTTCGCTCTGTTAGAGCTCATCAGGCTGTCTAGCAGACAACGACGGTTTTTTGTTTTTCTATTTTCCATTTTTGTAGTTTTTTTTGTTTTTTTTTCATATCCATTTTGTTATCGGATCATTTTTTCCAGTTCATCACTATAAAAAGTAGGTTAAGAAGCTGTTTTCTTGCATGGCACCGTCTTTTTTCTACAATTTTTGCATAGCCACTTTCCCTTAGGAACTCTCTTGATACCTGCACATTTGAAATGCAGCCACTTGTATGGACAGTTTTCATTATCACAACCTATGACATCATCTGTGTCTTCATTAAACTCCTTCCTGCATATACAAATAATTTCTTTATTGGTTGTTGAAGAGTTGGTATTTGTGTCATTTGTTGAATTGACAGCAAGTACGGCAAGAACTGGTTCCTCTCTAAGCGGTCTGGAATGCAACTTCCCAATCAATTCAGGCAGGACAGCCCTCTTGAAAAATGCCTCTGATTTACTTATAATGTCCTGACATAATGAAGTGTCAACAGATATTCTTTCGACAAACATGTCCTTCTCTGTCCATACAATAAAATCACTATACTCTTTTCCCGAAACAAGCAACTGACACTGAACTTGATAGTAATATTGATGACTCCTGTTCAAACACAAATTGTTATTTTCAGACGAAATGCAGTCAACTGAATTGTCAATCATTGAATCACGCTTACAGAATGGGCACTTTATTTCAATCAAAACTTCACCACAACAGTCACAAGAAGCTTTTCCATCAGGACTTGCTCCCATATACGGGTACCTAGGGTCTATCATGAAACCCACATCCTTAATTTCAAAGTTTTCATGCTTTTTGGACATTTCAGTGAAGTACTGATGACGAGCCATGCTTTCATGTTCACAGCCCCACTCTGTTGCTTTAGAAGAAAACTTCTTATCAGCTGGATAACAAATGTCCTTAAGAAGACTCTTAGATGGGTTGTCTATAGGAGTTCGACAGACATCTTTCATGCGAGATGCTGTTATTCGCCCACTGCGAAAACTGAACCACTGCTTACATTTTGACTGATCTCGGGTGTCATTTTCACAGTTTGTTGCTTCTTCATCTGTTACCTTTATATTTTCGAAAACTTCCTCTGCATGCGCATACAGTTCACTAGGCGATGCTGAGGAATAACTCTCGTCATACAAATCTGTCAGAACTGTAGGATACTTTGCACTTAGAGCTTTTGGTTTATATTTTTCTGCATATCCAGAGACAAGTGATAGAATGACAGGTTTTTTGCCTGTTAAATCTAAAGCGGCAAACAAAGATGACATATCTGCATTGCAAGGCTCAGGAACATCTGGAAGTTTGCGTTGTTTCATAATCTTTACTGGTTCAGAAGTTGCAATAGCATGATCGATTTGCTTTTTCTTTGTTTTTGCAGAGGTAAAGTCTATCTCTTGAATGGTTTTGTAGTTTACCTGAAATAACAAATACAAAGTTTAACTACAAGCCTGTACATATAAAAACTTAAATCAACTATTTCAAATCAATAAAATACAAGCAAATTACTAAATTTATATCCTTCAAGTATGTACAATGTACATGTTAAACTTAAATCAGCAATTTCAGTCTATAAAATACATGTACAAGCAAATTTAATACCCAATTTATATCCTACAAGCATGTATACGTACATTTAAATGATGTACATGTAAAACTTAAATCAGCAATTCAGTCTAAAATACATGTACAAGCAAATTTGATACCCAATTTATATCCTACAAGCATGTACATGTAAATGATGTACATGTAAAACTTAAATCAGCATTTTCAATTTATAAATACAAGCAAATTACAAAAATACATACATGTACATGTACCATGTAACGTGCTCCAATATATTAAATCTTTACATGTATTACCCTTACTGATTGAATACAACCTATTTGGTCTCTGGTGGAGAGATGTCTCATTGGCAATCATACCACATCATCCTATTATAATATGTATTGCTTATGCTGTCTTGCACTCATATGCGTTTATATTCTTAGTCATTTATTACATGTATGATGTAGTGTCTGTGTAATGTTTCATGAACATTCACCCCTCAATATCTCATTTCCAGTCATTTTGGTTGAATTCGAAATGCCCCTCACAACATTAAAGCGAAAAATTATAACGTAATGAACAAACCTTGGAGATTGAGGATGGAAGAAGCCAGTATGCTTTATCTTGTGTTACAGTCTTGGAGTTCCTTATTTTCACAGCAGCTTCAACTGCAAACAGGAGGGCACCAACATGAGAGCAGACTTCTCCAATTCCAGCCATACAAGTGCAGTGTCCAGATATCACACTTCCATCCTTGTCAGCAATTATCCATGGCATCAGTGAACTGTCATTCATTCTCTGTGAATGTTTTACTTTAGCCAGAAACACACTTCTGCCATTGACTATTAAGTGTCCCAAGTCTTGTACAAATCCACTTATGAAATAATTGTAAGCCTCCAAGGATTTGTAAGCCTTCAGTTCTTGTAATGTATACGCACTTTGACTGTAAACAGATAATTGACAATGTCTGGGTAGCATACCTCCGCCCACTTTTCTATGTCTGCCTTAGCCCATTCACGTTTGTCAATTTCGTACGGATCTTTATCACCTATAACTTTCAATTTATCGAGGTACCTGGCCTTTGTTATAACGTCCAATGTGTCCCTGTACATTATTGTTAACTTCTCTGCCGCTGGCGATTTAAGTTTCTTATCCATTGTTGATTAATTCGTTTAAATCTCCGTCGTTCTCGCTTTTCACCTGTAAATATTTTTATTGCCTCACAATATGGCTGCTGCCGCAAAGCATCACGGGTAATCCGTCTTATCGGAAAACTATGTAATAAAGATCACATTAAAATTATAAAGAAATCATTTGAATGATTAGAGAAACAAATATTGATGAATAATTCTGAGATTTGTTACATGGACTTTTTTTATAAAGTAATAAGAGAACAATTTTGATTTATTAGCTTCCACAGACAGAAGCTTTGTGGAGAAGCCACATCTTAAATTTTGTAAATATGTATTAGCACTCTTAAGACATAAGCCCAGATTTACTAATATATTTCTACAAATTTATCTCAGCATGTTATCAGTAATCTGTTAGATATAAATTATGCGGTCACACTTTCTCAATGGTTCACTAATTATAATCAGATGTTGACTTAGTAAACCTCAAAATGTACATGTACAACTATCTTTATCAGAAAATGTTTTTATTTAAATCAATATTTATGTGTTCTTCCTGCAAGCTTCATGGTATTTTCAGCTCTTTCGGAAACAAAAAATACGAAAATTTTATAAATTTTTGATCATTAGAAATAAAAATATATAATTAATAAAAGCATGAATATTTAGTTTATTATGTTTATTATGGACAGCTTTCCCTGCATTTATATGAAATAATTTTATTCGTCAACTTTAGTTTTTTTATTTGTAATATTTATTAAACATGAAAAACGTATAAAATTAATGATATTTTGTATTTTAAATTAACCTTGTATTAACTTAAATGACTTCTTATTTTTAAATGAGACTGCATTTTTTCAAACTGTTGTTGAAGTGAGTTCTGAGAAAACTATAAACGACCATGTACGATTAGCCAAACCTTGACAAATGATCTGATCTATGAATGATGGAGCTTATATTCCTAAATTTAAAACGACTTCCTAAATTCAAGTATAATGATTGAATTTAAACTTACTTTAGAGTAGATGCTTGAGGTTTTAGCTTCCATTTCTTTGACTTTTGTGGAGTCCTAGGAACTTTTCTCTTTGGCAACTTCTTTTTGGCTAAGTTCATCTTCTGGAGTAATTCATTTTCAGGGAATAAAAGTTCTCCCTTTATGTCTTTAGCAAAGGATTCAGGTCCAAAGTTGTATACAATTTCCCCAGACTGCAATTTTAATAGACACATCTCAACAAGAAAATCCGGCATTGGTGCAAAATGAAGACCTGCAGACAAGTAATACTGTATAAGGCAATCTACATTTTTTGCAAGTGTTTGAACAACACATTTAGGTGGCATCCACAATTGAACATTTTTTTTGGACCACTTTGCTCCTTAAGGTTGGTATTTTTATAGACATCTGACGTGGAATAACAGGGCGAACGGAGGACATATGCATGATATCTGAGGTATGATTAGTCTGATTAGTCACAACGTTATCAGATGAATCCTGTACGGCAGCATTAGTCGCATCTCTCAAAGTTGGATAACTTAAGGCATTAAGAGCTTCTGATACTTTGACAGATGTAACTAATGGAGGCAAAATTTTAGAGGATGAATCTGAGGATTCCAAATTAGTGGCTGGTGTTCTGTGCTTTGATTTCCTTTGTTAAATGTACCTACATCATGCAATCTTTGAAAAGTTTCTCGGCATTTGTTATGGCCTCTCTTTGGTTGATCTCCATTGCCTTTTTTATTTCATTTTGCTCTGTAAAAAAGGGTTATTTTGAAAATAATTTAAGTTTGATTAATCCAAAAAATCAAATATCAAAAGAATTAATTATATAATCCGAGAGACATTTAATAATGTTACGGTACACCACAGATAGTTGAAACTTGCATAGTAGCTAGACCAAACTATGGAAACACTTATTCCAACCGTTTTTTAATAATATTGGGACCAAAACTTCCAACACTCCCAACCTTTATTACATTGCAAAAGTAATTAATGAAACAAATTTAAATTAAAGAACCTTTGTGAGCACGCTCACATACCCCACGTCTTCATATTGTCACTGGAGAAACAAAATCTCACTTCACAAGTAAAATGAACACAATCAAATGCTTACCTTCACATATTTATCCTAATTTGAATGGCAGCATATTGGGAAATTTAAATTCCAAGCGAGAGTAGTCAACAGTAATAGTATAGTGAGGCAAATAAGTTCAAAGGGGTGTAACTCCTAGAAAAAAAATTGAATCGTAATTTCCTGTCGATATGCACATCTACGTAGTATGTCCTTATTATCTGAAAAGGTTTCATGAAATTCTGTTGTGTGGTTTGAGAGGAGTTGCGATGACAAACTGTTGCAGTAGTACATTAAAGTAAATTAGTTCAAAGGGGCGTAACTCCTAGAAAAAAAATTGAATCGAAATTTCCTGTCGATATGCACATCTACGTAGTATGTCCTTATTATCTAATAAGGTTTCATGAAATTCTGTTGTGTGGTTTGAGAGGAGTTGCGATGACAAACCGTTGCAGTAGTACATTAAAGTATATAAGTTCAAAGGGGTGTAACTCCTAGAAAAAAAATTGAATCGCAATTTCCTGTCGATATGCACATCTACGTAGTATGCCCTTATTATCTGAAAAGGTTTCATGAAATTCTGTTGTGTGGTTTGAGAGGAGTTGCGATGACAAACTGTTGTAGTAGTACATTAAAGTATATAAGTTCAAAGGGGTGTAACTCCTAGAAAAAAAATTGAAACGCAATTTCCTGTCGATATGCACAACTACATAGTATGTCCTTATTATCTAAAAAGGTTTCGTGAAATTCTGTTGTGCGGTTTGAGAGGAGTTGCGATGACAAGAAACAGGACTGACAGATGATACTTGCTTTTTTAGCTGAAAATAGTCTAAGTCCAATAACTGAAATAAAATTAATCGGATCAATAAGGCAGTAAAGTATGCACATCTACACATCATGACCAACAATCCTACCAAATATGAAAGCAATCCATTAAGCGGTTTTAGAGGAGTTGCAGTGACAAGATGATACTTTGGTATTTTAACTGAAAATAGTCTAAGTCCCACAACTCCCACAAAAATTATCCAATCAATATGGTGGTATAGTATGCACATATACACATCATAACCAACAATCCTACTAAATATGAAAGCAATCCGTCAAGCGGTTACAGAGGAGTTGCAGTGACAAGAACAGGACTGACGGACGGACTGACGGACGGACGGACTGACGGACAGACGGACGGACGGGTCAAAAACATTATACCCTCCGCAACTTCGTTGCGTGGGGTATAATAATGTTTCCTTTAGAAAAAGTTAACGTACGGAAACAAAGTTGTTATAGATAAACGTATTATGAAAGACAAATAGCATCATTACGACAAAAAATGTTTTTATTTATTTAAGGGGCTATTCCATTTAAAAGTCTATGGTGATATAGAAAGAGATTCTTGCACATGGCCGGGTTGTTGGTCAGAAATGATTTTGCACCAACAACATATTTAAAGCAAAAACATTGGGAAAAATTATATCAGAGATTGTGGGTCTTCTACCCACCGTTCACGTTTTAATGGACTAGCCCTTAATAAAAAAAAATTCTCTATTGACAAACAAGAAACACTCATTTTTGGAAAGATTGCAAATCGTTTCTATGCCATCGGCCACCAAAACTGAAAGTGTGTAGCAATGTCAGTAAACGCCAGGTGGAGTTGTTTTGGGGGAAGTTATTTGAAAACACGATTCCGCTTCTTTACAACCCTTTCCAGCCTATTCTGGGACCGGTATACTGTAATCAAACTGGTTTCCGCCCAGTGGCGCCCCCTAGTGTTTACTGACATAACTAAAGTATGGACTTTTCGATACCATTGGACATTAGTACATAACATGTAGTTCCAATGGTGACTGCATTCTTTTTAAATTATGAGTACTTAATTTTGTTGATAATATCTGAACTAATATTTTTAATTAACATTATCTTTGTTATTTGCCGAAATTTCCAAGAAAATAAAATGAACAACATATAAGAACATCATCAACATAAACAGAACCTTCAACATTCTTTTGTAACGTTTTCGCTAAACTATTTATTTTAATGCTAAATAAAGTAACAGAAAGAATGCTTCGATGAGGAACACCTATCTCTTGTTCAAAAGGGTCAGACATGGTAGTATAAACTTTTACCTTGAACTGTCTATTAGACAAAAAATTATCAATAAAGGTACCTACCTTTCAACCCCATATCGTTTAGATCTTTTAAAATACCATATTTCTACGTGGTGTCGTATGCTTTTTCAACATCGAAAAAGACCGACACAACGTGTTCACCCTTAGCAAACCCGTTGCGTATAAAGGATTCAAATCGAACAAGATGATCTAACGTGCTTCTGCCTTGTCGGAATCCACACTGTATATTAGACAGGAGGCCATTGGCCTCTAGAAACCAGACAAGGCGGTCGTTGATCATCCGTTCCATTGTCTTGCAAACGCAACTTGTGAGGGCAATTGGCCGATAATTCGACGGTTCAAAATTATCCTTCCCAGGTTTTGGAATAGGGACAAGTTTGGCAAGCTTCCACAGAGAGGGCAAGTCACCAGTTTCCCAAATGTTATTTAGTAAATCCAAAAGTGTTTGTAATGATATATCAGGAAGATGGTTCAGAAGCCCGACTAAGTGTAGAATATGGGTCTCAAATCCAGATATCAAGTAGACTGTAGTTTCAAACCGGAAGTAGCATTTGTAAATATATCCCAGAAACCCTAAAAAATACAGCGCGACTTCCGGTTAAAATATTTTCGCACTTGCACAAACTTAAAAAGAAATTAACATAATTTCTATACGATATAATTTTCCACCGACTTTTTTTCGAGTTTTTTTGCGCATTGGGAACTTTATTCGAAAATTTCTTCAATGACCTACAAATATGACACCATAACAACGGCTTCCAATATGGCCGTGTTTACATGACGACGGACTAAAAAATATTGCTACGTACATTGAAACAAAAGGAATTAAAATTTATCGATTGGTTTATTTTAAATGTTTTTCAAATGTTTCAATATTTCAGCCATTCTAGTATGCTATTTATTGGATCTAATTTTGTTTAATTCTAATATTCTGTTGCACGCACCTGCCATCGGATATCGTCTGCTATCAATCAAACGACCCTGTGTCTACTCTCGATTGACGATTGTCATCAAGGTACAATTTGGTAATTTTATCAAGCCTATTCGTTCTAATAACGACAATTTGCATTCAAACCTTCTTGTCCAAAATGCATTCTTCATTGTTTGACCACACTTACTATAAAATTAATAAAATTAAAAAAAAACCATTGTCCATGCTGACCATACCTATGCCAATATTGATCAAACTGAGCCTTGTGTTAAAATTTACAATTCGGAATCATGGCTTCAAGAACATTTTGGTAAGCCACAAGCAAAAATGGTTTCACTACTGAACAAACCAAAGCCATCATGCAAGTATCTTGAAGTCAGATAACAATCAAGATAACTTACATAAAAAAACTAAGCCTCTTAGCCAAAATTCTCTCCCTGTTTCTATGTCCAAAACAAAATCTGACATTCAAACTCAAAGTTCACCTGTCATGCCTGTTTTGAACTTTAAAAGTGAAAAATCTAAACCACATGAAGAAATAAAAAATCAAGAATCTTCACAATATGAAGCAAGTCAAAGTGGTATCTTATCTAAAAAATATCCTGGGTCTAAACAAATAACACTTGACAATACAAACTTTAAAATTGTTAACGTTCCTGGAGATGGCAGCTGCTTTTTCCACACTTTAAGCTTAGGAATTGTAGGCAACTTTTCTCAAAGTTTATTTTATAGATCTTTAATTGGTTCTAAAGTTTACGAACAATTTTCTTTGTACAAATCTATGGTTGAAGTGTGCCATGACAATATCCATTCAGCCTCAAAATACTGGGACTGCATGGTGAATGGTAGCCAACATGCTACTTCTTGTGAAATTTCAGTTGCATGTCAACTTTTAGATGTAAATATAAATATATGGATGCAGGGAGTAGATCAGTTAGGAAATATATACTTTACAAAACAACAATTTCAAACATCAGAAAACTCTAGACATACAACTTTGAACATTTTGTTTCATAACCATCATTTCCAATTTTTATTTCCTGTAACTAACACCTCAATTGACATGCCAGAGTTGTCTACAGAGAAAACTTCTGAATCTAAACATAATCTTAAAAGAAAAACTGAACTCAGTACCTCTGTTGCTCAAAAAAAGCCAAAAGTTATCCCAGACAACATTAATCTCATAACAAAGAAACAGAAAAAGCCATTTCCTAAAAAGTTGACCTCTAAGAAACTGAGTGATCATAATTCAACTGTATTATCTCACCGATTCCCCTACCAGTCAGTACCGGAACAAAACAATATTCAAAGTTTTATCAGATCATCAAGGTGACTTTGGAGTAGAAGCTAGATGGAATTACCTAGAGTCGGGTCATGGTAAAGGTCCCTGTGATGGCCTGGGTGCCAGCATTAAAAGAGGAGTGGATATGGCCATTTGTCAGGGAAAAGCCCTAATTCAAAATGGAGAAGACTTCTTTGCATGGGCCAAACAAACGGAGGAAAATGGAAGTAAGATCAAATATCTGTATTACAACCAAGAATATGTTGGTAGTTCTGATAAAATATTACAAGAAAAGGATAAACCACTACCAATTTCAGGAACGTTTAAGCTTCATGCTGTGGTACCAATCGATAAATGGACAATTATGACAAGAGATATGTCTTGCTCTTGCACACAATGCTTGTTGGACGTTAGAAACAGTAATCATACATGGAATGAACATACATTGTGTACCAGAACAGGAGAATCAGTCGACTCAAATGCAATGGAGACTGCAGACCTAACCGAAGAGACCGAAACTCAGAATATCGAGATAATGCATGGGTTGCTTGTACATATAGAGACTAAAATAGTGTAAACAAATGGTATATCGGTCAGATTGTCACTATCGATCATGATGATATCGACAATGAGTTTGAAATTAACTTCCTCCATGAATCAGGAAAATACGGAAACGCTTATAAATGGCCGTCCCCTCGCGATGAAACTTGGAGAGCAAGAAGGCATAAACTCCCGCCAAAATATGGATATCTCTGATATATGCAGGAAAGTTTTTGATTTTGAACCCAAAAAATGCCAGATTGATGCATGGGACACCCCACACAATGACGTGCTACTTAACCTTCCTGTTGGATATGGCAAGAGTGCCATATACCAACTTTTTCCAACTTTATATAGAAAAAAATATTATCTAAAGGCTAGTGGAGGAACGGATACGGACGGAACTGGAACTGCCGGGAGTTTGCTTCGGACTGGGCGATTTGGGTTCCCCGACGTTAGGTATTTTGTAACACGTTTTATTTATATATAAATAAAGCTTACTTTAATTGCCTATTTTGTTTAGTTTTTTTTTTCAATAAAGAGTTTTATATACGTTAATACATTTTGATTTTAATTTTTTTGTGGACTTCGTAAATCCCATTGAACTATAATTTTGGAAAAGAGAGAGATCAAGATTACTGTCATGAAACCACGATCCGCGTAATGGAATTTTGGCTGGTAAATCCTTAACCATTATTTGTTATTGAATAAAAATTACCTAGTTTTGTCAAATTCGTCGAGTCATTCCTAAATACATGAAATATGTTATGAATTGTATTCAATTCCCGAACATACAGCCCGAAATTACTTTGCTATAGAAATCTGCATAGCAAAATCTGCTTGTTCGACAGCGGAAGTGAAGAACGCGTGCAAATTTGAACGGTTCAATGTTCACGAGAGGGTTGAATTTGAACGCTGAACAGTATATGGGCAAAGAGAAACAATCCAATGAAGGTTTCGAGAGAAAATAAGGGATTCAGTGAATACCGACTTTGATGTAAAATGGTACTGCTCACTCCATTCTTGTTTGCAACTTTTATAAACTGGTATTTAGTTAAACCATTAGATAAATGATGTAAGCGGCATATGCCGTTATAAATAAATGATATAAGCAGCCGCATGGCGCAATTTTTGCATTCTGACAATTTAACATAAAAAATGTCAAGAAGAAGCAGTAGGGCAACAGCAGGCAATCGTCTGGAGACTGTCATAGCATCATTGAAGGCCCCGTCTATTGCAGAAAGGGTAATTTCTAGCCCATTGACAGAGGCAAGTTCAGTCGCCAACGGTAAAAGAGCATGGTCCAGAAAAGGCTATGGCCAAAATGTTAAAAGATCTACAGTCAAAATATGATTCCCTTGAATACGAAATTGAACGTCTTCGACTGGAAAAATCAATGAGTAAACGTACAATTACCTCGCCATCTTCTGATGTGGTAGATCAAGTCCAAGAACATATAAATCAGTTACAACTGCAAAACTCGGGTGTAAGAGGTAAGAAAGCCCGTAAGATAACAGACTTTGTTTGGCCAAATCCCCTAGACTTCTTAGAGAGCAGGCACGTTATTGACATTGGCAATGGTAACCAAATTCGTACGGATGGGTTAACAAAGAAATTGACTTGGTCAGGTCTCCATTGAACAATATGGTTATGCTAGTATTGAGATCATGAATGACATGCTTCGTAGTGGGGATTTATTACAGGGGGAACTGCCAGACTATCTGTGTTACATACAATCTATTTTTCGGTTAGCAGCTAACAATGTTTGGGGTAGTGTTTTACTTTATGATATGGAGTACAGGGACCGCCAGGCACTTGAAAAATTCAAATGGGGTACTTATATATCTAATCTAAGGGAGTTTCATCTTGTTCAGAAACCAGATAGTGCTACAGCAAAGGCTATTCAAGAGATCCAGAATGTGTCACGTAGTACAAACAATGCTTATTATAAGGATCAAAATTCAGGCTTTAATAGTTACAACAAAAAGGGGAAAGGACCCTTTCTTCCTGATGGTCGCACTATTTGTAGGCGATTTAACACAGGTGATTGTTATCGAAAGGACTGTAAATTGGCACATCACTGTGCAATATGTTTTGCTAAAAATCACAATGCTTCTCAGCACTCAACTTCATTTCAATTTCGTCAAGCCAACAGTGTTTCCACACAACAACCATCTCAATCAGAGTTCAATATGCATGGTTCAATGCATGGTTCAAAAAAGGAAGGAACTACGGGTCATTAGACCCACACACATGGACCGAATTACTGCCAACATCAGATTTTGATTACAATTTTATTATTGATGGTGTAACTAATGGTTTTAATCTGATGAATAATTTGTTTCACTTTAATTTTGTATGTGATTTTAATGAACCTTTTATTTGTAAAAATTACAAGTCAGCATTAGAAAATTCTGATAAGGTTGACCTGAAATTAAGGTCCGAATTTAAACTTGGTAATTATATTTTGTGCAATGAGATAGAGACTCCGAAACTTGTAAGTGCTCTTGGTGCAATACAAAAACCTAACGGTTCAGTAAGATTGATTCATGATGCAACTTTACCAGAGGTTGGCGGTATAAACTATTATGCAAGTGATACATCATGTAAATATATGGACTTAAAAGATGCATGTAAAATTATTAATCAAGGTGATTTTCTTGCAAAAGTAGATTTGTCAAATGCATATAGAAGTGTGAAAGTGCATTCTTCTAATTACCCTTATACTGGGTTACACTGGAGATTTCAAGGTGATAATCAGGATACATTTTTCTATGACACTAAGTTACCTTTTGGGGCAGCTCAAAGCCCAAGTATTTTTCAGAGACTTAGTAGTGCGGTGTGTAGAATTATGAAATCAAAATATAGTTTTTGTGTTATTGCATATTTAGATGATTTTTTAATTATAGAGTCTACTTATGATAGATGCTCTGCTGCTCTAACTTGTTTGATTCAGCTATTACGTAAATTAGGTTTTTACATAAATTGGAATAAAGTTGAAGGTCCTTCACAGCGTTTAATATTTTTAGGTATTTTGATAGATATATGTAAGTTAACACTGAGTTTACCAGGTGATAAGTTAACAGAATTTTTTAATTTGTTATGTGATTTTAAAGGTAACCATAGGGCTAGTAAAAAACAAATAGAGTCTCTTATTGGGAAGCTTAACTGCAGTTGCCAGGTTATAAAGGGGGGTCGCACTTTTCTTAGGCGTCTGCTAGACCTCAAGCATTCTTTGAAAGGAAGCCAACATAAAGTTATCTTGTCAGATGAGTTTCAAAAAGACTTAAATTGGTGGATTCAATTTATACATGAATTTAATGGAACAGTGAATTTTATAAACAACAAACCAATAACCAACATTCAAACAGATGCGTGCAATTTTGGTGGAGGTGCTTTCTTTAACAGTGATTACTTTTATATTAATTGGAAAATTGACATGCCAGCAGTGGCGGATTTTCATATCAACATTAAAGAGACAGTTACGCTTATTTTGGCCCTTTTTCATTGGCACGAACAGCTCCGAGACAAATATGTCATGGTATTTACGGATAATATGACAGCACGTTCTATAATAAACAAAGGCACATGCAAATCATCATATGTTATGAATTTATTGCGACAACTTTTTTGGTTACAAGCGACTTTTAATTTCACCGTTCAAGCAATTTTTCTTCCGGGAAAATTTAATGTATTAGCAGACTGTGTTTCAAGATTGCATGAAAAAGGACAATTATCTAAGTTGTGGAGTTTGAACTATATATATGAGTGTGGTTTTATACCGTTTACTTTGAAGGAGCTTTGTTCTCATATGTCACCGGCCTTTGTATTTTACAGGTGGGGAAGAGCTTCGTGCAAGACTGTGTAGTAGTGTGCAGAAATATAAAGCCTGTGGTTGGTCAGAAGGGACAAATGCGTACATACAGGACTCAGTTGAATTGTTTTCAGACCTTTTGCGAATTATTAGACTTGGCTTTAGTGCCCTTTTCAGCAGATAATGTGTGTTTATATATAGCATATTTAGTGGATGTGAAATCGTTTAAATATTGTACAATTGTGAATTATTTGAATATTATTAAGCATTTACACAAAGCAAATGGACTAGAGGAGCCAACCTCTGGCAATTGGCAGATTCAGAAAGTTTTAAATGGAGTTCGTCGTTCTATAGGTGATGCACAGAAAGGTGCAGAATTAATGACACCTCGATTACTCTTAATGATAAAAGCTAATTTAGATTTGAATTCGCAAAATGATATTTGTATTTGGTCAGCTTGCTTAATGGGATTTAATGGATTATTACGTCCAGGAAATTTTTTACATTCTGGAAAATATGTAGAACATAGAGATATCCAAATTTGTGATGTTCACTATCATAGGAATGGTTACGTTATTGAGCTTCAGTGGACGAAAACAGTACAATTTCGTGAACGAAAATTAACTATTGTGTTACCCTCCATAGTGGGGCATCCATTGTGTCCAGCTTCAGCAATAAAGGAATTATTGCATTTTCATTTTAAACGTGGTGCAAAAGAAGACGCACCTTTATTGTGCAATTTATCATATCAAATGTTTATTACACGCATTAATAGCATTTTAATTAGCAATGATGTCAAACAGCATATAACAGGTCACTCTTTTCGACGGGGTGGTGCCACTTGGTGTTTGCGCATTGGGATGTCAGACAGTATGATAAAGGATATCGGAATGTGGAAAAGTGATGCATATTTACGGTACACCGAAGTGGACCTCAGCAGGAAATTTGACATTGTGCAATCTTTTGGTGCTAGCCTTCCACCTCGCTAACTTGGCAACTCCTCCTTTTTTTTTTTTTTTTTTTTTGGTTGGGCTGGGGATTGTCTACCCTTCATTGTACTGATTGCATTATTAATTGCATTTTTCTTATTATTAAAAATTTGGCCCATTACACAGCCTTATGTTTATTTGTCATATATATATATATATATTTTGCCAAACTTCGAATCAAAATAAGGGATTCAGTGAATACCGACTTTGATGTAAAATGGTACTGCTCACTCCATTCTTGTTTCCAACTGGTATTTAGTTAAACCATTAGATAAATGATGTAAGCGGCATATGCCGTTATAAATAAATGATATAAGCAGCCGCATGGCACAATTTTTGCATTCCCCACCCACCCATCCCAGTAGCATTATTGAATGGGTGTGGTTAAGCATAGATTATATATCACTTTTGCATTAATTATAGGATACTACATGTATTATTATTTTTTTTCTCTTTATCTTTTATGGTTATTCATATATGTTTTAGCTTTCAGAATTGCATTCTGAATTTACTTTAAAGGAATATAAAGCATTTGGGGATTGTCTACCCTTCATTGTACTGATTGCATTATTGATTGCATTTTTCTTATTATTAAAAATTTGGCCCATTACACAGCCTTATGTTTATTTGTCATATATATATATATATATATATATATTTTGCCAAACTTGGAATCAAATAAAGACTCGTTTTAAGACTTTCGGCAGCCTTTAAAAGAGAGGCAAACAGAAGAGCTCTTGAATATGGCTATAAGAATGCCTACAGGAAAAGCAAGGAAATTTGATAGAGTAGGATAGCAGTCTATGATGATCTACGAGAAAACCCTTCACGTATGAGCATAAACTATTCTTTAGAGCCAGCCCCCCCCCCCCCCCCCCCCCTCTTTCATTTGTAAAAGAAAAAAAAATATAGTTTATGTACATAAAATATAATTTCGCATAGACTATGCTTTACCTCTAAACAAATGTAGCATTGTATTACTGAAATGCCCCTGGTACCCAGCAAAACTTTTATTTTGCTTTAATAAATGTATTCAATTTCCATCAATAAGGATTGAAAATAGTTCACATATCCAATCAAATTTCAATGTAACTCATTAAATCATTTATGTTCATTGTAATTTTTGTCCCCCGCCGCAACGCGATGCGGGAGATATGGTAATGCTGGGCGTCCTTCCGTCCGTCCGTCCGTCCACCTTGTAAGCGCTCTAGCAAATTTATTTCTTGACCGATTTGGATAATATTTATACAGTAGCTTTAACTCAATGATACTTTAAGGGAGTTCGAAGATGAGTCATGTCGAAATATTTTTGTAGGAGTTATGCCCCTTAATAACTTAGAAAATTGACATCCGTCAGTCCGTCCACCTTGTAAGCGCTCTAGCAAATTTATTTCTTGACCGATTTGTATAATATTTATACAGTAGCTTTAACTCAATGATACTTTAAGGGAGTTCGAAGATGAGTCATGTCGAAATATTTTTGTAGGAGTTATGCCCCTTAATAACTTAGAAAATTTACAAAATTTTCATGTAAGCGCTCTAGCAAATTTATTTCTTGACCGATTTGGATAATATTTATACAGTAGCTTTAACTCAATGATACCTCAAGGGAGTTCGAAGATGAGTCATGTCGAAATATTTTTGTAGGTAAATGTGTACACGTACACTCCGTTTTCTATTTATGACTATTTCCACATCAAACAGCAAAATGCATTATCCTGTGCCATGTTCATCCGACGACGTCCCCTCTCGAAAAGAAAGAAATAAACTAAGTCCAGACATATATCAATGGACGTCACGTGACATACACAACGTCATCAATAGAAGTAAACATTATAGTAGAAATGTACTTTTACTGTCACTTGTGTATCTAGAGAAATAAAAATACAATGCCCCCCCCCCCCCCCTACTTGTATTCAGCAATCCATGGAAAACTTGCTACCTACAAATAAATAAAATAATTAATAAACAAATAAACAAACAAACAAATAAATAAAAAAAACAAAAAAGGCCCGTCCCGCCTTCAGAAAAAGAGATATTGCTACTTCATTGTTTCTTTTCTTTTTTCCTTTTTTTTTTTTTTTTTTTTTTTTTTTTTTTTGTGGACAATTACTTTTTGTAACAATACATTAAAAATTTAAGAGATTTTAAGAGAAAATAGAAGTAGCAATATCTCTTTACTGAAGACGGGACGGGCCTTTTTTTTGTGTGTGTCTATTTTATGTATTTCGCAAGAGTTACGTCCCTTACCAACAATAGAGGGGCTGGGCCTCTTTATTGCAAAACTGGAAACGTTAAAAGGAAAGACCTTATCATTTGTGCTTGGCACAAATGACCTTTTAATGTGTAAATCCACCCCCCCCCCCCCCCCCCCCCCCCATTTCGATTTTACTGAATTTAAGGTCATGTAAATGCATATAAAGTACATGTACATGCATTTAAAACCTTAATGCACGTGCAAATTACAAGCAATTAAGACGACCAGAATCGCCTGAATTTCCAATGGGAAGTATTATTAAGGTCTTTCCTTTACTTAGGAAAGACCTTACTGTATTTCGTGTGATTATTTTTTTTTTATTTTTCTTCTTAAAAAATCAAAGAGTCGACTCCGACTGGTTTCGCAACATATCAAAATGATCTTTGGTGTGAAGGTTCGATCAGACATTGGCTATCCAAGGTTCACCCTTACAAGGGTTTCTATGTACCGTATAAGAGTTACGTCCCCTGTTACAGTTTTGATTGTTATCACTACTCCTCAGAAACCGTAAGAGATATCGACATGAAACTTTTTGCAATGTCTTCGGTTCATCTGTGCGCACATTAATCACATCTGCCGAAAAGGATCTGACGACCTCTTGTGGGAGTTACTCCCCTTTACATGACTTCATTTTTGGGTTTTTATGCAAATGGCAAGTTAGAGTTGAGATATAAGCATGAAACTTCATAAAGAGGATTTATGTCAGGTAACAAGTAAAATTAGGTCAAGGTCAAAGGTCAAGGTCACTTTCTAATTTTTAAAATCTGCTTGTTA
Organism: Mytilisepta virgata; assembly: GCA_028015205.1. NCBI lineage: Eukaryota > Metazoa > Mollusca > Bivalvia > Mytilida > Mytilidae > Mytilisepta > Mytilisepta virgata. The sequence goes on from CM051512.1 coordinate 32,846,030, forward strand.
TCACTACTCCTCCGAAACGGTAATAGATAGCTGATGAAATGTAATGGACAAAATGTCGGGGACATTGAGAGGAAGCTCAGTTACATTTGGGTCAAAGTCATATGACGTCATTTTATATGAGTAATTGGCCTTAGAACGTTTAAATTTATGGTTTTTGGCTAATAACTTGATAATGGTACACGATAGAGGCATGGGGTCTTTTGTTTTGACACCAGGGTCAAATGACCTTCAAAATGGTGTCAAGGTCAAAGGTCAAGGTCATGTTCTAGAAAATGACAGAGATGGTAAGATTTCAAAAATATCCATATATGCTTGATTGAAGCATTTTTCTAATTTGACAAAGTGGGGGGGGGGGTGTGTGTGGTAAAAATTTCTTTAAAATGATCTAATTCAACATAAGTTCACTCTTTATCAAATCTATCTAGCACAAATTACCTTTTAATGTGTAAATAGAGCCCCCCCCCTTTTTTTTTTCGATTTGACTGAATTTACATCGGTTTTACTGAATTTACCTGTAAATGCATATAAAGTACATGTTAGACAGCTAGGGGATATCCAGGGCTTTGTTAATGAGAAAAAATTATGACGCCAACTCCAACCAATTTCCTGAAAATAGCGTTCGCGCAGTGCTAAATAAAAAGCTATTTTCCGCCATAAAACACAAGATTCGTCCAAATTTTACCAATTTATTGCATCCGAATGTCAAAATTTCGCGTCAAATTAACACTACTTTATTCACGGAGATGTCGTCTGGTCAAAATGGTACCGGAAATCTAAATAAATAAATCGTGACATCAAATTTCTACATGAATCTTCATTCTGACATAAGTAAATGTGTACACGTACACTCCGTTTTCTATTTATGACTATTTCTACATCAAACAGCAAAATGCATTATCCTGTGCCATGTTCACCCGACGACGTCCCCTCTCGAAAAGAAAGAAATAAACTAAGTCCAGACATATATCAATGGACGTCACGTGACATACACAACGTCATCCAATCCAGCGTCCCTGAAATAGAAGTAAACATTATAGTAGAAATGTCCTTTTACTGTCACTTGTGTATCTAGAGAAATAAAAATACAATGCCCTCCCCCCCCCCCCCCCTTACATGTATTCAGCAATCCTAGGAAAACTTGCTATCTACAAATAAAAAAAATAATTAATAAACAAACAAACAAACAAAAAAGGCCCGTCCCGCCTTCAGAAAAGAGATATTGCTACTTCATTATTATTTTTTCTTTCTTTCTTTTTTTTTTTTTTTTTTTTTTTTTTGACAATTACTATTTGGAAAAATACATTAAAAATTTAAGAGATTTCAAGAGAAAACAGAAGTAGCAATATCTCTTTACTGAAGACGGGACGGGCCTTTTTTTTTTCTTTTTTTGGGGGGGGGGTCTATTTTCTTTATTTCCCAAGAGTTATGCCCCTTGCCAAAAATAGACGGGTAGGGCATCTTTATTGCAAAACTGGAAACGTGAATAAGGAAAGACCTTATCATTTGTAGAGGGGTAGGGCATCTTTATTGCAAAACTGGAAACGTGAATAAGGAAAGACCTTATCATTTGTGCAAACTGGAAACGTGAATAAGGAAAGACCTTATCAGAAAGACCTTATCATTTGTGCAAACTGGAAACGTGAATAAGGAAAGACCTTATCATTTGTGCCTAGCACAAATGATAAGGTCTTTCCTTATTAGCACAAATGATAAGGTCTTTCCTTATTCACGTTTCCAGTTTTGCAATAAAGATGCCCTGCCCCTCTATTTTTGGCAAGGGGGATAACTCTTGGGAAATAAATAAAAAAGACCCCCCCCCAAAAAAAAAACGAAAAAAAAAAGGCCCGTCCCGTCTTCAGTAAAGAGATATTGCTACTTCTATTTTCTCTTGAAATCTCTTAAATTTTTAATGTATTGTTCCAAATAGTAATTACCCCGTGTGGGTCCCGGGGACACAGTAGAATAGGCCCACAGCTCCTCAGCTTGGCGTAAGAGGCCCCTAAAGAGGCGACATGTTTGCCGTGTGTCGCAAACCCGTGTCGGTAATAGGGAGTGTTCCTGGATGGCCGGAAAAACGGTTCTGATCACCATCTGGGGCACAATCTTTACCTAGACGGGAGGCCGGATAGACCCGATTCGGTCAATCGGCTGGTCACACCATTCCTTTACATCACTATATAATGTTTTTGTTTTTTTTATCTCCTACTCAATATGGTTAAAATTCCAAATTATTGATTTATGGATTGGTGTTGGCTTAAGGGTCACCAAATTCAACAGGCTCAAAATTATTATTTATTTCGGTTATTTGTTTATTTATTATTTTTCTATTATCTTCTCGGATATACTTCATTCCATTTATTTAGGACTTTTTCAATTTCTAATTTCTCCTTTAGTTTGGATTTCGTTTTGGATATGTTATTATAACCAATTTAATGTAACCAGTTCATGAATGGCTCGATGGTCCCGGTCTAGCCAATAACTGGTCATGTCTAGCCCTCTGCTGTTTTCTCGTGGTAATCTGAAAAGACCCAGATGAACCCTTTATGAAACCGAGATACACTGGGTTGGGAAGGTGGTCTGCTGTTGTATCGTTTGAGGTTGATGTTTGGGTTCTGGGGTCTTGGATGATAACCACTGATGGAGGCACAGAGAAGGCGGTGGCTTATGGGACAAAGCTTCCTCGGCTTAATGAGGCCACATGTTTGCCGTGTGTGGATACCCGTAAGGATAGAGGACGGGATCCTGGTGGTTGAAACACGCCACTTTGGCCCTTACTTTATCTTAAACGGGCGGTCGGATGGGCCCGGTCCTGACCAATCGGCTGGTCACGCCAAGCCCTTGAACTTGACTATTGCCAAAATGTACAACAATAGTACCATTTATACAAGTCGGTTCAAGAAGGCGGTGGCTTATGGGTCAATCGTGTAGATGATACTTCGGACGGTTGTTTCGTCAGGTAACCCCTGACACGAAGCTTGCGTCCGAATAGAAGTGCTCTATGCGAGTATCTTATCCCTGTAGCCCTAGTGCTTGTCGCATATGCGGCAAGTATACATCATATTGGTGCTGCTCCGAGGCGGGCGGGGAGCAGGGGTAACGAATCATTATGCAATCACCATGGAGACTCCACAAAACCCCCCAAAAACAACATCAAAACGTAAATTTAGTTGTAGTGACGATGAGGAACACATGACAAAAATTCAAAATACAACTTCTGACAATTTTTCAAATTTTTTGGTATTAACAAGTCAAAATTCCGAAAAACCTTTAACCAAAGTTTCTCCTTTTCTTTTACAAAAAACAATTCAGAGCCGAGCTGGACAGGTTAACAAAGTGTCAAAAATGAGAAATGGAAGTGTTTTAGTAGAATGTAGTAGGCCACAACAGTCTAAAAATCTTCTCTCTTTAACTTGTATTTCGGATATTCAAATCTCGGTTACTCCACATCGCAAACTCAATTCTTGTATGGGAGTTATTCGAGACAGAGACCACGACTTGTACGAACTATCAGAAGAAGAAATCCAGGAAGAACTTCAATCTCAACATGTATCAAAGGTCAAAAGATTCACCAAGAAATATGAAGGCAAAATTGTGAAATTAAATACATATCTCATTACATTTAATCTGACTACTGTGCCGGAACATATCTACATAGGACCTTACAGAATCAGAGTTGACACATACGTACCTAACCCTATCCGCTGTTTCAAATGCCAGAAATTTGGACACGGTAGGAGTTCTTGTCGCGGTACGGAAAAATGTGTCAAATGTTCTGTTGAGGGCCATTCCAGCTTTGATTGTGACGGTACAATTAAATGTGCTAACTGCGGATTAGATCATTTGGCAAATTCTCGAAACTGCGAGTTTTATAAAAAAGAAATGGAAATTCAAAAAACAAAAACCGAAAAAAACATCAGTTATCAAGAAGCTAAAAAAGTGGTCTCTGCATCGAATAACTCCGTTCCAACAACCTCTTATGCTGACCAAGTTAAATCTCCCAAAATTACCAGATCTTTTGCTACTCAAACTGAATACATGTGGCCTGATGGTGCAGAACTCCCAATACCTGTACCTTCATCTTGTCAATCAAAAGGGTCAACCTCTAAAACAAAAACATCCACATCAAACTCCTCTCAAACATCTCAAACTTTTGTCCAATCAAACTCAATCACTAATCATACAAAACCAATCCCCACGAAAAGGACTTCCACGTCTTCAAAACAAAAATCACCTCAAAAACCCTCATCGTCACAGAAAGTTGCACAATCATCGAAAACAGATAAATCAAAGAATACACAATCTTCTGGTAGACTCTCAAAGGCCGAAAAAAATAAGTTCAGTAGATTTCGAGATCTTTGTTTGGAGTTTGTCGACGATGACAACTCCGAACAAATGGATACGAATGATCCTTTGGAGTCGATATGGGATGATTCATCAGTCCCATCTAGAGACTCTCACTCCATCAGAGACTCTAGCGTTCCGGGTGGGAGGCGAAGAAGTTCTTCGAATGAACAACCTAGAAAGAACTACTCCCCCATCCGACCACCCTTAAAATGAACAATATAATACAGTGGAATTGTCGAGGTTTGAAAATTAATTTAATAGAGTTATCATTACTTGTACAAGCTTTCCTTCCTGTTGCTTTTTGTCTTCAGGAAACTCACTTAAAAGAAAGCGATACAGTTAATATTAAAAATTACTCTCTCTACAGCACCCACGTTAAAAAGGATGAAAGAGCTGCTGGCGGCTCATCAATACTTGTTAAAAATGATATAATTCATAGTCGAATAAAACTTAATACTAACTTGCAAGCAGTTGCTGTACGACTCTCTCTTAAAAAGACCATAACATTATGTTCAGTCTATCTTCCTCCGAATACCCCTCTGGAAATTCATCAGTTAAAACATTTAACTGATCAGTTACCTGCTCCTTTTCTTCTTGTGGGCGATTTTAACGCCCATAATCCGATTTGGGGCAGTAACTCTCAAAATGATAGGTGAAAAAAGATAGAAGATTTTTTAAACCAGGAAGGCTTGTGCATTTTCAATGATGGATCAGATACTTATCTCCATCCGGGGAATGGTTCTTACTCGGCTATCGATCTAACGATCTGTGACCCTTCTTTGTTACTAGATTACTCATGGCGAGTCCATGATGACTTGTGTGGAAGCGATCACTTTCCCATTATTTTGGAAAATTTGTTTCCCACGTCATCCGAGAGAGTTGCACGCTGGAAATTTGACAAGGCCGATTGGCCTTTGTTCGAGCAACTCTGTCGAGATGAACTGAAGGAAGATACTTTTGAAAATTTTATTAGTCCAGTACTTAAATTTAATGAAACGTTGGTATCGATAGCTGAGAGGACCATTCCTAAAACCTCGACAAATCCAAAACAACCCAGCAAACCATGGTTTGACGATGATTGTGAGGAGGCGAAGAAAAATAGGAAGAAGGCCGAACGACGATTCAATATGCATCCAACCCAAGATAATTTAAGTAACATTCGTATATTCCGTGCAAAAGCACGTAGAACATTCAAACAAAAGAGACGCAAGTCTTGGCAAAACTTCGTCTCAAAACTAAATTCTCATACACCAATGAACAAAGTTTGGAACTTTATACAAAAAGTTAACGGTAAAAACAGAAAAGCTAATCTTCACCACCTAAAAGATGGCCAGACCCTTTTAACATCAGAAAATGAGATCTCTCAAAAACTTGGTGAAACTTTTTCTAAAAATTCTTCTCAAAATTACTCTCAGGAATTTCAACGTATTAAAAACCGAACAGAAAAAAACAAACTCAACTTTCGATCAAATAATTCAGAAGACTACAACCGTCCTTTCTCTCTTGATGAACTTAAAAATTCTCTGGCAAAGGCCCATGACACAGCATGTGGCCCGGATGATATTCATTATAAACTTCTAAAACACCTTCCGGATACGTGTTTAGAAACTCTTTTGGATCTCCTCAATACAGTATGGGTATCTGGTGACTTGCCTTCCATCTGGAAGCAAGCTACCGTTGTCCCTATTCCCAAACCTGGAAAAGATCATTTTGAATCGTCGAATTATCGGCCAATTGCCCTCACAAGTTGCGTATGCAAGACGATGGAACGGATGATCAACGACCGCCTTGTCTGGTTCCTCGAGACCAATGGTCTCCTGTCCAATATACAGTGTGGATTCCGGCAGGGCAGAAGCACGTTAGATCATCTTGTTCGCTTCGAGTCTTTCATACGCAACGGGTTTGCTAAAGGTGAACACGTGGTGTCGGTCTTTTTCGACCTTGAAAAAGCATACGACACCACTTGGAAATATGGAATTTTAAAAGACTTAAATGATATGGGGTTGAAAGGTAGATTACCCTCATTTATTGATAACTTCTTGTCAGACAGACAGTTTAAAGTCAAGGTTAATACTACAATGTCTGACCCCTTTGAACAAGAGATGGGTGTTCCTCAGGGAAGTATCCTCTCTGTTACTCTATTCAGCATAAAAATAAATAGTTTGGCTAAAACATTACAAAATAATGTTGAAGGCTCTCTCTATGTGGATGATTTTTTGATTTGTTACAGAGGCAAAAACATGAACACTATTGAACGGCAACTACAGTTATCTCTTAATAAAATTGAAAAATGGGCTACGGAAAATGGATTTAGATTTTCTAGCTCAAAAACTGTCTGCATGCATTTCTGTAATAAAAGAAAGTTACATCTAGACCCTGAACTCAAACTCTATAATGAACCTATCAAAGTTGTCAAAGAAACCAAATTCCTTGGACTTCTGTTCGATAACAAACTCACCTTTCTACCCCATATCAAAATGCTTAAAGCTAAATGCTTGAAAGCATTGGACATTTTAAAAGTTGTTTCTAGCACTGACTGGGGTGCTGATAAAAGTATTTTACTAAATTTATATCGATCTTTAGTTAGATCGAAACTTGATTATGGTTCCATTATATATGGATCTACTCGCAAATCCTATATAAAAATTTTAGATACTGTTCACCACCAAGGCCTACGTTTGGCCTTGGGGGCGTTCAGAACATCTCCTGTGGAGAGTTTATACGTAGAAGCGAACGAGCCGTCTCTTTATAACCGTAGGATAAAACTTGGTTTACAATACATAACCAAGCTAAAAGCATACCCTTCAAATCCTGCCTACGACTGTGTTTTCAATCCGCTCTATGAGGACATATTTGAACAACATCAAAATAAAATTCCTCCATTTGGTATTCGGATGAAACCACATATTTTTGGTTGTAACATCAATCTTGATGAAATAGCTCCTATTGATATACCGCAATCGCCACCTTGGCTTGTATCAAAACCAAAATTCATTTTTGACATCAGAAAACATAATAAGTCAGAAACTAACCCCATTGAAATTCAGCAACAGTTTGCTGAAATTAAATCAAATTTTCAAGGGTTTGATACAATTTATACTGATGGATCAAAAGACGGAGATAAAGTGGCTGCTGCTGCTGTTTATGGACAGTGGGCAACGACTCTTCGTCTTCCATCTTCCAGTTCTATATTTACAGCTGAAGCAAGAGCTATTGTTCTTGCCTTAAAATTCATTAGATCTTCTGACAAAGAAAACTTTCTAATTTGTTCTGATTCTCTTTCATGCTTATTGGCCATAGAAGGTCAGAAATATAGAAATCCTTTAATTTCACATATCATAGAGTTTTATAAAAGACTTTCTGTTTTGGGTAAAGAAGTAGTTTTTCTCTGGATACCAAGTCATGTTGGTATAAAGGGAAACACAGTCGTAGATAGAATAGCGAAGGATGCTCTAGAAGACCCCATTACTAATATGTCAGTGCCTTACTCTGATTTTAAACCTTTAATTTATGAGTATGTTTTGCGTCTGTGGCAGTCCCAGTGGGATCTGCTTACAGACAATAAACTTCATTCTATAGAGCCAACTGTGGGCAAGAATGTCTGTTTTTTCGGCAAATGCCGCCGAGATCAAGTTGTTTTAACAAGATGTCGCATTGGCCACACCAGGACGACTCATTCTTTTATTTTAGAGAATGAGCCGCCTCCTGAGTGTATACCCTGCCAATGTCGACATAGTATTAAACATCTTTTAATTGACTGTGTAGATAAGTCCGACATTATTTGTCGGTACTACACAGTCAACAATATGAAAGATTTATTTACAAAGGTTGCTGGCAACCAAATACTACAATATTTGAAGGACGTTGGACTATACTCGAGAATATAGTCTGTCTGACTGTATTCGTGATTATAGTCCTTATCCAGAATTTTAATTTGTTATCTGTTATAATTTTATTTCACTGTTTGTATTATCTGATAGCGTTTCTGTGATATTATTCAAGTCTGTGATATTGTAAATTTTTTGTAACGTTTTGTCTGACATTTTTATTGTTTATACTGCCATATCTTACTTGTAAATAGTCTATGGGTTTTACATGTTGTGTTAAATTTTAACCAGTTCCATTGAAATTAGTTCTCGCCGTGATATTGGCTGCAATATCGCCAGCTCGGCGTTAAAAAATATTCAATCAATCAATCAACCAAATAGTAATTGTCAAAAAAAAAAAGAAAGAAAAAAAAATAATGAAGTAGCAATATCTCTTTTTCTGAAGGCGGGACGGGCCTTTTTCTTTGTTTGTTTGTTTGTTTGTTTGTTTATTAATTAAGTTTCTTTTTGTAGGTAGCAAGTTTTCCAAGGATTGCTGAATACAAGTAGGGACGGGGGGCATTGTATTTTTATTTCTCTAGATACACAAGTGACAGTAAAAGTACATTTCTACTATAATGTTTACTTCTATTTCAGGGACGCTGGATTGGATGACGTTGTGTATGTCACGTGACGTCCATTGATATATGTCTGGACTTAGTTTATTTCTTTCTTTTCGAGAGGGGACGTCGTCGGGTGAACATGGCACAGGATAATGCATTTTGCTGTTTGATGTGGAAATAGTCATAAATAGAAAACGGAGTGTACGTGTACACATTTACTTATGTCAGAATGAAGATTCATTTACTTATGTCAGAATGAAGATTCATTGTAGAAAATTAATCTCACGATTTATTTATTTAGATTTCCGGTGCAATGTTCAGCAGACGACATTTTCGTGAATAAAGTACTGTTAATTTGACGCGAAATTTTGACATTCGGATGCAATAAATTGGTAAAATTTGGACGAATCTTGTGTTTTATGGCGGAAAATAGCTTTCTATTACTGCACTGCGCGAACGCTATTTTCAGGAAATTGGTTGGAGTTAGGGTCATAATTTTTTCTCATAAACAAAGCCCTGGATATCCCCTAGCTGTCTGCCAAATATCAGCCCTGTACGATTTGTACTTTTTGAGGAGATACGATAACATTTCCTATGGGGTCCCGCGTGGATTTTTACCAAATATCAGCCCTGTACGAGTAAAAGTACATTTCTACTATAATGTTTACTTTTATTTCAGGGACACTGTTTGGATATTCATTCATTCAGTTTCTTTTTGTTTATGAATCAAGAAGATAAAAAAAAATAAAGTTCAATAGATTTAATAAATTATCTCCCCCATATCATACACATATGTTTATAATTTCATTTTCTTTTCTGGGTTGGTTGATCTGAAAGAGAAAAGTGCATATTCAGATATAAATGGTATTGAATCAGGACACATTTCCTTTCATCGTCCTAAGTCAGGGTTTATACACATCCGTTTGTTAGGATACAAAATCCTGACTTGAGAGGGAGGTTTCTTTAGGTTTATGTTATGTAGTTAAACATTAAATAATTAATTACTGATTCAACATCAGCACCAGGACGCAGTTGTTCAAAAGTTAATCACTTTTTTTACTTTCCATTACTTTGATTGTTTAGTAAAATTTCTATACAGAATTTTACATGGATACACAAAGTCGTAGGATTAACCCATCAGAAAATTCAGTTCTCCAGCATAATCAATGAAGTGAAAATTTGAAACTGAAAATTGTGGTTAACTTTTGAACAACTGGACCCAGATGATGGTTCCGTAGCTGTAGTTTGAAGGTCCGATAGTCCGAAGGTCCAATGGTCCGAAGGTTCATTACTGCAAAGGTCCATTGGTCCGAAGGTTAATTGGATAAATGATTTTTAATTTGATGATGGATGGACTAATTCTTTCAACCCGGTGCCACAACTTACGGGCCTTTTGACGTCGCTCGGCATATAGTTAATGCACACCTGTTTTGAGGATGGAAACGGGGGGGGGGGACTTGGGGCAAAATGATTCTTAAAATTTTATTGCTTGTTCAGAAGTGTTTTGTCCACCATTGAGATTTACATCTATGCCATGTTTGGTTTCAATCCATTCAATAATTTGCAAGAAGAGGCCGTTGTATATAATTCCCATAGGGTCCTATGTTAAACTAAGTCATTTGGTGACGGCCACCGTGGACGACAGATTAGCACAACGTCATGAAAGGAATGTATCAAATTATAAATTAAAATTTCGGTTATATTTCGTTAGAAAAAATTTCCCCCAATTATCTCTCCTGAAAAGCGTTTTTTAAAATAAAATTTTGTTTTTTAAGCCATTTGGTCATTTTTTTTTTATTTACATAACCTTAAAGATAAAATGTTTACATTATATCAAATACTATTTGCTCGCTAAATATATATATTTCCGTTCAAATTTGCAAGATGCCGGAAAAAAAAGCTGAGTGTATAATCTACCTTAAAACATTATTTTGGACTGATATTTTTACAGCGAAAAAAAATCCTACAGATACCAATGTCAATGACGGATTTAGAATTAATTTTCCTCCTAAAGAAGACAGAATTTCGGTGGGCAGCGGATTTAGTGTGTCGAATCACCTTTTCACTGTAACACACCATAAGCTTCGTTGTGAAATAATTTATATTTTTCATCATTTCATGAAAGAAATGCCTTATTTCATGTATTTGTAAAGTCGAAAATTTCACTCAACTAAATCAAGTATCTTGCATTGTTTTTCGGAACATCGAACATTTGGACTACTAAACCTCTTGGTGGTTTCTTGTTGCGTTATATCAAGCATCGGACCATCGAACCTTTTGATCATTGGACGTTTCTGACTATTCAACTTTCCTTGATGTTATAACTGTGCATTATGCGTTTTGCAAAGGTTCGGGATATCGAACCTTCGGACCAATGGACCCTCGGGCTATTGGACCTTCAAAATAATGAGGCTTCGTACTATCGAACGGATATCGCTGAAGATCGGGTAAAATTAACTTTTTATCTGATTGGCTAATAACATCAGGGAAACACGAGTGAACATCACATATTCTAAAAATATCTGAACGTGATTTTTAGCGTCATTGGATGTTTTTTTTAACATTTCAGGTGAATGCGTTTTTCTATTCAAACTTATGTGTATCGGAAAATGTAGTCAATAAATAAAAGAATTGTGGAATGTATGACCCGGTATGTGCGTCATAAATATTTATTGATGGCTAGTTATAAATCCATTTAAGGCAATGCATAAATGATTTATCCCTAGGCATAAATCGATTTATGCTTAGGCATAGTTAGCCTTAAACCTAGGCATAAATACTTATGGTTAGCATTAAATCGATTTATGATTAGGAATAAATATTTATGCCTACGCATGAATAAATATTTATAACGCACATACCGCGGCATAGGAATGATAATAATGATAAAAATGCCGAGTTTAATAGTAATGACGATGGCGACTTGTATTGTTTTCTATGCATTATTTCGTAATCGTGGCTTCTGTATTTACGCATTTGCATTTATTACGCATTTGCATTTAGATACAAGTGAAAAACTGAGTGTCCATAGAATATTATCTAACGATATGCTTACATTTCTGTTATGGCATCTTGCCTCTTCTTCCCCCGCACTATCTTCCCTTCAACAAACTGTTTCTGGGGAAACAGTTTCTCCAAATCTTCATTTTTTACCGACAGAACGTCGTCCCCGACTTCTATCAGATTTCTATAATAAACAACTTACATATGAATTGATTGATACTAATTTTAATTGTGTGCATTCTGTTCAGGGGAAAAGGGAATCAACTTATTTGTACTATCTGCGAATATTCTCAGTAATATACAGTTATTCTAAATGTTTGTGATATAGAAAGCAATTATACAAACTGTCTTTTATAAGACATAAAAGCTAATTTTATTTATTTCCCAAGAGTTAGGCCCCTTGTCAAAAATAAATAAATTTTATAAGACGTAAAAGCTAGTATACTTTTTTATGCACGAGTACGTAGGTGAAGATCTGAGCGTAATCGCAATTGCACTATATCGTGAATCGTTATTCCATTATTTTTGCAATAAAATCGATTTAATAAAATCTATTGTCAGAAAATCAAACCTCTCTTTACAGAAGTTGCACAAAAGAAGGCAGGCATTACTTAGTTATTGAATATTGTAAACTTTTAGTCAAACTAAACAGTTTTGTTTGAAAAGAGTACTCTGATCTTAGTTACACGGACAGTTTTTGTGAACTAATTTTACTGCTAAAAATAAGCTCAACGATAAAATCTTTCAGCGTTCTTTGTCGAGTTTATTTTGAGCAGTTAGAATAGTTCACAAAAGTGTCCGTCTTAAGTAATAGTTATTCCCCGAGAACCTGGTGTTTCTGTACAAGATCATCCCTGGGGCCGGAAATAGTGTATTGTTTTGGCTTGAACACGAAACATTGCTGGAAGAATATACCTGTCGAATGAAACAGACTCTATTTCTCCTTGGAATGGAGTCTCCTTTTCTATGCTTTCAGCGTTATCTAATTTCTGTAAAATATTTAATAAATATCTAAATGTAATTATAAATCATGAACATATTAATGGAGGAATTACATGAATTATCCATGGAAGAATTTTGATATTGTAGAATTTTAAATTTTACAATGTTTGAATGTTTAGTTTTTACATGATTTGTTTTAAATCTGAATGTATATTTAATTTTATTGAAAAATTGAACTAAATAATACGCCGAATCAAACAACAATTTAGACTTCTTTTTAAAATATATTTTTGGTCCTTAAAAGGACCGTTTGATATCCGTTTAGTACAGCAGACTCAGCAGATAAACTCCGTCTTGGTATTCTGATAGTGTAAAATTTTTATCCAGTATTGTCATGTTTGTACAGAATATTTAATAGTATAAAATTTTACTCAAAATTTGCTCGTGACAAAAGCTGGGATTTGTTTTGAAATAGGCCTCCAAATGAAATATTTGGATACCGATGAAACCGGAGACTTATATCTATATCGTTCATGTTTGTCGTTATTAGGTTGGCTTCGGTACAAGCATGTGCGTAATAAACGATATCTACTGTTTAATGTTAATTACCACAAATGCCGTCGATGGCGTTGAATTATAACACCGGGTTCCGTTGAAGTCGTCCCCCGGTGTTATACATTTAATTTTGTAGAACTGAGCTGTTTCCAGCTCAGTTTCTGTTGGAATCTCACCCCAAAGGGTGAGATTTGCCGATCTCCCTTCCATCTTTATCTGGATTTCTTTTTTTGTCGAAAACATGGTTGGTGTTGTTTGGCTGATCTGTAATGAATAATTTGTTCTACGAGGTAAATTAGGGGATAACTGTATTGTATTTTATCAGTTGCCGACGTAAACCGGTGGTTTTACCGTCGCAAATTGAGTTTACCTGGCGACGCGTAGCGGAGCCAGGTAAACAGATATTTGCAATGGTAAAACCACCGGTTTACGTCGGCAACTGATAAAATACAATACAGTTATCCCCATTCTAATGCAACCTCCGTTAAACGTTAAAAAATAGAATAAAAAGTAAACAGGAAACGTCAAATGCGTTTGCGCAACGTTGTCGTCAATGGTTCCGACGGTAAACCGTGGATTTTACGCTTGACGTTATCCAATTAAAAAGGACGTTATATGTTATGTTGCATTAGAATTAAGAATTGCTGCAAACATGTTAATTGTTTTATAATTTTTATGAAAATATAGAATAAATGTTGAAACGTTTTCCGCTAATCATTAGCCTTTTCAACCCGATTTTTCAGAACATTTTTGTTATTCTCAACGGATTTTAATGATAATATTTTGATGAAGGGTTGGGGGTTTAGAAAAAGTATGACGAAAGATAAAAATACGTAGACTCCATGCGTTTAATGCCTAAGTAAATCTCAGTCAAAACGTTGTGATTGAGGAAGCAACCATTTGATTTTTAGGGGGATGGGGGGTCGCTACGATCAAATTTGAAATAAATAGGCAAGACCAGGATTTTGATAAAATAAAAAGACAAGGTTATTTTAGGTGTGGAAAAAATGGAGGACCTGTGTCAACCAGTAAATTTTTCAGTTTAAATGAAAATAAAAATGAAGGCCGAAACAGCGCCCGAATAAAAATCCAGGAACAAATTTCAAATTTCGACAAAAAAAATAGGCAGGATCAAACATTTGATCATAGCCCCCTTCCCTCCCCCCAAGTCAAATGGTTGCTCCCTAATGGAACCAAACAGGTTAAAACAGTTTAGCCAAATTCCATATAAAGTCAAATTTGCTGAAAGAAGCTTGAAAGTTCAAAACTTTCCCCAATATTATAAATCTAGTACCCGAATTGTAGCAATGCATAATATCAAAATTGTAACAATGATTAATATATGAACGATTTTAGTAGAACTAAAGTTACATGTGGTAGTATTATTAATTGTTCATGAAAGGAGAACTGAATTATACGATGATGCAGCAACATTTTAGATTTCTTTTTGAAATTTGTCGTTGGCCCTTAAAAGGGCCGTTTTGTTGAAGAATTATGGATCAATCTACATTGGAAACTGCTGTGCAATGTGTCTTTTGATGTTGTCAAGGCATATCTGTGCTGTTTGCTGGTTGAAAGCGGTTTTTCCGCATGAACTCTTTTAGGTATGGTGGAATCATATCCAGACTTGTTCCGGGCATACTTTAAAATTTTCTCTTGCATTTGTTTCAGTATGATTGAAAGTCTGTGTATGAACGGCGATTACCGGATACACGAACTGCAAATAATGATTTACAGTTCTGCCAGAATTTTCCAAAATCTTCATTTTTTGTACTATCAGAAACTTTCAGTATCTTCACATCATTACTGTATCTGCAATTCTGGTACTACTAGAATTTTCCAGAATCTTTCAGTATCTACAATTCTAGGAATACTAGTATTTATTTAGTTTATGAGTAAATCGCTCGAGTTTACACATTGATAAATTCCTTCAATAAAACCCCTATACTTATAATTCCAATGTAATGGAGAAATAGAACGGTTTCCATTTGAAATTAACATTTTCCACCTGTACTATATTGCATGTGTAAGTATTCATACGCACGACGTCATGAAAGGAATTTATCAAATTATAAACTTATGAAATTACTGCATTTGATGTTTTGAAAACAACATTTGAATTATATGTACGTGTATGTTTTGTTTTATTTACAACTCTCACGATTCTTGCGATGATCTTTGTTATATTTAAGATTTTAAAAAAGTTTTATACTTATGTTCTGTTGCAACCGATGGGTACATTATTTTTCAGGTCGAACTGACAAAGGAGTACTTGATTTATTGTTTTATTCAAGATTGACTAATTTTTTTTAGTCTATGAAGATGCACACTAAATAACCGGCGTAGCGTTTTATTTGAAAGTGCATGTGAACCATGTGCATTGAGGTTATTTGGAATAGTCTGAAATGAAAATTACTGTCTAATATTAAATTATCATTGATTATACATAAAAAAATAAAGAATACACACATTGATAATCTGTGCCCCTTTGATGGAAATTCTTCTATAATTGGGCACAGATGCAGCCTGGCTCATACTGAATTCCTCCGGATTTTGGAAATTGTCAAGAACAGTTTTCTGATCCTCTGTCAGTTTCATTGACGATTCCATAATCTGAAGAATTTACAGAAAACAAAGTTATAATAATACAAAGTTAAGAAGTGGCTATTTACTTATTGAACTGAAATGGTGATTCCTGTGCTTTTTGTTGTTCTTTTTATGAGCGACTTTATTGGTCTAATAATGGTCCTAAATCCAGACAAAATTTAAAACACGGAAAATCTAACAGTCACCCCATCTAATTTTTGGACCTTTATTTGATGGGATTGAGACCATCCGTTGCAATTTTATACCACAGGCTCCCACGAGCGTGTATCGCTCGTCTGCTATTTCCATTTCTTCATTGCTAAAGGACCTTGAGATTTCAATCCATTCCATAATTTGCAAGAAGAAGCCGTTGTATATAATTCCCATAGGGTCCAATGTTAAACTAAGTCATCCGGTGACAGCCATCGTGGATGACAGATTGGCACCAAAGTAACACTACTTGGTCAGAACATCATAAGGAAAATTTTATGTTTGGTTTCAATCCAATCAGTGGTTCTCTAGAAATTTTTTTTTAATGTATTTCAAATAGGGTTCTATGTTAAACGAGGTCCCCGGCTGACAGACATCTTGGATGACAAATCAGCAACAAAGTAACAACACTTGGTGAGCACCTCATAAGGAGCATTCATGGAATGTTTGGTTTTAATCCATTGAGCGGTTCTCTGGCAAAATATTTGTGTAGGGTCCTATATTGAACTAAGTTACCCGCTGGTGGCCATCTTGGATGACACATCGGCAACAAAGTAACAATACTTGTTTACCACATCATAAGGGACATTCATGCCATGTTTGGTTTTAATCCATTCAGCGTTTCTCTAAGAAGATTTCTGTAATGTATTTCCCATAGGGTACTATGTTAAACTAAGTTCCCCGCTGGTGGCTATCTTGGATGACGGATCGGCAACAAAGTAATAGCACTTGGTCAGCAGCTCATTAGGAACATTCATACCATGTTTAGTTTCAATCAATTTGGCGGTTCTGTAGAATATTTCAAAATGTGAAATGTTGACGGATGGAGGACGACGAAAAGGGATTGCAATAGCTCAAATTACCCTTTGTGTCAGCTGAGATTAGTTTAACATATGTCCGTATGGTAAAAATCATTGAAAAATCTTATCTGAAACCAGTTGGCCACGTGAAACGTGGAAATGAATAAACAAATATTTTGAACGGTAATTTGCTCAAAATACAATTCATAGAAAATTTGTAATATGTAAATGTTACTAACGATAGAATCTCTCTTCATTTCAAATCCGTAGATTCCTCTCTTTTCTGTGTTCAATATTTTAAATATTTTGTCCTTTTTCAACTTCTTGAGTAAGTCCTTATTAAATGATGAAATCTTTGTTACTTCTGACTCTATCAAAGCCTTGATGCTATATTTTGGTGCTTTCCCAGAATTGCTAAACGGCGACTTGACTGGTCTGATCTCCATTTCTTCCAGTATTAATGTCTTGATGTTCTTTAAAAGAATGTGTGTGTGTATATATATATATATATATATATATATATATATATAAGTTTGAATTATAAGAATAATTAAAATAATTTTCGGATCATCGAGATCTTTTATTAGTGATGTCGCGTTGCGAAATAATTAATTATGTAAATTATGTAATTATGTTAAAAAAAAATTAATTAGTCATTTCACAAAGCGGTAGCACTGATGAAGGATCTCGCTGATTTGAAAATTTTGTTAGGTTTGAATTATAACAATAATTCAAACTTAAAATTTCCAGATTAGTGAGATCATTCAGTGGTGTCGCTTTGGGAATGTCTACTTAATTATTGTTTTATTTTGATGTTGGTTTGCAAATTTTTAGACATTATTTATATATATACATGCATATACTAACCCAACACCGTTAAAATCATATTTAATACTGTGAATTTTTTATCAACCTATAACGACACTCGATATTATTTATATTTATATCATAGGACAATGCTATATATAAATAAAACGCATAAATTGCACAATTAAAGACCACTTTAGGTTACAAGGACAAGATTAAGTTTAAAACAGAGAATTTTAATTTCTGTGTTCTCCAATTTTACAAAATTACAGTTATAAAACCTTATTTCGCATCTTCATATGGTGTATGACAATACTGTCTACAAATAAATTGAACTAGAAGTCTGGACTGTCGGAATCGACAGTTATCCCAGGACCCATACAATTGCATAAATCTAAAACCTTATGCCCATTTAAAGATGTTATGCAATTATCCTATGAAGAAATTACAAATGAAAAAAATATTTATGTCACAAACTGAAATTGACAATTTTTTAAATCTGACCCTTGTATGCCCCAAGTTTAGATAATTACAATTCTAAAACCTTACTGTACATCTATATATATATTGTGCATGACACCACTGTATAGATATGAAATGCATAAATTGAAAAATGATAAAGGAGTTTACGTCACAAGCTTAAATTGACAATATTCGAAATTCGACCCCACTTAATGTGATAATAATATATAGTAAAAAATGCATATATTGGAAAATGATAGACAAGTTTATGTCAGAAGCTTAAATTTACAATTTATTAAATTCGATCCCTCTGGGCCCCAATTTCAGAAAAATTAAAATTCTAAACCATGATTGTACATCAACATATTGTGCATGACAATACTGTATGGAAAAAACGGATATGTCAAAAGCTTAAATTGAATTTGATTTTCGACCCCTGTGGGCCCCAGTTTTAGAAAATAACACATCTAAAACCCTGTTACACATCTGCATATTGTGCATGATGCTACTATATAGAAACAAATGCATAAATTAAAAAAATACAGTTTACATCCTCATCTTCAACTGAAAATTTGTGAAATTCGATCCCTGTGGGTCCCTTGTTTAGAAAAGCATGAGTCATGTCGAAATATTTTTGTAGGAGTTATGCCCCTTAATAACTTAGAAAATTGACAAAATTTTCATGTAAGCGCTCTAGCAAATTTATTTCTTGACCGATTTGGATAATATTTATACAGTAGCTTTAACTCAATGATACCTCAAGGGAGTTCGAAGATGAGTCATGTCGAAATATTTTTGTAGGAGTTATGCCCCTTAATAACTTTGAAAATTGACAAAATGTTCATCTAAGTGTTCTAGAAAATTTATATTCTCCTTGCATTGGAATAATATTTATACACTTGGACCTAAAGGGAGGTTTTATACATAAACTCCTATCGAAACTTATAAAATTGAAAAATACTGTCTTTAAGAGTTTGTTAGGCGGATTACTTTTGATCAAAGCAATTCTGTTATTGTATAAATGTCTTCATACCACTCATTAACTTGTAAAAAAAACTTTAGCAATAACCACAAATTGTTTGTCCTTCTATTCTCTCTCTTTGAGAAAATTTTGTTATGTTTCACTTGTCCAAGGGTTTCTGATGCTCTAGCGGCGGGGGACTTCGGAACGCTGTTCGATTTTTTAGATTTAATATGGAAACAGCAATCAGTACTGAGATAAGTAGATTTATGAGAAAGAACTGAAGAAATTAAAACGGGGCAGGTTTTATGAAAATACCCAGGCATATTTTTTAAGTAGTACAATGGAAAAAATCAAATCAGACTGTAAAAACAAAGTTTGTGGTGTTATATATATATAAATATATCTATAGATAATTTTTCAAGAGCAGTAACAAATGTCATAGAAAGTATACAAACGAAAATAAGATAAAAAGCACAAGAAAAAAGAAACCAGATGCAAACTGGATTGTTTTAACCAAGACTCGTTAGTCAGAATTGTGCATAAAATGTATGCAAACAAAGAATATGTAAATACACTAAGAAGACAAGGACAAGACTGGCAATGCTTTATTTAACCTCAGACACGTATACATGTATGTGTTTAGAAATATGTTAACAATTAATATTCACATACAGAACAGTGTACACTCATTTGATGACATACAGGTAGAAATACAATATCAGCATCAAAAGCCGAAATTCTAAATATGAAAAAACAAACATTGATCTAAATCATCTTTAATAACTAAAGTTGAACTACAGAAGACTAAATGATACAAAAATATCAACATCAGACCTTAATGATATACCTTATGATTTTTCTAGTCAATGAAACTATTCATATTCATGAAAAAAGTCTTCCTGTAACATTTTTAAAAATGAAGTACTCTCCCCCCTTTTTAGCTCACCTGGACCAAAGGTCCATGTGAGCTTTTACCATCACTTGGCGTCCGTCGTCGTCGTCGTCTGTTAACAATTTTTCAAACGTTAACTTGTCCGACACCATAAGTCCAATTGCAACCAAACTTGGTACATTTGTTTAGTGGCATTATGTGTACAAAACTATCGTTTGGATTTTTGATTCGTAAAAAAACATGGCCGCCATGGCTAAAAATAGAACATAGGGGTAAATTGCAGTTTTTTTTGCAAATAACTCAAAAACCATAACAGATATCAAAATTCTGGCATAGGGTAAAAGTGTTCAGCACCTCAAGATCTACCTGCCCTGAAATTTTGAAGAAGATCCAACGACCCATGTAGGAGTTATTGCCCTTTTTCTGCATTTTTTCCAAATTTTGCACTTATTAAGCTCAATATCTTGGATACTATAAAGGAAATTTGAAAAATTTAAATTTCATATTGTTAGGCACACAAAGATCTACAAAATTTGTAGCAGGATCGAAGTTGTAGGTTCGTTCCTTTTAGGAGTTATTCCCCTTAGATCGTCAAAATTGACCATTTTTGCAGTCTTTATTCATTGTAATAAAATCGTTAACTCCTCTTACACCATAAGTTTAATTGCGACCAAACTTAGTGTAGTTGTTCCTTGGCATGAGTGCTACTAAACTATCGTTTGGATTTTTGATTTGTAAAAAAACATGGCTGCCATGGCTAAAAATAGAACATAGGGGTAAATTGCAGTTTTTTGCAAATAACTCAAAAATGGTGACAGATATCAAAATTCTGATGGGAAGCTAAAGTGTTCAACACCTCAAGATCTACCTGCTTTGAAATTTTGAAGAAGATGTAACCACCCATGTAGGAGTTATTGCGCTTTTCCTTGATTTTTTTTTGAAATTTGTACTTGAAAGACTCCCTTAAAGCTTAAGGACCAGGTGAGCGATTCAGGCTCCTGGGAGCCTCTTGTTACTTTCACATTACAGATTTGAGGGAAAACTGAAGTAATTGTCATTGTTCAGCACATTTACATGAAAAAATAAAGAAAAAATGTGAAAAGGGTTGTTTTTTAAAAGAGAAAGTGTGCGGCGTTGCATTTTTGGCATTTTAGGGAGAGACTTTTTTTTGCAGTATTCTTCCAAATTTTGAAAATTCTGAAAAAGACACTAACTGAGTGAATAATTGAATGTTAAACAATATTTCTGCCATAGTGGGATAGTATTAATCTATCTATATAATTCTTTAATGACAGAAAAAGTGATCGTTACAGTAAGGACATGGTCGTAACAGGAAGGACTGTGTTGTTACAGAAAGGACATATTACATATGTAGATATGAATTTCTGACTTTTCAGTTTCTCAACGACAAAAAAGTTATTATAATTTGTATAATTTTAAAGACTTGAACACTGAAAACTTTAATATTAAAAACTTAAAACAAAAAAATTGTTAACATCACAACTAAAATGTTTTCAAACGACATTGACCTGAACATCAGAAACTACTGCAATAACATTTTCTTGTTTACTGCTTGCCAAATCTCACTGTCAACCTCAAAATGAGAGGTTGTTTCAGGGATTTTTGTAGGCTTTAGTATTATTGCCAAAATATATTCATAATCATACCAATTAATGTCCTTGATCTTTTTTGGCCATGAAAAACAGTTTGTACCCTTTTTCCCTATTCTATGCATGCATTCCATATACAAATCTTTTGCCCACGCATCTGCAACATAACTAGGATATGGAAGGTTGTGATAATTAACAATAACATATTTTCCTACACACTCATTTGGTACTGGAATATTCTTCCACAACTCCATTACATTCTCACTATCATCATTTGCTCCACTTTCATCGCTTATTTCTCCAGATCCTTGCTCTTCCATCTCTAATCCCCTACTTTCATTACATTCAGCAATACAACCTCTATCATCAAGACCATCTACATGTATGCAGCCATCATCACTTAAAAGCATTTTCTTTTACACTTGATTCACCCAATTCTTCACAATCATTCTCTATTATAGTATCTTAGTCAGGTTTTACATCAATTGGTAATACAGGGACAAAATGATTTGGCACCCAGTGTTCGTTTGTCATGTCACTGTTTCTTGTGCTTGTCCACATTATGTACAGTGGAGTTCTCTCGATGTTCTCTGCATTTCGAGGCATTATCAACGGTTCAAATCCCGCCTTAAATTTGGATTTCCGAGATTTGGATAAATGGAGTATATTGGTGAACAAAGTACTGATGAAAGAGCATGGATTTGCCAAATGCCCATATAAGACTTGTTCAATCTGATCTTCAATGCTTCCATCTGATAGATATTTTTCACCATCTTATCTGTTAATGTCATTCCTGGTATAAACAAGTCTTGAGTATTGTGCATATAGCTTTGGAAGTTGTTTTGGCAAATTAGCTGTACTTATGCCTCTAGTTAGATTGACATTATCAAGATAAAATTCATCATTTAGAACAAGTTCAGTCAATATCCGGACTCGGATTTATTCAGAAAATCTACCATTTCCAAAGGCATATACACTTCCAGTAGATGGGAGACAATTTCCATCTGCATTTAATGAGCAGGGGAATAACGCCCTGTCATCAGGTACATCATCTGGATAAATATCCATTGTATCTACATCTACTATCATATTATGCTGCATTATGCACACGGATAAAGGGTTAAGGTTAAACCTTGAAAGAGACAAATCTATGTCTTGACATTTCTTCTTGAGCTGATTGAACGTTTTGCAAGATTTCAACTCTTGTAATAGGATTCTAAACTTGTTTTCATTTATGTTTGATTTCTCCGGAGCTTGTTTTGTTGACCCTTTAATATCTTCTTGTTGTTCATCACTATTAGAATTTTCTGTTCTTTTATTGCTCTGTTTTTGGTCAGATTGTTTCTTAGTCTTTTCAGTGAAAAGTTTGTCACATTCTTTATCATCTGTGTTTTTAGTCTGCTGATTTCTTGGCGTCCATCGTCGTCGTCGTTAACAATTATACAAAACTCTTCTCCTCTGAAACTACTTGACTAATTAGAACCAAACTTGGTATGAATGTTCCTTGGGGTATTATGCATAGAACTGATGTGAGGATTTTTGATTCGTCGAAAAACATGGCCGCTGTTAGTAAAAATAGAACAAGTTTTTCGCAAATATCTCAAAAATCATTAGGTTACGGCAAATTCTGGCACGTTGAAAGTGTTCAGCATGATGACAGCTACCCGTGTGCTGATTTTCGTGAAAATCTGTCAACTGATGTTAAAGTTATTGCCCTTTTTGACATTTTTTATGTTATTATTTCAAAACTCTTCTCTGAAACTACTATTCAAAATCAAATGAAACTTGGTAAGATTGTTCCTTAGGGTATCGTTATTATTTCAAAACTCTTCTCTGAAACTACTATTCAAAATCAAATGAAACTTGGTAAGATTGTTCCTTAGGGTATCCTGCAAAAAGTTAATTCTTGGATTTTTGATTGGTCGAAAACATGTCCGCCCTTACTAAAAATAGAACATAGGGGTCAAAATGCTGTTATTTGCTATTTTTTCCTGAATTATAGAAAGAAAATGAAGATGAAAGCTACTTTCAAGGTAAACACGGTATCCCGAGTTGAATGGTGATGATGAAAGTTTGTTTTGGACGGCCATTTTTAACTTGCTCAGATTTCAACAATATTTGTTTTTTAAAGTAAACATGGTATCCTTAGTGAATGGTGATGATGAGATTTTTTGTAGGAGCATGGATGGTCCTTTAGGAAATTTGTATAAATCTTCCCGGTCCGTGAAACAAAAGGCCGTCATGAGCATTTACATGTTCTGATTGGTCGAAATTTAAAAGTTCTCCTCTGAAACCGTAAAGCCAAATGAACTGATTTTTGGTATGGATGATCTATGGAATGTCCTTTACAAAGTTTGCATAACTCATCATGCTCTGTGAAACAAAATGGCCGCCATGAGCATTTACATGTTCTGACTGGTTGAAATGTAAAATAACTCATCATGGTCTGTGAAACAAAATGGCCGCCATGAGCATTTACATGTTCTGACTGGTTGAAATGTAAAACTTCTCTTTACAAACCGTAAAGCCAAATGAACTGATTTTTGATGTAGAACATCTATGGAAGGTCCTTTACAAAATTTGCATCAATCAGCCTGGTCCGTGAAACAAAATGGCTGCCATGAGCATTTACATGTTCTGATTGGTCAAAATTTTAAACTTCTCCTCTGAAACCTTAAAGCCAAATGAACTGATTTTTGGTATGGAGCATCTATGGAAGGTCTGTTACAAACTTTGCATAAATCTTTCTAGTCCGTGAAACATAATTGCCACCAGAAACCTTTATATGTTCTGATCGGTCAAAATTTAAAACTTCTCCTCTGAAACCGTTTGGCCAATGAACTTACACTTGGTATGAAGCATTTATAGAAAATCATTTACAGAGTTTGTGACTGCCAGGTGAGCGATACAGGCTCAGCCCAACTTCTGGTGTACAATCAACTCGTTTTATTTGATCAGATAATCGTGCTCGTCTAACTTCATGCCCTTTGCATTCATTTGGCTCTTGACAGTTGCAACTTGCATCTCGATATACTATTGTATGGTCATTTGAAAAAAAGATGTGATGTAGTTTCTTTGTTCCATGTACAGGTTTTAGTTTAGTTTTGTCATGTTGCTTTTGTTTCATTATTATTTCTTCATCTGGTATAAAGATACAGATTGTCTCACTGTTTTTCATTTCATTTACAAAGTTTTGCGCTGAGGTTATGTCTTTCCCATATTTGACTTTGTTATCTGCATTTCTTTTCAAAGCTCCGCCTACAGCATCAGGAACACCTTTCCCATGGCCAGCTTCAAAAAAGTTCCATATGACCCTGTTATATCCTAATTTATAAGGTTCCTCACATGCAAAATAAAAATTTCCCATGTTGTTGGGCCGTCACTAAAAAATTTCAGACACTTGATTCCAGGGATTTTTGTCTTGATCAGAGTTTAAACGGGTTTTAGATGAGACCAAATGGCAGCTGGGCCATGGTTTAAATTTTCGGAAACTATAAAATGTATGTGAAACTTGGTTGATACCATTAAAGTAGACTCCTGTATGGAGGGACAACTGCTTCTTTGAGGCACCAAAGTGCATGCTCTGAATTTCAGATGCCATCTTGCATACGTAATTTTCCGAAAAATCGATATGTATGATGCATTCATCTTCTTTTAATGACTCTCTTTTCTGTCTAAAGAATTGTACTGGTTTCTGATGGTAAAAAGATGCTTTTTGTATCTGACAAGTTGGAAGGTTTTCCCAACTTTTATTTTACGTGTTTCTGTTTTTAAAGTCCATTCAAACCATTCGATATCGTCGTGTTCCAGGTCTTTATCAAACTGTAATCTACTTTCCTTGCATTCATCACATTCTCCAAACATACAGTCTTTCCTTTCAATGTTTCGTCCTGATATGCACCTGGTTGCCACTGGACGTTATACAACAATTCATCCATCCTTTCAATGTTACAGCAGAAACTTTCAACTAATTTCTCTAAGTTGTTATTCTTTATTGCTTCTTTCTTTTTTAAGGCACTGTACATAAACTGTGTGTTCTCACACAATTTACAAAGGCAAGTATTCCTGTCTCCGTCAGTGGGAAACACTACCCAAAAAGGCCGCAGTCTACTAAAAGTGGTAAAACTAACTCTAGGTGAATTAGGCTGGGACAGGTATTTCATATAAAGATTTTGCATAGTATCATTAAGAATTCGGCGCTGCTTTTTTATCTTTTTAAATGTTACAATTTGCTTTATGCCAGTTGTTACTCTTCACACATCATCTCGCTCATAAAATCCCTTGCAGATTCTTTTAGACAAAGATGTTCTTGCCTTTAACTTATTCCTTGTATCTCTTCCACACATCTTCAAGCCTGCTGTTTTTACCTTATATTCCCTAAGAATAGTTCCAGATAAAATTTTGGCAATTTGCCGTTTTTCTCCTTTCTTAAGGTTTTTTGAATAAGATTCCTTTAATTGGTCTTACAATGCATTATGAAAAATCAAGCTTTTCCTGACATCTTTTTTTCGAGAAAGTTCTGACAAGTTTTCTTGTTTTTGAACTTGGGGTATCTGGACTCAGAGGTTTATTCTTTTCCTTTTCTGTACCATTTCCTCTTAAACATTTCAGTTCTTTTCTTCATTTCTTCCAGCTTTTGCTTTAGCAATTTATTATCCCTATAGCATTTAGCAATATCTCTTTTCTTTTTTTTGTATGTAGTAATGATTTGATATTTGGTCTGAAGCTTTGTTATGACTAGTACTGTGTCTCCATTTTACGTTCATCACTCATCTACTTCCTGTTTGCCGATATCTTTTGATTTTTTCATTATTTCTTAAGGATCATATCATTGTGTCCACACTTGTACTATGTCCACACCTGTATTGTGTCCTTGCACTTACCATATTGATTTAGGGTTCACTGAGTGGGGGTATAACTGGCTGCCATTCAGCGACATCTCTTGTTTGTTACATGTACATTTTATTCAGACAATGTCCTTTTTTATTGCAGTAGTGGTGTGTCTACCTGGCTATCACGTAAAGACGAACTGTACAACGATTTGGTAGATTGGTTTGATGAGAAAAAGCTACTCTTAAGCAATGCTAAATCAGATGGCAGTTATGTGACTCAGGTACTTCATTTTTAAAATTTAACTTTGAGGTTTAAGTTTGATTTAACATTGACATTCGAGTTGTCTTGATATTATAATTTTATGTCAGAATATTCAATGTACATTTTTGTGCATCCTCGGAGGAAATATCTCAAGCAAAATCAAATAGAGTTCATGCCAATCTCGATAGAAAGTAAAATCATATGGAGTAAATGTGTATGTACATGTATTATATTTTAGATAACAAGAAAAATAAATGGAAATGGTGAGCTGTCAGAAGTGGCGTAAGACGACTAAAATGTATGAAATACACAAGTCGAACAAAACCAAATACAAAATCGCAAAAAACAACAACAAACTAAAAAGTAAACAATACTCAACGTTTCGACCAATATGGTCTTGATCACAAGTGTGTAAAAAATAAAAATAAACGTTGAGTGTTTTTTACTCTTTAGTTTGTTTATTTTTATTTTTTACACACTCGTAATCAAGACCATATTGGTCGAAACGTTGAGTATTTTTTACTTTTTAGTAAAAAAAAAGTCCTACCTACCCTACCTAGTGATTTTTTACCCTAAACACACATTTTTTTTTTGGCCTAAAGAAAATTATTTAAGATCTCAAATCTATTTTTAAAGACCTTTTATTTGATATGCTTCACCACCGTAATTTAAGAACTTCGGCTTTTGGTATATTTGGACCACAAAAACTGGTCCCACCCAACTTTTATAAATATTTTATAACCTTTATAGGGGTTTATCTTGGTATTTTGGACCGGTACGTTTTTTGGGAAGTTTTAATGCATAAATTGGTCATTAAGGGATTGGGAATTAAAAGGGGTGCAAGTCACATTTTTGGGAATTCTGCATGATTTTGAAATAATTATCATTGGGAGTGGGTCTTTTTACAGAACCCCGTCGAATGCTAATAAAATCCATGCTATATAGCATGACTAAGATACAAAAATGTTCTCTTTTGATCCATTTGTACCCTGTTCTTGGACTCTGGTCACCATCCTAGTTTGACCATAAAAATACAAGATCTTGAATCTATACACTACTATCTTTAATTTGATATACAACATGACTATGGTTCAAGAGAAATGAAGTTTAGGTCCGTTTGCACCTTGGGTCTAGATCCAACATTATAATTGGGTCCAAAAAATATGAAGTCTGATTTAACACTTTAAAACCTTTCATTTGATAACAGTATACCCATGATTGAAGAACTTTGCAATTAGACCTTTCATTTGATATATCAAATGCCCGATTCAAATTGTTTAATCGGACCATGGTCCACCATCTTGATATGGTAGCAAATTTAAATCTAAAATCTACACTTCAAGACCTTCAATTTGATATACGACAGTAATAAGATTCAAGACCCCAAATTACGCTTACTATTATTGTCTATTTTATTTAGTTTTTTAATAAAAATAGTTTAATATACGTTAACACATTTTGATTTTAATTCTTCTTTTGTTGACTTCGTACATCACATAACCTAAGATTTTGGGAAAGAGAGAGATCAAGATTTCTGTCTTGAATCCGCGTAATGGGATTTTGGTTGGTTAATCCTTAAACATTATTTGTTATTGATTTAAAATTACCTAGTAATGTCAAATTCGCCGAGTCGTTCCTCAAAACATAAAATATTTTATGAATTTTATTCAAATCCCGAACATGCAGCCCGAAGTTACTTTGCTATTGAAAATCCTAGCAAAATTTGCTTTGTTGACACCCATGCACCTATGCCACAGATAGTGTGACCAGGGGCGCATTTCTTTTACCCGAATCTGAAACATGTTCCTGTAAAATGTTTCAAAAAAACAGAAACATGTTTCGGTGATTAAAAAACAACAATGTTTCAAAAAAACAGAAACATGTTTCGGTGATTAAAAAACAACAATGTTTCAAAAAAACAGAAACATGTTTCGGTGATTAAAAAACAACAATGCAAAAAACAGAAACATGTTTCGGTGATTAAAAAACAACAATGTTTCAAAAAAACAGAAACATGTTTCGGTGATTAAAAAACAACAATGTTTCAAAAAAACAGAAACATGTTTCGGTGATTAAAAAACAACAATGTTTCAGTTTCTATCAAACTAAACAAAATGGCTTCTAAAGACATGAAAGAGAAAGTGGCAGTTGCTGCTGCCTTTGCATTTTTTGAGTTACAGAAAACAAGATTGATTCGTGACAGTGTTAGTGTTAGCTCCAATCCATTTCTTACTCAATTATACTTATACCCACTTGCTTTGAACAAACGCGAAGACAGCAAAAGATGTAGGAGCTATGTAGAGTTAGTTGTTCCAGAATACAGTTTTAATGAATTTCGACAGCATTTTAGACTTACCAGAGGAACTTTTGAAGCTTTACTTTCTTATATGAGCGGCCTGGAGACTCACAGTATCCAGTCTGTAGCTGGTAGACCACAAATTCCTCTAGAGAAGAAGTTGCTAATTACTCTTTGGTATTTAGGCAATCAAGAATCTATTCGTGGAATCGCAGACCGATTTGATGTAACTCATTCTAGTGTTTACAAGGTCACACGGGAAATATGTGCATCAATAGTTCAAAATTTGATGTGCAAGTTTGTTCAGTGGCCAACTCTGTCTAATGAGAACTTTCAACTTACACTTGAAGGGTTCAAGACTGGCTTTCCACTTCCAGGGTGTATAGGATGTATCGACTCAACGCATATACCAATGAAAGCACCAAAGGAGCAAGAGAATGCTTTTGTTAATAGGAAGGGTTTCCATTCTGTAGTTTTGCAGGGAATTTGTAATCATCAGAGAAAATTTACTGACATATTCTGCGGATGTGCTGGCAGCACACATGATGCCACAGTCATGAGAAGCTCACCTTTTTATGGCCAGGTGTGTCAAAATAAAATCAAATATTTTCCTGAAGATACATATCTGATAGGTGATCAAGCTTATCCACTGGATTCATGGCTGTTAAAAAAATATCAGGACAATGGAAAACTTACTGATCATCAAGCAAGATTCAACAAGCGTTTGTCGTCTAAAAGGCAGCTAATTGAACAGACTTTTGGAATCTTAAAAGGCAGATTCAGAAAGCTGAAGTATATGGACTTAGACATTACAAATGATATTCCAGTCGTAGTATGTGCTGCATGCACACTTCACAATATGTGTTCTGAACATGAGGATGAAATTGATTTTTTCCTGGAATTTGATGATGGAGATGTTGGACAACAAAACACTGTACATCCAAATAGTGTGTCAGGTGTTGATGTCAGAGACAGAATAATGAGACTACTAAATAACTAAACTCTGTGTATTCAAATGACTTCTTGTCTTACAGAGAAAAAATAACAATCCAAAGATACTTATATTAGATATAGTTAATTTATAATATGCTGTATACGACGCATTTCAAGGAGTTACCTCTCATCAGCAGCATTAAAACCGAAACATTTGGAAGACCTAAAACCAAACTTATATTAAACAAGAAGTACTCAACCAAAAATACCGAAATAGGAAGCCAAATTTCAGCTAAGGAGATCTACCATGTGCAATACAAGGAATGAACAAATATATAAAAAACAATAAAATAAATGTGACTAGAAACCATTCATCTCTAAACAAGTCTCAAAAGATCTATATCGCTCACCTGGCATATAGTAGTTAATTTGCAAGATTATTAATTAATGAATAACAGTACTGTATTTGAAGAGTTGGAGTCGTCAATCGTGGATTTGATGGACAAAAATGCAGTTTTACCTGGCGACGCGTAGCGGAGCCGGTAAAACAGATATTTTTGTCCGTCAAATCCACGATTGACGGCGACAACTCTTCAAATACAGTACAGTTTTATCTATTGTATTGCAAGTCGTTTAAAATGACAAAACTTTGCCTTTTATGTGTCAAAATCGGGAAAATAAAAAAGCCCGCGAAATTCAATAAAACATAAACATTGCATTACAATAATAAATTACTTAATTTGTCACAGATCATAACTGCCAAACTAAAATATCTGTTCAGCAGTATAAAAGAAAATCTTTGAAAAGTTTAAAAAGATGACAATGAACAACGAATGCAAAGTCATGACATAAGCTCACTTGGCCTATGGCCAGGTGAGCTAAAAACCTGAATTGTTTTCAAAAACAATATTTTATACATGTCAATGTCAATTATTTGGTCCTTTAAGGAAACTTGATAACACATCAATGAAGCGATTGGTTGCAGACATCTGTTCATTGTGCATTTCTTTCATTCTTTCCATCCTGTCATCTTCTTTAGCTAGAAGCTTATTGCTTAAAGAACTGATTGCATTTATCACCCTGTCCTCACTTTTAAGCTTTTTGGATGCCGACTTGTCCTTGCTCTTCCCATGAGGACTTTTTTCTTCAATATGTGAAGCCTCTGTGTTATCTGTGGTACTAACATCAGCGCTGGATGACATAAAGGCGGATGCAGAATTGCCTTCAATTTTTGAACCTGAAGCGACTTCACTTTTTGAGATGGTGTTAATTTTTCGTTTCTTTTCTATGACTGTACCATTTAAGTTGGAACATGTAGCTTCAGGCAATATCGATGGGTTGTTTCCAAATATTTCTTCTAATTCTGTATAATATGAACATGTTTTTGGATCGTTTCCACTTTGTTTATTGTGAACTTTGGTACTTTTGTATTTTGACTTTAAGTTAATAAGCTTGCGCTCACATTTGGGGCCATCAATGTCGTGACCGTTTTGTTTAAGTACATCAGAAATTTTTGACCAAACTGCCCTTTTTTTCATTTTTGGGTTGTTGAAGTTGGCGGCATTTGACTTGTATTTATTGAGCAGCATAAGAATTGACTGTCTATTCCATTTACCGTCTTCAGTACCTAAAGATAAAAAGAAGATATTTAATTTTTTAGCACAATAAAATATTGAATTAAATGTATAGAAGATATAACTAGAGGTACTGTTTGTCACAGGAGTCCAATGATGGACTGTTTTAGTAAACTAAAACATGTCTCCCCTTCATGTCCAAAGTTATGCCCAGGACAAATTTGTATCATTAGAAGAAGAAGAAGAAGAAGAAGAATTTGGAGTAAAACAATATGTCTCCCTTCGATGAAGGGGAGACATAATAAAGTATCCAAGGTTCATGAAAGATAATAAAGTTATAAATATGGAGTTGTAGGGAAATCTTTGTGACATGACAAAAACAGTATGCCTGCCCTCCAAGGTCAGGGAGAAAAAATATACAGTAATAGTCTTCCTTTAACATGTCAATGCTTTTTTATAGTTCTATTTATTTACTTATATTTTGGGTCGGGGTGTATTTGAAAACATTATACCTTTTAAATTATCAGCTATTTCCTTGTTTTTGTCATCATTGTTCTGTTGCAATTCCATTTCTTTGTCTGAAAACATAATAATAATATAATGAAAACATATTTTAGTCACTTAAAATATTCTTCACTTATGAAAAGTATGCACAACAGCATTTAGACATTTAATTAATCATTAATTGTGTGTCTGTGCCATCACGCCTGTTAGCCATCAATTTTGCATTTATTTTTTTCCACATAGCATTGATTTATATTGTACCAGCAATTTCAAACATGTATGTGAAACAAAAATATTCTTTTACCTACCCACTTACATGCATGTAATATACATGTAGTGTAGAAAGCTATCAAAATGCAATATTGCATCTTGTGCAAATAGTCTTCCTTTAACATGTCAATGCTTTTTTATAGTTCTATTTATTTACTTATATTTTGGGTGGGGGTATATTTGAAAACATTATACCTTTTAAATTATCAGCAACTTCCTTGTTTTTGTCATCATTGTTCTGTTGCAATTCCATTTCTTTGTCTGAAAACATAATAATAATATAATGAAAACATATTTTAGTCATTTAAAAAAATATTCTTCACTTATGAAAAATATGCACAACAGCATTAGACATTTAATTAATCATAAATTGTGTGTCTGTGCCATCACGCCTGTTAGCCATCAATTTCATGTGTATGTAACTTTGGATAAATCTTAAGTTTTTGGTCAGTTTTCATTGTAACTTTCCACTATATTTTGAATCTTGAACGTTCAAGCTGAGCCCATAAACATGTTGTTGTTACTTATAGTTGCCAAGATATAGACTTAAACCAAGAACTTAACACAGATGTTACGAACAGACCGGCAGATATACTGACAGACAATGGTAAAACTACAATGTATATGTCCGACCCACATGCTTGGTCTGGCCATAGTTTAAGGATAAGTACACGGTGGCCAGTCGTTACGGATCTTTTGGGAGAAACAGACCTTTTTTGATAAAGAAAAGGACCTTTTAGGACCAAATGACACAATGTTTGGAAAACACATCGGAAAATCTGGTGAATTGAAGCTAAACAAGGAAATCTATAAGATTTTGATCATGTGCACGGAATGCTGAAACCATTTTTCTGTTTGTAGAAACAACGCATTCAGTATATATTATCTTGTATGTATTGAGCTAACAAAAATAGTTAGGCTATCGTTGGGGAACATCATGAAAATGTCAATTATTCTTCAAAAACATTTATCTTGCTTTTCAAATGATACAAAGAAATTGTATCTGTATGCTGTCCGTATCTTATAAATGTAATCTAGTTTAATTTAAATGAAAAACGACAATTTAGTTTTGGCTAATTTAGATTTTCACGATGTGAGTGAACTCCGCCGATGTCTGAACTTATTTTTGTTAGTTTTATCAATACAAGGCTAGATATACAAAAAAATGTTTAAGACGTTCCGTGAACATGATAAAAATCTTGAAAACCTCTTCGTTTCACTTCCATTAAAGTTTTCGTTGTATTCTTCAAAATTGTGTCATTATTTTCACAAAGGGTCCGTTACTTTATCAAAAGGGGCCCCTTTCTCCCGAAAAGGTCCGTAACGACTTACATTTGTACCACCGTGAAGTAGGCACAAATATCTTTTACTAAATATATGGTCTTAGGAATACCTGGCAGTGGTTTGGTACACATAAAGTGATCCCAACTGGCCCAGTCAATTAGAATATTTAATATCCATGGATTGATCTCCTTCACCATGTCTTCTCCTTCTTCAGTCAGATTTTTCATTATATGAGGATATACTTCAAAAGACTTTTTTTTCACTATGACGGGAATATCTGCTGGAGCTGACAATTTTCTAAAGATGTCTGCGTCTTTTTCGTTATCGGCTATGTAAGATTTTAATAATTCTCTTGTCATGTGATTGTGGAATCTGCGTGGTATGATATCGCTTAAGGGTCCAAGTGGTGCCCCTTCTGTGTAGAGTGCTACAAATAAAATCAAGGTTTCATTTAATAAACATACATATATAGGTAATTAAGTGATTATGAAGGTTTTTTGTGACATTTGTGCTAATATTTCAATAGAAAAGAGGTAGGGGCTGTAAGGGCTAAAATTATGGCACACCGTTTTCATATTTATTCGCTGTATAAGATATCTCATATAATATACAAGATATCTCATATATTATATGAGATATCTCTTTTAATATATAAGACATCTTATATATTATATGAGATATCTCATATAATATATAAGATATCTCATATAACTTAGATATAAGATATCTTATATATTATATGAGATATCTCATACAATATATAAGATATCTTATATATTATATGAGATAATATATGAGATATCTTATATAGCAAATAAATATGAAAACGGCGTGCCATATAAAATAGGCCCTAAAATTAAGATTCTTTATTTTTGCTTGATATTTTGTTCATAGACAAGGGAATGTCTAAACAATCAAATTGTATTGAAATTTTGATGAAATCGTCCATTTTTGAGACAATATGACGTCATGAAATACCCTTATAATGGCTGTTTTGCTATAAAAGGCATAATTTCTGCTATATTCAGTAATTAAAGTTATTGCGACTGAATTAACTACCAGCGCACCCTCCCGCCAAAAAGATATTCATACATTTTCTTTATATAATGATGTAGAATAAGCAGTTTTTATTCCAGTGTGTAAATTATCTTTTTGGTGGAAGAATGCACTGGTTGTTAGTTATGAGCATTTATTCAGTATTTTCCTTGATTTTTGCCTATTTTTGGCAAATCGCACAATTTCCTCTTAATTATGACGTCATAATTGAGAGAATTTGACCCCACATGCTCAAAACAGTTATGACATACAATGTTATAACTATTCCTATTCAATTTATCAAAATAACAGCTTTGTCTGAAAGTTTTCAATTTCGAGCCAAAAAGTGGGGTCGATTTGGCGTTAGAGGAGTAAACTCAATTCATGTTTGAAAAAGTTTACAGCTGACGGACGTAATTGCGACTGAATTAGCTACTTAGTTGGCGAGTTGGCGAATAATGGTGTAAAATACTGCGATATATTCTAATATTATACATAGTAGTACCCCGAATATAAAAACATTCTAACAATAAATGTGTGTACTCGAGTGACACCAAATGGCTTTGCTGTGCTCAATTAATGACTAATGTCAATGAGAAGGAATCATAACAACAGAAGATATATCATAATACAACATATAGGAGGGGGTGGACAGGGGGGTCTCCTTCCCCCGCTTCCCACCCTCTTTATCCCCGTCCCCCGCCTACTTTGCCCCGTTCACCGCCCCATCTACCACAGTCTCCCGCCTTGTTCACCCCCGCCATCCCTGGAAAATCTCGCACATTTTACTACAGTTCCCCGCCCTCTTAACCCCCGCTCCCCACCCCTTTTACCCCCATCCACTGCCCTTTATATCCCCCCGTCCTCCCCTTCATGTAGGCCTTGCAGAAATGTAAAGATCTCATGTTTTGTTAAAGTTCAACATGATGCCAATACCCCTGATCATAATTCATATGGACTACTGGTAAGCATAAAGTCTGAGGATTTTTTAATGGTTTAAACCAATGCTTGACAGGGGGGACCGGTATACGAAGATTGAATTTGAGGGGAAGAAAACAGGGACATTGAGGGCGGGGAAAGGGGGGCTGGGCAAGGATAAAAGGGGTGGGGAACAGGGTGACTGGAGTGTCTGAAAGAAAAAGCGGGTGGCAGTTGTGGACGGGGCTATGAATGGGGGCAGAACGGACGGTGACAGGGATAATAGGGCAATGAGTGGGGAGGACATCAACAACCTCAATCCTTGACTAAAATGTATATTTCATCCTGTATATGTTATGATAATCACTTACGTTTTTGATTATTATTATTGTCTGAGAAACAGCTGTGTTGCAATAATGATTCCATCATTGGGAAAATGCCTTGGCAAGTCCCACATTGGATTACTAAGTCGTTGGTCTGCACATTGTCATACATTTCCGCCATCTTGGTAGCTACGAAAAATAAAATCCGGATCGGTTTCGGTTTGTGTTTCAGTCTGAAACATCAATCGTTTATGTTTCAGATGTTTCGATATCATGTTTCTGTTTCAAGTAAAAGAAATGGTGAAACATGAACATGATTCAGAATCATGTTTCAGATTCGGGTAAAAGAAATGCGCCCCTGCAGGCACTTATGGTACAGATATATAGTAATGAGACCTGAAGGGACCTTCATGGTTCAGATAAATAGCAGTGTGACCTGCAGGCACCTTCAAAATTGGTTCAAGATTCAGATAAATAGCAATGTGACCTGCAGGCATATCAATTGGCAAATCCAGAAATATTTATTCCTTAAATGTATAAACATCGTATTTGACAAAAGATTATTTCTATACTACAATTAACTTCGCGTAAATCCACCTACACGTACCTTTTCTGGACCGTTACAGTAACTTTCACTATACACTTATCCTAACTTCGCACTGAAGATGTCCACCGGTAATACACGTAGGTATACGTGAAACTACTTTTTATTAGTAGTGAATGGCAGTAACCCCTCACATAAGCTTTTATTTTAAGTTTTTTGATGTTTGATTTTTTCGTTTGTTTGTTTATTGTATTATTATTTTAATTTTTATTATTAGTATTATTTTTTGGGGTTTTATATTGGTTTTTATATATTGGTTGATTGATTGAATATTGTTTTACGCCGTGTGGGCGACATTTAAGCCATATCACGGCGAGAACTAATTATATTAAGTTTGAATAAAACAAATACTATCTAAAAGAAAAGAACTATTTACAAATAATATTTAAGGAGAAAATAAAACACTAAAACAAATACGAGACAAACTTTCATTATGTAAAATATAATCACAGACGAACTTTGCAGAATAAGAAACGAAATTTCAAAATAATATCACAGATACGCTATTAAATAACATGCAAAACATATGAAAAAATTTAAAGGTATTGGACTCTATTCAGGAATGCTGGTAGACTATATTCTTGAATACAGTCCAACGTCTTTCAAATAGTCTAAAATACGGTTGCCAGCAACCTTTGTAAACAACTCTTTCATATTGTTGACTGTGTAGTACCGACTAATAATGTCGGATTTATCTACACAGTCAATTAAAAGATGTTTAATACTATGTCGACATTGGCAGGGAATACACTCAGGAGGCGGCTCATTCTCTAAAATAAAAGATTGAGTCGTCCTCTACATCTAAACTCCCCACAGGACACGTTCTGAACGCCCCCAAGGCCAAACGTAGGCCTTGGTGGTGAACAGTATCTAAAATCTTTATATAGGATTTGCGAGCAGATCCGTATATAATGGAACCATAATCAAGTTTTGATCGTACAAGTGATCGGTATAAATTTAACAAAATGTTTTTATCAGCACCCCAGTCAGTGCTGGAAACAACTTTTAAAATATCCAATGCCTTCAAGCATTTAGCTTTAAGCATTTTGATATGGGGTAGAAAGGTAAGTTTACTGTCAAAAAGTAACCCAAGGAATTTTGTTTCTTTAACTACTTTGATAGGTACATTGTAGAGTTTGAGTTCAGGGTCTGGATGTAATTTTCTTTTATTACTGAAATGCATGCAGAGAGTTTTTGATGCGGAAAATTTAAATCCATTTTCTGTTGCCCATTTTTCAATTTTATTAAGTGATAACTGCAATTGACGTTCTATGCTGTTCATATGTTTAGCTCTGCAACAAATCAAAAAGTCAACATAAAGAGAGCCTTCGACATTGTTTTGCAAGGTTTTTGCAAGACTGTTAATTTTGATACTAAAGAGAGTAACAGAGAGAATGCCTCCCTGGGGTACACCCATCTCTTGTTCAAACGGATCAGACAATGTTGTATTGACCATGACTTTGAACTCCCTGTCAGATAAAAAAGTTATGTAGGTAACCTACCTTTTAACCCCATATCGTTTAAATCCTTTAAAATACCATATTTCCAAGTGGTGTCATATGCCTTTTCAAGATCGAAAAAGACGGACACCACATGTTCACCTTTAGCAAACACGTTGCGTATAAAGGATTCGAAGCGAACAAGATGATCCAACGTACTTCTGCCTTGCCGGAATCCACACTGTATACTGGACAGGAGACCATTCGTCTCAAGGAACCAGACAAGGCGGTCGTTGATCATCCGTTCCATTGTCTTACAGACGCAACTTGTGAGGGCAATTGGCCGATAATTCGACGGTTCAAAATGATCCTTCCCAGGTTTTGGAATAGGGATAACTGTGGCTAGCTTCCAGGTGGAAGGCAAGTCACCAGATTCCCAGACATTATTTAGCAGATCCAAAAGAGTTTTTAAAGAAGTATCAGGAAGATGTTTCAAAAGTTTATAGTGAATATCATCAGTGTGCTTTTGCCAGCGAGTTTTTGATTTCATCCAAAGAGAAAGGGCGGTTGTAGTCTTCAGAATTTTTAGATCGAAAGTTGATTTTAGTTTTTTCTGTTCTGTTTTTAATATGTTGAAATTCCTGAGAATAATTTTGAGAAGAGGAATTTTTAGAAAAGGTTCCACCAAGTTTTTGAGCGATGTCGTTTTGAGATGTCAAAAGAGTTTGTCCATCTTTGAGATGGTGAAGATTAGTTTTCCTGTTTTTTCCTTTAATTTTTTGAATAAAATTCCAAACCTTGTTCATTCGTGTATGGGAATTTATTTTAGAGACGAAGTTTTGCCAAGATTTTCGTCTCTTTTGTTTAAATGTTCGACGTGCTTTCGCACGGAATATACGGAGATTACTTAAATTACCTTGGGTTGGATGCAAATTGAACCGTCGTTCGGACTTTTCCTGTTTTTCTTCGCTTCCTCACAGTCATCATCAAACCATGGTTTGCTGGGTTGTTTTGGATTTGTCGAGGTTTTAGGAATGGTCCTTTCCGCTATCGATACCAACATTTCGCTAAATTTGAGAATTGGATTACTAATACTGTCGAAAGTGTCTTCTCTCAGTTCATCTCGGCAGAGTTGTTCGAACAAAGGCCAATTGGCTTTGTCAAATTTCCAGGGAGCAACTCTCCCCGAGGATGTTGGAAATAGATTCTCCAAAATAATTGGAAAGTGGTCACTTCCACACAAATCATGGACTCGCCATGAGTAATCCAATAATAACGAAGGGTCACATAGTGTTAGATCAATAGCGGAATAAGCACCATTCCCTGGATGAAGGTAGGTGTCTGATCCATCATTAAAAATGCACAGCCCTTCCTGATTCACAAAATCTTCAATCCTCTTGGCTTTATCATTTAAAGAGTTACTGCCCCATATAGGATTATGTGCGTTAAAATCGCCCATAAGAAGAAATGGAGCAGGTACTTGAGTAATATTTAAGGAAGAATTAGGAGGAATATAAACAGAACATAATGTTATGGTTTTACTCAGAGAAAGTCGAACTGCAACTGCCTGTAAGTCAGTGTTTAGATTTATTTGACTGTGAATGACACCGTTCTTAACAAGGATAGAAGAGCCGCCAGCAGCTCTTTCATCCTTCTTAACATGGGTACTGTACAGAGAATAATCTTTAATATTTACTTGATCGTTTTCCTTTAAATGAGTTTCTTGTAAGCAAAAGGCAACAGGAATGAAGGTTTGGATAAGTAAGGATAGTTCAATTAAATTTATTTTTAAACCCCGACAATTCCATTGGATAATATTATTCATTATTTAGGTGGACGGATGGGGGAGTAACCCTTTTTGGATCGTTCGTTTGGGCTACTCGAAGCGCGGGAGTCAATCGCTGATGGAGGAGAATCCTTCGATGGAACTAAAGGATCACCCCAGATTGACTCCAGATTTTCAGTGGGAGTTGTATCCATTTTGTCAGAGTCTTGATCGACTCCGTCGTCAAACTCTGAGCACAAATCTCTAAACCTGTTAAACTTAAAATTTTTGTCAGCCTTCGTTTGGCGATTAGAAAGTTGTTTGTTTTTTAACTTATCAGAAGACGAGGATTTTGTGGTTTTCTGTGTAGACGGGGGATTTTGAGATTTCTTATCTGAAGATGTGGAAGTTCTGTGTTTAGCTGATGATTTTGGTTGATTTTTTGTAGGTAGAGTACTAGATGTTTGTGATGAATTAGACTATGTAGATTGGGAAGTTTTCCCTTTCGAGGAATTTGGTTGAGGAAGGAGAACTGAAAGTTCTGATTCAACAGGCCATGTGTAATCAGTTTGAGTTGCAAAAGATCGATTGCTTTGGGGTTGTTTAACTTTGTCGGCATAGGATGTGGCTTGAGTAGAGTTATTCGTGGC
Source organism: Mytilisepta virgata (assembly GCA_028015205.1). Taxonomy (NCBI): domain Eukaryota; kingdom Metazoa; phylum Mollusca; class Bivalvia; order Mytilida; family Mytilidae; genus Mytilisepta; species Mytilisepta virgata. The sequence continues at coordinate 32,886,323 of CM051512.1, forward strand.
AGAGATCAGGCGTTTAGCTTCTTGGTAGCTAATATTCTTTTCAGCTTTTGTTTTCTGTATTTCAAGTTCTTTAATGTAGAATTGACAGTTCCTGGAATTCGCCATATGATCTAATCCTACCGTGTCCAAATTTCTGGCATTTGAAACAGCGAGTAGGGTTAGGTACGTATTTGTCAACTTGGATTCTGTAGGGTCCAATAAAGATATGCTCCGGCACACTCGGGAGGTTGAAAGTAATGAGATATGTGTTGAGTTTAATGATCTTATCCTCGGATTTTTTGGTAAACCGTTTGATTTTTGAGACATTTTGAGATTCAAGTTCTGCACAGATTTCTTCTTCGGATAAATCAGATCGATCACGGTCTCTGTCGCGAATAACTCCTTGGCATGAATTGAGTGTTCTGTGTGAAGTGGCTGTGATTTGGACATTAGAAGATTTTTTGATTGTTGAGGTCTAATACATTCAATTAGTAAACTGCCATTTTTCATTTTAGATACCTTTTTTACTTGACCGGCATAGCTTTGTATTGTTTTTTGAAGTACAAAGGGCGAAATTTTGGTAATATGTTTTTCAGAATTTACGGCGGTGAATACAATAAATCTTGCGAAAGTGTCCGGTGCTGTATTTGCTTGTTTGGTTGGAGGATCCTCGTCGTCACTGTTGTTGAATTTTCTCTTCGAACTTGTTGGTTTTGGGGGGCTTTCTGGAGAAGCCATGGTGATTGCATAATAATTCGTTACCCCTGCTCTCCGCCCGCCTCGGAGCAGCACCAATATGATGTATACTTGCCGCATATGCGACAAGCACTAGGGCTACAGGGATAAGATACTCGCATAGAGCACTTTTGTTCGGACGCAAGCTTCGTGCCAGGGGTTACCTGACGAAACAACCGTCCGAAGTAACATCTACACGATTGACCCATAAACAGTCCTGTGTAAATGGTACTATTGTTGTACATTTTGGTAACAGGACAGTTCAAGGGCTTGGCGTGACCAGAAGATTGGTCGCGACCGGGCCCATCCGACCTCCCGTTTCAGATAAAGTAAGGGCCAAAGTGGCGTGTTTCAGCCACCAGGATCCCGTCCTCTATCCTTACGGGTATCCACACACGGCAAACATGTGGCCTCATTAAGCCGAGGAAGCTTTGTCCCATCAGCCACCGCCTTCTCTGCGCCTCCATCAGTGGTCATCCCAAGATCCCAGAACCCGAACATCAACCTCAAACGATACTCCATTGCAGTCCACCATCCCATCCCAGTGTATCTCGGTTTCATATAGGGTTCATCTGGATCTTTTCAGACAACCACGAGAAGACAGCAGAGGGCTAGACATGACCAGTTGTTGGCTGAACCGGGACCATTCTGCCAAAACTTGAACTGGTTATACAAAAGTCATATGATTTTGTTCAAATAATCCAAAATTAGTAAAGTTGATAATAGTAAAACAGAATAATTAATTTGCTTATGAATTTTGAGAAAAAGAATAAAATAAAACAACAAAAAATAATAAATAGTTTATCTAAAGTTAAAAGATTTGAGCCTGTTGAGGTTTGACCCATAAGCCAACACCAATCCAATAAATCAGGAATTTAGGAATTATGTTAAACAAATTTTAAGGGTAAAAAATAAAGATATTAACTATTATAAAGGGATTGATGTGACCAGCCGATTGACCGAATTGGGTCCATCCGGCCTCCCGTCAAGGTAAAGATTGTGCCCCAGATGGTGATCGGAACCGTTTTTCCGGCCATCCAGGAACACTCCCTATTACCGACACGGGTTTGCAACACACGGCAAACATGTCGCCTCTTTAGGGGCCTCTTACGCCAAGCCGAGGAGCTGTGGGCCTATTCTATTGTGTCCCCGGACCCACACGGGGGGTTGGCATAGGTAATGATGTAAATAAATCTATAAATAACACGATAAGTAAGCATCGTCTGTCGGCCACGTTCCAGAGCAACAAAACAATCTATTTATAAATAACACTACAGGTCATACGCCTGGAAAATAAATTTTCACACGCTATTGTGTAATATTAATAGAGATGCAATTTATAATTCATAAGCAGTTTAATTAGAAAGTGTAATAAAGAGTTTATTGTATATGAAACTACAATCAGACTGTAATTGACAGTTTCAGTTTCATATATTTTTTTTAGTAAGGAAACTTAATCGTTTCACGATAATAAACAATGTATTAATAATTAAAAAGTCATATGATAAGGTCTTTCCTTTTCACTTTTCCAGTTTTGCCATAAAGAGGCCCTGCCCCTCTATTTTTGGCAAGGGCGTAACTCTTGGGAAATAGATAAAAAAAAAAGGAAAAAAAGGCCCGACCCGTCTTCAGTAAAGAGATATTGCTACTTCTATTCTCTTGGAATTTCTTAAATTTTTAATGTATTGTTCCAAATAGTAATTGTCAAAAAAAAAAAAAAAAATAGTAAAGTAGCAATATCTCTTTTTCTGAATGCGAGACGGGCCTTTTTTGTATATCTGTTTGTTTGTTTGTTTATTAAATTTTTTTTTATTTGTAGGTAGCAAGTTTTCCAAGGATTGCTGACTACAAGTAAAGGGGGTGGGCATTGTATTTTTATTTCTCTAGATACACAAGTGCACTAAAAGTACATTTTTACTATCATGTTTACGTCTATTTTAGGAACGCTGAATGACGTTGTTTGTATATTCATTCATTCAGTTTGTTTTTGTTTTTGAATCAAGAAGATAAAAAAAAAATAAAGTTGAACAGATTTAATAAATGCTTGTTTTTTTATACGACCAATTTTGCGGTCGTATATTTGTATGACGTTGGCGTCGGCGTCGTCGTCCGAAGACATTTGGTTTTCGCACTATAACTCTAGTATAAGTAAATAGAAATCTATGAAATTTTAACACAAGGTTTATGACCACAAAAGGAAGGTTGGGATTGTTTTTGGGAGTTTTGGTCCCAACAGTTTAGGAATTCGGGGCTAAAAAAGGGCCCAAATAAGCATTTTTCTTGGTTTTTGCACAATAACTTTAGTATAAGTAAATAGAAATTTATGAAATTTAAACACAAGGTTTATGACCACAAAAGGAAGGTTGGGATTGATTTTGGGAGTTTTGGTCCCAACAGTTTAGGAATTAGGGGTCAAAAGGGTCCAAAATTAAACTTTGTTTGATTTCATCGAAAATTGAACTATTGGGGTTCTTTGATATGCCGAATCTAACCGTGCATTTAGATTCTTAATTTTTGGTCCCGTTTTCAAATTGGTCTACATTAAGGTCTAAAGGGTCCAAAATTAAACTTAGTTTGATTTTAACAAAAATGAATTCTTGGGGTTCTTTAGATGCTGAATCTAAACATGTACTTAGTTTTTTTATGATGGGCCCAGTTTTCAAGTTGGTCCAAATCGGGGTCCAAAATTAAAGCTAAAAAAGGGGTAAATTATTTTTTTTTGGGGGGGGGGGTGCAATTCTCCACAGCATATTGTATTGCACAAGAAGCAAAAAATTGAATATAAATTCAAATCATGCCCTATTCTACGTTCTTTATTTCAGTTATTCTGTGTCGCCTCTTTAGGGGCCTCGTACGCCAAGCGAGGAGCTGTAGGCCTATTCTATTTGTGTCTTCGGGACCCACACTGGGGTATTCTATTTGAAATTGGAGTGTCCATCCTTACACATGTGTTGTGCATCGCATTTAGAGATTCTGCTCTCCTTCTGAATAACTGAAAAAACCACATATGTTGTGCGCTATGTATTATACAATGATACGTTTCAATTAAATTTTGTATAGTCTCTGAAAAATCAAGGGCACAGTTTACAAATTTTCCACCTCATCTTTAAAGAATTCGCTCTCTTTACACAATTTACAATCTTATAAGGCATGTATGTGGAACACTAATGATATAGATGCCATTTTTAGCTCACCTGGACCAAAGGTCCATGTGAGCTTTTACCATCACTTGGCGTCCGTCGTCGTCGTCGTCGTCGTCGTCGTCGTCTGTCGTCGTCGTCTGTTAACAATTTTTCAAACGTTAACTTGTCCGACACCATAAGTCCAATTGCAACCAAACTTGGTACATTTGTTTAGTGGAATTATGTGTACAAAAATATCGTTCGGATTTTTGATTCGTAAAAAAACATGGCCGCCATGGCTAAAAATAGAACATAGGGGTAAATTGCAGTTTTTTGCAAATAACTCAAAAACCATAACAGATATCAAAATTCTGGCATAGGGTAAAAGTGTTCAGCACCTCAAGATCTACCTGCCCTGAAATTTTGAAGAAGATCCAACGACCCATGTAGGAGTTATTGCCCTTTTTCTGCATTTTTTCCAAATTTTGCACTTATTAAGCTCAATATCTTGGATACTATAAAGGAAATTTGAAAAATTTAAATTTCATATTGTTAGGCACACAAAGATCTACAAAATTTGTAACAGGATCGAAGTTGTAGGTTCATTCCTTTTAGGAGTTATTCCCCTTAGATCATCAAAATTGACCATTTTTGCAGTCTTTATTCATTGTAATAAAATCGTTAACTCCTCTTACACCATAAGTTTAATTGCAACCAAACTTAGTGTAGTTGTTCCTTGGCATGAGTGCTACTAAACTATCGTTTGGATTTTTGATTTGTAAAAAAACATGGCTGCCATGGCTAAAAATAGAACATAGGGGTAAATTGCAGTTTTTTGCAAATAACTCAAAAATGGCGACAGATATCAAAATTCTGATGGGAAGCTAAAGTGTTCAACACCTCAAGATCTACCTGCTTTGAAATTTTGAAGAAGATGTAACCACCCACGTAGGAGTTATTGCCCTTTTTCTTGATTTTTTTTTGAAATTTGTACTTATTAAGTTGTTGTCAATAGAGAAAAGCTGTTGTTTGCTTAAACAATCAGCTCATTGAGCTCTACAAAAGTCTGAATTGGGTCGAAGTTGTCAGATGATCCATTATAGGGGTAATAGCTCATGAAAGACTCCCTTAAAGCTTAAGGACCAGGTGAGCGATTCAGGCTCCTGGGAGCCTCTTGTTATGTTGATGATTACAAGTGTAGTCAATTAAAAACATTTTTTTCCCTTTAATTTACATTCCAGTGATAAGTAAGAATGTCATTCAATACTCAGGGTTAAAATTTATTTCTCAACAAAATAGTAATTCTCGGGATTTTAAAAAAAACTTGGTTACTTTTGTCAGTTAGAAGATTCAGATTTTGAAATACTGTTTTTCTTAAGTTCTGTTTTGTATTGTTCATATGAACCATTGTTGAATAAATACTCAGGGTAATTTTTTTATTGAAGTGTGATGGTGCCATGTATATATCATAAAACCAACTGATTTTAATAGTTTTACATGTATTATACATTCCAGTTGTTGTGACAATCATATGTTGAAGAAAACAACACTCAGATTTTATGTTATGGTGCTTGCAATACATTCATTTATTGGTGCTTTTATTGGTTGCAAAACCTATAAATTAAAAATGTAATCTGCTAGATTTAAAGTAATGTAATATTATACTATATATTTGTCCCCTTCTCATGTCCTTGTACGTCCTTTAGTGACCCATTGCACAACCCAATGGGCTAAAAGCCCGTTTGTGTAACCCAATAGACTAAGTGGCCAGTTGCGCACATTCTGAGCAACAGCACATGTCCGCTTATCCCTATTATACCTCATCAGGCTTCATTGACTTTGAAACTTTTGCATAGTTAACATGTTTAAATATTGCCATTTCAATTTCAACATTTGCATAATACTATCAAAATTGAAAAAAAGGCAAGACATATCTATGTGTCAACAGTTTATTTAAGTCGCAAAATATTCCACCTATATATAAATTTTGGAAAACCGTCTATTTTACACAAAACAAAGAATCTCTTGGGCCTAACAAGCCAATGGGCCTGTTTTTAATGACCAATCTATGACATTGCAAACCCATCCTCAAACTAACAAAAAATATTTATTTATTAAAGCTAAAAGAAATCAGAACTGATGGGGAAAGGGATGGATGAATTATTGTTTAACGTCAAGTGGCAACCAGGTGCATATCAGGACGAGAACATGTTGATATGATAATGAATATGACCCCTGCTTTGTACTAGACCGACACGCTAAATCGGATTTTTAATGTGCTAGTTCCCGAGGTAACTGTCCGCAGGAAGACATATTTCACTCGGACACATTATACTAACTCCGAGCCGACCAATCTTTGCTTTTACTCCTAGATGCCGCGTGCTTGCCGGAGAAGCAGCAAATACCAATTCTAATGTCTTTGGTTTGACTCGGCCGGGGATCGAACCCGCGACCTTCCGCACTCGGGGCGAGCACGCTACCACGAGACCACCGAGGCGGTCGATGGGGGAAAGGGATGCCTTTCTTAATGAACATGGAGAATGTTTATTGGACCATTGTTTCAATAGTGCCTGAAGATTGAAAATAGAGGACAAGGATAAAGTTGTAAACAGTTTGATGAAACTTCTTTTTTATTATTATTTTCTTTGTAGATCACCTGGCCCAATGGCTGACTGGGGAAAAGTGGGGACCTAATTTGCGTAAACAACTCCTCCTACAGTTTTCCACCCACATCCCTTAAACTTCACAGGAAGATTGCACATACCGCATTTCTTCTAATTAAAGCCCCCTCCCCCCCCCCAGAAACTCAGAACTTTTGACTGCTAATAAACGCCCCCATTTTGTAGTTAAAAAATAAAATTGACACTTACCCATTACAATAATGCAAAGACATCGACACAGTCACTCAGAAACACCAAACTAAAAATCAATAATGTCCATGTTTTACTCCACTCCGATAAAACAACAGTGTGTACAAATTCCAATAAACCCTTTTGGCCCGTAATTCCTAAACTGTTGGGACCAAAACTCCCAAAATCAATCCCAACCTTTCTTTTGTGGTCCTAAACCTTGTGTTTAAATTTCATAGATTTCTATTAACTTATACTAAAATTCTAGTGCGAAAACCAAATGTCTTCGGACGACGACGACGACGCCAACGTCATACCAATATATGACCGCAAAAATGTTGCGGTCGTATAAAAAGACAGCACAGAAACTAAAGCACTAACAATGTGAAGTTCAAATAAAAACTGTGAGTGACATCAGGTGCTCTGTAACTCAGTTAATATGACTCTACTGGCATTGTTCTTATACCTCATATATTGAAACAAAATAATATGAACACTTCCAGGACTAAATGCATCACTGTGCGTAGCTGCAAATAGAACCATTGGCATAATATCACCATCTCCTGTACAGTAGGTCAAAATTGATATGACCCAGTAATAGATTATTACTGAAATTGAAAAAAAATTAAAATGAAAAAAAAACACCAAATACATACAAAATTAATTTGTTAATTTTTTTTTCATGACAGAACATTGTCCAGGGTACAAATGATACAACTAAACCTTACTTAGTTAATATATGTATAAATTTTAATATTAAATTAATTACAAATAAAGACATTAATTTTGGACAAAATCTACTGTTAGTTTAATGAATAGGTTAAGGATTTTGGTCATGGAATTGATGCAAACAATTTTTCCATGGAATTTTATTCCGGGCCATATCCTGGTTTTATTGCAAATCAATGACAGTTTCAGAGAAATGTAAATGATTATATAACGGGCAACAAATATATGCAGACATTTATTTTTCTGCTTTCTTTAACTAACTCTAGTTTACTGTAAATATGAAGCATTGTTTCTGAAGATTTTTCTGTTTTCATTTGATAGATAAAATGCTCCGCTGGGCGCAGCTTGATACGACCGCAGAGGTCGAACCATGAACAGTTGGGGCAAGTATGGACACAACATTCAAGCTTGATACAGCACTGAATTTGGATTGTGAATAAATATTTGACACAGCATAGGTTTCTGACACAGAATGTGGTCTAAGAACTTAAATTTTTTTTAATTTACCTATTCAAACTATATCAGTATTATTTGCTTTTATATATAAATCAGAAATAACCGATTTAAAATGGAAAATTTTAAAGAAGTTTAATTTTGGACCTTAATGTAGACCAATTTGAAAACGGGACCAAAAATTAAGACGTACACGGTTAGATTCGGCATATCAAAGAACCCCAATAGTTCAATATTTGATGAAATCAAATAAAGTTCAATTTTGGACCCTTTAAACCTCAATGTGGACCAATTTGATAACTGGGCCCAAATATCAATTTCTTGCTATTGCGCAATACTGTGCAATTGAAGATTTCTTGCTATTGTGCAATACTGTGCAATTGAAAATTTCTTGCTATTGCACAATACTTATTATAATAATTTACATTTCCTGTTTGGTGTGTATCTCTGGCATTATCATTATTTTATTTGCTTTTATATATTAATCAGAAATTTAATAATAAAGTTTTTGGCAAATTTCCAATATACAAATCAAATAAAGTTCAATTTTGGACCCTCTAAACCTCAATGTGGACCAATTTGATAACCGGGCCAAATATCAAAAATCTAAATACATGGATAGATTCAGCATATCGAAGAACCCAATATATTCAATTTTTGTTGAAATCAAACAGTTTAATTTTGGACCCCGATTTGGACCAACTTGAAAACTGGGCCCATAATTAAAAAAACTAAGTACATGTTTAGATTCAGCATATCAAAGAACCTCAAGAATTCAATTTTTGTTAAAATCAAACTAAGTTTAATTTTGGACCCTTTGGACCTTAATGTAGACCAATTTGAAAACAGGACCAAAAATTATGAATCTAAATACACGGTTAGATTCGGCATATCAAAGAACTTCAATAGTTCAATTTTCGATGAAATCAAAGTTTAATTTTGGACCCTTTTGACCCCTAATTCCTAAACTGTTGGGACCAAAACTCCGAAAAACAATCCCAACCTTCCTTTTGTGGTCATAAACCTTGTGTTTAAATTTCATAGATTTCTATTAACTTATACTAAAGTTATAGTGCGAAAACCAAATGTCTTCGGACAACGCCGGACGACGACGACGACGCCAACCTCATACCAATGAGAGTAAATGAGAAACCACATCACCCATGGATTGCTCTCACCAAAGATGGTTCAGTTGCAGTAGCACACTGTGACTGCATGGCAGGGTAAATATATTTTTACATATTCACTTATGATTATTTAATTTGTAATTGAAAATGACGATAATATATTGAGCAACAAAAACAGCTACCAAATTAATGACAAGAAAACAGATAAAGACAACTTTCAATGAAAGCCTAAATTACTAAAGACCTTAAACAGATCCATGTACTAAATTGTCTTACTTTATGTTATGTCAGTTTTTTTTATAACTAACTATATGATAAGGGTTTTGATCATTGTTAAAGCCATACAGTGACATTTAATTGCTTCTATTTCAAGGACGCTGACTTAATACCTGATTCTATTAAAGTAGGCATCAAGAAAAATATTTGAATCAAAGACCCATAGAAATAATTTAGCAATATTGGCCGTTTATATATACACGGTAGTCATTAAACAGTTAAGATCATATAAAGGCAGGACTGTAATGTCAAGAAAACTATGATAATATAAAGCTTAAGCATCATTTGTTTACGTAAAGAAGTGGACATGTTATTTTTTACATAATTTCAATTAAATTTATTCATGTTGATTCATGTAAAATATCACCATCAATAGATCATAATTCTTTTTTGTGATACATGTATATGCATGCACATTTAAAAAATCACTTTCAAACAGTACAACAAAGCTCGTGGTGAAAGTTTGGGTTTTTTGATTTCTTGGGTTGGGGTTGATGCCCCTGACAGGTGACGCTTTTTAGCATTTGTGAATCTTAATTTCTTGTCCAGTTGTTCCCGACCAACTACAAGCTTGGTGTGGGCAAATACAGTTGGTACATAATCAGAATGTGTTTGATTCTCACATGGTTTTCCTACAAACTAAAACATTAATAAGTTTTTTTCACAAGTGAAAATAAATTACCGTAACAGTAAAAATATTAAAGAAACAAGTAAGAATAATAAAGAAAAAACACTGCGATAGCGTTTAAAATGTGTACCAAACAAAACAAAATCTCATCTTAATTTTTGTTATTAAATAGCTCAAAACCCTGAACACACATTGATGAAAACTAGACTTTTTATAAGATAGTTTGCATGGAAGACACAATGATTGTGTACATTCTGAATTTCTCCTCTCTTGAATATTTTGGTTGTAATTGTTACTCCTGTTTTTATATGTTCTGGACACCATTGACATTGTACAACTCATACTCCTTTAAATTGCTATTTAAAATGATTAAATCAGTTAAAGATGGTCTGGAAGTAAGCCGCTGCAGTAGGTAAATGATCTCATATTGTGTAGAAAAGGGACCTGTATTTACATCCTTTTCAACATAGAAATATGCCAACATACAGTATACAAGACAGAAAGGCAACAAATACGTTATTGATAAACATTTGATCACTTGTAGATCAGTTGACGTGTCTTAAAAGCCACCCGCCATACCTCTGTATATATCCCCAAAATGGGACAAATTCCTTGTGCTCTGTTCAGCGTCTACATCCTGAATCCCCCTGTCCCGGTGAGGACGGCAGTATTTATAGTTCCCCGGTGACCAAGCCCGGCTGGGCTGAACCGATCACGTACACAATGGAGCCAGAAAGATTTGTGACCAGGTGAGAATTTCAATGGCCGTGCTCAGAAGGAAAAAGTATGGAACTATAAATAATACTAACCTTAACCTAAAATAAATGAGAATAAACAAGTAAACAATGTAATCCCATCACACTCGCTACTTCAAGGAAGCGTTCTATAAGGACAACACTTGCAACACTAGTGTTATGTATTGTCATGCGCAGTCGTTATAAACACTGGTACCAAATCGAACAGCCAAGAACCAAGAAATATGGTGGACATAGCACTGTTAATGCAAATTGAAGAGGATGATTTTGAGGATCCAGACGATGATGACGAAGAGGACATCGATGAAGATATATTGCCTATGTTCATCTTGTCATATAAACCAATTAGACAATTCGTACCATCTGTAGAAAATTTTGCAGAGCGGACAGTTCAAGATTTTACGGATATTGATTTTAGGAGACATTTTCGCGTTACAAAGGGAACCTTTTCAACGCTAATTCAAGAAATAGGGCCAGCCATCGAACATGCACAGAGACCGGAAGGAAAGCAACCGCTAAGTCCGGAAAAGCAGGTTATGATAACTTTGTGGTACTTGTGTAACAAAGCAAGTATGAGGGAAGTGGCATTATTATTTGGTGTTTCAAAGTCAACTGTGTTTGATTCTGTTCATAGTGTCTGTACCGCAATTTGTAGTATAAGACAGCGAATCATTCAGTGGCCCGACCAAATAAAACAACAGGAAAATTCAGATTCTTTTGAAGAACAATGTAAAATTCCGGGAATAACCGGTGCTATTGATGGAACTCACATCAGATTAAGTAATATTCCAAACAAGGACAACGATTTTATCAATAGAAAAGGATACCCTTCTTTACAATTACAAGTCGTATCAGATTTAGATTTAATGATATTGGATTGTTATGTTGGGTGGCCTGGTTCAACTCACGATGCCAGAGTTTGGAGGAATTCGCCAATTTACCAAGAAGCACAACAGGGACATTTATTTTACATGAACAACTTTATCATAGGTATATTTTTGTAAGAGTATTGTTGTTAAAAAGCATATGTATTTAGGGGGAGGAAGGTTTAATATATTTGGTTATTTTCAAGATATCTGATTTGGCTATTTTTAATTTCCATAACGCGTGATTTATGCATTTTATTCCCCGTGATTCCTGAAATAACAAAGCATGGCTAAATTATTATTTTCTGTGAACTGTTGATTGTTTTTTTTTTTTTATTTCTGAGCACGACTGGTGACAAAACCCCCCTTCACACCCTCTGTATTCCACAATGGTCAACACCACTTACATTTTTAATACATGTATATACTTCACTAACCCCACAAGTTTTGCAAACTGTCCGTCCGTCCGTGTACCTGTCTGCCTGTCCCATGTACCTTGAAGGCAAAACTTTCATGAAATTCTACATAGTTGTAGTACACAACCTGCAGATACATTTGTGCATGAAGGAATATGAATCCATGGAGATAATTCAACTTGTACATTCACAAAAAGGGGGGTGTATGAGAGCAGGGGTTATATTTAAGTGAGCTACAGTGTATTCTCACAGTTCTAGTACATTGTAAATTCTATTTCATAATGTACAATGCGGATTTTTGGATAGTAATTACAGAGACAAAGCATACATGTTTTAAACACAGCATCATAGTTCTTAAAAATGTTACCAGATAGAGCCAGTTTAGAATATATATTTCATTAATATACATATATATATGTACATGTATTTTAGGTGATTCTGCATACCCATTGAGCAACTACCTGATGACACCTTTCAGAGATAATGGCCACCTAACAAGAGGACAGATAGGGTACAATAAAAAACTTTCAGGTGCAAGACAAGTGGTTGAACGTTGTTTCGGTCAGCTGAAGAGTCGATTCAGAAGGTTATGTGATTTACCCTGTAAAAATATTGGAAGAGCTTGCAGAATGATTACTGCATGTTGTGTTCTACACAATTTCTGTTTATCAAACGGAGACCTGATCGATGAACTTCTTCAGAATGTACAGCAGGACAATAATGTAAACAACTACCCTGGAATATACAACAATCCACCCCGTGCAGAAGCCAGACGCAATGCTATTGTTAACTATTTGATGACTCTTTAGAATGAAATAAATATTACACGAACTTTTTTTTTCATACAATGCCAAATGTGTTAAATAAACTGAACAATTTCAAATAATTGAAATGACTATCTCTTTATTCAGCTTATCATGTAAAAGCACAAGTATGATGCCACACCACACAATTTACAGATCTAATTTGCTAGTTTCTTAAGGTTTCTAGTAAGAATTAAATGCAAAATACAGCCTTTTGCTGCCAACTTTTGTGATTCTTTTCCTTAAATTTCACTGAACAAAAAATCTTCCTTTCATGATCACCACATTATGAGCCATTATACAAAAAGTGTGATGAAAATACATGAAATACTTGCTGCTGTATATTACACAGCCAACAATCAATCAATCAGAAAGTGGAGGAAACACTATTTTACTATTTGGTGCTAAGCTTTATAATTTTTAGCAGAAATCTAGAGAACTACAAATAATTTGTTTTGTTCTACTATGTTCATCTGTGCATGCAGTCTCAAACTTACTGATTCCCTTCAATTTGGTGAATAACCATCTGTTACATTCCCAATTTGAATTAAGCATAATCTGCCAGTTATATCATGACCTTTGACCTTGAAATTAAACAGGATTAAAGCTCTTGCCATTGGTAATCAGTGTATCACGTTTGATGAATACAGGATGCAAGACAGCAGGTCTATTGTGTCTGTAAGCCTAACCTGCCAGTTATTATATCTTGACCTTTGACCTATGACCTTGACATTAAACAGTATTAAAGCTCTTGCCATTGGTAATCAGTGTATCACGTTTAATGAATACAGGATCCAAAACAGCAGGTCTATTGTGTCTGTAAGCCTAAGGGTGTTATGGAGCTAAAATCTGCCAATGTATATGAACTTGAACTTGCCTATGGTAAGCAATGTGCCATGTTTGATGAGGATTGTTTTATAATTGTAGATCTATAGTGCCTATATGTTATTTTTTACTATATTGCCCCTACAAACTTTTTAGGATGTGATTAAAGGTGAATAAAGCTAGATAACTGTTTGCTGTATCTTAAGCATCAATTAATCAGTGTGAAAAGACAAGACAACTGTTTCAAGTCTTGTTTTGGTGTCTGGAAACCTTATAATGAAATGAAAAAAAAAACAATGGGTTTTTGTTTTCTGTGGGGACAGGATATTGATCAAAAGAATATAATGAAATTCATTTATTTTCATAAACAAATAAAAAAAATAAATAACAACCTCATTGGCATTATCTATACAAAACAAAACAATGTAAATTGCATAAACCTCTCTGGCACAATAGAATGAAATAAAATAAAAAGTATACAAAACAAATATTTCAAGTACTGTATAAAGCACCCATAACAATCAACAAGCTACTTTACTTATCATGACCAAGTGACGTCAAATTAAGGAACTACCTACTGATGTTATAAACACATTCATTTAACTTTGTGCTTGTATTTTCCTAATCATGTTCCACCTGCAACAGTTCTGTTATGTTTCTTATTTTGGAAATGTGAAATTTCAAAATAGCTCTATAACATCTTGTTACAGAGTTATTTTGAAATTTCACAATTCCAAAATAAGAAATGTAACAGTTCTATTAACAACCTACTGTCATAGTGCAAAAATAAAAGCTCTGTTGCATTCATTTATTTTCACAAACAAATAAAAAAATTAATAACAACCTCATTGGCATTATCTATACAAATCAAATCAATGTAAATTGCATAAACCTCTTTGGCACAATAGAATAAAATAAAATAAAGTATACAAAACAAACATTTCAAGCACTGTATAAAGCACCCATAACAATCAACAACCTACTTTACTTATCATGACCAAGTGACGTCAAATTAAGGAACACATTTCTAAATAATCTAAACATGAGCAAAACCAAATTGGAGTACTAAATTGAAGTTAAATGTCTGAAAGATTTTTTTTCTTCTTTTTCTTCTGCTTCTTTTTTTTCTTTTTTACAACTACATAACTTTCTAACCTTGTAAGAATAATGTTATGGAATTCTTGTAAAGTAATTACACTTGTATTTGAAACTCTTACAAGATCTGGATCAAAATTCTCTTCCAACTCTTTTAAATCACAGCATGAAAATGTCTTTGTTGATTCATCAGAATCTGTATCAAAATAAATTTCATCTGAATAATTAAAACAATAATGCAAGTCCTTATCATAATCCAAGGAAGGCTTCTCATAATCATAAGTTTTCAAATTTAATCCATAGTACTCCCAAGATGCACATGTTTTCTTCCATGTCATCTGTGAACAATCTGACCTAAAAAATTACATCAATATTCATGTAAGTGTTGCATACTTCAACATTACTTCTAAAATTGAATACATCTTTTGTACATTTATATCAACAATATTATTTTACATGAGTTATTTCCCTTATAGTGGACAAATTAGCAACCTGCCTATGAATCAGAAATTAGATGAGTATGATATTTTGTATATTAGGTGTTACACTGTGTTAATCATGATGTTGTGATTTTTTTTTTAATTTTGTGATAAAATAGTGTAATTTACAGCAAGGGTTTAACATATGTAACTGTACAAATGAGAAAACAACATGTATATGAAATTTGTACAACATTTCCATTGCTCTTAAACTCTTGGATAGGCAGGTACCCAGTTTACCTACTCTAAGGGCAATAACACATATAAAAATACATGTTTTGAATCAGTCAGAAATATGCAAAATATCTATGTGATTTTAAGACATTTTTTTTTCAATTTCAAATAAAAACAGAACTGTTTAATATGAATAAAAAAAAATTATCTTGAACAAAAAAGCTATATGTAGTAGTAAGTCCCGTTCTACATACATACTAACGTGTCTGCATTTGACCATGAAATAAATGTTCATTACTTTATATAACTAATCAGTCTCATGTTTATGATTTAGACTGTTTAACTAAATCTCTTAAAATGTCTGTTTTTTCCTCGTGCTGCCTTCTCATTAGTTCTAACCTGTCCTGTCTGTACTTTGCTAATTCTTTTCTGTATTCCTCTTGACTTTCCTTGTACTCTTTAAAAAGGGCAATGGTTTCATCCTCCTTTTTCTTCGTTTTTTACTTCTTTTTGCCTTTTTTGGTCTAGAACTACTTTGTTCTTTATCATCATGATCATTGGAATTATCTTCCTTTTCATTATCTGAATCTGACAAAGTATTTTCTGGTTCAATATTCTTTTCGAAACTGTTAAGTGAGCCCATTTCATACTGTGGTTTTGTACCACTTTTGTGACCATATAAATTGTTGAACTCAGTATAAAATGGGCAGGTTTTTTTCTCCTCACCTGTTTGAGAATTGGAATCTACAGTTTTTTGTACTCGCGCTTCAAACTTTTCGACTTATTTGAACACTGCATTGGTGTTACATTTATGTTTTGGGTTCTGAGGTTGGCCGCAATCTTATCCCATAGCATTTTATGTACTTTATGGGATAAGAAATCCTGTTCCCTCTCAGATCTAAGATGAAACAAGGCTTTAGATTCTTTCTCTGTCCAGACTTTAATATCTGAAATAGATATGAAATACTGAAGGTATCATTTTGCAACACTAATTATCAATTACCAGTACCCCTTTTAAAGATGTTTTAAGGAAAATATGTAATGAGAGGTAACCACTTTACATTTGTATATTGTTGACCTTTATACAAGTATGACAGAGAATAAAGGGCAAAGCACATGGTAAATGTTAAAAAGACATCATCTCACCTCTGGCCTTATATTTTTATACGACCGCAAAATTTTTGCGGTCGTATATTGGCATGACGTCGTCGTCGTCGTCGTCGTCGTTGTCGTCGTCGTCTGCGTCGTCGTCCGTCGTCTGCGGCGTCGTCCGAAGACATTTGGTTTTCGCACTATAACTTTAGTATAAGTTAATAGAAATCTATGAAATTTAAACACAAGGTTTATGACCACAAAAGGAAGGTTGGGATTGATTTTGGGAGTTTTGGTCCCAACAGTTTAAGAATCAGGGGCCAAAAAAGGGCCCAATAAGCATTTTTCTAGGTTTTCGCACAATAACTCTAGTATAAGTAAATAGAAATCTATGAAATTTTAACACAAGGTTTATGACCACAAAAGGAAGGTTGGGATTGTTTTTGGGAGTTTTGGTCCCAACAGTTTAGGAATTAGGGGCTAAAAAAGGGCCAAAATAAGCATTTTTCTTGGTTTTTGCACAATAACTTTAGTATAAGTAAATAGAAATCTATGAAATTTAAACACAAGGTTTATGACCACAAAAGGAAGGTTGGGATTGATTTTGGGAGTTTTGGTCCCAACAGTTTAGGAATTAGGGGTCAAAAGGGTCCAAAATTAAACTTTGTTTGATTTCATTGAAAATTGAACTATTGGGGTTCTTTGATATGCCGAATCTAACCGTGCATTTAGGATCTTAATTTTTGGTCCCGTTTTCAAATTGGTCTACATTAAGGTCCAAAGGGTCCAAAATTAAACTTAGTTTGATTTTAACAAAAATTGAATTCTTTGGGTTCTTTGATATGCTGAATCTAAACATGTACTTAGTTTTTTTATTATGGGCCCAGTTTTCAAGTTGGTCCAAATTAGGGTCCAAAATTAGACTTTGTTTGATTTCATCGAAAATTGAACTATTGGGGTTCTTTGATATGCCGAATCTAACCGTGCATTTAGATTCTTAATTTTTGGTCCCGTTTTCAAATTGGTCTACATTAAGGTCCAAAGGGTCCAAAATTAAACTTAGTTCGATTTTAACAAAAATTGAATTCTTGGGGTTCTTTGATATGCTGAATCTAAACATGTACTTAGTTTTTTTTATTATGGGCCGAGTTTTCAAGTTGGTCCAAATCGGGGTCCAAAATTAAAGCTAAAAAGGGGGTAAATTTTTTTTTTTTTTGGGGGGGGGGGGCAATTCTCCACAGCATATTGTATTACACAAAAGCAAAAAATTGAATATAAATTCAAATCATATGACCAATTCTAAGTTCTTTATTTCAGTACCCCGTGTGGGTCCCGGGGACACTTATAGAATAGGCCCACAGCTCCTCGGCTTGGCGTAAGAGGCCCCTAAAGAGGCGACATGTTTGCCGTGTGTCGCAAACCCGTGTCGGTAATAGGGAGTGTTCCTGGTTGGCCGGATAAACGGTTCCGATCACCATCTAGGGCACAATCTTTACCTAGACGGGACACCGAATGGACCCGATTCGGTGAATCGGCTGGTCACATCAATCCTTTTAAAATATTTCAATTTTTTCTTTTTTATTCCAAATGTTTTCGTTTAATTCTAAATTCCTGATTGGCGGATTGGTGTTGGCTTATGGGTCACAAAACTCAACATGCTCAAAATGTTTGAATTTGGCATTTTATTATTTTTCATTGTTTATATTTAGTTTATTTTCTCCAAGTTAGTCACTATAAAATTTATTGTATAAGGTTTTCATTATTAGTCCGATTCATTTTCATTTTTGGTTTGGTTTTTCTTCAACAAGCTCAAGAGTGGCTGGATGGTCCCGGTCCAGTCAAAAACTGGTCACGTCTTGCCCTCTGCTGTTTTCTCGTGGTTGTTTGAAAAGACCCAAAGGAGCCCTCAATGATACCTAAGGTGGTATGCATATATCCCATAGGTTGATGTTTGGGTTCCGGGGTCTTGGAAGATGACCACTGATGGAAACACGGAGAAGGCGGTGGCTCATGGGGCAAGGCTTCCTCGGCTTAATGAGGCCACATGTTTGCCGTGTGTGGATACCCGTAAGGATAGAGGACGGGATCCTGGTGGCTGAAACACGCCACTTTGGCCCTTACTTTATCTGAAACGGGCGGTCGGATGGGCCCGGTCCTGATCAATCGGCTGGTCACGCCAAGCCCTTGAACTTGACCTTTATCCAAGATGTACAACAATAGTACCATTTGCCTAGGTTGGGTTCAAGAAGGCGGTGGCTCATGGGTCAATCGTGTAGATGTTACTTTGGGCGGTTGTCTTGCCGGGCAACCCCTGGCACAAGGCTTGCGCCCATTAAGAGGTACTCTATGCGAGTATCTTGTCAGTGTATCCCTGGTGCTTGTCGCATATGCGGCAGGCATACATCGTATTGATGCTGCTCCGAGGTGGGCGGGGAGCAAGGGCAACGAACAAACAGAAATCACCATGGATTGTCAAATAAAAACAAAACAAAACCAACCAAACCCTCTAACAACCAGTTCAAAAAGAAAGAAAATAGAAAGTGATGATGAAGAACACACATCTAAAACTCCAAATACTGATTCAGGAAAATTTTTCAACTTTTTGGTCCTTACAAGTCAAAATTCTGAAAAGCCACTGACTAAAATTTCACCTTTCGTATTACAAAAATCTATTCAAAGTTGTGCAGGCAGTGTTAAAAATGTTACTAAATTAAAATCTGGAAATATACTTATTGAATGTCTTCGGCCTCAACAATCAAAAAACTTGCTTTCTCTCAATGATATTGGTAATGTTCCTATTTCAGTAACTCCTCACAGGACACTGAACTCTTGTCAGGGAGTTATTCGAGACAGAGACCATGACCTTGATGAACTAACTGAAAACGAAATCTGTGAAGAACTTGAATACCAAAATGTATCTAAAGTTAAAAGATTCACCAAAAAAGTCGACAGCAAAATCATTAAACTTAGCACCTACCTACTCAGTTTTGATCTCCCGAAAGTTCCTGATCACATCTATATCGGCCCCTACAGAATTAAGGTTGACACATATGTACCAAACCCTATCCGTTGTTTCAAATGCCAGAAGTTTGGACACGGTAGGAGTTTCTGTAAAGGTGCAGAAAAATGTGTCAAATGCTCTGTAGAGGGTCACTCCAGTTTCGAATGTGACGGACAAACAAAATGCGTTAATTGCGGCGGTAATCACATGGCTAATTCCAGAACATGTGATTTCTACAAAAAAGAACATGAAATTCAAAAAATTAAAGCAGACAAAAATATTTCTTACCAAGAAGCACGTAAATTGGTCTCTGTCGCGAATAACTCGCCTCAAAATTCTTCTTATGCTGACAAGGTAAAAGGACCTCCAACAACAAGATCTTTCTCTGTTCAGACAGTTTTTACATGGCCACATGACACTGAATATCCAGTACTTGTTTCTGAATTTGATCCATCCAAACCAAAATCCAGTACCCAGACTTCCAGTTCTTCGCAAACATCCTCCTCATCTCTACCTTTTAACCACTTTGAGATGGCTGATATTTATCTCAACTCCAGTGTTGATAAAATGATGCACAAAGAATTTGGAAGAAAACTCGAAATTTCATCAAACGCTGCTAAGAACGCAAAAGCACAAACCCCAACACAAAAACCTACCTCCAGAAATCAGTCTTCACAACAAAAGTCTACTAACAAACAGTCATCACCTCAAAAGTCTTCAACAAAACAGTCATCACCTCAAAAGTCTTCAACAAAACAGTCATCACCTCAAAAGTCTTCAACAAAACAATCATCAGCTAAACAGTCTTCATCACAACAAAGAACTCGTTCCAACTCAACAGAAAAGACCAAACTTAAACAAAACACTGATCGACTTAAGAAGGCAGAAAAGCACTTGGTCAAATTCCAAACGCTGTCATCAGAGTATGGCGATGATGACAGTCAAATGGATATAACCCCAGATGATTCTTCTGAATCTATCTGGGATGTCCCAAAACCAAGTGCCTTTGCTGGGAGGAACAGAAGTTGTTCCCCGCAGGCAGGGCGAAGCTCCAGATTCTCGCCAATTCGTCCGCCTAAAATATGAACAACATTGTACAATGGAATTGTCGGGGTTTAAAGGTTAATTTAATTGAAATATCTTTACTTGTCCAAGCTTTCCTACCTGTTGCCTTTTGTCTCCAAGAAACTCACTTAAAGGAAAACGATAATGTAAATATTAAAAATTACTCTCTTTACACCACAAGAACTAAACAGGAAGAAAGGGCTGCAGGCGGCTCTTCAATCCTTATCAAAAACAACGTTATTCATAGTCAAATAAATTTAAACACCGATCTGCAGGCAGTTGCAGTTCGTCTCTCTCTTAATAAGACTATTACACTATGTTCTGTATATATTCCTCCTAACACAAACTTGGAAATTGGTAAACTTAAAACTTTAACAGATCAGTTACCTGTCCCATTTCTTCTTCTGGGTGATTTCAATGCCCACAATCCTATATGGGGCAGTAACTCACAAAACGACAAAGGCAAAAAGGTCGAAGATTTTTTAAATCAGGAAAGTTTGTGCATCTTCAACGACGGATCGGATACTTATCTCCATCCGGGGAATGGTTCATACTCTGCTATCGATTTAACAATCTGTGACCCTTCATTATTACTGGATTTCTCATGGCGTGTCCATGATGATTTGTGTGGAAGCGACCACTTTCCCATAATTTTGGAAAATTTATTTCCAACTTCATCCGAGAGAGTTGCTCGCTTGAAATTTGACAAAGCCAATTGGCCTTTGTTCGAGCAACTCTGTCGAGATGAACTGAAGAAAGAAACTTTTAATAATGTTATTAATCCAGTCCTTAAATTTAATGAAACGTTAGTATCGATAGCTGAGAGGACCATTCCTAAAACCTCGACAAATCCAAAACATCCAAGCAAACCCTGGTTCGATGACGACTGTGAGGAAGCTAAGAAAAACAGAAAAAAGGCCGAACGACGGTTCAACATAAATCCAACCTCTGGCAATCTCAGTAATGTTCGTATATTTCGTGCTAAAGCACGTCGCACATTTAAACAAAAGAGACGAACGTCTTGGCAGAACTTCGTCTCTAAAATAAATTCTCATACACCTATGAATAAAGTCTGGAATTTCATACAAAAAATTAATGGTAAAAACAGAAAGGCTAATCTTCACCATCTTAAAGATGACCAAAATCTTTTGACATCCGAAAAGGACATTTCTCGTAAACTTGGAGAGACTTTTTCAAAGCATTCTTCTTCACAAAATTACTCTGAGGAATTTCAGCGCATTAAAAACCGAACCGAAAAAACAAAACTGAACTTTCAATCTAACAACTCAGAAGATTATAACCGCCCTTTTTCGTTGGATGAACTTAAAAATTCTCTGGCAAAGGCCCATGACACAGCATGTGGTCCCGATGATATCCATTATAAACTTTTGAAACATCTTCCTGACACTTCTCTTCAAACACTTTTAGATCTTCTCAATAATGTATGGAAAACTGGCGAACTGCCTTCCATTTGGAAACTTGCCACAGTTATCCCTGTTCCAAAACCTGGGAAAGATCATTTTGAACCGTCGAATTATCGGCCCATTGCCCTCACAAGTTGCGTTTGTAAAACCATGGAACGGATGATCAACGACCGCCTTGTCTGGTTCCTTGAGATGAACGGTCTCCTGTCCAATATACAGTGTGGGTTCCGACAAGGCAGAAGCACGTTAGATCATCTTGTTCGCTTCGAATCTTTTATACGTAACGGGTTTGCTAAGGGTGAACATGTGGTCTCGGTCTTTTTCGATCTTGAAAAGGCATACGACACCACTTGGAAATATGGTATTTTAAAAGATCTAAACGATATGGGGTTGAAAGGTAGGTTACCTACCTTTATTGACAATTTTTTATCTGACAGACAGTTCAAAGTAAAAGTTAATACCACCATGTCTGACCCTTTTGAACAAGAGATGGGTGTTCCTCAGGGAAGTATCCTCTCTGTTACTCTATTCAGCATAAAAATAAATAGTTTGGCTAAAACATTACAAAATAATGTTGAGGGCTCTCTCTATGTGGATGATTTTTTGATTTGTTACAGAGCCAAAAACATGAACACTATTGAACGGCAACTACAGTTATCGCTTAATAAAATTGAAAAATGGGCTACGGAAAATGGATTTAAATTTTCTAGCTCAAAAACTGTCTGCATGCATTTCTGTAATAAAAGAAAGTTACATCTAGACCCTGAACTCAAACTCTATAATGAACCTATCAAAGTTGTCAAAGAAACCAAATTCCTTGGACTTCTGTTCGATAACAAACTCACCTTTCTACCCCATATCAAAATGCTTAAAGCTAAATGCTTGAAAGCATTGGACATTTTAAAAGTTGTTTCAAGCACTGACTGGGGTGCTGATAAAAATATTTTACTAAATTTATATCGATCTTTAGTTAGATCAAAACTTGATTATGGTTCCATTATATATGGATCTGCTCGAAAATCCTATATAAAAATTTTAGATACTGTTCACCACCAGGGCCTACGTTTGGCCCTGGGGGCGTTCAGAACTTCTCCTGTGGAAAGTTTATATGTAGAGGCGAACGAGCCGTCTCTTTATAACCGTAGGATAAAACTTGGTTTACAATACTTAGCCAAGCTAAAAGCATATCCTTCAAATCCTGCATACGACTGTGTTTTCAATCCTCTCTATGAGGATATATTTGAACAACATGAAAATAAAATTTCTCCATTTGGTATTCGGATGAAACCACATATTTCTGGTTCTAACTTAAATCTTGATGAAATAGCCCCTATTAATATACCTCAATCTCCACCTTGGCTTGTACCCAAACCTAAATTTATTTTTGACCTCAGAAAACATAAAAAGTCTGAAACAAACCCAATTATAATTCAGCAACATTTTGCTGAAATAAAATCAAACTTTGCTTGTCATGACTCAATTTATACTGATGGATCCAAGGACGGGGACAAAGTGGCTGCCGCAGCAGTCCATGGGCAGCAGGCAGCAACTCTCCGTCTTCCATCTTCCAGTTCAATATTTACTGCAGAAGCTAGAGCAATCATTCTTGCTTTGAAATTTGTCAGAACGTCTGATAAGCTGAAATTCCTTATATGCTCAGATTCTCTTTCATGTTTATTGGCCATAGAAGGTCAGAAATATAAAAACCCTTTAATTGCCCATATTATTGAGTTCTATAAAAGACTTGTCCAAATAGGCAAAGAAATAGTTTTTATCTGGATACCAAGTCATATTGGTATCCGAGGAAACACAGTCGTAGATAGTATAGCGAAGGATGCTTTAGATGACCCAGTTACTAATATGTCAGTGCCTTATACTGATTTTAAACCTTTGATTTATAAATATGTTTTACGTCTGTGGCAGTCCCAGTGGGATCTGCTTACAGACAATAAACTTCATTCTATAGAGCCAACTGTTGGCAAGAATGTCTGTTTATTCGGCAAATGCCGACGAGATCAAGTTGTTTTAACTAGATGTCGCATTGGCCACACCAGGACGACTCATTCTTTTGTTTTGGAGAGTGAGCCGCCTCCTGAGTGTATACCCTGCCAATGTCGACATAGTATTAAACATCTTTTAATTGACTGTGTAGATAAGTCCGACATTATTTGTCGGTACTACACAGTCAACAATATGAAAGAGTTGTTTACAAAGGTTGCTGGCAACCGACTTTTACAGTATTTGAAAGATGTTGGACTGTATTCAAGAATATAGTCTGACTGCATTCTTGAATAGAGTCTAATAAATTTAATTTTGTTTATATTTTTTGATTGATGTTAATTTATTTAATAGCGTATCTGTGATATTATGTTCCAAATTTCGTCTGTGATATAATTTTTGATTTTTGAGATTCTTGTATTGTTTTATTGTTTTATTTTCTCCTTAAATATTATTTGTAAATAGTTCATTCGTTTTAGATAGTATTTGTTTTAATCATACTTAATTTAATTAGTTCTCGCCGTGATATGGCTTAAATGTCGCCCACACGGCGTTAAACAATAATCAATCAATCAATCAATTTATTTCAGTTATTCTGTGTCAGAAACCTATTATGTGTCAAATATTTGAAGAAATTTTCAATTGCACAGTATTGCGCAATAGCAAGAAATTGATATGTGTGCCCTGTTATCAAAACTTTATTATTAAATTCCATTGGAAATTTGCCAATATAAAATGTGCTGATGAAGCTTTTTTGTTTATCTTATCTAAACTGCTTTTAATATGTATATTTAAAATTTGCCATCCATGACTATGATGTCATTTTCTATTTTAATATGTTATGGTGTATTTAAATGGGCTGTTATGGTTGCAAAGTATAAAGAAATGGGGGGGGGGGGGGTTGAAAACAAAATTGGGGGGGGGGTAAATGAGAAATTGGGGAGGGGGTAATTTTTTCTCATTTCATAAATTAAAAAGAAAATTTCAAAATTTTTTTAGCAAAAAAAAGGGGGGGGTTACAATAAATTTTATTGTTTTTTGGTTTTTTTTTGGGAGGGGGGTCAATGTGCAACTTCATAGTGTATTGCACAAAAGCTAAAAAAAGGGGTAAATTATTATTTTTTTTTTGGGGGGGGGCAATTCTCCACAGCATATTGTATTACACAAAAGCAAAAAATTGAATATAAATTCAAATCATATGACCAATTTTAAGTTCTTTGATTTCAGTTATTCTGTGTCAGAAACCTATTATGTGTCAAATATTTGAAGAAATTTTCAATTACACAGTATTGCGCAATAGCAAGAAATTGATATGTGTGCCCAATTTTAAATTTTAAATTGGTTATTTCTGATTTATATATAAAAACAAATAATACTGATATGGTTTGAATAGGTAAATTAAAAAATTTTAAGTTCTTAGACAACATTCATTCTGTGTCAGAAACCTATGCTGTGTCAAATATTTATTCACAATCCAAATTCAGTATTGTATCAAGCTTGAATGTTGTGTTCATAATTGCCCCAACTATTCAGGGTTCGACATCTGCGGTCGTATCTAGCTGCGCCCAGCGGAGCATTTTATTTACGCGTGAATTGTGCATATTTACGCGTGAATTTTTGAAAATTACGCGTCAATAATAATCACGCCTTGTCTTTTCTAAATTACACGTTATTTTTTTCCTCACACGTGTTATTTTTCATAACTTACGCGTAATTCAATTTAAAAAGCTGACCAATCAGGTGGACTGTAACATAGGAATATTTGTTCGTAAAAATCATGGCTACCAGCAGTGGATATCCATGTGGCGAGCGAGAGAGATTTTTACAACGCATAAAAGAGACAATTGACTACTGTGTTCGAATCGGTCAATCAGATAGAAGGGACGAAGATACTATTAACACCTTACATCATAGGTGGAATGTTACATAGACAGTTTTAATTGCATCAAAGCAAAAAAGATTATCAACAACGAAGACACCAAATACAAATACCTTGAAGGTCCTTGAATATTTTTCTGAAGAGCTACGTAAATTGCATAATCTTCAACATGATGAAGGAGGCAATTAAATGGCAGAAGCAGAAAGGCATAGTACATCCACACAGTGTTCCAGCTAGGATTTAAGGGCAGAGGGGCACAATTTCCAGAAAAGGGGCACTTTAGTGCGATAACAAAACTGAAAAAGGCACAAATAAAATTGAAAATAAGGGTTAAATACATAATATATTGCTATTTTGGCTCCTATCAAACCTAATTAGACTGTTTCTGTTATTCTAAGACAAGATCAACCTAATAAGTCTTTGTCTTTCCTGTAAAACAAGCTGTTTTACAATTATTTATATCTCATAAATACAAAGGGCAGAGGGGTGCTGCGCCCCTATATTTTGGGCTAGCTGGAACACTGTCCATATACAAATTTAAAAAATATAAAACAAAAATAAAATGGGGGGAGGGACACAGTAAAACTACTATTTTTTCAAATAAATATCAAAGCATCACAAATATTATAACATTTCTACTGGCTCATAGATAATATGCATTTTTTTGTAGACTTGATATTATGTGTAGAGACATACAAAGGTGTTCTGGCATTTTAATTTCTGAAGAGGAAGCGAGTGAAATGCTGCCACTAATACAGACAATGAAAAAAGATATTGACACCAGACTGCAAAAAGTTGAAGGTAGCAGTTTTGAAAGGGGGGGGGGGGGGGGGGGGTCTTGCCTCAGAATCCCAATTTGATTTTTCTATAAACTAAAAAAAAAGGAAAATCCCAGTAAATTACCTAGTTTAGGATGGTGTTTAATAGATAGAATTGAAGTATTTTGACGGCAGTTAACAATATTTTGGGATTGATGATGATTGAGAAAAAGTTCTTTAACATTTGTAAACTAGACTGCCTCTTTACTTATGAATAAACTAGTAAATGCCTAGCAGAGCAAGGCTCCCATGAGAAAATTTCGATATTTTACGATATTTAGGTTTTAAATGTCAACATTTTTCTTCAACATCTTAATATTTTTAAACTACTCTAAGATATAAATATTGATTTTTATATGCTTAATGCTTTTTTGTTTTATGGTAAATTCAGGTGAAAGAGGTTATCAAACACCAAGGGTATCAGTTGATGACAAGGGCCATTCTAAGTACGACCTGTCCCGAGACCAATTGCATTACCTCTCAAAGTATGGCTTTACAGCTCCTATGATGAGCGAGGCTTTAGGCGTTTCAGAATCCACTGTCCGTCGTAGGCTCCGGTAATAATAAACTTTAATCTTTTAGACTGGATAGCATTTTGTAGATTTTTATGCCCCCGCGAGGACATGTCATGGGCATAAGGTTTTACTCGTGTCCGTCCTACGTACATGTAAGTCTGTCTGTACAATTTTCCATCAAGTTTATCTTAGAAAACGTACATGATATTGGTATGCATCCAATAATACTTCCGGACCCGTCTTATGATGTCCACAGGGGCATCTGTGTCCCTTGACACATTTCTCTATTTTTTCTCTATATGTTTAACTAAGTTGACAAAACCTTCTGTCTGATTGAAAGAAATTGTGTATGACATTCCATTAGGTTATAGCATAGGGCATTCAAGCGTCAAAAGTCTGAAAGGCAAAGATTAATTAAACTTGTTGACACAAACAAAAACAAAAAGAAGCAAAAAACGAATCAACAATGCATACTTTTCAAAATCAGAATGTAAATTTCTCATCTAAATAAAAATGAGATGTGAATAAATGTACGTGACACAACTCCCATTAAATAACAGTAATTTAAAATCCTTAACAAAAGACAGAAAGTACATCATATTTAGCTCTTATCCTAGCTTTTTATTGTACCTAGTTTTTGGTGTTACAGAGAATTCAATATAAATCTTCGAACTGCTACACCTATTACTGATGATGAACTTGACTCTAAAGTTCAGGAAGCAATTGGTGAAAACAGATTGATCGGCCCAAATTCTATAAAGGTTCGTCTAGCAGAAAAAAACATCTTTGTGACTAGGCAGAGAGTTCGAAATTCTTGTTTACGAGTTGACCCTGCAGGGTGTGCTCTAAGATCCATGGAAAGGAAAAATGTAGAAAGAAGGACATACAAAGTTGCTGGGCCAAATTCCCTTTGGCATTTAGATGGAAATCATAAGTTAATAAGGTAAATTTAATTGACTTTGGTATTACAATAAAAATGTTATGCACATCCACAATCAACTTATTAATTGTAATCCAATTTTCAAAAAAAAAATTCATTAGAATCCTTGTGAAAATCCATGACTGCATTTTTCAAACAGATTTACAATATCTGTTACCATTTTCGAGAAATTAGGGGTCAAAGGGGCCAAAATGGCTGTTACCAGAGATGGTTTTATTTTGGGTCTGCTTTTGTAAAAGATTAATCTATTGAATGCCTTGTGAATTGTGCGTGGAAAGTCCACCAAAGAAGGCATGTGTCAAAAACATTTTTCAGTCTACCATAGGCTGCATGTGTCCAGATCAATTGACTATCCATATTGGGCCTCAAATGTACAGAGTTCAACCTGTTGCGGTCGTATCATGCTGCGCTCGGCAAAGCTTTCTATTTTTATTTTACGCAAATACATGGGCCAAAATAAGGCCTTATCGCAACCCATCCTTTGTGGACAGTAAAATGATTATTATGCCAAAAATGTCATACATGTATGAAACGACAGAACCTGTTATTTTGTTTCCATATTTGAGGTACATTTTAGTGTAGAAAAATATGTCCACGCCCAAGAAAAAACTGATTACTTTAAGAGCAACTTGTTGTCCCCCATCTTTCACGAAAGCAACTCCTCTGAAACCGCTCAGCAAATTAATGCAACTTAGTACATAGTCAGTACATCATATGTAGTTGTCACCTAGGCAGGAACATTTTTATCTGATATTTTTTTTTTGTGGGGGGGGGGGGGGAGTTACACTCCTTTCATTTGAATTCAATTTCTCCTCTGTATTTTCTTTGCAAGTGCAAATCCTCTGAAACAGCATAACCGATATCATGAAACTTTCAAATATTAAGCTAGTACATCAATTGTTGTTGTGTATATTGGCTTGAAATTTTGTGAAAGAAATACAGGTTATGAAAGGTATATGATTTCATTTGGCAGGGACCTTAAGCCCTTCTCTTGTTATTGCTCCAATAAACTTTTTTCTTAACATAGTAAGTTTCTTGGGTGCTGAGGATGTTTGGTGATTCAGAATATAGCCTTGAAACAACCAAAATTTCTCCTTTTTAGCTCCATTTATTTGCGAATAACTCCAAAACAGCTACAGATTATGATGGGAAGCAAAAGTATTAAGCATCTCAAGATCTATCAGCCATGAAATTTTGAAGAAGATCCCATCACCTACATGTATGTAGGAAATACTGCCCTTTTACTGGATTTTTTCATAATTTTGCGATTTTTAAGCTCAATATTTGGCAAACTACCATAGAATTTCATATTGTTAAGCACATCAAGATCTACTGAAGATGTAAAGGGTCAAAGTTGTAGGACCATTCATTTTAGAGTTTCTTTTTTAGGACGTCAGAAATGACCAGTTTCACAGCCTTTCCTCATTGTATTGCAAACCATTTAAGCTAGAAAATAGTGTTAATTACAATAATATTGCTTTGTTAAGCCCTACAAATACATGTAGTTCAATATGATGGAAGATTTTAAATGACCCATGATAGAGGTTATGATTCATTTAATCATGTTAATGTCAAAATAACTGTTTATGGTCTCGCCTGCGACTTTAGGTATTACTTTCCGGCGGCGGCGGCAACGACTGCTGCGTAAACTTTTTTGTAAGACTTTTGTGGAAAATGAATTACAAGAAAAGTATAATAGCTAGGCATCTGATATTTGGTATACAGACAGTTGGGGTTATGGTCTACGTAACTGACACCATGTCGTTTGACCCTGACCCCATTTTCATGGTCCAGTGACTCTGTGAACTTAGATGATTTTTGGGGCCATAAAATCTCTTTGTAAGACTTTAGTAAAAAAATGTATTAAGTGAAAAGTTTAATAGCAATGCATTTGATATCTAATATACAGACACTTTTGGGTTATGGTCTACGTAACTGGCACCATGTCATGTGACCATGATCCCATTTTCATGGTTCAGCGACTCTGTAAACTTAGATGGTATTTGGGTGGAAAATGAATTAAGTGAAAATATAATAGCTAGGCATCTGATATTTGGTATTCAGACCCTTGGGATTTTTGTCTACACATCGGTCACCATTTAATGTGACCTTGACCCCATTTTTATGGTTAAATGACTTTTGTGAACTTGTTTCCTTTTTCATTGTTTCAAAATAACTATTGTATGTTGAACAACTTCAGATGTTCCATTGAGTTTTTGTGGTGCGTTAATGGCATTCTGTCACCTGTGACATGACCTTGACCTTAACCATCCTTATCTAAAGACCTTAAGGCCCAGTTAGACCTTAAATGAGTTCTGTGATGGCGCCGACATGCGAGACATACTTTTAGTGGCCACACTTGTATTGCTTATAATTTTCAACCCATAGAAAGCAAAGTTCTAAATCTTTTGATTGCTAAAATGTTCTGTTGAAAACTACACTTAATGTATTATGTAATATGTTACTTGATGCTATCAGATGACCCCTTATTAATCTTATGGCCCTTTAATGTCAAAAATGGCATTTAAGTCAGGTGAGTGGTTCAGGCTCCTGAAAGCCTCTTGTTAGAAAAACTCTCCAAATCATGATGTGTATAGATTTAATACTAACAAATCCTGGAAAGTGCTGTTTCTGCTACATTACCGGTTTCCTTAACCTTCATATGGTAAACATGGTAAAGTTAAAAAGAGACTTCTTTAATTTCTTATAAAAAAATGTTCTTTTTATTTCAGATGGGGTATTGTAATACATGGTTGCATTGATGGATATAGCCGAATGATTACGTTTTTAAAAGCTTGTAACAATAACAAAGCCTTAACAGTATTTGATAATTTCATCATTGCAACAAAAGAGTTTGGACTTCCATCAAGAATAAGGTGTGACCATGGAGTGGAAAATGTGGATGTGTGTGTTTACATGGAGGGAGTGAGGGGGGCTAATAGAGGTAGTGCCATCAAAGGAAAAAGTTCACATAACCGACGAATAGAGAGACTCTGGGTTGATGTATGGGACAACATATTTATTTTCATACATGGAGGTTGAACATCTGTTGGATTTGACAAATCCTAAGCATGTCTTTGCTCTGCATTTCATTTTTTTGCCGAGAATAAATCTAAGGTTGTCATCCTTTATTTTTCAATATAACAATCATCCTTTGTCGTCAGAACACAACAGAACTCCAAATCAGTTGTTCATACAAGGAATTTTGCAGAACAACACATGCAATGTATCTGTACAAGAACTTGTTCACCAAGCAGGTAATAGTTTTGAAACTGTGGATGAAATTGAGGAATATGGTAGAGAGCAAAATGAAGATGACCATGATGAATCAACTGAATCCCTTGATGAAACCCCAAGGCCTGAGCATCAAATACAGGAAAATTTATTAAGTCAATTAAGACAAGAGATTGATCCACTTGTAGAATCATCTGTAACTGTTTACGGGGTGCAATTATTCCAAAAAGTGTTGGCTTTTTTACAAAGAAATAATTAAATATAAAATGTATTATGTTTGCTGTTTTATCCTCATCTACCATTTGCATTACAGGGTGTATTGATAATGTTACTTCTGTCAATGTTAACCTTTTTTCTTAAGTCTGTTTCACATGAAGCAGTTGTGATACATCATTGATTTTTTGGTATGCAATTGCATTAGCATGAGTACAGATTATCTGCATAGGGGAGTAGTGTTACTAGTAGGTGCAAATATAGGTATTGTGTCAGATTTGCAGGCAAAAATCTGATAAATGCGTCTTTCCTGTCAAAAAATTAAGATGGAAGGAAATCGGGTCACTTCTAAAAAAACAAAAAAAACCAAATCTTATATCTTTTAATAACTGTAAAAACTGATATGTTAAAGGTTTCATCATCAATCCTAGATGATTCATAACTGATCATATGATTCAATTGATCAAGTGTTGCATATTCTTCAAATAGTATTAAATTAAATTAAAGAAAAGCCTACGTTAAGTCTTAAAATTTCATACAAATTAATAGGCAAATAACAAATACCAAAACATTTATAAAACGTTTAATTTGGTTCTGCTGTATATCAATAATTCAATGAGTAACCTCTCATCAGCAGCATTAAATTCAAAACGTCAGAAGGTCGAAAATCAAAAAGTATTGAATGAAAAGTACTCAAAACTAAACAGTTCGAACAGGAAAGCCAAATCCAGCACAATTTTGAATTTAACAGTCTGAAATTTCAATGACAAAAAATATTAGAAACTACAACAACTAACCATCTGTTCAGACATTTTTACTCATTTGTAAATGTTTGGCTGTTAATGACCAGTTCTGTAAAGTATTTTATGGCTTCTTCTGGAGCCATGTCAATAATTTGAAGTGTCAATGTCAAAGCACATGTATTGACAGTTACTGAATCCTTGAAGTCAACATCTATTTTTTTGTGAAAACCAGCAGCTGGAATTTGCCTGGCACCTGTCATCCACATTAAAAGGTCCTCTAAGGTGACTGCTATTCCATTCACACAAGCCTCTGAATCTAAAATACAAGAGTTAACACTTAAGTATTTCTCGCCTGCCGGCACCATCGGAAACAAAACTTCCTTGGTTACTTCCACTTTATTTTCAAAAATATATCAGTACTTCTAGTTTCTGAGGTCAAAGGTATTCATAAAACCTTAACATTGCTATTAAATGCATTGAAAATAGTCAGTCACTCCACCGGAAAATAAAGGTCAAGGTCAAAAGATGGGGATGCAACTGTGCTAAGCTACTACTGGGACATATGCATACCAAGTTTCATCAACCTAGGACTTATAGTTTTTGAAATATGGAGGTGCTTATTAAACCTTAACATTGCTATTACATGTATATGCATTGAAAAGTGTCAAAGTTACTCAACCGGAAAATCAAGGTCAAGGTCAAAAGATGGAGATGCAATTGCGCTAAGCTACTACTGAAGCATATGCATACCAAGTTTCATCAACCTACAACTTATTGTTCTTGAGATATGGATGTGCTCATAAATACTTAACATTGCTATTATACCGGTATGCATTGACAATTGGCAAAATGATGTTTGGTAAATATTTGGAAAGAAACATTTTTTTTTTAAATGTGGGCCACAAAGTTTTATTTTCTGCAATGATTTGGATGAAAAAATATATTTAAAATAGATTATCTGTTCAAAGAGTGCCATATCATAATCAGAAATTGGGAGATGTTGACATATGGTCATTGAAAATGGATGGGTCAGACATCACATTTTTTCTATATTTTTTTTTATTTGAATAAAAAATTCAAGGGTTGGTTTATCAAAGCACCATTTTATTAAATATTCAAATTTCTTTTTGATGAAGTTGTGTAGTAAGTTTGTATACAAAGTTGAAAAAAACCTAGCTATCCACAATGTTGAAAGTATTTTGATATGCACCTAGTTTGTATAAAACATCAAGTGAAATTTTTACCGATCATAAATAATTTATTCCACTATTTTCAAAAACCTTGTGACAATATCAGATTATATAAATTATCAGTGAGCAATTTCTTGTAATTTATATTTCTGCTATCTCTATAAAGAATATCATAATGTCTCTTGCTAGTGGAAAGGTTTATGAATTTAACTGTATTTTTACAATATCTTACTTGTTTTTTTGCTTGCTGCTTGCAAGAATGCCAGAAAACGCTGGGTTGTTGTCATCTCAGCAAGTCCTTTGTTGCCCTCACTGCATTTAAATTTCAGTAATTGCCTGAAGGAATACACAGTTAATGGCTTCACAAGACCAGATAAGAGAACTCTTGCATTTGTCCTGTGTTCTTTTAGTTGGATCAAGTTCAAAACTTGGTGAGTTTCTAGTCCTGAAAAATATGTTTATTCAATGCTGTGGAATTATTTTCGTGGCTTGGTGAAAAATGATCAGTTTGTGGATTTTTAAATTTGTGGTTTTGAAGTCTGTATCATACAAATCAATGTTAAACTTCCTATTCGTGGGGTAATAAATTTCGCAGATTGGAGCCACCCACGAAAACAACGAAAATTGATATCCCACAAATAAAAATCAAACCACAGTAAATTTGAACTCAAGAGCCTGAAACACTGACCTCGATGACAGTGTAACTTGATAAATAAGAATTACAATCCATCAAAGCAAGCAACAGATTTTCACTACACGTAAGTTCAGAATAGTTTTCTTCATACAGGGCAAAAGCATAATACACTATATTTGATCGTTAAAAGACCTTCATAGCTTTATTGGGTCATTTGAGAACTTTGACCCTGTCAAGAATTTTACTAGCAAGGAGAGTACATACTGGAGATTAAATTAAAATCTTCATCAATAATCTGCATGTGTTCATTCGGGACCTACTTGGTTTTTTCTTCTTCATATAACCCTCTATTCAAACATGTTGATTCATATTATACCATAAGTATCATATTATACCATAAGTATTTTGGTACTTTCAGTATTATACATTTCCACTAAAATATTGTATTAAACCGCATACAAACCTTTTCAGCTCGTCCTTACAACTTGTAACCTGGTGTTCCACAAAAGCAGATTTTAATGATGGAATCAAGTGCTTACTGAATTTAGATACAGGCACTAGGAAATCCACTGCCATTATCTCCTCACTGAGGTCACTGTACAATTGTGAAACTTTTTCCTCTGAATTGCAACTCTCCATCTACAAAATAAAAAAATATATACATGTTTTAAGGAGTGTGTCCATAGGACTCTGATGTCAGGGTCACACGGCACGGCATTAGTTACAAAGAACACCATCTGAAGGGTCTGTATACCCAATATCAGCTATTATACTTTTCGGTTAATTCTCACGCTCACTCAGTATACCCCCGCTACCCTCAAAATTAACTATGTCGGTAAACAGGAAGTAGATATCTGACATACCTAATTTCGCAATAAAGGACCTCATACTGAACCACATATCAAGTCCCTGTGATGAATAGTGGCGAAGAAAACTGTTACAAAAATTTTCAACAATTGATCAGTAATCTTGACAATTGACTAAGTCGGTAAACAGGAAGTTGATATCCAACAGATCTAAATTTAGTGCTCGCGATAAAGAACCTCACTGGCTCAGAAAACTGTTACGAAAATTTTCAATCATTGACTACTTACATCTAAATTTGACTAAGTCCGTAAACAGGAAGTAGTAATACGTCAGACCTGAAATCGATATTCCCAGTACATGAGACCATAATAAAGTCACACACAAAATTTCAAGTCACTGTGATCAGTGGTTGCCGAGAAAACTGTTACGAAAGTTATGTTGCGGACAGACAGGGGTAAACCAGTATACACCCCTCTTCTTCGAAGCAGGGGTAAAAAAAAACATCTAAGTTCACTGAGTCGCTGAACCATGAAAATAGGGTAAGGGTCACATGGCACGGCGGGCGCTTGTTGCATAGACCATCACCCCAAGTGTTTGTATACCAAATATTAGAAGTCTAGCTATAATACTTTTTTTTAAATTCATTTTCCACAAAAGTTTTACAATAGGGTTTATGGTCTGAAAAAACATCTACGTTCACAGAGTTGCTGAACCCTGAAAATAGGGCCAGGATAACATGGCACGGCACTAGTTGCACAGACCATCACCCCATGGTCTGTATACCAAATATCTGAAGCCTAGCTATAATACTTTTCTGGTAATTAATTTTACACAAAAGTCTAACAAAACAGTTTACGCCGTTGGCGCAAGAAAATAATACCTATGTCTCGCCTTTAGCGACTATTCATCGAAGAAGACTTAATATACACATCATTAAAATATTTCTTGTTAATTTATTTAGTTACCTCATTCAAGCTGTCTTTAATGCTGTCTGGTAGGTCATTTATATCAGCGGATATTATAGAGCCCTCTAAAATAAAATCTGTTACTGCTTGAGAAAAAACCGGCAATCCCGGCCCATCTTCTAATATTGATAAAGCCACCAGCTGTCCCAAATGGAAGAAAGTATTTTTTTTTCTCTCCATATAGTTAGTTCTAAAGGTGAGACTTCCGTTTTTTCCTGTTTGAATAAAAAATGAATTACAGACATTAAAGTGCACAACATGAGTATGAAATTCAAATTCCACATTGTATCTTATGCTGGAACTTTAAAGACATGCAGAAACTTCTCAAACCTAAATAAGTTCACATTTTTCACAATTGATTTTTGTAGTCTTTTATTTGTGTTATGTGTTTCTTTATGTTGTTTATGTTTACACATGTAGTTTCTAATTTTATCTATGCCCTCTCACTTTACTTTGGAAATTGAAATGCCAAATTGATATCTATTTACCACAAGTTCCAAGGAAACAAACAAGTTCCCTGTGAGGTAAAGCTGAAAAAGGGTGAACATTCATGTTTATTAACTACATATCTTTCATATGTAGTAACTTTGACTGTTTTCATTTTTATCACAACCATGAACCAGTTTCCTAATTAGACGTCATCATGTACATGTAAAAGTTAACTGTTTTACTCCTAAATGATGTCCAGTTGTTCAATATGTCACATGCACAGATGACTTATCTTTTTTCATGAACAGTAGACCTATTATCACTCGGTGCAAAGGAAATGATTTAAAGATCCTCAGGCAACATCAGTTCCTACATCATCTCTAGACTATAGCACCTCAAGATAATAGTTTCAACTGTTCCATTCAAAGGCATTTAATAACTCTACAATAATGACCTGATACAAAACAGGAATGGGCAACTTGGTGGACAAAGATGGACCAAAACTCTCTCCTCAATCCTCCTAGGTCTACCCCATCTTCATTAATGAAACTAATATGCAGAGGTCTATGAAGATCCTCTTGAGCTACTCTGATATAACTAAGGGCATCTGTTAGGACATGATCCCTTCTAACCTCCATCAGCAAAGAGTTTTCAATATCAGATGATATGAAATCACTTCGGTGTTGACTAAGAACTTCTTTAAGAGCATCAGTATTTGAAAGAGTTCTGAAATTAAAATTTTCCTAAATCGAAAGGAATGTCTTTTTTTCAACATGGTCAATAGTTAAAATTTGTTTAAGCTCTCACTTGGCCAAAACTGTAAACTTTTTCAACGTTAACTCCTCTTAATCTACTCAACAACTGATTTTAATCAAATTTTAAACAATTGTTCTTTTGGGCATCTGGAACCATTCTAACGTTTAAAATTTTTGAAAACGAAAATAACATGGCTGCAGTTGCTGAAAACAGAACATAAGGTCCAACGATAGCAAATATTTAAATTCTGATAAGGTTAAAATGTTCAGCATGATGAGATCTACTTGCGTGCAAATTTTCATTAAGATCTGAGTTAATGGCATTTATGTGTCTTTTTTTAAACTTTCCTTTTTTGAAGCAATTATTTTGAAAAGAAATGGAATTTCATGATCAATGTTAGAAAGAAAGTTGCTCAGTTACTTAACATATATCACTGTGCAAATTTTCAGGTCAATTGGACAACCAATGTAACAGTTATTGCCAATGGAAATGTCTATTTTAAAAAAAGGAGTCTCCTGATTTGCAATGCTTCTTGACCTACACATAAACATCTTGTATAGGCAGATAGATATTTAAATGATAGACACCTTTGCTTAATAAATGAAATAGTTTTCATACTAAAGACCAAAATATGAGCAACAAGAGAATGTGTCACAACACAGCTTTGTTCGAAAAGGTGAACCTGAAAGGTAAGCCTAAATCTCTCAGACGGACAGACATTGAATAGCCCAACTATATTGCAATGTTAGTACTTGATATTATAAAGTAGTGTACAAATTTTCATCAAGAACCACTTAAGTTTCCAAGAAAATGTAAGTGTGACAGACGAACATGTCCAACAAACATTTGGCAGGACATAAAAAAATCTCATAAATATGATAAAACTTACTTTTTATAAATGAAACAACACCCATTTATAGCTTTAGAGCACTAACAAGAGACAGACAGATTGTTCTATGTCCTTCATCTGTAATGAAACAGCAGACACAAATGTAGTTTGGATGTAAAGGATATTTAGTTACCTTGTATCTGAAGAGGGCAGAACATCTGGAATGAAATCCCCTATTTGGGATATGTCTTTTGCCTGCGTCTGCGTCTCATCCAAGCAAATAATAGCCATACAAATGGAATATAAATTTTTAAATAATAAGTCAGAATAAAATAAAGAAAGAATGTGTCCATGGGACACGGATGCCCCCGCTGGCCCGAAATAGAAAGTTGAAGTCCGACAGGTTTGAAGGTTGCTTAGGACGTATAGTTTGTCATACTAAACCATTCTATTTAGTTTCAAATCATTCCCATGTACAGTTACATTAAGCTGATGTACAAAGAAATCACACATTTTAAATAAATGTTTTATATTTTTTTTTACTTACGATGTATTTATATCCATAACAGATCGAGCTTGTGGCACAGGTGTACTGGTTCTAAATTAAACTATAGGTGTGCCGGCAGGTACAAAAACTGGTTCTGTTGTTAGGTCCTTGTAATAGAAATGATTAAAAGCTTATGCAATCAATAATATTGTATCATACCAAAACTGACACTTATTTCAGCAGTCTGTTCAGCGGTTAGAAAGCAATTTCACCCATAAAAATATGACAGATGGACAATGTTAAAGACAGTCCCTCTATTGTGATTTGGCAGAGTAAAGGAAAAATTCACAGTAATTTAAGTGATTTATAAGGTTCAATAAAAAGTGTTGAAAATTCTAATAGCTCCAAGATATCAAAGTACACAAAATACAAGAGGCTATCTGAATCGCTCACCTGGTTTTTAAGTGACATTTATAAGGGTCTCTCCTATTAGCTATTACCCATATAAAGGGTCATCTGATAACTTCCACCCAAAGGAGTCTATTGTATAGTTCAATGAGCAGAAGCAACAGCTTTTCTCTATCTACAATAGTTTTCACCCTTAAGATCAATCATACCAAGTTTCATTAAATTCTGATTAGTAGTTTCAGAGAAGATTTTTGAAAAATTGTTAACAGACGACAGATGACAATGACGGACGCCAAGTGATGGTAATAGCTCACATGGAACTTTAGTCCAGGTGAGCTAACTAGTAGGCTATTTGATTACCTCTTCAAAATACTCACCACATTTTGGCTTGAAACTGGAGTAGTCATATCATCTGTTGTATCAATCTACAAAAATTTTACTGTGACCAATTAAACTAGGAATATCACTTTATAATTTTCTTAAGTATGAAAAAAAAATATTGACTGAATTTCGAGGGCGCTATTTACTGTGGATTCATTTATTTTAGTGGGTACCAATTTTTGTTACGGACAAACAGAAGGACTAATGGAGGGACGGACAAGGGTAAAACAGTATACCCCCTCTTCTTCAAAGCAGTGGTATAATTAAACGATATTAGAAAGATATGGAAATTTGTAATGCACAACATAATGTTCTTCTTTCATAGAAATTGAAATTTTCATTTATGTACTTTACTATTTGATTATCTCTTAAAAATACTCACCACATTTTGGCTTGAAACTGGAGTAGTCATATCATCTGTTGTATCAATCTACAAAAAATTTACTGTGACCAATTAAACAAGGAATATCACTTTATAATTTTCTTAAGTATGAAAAAAAGTTAATTGACTGAATTTAGAGGGCCTAATTTACATTAGTACATGTATGAAAAAAAATTATTATGAAAGATATGAAAATAAGTAATGAACCACATAATATAATGTTCTTCTTTCATACAAATACTTTTCACCGAAATGCACTCCAGGAGTTGCACTAAATGAGATATTTGGACGAAACAGCTAACATAAGCCTTCCTGTCTTGTAATGCACATCAGATGTGTTGGCTCTGTTTGATGATACATCATCACTTCATTCTTCATTCAAAGAGTTGTGTCAGATTTAGAATTGATGAATTTGATTTTTAACATAGGTCATTACTTGATTCTTAGCTAGAAATTTGGTCCTGAAAACCAATTTGACTGATCCAGTTCAACAGGCGATGCACCACGAGATGCAATGTCGGCTGGATTGTTACTCGAGGTCACGTAATTCCACTGAGAAGGGTCTGTAACGTTCCGGATCTGTTGAACCCTGTTCGCAACAAAGACGTGAAAGCGCTTAGAGTCATTCTAACGTAGGAACACTGTCCATAGCCTGTTGAACTCGCATCAGCAAAGTGGTGAAGAAAGTTGCACTTCACCACTTTGCTGATGCGAGTTCAATGGGAACACTGTCCATAGCCTGTTGAACTCGCATCAGCAAAGTGGTGAAGTTCAACTTACTTCACCTCTCCAAATTCCTCGGGTTTAATAC
Organism: Mytilisepta virgata; assembly: GCA_028015205.1. Lineage (NCBI taxonomy): Eukaryota > Metazoa > Mollusca > Bivalvia > Mytilida > Mytilidae > Mytilisepta > Mytilisepta virgata. Next base: position 32,926,635 of record CM051512.1, read on the forward strand.
TTCGGTCAATGTTCAATGATTCGAGATTTAGCAACTCGCGTTTCCATTTTTCCCATTTCATTTCGACGCCTTCAGGTAACGGACTATCCCATTCAGCCTGATTCCTGCACAGTTCTTGCAGCATTTGTTTTGCGACAAGTATAACTGGCGAGATGACACCTAAAGGATCATACACTGAACTTAGAGTAGATAACATGCCACGACGTGTCGGTGGTTTGCTACTGAGTGATATTCTGAATTGAAAAGTGTCAAGTTCGATACACCATTGTATTCCTAAAGTCTTTGTAGTTGGTAATGTTTCATAGGAGAGATTCAGATTCAGCTCCTTTGCGCAGTCCCTTTGTGGCACTTGAGACAATACTTCCTTCGAGTTCGACAATAATTTATGAAGCCTAATTCCCCGATTACTACACATTTCGATGCTGCCTTTGATAAGATTTATCGCTTCTTCGACACTCGGGAGAGATTTCAGTCCGTCGTCAACGTAGAAATCACGTCTAATAAAGTTCGCTACTTCTCGTCCATAATCTGCTTCGTAGTCGTTAGCCAGTTGTTTGAGTGCGAAGTTTGCGCATCTGGGTGACGATACCGCACCAAATAGATGCACACCCATTCTATATTCTACTGGGTTTTGAGTAAGATCTCCGTTTTCGAACCATAGAAATTTCAGGTAATTTAGATGTTCAACATTTACCTTAAATTGATGAAACATCTGTTCTATGTCACAAACTATTGCGATGGGGTCTTTACGGAATCGACACAAGACACTGATCATAGAGTTTGTAAGGTCTGGACCTTGTAAAAGATAATCATTTAATGATTGTCCCATGTATCTAGCACTACAGTAGAAGACTACTCGCAATTTCCCGGGTTTTTTGCAGGTGGTAAATTCCATGGTGTGGAATGAACTATTCTTGGCCGTTATTCAGATTCAGTTCGTTTTCAGGAACTCTTTCTGCGAAACCATTTCGGATTAAATCGTTCATGAAATTCTGGTAATGATTAGCGTACGTTGCATCGTTACGGAGTCTTTTCTTTAAATACGTTAGTCTCTGTGTAGCTATACACTTGTTTTTCGGTAAGGTCGGTGGACCATCTTTAAACGGTAATGGCATTTCGTAATGCGACTCGTTTACGTGAATTCCTTGCTGCATCGTTACCAGAAACTTTCGATCGTCGTGTGAGACCGGTTTAACGTCGTCCTTATGTTCAACAAAATCCATCTCGAATAATCTAGTCAAATCAGAAGGACTGATATCTCCTTGACCTTGGATCGCATTGACACCCTAAAGCACTTGTTGCTGTCAGATACTTCCTTGGGTACTTCGAACGTAAGCACTCGGTGAGAATATCCTAATTCATCTAACTGATCTTCGTCATTTTTAGTCGAGTCTACAATTCCAACGATGCCCCATCCTAAGTCGGTGCGTTGCCCGAATGGGCCATTCTTAGTCGCAGGTATCACTTCCCTAGGAACAAGGGCGTGAGGACAGTTATATCCTATAAGCAACCCTATATCGCAGTCCTGTAACGGTAATAGTTCATCAACAATATCGTGTAAATGATCAAAATGTCGAGCCATTTCGGGAGTTGGGATGTGTGATCGGTCCGCAGTCATTATATCTCGTGTAAACACTGCCGGTAGGTGAAGCCGCAATGAACTATTGTATCCTCGTACAATCAGTCCCTTCACTTTACAACTATCTACTATCTGGTTTTCCGCAAACATTGTCGACAACCACAACTTCACATCCGTTCCGGAGAGACCTAGTTTGTGGTAAGTGTCACTGAGAATAAATGTTGTGTCTGATTGAGTGTCAAGTAACGCATAGATCAGTAATTCTTCATTCGGAAAGTCCACATGGGACATAAACGAGAACTATCATTGAGCTTTTAGCACTTGATTCGGTACTACACATAAATGTTGTTCCAGTTTGAGACGAAACATGTTTGGGTTTTGTGACTTCTCTATCGATAACTGAAGCGCTCGCAGACGAATTCGCATTACTCGTGTTTGGTTTTCGCAAATCTCCATGCAAAGATGTAGGATGGCGTTTTTCGCAAACTTCACATGTTTTTTTTTCGTTGCGTGCATCGCTTGGAGACATGACCGGATCCTAAGCACCCAAAACAAAGTTGGTTGTTCTTCGCAAAGTCCTTCCTACTCTCAATCGTCTTTGCACGAAAGGTTTTACAGGCATCAATTTCGTGATTTGTCTGATTACAACACAAACACTTTACTTTCAGTTTTGTTTTCGAAATATTTCGCACCCGTGTGGGTCCCGGGGACACTAATAGAATAGGCCCACAGCTCCTCGGCTTGGCATAAGAGGCCCCTAAAGAGGCGACATGTTTGCCGTGTGTCGCAAACCCGTGTCGGTAATAGGGAGTGTTTCTGGATGGCCGGAAAAACGGTTCCGATCACCATCTGGGGCACAATCTTAACCTAGACGGGAGGCCGGATAGACCCGATTCGGTCAATCGGCTGGCCACACCAGTCCCTTTTTGTAACACTTATTTATATTTTTTTTCTCCCCAAACTGATTAATCAAATTCCAAATTGCTGTTTGGCGGGATTGGTGTTGGCTAATGGGTCACAAACTTTAACAAGCTCAAAATTTCTTTACTTTTGAATTGGATCTTTATTTATTTCCATTGTTTTTGTTTTATTATTTTCTTAATATTCAAATCTAAATTATACCTCTCATTTGTATCGACTGTTTCAAATGTCTTTTTGGTTTCGCATTGGTTTTGAAATATTTAAACAACCAGCTCCAAAATTGGCTGGATTGCCCCGGTCAGGCCACTTACTAGTCATGTCTAGCCCTCTGCTGTTTTCTCGTGGTTATTTGAAGAGACCCATATGAACCTTTTATGACACCTCGATACCATGGGTCGGGTTAGGGTGGTATGCAGGTATCGTATGAGATGTTTTGGTTCTGGGGTCTCTGAAGATAGCCACTGACGGAGGCAGCGGAGAAGGCGGTGGCTAATGGGGTAAGGCTTCCTCGGCTTGATGAGGCCACATGTTTGCCGTGTGTGGATACCCGTAAGGATAGAGGACGGAATCCTGGTGGTTGAAACACGCCACTTTGGCCCCTACTTTTTCTAAAACTGGCGGTCGGATGGGCCCGGTCTCGATCAATCGGCTGGTCACGCCAAGCCCTTGAACATGATCTTGTATAAAACTGTTCGACAATAGCACCATCTTTAAGATTAGTTCAAGAAGGCGGTGTCTCATGGGTCAATCGTGTAGAATCTACTTTGGACAGTCGTTTCGTCGGTAACCCCCGACACGAAGCTTGTGTCTATTTAAAAGTACTCTATGCGAGTATCCTGTCCTGTAGCCCTAGTGCTTGTCAAATATGTGGCAAACATATCTTACAAAAATACAAAAAAAATCATATTGCACTAGTGCAAATATGACAATATTGTTCCTAGTAAAATATAGGTATGAATTAGAAAATGTCATTTAAACAAGATAAAATATCACTAGAGGCATAAAATATTTATTACTATATAATAAAAGGGTTATTGCATGAATATTGGTGAATATAGTTCCTCGCAGTATATCATATTGGACTCGCACGCTCGTGCAATATAACTGTATTCTTATATTTTACCTTGATAGCCCCAATACGAAATACAGGTTGTGCTTGAATTTGGAAATATGACCTGCGCGTTCTATTGTTGGCCAGGGCGTTTTTCCTTTATTATTTTCGTCATTCGGCACTCCTCGGCAGATTATACTAATATAACCTCGGCTGTATGACGAAATCCGCCATTGGAACTACTTTTCAAAATCGATCGATCTTCTAATTAGAGGCGAAGAGTTGCTGCGTCCATATAGGATCACAACTGCAATTCCCGTGAAAGAGTTTTTCTCTTCAATAATATTATGCAAGTAAATCATGAATCTAAATATATTATCCAAATCAAAAAGGGCTGACATGTACAGTTCAGGAAATCTAAGATCAAGTTGAACATTAATTACAATGATACTTATGTTAGCTAATTTTTAGGCACAATCTTTGATAACCATAAAAATAGATTAAAAAAAGTGTCAAATATATCTATGAAAGACACTAATATTCTGTTACCTTTTAGAAATTATACAAGAGATTTTACAACACAACCAGTGGTAGAGATAAAGGCACTTTGTACAACTTGAAGCTGACTCTTGAACGGACCAATGTTAATGGAAAAGTCAAAAGTCGATTTGAGGTTTTTTTTTTTCATTTGAATATGATCACCAAGAGGGTATACATGAGCCATATTTCTATCTGTTGACACAAAGTTAAGTTTATCATTTATGTCAGTTCATTGGTTGAGCAAAAAAAAGCAAAAATAAAATTGTCACATTGTATGTCTATGAAAGTTCTGACAAATGCATATATTTGGGGTCCTTTACAGCCTGCTATGCAGTGTTGGATTTTGCTTTTTGGGTCCTTAAATGGTTCTCTTTTAGAAATGTTTCCACTGACCTGGACTGTCAACCAAGATATCTGCCACAGCCAAACTTAGTTTAACATAGAACCCTATAGAAAAACCAGCCAAATTGACTGCAACACTTAAATTTTTAGTCAAGTTAAATCCAGATGATCGATACAGGCTCTTGAGAGCCTCTAGTTATATATGTATGCTAGATATTAAAACTTACTTATATTTCAAGCTTGATAAGATGAAGTATATAAGTTATGAGCAAAAATAGGAAACCCAAGGTTGATTAAGGAGACTGTAAAAGCATCTAAAGAAAAAAATATTTACTCATAATAATATTAAAATTAATTAGAAATTGATAAAAAAAAAAAAACTGTACCAAAAAAAGAAACATTTTTTTTCAAATCTTTAATTAAAATCTTATATAATTCATTACATTTAGGCTCATGAAGACTTTGCTTTGACAGTTGGAAATGCCTATTTTCTGTCTTTCATAATGAACAAATTTGGAATGAAAACACTAGATGCAGATCCAATACATCCTTTATTGAAGGGGAACATAAAATGTATGCATCAGTACAAGGAGGGTGTATTTCATACTATCATGGGTGAAGTTATAGAGGAGCTTGTCTGCACTTTCCCAAAGGAGGTAATATATTATACAAAAATTCATTATTGCTAAAAAAAAAATGACACCGAAACACTTTGGTTTCTTTTATAAAATGCTTATTTCTACTGGTCAAAAATCAACTGTTAACTTGAAAGTATAATATTTATGTTTGCTTGTTATATTTACTGGATTGTCATTGATGTTACATGTAGAATTTAAAAAATCCATGCACAATATATAAATGTGTAAGCCATTATTGTGTAAACATATCATACATGAACGGTAACACATTTACTTATACGTAATATATTTGACAGTACAACAAACATCACAACCACTATCAACACTGACTTATCCAATAAAAAAACAGACACACAAAGACTGGTGGTACATATGATACTATATATAAAGATATAAAGAATACGGTTTCAACACCACATACGTATACCGTTTTTCTTTATTTAACTTTGTGTAAATTTTTTCTACTTTTAATGCCTTTTCATTGGTTTTCAAGAATGTGGTATTTTACCCAATCACCCGCTGGAAAAGAAACTGCGGGTGAACATTTTTATACTGTCACCCGCTCATAAAATTCCAAGACATTAAGTATAATAAAATAAATAATCAATGGGGTACTATTGAATGTAAACATCTTAAATAATATGTATGAGGTGACCAGCACAGTAGAAGAGAGGATGCTGAAGTTTGAACTATATATTAACAATCAAAGATGCATCTTTAATGTTGCTCCTGAAGAGGCCCAAACTGGAGCAACCATAAATATTTGTGTATCAAATAAAACCATCCCTGTCAAGATTTCCTCTAAAGTACAAGAATCAGATGATTTGTACAATTATGTGATGCACTTTCTACAGTGGTATTTTATCATTCTTAATTTCAAGAACGCAATTAGGGGGAAGATAGACAGAACACAATGTTATAGTTTTTTGAAGGGAGAGTTTGACAGCAACTGCTTGTAATTCGGTATTAAGTTTTATTTGACTATGTATAATACCATTTTTAACCAAGATTGATGAACCGCCAGCGGCTCTGTCATCCTTTTTAACTTGAGTGCTGTAAATCGAGTAATTTTTAATGTTTACATTATCGTTGTCTTTTAAATGTGTTTCCTGAAGACAAAAGGCAACAGGAAGGAAAGCTTCAAGTAACGATAGCTCTATTAAGTTGATTTTTAAACCCCGACAATTCCATTGTATTATGTTATTCATTTTGTTGGAGGACGGATGGGAGAGTAGTTCTTCTTTAGGTGTTCACGCGAAGAACTTCTGTGTCGTCCATCCGAAATTGATAAAAAAAAAAACTGTACCAAAAAAAGAAACATTTTTTTTCAAATCTTTAATTAAAATCTTATATATTTCATTACATTTAGGCTCATGAAGACTTTGCTTTGACAGTTGGAAATGCCTATTTTCTGTCTTTCATAATGAACAAATTTGGAATGAAAACACTAGATGCAGATCCAATACATCCTTTATTGAAGGGGAACATAAAATGTATGCATCAGTACAAGGAGGGTGTATTTCATACTATCATGGGTGAAGTTATAGAGGAGCTTGTCTGCACTTTCCCAAAGGAGGTAATATATTATACAAAAATTCATTATTGCTAAAAAAAAAATGACACCGAAACACTTTGGTTTCTTTTATAAAATGCTTATTTCTACTGGTCAAAAATCAACTGTTAACTTGAAAGTATAATATTTATGTTTGCTTGTTATATTTACTGGATTGTCATTGATGTTACATGTAGAATTTAAAAAATCCATGCACAATATATAAATGTGTAAGCCATTATTGTGTAAACATATCATACATGAACGGTAACACATTTACTTATACGTAATATATTTGACAGTACAACAAACATCACAACCACTATCAACACTGACTTATCCAATAAAAAAACAGACACACAAAGACTGGTGGTACATATGATACTATATATAAAGATATAAAGAATACGGTTTCAACACCACATACGTATACCGTTTTTCTTTATTTAACTTTATGTAAATTTTTTCTACTTTTAATGCCTTTTCATTGGTTTTCAAGAATGTGTTATTTTACTCAATCACCCGCTGGAAAAGAAACTGCGGGTGAACATTTTTATACTGTCACCCGCTCATAAAATTCCAAGACATTAAGTATAATAAAATAAATAATCAATGGGGTACTATTGAATGTAAACATCTTAAATAATATGTATGAGGTGACCAGCACAGTAGAAGAGAGGATGCTGAAGTTTGAACTATATATTAACAATCAAAGATGCATCTTTAATGTTGCTCCTGAAGAGGCCCAAACTGGAGCAACCATAAATATTTGTGTATCAAATAAAACCATCCCTGTCAAGATTTCCTCTAAAGTACAAGAATCAGATGATTTGTACAATTATGTGATGCACTTTCTACAGTGGTATTTTATCATTCTTAATTTCAAGAACGCAATAAAAGAGGGAGATTCCGAAAGAACAAACATTACACTAAAATCTTGCTTTCCTGTATTTTACAGTCACTGAGTTTTATCCAAGTATCTAGAAGAATGTATTGACTATATACAAAAAACTTAAATAATGCTCTCTGAAAAACTTGTTGAACTTGTCTGGTTTAGTCCCATCTTGACACCTATTTCCAGTTTAAACAACAGTGCTGCAACATGGCTGCATACTTCTCCTAACCTAAATAATAAAAGAAACACATTTAAAAGATTGTTCATTAATGTCTTTTTTACATGTATAAAGATAAGCATAGAAATGAGTGAGAGTATACAATGGATACAATGCTTACAATTGTATTATATAGCTTTTAGTAATCAGCCGTCAGACCAAAATAATATGTATGGATGCCGTTGAGTGTTGGTCTGAGCATTCTTAAAGTATAATAGACATTTGAATTTTGCAACGGCCTTATCAACCTTACTCATGCACTGTGTATAGAGTGATTTGTACTTCACTGCTTTTTAGAAACTTAAGCATACAGTTGGCTCATTGGCACTCATACAACATCTTCCTATTTTTGCTGTCAATACCATTGCATTGCTATTCATATTAATAAATTTGATTTAAACATTTTTTTTTTACAATTTTAAAATATGATTAAAATTTTACCCTGCCATACAGGTACAATGAGCACAGTACCAGTCCTCTTGTCAAGGTACACCCATGGCTGATGTGGTTTGTCTCTTACTCTTTGGGATGGTGTCACTTTAGTCTTTAGGTCCATGAACGGGCAGTCATCTGAGATGGGATGAGATAAAACAACTTGGACATGTTCACTTATAACTGCAAAAATAAAATATCAATCTTAATATTAAAATGAACATTAGAAAATATAATATTTATTTGGGAGTTACTGCCCCAAATTGGATTGTGGGCGTTAAAATCGCCCATCAGGAGAAAAGGGGCTTGCAACTGATCTGTTAAAGATTTAAGTTGATTTATTTCCAAGGACGTATTAGGGGGAAGATAGACAGAACACAATGTTATAGTTTTTTGAAGGGAGAGTTTGACAGCAACTGCTTGTAATTCGGTATTAAGTTTTATTTGACTATGTATAATACCATTTTTAACCAAGATTGATGAACCGCCAGCGGCTCTTTCATCCTTTTTAACTTGAGTGCTGTAAATCGAGTAATTTTTAATGTTTACATTATCGTTGTCTTTTAAATGTGTTTCCTGAAGACAAAAGGCAACAGGAAGGAAAGCTTCAAGTAACGATAGCTCTATTAAGTTGATTTTTAAACCCCGACAATTCCGTTGTATTATGTTATTCATTTTGTTGGAGGACGGATGGGAGAGTAGTTCTTCTTTAGGTGTTCACGCAAAGAACTTCTGTGTCGTCCATCCGAAGCTCTGGAGTCACTAACTGGGTGTGTGGAATCCACAGATGGTACTATTGGATCCCCCCAGATTGACTCTATCTCAGTGGTATCCATCTGCTCAGAGTCCTCGACTTCATCGTCGAACTCTGAGCACAGATCTTTGAATTTCAATAATTTCGATTTCTCTGCCTTAGAAAGGCGGTTTGAGGATTGCTTTTTATTAACTTTTTCATTTGAGGAAGGTTTCTGTGATGATGAAGGCTTTTGCGGAGATTTCTGGTTAGAGATTGTAGGATTCTTATGTTTATGAGAGGAAGTTTGTGTATTTTTCGGAGATGAAGATTGTGATGTTTGAGAGCTTGAAGAGGATTTTGATGTTGAAGGTGGAGGGTTTGTGGATGTTAGGTCAGACAAAAGAACGGGAAATTCAGTACCATTAGGCCAAGTAAACAAAGTTTGTGTCTCAAAGGATCTAGTTGCAGTAGAACCTTTAACTTTTTCAACGTATGATGTGGAGAACGGGGAACTATTCGAGGTAGAGATTAATTTACGTGCTTCCTGGTAACTGATTGTTTTTTCTGCTTTAGTTTTCTGGATCTCCATTTCTTTTTTGTAATGTCCACACTCCCTAGAATTTGCCATGTGATCTTGCCCACAGTTAGAACATTTGGTTTTGCCGTCGCAATCGAAACTGGAGTGGCCCTCTGCAGAACACTTGACACATCTTTCAGTACCCCTGCATGAACCCCTACCGTGCCCAAACTTCTGACATTTGAAACAACGGGTAGGGTTGGGTATGAAAGTGTCAACTTTCATTCTGTAAGGGCCGATGTAGATGTGCTCAGGCTTGCTTGAAAGGTTGAAAGTAAGGAGGTATGTGTTTAATTTAATAATTTTGTCATTAACTTTTTTGGTAAACCTTTTTACTTTGGAGACGTGCTGAGATTTCAGTTCTTCGCATATTTCTTCTTCAGATAGTTCGGCAAGATCACGGTCCCTATCTCGAATAATTCCCTGAGAGCAGTTTAGACTACGATGGGGGCTTACAGAAATTTGTACATCTGAAATCTTTGTTAAGGAAAGCAGATTTTTAGATTGTTGTTGCCTAACACATTCAATTTAAAGACTACCATTTTTCATTTTGGAAACTTTTTTAATCTCACCGGCACAGCCTTGAATCGATTTTTGTAAAACGAAGGGAGAAATTTTAGTAAGAGGCTTTTCATCATTTAAACTTGTCAGAACTAAAAATTTAGAAAATGTAGAGGATTCTGTGTTAGGTAATTTCACTGGAAGGCCTTCATCATCGCTGGAATCTTGAAGTTTTCTTTTTGTTGATTGGTTGTTTTGTTTTTTTGAGTACGCCATTGTGATTTTTGATGATTCGTTATTCTTGCTCCCCGCCCACCTCGGAGCAGCACCAAAACGATGTATGCTTGCCACATTTGCGACAAGCACCAGGGCTACAAGAACAAGATACTCGCATGGAGTACCTTTTTATGGGCGCAAGCCTTGTGCCAGGGGTTGCCCGGCAAGACAACCGCCCAAGGTAACATCCACACGATTGACCCATGAGCCACCGCCTTCTTGAACCCAACCTGTATAAATGGCACTATTGTTGTACATTTTGGAAACAGGTCAAGTGCAAGGGCTTGGCGTGACCAGCCGATTGATCAGGACCGGGCCCATCCGACCGCCCGTTTAAGATAAAGTAAGGGCCAAAGTGGCGTGTTTCAGCCACCAGGATCCCGTCCTCTATCCTTACGGGTATCCACACACGGCAAACATGTGGCCTCATTAAGCCGAGGAAGCCTTGCCCCATTAGCCACCGCCTTCTCCCCGCTTCCGTCAGTGGTTAGTCTCCAAGACCAAGGAACCCATCCCATCCCATTGTATCTAGGTGTCATTGAGGGTTCCTTTGGATCTTTTCAAATAACCACGAGAAAACAGGAGGGGGCAAGTCATGACCAGTTTTGGCTGGACCGGGGTCATCTAGCCAGTCTGTGAACTGGGTGTTGGAAATAATAATTCAAAAGACATCAAAACAACAAGAAAATGTAGGCAGTTCTTCAAAAGCCGAAATGAAATATTTTAGACGTAATACCAATAAAAAACAAAACAAAATAATGATAAAGAATAAAATGCCGAACTTAAAAAGTAAATAATTTTGAGCCTGTTGAGGTATGTGACCCATAAGCCAACACCAATCCATCAAATCAGAAATTTAGAATTTAGAATGTTTATGATATATAAAAATAAATATTTAATGTAACAAAAGGAATTGGTGTGACCAGCCGATTGACCGAATCGGGTCCATCCGGCCTCCCGTCTAGGTAAAGATTGTGCCCCAGATGGTGATCGGAACCGTTTATCCGGCCATCCAGGAACACTCCCTATTACCGACACGGGTATGCGACACACGGCAAACATGTCGCCTCTTTAGGGGCCTCTTACGCCAAGCCGAGGAGCTGTGGGCCTATTCTATTGTGTCCCCGGGACCCACACGGGGTCAAATAAAATATTGAAGGTAGAATAAACAGTAAAACTTATATCACAAACTGTCTAAATTTCATTTAGAAATACTATCACAGATACGCTATTCATTAAACAAGTGTCAAAATACATAAAATATTCAGTAAACGATACTAATTTATATAAAATCACGTCAATTAACAATAACAAAGTTTAAAATAATGACCAATGACTATACTCAAGAACATAGTATAATAGTCTATATTCTGGAGTATAGTCCTATGTATTTCAAATATTGTAAAAGACGGTCGCCAGCGACCACTGTAAATAAATCTTTCATATTGTTGACTGTGTAGTACCGACAAATTATGTCGGATTTATCTACACAGTCAATTAAAAGGTGTTTAATACTATGTCGACATTGATACGGAATACACTCAGGAGGCGGCTCATTCTCTAAAATAAAAGAATGAGTCGTCCTGGTGTGGTCAATGCGACATCTAGTTAAAACAACTTGGTCTCTTCGGCTTTTGCCGAAGAAACAAACATTCTTGCCAACAGTTGGCTCTATAGAATGTAATTTATTGTCTGTAAGCAGATCCCACCGGGACTGCCACAGACGTAAAATATATTTGTGTATTAAAGGTTTAAAATCAGAATAGGGCACTGACATATTAGTTATGGGGTCATCTAAAGCATCCTTCGCTATTCTATCTACGACTGTGTTTCCCTTAATACCAATATGACTTGGTATCCAGATAAAAACTATTTCTTTGCCCATTTGGACAAGTCTTTTATAGAATTCAATAATATGGGCAATTAAAGGGTTTTTATATTTCTGACCTTCTATGGCCAATAAACATGAAAGAATCTGAGCATATCAGAAATTTCAGTTTATCAGACGTTCTGACAAATTTTAAAGCAAGAATGATGGCTCTAGCTTCTGCAGTAAATATTGAACTGGAAGATGGAAGACGGAGAGTTGCTGCTTGCTGCCCATGGACAGCTGCGGCAGCCACTTTGTCCCCGTCCTTGGATCCATCAGTATAAAAGAGTCATGAAATGCAAATTTTGATTTGATTTCAGCAAAATTTTGCTGAATTATTATTGGGTTTGTTGCAGACTTTTTATATTTTCTGAGGTCAAAAATAAATTTAGGTTTGGGTACAAGCCAAGGTGGCGATTGAGGTATATTAATAGGGGCTATTACATCAAGGTTTAAGTTAGAACCAGAAATATGTGGTTTCATGCGAATACCAAATGGAGGGATTTTATTTTCATATTGTTCAAATATATCCTCATAGAGAGGATTGAAAACAGTCGTAAGCAGGATTTGAAGGATATGCTTTTACCTTGGTTAAGTATTGTAAACCAAGTTTTATCCTACGGTTATAAAGAGACGGTTCATTCGCCTCTACATACAAACTCTCCACAGGAGATGTTCTGAACGCCCCCAAGGCCAAACGTAGGCCTTGATGGTGAACAGAATCTAAAACTTGTATGTAGGATTTGCGAGCAGATCCATATATAATGGAACCATAATCAAGTTTTGATCTAACTAAAGATCGATATAAATTTAATAAAATATTTTTATCAGCACCCCAGTCAGTGCTGGAAACAACTTTAAAAATGTCCAATGCTTTCAAGCATTTAGCTTTAAGCATTTTGATATGGGGTAGAAAGGTAAGTTTACTGTCAAACAGGAGTCCAAGGAATTTGGTTTCTTTGACCACTTTAATTGGAGAATTATAAAGTGTCAGTTCGGGGTCTAAATGCAATTTCCGTTTATTACAAAAATGCATACATATTGTTTTAGAGTTACCCCGTGTTCGTCCCGGGGACACATATAGAATAGGCCCACAGCTCCTCGGCTTGGCGTAAGAGGCCCCTAAAGAGGCGACATGTTTGCCGTGTGTCGCAAACCCGTGTCGGTAATAGGGAGTGTCCCTGGATGGCCGGAAAAACGGTTCTGATCACCATCTGGGGCACAATCTTTACCTAGACGGGAGGCCGGATGGACCCGATTCGGTCAATCGGCTGGTCACACCATTCGTTTACATCAATTTATAATGTTTTGTTTATTTTTTATCTCCTGCTCAATATGGTTAAAATTTCAAATTACTGATTTATGGATTGGTGTTGGCTTAAGGGTCACAAAATTCAACAGGCTCAAAATTATTATTTATTTCGGTTATTTGTTTATTTATTATTTTTCTACTACCTTCTTGGATATAATTAATTCCATTTATTTACCAATTTTTCAATTTCTAATTTCTCCTTTAGTTTGGATTTCGTTTTGGATATGATATCAATTTAATCTAACCAGCTCATGAATGGCTCGATGGTCCCGGTCTAGCCAATAACTGGTCATGTCTTGCCCTCTGCTGTTTTCTCGTGGTTGTCTGAAAAGACCCAGATGAACCCTTTATGAAACCGAGATACACTGGGTTGGGAAGGTGGTCTGCTGTTGTATCGCTTGAGGTTGATGTTTGGGTTCTGGGGTCTTGGATGATAACCACTGATGGAGGCACAGAGAAGGCGGTGGCTTATGGGACAAAGCTTCCTCGGCTTAATGAGGCCACATGTTTGCCGTGTGTGGATACCCGTAAGGATAGAGGACGGGATCCTGGTGGCTGAAACACGCCACTTTCGCCCTTACTTTATCTTAAAAGGGCGGTCGGATGGGCCCGGTCCTGATCAATCGGCTGGTCACGCCAAGCCCTTGAACTTGACCCGTTTCCAAAATGTACAACAATAGTACTATTTATAGGTTGGGTTCAAGAAGGCGGTGGCTCATGGGTCAATCGTGTGGATGTTATTTTGGGCGGTTGTCTCGTCAGGCAACCCCTGACACGAGGCTTGCGCCCATTAAAAGATACTCCATGCGAGTATCTTATTCTGGTATCCCTGGTGCTTGTCGCAAATGTGGCATCACCATGGAGACTTCAAATCAACAAAAAACCAATTCAAATAACTCAGTCAACAAAAGAAAACTGAACGATTCAAGTGATGATGAGGATGTTCCAAACAAAATACTCAATGTTACCTCAGATACTTTCCATAGATTCATTGTATTAAAAAGTTTAGATCCAGAAAAACTACTTACAAAATTATCTCCCTTCCTGATCCAAAAAAAAATTCAATCCGTTGCTGGAACAGTTCAAAAAGTTGTAAAAATGAAAACCGGTAGTTTACTTATTGAATGCACTAGACAACAACAGTCTAGAAATCTGTTGTCTATGACAGCAATTTCGGACATCCAGATCTCTGCTACTCCACACAGAACTCTAAATTATTGCCAGGGAATTATCCGAGATAGAGATCGTGACCTTGCTGATTTGTCAGAAGATGAAATTTGCTCTGAATTAGAAACCCAACACATTTCAAAAGTTAAACGTTTTACAAAGAAATCTGAAAACAAAGTAATCAAACTTAATACTTTCCTCCTTACATTTGCACTGCCGAAAGTTCCTGATCATATTTACATTGGCCCATATAGAATAAAAGTTGACAAATACATCCCCAACCCAATCCGCTGTTTCAAATGCCAGAAATTTGGACACGGAAGGGGTTCTTGTAGAGGGACGGAAAGGTGCGTCAAATGTTCTACTGAGGGCCACTCCAATTTTGAATGTGAACACGAGACAAAGTGTGTAAACTGTGGAGAAACTCACATGGCAAATTCGAGATCTTACGAAATTTACAAAAGAGAGCTAGAAATCCAGAAATTGAAAGTTGATAAAAATTTAAGTTACCAGGAAGCTCGGAGATTGATCTCTGTCTCGGATAATTCGACTCAGAATACAACCTACGCTGAAAAAGTTAAATGTCCCTCAACCAGAAGATCGTTTTCTGTCCAAACAGTATTCACATGGCCACAGGACAGTGAACGTCCTATCCTGGTTTCGGAATTTATTCCATCCAAAACAAAGCCTGTTTCTTTGCAATCCTCCCATTCTTCACAAACTTCTGATTCGTCTCTACCGTTTAACCATTTTGAGATTGCTGATATCTATCTCAACTCTAATGTTGATAAGCAGATGCATGAAGAATTTGGAAGAAAGCTTAAAATTTCATCTAAATCTGCAATCTCTGCTCAAAATAAAAAATCTCAATCCACACCACAAGCACCTTCTACATCATCCTCTACTTCAAATAATCAGTCATTACAGAAGTCCTCATCATCGCATGAAAAATCGTCATGCTCATCTGCAATTGAAGAAAAGAAATCTAAGATTAAACTCAATTCCTTTTGGGTTAAAAAAGGCGACAAACATTTATACAAATTTTCATTGTTATCATCAGAGTTTGGTGATGATGACGATGAAATGGATACTACAGACAACGCAGTTGAAGACGCATCTGACGTTTGTGTGAAGTCAACTCCCCCTGTATCCATTTCAAATTCCTCCGCTGGGAGAAACAGGAGTTGCTCTCCGCGTGTGCGGCGCAATCCCAAGCTATCTCCCATTCGACCACCCAAATTAAAATGAAGAATATATTACAATGGAATTGTCGAGGATTAAAAACTAACTTAATTGAACTATCGTTACTTATACAAACATTCCTTCCTGCTGCCATTTGTCTCCAAGAAACTCACTTGAAAGAAAATGATCCCGTAAATTTTAAAAATTATTCATTATACAGCACTCGTGTTGGAAAGGATGAGAGAGCTGCTGGCGGTTCTTCAATCTTTGTTAAAAATACCATTATTCACAGTCAAATTAAATTAACAACAGATTTACAAGCCGTTGCTGTAAGAATTTCTCTTGGAAAAACTGTTACTTTATGTTCAGTATATATTCCTCCAAATTCAGCCCTAGACATTCATCAGCTTAGATCTTTAATCAATCAATTACCTACTCCTTTTTTCCTACTTGGAGACTTTAATGCTCATAACCCAATGTGGGGTAGTAATTTACAAAATGACAAAGGAAAAAAAATAGAGGATTTCTTAAATCAGGAAGGATTGTGTATATTTAATGATGGTTCTAATACCTATTTGCATCCGGGGAATGGTTCTTACTCGGCTATCGATTTATCTATTTGTGATCCTTCATTGTTGCTGGATTACTCATGGCGAGTCCATGATGATTTATGCGGAAGTGATCACTTTCCAATAATACTGGAAAGCCTGTTTCCCTCGTCTTCTGAAAGAGTTCCTCGCTGGAAATTTGACAAAGCCAATTGGTCTTTGTTCGAGGAACTCTGCCGGGATGAACTTAAAACAGGCAAGTTCAATAGTGTTAGCGATCCAGTCCTTAAATTTACTGAAACTTTATTAAAGATAGCTGAGAGAGCCATTCCAAAATCCTCGACAAATCCAAAACAACCAAGCAAACCCTGGTTCGATGATGACTGTGAGGAAGCGAAGAAAAACAGAAAAAAGGCCGAACGACGGTTCAACTTGAATCCAACCTCCGATAATCTCAGTAACGTACGTATATTCCGTGCGAAAGCACGGAGAACATTTAAACAAAAGAGGCGAAAGTCTTGGCAAAACTTCGTCTCTAAAATAAACTCTCGTACACCTATGAATAAAGTATGGAATTTCATCCAAAAAATTGATGGTAAAAACAGAAAGGCCAATCTTCACCATTTAAAAGATGGCCAAACTCTTTTGACTTCAGAAAATGATATATCGAATAAACTCGGCGAAACTTTTTCAAAACATTCTTCCTCTCAGAATTATTCCCAGGAATTCCAAAGGATTAAAAACCGAACCGAGAAAAACAAACTTAATTTCAAATCTAACAATTTAGAAGATTACAACCGCCCTTTTTCTTTGGATGAGCTTAAAATATCTTTATTGAAAGCCCATGACACAGCATGTGGCCCTGATGATATTCACTATAAACTTTTGAAACATCTTCCCGAAAATTCTCTTGAAACACTGTTAGATCTTCTCAATAATGTATGGGAAACTGGAGACTTGCCTCCTATTTGGAAAATTGCCACAGTTATCCCTGTTCCAAAACATGGAAAAGATCATTTTGAACCGTCGAATTATCGGCCAATTGCCCTCACAAGTTGCATCTGCAAGACACTTGAACGGATGATTAACGACCGCCTTGTTTGGTTCCTAGAGACGAATGGTCTCCTGTCCAACATACAGTGTGGGTTCCGGCAGGGCAGAAGCACGTTAGATCATCTTGTTCGATTCGAATCATTTATACGCAACGGGTTTGCTAAAGGTGAACATGTGGTGTCTGTCTTTTTCGATCTGGAAAAGGCGTATGACACCACTTGGAAATATGGTATTTTAAAGGATTTAAACGATATGGGGTTGAAAGGTAGGTTACCTTCATTTATCCAGAACTTTCTATCTGAAAGGGAGTTCAAAGTCAGGGTGAATACAACAATGTCTGATCCGTTTGAACAAGAGATGGGTGTTCCACAGGGAAGTATTCTCTCAGTTACTCTCTTTAGCATTAAAATTAACAGTCTTGCAAAAACCTTACAAAACAATGTTGAAGGTTCTCTTTATGTTGATGACTTCTTGATTTGTTACAGAGCCAAAAATATGAACACTATAGAACGTCAATTGCAGTTATCTCTTAATAAAATTGAAAAATGGGCTACGGAAAATGGATTTAAATTTTCTAGCTCAAAAACTCTCTGCATGCATTTCTGTAATAAAAGAAAATTACATCCAGACCCTGAACTCAAACTCTACAATGTACCTATTAAAGTAGTTAAAGAAACTAAATTCCTTGGGTTACTTTTTGACAGTAAACTTACCTTTCTACCCATATCAAAATGCTTAAAGCTAAATGCCTGAAAGCATTGGATATTTTAAAAGTTGTTTCTAGCACTGACTGGGGTGCTGATAAAAACATTTTGTTAAATCTATATCGATCACTTGTACGATCAAAACTTGATTATGGTTGCATTATATATGGATCTGCTCGCAAATCCTATATAAAAATTTTAGATACTGTTCACCACCAAGGCCTACGTTTGGCCTTGGGTGCGTTCAGAACATCTCCTGTGGAGAGTTTATACGTAGAGGCGAACGAGCCGTCTCTTTATAACCGTAGGATAAAACTTGGTTTACAATACTTAACCAAGCTAAAAGCATATCCTTCAAATCCTGCCTACGACTGTGTTTTCAATCCTCTCTATGAGGATATATTTGAACAACATGAAAATAAAATTCCTCCATTTGGTATTCGGATGAAACCACATATTTCTGGTTCTGATATCAACCTTGATGATATAGCCCCTATTAATATACCTCAGTCGCCACCTTGGCTTGTACCCAAACCTAAATTTATTTTTGACCTTAGAAAACATAAAAAGTCTGAAACAAACCCTATTATAATTCAGCAACATTTTGCTGAAATAAAATCAAATTTTGAATTTCATGATAATATTTATACTGATGGATCAAAAGACGGGGACAAAGTGGCTGCCGCTGCAGTCTATGGACAGCAAGCAGCAACTCTCCGTCTTCCATCCTCCAGTTCCATCTTTACTGCTGAAGCAAGAGCCATAATTCTTGCTCTAAAGTTTGCAAGAACATCTAAAAAACTGAAATTTCTTATTTGTTCAGATTCTCTTTCATGTTTATTGGCTATAGAAAGTCAGAAATATAAAAACCCTTTAATTGCCCATATTATTGAATTTTATAAAAGACTTGTCCAAATGGGCAAAGAAATAATTTTTCTCTGGATACCAAGTCATATTGGTATTAAGGGAAACACAGTCGTAGACAGTTTAGCGAAGGATGCGTTAGATGACCCCATTACTAATATGTCAGTGCCCTATTCTGATTTTAAACCTTTAATACACAAATATGTTTTACGTCTGTGGCAGTCCCAGTGGGATCTGCTTACAGACAACAAATTACATTCGATAGAGCCAACTGTTGGCAAGAATGTTTATTTTTTCGGCAAAAGCTGAAGAGACCAAGTTGTTTTGACCAGATGTCGCATTGGCCACACCAGGACGACTCATTCTTTTATTTTAGAGAGTGAGCCGGCTCCTGAGTGTATTCCATGCCAATGTCGGCACTCTGTTAAACACCTTTTAATTGACTGTGTAGATAAATCCGACATAATTTGTCGGTACTACACAGTCAACAATATGAAAGATTTATTTACAGTGGTCGCTGGCGACCGTCTTTTACAATATTTGAAAGACGTAGGACTATACTCCAGAATATAGATTATTATACTATGTTCTCGAGTATAGTTATTGGTCATTGTCTTAAACTTTGTTATTATTAATTGACGTGATTTTATGTTTACTAAATATTTTATATATGTTGACATTGTTAATTGAATAGCGTATCTGTGATATTATTTCTGAATGATGTTCGACTGTGATTTTAGTTTTACTGTTTATTCAACTTTCAATATTATTTGTAAATAGCCTATTGTTTTTAGATAATGTTTGAAATTTTAATTAGTTTGAATCAAATTCGTTCTCGCCGTGATATTGGCTGCAATATCGCCAGCACGGCGTTAAAAAACAATCAATCAATCAATCAATTGTTTTAGAGTTGGAAAATTTGAAACCGTTTTCCGTAGCCCATTTTTCAATTTTATTTAAAGACAATTGTAATTGTGTTTCAAATATTGTTCATATTTTTAGCTCTATAACATATTAAAAAATCATCAACATAAAGAGAGCCTTCAACATTCTTTTGTAGGGTTTTGGCCAAACTATTTATTTTAATGCTAAATAAGGTAACAGAGAGGATACTTCCCTGGGGAACACCCATCTCCTGTTCAAATGGGTCAGACATAGTTGTATTAACCTTACCCTTGAACTGCCTGTCTGACAAAAAATTGTCAATAAAGGTAGGTAGTCTACCTTTCAACCCCATATCGTTTAAGTCTTTTAAAATACCATATTTCCAGGTGGTGTCGTAAGCCTTTTCTAGATCAAAGAAGACCGACACCACATGTTCACCTTTAGCAAACCCGTTACGAACAAAGGTTTCAAATCGAACGAGATGATCCAACGTGCTTCTGCCTTGCCGGAATCCACACTGTATATTGGACAGGAGACTATTGGTCTCTAGGAACCAAACAAGGCGGTCGTTAATCATCCGTTCCATGGTTTTACAAATGCAACTTGTGAGGGCGATCGGCCGATAGTTCGACGGTTCAAAATGATCCTTCCCAGGTTTGGGGATAGGGATGATGGTGGCTAGCTTCCAAATAGAAGGCAAATCAACAGTTTTCCATACATTATTAAGTAGATCCAAGAGTACTTGAAAAGAGGCTTCAGGAAGATGTTTGAGGAGCTGATAATGAATATCATCAGGTCCTGAGGCTGTATCATGAGCTTTGGCCAAAGAGGTTTTTAGTTCTTCCAAAGCGAAAGGAAGATTGTAGTCTTCTAAACTATTTGATTTAAAGTTCAGTTTATTTTTTTCAGTGCGGTTTTTAATTTGTTGGAATTTTTGAGAAGAAGAATGTCTTGAGAAAGTTTCACCGAGTTTATTAGAGATATCACTTTCCGATGTCAATAGGGTTTGGCCATCTTTTAGATGGTGAAGATTGGCCTTTCTGTTTTTGCCGTTAATCTTTTGTATAAAATTCCAAACTTTATTCATAGGTGTATGTGAATTAATTTTAGAGACGAAGTTTTGCCAAGATTTACGTCTCTTTTGTTTAAATGTTCTTCGTGCTTTTGCACGAAATATACGGACATTACTTAAATTATCAGACGTTGGATTCAAGTTGAACCGTCGTTCGGCCTTTTTCCTGTTTTTCTTTGCTTCCTCACAGTCGTTGTCAAACCAGGGTTTGCTTGGTTGTTTTGGATTTGTCGAGGTTTTAGGAATGGTTCTCTGAGCTATCGATGCCAGCTTTTCAGTAAATTTAAGGATTGGGTCGCTAACATTACAGAAATTATCTGTTCTAAGTTCATCGCGACAGAGTTGCTCGAACAAAGACCAATTGGCTTTGTCAAATTTCCAGCGAGCAACTCTCTCAGAAGACGAGGGGAACAGATTTTCCAAAATAATTGGAAAATGATCACTTCCGCATAAGTCGTCATGAACCCGCCACGAGTAATCCAGTAATAAAGAAGGATCACAGATGGATAAATCGATAGATGAGTATGAACCATTCCCGGGATGGAGATAGGTATCAGAACCATCGTTAAATATACACAATCCCTCCTGATTTAGGAAATCTTCTATTTTCTTGCCTTTGTCATTTTGGATATTGCTACCCCAAATAGGGTTGTGAGCATTAAAATCTCCTACAAGAAGAAAAGGAGAAGGTAATTGATTGATTAAAGATCTCAGTTGTTGAAAGTCCAAGACAGAATTTGGGGGAATATATACTGAACATATAGTTAGTTTTTTCAAGAGAAAGTCTGACAGCAACAGCTTGTAGATTTGTTGTTAGATTTATCTGACTGTGAATGATGTTATTTTTAACAAGGATGGAAGAACCGCCTGCAGCTCTTTCATCCTTTCCAACATAAGTACTATATAAATTATAGTTTTTAACAATTATAGAATCATTTTCTTTTAAGTGAGTTTCTTGAAGGCAAAAGGCAACAGGAAGGAATGTTTGTATAAGTAACGATAGTTCAATAAGGTTAGTTTTTAAACCTCGAAAATTCCATTGAATTATATTACTCATTTTTGGGCGGACGAATAGGAGAGAATTTGGAACTACGCCGCGCCTGTGGAGACGAGCTCCTATTCCTCCGCACAGAGATATCTGTAATGGGATCGCCCCAGACTGATTCAGATGAATGATCTGGGGTTACATCCATTTGGCTGTCATCATCGGCATATTCTGATGACAGCGTTTGAAATTTAACTAGATTTTTTTCTGCCTTTTTCAATCGACCGGTGTTCTGTTTTAATTTCTTTTCAATTGAAGAGGAACGAGTGTGTTTCTGTTGTGATGATGAGGACTGTTTATTTGGTTTTTGAGGTGAAGATTGTTTACTGGAGGTCTTTGGAGGGGATGACGGTTTCTTAACGGAAGTTGAAGACGTTGGTGTTGAGGACTGAGATTTAGTATTTTGAGCAGTATTTGCAGCTTTGTTTGATGTTTTGAGTTTTCTCCCTAGATCTTCGCGCATCTGTCTGTCTACATTCGAGTTGAGATAGATGTCAGCCATCTCAAAGTGGTTGAATGGAAGAGATGAATCTGCTGTTTGCGAAGAACTAGACGACTGGGATGAAGTGAATTCAGAGATTAGTTTTGGAATTTCAGAACCATGTGGCCATGTAAATACTGTTTGAATACTTATTGATTTTGTGGTTGGGGGACCTTTAACCTTTTCAGCGTAAGAAGTATTTGGAGGCACATTATCCGAGGCAGAGACCAATTTTCTAGCTTCTTGGTAGCTCAAATTTTTATCCACTTTAATTTTTTGAATATCAAGTTCTCGTTTGTAAATTTCGCAAATTCTTGAATTTGACATGTGGTTACCACCACAGTTAGTACATTTGGTTTCCCCTTCACACTCAAAACTGGAGTGGCCCTCAACAGAACACTTGACACACCTTTCAGTCCCCCTACAAGAACTCTTCCCGTGTCCAAACTTCTGACATTTGAAACATCGGGTAGGGTTAGGAACGAAAGGGTCAACTCGTATTCTGTAAGGTCCTATGTAGATATGTTCGGGGATTTTTGGCAGTTCAAATGTTAAAAGATAGGTATTAAGTTTTATGGTTTTGGTTTCCGATCTTTTAGTAAAACGTTTTACTTTTGTGATATGTTGGGCTTTTAGTTCAGAACAAATGTCTTCCTCTGTCATGTCAATCAAATCATGATCTCTGTCTCGGATAACACCCTGACAATAGGTGAGAGTTCTATGAGGAGTAGCGGAGATAGCAACATCCATGATTGCCGTCATAGACAAAAGATTTCTGGACTGTTGCTGTCTCGTGCACTCAACAAGCAGACCTCCATTTTTCATTTTGGTGACTTTTTTAACCGTACCAGCAACTGATTGTATTTTTTTTTGTAAGACAAAAGGGGATAATTTGTTTAATGGTTTTTGTGGATCTAAACTGTTCAAAACGATATACCTGGGAAAAATGTCTGAGTTTGTATTCAAAATTTTGTTCGGAATGTCCTCATCATCACTAGATACTTGTAACTTTCTTTTGGTTGAATTGGGTGGTTTGGTGGTTTCATTTTGAATCTCCATGGTTGATGTATAATGTTTCGCTGCCCTTGCTCCCCGCCCACCTCGGAGCAGCACCAAAACGATGTATGTCTGCCGCATATGCAACAGACACTAGGGCTACAAGGACAGGATACTCGCATAGATTTCTTTTCAACAGGCGGATGCCTCGTGTCAGGGGTTACCTGACGATTCAACCGCCTAAAGTATCATCTACACGATTGACCCATGAGTCACCGCCTTCTTGAACCAACCTATATAAATGGTACTATTGTTGTACATTTTGGAAACAGGTCAAGTTCAAAGGCTTGGCGTGACCAGCCGATTGATCAGGACCGGGCCCATCCGACCGCCCGTTTAAGATAAAGTAAGGGCCAAAGTGGCGTGTTTCGGCCGAAAGGATCCCATCCTCTATCCTTACGGGTATCCACACACGGCAAACAGGTGGCCCCATTAAGCCGAGGAAGCCTTGTCCCATGAGCCACCGCCTTCTCTGCGCTTCCGTCAGTGGCTACCATCCAAGACCCCAGAACCCAAACATCAACCTACAACGATACATGCAAACCAACCCCAACCCACCCATTGCATCTCAGTATCATTGAGGGTTCATCTGGGTCTTTTCAGATAACCACGAGAAAACAGCAGAGGGCTAGACATGACCAGTTTTTGGCTGAACCGGGACCATCCAACCACTTTTGAGCCGGGTGTACATTAAATTGAAGATAATATCAAACCAAATCCAAACAAAAGGAGAAATACCAATTGAACAAGTCGTAAATAAATGGAATGGAATGAAGTGTATCCGAGAAAATAGTAGAAAAATAATAAATAAACAAATAACCGAAATAAATAATAATTTTGAGCCTGTTGAATTTTGTGACCCTTAAGCCTACACAATTCCATAAATCAACAATTTGGAATTTAAAACATATTTTGCAGGGGAAAAAAAATACATTATATAACGATGTTAAGGAATGGTGTGACCAGCCGATTGACCGAATCGGGTCCATCCGGCCTCCCGTCCAGGTAAAGATTGTGCCCCAGATGGTGATCGGAACCGTTTTTCCGGCCATCCAGGAACACTCCCCATTACCGACACGGGTTTGCGACACACGGCAAACATGTCGCCTCTTTAGGGGCCTTTTACGCCAAGCCGAGGAGCTGTGGGCCTATTCTATCGTGTCCCCGGGACCCACACGGGGGATGAACTTTGAAGATAATGAAGAAGTAAAGTAAAGTTCAGAGGAATTCCTAACTTAGTTGTTTTTTGGATTGCTCGGATGTTTACCTTGCACAGAGTGATAAAACCAACCATTATCTATTTTTAAATTATTTGTCATGTGACCTGTCAAAATATATCTCTCTACTGTAAGCCCTAGATAAAAATATTTTTAACAAATGGTCATCTTTATCATTAATGACGAAATTTATCTCGGACATCTTTTATAAATATAAACGTGGACAACACAAGCAGCCACACACTAAAAATGCTTTCACCTTCTGATTATTGGATATATTTGTGAAATTAAACCCTGCCCATGATGACAATGGAACAATTGGAACAATTATTTTCCAAAAATATGCTCTAACTAACTCACGGCATCTTTTGAAAAATTCATCCGTCACTAAGGAAATGTTTACATCTACAATTTCATTTTCATATTTATTCTGAAGGAAAAAGGTAATGCATTATGAAATGTGTATTTAATGAAAGCTTTTCATCAAGTTCCAGTTCAGAATTATAACAATAAAAATATTGACAATTTATGTGGTTGTGTTTTCGTCATAGATTTTGACTTTGATGGCACCTTAAGGTCTATTTTGGTAATTCTACGTGGCATACAGTCTACTGCATCAGTGGATACATCTTCGGTAGTAACGAACAGCCATGACAATTGGGTCACGATGACCTACATTTCACGCTTCATTGACTTTTGTTAAATTCTGCATTAAAATTCATTTCCAAGAATACTACATGCAGCACATATAGACATGAAACTATCAGTTGATACCACCTACTTGACAGGAAAGTCTATGGAAGCCTGCCACATCATCCATATTGAGTTCCTGTTCCATGAATGGCATGGCCGCAACAAATTTTTATAGTCAATATGGCCACCACAAAAAAAAAAAGCTTATTTTCCCGCGCTCGCGCGGGTTCAATGTATAGTCATCTATAAAGAGACGATAAATATTCTCCAATTCTATTTAAATCTCATAGACGTTAACGTTATTATTACCTTTTTATGACATTGGTTTCCATAACATGTAGTCAATCCAAATAAATTCCAAGATGAAGGCCGGTTGGCCGAAACGTCGGAAGATCTGTGTTAGAGTTTTTTAAGTATATATATATATATATATATATACATATGTGTCAGCCAGTTTTAATTCGTCTGAAGCGTTACATGTATGTACTACATATATATAGGCTAACGTTTTAGCAATGATCCCTATAAAATGTGCTATCATGCGGGATGGGAGTGTTGGCCGTCTTCTCGGTTTGGGTGGCGGCGATAGTATCAACTCTAATTTGGTCATAGACGGGACGAAACGTGCGGTAATTCGGAACATGTTTTCGTGAATTTGTAGTGATTTCGGGTTGCTTTTTTTTTGTGAGAATGGCAGAATCGAGTTTTTTTCCAATACTATAATAACAGCAATTTTACACGATTAACATGTATGTAAAATTTATATAGTTTAAAGGTTTCAATCTTTTAAAAGGTATTTTTTTTAATAAATTTGGGTCTCATAATATGCATCAGTTGGATAATTTCGGGTCTATTTTTTTTTGTTTTGACGGATATTTTCGGTTCTGGTTTTGCAATTCAAAGATGCACTTCCCATCAATTTAAGATTTTAGTACCGATCTCCCGTCCCTTTCCCCCAAGATTCTAATGGGTGTTATCTTCAGTCATATCAAATCGTCCGTCGAATGAACATGTACTAAGAAATCTGAAGTTTATATTTATTTAAGCACCAGATCAGTCTGTTTTTATAGAAAAAATCGGTTTAGCAACCTTTGAGCTGCCTTGATCTACATTTTACATTTAACTGTTTTTTTTTTCAAATTCATTTATTTATTTCCATTCTGTGTTCATCTTATGTGTAGCAATTTCTTCGCTGAATGGTAGGCTAATTCGTTGCACAATAAATTCTATTCATGTCCAAGATAAATCCGCAGAGAAAAAAACTAGTTCTTCGCGTGCAGCACAAAACTATTCGCTTTAAACATAATTAAATTAAGATTAAAATAGTTTATTTCAAAATATTTCAAGCCATTCCCAAATATATAGGTTAGACCTCAATATCCCAGGACTGAGATATAGTCCCAATTATCTCATTTTCGCATGCCTTCCTCATGCTTTTCAAAAATTTTCATATATGAACTGTAAAACCATTTTTTTTTTCATTTAGAATGATGTGTTTGAAAACTTCAAGGTTATGGCCAGACACAGTATAATATTTCTGCTATTTTAGCTGGAATTCATATGTCCCTTTGGTATCTTTCGCCTCTCTTTTATAAATTAAAAAAAAAAAAGTTTTATTTCGTTTCAATTTGTAGCATTTCGTTTCGTTTCGTTTTGTGCTATTTCGTTTCGTTTCTTTCCGTTTCTATTTTGTTTCGCACTTTACAGGAAACCCGTCAGATTTGCTCTAAATGCTTTAGTTTTTGAGATAAAAGCCAAAAACTGCATTTGACCCGATTCTCTATTTTTAGCCACAGCGGCCATGTTTGTTGATGGATCAAAACTTTGGATACAATTTACAAACTAAATACCCTAAGGAACATTCAGTTAAAGTTTGAAAGAATTGGCCCAGTGGTTTCAGAGAAGATCTTTGAAATAGTTTACGACGACGGACGCCAAGTGATGGCATAAGCTCACATGGCCTTGTAGGCCAGGTGAGCTAAAAAGGTATTTTTATCGTTTCCATCACTACTGTATACTATATGCGAAGTTTGAACCGTTTGAAATGTAAATATCCCAGGTGTGATTCACACTTGGGCTGCTCCGTTACGAGTAATGGGACCGATTTGTACCTCCGCCGAGTCTAAAAATATCACAGGAGCTACATTATTGTAGCTAATATATCTCATCTCAATACACGGGTATTTAAACCGAGGCAGCCCAAGTTCTAGCACAAATACAACTGAGAATTTCATATGATAACTATATGTCTAGATCTTTATCTATACTATGCAGTATCCCATTTCCTGACCTGATTACAAATCACTCACCCTTGCCTGTTCGGTTAAAAAAAATACACTGCACAATATTCAGTACATGTGGTTGAACCAAGGGCGCAGCCATGTTGAATTGCAACATCCAATGAAATCCGTCATTACAAATATTACCCAGAATGCAATATTATTGAATCTATATATTTTTTACATTTATACATAAAATATTGCACATAAATATTTTTTTTAATATATATAGAAAAATATTGCATATATATTTCTAAGTTTTGAACATAAATTTTTATACGACCGCAAAATTTTTGCGGTCGTATATTGGTATGACGTTGGCGTCGTCGTCGTCGTCGTCGTCTGCGTTGTCGTCCGAAGACATTTGGTTTTCGCACTATAACTTTAGTATAAGTTAATAGAAATCTATGAAATTTAGACACAAGGTTTATGACCACAAAAGGAAGGTTGGGATTGATTTTGGGAGTTTTGGTCCCAACAGTTTAAGAATTGGGGGCCAAAAAAGGGCCCAATAAGCATTTTTCTTGGTTTTCGCACAGTAACTCTAGTATAAGTAAATATAAATCTATGAAATTTTAACACAAGGTTTATGACCACAAAAGGAACGTTGGGATTGTTTTTGGGAGTTTTGGTCCCAACAGTTTAGGAACTAGGGGCTAAAAAGGGCCCAAATAAGCATTTTTCTTGGTTTTTGCACAATACCTTTAGTATAAGTAAATAGAAATCTATGAAATTTAAACACAAGGTTTATGACCACAAAAGGAAGGTTGGGATTGATTTTTGGAGTTTTGGTCCCAACAGTTTAGGAATTAGGGTCCAAAAGGGTCCAAAATTAAACTTTGTTTGATTTCATCGAAAATTGACCTATTGTGGTTCTTTGATATGCCGAATCTAACCGTGCATTTAGATTCTTAATTTTTGGTCCCGTTTTCAAATTGGTCTACATTAAGGTCCAAAGGGTCCAAAATTAAACTTAGTTTGATTTTAACAAAAATTGAATTCTTTGGGTTCTTTTATATGCTGAATCTAAACATGTACTTAGTTTTTTTATTATGGGCCTAGTTTTCATTCGAAATTTGCCAATATAAAATTTGCTGATGAACCTTTTTTGTTTATCTCATCTAAACTGCTTTTAAATTATGTATATTTAAAATTTGCCATCCATGACTATGATGTCATTTTCTATTTTAATATGTTATAGTGTATTTAAATGGGCTGTTATGGTTGCAAAATATAAAGAAATGGAGGGGGGGGTTGAAAACAAAATTTAGGGGGTGTGGTTGAAAACAAAATTTAGGGGAGTAAATGAGAAATTGGGGAGGGGGCATTTTTTTCTCATTTTATATTTCATAAATTAAAAAGAAAATTTCAAATTTTTTTAGCAAAAAAGGGGGGGATGTTACAATAAATTTTATTGTTTTTTTTGGGGGGGGGGGTCAATGTGCAACTTCATAGTGTATTGCACAAAAGCTAAAAAAGGGGTAAATTATTATTTTTTTTGGGGGGGGTGGGGGGTGGGTCAATTCTCCAAAGCATATTGTATTGCACAAAAAGCAAAAAATTGAATATAAATTGAAATCATATGACCAATTCTAAGTTCTTTGATTTTAGTTATTCTGTGTCAGAAACCTATTATGTGTCAAATATTTCAAGAAATTTTCAATTGTACAGTATTGTGCAATAGCAAGAAATCTTCAATTGCACAGTATTGCGCAATAGCAAGAAATTGATAAGTGTGCCCAATTTTAAATTGGTTATTTCTGATTTATATATAAAAACAAATAATACTGATATGGTTTGAATAGACAAATTAAAAATTTTTAAGTTCTTAGACAACATTCATTCTGTGTCAGAAACGTATGCTGTGTCAAATATTTATTCACAATCCAAATTCAGTATTGTATCAAGCTTGAATGGTGTGTTCATAATTGCCCCAACTATTCAGGGTTCGACATCTGCGGTCGTATCTAGCTGCGCCCAGCGGAGCATTTTATTATTTTTTAAATATATATTTGTAAGTTTTGAACATATTTTTTTTAATTTTTGAATATAAATAGAAAAATATCGCATATCGATCAATCAATCTTTACCAAAAGGACATTCAAACTCATAAGTCAAA
Organism: Mytilisepta virgata; assembly: GCA_028015205.1. Classification (NCBI taxonomy): domain Eukaryota; kingdom Metazoa; phylum Mollusca; class Bivalvia; order Mytilida; family Mytilidae; genus Mytilisepta; species Mytilisepta virgata. The sequence continues at coordinate 32,956,439 of CM051512.1, forward strand.
AAAGAACTGAACATGGCATGGCAAAAAACGACAAAAAGACAAACTACAGTATAAAAAACACAACGTTGAAAACTAAAGACTGAGCAACACCAACCCCACCAAAAAACCGGTGGTGATCTCAGGTGCTCCAGAGAGGATAGTAGATCCTGCTTCACCTGTCGGGGTGCTTATGTAAGTACAGACCCTGTATTAAGTCTAATTCGGTAGGTCACATTTGAGCAAAAGAGGACGAGATTCTGCTCAATACAACTAGAACATATCCGTCGTCATCTATGAAACAGATATTCCAAATGGAATTAATTACCCAAACAAACCTGAATAAGCAATATTTCCAGAAGATTTTAAGGTCAGGTGCTCTAGAAAAACCGTAGAGGTCAAAAGTTAATATTCTCTCATTCGTGGGTGATTCTCTGTCTCTCTGTCACACCCACCCACATGCCTGATGAAGTTAATTTATGATCTGTTGATATATGTCTTATCAATATTTACCTTTGGAATTCAATCCAATTAACAGTATTTAAGGAATTGACTGTCTTATACTTTCAATACAAGTTTGTATAAACAAAATGAAATGTGGGAAGTACGTAATCCATTCAGCAACACAAAAACAAAAGTCGTCTAGATGACCACATACATTGGACAGTGATCTATGCTAGGAGCCAAGATTCTTAAAAAGTTATGAATGCAAAAAAATAATATCAAAGATATACCTCAAAATGACAAAAACATGAAGAAATTATACAAAAAGTATGAATAAAATATCTAACTCCAAGGTAAATTCAAAAAGGGGGAAGTCTATATAACCTGACAAAGTCAAACGCTCGACAATATCAACCAAAGGAAGGAATGGAAAACAACTGTCATATTCCTGACTTGGTTTTATAGCTAACTAAACCTCCCACTTGTATGACAGTTGTTTATAGTCACAAAAGACAATCATACGGAAGCGTATTAGCGACATACACGTTTTTTTCGTATATTTCTTCCTATGTTTGCGATATAACGCAAACCTTTCCGAGAAATTGTAAACCTTTGTGAGATAACTGTATACTGAGTGCCAATACAAACGCAACACCTACGTGTATTTTCCATTTCGTAAAAATTCAAACCGATTGATCTTCTTTGGAAGTTGACCAATCGTTCTTAGATTTTGAAGACTTCTTAGGATATGCATAGAGAAAATTTCCAGCAATTTTCAGAGCTTTACGATTTTCAGATTTTAACGTTAACAAATTTCACGTTTTTAACGAAAAAAAATGAATTTTACACTTTGGATGGCTCATTTCCACCATTATAAACCCCTTTGGAAATTGTTATTTAAAAAGTAATGCAGATTAACAATTTTCTTTTGCATTTGGTCCAGTGTTATCAAATTCGGATGAAAATTTTTGAGTTTTGATTTTGACCCTATTGAACTAAGCAACAAAAATCTGAACAGAAAAAGTCAACGAAAGACCAAATTGCTAAAGGGACGTGTAGCCAAATGTTATGGGAAAGCATTGAAATATCATTTTAGTAGTGTTATTCAATTAAGGACCAAAATGACGTGTTGCGTTTCTATAGGCCCTCAGTATATGGGAACATCAAACATATACTGTAGGTTAACACTTATCAAAATTAATTCTTTTCAAACAGTTTTTAGCCAATTAGATTAGATATAAGTTGTCCTACTATTGTAAAATCACAGTACTTGTATTAATACGACAGAAGGGACGTATTACTTTGCACAATGTCAAGGCCAATAATATGCAGGAAGGTCCCTTTTGATTTTGACGATTTTGATTGTTTGTCCTTCCAGAGTTATGGGACTTTGTTTATGAAAAAATTTGCATTTTCCAACATGTAGTACATATACTATAATTCAAGTTTGCTTTAACCAAATCTCGTCGAATTTTCATACAATGTCAGGACCAATTACGAGAATGTCTCTATCGATTTTGATGATTTCCACATTTGTCATTAACGAGTTATGGTACTTTGTTCATGAAAATTGTGCATTTTCACTTAAAACATATTAAATGGTTGCCTGGTCCGGTCGTATCATGCGCTCGTGGTAATACTAGAACAAACAGTATTGAGATCGTTCTCTCCACTTAATCCGGAAAAGAGTATTTTCTGGATCACCCGACCTTAAACTGATTTCACACTCGTTTTTCTTTGTGGCTTTAATTACCCAATCTTTATAGTTTGCTGTGATGTGCAGGACAGAAATGTCGGTTTTTTTTGTTTTTTTTTTTTTGTTGCCTTACTTACAATGCACTTGACTTGAAAGAGAGATATGGAATTTCGAAGAAGATCGTTTTATTTTTATACAAATGTTAAAACAAAAAGTATAACAATAAGAGAATGTGGCATGATTGCCAATGAGACAACTCCCCACCAGAGACCAAATAGCGCTGATGTAAGCAACCTTATGGTGCCGTACGGCCTTCAACACGGATCAAACGCCCATACTGCATAGCAAGCTATAAAGGGCCCAAAAATTACAAGTGTAAAACAATATTCAAACGAGAAAACCAACGGCCTGATTTATGTACAAAACTATAAACGAAAACAAATATGATAAACAGCAACAAACGACAACCTCTGCATTACATGATCATGACTTGGGACAGGCACATATAGCATAGGGCGGGGTTAAAATGTTTGCTGACGCCAAACCCTCCCCCTAATCTGGGACAGTGGTGTAACAGCACGACATAAGAACAAACGGTAAAAATCCGTTAAAAAGACTCAACTCATCAGATCGACACAATGTACAATAAACAACTAACAAATAGACTAAGGACACAAAGTAACGACCTGAGGGTACTCGCAGTTACTGAAAGGTAAGTTTTTCAATTGCTATAGGTGGTAGGCTAATAATTCTTTGTCTGAGATTTTCAAGCAGTTTTCTCGATATGTAACTTCTTATGATATGACTACATACCAAATTTTAAACCAATACATTATAGCATTACAGAAAAAAAATCAGAATGTGGGGTATTTAACAATAGACAGATGACCATACAAAATATCAAGCTCTAAATAAAGCATAAACAAATTTTGAATAAATTAAACAGAACTCATCAATACAATAATCTCCAAATAGAATTAAACACATTAGAATATGACATAAGCCAACCAGTGTCGGTGTTGGACAGGCACGCGCATAATTTTAATTAAATCTCGACTGGTTAATGATTAAGTTTGTTTGGATAAATTAATCAATTCCTGATCATGTATTTTCTTGTCATTTTTACAATGTATGGTGAACGTATTGCAATAGTTGAGATGCATGCTTAGCAGGGGACACTTATCCTATTGAAGCAAGTCGGTCTCGCTCCTTTTGAAGTTCATGCAATTCTCTCAGTTTTGTTGTTTACTCCTTTGCATTTATGAGATTCCAGCTACTATTGCCTCTATTTCATCTTGCTGTCTTATATTTATAATGCCATTTGTCCTTTCATTTGAATTGTAATCATTGACTCACTACTGAGCGGATAATATTATCGGAGACAACTAACAGTCTATTAACAACGAAGTTGATCCATTATTGTATTAACAAAGTAAAGATTGATTGATTGATTGATTGATTGGTGTTTAACTAATGCCTATTTCCTGGCGTTCAGTTTTTATTGGTGGAGGAAGCCGGGGTGCCCGGATAGAACCACCGACATTCGGCAGGAAAACTGACAATCCTTGTCAATTGAGATTGGAGTCGAGCACACCTGCCACGTGCATGATTCGAACTCACAACATCAGTGTAGACAGGCTAGTGATACAGTAGTTGAACTACTTAGACCACTCGGCAACCGAGGCCCCAACAAAGTGAATAAGGAGTTTTTATTGTGCAGGCATTACTAGAATTATTATAGGCAAAAGCTGCGAATGATGAACATGTATAAATGTTAAGTTTTATGAAAAAAAAGTTTAATATTTTTCATTTTGTCTAAAGGCTAAAATCTCATATCTGAAACTTTAATATAGATTTTGAAATAAATTACTCATTGCTGTATACGTGTAGGTTCATGGTTTCTTTAGATTTTTGTAGAGGGTTGGTAATTGGTTTTACTATTATATTCCCCAAATAACGAAAGTGTGCCGTGATTTACGCGCGTACAACACGTTTTGCTAGACCAAAATCTCTCCAGGTGCGTTTGAGACCAAAATGTTGTTAGGCCAAAACATTAAACGTTTTTGCGATCATTTAATGAAAAGGACACAGAAAGAACAGCCAACAGTGTATGTACTCAACAGTTACAGACAAAAAAATATCATTTGAATCCTGCAAATACAGAAACACTGACTACAAATTTAAATACAAAGCTCATTATAATTTAGTGTGCAAGAAGCGGGTTTCGTCTATATTCATTCTGTAAACCCTTCTTTTTTTTTTAAGTACGGATAATTGTAAAAATCTGTGAAAGGAGTTTGGTGATGTTTTAAAATTTGTTTTTTTTTTACATTTAAGTCTACCCATCTAAAACTTTGAAATTGTCTCAGAACTGTTTAACAACATCGATTAGCATTGAATTATATTCTGAAATTATGGATACGTGTAAAATTATAGTAAAATCTTCAATTTGCTTTAAATTTGATTTCGATTTCAGATGGTCATAAGTTTTTGTTTACTTGACCTTTGACAGTGCTGAAACGTCATTTATTTGATCTTTAATTCTGTTGAAACAACCGCATTTGATGTTGAGACACCCATTGCTTGATTGATATGTCAGACAAAAAATTCTTATCCCGCGGAAATGAAATGGATTTTAGGAGCGTTAATAAGAAATTGCAACTCAGCAGAAAACTTTAACAGGTGTCCCTTTTATAAGAAAACACAAAACACAGTAAGCTGGAAAGTTAAATATTAACTTGGCGCCTCTTACGAATGTTAAACAATATAACCAAAGTAGTTGCTTTTACAAAATGTTAAAAATTCAGGTAATTTGTATTCATGCACTTGGAGTTTTAAACCAAAGAATGATACGATTTGATTTGATTTGATTTATAAAACGTTAACTGCTGGTTTTGTAGTTTTTTGTGCTTTGGTCGATCTGATGAGTCAAGCAAGCCCTTTGCAACGGTTTTCTACAGATTGTTATTTTGTTGTGCTGTTTAGCGCTCAAAATATCTTTATCCTCGCCACATTTGTTATGCCTTTCCGAAGTCAGCAGCCTGTTATTTAGTAATTGTCGTAATTGGTTGCTGTCTGTTATATTTGTTTTTCGGATTGTTTTAGCATAAACAAGTTTTCTCGTTTAAATTATTTTTCATTTTGTCGTATCGGAGCCATTTATAGCTCATTACGGCAAGGGCTTTTCTCATTGTTGAAAGCCGTGCGGTGACCTATACTTGACAAAATCCACGTCCTTTATTCTCTAGTGGAGAGTTGTCTCATTTACAATGATGCCACATCCTCTAGTTTTATGTTATCCCCGAGTCAGCCTAGTAGTCAGTGCTATTTAGAAAATGCTGTTTTTAAATTCAGGGTTGATAAATTTGCAAATCATTATGAAACAATGATCAACTTCCTCATGCAAAGTTAGCCTTAGTTGAATATGGCTATTCTTTTTAGGTCCCTTTTGGTCAGATAGCTCCTCATGTATTCATGTTTTTATACACTCTATGATTTCAAAAGAGAGGCGGAAATTACCAAAGGGATATTTAAACTCATGAGTCGAAGACAAAATGGCATCGCCATGGCAAAAAAACGTTTGGATTCTGACAATGTTTGAGCTTTTCCGATGAAGGTAAAACCTGTAAAAGCGTTTAGAACAATCGAATCTATAAAGGGTTTTTTTTATTCACAAGTACTCTGGTCAATAAAGCAAAACTTGAAATTTCCTTTTCCTTCAGGTTTTATGATTACGAGAGATATTTGTATTACGGTATTAGATAAAAATGATAACTATCATGAAGTCTTATCATGAAGTCAGGCAACGGTAACTTTAATACAGGAAGTCTTGAATGCACCATCGAACTACACGAACCATAAACTTGGTGTTTATTGAATTTGCTTCATTCTAAATTATTTAAGTATATAGCCATTCGAAATTATTCAGAGACAACACCCATTGAACCATTTTGGTAGATACTGAACACTATTTGCAAAAAACAATATTATGATATACGAATAATAAATCAATTCTACAAAATTTTTAGCTGCTTTTTATAAGTTACTTTAAACGGACCCGTACTGTAGTCAACCAACGCACTTCTCACCTATGTAATTTCATACAAACGTAAATCAACGGACTATGTCCTCGCTAAACCGAACGAGACGCTTGAAATTGAGGTAATTTTTTGCTGGAAATAAATTATTTAAATACTTAAATTTATTTGCAACTGATAATGTCTCATCAGAAATCCTTCATCTCTTTTTTATTGGGAATGTTCAAGGGTTGTTGTTTTTTTAAGACAAAACATGACATGAAATATATTTATATAATTTAAAAGACTTGCTAAAATGTTCTCAACTTTCTTTTCGAAATAAGAGTCTAATGGAGTGAAAAGTTGTGTCAGTGAATCCGTTTTGTAATGTTCACTATTCCTACCGATGCCACTCAGTGCTCATTGTTGGAAATTGAAAGACCATCTTTTATCTTTTTCCTTAATGGTTTCTTGGACATTCTTATTGCCCGGCAGCTGCTATGTCCAAATTACCTATTGTACCAAGAAACTCAAAGTATTTGATAAAACACAATTAAAGTAACAAAATATAAATCAATTGTTTTAAAAACAATTGTAAACGGTCTTTCCCCTTCGAAACATGATTGATTGATTGATTGATTAAACATATTGGACCGGGCCTGTAGTAACAAGCGAAAATGGAATTTAGAGCTTAGATCACCTGTTTAAACACATGGGACCGGGCCTCTAAGGAACAAGCGAAAAAGGGATTGAGAGCCTAGATTCCCTGTTTAAACCAATGGGACCGAGCCTTTAGGAACAAGCGAAAAAGAAATTGAGAGCCTAGATCCCCTGTTTAAACACATGGGACCGGGCATGTAGGAACAAGCGAAAAGGGAATTGAGAACCTAGATCCCCTGTTTAAACACATGGGACCGGGCCTCTAGGAACAAGCGGAAAAGGAATCTAGAGCCTAGATCCCCGGTTTACATACATGGGACCGGGCCTCTAGGAACAAGCGGAAAAGGAATTGAGAGCCTAGATCCCCGGTTTACATACATGGGACTGGACCTCTAGGAACAAACGGAAAAGAAAAGGCAGGGCCTGGATCTCTTTTTTTCGGTTCCGTCCAACATGTTTATTTGTATTCAAATTATGATATTTCTAGGAACATGCAAGGATTTAAACACCCCTTAAAAAATATCCTTGCATTTTCCTTTATAAATGTCCTTCTTTTTTATAAGGTCACCCGGGATTTATGTTTTATTTATTTGTTGTGTGCATTTTTTTTAAATTTTTTTTTTAATTTGTAGGAATACTGACTTACATTTTGTCTTGTAGTTTCACTTTCTATATTTGAATGTGGAATGTTTTAAAGGCTTTCAAAGCCTTTAAATCACAAGGAAAACCGTGTTTGGGGAGATAACTCTTACAGAGAAACGCATTCGGTTATTTTTTCAAAGGCGCATAATCTGTGCAATATCATATACCAAACATTTAAGCGACATCCTGCGAAACAAAAATTACACGCAAGAAATAAAAGTGGCGAAAGAAGGAAAAAAAATAATAATCAGAACAAAATCAATAAGTCTTTCCACGGAAAAGTGGAAAAACCTAATTATGGTAGGTCGATAATACATGAAACTGGAGAATAAAAGGAATTACTAAAAAACATTGGACAGTACAACAGATCACAACAACACCCAGGTCCTCAGAGAAAATATAGACGTACAAACAAGACAAATAATAAAGACCAACACATGGTCCAGATACCCTGACATGGTAGTGGCACAACATGTGCTGGGGTTTATTAACCCAGTTATACCTGCATGCAAATTTTCTCCTTTGCCTTTCTTGACTATATGTCCCAAGTGGAAAGTTTTGTCCCTATTTGTTTTTAAAATGAAAGGTTAAGTAACTGTTATGGATATCATTTGTTAATATATGAGTGAAATTTTACTAGTACCGCGTGTCTCAGGAACGTCCGTCTTTTTCGATTCTTCACCTATTCCCCCTTCCAACTTTTTATTTCGGAATCTTTTATGATATGCAGAGTCAAGCACACTCAACTATGTATGCCGACATGTGTTTATGTTCCTTATTTATGTCAAGTGCCTCGTCGGTGGTTGTTTTGTGTCATTTCTTAATTCTTTTGTTAGTTGAAGAATTTGGCGTTAATTGGAGATCTTTGATTATTTCTGTTTAATGTAATAAATTTTAAATATCTTTATACTGAAAGGATTTAGAGCTTGACATATTTACCCGTTTTATGTTGAAGACTGTATGTTTATCTATAAATTTATATTTGGTTGCTTGTGTCGTCTCTGTGCTTCTGTCTCATTGAGATATACCCCAAACACTCCTTTTACCTAAGTTCAAATTAGTACTTATACCTTTAATAGGCTCTTGTCTCAGAACAGCAACTTAAATTCTTAAGGTGGAATTATACATAAGGTCAATGTGGTAGTTAACGGCAAATTATTTTGTCTCTTCCGGACCGAAATTCTACAAAATAGTTGTAAAAACAAGCATAATTTTTCTGAGATTAATAATAACATGTACATATACTAATAATCTAAAAATCATGGGGATCATCTAATTTACTGTACTGCTTATTTTGTTTGTTTTAAAGGACTGACTACAAAACCGTTATTCTAAATACAAGGTTTAAAATCGTCGTTCATAAATATAGAAGCGAAATTTGACTGCTAAAACTTGTTTCACCTTTTTAGTATATTTAAAGTGATTACTGTACAGAAGATGGGGTACGTGTATCTATTTTGAAAGTAGGACATGACCTAAAATCAACTGCACAACTATACCCAATACATGTATTCTTTAATGCACCCTAACATATACGGTTTACTGTTCCATCGTTATAAAAGGAATACTAACTGGAGGAATCAAATTAAATTGTAACAAGGAATTCCATATTTAACAACTACGGATCCTTATTTGTCTCATACTGATAAAGGGTTGTTGTGTTTAAAATCTAGCGCTGGAAATGTTAACTCTATCATCGAATATGTAAACCTTAAATATAAAAACACAAGGTCATGTTTTTTTCTGACTGTTAATGACGTCTTTACACTAAATCCATTGGATGTTGGATGTGTACTAATTGATAGTTTAGTCTTAGATACATGATTTTTTTATTAGTTGTTATTGGCTTTGAACTAGCTGTCAGCAACTGCGAGTACTCTCAGATCTGTACTTAGTTTCTTTTTTGTTGTGAGGATGTATAAATACCCTGCCACTTTCAGCCTGTGTTTTTGTTACTTGTTTTTTTTTTTTTTTTTGCTTTGTATCGATCTGATGAGTTAAGCCTTTTATTTTTTTTTAGTTCCTTCATATCTTGTTCTGTTATACCACTGTCCCAGGTTAGGGGGTGGGGGTGGGGGGTTGGGAGCCACCAAACATGTTTAACCCCGCCACATTCTGTATGTGCCTGTCCCAAGTCAGAAGCCTGTAATTCAGTGGTTGTCGTTTGTTGTTGTATGATATATTTGTTTTTCGTGCATTGTTTTGTACATAAATCAGGCCGTTAGTTTTCTCGTTTGAGCTATTTTACATTTGTCATTTCCGGGCCTTTTATAGCTGACTATGTGGTATGGGTTTTGCTCATTGTTGAAGGCCGTACAGTGCCCTATAGTTGCTAACTTCTATGTCATTTGGTCTCTGGTGGAGCGTTGTCAATTATACCACATCTTCTTATTTTTATACTTAGCGCTAAAGTTGTAAACTCCAACACTCAGACGCGGATCCAGGATTTTTGAAAAGGGGCGTGCTAAATATCGCCGAGCGTAGCGAGACGAAAAAAATTGGACGATTTTATGCAATCAAATGGGGCGTACGCCCTCTACGCCCCTCCCCTCTAAATCCGCCACTGCTACTTATATTAAAATTCAGTGCGGAATACAAAAGAAGATTATAAGTTCCCTCGCTTGAGATGTTAAGTATTGCGCTGCAGGTCAAAATGCAAAATCTGAAACTGTACAGTCATGTGCTAGAGATGATAAGTATAACGCTGGATATTTATAGTCGAGCGCTTGAGATGATAAGTACATGTATAGTCCAGCGCTTGAGGTGATAAGTACAACGCGCTATAGATGATAAGTACCACGCTGGATATGTAAAGTCCAGCGCTTGAGATGCAAATTTAGGCCCCTAGGATTCATTAATTGTTGGTAGCTGTCTTTCGTTTATTTATTTTTTTTTATCAATCATCAGACCGTTTGTTTTGTTTTTTTTTGTTTTTTTTTATTTGCATTGTTTCACATTTCGGGGCGTTTAAATATATAAATGGTACGGGTTTTTTTTTCATTGTTGAATGCCGTACGGTGACCTATAGCTGCTGAAATTCACGTCATTTCGGCATACTTGTCGATAAGTCCCTTTTAGTCCCGAACAATCACTATGTATTCTCAATGCCCAAAATATTTACATGTTACACAAATTCATGACAAATATTAATTAATATGATACATGATACGTAATTCTCTAACAGCCCTTTATGGCCTTACATTGGCAAAAAGAAACCCCGAATCATGTTGCACAACTATATTTTTGCGAAGGTACTTAGGTCGTTATGGGGGAGGGGATACTATTGTTCACAGGGTGTTTAATGTACGATGGACACATAGTGGAATACTTATATAATAATCCACAAGAATAAAAGAAGACTTGATTTGGTTCACATTGTTTATGTAAATTCCATCATTTATAATTAAAGCTGTATAAAATATAAAGAGACACAACTTCTTATAATCAAGATTTATTTGTTTTACAAACACGACCACAGTGCACATTCTATGAGGTTCTTATTTCACTCGTTACATCACTCCCGGGCTAATAAAAATTCGTAAACACTCGAATTTGATGAATTGTAGAATTAATTGATATAAATTGTATATAAAATTTTCAGAGTATGGAAAGAAAAAAAAATTAGCATAAGATAAACAACTGTGAACACATTTTTGAAACTAACTACATGTAACTAACTAAAATATAACATACAATTAATGAATCAAGGCGTCATGAAATGTATTTCATTGAAACAAATAGCTGTGTAAAATGTTGAAAAAAAATCAAGCTCAAGCTTGTAATGTAACAGTAATACATATAAAAATCATTTAAGCCTTTAAACACACCAAAATATATTAAACATCGTTAGATTGATGCGACTTTTGTAACTATTTTGTTTGGTACCATTTGTAAAATAGTAAAAAGTATAAAAAGATTAACAACATGCGTCATTTATTTTACACGTGTGCTCACAAGAAGGGCGTTCTTTATCAAGAACATTCTTATCAATCAATTCTAAAAATAAGTCACAACAAATGTTTAACGTACTCCAGAGTAAATAAATTTCTCTTTCCACATTTGTCTCCGCCCATTGTGTGCATGGCTTCTAGTTGAACTTATCAAACAAACGATGAATAATAAATGATCGATTAAAATAGTATCATGCAAAAAATGAACTAACTAAATAATGGTATGCAAAATGCCGGGAAAAAGTAAAAAAAAGAAAATTACAAGCAATGTAACACAAAAAAACAACAAAAAAACAAATGATATAAGTAGAATATAATGGGATATAAAAAACACAATACAAGCTCATTTAGTAGTAGGAATTTTCCTATGCATTTGTTTAACATATTCCTGACACTTTTCATTTTACCCTCGAGTTTTGTGTTGTGTCGTATCCTAGCCATTTCAGACGATATTTTTGTTTCCTTGTTTCTTTTTTCGAAGTATTTTCTCCACTACAAACAGATCTGTGTTGTCTATTTCAAATTATAGGAAAGTTCTGTTGTAAATGCGTTTATTTATTCATCATTCGTAGTAAAACGTAGTAAACATAGAAAAGTTATTTCCAGAGAATTCATGGTTACATCATACGTTGAAATACATCTTGTACATCCTTTATCACCAGAGAATCATCTAAACTCTACATGTCTAAACGTCAAACGATTTACTGAAAAATACAAAGAAACCCTACTAAATATGGATTCCTAACGTAGAAAATATACACAGAAAAACAATCATAATATCAGCATATAAACAATAGTTAAACCTTCAACAATCCCACAATAAACATAATTCAAATCAGCAATAAAATATACAATGTGTGTGTTTTGTGTATGCTGTTGTATGTATGTGTCCAATTTATACCGATTCAACAAAAAAAATATAATTTTCTATTAACACTTTACATAGAGTGATTCCAATTAAACCAATGTCAAGGTCATTTAAAAATACCTGAGACAAAATCGATCTACTTATAAAACATACTCTAATAAATCAAAAATACTTTATTATACCATTTAAACTTTACCGATAATAATAAAAATGCTTTATAACAGCAAAAATTAACTTTATAATGTAAAAGGACTCACCAATTTAGAAATATTTCCATAAACAACACAAGTAAATTTATCGTACAGGTGAATGTTTATCTCTGAATTAACGCATAGAAAATCACTGGTGAGTATGAGAATCGTCAAAAATGAAAATTGAAAATTATAAAAGTAGAAAAATTGTATGGACATTACATACCAGCTCCCTAATTGTACAGCTAGAGCGGAACAATTACAAAAATATATATATAAACAATTGACTTCAAAAATTCAATGTCAAAACACAAATACCAAGATAAGTTCAACAAAAAGTCAAATATTCAAATTCACTGTCCCAATACACTTCAAGTTACTCATAATTAACATCAGTCAGATTCTAGTAATGTGCATAACTTGTCAACCGGACGAGTTAGAATTTTGCCTCCAATCCTTAACTTTACTTGACGCACAAGTCCTTTCTTATCTACAATTGTTTCTGTAACAAGACCCATCGGCCAGGAATTACGTGGGGCATTATTGTCAACCACTACAACAATATCACCAACAACTAAGTTTCGTCGCTCCTTGCACCATTTCTGACGTTCTTGTAACATAGGGAGATATTCCCGTACCCAACGATTCCAGAATAAGTTAGCCATATACTGAATTTGTCTCCATCTACGACGGCAGTAATTGTCCGTTTTTGAGAATAGTCCTGGAGGCAAACTCGGCTTGCGTTTCATTAACAACAAATGATTAGGTGTCAGTGCTTCTAAATCTTTCGGATCGTCTGAAACCATCGTAATAGGTCGGCTGTTGAGTGTCGCTTCGATTTCACAAAATATAGTACTTAAACCATCATCATCAAGCACTTGTTCGCGAATGACGCTATTCAAAGTCTTGCGCACACTTCGTATTAGCCTTTCCCATATTCCACCAAAGTGGGAACCCGCGGGAGGGTTGAATCTCCAATCTATATTCCGTTGCAACATAAAACGGTCAATCTGATTTGTATTCCATTGGTCTATAGCACTTCTCAATTCACGTTCAGCACCAATGAAGTTTGTGCCATTGTCCGATCTTATCTTTTCTACCTGACCACGTCGAGCAATGAATCGTCGTAGAACATTTATATACGAACTAGTATCGAGAGACGAAGCGACTTCCAAATGAATGGCTCTACTGGAAAGGCAAGTGAATATACAGCCATAACGCTTCACACGACATCTACGTTGCTTCACCTCGAAAGGACCAAAATAATCCACACCAACGTTCGTAAAAGGTGGATCGTCCGGTGTTATACGATCAGGCGGTAAGTTTGCCATTTTCTGTTCACCTACTGGTGCACTCAATCGGCGACACACGATACATTTCGAAATTAATTTCCTTATTGCTGACGGTGCGTTAATCAACCAGTAGTTCTGACGCAGAGAGGCTAGTAAATGGTTTCTGCCGGCATGTTGCAAATCAAAGTGTAATTGTCTAAGAATCAAGTCGGAGATATGATGTCCTTTAGGTAATATCACTGGATGTTTAGAGTGTTCTGGCATACTAGACTCTATTAAACGTCCTCCAACACGAAGAAGATCGCCATCCATAACCGGATCTAGTTTGCGAATACTGCTTGAAACTTTAATCGGGTTGTTACTAGTAAGTGAACATATTTCATCGTCGAATTCTTGTCTTTGTACATAAGCTAGAATAGCATGTTCGGCATCCTTCATATCTTGAAGTGAAAGTCGATTACAGTTTTTCGATTCCGTCGATTTACTATGTGCAAGTTTCTGTCCATTTACACGTTCTAGTAAAGTTTTTCGTACTCTGAGAATCCATGCTACACTTCGTTTGAGTAATGTCCAAGATGAGTGATAATTTATAAGTCTATCGACTCCGGTCTGATTGTCCTTCTGTTGTTCAGACTTGATCGTTCGCACAGTCGCTTTTTTAACTTCCGGATCATCGTCACATACCTTGTCGCAAATATCTGACGGTGACTTCGGCCACGAGTCTTCATCTTTCCATAGAAATTCTGGACCTTTAATCCAATTTCGCGTTTTCATTTCTGATGACGTCAGACCTCTAGAGGCATGATCTGCCGGATTAAGTTTAGTGTTCACATAACGCCAATCATCAGTTTCTGATCCCTCGTGAATTACAACAAGTCTGTTTGCAACAAATGTCTGAAATCTAGTATCTTCATTTCTGATGTACCGTAAGACTGACATGCTGTCGGTCCAAAAGAATGATCGGTCGATAGGTATTTCTAGTTCCTTTAGTAGCATCGTGTTAGTTCTGACGGCAACAGTCGCTGCTGTGAGTTCCAGACGTGGAATCGTTACCGGTTTTAACGGTGTAACACGTGCTTTTCCGGTCACAAACGAACAATGGACTTCACCAAATACATTTTCGGTACGGAGATATGTCACTATACCATATCCGCTTTCGCTCGCATCAGCAAAATTGTGTAACTGTGCGTTTCTGAGTCCATATCGGGTTTGTCTAAAACACCTTTCTACTCTAAAGTCTGACAAATGTTGTAAGTCGTTAAACCATGACGAGAATAACGCTTCCAATTTCGGGAGAATCGGATCATCCCAGTCCAGATGAAGTCGGCATAATTCTTGCAGAATTATTTTGGCACGGAGAACAAACGGTGCTAGAAATCCTAGGGGATCGTAAACGCTGCTGACCATAGACAAAATACCCCTTCTGGTTTTCGGCTTTTCCTTCACGGAAATCTTGAAACAAAAGGTATCTGTTTCAGCGCACCACTGAATACCTAAGGCACGATCAACAGGAAGAATGTCTTGGTCGAGATCTAAGTCCATAACTGCCTTCGATATATCTGTAGTCGGTATCGATCGCATCACATCTCTGTTGTTACTTATCCATTTTGCAATACGAAAACCACCACGACTCAATAGAGACTGTAGATCTTGAACTATGCCTACGGCTTTGTCTACGCTACTGACGGACTTAAGACAATCATCTACGTAGAAATTTCTCAATACTGTATTGATCACGTCGTCATTGAAATGTCCTTTACCATCTTCAGCGGTTTTTCTAAGAGCGTAGTTGACACAACTAGGCGAAGATGTCGCCCCGAACATATGTACATTCATTTGAAATTCAGTAGGTTCATTGTGGGTGTTCCCGTTTTTCCACCATAGAAATCGTAGATAACTAGCATCTTCTCGTGGTACACGTACTTGGTGAAACATACTGTCAATATCACCTATTATCGCTATCTCATCTTGTCGGAATCGTATCAGTGTTCCTATCGGTATTTGTCAAGTTAGGGCCCTGAAGCAAGCGATCATTCAAAGAAGTTCCTTGAAACCTAGCCGCACAATCGAATACGACTCGAATTTTCTTCTTTCTCGGATGAACGACACCATGATGGGGCAAGAACCAAACATGCCCGTCTGATTTCGCTAAATCGTGACTTGAAACTTCTGTTGCGTATCCTTCATCAATAACCTTACTCATGAACGCTACATAGTCATTATGAAATGTTTTGTCTTTCTCAAAACGCCTGGCAAGATGGTTTAGTCGCTGTTCTGCCTGTCGCCTGTTGTTCGGCATAACGTTGTTCTCATTCTTGAATGGCAAGTCAATAATGTAATGTTTATCTTTTAACACAATAGACTTCGAAACGAGATCTAAGAATTTTCGATCGTCCATAGAAGGAGACTGCACATCGTCGATAGTCTTCTCGTTGAAATCATGGTTGAACTGATTTCTGAGCTGTTCTTCTAAAGATACGGCGTCAATGCGGTTACACGCGACTTTACGTAAGTCATTGTCGGATGTAACATTCAAAGGTCCGTTTATCACCCAACCTAACAAAGTTTCTACAGCAAACGGTCCGTTTTCTTCACTAGGTACAACTGTCCACGGCTCCATAGCTCGCGGTACATTGATTCCAATCAACAGGCCAACATGATCGTTCTTAATCCTTTCAAGCGGAACATCTCGCAAATACGACCAACCTTGAATGTCATCAACATGAACTATGTCACTACTATTTACTGGTAACGTTTCCTGAGAAAATACGGGTGGAAGACTAACAACATTGTCACCGCGTAGATTGCTAATTTCTAAGCCGGACACTATATAACAATCCTGTTCCGTACTTTGTCCCATAGTAGTCAAACTGAGTTTCGTTTTCTTCCCGATCAAGTTAAGACTTCGGATAATGTTCTCTGAACAAAACGTTGCTGTGCTGCCAGTATCTAGAAACGCATAAGTCTCGACAAAATCATCACTGTTAGAAACCTTAACCCTTACTGGCAATATCGGTAGAGCCTGACGAACGCTATCGCCAGCTCCCATACGCGTAGTAGAGTTCTTCACTGACGACGGACTAGGTTGACTCGGTTCTCGAGGATCGACATGGAGTACTGATGGGTGATCCCTTCGACATACTGAACACGATTGTCTTTCACTACACTTACTTTTCGGGTGTCCATACTTCATACATGCGAAACATAAACCCTTCGACTTGAGAAATAAGTATCTGTCTTTAAGCGGACGTAGAACAAGTTTGTCACACTTATCCAGAGAATGTAAGTTGTTTTCACAATACAGACACGGTCTAGAAAAAGCTTTCTCTCGAACGGGCTTCGCTTCAAATTGTTGAGTTATAGGCGGAATAACAGTTTGTTTACGCACCTCCAATTCTGATGTGGCCATCGCAACCGCGGATCTAGAACCAAGTGATCGAGGTTTAGTGTCATTTAATCGTCTATTTCGATATGATTGTGACGGTACACTAAGAACGTCCTTGCCGTAAATCGGATCATTCGCTTTTTTAGCCTCACGCTTCACAAAGTCTACTAAATGATCAAACTTTACTGTGGTGTTTCGACTTCTGATATCATACACTACGTTTCGCCATTTTTCTTGTAAATAATAAGGAAGTTTCTGAACTAAAAGTTTCAAGTTTTCAGAGTATTCTAATACTTTCGCCGCATCTACGTTATAAACGGCATACAAACACTCACGTAGAAATATCGCAAAGTCATCTAACGATTTCGGACTATCTGGTTTGATCATCGGCCAGTTTATCGCTTTCTTTACATACGAATGCGCGATTACATCTGAATCTCCGTATCGATCGGTGAATTCTGTCCAAATAGCGTCGTAACCTTGTTTGGCATCCATATGAGAAAATCCAGTAGCGATTCTATTCGCCTCCCCACTAGTAAACTGTAGGAGATAATTCAATCGTTCATCGTACGAATCTGTGTTGGACACTATCCTGGCCTCGAATTGTCTCTGGAACGATTTGAATGTCATAGGGTTTCCTTCGAATACCTTTATATCGGCTTTAGGCTTATTTAGCTCCTTTGCGATAGAAAGACTAGTCAAATCTAATAGTTCAGGTTTGTCATGATAATTTCTAGTAGACGGTATCTGAGGCTGTTTATCGGTCCGCACAGGGTGATACATCGGTTTTACGTAAGTCTCTTCCGAATTATCAGCTTCTTTCGGAATGAAGGACGGAACAGTCGGATTCAACTTAAACTGAACGTCACGTGGTTTGTCATATGCTTTAGCGTTTCCACTAGAACCAGTCTTATCGGCCTTTAACAAGTTTTCTGCAATACGTTCATCCTCGAGAATACTACGTTCTAAATCCTCGATTACCTTGGATTTAGCATCGCTAACTTGAAGCTCGGTCTTTATGTCTAGTTCTTCTTCTTTGAGACGCAATTTAAGCTTAGCTTCCTCAAGCTCTCTTTTCTCTTCCAACGATTTAGCACGCGCTAAAAGTTCGGCCTTTCGTTGATCTTCTTTTAACTTGACCATAGAAATTTGACTAGCTACAGAGTTTTGTGAACCACCGGATCTTACACTTCTAGTAGATCGAACGGATCGAGCCTTTTTAGGAACAGTTGTCTCTGTGTGTGTTGAAAACCACGTTTGAGCATAACTATTAAACGATCTAAACATATTGTTCTGTTCTTGAAACCTCGAGTCATCTGCATGTTTATCGCTCGGATTGTCAATCAAGTTTCTACATTCATCGTGAATGAGTAAGAGTTCATCGTATTCCGATATCCACTTTGAATACAAAGGTCTAGCTGATTGAACATCTGTTGATTCTTTAAATATTATTTCAAGTTCACTAGTAATAGCAGTCAAGTTTTTAATCAACCTCTTTCTTTCCGATTGTTTTAAGTTCAATGTATACGAGAGTCCCTTTTCTGTGTATTTACGTTCACGTTGACTTTTATTAGTATCATCAAAGTCACCTTCCTCATCGTCTGTAAAATCCATCATGAGGATTTCTAAATTGTAAATAATTGTGTTGTCTATTTCAAATTATAGGAAAGTTCTGTTGTAAATGCGTTTATTTATTCATCATTCGTAGTAAAACGTAGTAAACATAGAAAAGTTATTTCCAGAGAATTCATGGTTACATCATACGTTGAAATACATCTTGTACATCCTTTATCACCAGAGAATCATCTAAACTCTACATGTCTAAACGTCAAACGATTTACTGAAAAATACAAAGAAACCCTACTAAATATGGATTCCTAACGTAGAAAATATACACAGAAAAACAATCATAATATCAGCATATAAACAATAGTTAAACCTTCAACAATCCCACAATAAACATAATTCAAATCAGCAATAAAATATACAATGTGTGTGTTTTGTGTATGCTGTTGTATGTATGTGTCCAATTTATACCGATTCAACAAAAAAAATATAATTTTCTATTAACACTTTACATAGAGTGATTCCAATTAAACCAATGTCAAGGTCATTTAAAAATACCTGAGACAAAATCGATCTACTTATAAAACATACTCTAATAAATCAAAAATACTTTATTATACCATTTAAACTTTACCGATAATAATAAAAATGCTTTATAACAGCAAAAATTAACTTTATAATGTAAAAGGACTCACCAATTTAGAAATATTTCCATAAACAACACAAGTAAATTTATCGTACAGGTGAATGTTTATCTCTGAATTAACGCATAGAAAATCACTGGTGAGTATGAGAATCGTCAAAAATGAAAATTGAAAATTATAAAAGTAGAAAAATTGTATGGACATTACAAGATCATTATCATGATTATCATCACTTTCTTGTTGACTAATTTCACCTGGGTTGTCAATTAGTAAAGTTGTTTTGCGGAATTTCATCGTCTGCTAATACAGCGGGTTCAATTGTATTTTCATTTTGCGGTGGGTCTTCATCTATCGGAGTGTCATGCCATACATATCCAGGTTTAAGTCTATCTACATGGATTCTGTTCTTCACAAGTTTTCCGTCGGATTTCTTTCGTAATTGTACATGAATGTCTGAAAGTTTTTGACAAATATAATACGGTCCGACCCATTGTCTGTTTATTTTTCGTCCTATTCCTGGGATTATGATCGGGGTAATTGAGGACTGTCCCTGTTCTTGTTGACCTTTTTGAGCATTTCTGCATTTCTTTCCTGTATGTTGTCAAAAGCTACTTTTCTTGCAATTTCAATGTCTTCAATCACTTGGGTGATATATTTCTTTGCAGTTCGATTAATGTCTATATTACGTAACATCGTATCGATTGGTGATTTCGGATGTCTTCCATACACTAGAAAGAAAGGTGTATAGTCTGTTGACTCAATTGTATGCGAATTGAATGAGCGGAATAAAACGGTCCCACGTTTTACTTTCATCCAGATATTTTGATAGAATATCCTTGATTGTACGCATCATTCGTTCTGATTGTCTATTACAACAAGGTCTATAACTCGATGTCTGCGTTTTCTTAACTTGCAGAAGTTTGCATGTCTCTGACACAATACTTTAGAGGTAATTAGATCCTTTGTCCGAGTGTAAATATGATGGCGAACCATGCCTACAAATGACATTATTTAAGAATGCAGTGGCTTGTGTTGTCGCTTTAATGTCTGGTAAAGGCACACGTTCGACATATTTTGTTAAGTAACATATAAACACTAAGACGTATTGGTTTTTTGATTGATCACACATCGGTAAAGGTCCCATAATGTCAGTGCTAACACGTTCAAACGGTATCGAAGATACTGGCATTGATGAAATTTGGGCTTTTACTTTGTTTTGTGGCTGTTATCGTTGTGAGCACAATTCACATGCTTTTACCCAATTCGCCACGTCTTTTCCTAGAGACGGCCAGAAGTATACTCGCTGAGTTTTGCGTAGTGTCCGGCTAATTCCTATGTGACCAGATAAAGCTCCATCATGTGTCTCTTTAAGAACTATAGAGACCAGATTTCGTGGTACTGCAATTTGAATGTGTCCTATAATGTCTCTATTGTCACGCTTTGTGTTACGTTTGTCTATATGGTATAAAACATTGTCTTGTAAAAAATAAAATGGTTGTAACAAAAGTAATGTTCGGCGTCTCTTTAATTCTTCAGGCATTATTCCTGATTTAAGAAAGTCAATAATGTCCATGTAATTAGAATCTCGGCGCTGTTGTTTTATTAGTTCATCTGTAGTCCACAGATTTTGAGGATCTGAACGAACATTGGCGCACTGCGTTTTAACCTTTGAACTTAAATTACGCACTTTTGGTAACAATGTTGGTTTTTCAGAATTCGCTGTTAACGCTGAATTTTATCATGCACAGGATACGCTGGTAAAATGTCTAAAAGTGATTCTGTGCCCTAATTACTTATATCATCACATTCGTAATCAGTACGTCTACTAACACATCAGCATTTGAATGTAACGTTCCAGGTCTGTAAACAATGTCCATTTGATATGATTGTAGTAATGCGACCCAACGAGCGAATTTCCTGGTTAGTTCTTTTAATGACAACAACATTTGAGAGCAGCATGGTCGACGACTGCTGTAAAACTGGAAAAACCGAGATAACAGTCAATTTTTTTCACACAGAGGACTAAAGCTAAGCACTCTTTCTCGGTAATTCCATAATTTTGTTCTTGTTTATTTAATGCTCGTCCCTGATAACAAATGACTTTTTCTACACCGTCCTGTTCCTGACATAAATACCTCCAATTGCAAATGAACTAGCGTCTGTGTATACACGAAAAGTTTGGTCATATTGCGGGTAGGCTAAAATCGGCGGTAAAGTCAGTAAACTTTTCAGTTGCTGGAATGCGGTTGAATAATTTACGAGGTGAAGGATAGTTCCTAATTGCTTCCACTTTTGCAGGGTCTGGGGTAATGCCGTCCTTGCTAACTATGAGTCCTAAATATTTAATCTCCTTTTTAAAAATGAACATTTTTGCGGGTGAAGTTTTAGTCCGGCGTTTTGCAATCTATCAAAAACATCTTTCAGATGGTGAAGGTGTTCACTAAATGGTTATTCTATACAATATTATCATCCAAGTATATCAAACAAAATTTGAAAGTCAGTCCACGTAACACTGTTTCCATTAATCTCTGAAACATTGCAGGGCTATTTTTAAGACTCATTGGTAGACGTTTAAATTGAAACAGTCCAAGATGACATCGTCACGCTGTAAACGGACGAGAACTAGGTTTGATTTCCATTAATCTCTGAAACATTGCAGGGCTATTTTTAAGACCCATTGGTAGACGTTTAAATTGAAACAGTCCAAGATGACATCGTCACACTGTATACGGACGAGAACTAGGTTTGATTTGTGACTGACAAAAACCACTACCTAAGTCTAAAACACTGAAAAATCTGGGTTGACTCGCACCTAAAGTTTCCAAGGCATCGTCAGTTGTGGGTAACGGATGTGCATCTAATTCCGTAAGCTGGTTAATCGATCGATAATCCACAACAAAACGGTATTCTATGTTGTTTTTCTTTGCGACAAGAAGTCACGGGGCTGCCCAAGGGCTTGTACTTGGCTCAATAATGTCTTGTTTCAACATATCATTCACAACATTTTCAAGTACTTGTTTATAATCTAGTTTATATGGTTATTGTCTAATTTGTTTATGATGCTTGGTAATATTAATTTCATGATCTAAACTGTCACATTTGCCTAGTATCAGTATCATTGTTTACACATGCATGTGTCTGTATCATTCTCTGATAAACAAATGAATTTTTCCACACTTGAATTCTTTCTAATAGTGATGGGATAATCAGACAAGTTGCACGCGCCATGAAATACTGTTCCTTTCTTTGTGTGAGACAAAGATTTAGCAACTAATAAGCCCTGTGACGCTAACCCCCGGAGACTCTGAAGAAATACCAACTACATCATCAGGTAGTTTTGGCCCTTTTATTCTAGCTATAATAACCTTTTCACACTTTGCAGGAATAGTAAAATCATCCTATGCAACTAGCTGACGTCTATTATCAAATGATACAGTTCTATTTGAAAAATCAATAATTGCTCCCTTACTTTTGAGGAAATCAATACCTAAAATAATATGAGGTTCTTATTTCACTCGTTACAATATATATCAAGTTTATATATGTTATATAAGTTTCGCTTCAGATTTTTTAGTGTTGTCTTTATACTTTTATAATATAAAAATATTTATAGTCTTTAAAAACCATAACTCTTTATATGTAAAGCTAAAATTATTGCATCTATGTCTATTGGGAAAATTTATAATTCAATAAAGAATTGATCATGAAGGCTATTAAAAAAATATGAAAGAAAGATGTTACGAAAAAATATCAGTCAGGTTCACTGGACAACAATAACTATTACGCCTTAAATTGTTCATGCTTGCGGTAAAGATGCCACGAAGAAAATTCGCTGATAGCAGCATTTTGAGTTGAGGAAGTAGGTGTGGCTTTTATGAATTCTCATTGGCTCTCAACTAGCTATATTAACAAAACTCGAAAGCTAAAATTTTATTTCAACCTTTTGACATAAACAAAAATCCAGGAAAATGCCGTCGTATGAAGAATGGACAGTTGTCTCAAAAATAATGAATGATAAAACTGAAATTCATTTGAAGTTTGACGGGGAATCAGCTGAGGATTATTTTCGATCTGGTGAGTTCTCTTTCAATAATAATTTTAGTCAAAACTTCTAAAATATAAACTATTTTTGCAATTATTGTTATTGTTAGATATAGAAACTCTGGTTTAATATAATAATTTTTTGTGAAAAAAAGCGAATCTTTTCATTTATTGTACCCCCGTGTGGGTCCCGGGGACACAATAGAATAGGCCCACAGCTCCTCGGCTTGGCGTAAGAGGCCCCTAAAGAGGCGACATGTTTGCCGTGTGTCGCTTACCCGTGTCGGTAATAGGGAGTGTTCCTGGATGGCCGGAAAAACGGTTCCGATCACCATCTGGGGCACAATCTTTACCTAGACGGGAGGCCGGATGGACCCGATTCGGTCAATCGGCTGGTCACATCAGTCCCTTTTGTAACGCGTATATATATATTTTTTTTCTCCCCAAATTGATAAATCGAATTCCAAATTACTGTTTGGCGGGATTGGTGTTGGCTAATGGGTCACAAACTTTAACAAGCTCAAAATTTCTTCACTTTTGAATTGGATCTTTATTTATTTCCATTGTTTTTGTTTTATTATTTTCTTAATATTTAAATCTAAATTATACCTGTCATTTGTATCAACTGTTTAAAATGTCTTGGTCACAATTTTTGGTTTCACAATTTCTGAAATATTTGAACAACCAGCTCAAAAATTGGCTGGATTGCCCCGGTCTGGCCACTTACTGGTCATGTCTAGCCCTCTGCTGTTTTCTCGTGGTTGTTTGAAGAGACCCATATAAACCTTTTATGACACCTCGATACCATGGGTCGGGTTAGGGTGGTGTGCAGGTATCGTATGAGATTGATGTTTTGGTTCTGGAGTCTCTGAAGATAGCCACTGACGGAAGCAGCGGAGAAGGCGGTGGCTTATGGGGTAAGGCTTCCTCGGCTTAATGAGGCCACATGTTTGCCGTGTGTGGATACCCGTAAGGATAGAGGACGGGATCCTGGTGGTTGAAACACGCCACTTTGGCCCTTACTTTATCTGAAACGGGCGGTCGGATGGGCCCGGTCTCGATCAATCGGCTGGTCACGCCAAGCCCTTTAATCTAACCTGTTTCCAGAATGCACAACAGTAGTACCATTTTCATAGGTTGGGTTTAAGAAGGCGGTGGCTTATGGGTCAATCGTGTAGATGTTACTTTGGGCGGTTGTCTTGCTGGGCAACCCCTGGCACAAGGTTTGCGCCCATTAAGAGGTACTCTATACGAGTATCTTATCCTAGTATCCCTGGTGCTTGTCGCAGATGTGACAGGCGTGCGTCGTTTTGATGTATTCTGGTATCATGGATGCTTGAGTGCATCAGGGCGATGAATCGCATCATGCTTGTCGCAAATGTGGCAGGCATACATCGTGTTGATGCTGCTCCGAGGTGGGCGGGGAGCTAGGGTAACGAAATGTATATAAATCAACATGGACTTCCAAAATAAACCAAACCAACCAACATATAAAAGAAAATTAGACAATAGCAGTGATGAGGATGACATTCCAAATAAAATTTTAAATACTACTTCTGACACTTTTCCAAGATTTATTGTACTGACAAGTTTAAATTCAGAAAAACCTTTAACCAAAATTTCCCCATTTGTTCTTCAAAAAAAAATCCAGTCTGTTGCAGGAACTGTTAAAAAGGTTAACAAACTGAAAAACGGATGTCTGTTAGTGGAGTGCACACGACACCAACAGTCTAAAAATCTGTTGTCCATGACGTCAATAATGGACGTTGGAATCTCTGCAACTCCACACAGATCACTCAATTACAGCCAAGGAATAATCCGAGACAGAGATAATGATCTCAATGACATGTCTGAAGAAGAAATTTGTGCTGAACTGAAAGAGCAACATATTACTAAAGTCAAACGGTTCTGGAAATAAAATACTTAAATTGAATACCTATCTATTTACATTCGAACTTCCAAATGTTCCTGATCACATTTACATAGGACCATATAGAATCAAAGTTGACCTATACGTCCCCAATCCTATCCGGTGCTTCAAGTGCCAGAAGTTTGGACACGGAAAAAATAGTTGCCGTGGGACGGAAAAATGCGTCAAATGTGCTGAACAGGGGCATTCCAGCTTTGAATGTGAACGCACTCCGAAATGCTGTAATTGTGGTCAGGAACATATGTCATCATCTAGAGACTGTGATTGTTATAAAAGAGAACTTCAAATTCAAAAAATTAAAGTAGAAAAACGTATTACATATCAGGAAGCTCGAAAAATTGTCTCTGCCTCGGATTCACCTTCTACAACTTCATACGCTGACAAAGTTAAATTATCTAAACCTAATAGATCTTTTGCAACTCAAACGAATTTCACTTGGCCTGACGGAACAGAATTTCCGGTTCTCGTCGCCAAACCAAACCAATCAAATGGACAAACATCTCATCCTAAACAGTCTTCATCCAGTTCTTCACAAACATCTGACACTTCTCTCTCCTCAAGTGTCAGTAATCAACAAAAGCCAACTCCTAAAAAACGGTCTTCTATATCTTCAAGCAAAAAATCACCTCAAAAACAGCCACAATCACAGAAAGTTGCACGTCCCTCATCACAAGATCAATCTAAAAAGATGAATTTTTCAAATCGCCTCTTGAAGGCTGAAAAAGGTCAAAAGGTCAACAAGTTTCGAGACCTCTGCTCAGAGTTCGACGATGATATCGATGAAGACTCTGAGCAGATGGATACATCGTCACATGAGAATCTGGATTCCATCTGGCCGGACCCATTAGTACCAGCTGAGGGTTTTGGTCCTCCAGTCACAGAATCGGGCGCTTCGCAAGAAAGACGCCACAGAAGTTGTTCAACAGATCGATCCATAAAAAAATATTCCCCAATTCGACCACCTAAAAAATGAACAACATTATTCAATGGAATTGTCGAGGTTTAAAAATTAATTTAATTGAATTATCTCTTCTTGCTCAGACTTTCCTCCCAGTTGCCTTTTGTCTTCAAGAGACTCATTTAAAAGAAAACGATAATATAAATCTTAAAAATTATTCTCTCTACAGCACACGAGTAAAACAGGATGAAAGAGCTGCTGGCGGCTCATCCATCCTTGTTAAACATGACATCATTCACAGTCAAATATCTCTACAAACTGATTTACAAGCTGTTGCAATCCGAATAACACTTAATAAAACTGTTACATTATGTTCTGTGTATATCCCACCAAACTGTCACTTAGAAATAAATCAACTTAAATCTTTGATAGATCAGTTACCTGCCCCGTTTCTTCTTATGGGTGACTTTAACGCCCATAATCCTCTGTGGGGCAGTAACTCTCAAAATGATAAAGGCAAAAAGATTGAAGATTTCTTAAATCAGGAAAGTTTGTGCATTTTTAACGATGGATCGGATACCTACCTCCATCCAGGGAATGGTTCTTACTCAGCTATTGATCTGACAATTTGTGATCCTTCACTTTTATTGGATTATTCATGGCGAGTCCATGATGATTTATGTGGAAGTGACCACTTTCCCTTAATTATGGAAAATCTGTTTCCCTCGACCTCTGAAAGAGTCGCTCGCTGGAAATTTTACAAAGCCAATTGGACTTTGTTCGAGCAACTCTGTCGAGATGAACTTAGAACAGACATTTTCGATAACGATAGCGATCAGATCCTTAAATTTACTGAAACGTTAGTATCGATAGCTGAGAGAGCCATTCCTAAAACCTCGACAAATCCTAAACAACCAAGCAAACCCTGGTTCGATGACGACTGTGAGGAAGCTAAGAAACACAGGAAAAAGGCCGAACGACGGTTCAACATGAATCCAACCTCTGACAATCTCAGTAATGTTCGTATATTTCGTGCGAAAGCACGCCGAACATTTAAACATAAGCGGCGCAAGTCTTGGTAAAACTTCGTGTCTAAAATAAACTCGCATACACCGATGAATAAAGTTTGGAATTTTATACAAAAAATTAATGGAAAAAAAGAAAGGCCAATCTTCACCACCTTAAAGATGGCCAAACCCTCTTGACCTCGGAAAATGACATTTCTAATAAACTCGGTGAAACCTTCTCAAAACATTCTTCTTCTCGAAATTATTCCAAAACATTTCAACAAATTAAAAACCCCACTGAAAAAACCAAACTGAACTTTAAATCAAATAATTTAGAAGACTACAACCTTCCTTTCTCTCTCGAAGAGCTTAAATCCTCTCTGGCCAAGGCCCATGACACAGCTTCTGGCCCTGACGATATCCATTATCAACTCCTTAAACGTATGCCTGATGCGACTCTTCAAGTACTATTGGATCTTTTTAATAAAGTATGGGAGACTGGCGACTTGCCTTCCATTTGGAAGCTAGCCACCGTTATCCCTGTCCCAAAACCTGGGAAGGATCATTTTGAACCGTCGAATTATCGGCCCATTGCCCTCACCAGTTGCATTTGTAAAACAATGGAACGAATGATCAATGACCGCCTTGTTTGGTTCCTAGAGACAAACGGTCTCCTGTCAAATATACAGTGTGGATTCCGACAAGGCAGAAGCACATTAGATCATCTCGTTAGATTTGAATCTTTTATTCGAAATGGGTTTGCTAAAGGGGAACATGTGGTGTCGGTCTTTTTCGATCTGGAAAAAGCCTACGACACCACATGGAAATATGGCATTTTAAAAGACTTAAATGATATGGGGTTGAAAGGTAGGTTACCTACCTTCATTGAAAATTTTCTTTCAGACAGACAGTTCAAGGTAAAGGTTAACACAACTATGTCTGACCCTTTTGAACAAGAGATGGGTGTTCCTCAGGGAAGTATCCTCTCCGTCACTTTATTTAGTATAAAAATAAACAGTTTAGCTAAAACATTAAAACAAAGTGTTGAAGGCTCCCTGTATGTAGATGACTTTTTGATATGTTATAGGGCTAAAAATATGAACAATATTGAAAGACAACTACAGTTGTCATTAAATAAAATTGAAAAATGGGCTATGGAAAATGGTTTTAAATTTTCCAGCTCCAAAACTGTTTGCATGCATTTTTGCAATAAACGCAAAATGCATTTAGACCCTGAGCTAAAACTCTACAACTCGCCTATTAAAGTTGTTAAGGAAACCAAATTTCTTGAACTTATGTTCGATAGTAAACTCACCTTTCTACCCCATATCAAAATGCTAAAAGCTAAATGTTTGAAAGCATTGGATATTTTAAAAGTTGTTTCCAGCACTGACTGGGGTGCTGATAAAAACATATTGTTAAATTTATATCGATCGCTTGTACGATCAAAACTTGATTATGGTTGCATTATATATGGATCTGCTCGCAAATCCTACATACAAATTTTAGATAATGTTCACCACCAAGGCCTACGTTTGGCCTTGGGGGCGTTCAGAACTTCTCCTGTGGAGAGTTTATATGTAGAGGCGAACGAGCCGTCTCTTTATAACCGTAGGACAAAACTTGGTTTACAATACTTAACCAAGCTAAAAGCATATCCTTCAAATCCTGCCTATGACTGTGTTTTCAGACCTCTCTATGAGGACATATTTGAACAACATGAAAATAAAATTCCTCCGTTTGGTATCCGGATGAAACCGCATATTTCTGGTTCTAACATCAACCTTGATGAAATTGCCCCCATTAATATACCTCAATCACCACCTTGGCTTGTACCCAAACCGATGTTTATTTTTGACCTAAGAAAACATAAAAAGTCCGAAACAAACCCTATTATTATTCAACAAGACTTTGCTGAAATAAAATCAAAGTTTGAATTTCATGATTTTATTTAAACTGATGGGTCGAAGGACGGGGACAAAGTGGCTGCCGCTGCTGTCTATGGACAGCAAGCAGCAACTCTCCGTCTTCCATCCTCCAGTTCCATTTTTACTGCTGAAGCGAGAGCCATAATTCTTGCTTTAAAGTTTGCCAGAACATCTGAAAAACTTAAATTTCTTATTTGTTCAGATTCACTTTCGTGTTTAATGGCTATAGAAGGTCAGAAATATAAAAACCCTTTAATTGCCCTTATTATGGAATTTTATAAAAGACTTGTCCAAATGGGCAAAGAAATCATTTTTCTCTGGGTACCAAGTCATATTGGTATTAAGGGAAACACAGTCGTAGATAGAATAGCGAAGGATGCTCTAGATGACCCCATAACTAATATGTCAGTGCCTTATTCTGATTTTAAACCTTTAATATACAAATATGTTTTACGTCTGTGGCAGTCCCAGTGGGATCTGCTTACAGACAATAAATTACATTCTATAGAGCCAACTGTTGGCAAGAATGTCTGTTTCTTCGGCAAAAGCCGTAGAGACCAAGTTGTTTTAACAAGATGTCGCATTGGCCACACAAGGACGACTCATTCTTTTATTTTAGAGAATGAGCCGCCTCCTGAATGTATACCTTGCCAATGTCGACACAGTATTAGACATCTTTTAATTGACTGTGTAGATAAATCCGACATTATTTGTCGGTACTACACAGTCAGCAATATGAGGGATTTATATACAAAGGTTGCTGGCAGCCGTGTTTTGCAATATTTGAAGGACGTGGGACTGTATTCCAGAATATAGTCTGACTGTATTCCTGATTATAGTCCTGAATCATAATTTTAATTTGTTATATGTTGTGACTGATTTTATTTCACTGTTTGTATTTATGTGATAGCGTTTCGGTGATATTATTCAAGTCTGTGATATTGTAAAATGTTTGTAACGTTTCGTATGATATTTGTTTTTTATTGTTTATGCTGCCATTTCTTACCTGTAAATAGTCTATTGGTTTTAGATGTTATGTAAAATTTTAACAACTTCCATTCAAATAAGTTCTCGCCGTGATATTGGCTGCAATATCGCCAGCTCGGCGTTAAAACATATTCAATCAATCAATCAATCATTTATTGTATATAGATTCATAAATTTCTCTAGTATAGCACGATTCGATACCAGTTTAATTTATCTCAGTACTTCGGTAAATACGAATATTGTTGTAATGAAATTCTGTTATGAAATAACGGATACAATTTCATAATTAGGAATGTATCTCCCTCATTTATAACTCTGATTCCTTGTCTCAATTTGGATATACTTTTTGGTCCTTTTTGGTTCTATCAGCTCTTTTGTTTGTATAAGAATTTGGATTCTAAATATTTTGGCCTCGAGCCTGCATGTGCACCGGCTGCATGGAGATACTTTTATTGTCGAAATCACGAACGGTGCGTTGTGCATTAAAACTGGTACCGTTAATGTTATTAGAGACAATTTCTGTCTCCACGATATATTCCGTATTTCAAATATGGGATGATCACTTTAAACAGTTATAAGAAACTTGTCCATTTAATATGCACACTGTAATTTTCAGAAGAAATCGCAAATTGGTTGCAAATGCTTCACCAAATTTTGGACACATTTTTATCACATTTTTAAAATTTGGAATGACACGCATTTTTGTTTAACTCGAGTAATTCTGCTCCCTCTAGCCTATAATGTAGCAATTGGAGATCTTTCTTTATTTCCAAAGTTATGAATACAAGTATACAAATATACACCCGCACCCACTAAAATCTCATATCCACTAAAAACATACCATTAATCCACCAATTCATGCATATGGATAAAGATTCTGGAACATAAATTTTATACCGGAATTGTACAATTCTGGTACTACCAGAATTTAGATCATATTCTTCACTTTATCCCATGCATATATATAACGGTCGCAGATCGGTGGATTGTAACGACTGACATTATTCGGGTTAATTTTTTATGATTTTAATCGGAAAAAATACACTGCTTTTCCGAGTAGAGTTTTTAAATACAATCACTGTTTCATTTCCGTCGATCAAAACAGACGCTAATTAAGATTTGTTCATCCAAGCACTTTATATTTGCTAGATAAAATGGAATACATTAGCAAAGATTGAGTATGTGGACTGGAAATCAGAAATCTCATCAATATTTAATTTGTCAAAACATATGCATCTTCAAGATGATCTTGACTGAGAAATATGATTTCCGTACCTGCTTAACGGTTAGTTTCTTAATTAACTCGAATACAGTGTTGTTAGAATCATTGAATAAAAGCGTGAAGAACTGGCTGTTTCTGTATTGGTCCTGTTTTAGATTCTTTTCAGCTGTACTGACCATCGACTCGAATCTTTAATTTACCAGTTCCAATACAGAAATTAGACAATGAAATCTGGCCTTCTTTTACTTTAGGAGTCCCTTTACTTGAGTTAGGGTTCATTTATTGTTAGGTTGGGGGATGTTCTTGTTAAGGGTAAGAGCTAGTGTTGTGTTTAGGTATGGGTTACGGTAAGGTTTAGGGTTAAGGATAGTTTAGTATAGCTCTATATGGGTTGGGACCCCTAAAGTTTATAATCGAAAAATGGATACTGTATATCATATGAAAATAATTTATGGCTTTCAATAATTAATATAACAATATTGATATTGTAAGGTGCTACCTGATGAGCTCTCGAATGTTATTGGTGCAAGTTTGTTTTACTTATCATCATACAATGTAGTCCAAATAATTATGACGTCTTGCAAGGCTATTTTAATTTCTTGCTGTGCCACCCCTACGATGTGCATTTGTTTTGTAGGAACGCGTCACAGCAAAAAATTAACATAGCCTTTCAAGATGAATAATTATTTTGAATACATACAATGTACATGTACCTTTTGGTAATCAGATATAAATTAATTTGCAGCTGCTTTTGATGTAATCAGATACAAATTTGCAGGAAATCATATATTTCTTTATGATAATTTATGAAAAATCCTAAAAAAAAATCAAAAACAGGAAAGGGTCCTTCAGCATGTTATTGAAACTGTTGACCAAAATTGACCTTTTTGCCAATTTAAATTATTCATAAGATCATGACAATTATCATTTGTAAGATAAATTAGGGTGTCAATTTAAATTTCAATGTAATCGGTTTAAAAAAAAGAAGGTTAAACTAAAAGAAAATAGCCCTGTTCTCTCAGATCCTGGTGGTGCTCTGTTTTTTTTCTTCATTTTCATGCTTATAGAGCACATAGTGTGTTTGCTGAAGACTAAATTTGATTCAGGCAATTAAAATTTAAGGAATTTCCACTGTTTCTAAAAGGAGCCAAAAAGAAATGTCTCAATGAACATGATGAAGAGCAAAGAGAAGTAATTATGATTTTTCAAAGTTGAATCTTATGTTTATGCCATTGTAATTTGTATTCATATAAGACATTTTAAAAAATGCAAATGAAGTAACGCAAACGATTGCAGTTCAAGAATATTTTGATTTGAAAATATTGATTTTTCCTTGCTCAAATTGGACAGGGAAGTTTTTTGTCCCTAAAAGAGACTAGTAATATCCCATATTGGCTCTGTGATTACTTATTCACCAAACCCTTATACCAGTAATTGTGTGGGTCAGAATACCTGTCAAGAACATGTTCTGCCTGCTCCCACTGATAAGGTGGTGTGGTTGTTAACTTATGCTATCACAAACTAAAATGTAAAATATGCACAAGTTTCAAAGTCAATAATCCATAAATATGCAGGATCAAATAATCTTTATGGAAATTTAAAGTGCCAATGTCAACAGAACTGCATACTAAATATCATTGACCTACCTTAGGTGGTTCCCCTTAAACGGACCTACATTTACCTGATCACAAACTTTAATATGTAAAAATATATACATGCACAAAAGTTTAAAAGTCAGTAGACAATGAATGAGGGGACCAGACCAAATAAACTCTGTGGAAATGAGATTTGCCAATGCTATGCATGTAAAATGTAATAGATAGTGGAAAAATTATGTTATAAAAATTAGGAGATGTGGTAGGTTTGCCAGAGTTCAAATGACATGGATATTAGCAATAATAGTATAAATGTCAAGGTGTTCCTAATTTTAAAGTTCACTGAAGAATACTCCTTTAAAGATTTATTGCCCTTCAATGATACTTTCATACACTTTCAAGTCTTTCTACAGAGCTATTTTAATTACTTCTTATAAAATGCCTTCTAAATATTCCATGGGCTTATGTGCTCTTGGTGCAGCTGCTTATTGTGTTTTTACCTTGAACCTCTATAACTTTTATAGATAGAAACTGTCAATCACAAAACAAATGTTAGTGAACAAAGTCATTACAATATTTTATGAATATGAGAAGTGGTATGATTGCCAATAAGACAACTCAAGCAACTATGGGCCCTGTACTAAACCATTCTTTAGCTTCTTGTAAGAAAATTTGCATGAAAGTAAATTTGGTTTAAATCTTATATTGCTAAAAACCATGTTCAATAATTAATGTGATTCTGTTACTGAAAAAAACAAGATAATTTTATTGCCTGGTTTTTATACGACCGCAAAAATTTTGCGTGGTCGTATTAACTATATTGGTATGACGTTGGCGTCGTCGTCCGAAGACATTTGGTTTTTGCACTATAACTTTAGTATAAGTTAATAGAAATCTATGAAATTTAAACATAAGGTTTATGACCACAAAAGGAAGGTTGGGATTGATTTTGGGAGTTTTGGTCCCAACAGTTTAAGAATTAGGGGCCAAAAAAGGGCCCAATAAGCATTTTTCTTGGTTTTCGCCCAATAACTCTAGTATAAGTAAATAGAAATCTATGAAATTTTAACATAAAAAGGAAGGTTGGGATTGTTTTTGGGAGTTTTGGTCCCAACAGTTTAGGAATTAGGGGCTAAAAAAGGGCCCAAATAAGCATTTTTCTTTGTTTTTGCACAATAACTTTAGTATAAGTAAATAGAAATCTATGAAATTTAAACACAAGGTTTATGACCACAAAAGGAAGGTTGGGATTGATTTTGGGAGTTTTGGTCCCAACAGTTTAGGAATTAGGGGCCAAAAGGGTCCAAAATTAAACTTTGTTTGATTTCATCGAAAATTGAACTATTGGGGTTCTTTGATATGTCGAATCTAACCGTGTATTTAGATTCTTAATTTTTGGTCCCGTTTTCAAATTGGTCTACATTAAGGTCCAAAGGGTCCAAAAATAAACTTAGTTTGATTTTAACAAAAGTTGAATTCTTGGGGCTCTTTGATATGCTGAATCTAAACATGTACTTAGTTTTTTTTTATTATGGGCCCAGTTTTCAAGTTGGTCCAAATTAGGGTCCAAAATTAAACTTTGTTTGATCCATGACTTTGATGTCATTTTCTATTTTAATACGTTTATGGTGTATTTAAATGGGCTGTTATGGTTGCAATGTATAAAGAAATGGGGGGGGGATTTGAAAACAAAATTTAGGGGGGGGGGGGTAAATGAGAAATTGGGGAGGGGGCAATTTTTTTCTCATTTCCTATTTCATAAATTTAAAAGAAAATTTCAAATTTTTTTTAGCAAAAAAAGAGGGGGTTACAATAAATTTTATTGTTTTTTTTGGGGGGGAGGGGGGTCAATGTGCAACTTCATAGTGTATTGCACAAAAGCTAAAAAAGGGGTAAATTAATTTTTTTTTGGGGAGGGGCAATTCTCCACAGCATATTGTATTGCACAAGAAGCAAAAAATTGAATATAAATTCAAATCATATGACCAATTCTAAGTTCTTTGATTTCAGTTATTCTGTGTCAGAAACCTATTATGTGTCAAATATTTCAAGAAATTTTCAATTGCACAGTATTGCTCAATAGCAAGAAATTGATATGTGTGCCCTGTTATCAAAACTTTATTATTAACAAATTCCATTGGAAATTTGCCAATAACTTTAGTTTAATGAACTTCATTGGAAATTTGCCAATATAAAATGTGCTGATGAAGCTTTTTTGTTTATCTCATCTAAACTGCTTTTAATTTATGTATATTTAAAATTTGCCATCCATGACTATGATGTCATTTTCTATTTTAATACGTTTATGGTGTTTTAAATGGGCTGTTATGGTTGCAAAGTATAAAGAAATGGGGGGGGATTTGAAAAAAAAATTTAGGAGGGGTAAATGAGAAATTGGGAAGGGGGCAATTTTGTTCTCATTTCATATTTCATAAATTAAAAAGAAAATTTCAAATTTTTTTTAGCAAAAAAGGGGGGGGGTTACAATAAATTTTATTGTTTTTTGTTTTTTTTTGGGAGGGGGGTCACTGAGCAACTTCATAGTGTATTGCACAAAAACTAAAAAAGGGGTAATTTTTTTTTGGGGGGGGGGGGGGGCAATTCTCCACAGCATATTGTATTGCACAAGAAGCAAAAAATTGAATATAAATTCAAATCATATGACCAATTCTAAGTTCTTTGATTTCAGTTATTCTGTGTCAGAAACCTATTATGTTTCAAATATTTCAAGAAATTTTCAATTGCACAGTATTGCGCAATAACAAGAAATCTTCATTTGCACAGTATTGCACAACAGCAAGAAATTGATATGTGTGCCCTGTTATCAAAACTTTATTATTAACAAATTCCATTGGAAATTTGCCAATAACTTTATGTATTTAGATTTTTGGATTTTGTGCCTTGTGTTTAAATTTATCCACATTGAGGTCCTTAACGTCCAAAATGAAAGTTTGTTTGATTTCATTTAAAATTGAATTATGAGGGTTCTTTGATACAACTGTTCAGGGTTCGACCTCTGCGGTCGTATCAAGCTGCGCCCAGCGGAGCATTTTATTTCTTGAGCGCTTTAGAAAGCTGTTTATTTAAAAATAAATCATGTGTATCTAGAAAAAACTTTGATAGTAGAAAAATGTTAAAGATAAACATCAAAAGGGCATATTTTTGCCAGGTAACTGATTCAGTATGATAGGAACTTAAGTTCAGCATTTAATTCTTATGAAATAATGAAAAATGTAAGCTTTATTATGATGTGCAAAACTATTTAAGTACATTGGGCATGTTGGGTGCACTATTTTTTTTTTGTAGAAATCACAGGAATACCACAAAAAATGGAAAATGTTGAAAAAAGTAAATAAAATGTGACCCCTTCTCTTTTTTACCTCACCTGACCCTAAGGGTCAAGTGAGCTAATCTCATCACTTGCCGTCCATCGTCCGTCGTCGTCCGTTAACTTTTACAAAAATCTTCTACTCTGAAACTACTGGGCCAAATTGAACCAAACTTGGCACAAGCATCATTAGGGTATCTAGTTTAAAAATTATGTCCGATGACCCCACCTGCCAACCAACATGGACGACAAGGCTAAACATAGAACATAGGGGTAAACTGCAGTTTTTGTCTTATATCTTAAAAACTAAAGCAATTAGAGCAAAACTGACAGGGTAAACATGTTCATCAGGTCAAGATCTACATGCCATGAAATTTTCAGACGAATTGGTCAACCCTTTGTTGGGTTATTGCCCCTGAATTGTTAATTTTAAGGAAATTTTGCAGTTTTAGGTTATTATCTTGAATATTATTATAGATAAATACAAATTGTAAACAGCAAAAATGTTCAACAAAGTAAGATCTACAAATAAGTCACCATGACCAAAATCATTGATTGACCCCTTATAGGAGTTTTTGCCCTCCAGCATCCAGTGTAAAATTTCCTTTAAAGATGTTTTCCTCTCAAACCAAAGGGCCAATTGAGACCAAACTTTGATGGAATAGTCCTTGGGTGGCCCCCTTCCAAAATTATGTCTGGCATCCCCGACTTACAACCGACATGGCTGCTGTTACTAAAAATAGAAAAAAAGGGGGGGGATTTAAAAAATCTTATATGAAACTACAAGGCCAGTTGAAACCAAAAGTTGGCAGGAATGGTTCTTTGGAGGTTCTCTTTCAGAAATGTGTCCAATGACCTGGACTGTTAACCAAGATGGCTGCCACATCCGAACTTAGTTTAACATAGGACCCTATGGGAAAATTCATTGAAAAATCTTCTTGTCTTAAACCACTTGACCAATTGGAACCAGACTTGGCAGCAATGGTCCTTAGATAGTCCTCTTACAGCGGTGTGTTCGATGACCTGGACTGTCAACCAAGATGGCCGCCACAACTGAACTTAGTTTCACATAAGGCCCTATAGGAAAATTCATTGAAAATCTTCTTGTCTGAAACCAGTTGACAAATTGGAGCAGGACTTGGCAGTATTGGTCCTTAGGAGGTTTTTTTTCAGAAATGTGTCCAATCACCCGGTTTGTCAACAATATATCTGATTTCGTGGACTGTGAACCAAGATGGCCGCCACAGCAGAACTTAGTTAAACAAAGGACCCAATGGGAAATTCACGCAAAAATCTTCTCGTCTGAAACCACAAGGCCAATTAGAATTAGACTTATTAACATAGTTTAACATAAAGCCCTATGGAAAAATTCATTGAAAAATCTTCTTGTCTGAAACCACTTGACATATTGGAGCCAGACTTGGCAGCATTGGTCCTTAGGAGGTCCTCTTTCAGAAATTTGTCCAATCACCCGGTTTGTCAACAAGATGGCTGCCACACTGAACTTTGTTAAATATTGGACCTTATAGGAAAATTCATTTAAAATTCTTCTCGTCTGAAACCGCTTAGCCAGTTGAAACAAGACTTAGCAGAAATGGTCCTTAGATGGTTCTCTTTTAGAAATATATCTGTTGATCTGGACTGTCAACCAAGATGACTGCCACAGCTGAAATTAGTTTAACATAGAATCCTATAGAAAACCAGCCAAATTTACTGCAACACTTAAATTTTTAGGTCTGCTCAAGGTGAAAAGTTAAATCCAGGTGAGCGATACAGGCTCTTGAGAGCCTCTAGTTGATCTATTATTAACTTTCAAAATGCTTCTCACACTAAGGTTGCAATATAAATCATACATAATTCATATACATTGTATTTTTAGCTTACCTGGCCTAAAAGGCCATGTGAACTATTCTCATCAGTTTGCATCCGTCGTCGTTGTAAACTGTTCACATTTTTATCAACTCCTCTGAAACCACTGAACCAATTTAAACCAAACTTAAGTGGAATCGTCTTTGGATGATCCCCTTTAAAAAGTGTGTTCGGTTTTCCCGGGCGCCATCCAATATGGCTGCCGTGGTTGGACATAGTTTAACCTTGGACCCTATGGGAATTTTAACATTTTCGTTATCTTTTCTGAGACCATTAGGCCAATTTGAACCAAACTTTGGTGGAATGGTCCTTGGGTGGCCCATTATAAAATTTGTGTTCGGTTTCCCCAAACGCCATCCAACATGGCCGGCATAGCTGGACTTAGTTTAACATTGAGCCAATGGGAATTTTACTTTTTCGTTAACTCCTCTGAAACCACTGAACCAATTTAAACCAAACTTAAGTGGAATGGTCCTTGGATGGTCCCCTTTTAAATTTGTGTTTGGTTTTCCGGGTGCCATCCAATATGGCTGCCATGGTTGGACATAGTTTAACCCTGGACCCTATGGGAATTTTAACATTTTCGTTATCTTCTCTGAGATCATTAGGCCAATTTGAACCAAACTTTGGTGGAATGGTCCTTGGGTGGCCCCTTTTAAAATTTGTGTTCGGTTTCCCCGAACGCCATCCAACATGGCCGGCATAGCTGGACTTAGTTTAACATTGAGCTTATGGGAATTTTACTTTTTCGTCAACTCCTCTGAAACCACTGAACCAATTTAAACCAAACTTAAGTGGAATGGTCCTTGGGTGGCCCCTTTCCAAACTTATGTCTGGCATCTCCGGCTTACAACTGACATGGCTGCTGTTACTAAAAATAGAAAAAGGGGATGAATTTCAAAAATCTTCTATGAAACTACAAGGCCAGTTGCAACCAAACTTGGCAATAATGGTTCTTATGAGGTTCTCTTTCAGAATGATGTACGATGACCCAAAATGGCAGCCACAGCAGAACTTAGTTAAACATAGGGCCCAATGGGAAAATTCATTGAAAAATCTTCTCTGAAACCACTTTACCAATTGGAACCAGACTTTGCAGCAATGGTCCTTATATGGTCCTCTTTCAGAATTGTGTCCCATGACCTGGACTGTCAACCGAGATGGCTGCCACAACTGAACTTAGTTTAACATAAGGCCCCATGGTAAAATACATTGAAAAATCTTCTTGTATGAAACGACTTGACCAATTAGAACCAGACTTTGCAGCAATGGTCCTGAGGAGGTCCTCTTTCTGAATTGTCTGATTTCGTGACTGTGAACCAAGATGGCCGATACAGCCAAACTAAGTTTAACATAGGACCCTATGGGAAATTCACTCAAAAATCTTCTGGTCTGAAACCACTGACTAAGCCAATCAGAACTAGACTTAGAACTAGCAATGGTCCTTAGATGGTTCTCTTTTAGAAATATGTCCATTGACCTAGACTGTCAACCATCTTGGCTGCCACATACGAACTTCGTTTAACATAGAACCCTATAGAAAAACAAGCCAAATCTTTAGTCCTGTTCAAGATGAAAAGTTTAATGCAGGTGAGCGATACAGGCTCTTTAGAGCCTCTAGTTTTAAAACATATTTAACGTTTGTTTATTTTGGCTTGCATGGTTGTATCTTGGTTTAGCATTAGGTTTCTTTAATTACAACAACAAAAGAAGAATCATTGACTTTATATTCATGCATGTCCTGGTGCAGACTGGATGTTTCAATAATGAATCTCAATATAAGCTTTTTTGTAGGAAAGATAAGGCAAAATATAAGTCCAGAACAGCACAGTCACCTACCAAAAACTTCATCAATAACGTCAATTTTTCCTGTAAAAGATGCTGACTCTCGTATAATGGTAAAATTTTCATAATTTCTGTATTACCAATGGGGGACACCTTCAAAATATATCAGTTGTATCTAAATTATCCAATATAATTATTCTGTTAAATACTAAATTTCAAGTTTGGGCGGTAAATACCTCCCCTGGTATTTACCGCCCCGGTCAATACTCCTTAAGTGGTCAATACTGGCAAATACTGGTCGATTGAAATTTTCATGCTTCTTTTGACAGACTTAACTATCAATTTTTAGTAAAACATTGGTTGATGGGGGTAATTATTTTAACTTTATTCCTTTAGCATGATTCAGTTTATAAAAAATAATGAGATTTGAATGTTTTGTTAACTATTAACATGAATAATGACTAATTTAGTTCTTAGGGGTAATGAAATTACATACTTTAGGTATATATAAAATTTGCTATATCAATTATTTCAACATGTTTAACTCAAGATATTTTTACTTGAAAAGGTTTGGTTTTTACAGTTAAATAGAATTACAGGTGGCTAGATTATCAGAACATTGCCTATTATATGGCTAGCAGGTGTCAAAAGTTTAATTACTATAACAACTGCCCCCTTATAAATATTGACATAACAGGAAAAAAGTCATAAAACTTATTTTTGAAGACTGTTTAAAACAATAAATTAA
Source organism: Mytilisepta virgata (assembly GCA_028015205.1). Taxonomy (NCBI): domain Eukaryota; kingdom Metazoa; phylum Mollusca; class Bivalvia; order Mytilida; family Mytilidae; genus Mytilisepta; species Mytilisepta virgata. The sequence continues at coordinate 32,997,107 of CM051512.1, forward strand.
TTCCTGACTATTCAACATGTTCAATAGCATGATAAAAATCTTCTAATGCAGAAAATAGAAAGTTTGAAGGATCTTTATTTACTTTTTATTTTTTACTTTGTTGTTGCTTTTTTACGATTTTATATTTGGTTTTGTTCGACTTGAGTATTTCATACATTCTAGTCGTCTTACGCCCCTTTTGACAGCTCACCATTTCCATTTATTTTTCTTGTTATCTATTTACACTTATGCCTGCATTTATCTCTTTCTTTAATATTTTATTCTAATAATCACTGTCCATCATGTGCTTATGTAGATTTTCAATTCATATAAGAAAAGAGAACATTAAAGAAAGGTCTAATATTGACTTGGAACACTTTAATATTACCATGACTAACAGTAATTGAAAATGTCACAGGACAGAAAATCACAATTCAGTTTTGAGAGAAATTTTTCTTTGATTATATAAGTAAAGACTTATTTTTTAAGACCATTTTTACTTTTTTTCTAAAACTATTACATACATGACATATATAAAACAACTTTGAAATGTTTTTTTTTAATACACTTGAATACAGAAAACAAGCTGTCATAGTCTCTTTTTAGTGGTGCCTAGAAATATGTCCCTTGTATGATTAATATTTGATAAATCTTCATTAAACTATCTTATAAGAAGGCATTATTTCAAGGATTTTCCCTTATATATTCAAAAACTTGTTAAGTAATTAATTGTGACTTTTTGTCTTAGTACAATGCAGTAAATAAGTGACTTTCTATCCTGTGACTATTTCAGTAATTGACCAGGTAGGGACTGGTTTTTATAACAATGTCCTATCTAAATTTCAATTGACCAGTATTTGCCAGTATTCCCCGGTATTTACTGCCGGCATGGTCAATACTAGAATTGACCACTTTTTTGCCAACCTCGCTAGATTTCAAACCTTACTTGTACAACAGAGGCGGAAGATACCAAAGGGATAATGAAACTCATAAGTCGAAAACAAACTGTTAATGCCATGGCAAAAAAAGAACCAAAAGACGAACAACAGTCTATAAAACACAACTTAGAAAACTAAAGCTTGAGCAACATATTACATGACTATTAGGAGATATAGGTATACAGGAATGAGACTGCAGCCTAACAACAGAGAAAACCCAAGACATCCAAAGGTCAGCATATGATCTTCAACAATAGAAAAGTGTCTATTCATTATGCCTAAATTTAATTGCTCAAGGTATTAAAAGTGAATAAATTGAACGATGGCAATATAATCATATATGTACCAAAGAGATTGGATTGTAAAAATGGTTTTACAAATGAAGGTTTCAGATCCTTTAAATATAAGATATAAACTTTTTGATTTAGCAAAATTAAATATATCTGCAATTAACTTGCATTGTGAATTATTTTATTTGACATTTAATCTTTTATTTACTGATTTACAGGTTACCTTAGGTACAACTAGCATTAGGTTACTTGTGAATAGATTCAAGAAAACCTGTCTGTATAATAAAGAAATTGAAAATGTCATTCAGCTTTATGATTTTTGGGAGAAAATAGGCAGCTTCTTGGCCTGGTAAGTAAATCTAAAGCTTACAAGCATAATTCCCATTGCAAAGAAAATATAGTCCTTCAGATGTTTTGTATACTTACTATGTATCTAATTATGCAAATCATAACATTTAAAACACTTGCAAGACAATTACAGATTTCAGATTATATTTTTACAATGATCCGTTGACAGTAGGCTAATAGTCCACAGTTTTATCTAAATTTGTACATTTATCTAACTTAAAACCAGTTGGACTAGAAATTTTGATATTTGGACAATAAAAAAGAAGAAAACAATACTTATTTAGAGGTCAACATAATGGTGTTCAACAATAAATAAGTTTGTAACATATATGCTCTAAATCATTTTAGGCCTAGAAAAGTGTAATAGTGTTAGTGTTCTCTCCAGGTTTCTCATAAAGCTTATTTGATTTAAAAACTGTTCTTTTAAATTATGGCATCACATTTTTATTTGCCTTCTATCATGTCTATTAAGAAACTTATTTAGATAGCACCATGGTGGAAATATAAGACCCTACAGAGGAAGAGCACTAGTGTAAAATGTCTAATGATAAAATATTAGAAAGGATTGCACATTTGTTGTGTCACATTCTGAATCCTCAATATTAAAGCACAAAAACAGTTTAAACAAATACATATAGCTACCATACTATAATTTCAGAATTTGAACAATATTCAGATGTTCAAGATAAGCTACATGTATACCATTAGAGTGTATATTGTAGAAAAAACTGGAAAAAAAAATAATGCAAGTTTTAATTATTGGGATATACCCTAACCTTGTCGAAACCTCCACCATAACATAATATTCATCCTGTCAAAATTTTGTATTAACAAATTTTTTAAATGATATGATATTTTTTAGTGTACACATAGTACAGTAAAATTATAAAGAATCACCTGAAATAACTACCTTTCATTATTGACCTAGACATGATAATGACTATATATTATGCTCTTCAACTTTGTAGTTTATTTGGCTTTTTTTCACTCTTTTGATTTGAGTGTCACTGATGAGTCTTTTGTGGATGAAATGCTCGTCTGGTGTATAAAATTTTATTCCTGGTATCTATGATGAGTTTTTTTTATACTACATATTATAGGGACCCACCTGATAGTAGTCCTGATTCTGATGCTGAAGAGGAAGGATATTCTATTGAATTTTTTGAAAGTAATGTAGAAAATGGAGTTACTGAAAATTGAGAAAGAGATTCTATAGATCTTTTTGAAAGTGGTAGTCGTGATACCCAGGAATCACTTGATACAGAGAGTAGTGGAGATGGAACATTAGAAAACCTAGTTGAAAGGGGAGAAGAACTTTCTGGTACCTTTTATCATTCTGATCAAAACCCTGACTATCCTGTTTCCAGTGATGGAGAGGCAGATGATAAACAAGATGCTGTTAGTAGGGAGAATTTAATTACCTCCCTCAGCAGCAAAATGGTTGCATTTAAGGTTTTAGATATATTTTCATTACATCCACCACCACCATCATATAGGGTAAGAGAAGTTGATGTGAAATTCGTAAAAGATCTGACTGCAAAAATGATAGAAAAGAATTCTGTTGCATTGGAAAATGCCCCTAGTATTGTAGGCTTTGTAGATGTAGATTTACAAAATTTTAGCATTGAAAAATTATCAACATATAAAATTCATGTCATTGATGGTAATCATAGTTTAAAAGCTCAAAAAGCAGCATACAGAAAGACGAAAGATCGAACATTTAGATTTAGAGGTGTGAATATATATTGTAAGCTGACTGAAGATGAGGCATTGTTTCTTGGCGTAAGCCGAAATGAGGACACCAGCTCATTTGTCAAATTCAGTGATTATCAGAAGGTGGATCTGATCAGGAGAAAACTGTATTCCATGACGGGAACATCTCTAATAGAGGAGCCTCCTAAAACACCAAAGGGGTTTAAAGATATGTTTGCCTGTATGCTGAACCTGAAAGAGGTAAAATAATTAAAGATTGATATTTATCAAAGTTGTTCATCCATTAACATGAATAAATTAGGTGGGTATACATAAATATTAATGAAACTAAAAAAAACTACACACAAAACAAACAACTAAAGATGTCTGCAGGACGTCAACATGCAGTCTTGATATTATGCAACTATTCTTTTTATAGCTACATCAATGTATATATACTTTGTTTTTACCTAAATTGCCATACATTGGTAACCATTAGACTGAAAACCAATTAATACATGTATATTCACAAACTGTGAAACTGGAATGAATATCGATTAAAAACAAAATGAATAACAAAAAGCTAAGATCCACCTTCTGAAACTATCATTAGTTGCTTGAAAAAGGATACTTTTTATGACAAATAAAAAGTGGCACACAACTTAATATACATGTATCAAGATATTTGCTGAAAAAATTGACATGAAAATTGAGTTTGAATTGGATAATAGAAATGAAACCATACTGCTCATCAAATGAATCATACTGATTTGCCTGTAATATGTATTAAAGGATTTATATATGTTTTTTTTTAATTTTTTGTAGAAAAATGCCATTGATGGAAAAAATATCAAGTTTCTTGCATGTCTTCCAAACAATTCCTATAGCTTATATAAAGACATCTGTACAAGAAAGCTAACACTTCCAGCATCAAAGTTTACATGTTTAAGAGGATTGACAAACAGTGACGTATACATCTGTCTACATAATTTGTCAACAACAGAGTTAGGAAAAAAAGACTGGCAATATTTTTCAAGTAGTTATTTACAAAGACAGAAGAAAGTACGAAAGGTATGTAATTTTATATATTTTTGAAAGAACTTCTGAAAACAAAAAGAGTACTAAAAGATTCTATTAGAATATACAAAATTGACAATGATACTAGAAAAAAACTAAATATTTGTAATCCTTAATTCAAATAAAATTAGTTTTTAAAAGCTATAAAAATTATAAATTTAAATTATAAAGATTCAACCTAAAATAATATATCACCTTTCAGTACTAAATATATATACAGAAAATCAGTTAGGCTACATTTCAAATAGAACAAAGGTTGTGGTAAATGCTTTTTTTACACCTATTGAAAACAAATTGGTTAAAATAATCAACAATATAAACTTGAAGCAATGCCTTATGTTAGGACTTGAAAATTTTACATTCACTAACTGACAAAATCACTGTTATATATGAAACTTATATTTTTTATTTCAGCACAGAAAAGACGTAACAGCCAGAATAGAATTTTCTGACACATCAGCCGAGATTTATGTTAACCAGAAACAAATGCCAGGAAGATGTGTTTGTTTTAAATTCACATGGAACCGAAAAGAAGTAATATTGACAAGTGCACAGTTAAAAGATAAACTGTTTGGTATATTTTTTTGTTTTAATATTTATAATATATGTATTATTGTTAGAAAGAAAGACAATAAAAAAAATGAAAGGTTTATTTACCTCTAATGCTAAATGAGGATTTTATTTTGATTTGATTATTTTATTTTTAAATGTGAAAGTGTATATCATATATAATTTCTGTTTTATTGTGTTTTATTGATTGTATCTGAAAGAAAATTGTCATGTTTCCAATTTAATGAGGTTTGAAATTACATGTGCAAGTATCAATAATATTAAAGTTATACAGATAATTTAATTTTAATTGAAGGTTCATCAAATAACAAAACTATTGAATCTGCATCATATGAGAGAATAATTCCAGCCAAACATAAAACAGGTAAGTCAATCTGTTCTGACAGATGTAAATAAAAAAAACATTAATTAACAGTTCTATAAATTTTGGTGTTTACAAGTAATACTATACATGGGTGAAACTGCATAAAACTCATTAATTGTGTACTCGGGCCCCATTGCTGAGATTTCAGGCTTTATATTATCAATTCTGATAGGTCAAAATGTTAAATTGCAGTCACTGAATAATTGACAATTACAGTTTTAATGTCACCAATAAAGAACTCCACCGTTTCAAATCAATCAGATCAAATATGATTGTGTGAAAATTTCAAGAAAAATAATTATTATTACCCCCTCCCCCCCCCAAAAAAAAATAAACAAGTAAATCTGTGAGCTTATGCTCACAAGTGATACCTCCCCTTCCAAAATTTTGCCTTGCATACAAATCTAAGTACTCTTCAAACAGGAAGATGACCTTGGAGAAAAAAATGCTAAACACCATATTGTACTAGAGGATAAAGCTATATATATGCTTAACTTCAGACCTCTGTGTCAAGTAGTTGCTTGCAAAACCGTGACGAAAATTTTACATCCATGTCCATGATGTGTAAAAATCTAAGTATTTGTTAAACAGGAAGTATTTGACCTAGGAACATAAAATCGCTATACACCATATGGTACAATAAGATAAAGCTATATGCAAAATATCAGATCTCTGTGTTAAGTAATTGCTTATTAAACTGTGACGAAAATTTTTGTTACAGACAAACAGATGGACGGACTAACGCACAAGGGTAAAACAGTATACCCCCCTCTTCCTCGAAGCGGAGGAATAATTAATATCAAATACTTAAAATTTGTACGATATATACTTCATCTGGCCTTGGTGCTGGTCTTTGAATTCTCCGTACACTCTGAAAAAAAATATGTGTCCATAATTATTGGAGCTAAACAATCTCATATTATAGAATATCATTATCCATATCAATATTACCCCTCCATCCAAAAAAAAAAAAAGAGTATATTGGTTTCAGGTAAGTCGACCACGTTCTCAAAACACAATGGCATTTTTTAAATCTGTTTATCTACTTCTACTTATCACACAATCTTAATTTCTTACAGAATAACAAGAGGCTCCCAGGAGCCTGAATCGCTCACCTGAATTATAAGCTATTCGACATTAAAAGGGTCATAAGTTTAATAGGGGATCATCTGTCTGACAACATTGTTTAAATTAATGCCATAAAGCAAAGAATTCAATTACTTGAATGTTCTAGCAATAGGGCTTTTTATAATTTTCTATTTCTTCTAGTCTAATGAAAATGCTGTGAAAATGGTCAATTTTGATGTTTTAAGGGGAATAACTCCTACTGGGAGGGACGATGACTGGAAATTTAATTATTTCTTCGTGGTATTAGAATATTTCTTAAACATCGGTAAATATAAACACCAAACATACATGTATAGAAACCGTATATATCTTTCAAGAGTATGACATTATACTACATCTTGCTATAACAATATTTCAACCTGATTTGTGGAAACTTCTCAGGCATTATATACCCCTCTTGAAAAGGTGGTGTAAAAATATTTTTAAATTACCGAACTAGTGGTTCTTCCTCCTCTTGATGCTCTTTGTCTCCTTTCAGGTGTTCTATTCTGGTTATTAGAGAGAAGAACAATATTACATACTTTTATCACAATATTAATAAAAGGTTTAAGGTTAGTTTGAAAGAACCGTTGCAATAATTATATTGCAGAAAACGACATTATACTACATCTTACTATAACAGTATTTCAACCTGATTTGTGAAAACTTCTCAAGCATTATATACCCCTCTTGAAAAGGTAGGGTAAATAAAGAAGAAATGTGGCCATGGGACACGGATGCCTCCTCTGGCCCCTAACAGGAAGTAATAGTCTAAAAAGTCTAAAAAGTCTTTAAGTCCCTTAGGACGTATAGTTTGTAATACTAAACCATCCTCCCAAGTTTCAAATCATTCTGATGTATGGTTTCTGAGAAAAGCTTGACAGAAATTTTAAAGTCCATTTTCATATCGGTCCAGTCTCAAACAAGAAGTTGAAGTCCGACAGGCCTGAAAGTCGCTTAGGAGGTATAGTTTGTCATACTGATCCATCCTACCAAGTTTCAAATTTTTCTCATGTACAGTTTCTAAGAAAAGCTTGACAGAAATTCGTACGGACGGAGGGACATGAGTAAAACTTAATGCCCACGACATGTCATTGCGGGGACATAAAAATATTTTTAAATTACCGAACTAGTGGTTCTTCCTCCTCTTGATGCTCTTTGTCTCCTTTCAGGTGTTCTATTCTGGTTATTAGAGAGAAGAACAATATAACATAATTTTATCACAATATACATGTATATAGTAATACCAGAATGGCGGTCTTCCATGGAAGACATATGTTGCCTGAGTCTAAAAAATCAGTAAACAGGAAGTCGATAAGTTACGGGCATAAAATTGATTTACACCTTATAGTACTATAGGACAAATATCAAGAGGTTGAGGCATGTAGTTGCTGAGAAAACTGTGACGAAGTCCACCATATGTAAAAACTTTAAGTTCTTGGTAAACAGGAAGTATGACTTTTTCAGGCATAAAATCGCTTTAAATCTTATAGTACTATAGGACAAAGCTACATGGCAAATATCAAGAGGCTGTGGAATGTAGTTTCTGAGAAAACTGCGACAAAGTTTTTGTGACGCCGCAGGACGACAGATAGTGCCAAAGTGACTCTCATATGTCGCTTTGCAACAAGGTGCAGGCGCCATAAAAAGGTTTAAGGACACCTTCACTTCTGCTACATGTGTTTTGTTATTTCTTTGAAAACTTAATACAATATACTTATCATTATCTTAATAATAATATAAACATGTCTAGAAGACCCCTCTTTGTACACTTTGTAAAGTGTATGCCCTAATGCATTTGTGTATGAAGGTCAATGAAGATGTAAGACTACCATCATGTCCATCATGGCAAACTAACTTCAACCTGTAACTAAACCTAAGAAATTATATAACCACCCCCTTTATGCACAAGATCAATGAACCATGAAGTTGATGAGGCTGGCATAATTTTACTGTGATTTTTACTTGTTCATAACCAACTGCATATGTGTATATAGTTTCAGGACTATATGATACTTCCTTAAAATTTGAAAAACTTCAATCTGTAATAAACATGAGTTTAGGATGGATGGACAAACAGACCCAAACACTATACGCCTCTCGACTTTCATAAACAGGGTGTAATAATTCCTAATTGCTAAAGGCTAATCATTTTATCTTTCATACATTGCTGTCTGCATTAGAAGCCTGGCCTCTGTGTGTACCTCTTTGTTGTCCACTCGGACCAGCAACTTGTCTTTCAGTCTATTTTTAGAAAAGAAAACATCACATAGTCAGTCATTTTTTTGTTCTTTTGTTTTCGCTGAGTTTCATTGAAATTTTAAAGTTAAATAGAAGATTTATTGGTTTAAGTGAAACACATCTATTACCACTTGTAACATTTGTTGCCCCACATCTTCATTTGTCTCTTTTTTAATAAAAAATATACATTGAATCATGAAATAAGTCTTGAACAGTGATTGGAACTCAAATATCACAAATGGGACATTCCCATTTCATTCTTTAACATTCTTTTTACATTTTACAAAATGCATATTCCCCAACAAATGGCCCATGGAAATTATTAAAGTTAATAGAGGACTTATTCGGTTTAATAAAGTTAATTTAATTTTAAAATATCTAACTTACCCTTGCAGAAGTGTTGTCAGTCAGGCCAGGATCTGGAAGCTCATCATTATCATCACTCTCTTCCTAAAATATTACTGTTAATAATGTACATAAGAAGACACATCAAAATCAATCACATTATAAACTTGAACTATTTAAAGTAAAAAATATGTAAAAGAAGACCATGTGAGATAGATAATTAAATTTATACTCATAAAAAGCTTAAATCTTTGTCAGAATTAAATTAAAAATATTTTTAATCCAGCACTCCTTGCTAAACATTAGTCCTATTTCCAACACTTCAAAAACTAAATGAAAGCTAATTATCTTCTGAAAAAAATAATTTACAATGATAAGGAGACAACAAACTACACACACAAAAAATGTATATATTATATAATGAATGGTTTGTAATAGAAGAAAACAGAAAAGTAGCATCTACATGTAATCTCCCTCTTCTGCCTAGAAATCTAAAACAGCATGCAGATAATACATGTTACAATGTATATCAAAAAAGGCGTTGTGAATAAAATGAAATAGGTATCCAGAAGATAGATTGATTACATGTATATGTATATGGCCTCCACACTTTTTAGAATATAGGTGTTAAAGAACAGTTTAACTAAACCATTGAAAACAGAGAATCTATGGGAGAATAGATTGTTTTTAACTTTCAAGTTTTTAGTAATTGAATGTTTAAGAATTTGCTCTTCTTTATACATGACAAAAAAATTTACAAATAGATATATAAAAAAAATATTTTTCAGGGAAGAAAGGACTTTGGTCATCATTTACCTATTAAAACAGAAAATGAAATATTATTTTATCATCTTAGGACTGCTCCAAATATACTTTGTCATCCCCAAGGAAAGAACTTTTATTTTTATTACATTAGTAGTAAAAATGTTTTTCCTAGGAGGGGGCATAGTATTTTTTTCGAACAGCCTTTGTGTAGTGAGATGAAAATACTAAGTGATTGTGCAGTATGTATTATGATAACTATTACACTATGATTGCTGTGGTCACTAAAAGTATGTTTCACCTGTTGGCACCACCAAAGATCTACCTCAGTCTAAGTTCTTGAGATAAGAAAGACAATTAAGGTCAAGGTCATGTGGCAGGTGACAGAATACCATTAACCATGAAAATGAAGTCATGCTCACACTAAATGGTGATTGTTGCTAAGATCATAATCCCTAGTGTCTGTATATTGATTGTCAGATTTTTATATATTATATTTTTTAAGTTATTCAATTTCCATGAAAGACTTTTAAAGAAATTTATGGACAGAAAATCATCTAAGTTCCCAGAGTCGCTGAACCATGAAAAAGGGGTCAGGGTCACAAGGCACAGCACTAGTGGCATAAACCACCATCCACAGTGACTGTATGTCCAATATCAGATGCCTAGCCATTAAACTTTTCCGGTAATTATTTTTTTTTAAATTAAGTCTTACAATAAAGTTTCTCCTGAAAGTAATACCTATGTTGCAGGCGAGGCAAAAAAAACTGTTGTGAAGATTCTATCCACTGTCCAACATTCAACATTTTATAACTTATTTGTATTTGTAAAATCCTGCTAAACATTATTTGGGGGGACTTATTAATATTTAAAATTTTATTCAACAAAGTTCACACTTAAGTAGCAGCGTAAGGAGGTTAAAGTAGAAAATATATAAATTACTATATGAAAGCTTCACACCACCAGATTATAAGCTATACTACTTACATGATCTTGAATCCCTAACAATTTAAAGAATAATCAAATGTTAATTTTTTTCAGTCAATAGAATAAAATGATATGGATTTACTTGCATTAATGGTACATGTTACTTGTTGTAATTTTTGCATATAGTTTTTTATAGGTGCATCCAGGGGGCTGGTGTGGTTGAATACACCTTTTTATTACATAGGTGTATGTGAATTACAATTTTTTCCCAGTGAAATAAATCCTGGTAATTCACAGTGTGAAATAACCAAAAAGATTTCACTCCTACTCATCTCCCGCTAAAATGTCAACTGTGACATCGTAAACTGTATAGCGCTGTCGGCATGACGGCAGATGTCTGAATTCCTATGTGATTCATAAATTTCATTAAAAAAAAGATAATATATCGGTGTTACATCTATGTTATAGATACGGTAATTAATTGGGTCTCATGAATAACCAAAATATGATCACTCGAGCGGTAACGCAACTCTGATTTAACTTGTGAGTGGAACTAAATCAGACGATTCATCGCACTCGTGATCATATTTTGGTTATTCATGAGACCCAATTAATTATCCTATCAAGCATGATCAGAGTAGGCCCCTTAGCCAATCATTGGGACCCCACCTTAAAAAGTTTAGTCCTCAAATAGCCGATATGTCAATGTATCGTAATGTATTAAACTAAAAAAAACGTATGGTTGGAATTGTTAATAAAAAGCTGCGCCGAGCGCACCATTATATGACCTCAACATGTTGAACCCTGTACGTTTTAGACTTAATATGGATAGTCGATTGCTCTTGACACTTGCAGCCTGTGGTGAACTGACAAAGGTTTTTTGATAGTTGCAATTCCACCCACATTTCACAAGGAATTCAAAAGAGTTTTTTTAAAAGCAAACAAAACCAAGAATTAAATTCCCAAAACTTTTTTTTTCAAAATTGGACAAGAAATATGAAATATTTGTTTACCCTTTTTTTATTAAATGACAAGGATGACATTGCCATAACATAATACAACCTCCAAAAATTCTTGCAGTCGTATAAAAACTTACCATTAAATCAGCAGCAGCATTTGCTATGACAGCTAATGTTCTTACATGTGATGATCTCTGAGCTCTACATGTAGGTCTTGAAAGTGATGGCAAATCCTAAAAAAGTTATTTTTAGAAAATTACAATAAAGCATTTTACTTTTTAATTTTTTTTAAAATTCTGTGTAAAATGCATTTGATAATAAGTGGTAGCTCACCATTACTAAGTCCCTCCATCGCGTTGCGGCGGGGGACAAAAAAAACAGAAAGTACGGGAATATGCGCCTGCTATACCAGACATTGAAGGAAATTTCAGCCCATAGTACTACAAAATATATTAACATTTCTACCATTATTGCTCCCTTCATGAGCATATTAAGAAACTGTGTACCAATATGTATTTGAAAGAGTCTTAAAAGCTGTATTTCTTTTTAACTTTAGTTAATGCGACGAAAACATGCCTGTAGACATTTCAGCTGTAATGTTGAACAGAAGCTTTAATACGGTGAGGGCAAATCATGTTAACGAAGGGCAAGTTTATGATTTTCTTAACTTGCCCTTCGAACAAGTTCAACAAAAAACTTATTTCAAACCCTGTGATTTCATTACGTCTTCTTCCTAATATTGCTATTGTAATGTGTTTAAAATTGTCACTTTTCTGAAAAGTTATACTCAAAAGACATGAAAGATGGAGATGCAAATGGGCTAAGATACATGTACTTGAATCATGACATTTCAAACACTTCCATAATACACATGTAAATATTCTTTATATATTTATGTACATCTTACTACACCTAATAATATTGCCATTTTATCAACGTTTATACATAGAGGTTTTACAAACTTTCTTTACCTGATCTGTATGATGCCGTCCACCATCTTCAACCTCAGCAGGGCTAGACAGCTTACAGAAAAAAAGTACAACTGCATTAAAGAACCTTGCAAATTATATTAAAAAGGACAAATATACCTAAGGAGCAATCAATAAAACGTAATCCATTGGACAGACAAACCCGGGAAGACAAACGAACAACCAAAAGCACAACAAATAAACACAGAAAACTAAAAACAATGAACAACACGAACTCCTATAAAAACCAGGAGTGAACCCAGGTGCTCCGGAAGGGTAAGCAGTTCCTGCTCCGTATACGGCACCCGTCGTGAAGTTCAACAAAGTCAATCCGGTGGAAGTCACAAATCGTAGGAGGCACATGAAAGGTTACGACAGTGGGAACAGGTCCAACATCATCTTAGATCAACTTGTTAATCATATTAATCAAAACAAGAAAAATCATTTTCTAGTCTTATGTCAAAGGCAATATGTTGAACCATGCATATAACTACATGTAAGTTGCATAATTAGGGGTCAAAAATCAGTAGACCCTATAAGTCAATAAAAAGCTACGCCGAGCGCAGCATGATGCGACCGCAACAAGTTGAATCCTGTACGTTGGAGGCCCAATATGGATAGTCTATTGCTTTGGTCACATGCAGCCCATGGTGGACTTACAAAAACAGTGCAATATATTTTAAGACGATTGACAGATTTAGTTGACAGAATTTAATGAGCAATTCAACAAAAAGAGAATTTTCAAAATCGAAAGAATAATAAACATTCTACAACAGTTTTGTCAATATACCCGTTTTAGCCCCTTTTGGTCCTTTTTTCTACAACGGTAGGGGCCACAAACCCCAAATACAGTACCAACCTTCCTTTAGTGGAAATAACTATCATATTAAAACTTCATAACAATTGGCTGGCCCACTACAGCTAAATTTTTTGTGTAAAACTATTTGCCTCAACAAACTTTAAAAAATGGCGTTTTGGACCCTTAATTTCTCAAAAACGGTTAGACATATTGCAAATCTGATTGAAAAACGCTTGCAGGGATTTTCACAAGGATTCCAATGAAAAAAAGATTTTCAAAATCTGACCACAAATAAAAAAGTCGATTTTTGGGGTGTGGCCCCTTTTTGACCCCCTGTAGCAATGTTACGGTGCATAATATATCAAAACCATTGACACATTTAGTTGACAGAATTTAATGAGGAATTCAATAAAAAAAGAATTTTCAAAATCGAATAAATAACAAACATTCTACAACAGTTTTGTCAATACAGCCGTTTTAGCCCCTTTTGGCCCTTTTTTCTAAAACGGTAGGGGCCACAAACCCCAAATACAATACCAACCTTCCTTTAGTGGTAACTAACATCATATCAAAATTTCATAACAATCGGTCAATATTTACTCAAGTTATCGCACGGAAACCAAATGTCTACAGACGACGACAACGACGACAACGACATCGCCATAACATTATACGATCGCAAAAATTTTGCGGTCGTATAAACATGCGTTCTTTGTAGTTATAATTTTTATATTGTAATGATTTTATTAATAGTCAAACTTCTAGAAATGTATGTTCGGTCAGGTAATACCAGTAATAATCAAAACATCTTCAGAATCACTGGCTTTTATAATTGTATAATTATCTATTATTATACAATTATGGCAGCTCATCGCATGAAATATCACGTTTTGTGGAACACTTTATTGATATCGCATGAGGCCTTCAGTGTGGATATCAGATTTAAGTGTTCTATAAAATATGATATTGCACGCAGGGAGCTGCAATAACTGTTTTATTACATTTCAATATATGTAATAAACTGTATGTCTAAACTTGTTCCAGAAATTTTTTTTTTTGATGAGATGGATGTTCCATCTAACAACTGCTGTTTTAAAGGCATATGGTCTACCAAAATCACATTTTTTTCGTCCCCAATTTTTTTATGTCATTTAGACCGAAATGTAATAAAAGAAAACTTTGAATATACATTTATTACAAAATTTGCCTTAAACTTGGTTTATTTTGCTCAAAATTATTCGACCATGTTGATTGATTATTTGTTTACCTTCGTGACGAAAGATACATTTTTATTGTATTTACGCGGTCATCAGTCGGGATCTCGGATGTTTTGTTCCCGAAGACTTTAATATGGTGACAAATTAAACAAATTCAATGTGAACTATCTAAATCATTTTATTTCTTAAATACGAGCCATTATTGTCATTTTCTTTGTTTGGCGGCTTTGGTGTTTTTGTAGCCATGTAGATGTCTACACGGGCTAAAACCTCGAGATACAGAATACCGGCCGCGTGCATGAACCAGCAAAGTTTATAAACAAAATTAAATACAGTGCCCATGCTAAAGGCATGATTAGAGCTCATGAATATGAATTTTTGTAAAGCTTTACAAATATTATTTAGTGATGATTGTTTTTCGATTTTTAGATTAATAAAGTACCACAACTTTATTTTTGTTGTTCATATGTTTAAAATAAGACAAAACAAGTTGTCTGTTGACCTTTTTTTTGCTAGTACAAAATTTTTATTTTTCATAGACAATATCCCTTTAAAATTCACATTACAATTGATCTGTCTTCTTGTCTTTTCTAAATATGAAATGAACTGTATGATTAATACAAAGTTTTGCATTGGTTTCTAAAACCGTGTTGTCATTATTGAACATCAACCAACTTGTTTATAAACAATTATATGACGTCACAATGAATGGATGTTAAAATTTCATTGGCTCAGAAGGCAGGACAATAGATATTGAGATTGTTTTGTTACTAAAAAAGCCAGTGCAATATCACTTTTTATGGCACTGCTAAGTGTGCAATATTTATAGGATAATTAATTGGGTCGAGTGAATAACCAAAATATGATCACGAGTGCGGTGAACGCATCTGATTTAATGAGTGCGGAGTTAAATAAAGAGTTGTGTTACCGCACGAGTGATCAAATTTTGGTTATTCATTTATTTCACTGGGTAAAATTGGCAATTCACATACATCTATGTAATAACACAAAAAAATACATTAAGCAAATGGAGAAAAAATATCAAAATGTAATTATTGAATGAATAATTACCTCTTCCTCAGGAACAATGTAAACTTTTGATCGTCCACATTCTACCTTTAATGCATGGACACTCTGTGCATTCAAAACAATCAATTTGTATTGAACACCTCTATCTTTTACTGCTTTTTTAGCGTGAAGCCACAGCTTATTCTGTATTCTTGTTGAATTCTGTCTAGTAAGGTGCTAAAACTGGCTGTCCTACTAATCTTTATATTTCTTTTACCTAATAAGATTATTGTCAGTGGTGAAAAAATATCCTCTAAGGCAATGTTCACTGTTTTTTAATATTTTTGAAGCCGTTACCTCTAGCCTGTCTAAATGCAAAACCAATGTTTTTTTTTCTTTAAATAGTATCCGACGAAGTAGGACTATATGTAGAACAAGTATATTGTAGTTTCAAACCGGAAGTCACATTTTGAGGTACTTAGTATTTCCCAGAAGCCCTAGGGCAACTTCATTTTATTGTTTTCCCATTTACATAAATCTAAAAAGAAATTATCGCCAAAACATAATTTCTAAATGATATAAATTTATATTTGTCAAGATTATGTGTACACTGGGAACTTTATTCGAAAATTTCTTCAATGAATCCATAACAACGGCTTCCAATATGGCAGTGTTTGCATAACAACAGTCTAAAATATGATGTCACCTAACAACATTACACTATGATGAATAATATAATTAAACTTTCTATATATAAATGATTTATAAGCATCCATTTACAATTTAAATTAAATAAAATGTAATCTTAACAGGAAAGGGTCCACCAGAGCTTAAGCCATGCAAATCCTTCAAAAGGAGAGTCTCTTCCATTCAATTCTCCTGCAGGGTAATTCCTGTGTGCAGTTATTTTTGGCCAGGTTTTTAAATCAATCTTCTGGTGGCAATACTGGGAGTTATAAGTACTGATAAACGTGGTCGTTGTTTCCCCTCGAGATTACAATTCTCGATGTTTCCCTCTATATATTGTGGGCCAATATATTAAGTACTTAAAGCTCTAATTTTATAACCAAAGCAAAAATGTATTTTAGGAAACAGTTTTGCAGTTTTAAAGGGAGATAAGTTTTTCATGGGAAGATAATACAACAAATTGTAGATTCTTCGACTGTACAATGTACCTAAATTTGAAAATGTCAGTCGGTAAACATCAAACAATTTATTAAGGGTCATGAGGGTAGCCCCAAGGTGAAATTATATTTTATTGCCCAGAACACTGTTTTCTATTTTTATTTTTTTTTATCATGAACATGTTTCAAGGCAGCTCACAACAATCAATCATCACAGAACATGTATAAATAGGCTTAAAGAAAATGTATGTGTGTTTCAGGTTTCATGCCTGAAAAAAAATAGGGTCGGTAGGTAGGCATTTATTTTTTTTATTTAAATTTTTTACCTTGAGTTAATGGGGAGTAGATTTCAAGTTTAACAGTGCTTAAGCAAAAATGCCAATAAAAAGGCTAGGGTCAGCATGAAAAAATAGGGTAGGTAGGGAAACCTGAAACAAACATATTTTTTTATTTGGCCTTAATTGACAGAGCTATATGACAGAGCAACAAGCGTGTTATGGCAAACAGGAACTGCTTACTCTTCCGGAGCACCTGAGTTCACTCTCGTTACGACTAGAGTTCGCGTTGTTGATTGATATTCAGTGATTTTTGTGTTTCCGTGTTTTACATGTTGTCTGTTTTTGTCCCGTTCTCATTGGTGTTTACTGGTTTTGTCTCTGCCCTTTCGGACTTTTGACATTTGGATGCCCCATTGGTACCTCTGCTTCTATATGTATACTATACATAATGATACGTTAATTTGGGGAAAATAAAATAACTGATATAAAAAAGTCAACCCAATATGTAATTCTAGACTTATTAAATGTGAGAAAATACTAACCTAGATTTTTTACGTTCATTTTTCGTATAATTCCTGGGTGCACCTTATTATAATTTGGTCCGTCACGGCAAACAAGACTGAGGGTGTATAACGGCTTGTACTTATTATTTCTGGACTGAGAAGAACTACTTCTGTTTTGACGGAAGTGTCTAAAACTGATAAAATAAAAGTTTAAATCAATTTTCCAGATAGAATAAGATCTCTAGCAATGTTTAAAGTTGCACTTATTAAAATTGGAAGAATAAAGATATATATTATTCTAGAATACTGACAAAGTCAGGAAGGGCCCTGTCGGCTAGCCTCTAGCGGCTCCGCGTCCCAGCATGCGGGGACCAGGGGCAGATACAGACATTTTCAAAAGGGGGGTTCCACATACTGGCTACTGTGGACCAAAGGAGGGGGGGTTCCAGGCAAATTTTGCTTAAAATCTACATGAAAATTTAAAAATTTTTGGCAATGTTTGGAGGAAAGGGCGTTCCAACCACTAGAACCACCCCTCCGTATCCGCCAATGGGGGACGGGGTGACACTGCCTTTAAAAAAAGAAAAATAAAAGAATTGTTTAAAAATTATACCAGTACATACAAAAAAAGATTTAGCTATCTAAAGATAAAACTTTTATTACATTTATTATTTTCATGTCGGAGTTTACTCGAGAACTTTACAACGTTGACATTGTTATTTTTGTGAAATTGTATGTTTAACAGTTAGCTGCAAGCATGCATCTCTTGAGGCTGCTCATTTTTTTTTTTTTTTTATTGCGGCATCCGTGGTCCACAACTAACAAAAATCAACTGGCCACCAGAGCTACATGTTTGCAGCTAGTTTAACAGTATGATTCTTATCTCTTTTGTTTTCATTTTCTCAGCTGAAGGTTTAAATCTTAACCTCATTCAATTATCACTTGACTTGTCACTAGGGCGGCCCTGGGCTTATGACATGACAAGTTTATAAAAAAGGCAACATCATCCCCTCCCTCCTTTTGAACTACACTACAGTACACGACTGTGGGAAGAGTCTATGACAATTCCATAGATCTGAATATAATATATATATATATGTGTAATCATTTTTGATCCAGTCTGCTTCTCGACTATTAAGTACGAGTTTTCTGGTTTCTCTAGACCATCTATCACAATTCCAATGAGATCGGTTAAATCATCGATTTTCAATTGTCGTGTAACAGTGTAATTTACCCAGAGACAAAATCCTCCTCATCCTCTGTAACTGAATTCGAAGCTCTTGTGCCGAGCATTTGAGCCCTTCGAATCAATTGTGCAATGCAGCAGCCATGTTAATTACACACGAGGTTCGCACGTGAACCTGATTATCTCCCCTTGGAAGCAATAAAATGATTGATTGTTAAACATATTTTCATTGGGTAATTGCAATTTGTTGAAATATGAAAAATTACGCGTAATACTAATAAAACTCACGCGTAATGTAGTTAACAATTACGAGTAATTGCTATTCACGCGTAAATATGCACAATTCACGTGTAAAAAACGACTTATTACGCGTTATTTTTAAGAAATTACGCGTGATAATGTAGCGCCAATGACATGAACGGCCACCCATACGATGAAAAATTACGCGTAATACTAATAAAACTCACGCGTAATGTAGTTAACAATTACGCGTGATTGCTATTGACGTGTGATTTTCAAAAATTCACGCGTAAAAACCGACTTTTTACGCGTCACTTTTAAGAAATTACGTGTGAATTTTGTATTACGCGTGATAATGTAGCGCCAATGACATGAAAGGTCACTCATAGAGTATACTCTCGGCGCTAGTGTTGGACACTAGTGTTGAACACTGATCGTTTTATTTACGAAAATCTCGACACTTGTTACTCGTGTTGTCTGATCGAACGCTTCCCAAATGTCAAATCAGATTTGGTGACGTCATACACAATAATTTTTAGATATTCGATTTTGATAAAAGTACCACATGTTCGTATTTTCAACAAGACTCTTACAATATTAAAGGTCTTATTAAAATTATATAAGGAATCATAGGTGAATCCAACATTGATGTATAATTCTGAGATTTGGTACATGGACTTTTATGATAAAGTTATAAGAGCTAGGCAGAAAATAATAATTTAAACAATTTTGATTTATTAGCTTCCATAGACAAAAGCTTTGTGGAGAAGCCACATCTTAAATTTGTAAATATGTAAAGGGTTAAGCAATTAAGCATTTGTCAACTGTTGTTTTTAATTTTGTAATCAGTTCTTCCATTATTGCTTTGTAAGTTTTTTTTTAACCACACAAAGAAACAATTTATTGCATCTCCCATGCTGTTAACATTGTTACTATAAAACTTTTTCCTAGCTCGGAGAGATCATTGCCGATTCCGAAAGTTATTTTTTATTTTTGGATTTTTTTTAAAATTTAAAATATAAAACAAAAACACTGATATGTAATGAATATAATTTAAATTTGTACACTCTAATTTCAGTATTCCAAATTGATGGTATTCTTGCTGCTTTGTTGTCTCAGTCGTGGTGTAGGCTCTTCGCCCTGTTCATTATCCGTATAGTTACTAGTAATTAATAATTGTTTTCTAGAAGGATCTTTCGGATGCTGTCTCTTAAATCCATAGTCGGCGCTTCCGTGAGTTTTGCTTTGTCGACTGTTCTTGACCGCCATCCCAATAGCTCTATTAACCTCCCTACTATATAACCTTTCACCAGGAATTGCTAGGACAAAAGATACACATTTCCCTTCAAACCTTTGAAGTGTTTTAATTGCCACGTCATTATTATCCAAAATTTGTTCTCTCAATTCTGCGAAAGAAGATTTCTTATCCTCTGGCAAAAGAAAAGACAACTTTCTAGAATCGCAAAGCATACCCAAAAATTAGGTCGGTATCAAAATATACTTTGAACGATTCAAGAAATACCCAAGTCTAACAAGAATATGGCATACAATGTATAGACTTTTCAATGCCAAAACGTAAGGGTCTAAATTCTGCATCCTATCTCCCTTCCATTCTGGTATCAACCTGTCATCAATATACAATAAACATGCTACACCAAGTGACCTACAATGACTCATGGGGACTAAACCTGTTGTATAATAGGTGAAAGCGCTCCCCTTAAACCCAAATGGGATACTGTTGAAAACCATATACCACACTCTGAATTGTATACCAAAAACGTTCTACTTGTGCAATAAAATGTGACTGTATCCCGATTTATCATTTAAAGAGGTCATATTATATGAATTCAAAGAAATAACTCTAGGAAAATATTTGAGAGGAAAATAGAAATCTTCCGCAGTTATAGGCATAACAATATGAGGGGGTTGACATTCCCCAACTTTCCCTACAACTGAAACTGAACCATTTAAAATTCCTGTTGTAAGAGTTTCTGCTATGAATTTACCAAATTTTTCACAATTAGTAGCATTCGGAAAATAAGCACATGGAGGTATCTTAGAATCATAACATTTTACTTTAAAATTTCCCGACAAATGTTGAAACATAGAATGAATATCTACTCCATTTTTCTCAACCATTCTAGAATTTTAGGTGTAGTACCTTAGTATTTCATCCCAAGCTGCTATGTTGTTACCCAAACTGCCTGCTACAAAATTATTAGGATCTCGAAACCTTAAGTCTTCAAAATTAAAAGGCTCTCCTTTTGCCACTTTTTCGGCGACTGCAATATTTGAAGGGGGCTGGGTTATCTCCCCAATAGCATTAACCCAAACTACCTTTTTATTAACTTGTCTGACAGCCTCATCAGGCATAAAGCCACAAAAGAATTCCCAATCTGGGATCACCGGAGCAAATTTCAACTGTTTACAATCACTGGAAGTAATATCCTGAAATTAAAATTTAAACCTTGCTAAGAATAAACTACTGGAGAGATACCCAGCCTCCTTCCGCGTGAAATGAAATATTCCACTAGGAAATTAGTATTCTTTGAAGGAAGTCAGGCATCAAAACAAAACTCAAAACGTGCTGTTTTACTAAAATAATAAAAGAAAAATGGCAAAATCACATATACCAACAGCTCTAACATGACAGTCCAAAATAAAGGGGGTACAAGAACAAAATTTCTGGCCAAGAACTTAATCTACAGGCAGTACAAATAAGCTAAACCAGCCAAAAACTTGCATGAAATTCAACTGGAAATGAACCATATTACACTGTGGAAACAGGCAGACAAACAAAAGTAAAACTATCAATCATCTTTACAACAATGAAAAGATCAAAAATAAACACGATTCAAAAGAAAATAACATATCCGGCAATTTTCATGTCAAAAATTTACAAGTAAAAAATTACTGTTCCTTCTTCTACATTTTACTTCACTAAATTTAAATTTATATCATATATCATATCACCAAATTATTCTTTCTTAATTTTAGGACATGAAGCAATTAAATGTCCTTTTTCCTTACAGTAAAAACAAGCAAGATCACTCCTGGGTCTACCAGGCAAACGGTTGTTTCCACGGAAACGATATGGTCTAGGACCAAAACCAGCATTAGCCAGCGCTGGAGGAAAAAACGGTTGCTGTGGCATGTAAGGATGCATGAATCCAAAATTTGGCACATTTTGCAAATGAGAAGCAAAACAGGAAGCACTATCGTTACGCTGAACCTCTTTCTGATTATCTTTAACCTTTTCGGAACTTTCATATTTCTTAGCTTTAGCCCAATCTGCTACCAAAGTAGCGATTTTTTTGTCCTCTGCGGATCCGAATAACTTTAAAACAAGACTGCAAAAATCTTCATTGTCTTCATATTTTTTGCATATCGAGTAGCTCTTTGCAAACAAAGAAGCTTCCTAATGATTTGTATTGTGGGCTATATCAAGAACTTCAATTGCAGCCATCAGCACATACGGTGACTTGCTAACGTGCGAATATTGGCTAATGCCTCATCAATCTGCATGTCTACTCTTTTGGTTTTAAGTGCATCAACTTCCTGCTTCAGACTATTAAGAGTAACGTGTACCTGTGCGACCTACTTGGTCCAACATCATTACTGTTCACAGCCGCCCCTACTCCACTGCTAGTTGAACCAGATGACACAGATGTTTGAAGTGCTACAAAATTAGAAAATTAAAATAAATCACTCAAAAATATATAGATCACACTAACTAAGGTTGAAGTGACTCAAATAATAAAATCATTAAATAATCCAACCATCAAATTTTCACCACCCATATCTCATCGAACCATATTAGGGAGTCCAAAGCGCAAACATGCTGGTACAAACTGTTCTAAAACGGTTGAGGCCCTATTGTCTGTACTTTGTATTAAATGTTATGAGTCTAGAATAACCATCAATTCCACCGTGTGTTGCTATTCCCCATCTAAAAAAGAAAAAACTCAATTTTCAATTAAAAATATAAGCAGCTTTTCATATCTATAAATAATATCTTTAATACACCAAAAACGTTTACCAAGAGAGAATAACATTTCCATGTTTGGTAAACATGACCCCAGGGCATCCCCTCGCCATGTACAGTTGGCTCTGTAACTGTGACCTATGACCTTAAAAAGCAACAGGGTTTTATATCTTATTTAGTACAAAGTTCAATATGTACTAGGTTTGGTCAAAACCTATTGAAGGATGTTGATTATAGTGACAACAAGGGTGATAAAGTTAATAAAAAGTCACACTGTGACCTTGACCTATGACATGTATGACCTATATATTCATAAGGGTTAATTATGTATGAAAAATATAGCTTGTAGGTGTTTTTTCATAAGGTTAATGCTAAAATGAGCAACTTCCGGTTTACACAAGGTCATTCATTCCATGTTGAAAAGATTCTTTACCTTTATCATTTTCCAAAATGAAGATATAGCAAAATTAAGAACAATAAATTAATCTTTGACCTTGACATATATTTCAAGGTCCTTAGACATGTATCTCATATTAAAAGACCCTGGGTCTCTACTTTGAATGTCTAATGAGTTATAACACATTACATCTTATTCTAAACTTTCGAGGGAAGAAAACTATCAAATTTCACCATAACCCTTTCATCCAAGTTTTTCATTTACAATTTGGTAAAAATTTTGGTTGATATATTTTACAGTCTCTAAAAAGAAGTTGTTGCAAGCAAAAGGAAAAATTTAGAATATATGCTTCATGCCTATTATCAGACTAATATATAGTTGTGATTTTTTTTATCAGAAATTGGTTTTCAAAATATCAGACTTCCTTTCTAGGGCAGTAAATCTAGTCTAAATATAAGTATTGGTATCCACTTAATTCTTGGATTGATTGCTAACCTGTTTAACTTCATATGTCCATCAATATGCCAAAGGTGATTAGGTGTAGGCACTGAGTATGTGCGACGTTTAGCGGTTTTTCCACAGCGTTTCTCACATGATGCAGGGTCAATACGACGCAGAGAGCTGCGAACTCTTCTTCGGTGTACTTTAATGTTGTCTGCTTCTAAGTAACCTGCCATCATCTACAAAAAATATCAAATAAAAAATAATTATTCGGTGCAAAGCTCTCAAGAGCTTATGTTTGTATGTTTAAACCATGCCGAATCAAAATAAAGTTTTCTATGTCTATGTCTAATTATGTTACAGCAATCTAAATAAGAGTGCACACAGACCACCATGGAAAGTGTTAAGCATTATGAGAGTATTGAATAAACTGTGAGTCAACTCACTAAGGACACCCCCAATCTCCTATTTAAAGGACACTACATTCAAGCTTGATACAGCTCTAAATTTGTATTGTGATTAAATATTTGGACACAGCAGTCTAAGCTTTTTGACATAGAATTGATGTGTCACTTCTGGCAATGACTTTAAATAAAAACAATACACATTAATTTACATTCAAAATAAATGAGCAGAGTTATCTCTCTTAGTTTGATAACAAAAAGAGATAACTCTACTCAATTAGCTTGCTTTAAACAATCAAAGTAGAAAAATGCATTAGAGTTATAATATATCTGAAAAATAACATCAAATCAACATTATATTAGGTACAGTTCTATCTCCCTTGAAAAATTTCAGACCAAAATTATGATTGATTGATTGAATATTGTTTTACGCCGTGTGGGCGACATTTAAGCCATATCTCGGCGAGAACTAATTATAATAAGTTTGATTAAAACAAATACTATCTAAAACAAAAGAACTATTTACAAATAATATTTAAGGAGAAAATAAAACAATAAAACAAAAACGAAACGAACTTCCATTATGTAAAATATTATCACAGACGAACTTTGCAAAATAACAAACGAAATTTCAAAATAATATCACAGATACGCTATTAAATAACATGCAAAACATATGAACAAATTTAAAGGTATTGGACACTATTCAGGAAATCTGGCAGACTATATTCTTGAATACAGTCCAACGTCTTTCAAATATTCTAAAATACGGTTGCCAGCAACCTTTGTAAACAACTCTTTCATATTGTTGACTGTGTAGTACCGACTAATAATGTCGGATTTATCTACACAGTCAATTAAAAGATGTTTAATACTATGTCGACATTGGCAGGGAATACACTCAGGAGGCGGCTCATTCTCTAAAATAAAAGAATGAGTCGTCCTGGTGTGGCCAATGCGACATCTAGTTAAAACAACTTGGTCTCTATGGCTTTTCTTGCCAACAGTTGGCTCTATAGAATGTAATTTATTGTCTGTAAATATTGTAAACCAAGTTCGCCTCTACATATAAAAATCAAAAGGGAGCTTCCTAATATCAATCCCAGTAATAATGATAAGTTTCAAGGAAATCAATCTAGGCATACTAGAGTTAGTGTACAAAATGTGAAAAATTGCCTTTATTCAAATGTTTAAAGTCCCATAATTTGTTTCATGGAAATTGGTGAAAGTTTTTTGAGCTACAGTCCGAAACTTGAAAATTCCCCCTTTTTTATGAATAAAGCCCTATAAATCCGAAACGTAAAATCTGAAATTTAAAAAAAAAAAATCGAAAGGGAGCTTACATCAATAGATATATACAATTTACCGAAGTTTTATGGAAATTGGTGATAGCGTTTTAGAGTTATTGTCCGAAGTGTTGACAACGGACAGACGGACAACGGTATACCATAATACATGTACGTCCCGGCGTATAAAAATGTTTACATGTTACAACTCAACAAGATATAGCTCAAAACCAATTATCAAATTCCTTGTACAATGAGGAGTTAAATTTCAAACTAATTGCAAACAGATAATTGCTGCACCAAGAATGCCTGATATGCATTAAATGCACATAAACTTACCTGCTTCTAATAAATGCTTTTAATTTTTTATCATACATTTCTAATGTCATATTATTTATTAATCAATGTTTAAAAGTCTGCCAGCAACGGCTCAATTTTGGCATGAATCTGATTTTGGAGAGGTACCCAAATCGCCAAGGTAGTGAATAGACTAAACGAGATGTCAGTGCACAATTTCCCCCTGTCTTTCAAAGCCACTAAACTTTTATCTCATCCCCACAAAAAAAATCCCGATTTGGGTACCCCGACGTTAGTAACAGTAGGAATAGAGAGAAAAAGATTGTTAGTTATTGTACAACGTATAGAATTTACATAAACAACATTTTAGTTACTGTTTGAACTCATTAGAAAATAAATATACCTGTTCTTATCAGTGGCGCCTGAAATTTGACAGCCTCCTTTTCTCGGCAATTTTTACATTTAACTGGCGCATCTAGACTGGCTTCGATGTCCCGAGCTCTGTTTGCCTCCGATTGATAAACCCCTTTTAACACAGCTAATATGTCTTTGGTGCGTTTAATTTCCAGGACAACCAATTCTGGACGAAGATCGTCATTCTTAATACACATGTCTGCCTTCTGGATAACATCACGAATATTTAATAGTAACCGATTCTTCTCTGTATCATCTGCCATTTTGGAAAGTGCAATCACATGATCCATTTACTGTCGTGTAGTTCCGGTAGGAGCGTTCATTGTTGTAATTATTCATATGTGTCATTTTAAATAAGATATCTTATAAACTAATAGAGATATCTTATAAACTTATAGAGATATCTTATTTAACTTGTTCATGCCGAGCTTTCCCGTCTATTCTAAAATCAAAGATAAGAAAATTGATAATTATACGGACTGTTAAGATCTATCATTTACCACAGCTTGATCTTTGATGTAGTGAAAATTATCTATACAACTCAGTGGCTAATCAAACTCATGGTTCAGTAATTGCCAGATGTTCTGTGTTTTGGGAATGATATGCAAGATTTGGGTCAAGTTGCTTTGGTTTATAACAACATTTTAACAGTTTATGCTCGAGACCATACATCAGAGAAAAATATTTAGTTTTTATATAATTTTTCTTTTTTGAGAAATCGCGATGTACATTTTGCCTCGGCCATATTGTTTACTTTGATCGGTCATGACAACGATTTAATCTATGTAATAAATGGTGTTTTTTTAATATTTCAGTTAATTCGTGAAAACATTTAAATCTTCTTGAAAAAATCATTTGTATGTAGATTTTCAATTAAAAAGAAACAAAAGAAAGCATTAAATGTTCTTGTTTTTCTTTCTCGTAAAGAGATTATAAAATGCAATGTATATATCTGGAAATCAATCAATTATTTTTTACCGGCAAAGCAAGATTTTGGCGTCTTTTCATTTAAAGTTGTTGTTCATGTTTGTATATCCGTCAATTATTTGCGGTATAAATTGAATAAATATGTAAATAATTTATCATGAAAGGGTAAAATGTCCGAATTAAACGCTTAACCTATAATAAATGTTTCTCCGATGAGCATATTATAGTGTTTGCGGATTGTTTTGAAACGCGAGAATAAAACTTTGTTAAAACAATCTGAGTTTTGTACAGATTTGGGAAACATTAGAATGACATTTTAGTATTTCTATCATGTCTATATTAAAAATAAATAAATAAATAAAACATGGTAACTTGTCTGGTTCCCTGATATAATACCATTATCAGCTAGCCTACAAATGTGTAACTGGGTTCAGTTTGTTTACATAATTACTTGGAGGGAACTTATGAAACAGAAAATGATTCATAATTGAAAGAGAGAATCGGACAAAGACCAGGAGGTCCTTGTTAAGTGGGCAAATTGGAAAGGAAAGCCAACATGGGTGACACTTTGCAATAATCCTGAGCTGAGGAAATTTCTTGACATAAATCAATCTAATCCAGAATGCTGCACTTGAACCAGGTATCCAATGCAGCTGAGACTGACACTTCAGCTTTACATAAGTCTATTTTTGACTCCCTGGGTAATGTTCGCTACACAACGACGGTGCGATTGTGGACGTCAAAGGAGGGTAACCATATCACTGCCTTTCCGGAAGAGTGAATTCGACAACACATTCAGGAAAATTAAGAATAGTATTCCAATTCGGCAAATGGAAAGGAAAGCACACATGGGTCACACTATTTAATATCAAAAATAAAATTCCTCCATTTCGTATTCGGATGAAACCACATATTTCTAGTTCTAACTTAAACCTTGATGAAATAGCCCCTATTAATATACCTCAATCTCCACCTTGGCTTGTACCCAAATTTAAATTTATTTTTGACCTCAGAAAACAAAAAGTCTGAAACAAACCCAATTATAATTCAGCAACATCGGTTCTTCTTTTCTGGTGGGACACAGTTCTATATCTAGTGGAACGGTGGTCACACCGTCATCTAACACTCTCCTTTTACAATAAAAGTACGAAAAGCCGTTCCTGGTTTGATGATACGTAGAGATCCCGTTATCGATGGCACGGAATCCCTTGAGGGTTCCTTTACCGACGCGTTGTGTGTTGAGGACGTGACGGAAGGTGGTCATCGGTGCCTTGACGCAAGTCTTTAAAAATGAATTCTTCAGAAAAATAGACAAAGAAAAAAAACAATAATCAATGGAAAAAATACACTTTCCCAGTTATTTCATTACATTTTTGAACAGATCCATTTCCTAAAAATCACAGTTTTTCATACAATTTTGAAACACGTCGATATTACTATTGAAAAGTCATGGTAACTGTCTCCATTTCAAACCTTGTTGATTTGCGAGTCATTATAAATCAATTCTTAAGAAAAATAGAACAGAAGAAAAACTCAATTTAACGATTTAATGGTACACAATAAATGATCAAAAACAAAATATATCAAGTCACAATATAATGTCATTCAGAGCCACTTTCAAAGTTTGTGTCTAAAAGGTGTATGAGGAAGCGATCGTGCTCATCTAAATCAACGTCCATCGGTTCATCAGATTCTTCAACGTCCATCGGTTCTTTTTTCCTGGTGGGACACAGTTCTATATCTAGTGGAACGGTGGTGGTCACACCGTCATCTAACACTCTCCTTTTACAATAAAAGTACGAAAAGCCGTTCCTGGTTTGATGATACGTAGAGATCCCGTTATCGATGGCACGGGATCCCTTGAGGGTTCCTTGACCGACGCGTTGTGTGTTGAGGACGTGACGGAAGGTGGTCATCGGTGCCTTGACGCTTCGTTTGGTGATGCCTTTCGAACTGAATTTCACTTCTCGTACTTGACGAGGACGGTGAAGGAAGCGTTTTACGGGAAGCTTCTTGGCACGTCTCACTAGTTTGTAGGCTGCCATCGCTGTGCTGGATGTGGATACGGTCTTGGTCTTTTGTACGATGTATGTCTTGGAACAAAGACCAATCATGACGTCCCCCTCGTATTCCACTTTAAATAGACCGGGTGTGCGCTTGTCGTATTTGGCGTGTTTCGGGCAGCACGTTCTGGGGAACCAGTCGGGGTCGACGTCATCTCTACAGCATCCGACGATATGTCGTTGGTAGGCGTCCCGCATGTGAGGTTTGATGACGGAGGAGAGATGGGGTCTGGACAGGGCCATGTAAGCGGAATCGGTGTCCATTTCACAGTATTGAAAGTCGGATCGGTCGACGTAGACATCTAAAAAGTCGTAATAGAACTGGAGCATCCTGAGTTTGGCATATTGGAGGATAAAGTAACCAATCATGTCGAGTTGGTCTTTGGACTTTTCAATTTCGAAATACTCGTCTTCCAATAGTGTTGTCATTTTTTTAAACTGAGGTTTGTTGGCCTCTATTATGACCCTGCCCTCGCCTTCTACATAACTGACCCATAGAGCTGTCTAGCGCGTCCCCAGGTGGCGGATAGGGGAGACCCTCTCGTTGGGGGGTTGTCAGGTCATAATACGGAAAGCCTGACCGCGGACCATAGTGGGTAACGTGTTTGGAGAATGCCACACTCCCTGCACGTTAAAGACCCCTTCTGTAGTTTTCGAAAAAGAGTAGGCTGATGGCCGCTACAGAAGGCTAAATTATCCGACCCTACCCAACCATCCTCCTTTTACAGTGGCAGTCAAAATTGGTTCCCCTTTGTGTCCCATCCCATCCCTAATTGAATTGTTTGATAAATTGAACTGGTTCTCGTCCTGAAGATGCATGAAATATTTGCCACTGGACGTTAAGCAACAATCAATCAATCAATCTACATAACTGATCGACTGGAACTTCTCAACGTCCATAATCGTACCCCCAAAAGAACTATTCCCATGGAGTTTTGAGGAGTCTGCGATGATGGCTTTGTCGGGGTGTGCATCTCCTAATCGTCGGTTGTTGCTGACTTCTCGTACGAACTCTCTGAAACATCCATGAGGGGTAAATTTGATTACCTGGTAAATCTTGGTCACGATCATCCCGTGTTCTAGGTACCATTTAAGAAGAGGAGTGGCAATTAACATCTGTCGACCTCGTAAACCTCCGACTAACAGGCGACGTGGTTTCTCCGAAAGTTGAAAGCGTCGAACGTGGTCTTGCATGTGGTCCCCGATGAGATCGAAAGGAACGTCGGTGGTACAAAACAGAGGCGACATTTCTTCAAAGTATTGGTACGGAGTCATGGTCGGGTGCTGGAAATAAGCTGGTCATTCATCCGGAACTTAAATATCACATTCGACCATTCCAAAAAGTTGTCCACTGGCTACACCCTGTAAAATTTCGTTTTCGGTGACGGATCGTTGTGGCGTCGGTGGTTTTTGGGCATCGCAAAAGGATTTCAGGTGTCGATCTCGGCGCATGTCATTGCGAAAATGACATTCCCACTTTTCGACAACCTAATATCCTTGTGCCTGAATCAGCGTAGTGGTTTTGTCGTACCTGGCTTGTCGTCCATCGTGCCACTTTTGGTCTTTGACGTTTTTAGTCATCCAGCACTGGTGTCCGTGCCAGTAACACTCGTGGAACTGATAAACGGTGTTGGTATTCGAGTCGTATCCGTCCACGGGATAAGGTCCGATCTTTTTCTCCTTACCTGTGTTGAGTTTGTGCTGAATGTGGAGGCGATTGGTATGGTTGAGGAACTCCATCCAGTCGTACATCATGGTGTACCGGTCTCGTCGACGGACGAAACTCCCGGTTGGCATTTCCTGGTCGATAGACCAAAGGTAGAGGGTATTAGCGTCAAACCCCAGGATTTTTTGACAGGGCTTGGAAAAGTTATTTCGTAGGAACGTTTGTCCGACTTCCTGATGACGACTGAAAATAATGGGTGGTCCGTCCGTCAAATTCTGCTTGATGGTAAAGTACAAGTCACTGTTAGCTTCATCAAAAAGAGCGAAAGAAGCTCCCGCTTGGCGTCCCGTGTCGAATAACATGCGTCGAGCGAGTCTGGGGACGGAAATGCTGATCTTGAAAAGATCGATGCCACGGTCGAAATAGAACTGTTGAAGATTTTCAACGGCTTGAACAAAAGGTCCGACATCAAGATCGTTGTACCAGACAAGAAAGTCACGTAACGTGGACATGCCCTGTTCGATCCAAACGCGTTGACAAAACTGGTACTCTTCGTCGGAGATGTTGGTATCTTTCAAAGAACTGTAAAAGGCCGAATGTGGAGGTAAGGCAGGATAATCGAGCTTGTCGGGACCGTCGAACCATTCGTATGGGAAGAACCCTTTGTTTTCGCTCACGTCGTAGGCTTTCAGGAACTTGTCGTAGCTGACTCCGGGTGAGAGGTACGAGGTGATATCGAGGAATTTGAAGGTGTCGTTGGCCAGACAGGCATAGCTGTTGTTCCTTTTGACGGTGAATTTTTCTCCCGGGCTGTGCATTTCCAAGGTTTTGGCCAGATGGGTTTTGACCAGGTTCATGTCGTACTTGGCCGAATTGAAACCTAGGACGATGGTCTGTCGGCAGTAGGTGTCGAGTTTTTTGAAGACGTTTTTTTTCATTTTCATTCACCTCTAAAAGTTCCTCATCGTCGAGAAAAGCATCTAGTTTAGAGTCGTCTAGTCATCTTCGAGAAGCGCGCCCATGGGGTTAGCGATATCTTGATCGAGCTGTTCGAAGGCATCGACGAATTGTTGTTGACACAGCTGATAAGTTTTATCGGCGATGCGGGACATGTAATCTACCATCCGACGGAGAAGCTTGAGATCGGTCTCGACGATACAGTACGGTTCGGTAAAGTCGGGAACGTTACTACAGACGGAGACGGAGACGGGATCGTGACGTTGAGTCCAGGTCAGTTTCGGTGAATTGGAGTCTTGGATCTGGACGAGCATGGCTTCGAAATCGTAGACGATGAAATATTTGTAGAGTCGATCACCTGCGGGAACGTTGATGCCCTGTTTCTCTAACTTGTCGAAGATGGTCTTGGGGTTGGTATGGAATCCTCTTTTGAAGTTGTAGACGGTCTGACCGGTACATTTGAGTTGATGACGTTTCATGTTGTTGACGTGTTTGAAATGACGATCGCAGGCGCCACACTGGTATTTCTGTGTATAGGCCGCTAAATTGGAGATGTAACTGAGATGGTGGTCGAACTGGTTGACGTGCATCGTGTCTTGGTAATGACAGCGTGACTTGACAGTGAGGGCAATGTCGTCGTCACGTAGATGGTAGACGTTGACGTTGGTCTGGAAACATCGCTCGAAATAGGCCATCTGGTACAACGGTAGAGCCTGGAAATGGGTCGGAGTCACGTCGAGTTGAAGTTCAGTGGCATACTGAACCCATCGGTCGAATAACGCTTTTGTATGCGTTTCAAGACGGTCTTTCAAATGGGCCTGGTGCACAGCTAAACACCTGAAAGCGCAGAGATCATCTTTATAGAACTGTTTGTTGTGCATGTTTTTATCGAGAGAGACGATCGATTTGGATGCTATGATGTATTCCGGCAGTTGAACGGCATTCCCTAGCGGATAATTCAAGTTGTACAGGACGAACCGGACGTTAGTGACGAGGTAAGGTTTCCATTTCGTATCAGGACGCTGTCTCAAGATGTAGTCGGTGACGTTGAACCGCTGAAGACGTAGACGAAGACGGTTGAGATCTTTACGCCGTGAAATGTAGACGGGACGCTCGAACAGAGACTCGTTCTGGAAAGGGCGGAAGTAACGGTATTCACCCGTTTCCGTGTGGCGCAAGATCAGTCCGAATTCCAAGTTGAGACGAAATGCGTGGCCTTGGCGGTCGTTGGGCGTGTTCCATGAGTTGCGGGACGCTGAAATCGTTGGTCAGTGGCACGTTGTAGGTAGACGAGACGCTACTTTCTTGATGGTTCTCGAGGATGATGGGAGCGTTGGCCTCGTAGATGGACTTTAGATAGTCGTCTTCTTCAGTTTCCCACGGTGCTTCCCCATTGGCCCAGGGTCTGGCTTGAAGTGCACCGGCTCCACTCTGGTAATGGTGTTGCATCCCGTGGAGGAGTTGACGTTTGTCAGGGAAACGTGCCGTACATCGACGGCATCGGAATCCTTCAAAAGGACCCGGTGTTGGTTCGGGGACTGGTTCGGGTGTCGGTTCAGTGGACTATAAAAAAAAAAAAAAAAAAAAAAAAACGTTTCTTACAGTCTATCCAAACGACAATTGCGTATGAATATGACTATTCCGTATTTTACAGCATACCATTTTAATCGAATTTTAAAGTTTACCCAAAAGTATTTGATAGTGTGCCTAAAATTTTGTCGATCAAATCAAATATAAAAGATATACTTCTAATATATAAATAAACATATTCATCAAGTCATGGGAGACTACTCCATTCGTCTTGGTCAAATCACATTATCAATAATTATTTCTCTTCTAACGTATACCATCTGTGTGTATATCAAAGTTGGTAATATTATCCGATATATATTTATTTTGTTTATTTTGGTGTTCATTTAGACTTAGTATTAGTTACAAAGAGCTAGATTTAAAAAGCTCCAGTAAAATATCTAATTTGTTAAAACTGTCAATTTTCTAAGTAGACATGAAACGCTATCATTTTTGATAAATGCTCTATTCTCATCAGCAAATATCTGGCATATGCTTATAATGGTTTCACAAGTGGTTAATGATATAATTTATTATCGGATAAGATTTTTTTTTCTGATTAAAGGTTATCACCTTTTGACTTTAATTAAATGCTCTCTAACTTGTGGTAAAGATAATACTGTGGATTTAATTAGCTTCCTATTTATCAAATTCTTATTTATTTCGGATATAACCTCATATTGCATCTGTAGAGATGTCATGAAAAGTATTGATTATATAAAAATATATGGATTGCATATGTTTAGAATTATTTGCCTTATCTGATATTGACCATGGTGCCGCACTCCTACGCATCCATTGCAAGTGAACAAAGAAATCAGGCCTATGTCGCCAAAGTCTATGTTCTTGACCGATGTAAAACGAACGCAAACACAGATATTTTCTACGATAGATATCGGTTAGTTAAAATAATACTGAAGTTCTAAAGAAATTATGTTTTGAAATGTCTTGTACCTCTCGTGGTAAGTACTATATTTCGTCTGGACACCAATTATTCGTTTGTGTTTCATATTTTCGGGTCATTTTTATTCTTCACTCGAAGGCAAAAGGATCTTATTATGCTGTAAGTGTAATTTTTTATTTCTTATTTACTTTAATTCATAATAGTTTATCCAGGGTGTTGTCAACTTTATATGTATGTCTTTGTATTGTTTATAATGATTGTAATATATAACATTTGGATTTACTATTTTTTATTTTTCGTTTCAGACAAAAAAAATGAATTCAACGCCAATAAATGGATAAAGCATGTATTTATTTTATTTTTATTTATTTATTTATTTTAAATATTTGTATTATTATTATTTGTGTTTAATATTTATGAATATTATTATGACGATGATTTCTTAACTCGTTTAAATTCATTATAATTATATTAGTATTTATGATGATAATGATTATAATTGAAATCCGTTTTTTCTTTGTTTTAGAATTTTGAGAACAACACAAGGCGTCAATTGTGGACGAGAGAGCCACCCTCGTCCATTGATTTTTCAATGGGTTCATCCCCTGTAAGTTATCTATTTGTTTATTTATTTTATAGTTAATATCGCTTCGGTGTACAGAATAATAATGTTTCATTTATTTTGATATTTATGAAATTCTTTCTAAATGTAATCGTATTATTAAAAAAAAAAATGAATGGAGTGAATGGATAAAATACTATCAAGAAAAAAAGTGTTATTTCTGTTTTTCATCAATATGTATCTTTACATGTTCTATTTTCGTTTTTTTTTTCAGACCATAGTATGGGAGGACCCCAACATATCCCCACTTTGGGGAGGGTTCTGGAGATGGAAAAAAGAGTTGATGCACTTGAAAAAAAAGAAAGGAAAAAAACAACACATGTGTATATGTGAGGCCTGAGGTGAGATACCTCAGGCCTTTAAAACATAAAATTTTAAAGGAATATTTGTTTTCAAATGGATATATTCGATATTTTCCCCAAGCTGAGGTTTGTCATGATAGTCATCATAACAGAATTGTGCATAAGTAAACTTTAATTATATTTTGTATTCTGGAAAGGTGATTTCTTTTAATATTAAT
Organism: Mytilisepta virgata; assembly: GCA_028015205.1. Taxonomy (NCBI): domain Eukaryota; kingdom Metazoa; phylum Mollusca; class Bivalvia; order Mytilida; family Mytilidae; genus Mytilisepta; species Mytilisepta virgata. Next base: position 33,032,481 of record CM051512.1, read on the forward strand.
ATCAATCTTTTTAATGTATATTGTTTTAAGAAAGTAATTGAAACCTAATATTTATGCATAAACTTACATATTTCAATACAAAAGGCATTTAACGATCAATTTTGTATAAGCGATGTTGAATAAATTAGATAAATATTTGCAAGTGCTTAGGGTGTAAAATTTCAAGTGTGAAGGGTGTAGAAATTAGATAAATATTTTCAAGCCGTTTAGTTTGTAATTATGATTTCCGTAAGAAAATCGAATTATATTTGTAACGATGTTTTCTTCTTGAATCGTAACTTTTTAATATTTGTTTAAAAATTTATTTTTTATCGTCAATTATTTTTACAAACTCGCATGCGGCTTCAATATGGTTATTTAAAAGAAGTTAATAGCTAATATTTCATTCAATTGTTTCTTTCCGGAAGAACTCTTAAATTTTATGAGTGAAATTCAATTATCAAATTTATTCAAGTCGATCAACATCACTCTATTTTCAACCAGAAACTACCTTAATTTTCTTAGTTTCGTTAAATATTTATTAAACATTATAGGGTTTTTCTGAATGCAAATTTATTCTACAAATGAACAGAAATTGGTAAATTATTTACATGTATAAAATTCGTTTGAAATTTTATCTTTGAACATTATCAATGATTATATTGCACATGCATCTACCATAAATCGAATATATAACCAACGCTTTTGCACGAATCTGTTTAGATAAATATCATGACAAAGATATCGGCAATAGCAAAATCACCGAACAATTTATAATTTATGAAGGTAGAATTTGTATACACTTGTCAACTAAAACACAAATTGAACTTACCACTTGAGTGCATTTCTCACGGTGTTTCCTTAAATCTCGTTTTGCGCAATATTTTCTTCCACACTTTGAACAATTGAACTTATTGTCTGTATGTACAGAACTTAAATGACAGTCTAGATCTGTTTTCTTTTCAAAGGCAGTGTCACAATATTTACACTTTAAAGAACAAGATGTTTTGTGTCTCTGAAGTGCATCCTTCCTGTTAAAACTTTTGTCACATTTATGACAAGAAAAAAGTCGGGTACCATGCACAGTATCTTTGTGTCTTTCGAGGTCGGGTTGTCTTGAGAAAGTTTTTAAACATCTATCGCATTGCAACTCCATCGTGAAAATGATGTAATCTTTTTGGTAACGTTTTTATACACTTGTGTCACTGTAACACTTATTCTTATTGGTTGTTATATAATACGAGCTTAATTATTGGCTAAAAAAAATTCCGGAAGTTGACATTTCCGTATTTGGTCATGCACATTCAGTCAGAAGTGTGTTTACCATATTTGGTAATGCATGTGCATTCGATAAGAATGAGTCGTGGCGTCAGCATTGTATGACTCATACCCAAGACTAATTACCTTGTTTGGTCATAGCATGGGTGATGACTCATGGTGTAGGCATTACGTATATGACTCATACCCAAGACAAATGATTTAGCCATCTTATGTATGATGACGTGGTGTAACATTGTATGACTCATCGGTTGATAAGCCTCATGCAAGTATTTTAGTATTTAAACTATTTGGGAAGAGCGCTTCTGATGAGTTTATAATAGACGAAACTAAAGATTTCGTTAAAATGTAGATCTCCCGTTAGTTATATATTTTAAGAATTGTTTAGTAAAAAGTAAAGCATTGTATCCTCAATTTCCTTTTTCAGAGATGGGTGTGTTGCAACTATGCAAGAGGATTTGATGTGGTTTTGTTTGTCGTGAGTGAATTGACAAACTCTGTATTAACACTAAATTATCGGTTTTTAAATCAATATTTGTTTGGTTTGTTCGCTAGTATGACATCTGGTTTGAGATAGGTCAGCAAGCTCTTGTAGGGGTAATTTAAGGTGAAAGATAAGCTGTACTGAGATAATAACAAAATGTCATTGTTTGGATTTATAGAGTGTAATCTTTTGATGAGTCAAAGAGCATGCGTCAGACATAGCAAAATGTATTGGAACTTTATTACATTATGGTACTCCTCTCGACACCTCTAAAAGTACTTGAGCACAAATAAAAGTATTTATAAAAGTACTAAGTTAACCTTTATATATGAGTTTGCGTTTTCGTTAATTAACAGACTAAGTATTGCATCGGTATAATTAATATTTGTTTGGTATAACATCTGGTTTGAGATAGGTCAGCATGCTCTTGAAGGGGTGATTTGAGGTGATAGATAAGCTTAGATAGAAGTTTTGGATTTATGGTTCTATGCTCTTTATTTTCAAATGGTGAAATCTTTTGAGCGTCTCGAATGAATCGACGATAAGGGATCGGGCAAAATTTATTGAAACTTTGTGGAGCTTTTAATTACTTATGGTACATCACTTAATTACCGTCAGCTCTAAAACTACTTGGGCACAAATAAAAGTATTAATATACACTAATTAACCTTTATATAATATCAGAGGTAGGAAAGGATGCTCTTGAAGGGTTAATTTAAGGTGACAGATAAGCTGTACTGGAATTCGATTCTTTGGATTTGAGTCAACGATAAGGGTCGGGCACAATCTTTTGGAACGTTGTGGAGCTTTTAATTACATTAAGGAACACCTTTATTAAACAGTTAACTCTCGACTCCTCGAAAAATACTTTTGTATCTTAAAACACAAAAATACTTCTTGGAGTGTCGTGAACAAAGGGAGAAAACAGAGATGTGCAATTTTCAACATTTTATTCTAGTAAAGACAGACTACATTGGTTTACGTAAGGTTTAATCAGTCTTTTTTAAGTCACTAGAACTATGTTTCACCATTCTGTAAAGCTGTTGGGGTTGCATTCTGGACATCTTAAAAATCCTAATTCGTTCTGATGATCGGAACTATATGGACACGGGATGACGCTACTCAATTCCGAGACGACATCTCCAATCAAAACGACATTGTTTTTCAACTAAGCGTATTCTTCCCTGCGTAAAGTTATTCCTTTTTTCGTGGGGGCGACTTCGGTGTTGTGGGGTGGTAACCAGTACTGACGGATATTAATATTGTCATTATTTGCTTGAGTTGCGGCATACACGTTCCTTCTAAGGTGTGTCATGTAGTCTCTTCTTTCCGACAGGGCCAAATCTAGAAACTCCAAGCTGTCGACCAACATTTTCCACCTCTGAAGAGGTAAGCTAATTCCCTTTTTGGTAGGCACTAATTTTCCATCTTTATGCTTCCACTCTCTAATATCAATTCTAATTTGATCTTTCCACTCCGTAGCTTGAACGAATCTGTTGTTTCCCAGCTCTATATTGCAACGTGCGTTCTCCATCTCGGTTAGTGGGTAAATGCAGTATTGGGCATCGGTGCGCGTTACTTTACAATCACGTTTCGGGTTTTTCATTGGTTCTTTTCAGATCAATTGTATTGCCTCCAAATAAGGTCAACACCCTTCCGGAAACTCATAATTTCGGAATGTGTAAACATGCGTGATAAGTGACTCATACTAGCCATCCGTGTCTTGATGAGTCATTGGAATCTGTTGACCAAATAAGGACTGCGCGATGATCTGACGACTCACGTATGCCAATCGGTGTCTTGATGACTCATAAGACTTTGTTGACCAAATAAGGACTGCGCGATGATCTGATGACTCACGTCGGTGACGTCATTAAAAGGCGGATGACCATATATAGAAAAGGGGGGGGGGGGGGGGTGGTATGACCATTAACGGAAAGAGGGCGAGCATGACCATATTTGGGTTTGCCACATTTGCTGTAGGTTTTTTTTTGGGGGGGGGTAAAACTGATCACTCCTTACTACTTATATTTTTATACAGAGAAAATTGGGAATCCTTCTGCTGGTGACCTTGTTACTTACACATTTGACTCATTCCTTCGATACACCGTAAAGAGAAGTATACAAGATACTTGAAAGAGTACTTAATGGGTAAATAATAAGTTTACTTTTCATTAAGATTGAAACCAGGGTAATATAGTTTCGACAATATGTATTAAAAATGTATAATGTTTGTTGCGTTCTGTATGTAACGGTGTCCTCATAATGTTTGTTTCTTAAATATGTCATATATTTTATAAAATTCTAATATGTGTTTTATTTAACTTGTTTCACTTTTGGATTATTGTTACTATTAATTTCATTATTGAAATACACAGGACTCATTAAAAAGCTGACTTTGAGACACTATGTTATGAACGCAACAAAAAAGATTACATGATTTTTTTTCTGAATTTTTGGATAGAATACTCCATCGACTATCTAATAGGTATGTTTTCTGAAAAAAATGGATATTTTTCTTCAAGAATACATAGATTCTGTTATTATTTGAACCCATTTATTTTTCCCCATGTTGTCATAGCTCTGTGCTTAATACTGAATTTCTCCACATATACCACCATCATTGTTCATATGATATATTTTATCTAGTACACTGAAAGAAATTACAAGTCAAAACGACAAGTTTGACTGTCCTTAATTTGACTGGTCACTTCGTCAACATGATTATGCTGATTAGTCAAACGGACTTTGTTCCCTTGTAAATTGATGTTTAAAACCAATCACATAGACTACATAAATCTCGCCAATATGACGAGTTTCTAATCAATACGACTTTCATGTATTTGTCAATTAGAGAGTTTAAACCAGTCAACCAGACTACTTTCATTAGTCACTGTGAAAAAAATCCTGGTCAAAATGACTATCTTTAACCCATCATAACGATGTCAACAATAGTTAACATGACGAATTTTTACTCAAACATATTAGTTTCAAAGTCAATTCGACTTTCCACAAATGATCATAATGAGTGCTTAAACTAGTCAAACAGACTAGTGCTATGGGTTTTGCTCAATTTTGGAGACTGTAGTGACCTTGGCCTGCTTAAAGACACTCCATTTTGGACCCTTTTGGATAGTTCTCTAATAGCAAAATTTCTAGTTATATATTTCACCAGAAATGTTTGTCAATTATGCATGTCCTAATGACGTCATTTACCAGATAGAGGGGTACTCTAATACAAAAGTTTTTAACACAATAGCAACAAACTCGAAAGTAGTCTATTGTCAACCATACATACTTTCATTAGTCACTGTGAAAAAAATCCTGGTCAAAATGACTATCTTTAACCCATCATAACGATGTCAACACTAGTTAACATGACGAATTTTTACTCAAACATATTAGTTTCAAAGTCAATTTGACTTTCCACAAATGATCATAATGAGTGCTTAAACTAGTCAGACTAGTGCTATGGGTTTTGCTCAATTTTGGAGACTGTAGTGACCTTGGCCTGCTTAAAGACACTCCATCTTGGACCCTTTTGGATAGTTCTCTAATAGCAAAATTTCTAGTTATATATTTCACCAGAAATGTTTGTCAATTATGCATGTCCTTATGACGTCATTTACCAGATAGAGGGGTACTCTAATACAAAAGTTTTTAACACAATAGCAACAAACTCGAAAGTAGTCTATTGTCAACCATACAGCATCTACTTCATTTTCTTATTTGATATAGCAATAATCAGGCAAAGTGACAACATTCCTAGTCTAACTTGTTAGTCATCAAAATCTACCAGATGCTTAGTCTTATTCACTAAGACATTCTGCTATGTTAACATGTCATGTATACTTTGTAATATTCATCGACTTTTCTCTGAAAAACTCAACAAAACCTTGAAAGATAAAATGCAAACACATTGATTCTCCTAAAAAAATTATTAAAGAAAATATTTATATCATATAAAATGAGGTAGTTTAGTCAAAGAATTACTTCATATTTCAGATAATCTGTAACATAATCTTTCCAACAATATGATAATATTTAACCGGTCATCTCACTTCCAATCTTCTTTTTTTTTAAATCATTATAACTCATTGTATGCTGATAAAGCTTAACAGTAACGTAATTATCAATAAGTATGAGGATAAATCTGGAAAAAACATTTAAAAAATACCGTAAAAAAATAAAGGGGTACATCAAAATTAGGTAAATTAGTAAATGGAAATAATACTACACTTTTCAATAAAAGTAATCAATAAAGATTAATGTACATAAAAGAGCACAAACATCTATTTACAAATCATAAACATTCACATGGAAAATAGACACTTTTACTACTGTCAGACAAAAGCTTTCCTCAACCCAAAAAACTATAAAATATGGGCAAAATAAAACATTTTCTTCAATTTTTACCACCTTAAAGATACTTTCATGATCAATTTGTCACCTTTCAATTAGCTTAACTGCACTATTACTTAAAACTGTGCACCTCTGCTCTTTAATCCTAGCATGATCAGAAAGGTATGTGTTATTGCAAAACCACACTGGAATACATGTATATATTGTACATAACTGTCACATGCTAACAAGAAAAACAAATATGTACATATCAATTGATTGATTGATTGTTTGTTTTTTAACGGTGCTGGCGGTATTGCAGCCAATATCACGGCGAGAACGAATTAAACTCAAGCTGATTAAAATTTCAAACATTATCTAAAGTCAATAAACTATTTACAAATAATATTGAAATTTGAATAAACAGTAAAACTAAAATCACAGTCAAAAATCTTTCAGTAATAATATCACAGATACGCTATTTAATTAACAATGTCAACATATAAAATATTGAGTAAACATAAAATCACGTCAATTAATAATAACAAAGTTTAAGACAATGACCAATAACTATACTCAAGAACATAGTATAATAATCTATATTCTGGAGTATAGTCCTACGTCTTTCAAATATTGTAAAAGACGGTCGCCAGCGACCACTGTAAATAAATCTTTCATATTGTTGACTGTGTAGTACCGACTAATAATGTCGGATTTATCTACACAGTCAATTAAAAGATTTTTAATACTATATGGACATTGGCACGGAATACACTCAGGAGGCGGCTCATTCTCTAAAATAAAAGAATGAGTCGTCCTGGTGTGGCCAATGCGACATCTAGTTAAAACAACTTGGTCTCTTCGGGTTTTGCCGAAGAAACAAACATTCTTGCCAACAGTTGGCTCTATAGAATGTAATTTATTGTCTGTCAGCAGATCCCACTGGGACTGCCACAGACGTAAAACATACTTGTATATTAAAGGTTTAAAATCAGAGTAAGGCACTGACATATTGGTTATGGGGTCATCTAAAGCATCCTTTGCTATTCTATCTACGACTGTGTTTCCCTTAATACCAATATGACTTGGTACCCAGAGAAAAATGATTTCTTTGCCCATTTGGACAAGTCTTTTATAAAATTCAATAATATGGGCAATTAAAGGGTTTTTATATTTCTGACCTTCGATAGCCAACAAACATGAAAGCGAATAAGAACAAATTAGAAAGTTTTGTTTGTCAGAAGATCTAATAAATTTCAAGGCAAGAATAAGAGCTCTTGCCTCAGCTGTAAATATAGAACTGGAAGATGGGAGACGAAGAGTCGCTGCCCGTTGTCCATAAACAGCCGCAGCAGCTACTTTATCTCCGTCTTTTGATCCATCAGTATAAATGGTGTCGAAATCTTAAAAATTTGATTTAATTTCAGCAAACTGTTGCTGAATTTCAATGGGGTTAGTTTCAGACTTTTTATGTTTTCTGATGTCAAAAATGAATTTGGGTTTGGGTACAAGCCAAGGTGGCGATTGAGGTATATTAATAGGGGCTATTTCATCAAGGTTGATGTTAGAACCAGAAATGTGTGGTTTCATCCGGATACCAAAAGGAGGGATTTTGTTTTCATGCTGTTCAAATATATCCTCATAGAGAGGATTGAAAACACAGTCGTAGGCAGGATTTGAAGGATATGCTTTTAGCTTTGTTAAGTATTGTAAACCAAGTTTTATCCGACGATTATAAAGAGACGGCTCGTTCGCCTCTATATATAAACTTTCCACAGGAGAAGTTCTGAGCGCCCCCAAGGCCAAACGTAGGCCTTGGTGGTGAACAGTATCTAAAATTTGTATGTAGGATTTGCGAGCAGATCCATATATAATGGAACCATAATCAAGTTTTGATCTAACTAAAGATCGATATAAATTTAATAAAATATTTTTATCAGCACCCCAGTCAGTGCTTGAAACAACTTTTAAAATGTCCAATGCTTTCAAGCATTTAGATTTAAGCATTTTGATATGGGGTAGAAAGGTGAGTTTGTTATCGAACAGAAGTCCAAGGAATTTGGTTTCTTTGACAACTTTGATAGGTTCATTATAGAGTTTGAGTTCAGGGTCTAGATGTAACTTTCTTTTATTACAGAAATGCATGCAGACAGTTTTTGAGCTAGAAAATTTACATCCATTTTCCGTAGCCCATTTTTCAATTTTATTAAGAGATAACTGTAGTTGCCGTTCAATAGTGTTCATGTTTTTGGCTCTGTAACAAATCAAAAAATCATCCACATAGAGAGAGCCTTCAACATTATTTTGTAATGTTTTAGCCAAACTATTTATTTTTATGCTGAACAGAGTAACAGAGAGGATACTTTCCTGAGGAACACCCATCTCTTGTTCAAAAGGGTCAGACATGGTGGTATTAACTTTTACTTTGAACTGTCTGTCAGATAACCTACCTTTCAACCCCATATCGTTTAGATCTTTTAAAATACCATATTTCCACGTGGTGTCGTATGCCTTTTCAAGATCGAAAAAGACCGACACCACATGTTCACCCTTAGCAAACCCGTTGCGTATAAAGGATTCGAAGCGAACAAGATGATCTAACGTGCTTCTGCCTTGTCGGAACCCACACTGTATATTGGACAGGAGACCGTTCATCTCAAGGAACCAGACAAGACGGTCGTTGATCATCCGTTCCATGGTTTTACAAACGCAACTTGTGAGGGCAATGGGCCGATAATTCGACGGTTGAAAATGATCTTTCCCAGGTTTTGGAACAGGGATAACTGTGGCAAGTTTCCAAATAGAAGGCAGTTCGCCAGTTTTCCATACATTATTGAGAAGATCTAAAAGTGTTTGAAGAGAAGTGTCAGGAAGATGTTTCAAAAGTTTGAATGGATAAAATGGATATCATCGGGACCACATGCTGTGTCATGGGCCTTTGCCAGAGAATTTTTAAGTTCATCCAACGAAAAAGGGCGGTTATAATCTTCTGAGTTGTTAGATTGAAAGTTCAGTTTTGTTTTTTCGGTTCGGTTTTTAATACGCTGAAATTCCTGAGAGTAATTTTGAGAAGAAGAATGCTTTGAAAAAGTCTCTCCAAGTTTACGAGAGATGTCCTTTTCGGATGTCAAAAGATTTTGGTCATCTTTAAGATGGTGAAGGTTAGCCTTTCTGTTTTTACCATTAATTTTTTGTATGAAATTCCAGACTTTATTCATAGGTGTATGGGAATTTATTTTAGAGACGAAGTTTTGCCAAGACGTTCGTCTCTTTTGTTTAAATGTGCGACGTGCTTTAGCACGAAATATACGAACATCACTGAGATTGCCAGAGGTTGGATTTATGTTGAACCGTCGTTCGGCCTTTTTTCTGTGTTTCTTAGCTTCCTCACAGTCGTCATCGAACCAGGGTTTGCTTGGATGTTTGGATTTGTCGAGGTTTTAGGAATGGTCCTCTCAGCTATCGATACTAACGTTTCATTAAATTTAAGGACTGGATTAATAACATTATTAAAAGTTTCTTTCTTCAGTTCATCTCGACAGAGTTGCTCGAACAAAGGCCAATTGGCTTTGTCAAATTTCAAGCGAGCAACTCTCTCGGATGAAGTTGGAAATAAATTTTCCAAAATTATGGGAAAGTGATCGCTTCCACACAAATCATCATGGACACGCCATGAGAAATCCAGTAATAATGAAGGGTCACAGATTGTTAAATCGATAGCAGAGTATGAACCATTCCCCGGATGGAGATAAGTATCCGATCCGTCGTTGAAGATGCACAAACTTTCCTGATTTAAAAAATCTTCGACCTTTTTGCCTTTGTCGTTTTGCAAGTTACTGCCCCATATAGGATTATGGGCATTGAAATCACCCAGAAGAAGAAATGGGACAGGTAACTGATCTGTTAAAGTTTTAAGTTTACCAATTTCCAAAGTTTGTGTTAGGAGGAATATATACAGAACATAGTGTAATAGTCTTATTAAGAGAAAGACGAACTGCAACTGCCTGCAGATCGGTGTTTAAATTTATTTGACTATGAATAACGTTGTTTTTGATAAGGATTGAAGAGCCGCCTGCAGCCCTTTCTTCCTGTTTAGTTCTTGTGGTGTAAAGAGAGTAATTTTTAATATTTACATTATCGTTTTCCTTTAAGTGAGTTTCTTGGAGACAAAAGGCAACTGGTAGGAAAGCTTGAACAAGTAAAGATATTTCAATTAAATTGATTTTCAAACCCCGACAATTCCATTGTATAATGTAATTCATTTATCAGGGGCGCGGATAGGAGAATAATTTTGTTTTGGAGGTTCAACAGATGAACCTCTATTCCTGCCACCCGAGACGTGAAAAATTTGAGGAGCGGCGTCCACAGTTGCCACCGATGGATCTCCCCATATGGAATCTAGGCATTCACTAGATGCAGTGTCCATCTGCTCAGACTCATCCTGGATGTCATCATCAAACTCTGAGCAGAGGTCTCTGAATCTGTTAAATTTCAAATTCTTTTCCGCCTTCGATAATCGGCCGGAAGACTGTCTGATTTTAGGTTTTTCTGAAGGTTTTGAAGCGTTCTGAGATGAAGGTTTCTTAGGTGATTTCTGGTTGGAAGATGTGGATACTGATGGCTTTTGGTTGTGAGACTGTGTCCGTTTCTGACTTGTAGGATTAATAGGACAAGTTGCAGATGTTTGTGTTGAATTGGATGAAGAAGATTGCTTTGAGTTTCCTTTTGGTGGATTGAATTTTGATAGAAGTATTGGTAAATCTGTTCCTTCGGGCCATGTGAATTCTGTTTGTGTTTCAGAAGATACGGACTTAGACGAACTTTTAACTTTGTCTGCATAAGAAGTGTTTGAAATATTCGAGGTAGAGACCAACTTTCTAGCTTCCTGGTAATTAACATTTTTTTCCACTTTAATTTTTTGAATTTGGAGTTCTTTTTTGTATAATTCACAGGATCTTGAATTTGCCATGTGATTTTCCCCACAGTTTGCACATTTTGTTTGACCATCACAATCAATTTTTTTCCACTTTAATTTTTTGAATTTGGAGTTCTTTTTTGTATAATTCACAGGATCTTGAATTTGCCATGTGATTTTCCCCACAGTTTGCACATTTTGTTTGACCATCACAATCAAAATTGGAGCGGCCCTCTACAGAGCATTTGACACATTTCTCTGTACCCTTACAGGAACTCCTACCGTGTCCAAACTTTTGACATTTGAAACAACGGATAGGGTTCGGTACATATGTGTCAACCTTGATTCTGTAGGGTCCGATGTAGATGTGATCTGGTACTGTTGGAAGATCAAACGTTAGAAGATATGTATTGAGTTTGATAATTTTATTGTCAATTTTTTTTTGTAAATCTTTTAACTTTAGAAACATGTTGAGATAGTAGTTCTTCGCAGATTTCTTCTTCAGAACATTCAGCTAGGTCTTGGTCTCTATCTCGGATAATTCCTTGGGAAGAATTTAGTGATCTATGAGGTGTTACCGAGATCTGAATATCACCAATTGAAGTCAAGGATAACAGGTTTTTTGACTGTTGTTGTCTTATGCATTCTACAAGAACGTTTCCAGATTTTAACTTCGATACTTTCTTCACATCACCTGTAAGACAAAAGGGGAGATCTTTGTAATGGGCTTTTCAGTATTTTGGCTAGAAAGAACTAAATACGCAGCTATGTTAAGGCAATGTTTTTTATTTTTGGTCACGGGGAGATAACTCCTGCTAATGACATGAATATTCATGAACATTGCGTGCTACGTCATGGACGTCAATGCCGGCGTTGTTTCCGTCATAAAAGATATTTACGTTAAAATTTCGGTTAATTTTTCGTTGAGATTGATGCGAATGATATAACAACGTATATCCTTACGTTGTACATCGCAATGCGTGTCTATATTTGGAGAAAAAGGCTTTGATGTGGTAAAACTTGAGCCGTCCATCATCGTACGAAGGCGGGGTCTATTTTCCTTATATGGAAATCTTAATCTTTGAGAAGCTTGAAGAGTGGACATTTCACGTGTTATCAGCCGAGGAGAAGGAGCAACAATGATGCAGGCCTTGTAATTGACCAGACACTGATTATGCTGATCTTAAATATTAAGGTAACGTATATCAGTAACCTGACAACATTCATAACATGACCCACATGCATTTGTCCACAACACGAAGTGGTGTATCACCTGTTCACTGTTGACACTGACACTGTTGTTTGTCATTTTTCGTGAACCGTATTTAAAAAAAGAATATTTGTGTGAGAATAGTACAAAATCCAATATCAGAACATGATAAGTCATAAAAGTATATGTTTTGTTTAAACATAACATTTACCACCCCCCCCCCCCCAAAAAAAAAAAAAAAAAAAAATCTCCTCAAACAAACTCTGGCTAAGTTTTTAGTTGTTAATAAAGCCTCTTTTTATTGTCACCAGGGGATTGTAGTTTACTTTGAAAGCCAAATAATAAATAGAATATAAGCGTTTTGTCCTGCTCTGATCTGACAATCGGCCCCAGGGTAAGGAATGGGGGATTTGTTTTTGTTTTTTTTAGGTGGCTAGAGAAAATCTAAATGTTGGTGCTGGTGAAAAGTTTATTTATTTAGTTGGTGTTTTACGTAATCCCTTTTGGCATTCTGTGTTCAGAGCTATTTTTCTGACTGGCCGCCAAGTCAGAAAAATAGCTCCGGACACAGAACCCCAAAAGGGATTAGGGTTTTATGCTGTTTTCAGCACATTTTGGCTATTTCCTGGCATCCAGTTGTTTTTTCGTAGAGGAAGATTAAGAAAATGACAAAAATATTATCAGGTTCTCAGCAGATAAATATTTATAGTGACACCTTTAACCAGTGACTTAAAATTACAGTAATTCTTCTATAACTTAATTAAATAAAATACAGGGCAAATATATTGTTGTTAAGGTTATTATTTTTTTCAGCAGCAACAAAACGTAGAGCTATGTATTTCTATGGAGAACAGGAAGCAGAAGTTTATATAAGGCCAATGCTCTGTATATCGGCCCTCTACAAGTGCTAGCTTTCAAGAACTTCCTGTTATATTAAACGGTCCATTTATATATACTGTATTTCAGGTCATTGATTACCATTATAATGTAAAATACAGCCGCTCATCACAATATGAAGCCATTGGCTCGTTGGCTATGCTCACTTGCCAAAGAAGGCTTCATATAATGACTGCCAGCTGATATTTTACAATATCAATCTGCAATAGACCTGGTAACATTATACATATTTTTTCATATAGACTGCAAAAAAAATATTACAGTCAATCTTTAAATAATTTAGAGAGCTATAGTTTTTGGGGTTGATTTAATTGGATATTTAAAAAATAATATTTGATTGTCAGCATGATGCACAGCAACAAGATCTTTATGCCCCGCCACAAATGTGGCTGGGGTATATAGATTTACCCTTGTCTGTCAGTCCGTACGTTTAAATTCGGTTAAGTTTTGCGTTTAGCTCCATTTCTGAGAAACCTATAGTAATATATCAATGATATTTCACCACTACAGCCATCCTGTATAGTACAAGGCAGTTCAGCAACACTGGGTCGCTATGACCTACATTTCATGCCTCAGTGACTTTGGTTTAATTTTACTACATTAGGGTCAATAAATCAGAATCTTATGGTAATATATCAATGACCTTTCACCGCTACATTCCTCTTATATAGTACAACGCTATTCAGCAATATTTGGGTAAGTAAGTAATGTCTTTATTTAAAGAGGTAACACAGTTAGCATTAAAAAGCTTATCTTCCCGAAGGCCCTCAAATAAAATAAAAATTAATACAATGCACAGAACAAATTAATCTAACATTGATCCTATTTCTACAAAGATCCACACCATGTAGACCATCAATATAAATATATACATATATATATAATCAATAAAATTATATGCATTTAATATAAACATTGAAGCAATAGAATATCTTGCCTTCAAATACTGTGACTTTAATTTAATAAATTTAGAAAGCTGCACGGAGCTTTAAGTAATCTGTATAATTTCTTTTGAAGGTTTCTATATTTTTCTTTAACTTTAGGTCTGTTGGTAAAGAATTCCTTAAAATAGTCACATTGACCTACATTTCATTGTCGAATAACTTTGCTTAAGGTTTATGTTTAGGTCCATTTCCTCATATTTCTTACATTTGAATTTTTTTTTTTTTTTAAAAAATGCTCATTCGAACATATAATAAAAGAAATCAAGTTGATACTGCCATAGCTCCATATCTTAGAAATCATGTTGTCAATGATACTTTAACAAAACAATTTTGGTCTAAAGTACAACACAGTTCTGTACCATATATTTGCTCCATTATAAACTTCATTTTTCACTTTTATAACTGGATATAAAACTATATTGTTTTTAGGGCGGGACGTGTCTTTTGGACACATTTTGTAGTTTTCTTGACTTTTGACAGAAAAATGAGTTTTTTTTATTGGTATCGGGTAAAGATTATATTTTAATTACAAGTTGATGTTATATGGCAAAAAAAAGATTAAAAAGGACAGGAAAGTTACATTTACGCTTGTAAAAAAGTAATTCGATGTGAATAGTTAAATAAAATGGAATTGATACTTGGAACACTACATCCAACCTTGAATCCATATCTAAGGGCCAATGCAAAAACCAACCAAGAGTATAAATTAAGTAATATGACTCTTGCCCCTTTGTTCTCCCACCTTGCCTTAAAAACATAAAGAATGATGATCACAAAAACTTTTACTTTACTAAAATTCTGACAAAAGTCATTATACCATTCTTGAATTAATTCTAAAATTGGCTGTTTTTTTTTGTGCTTAAGTGTTGTAAAACTTTACACCTATAATACAGGGTCTTGCATAGGGAAACATGAGGAAATAAAAATATCATTTATGATGAAAACCGCCTTTGTGGTCTCCTGGTAGCGTGCTCGCCTCGAGTGCAGAAGGTCGCAGGTTCGATCCCCGGCCGGGTCAAACCAAAGACATTAAAATTGGTATTTGCTGCTTCTCCACCATGCACACGGCATATAGCCTACAATGTATAGGAGTAAGAGCAAAGGACTGGTAGTCAGTATAATGTGTCCGATGGGGTGATATGTCTTCCTGCGGATATTTACCTCGTGAGCTAGCACGTTAAAAATCTGGCTCAGCGTGTCAGTCTAGTACAAAGCAGGGATCATATTCATATCATATTAACATGTTCTTGTTCTGATATGCACCTGGTTGCCACTGGACGATAAATAATAATTCATCCATCCATCATTTATGATGAAGAAAACATAACAATTTAACCTTCATGTAGTATTTTTATATAAGTTTGTTATAAACATCCTTCACTGAGAACTGCATGAAAATAACCATGTGCCTATATGTTCAATCTGATATTTTGAAAATAGGTGAAAATTTGAAATTTGAATAGGAATACATTGTACACAAACATTCATTGCAGTTCTAAACTCAAAGAGTCATATAGCATCGACTTAGAAAAAAGTACTTCATTGATATATTACATACATACATTCCCTATTTGCAGATATTGGAGTGGTCTCCCATATGCATGAGTTATCTTTCCTTACATAATGAGCAAAAATTTCTTTAACCTTTTCTGAAATATTGAATAGGAGAAAGCCTTCATCAGTTAAAAAAATTTTGGAGAATAATGTGTATGGAACATATATATTCCTAAGAAAACAAATGACTATTTGTTCATTTAATGTGCACACAACAGTTTTCAGTTTCCTAAATGATGTCAGGAATTGATGGTGTCTGTTAATCAAGTTGGTAACTGACCAATTTGTTGTATCTTAAACCCCTATATAAAAACAATATACAATGTATATCAAAAATCCCAAATACATGTATTGGCTGATTCTAGACTAACAGATTTAGGTGCGAAATTTAAAGGTGTATTATTATAGATATTTGAAAGGTTATATCAATCTGTTTTTAAAACATAGTTTCAAGGTAAATTTGCTGGCTTCCAATAGAGTAATCTCCCCTTAGTTAATATTAAATTATATGTTTTAAATTCACATTTCTGATCTTTTTATACAACTAAAATAAAGTTTAAGTATAAAGTAAGATAATAAATCATAAAAATTCACTGTGTAATGATTGCTTCCAGTTTTTTATTATTTTGGGGAAAAGTCTATAGAATTTTATTCAAAACTGTTGTTTGCATCATGTGAAAGATGCCTCCAATAAGAACGTGGGAGACAACTCACATCTATCATGTCAATAAAAAGCACAATAAAAACAAGTAATTTGACCTAAATTAAGAATTGTTTTGAAAAAAATGTGTTTGTTCTTACACAATCTTACACTTATTACCCATTTATTTAACATGTACCTTGTATTCTTATTTTACAGCCTCAAGCTTTGTCATGTGTAACCCTGAACAGTAAAAGGTTTATAACCCGAGAAATGTGATACGACAAAATGCAAGGTAACATTATTTCTGGTATTTGGTATAATACTGCTTGATTTTGGTCACTGACCTACATTTAACGAATGAGTGACTGATAAAATTTTACATTAAAGTTCTTTGTAACTAAATGTAAATAATGTAGCTTACAAGTAAATATGTAAGCAATATCACTTCGGATTTGTTAAACCTGTGCATAGTTGTTTCGGACTGAACGTAACTTTGATGGCCTGAAAATAATTCTCAAGCTTATCTTCCACTTTTCAATGTGTAAATGAAACTGATGTGCACGTTATCTGGGACTCTGTGTTGTATTTTTGTTCACAGTGCTTATGAAGTCATGTTTTCCCTGTATTATTATCTTTGTAAAAAGGGGCTAGAAATGTGCCATTTTCATGACTTTTCCCAATTAATAAAAAAAATTATCATTGCTGAATAAAAAAAGGTATTCTTTTAGGCCAGGCAATATTTATTTTTGGTGAATAGTTTCAGTCTCAAAGAATTCTGTAAATGTAAAACAAATTCATTTCATTACAAAGTTAGATAAAAGGTTTGTTTCACTGGAAATTATTGAGTTTGTTTCATTCCTGATTCCATAAAATAAGCTATTTAAAAACATGGGGGAAGAAAGTTGCATGATATTATAACAGTTTCTAATAGACAGTCAGACAATCTAAAACAACATTAATAATTGCCACAAAACAAAACAGGAAATTTAATTTTCGTGCACCCGTCTTTAAAGACAGGACATATTATGGTATACCGTTGATTCCGTCTGTCGTCCACACTTCGGACAACAACTCGAAAACGCTTTCACCAATTTTCAAAACTAGTTGACTTATTTAAATCTATTGACGTAAGCTCCCTTTTGTTTTGTTTTTTTTTCATCAATTCCGATATGACATGGATCTTTATTTGTTGAAAAATTGTCGAAACTGTCAATTTTTCACACTTTGGACGGTTATGGAATTTTATTCATTCAAATTTCAGTGTTATGGAACTTTGTTCATTAAAAAAGGGGGGATTTTTCACATGTCATGCTGTATCTTAAGAACGCATTGTCATATTTACTTCAAACTTTAAACAGTTGTTTGTTGTGATAGTCTAAAGGTCTTTTTTGTTTGTTGTGATAGTCTAAAGGTCTTTATACTTTTTGGTGAAGTTACAATTTTCTGTTCCAGAGTGGGATGCGACCTACCTGGTATTCATAAAAAATAAGCAACAAAATCAAAGAGTCTATATGTTAACCGGTGAAATTTTATTTCCTGGACGACAGGTGTATCATGCCCTCATGTTGCAGCAGTTTATTTATTTCTGCCTGGAAAAAAATTGGCCCCGAAGGTGAAAACAGACCTGATCATGTTAGGAGAAACCAACAATCATTCTGTAAATTGTCAGAAAATATACATTTATTTTTAATTGCCAAATATGTTATAAACTTCTACCTGTTTCTGACGCTCATATACTAATAAATTATATATATTTTCCAACAATTTACTTGTACTTGAACAAAAATGTTTTAGTTTGTCAGTTACTGATAAAAAAGTATATTCTAATTTGTACAGTCACAAGGATTTTATGTAGATGTATACTTAATATAAAATTTTCCGTTTTTATTAATAGGATGGTGATAGGTTACAGCCAAAGAGCCTGTTGAAAATTGAACATATTAAATGTAAAATTGTCAGTTGTGGAGTTGGACAAAGTTGAGCTGAAGAAAACTGAGTGTATTATACATTGTACGGCAGTACATGTAGCAGTTTGAACAAGAGATTGAATTTTAATTTGACTAGATGAATTGAAAATTGAAATACACAATGACATTTCTGGAGTAATCCTGAAAAATTTTGATTTAAAAAGAAGTTTCTGAAATGTTCATCACACCATGAAAAAAAATCAATGGATTTATTTGAATTACGGAAAAAGATTAATCAGTTTTGGAAAAATATATAACGCTAATTGAATGAAAGTTTCTATATTTAGTTTGAAAAATGTTCATTGAAATAGTTGTTTTTAATTCAGAATACAAAAAATCAGTAGATTTAATTTATATCTTTATTTTGTTTATATGTTTTGATGTTCTTTATCTAAAATCTAAAAGTAATTTTTGTCCTTTGTAAATTTATACAAGATACTTTTTGGGGAAGATAACTTATGCATATGGGAGACAACTTCAAATACAAGTAGGGAATGTGACATCTGGTTAACAAATGTAAAATGATAATAAATATAAACATTTATTTTAGCAGTTTATTAGATTGATTGATTGATTGATTGTCTTTTAACGCCGTGCTGGCGATATTGCAGCCAATATCACGGCGGGAACGAATTAAACTCAAACTGATTAAAATTTCAAACATTATCTCAAATCAATAAACTATCTACAAATAATATTGAGATTTGAATAAACAGTAAAACTAGAATCACAATCGAACATCATTCAAAAATAATATCAAAGATACGCTATTTAATTAACAATGTCAACATATAAAATTCAGTAAACATAAAATTAAGTCAATTAATAATAATAAAGTTTAAGACAATGACAAATAACTATACTCAAAAACATAGTATAATAATCTATATTCTGGAGTATAGTCCTACGTCTTTCAAATATTGTAAAAGACGGTCGCCAGCGACCACTGTAAATAAATCTTTCATATTGTTGACTGTGTAGTACCGACAAATTATGTCGGATTTATCTACACAGTCAATTAAAAGGTGTTTAACAGAGTGACGGCATTGGCATGGAATACACTCAGGAGCCGGCTCACTCTCTAAAATAAAAGAATGAGTCGTCCTGGTGTGGCCAATGCGACATCTGGTCAACACAACCTGGTCTTTTCGGCTTTTGCCGTAAAAATAAACATTCTTGCCAACAGTTGGCTCTATCGAATGTAATTTATTGTCTGTAAGCAGATCCCACTGGGACTGCCACAGACGTAAAACATATTTGTATATTAAAGGTTTAAAATCAGAGTAAGGCACTGACATATTAGTTATGGGGTCATCTAACGCATCCTTTGCTATTCTATCTACGACTGTGTTTCCCTTAATACCAATATGACTTGGTACCCAGAGAAAAATGATTTCTTTGCCCATTTGGACAAGTCTTTTATAAAATTCAATAATATGGGCTATTAAAGGGTTTTTATGTTTCTTACCTTCGATAGCCAATAAACAGGAAAGTGAATCTGAACAAATAAGAAATTTAAGTTTTTCAGATGTTCTAGCAAACTTTAAAGCAAGAATTATGGCTCTGGCTTCAGCAGTAAAAATGGAACTGGAGAATGGAAGACGGAGAGTTGCTGCTTGTTGTCCATAGACAGCAGCTGCAGCCACTTTGTCCCCGTCCTTCGACCCATCAGTATAAATAAAGTTATGAAATTCAAACTTAGATTTTATTTCAGCAAAGTGTTGCTGAATAAGAATAGGGTTTGTTTCGGACTTTTTATGTTTTCTAAGGTCAAAAATAAACATAGGTTTGGGCACAAGCCAAGGTGGCGATTGAGGTATATTAATGAGGGCAATTTCATCAAGGTTGATGTTAGAACCAGAAATATGTGGTTTCATCCGGATACCAAACGGAGGAATTTTATTTTCATGTTGTTCAAATATATCCTCATAGAGAGGATTAAAAACACAGTCGTAGGCAGGATTTGAAGGATATGCTTTTAGCTTGGTTAAGTATTGTAAACCAAGTTTTATTCTACGGTTATAAAGAGACGGCTCGTTGACCTCTACATATAAACTCTCCACAGGAGATGTTCTGAACGCCCCCAAGGCCAAACGTAGACCTTGGTGGTGAACAGTATCTAAAATTTGTATATAGGATTTGCGAGCAGATCCATATATAATGGAACCATAATCAAGTTTAGATCGTACAAGTGATCGATATAGATTTAACAAAATGTTTTTGTCAGCACCCCAGTCAGTGCTGGAAACAACTTTTAAAATATCCAATGCCTTCAAGCATTTAGCTTTAAGCATTTTGATATGGGGTAGAAAGGTAAGTTTATTGTCAAATAGAATACCAAGAAATTTGGTTTCTTTGACGACCTTAATGGGAGAATTATAAATTTTAAGTTCGGGGTCTAAATGTAGTTTTCGTTTATTACAAAAATGCATACACACTGTTTTGGAGTTGGAAAATTTAAAACCATTTTCCAAAGCCCATTTTTCAATTTTATTCAAAGATAATTGCAGTTGTCTTTCTATGTTGTTCATATTTTTACCTCTATAGCATATAAGAAAATCATCAACATAAAGCGAGCCTTCAACATTCGTTTGTAATGTTTTAGCCAAACTATTTATTTTAATACTGAATAGAGTAACAGAGAGGATACTTCCCTGAGGGACACCCATCTCTTGTTCAAAAGGGTCAGACATAGTAGTATTAACCTTGACTTTAAACTGTCTGTCTGACAAAAAGTTATCAATAAATGAAGGTAATCTACCTTTCAACCCCATATCATTTAAATCTTTTAAAATTCCATATTTCCAGGTGGTGTCGTATGCTTTTTCAAGGTCGAAAAACACCGACACCACGTGTTCACCTTTAGCAAACCCGTTGCGTATGAAAGACTCGAAGCGAACAAGATGATCCAACGTGCTTCTGCCCTGCCGGAATCCACACTGTATATTGGACAGGAGACCATTGGTCTCAAGGAACCAGACAAGGCGGTCGTTGATCATCCGCTCCATTGTCTTGCACACGCAGCTTGTGAGGGCAATTGGCCGATAATTCGACGATTCAAAATGATCTTTTCCAGGTTTTGGAATAGGGATAACTGTAGCTTGCTTCCACATGGAAGGCAAGTCACCAGTTACCCATACTTTATTGAGAAGATCCAAAAGAGTTTCTAAACATGTATCAGGAAGGTGTTTCAGAAGTTTATAATGAATGTCATCTGGACCACATGCTGTGTCATGGGCCTTTGCCAGAGAATGTTTGAGTTCATCAAGAGAGAAAGGCCGGTTGTAGTCTTCTGAATTGTTTGATCGAAAGTTAATTTTGGTTTTTTCGGTTCGGTTTTTAATACGCTGAAATTCCGGAGTGTAATTTTGAGACGAAGAATTTTTCGAAAAAGTTTCACCAAGTTTTTGAGAGATCTCATTTTCTGATGTTAAAAGGGTCTGGCCATCTTTTAGATGGTGAAGATTGGCTTTCCTATTTTTACCATGAAGTTTTTGTATAAAGTTCCAAACTTTGTTCATTGGTGTATGAGAATTGATTTTTGAGACGAAGTTTTGCCACGCCTTTCGTCTCTTTTGTTTGAATGTTCTACGTGCTTTTGCACGGAATATACGGGTGTTACTTAAATTATCTTTGGTTGGATGCTTATTGAATCGTCGTTCGGCCTTCTTCCTATTTGTTTTCGCCTCCTCACAATCATCGTCAAACCATGGTTTGCTAGGTTGTTTTGGATTTGTCGAGGTTTTAGGAATGGTTCTCTCAGCTATCGATACTAACGTTTCACTTAATTTTAGGACTGGATTAATAACATTATCAAACGTTTCTTTCTTTAGTTCATCTCGACAGAGTTGTTCGAACAAAGGCCAATTGGCTTTGTCAAATTTCCAGCGAGCAACTCTCTCGGATGACGTTGGAAATAAATTTTCCAAAATTATGGGAAAGTGGTCGCTTCCACACAAATCATCATGGACGCGCCATGAGAAATCCAGTAATAGTGAAGGGTCACAAATTGTTAAATCGATAGCAGAGTAAGAACCATTCCCCGGATGGAGATAGGTCTCTGATCCATCATTGAAAATGCACAAGCTTTCCTGATTTAAAAAATCTTCGATCTTTTTGCCTTTATCGTTTTGTGAGTTACTACCCCATATAGGATTATAAGCGTTGAAATCACCCATAAGAAGAAATGGGGCAGGTAACTGATCCGTCAAAGTTTTAAGTGTACTAATTTGCAAGTTTGTGTTAGGAGGAATATACACACAACATAATGTAATAGTCTTGGTAAGGGAAAGGCGAACAGCAACTGCCTGCAGATCAGTGTTTAAATTTATTTGACTGTGAATAATGTTGTTTTTAATAAGGATCGAAGAGCCGCCAGCAGCCCTTTCATCCTTATTGGTTCTAGTGCTGTAAAGTGAGTAATTTTTGATATTTACATTATCGTTTTCTTTTAGGTGAGTTTCTTGGAGGCAAAATGCAACAGGTAGGAAAGCTTGGACAAGTAAAGATAATTCAATTAAATTAACTTTCAAACCTCGACAATTCCATTGTACAATGGTATTCATATTTTAGGCGGGCGAATTGGAGAGAATTTGGAGCTTCGCCCTGCCTTCGGCGAACAACTTCTGTTCCTCTCAGCAGAGGCACTTGGTTTGGGAACATCCCAGATAGACTCATCTGGGGTTATATCCATTTGGCTGTCATCATCTCCGTACTCTGATGACAGCGTTTGAAATTTTACCAAGTGCTTTTCAGCCTGTTTTAGTCTACCAGTGTTGATCTTTTCTGCTGAGTTCGAACGAGTTTTGTGCTGTTGTGATGATGAAGACTGTGCATTAGAAGACTTTCGAGGTGGTGATTGTTTTGTTGAAGACTTTTGAGAAGACTGTTTGTTAGTAGACTTTTGAGGTGAAGAATGATTGTTGGAAGATTTCTGTGCTGGGGATTGAGATTTTCCATTCCTGGCAGTGCTGGATGAAGTATTGAGTTTTCTTCCTAGATCTTCGTGCATACGTTTGTCAACATTAGAGTTGATGTAAATATCAGCCATCTCAAAGTGGTTAAAAGGAAGAGATGAAGCTGACGTCTGCGAAGAACTGGAAGACTGTAAAGATGTTGTGGATTTTGGCATGGAAGTAGTAGATTCAGAGACAAGTACTGGATGTTCAGTGCCATGTGGCCATGTAAAAACTGTTTGAAGAGATCTTGTAGATGGAGGTCCTTTCACCTTGTCAGCATAAGTAGAACTGCGAGTCGAGTTATTCGAGACAGAGACCAATTTCCGGGCTTCTTGGTAAGTACCCCCGTGTGGGTCCCGGGGACACAATAGAATAGGCCCACAGCTCCTCGGCTTGGCGTAAGAGGCCCCTAAAGAGGCGACATGTTTGCCGTGTGTCGCAAACCCGTGTCGGTAATAGGGAGTGTTCCTGGATGGCCGGATAAACGGTTCCGATCACCATCTGGGGCACAATCTTTACCTAGACGGGAGGCCGGATGGACCCGATTCGGTCAATCGGCTGGTCACACCAATTCCTTTTGTAACATGAAATATTTTTTATTTTTATATATCACATAAACATTCTAAATTCTAAATTTCTGATCTGATGGATTGGTGTTGGCTTATGGGTCACAAAACTCAACAGGTTCAATTTTTGCTTTTCAGTTTGGAATTCCTTTTTGTTATTGTTGTTGTTTTCTATTTATTATTTCTGAATATTTAATTCCAAAGCATAGTTATTAAACTTCTCTTTAATTAAAATATTATTTATCATGTTTTTCCCCCTTCAACTATTTTTGTTACATACATTTTTGAACTTTTAATTTGGAAAATTTAATTATTTGTACACCCAGTTCAAACAATGGCTCGATGGTCCCGGTCCAGCCATTTACTGGTCATGTCTTGCCCTCTGCTGTTTTCTCGTGGTTGTTTGAAAAGATCAAAGGGAGCCCTCAATGATACCTTGGATGGGTGGTAACACTGCATCTAGGTTGATGTTTGGGTTCCTGGGTCTTGGAAGATGATCACTGACGGAAACACGGAGAAGGCGGTGGCTCATGGGGCAAGGCTTCCTCGGCTTAATGAGGCCACATGTTTGCCGTGTGTGGATACCCGTAAGGATAGAGGACGGGATCCTGGTGGCTGAAACACGCCACTTTGGCCCTTACTTTATCTTAAACGGGCGGTCGGATGGGCCCGGTCCTGATCAATCGGCTGGTCACGCCAAGCCCTTGAACTTGACCTATTTCCAAAATGTACAACAATAGTACCAATTATATAGGCTGGGTTCAAGAAGGCGGTGGCTCATGGGTCAATCGTGTAGATGTTACTTTGGGCGGTTGTCTTGCCGGGCAACCCCTGGCACAAGGCTTGCGCCCATTAAGAGGTACTCTATGCGAGTATCTTATTCTAGTATCCCTGGTGCTTGTCGCAGATGTGGCGGGCGTGCGTCGTTCTGATGTATTCTGGTATCCATCATGGATGCTAGAGTGCATCAGGGCGATGAATGCATCACGCTTGTCGCAAATGTGGCAAGCATACATCGTGTTGATGCTGCTCCGAGGTGGGCGGGGAGCTAGGGTAACGAAAAATATATACATCACCATGGAGTTCATCAATAAAAAACAAAACCAAACCTGTAAACGAAAATTAGAAACTAGTGACGAAGAGGAACACGCAGCTAAATTACCAAATACTTTTCTGGACACTTTTCCAAAATTCTTAGTAATAACATCAATCAACACTGAAAAACCTGTAACCAAAATTTCCCCTTTTGTTATCCAAAAAACACTACAAAGCTGTGCCGGCCAGCTTAAAAAAGTCACCAAAATGAGAAATGGAAATCTTCTAGTTGAATGTCTCAGATCACAACAGGCCAAAAATTTACTCTCTCTTAAAACAATTTCTGATGTCCACATCTCTGTTACACCTCATAGATCACTGAATTCAAGCCAAGGTGTGATTAGAGACAGAGACCGTGATTTAGCTGAGTTGACAGAAGAAGATATATGTGAAGAACTGAAATCCCAAAATGTTTCCAAAGTTAAAAGGTTTACAAAACGACATGAAGGTAATATTATTAAACTTAACACTTATCTCATCACTTTTGACCTTACCCGTGTGCCTGAACATATCTTCATAGGTCCCTACAGAATCAAAGTTGACACTTTCATACCTAACCCTACCCGTTGCTTCAAATGCCAGAAATTTGGGCACGGTAAGAGTTCATGTAGAGGTATTGAAAGGTGTGTTAAATGTTCTGTAGAGGGCCACTCCAATTTTGATTGTGACGGCCACGTTAAATGTGTAAATTGCGGACTAGATCATATGGCCAATTCCAGAAACTGCCAATTTTACAAAACAGAGCTTGAAATTCAGAAAACTAAAGTAGAAAAAGGTATAAGCTATCAGGAAGCAAAAAAAATGGTCTCTGCCTCTAACAACTCTACTTCTACAACATCATACGCTGACAAAGTTAAATCATCTAAAACCAATAGATCCTTTGCAACTCAAACTGATTTCACTTGGCCTGACGGAACAGAATTTCCGGTTCTCACCGTCAAATCCAACCAAGCAAGTGGAAAATCATCTCATCTTAAACAGTCTTCATCCAATTCTTCACAAACGTCTGACACTTCTTTTTCTTCAAATGTCCGTAATCAACAAAAACCAACTCCGAAACAAAGGTCTTCTACATCTTCAAGCAAAAAATCGCCTCAAAAACCGTCACCATCACAGAGAGCTGCACGTTCCTCATCACAAGACAAATCAAAAAACAAAAACTCTTCAAATCGCCTCTCGAAGGCTGAAAAAAGTCAAAAATTCAACAAGTTTCGAGACCTCTGCTCAGAGTTTGACGATGATATCGATGAAGACTCTGAGCAGATGGATACAAATGAATGTCTGGAGTCGATCTGGCCGGACCCAATAGTTCCACCTGAGGGTTCTGGTCCTTCTGAAAATCGTAACAGAAGTTGTTCGTCAGATCGATCTAGAAAAAAATATTCCCCAATTCGACCACCTAGAAAATGAAAAACATCATACAATGGAATTGTCGAGGTTTAAAAATTAATTTAATTGAATTATCTCTTCTTGCTCAGACTTTCCTTCCAGTTGCCTTTTGTCTTCAAGAGACTCATTTAAAAGAAAACGATAATATAAATATTAAAAATTATTCTCTCTACACCACACGAGTGAAACAGGATGAAAGAGCTGCTGGCGGCTCATCCATCCTTGTTAATAATGACATCATTCACAGTCAGATATCCCTGAAAACTGACTTACAGGCAGTTGCTATTCGTATAACACATAACAAAACTATTACGTTATGTTCTGTCTATATCCCTCCGAACTGTCCTTCAGAAATAAACCAACTTAAATCTTTAATAGATCAGTTGCCTGCCCCTTTTCTTCTTATGGGTGATTTTAACGCCCATAATCCTATTTGGGGCAGTGGCTCTCAAAATGACAAAGGCAAAAAGATTGAAGATTTCTTAAATCAGGAAAGTTTATGCATTTTTAACGATGGATCGGACACCTACCTCCATCCGGGGAATGGTTCTTACTCGGCTATTGATCTAACAATTTGTGATCCTTCACTATTATTAGATTATTCATGGCAAGTCCATGATGATTTATGTGGAAGTGACCACTTTCCCATAATTTTGGAAAATTTATTTCCATCGACCTCTGTAAGAGTTGCTCGCTGGAAATTTGACAAAGCCAATTGGCCTTTGTTCGAACAGCTCTGCAGAGATGAACTTAGAACAGATATTTTCCATAGTGTAAGCGATCCAATTCTAAAATTTACTGAAATTTTAGTATCGATAGCGGAGAGAACCATTCCTAAAACCTCGACAGATCCAAAACAACCAAGCAAACCCTGGTTCGATGACGACTGTGAGGAAGCTAAGAAACACAGGAAAAAGGCCGAACGACGGTTCAACACGAATCCAACCTCTGACAATCTCAGTAATGTTCGTATATTTCGTGCTAAAGCACGTCGAACATTTAAACAAAAGAGGCGCAAGTCTTGGCAAAACTTCGTCTCTAAAATAAACTCCCATACACCAATGAATAAAGTTTGGAATTTCATACAGAAAATTAATGGAAAAAACAGAAAGAACAATCTCCACCATCTTAAAGATGGCCAGACTCTTCTCACATCCGAAAAGGACATTTCTAATAAACTTGCAGAAACATTTTCTAAGCATTCCTCCACACAAAATTACACTCAGGAATTTCAACAAATCAAAAATCGCACTGAGAAAACTAAACTTAATTTTAGATCTAAAAATACAGAAGACTACAACTGCCCTTTCTCTTTGGATGAACTCGAAAATTCTCTGTCAAAGGCCCATGACACGGCATGTGGCCCAGATGATATCCATTATAAACTACTGAAGCATCTTCCTGATACATCATTACAAACACTTTTGAATATACTAAATAGCATTTGGGAAACTGGTGACTTGCCTTCTATGTGGAAGCTGGCTACAGTTGTCCCAATTCCAAAACCTGGGAAGGATCATTTTGAACCGTCGAATTATCGACCAATTGCCCTCACAAGCTGCGTTTGTAAGACAATGGAACGGATGATCAACGACCGCCTTGTCTGGTTCCTAGAGGCGAACGGCCTCCTGTCCAATATACAGTGTGGGTTCCGACAAGGCAGAAGCACGTTGGATCATCTTGTTCGCTTCGAATCCTTTATACGCAACGGGTTTGCTAAAGGGGAACATGTGGTGTCGGTCTTTTTCGATCTTGAAAAAGCCTACGACACCACCTGGAAATATGGTATTTTAAAAGACTTAAACGATATGGGGTTGAAAGGTAGACTACCTACCTTTATTGACAATTTTTTGTCAGACAGGCAGTTCAAGGTTAAGGTTAATACAACTATGTCTGACCCATTTGAACAGGAGATGGGTGTTCCCCAGGGAAGCATCCTCTCTGTTACTTTATTTAGCATTAAAATAAATAGTTTGGCCAAAACCCTACAAAATAATGTTGAAGGCTCTCTTTATGTTGATGATTTTTTAATATGTTATAGAGCTAAAAATATGAACAATATTGAAAGACAATTACAATTGACTTTAAATAAAATTGAAAAATGGGCTACGGAAAACGGTTTTAAATTTTCCAACTCTAAAACAGTATGTATGCATTTTTGTAATAAACGGAAATTGCATTTAGACCCCGAACTGACACTTTATAATTCTCCAATTAAAGTGGTCAAAGAAACCAAATTCCTTGGACTCCTGTTTGACAGTAAACTTAGCTTTCTACCCCATATCAAAATGCTTAAAGCTAAATGCTTGAAAGCATTGGATATTTTAAAAGTTGTTTCCAGCACTGACTGGGGTGCTGATAAAAATATTTTATTAAATTTATATCGATCTTTAGTTAGATCAAAACTTGATTATGGTTCCATTATATATGGATCTGCTCGCAAATCCTATATAAAAATGTTAGATACTGTTCATCACCAAGGCCTACGTTTGGCCTTGGGGGCGTTTAGAACTTCTCCTGTGGAGAGTTTATATGTAGAGGCGAACGAGCCGTCTCTTCATAACCGTAGAATAAAACTTGGTCTACAATATTTAACCAAACTGAAAGCCTATCCTTCAAATCCTTCCTATGACTGTGTTTTCAAACCTCTCTATGAGGATTTATTTGAACAGCATGAAAACAAAATCCCCCCTTTTGGTATCCGGATAAAACCACACATTTCTGGATGTAACATCAACCTTGATGAAATAGCTCCTATTGATGTACCTCAATCGCCACCTTGGCTTGTACCAAAACCCAAATTCATTTTTGACATCAGAAAACATAAAAAGTCTGAGACTAATCCGATTGAAATTCAGCAAAAGTTTGCTGAAATTAAATCACATTTTCAAGAGTTTGATACAGTTTATACTGATGGATCAAAAGACGGAGATAGAGTAGCTGCTGCTGCTGTTTATGGACAACGGGCAGCGACTCTTCGTCTTCCATCTTCCAGTTCTATATTTACAGCTGAAGCAAGAGCTATTATTCTTGCTTTGAAATTCATAAGATCTTCTGATAAACAAAACTTTCTAATTTGCTCAGATTCTCTTTCATGTTTACTGGCTATAGAAAGTCAAAAGTATAAAAGCCCTTTAATTTCACATATAATTGAATTCTATAAAAGGCTTGTCGATATGGGTAAACAAATAATATTTTTCTGGATACCTAGTCATATTGGTATAAGAGGAAACACAGTTGTAGATAGGATAGCGAAGGATGCTTTAAACGATCCCATTACTAATGCATCAGTGCCATATACTGATTTTAAACCTTTGATTTTTAAGTATATTATACGTCTGTGGCAGTCCCAGTGGGATCTGCTCACAGCCAATAAATTACATTCTATTGAGCCAATTGTTGGCAAGAATGTTTGTTTCTCTGGCAAAAGCCGAAGAGATCAAGTTGTTTTAACTAGATGTCGCATTGGCCACACTAGGACGACTCACTCTTTTATTTTAGAGAGTGAGCCGCCTCCTGAGTGTATACCTTGCCAATGTCGACATAGTATTAAACATCTTTTAATTGACTGTGTAGATAAATCCGACATTATTTCTCGGTACTACACAGTCAACAATATGAAAGATTTATTTACAAAGGTTGCTGGCAGCCATATATTACAATATTTGAAGGACGTAGGACTATACTCGGGAATATAGTCTGACTGTATTCCTGGTTATAGTCCTTGTCCAGATTTTTAAATTGTTATGTTTTGACTGATGTTATTTTATTGATTATATTTTCTTGTAGCGTTTCTGTGATATTTTTCAGGTCTGTGATATTATATGTTTCTTAAGGTTTTGTCTAATATTTTTTTTATTGTTTATATTGTCATTAATATTTTATTTGTAAATAGTCAATTGGCTTTAATTGTGTTTAATTTTAACCAGCTCCGTTTAGATTAGTTCTCGCCGTGATATTGGCTGAAATATCGCCAGCTCGGCGTAAAACAATAATCAATCAATCAATCAATCTTGGTAAGTAATATTTTTTTCCGCTTTAATTTTTTGAATTTGATGTTCAGTTTTGTAATGATCACATATCCTGGAATTTGACATATGATCTCCACCACAGTTTGCACATTTTGTTGTTCCTTCACATTCAAAACTGGAATGTCCGGCTACAGAACATTTGACACACCTTTCAGTTCCCTTGCAGGAAGTCCTACCGTGTCCAAATTTCTGGCATTTGAAACAACGGATAGGGTTCGGAACATATGTGTCAACCTTAATTCTGTAGGGGCCAATGTAGATATGGTCAGGAACTTTCGGGAGATCAAAACTGAGAAGGTAAGTATGAAGCTTAATTATGTTGTTGTCAACTTTTTTGGTGAATCTTTTGACTTTCGAAACGTGTTGGGGTTCTAATTCTTCACAGATATCATTTTCAGAAAGTTCTTGAAGGTCATGATCCCTATCTCGAATAACTCCCTGACAAGAATTCAGTGTCCTGTGAGGAGTTACCGAAATAGGAAGAGTACCAATAGCAGTCAAAGAAAGTAAATTTTTAGATTGTTGAGGCCGAATACATTCCACAAGGACACTTCCTGATTTAAGTTTTGTAACATTTTGAACACTGCCAGCACGACTTTGGATTGTCTTTTGTAATAAGAACGGTGAAATTTTAGAAAGAGGTTTTTCTGAATTTTGACTTGAAAGGACCAAAAATTTAATGAATGTTCCTGTATCAGTGTTTGGAGATTTTGATGTATGCTCTTCATCATCACTTTCTTCTTTTTTTCTTTTAAAACATGATTGGGGGTTTGGTTGGTTATTATTTTGAGATTTCATGGTGATTTCTGTTGGTTCGTTGCCCTTGCTCCCCGCCCACCTCGGAGCAGCATCAAAACGATGCATGCCTGCCGCATATGCGACAAGCACCAGGGATACACTGACAAGATACTCGCATAGAGTACCTCTTAATGGGCGCAAGCCTTGTGCCAGGGGTTGCCCAGCAAGACAACCGCCCAAAGTAACATCTATACGATTGACCCATAAGCCACCGCCTTCTTAAACCCAACCTATGAAAATGGTACTACTGTTGTACATTCTGGAAACAGGTTAGATTCAAGGGCTTGGCGTGACCAGCCGATTGATCGAGACCGGGCCCATCCGACCGCCCGTTTCAGATAAAGTAAGGGCCAAAGTGGCGTGTTTCAACCACCAGGATCCCGTCCTCTATCCTTACGGGTATCCACACACGGCAAACATGTGGTCTCATTAAGCCGAGGAAGCCTTACCCCATAAGCCACCGCCTTCTCCGCTGCTTCCGTCAGTGGCTATCTTCAGAGACCCCAGAACCAAAACATCAATCTCATAGGATACCTGCACGCCAACCTAACCCGACCCATGGTATCGAGGTGTCATAAAAGGTTCATATGGGTCTCTTCAAACAACCACGAGAAAACAGCAGAGGGCTAGACATGACCAGTAAGTGGCCAGACCGGGGCAATCCAGCCAATTTTTGAGCTGGTTGTTCAAATATTTCAGAAATTGTGAAACCAAAAATTGTGACTAAGACATTTGAAACAGTTGATACAAATGACAGGTATAATTTAGATTTGAATATTAAGAAAATAATAAAACAAAAATAATGGAAATAAAGATCCAATTCAAAAGTAAAGAAATTTTGAGCTTGTTAAAGTTTGTGACCCATTAGCCAACACCAATCCCGCCAAACAGCAATTTAGAATTCGATTTATCAATTTGGGGAGAAAAAAAAATATATATATACGCGTTACAAAAAGGGACTGATGTGACCAGCCGATTGACCGAATCGGGTCCATCCGGCCTCCCGTCTAGGTAAAGATTGTGGCCCAGATGGTGATCGGAACCGTTTTTCCGGCCATCCAGGAACACTCCCTATTACCGACACGGGTAAGCGACACACGGCAAACATGTCGCCTCTTTAGGGGCCTCTTACGCCAAGCCGAGGAGCTGTGGGCCTATTCTATTGTGTCCCCGGGACCCACACGGGGCGCAGTTTATTAGAAAATTTTTGTATTTTGAAAAAGGATTGTTAACATTTTTTTTGTATTGAGTATTGACATACGATGTGATATTTATTATGAATAGATTTATTAAAATCATGTGTCTTGAGTAATTTTTCAAGTTTTATTTTTAAAGATGAGGTGGCAAGAATTTGTATGAAATTTCTTGCTCTGTAGTAAGTGAACTTGATATCTCTGCTTGAGGCTTTGATAAAACATACAAGTAAAGTTAAGAAATACCAAAGGGATATTCGAAGGAGGGGAAAATCGAAACAACTGACAAACTCCGGAGAACAACGAAGACAAGACCAAAACAATACAAGCACTACAACTAAAAACTAATAACATGAACAACATGGACCCCACCAAAAAACGAGGGGTAGACTCAGGTGCTCCGGAAGAGTAAGCAGTCTGTTGACAAGAACCAACTATTGTGCAAGTATCAATGGGGGGGGGGGGGCTTTTTATGACCGTGGGGTGCATCAGTGAACTGGAAACCCCTATCCGAAATTATCCATATATCGAATTTGTGACATGAAAATATCCAGAAAAGCTAAAATTACATATCCGAAATTATCCAAAAATAATAAAAGCCATGATGAGACATTTAAAGGCAACCTGAATTCTCCTTTGTGCTTTATAAAAATCTGCAGAAAATCCTGACCAAAAATCTCCACCAGTTTTGTAAAATCTTGACCGGAATTTGCAGCACGTCCTTTATCTAGTACCATTGATTTACAGAGTTGCACACACACACACCCCCCTCCCTCCCCCTTCCTCTCTCAGCATTGGGGATGATAAAAGGTCATGTTGATGGTAAGTGGTGCAGAATTTGCATGAATTGGCCCCTGCCATGATCATGCAGGGATCATATAATACTATATATACAGTTCCTGGATCATGTATTCCTGTAAAACCCTTGTATTATGTACACATTGACCCAGAACAGTTAATATGGCTCATACATTTAAAGGTAGAAGTTACATCTATTCCTAAGCAAAGAAGGTAATTTTTCTCAAAAGTAGTGATTAATTACCGGTAGTCCACCATTTTAAAGCATGGAAAACTTTTGCATCCAGACTGGTTTCAGAAGCTATATGCAGTGAAATTTGGCAGTCTCTGCAGTAAAAAAATAATCTCTGAACTTTAAAATTTTAATTCCTTGCCAAATTTAGGGAGATTTCAATACATGAAAGCAAATATTTTATTCGAAAATGAAAATAAAAATTTATTTGTAACATTTTAGCATATGGTCCTACAGGATTGGTATAAATATATAAACGTGGGGTTTTGTAACATTTTGTTGGAGCCAAAATATTAAATCTGATCATTCTGAAACCTGGTGGTTTGTAATCCTGTGAAAAAATCTACTATACTGGTATGATATGTGAAATACTGAATGTATAATTTATCCAGATCTCATTGTGCATCCCCCCTACTTTTCTTGTGTTGTGTTTCAGTAAACCTAAACTGAATGTAAATTGATTTTTCCCAGAAAACCAAATAAAGTATTAATGTTTATTTATTTAATATGGTAACAATACAATATTAAAAATATGTTCATAATATTTGCGCTTCTAAAGTTTATATAACTGGTTGCCGACTACAAGATGGAAACAGTAATTCCGGATATCTTTTTGGTCATCGGTCCGCTCTTAGAAATCCATCGTCCTCGTTGCGCTTTAAATCCGGAGCGAAATGAGAGTAGAGTTGTTGAATAAAATAAAATCGAAAAGTGCATGGGCATACGCTGAACAGACATTATAGACATGAATATGTGTGAAATCTGCTATATCTGCGGTAATAGAAAAGTGCTGCTACTTTTCCTGGTTTGTATTCGTTTTTGAGAAAACTGCATTTAAAGATGAAAAATCGTGCTTTTTTGACGCATTCGAGTACTTCATGTCAAATTTTGTAAAAAATACACAAATCCAGACAAAGTAGCAGCACTTTTCAGAAAGGCGGGGTCCTATAGAATATATCGTATATATTCTTGTTAATAGCTGACACCCCTACGCCCTTGCACTTTTGCGAAATGTATGTACACCCGGTCCGTTGTTGGTAATTCGCTGTAGTATGCAAATGAGCAATCACGTGACTGAAATAATTACCTGTTAGGTACCTCTTGTCATTGTCATTAACATAGTGGTTAACGATAACGCTCATATGCTAAATATGAAGAGTATTCCTTATTTAAGTGGAATAGACCCAATATTATGAAATAAAAAAAAACATATGCCTTAACATCGCTGCGTATTTAAAAAAATTTTCCTGAGTCTGTATTGGCGGATTTAGATGTATGGCCTTCATCATCACTGTTTTCGTTTTTCCTTTTTGAACTGGTTGGTTTGTTTTGGGTTTTAAATTGAGAACTCGTGGTGAATATATAATGTTTCGTTACCCTTGCTCCCCGCCCACCTCGGAGCAGCACCAAAACGATGTATACTTGCCGCATGTGCGACAAGCACCAGGGCTACAGGGATAAGATACTCGTACAGAGTACTTCTGTATGGGCGCAAGCCTTGTGCCAGGGGTTGCCTGGCAAGACAACCGCCCAAAGTAACATCTACACGATTGACCCATAAGCCACCGCCTTCTTGAACCCAACCTATGAAAATGGTACTAATGTTGTACATTCTGGAAACAGGTTAGATTCAAGGGCTTGGCGTGACCAGCCGATTGATCGAGACCGGGCCCATCCGACCACCCGTTTCAGATAAAGTAAGGGCCAAAGTGGCGTGTTTCAGCCACCAGGATTCCGTCCTCTATCCTTACGGGTATCCACAGACGGCAAACATGTGGCCTCATTAAGCCGAGGAAGCCTTGCCCCATGAGCCACCGCCTTCTCCGTGTTTCCGTCAGTGGTTATCTTCCAAGACCCCGGAGCCCAGACATCAACCTACAACGATACAAGCAGACCACCCAACCCATCCCATTGTATCTAGGCATCATTGAGGGCTCTTATGGATCTTTTCAGACAACCACGAGAAAACATAGAGGGCAAGACATGACCAGTTTGGCTTGATCGGGACCATCCAGCCATTCTTGAACAGGGTGTGTACAATCAAAAATATCAAATCAAACCAAAATGTTGAAATGTAGTTCAAAGTAAATAAACTAGAAACCGGACAAATAATATATTTGATGTGACATTTTAATAAAAAACTAAATACAAACAATGAAAAGAATAAAATACCAAATTGAAAAGTAGCAATTTTGAGCATGTTTAGGTTTTTGACCCATAAGCCAACACCAATCCCGTCATTCGGTAATTTGGAATTCCAATTTTAGTGTGGAAAAAAATACATATATATAATTTGTGTAAGGATAGGTGTGACCAGCCGATTGACCGAATCGGGCCCATCCGGCCTCCCGTCTAGGTAAAGATTGTGCCCTAGATGGTGATCGGAACCGTTTTTCCGGCCATCAAGGAACACTCCCTATTACCGACACGGGTTTGCGACACACGGCAAACATGTCGCCTCTTTAGGGGCCTCTTACGCCAAGCCGAGGAGCTGTGGGCCTATTCTATTGTGTCCCCGGGACCCACACGGGGGTGTACATATCAAAATATTATGCCTTTATTCCACCGAGAATAAACTTTAGATAGAATAAAATGCTCCGCTGGGCGCAGCTAGATACGACCGCAGATGTCGAACCATGAATAGTTGGGGCAATTATGAACACAACATTCAAGCTTGATACAATACTGAATTTGGATTGTGAATAAATATTTGACACAGCATAGGTTTCTGACACAGAATGAATGTTGTCTAAGAACTTAAAAATTTTTAATTTACCTATTCAAACCATATCAGTATTATTTGTTTTTATATATAAATAAAAAATAACCAATTTAAAATTAGGCACACATATCAATTTCTTGCTATTGCGCAATACTGCGCAATTGAAGATTTCATGCTATTGCGCAATACTGTGCAATTGAAAATTTCTTCAAATATTTGACACATAATAGGTTTCTGACACAGAATAACTGAAATCAAAGAACTTAGAATTGGTCATATGATTTCAATTTATATTCAATTTTTTGCATGTGCAATACAATATGCTGTGGAGAATTGCCCCCCTAAAAAAAAATAATAATTTACCCCTTTTTGTAGCTTTTGTGCAATACACTATGAAGTTGCACATTCACCCCCCCCCCCCCCCCCATCCCAAAAAAAAAACAAAAAACAAAATTTATTGTAACCCCCCCTTTTTTTGCTAAAAAAATTTGAAATTTTCTTTTTAATTTATGAAATATGAAATGAGAAAAAAATTACCCCCTCCCCAATTTCTCATTACCCCCCCTAAATTTTGTTTTCAACCCCCCCTCCCCCATTTCTTTATACTTTGCACCCATAACAGCCCATTTAAATACACCATAACATATTAAAATAGAAAATGACATCATAGTTATGGATGGCAAATTTTAAATATACATAATTTAAAAGCAGTTTAGATGAGATAAACAAAAAAGCTTCATCAGCACATTTTATATTGGCAAATTTCCAATGAAGTTCATTAAACTAGAGTTATTGGCAAATTTCCAATGGAATTTGTTAATAATAAAGTTTTGATAACAGGGCACACATATCAATTTCGCTATTGCGCAATACTGTGCAATTGAAGATTTCTTCAAATATTTGACACATAATAGGTTTCTGACACAGAATAACTGAAATAAAGAACTTAGAATTGGTCATATGATTTGAATTTATATTCAAATTTTTGCTTCTTGTGCAATACAATATGCTGTGGAGAATTGCCCCCCCCCCCAAAAAAAAAATAAAACCTTTTTTAGCTTTAATTTTGGACCCCGATTTGGACCAACTTGAAAACTGGGCCCATAATAAAAAAAAACTAAGTACATGTTTAGATTCAGCATATCAAAGAACCCCAAGAATTCAATTTTTGTTAAAATCAAACTAAGTTTAATTTTGGACCCTTTGGACCTTAATGTAGACCAATTTGAAAACAGGACCAAAAATTAAGAATCTAAATGCACGGTTAGATTCGGCATATCAAAGAACCCCCATAGTTTACTTTTCGATGAAATCAAACAAAGTTTAATTTTGGACCCCAATTTGGACCAACTTGAAAACTGGGCCCATAATAAAAAAAAACTAAGTACATGTTTAGATTCAGCATATCAAAGAACCCAAAGAATTCAATTTTTGTTAAAATCAAACTAAGTTTAATTTTGGACCCTTTGGACCTTATTGTAGACCAATTTGAAAACAGGACCAAAAATTAAGAATCTAAATGCACGGTTAGATTCGGCATATCAAAGAACCCCAATAGTTCAATTTTCGATGATATCAAACAAAGTTTAATTTTGGACCCCGATTTGGACCAACTTGAAAAATGGGCCCATAATAAAAAAACAACTAAGTACATGTTTAGATTCAGCATAACAAAGAACCCAAAGAATTCAATTTTTGTTAAAATCAAACTAAGTTTTAATTTTGGACCCTTTGGACCTTAATGTAGACCAATTTGAAAACGGGACCAAAAATTACGAATCTAAATGCACAGTTAGATTCGGCATATCAAAGAACCTCAATAGTTCAATTTTCGATGAAATCAAACAAAGTTTAATTTTGGACCCTTTTGGCCCTTAATTCCTAAACTGTTGGGACCAAAACTCCAAAAATCAATCCCAACCATCCTTTTGTGGTCATAAACCTTGTGTTAAAATTTCATAGATTTCTATTTACTTATACTAGAGTTATTGTGCGAAAACCAAGAAAAATGCTTATTGGGCCCTTTTTTTGGCCCCTGATTCTTAAACTGTTGGGACCAAAACTCCCAAAATCAATCCCAACCTTCCTTTTGTAGTCATAAACCTTGTGTTTAAATTTCATAGATTTCTATTAACTTATACTAAAGTTATAGTGCGAAAACCAAATGTCTTCGGACGACGACGCTGACGACGGACGACGACGACGCCAACGTCATACCAATATACGACCGCAAATTTTGCGGTCGTATAAAAAAACCTATCTATATCCAACATCTAAATCTTCGTATTACAAAGTGTCAATGCAAGACAAAATCGTTTTCTTCAGTACATTTTTTTTAATTCAAAATAAAAAATAACACCTTTCTCTGGTGAAAGGCGTTTGGACAATATCCTGCACCTTTCCAGAGCAGAAGGCGTTTCTTGTATTTAAGGGTAAAATGAAATGGTTTTTTGCAGCATGAAATTCTCTAGGATTGTTCTCATTGTTTCAGATAGTATTGTGGGTTCTTAGGAAGTTACATTAACATCTTCTTAGACAGACTCAATTTTCTAAATGTATAGGAAATAATAGCCTACAAACAAAACAACCTAAAAACTGTACCAAAAAAATGTTCAAAAATGTTTAAATCTGAAAAAAAACCAAAAAAATAACAATCCATAATATGTCTGTCTTTATATTAAAACACAAGAAACAACATATACTAAACTACAATTAAAAAGCCTATCATTTTTACATGGTAATAGTTCTTCATATATTCAACCAAATTAATTCTTTTTTTTTATTTTTCAACTCGGCCAATACATTCAAAAGTTTCCTGTCTAAGCAGGTATCTCCATCTACTAACCCCATTATGACTTTTTGAAAAAATGACATACTTTTCTCAATTTTCTTGGGGTAAACCAAATTAAATGCATACACTGCCCCAATGTAAGTTATGAACAAGGATAGGAAGTTGTCACATTGAGCAATTGTCTGTGATTCTATCTCCAGCACGAAGGCCAACTCTTCTGTTGTCAGAATGTCTTTTTTATCACCAATTTCACACCAGAGTCCTAAAAAGGGAAATAAAATCATCATATTTACATTATTGTATAGTCTTAGTGAAAATTAACAATTTGATTATCATTTATTCCAAATTGATTGATTAATAAGGGAATAACATTTATTCTTTTGAAATATATAATGAATGTTTTGATTGTCATCTGAGAGTTTCAATTAGCTATTCTTCCCTTCATTGGACTCGAGTAAAGGAAAAAAAATGGAAATTTTAATTAATGATGTTTGCAGCCTAGAAAAAAAAAATCAAAATGTCTCAAGTTCATATGCACTTAAAAACATTTTAAACAGAAATATACTTACAGATTAAGCTTCCCTTGGCTGATCACTTTTTTCTAGGACGTCGTCGAACTTCTCTTTGAAAAGGGTTGGTACAGCCATTATTGCATCTACAATCCGTAAAACATTCATGAGAATATGTATGGCACAATGTTCTAATTTTCCCCATGGATAATTCATAGTACATTATTTTATGGCTTACCTCATTCAAGGCAAGATTTTATGGGTTCAAAGATAATTAACAGAAAAGAAAACTATGTGTGTGAGCCAAGGCTTTGTGTTGAAGACCGTATTGTAACCTTTGCTTACTTTAACTACATTGCGTCTTGGATGGAGAGTTGTCTCATTGGCACTCATACCACATCTTTTTATTCATATATA
The DNA here is from genome assembly GCA_028015205.1 of Mytilisepta virgata. Lineage (NCBI taxonomy): Eukaryota > Metazoa > Mollusca > Bivalvia > Mytilida > Mytilidae > Mytilisepta > Mytilisepta virgata. The sequence continues at coordinate 33,072,192 of CM051512.1, forward strand.
TATTAAACAAACAATAAAAATCCTACAAAGATTTGAATATTCAATAATGGAAAATAGTTTGCTCATAGAGGTCAATCAGGTGTTTGTTTAACAAATGTATCCTAGTGTCTTAATTGAATATAAGTTAATTTAAATTTTTGAACTACTTACACTTTCTTTGCTCTTCCATCATCAGACAAGACATCGTGTCCAGAATTTCAGACAGTAATTTCGGTTTCTTTTTGGTTTGTACTAATCCGTATAGTTGTCTAATCCTTTGAGAAAAAGAGTTTCCAGATCCTTCGTTGGCACATTTGGCTCCAGCCTTTCAAATTCAAGAAGAAGCTGAAAAAATAAAAATAGAGTATTGGCTTACATCAATTTACTTATGGACATTGTACTCTGCATACAGATTCATAATGAAAAACATCAAATTTAGCCTTCAAAAGGATTTTTAGAAACCAGGCCTGATGTTCATGTTGTTAATTGTTTTTAAAAAGGTTTTAAATTGTTATTGAGCTAGCAAATTTTGAAAACTTAGAGATACAAGTACAGCTATTTACAATACTGACATTATGGATAAATTGTGGATGTAGATTTAACTGTCTTGCACACTTCAGAACCTAATTTAAGAACTGTTAGTTTTATTTCTAGTTTATAAAATGCTTTGACAGCCTCAGCTGAAACATTGCAGATTGTGTATACAGGACATTTTTACATTTATATCATGCCAACATTTGAACAATAGATCATTTAAATTGAATACCTTTCAGCCCAAAAAATTACCTGGTTATGCAAAGTTAATGCAGGATAGTGTTCTACAATTTCCATGATAGACGCTCTTTCAGTGATGATCAGCTTTCTTTTATCTGCAAAGGTGGCATTTAATCTATGCTGCAACGATTCAAAGTTATAATTCAGTTTCTTTGATTCGTTTATCATCCATTCTTTATGCATCTGAATGGAATGGTCGTCTTCTGATTGGGGTCTTTCTGGCAGATATTTAGGCAGACCCCACATCAGAGAACTTTTAATCGGGATTGTACTAGTACTGGTAGACATATGATCAATCTTTTTTCTTTTTCGTGCCTGCACTTCTGGCAAATTGTCATCAATCCTCCTCCTGCTGTTTCCAAATTTTGTTGTTATTTTATCTTTCCAATAAACCTGCAAAAAATGGTTAAAATAATGATACAAATATATATGGATTGCATTTCATAAAATAACAATTTCATTACCAAACATATTTATACTGAGAGTCAAAATGTTTCAAGCGATCATAGAATTTTTATACGTGCATGATTATGAAAACGTTCCTTTCTATAGACAGCAGGAAAGTGAACAAATGTATTACAGAATGTGTAACTTACCTACAGTGCAGTTAAGTCATTAAATTTTAGTTATCAAACAAAAGTGGAGCATCCCAGCTTACCCTTTGGAAGCACCTGAGATCACCCCTGTATTTTGTGTGATGTTGGTGATGCTCAGTATAGTTTTATGTGTTGTGTTTTGTGAGTGATTGTCTTTTCGGTATTTGTTATGGCTTTTTTCAACATTTAATTAAATATCTGGTACTTACTCTGACAGATGATGAAGACAAACCAGTTTGGGCAGCCAAGTGAGGGTATTCTCTCAGGAGACCATCCACAATGTCATCGTACATACTTGTTGAAGGGTACCTAAGAAAAAAGTTCATTAATGTAAAGCAGATTAGGAGAGTATGCCAGTACTATAAAAAATTATGTTTAATGATTTTTAGAAAAGTACATATGCCTTCATTGTACATGTTGTACATTATGACATATTGTATAGACACCTCTATGTTATATGTGTAGAATATGCTACCCCCTAGATGTCTGTTGGGTTCATTCATGCATATCTTACTCCTTTTTGTGAGCCAAAGCTCCTTGTTGAAGGCCGAACTGTAACCTCTAATTGATTACATTAACAACATTGTGTGTCTTGGATGGAGAGTTGACTTATTGGCACTTGTACAACATCTTCTTACTTTTATATTTGTCAATTTATTAATTTGTGTTAATCATTTATTTTGAATGATTTTATCCATTTGTTTTAACTAACTTGTACAAAAATGTACTATCAAAATAGACTTACAATCCTCCTTCATGTGATGTAACATCTGGGTAAATCGCTTCTAGAAGCATTTTTCTGTTCTTTCTGTCCAAACTAAGTTTTGAATCTAGATTGTACTGAAGATTTCTAGACAGGCTACTATATGGTACAGTGTACAGCTTTGGCCAATGTTTTCTGAAATTAGTTGTCATTTTATCAATTTTTTTTCTCATACATGTATATTTGTAGTTAACAATCATTTGCGAGGTTCTTGCTAGCAATGTTTTATTTCTTTTAGAAATTTAGCATTTTTTTTTAAATAAGGAGAGTTACACACTAACCAAATGCAATGTATGCATGTTGAATTGAAATTTTTCTATATTTCAAGGATCATTATTCCTGAACTGTAAAAGTGAAAATTATCAATATCGAACTTGACCTTCATTTCATCATCAGAAACTAAATATCAAAATTTCTACTAATTCAATTACACATACTGTATAACATGCACACAATATAGAAATAAAAAAAAACTTTATATTCTTTTAAATTTCAGAACAAGAAAACCATAATTACCTTTTCTTTTTCTCAGAAGTTATAGCTGTTACAAATGACACTGTGGGAGAAGATATTCTTCCAGATGTTGATGGGGTTGATGTACATCCCTTGTTCGTTGGTGTTGATGGGGAAGGGGACGGCACACTAATAATCCTATCAAGAACAACTGGGTTTTCAGTTTCAGTTGTACATGTATCTTCTTCTTTCTTTCCTTGTTTATCAGTTAAACATACTTTAATTTTAATGAATTTTAAGTCACTTAAAAAATGTATACTCTCTTCCTCCAGATCTATCCATTCATTTATATCATTGTCATGATATTGGAGGAAGTAATTATTCAAAGTTATTGTTGATCCAATTTTTTCACTAACAAAATCATAAATTGCACTGATATTCAGCTCCTCTTTTCGAACTAAATTTTTTTTAGTCCTCTCATTTAATGTAACAACCACTGCTATCTGTGCCATGTTTATTATCTGTACAAAAAAAAAGACAATATATAACAACTACATGTACATGTAAGCACAAGACAAAATTAACAAAAACAATGTATTCTTATCAGCATCATTAAATGTAACTCAGTCAAGGGAAACACTGAAAAATGGCATGATTATGTATTGTAGATTTTAAAACATAAATAAAATGCTTCACAGGGTGCAGCTTGATACGCCTGCAGTGATCAAAACCTGAACATTCAAGCTTGATTGTGATTAAATATTTGACAAAGCATAGGTTTCTGACACAGAATGTATGTGGTCAAAGAACTTACGTTAACTAACGAAAGGTGAAAATTTGCCTTAATTCAAATTATTAAAAGTCCAGTAACTCTGGAACGAAATGGCAAAAATTTTATAACATACAAAGGAAGCTTTCTTCTGTCAATTCTTATGTTATGTTAATGTTACATGAGAATAGATTAAAGCGAATTTGAGTTACAGTACAAAAGCTAGAAAATCCTCCCTTTTTGATTAATAAAGTCCCATAAATCTGAAACGTAAAATCTGAAATTTATAAAAATGGAAAAGGACCCTACATCCATAGATATAAACAATTCACCACAGTTTCATGAAAATAGCACTTCAGACAGACAAACGTATACTATAATAAGTTCCGTCTTTAAAGATGGGCATATAAAAAGTAAAGTATTTAAAAAAAAAATAACACTAATATTCATTATACAAATATCATGTCTTTCTAAAAAAAATTTATACTGTATGTATACGACATGTAAATGCAATAGAAAAATTTAGAGACTCAAAACAATCTCTTGTTACAACTAATTTAGTACAAAGTAACAAAATTCTTCAGTCATAAAATTTACTCATCCTTAAAAGTTAATGAAAAAAAAATCACTTTTATTGACAATCCCTGAACTGTACATGTAGCATGACAAAATGCTTTTCAAACTTGAAATATTTCTCACGTGACTCATGGTTATTTCTAAATTGTAAGTTTTTGAAATTATCAGTACCAAGAACCAATACAAAATTCAGAAGAGTATCTTGTACTTCATGATAACTAATTTACAATTTCTACAAGGGTGTTGATATAAAGCTAGTGTGTGTGCTTCTGTTAAATGCAGTACATTTTTGAGTTCATACTGGTCAGTCTCAACCACAGCATAACCATGAAAATGTCTGTCAAAACCTTCCGTTGACAGCAATTTAAGAAGTAGATAAGGAACACCATTTACCACAAGGCAGATTTCAATTTTGCCAAATTGATACAAGTCACCAAGAAGTCTAATAGGCAAGCAGTTGTCAGTAGCATATCTGACTCCTCTAAATTCAACAGATTTACATTTGAACACTTCATCTTCATTACAAACAGATGCTATTTGATTTCTAATATCATGTCGTAAAAGTGACAGTGAAATCACTGATCCTCCACTTGTTTCAATCTCATCAGATTTCAAAAAGTTGTTACTTGTGTGATACAAACATTGATTGTACTGATGACGATTTGCTAAAGTCTTGCAGATATTCTTTTTGTTTTTTGTTCTGTGAACGATTTCTTTGAAATAATTATGCTTTCCTTCAAACCTTAATGTTTGAATATGGATCAATGGTCCATATAAAAGTGTTTGCATTGGGTAGTGAAGTAAAAAGTGACGCTTAGGCTTCAGATTTTCTTCTGGAAATGACAACTTAAATGATTCCTGAAACTCCTCAATTATGTCTTCCATGACAGATATGTATCCTTTATCCAATATTGGAGCACACACATATAAAAGAACATCTCTACAACATAAAAATGGATCATTATGAGGTACCCTTTCGCCAATCAGGAGAGGAAGTAGACGTACAAAGCACCACATTTGAGCAGCTGTTTGCCTAACATTAAACTTTGATAATGTTGTCATAACCTGGCTTGGCTTGTTTACCTTATCTGTATCTGCATACTCATACTCCTTAATACACTTATTTAAGTGACACAGAGTAAAAAACTTTGATACAACACAATGGGAAATCACAAGTGTCATAACGTCACATACAATTCCTTCGAATAAATCATGTGCAACATCAGAAGGAAGACAATTAACAGCATGAAAACTCGCAAGTTCATTTAGGCAGCAATTATCCTTTATTCCATAAACGCTCGTTAAGCTATTATCAGTCTTTACAAGAGCAACTTGCTGGTTATACATTTCTGCACTTCTTCGAGTAAAGCTATTGCAATCAAGAATGTTATGCATTTGATCTCTTGTACAAAAACAAAATCTACAATTACGAAGGCAATTAAAAGACTCCATAAACCACCAATACCATGTGCACCAAGGTTATCTGCCACTACAATAAGAGCTGTACCAAACAATGGGTGTAGTCTATCAGTTTTTTCAACTATGCAACCTTGGGTTTCCAAAATCTTCAATCAAAAAGTAAAGGACGAAGCACTGAACGAAAGCCATATTTTTTCAAATGAGCTGCATGACAGATAGGAACAGGCTGAATTGTATGAAGTTGAGACCTATATTTTGGAGGCAGATTCCCAAGCATCATATAAAATGCTCCAAGCTTGTACTTCTTTGTTTTTGTTCCTAGAGGGTTTGTTACGGTAAAGTCATCATAATACAATATAATTTGCAGTGCAGTTTGATCAGTACTAAATAATGGATGTGAGCGATATAATTCGCCATCACAAATATCTTTCAACAAATCATCCTCTGACTGATGACTATTCAACACAAAAGAAAACACATCATCATATTGAAGCAGTCCTTGAATTGTTTTAATTATAGATTCGTATTGATAACTTTCCGGGACCCCTTTATCATCAATTCCAAGAATGAATTCTTCAGATGGAACAAACTTGAAATTGTCTCTCATATATTTGTGTAACCTATAATCAGAGTTAAGGACTTCAAAACCTGACTCTATTTCTGATCTTTGCTTCAGCATGTGCTCAAGGTTTGAAATAATTTGTCTGTCATTTATATCATGTTCATTTAAAAATGAAAATAAATTTCGTGACTTGATAACTAATCAAACAACTTATTTCACCCATTACAAAGTTTAGCGCTGACATTGTAACACCATACCTTTCCCTCAATGTCATTAAAAAAACAGCTAGTTTTTTAACATGGTCAACCACACTTCCCTCAGCATTATGACCCCTACATGTATTTAATATTTGTAGGTTTTCATTATCACTATTGGCATTTTCATATTCATCATCAATGTTTTCATTTTGTTCAGGTAAAGTTTGAAGTATCTGAGGATCTCTAAAGTCTTTTCTCCATCTTGAAAGATGAGTTTCATAGAATGTTACATGCTTTCTCTTTATATGCTTAACAAGAGAGTCAACTAAAGAATAAGTTTTTTGACAACCATCCACACTACATGTTATGAAAAAGTTTCTGTCAGAACTGTGAGCAAACCGATGTGAAATGAGTCCAGAATATTGCCGTGTATGGTAATTACATTTGGTGCATTCAAACATAATTAAAACTTAATGTCCGGACAAGAAGGTAACCACAGTATGATTTGTATTTCCATAATTCCACCACATAAATGTACAACATATATCAAATCTGAAATTCAAACCAACAAAAATCAGGACAAGAATAGTACTGTACATGCATTGTTTACACAAATAAGTCCTTATTTAACTGACCTAATCACACACTGTTACATGTTAAATAAGAAACAATTTTGAGTTGAGTGAAGAGGAAGGATTTAATATGAGATGTACATTAATTTCATAGAGGTCGATAGACTAATACTTAAGTAATTGTCCATTAACCAGAAAAACCTTGTTTCCCCCCTTTTTTTGCCCCGAATTCCTGAACGGTTTGGGCCATAACTCCTTAAGTCCATCCCAACCTTTCCTTTGTGATATGGAATCTTGTGGTACAATTTCAGAGAGATCCATACACTTATACACAAGTTATTGTCCGGAAACAAGAAAAATGCTTTTTTTCCCCTTTTTTGCCCCTAATTCCTAAACGGTTGGGACCATAACCCCCAAAATAAATCCAACCTTCCTTTTGTGGTATTAAACCTTGTGGATAAAAATGGTTGCAGTCCCATTACTCCTACAATAACTGTCACACAACAAAATATTTATAATTAAAAATAATCAATGATTTTTACTCCATTATATATTGACACTTACAGTTTTCTGAAGATTCAGCCGATGTTAAAGCATAGAATTTTTATACATTTTGCTGTTTTTTGTTGCAATAATTTTCTTTTGCAAGCCCTTGAATTTTTGCCACTGTTTAGCCTCGTCGTTTGTATAATGGGTCCCTTAGAACTGCACTAAATGGATCATCAGTATCATAAGCTACATCACCATTGTCTTTTACTTTGAAAGTTTGGGTTGTTTTATGAGACCCCGATGAATCTGTTTTCTCATTGTTTTTACTTTGCTTTATTTCTTTTCTGGTTTCACTACTATCTATTAAACTGTGCTCATTTGATAATCTTTGATTATTTTTGCCAATGTCACATGAGTCAATATCAGTGGATACATGAATATTCTTCTCCAAGGGATTTGTAACAGATTTAAGTCTTAGCAACTTTTTCTTTTCTTTTTTCTTCTGTTTGCGCCTTTTCCTGTAGGATTTTATACTCTCTTTACTGTGTTTTCCCATCGAACAAAAATTATCTATCAAAAATACTGTATATTGTAAACGTTTAGAATCATAATGATTTTAAAGCCTGGCATCCACTAGTTATATAAATTTAAAACCATTTTTATGTTTTAGAAAGATAAACTAATATTTGGATTTTGATGGGCATTTTTTTTCCCTTTCTGCAGAAGGTGTAAAAATAAACTAGGTTGAGTAAACTCTTTGAGATTCACAGGTAATAACCCAATTGTATTGTATTTAAAATTAAATGGACTTCCCACAACAATAGGGGATTTAAATAATTACTAGACATTGAACCCGCGCGAGCGCGGGTTCAATAAAAATGTTTTTTTGTGGTGGCCATATTGACTATAAAAAGTTGTTGCGGCCATGTCATTCATGGAACAGGAACTCAATATGGATGTTGTGGCAGGCTTCCCATAAACTTTCCTGTCAAGTAGGTGGTATCATCTGATAGTTTCATGTATATATATGCAGTAGTATTCCAGAAATGGATGTTAATGCAAATTTTAACAGAAGTCAATGAAGCGTGAAATGTAGGTCAGCGTGACCCAATTGTCATATGTCTGTTCGTTACTACCGAAGATGTATCCACTGATGAAGTAGACTGTATGCCACGTAGAATTACCAAAATGGAACTTCAGGTTCCATCAAAGTCCATATGATGAAAACACAACCACATAAATTGTCAATATTTTTATTGTTACAATTAATTCTGAACTGGAACTTGATGAAAAGCTTTCATTAAATACACATTCCATAATGCATTACCTTTTCCCTTCAGAATAAATATGACAAGAGGCTGTCGAATGACAGCAAACCGGATTTTCCTGCATGGAAATGATGTTTGCAAATCTGGATTCCCAAACAGGATGAAGTAAAGAAATATAAATGAATTTTTGTAGGGTTTTGTAGGGTTCAGAAATGGAAAGGCAAAAATCAATCTTGACCTCCTATTTATAGTAAGTGACAAATATTGGAATTTTTGAGAGTATATAAGTACACACACGGTGAAAGTGGAAATCGTCAATACCGAACTTGACCTCCATTTTGTCATCAGTAACAACATATTAAAATCTGAAAAGCTTTGGTTGAACAGTTCATAAGTTATCACACGGACACCACTGGGAAAGCCATTTTTCAATCTTTCAAGAACCATAACTCCTGAACGGTGAAAGTGAAAATCATCAATATCGAACTTGACCTCCATTTTGTCATCAGTAACAACATATTAAAATTTGAAAAGCTTTGGTTGAACAGTTCATAAGTTATCACACGGACACCACTGGGAAAGCCATTTTTCAATCTTTCAAGAACCATAACTCCTGAACGGTGAAAGTGAAAATCGTCAATATCGAACTTGACCTCCATTTTGTCATCAGTAACAACATATTAAAATTTGAAAAGCTTTGGTTGAATAGTTCATAAGTTATCACACGGACACCACTGGAAAAGCCATTTTTCAATCTTTCAAGAACCATAACTCTTGAATGGTGAAAGTGAAAATCGTCAATATCGAACTTGACCTCCATTTTGTCATCAGTAACAACATAATAAAATTTGAAAAGCTTTGGTTGAACAGTTCATAAGTTATCACACGGACACCACTGGGAAAGCCATTTTTCAATCTTTCAAGAACCATAACTCCTGAACGGTGAAAGTGAAAATCGTCAATATCGAACTTGACCTCCATTTTGTCATCACTAACAACATATTAAAATTTGAAAAGCTTTGGTTGAACAGTTCATAAGTTATCACACGGACACCACTGGAAAAGCCATTTTTCAATCTTTCAAGAACCATAACTCTTGAACGGTGAAAGTGAAAATCGTCAATATCGAACTTGACCTCCATTTTGTCACCAGTAACAACATATTAAAATTTGAAAAGCTTTGGTTGAACAGTTCATAAGTTATTGCACGGACACTGTTTGGCAGCCGCCCGTCCGCCCGCCCGCCCGCCCGTCCGCCCGCCCGCCGTACATCACCAATTTAATAACCGATATTTTCCTATGAAAATCCGGTTAAAAATGAAATTGTAGATGTAAACATTTCCTTAGTGACGGATGAATTTTTCAAAAAATGCCGTGAGTTAGGTAGAGCATATTTTTGGAAAATAATAATTGTTCCAATTGTTCCATTGTCATCATGGGCAGGGCAAGCGAGGCATAATATCACAAATATATCCGATAATCAGACGATAAAAGCATTTTTAGTGTGTGGCTGCGTGTGCTGTCCACGTTTATATTTATCAAAGATGTCCGAGATAAATTTCGTCATTAATGGTAAAGATGACCATTTGTTAAAAATATTTTTATCTAGGGCTTACAGGGAATTGTATGGTAGAGATATATTTAGACAGGTCACATGACAAATAATGTAAAAATAGATAATGGTTGGTTTATCACTTTGTGCAAGACAAACATCCGAGAAATCCAAAAAACAACTAAGTTAGGAATCCCTCTGAACTTTACCTTACTTATTCGTAATCTTCAAAGTTCATAACCTTTACAGTTAGGAGAAATTGCGTTATTGTAAAAAAAACAATCCTGAATACATGAAGCGGAAACATCCCACTCGAAGGAGAATGTTTTTAATATGTTTTATTCTTCTTCCGTAATTTCAAACAGAAACACATTTAAAATATGTGCATACTTATTTATTTAAATCAATGTGTTAAAATGATGCATTCGAGAACCTTCTAAGGGATATGTTGGGAGAATTCATATAGGAAAAGTGCATACAAATTCCATTTGCACATAAACAAAACTGCAGTTTAAATTTATAATGCAGATTGTCCAATCCGATAATAACCTTTATAATCTGAACTATACATCGTTTATTTTGAACCACGCGTTTTGCCGCCTATTCGGCTAATTCGTAAATTTAGTATTATAGAAACTGAGTGGACAGTGTAAAAAATAACTCTAGCTGGTATTTGTATTTTATCATCAGCTGAATGTTGAAAAAAATGCCAATCAAATTAAAAATGGATTTAGCATTTATTCAGAGTAACTTTTCAGGTGTAAATTAAACATACAGTAGTCCAAATTATTATGACGTCTTGTTAGGCTATTTTTAGGGGGCAGTGAAGGGTAATATTACTTCTTGTTTTTAAGTCAACTTATAATTTTTGTTTGTGATTATAACTTGCCTGTGTAAATGAAATACCAAAAAATTCTCCAAGGGTAAATTCATCTGGCATACATAATTTATACATGCATGAGACTAGAGTAACATACACGTCTCAGTCACATAATATAAATAAAATATTGAGATGTTTTTCAATCATCATCACCTTTCGCATAATGCATTCTGCAACCACGGCCATTCGTTTTTATGCAGCGTAAGCTGAGATGAGCTTAGCGAAGCTAAGCGAAACCAGCTAAGCTGCAGATTAGCACGGTAACGATGTTGCAATTAGACATCTCACTTTTTGATGAATACCGCTTTGCAATATAGTTCCTAGCAATCCCTACGATTAGTGGTTATGATTTGTTGCATTTTGATTAATTCGGAAAGTTATCAATATTGGAATGTTTTGTCCTTATCAAAAATTAGTTATGCAATGTTGTCATGCACGCATCGTTAGTTTCGAGTATCAGTCAGCTGTTAATCAGAGAAATCCGACAACGCGCGGATTAATTTACACATTGGCTTTACTCGTCATCTTGGAAAAACAAAGGAAGCAAATTGCAAAGTAAGTAGATTTATACTGTTTATTGCTGATTGATTCGTTCTATTGTATATATGTAAACAAGATGAAATGTCATATAGAAATCGAAAACAACTGTCAATTTGTAAACATACCTCTGTACACGTGTAGTTTCTCACGACACGTGGCTTTAATAATTTAAACGGCCGACACTGACGTCTTTGTTGAATTTTACTACAGGTTACAGTAGTTAAACTTTTCATTGCTTCCAACATAATATTTAAGAAATATATTACACTATCGATTCATAATCAGTATATATTTTCAGTCTGTGCGGTGTGAAATGCACACATTCAAAGGTTAAATAAAAATGCATTCTGATTTACTATTGTCAATTTGAGAACTGAGAAATTCTTTTTTTTAAATTAGTATCAATGATATAACGTATGTTTTATAACGGGAAGGGCTGCATATTTGTTTTGTCTACATCATGTACATAAAGGTTAATTTTCAGTGGGGGTGTGTTTTATAACGGGAAGTGCTGCATATTTGTTTTTGTCTACATCATTGAAGTAAAACAGATCAAGTTTCTTCATTCTTAATTTTTTTTATGACATAATTGTTTTAACATATGTTGGTTTGCTGTTCACATGGTTCATAAGAAACATAATTAGGGAGCGACCATTTAACTGTAAGGGGGGGTTATGGTTTTTTCTAAAAAAAATATTCTGATTCCCAACTTTGAAGAAAAAAATATTTTGATCAGGGAGAAGGAGAAAATAATTTTTCTGTTTGGGAATTTTTGCCATAAAATTAAATGTTAAATGCTCAAAAAATTTTTCGCACTTTGCGCGAGACAAAAAAAAATAATCTGTTGCTTGGGTCGCACGAAAAAAATGTTCTGATAGAAACAAAAAACCATGACCCCCCCATCAAAGTTAAATGGTCGTTCCCTTATAGGTTAGTGTATCCAGCCTTTGGGCAATTTGAGCTATTGCCATCACTTGGTAGTCTGTTTGTCCATAATTTAGGGCCCGCATCGAGATGCGGGTGCCCTATCTATATCTGTCTGTCTGTCTGTTATCAATTCTTGTAAACAAGGAAACTTATAGAACCTCATTGGACTTTTTAGCTCACCTGACCGGAAGGCTACTCATGTACACAGAGATAGAAATTGACGGTCGCCCACGGCGAGTAGAATTCCAGCTGGGCGATCAAATATCCCTTTACTGCTCGCCCAGTTGGCGAATGCAATTTATTACTGATTGTATTTTAATTTTATCTGCAGTCTGACTGATTTAATTCTTATTTAAACGGTTATAACTTTATCGCCAATACTGTCAAAAATCGATATTTTACTGGTATACGCGTTAATAATTATAGCAAGAAACCAGTCAATCAAAGAAATAAATAGATCAAAGAAGGATGTCGGTAACAGTTCGGATTGTATTTCGGTTCCAGTAAGTTCTATACAAGATCATCACCCGATTGTATTTCAAAAACCATAAATATATATTTTTTTGTGTATCCAAGATACCTGTCCGTCAGTACTCGAAAATTACACGTGTCCCTGCCCGTCCCTACTCGAAAATTGCACGCAGTTCGTTTTTACAAATGTATTTTTTTTAATGTGGAAGTACAATCAGCGGGGGTTAAACCGCCTCAAAAGAGACAAAGAGAGAGAAAAAAACTCAGTATGAGAAAACTTAACAGTCTAGAAATTATTCCGCCGAATGGGAACGTGAAAGACCCTGACTAGGCGATAGCGATGACGGGATGATGTGTTCTGCATGAAAAGTTCACGATGACCCAAAAACTAATTCTTTATGTATAAACCCATACATCTATGCTGGGTGTAAGAGCTGCAAATTAGACAGATGATGGGAATCCAAATTATGACTCTTGACGAAGTGGATGAGTCTACTTTTTTTTCAAAACTTGTAGAATAGCGAGAACAATCTTTGTGCCATGAACATGTTCTAAAATGTTGTTAGCACAGTTTTAATTAAATGCATGTAGTTAACATGTAAAACCTTTATTTAACTTGTTTATAAATTGCTTACAGACCATGTTTTGCTTTTAAATGTAAATTTTCTGGGCCCATAAAGATTTGGTTGGGTCCCTAGAAATAAAAAATCAGTAGCCCAGGTGGCCCCTGGGTGAAAAAAGTTAAGTTCTATCCCTGTGTACATGTGAGCTATTGCTACCACTGGGCATCCGTCGTCCGTCCGTAAACTTTTTACATTTTAATCTTCTCATCTGAAACCTCTGGTCCAATATTGCCCAAACTTGGCAGGGATGGCAAATCAATAAGTTCTGACTGTAAACCATGTATATGGCCTGCACAGACTCGAGGACAGTCTCATATATCCCTTCGCAACTTTGTTGGCGAGGAGATATTGATAATGTAAACGCTTTCAATAAACATTCCTGACAGCTAGAATTTTCAGTTGGCACTAAATTCAGATAGTCACCTTTAAAAATTTATATAACTTTTTCAAATAAACTTGGATTTTCATAAAACTTGACAGGTATCTCAATTATATACAGTTCTTACAAATTGCAAAGTTATTTGGTATTTTGGTTTATTCCTGTCAAATTTTATGTTTAAATTAAAAGGTGAAAAATCTAGAATGTTTAGTTCGGACTAAATTCAGATAGTCACCTTTAAAAATTGTATAACTTTTTTCAAATCAACTTGGATTTTCATTAAACTTGACCCCTATCTCAATTATATACTGTTCTTACAAATTGCAAACTGTTATTTGGCATTTTGGTTTATTCCTGTCAAATTTTGTGTTTCAATTAATAGGTAAAAAAAAAGCTAGAATTTTCAGTTCAGACTCAATTCAGATAGTCACCTTTAAAAATTTATATAACTTTTTCAAATCAACTTGGATTTTCATAAAACTTGACAGCTATCTCAATTATATACTGTTCTTACAAATTGCAAAGTTATTTGGTATTTTGGTTTATTGCTGTCAAATTTTGTTTCAATTAATAGGTAAAAAAAAGCTAGAATTTTCAGTTATGTAGGACTAAATTCAGATAGTCACCTTTAAAAATTTCTATAACTTTTTCAAATCAACTTGGATTTTCATAAAACTTGACAGCTATCTCAATGGCACATTGGTTTGAAGGACAGTTTATACTGTATGAATTAACATGGGACACCAACATTTTTTTTGCAAAATAGAATGGGACATGACCTTTTCTTCATTTGTATAACCATGGGACTTCAACTTTTTTTATAGTTCATTTCAGTTTTGCACCGGTCCGATGCCTTGATAAATTTTGACCGGTCCCGTAGTAAAAATAGAAAAGTCGGCAAAAAAATCATTAAAATTCTTCTCCTTTGAAACTACATGGCCAGTTGGCTGGGCATCCGTCGTCCGAATTATGACAGACATTTTCATCAATAACATATATGTAACTCAATCTTCTCTAGCTTGAAATTTGCATATGTCCCATTTAGTTTTGTATTAAATTGTTTTTCATATCCTATGTTGCAGGAAGTAGAAACACCAGCAGAGGAAATATCAGTATTGGTAGATGGATTCTATCTCAATAATAACAATATAATACTTGTTTGCAAGACCGAAGAATCAGAAGATTTCATGGATTACACTTGTCAACCTAATGTGCTTCAAGGAATAATTATAGATGATGAAAATCCAGAACAAGTGTTGGCTGGTTTGGTTCCGTTTAGGGCCACAATTAAGTTAACTGGGAATGATCAAGTGGAAAACATCACAATGATATAAATATCAGATCGTATTCCTGATATAATTTGTTTTCCACATAGTGGAATACAATTATGAACAATGTTCAGATTATACTCAGTAGTTCCTTAATTATATTCTTTAGATACTTTATACTTAGTAGTTTCTTAATTGTATTAGTAGTTTTATACTTTAGTTACTTTATTATACTCAGTAGTTTTTTAGTTAGGGCTATTCGAGCAGTAAATTTATGCGAGGATTGGAAGCCGCTTGTTTGAAAAACGGCTATCAACCCCGTCACCCACATATCAATGAAATGAAGTTCTTCCAACCCCTCCGTACATTTATTTCTGGAATAGCCCTTTCTTCGTTATACTCAGTATTTACTTTAATGATTGTATTCTTTAGCCATTATTATACTCAGTAGTTTCTTTAATAATTGTATTCTTTGCTTACTAACCGCCTCCGTGGCGTAAGTGGTAGTGTGCTCGCCTGGAGTGCGGGAGATCGTGGGTTTGATCCCCGGTCGGGTCAAACCAAAGACCTTTATTAAAATTGGTACTTGCTGCTTCTCCGCTAAGCACGCAGCATTGTGAAGATAGAGCAATGTCCGGTGGGCTCGGAGTCAGAATAATGTGTCCGAGTGGGGTGACATGTCTGACTGCGGACAGTTTCTGCAGTGTGCTAGCACTATAAAAATCCAACCCAGCGTGTTGGTCTAGTACAAAGCAGACATATGAAAGCTTACATTACACATTAGTCTCAGTCTCGCCATGATATAGCTGGAATATTGCTCACTTGGCGTTAAACAACATGCACTCACTCACTCTTTACTTACTTTATTACCTGCGTCACCAATGGCAAGAGCATTACTAGGATCCGCTCCACCCTGTTTGTCCGTCCATCCATTCATCAGTCTGCAATGCACCTCCTATTTTCAGCAGATTTGGGTTTTTTTTCTTACATTTTTATAATGTTCAAGTTGTTCATTTTATTACAGCAGATATAGCTTTTCGTTTGTTTCTCTGAATTATTAGAGTTACTCCCCTTTGATTGTGTAGAGGCACATAAGGACATTAATACTGCTTAATAAATGAGTAACCATAATCAAAATTAATAATCATTCATAAATCAAGTTCTTGGACCTTTACTTTAGTCAAACTATATTTTTTCCATATTTTTCTTTAACTTAAAAATATATTTCTTAATATACAATCAATATATTGGTGACACATGTCCAGATTACAGGTCGATCTTGTTATACTTAGTAGTTACTTTAATAATTGTATTCTTTAGTTACTTTATTATACTCAGTAGTTGAACTCTTTAGTAACTTTATTATATTCACTAGTTACTTATTATTCAGTGGTCTCATTAATACTTTACTTTATTATATCTCTTCTTAGGAAGTGAACAGTTGTATAATAGTAAGAGATTTTGTTGATTTGTCTTTCCATTAATTTTTACATTTGATCATCCATCATTTCATTCTACAGTGTTCTTCCAAGACCAGTAAGGTGCCAGGGCTAGAATTCAGTTAACTGGGAATGCTCAAGTGGAAAACATCACAATCATTCCTGATATTTATATCATTGTGACATTTTCCACTTAGTGGAATACAGTTAAGAACTATGAATGTTTAGATTATACTCAGTAGTTTTTAGCTCACCTGGCTTAAAAGGCCATGTGAGCTTTTGCCATCACTTGGCGTCCATCAACATTTCATATTTTAATCTTCTCCCCTAAAACCACTGGGTCAATTTGGACCAAACTTTGGTGGGATGGTCCCCTTCCAAAATTGTGTCCGATGATACCGACCTCCGACTAAGATGGCTAAAATAGAAAAAAGGGGGGATGAAATTTTTAAAAATCTTCTCCTCTGAAACTACTGAGCCAATCTCAGCCAAACTATGCTGAAATGATCCTTGGATGGTGCCCTTCCAAAATTGTGTCCGGCAAGCCCGATCTCCGACCAAGATGGCCACCAAGCTAAAAATAGAAAAAAGGGGGGGGGTGAATCAAGAATAGAACCCTCTTCGTAAGCCAGAGCTCATCAAATTTATGCCCGTGATCTTGTGTTGTAAATTGTTTTGAATGATATTTTTGATAAATGAATCAAGAATAGATCCATGTTCCTGTGACCATCTTCCCCAACTTCCGGTTCCTGCCACCTCAACTTAAGTTCCCGCCCTCTCATTCTCGAGTTCCCAACTCCCCTGTCCACACCACCCCCTCCCCCACTCCCCATACTGGGGTCAGAAGATGCAAAGCCAGAGCCCATCAAATTTATGTAAATTGTTTTTAACAATGTTTTTGATTAATGAATCAAGAATAGATCCCTGTTCCAGTTAATGTTTTGCTTTAAACAAATGCTATTGTTACATTTGCTTTTTGCATGACCAAAGTGGCATTATGGACTAGAGAGACGATGTTTTGCTTGAAAATTAAGGTTTAGAAATGAATACCATGGCTAATTATTATAGAATATTGATGACATCAGGTGTCAGCATTACTGTCTTTAAACAAATATGAATAATCTGCATGTTTACTATTATTTCCATTAACAAATTATGAAAGGTAAATAGATTCCTTATTTTATTATGTGAAAACATTTTATATAAGCTTCATGTCTGCTTAACTTTGAAAACTAGTCAGTTTATAGAAATATTTACTGTTATAGTTACAGTTAGCTAACATTGTCAACACTGTGCAATACAATAAAGTTGGTGCTCACAAACAGCATTATTCAGTCTTTTTTCCCCTATCAACAATAGCAGAATAGAGCTATAGCAATAATTATACACTCCATCATCCTTCAGTATGTCACACCAGTTTTTTCACATTTTTATCCTCCAAAATATTTGGGGGAGCATATAGTTGCTACTTTGTCGTCCGTCCAAAACAATTTCATTTCCATGAAAACTTGGGTTTTAGATTGAGGATCCCTTTCATAGTTGGTGATATAATATCTTATCACAAAAACAGGTCAAGTTTGAATTTCGTTGTTATCACCTGTACGTTTCATGAGATATTCCTCTTCAAAATACGAAAAATTTTGATCAGATTATAATTTGAGTATCTTTTGCAGAAGTGTATATGGTTATGCCAAATACCGTTCAAGAATTATTCCCCTTGAAATCATGAAAAATGCTAAAGCCACCCAGCTGAGTGTTTCTCACTTTTGGCATTTATTTAAAAATAAGAGAATAACAACAGAATGTTGGATTGAAAATTGGATTGAAAATTCGATTTAACTATAATTACGGAAACTAAATTTTGTAGCAAAAGGTTTTTACATGTTATCGTTTGTTCTGTGCTTATGTGGAAATTGACGTTTTTGTGACAAAGAGAAGTTCTGACAAGTACTAAAATAAAGTCAACACACCCGTTTCCCATATTTAATAAATAAAACAAGATACATGGAAAGATTTGGTTACATATTTACCTGCGTGGCCAAAGTCCTTTCGTCTGTTAGTCCGTCCGTTCCTCTGAAACACATAGGGGTACCTACTTTGTGTAATCTGACACTTGAAGAATTTCCATTCCTCATCATTGAAACTTGGCTAACTGATTGGATATATATCGAAGATGTGCACCTATTTTCAGCAGATTTGGTAAATTTTTTCCACATTTTTATGGTGTTGAAGTTGGTCATTTTA
This sequence comes from Mytilisepta virgata, assembly GCA_028015205.1. Lineage (NCBI taxonomy): Eukaryota > Metazoa > Mollusca > Bivalvia > Mytilida > Mytilidae > Mytilisepta > Mytilisepta virgata. The sequence continues at coordinate 33,090,932 of CM051512.1, forward strand.
TGTATTATGTATCAGATGTATTACATCAGATAATTAGTGTGGACCATTTATAGTAAACAGAATTGTTTAATTTTATTTTGCTTACGACATGAAAATGGCGGAAAAGTACGATCAATTACTTTCACTTTCTTTTCACTCAAAAGTTATCGATTTTCGTTTTTTCACTTTTGTTTTCACGACGGGGAATACCGATTTCATACTTTCACTTTAAAATGACAACAAAATAAAATGGCGTAGGGTCGGCGCTCAAATTAGGGTTTGTCGGGTTACTGTAAACAAGACATTTATTTTTTTTGGTTTAATAGCCAATCAATATATCAGAGGTCGATCTTGTCATCAAGAGCTTTTTCTTTTGCCATTTGTTTATATTCTATTAAATCACGACTCTGAATACAGAAAATCACTACTTTGATGTCTTTTGTACAGTCTCGCCATCAGTATCTTTTTGGAGGAGTTTCTTCATATTTGGAAATATTACCTGCCACAAAATACAGTTCAACTTCGAACTTTGAGGCTATGCTATCAAAAGTCCAGGAGTTATGCCCCTTGACGATTTGAAAATATTTGTTTCCCTCTTTCCAGATGATAACTTTTGTTCCTTAAAGATTCAAATCTTGTTCATGATAGTGTGGTAATGGTCACATGTATATGTTATTCTTAAAAAATACGATCAGGTTGCTCTGGTAAAACTTTACAAAAAAAATACCAGCAACTACGCTGCAGATCAGCACTATTGTGCTATGTTTATTTTCATGTTTGTTACTGTTAGTGTCGTGCACATAGTAGACTGGAACACATGGGTATGTGTGCGTAACAGATAAAGGACAGGGAACCAGTCTATGCAAAAGCTTTTTTTCTTCTTCTTGTAATAAGGAACACCATAACACATGACGTATCTATCGATATTCAATCTTTTCGTGTTTTTGTTTTGTTTCCTGGTTTCACGCACTTAAAAATATCAAATATTAGTTAACTTAATATTTAAGTTGTTTATGTTTTGTTGATTACAGTTTTCAGAAAATAGGCCGGTGCATTGTTAAATACTTATCACCAAGTTTACATAACGCAAATCCGACGAAGTTTGCGATTGCAATTTTTCTCGATTGCTATTTTTAGGGCCTTTCATAAATAGTTAAAGTTGCATGTTAACAGTGCGATAATATTTACAAAAATAAAATACTTACTTTCTGTGTTTTATTTCTGTTTGGTTCTCAAATATTCATCTTGTATTGTGCATCCAGTTCATTGTTGCGACTTCATGCCCCCCCCCCCCCCCCCCCGTGTGGGTCCCGGGGACACATGTAGAATAGGCCCACAGCTCCTCGGCTTCGCGTAAGAGGCCCCTAAAGAGGCGACATGTTTGCCGTGTGTCGCAAACCCGTGTCGGTAATAGGGAGTGTTCCTGGTTGGCCGGATAAACGGTTCCGATCACCATCTAGGGCACAATCTTTACCTAGACGGGACACCGGATGGACCCGATTCGGTGAATCGGCTGGTCACATCAATCCTTTAAAATATTTATTTATTTTTTCCTTTTTGATTCCAAATGTTTTCTTTAAATTCTAAATTCCTGATTGGCGGATTGGTGTTGGCTTATGGGTCACAAAACTCAACATGCTCAAAATGTTTGAATTTGGCAGTTTTATTATTTTTCATTGTTTATATTTAGTTTATTTTCTCCAAGTTATTCACTATGAAGTTTATTATATTAGGTTTTCATTATTAGTCCGATTCATTTTCATTTTTGGTTTGATTTTTCTACAACAAGCTCAAGAGTGGCTGGATGGTCCCGGTCCAGTCAAAAACTGGTCACGTCTTGCCCTCTGTTGTTTTCTCGTGGTTGTTTGAAAAGACCTAAAGGAGCCCTCAATGATACCTAAGGTGGTATGCATATATCCCATAGGTTGATGTTTGGGTTCTGGGGTCTTGGAAGATGACCACTGATGGAAACACGGAGAAGGCGGTGGCTCATGGGGCAAGGCTTCCTCGGCTTAATGAGGCCACATGTTTGCCGTGTGTGGATACCCGTAAGGATAGAGGACGGGATCCTGGTGGCTGAAACACGCCACTTTGGCCCTTACTTTATCTGAAACGGGCGGTCGGATGGGCCCGGTCCTGATCAATCGGCTGGTCACGCCAAGCCCTTGAACTTGACCTGATTCCAAAATGTACAGCAATAGTACCATTTACATAGGTTGGGTTCAAGAAGGCGGTGGCTCATGGGTCAATCGTGTAGATGTTACTTTGGGCGGTTGTTTTGCCGGGCAACCCCTGGCACAAGGCTTGCGCCCATTAAGAGGTACTCTATGCGAGTATCTTGTCAGTGTATCCCTGGTGCTTGTCGCATATGCGGCAGGCATACATCATATTGATGCTGCTCCGAGGTGGGCGGGGAGCAAGGGCAACGAACAAACAGAAATCACCATGGAGTTTACAAATCCAATAAAAAACAACCCCCAAAAAACCCTGTCAACAAGTTCAAAAAGGAAAAAAGAAGAAAGTGATGATGAAGAACATACATCAAAGTCTCAAAATATTGATCCCGGAAATTGTTTTAAATATTTGGTTCTAACAAGTCAAAATTCAGAAAGGCCCCTATCCAAAATTTCACCATTTATGTTACAAAAGTCTATACAAGGTTGCGCAGGCACCGTTAAAAACGTTTCAAAATTAAAATCTGGAAGTATACTTGTAGAATGTTTTAGGCCACAACAATCTAAAAATTTGCTTTCTTTGACTGATATTGGCACTGTACCCATCTCTGTAACTCCTCACAGGACACTGAACACTTGCCAGGGAGTTATTCGAGATAGAGACCAAGATCTTGTTGAACTTACCGAAGAAGAAATTTGTGAAGAATTGCAATCTCAAGAAGTTTCTAAGGTCAAAAGATTCACGAAAAAAGTCGACAGCAAAATTATTAAACTCAACACCTACCTTCTCAGTTTTGATCTCCCGAAAGTTCCTGACCACATTTACATTGGCCCCTACAGAATTAAAGTTGACATATATGTACCGAACCCTATCCGCTGTTTCAAATGCCAGAAATTTGGACACGGTAGGAGTTCTTGTAAGGGTACAGAAAAATGCGTCAAATGTTCTGTAGTGGGTCACTCCACTTTTGAATGTGAAGGACAAACTAAATGTGCAAATTGCAGTGGAAATCACATGGCAAACTCTAGAGCATGTGATTTCTATAAAAAAGAACATGAAATTCAAAAGCTTAAAGCAGAAAAAAACATAACTTACCAAGAAGCTCGAAAATTGGTCTCTATCGCGAATAACTCGTCTCACAATTCTACTTATGCTGATAAGGTTAAAGGACCTCCAACTACAAGATCACTCTCTGTTCAAACAGTTTTTACATGGCCACATGGCACTGAACATCCAGTACTTGTCTCTGAATCTACTACTTCCATGCCAAAATCCACTACAACTTTACAGTCTTCCAGTTCTTCGCAGACGTCAGCGTCATCTCTTCCTTTTAACCACTTTGAGATGGCTGATATTTACATCAACTCTAATGTTGACAAACAGATGCACGAAGATCTAGGACGAAAACTTCAAACATCAAATAAATTTGCAAATAATGCTTCAAATACAAAATCTCAATCCTCAACACAAAAGTCCTCAACTTCAACCAATAAACAGTCTTCGCCTCAGAAGTCCTCAAATAAACAGTCTTCACCCAAGAAGTCATCAAATAAACAGTCTTCACCTGAGAAATCCAATAAGCAGTCTTCATCATCACAACAGCAAAATAAACGTTCATCTTCAATAGAAAAGTTAAAACAGAACACTGGTCGCATAAAGAAAGCGGAAAAGCACTTGATTAAATTTCAGACGCTGTCATCCGAATATGGCGATGATGACAGCCAAATGGATGTAACCCCAGATGATTATTCTGAATCAGTCTGGGGTGACCCCATTTCAAATGGCTCTGTTCGGAGGAATGGGAGCTGTTCCCCGCAAGCGCGCCGTAGTAACAAATTCTCTCCTATTCGTCCGCCCAGAAAATGAAGAATATATTACAATGGAATTGCCGGGGTTTAAAAACTAACTTTATCGAACTATCGTTACTTATCCAAACATTCATACACCAATGAACAAAGTTTGGAACTTTATACAAAAGCTTAATGGTAAAAACAGGAAAGCCAATCTTCACCATCTAAAAGATGGCCAAACCCTTTTAACATCTAAAAGATGGCCAAACCCTTTTAACATCAGAAAATGAAATCTCTCAAAAACTGGGTGAAACCTTTTCTAAAAATTCTTCTTCTCAAAATTACTCTCAGGAATTTCAACGTATTAAAACCCGAACCGAAAACACCAAACTTAACTTTCGATCAAACAATTCAGAAGACTACAACCCTCCTTTCTCTTTTGATGAGCTCGAAAATTCTCTGGCGAAGGCCCATGACACAGCATGTGGGCCAGATGATATTCAATATAAACTTCTGAAACACCTGCCTTATACATGTTTAGAAACTTTTTTGGATCTCCTCAATAAAATATGGGTTACTGGCGACTTGCCTTCCCTCTGGAAGCCAGCTACAGTTATCCCTGTTCCAAAACCTGGGAAAGATCATTTTGAATCGTCGAATTATCGGCCAATTGCCCTCACAAGTTGCGTATGCAAGACGATGGAACGGATGATCAACGACCGCCTTGTTTGGTTCCTCGAGACCAATGGTCTCCTGTCCAATATACAGTGTGGATTCCGGCAGGGAAGAAGCACGTTAGATCATCTTGTTCGCTTCGAGTCTTTCATACGCAACGGGTTTGCTAAGGGTGAACACGTGGTGTCGGTCTTTTTCGACCTTGAAAAAGCATACGACACCACTTGGAAATATGGTATTTTAAAAGACCTAAATGATATGGGGTTGAAAGGTAGGTTACCTACCTTCATCGAAAATTTTCTTTCAGACAGACAATTCAAGGTAAAGGTTAACACCACCATGTCTGACCTTTTTGAGCAAGAAATGGGTGTTCCTCAGGGAAGTATCCTCTCCGTCACTCTATTTAGTATAAAAATAAACAGTTTAGCTAAAACGTTAAAACAAAATGTTGAGGGCTCCCTCTATGTAGATGACTTTTTGATATGTTATAGGGCTAAAAATATGAACAATATAGAAAGACAACTACAGCTATCTTTAAATAAAATTGAAAAGTGGGCCACAGAAAATGGTTTTAAATTTTCCAACTCAAAAACCGTCTGTATGCATTTTTGTAACAAACGAAAACTGCATTTAGACCCTGAACTAAAGCTCTACAATGCACCCATTAAAGTTGTGAAAGAAACTAAATTCCTTGGAATTCTGTTTGATAATAAACTCACCTTTCTACCCCATATCAAAATGCTGAAAGCTAAATGCTTGAAAGCATTGGACATTTTAAAAGTTGTTTCCAGCACTGATTGGGGCGCTGATAAAAGCATTTTGTTAAATTTATATAGATCTTTAGTGAGATCGAAACTTGACTATGGTTCTATTATTTATGGATCTGCTCGCAAATCCTATATAAAAATTCTAGATACTGTTCACCACCAAGGCCTACGTTTGGCCTTGGGGGCGTTCAGAACTTCTCCTGTGGAGAGTTTATATGTAGAGGCGAACGAGCCGTCTCTTTATAACCGTAGGATAAAACTTGGTTTGCAATACTTAACCAAGCTAAAAGCATATCCTTCAAATCCTGCCTACGACTGTGTTTTCAACCCTCTCTATGAGGATATATTTGAAGAACATGAAAACAAAATTCCTCCTTTTGGTATCCGGATGAAACCACACATTTCTGGTTCTAATATCAACCTTGATGAGATTGCCCCTATTAATATACCTCAATCACCACCTTGGCTTGTGCCCAAACAAATGTTTATTTTTGACCTTAGAAAACATAAAAAGTCCGAAACAAACCCTATTCTTATTCAGCAACATTTTGCTGAAATAAAATCAAAATTTGCATTTCATGACTCTATTTACACTGATGGATCTAAGGACGGAGACAAAGTAGCTGCTGCAGCAGTCCACGGACAGCAGGCAGCAACTCTCCGCCTTCCATCTTCCAGTTCAATATTTACTGCTGAAGCTAGAGCCATCATTCTGGCTTTAAAATTTGTCAGAACGTCTGAAAAACTTAAATTTCTTATTTGCTCAGATTCTCTTTCATGTTTATTGGCCATAGAAGGTCAGAAATATAAAAATCCTTTAATTGCCCATATTATTGAGTTCTATAAAAGACTTGTCCAAATGGGCAAAGAAATAGTTTTTATCTGGATACCAAGTCATATTGGTATCCGAGGAAACACAGTCGTAGATAGTATTGCGAAGGATGCTTTAGATGACCCAATTACTAATATGTCAGTGCCTTATACGGATTTTAAACTTGTGATCTATAAATATGTTTTACGTCTGTGGCAGTCCCAGTGGGATCTGCTGACAGAAAATAAATTACATGCCATTGAGCCAATTGTTGGCAAAAATGGTTTTTCCTTCGGTAGAAGCCGAAGAGAACAAGTGGTTTTAACTAGATGTCGCATTGGCCACACCAGGACGACTCATTCTTTTATTTTAGAGAATGAGCCGCCTCCTGAGTGTATCCCGTGCCAATGTCGACACACTGTGAAACACCTTTTAATAGACTGTGTGGATAAATCCGACATAATTCGTCGGTACTACACAGTCAACAATATGAAAGATTTATTTACAGTGGTCGCTGGCGACCGTCTTTTACAATATTTGAAAGACGTAGGACTGTACTCCAGAATATAGACTATTTTACTATGTTCTTGAGTATAGTCATTGGTCATTATCTTAAACTTTGTTATTGCTAATTGACGTGTTTTTATATAAGATATCTTTTACTGAATATTTTATGTATATTGACATTGTTTGACGAATAGTGTATCTGTGATATTATTAGTGTATCTGTGATATTATTTCTAAATGAAATTTCGACTGTGATATCAGTTTTACTGTTTATTATGCCCTCAATATTTTTTTGTAAATATTCTATTGATTTTAGGTATTGTTTGACATTTTAATCAGTTCGAGTCTAATTAGTTCTCGCCGTGATATTGGCTGCAATATCGCCAGCACGGCGTTAAACAACAATTAATCAATCAATCGACTTCATGCCCGGAAATCCACGTGTGTGGATGAAACTTGAGATAACAAAGAAAGCGATGTGGACGCGGGAATTTTCTCATCTCTGGTCACCTGGTTTTTGATTCATTTACGAACTTGTTAGTCGATCCAACAAACCTTATCCGTAAATCAATCATTGACTGGTTTGGAGTACTGGTTGACGAGGCTAATTAGTCAAAATGACACGTTATTTTTTTCAGTGTATGGGTCATAACCAATTGTATTGATTGTGTTTGTGCCAATAAAATATTGTCTTGTCTTGTCATGTCTATGAATAAATTTATTTGGTTAATGTCAACTGAAGACGAATTTGTTATTACAAAAGTATACAGACTATTGTCTACCTTATATGAAAAAATAAAAGAAATATTGGAGGCAAACAACCCACTTACCTAATTATAATAATTATAAAATTAAATTTTAATGAGCTCAGTTCACAGTGTGTCTCCTGTAGTGTAAACAAGCATTGTACATCTAATGCAACATTTTAGTTTTGTGTATCCTTTTTTAATATGTATGTCACTCAAATAATACCAATCATTGATTTTATTATGTTTAATGTATTATTATGTTTTTATTTATTATATGCATTTATTTCATTATTGTAATGATTCTGCTCAGCAATGGGCACCATGATTGACTGAATAAAATTATCTTATCTTATCTTATATTTCTTATCTTATATTTAACAATTTTGCATTTTCATATTTTAAAGGATAAAGCCAGGGATGAAGAGATTTGGTCAAAAGACAAACTTATCTTATCTTATATTTCTTATCTTATATTTAACAATTTTGCATTTTCATATTTTAAAGGATAAAGCCAGGGATGAAGAGATTTGGTCAAAAGACAAACTGAAGGTCAAGATAGGTAAGTACATTATTTAAAGAAAGTCTGTCATTCTTATTATGATATGGGCATCGCCCGATTTTAGGCTAAAGCCTACTCCATATTAAAGATAGTTTTACATAAGTTAACACATTTTGATTTTAATTCTTTTGTTGACTTCGTAAATCCCATTTTACAATAATTTTGGAAAAGAGAGAGATCAAGATTACTGTCATGAAACCACGATCCGCGTAATAGAATTGGCTGGTAAATCCTTAAACATTATTTGTTATTGAATAAAAATTACCTAGTTATGTCAAATTCGTCGAGTCGTTCCTAAAAACATGAAATATGTTATGAATTTTACAGGTAAAATTCCAGAGTCTATTTTAATTCCGACAGCATTTTTAGTTTGGATTACTCCTGATCAGCTTGAAAAGGAAATTGATAAAATAAGGAGGAATAATGAGGAAATTAGGGAATAAGATGAAATTAGAGTATGGAATAAGATGAAATTAGAGAATAGTTGAAAACGCATGACTTTTTGTACAAAAAAAAACGGTTCAAGATCTATCAGCAGAATGTAAAGAACAAAAGTTACCAGTGACAAATAACTGTGAAAAAACTGAGCTTGTTGAAAGACTTGCAAAAGCAAAATACATTAAGGTAACAACTCTTTCTGGGCAATACATTGGGCACTGGTGATACAGTGCTTTTTGTCCGCCATTTCCTTTTTGTCCGATTTCGCTTTTTGTCTGCAAGTTTTGCTTTTTGTCCGCCACTTTTGCCCTTTGTCCGTAGCTTTTTGTCCGATTTCGCTTTTTATCCGCAACTTTTGCTTTTTGTCCGCCACTTTTGCCCTTTGTCCGTTGCTTTTTGTCCGATTTCGCTTTTTATCCGCAACTATTGCTTTTTGTCCGCCACTTTTGCCCTTTGTCCGTTGCTTTTTGTCCGATTTCGCTTTTTGTCCGTAACTTTTGCTTTTTGTCCGACACATTTCCCTTTTGTTCGACACTTTTGACATTTGTACATTGTTATTGTCCAATTTGGTTTTTGCTGTGACAAAAACAGAAGGACCGAGGAATTAGGCCTACATGCATGTGGACCAAGATGATTCATATCATCTAAACGTGTATGAATCTCCAAAGTATACCCACTTAACATTACGATTATTTATGTCTAACATGTAGCATCTCAGATATGAACATCAATGACCTAAAACAGTCAAGTGTAAAATGTAGATCACAGTGACCCAATTATCATCTGCAGCAACATCATTCTCCAAGAGGCATCCACTGACCAAAGATGATTGATGTACCACATGTAGTATCTCAGATATGAATCTTAACACACTTTAACCTAAGTCATTCAAGCATAAAATGTAGGTCAGAGTGACCCAATTATCATCAGCAGGAGCAACACTCTCCAAGACGCATCCACTGACCAAAGATGATTGATGTACCACATGAAGTTTCTCAGATAACGCAAACTTTAACCTGAGTCATTCAAGCATAAAATGTAGGTCAGAGTGACCCAATTATCATCTGCATCAGCAACACGACGCATCAGCTGACCAAAGATGATTGATGTACCACATGTAGTTTTTACAGATATGAACCTTAACGCAAACTTTAACTGAGTCATTCAAGCATAAAATGTAGGTCAGAGCGACCCAATTATCATCTGCATCAGCAACACTCTTCAAGACGCATCCACTGACCAAAGATGACCACATGTAGTATTTCAGATATGAACCTTAACGCAAACATTAACCTGAGTCATTCAAGCATAGAATGTAGGTCAGAGTGACCCAATTATCATCTGCATCAGCAACACTCTCCAAGATGCATCCACTGACCAAAGATGATTGATGTACCACATGTAGTATCTCAGATATGAACCTTAACGCAAACTTTAACCTGAGTCATTCAAGCATAAAATGTAGGTCAGAGTGATCCAATTATCATTTGCATCAGCAACACTTTCCAAGATCAACTGACCAAAGATGATTGATGTACCACATGTAGTATCTCAGATATGAACCTAAACGCACACATTAACCTGAGTCATTCAAGCATAAAATGTGACCCAATTATCATCTGCATCAGCAACACTCTCCAAGACGCATCCACTGACCAAAGATGATTGATGTACCACTTGTAGTTTCTTAGATATGAACCTTAACGCAAACTTTAACCTGAGGTGGGACGAACGGACGGACACTCGGACGGGCGAGATATTATATCCCCTCCCCAACTCCGTTGGGCGAGGGGATAATGAAGATCGAACCAGATGGGTTTATTTGAGTTTATTTGAGTAAAAAAGACGTGCCCAATGAGTGACTATAATTACGAGATCGGGCACTATTGATTGAGAAAAATGTCATGAATTATTTAAAAACAATAAAAATCGACAAATCACCAGGAATGGACAAATTACAATCGAAATATCTGAATGTGGCTAAACCGCTCTGCAAATTCTTGCACCAGGTCAATTACAATTACAAAATCGAACAGCGTTTCAATGTCCCTCGCCGTTCCTGCGGAAAGAGCATAACTCGAATTGAAATATTCAGCCAGGACTCATCTGTGAACTCCCTTGGGGGTATCAGTGAGTTAAAGCTACTGTATAAATATGATCCCAATCGGGCCATCAAATCAACATGAACCTGTTCCCGATGCTGAACATCATGCATCATTACTACTGACCTCCTTAGTAAATAATCTACAACTTCCCAAATTGAAGTTGGCAGACTAAAACATATTTATCAGCTTCGGGGTTCTTATGATAGTGAATGTTGTATTTAATTGTTTTAAAATATGTGAAAATGTGGTCCGAAATAAAGAAACGACTTTAGATCAAAATATTTTGTTATTTTTTTAAACATTAGATAGTCAGGAGTTTTAACATTTAGTTTTCTGCACTGTATTCATGTTTTTTTGTTTTGTTTTGTTTTTTGGTTTTTTTTGTTTTTTTTTGCTTTTCCGGTTCCTGATGCGTTAAACTTAGATTATCATGTCAAACTAATTGAATGGTGTTCTGTTGCTACTCTTACTCTTGTTGAACTCTGAAAATATGTATTCACTTATGTGCCGTCTCCCAACATTATATTATGATCCATCAATTGGTGTTTAATGTATAGAGGCAAATTTCAGGTTTGTTCGCTTTGTACATAAAGACAAGACTAATTGTTATCAAGAGTATTTAATTTTAAAAATGCCAAAATGTAAATCAATATACCAAACAAAAGTGGACGCTAATAGATGTCTCACAGGTAAGCGCTTGATCCCAAAGGTAAAGGATTGAAGTCATATTGAAGACTGACATGAGCTATCGAAGACCAAGCTACATACTGAATACTTGTGAAATTGACCTTAGATAAAAACGTTTGCATGATCGCTGAACTATTAAATTGAGGCCAGGGACAAAACACTATGGTAGACTGACATTTAATACTCACGAGGTCACTGGGTGGTAAAATTTAGGCCAAGGCCAAAGCCACATAGCAGACTTACATGTACTATCCAAGACCAAGCTACATACCAAATATCATTGACCTACCATGTATAGTACCTGAGAAACTGGCCTAATCCAAAAAACTTTAACGTGGCCACTGGACCGTGTATTTGAGGTAAAGAGAAAAAGCCATATGAAAAATTTTCATTTACTACCAAAGACCAAGCTACATATCAAATATCATTGACCTACCATGTATAGTTCCTGAGAAACTGACTTAATCAAAAACCTTAACCTGGAAACTGGACCGTGTACTTGATGTCAAGGACAAAAGTCATATGACAGACTGACATATACCACCTAGGACCATGCTACATACCAAATGTTATTGACTTTCCATGTATAGTACTCGATATACTGATCTAATCCAAAAACATTCACGTGGTCACTGGACCGTTAAATATAGGTCAAGGTCACATTACTTCATGTTTATTTGACAGCGCTCGGTGTGTACTGCCAAATATGAAGTTTATACATCAAAGGTTTCCTAAGATAAACTGTTTTTTTTTTTTTTGTAAAAAGTTTACGTTGTCGTAGACGACCACATTGACGACATACTTTGTACACCTATGTCTCGCTTACCGGGACGAAAATAAAAAGAAAAACATGATTAGTATCAAAATTAAAAACATAATTATATACATTGAACAACTAAAATGAAGATTATCAGATCAATATATACTAGCCATAAAAAGAAACGATATCCACTTTAAAAATACCATAAGATCAAGATTATTTACAGTTCATGGAAATCAGTTTGTACAATACAGTCAAAGTAAAGATTATCTGAATTTGATAGTGCAGGAAAAAAATCATTCCAAAAATTAACTGAAGCATTCAAAGGCATTTTTGGAAAACTCATGTCAAGTCTGTTATAATTGATTTGCAACAAAAGTTCCATTAACATGCATGTTTCAGAAATAATTTATGGAATTAAATTAGATCTTAGAAAGCCAAGACAATTGTATGCCAATGATCAAGAGATTTTGAAAAAAAGTCGTTTTTGCAGTTTATCCTAAATGTTGTTGTAAGCTTGATATTTAAACTCTTAAACGAATTTTGGGTATCTAAATGGATTTTTTTTTTGCGAACATTCAAATTCAAACCTATTCCCAGAAATTACTGTTTTCAAGATTTAATTAATTGGCATGTGATGATGTCACCATTCCATAACTTTCAGTATTTTTTCGTGAATAAAACTATAAATACTTTTTGTATATCTGTATCTAGTTTTGATACGATTATTTTGTATAATCATAAGAGTTATTTGGAAAATGAAAAGGTATGGTTTCTTTTTGTGCCTAGTGTACAATGTGTCAAAAAACTAATAACCTATAATCAATGACTAGTATCAAAAGTAACAAGTAACAATAGTATAAGAAACATATATACATTGAACAACCAATGTGAAGATCATTAAAAATCATAAAACATAATAACCCAAAATGAATGACTTGTATCAAAAGTAACTAGAAGTGGCGCCATAAGAAAATATGTCCATCCCCGCACTACTCATGTTACAAAAAAATAAGTGATCTTTGAGACTTTCAGGAAATTTACTAAAATTGAAATAAAAAAAATCTGGAAATTGAATCAGTGGAAATGTTTGTTCTAATACAAGTACAAATTCTGAAAGTATGGTTGCTAGGTACATTTCCAAAAATATGTGGTCTTTGAGAAAGACTTTGAGGAAATTTACCAAAATTTGAATGTTTATTTTTATATAATTCTAAGTATTCAGAATTTTATTTATTTCCAAATACTTGCCAAAATACGATATTTTACAAAAAGATATGGAGTAAATGCACTTGAGACTATAAAACAAGCAAACTCCAACTATAATAAATTTACATGGACTGAATCTATATGCTAAAATTTCCCCCAAAAATATCCGACTTAACGTTTCGGAGAATTCAACTTAAATTCTTAAAGGCAACTTTAGGAACATTAGGTTCACCTTTATGTTTAAGTGTGACGGACGAACGAAAAATGAACGAACGAACGGACCGAAAAACTATATAACCTGCAACAAAGTTGACGGGATATAAAACAAAAAAATAATTATAAAAAGCCTACCTACCTACCCAAAGCATAAAAACATGGTCGGGCGAGGGGAAACAAAGATATTTTTTTTTAAATATGGCCAAAGACATTTTTGATTAATATTATTGACTGTTTTCCTTTTTTTTAACTGAAAAGTCTATAATTCAGGAGTTGTGAAGAGAAAATGTTTAAAAAAATCAAGAAAGAGGAGCGTTTCTACAATCCTAATAGTATTTGACCAATTATTAATGAAAGTTTCATGAAAATCTATAAATAGGCCGGTTAGAAGGAGTGGGGAGTAGACCTCGGTACCCACAGTGTAGTAGAAATACGAACCGAAAGAAGGGGTGAAAATGAGGACGGACACCTTATCACTATATGATACCCTCAATTTTAAACTAGGATGTATGATTAAATAACAACAAAAATATTCAATGCATTTTCCATTTGCTATTTACATGGTTTTTTTAACGAGACTTGCAAGTTACTTTCTGAGCAGGTCTAATGTGTAAAATTATCATTACTTTTGAAGTAGAAGTCGGTAATAATAAACCATCCCGGAGAGGTAGACCTTCTTATTGTAACATAGGCATTAAACCACCTTCTGTTACGATCGAAAAGCCTTTTCAATTCCATTACCAGACCACTTTTACATCCTGCTGCATTTGACAGTGCCCTAATAGATACATCTAAATAGACATCGTTTTTCATGGATCCCCTACCTTGTTTGGTAGCTAAATTCGTTTCAACAAGCTGATTTATGTGAATTCTTGGAAGCCTATACATCGAGGAAGTTATAAGTTCTCTAAACTGTACGCATACCCTGTTCAAAATTCCGATGTAAACTGCATATTCGCCTATAAGAATAAATATTATTTTGATCTTTACCTCGCATGGTAATTTCTCGAAATTGTTACACACACTCCCAGTTTGTCTAGGATCGATCTCGCGTGAGTGCGTTGGATGACAAGGGGAATAGAACCTTTTAGGAGGTACTATTTTTCTTTTTGGTCTTCCTGAACCACGACGTTCTTGCGTCTGTTTATTTTTATTTCTGTTTGGTCCTTGTCCATGAGAATCATTCAAGCCTTGATCTAAGTTTTCTGAACTCGGAAGATCTTGCGGTTTTTTATTTGCAGGTCTGTTAGATTCATTTCCATTGGAAACATTCAAGTCTTGATCTAAGTTTTCTGAACCCGAAAGATCTTGCAGTTTTTTATTTGCAGGTCTGTTAGGTCCATTTCCATGAGAATCATTCAAGCTTTGGTCTAAGTTTTCTGAACTCGGAAGATCTTGCGATTTTTTATTTGCAGATATGTTAGGTTCACTTCCATTGGAAACATTAAAGCCTTGATCTAAGTTTTCTGAACTCGGAAGATCTTGCGATTTTTTATTTGCAGGTCCGTTAGGTCCATTTCCATGAGAATCATTCAAGCCTTGATCTATGTTTTCTGAAATCGGAAGGTCCTGCGATTTTTTATTTGCAGGTCTGTTAGGTCCACTTCCATTGGAATCATTCAAGCCTTGATCTAAGTTTTCTGAACTCGGAAGATCTTGCGATTTTTTATTTGCAGGTCTGTTAGGTCCATTTCCATGAGAATCATTCAAGCCTTGAACTAAGTTATTTGAACTCGGAAGATCTTGCGATTTTTTATTTGCAGGTCTGTTAGGTCCATTTTCATTTGAAACATTAAAGCCTTGATCCAAGTTTTCTGAACTCGGAAGATCTGGCGGTACATTATTTGTATTTCTGTTTAGTCCATTTCCGTTGGAATCATTCAACTCTTGATCTAAGTTTTCTAATAAGATATAATGTACTTCGAATTCATGCCCGAGGAAAATATTTCTATTATTTAATTGTTGGTGAGGATTGGAATTATAGGGCAATATTTCCTGTAATCCCGGTTGTTGGCTTGAAACTATTGTTATTTGTACATTAAAGACATTGGTAGCTGCAAGAACTGTTATATGATCTCCCCATTCATTGTCGTTCATTGCTTCTAAATACTCTTCCCAGTTCCTATTAGGCACGAAATTGGAAAGAGGATCACCATTTGGTAATTTGGGGTTTCTTCTGAGGTATGAAACTATTTTCCTTCTTATATCCTGTTGAGTATACATGACGTTATTTAGATTTCCAAGAGCTATAGCAAGGGAATGAAACATGCAGTTTCCGTCTTTAGGGATGTCGGCAGTTGACGGCACAAGATTATACATTAGGGCATTTCGTGTAAGATCGTCGCTGGCTTCGCTACGACAATTGATAAATTGACCATGGATGGACGACAAAAATTGTAAGCTTTCAAAATAGGGGTCTTTTGGTTGATGTATCACAAATTGGTCTATATCAATGAATTTGTTATGGTCCTTCAAGTAACATTTACCCGCCGTTTTTCGTCGACAGCATGTTTTAGTCATTCCGTAACTACAATAAGTAGTTGGAGGCTTTGAACAGGTAGAATCAGCACAGTTGCAAGTTTCTCTGATTCTCCTCATATTTCGTAAGGAATTAAACTGGGATCTTTTCTTCAGATCCATATCTCTGGTGAGTGCGGCTATATCTGATACCCGAAACCATTTTGTAACGCCATCAGCAATTCTTACTTTATATGAATGCAATTTTAAGTTCCTTTTCACCACCAGTCCAGTTGTGACAGTTCTTTTCTTTTTAACATTTCCGCCAAGCTTCGACGTTTTTATCAAAACATTTTCACCGACTTCATATGTACTAGGTGGATTCCGTTTTATACTCTTGTTGATGATTTTGTCAGAAGCTTTTTTTGAATTCAATCTCCCTTTATCTCTTTTGTCATTCATTGATATTAAATGGTTTCGAATATTCCGAGTTTTATCGCTATTTGTTGGTAATTGCATTATTTTGTGACCAAGGCGATTTGGAAGACGGCCATGATAAACTTCAAATGGTGTCATCGATAAACTATCGTGATATTCTTCATTCCTTAACATTGCATACTTGGGCAGCGAGTCAACCCAATTGGTGTCAGTTCTCTTTCTTAGATCAAAGTACAACTTCTTTTTCCATGACGAATGAGAACATTCAATTTTCCCCTGACTTTGCGGGTGGTAAGGACTACTTTGTATTATTTTCACGTTAAGACGTCGGCAAAGAATACCAACAGCGCCTTTAAATTCGTTGCCATTATCACACTGTATGATTAATGGTGACCCTTCGTGTTGGTAAATTTCCTGGAGGTGATTAGCGACTGTTTCGCTTGTTTTATCTGCTAACGGTCTAAGCCACAAATAGCGACTAAAAACATCCATAACTGATAAGACGTATTTGTAGGTTTTATTGTCTTTCTCCACAGGCATGTTCAAAAAAGTGACAAGATCGATTTGATGCCTTTGTTGTACGAAATCGGCGCGGATGGGTTTAAGCGGAGCTTTGTTATCAAAAACCGGTCGATTGGCTTGTGCGTCTGGCATCGTTTTCACCTCTTTGAGAATATTTTTGTAATTTATTCCTTTAAATTTGTGCTTAAGTCTTTCTGTCAGTTTTCTTGCACCAGACCCCTTTGCCTCTCTTAGTGCCTTAGCTGTGTGTTTTTTTACATCTGTTTTGCATAAAAGTTCCTTTTCATCAATGTAAATTATCTTTTCAATTGTTCCTGTTTTTCGGTTCTTTCTGGTATGAAGGGATATCGTCAATCCATGTCCTCGCCATCGTCTAAGTTGTCTTAACGCTGACTGAACATCTCGAGGCAGTTTCTTCTCAGGAAGATCCTGATGCTTGTCTTCTAATATTTCTACAATAAATAATATGCGTTATAAGTGCTATTTCCATTAAGAGCCTGGTCTATGTAACAAGAGGCTCGAATAAGACTGAATCGGTCACATGTAATTTTCTATAACATTCAAAACTAGAGGCTCTCAAAGAGCCTGTATCGCTCACCTGGGTTGTTGTAATAATCGGTTCCTTTGAAAAACTAAGCATCGCGTGACGGACAGGACTGAATTTGGCTAGAGAACAATAAGTTGTCATCAATTCATATTCTTCTTGTGTTAAAGATATGAAATGTTATGGCTCTAATGACCAGAGTGGTCACAATCAGTCTGACCATGGAGTTTTAATTACTTATTCAAAGAAAAAACAATTATTATCAATAATGACAGGATGGAATCTTTTCCTCAAGAACTACTCAGCATGGACCAGCACTATCTTTCAAACTAACTTGTCCAAGGTGTTGATGGAATTGACCTTTTGTATGCATTTTATCAAAATCCGTTGAAAAATGTAGCCGTGAGAGCATGGATAGTGGGAATAAAAGTACCATGACGGACACTGACTCTAAAATTGATTGTTCAACTGAATTGCAATTTTGCGCAAGACAGATTTCGATATTAAGCTGAGCAGTTTATTCTTACATTGAGTATTTACCGAGGTATATCCTTTTCACAATTACTTAGTAACCCCGTGTGGGTCCCGGGGACACAATAGAATAGGCCCACAGCTCCTCAGCTTGGCGTAAGAGGCCCCTAAAGAGGCGACATGTTTGCCGTGTGTCGCAAACCCGTGTCGGTAATAGGGAGTGTTCCTGGATGGCCGGAAAAACGGTTCTGATCACCATCTGGGGCACAATCTTTACCTAGACGGGAGGCCGGATAGACCCGATTCGGTCAATCGGCTGGTCACACCATTCCTTTACATCACTATATAATGTTTTTGTTTTTTTTATCTCCTACTCAATATGGTTAAAATTCCAAATTATTGATTTATGGATTGGTGTTGGCTTAAGGGTCACCAAATTCAACAGGCTCAAAATTATTATTTATTTCGGTTATTTGTTTATTTATTATTTTTCTACTATCTTCTCGGATATACTTCATTCCATTTATTTATGACTTTTTCAATTTCTAATTTCTCCTTTAGTTTGGATTTCGTTTTGGATATGTTATTATAACCAATTTAATGTAACCAGTTCATGAATGGCTCGATGGTCCCGGTCTAGCCAATAACTGGTCATGTCTAGCCCTCTGCTGTTTTCTCGTGGTAATCTGAAAAGACCCAGATGAACCCTTTATGAAACCGAGATACACTGGGTTGGGAAGGTGGTCTGCTGTTGTATCGTTTGAGGTTGATGTTTGGGTTCTGGGGTCTTGGATGATAACCACTGATGGAGGCACAGAGAAGGCGGTGGCTTATGGGACAAAGCTTCCTCGGCTTAATGAGGCCACATGTTTGCCGTGTGTGGATACCCGTAAGGATAGAGGACGGGATCCTGGTGGTTGAAACACGCCACTTTGGCCCTTACTTTATCTTAAACGGGCGGTCGGATGGGCCCGGTCCTGACCAATCGGCTGGTCACGCCAAGCCCTTGAACTTGACTGTTGCCAAAATGTACAACAATAGTACCATTTATACAAGTCGGTTCAAGAAGGCGGTGGCTTATGGGTCAATCGTGTAGATGATACTTCGGACGGTTGTTTCGTCAGGTAACCCCTGACACGAAGCTTGCGTCCGAATAGAAGTGCTCTATGCGAGTATCTTATCCCTGTAGCCCTAGTGCTTGTCGCATATGCGGCAAGTATACATCATATTGGTGCTGCTCCGAGGCGGGCGGGGAGCAGGGGTAACGAATCATTATGCAATCACCATGGAGACTCCACAAAACCGCCCAAAAACAACATCAAAACGTAAATTTAGTTGTAGTGACGATGAGGAACACATGACAAAAATTCAAAATACAACTTCTGACAATTTTTCAAAATTTTTGGTATTAACAAGTCAAAATTCCGAAAAACCTTTAACCAAAGTTTCTCCTTTTCTTTTACAAAAAACAATTCAGAGCCGAGCTGGACAGGTTAACAAAGTGTCAAAAATGAGAAATGGAAGTGTTTTAGTAGAATGTGGTAGGCCACAACAGTCTAAAAATCTTCTCTCTTTAACTTGTATTTCGGATATTCAAATCTCGGTTACTCCACATCGCAAACTCAATTCTTGTATGGGAGTTATTCGAGACAGAGACCACGACTTGTACGAACTATCAGAAGAAGAAATCCAGGAAGAACTTCAATCTCAACATGTATCAAAGGTCAAAAGATTCACCAAGAAATATGAAGGCAAAATTGTGAAATTAAATACATATCTCATTACATTTAATCTGACTACTGTGCCGGAACATATCTACATAGGACCTTACAGAATCAGAGTTGACACATACGTACCTAACCCTATCCGCTGTTTCAAATGCCAGAAATTTGGACACGGTAGGAGTTCTTGTCGCGGTACGGAAAAATGTGTCAAATGTTCTGTTGAGGGCCATTCCAGCTTTGATTGTGACGGTACAATTAAATGTGCTAACTGCGGATTAGATCATTTGGCAAATTCTCGAAACTGCGAGTTTTATAAAAAAGAAATGGAAATTCAAAAAACAAAAACCGAAAAAAACATCAGTTATCAAGAAGCTAAAAAAGTGGTCTCTGCATCGAATAACTCCGTTCCAACAACCTCTTATGCTGACAAAGTTAAATCTCCCAAAATTACCAGATCTTTTGCTACTCAAACTGAATACATGTGGCCTGATGGTGCAGAACTCCCAATACCTGTACCTTCATCTTGTCAATCAAAAGGGTCAACCTCTAAAACAAAAACATCCACATCAAACTCCTCTCAAACATCTCAAACTTTTGTCCAATCAAACTCAATCACTAATCATACAAAACCAATACCCACGAAAAGGACTTCCACGTCTTCAAAACAAAAATCACCTCAAAAACCCTCATCGTCACAGAAAGTTGCACAACCATCGAAAACAGATAAATCAAAGAATACACAATCTTCTGGTAGACTCTCAAAGGCCGAAAAAAATAAGTTCAGTAGATTTCGAGATCTTTGTTTGGAGTTTGTCGACGATGACAACTCCGAACAAATGGATACGAATGATCCTTTGGAGTCGATATGGGATGATTCATCAGTCCCATCTAGAGACTCTCACTCCATCAGAGACTCTAGCGTTCCGGGTGGGAGGCGAAGAAGTTCTTCGAATGAACAACCTAGAAAGAACTACTCCCCCATCCGACCACCCTTAAAATGAACAATATAATACAGTGGAATTGCCGAGGTTTGAAAATTAATTTAATAGAGTTATCATTACTTGTACAAGCTTTCCTTCCTGTTGCTTTTTGTCTTCAGGAAACTCACTTAAAAGAAAACGATACAGTTAATATTAAAAATTACTCTCTCTACAGCACCCACGTTAAAAAGGATGAAAGAGCTGCTGGCGGCTCATCAATACTTGTTAAAAATGATATAATTCATAGTGGAATAAAACTTAATACTAACTTGCAAGCAGTTGCTGTACGACTCTCTCTTAAAAAGACCATAACATTATGTTCAGTCTATCTTCCTCCGAATACCCCTCTGGAAATTCATCAGTTAAAACATTTAACTGATCAGTTACCTGCTCCTTTTCTTCTTGTGGGCGATTTTAACGCCCATAATCCGATTTGGGGCAGTAACTCTCAAAATGATAGGGGAAAAAAGATAGAAGATTTTTTAAACCAGGAAGGCTTGTGCATTTTCAATGATGGATCAGATACTTATCTCCATCCGGGGAATGGTTCTTACTCGGCTATCGATCTAACGATCTGTGACCCTTCTTTGTTACTAGATTACTCATGGCGAGTCCATGATGACTTGTGTGGAAGCGATCACTTTCCCATTATTTTGGAAAATTTGTTTCCCACGTCATCCGAGAGAGTTGCACGCTGGAAATTTGACAAGGCCGATTGGCCTTTGTTCGAGCAACTCTGTCGAGATGAACTGAAGAAAGATACTTTTGAAAATTTTATTAGTCCAGTACTTAAATTTAATGAAACGTTGGTATCGATAGCTGAGAGGACCATTTCTAAAACCTCGACAAATCCAAAACAACCCAGCAAACCATGGTTTGACGATGATTGTGAGGAGGCGAAGAAAAATAGGAAGAAGGCCGAACGACGATTCAATATGCATCCAACCCAAGATAATTTAAGTAACATTCGTATATTCCGTGCAAAAGCACGTAGAACATTCAAACAAAAGAGACGCAAGTCTTGGCAAAACTTCGTCTCAAAACTAAATTCTCATACACCAATGAACAAAGTTTGGAACTTTATACAAAAAGTTAACGGTAAAAACAGAAAAGCTAATCTTCACCACCTAAAAGATGGCCAGACCCTTTTAACATCAGAAAATGAGATCTCTCAAAAACTTGGTGAAAATTTTTCTAAAAATTCTTCTTCTCAAAATTACTCTCAGGAATTTCAACGTATTAAAAACCGAACAGAAAAAAACAAACTCAACTTTCGATCAAATAATTCAGAAGACTACAACCGTCCTTTCTCTCTTGATGAACTTAAAAATTCTCTGGCAAAGGCCCATGACACAGCATGTGGCCCGGATGATATTCATTATAAACTTCTAAAACACCTTCCGGATACGTGTTTAGAAACTCTTTTGGATCTCCTCAATACAGTATGGGTATCTGGTGACATGCCTTCCATCTGGAAGCAAGCTACCGTTGTCCCTATTCCCAAACCTGGAAAAGATCATTTTGAATCGTCGAATTATCGGCCAATTGCCCTCACAAGTTGCGTATGCAAGACGATGGAACGGATGATCAACGACCGCCTTGTCTGGTTCCTCGAGACCAATGGTCTCCTGTCCAATATACAGTGTGGATTCCGGCAGGGCAGAAGCACGTTAGATCATCTTGTTCGCTTCGAGTCTTTCATACGCAACGGGTTTGCTAAAGGTGAACACGTGGTGTCGGTCTTTTTCGACCTTGAAAAAGCATACGACACCACTTGGAAATATGGAATTTTAAAAGACTTAAATGATATGGGGTTGAAAGGTAGATTACCCTCATTTATTGATAACTTCTTGTCAGACAGACAGTTTAAAGTCAAGGTTAATACTACAATGTCTGACCCCTTTGAACAAGAGATGGGTGTTCCTCAGGGAAGTATCCTCTCTGTTACTCTATTCAGCATAAAAATAAATAGTTTGGCTAAAACATTACAAAATAATGTTGAAGGCTCTCTCTATGTGGATGATTTTTTGATTTGTTACAGAGGCAAAAACATGAACACTATTGAACGGCAACTACAGTTATCTCTTAATAAAATTGAAAAATGGGCTACGGAAAATGGATTTAGATTTTCTAGCTCAAAAACTGTCTGCATGCATTTCTGTAATAAAAGAAAGTTACATCTAGACCCTGAACTCAAACTCTATAATGAACCTATCAAAGTTGTCAAAGAAACCAAATTCCTTGGACTTCTGTTCGATAACAAACTCACCTTTCTACCCCATATCAAAATGCTTAAAGCTAAATGCTTGAAAGCATTGGACATTTTAAAAGTTGTTTCTAGCACTGACTGGGGTGCTGATAAAAGTATTTTACTAAATTTATATCGATCTTTAGTTAGATCGAAACTTGATTATGGTTCCATTATATATGGATCTACTCGCAAATCCTATATAAAAATTTTAGATACTGTTCACCACCAAGGCCTACGTTTGGCCTTGGGGGCGTTCAGAACATCTCCTGTGGAGAGTTTATACGTAGAAGCGAACGAGCCGTCTCTTTATAACCGTAGGATAAAACTTGGTTTACAATACATAACCAAGCTAAAAGCATACCCTTCAAATCCTGCCTACGACTGTGTTTTCAATCCGCTCTATGAGGACATATTTGAACAACATCAAAATAAAATTCCTCCATTTGGTATTCGGATGAAACCACATATTTTTGGTTGTAACATCAATCTTGATGAAATAGCTCCTATTGATATACCGCAATCGCCACCTTGGCTTGTACCAAAACCAAAATTCATTTTTGACATCAGAAAACATAAAAAGTCAGAAACTAACCCCATTGAAATTCAGCAACAGTTTGCTGAAATTAAATGAAATTTTCAAGGGTTTGATACAATTTATACTGATGGATCAAAAGACGGAGATAAAGTGGCTGCTGCTGCTGTTTATGGACAGCGGGCAGCGACTCTTCGTCTTCCATCTTCCAGTTCTATATTTACAGCTGAAGCAAGAGCTATTGTTCTTGCCTTAAAATTCATTAGATCTTCTGACAAAGAAAACTTTCTAATTTGTTCTGATTCTCTTTCATGCTTATTGGCCATAGAAGGTCAGAAATATAGAAATCCTTTAATTTCACATATCATAGAGTTTTATAAAAGACTTTCTGTTTTGGGTAAAGAAGTAGTTTTTCTCTGGATACCAAGTCATGTTGGTATAAAGGGAAACACAGTCGTAGATAGAATAGCGAAGGATGCTCTAGAAGACCCCATTACTAATATGTCAGTACCTTACTCTGATTTTAAACCTTTAATTTATCAGTATGTTTTGCGTCTGTGGCAGTCCCAGTGGGATCTGCTTACAGACAATAAACTTCATTCTATAGAGCCAACTGTGGGCAAGAATGTCTGTTTTTTCGGCAAATGCCGCCGAGATCAAGTTGTTTTAACAAGATGTCGCATTGGCCACACCAGGACGACTCATTCTTTTATTTTAGAGAATGAGCCGCCTCCTGAGTGTATACCCTGCCAATGTCGACATAGTATTAAACATCTTTTAATTGACTGTGTAGATAAGTCCGACATTATTTGTCGGTACTACACAGTCAACAATATGAAAGATTTATTTACAAAGGTTGCTGGCAACCAAATACTACAATATTTGAAGGACGTTGGACTATACTCGAGAATATAGTCTGACTGTATTCGTGATTATAGTCCTTATCCAGAATTTTAATTTGTTATCTGTTATAATTTTATTTCACTGTTTGTATTATCTGATAGCGTTTCTGTGATATTATTCAAGTCTGTGATATTGTAAATTTTTTGTAACGTTTTGTCTGACATTTTTATTGTTTATACTGCCATATCTTACTTGTAAATAGTCTATGGGTTTTACATGTTGTGTAAAATTTTAACCAGTTCCATTGAAATTAGTTCTCGCCGTGATATTGGCTGCAATATCGCCAGCTCGGCGTTAAAAAGTATTCAATCAATCAATCAATCAATTACTTAGTATAGCTTTGAAAAAATGAAAATCAAAATTTGCAAAAATTGACAGTCAATAACTCATACATCGCTAAACAGAACTTCACGAAATTTTGCACACAGGGAGATCTCATCGTGTTGATCACTTACACTCTTTCACAGAATTTTGATATCGTTTTCAAGTAGCTTTCCAAAAAAAATGCTGTCTGACCACTATACTCTATTTTAAGTAAAAGCAGCCATGTTTTATATTGGATCTTCGAAGTGAGGATCGCTTGTAGCAAATATGCCATAGATTATGCAAAAAAGGCTTCCTTTGACGGCCATCTTGGATTTTTTGGAACAAAAAAAATGCATGAAGAAGTTTTTAATATAGATCTGTCTTTCTGATGAACCAGTTCTTTATTAAAATGGAAACCTTGCTTCCGGACTATTTTTTACTGAGATTTGCTCTTCAAAATTATACGAGGGAAGGTTCAATGACTGCTGCGTGTTCTATCTCCGGTTTTAAGAATGTAGGGAGAAGTGGAACCGACGAAGAAGTGAGACGCCAGTATATATCCACATATATTTTGCGAAACCTATTTAATAGCCCAAAATCACTAGCTTAACCTCAACCTGCATTTAGGATTTTCTGAATACATGTACCTATAATTATCTTGTATTGATCAGCTGTTGGGGGTCTGATGTGTTTTCCACCAGCAGCACAACGAACAGACCTAAAACAAAGAAAAGAAAATCACAAACTTGCATCCTCTCATACCAGTGAACATTTGTTTCAAGTTTTGTTTAATTTGGTCAAGCGGTTTCTGAGAAGAAGATTTTAACATGTTTTCCTTATAGGGTCCAATGTTAAACTAAGATCCACGGTGGCGGCCATCTTGAATTTCCGATCGGCACAAAATCACAAACTTTCATTTCCTCATGCCAATGAACATTTGTGTCAAGTTTGGTTTCATTTGGCCCAGTGGTTTCCGAGAAGAAGATTAAAATATGTTTTCCCCAATAGGGTCCAATGTTAAACTAAGATCCATGGTGGCAGCCAACTTGAATTTCCGATTGGCACCAAAATCATGAACTTTCATCCTCTCATACTATTGAACATTTGTGTCAAGTTTTGTTTAATTTGGTCAAGCGGTTTCCGAGAAGAAGATTTTAACATGTTTTTCCCATAGGGTCCAATGTTAAACTAAGATCCACGGTGGCGGCCATCTTGAATTTCCGATCGGCACGAAAATCACAATTTTTCATCTCCTTATGCCAGTGAACATTTGTGTGAAGTTTGGTTTCATTTGGCCCAGTGGTTTCAGAGAAGAAGATTGAAATGTAAAATTTGACCTCAAAAGGGCAATAACTCCTACAAAGGTTTTTAGATTTTCTTAAAAAAAATCACGGGGGGGTAGATCTTAATATGCTGAACACTTGACCTCTATCTGTTACACTTTTTGAAATAAAAAATAAAAAATGCAAAAATTTTAAGGAAAAAGGGCAATAACTCCAACACGGGTCGTCAGATTTTCTTCAAAATTGGACAGTAAGTAGATCTCATCATGTTGATCATTTTTACCCCATGTCAGATTTTTGATATCTGCATCGGTTTTCGAGTTATTGGCAAAAAACTGCAAGTTACCCGTATGTTCTATTTTTAGCCACAGCAGCCAGTTGGTTTTCCGATCTGCACCAAAATCACAAACTTTAGTCTCCTCATGCCAAGGAACATTTGTTTTAAGTTTGATTTCATTTGACCCAGTGGTTTCAGAGAAAAAGATTAAAATGTAAAAGTTTACGGACGGACGACGGACGCCAAGTGATGGCAAAAGCTCACATGGCCTTTGGCCAGGTGAGCTAAAAACCAGCTGGAACAATGGACAAACGACAACACAATCACACTAATACTTTAATCATAATGACATTATAAATACACATCTATGAAGGGCCAAAGGCATAAAAACAAGAAAAACATCATCTTAAACGTGAATACGTCTAGTTACAAAAGTAATTCATTATTGCAAAGTATACATACATTAATTAATGTACTATAACAGTAAAATTACTTAGTTTAATTTTGTATTAAAAAAATTCCCAATTTGGTGACCAAGGGACCCATTTGAAAATATCTGGAATCATCCCTGGTAAGATTCGTCATAAATAAGAAGGTCTAATCATGAAATATAATCTCAAGTACAAGGACACCATAAGAGCGCACATCTCGAAGGGGAGGACCATTTTCGAGATGCTGGGGTTGGAGGTTTTAAGCTCGGGATTTAGGGATTTCTGTGCTTTAAACCCGGGGATTTCGGGACATAAATGCACCGGGATCGAGATTTCATCAATGTTTAGGTTCCTTTGTAGTTCGGGATTTCTGGATTCAGTAAAAATAAAGTCGGGATTCCTCCGGCCGCCCCTCATCTCAAAAATGGGAAATTGTTTTATTTACTGATGTTTATGTTTTAGAAGATTGTTGGTTATGTGTAGATACCCGAGGGAGGAGCTAAAATTCACGAGAAAGCTCTGCTTTTGAGTTAATTTTATAGCTCCTCCTCCGGGTATCTACACATAACCAATCATCTTTTATTTGGTAAATCACATGTACCAAAGTGACGTCAAAATAAAGGCACGTGTTGTTGTGAAGCCGTCGATAGCGTGAAAATGGAAAACGGCATGGCCATGGAAACTGGCATTGGGATAGAGGACTTGTTGGAGATTGACTGCCATTGGAATAATTCCCTAGATGACATCGCTTTAACAAAAGCATGTATTGACATAGCTTTTTCTAGAATAGCAAACTATTCGGCCTGCGAGGGGTTGATGAGCACAGGGAGTTAAGTGTAGATCAAATAGGTTCTGGAGCTGACCAGAACGGGAAATTTATAATGTTTAATGGAAGAGCTAGCAAAACTTATAAAGGTAAGAGTATTTGTCATAATATTTCTTTCCAAATAATAATAAAACACTTACTGCATTAATTTCCTGCCCCGCGTGCATTTTGTGTACCCCGGCAATTGTTTGATATGAAAAATAATATTCATACCGAACATAGTCGAGTTATCAAAATATGGTTGTTTTCATATATGCATCTTCCGGCCAAGAATAGAAGATTTTTAGCCAAAACTAAAATCTCCATGCATAAAATCAATATACTATGCAAAACAAAACATTTCATTCATTCATTTTGTGGGTGTCTTCTTCGAGGTCCGCGCTACCGCACAATATTCTGGAAAAGGTATTTTCTGAAAATCGAGCTGTTCTGAGATGAATTTGTACGCAAAAAAGGTAGCAATTTCATTATTGAGGGGGTGGACAGGGGGGGTAGTGATTCCCGGTTCCCGCCCCCCTGACTCCCGGTTCCCGCCCCCTCGACTCCCGGTTCCCGCCCCCCGATCTGACAAGCAAAAAAAAAAAAAAAAAAAACGAACGAAGAATATCCCGCCCACATAACTCCCGGTTCCCGCCGCCCCATAACTCCTGGTTCCCGTCCCCCTAGCTCCCGGTTCCCGCCCCCCTAAATCCCGGGTTCCCGCCCCCCCTGTCCACCCCCTCATTATTATTTTAAGTCGATTTGTTTTTAATAATAATGTTTGTATGCAAAAACTAATATAATGTAGTGTACGTATGTATGTGTATGTGCTCGGCCCCTATGGGCGTTCAAATTAAGTTACATATTATTTGTTAAAGTAAGTATAATTTCGTTATATAATTTCAGGTGGTCTAGCCCAGATACACGTTAATCCGAAGAACATCAAACACTATTACCAAAATGAAGTCCTGTGCAAAATTTATGAAGAATATTTGGGCATTCTCTCTCAATTGGGCAGTGAAGCATTCTATCGAAGACCTAGCGCAAAAGACAAAAAGTTGTGTGTACAAGCCATCGGGGTCAACAAGTTGGGTACAATTATCAAAAAGATGTGTGAAGAAGTCGGAATAGAAGAATATTTTACAAACCACTCCGGAAAGAGAACGTGCGCTACAGTGCTCTACCAAGCCGGCGTCTCGGAGTAAGAAATAATGGAAAGGACAGGGCATCGATCAGTTGAGAGTGTCCGTAAATATAAACGTCCATCAACATTTTAGAGCCGACAAACGGAAGTGCGTCAGATGATGTTAAAAAAATCAAGCGGGAAAGCGGAGAAAATGATGTCGAAATGATTGAGAAAACTCCGATGAAAGTGTTCAACTGCCATGGATGCGTATTTAACTTTGATTCTGGTTCTAAAGAAAATTGAATTTAAAGCAGTGGCGAATATTGATAACGTTCACGAATGCGAATTTTGTTGATTTGTATATTTTTTTCCTTGGGTTTAATAGATAAAACATTTAAAGAAGATGACAGTGCGATTTTTTTTCTATAAACGGAAATTTATGATTTGTTAATTTACAACTTTATTGATATTTCATTAGAATATAGAGTAATGTTTGTTTCAGCTGTGTATTTTTCTTGGCTCGAATTTATTGCCATCACTTTTGCATTTGTTGGTGATTGGTCGACCATCAATGCACTGTATTCTTTCTGTGGGATGTGTCAATCAATGCATTGTATTAATTCTGTGGGTTATGTGCAGATAACCTCACACTTTTTCAAAGGAAATGTCATACAACTATGGTACATATCATAAAATTAGGATCGTGACCCCATTTTGTTATGGTATCAACATATTCTGTAGATGATTTTTTGTTAAATATTAGTTTTTTGGAAAGTTTCAGTTTCCTCTACCTGTTATTTCAATATAACGTAATTTCTTATATCTTCAATATAAAAAGCATTGTATAAAAATAGATATCAACTAAAATTTGCAAGATAAGAAATGTGACCATTTTTTTTCCAGACTCATGATAAATTTCAGCTCAATAAAAAATTGAAACCAAATACCGGTAATTCGGTCTTCCGTACTGCAACATGGAAGTTAAGACGCCTTCTGGTTTTGTATATGACAGAAAAAAATAAAATTTCATGGTAATTAAAACAGAAATTGTTTTTTTACATGTTTCAAAATATGTGAAATATTATTTCTGACACGTTTATAATTTTTATTCATTTCATGAAACAGAATACGCTAGCGTTGTCAAAATAGGATGTCGGCGTCAAAACACTAATTGTAACTCTGACGTCAACTTTGTGCTATTTTTTAGTTCCAACCCTAACTTGTAGCCTTTGTATCTCAAAACGGGCATGGTGACCTATATTATAAATGGCACCATTCGATTCAGTTTTAAATTCTCTATCTTACGTTAGTTTTTGGAAAACTTTCCCACAATTTCCCGTGATATTAAAAAAATGCAAAATGTCAATTTTAAACAGATAAAATGGCGTTTTCCCATATATCTTTGTAAAAATGAGACATATGAAATTTTAAGTTGAAAATTTCGAGAAAACAAGGATGGTGACCCCCCTTATTTTATTTTATATTTCGATGTAACTCATTAAGATGAGTGCTCATGCAAAAAAAAATATTGAAATTAGAATTGAGTCCATTTGGTATCCTCTGACCTTAATATCATGGGATACCCCTGAAACGCTTAGCATGTTATACGTTCAGATGGGAGACTTCTAGTTCCCCCTCAAAAATCACTGGAACAGTAGTTAGGGGACAACCATTTTATTCTGAGGGGGGGGGGGGCTGTCAGTTTTTGAAAAAAAAATATTCTGACCTGGAAAAAATGAAAATAAATAATCTGGTCTCGACCACCTAGAAAATAAATAAGATTTATAAATAATCTGACACCAGATTCTTTAGTATATAATGTACTAAAAATAAATATTCTCGCCGCGAAGCAGCGAAAAATAAATTTTCTGACCCACAAAGTTTTGAAAATAATTCATCTGACCTGAAAATAATTAATCTGACCTGACTCAAACTGCCAGCCCTCCTTTCAGAATCAAAGGGTCGTCCCATTACAAAATAAGTAGATATATCATCAATTCTTAAATTAGTGTCATAATAATAATACTTACATCTGTGTACATGATATAATGGTCAACGTGAGCAATAATGACACAAAGATCATCATGAATTTTTCGTCTGCTTGGAGGTTGGTACCGGAAGTGTCACGTGCTCGATTAGGAACAGCAAAAAATAAATCATGCAAGTTCCGAAAACGTGCACCTGTCGGAGACGGTCACAGAGACGATTTTTAAAATAGCGGACTTAAGGTGATTTCGATATTTTTTATAATTCTTCTGTTTTAAAAGTTTGTGCAGTATTTATTTGTAGCAATTTGTTTGTTCTTATCTTTATGGTCCGTGTAACACTTTTAAAAAGTTTTCACATTTTATATTTTTCAATTTTTATACGACCGCAAAAATTTTGCGGTCGTATTATGGTATGGCGATGTCGTCGTCGGCGTCGTCGTAGTCCGTCTGTAAACACATGGTTTCCGGACAATAACTTTTGTTCTAGTTAACCCATCTTTCTGAAATTTTAACACAATGATCCTGGCCTTGAACTAAACGATGGTCCATGATTGATAATGGAGATCCTGGCTCCTGCGGTTTCAGAATTAGGGGCCAAAAAGGGGTAAAATGGCATTTTTGTATTTTTTTATGTGGAACATTCATCCGATTTTGATGTTTTTTTTTCCTTCGATTCCTTATAAAAATACCTTTCTGTGGTATGTCGACGGATTTTTCGTAACTTTTACGGTTTCCGAGATAAAAAGGGTCAAAAAGGGGCAATTTTCAAAATTTGAACTTTTTTATTTTTCATCCGATTTGGATGATTTTTTTTTAATGTTCGCTTTAATGAGTGTTTTAAGGAACATTAATCTGATTTTTTTTTCTAATATTTATAATTTTCGAGATAATAGGTATGAAAATTTCGAAATTTGTCTGTTTTGCAATGTATACAGAATTTTAACTTTTTGTCCGATTTTGATGGGTTTTTTTAATTCCTCTTGAAGAGTGGTTTCTGTAGATTGTCAATGGATTTTCTCTTTCTCTTACGGTAGGTAAAAGTGACAACAAAGTCCGAGATACATAGGGTCAAACATAGCGGAATGGGTCAAATTTCGCCTTTTTCCTGAGTACATAGAATTTTTATTTTTCATCCGATTTTGATTTTGTTTCTTTGAATTCCTCTTCAAGAGTGCTTTCGGTAATATGCAACGGATTTGCTCTATCTCTTATGGTTTCCGAGATACATAGGACGAAAGATAGTGGAATTGGTCAAATTTCGCATTTTTCCTGATTACATAGAATTTTTATTTTTCATTCGATTTTGATGGGGTTTCTTTCTTTGAATTCCTCTTTAAGAGTACTTTCAGTAGTATGTCAATATATTTGCTATATCTCTTATGGTTTCCGAGATGCATTGGGTCAAACATAGTAGAACGAGTGAAATTTCGCCTTTTTCCTACGTGTATAGAATTTTTATTCGGCAATTAGATTTTGATGAAGTTGCTATGTTGAATTCCCCATGAAGAGAGTTTCAGTACGATGCAAACAGATAATAACCAAATACCGACTCTCTGAAAAATTATTTTTTCCTTATCAAGGTATGATTATTAACAATTAGAACTGTATTTCATTCGTTTGGTTGGAAAATCTGTGTTTGCAGAACTCATTCATAAATCTGCTTTTTCTGCAAAATTGAACTACACAATGTCTTTGTTGTCTACTTTTAAATAAATCGCGTATACAAAAAAAATAAAAACTATATAAGGTTGAGTGTTTTTACGGAAGTGTATAGCTGCCACATGTAAAAAAAATAATTTTGTTTAGTATGTATGACATATGATGATAGAACGTCGTACGTACGAAATAGTAAGTCGCACGTACAGATTTGTACTAAGTCGAACATACGCGATAATATCGTTGGACGTATTAGATAATATGCCATATCCACGGCCTAAATATAGGGCTCACTTATACCACCGCTCCCTTCGAACTTGCACCCAACTGAAATATCCCTTACAGATCCTTTAACACAGAAACCCAATGATGAGTGCTACAATTCACAAGAAAACTGCGGTATACTTTTTCAAGTGAAGCAAATCCCATGTATTACGGACCGACATCTCAATCATCAAGGAATTTTACTCATCCTTAATATGTTTTAAAGAATATACAATTTTATTTTACGCTGTGCCCGACAATTTTTCTCACTAGTTTATTCTTACTCAGTACCACTATACAGACCCTTTAATCGTTCATTCTGTCATTCTGACAAAGTATCGAGACCTTTTAACATTATGTACTAGACTAACGGCAGTGGCAGATCCAAAGGAGTTGGTCTGTTGGATTTTTTCTAATGTTTACTTACTTCAGTATTCTTCGGGACAAAATTTGTTTTAGCCTGTTTAATAGTGGATCCTCCCTTTTCCGGAAGTCTGGACTAGAGAAGAGGCTCTGTTAATCTGGGGGCCAGTATTCATGTAATCACCCATTGTTTTACTTTGAACATTACATAATCATTAAGCGTTTTCTGCAGTAATCATTAATTAAATACTAAATACTAAAAAAATGAGGTCTGGATATCAACGATGAACGAACTGTTAATGTTAATGCAGGATTTTAAGGGGCAGAGGATGTTTACACTTCTGGAACACCAGATCCTACTCCTAGTGTTTTACGACGTTTGTCGTTCAAGCTATATACACTAGTAATTTAAGATATCCCTAGCTGGTACACGTGTAAAATGTGGTACCTTTTTGACAGCTGGAAGTATGGAAGTTAACAGTTTAAAAAGAGGTTTGGCAGATCCAGCGATGTTGTATGGGACAATGCCTACAGTCAACATAACTTTTTTGTATCATCTTATATATATATTAAACTTAGTATGTATTCACATCATCTTATATATATATTAAACTTAGTATGTATTCACAGTACATATTTTTCTTACTACATACCAAGTTTTATTGCATTTCAATGAAATTCAAGGAAATTCTGAGCACTTCACTCAGTAGATTAAATTATGTCTTATCGGAATTGTGCAACAAGAATAACAGTCAACTTTGAAAACTCATGTTACATCCCTCATTTCAAAAAAGTGACTAGAACACAAATAAATAGTAAATAATAATAAACAGCTTTAAAAGTTAACACAAATGGTAAGCTTTTAGACTACTGAGTGTCTTTTATAACTGTCGAACTGTTTTTTTTTTAAACAACTTTTTATTTAAGGGGTTGCAATTTTTTTTTAAATTAGTCGAAGGGGGTTATGAAGTTTTTTTCCTATTTTTGACAGCGGGGCACAAAGATTTTTCTTTAACTATTGATTGCTGTATACCGCCCCCCCCCCCCCCCCCCCCCCACTCAAATAAATATTGCACAGTCCCTTATCTAGTGACTGCTTGTGTTTATTGATTCTTTGTGTAACGGGTGAGTGATTCCGTGCACGAGCTACTTTAAATCGATACAGGTGGTTTAAATACATCTTTATTGTTCATCTACATACATAAACAATTCATATAAATGCGGGTTTGATTGAAAATTTCAACAAAAGTGCATTTTAGTCTGCCAATGTTGCAAAATAGTGTTATAAATTATAAGGCACAGACCATTTTTATACTGAGGGGGGGGGGGGGGGGGGGCCTGGGTTTTTCATTGTGACTAAAAAAAAATTTTCTGTTCTTCATAAAGTTTTTTTTTTCGACAGTGAATGAATTAAAATGTTGATTTTCAGACAAATTGCAAGTTTGTTTTTTTTTAAAATTGTGGTGCTTGGGTCCCTAGCCCTCCAAGATGGGTGCCAGTGGGGACCCGATGATAGTTTAACATTGGACCTTATGAGAAAACAGGCAGAGATGACCAGAGATCCTCGAAGCTAATTGGGACTGGTTCCACTTAAAAATTCTGTCACTCAGGTCCATACTCCATCTAAGATGCACGGTGCATAGTTTAACATTGGACCCTGTAGAAAAAAAGAAACATAAGCCAATTGGGACTTCACTTGGCCATAATAGTACTTATATTTTTTTTTATGAAAACCAGAAGTCAACATTTTTTTTTTTTTTTTTTTTTTTTTGGCAGTTGTGGAACTTCATTTATTTTTTTCTTGCTACAGAAAAAATATTTTTTTTATTTTTCTCCAAAGTGAAATTAATATTGTTTTTTTCAAAAATATCCCAGACCCCCCCCCCCCTCCCCCAATATAAAAATGGTCGGTGCCTAAGCCATCATGGTAGAAATTATTGCTGTCGATACCCGTAGGGTATATATTTTCTGATTCAGTTTGATGAGATGAGTAAAACGAATGGTCACAAGTGGGGTCAAATACCTCAAACAAAAAAGTTCATCCCTCATACACTGCATCATGTAGCTATACTTGCGGCTTAAGTACAAAAAGAAACTGTTTGCAAACATTCAACAAAATGTGTACATTTTCTGATTCAATGTAAAGAGATGCCGAGTAAAATGAATGATCACAAGTAGGGTCAAATAACTCAAACAAAAAAGTTCATCCTCAGCATACAGCTGTAAGTATTTACCGCATCATGTACTTAGGCTACCCGACTTTGTACTTGTAAGGTTAAAGTACAAAAAGAAACTTTTTGCAAAATATCAACAAATGTATATTTCTGATTCAATGTGATGAGATGAGTAAACTGAATGGTCACAAGTAAATTTTACATATATATTTTATACTCTTACATTTTGTGTACTTTACACATGTTACTGATAATAAAAATGATGTCATATTTTTTGTTTCTAGTATGAAGCATATGATAAAAACATTATAACAGGGCTTTTTTCGTATCACTAACTATATCATCCCTTGGCCGATATATCAGCCCTTGAGCTAAAGCTCTCGGGGCTAATATCATGGTCATGGGCTGATATAGTATGTGATACGAAAAAAGCCATGTAATAATCTATATTTATTTCACCGAGAAATCACGGTATTTCATCGCTTTCAATGTAATAAGTAGCTTTTACATTCACTGACCTACTGAACGTATTTATACGTTTCAAGATTAAAGACCACGCAGCTTCAATCCATTCTAACAGGGACTCAATCTCCTCTTGTTCTCATTTGATTCATATTCTTACACAGTCCTCTACGACGTCCACAAAAAATTTGAAATTATAATTCCAGTTTATATGGTGACTCACGGTACTTGGGCCGTTTGGCTAGAATTCTGCCGTAGTGAGATTCACTTTCAACGAAAATGACATGACCGGAAGGACTATATACTAGCTTTGAAGTCTTCAGTGGTAACGTTCTGTAATGTCTTTCTGTAGTTGAAAATTTTGGGCGCAATAGTTTTGCTCCTCCCCACGTTCAATTTCGTTGCACTGCCTAAGCCAAACACGTGTATTATATTTGGGTGTCATGGTTTTGCGACCTTTCCACTCTCAATTTCGTTCCACTGTCTATGATATATATTATATTTGCAGTTCATCGGTTATCGCAGTTTGCAGCACGGACTTGGGCTTGATTATTATTGTTTTGAATGAATGAATATTTTAGTTGCGATCGATAATTAGTCTCATTTTGTAACCCTGCTGCTTTCAGCTAGAAGTTGGCACTCCATTGCTGATGAGTAACAAGAGAGTAACCTTAATTTTTTATAAAGATTTTCGTTCAAGTGCACGCTAGGGGCCTTATTGATCTCTCTTGAGGGGATGAATATTGTTTATCTTCGTTGAAGACCCTCGTGTGAAATGATCAAGATGCAGAACACGGACATAAAGCAAATATTTAGGACAAAAAGGAAATCGGACAGAAAGGGGCGGACAAAGAGCAAAATGTACGGACAAAACGAAAATATTGCGGACAAAAAGCAAATCGGACAAAAAGCTGCGGACATAAAGCGAAAGTAGCGGACAAAAGTAGCCATTTTGCGGACAAAAAGCAACGGCGGACTGTAGGGAAATAGCGGACAAAAAACGCCGTATCAGCTGTTCCAATGGATATGAATAGTCTGACGAACGAAAGCATATTTTATCTTAGAAGTATACTGAAGTACCACAATATCAACTATAGTTGATCCACAGACGAACTTGTTATGAAGGTGTTTTTACTGAGACACAAGGTTTCCTACATATTTTTTCAAACAATTGGGCAAAAAATAACTAAAATTGTAGAGACAGCTGTACTTGTTTTTTTTACAAATAAATTGCTATAAAAGTGAATGCCATTATACTGAAAACGGCAATACAGAATAAGGGAATCGTGTAATGAAAATTATCAGTAACATAGTACAGTCTCATAGCACCTGGTGTTTTTAAGAATTTATATATGGAGAACAAATAAACTAGAAAGGGACTTGATGGATGGATGAATTATTGTTTAACGTCCAGTGGCAATCAGGTGCATATCAGGACGAGAACATGTTGATATGATACTGAATATGATCCCTGCTTTGTACTAGACCGACACGCTAAGTCGGATTTTTAATGTGCTAGCTGACGAGGTAACTGTCCGCAGGAAGACATATCACCTCACACGGACACATTATACCGACTCCGAGCCAACCAGTCTTTGCTCTTACTCCTAGATGCCGCGTGCTTGGCGGAGAAGCAGCAAATACCAATTTTAATGTCTTTGGTTTGACCCGGCCGGGGATCGAACACGCGACCTTCCGCACTCGGGGCGAGCACGCTACCACGAGACCACCGAGGCGGTTGAAAGGGACTTGAAGCAAGTCTAATCTTTCTGTAGCTAGTTCACTATTGATAAAAATTTCTGTTGGATATTAAATTTGTTTGATGGGTATCAAATTTATTTATTTATTTATTTATAATACATCTATTTCAGTATTTGCTTGAAGATTTGTCCAGATGTTTTATATCTGCAAACAGCATGACATTGTATCAAGTACCATATACTTTTATTTTATGTGATTAACTATTGACAAAGATTTGAAGGCATTTATCTGATTGATTTAGGAGTTAACTAACTTAACTTGAGAGGATCTGCTCACATCCTAACCTTTTTTGTTTTAAAAAACATCACTCATGACATGGGTTTTTATTTTTATTTTAAAATGATAGTTCCTCACAGATTTCGATATGGATGTAGAGAATTAATTAGTATG
Source organism: Mytilisepta virgata (assembly GCA_028015205.1). Lineage (NCBI taxonomy): Eukaryota > Metazoa > Mollusca > Bivalvia > Mytilida > Mytilidae > Mytilisepta > Mytilisepta virgata. Next base: position 33,128,467 of record CM051512.1, read on the forward strand.
TATGGAAATATTGTTTCATCCGAGCTGTTGCGGGTTTGATCAAGTTGATAAAACTTTCCACTGGTTCAGATGTGACACTGTCATACATGTAAATTTGTTTGTTTTTACCAGTTCAGTTATGATACAGATTCAGTGATTTGTTCGAACTTGAAATGCCATATAACATGCAAACTATAAAGCACCAAATTAGCCACCGATTGATACATTAGTTACAAAGATTACATGTATAAAATTTAAGCGTGAACAATCGACTTGTCTTTTTGTCAAATAATAATTATTGATGATTTTGTAATGCAAGTTTTTCTGCAGCAGTTGAAAAACCATCTCGCTCATTCTAAGCATACATGACCAAACTGGTATTTTCCCTGTCGCATTGAATAAAACGGACTCCACGGAATCCATTAGTTGTTAGCCTAACGAAACTCCGACTAGGTTGTTGGATGAGTATTTAACTGTCAATAAAGTGCAAAAGAACCAACATTCAATGATTTCTAGTGCCGTTTTAAGGCACGCAATTTTTCTGTTCTATAAGAAAAAATCATGTCGCTTACAAATATTACACATTTTCTCGATTTATATTATGTTTGCATTATCACACACACAGCTGAGGTCTGCTTCTTTCAACTTGCAAGGGTTGTGGAAATCGATTCCAAATAAGACGGGTCTGAATCTTATAACCAGTGTTGAATGGATTAATTCAAATGATTGTCGCTAAAGTCATCCTAACATCCGTAACACTTATAAAAAGTCTTATTAATATATTAGTTTAATCAGTCCTGTCCATAAGCAATTAATACATTTTAAAGCCACATATATAACTCACGTCTGATTATTTGCTTCAAACAATTCATGTCAAGATCAGTCCATAATCAGATTTTGCAATGTCTACGATAAGAGAATAACTTCCGTCACACAAAATTTAAATTACAGTGTGTATTTTAGCGCTTTCGTTCAAAAATTTTCTACCAGACATTACAAAATACTTCTATTATGACAAAAAAGTATGAACATACGTGGAAAATTGTTCACGCTTTATACTCCAAAAGGTAAGTTTCTGACTTCCGTAACACTATTTTCACGGAATTTCAAGGCTGACCAGAAACGGCAAGCAATTAAGGCATTTGTTTTTCACACAACACCGGATATTCTTGTGTGAAAATACTGATGTACTTCCGCAACACTATTTTCACGGAATTTCAAGGCTGACCAGAAACGGCAAGCAATTAAGGCATTTGTTTTTCACATAACACCGGATATTCTTGTGTGAAAATACTGATGGTTTGTTGCAGTTTCCTTGATTGGTGCAAACATATTTGAAAGATACTGAAGGTAGGTTATGCATATATATTGATCAAACAAGATATTCTCATAATCTATTACCTTGAATTTACAAAAATACATATTTTCTATCTGATCCACGTTTCGTCTGCTCAATTAACGGTGACAGGGGAATTTTTTTAGTCCACAAAAAATGTACGGGTCGTTACGGAAGTTATACATAAAATTTGTTGTTGTTTATTTTTACAATATCTAGATCAAATGTTAATGATTTAAGTCTTTCTCCTATTTATCAGTATTATACAAATGAAGATAACTGTTAATTATGTCTAAAACATGTAAAATGTGCCTCTAACATATGTGTACACTTGAAAATTAGGGTATTATTTTGGAATACCATTCATTGAAGCAAAGCCCTCCTTTTCAAATTAAATGGTCGGTCCCTTATCGAATTTTGTTAGATGTGGAATAGATGTACATGACATTACCTCTATGAAATAACAAAATGAAACTTAAAAATGTCTTGTGGGTTGGGGCCTTGAAACTTTCACTTTGATACTCTTTGCAAGAACTTGAAAAGTGCATTTTGTTGACAGTCACGAATTTAATACTTTAAGTTACCTTACTTACCTTGACTGTGTGCATCAAATGAGCTGTAGGTATATAAAATTGAATAGAATAAACATGATAAATGAAATAATATTAATAAAATCTATATTTTTTACAGATCAAAATGGCATTGACAAACGCCAAAAGGCAACGAAAATGGAGACAAACAAAAAGAAACCAACATGAACAATTTTATGACACGAGAGCGGAAGAGAAAACGAGAGGCATATGTTCCTGTTGTCAGTCTTGGAAAAACCGCTCATGATAAACGAAAGAAGGATGGGAAAAAACGGTTTAAAACACATTATGAAAATAAAAAGTTGAAACAAATGGTAATGGTTAATTCCCCGAACTTCATGAAAAGAATATAGCACTCGTTCGAAGCAACAAAAGAATACAGAAAAGATTAGAGAGGTTTAGTGCAAATGAGCTACAAGTAAGAGAAAATCATTAATCGTCAGATGGAGATCTTGATACAACAGATGGCACGTTGTCTCAACCAGAATCACCAAAACTAACTCCAAGATCTAAAACCAAAGAACTGGTGGATAAACTTGAGCTATCTACGGTAGGAAGGAGACTGCTCTGCAAACGACTGCTATTTGCTGAATGCATAGTTAAAGACTTGAAACAATCAATGGGCTCATTGAATAAGAAAATTATTGGAAAGCTCCCATTCTACACCGCTAAGAAATACAAGTTAATGTCAGAGCTGAAAAGAAGAACAGGAATCAACAGAAGACATAACACGAGAAAACAGGAACCATCTAAACAACAAGTTAGAAAGGAAAAACTTCAGAAGACAATAATTACAATCTTTAACCGAGAATATAACAGCACAGTATTAGTTGGAAAGAAGAAGTCTGATGCAGTGCGCATAAATGAGACAGAACATCAAAAGAGAATTTTGAATGATTATACACATAACCTTCATGAGAAATTTAGACTAGAAAATCCAGAGGTCAAAGTTTCGAGAGCAACGTTTTACAATGTACGTCCCAAGTATCTTTTACTTGCCAACTTTGCTTTTAGGAGAACATGCCTCTGCTCACGACACCAGAACATTGCACTCAAACTTAAAGCTATAAGAGCGCTGGGCATTAGCGTTTCAATGAGCCCATATACATACATAAAAGAAAATGATACAAATGAGAGTCAGAAACTATCGAGCCAAAGCTACTGGAGAATGTTAAGTTCACATCTTGGAAGAAGGTGATGGAAAACGATAAAAGCCGACGAAAAGAAGTAGAAGAAACAGTACAGAAGGATCGTTTCATGGAGATAATTGATGCTCAAACCAATGATTTTAGATCACATGTTAAGAGGGTACAGAATCAATACAGTGAAATGAGGAAATTACGTGAAAATTTGCCTGAAAAAGAAATAGATCTCTGGATGGACTCTCTGAGAACTTTCTCGTATTGGAACCAGGCCATGGTTAGTTTGCACACCACGGTGGCGTATTTTCCCAGAATAGGGGATCAGCGACTACACAGCTATGTTGCGGTTTCCGACGTACTTTCGCACAATGCTACTGTTGTCTACACTATACTAAGAAAGCTTATTCCGGATATGGCCATTCGTCAGGGAAAAGCCCTAATTCAAAATGGAGAAGACTTCTTTGCATGGGCCAAACAAACGGAGGAAAATGGAAGCAAGATCAAATATCTGTATTACAACCAAGAATATGTTGATAGTTCTGATAAAATATTACAAGAAAAGGATAAACCACTACCAATTTCAGGAACGTTTAAGCTTCATGCTGTGGTACCAATCGATAAATGGACAATTATGACAAGAGATATGTCTTGCTCTTGCACACAATGCGTGTTGGACGTTAGAAACAGTAATCATACATGGAATGAACATACATTGTGTACCAGGACAGGAGAATCGGTCGACTCAAATGCAATGGAGACTGCAGACCTAACCGAAGAGACCGAAACTCAGGATATCGAGATAATGCATGGGTAGCTTGTACATATAGAGATTAAAATGGTGTAAACAAATGGTATATCGGTCAGGTTGTCACTATCGATCATGATGACATCGACAATGAGTTTGAAATTAACTTCCTCCATGAATCAGGAAAATACGGAAACGCTTATAAATGGCCGTCCCCTCGCGATGAAACTTGGAGAGCAAGAAGGCATATTCTTTGTTTTGAACCAGGAACCCAATCCAACCGGGACAACCAAGCGCATCTACAAGATTGATCAAACATAACTCGATAGGGCCGAAAAAGTGTTTCGTCAATTTTTGGTGTCGAAATCTCTAAGAATTGTATGGATAAAATATTAGACATTAGGAATGTGATGGACTAAATAAAATAACATAATTTGGACAAGACAAGAGACTTACAACTATCAAATGTTTATGTTTAAATTGTTCTCAATAAACTAAAATCTAACTTCCGTTACACAGTTGCCTGATAAGAATGCAACCCCCTAAAAGAAACTACAATTTCTCTTCACCTTGAAATGATCAAGGATTAAGATATTATTTTTAGTTTATTTCTACCCTCCCTGTATTACACAAATGAGCTGTTGATAAGGCCTAATTATCATTTTTTGGGGTAGTAATGAAAACCGATTGTTCTTTCTGATTATTGCTTTTGGACAATTAAAATCGCCTTTACTTTGTGCATTCAAGTCTGATTTTGAAATATTGCTTCGAAATTATCACTAAAAACAAATATTTATATTAATCATAGCCAAATATTTTTCCAATCTAACTTCCGTGACGACGCTGGAACACTTTACCTAATCTTGCTCCAGATTGAAAAATATTCAATATTTGTGGATGAATTTTTATTAAAATGTCGCCTTATATGTATGGATCAAGAAATTATCACATTCAAACACATTTGAAACATTAGTTTTTTTCGGTTTCATTTTTCCGTTGTTGGTCCATTATCATTAGAATGACCCGTAGGTAGAAGTTCCGAGCTACTAACAATTTTCACACGGAAATGATTCGTAATAACATGGAAGCATTCGGAATAATACGGAATGATACGGAAAAGTATAAAATTCCGAATGATTCGGAAGATTTGTAATTCGGAAGTAATCCACAATCATTCGGAACTATTCGGATTCTCTTTTTGTCATTCGGAAAAGACTTTGAAATTTTTACAAGTGTTGGACTTAGAAAATTTTCTGCATGTAGGACTTAAACAATATTTTCAATGTGAACTAAAATTGCAAAATTTTATGCATGTTTGATTGAAAAGAAAAAACCAACCATCTAACCTAAAAATATTTAGGCATATGCATAAAACCAAGCCAAAATAGTTTAAAAAATATTTAATAATTGTATAAAAAGCTAGAGGCTGACATGAATGTGCATGGTACATTTTACACTTACTCTATCTTTAAACAGACCAAAAAAATGTTAGAAATTTGAAACATAATAGATAATGAAAGGGCAAAATGTTAGAAGTTTGAAATATAATTGATGAGAAAAGGGCAATAACTCAAATATCAGTCTTCTGATTTTTTGTTTAATATTGCAAGGTAGACAGACCTCAATATGGCAAAGGCAAACATTTTGAAATTAACACTTAACCAATACATGTATATTAATGTTTTTTTAAATAAGAAATAGTAAAAAAAAGAAAATGTGGCAACAAAGGGGCAATTACTCCAACAAGGGTCTTCATATTATCTACAAAATTGCACAATCAATCACCTCAATCTTTTATTACTTTTGTAATAAAAGACAAAAAACATAACAACTTTGACAATTTGACAAATAAAGGACAAGAACTCTGTTATGGGTTTTCAGATTTCTTCAAAAACACACAGTACATGTAGGTAGATTTTAAAATGGCAATTGCAACATTTTGCAATGTACACTTAAACTGCCTTTTTTGTTTTTTAAATAAAAAGGTGAAGTGTTAAAACCTTGAAATACTTGACAATGTAATGTTTAATCTCTCTCTATAAAATTGGGAAAACGTCCAACTATCTGTTGTCTTTTAATTTCCATGTGTACTAATGGTTCTCCAAGCAATGGTGTTGGAATGAGGATGTTTTCTCTGAAAAAAAATATGTACATGTAATATATATATAAATCCACATACTGAATGAATTAAAAATGTTACCAATAAACAAGTGTGGACCAAAATGGATGTCTCGCCTGTTGGCACATGGATCGTGGAGTTAAGGTAAAAAAAAATAGATATATTCAGAGAAACTTAACGTGGTCACTAGCTTGTGAAATTGACATGAATTACCCAACACCAAGCACATACATTTTTTACATGTACCAAATATCATTGACCTACCACTTATAGTTACTGAGAAATGGATCTAATCAGAGAAACTTAATGAGGTCATTAGACCCTGAAATTGAGGTCAAGGACAAAAGTCATATGTCAGACTGACATGTATTACAAAAGACCAAGCTACATACCAAATATCATTGACCTACCACTTAAAGTTATTGAGGAATTGATATAATCAGAGAAACTTAATGTGGTTGCTGGAGCATGCAATTGAGGTCAAGGTCACATGATATTGTGTCCATCAGGTAGCACTCAATTAGTACTACCATGGACCAAATATGATGTTCCTACATCAAAGGGTTTTTAAAATACAATGTATCCTATATTAAGTAAAAGTTTATGCCATCGCACTGAATTTGTAAATATCCTCAGGGACTTACTGTCCTCCCGCAGTGGCATCAAACAAGTGGTTGTAAAACAATGATATTGAGGTTAATTTACCATACATTTGAACTTTCTTCTTACATTTTGTCCTTTATTTCATTTCTTCTGAAAATGCCTGTACCAAGTCAGGAATATGACGACAGTCAGTCGTTCTGTAGATTTCTCGATCTTGTCAGTCCTATCAACTTTACACTTTTGGACATTTCCCTTGGGTTCAGTATTTTGTTACTACTTTTATTTACACGTTCTACTTTGCCATGTAATTTCGTTCATAATTTTCTTGATTATTCCTAAATGGATTAATTTGTGTTTCAGTATTCATTTGAGGAAACTAGTTTAACCATATGGCTGTTGTTTGCTAGTGCTGGTACCAGAACTGGCTGTCCCAAGTTCCTATATATTGTTTTTAATGTTTTTTTTTGCAGAGTTCTTTTGTGAATGGTAATCTATTGTTAAAGTTGTCTTTCATTGTCAATGTTTCAATTGTTATCAATTTTTTTATTTGTTTTCTTACTGATGGACTTATTTGTACTTTAGGTTGTACTTATCGGACTGATGCCTCAATTGTAATAACATTGAGAATATAATCATAATAATGTAAATACATGTACCTTCTTAATTCAATAATTTCAAGATGAGGCACTCTTCCTGGAATCACATTGGAAACTCTGGAAAACCCATCACCTACTGCAAAGGTCTTGCGAAGGTTGGAACTATGCAAATAATACTTCACTTGTATAACACTGCAGTCATTAAACTCATTTTGCAGTAAAATAGTGTAGGAATTCCTTTGTTTTACTTTACCACAGGACTGACTGTAGAAAACAAAACTGTTTCTTTGAATTTTTACAGCCTTGAATATAACTAACTGTTCCAAAGTGTCATTGGTAACATTCAAGAGATCAGACATCTGTTGTTGTAAATTAGGATCAACTTGATTAATTCTTACTAATGGCTTCATGACACTACACTGATCTCCAATCTCCAAGTTATCATTCCCTATCTTTTGATGCGACCTGTTTATTTCTCTTAAGAGTTCTTTTACTTTCCCATCTGTTAGGCTCCTAAGCTCTGTTTCAATTATCTTTTCACTCTGAATTGCCCAATACACCTCTCCACAAACATTGCCTTTCCCATGTATGGATTTGAATATTTCTCCATTAAATGACTCAAAAGCAAAACAGGAAAAGGTCCATAATGGACCCCAATCTTCAACAATTTTCACTATATGGCTAAGATTATGTACATTAAGACCGCTCACAGCATTTCCGTAAAGTTGTGCAATACATTTATAAAAAGTTTCCAGAAGCAAATCTGCTCTTCTAAGGTCTTGTTCAGTTATTCTTTGCTGTAGCAATAAGAATGTAGCTTCAACTAGGCAAGAAAAATGGTCCAAGTATGTTTTTGGCAAGAAATCTTTCAGACATGGCAAAGCATAAAACAGAAGAAAAGATCTAAATTCTGAGGCTTTCCAATGGTTGATGTTATTTTCAATTTTCCTTGGTAATCGATGGATCAAGTAAGGAACTTTAAAACTTTTCAAAATTTTGTCAATGTCTTTGATCTTGTGTCCTATGAAAAACGGTTCTTGATAGCTTGATCCAGAAGTCCAGAGAGTCAATAATTTTTTGACAATTCCAAGTAAAAATCCGTGCATGTAATCTACAGTACAATTTTCTTGGAAACTGGTAAAAGGAAGATGCTTCAAAATAGATCTTCCAATGAATCCACAAACTGTTTTTTTTTTCTCAACTGCTTCCAAAACATTTTGTTCAATGGAGTCTTTTGTTCGAAACTTGGGCTTTTCTTCTCCAGATCTGTAAGGAAAACAACGTGTGTGTCCCTTTCCACTTTTAACTACAAGTCCAGGCTCCTCACAAAAAATGCATGCAGCTATGCCATTGTGTTGTGTCATGTTAAACATGCATGCCCTTGCTTGCAAGTCCATTGTTATGGTAGTGACAAGCACATAAATAGTTTTCTCACCAGACATCACATTTATATTAAGTCCTTTGTTATATAATGTTAACAGCTCTTTGACAAAGGGAAAGAAAAAGGTATTCATCTTTGGTTTGCCTTGCCCTTGCCACAGTCCCCATAGTATCATATTCTTCCTCAAAAATCTAAGAACTGGTGGTAATTCATTAATTACTAAATACACTGGCCATAATGAAACTTTTGAGGATTTAAATAATGAAACGCCATCTGTGAACATTGTTAAAGTAACTGTTAAATCCTTGCAAATCTTTTTCATTTCCTTGTATTTTTTCCCATCTACAATATCATGAATACCATCATTCACATTACCTCTTCTCAGAGAGGTTAGGATCATTTCCCAGTTATTTTCATTTTCAACAATTTCCCTCAATTGTAAATTCAAGTCCCCAGTCACAAAAAAGTGTTTTCCATGGCCTTTGGTTTCATCTTTGTACCTCAATCCTTTACAATTAGGTGTTCCACAGTGATCAATCTCTTTTTCATCTGGAAACAAGGCTCCACATATATCACAAGAGTCATAATACTTTATGAAGCCAGTTGCAAAACCAAGCTTTCTTTTCACTTGATTAACATTTGTTTCACACAAATTTTTCTCTGGAAGATGTATGTTAATAAGTCTCATCAGCTGAGAAAATGCTATTCCCGACAAATGATTTTTGGTTGAATAAGCACAGAGAGATAACACATGTTCCTTGTGGGAAATATTTGATGAGTAGAGAGTTCCATTTGGCGGCAGCACATACAAGGGCACACTGTCTGCTGTCTCTTCTTCAACACAATCCTCATTTTCAGAAAAACTGTTACATACATAATCCTCAAATTCATTTTCTGAATTTGCCTCATTTTCTGAATTTGAATCAACATGATCAATATCCATATCCTCTGTCTCAAAACAATCAAACTGTAAGATCTCTTGAATGGTATTGCTATTATTCTGAGAATTAGAGGTTGGAGAATTTACTGATGTGATGTCCTGACTGTTTTCTTCTTGAAGACTGATATAATCTTCCATTTCATTAAGTGAGGCTGCTGAGGCTTGATCAAAGGTTTCATATACAGGTGTCTCGCCCATCTCTCTATAAGTACAATATTAAGGCAATTCAAAAGGTAGTATATTTTTAATTGAATAAAATATCAAAATGTCAAACAAATGCTGTAAACATGGATTTTGCATGGGGGTAATTTTTGCTTACTTCACAATAACAATATTTCTGCATATACTTACTACGCACAATTATTCCAAATCCCTTAATTTTTCATTTATATTACATTTTTAAATGTACATTTTGCAATTGTAATTAAATCTGTTTGTGGATCCAATGCTCAGTTATCAAGGTTGTTTATAGACAATAAAGGTAAATGTACAATGTATAATGTACCCTTGATATGTTTGCATCTAAAATTTTAATTTGTTGACAAGTCTTATATGACTGAAAACTAATTTAAGGCCAAAAGAAAATATAGTCTTGTTTCCTGCTAGCTGGCCAAAAAACATAGGGTAGGTAAGTCCGAAAATTATTCTATTCTATCTTTTATTATATTTTTTTCTCTGGTAAAGCCTCCAAAACAAACGGTGTTCATATTTGTTAGAACTGTTCTCACACAAAATTTCTTATTTTCTTATCATTTACTTATCAATTTTTCAAACAAATACATACCGAGACTTTTTAGACATTCTCCATTTTGTTGTCTTTGGTATATTTGGTTGACTTTCACCATCATCATAATCATATTGTTTGTATCTTTTCACTGGGTTTCCAGCTAGAAAACAAGAATTTTTTTAATTGGACTAAAACAATATATGTATCTGAAGTTTCAGTAACTGGGAACTTATTTGAAAAGAAAGCAAAAAAAAAAAAAACACACACACACACACAAAACAATAATTCATATCATTTGTATATGATAGCAAAAGTTTTATCATGGTATATATGCTAGGCCTAATCTCAGTGATTGTGTACATTTAGTTTTATCTAATAACTTTTGTGTTAGTATAAACAATATTTCATTCATGAAACATACATAATATACTGTAGATTCATTTATCCTCGTGTGTATCATAACATCATAACACTTCATTTCGGAAGACCTGGATTAAATAACATATTTCTGATTTCAGATGTTATTATCTTCGTAATCAAAATTGTTCAAATACAAATATGCTACCTCTGATGGAATGGATAGACCACAGATGAGTTGTTAATGTCTGTTTTCTGCTTAGTTGTTTTCTACATGACTCAATGGGACATAACCATATACCATTCTGCAGACAATTCTGAAGTTCCTCAGGGGACATAACATTAACTGGATCATCCTGTAAATCATAAAACTAGTATTAAACAATATATTCAATTACAAAACAAGTGTGGACCCAAACAGATGTCTTGTCTGTCAGCATATGGATCGCAGAGTTAAGGTAAAAAAGACACAAGGCAAAAGAAATGTAATGTACTACCAAAAACCAACCTAATACCACTTTTAGCTATTGACAAAATGGATCTAAACAGAGAAAATTGCTGTGGTCACTAGACCATGAAATTGAGATCAAGGACAAAACTCATTACAGACTGACATAAACTACCTAAAGACCAAGCTACATACCAAATATCATTGACCTACCACTCATAGTTAATGAGAAATGGACCATGCAATTGAATTCAAGGTCACATGATTTTGTGTTTGTCGGGTAGCAATCAATTAGTACTTCTATTGGTCCAAAAATGATGTTTCTACATCAATAGGTTTTCAGAATAACCAATTATTTAGTAAAAGTTTATGGCGTTATCGCTGCCATCATACTTTACCACCTACGTCTCGATTTCCGTGTGGGTGAGACAAAGTCCCCTTTAACTGACAAGCGGAAGCAAACCAAAGGACAGTAACTTATGAAATTGTTGTAAAATACCAACAAACAAACGTGCTACAGTATTCAAATACGCTGGAGTAGTCAATTCATTTTTTACAGAACATCACAAAAACTGACCTGGATATTGACAGTTATTTTGTTGGTGAAAACTATGGTTCTCAACCCCCTTAAAAAACTCCTTGGATGATAAAATGCCCTGGACTTCGATAAAAATACTGCAATCCAACAATATACGGAGAACTTTCATCCATGTGCACATTACTCCAGCAATGCTAGAGGTGGATGGCATGTTATATTTTGACTGTGAGCCATCCTAACCTCTAGCAGCTGAATCAACAAAATCCACCACAAAATTTGAAATTATAAATAAATTTATAAATCCATGATTGATGAATGAATTCTTTTCAGTTGCATATAAAATATGTGAACTTGCCATTTCAGAGGTCATAAATGCCATTATAATACAATAATCCCAAAGAAAAACATTGTGCTGTCAAATGTTTTGAATTTGTCCGCTTTCATTTGTACAGTATTGTATATGATTTGTAAATGTAAATTACAGAATGAGATTTAAATCTCTGACAAACTAAGTTTCAACAAAGCTTTCTACTATTAATTTGTTTCACTTTTTTTTATTTCATAAAATTATTTACCCCAGATGAATATTTAAATTATTGAAAATAGGGGTAATAACAAAATTACCGAACAGGGCTGTCAAAGGCCGAAATCGAAGGACATGAAGACAAAGCAAGTGTACAACCACCAGAAAAATTGATTACCACAATGGTCCTGACTTGGTACAGGCATTTCGTAAGAAATGGTGGGTTAAACCGGTTTTATGGTGTGCCAAACCTCCCCCTTCCAAATGGAGAGGATTTGAGCTAGATTTAGCTAATTGTTAATTTATCTGGATTTATGATTGAAACAGAAATTTATGTTCATAATTTTCACTTATTTACCATATTTAAAATGTTTGGCATGCTTACAACTAGAAAATTGATCTCCTAATGACTTTTGAAGTTCCAGCTGAAATACAGGCCGGAACTTGCCCGTTGAAAAATGGCTTTTGGAAGTAAAGAGGTTGGAGTTTGGAGGAACAGAATTCCAACCTCTTACGTTGATGAAGAATGTGCACGTGTGCAGTTTACAGTGCTAGCCTAATCAGCTACTAATGGTCTAGTGGGGGACTGACAGTTTAATACTAGTCAGCGAGTAGTTCTCAACAGGCAGCGATTCAATCCATGTTTTTGTTATACAATCAAAAGAGTAACTTCCCCCAATTGTCACTTTTGAAGAACATATTTCCAACTTCAATTTCAAAGTTTCATTTGAAAAAATAAACGAGTGTTCATTGACGAAATATACAGTGGCGAAAACTACTTGCATGGAGAGATCTGCTCCCTGACCTGAGTAGATTCCGTCATTTGATCATTCATCACAGGGCAAGCGGTTTGTTGCTAAAATCTGGAGCACCATACACATTTGCATACTACTTAGTAAATCAATAAAAAGTAGATATATTCGAGGCCAAAAATTATTTAGTAAAAACAACTTGAACAGAGCGTTTGTCTTTGATTGTGCCAATTGTGGTGTGAACACCACTTTCTTCTTTTATAACACTTCTGTATACCTGCTTGTTCATGCTGATGAGTTTTAAAGCACTCGGATTGCTAATCTGTGCGTTCAAAGAGGCATTAGTGTGAATAATTTGAGTAAAGCAAAGCGAGTTTTGCTGTCTCTCCAAAGTGGTCAAAGTCAATCAAACGCGTTCATTGAATATAGGATTTACTTTATTATAAACATCGCAGTGATTGAGACTATGATTATAGTATACTTCCGCTAGGACTAACCAATCAAATAACGAATTTCAAAAGACTCGCGCTTAAACAGAAAGATAACAGCATACTTTGAAGATCAACACCATGTCAAAATTTTACATTGTCGATTGGGAAGATGGGACGAGTGATTGCTACAAAGAAGAAGACCTGATCGTTGACAAGATCAACGGAATTGTTCTAAAACAATTCAAGAATAAAATGTACACCGGGAAGATAGCTTCTTTCCATGGTAAGCACCGAGATAAATATTGCAGTTTGCAAAAAAAAAAAAAAAATAATAAAAATTCAGTATTAAAGGACATTATAAGATTTGGCTATTCTAGAGGGAGTTTCATCCGGGATTGTAAAGCTCCATTTTATGAAAATTCACCTATTTCCAGTTCCCGATATTTATCTCCCCTTGATGAAAAAGTGAGGCTATCCATTGATTGTAAGGGTAAATTTATAGTTTTTCATTAATTTTGTAATATTTGACAGGTGTTACACATTTATTTTACGACAAGATATCGTGAAACATGTTTATGAATTATCATTTAAAGGTGTCATACATGTTGAGATCATTTATTGGAGCAAAAAGAAAGATAATTGGGTAACCGCCTTTGTGTTATATAGACAGATAGCCGCAGTTTTACAGGAAGGGGAGATAATTATTGTAAACTGGAAATTGGTCAATTTTGGAACCAATCCAATTTCAAAATCCCTAGATCCACGCCTGATTTGTCTTAAAAAAAGATAATGTAGTGAACCCTGAATTTTTGCTTCGAAACTGTAGCTCTTTTGATCCTAAAAACTTCTTGGTCACTTTTATACACAGTAAGAACCCAGATTCAATTTTAAGATGAGACACAAACAGATCTAGAGCAGGTATACTGGTCGCTCATAATGTGATAGGTAGCTACGTAGCAACCGTGTTCAGCAGTCATCAAAAACTAAATCCTGAAATTCAGGTTTTAACGGTAATGCTTCCGAGTTTTATTCATATACACTCTCCAGTGTGGAGGAGCATTTGTACCACAAAAAAATCCGGCATGGCTGCCAACAGTGCTTCAGATGTTTTTGAGCTGAAATTGGCAAAATGCAATCGCACAGATGGCAAAAACCTTTTTGAAATGTTAAGAGCACAGATGAAACTACAAGAAGTGTTCGAGGATACAGGGAATTAAATAATCTCCCGTCAAAAAAATCCCTACCTACCTACCCTAATTTTTTTTACTTGGAAGCAGAAAACAGACAAATATTTTTTTTGGCCTGATTTAGGCACTTGTGTCCATAGTTATCTGAACCTGAACATGGTCATTTTGGGACATTGTTAAAATGACATGGTGAAATCTGCACCTGATATAGGGGACAAAGGGACAAACAATAATTTTTTCTAAATACAATGTTTGTAAATTTGTTATTTCTCATCAGATTTTCATGGAATTTTTTTTTGTAGTCAAGCAAATAACTATCCAGCAACACAAGTCCACACTCACTTTGTGGGTCAAGCAACTTTATTACATCCACATGTCAGGTACCGTACTATTTGTCAAAACTTGTCCGAGGCCCTGAAGTGGTAGTATTCCACTACACTTGGTAGAGCTAAATTTTTCTATTTAGAATAGGAATAAATAAGACGACTTAAGTTGAAACATATTGAAGGCCACACCTCCTGAGATAATTCAGAGACTACTCGAACATTGAACAGATGGATATATCAGAAAGAGACAACAGTCACAATTCTGACTTGGTACTAGGGGTGCAAAGGTTGACCAATGCATAAAGATATATCAAACTAAAATTCCAGAATAGATACCCAAACCATCTACACAATTCTGGTCCGATTCTATAATTGCATTCACCAGAATTGCCAGAATTGAAGTAATCATAAGCATGCATGGAACAGCACAGTTTTATCAATCAAACTATTTATATAACTGCATGTACATTGAAAATAAAAGGTTAGAACATGATAATGAATTAAATAAATTGCTTGACTAGAAAGATAGGCCCTGACACAAGTATTTGGGAGGGGAAACAGACTTGTCTGACTTTGAAATGAGATTCAGAAATCTTAGGAGTCAGCAGTGATTTTGTTTCCTTCAAATTGCAGCCGAATTTCAGCTGTTTCCCTCAGAGATAATTTCCCAACTTTCTGTTTTTATTTCCCCTATTTGAAAAAAAATCCCCCAAAAATATGTTGTTACGTGTCTATGTAAATCCAACACCAAATACTTCTAGCAATGTTCATTTCTTAAAGTGCACATATGCTGTAGATTCTCTGCACCGGTTCGGATCGGATACAAATTTTGTCATGAAATTGAGTCCTCTGAACAAAGAAAGAAAGATAACAACAATTCATTTCTAACAAAAACAGTCTGTTTCTTTTTTCATTGTTCATATTTGGTAGTATTTTGTTATATAAAAATTCCAAATTTTGAAAAATACTGCGATTAATTTTCCCAACCTGAAAGGTAGAGGTAGCTTTGAAAAAAAAAGCATCAAAATCACTGGTCAGAACTGCTTAATTGGGGACCTGAAAGCTCAACAGCTCTTGGGCCACAAGTGAACAAATGCTGGATTTAACATTAGAAAATGGCATGTTTAGAGACTAATATACTAACATGACTGATAATCCCAGACATGCATTGAATTAGAAGCTTGCTTGTCTATTTTATAGTAATTAACTTTTTCAAGTACATGTAACATATATTTTCAAAGGGTATTGGTCCAGGAAGAAAATAAGCAAAAAATACTGATATGTCACAGTGCTTGTTTTTGAGATATAAGAAATTTAAAATTTGGTGTGAAACATGGTTTCTCTAGATTTTTCATAAACTGTATGGGCATTTTATCCAACATTTGAACATCCTGAAAAAGGGGAAGAAGTTATTAAATATTTTTGAAAAATTCATAAATGGCTTATTATTAAAGGTGCAACAACCCACTGATGCACTGATGCATCACAAAATTTCTGACACAATAGGAGAATCCATACCGGGTCCATTTACACCATTCCGATCCGATTCTGCAATCACCTTGACTGGAAGTGTTTGATGGGTGACTGTCAAGATCCTGGTGCTTGTATTACAATATGTCTTATAAGATGGGTGACTGTCAAGATCCTGGTGCTTGTATTACACTATGTATTATAAGATGGGTGACTGTCAAGATCCTGGTGCTTGTATTACACTATGTCTCAGTGTTCTCCCCAGAAAATTTTGAAGGCGCAAAAATCAGAGCGCGCGAACGACATTTTTCACTTTAAGAAAGGAAGCGCGCGATTACTGTTTATATACACATATACTGACAAACAGAAAATATTTTCTGTGTAGTAAAAGGTTTATAACAAAATTAATAGTATTATACATATATGCATGGGGGTAAGGGAAAAAAAAATAACTCAGTTAAATATTCTTCTATTTTTCTGTGCTTTCCAGTGATTCATTGCCATCTTCATGTCTATATCTTTACTTCCATAGATATCGTCATCAGGGCATTTGTTATTTTGTTTGACAGTCTGTTCCTCTGGTCAGTTTTTATTCTTTTTAGTGTTGAAAAGCCCCTTTCACAATCTGTTGGATTTGGTGATTCTACAAATTCAGCATCACTGGCATCACTTTCTACAACCTCTTCCTCCAGGTTTGCATTTTCAAATGCTGATACATTCTCTTTATTTTAAGGCAAAACTGAAAACAAATTCTTAATTCCTCCTCCAAGTAAACGTTAAACCCCTTTCTTATTCATTGTTACTACAAAATTTCTGAATGTGAAGAACGATTTTGAGTCTTGCATTTAAAATCCAATTTTCGTCCATTGTCACAAATGCCAAGATGTCCAAAATAATTCGCATATATTCCATGACACTAAATGTGAATTAAAAACACCGGATTTTCGTGACAGGTGAATTTTACCAACTTTGTGTTGCACACGCAAAACTTTGTAATAAACATCGAAGGGCTTCCAGGCAAATGTGTCAAACGTATATATTTCAACCGTTGAAATTATTTTATTCTGGATGACAATATGCACATACATGTACAATTTTCAGGTGTGTTTGCGTTTTCATTCTCAGTCTTACGATCATTTTGACAAGTGAAATGTTGATTTTCCATTTCCGATCGTATATTTTTGACAACAGTCAATGATTCGCGATCGTTTTATTTCTTAACCCCAAGAACGTAAACAAGCGCAATTATTTCGTAAAATCCATATTTTCTAGAAGTTTTATCATGCTTTTTGCATGTTATATTGTATAGAACAGTCTAAATAAAAATAGAAGTTTAAAGGTCAAATGTCGTCACTTCCAACCAATAGAAAAAGTCTATCTATTTTTACTTCAGTGGAAATACACATCTTAATTTTAACTGAATACACATATTTTGGCTATCCCATAATAGATAATTATCGATGCTACAATTCATATTGACATGTTAATGTAAATAGAACTTAATTACAATGCAAACAGAAGGGCTAGAATGCTCCTTTATTGCAAATTGACTTATAATTACGATGACGCTGCGGTGTTACTAATCAAGGCGCTGCGGTCAATCACAACTTCAAAGGGAAGGCGCTGCGGGACCGCAGCGCCATATTGGGCTGGGGAGAACACTGTGTCTTATAAGATGGGTGACTGTCAGGATCCTGGTGCTTGTATTACACTACGTCTTATAAGATGGGTGACTGTCAAGATCCTGGTGCTTGTATTACACTATGTCTTATAAGATGGGTGACTGTCAAGATCCTGGTGCTTGTATTACACTATGTATTATAAGATGGGTGACTGTCAAGATCCTGGTGCTTGTATTACATTATGTATTATAAGATGGGTGACTGTCAAGATCCTGGTGCTTGTATTACACTATGTATTATAAGATTGGTGACTGTCAGGATCCTGGTGCTTGTATTACACTATGTATTATAAGATGGGTGACTGTCAAGATCCTGGTGCTTGTTTTACACTATGTATTATAAGATGGGTGACTGTCAAGATCCTGGTGCTTGTATTACACTATGTATTATAAGATGGGTGACTGTCAAGATCCTGGTGCTTGTATTACACTATGTATTATAAGATGGGTGACTGTCAGGATCCTGGTGCTTGTATTACACTATGTATTATAAGATGGGTGACTGTCAAGATCCTGGTGCTTGTATTACACTATGTATTATAAGATGGGTGACTGTCAAGATCCTGGTGCTTGTATTACACTATGTATTATAAGATGGGTGACTGTCAAGATCCTGGTGCTTGTATTACACTATGTATTATAAGATGGGTGACTGTCAAAATCCTGGTGCTTGTATTACACTATGTATTATAAGATGGGTGACTGTCAAGATCCTGGTGCTTGTATTACACTATGTATTATAAGATGGGTGACTGTCAAAATCCTGGTGCTTGTATTACACTATGTATTATAAGATGGGTGACTGTCAAGATCCTAGTGCTTGTATTACAGTATTGTATTTTAAGATTAGTGACTGTCAAGATCCTGATTATTATATTTTAAGATTGTATAAGTTCTTGGCTAAGTACAAAAGGGAAAGGTTTATAAGATATTTGGTGCTCATTTTTTGTGACATAAACAATATTTTTATCAATAAACAGATTTTTACCTTATGCACTTACCTCAGGTAAGTGATACAGGCTCAGGTCACTAAGCCTCTAGTTTAAATACAAATGTAGTAAAGCCACCCTCCTTTTAAAACTGGCAATCCTGTATTCAGTCCATATTAGTTTCAGTGCAAACAATCGATGTTTTCTTCCAAGTGTGTAAATTTACACATAAAAGCATTAACTTTCTTAATTAACATTCCCCCTTTTGAATACACTATGTTTAATACTTAATAAGCACTCTGGGAGTATTGGTAGCTTCACTGCTTAATAAAAGGGATATGGTAAATTGTAATGTGAAAATTTAATTGAAATGCCTTTGTCTACATGTACATTTGTATATTATATGTCAGTCCCTTGAACAACATGTTTAATTCTTGTAAATTTGTTTCATTAATACAGATGATTGCATCATGAGCAAGATATCACATGTATTAACAGATATTGGACTCACAGTGTCTTGAGCATCATGTTTTTACTTGCATGTATCTGTTTGAATATGTGGGACAATTTTAGAACAAAGGAAAAAGGTTTGTACTTTTTACCACCAAAATCAGTTTTTGGTTGTTGAATCATTTTAGTGAAAATAGGAGGAAGTTAAAATTTGTGTTTCATTATATTTTTCCTCTATAAAAAGTAACATTAATTTTCCCTTATTTTTCGGTACTTTTATTGTGGTAAAGAGGATTTAGCTCTTTGCAGAGTTATTCTCTTGGCAAAAAGGTATTTTATACAGGTATGTTGCCAAAAACATAATTTAATGGAAAGATAGGCCGAGCTTATAAATGCACATTCCATATGTCATGTATGTACATTGTAGCATGCATGTACAGTAAGCTCAAACTGAAAATAATTTTAATGGGCTGTGTATGCCATTTCTGCAACTTATGGCTTATCAGCAGCACTAAGACTAAAATTGTAACAACCGACCTTTAAATTCTCAGCTCTAATCCAGAGACATATATTTTTCCCCAGAGCTTATAGACTAAGGGATATGCAGTTATAGTAAATGAGACATTATTCCAATTCATAAATGATATTAAAATGCGACAGAAACAGTGATTCTACATTCTGAAGTCACAGTTAGGCTTTCAACAATAGGGTTGAGCTCATACCTCTATACGAGTTCAAGATTTTCAGTTACAAATGTGGATGTTTCATCGACATCAGGATTTTTGGTGATTTCTCCCAATTTGACAGACTTGTAGAATTATAAAAAATTTATGAGTTATGATGGGAGTATACATAAACAACATTCTTTTTTTTACAATTATCATGAACCAAAGATTCCTGTTTGTAATGTATAAATTTCAATATAGATAGTAGATTAGCAGCGAAGAAGAAGCTGCAGGAGACGACAGAAGCCCCCAATGATGTTTCTGCAGTAGCAGATGAAAGTTCAAAGAGGGAGAGAAAGCAGACTTCTAAAATGCTTCAATTTACAGTTGACATGGTTGAAGTGACAAGTACAAACCAGGCAAAGGTTGGTATAAATAATTTAAATAATGTTAGTATCCATAGTTCAAACTGCATTTATATTTTAAATACATGTATATGTCAGTTGATAGACATTGTCAAGGAATTATTGTTTTATAGATCTAATTGCTTTATAATAGATTTACAAAAAAAGTACTTAGTTTTTGTCATGGTCAAATTAGCATTAGTTCTGCTCTAAATTCGCAAATATTTGTAGAATTGAGTCAAATGAGTGATTCTGACCTCTAAGGAGCCTCTGGTTCTTATTGTTAAAGCATTTAGTGTTCCTTCTCTTTTTAGGAAAAGGTGAAACTGAATGACGAAAATGCTTCAAAACCAAGGAGAAGTGGTGCAGAAAAGGTATGTGCATTTATTCAAACCCTGTAATGTTTAAAAAAAATTGGTTGCAAGCACCCGGATTTTCAACAAAATGGCATCTAAAAAAATTCCTAAGCCAAACACCTTTTGATAGTCGTTCCCTAAAAAAGGAAATGGAATGTTAAATATAGGACACAACTTAAGTTTCAATGGCCCAGTAGTCACAAATACGGTTACATGTTTAATATAAAAAAGAAGGGATATGGGGTAAATGTCAAAGAGACAACTGCCAACTCCCCATGATCAAAATTGTATTAAAAATTAAACAACTAGAGATCAGTGGGCAAACCTCAATGAATGGTGAGAAAACTCACTATGCACAGTGACCATATTAATACTGTGACTGGTGAAAAAAATCCATTTTAATACTGTGACTGGTGAAAAAAATCCATATTAATATTGTTACTGGTGAAATTTTCAATGCAGTTTTATTATTCATGATTTCGAATGATAAATGCAAAAAAGTGAAGTGAAAAATAAAACTACAGTTAATAATTTGATGCAGTTGCTTGCTTCAGTATTTAGGCTGTTAGAAAACTGCTAATGCAACTTAATTCATGTATTTTCAAGGTCCAGAAAAAATCACAGACAGAAACTGTTTCCAAGAAAACTACACATGTATGTATTGATTTTTTAATATATATCACAATTTTTAAAGTAGGATGACAAACATTTCATCTACCAACTATAGTAAGTTGAAATGAAAGTGATACGAAATTTTACATTTTTATCAGTGATTGTTCAATAGAATCAATAGGCTATGTCATCCTAAATTTCTTGCGGGGCCTGGGTGGCCGAGTGGTTAAGGTAGTCAATTTACTTGTACAATCACTGTTGCCTATCACCTCTGCAGTTGTGAGTTCGTGCCTCGCTTTCGGTAAACAAAAATTGGTGAACTTGACTTGTGACCGTACGTGGTAAGGTTTGTCAGTTACCTGCCCTAGGTCGGCGGTTTTCTTCTGGTGCTCCGGTTTCCTCCGCCACAAAAACTGACCGTCACAATATAGCTGAAATACTGCTTAAAGTGATTTAAAACCCCATTCACTCACTCAATTTCTTGCTGTAATATAAAGTGCTCCATTTAATCATATTAAACAAAAATTGATTGATGCTGTAAGGGAAATTGTTCTCTTCCATTGAAATAAGACTGCTACTATCATGATGTTTGAATTGCAAAATTAAATATAAAAATCTAAGTAAAATGATAATTCAGAAGGCTTGATGTCTCTCAAACCAACAAATATCAAAATACTAAAAAATTGGTGCTCAATATGTTTTTGTTCAGTCTCACACAAAAAATGATGTCACATCCATATTAACTTTATGTTGAAATAATGTATTTCAGGCAAAAGTAAAGAGAAAGAGTACAGGTGATATTGCAAAGACCAATAAAGAAGATCATGAAAGCATAGAGAAAAGGGTATGAGATATGATGTGTTTAATGCAGAAATCATTCTTTACAAAATGTTTGATAGGCCATAAAAAATAATCTTTAGGTTGTCAGGTTTTTCCTCATTTCTTTTCATGGACAAAAAAAATCCCTCATCCTCGGCAAGCCTCACACTTCTATCCTGCCGAGCACAAATAAATTTGGGGTCTGGGTGGTCGAGTGGTTAAGGTAGTCCATTTACCTGTACAATCACTAGCCTTACACCTCTGCGGTTGAAGTTTGCTTTCGCTAATCAAAAATGGGTGCACTTGACTTATGACAATACGTGACAAGGTTTGTCAGTTACCTGCCCAAGATTGGCGGTTTCCTCTGGGTACTCCTTTTTTCTCTGCCACTAAAACTGACTTGTCACAATATAGCTGAAATACTGCTGAAAGTGATGTTAAATCCCATTCACTCACTCACAATAAATTTTATATATCAGGTTCATTCTTGAATTTTCTTTTTATTCTGCAAAATTTAATTTCACCCCAAAAAGTTTTGTGGGAGATTAGTCAAAGCTTTTAACATCATGTCAACTGCACAACAAATAAATTTGCTGTGACGTCACATTGAAAAGTTGTATACAGTAAGTGACTGTATATGACTTGTAAATATACTGTTCAAGGTATTTTTACTGCTCAAATAGAATGATTGCAGTATATATATATATATATGACATTTGTTTGTAAGCAATTTTTGTAGCTCTACAATATCAAATATCAACTTCCTGTTTTCCTTGTTGAGACATTAACATTGTCATTCATTTTAAGAGGGGTGTTTGCTTTTAGCAAAATGGTTCTCAATACCTCTGCTTTATTTTGGTCTCATTTAGAGAATTTATAAACAATAAAACTACAATGTAATTGCTTTCCATTTTAGGAGAAAAAGGAACAGAAGAAGCAGCAGAAGGAAGCCATAGAAGAAGTCAGTATATATACTGTGAATTCATTTATTTATTTATTTATTTTCTCGTGTATACCAAATTTCGTGGATAAGCAAATTCGACTATTTCAAGGATACTGATATATTGATATTTTAAACATATCAACAACAAAAAGCCACAATGAGCAGAAAAGTCGATGTTATTTCACTGAAGTTAAAAAGTTAAGCTTTACTTGCTCAGTCACTGGCACTCCTTGGAGATCATATAAATACATGTAGATGTCATTGTACTTACTTTTTCACATTCTTATATAAACATCATTATGGTGTTCGCAATAGTTATTACTGATTAGTCAAATAAATATGGAATAAATGTCATTTTGGTTTTCAATACTGGCTTTATCAGGGTTCATATCAGCCAAGCCTGCAAGGGCGAGTCTGATACATGTATGAACCGTGATGAAGTCAGTATTGGAAAGCAAATGACATTTATTCCTTTTATTGATAGTTAAAGGGAAAAAGTGGTATAAAATGTTCATCTCCTTAAAAAAAAACACAAAATCTACTTTGTGTGCACTCCAAACAACAGAAATTGTGCGATTTTTATGAATAATGTTATGCTCATTTCATTGAGAAAAAGATCCATTTGAAGACTAAGCACACAATATTTGCATTGACAACGAAATGTCGGCCTTGACAACAACCCAGTATTTTTTCTTGGATCAGGCCTGTTAGCTTATACAGACTTTATTAGTCTGTGAACATCAAAGGAATCTGGTACAAACTACCGATAAATCATATATTATGCAGGACATTACCCATAGCACATAAAAAAATTACTTTCTGATGGCCCTTGTCCCATTGTTACAGTACAACCAGACTTGCCATGATAAATCACTGATATAAAATACCACTGCTTAGTGAAGTTTGATTTTTTTTTTTTTTTTTCATTTTTGGAATAAGCATGCAATTGCAGAACTGAACAAAATATGTGAAACAAAGAAAAATTGAATTTAAAATGAAAAAATGACTTGTCACCTTATAATCTACAGAAATATGGGAACTGTTGCATTGAAATTTATCACTATTGTTAGAACCTGCATAATGGTGTATTAACTTAAAACATCAAAGGTCTGTAAATAATGACAAGATGGTTTACATTTCAGAGCAAAAGTTTGTCCAATGTGGCAGATATTCTCATGGAATCATTAATATCTGAAACAGATGATCAGCCAAGTCCTATAAAACAGACAAAATCAGACAGCAGTTTGTTAGCAGATGCTGTGGCTATATCCATGGATGTAAGCACACAAGAAGAAGAAGAAGAACAGCCAGAACCATTGCCAGATCTCGATCTGAGTAATGAAAAAACACCAACAGACAAACAGTATGAAAATCAGATTATTCACCCGATTGCAAGATATCCAACATGTGAACAGTGTCCACAGCTCAAAATGACAGTTCAAGCATTACAGCAGAAAGTTTTTGAAATGGGCAATAACATCTACCAGCTCCATGAAAGACTTTGTCGGGTATAGATTTTTTTTTACTCTCCTGGCCTAAAAGGCCATATGAACTTTTGCCATCACTATGCATAATTCGTTGGTATGTCCGTCATCCTTAAAAAATTTTAAAAATCTTGTCCTCTGAAACTACTGAGCCAATTGGAACCAGATAGTCCTTGGAGGGTCACCTCTAAAAATTGTGTTTTGAAGTGCTGCATGCCATCCAAGATGGCCATCAGGGGCCATAGTTTAATATGTTGCCCTAATGGAATTGCATTTAAAAATTTTCTCTGAAACCGTGAAGCCAATTAGAACCAAACTTGGTCAACTTTCACACATGTCCAGGTGAGTGATACAGGTGGTAATTTAAAATTATCTAAATCAACTTTCATATATATTTAATTGGCATGAAATTATTTCTGAATATCATAATGGTAATTGAGGTATATAGAGTCAAAAAATACGAAACAATATCCCCCAAAATACATAGAAAAAGTTAATTCATGTGTTATGGTCTTGTGTGCATTTACTCCATATCCTTTCGTAAAATAGAAAGTTTGAGAGCATTTTAAAAGGAACGACACTTCTATTATCTTGAAGTCACTAATTTAAGGTATAGTTTTTTTTTTAAAATTTTCTTTTTTTTTCAAAGATTTCTTGTATTCCTGGTTAAGGTGAAAGTAAAAGAAATTTCTAGTGATATATTTCTAGATTGAAGAAGTTTTATAAATTGTTAAATTTAAAATTGGTTTTAGCTTGACATGCTTGAGACTAAAGCATTGGATAGAATATATATTTACGTGTATATTTTACACATTCTTTAACGAAGGTTTCTTGTTGTAGGTGGAAACAAACCAATATCAGTCATGTCAGTGGTCTCAAAGTCCATTTCAAAGTCCAGTGCAAAGTAGACCGACCAGCAGTAGCACCAGCACTGTAAGCAGTGACTCACAGGAGTATCACACTGACAATTGCCAAATAGATTCAATGGTATGTTGTTACTTTATAATCTAAGAAATGGAATTGGACATAACTATGTTTTATCATTTCAGTTACATGTGTGAATGCCATTTACATTGAGTTAACTTTAATTCGATGTTTATAAATGATTTGGGTATTTATATTTTCTAAGTCTTATAAACACAATCTGTCAAGGGCCAGTGCAGACATGGAGCAGATTAGCATACCCAAACAATGTTCCTAGTCAGTATAAGGCCTTCACACTAATGGTGCTTTTAATTTGTGATGTTTGTCAGCTTTTTGTTCTTTCTGTGTGGTGGTCCCCTTTAAGTGTGCCTTCTTTTGTCATGTTATTGATTATGATTTTCTTGATAATCCCTTTGATTTGTTGATTCTGTAATCATTTGTCTTTTTTTTTATCAGTCACATATAGGTGCTGTGATTTTACTTTGAATTGGACAATGAAGACGGCCAATATAAAACAGCTTCATGTGAGGCAGTCTTCAATTGGCAAACAAGGATTGTTAAAAATAACTAAAATTCAATAGAGAGAATAACATGACACTATTTTTATGTTTTGTGTTGTGAAAGAACATTTTTTGCTGACATTTAGACACATGGCATTTTTGGCACCCCCCTCCCCTTTTCCACTGTTTTGACTTTTGTCTACCCTATTGATTTGCATGTTAAAGACACAATGACATAAACATTCATTAAAGATATTCTCAAAAATGGTAAATGTGTGGAATATGCACAGAGCACCTCATGTGTAGTGGATATGTTGCTTTTTTAAAATAAACACAAGGTATTAATACTTTTAATTTTTTTCCTTTTTAGCAAAATTCAAATACACAAGACACCCTTTATAATGGATTCACTAAGGTAAGACATGCAAATTTCCTTTATAAACTTGTATTAGGAATGAAAAAATGCAATTTAATAGTTAATTCCAAAAGGAGATATAATCTTATGCAACTTGGTTTAGCTATTTTTCTTTTTTTTCATGTGGGAATAATATTGGCAACATCTTTTCATTTGTGTTCAGAATTATTAATACATGTATTTAAGACTATCACGGTGGGAATATTAAAAATGAACAGATGAAAATCATTAAATAAAAAACAAAAAGAGCAAATCAGATTGAAAATTTTGCATATTTCATTCAGTTCTAAATGTTTGTATTTTAAAGGATGTAAAAAGAAAAGGTTGTTTTGATTTTTAAAAAAATTTCTTGCAGTCTCAACTTCTACATGATATGCCAGGTAGGGGTTGGAAAGGAGATGCCAAGTGGCTCCTTCGGCGGATGTTCACCATGGAGGAGCTAAAGGGCCATTCCATCACAGGTGGACATTGGTCCAAAAAAAACACTGACAGCAAACGTCCACCCCTTGAAGACCAGCAAAAATTGAAAGTCTTGTATGGTGAGCTAATGTTATTTATCAAAGTGCACATAAATTAAATGCAAGATAGACACGAGTAGCATATCTGACTGTTTTGCCTTGCCAGTGAAAATTTGAGGTCTTGAATAAAAATTAGCTTCTTTGATCACCATTTAACGCTAGCATAAGAAAAAATATTATTTTTAATATATTAATAGCAGGCACAATTCTTATTGCTAAAGCAAAAAAATATATATCTGTTTCAGGTTAAATAGGGTTATGATTGGTTGGTAAAATTATTTTATTTTTCATTCATTATTTAAATGATCAAACCTGGAAAATGTTCATGCTTTACCATATCAAGATTTCTAATTAACCCTGCGACATTTATGGTTTCTGCCATTTCGTGAGTAAAAATGTTTGAAGTTAAAGTAAAGGTATATAGATTTTGGTATTACATGTATATCAATAATTTTGAACATCAGAGGCTGGTGGTTGTTCAATTCGCTATTTCAGAAACTAAACGACTGCAGGTAAAGTTATCAGACATTGTATTTCAAATTATGTTGTACAAACAATGAATTTTCAACCAATGACATTACGTTATTTATGCTCCAAGCCGATACAAATAATACAATGTATAATGGTCAAGACAAAATAAAGATTCATTACATAATTTAGTGTTTTCTAATTTTTTATTTCTCTTTTTCCAGATATGGTAATTGAAAAATATCCAGGAAGGCTGGTGTCAGATATCAATATAGTGCTGGCAGATGTTGTCAAACCCTCAGCACCTGGCATGTCATAAAGGACTGCAAATTGTACTTTTAGTCATTTTTTAATATAGAGGACTGCAAATTGTACTTTAAGTCATTTTTAAGAAGTGAAGGGATTAGGCTGGTGTCCAACATTATTATAGTGCTGGCAGATTGTAATGATATAATTTGTGCATGTACATTTTACACATATTGGCTGTAATTGTATTAATTATTGATTTCAATTACATACTACTTATTCTTACCTTTAAGAGTTTCATTTATTACAATATCTGCATATTCTCTTCTTTGATACCATTGGACTAATGCTGACATCATTCTTAGATTTTGAGGTTGCCTCGTTTATCCTTTGATGTCATTCGGAAGTTGCCTTGTGTATCCTTTGATGCCATTCGGAAGTTTCCTTGTGTTTCCTTTGATGTCATTCGGAAGTTGCCTTGTGTATCCTTTGATGCCATTCGGAAATTGCCTGGTTTATTCTTTGATGTATATTGGAAGTGATTCGGCGATGATTCGGAAGTACAGTAATTGTTACGGAAGTTAATCTAGAAATTGCCGAATTGACCATTCGGAAGTATTCGGAACTTGCTCTTTATTATTGTATTCGTAAATCATTCGGAAAAGGTTCCAATACTCCGAATTGTCACACGGAACTTCCGAATGTTTTTTTCCGTATCATTTACACGGAAGTTCCGAGCTAAACTCGGAACTTCTGTATACGGGGACTGATCTTCGGACTGGGCGATTTGGGTTCGCCGACGTTAGGTATTTTGTAACACGTTTTATTTATATATAAATAAAGCTTACTTTAATTGTCTATTTTGTTTAGTTTTTTTTTAATAAAGACAGTTTTATAAACATTAATACATTTTGATTTCAATTTTTTTGTTGACTTCGTAAATCCCATTTAACTATAATTTTGGAAACGAGAGAAATCAAGATTACTGTCATGAAACCGCGATCCGCGTAATGGAATTTTGGCTGGTAATTCCTTAACCATTATTTGTTATTGAATAAAAATTACCTAGTTTTGTCAAATTCGTCGAGTCGTTCCTAAATACATGAAATAAGACTGTCCATGTTAATGGGTATAAATGAGGGTATTTCATTTTTTATTATTTTTTTTATTTAAATAGAAGGCATAACAGTTAAATGTATATGTTTTTATGTTCAAAATTGACCAAGGAAATAATGTAGATAATATCTTTTCCCTGAATGGCATTTTTAATAGAATATTCTTAATTTGAATTTGAATTTACTCTGATATTTAGGGTCATATATGTCGCCGCTAATGGCGAAAACTTCGAACAGTATAAAATCGAACTTTTTTATTTTGGATCTGGCAAGTGAAGATTTTTATTGAAAGAAAATGTCCTAAATTCTATATAAATGCTATAAAATACTGCTATTTGTTTGTTTTTCATTAAGAAATATTCGTCTAAACTTGGGTAACGTACGTGTTTCGATTCCGTCAAAAACGTCTAGAAATTGAAAACATCGTATTGTTAAATTGTCATTGTTGTTTACTTCCGGTGAATTTTAGTTTATGGATCAATCGATTGAAATCAATAAATTATCATTCTTTTTTTTCTGTAAATGGTATACTCTTTAAAAAGCTACAATTTTTAGCAAAGGATATAATTCCGTCAACAAATTATGTCCGTTTGTAGTACTCCTTTCGTTTAAAATCTTACTTATTCCGGAATTCCCCGTCGGGTTTTTGCTTTTAGTTGTATAAAGATTTTGCCTCGATGTGAAACCACCGCTAGATGGCACTACAGACAGCAGAATCAGCATGGAGGAAAGGTTTGTATTTTTTCCGTCAAGACATTTTTTTTAAATTACGCCCGTTTTGATTTGAATGTCCGTTACTCGAATATTCCGTTTAACTGATATTCCCCTTACATGAAGAAGAAAATCTTGGTTTATACAAGACACGTGTTCATTAATGAAAGAAATGCGTTTTGATGTTGGCATGTGGATGTCGTCTGCTAGCGCGAAGCATGTTTATAAAATGGACGGTCACAACGGACATAATCTTTGACCAATTTTTTACCCCAAATAACCGTGTCTTGCTTATGACCGTTACGACTTACGCTGACAATTAATAAAAACATTGAAACGCATGAATAAAGTCGGCGTATGCATGTTTAGCAACATGTTTGTTTTGTTTTTCTTTAGCCAGTGACCCCTCCAAAGAATGTCAATGGACACTAGTTTCAAAAGCAGTAACATTCGTGATCGTTGAATTTTATTTGTATGATGTGTTTTGTAAATTAAATATGTCAATTATCATGGGTGTTGCCATAACAAATAGTAAATATTAAATAAATTGTAACTGAGGTATTTATAAATATTTGTGTGAGAACACATTGAGTTTGTTTCTAATTATTGCCAAAATGGTCATGATATGTATGTTCCAGACATGGTAGTATTGAGCATGTAGAACTGCCATGTTTTTGACAAGAACTGTAACGAGTGTTTCTGATAACTGCAGTGTCCTGCTAATGACCGTTATTAAAAAAACAAGATGAAAAGTTTTAAGTGGATTAATAACATTAACCAACAAATATTCTAAAGCAGATATATTTACAATTATGTTTTTTTTTAAAAAAAAGTCTTAAAAAGAAAGAAGCACATAGTCAATCCTATAAAAAGGTAACATACATGATCATTGAATTTGATAATAAATTAAAATTATGCGTCAATCATAATGGGCGTTGCAAAAAACATAAAAAAGAATATTTAACAAATATGCTTGGTTTAAAAGTCTTTTTATCAGGAAACATGAAACATATTCGAATAATTTAAAGACTGTTTTTGTGTGTATACATACAAAGATATGATGGTACTGAATCTGTAACAACCAACTTTTTGACTAAAGGAATTATCTGATATTATTAAAACTAAAGTGTCCTGTGTAATGACCGTTACAGTAAAACGTTTAATACAGAATACTTTATGGGCATGAATAACATCAACAAACACAGTTTACAGCAGATTTTACAAGTAACGGTTTTATTTGGCCAAGTTCCACAGAAAATCAATTTTAACACCAATCTCCCCAAAAAGTAACATTCGTGATCGTTGAATTTTTGGTAAGCACAGAATCATATGTCAATGGTCATGGGTTTTGACAGTTACTGTTGCAATCAAGAATTTATTGAATTTTGAGCAAATTGTATCTAATGGAAAGCATTTCTCCATGTTAAACACATCTATTGTTGTTAAAAGTATTTCCATAAACGTGTCTGACATGCTGATATTCTACATATATATACGGCCATGTTTTTGACAGTACCTTTTTGTAAAAACAATGTCCTGCTCATGGTTGTTACTATAAAAAAAATATTAAGATTTCAAATGTAAGACAAACATTATCAAACCATATCGTGAATGGAATTCTATAGTTGGTCTTTTTTCAAATAATTTTTAACAAATGCACAGCTACTATTAGTATCAAGCCTAAAAAAGTAACGTACATTATCCTTGAATTTGATAATAAGATTGAAATATAATGTCAACAATAATGGATGTTGCAACAACAAAAATTTAAATGTTCAACATATTTAATTTTATTTGTTAGTCCCTGTTTATCAAAAAAGATGTAATTTATTTTTTAATCATTTAAAGCATTTTTAGCCGGGTTGCACAGAGTGCAAATCCGGGTTATAGTATGGTGAATGTCGGGCGGGCGGGCGGCGGCGGGCGGGCGGGGAAAATGGGTACCTATTTTGTGAAATCAACTCCTCCTACAGTTTTTCACACACATCCTTGAAACTTCATAGAATGTTTCTATATATAGTGAAGATGTGCACCTCACTTTATGGAATTATTTCAGGAATTATTTCCCATTTTTCAAAACTTTGGAACTTAGTCGTTTTTTATTGACATCTTCAATAGAGGGTACCTATTTTGTGAAATCAACTCCTCCTACAGTTTTTCACCCACATCCTTGAAACTTCATAGAATGTTTCTATATATATTGAAGATGTGCACCTCACTTTATGGAGTTATTTCAATAATTATTTCCCATTTTTCCAAACTTTGGAACTTAGTTATTTTTTTATTGACATCTTCAATAGAGGGTACCTATTTTGTGAAATCAACTCCTCCTACAGTTTTTCACCCACATCCTTGAAACTTCATAGAATGTTTCTATTTATATTGAAGATGTGCACCTCACTTTATGGAATTATTTCAGGAATTATTTCCCATTTTTCCAAACTTTGGAACTTATTTGTTTTTTTATTGACATCTTCAATAGAGGGTACCTATTTTGTGAAATCAACTCCTCCTACAGTTTTTCACCCACATCCTTGAAACTTCATAGAATGTTTCTATATATATTGAAGATGTGCACCTCACTTTATGGAATTATTTCAAGAATTATTTCCCATTTTTCCAAACTTTGGAACTTAGTCGTTTTTTATTGACATCTTCAATAGAGGGTACCTATTTTGTGAAATCAACTCCTCCTACAGTTTTTCACCCACATCATTGAAACTTCATAGAATCTTTTAATACATATTGAAGATGTGCACCCCACTTTATGGAATTATTTCAGGAATTATTTCCCATTTTTCCAAACAAGTGTTTATCAACATGTAATCAAATCAAATATTGCTTTCTTCACCTATTTCTAATTAAATTGATGGCTGCCTCTGTGCTCGTACACCAACATACAATGTGTCTGATTTTGTCTATATAAATGTTCATGACTGCCAATGTGCAATATGATCTTGTAATCACCTTTGTCACCACTACAATAAACACCCAGCAACCCGGCCATTTGTGTCTTTGACCCATTTTTGTGTAAACATGTCAGATAAGGTAATACTGAACATTTGTAACAACCAAGTTTATTGACGAAAGCCATTAACATGTTTATCAAGTCTTCTTTGTCCCGATTATGACTGTTACTGAAAAAACTTAATTAAGGCCAAAATAAATAAATTGTGTGTTTCCTATTTCACCCCCAAAAAAATTAGGTAGGGTAGGTAGGTAAAACATTTTATTTTTTTTCTATTGTTTTTTTCCCAATATTATCACTTTCTTCAAAACATGATGTGTCGGTGTTATAGGTGCCCCAAACGTATACTCAAAATCACTGATAAGAAGTGCTAAAGAGACTTTGGTTCCGGAAAGACCGAAAAATTTTTTTTTTTTTTTTTTTTTAATATCTTCAATAAAATGTTTAGGGTCGGGAAACCGGAAACACAACATTTATTTATTTTGGCCTAAGGTACATTATAGCAATTAAATAATTAAACAAACATACCAGAAAGCTGTATTTAAAATTTCTAAAATATCATTGTTTTTAAAAGTGTTTGAAAAAATTAAAATACAGTTGTCTGAAACAGAGTAACATAAGTGATCTTGATTTTGAAAATGGGAGATGACCAATATTTAATGTGTCAATGATAATGGAAATTTACGGGCTGTACACGGGAATATAATTGTATTTCAGGCTTTGGACGGGGTATAGTCTGACATACCCTGGATTTGCATTATATTCCCTTCGCCTGCGGCTTAGGGAATATAAGCACCTATCTAGGGTATGTCAGACTATATACCTTGTCTGAAACCTGAATTTACATATAACACTAATGATAAACAGTATCTTTTACGTTTTCAGAGCTTTAAGGCCAAGGAAGTTCAGAGTTGCTTTAATTAAAAAAAAACCCATGAGTAATGCTGAAAAGCAGCATCAATACAGAGAACGCTTAAAACTACGACCTGATTATGCAGAAATGAAAAGAAAAGAAAATGATAGAAAACGTGAAGAAAGGAAGAAACCCAAAACAGAAGAACAAATCCAGCATGAAAGAGAAATGGCACGTATAAGATCAAAAAGATACAGGGACAGTTTAAAAGAGAAAGGAAAAAGTACAACAAAAATCATTTCCAGAACCAGAAAAGCACGGGAAAAAATGAGAGCATATTGGAGACAAAAGAAGCGTGAGTCACGATGCAAATTATCTGCTCAAAAAAAGAGAAGGATAAAGGAATACGACCGGAAAAGAAAAAGAAGTGAAAGTTCTGAAGATGATGATGACTGTTCAAAACTACCCAGAAAAATAGGTTTCTCAAGCAAATCAGCAGAAATGAGGGCAACACAACGTATGAATAAAGTGTGTCCAACATCACCTACAAAACTTGCAACAGTCCTGTCAAATGTAATTACTCAAGCCACACCAAAAAAGAAAGCAGCTCTATCTGAAAAAGGAATAGTAACACCAAAAAAAAGCAAATAATAGTACAGTGCTTCCAAAGTTTGTGCAAGAAACTGAAGGACTTGAAGGGTAATCGCAAGAAATCAAAAAGAACACTTAGAAGAAATCTTGTATCATCTTGTATTCAATACAGAGTCAAGTCAGCAAGAAAAAACTTCAGATAAGTCAATGTCTGGGTGTGAAATGGTCATATGTGATGTCTTGTAGTAAACTGTCTGAAAACACTAAATGCAGATCTGATAAAATAAACCCAGATGTTGAAAATCAGGTCAAAGATTTCTTTTTACAGCCTAACATTTCAACTCCTTTACCTGACAAAAAGTTTGTTACTAAAGCAGGATCAAGGTATGTTTTGAACAAGAGTCTCCAAAAAACATATGATGATTTCAAAGAAGTAAACAAAGATACAAAGATAGGTAAAAGCAAATTTTCGCAGTTCAAACCCAAAAATGTTAAGCCATTTTGTCAGCAAAACATGAACCAGTGTCTGTGCGAATATTGTTTGAATGTCGAGCTAAAACTAAGAAGCTTGAACAAGTTATGCAATACCACTGGTTTGGGAGATTGTACAATTGCGGATAAATATGAAGCAGTCAATATATCACTTTGCAAGAAGACCGAAATGCAAAATTACCACCACAGAGCTTGCATTGAACGTAATTGTAACCAATGTGGAGTTTTTCTGATTGAAAAGAAACTTCAGGAATTAACAAAGAGAAAAGACACAGTACAATGGCATGAATGGGGAAAAAGTTCTACTGCTAATGACATCAATAGAAAGACTTTGCTTTCAAAACAAGACAAAATTAGCAAATTACTTAGAGCCTTTGGGGAAGATGTTGAAAAATTATCAAAACACCTCTTTGTTGCACATTGGCAACTTGATCAATTTAAGAAGTTGTCAAGTAACCCACCACCAAATTCAGTTGTCTCTGTTCTGAATTTTGGGAAGAACTACACATGTGAACACCAGGATGAGCCTCAATTCCTCTTTTGGAGTCATAACCAATTGACAGTCCATCCGATTGTTTGTTACTACAAATGTAACAAATCCGACAAATGCAATGGTATTGTTAAGGAAGATCTTGTATTTCTTTCTGACGACATAAAACATGCTGTGGATATTTTTGAGAAAAAAACACTTCAACATTTTAACAACTGTGGTGTCCCTGTCGATAAAATATACGAATTTACAGACGGATGCGCTGGGCAGTATAAAGGGAAAACAGCTTTTCAGTACATTGCCAATAATGCCACTTCTATTACACGATCTTTTTATGGAAGTAGGCATGGAAAAGGACCATCTGATCAAGTAACTGCAGTAGTAAAATCAACTCTATCAAAGGCGGTTAAATCTAGACAAGCAATTATAAATAATGCTGAAGATGCCTTCAAGTTTTTAAGAGAGAATGACCTGAAGACTGTCAAAAGTAGCCAGGAAGGATGTGAACATAAAAAAGAAGTTTTTTCTTGGTAGAAAGAAATGAAATAAATCGCAATAAAACTTGTAGTCCAGCAAAAACTATACCAGGAACTCAAAAATTACATTATGTTGCCAACATTAGTAATACATTACAGATTTCTACCAGAAATCTTACTTGTTTTTGTGACCCCTGTATGGTAGATAACCAGGAAGCTTGTGAAAGCAAAGAATATGTTGATACAGCATTAATTGTGGACTTGGTGTATGAAAAGAAGGTGAATTCTAAGAAAACCAGAAGTAAAAAGATGAATCCCAACAAAACGAAAACCGACTTGGTTGTAAAGAAATGCACTGAAATGAAAGAGAATTTTAAGAAACCAAAACAAAATGGTACCAACAAAACTAAAACTGACTTTCCTAAGCATAATGAAAAGCGTGTTGTGAAGAAACCAAATGACCACAAAAAAGATGACAAGAAGCCTTCAAAGGAAGGCTGGGATGAATCCAAATTTAGATCACCAAATTTCAAAAATGAACAGGATTTACCTGCTGGAGATCAAGAGAGAATGAAATTTTTTAGTGACACTCTAAAGGAATTGCAGAAATGTCAGACTTTTTCATCATTGAAAAAAGCATGTGAAGAAAGTAGTGAATTCATTGAATCAGTTTTTCCACTAACATGCAATGTTCAACAACATAGTGTTGTTTCAACTGGTAAATGCTTTGATCAATCTGCTATAGAGTTAATGCCATCATATGTACATAACAATGTTGTCTTGTTTCCAGTAACAATTTACGGGGATGGCAACTGCCTTCCTCGGTGTGGCAGTTTGTTTGCTTACGGATCAGAAAAGTATTATGAGGAAATTCGAGTGAGAATTATCATAGAGCAAGTTTTACACATTGAAGATTATTTATGCCATGAATTCTTAACACAAGGATTGGATCTTGAGAAGATCAAAAAGAACGACAGGCTCCCAAAGATCTATGCTCAGTTTTCTGATTATTATCTACCAATGCAGCGACTGACATTATCTGTTGTCAAGGAATTGTATCAGAAGGAGGCAATGGCAATTTGTAAAAAATGAGAATACATGGGTATTTGGCAATGTCATGCTTTGGCCAGTGTTCTCCAATGTACTATCCAGTCTTTATATCCCGAGTATGGCAGTTGTAATACTAGACCATATTTGCACAGGAAGTTACTGCCATTGCTTCATATTGAGAATGCTAAGGATGATGTAGCTCACATTTTGTGGTCCAATACAGGTGGCAAGGCAGTTGATGCACAGTTCTGGAGACCGAACCATTTTGTTGCATTCTTACCAGTCAACACGATACAGGTACTTAGGCCACATCAAGTTACTTTGAACATTCTTATCCACCTGTCATCAAAAATGTGGGGTGGGTGGGAGGAGTTTATTTTAATTCTTTTAAAACCAATTCAGGAGTCAATGGAAAAGCAACCTGGTTAAGGAAACAGATATGTCAGAATTTGCAGAAATTACAGTGGCAATAGAAAAAATTGAGACGCTTGGTTTGCATTTGGGGCAGACAGAGATGAGAATCTAAAAATATATCTTGATCTGGCCTATTAATTGAAATAATAGGCGATATTTAAAGCTTTATTTAAATTTAAAAGAATACTTAGAACAATGATATTAATTTAGTGTTGTCTAAATCTAAATATTTAATTGCTCAATCTTTTAGCACAATCGACAAAAAGAATATAGTGGATGCCAAAGTTGAAGGGTAAAAACAAAAACGCACAAACCATACGACATACAGCAACAGATGAAAAAATATACAAACCATAAAAAATACTTGTATTGTACTGTTAAATTGTTCAATATTAATTTGATTTAGTTAATAGTAAATCCTTTTGTCTTGATTTTAATTGTTTTGTATAATTTCAGGCTGAAGATGTAGAACTTGTGGGCGAACCTGTTTATTTGGAAAATGATGGTGATAATTCAGCACAAACCTCATTTGAAATTGATTATGTAAGTGAAAAATCAGTGCAGTAGCAGTGGCATAATTTAGCTTTATAAAAATCTAATCCCTACCCAATTCGCTATCTCTCCTAGTGGCAGTCAAAATTTACCACCCCTTCTCCCGGTCAACCCACTTATCAGATCCTACAAATTGATATATTGTTAACTTGTTTTCGTCCTGAATATGCATGAAATACTTGCCCCTGGATGTTAAGCAAACGACAATCAATCAGTCAATCATTAATTAATATATATTTGATATGAAACATTTATTTGACAGGACACATTTCGAGATATTCTTCGATGTGTAGATGTAGTACACTGCTCAGACAACATCATCCCATCTGGGCCCATAGTACAGTGTCAACAGATCGCCGAGTCCGACAGTAACCCTGGGGTGGTGATAGGTGACAGAGAGTACGATCACTTCAGTGTATCACCACTACAATAAGGGTTCAAGGCTTGCTCCAGACATTTTAAGACTCATTTGTCAGATACAGAATAGTTTAGCTATCAATCAAGAATTAATTAAAATAAATTTTATTGTCTTTATATAATTTTGTACCTTAGAATGGGATGTGAAAATCAAAATGCTGTGGTATTTATAAATGGTCTGATATTTGCTTAATACTTTATAGGTGGCTGATTGGCCCTGGATTACTTTCTACAAACATAAAAAGAAAAATATATGGATGTATTGGTTCTTACAGTATTTTTAAACTAGTCGTATTTAAACTTGTTAACATTGAAATAGTTGTGTTAGCCGTAACCTGACTGGTCCTTGAAAGTTCAGGTCGGTCTCTTGGTAAAATATTTTTAAATTTAAGAAAAAATGAAAAGCAACACACAAAAAAACATTGAGAATAAAAAAAAATTGTTCCAGAAAAGTCAATAAAATTTTCCTGGTCGGCCAGGCTACAGCAACAAACTTTCTTTTTATTTTGGCCCGATAAAGAAATGTATGAGGTGAATGTACAAGAGACGCAATCAAAACAATTTTTTTGGAAACTGAATAAAAAATACTGCTCTTTCATTGCTGTTGATCATTTTATATAATGGATGCAGTCTTACAACATCAAGTCAAACACTTCAATTCCAAAATAAATTCAAGCAGCCATTAGCACTGACTAGTTTAAAAGAGAAACTCTGATTACCATGGTATTTAAATCTTTTTATTTTCTATTTGCAGATGGAGAATTTTCTAATGGACCTGCAAGAGTTTAACTTGAATGAACAGTGTTTAAATTTTCAATAAATGTTTTACTTGGAGCTCTTAATTTCCTCATGGAAAAAGCTTGTTTAGATTGCTTGGTCCAAAAACCATTTGAGCAGTTATCCACTTTGGGTCCATCGTCATCCTATTGGCCTATGCATTTTCCCTGGGCCAAATGAAACCAAACTTGACAGAAATTGTTATACATTTCATTAGAGCGATCTGGTATCAATTTGTAATTCAACATGGCTATTCTGCTCAATAATACGATTTGATGGATTATATTTAAAGCTTGCCAGAAACCCCATAAGAAACCACATATATCTAATAGTACTGTTTATATATAGTATGAATAATCCCTTGGTGCCAATCTACCAGTGTGTGATTTTCATGCCAAGCTGTCCAAGTAAAAATCATTAAAAAGAAAAATCATCAATATTAGGCATGGATGGTTAAATATGTTTCGTAGTAAACACATTTTTCACAGACTTAATTTAAAATTAAACGTGAATGATCAGATGATTCTTCCAAATAAAATGTGTGATTTTGGTGTAAAATCTATGCATCCAAATATATATTTGTGCTGTCAGTATGAATGTTGCATATATGTCATTCAAAGAAGCCTCTGTTTTGAATTTCACCCTTGATCATTGCCATTCAGCTCAAAAGGACTAAAATAGAAGATAATATACATGTATCCAATCAAAAGAAAACGAAAGCTTTATTGCTATTTTTTATAACACCTTAGTGAAACGTTTGTATGAGCTGATTGCCTTTGAGTGTATTGTTTTGAAAATTGAGTTCATTTGTTTCAGTCTTATTTTGAGCTCCCTCCCACTTGAGAGAGACTTGTGACTTTCTACATGTGCATTTGACTACTAGCTGTGAAGATGCATGATATACAAACTGTAACAGTAGAACCTGTCTTGAGAGACTTCTTTATTAAAAGAACATTTCACACAGTCACAACTCTTCATAATTCAAATAAAACAAACCTCTTGAGAAACCAACTGTCTTGAATGATCATCTTTTAGTGGCAGAAGAGATGGTCTCTCAAGACAAGTTCCACTTATGAATACGAGTTGCTGCAACATGTAGGTGTGGTTAAGCTCACATGTTATGCAGAGTAAATGCACCTTTTAAAATATACTTTTAAGGCAAAGTAAAAGATATGGAAAACTACGTGCAGAGGTATTATATATTTATTCAATTTTCAATTTGCTCCCCCAACATCGGAAACTGCGATTGGTGGAGTATACTTTCTATGGCAACTCTGCTTATGTTAGATTGATTGCATTGTAACATGAAAAGTAAAAAGGATTTGTACTTAGAATGGTTAGTAACAAGTAGACATAGGCAAAGCATAATGCATGAATGGTAAATTACAATATTGCACATACACATCATATATACTGTGTTGCATGTAGGTGTTAAGCTTACAAAAGTGATTCATGCAAACTATATTTCTTAAATCAGTTTACTTGTTTTCTTGTACAACATTAATAC
Organism: Mytilisepta virgata; assembly: GCA_028015205.1. Taxonomy (NCBI): domain Eukaryota; kingdom Metazoa; phylum Mollusca; class Bivalvia; order Mytilida; family Mytilidae; genus Mytilisepta; species Mytilisepta virgata. Next base: position 33,168,484 of record CM051512.1, read on the forward strand.
ACAAAAAACATTATTTTTTTATAATGAGAACCCCCAAAAGGCATGCAAACTGAACCTTGAAGTCAATTGTAACATCCGTTGCATAACATCCGTTACTTTGTCAACAATAATGCCTGTTACATCTCATTGTTGTTAAGTATATTTAATTGAGATGTTTTAATGTAAAATACATTTAAATTAGTGTCATATTAGTTAGAAATTAGATCCAATACAATTTCTAGTGACATTTATTATTCCTGACAAAACTACCAACAAAAATTGGTCATCGTTTTCTTCCCTTGTTTTCTACAGTCAAGGAGTTGTAATTTCATATAGAGCCTTTAATTGCTTACTTAAAATGCATCAAAATAAGCTAGATAGACCAAAGATAACTTAAATTGTTTGCAGGCATTCTGTCTTATATAAAACCATCACATAATCAAAAAATTGTCTTTGACTCATCATGTCTGTTACTTCTGAGTAGTACTAATGTCTTCTTAATTTTTGATAAAATGGACTAGGTAGTTATCTTTTAACCTATAAAAAAAGACATTTTATATATCTGTCAAGCATAAAAAGTGTTTACTTGTAAGAAAAAAAAGCATTTAAAAATTGTTTTTTATGGAAGTCAATTATACCATGTAACATGGATGGTCTCAAATATGTTATAATTGTATTCAAATCCCGAACATACAGCCCGAAATTACTTTGCTATACTGATAGAAAATCTCCATAGCAAAATCTGCTTGTTCGACAGCGGAAGTGAAGAACACGTGCAAATTTAAACGGTTCAATGTTCACGAGAGGGTTGAATTTGAACGCTGAACAGTATATGGGCAAAGAGAAACAATCCAATGAAGGTTTCGAGAGAAATAAAGACTCGTTTTAAGACTTGCGGCAGCCTTTGAAAGATAGGCTTTTTGTTTGTTTTTGTTTAGTTGGGGTTTTACGCCGTTTTCAGCACATTTAGCTATTTCGCGGCGGCCAGTTTTTATTGGTGGAGGAAGCCGGAGTACCCGGAGAGAACCACCGACCTTCGGTAGGAAAATTGGCAATCCTTGTCAATTAAGATCGGAGTCGAACACACCCCGCCACAGGTGAGATTCGAACTCACAACCTCAGCGTTGACAGGCTAGTGATCATTAGTAGTCATGACGAACAAACAGAAGAGCTTTTGAATATGGCTACAAGAATGCCTACAGGAAAAGCAAGGAAATTTGATAGAGTAGGATAGCAGTCTATGATGATCTACGAGAAAACCCTTCACGTATGAGCATAAACTATTCTTCAGAGCCAGCCCCCCCCCCCCCCCCCCTTTTCATTTGTAAAAGAAGAAAAAAATATCATAGTTTCTGTACATAAAATATAATTTGGCATAAACTATGCTTCACCACTAAACAAATGTACCATTGTATTACTGAAGTGCCCCTAGTACCCAGCAAAACTTTTATTTTGCTTTAATAAATGTATTCAATTTCCAACAATAAGGATTGAAAATAGTTCACATATCCAATCAAATTTCAATGTAACTCGTTAAATCATTTATGTTCATTGTAATTTTTTAGATTTAGTATGGAAACAGCAATCAGTACTGAGATAAGTAGATTTATGAGAAAAAACTGAAGAAATTAAAACGGGGCAGGTTTTATGAAAATACCCATTCAGGCATATTTTTTAAGTAGTACAATGGAAAAAATAAAATCAGACTTAAAAACAAAGTTTGAGGTAAATGTTTGTGGTGTTATATTTATATATATAGATAATTTTTCAAGAGCAGTAACAAATGTCATAGAAAGTATACAAACGAAAATAAGATAAAATGCACAAGAAAAAAGAAACCAGATGCAAACTGGATTGTTTTAACCAAGACTCGTATGCAAACAAAGAATATGTAAATACACTAAGAAGACAAGGACAAGACTGGCAATGCTTTATTTAACCTCAGACACGTATACATGTATGTGTTTAGAAATATGTTAACAATTAATATTCACATACAGAACAGTGTACACTCATTTGATGACATACAGGTAGAAATACAATATCAGCATCAAAAGCCAATTATGCTAGTCTTCATGAGTCATTTTTAAAATTCGTCAAAATTGGAAATTCTAAATATGAAAAAACAAACATTGATCTAAATCATCTTTAATAACTAAAGTTGAACTACAGAAGACTAAATGATACAAAAATATCAACATCAGACCTTAATGATATACCTTATGATTTTTCTAGTCAATGAAACTATTCATATTTATGAAAAAAGTCCTTCCTGTAACATTTTTAAAAATGAAGTACTCTCCGCCCTTTTTACTTTCACATTACAGATTTGAGGGAAAACTGAAGTAATTGTCATTGTTCAGCACATTTACATGAAAAATTAAAGAAAAAATGTGAAAAGGGTTGTTTTTTAAAGGAGGAAGTGTGCGGCATTGCATTTTTGGCATTTTAGGGAGAGACTTTTTTTTTGCAGTATTCTTCCAAATTTTGAAAATTCTGAAAAAGACACTGAGTGAATAATTGAATTTTAAACAATATTTCTGCCATAGGGGGATAGTATTAATCTATCTACATAATTCTTTAATGACAGGAAAAGTGATCGTTACAGTAAGGACGTGGTCGTAACAGGAAGGACTGGGTTGTTACAGAAAGGACATATTACATATGTAGATATGAATTTCTGACTTTTCAGTTTCTCAACGACAAAAAAGTTATCATAATTTGTATAATGTTAAAGACTTGGACACTGAAAACTTAAATATTAAAAACTTAAAACAAAAAGATTGTTAACATCATAACTAAAATGTTTTCAAACGACATTGACCTGAACATCAGAAACTACTGCAATAACATTTTCTTGTTTACTGCTTGCCAAATCTCACTGTCAACCTCAAAATGAGAGGTTGTTTCAGGGATTTTTGTAGGCTTTGGTATTATTGCCAAAATATATTCATAATCATACCAATTAATGTCCTTGATCTTTTTTGGCCATGAAAAACAGTTTGTACCCTTTTTCCCTATTCTATGCATGCATTCGATATACAAATCTTTTGCCCACGCATCTGCAACATAACCAGGATATGGAAGGTTGTGATAATTACCAATAACATTTTCCTACACACTCATTTGGTACTGGAATATTCTCCCACAACTCCATTACATTCTCACTATTATCATTTGCTCCACTTTCATCGCTTATTTCTCCAGATCCTTGCTCTTCCATCTCTAATCCCCTACTTTCATTACATTCATCAATACAACCTCTATCATCAAGACCATCTACATGTATGCAGCCATCATCACTTAAAGCATTTTCTTTCACACTTGATTCACCCTATTCTTCACAATCATTCTCTATTATAGTATCTTGGTCAGGTTTTACATCAATTGGTAATACAGGGACAAAATGATTTGGCACCCAGTGTTCGTTTGTCATGTCACTGTTTCTTATGCTTGTCCACATTATGTACAGTGGAGTTCTCTGGATGTTCTCTGCATTTCGAGGCATTATCAAACGGTTCAAATCCCGCCTTACATTTGGATTTCCGAGATTTGGATTAATGGAGTATATTGGTGAACAAAGTACTGATGAAAGAGCATGGATTTGCCAATTGCCCATATAAGACTTGTTCAATCTGATCTCCAATGCTTCCATCTGATAGATATTTTTCACCATCTTATCTGTTAATGTCATTCCTGGTATAAACAAGTCTGAGTATTGTGCATATAGCTTTGGTAGTTGTTTTGGCAAATTAGCTGTACTTATGCCTCTAGTTACATTGTCATTATCAAGATAAAATTCATCATTTAGAACAAGTTCAGTCAATATCCGGACTCGGATTTCTTCAGAAAATCTACCATTTCCAAAGGCATATACACTTCCCGTAGATGGGAGACAATTTCCATCTGCATTTAATGAGCAGGGGAATAACGCCCTGTCATCAGGTACATCATCTGGATAAATATCCATTGTATCTACTATCATATTATGCTGCATTATGCACACGGATAAAGGGTTAAGGTTCAACCTTGAAAGAGACAAATCCATGTCTTGACATTTCTTCTTGAGCTGATTGAACGTTTTGCAAGATTTCAACTCTTGTAATAGGATTCTAAACTTGTTTTCATTTATGTTTGATTTCTCTGGAGCTTGTTTTGTTAACCCTTTAATATCTTCTTGTTGTTCATCACTATTAGAATTTTCTGTTCTTTTATTGCTGTTTTTGGTCAGATTGTTTCTTAAGTCTTTTCAGTGAAAAGTTTGTCACATTCTTTATCATCTGTGTTTTTAGTCTGCTGATTTCTGGTTTTTGAGCTCAACTGGCCAAAGGCCATGTGACCTATTGCCATCACTTGGCGTCCGTCGTCGTCGTTAACAATTATACAAAACTCTTCTCCTCTGAAACTACTTGAGTAATTAGAACCAAACTTGGTATGAATGTTCCTTGGGGTACCATGCATAGAACTGATGTGAGGATTTTTGATTCGTCGAAAAACATGGCCGCTGTTACTAAAAATAGAACAGGGGTCAAACAACAGTTTTTCGCAAATATCTCAAAAATCATTAGGTTACGGCAAATTCTGGCGGGTTGAAAGTGTTCAGCATGATGAGAGCTGCCCGTGTGCTGATTTTCGTGAAAATCTTTCAACTGATGTTAGAGTTATTGCCCTTTTTGACATTATTTTATGTTATTATTTCAAAAATCTTCTTCTCTGAAACTACTATTCAAAATCAAATGAAACTTGGTAAGATTGTTCCTTAGGGTATCCTGCAAAAAGTTAATTCTTGGATTTTTGATTGGTCGAAAGATTTCCGTCCTTACTAAAAATAGAAAATAGGGGTCAAAATGCTGTTTTTTCCTGAATAGAAAGAAAATGAAGATGAAAGCTACTTTCAAGGTAAACACGGTATCCCGAGTTGAATGGTGATGATGAAAGCTTTTTTGGACTTCCATTTTTAACTTGCTCAGATTTCAACAATATTTGTTTTTTTAAAAGTAAACATGGTATCCTTAGTGAATGGTGATGATGAGATTTTTTGTAGGAGCATCTATCGAAGGTCATTTAGGAAATTTGTATAAATCTTCCTGGTCCGTGAAACAAAAGGCCGTCATGACCATTTACATGTTCTGATTGGTCGAAATTTAAAAGTTCTCCTCTGAAACCGCCCCCGTGTGGGTCCCGGGGACACAATAGAATAGGCCCACAGCTCCTCGGCTTGGCGTAAGAGGCCCCTAAAGAGGCGACATGTTTGCCGTGTGTCGCAAACCCGTGTCGGTAATAGGGAGTGTTCCTGGATGGCCGGAAAAACGGTTCCGATCACCATCTGGGGCACAATCTTTACCTAGACGGGAGGCCGGATGGACCCGATTCGGTCAATCGGCTGGTCACATCAATCTCCTTACAATAATTTATTTATGTTTTTACTTTTTCTAAAATGAGTTATCTAAATTCTAAATTGCTGATATATGGGATTGGTGTTGGCTTATGGGTCGCAAAATTCAGCAGGTTTAATTCTTTACTTTTCAATTTGACATTGCATTTTGTTATTGTTGTTGTTTTTTATTTATTATTTCTGAATATTTAATTCCAAAGAATAGTATTAACCATTCCTCTATTCAAAATATTATTCACGATATTTTCCCCCTTCAATTATTTGTGTTACATACTTTGTTTGGACCTTTATTTTGGCAAAATTTAATTATTTGTTCACCCGGTTCCAAAAATGGCTCGATGGTCCCGGTCCAGCCATTTAATGGTCATGTCTTGCCCTCTGTGTTTTCTCGTTCTTGTCTGAAGAGACACAAAGGAACCCTTAATGAAACTGAGGTACAATGGGATGGGATGGGTGGTATGCATGTACCGATGTAGGTTGATGTTTGGGTTCTGGGGTCTTGGATGATAACACTGACGGAGGCACAGAGAAGGCGGTGGCTGATGGGGCAAGGCTTCCTCGGCTTAATGAGGCCACATGTTTGCCGTGTGTGGATACCCGTAAGGATAGAGGACGGGATCCTGGTGGTTGAAACACGCCACTTTGGCCCTTACTTTATCTAAAACGGGCGGTCGGATGGGCCCGGTCCTGATCAATCGGCTGGTCACGCCAAGCCCTTGAACTTGACCTGTTTCCAAAATGTACAACACTAGTACCACTAATATAGGTTCGGTTCAAGAAGGCGGTGGCTTATGGGTCAATCGAGTAGATGAAACTTTAGGCGGTTGAATCGCCAGGTAACCCCTGGCACGAGGCATGCGCCTGTTGAAAAGTACTCTATTCGAGTATCCTGTCTTTGTAGCCCTAGTGTCTGTCACATATGCGGCAGGCATACATCGTTTTGGTGCTGCTCCGAGGTGGGCGGGGAGCAAGGGCAGCGAAACATATACATTAACCATGGTACTTCAAAACGAAAACCCAAAACCAACCAGTACAATAAATAAAAGAAAATTACAACAAGATTCAAGTGATGACGAAGACATTCCAAATAAAATTTTAAACACAAATTCAGATATTTTCCCTAAATTCATTGTCTTGAGCAGTACGAACAAAGAAATGCCTTTAACTAAATTGTCCCCCTTCATTATACAGAAAAAAATCCAATCAGTCGCCGGTACCGTAAAAAAAGTAACAAAAATGAAAAGTGGATGTCTGCTCGTTGAATGCACGAGACAGCAGCAGTCCAAAAATCTTTTGTCTATGACGACAATTATGGACCTTGCTGTCTCTGCGACTCCACACAGAACTCTCAACTATTGTCAAGGTATTATCAGAGATCGAGACCGTGATCTAATTGAAATGTCAGAGGAAGAAATTTGCGACGAACTGAAATCTCAACACGTATCAAAAGTTAAGCGCTTCACTAAAAGATCTGAAAACACAATGATTAAATTGAATACATATCTTTTACAATTTGAACTTCCGAAAACCCCCGATCATATATACGTAGGACCTTACAGAATACGTGTTGACCCTTTCGTTCCTAACCCGACCCGTTGTTTCAAATGCCAAAAGTTTGGACACGGGAAGAGTTCTTGTAGGGGAACAGAAAGGTGTGTCAAGTGTTCTGTTGAGGGACATTCCAGTTTTGAATGTGAAGGGGAAACAAAATGTACAAACTGTGGTGGTAATCACATGGCCAATTCCAGAACTTGTGACGTTTACAAAAAAGAGCTTGAAATCCAAAAAATCAAAGTTGATAAAAATCTGAGTTATCAAGAAGCTCGCAAAATGTTCTCCATCTCTGATAATACAACTCCAAATACTTCCTACGCTGACAAAGTTAAAGGTCCTACAACATCCAGAACACAGAGTGTTCAAACAGTATTTACATGGCCGCACGGCAATGAACTTCCAATCCTTATGTCTACCTTAACTTCATCCAAATCAAGTTCTAAAACTACATTGCAATCCACCAGCTCTTCGCAAACAGAAGCTTCATCTCTTACATTCAACCATTCTGAGATGGCTGACATACACCTCAACTCGCACGTTGAGAAAAAGATGCGCGAAGAGCTCGGGAGAAAACTCGAAACAACCTCTAACAAATCTGCGAATGCTGCTTCAAATGCAAAAACTCAATCCTCAACACAACAGCCTTCAACTTCCTCTAATAAACAGTCGTCGTCTCAGAAGTCTGCCAATAAACAGTCTTCACCTAAAAAGTCAAACAAACAGTCTTCGTCATCACAACAACAAAGTAAACGTTCGTCTTCAGCTGAAAAATTCAAGCAGAACACTGGCCGCTTAAAAAAAGCTGAAAAACACTTAGTAAAGTTTCAGACGCTGTCATCAGAATATTGTGATGATGACAGCCAAATGGAAGTAACCCCAGATGATTATTCTGAATCAGTCTGGGGTGACCCCATTTCAGATGTCTCTGTGCGGAGGAATAGGAGCTCTTCCCCACAGGCGGGGCATAGTTCCAAATTTTCTCCTATTCGTCCGCCCAGAAAATGAGTAACATAATTCAATGGAATTGTCGGGGTTTAAAAACTAACCTTATTGAACTATCGTTGCTGGTACAGGCATTCCTTCCTGTTGCCTTTTGTCTTCAGGAAACTCACTTAAAGGAAAACGATTCTATAAATGTTAAAAACTATAGTCTATACAGTACTTATGTTGGAAAGGACGAAAGAGCCGCAGGCGGCTCTTCGATCCTTGTTAGAAATAACATCATACACAGTCAAGTTAATCTAACAACAAATCTGCAAGCCGTCGCTGTCCGAGCTTCTCTTGGAAAAACTGTTACCATATGTTCAATATATATTCCTCCAAATTCTGCCTTCGATTCTCAAGAACTCAGATCTTTAATCAGTCAGTTGCCAACTCCTTTTCTCCTGCTTGGAGATTTTAATGCTCACAACCCCATTTGGGGTAGCCATTTGCAAAATGATAAAGGCAAGAAAATTGAAGATTTACTAAATCAGGAAGGATTGTGTGTATTCAACGATGGCTCTGATACTTACCTTCATCCGGGGAATGGTTGTTACTCGGCTATTGATTTAACAATCTGTGACCCTTCGATATTGCTGGACTACTCATGGCGCGTCCATGATGATTTATGTGGAAGTGACCACTTTCCAATTATACTTGAAGATATGTTTCCTACTTCATCCGAGAGAGTTGCTCGCTGGAAATTTGACAAAGCCAACTGGCCTTTGTTCGAGCAACTCTGTCGAGATGAACTTAAAACAGGTGATTTCGATAATGTTAGTGATCCAGTCCTTAAATTCAACGAAAGATTGGTATCGATAGCCGAGAGAACCATTCCTAAAACCTCGACAAGTCCAAAACAACCCAGCAAACCGTGGTTTGATGATGATTGTGAGGAAGTGAAGAAAAACAGGAAGAAGGCCGAACGACGATTCAATCTACATCCAACCCAGGATAATTTAAGTAATTTCCGAATATTCCGTGCGAAAGCCGAACATTTAAACAAAAGAGACGAAAGTGTTGGCAAAATTTTGTCTCAAAAATAAACTCTCATACTCCTATGAACAAAGTTTGGAATTTTATACAAAAAATTAATGGAAAAAACAAGAAAACTAATCTTCACCATCTGAAAGATGGTCAGACTCTTTTAACGTCAGAAAATGATATCTCCCAAAAACTTGGAGAAACCTTTTCAAAAAATTCTTCTACTACAAATTACTCTCAGGAATTTCAACGTATTAAAAACCGAACCGAAAAAACCAAACTTAACTTTAGATCGAACAATTCAGAAGACTACAACCGCCCTTTCTCTATGGATGAACTAAACAATTCTTTGGCAAAAGCTCATGATACAGCTTGTGGCCCTGATGACATACATTATAAACTTCTTAAACATCTTCCTGATACATCATTACAGACACTTTTGGTGATACTTAATAACATTTGGGAAACTGGTGACTTGCCCTCTTTATGGAAGCTGGCCACAGTTGTCCCTATTCCAAAACCTGGGAAGGATCATTTTGAATCGTCGAATTATCGGCCAATTGCCCTCACAAGTTGCGTATGCAAGACTATGGAGCGGATGATCAACGACCGCCTTGTCTGGTTCCTTGAGACGAATGGTCTCCTGTCCAATATACAGTGTGGGTTCCGGCAGGGCAGAAGCACGTTAGATCATCTTGTTCGCTTTGAGTCTTTCATACGCAACGGGTTTGCTAAAGGTGAACACGTGGTGTCGGTCTTTTTCGACCTAGAAAAAGCATACGACACCACTTGGAAATATGGAATTTTAAAAGACTTAAATGATATGGGGTTGAAAGGTAGATTGCCCTCATTTATTGATAATTTCTTGTCAGACAGACAGTTTAGAGTCAAGGTTAATACAACAATGTCTGACCCTTTTGAACAAGAGATGGGTGTCCCTCAGGGGAGTATCCTCTCTGTTACTCTATTCAGTATTAAAATAAATAGTTTGGCTAAAACATTACAAACGAATGTTGAGGGCTCGCTTTATGTTGATGATTTTCTTATATGCTATAGAGGTAAAAATATGAACAACATAGAAAGACAACTACAATTATCTTTGAATAAAATTGAAAAATGGGCTATGGAAAATGGTTTTAAATTTTCCAACTCCAAAACAGTATGTATGCATTTTTGCAATAAACGAAAACTGCATTTGGACCCCGAACTAAAAATTTATAATTCTCCGATTAAAGTAGTCAAAGAAAAAAAATTTCTAGGTATTCTGTTTGACAATAAACTTACCTTTCTACCCCATATCAAAATGCTTAAAGCTAAATGCTTGAAAGCATTGGATATTTTAAAAGTTGTTTCCAGCACTGACTGGGGTGCTGATAAAAACATATTGTTAAATTTATATCGATCACTTGTACGATCAAAACTTGATTATGGATCAATTATATATGGATTTGCTCGCAAATCCTACATACAAATTTTAGATACTGTTCACCACCAAGGCCTACGTTTGGCCTTGGGGGCGTTCAGAACGTCTCCTGTGGAGAGTTTATATGTAGAGGCGAACGAACCGTCTCTTTATAATCGTCGGATAAAACTTGGTTTACAATACTTAACCAAGCTAAAAGCATATCCTTCAAATCCTGCCTACGACTGTGTTTTCAAACCACTCTATGAGGACATATTTGAACAACATGAAAATAAAATTCCTCTATTTGGTATTCGGATGAAACCACATATTTCTGGTTCTAACTTAAACCTTGATGAAATAGCCCCTATCAATATACCTCAATCGCCACCTTGGCTTGTACCCAAACCTAAATTTATTTTTGACCTCAAAAAACATAAAAAGTGTGAAACAAACCCAATTATAATTCAGCAACATTTTGCTGAAATAAAATCAAAATTTGCATTTCATGACTCAATTTATACTGATGGATCCAAGGACGGGGACAAAGTGGCTGCCGCAGCAGTCCATGGGCAGCAGGCAGCAACTCTCCGTCTTCCATCTTCCAGTTCAATATTTACAGCAGAAGCTAGAGCTATCATTCTTGCTTTGAAATTTGTCAGAACGTCTGATAAACTGAAATTCCTTATATGCTCAGATTCTCTTTCATGTTTATTGGCTATAGAAGGTCAGAAATATAAAAACCCTTTAATTGCCCATATTATTGAATTCTATAAAAGACTTGTACAAATGGGCAAAGAAATAGTTTTTATCTGGATACCAAGTCATATTGGTATCCGAGGAAACACAGTCGTAGATATTATAGCGAAGGATGCTTTAGATGACCCAATTACTAATATGTCAGTGCCTTATACGGATTTTAAACTTTTGATTTATAAATATGTTTTACGTCTATGGCAGTCCCAGTGGGATCTGCTGACAGAAAATAAATTACATGCTATTGAGCCAACTGTTGGCAAAAATGTTTTTTCGTTCGGCAGAAGCCGAAGAGAACAAGTGATTTTAACTAGATGTCGCATTGGCCACACCAGGACGACTCATTCTTTTATTTTAGAGAATGAGCCACCTCCTGAGTGTATTCCGTGCCAATGTCGACACACTGTGAAACACCTTTTAATAGACTGTGTGGATAAATCCGACATAATTTGTCGTTACTACACAGTCAATAATATGAAAGATTTATTTACAGTGGTCGCTGGCGACCGTCTTTTACAATATTTGAAAGACGTAGGGCTGTACTCCAGAATATAGACTATTTTACTATGTTCTTGAGTATAGTCATTGGTCATCATCTTAAACTTTGTTATTGTTAATTGACGTGTTTTTATATAAGATGATATCTTTTACTGAATATTTTATGTATATTGACTTTGATGAATAGCGTATCTGTGATATTATTAGTGTATCTGTGATATTATTTCTAAATGAAAGTTCGACTGTGATATCAGTTTTACTGTTTATTCTGCCCTCAATATTTTATTTGTAAATATTCTATTGATTTTAGGTATTGTTTGACATTTTAATCAGTTCGAGTCTAATTAGTTCTCGCCGTGATATTGGCTGCAATATCGCCAGCACGGCGTTAAACAACAACCAATCAATCAATCAATCCTCTGAAACCGTAAAGCCAAATGAACTGATTTTTGGTATGGATGATCTATGGAAGGTCCTTTACAAAGTTTGCATAATTCATCATGGTCTGTGAAACAAAATGACCGCCATGAGCATTTATATGTTCTGACTGGTTGAAATGTAAAACTTCTCCTTACAAACCGTTACAAAATTTGCATCAATCAGCCTGGTCCGTGAAACAAAATGGCTGCCATGAGCATTTACATGTTCTGCTTGGTCAAAATTTTAAACTTCTCCTCTGAAACCTTAAAGCCAAATGAACTGATTTTTGGTATGGAGCATCTATGGAAGGTCCTTCAGGAAGTTTGCATAAATCTTCCTGGTCAGTGAAACAAAATGGCCGTCATGAGCATTTACATTGGTCGAAATTTAATAAAAGTTCTCCTTTGAAACCGTAAAGCCAAATGAACTGATTTTTGGTATGGAGCATCTATGGAAGATCTGTTACAAACTTTGCATAAATCTTTCTAGTCCGTGAAACAAAATTGCCACCAGAAACCTTTACATGTTCTGATCGGTCAAAATTTAAAACTTCTCCTCTGAAACCGTTTGGCCAATGAACTTACACTTGGTATGAAGCATTTATAGAAGATCATTTACAAAGTTTCCAGAAATCAATCTAGTCTGACAAATCAAAAGTTTGTGACTGCCAGGTGAGCGATACAACTTCTGGTGTACAATCAACTCGTTTTATTTGATCAGATAATCGTGCTCGTCTAACTTCATGCCCTTTGCATTCATCTGTCTCTTGACAGCTGCAACTTGCATCTCGATAAACTATTGTATGGTCATTTGAAAAAAAGATGTGATGTAGTTTCTTTGTTCCATGTACAGGTTCTAGTTTAGTTTTGTCATGTTGCTTTTGTTTCAATATTATTTCTTCATCTGGTATAAAGATACAGATTGTCTCACTGTTATTCATTTCATCTACAAAGTTTTGCGCTGAGGTTATGTCTTTCCCATATTTGACTTTGTTATCTGCATTTCTTTTCAAAGCTCCGCCTACAGCATCAGGAACACCTTTCCCATGGCCAGCTTCAAAAAAGTTCCACATGACCCTGTTATATCCTAATTTATAAGGTTCTTCACATGCAAAATAAAAATTTCCCATCTGTCGATATTGTGTTGTTGGGCCGTCACTAAAAAATTCCAGACACTTGATTCCAGGGTTTTTTGTCTTGATCACAGTTAAAAGGGTTTTAGATGAGACCAAATGGCAGCTGGGCCATGGTTTAAATTTTCGGAAACTGTATAAAATGTATGTGAAACTTGGTTAATACCAGTAAAGTAGACTCCTGTATGGAGGGACAACTGCTTCTTTGAGGCACCAAAGTGCATGCTCTGAATTTCAGATGCCATCTTGCATACGTAATTTTCCGAAAAATCGATATGTATGATGCATTCATCTTCTTTTAATGACTCTCTTTTCTGTCTAAAGAATTGTACTGATTTCTGATGGTAAAAATATGCTTTTTGTATCTGACAAGTTGATCCTCAAACTTATCTACTAAATTATCAACGGACCCAGATTTAGTTTTTTTTATTGTGATGCTGATATCCTTTTCTTGGAAGGTTTTCCCAACTTTTATTTTACGTGTTTGTTTTTAAAGTCCATTCAAACCATTCGATATCGTCGTGTTCCAGGTCTTTATCAAACTGTAATCTACTTTCCTTGCATTCATCACATTATCCAAACATACAGTCTTTCCTTTCAATGTTTCGTCCTGGACGTTAAACAACAATTCATCTATCCTTTCAATGTTACAGCAGAAACTTTCAACTAATTTCTCGAAGTTGTCATTCTTTATTGCTTCTTTCTTTTTTAAGGCACTGTACATAAACTGTGTGTTCTCACACAATTTACAAAGGCAAGTATTCCTGTCCCCGTCAGTGGGAAACACTACCCCAAAAGGCCGCAGTCTACTAAAAGTGGTAAAACTAACTCTAGGTGAATTAGGCTGGGACAGGTATTTCATATAAGATTTTGCATAGTATCATTAAGAATTCGTCGCTGCTTTTTTATCTTTTTAAATGTTACAGTTTGCTTTATGCCAGTTGTTACTCTTGGCACATCATCTCGCTCATAAAAATCTCTAACAGGTTTGCAGATTCTTTTAGACAAAGATGTTCTTGCCTTTAACTTATTCCTTGTATCTATTCCACACATCTTCAAGGCTGCTGTTTTTACCTTATATTTCCTAAGAATAGTTCCAGATAAAATTTTGGCAATTTGCCGTTTTTCTCCTTTCTTATGGTTTTTTTTAATAAGATTCCTTTAATTGGTCTTACAATGCATTATGAAAAATCCAGCTTTTCCTGACATCTTTTTTCGAGAAAGTTCTGACAAGTTTTCTTGTTTTTGACCTTGGGGTATCTGGACTCAGAGGTTTATTCTTTTCCTTTCTCTGTACCATTTCCTCTTAAAAATTTCAGTTCTTATCTTCATTTCGTCTATCTTTTTCTTTAGTAATTTATTATCCCTGTAGCATTTAGCAATATCTCTTTTCTTTTTTTTGAACTTTGTAATTTCTGTTGTCAACATCATTTCTAGCTGGAGAATTAGGAGGGGTTAAAGTCATTGGCTGTTGTTCTTGATTCTATCTTTTCTATTTTGATTTCTCACAGCACGTTTCTCCCTTTCTGTCATACTACTGATACTCTTTTTCTTTCCAGCTGCTTTATCTTTCTGGTATTTTTCTCTTTCTTTTCTTAGGTATTCCTGGCGCTTGTTTGGGTCTTTCTTTCTGTTTCGGCGAAATTTACGTTGCCTTTCAGCATTTGACATTGCCATTTTGCCAAGAAATATAAATAATTCATACACTGTATTATGGTATTGATGTAATATGAATTTGAAAAGAAAGAATACTTTATATTTCAAAATATCTTAATTCAATTTCAAAACACATACATAAAGTTGTTTTTGTTGTTGTTTTTGGATTAATACTAAGGTAAAGATGAAACTGGCAGTATTCTTCACAAATTAGAATTATTTCATTTTAATTTTTTTTTTCATTTGTATTACAAAAATGTTAGAATTTCCTTCCCGTAACAATGTATTGGAGATTGCAAAAATAACAAATTGTGGTATATTACATTAAAAGCAATAACTTGGCAAAAAGCCAAACACATGAGAATGAAAAGTAAGGATGACAGAGTATCTGAGATCTTTCTAATATTCATTTTTATTTCCCTATTATATGTCATTACTGTTACAAAAAAATGTTATTCCTGTAACGTAAAAAACAAATTTACCATTTTGTATGCTAGTTGCCGAAAACCAATTGTTGTTCTTTAAAACAACATATGATAAGTATAAATAATCATTCAGGACACTATTATTTTTATAATTCTTAATTCATACTGATGTTTCTTGATTTTTTTTGTAATAAATATCCTTCCTGTAACAAAACACTGTTACAGGAAGGACATATTCACACTAATTTAGTAATAAATAATAAAAGCTCCCCTATGGGGAATCCCCTGATGCTATTATATTTTCTGCAACTTACGAGCTTTACAACCATTAAAAGAATTCGTATGTGGATTTTTCTATGTATTAGCAATCTGCGTTACAGAAAAGACATGGGAAAAAAATATACTTTTATATTTCTCTTACCAGATATTGTGTCAAATTCTTCTCAGTTGTATAAACTTGTAGCACATGGCACCATCAAAGACAGGAAGTCTAGAGGGAGGTAACTGGAAATCTCAGCTTCAGTATCTCAAGGGATCTTTTATTATTTTACATCTTTATAGAATGTTACAGGAAGGACAAAATCTAGGAACAGTATAAAATGTTATTATTTTACATCTTTATAAAATGTTACAGGAAGGACAAAAAATCTAGGAACAGTATAAAATGGTTTAAAATCCTGCATGTCCCCAGTTTCTTTTACTTAATATTTTAAATGTTTGTCTTGTATTGGTATTTAACTATTATTCAGGCCATTAAAAAATATTGCTTGATGCATTTTTGACATCTTTGGATAAAAAACACTTTGTTAAATGAAGATTGTGACAGCTAAATTTGGTCTTGTGATTGGAATAATTTTTTTCAAAGAAGATATCAATGCTGAAAAACTTTTGATATAAACTAAAGTCTGCGCAGTGTTCTATACAGTAATATATAATTAATTTTTTGAAATTTACCCCCTTTTTACACCAATGACAAGAATTTTGACGAATTTTGATAATCACTCATATACAAATGGTACCGATATTTTATGGCTGCCTACATTAAATCTGGTCACTTTTCAATAGCTGCATAGGTAGTATTTTACCTGTAATGACTCATTTTCTCAACCTAAGTCATCCTTTGATCCTGATAGCTAATGTCCAGAAGTCACCTGATCAATTTTTATAATTGACGAATTTACCTATATATAAATATATATATATCAATAAAATTCCAACACAATCGGATTTTCACGATATATTAAATATATACATGTAAAAACATCACTAGCGCTTACATGGCTGCTGTCAATCTTATGACAACGGTGGTTAATGGTAACGTTATAAATATTGTTACGTTACAATACCTATGTTATAGACGTCCATTCGTTTATAACATATCTTTATTATTTTGCTTCTTATGCATTGTTATACATTAATTATTGGATATGTTGTTCATCAAGGTTCATATTTATTTCCCCTTCTATTATTGTAACGTCACAATATTTATAACGTTACCATTAACCACCGTTGTCGTATACAATTATCACCTGAAGATTGGCAGCAGCCATGAAAGCGCTAGTGATGTTTTTACATGTATTTATTTAATATATCGTGAAAATCCGATTGTGTTGGAATTTTATTGATTAATATATACTTCTGTATACAAGATTGAATTTTTTTACCTATAAACCCAAATTATATTTTTTTCGTGATTTGTGGTTGAATAAAAAACTCATATTTTTAAAATGAAAAAATCAGGTTAATAGAACTGAAGTTTGTTCTACATATTTAAGGAATTTGTTGATTTTGTGTCTCATTATCTTGCCATATTTTTTAAAAGTCAATGAATTGACTGTTTAACAGTCTAATGAACAATGATGAAGTACTAAAATCTACTTGATATATTGACTAAAAAATCCTATTTGTATATTAAACTAATATGCACTAAAATAATTATGAGACATAATTATTGAAAAATTCACATTATACAAAGTTCTTATGGTGTCTATTCATACATGCATTTCATTTTACTGAGTATTTGTTGTCTTCAAAATGAGATTTCGAATAGGTATCTTATTTCACGTGGTTGTATTGACAAATTTATTCATCATTTCTTCTTTATCAAAAGGAATGCTGGAATCTAAGCCCATGGCTTCAAACATTTTGTGCACTTGAGGAGCAAACAAGGTTACCTTTTTAGCAAAATTATCACCTTCTAATAAAGCAGTTACTCTTAAGTATATTTTGGTGTTTCCTGCTTTGTACCTGCCATGACAGTTTTTGCAATACATATAATAACTCTCCACACCTTCTTTCAATATGATTAGCTTTGTATTGCTACATGATACTTTTGGGCGAGCCAAATATGTATCTTCTTCAAACAGGGCAGTAATTGATCCAACTGGCATTTGCATATCTGCAGCTTCGTCATCATTATCTTCATCAGAGCTCACATCAAAGGTCAGCCATTAGAAACAAATACAAAGTGTTTAGTTTCAGAGCAACCAAGCTGCGGATACAATCACAGTCACCGGTGCGCTTTACTGTCATGGTCAAATCAATAATTCAAAGAAATGTAAATTGAATTTGAGGAAAATAACGATGGCAAGCAATGCAGAATCGTGTTCAGTAGTAAATATTTGGAAGCTGAACCTGAAGAGAAGATATTTAGTGTCGTCAAACATGACAGAACATTTGAAAAATTCGAATCTTTATACGTTTGCCCAGGAAAAATGCTGGAAAAAGCCTTGGCAACCAAGGAAGATGGTCCTTGGACTTGCCTTGATGACGACTTTGTGGACCTATACAAGGCAGAAATGGGTGTACTTTTACGAACTTTCCCCGACACTAAATACATGAGGTTGAGATCTGTTGAGCCTGAACCACCTGAAGGTGCACAAAATGACATGGAGACTACAGAGTCGACTGAAGCAGCTCCAAAACGAAATGCTTTCGAGATCATGATGAGAACACAAGAAAATCTTAACAAAAAATCTTTGCCTGTAAAAAACACCAGCAGGTAGGGTGTCTGTCATCTTTAAGAATTGGTGTATGATTCATTGTCCTATAAAATGAATCTGACCAGCACCATTCTTTTTCTTCATTACGGGGGCAACCAGTTGATTCTGAGGGGATAGGGCTAGAAGTGTTTGGAAATAAATTTCTTGGCCATGATTAATTTTAAAGTAAATATTTTGGACTGCACCTCCAAGAAAATAATAAATATCCTGGCCTCCAGAATCCAATGAAACTTGCCCTCATGTAGTAAAACCGTCAAAAAATTTTCTGACCCACAAAATTTAAAAAATGAATATTCTGGTCCGGACAAAACTGTCAGGCTCCCCCCTCAGAATGAAATGGTTGTCGCTTCGGAGGGACGACAATTTGAACATGAAAAAGGGGGCCTGGAAGTTTTCTGGCCTGAACAGAGTTGAAAAAAATGAATATTCTGGCCTTCACATTCCACAGTATGGTAAAAAGAAAATGAATATCTATTAACCCTTTGTCAGTTGAAAATAAATTTTCTGACCAACCAAATATTGAAAATACAAATATATTCTGTCCCGACGGTTTGCCAGCCTCCCCTCAAAATCCAATGGTAGTCCGTAAACCTTGAGCAACAAAAGTTGAAAGTGGGTGGTATAGGGTTATTTTTGTGTACCATATTTGACAATTTATATTTATATCGTTCCATTGTGACATTTGAATAATCAATTTTTAATATATACCTATATCTGTGGAAGACGTGTTTTTCGTGCGACAGGATCTGCTTTAATATATCATTTTTTCAATAAATCTACTTGTAATATAAAAATTCCCATTCATTGAGCGTGAAAGACGTGTAGCTGTATTCAAATCTCAAGGTTCAGAAAACAAAAAAGTATTATGCATACACAAAAACATAAATCAATACAATATATATTTAAAGTTCATTTATATGTTTGTACTTCAGCTTCCAGTTATTCCCTTTAATATTTGTATACATTCTACATTCAAAGTATGTGGGCATTTTTATTTTTATACCCCCGCTCCGTAGGAGAAGGGGTATACTGTTTTACCCTTGTCCGTCCGGCCCGGAAATCTTTCGTCAAGGATTTCTCAGCTTGTGTAAGTAGTAATGATTTGATATTTGGTCTGAAGCTTTGGTATGGAGAGTTGTACCATGTCTCCCCTTTTCAAGTCCCTCACTGATCTACTTCCTGTTTGCCGATAACTTTGATTTTTTTATATTATAGCCATATATTTAAATTTTTCGTCAAGGATTTTTGTATGTAGTAATGATTTGATATTTGGTCTGAAGCTTTGTTATGACTAGTTGTACTGTGTCTCCATTTTTACGTTCATCACTCATCTACTTCCTGTTTGCCGATATCTTTTGATTTTTTCATTATTTCTTAAGGATCATATCATTGTGTCCATACTTCTATTGTGTCCACACTTGTACTATGTCCACACCTGTATTGTGCCCTTGCACTTACCATATTGATTTAGGGTTCACTGAGTGGGGGTATAACTGGCTGCCATTCAGCGACATCTCTTGTTTGTTACATGTACATTTTATTCAGACAATGTCCTTTTTTATTGCAGTAGTGGTGTGTCTACTGGGCTATCACGTTAAGACGAACTGTACAACGATTTGGTAGATTGGTTTGATGAGAAAAAGCTACTCTTAAGCAATGCTAAATCAGATGGCAGTTATGTGACTCAGGTACTTCATTTTTAAAATTTAACTTTGAGGTTTAAGTTTGATTTAACATTGACATTCGAGTTGTCTTGATATTATAATTTTATGTCAGAATATTCAATGTACATTTTTGTACATCCTCGGAGGAAATATCACAAGCAAAATCAAATAGAGTTAATGCCAATCTCGATAGAAAGTAAAATCATATGGAGTAAATGTGTATGTACATGTATTATATTTTAGATAACAAGAAAAATAAACGGAAATGGTGAGCTGTCAAAAGTGGCGTAAGACGACTAGAATGTATGAAATACACAAGTCAAACAAAACCAAATACAAAATCGCAAAAAACAACAAACTAAAAAGTAAAAAATACTCAACGTTTCGACCAATATGGTCTTGATCACGAGTGTGTAAAAAATAAATAGGTGAAAATTTATTTTTATTTTTATTTTTTACACACTTGTGATCAAGACCATATTGGTCGAAACGTTGAGTATTTTTTACTCTTTAGTAAAAAAAAATTCCTACCTACCCTACCTAGTGATTTTTTACATGTTACCCTAAACACTCATTTTTTTTGGCCTAAAGAAAATTATTTAAGATCTCAAATCTATTTTTAAAGACCTTTTATTTGATATGCCTCCGTAATTTAAGAACTTCGGCTTTTGGTATATTTGGACCACAAAAACTGGTCCCACCCAACTTTTATAAATATTTTATAACCTTTATAGGGGTTTATCTTGGTATTTTTGGACCGGTACGTTTTTAACCACTTTGGGAAGTTTTAATGCATGAATTGGTCATTAAGGGATTGGGAATCAAAAGGGGTGCAAGTCATATTTTCGGGAATTCTGCATGATTTTGAAATAATTTTCATTGGGAGTGGGTCTTTTTACAGAACCCCGTCGAATGCTAATAAAATCCATGCTATATAGCATGACTAAGATACAAAAATGTTCTCTTTTGGTCCATTTGTACCCTGTTCTTGGACTCTGATCACCATCCTAGTTTGACCATAAAAATAAAAGATCTTGAATCTATACACTACTATCTTTAATTTGATATACAACATGACTATGGTTCAAGAGAAATGAAGTTTAGGTCCGTTTGGACCTTGGGTCTAGATCCAACATTACAATTGGGTCCAAAAAATATGAAGTCTGATTTAACACTTTAAAACCTTTCATTTGATAACAGTATACCTATGATTGAAGAACTTTGCAATTAGACCTTTCATTTGATATATCAAATGCCTGATTCAAATTGTTTGATCGGACCAGGTCCACCATCTTGATACGGTAGCAAATTTAAATCTAAAATCTACACTTCAAGGCCTTCAATTTGATATACGACAGTAATAAGATTCAAGACCCCAAATTACGCTTACTATTATTGTCTATTTTATTTAGTTTTTTTTTAATAAAAATAGTTTTATATACGTTAACACATTTTGATTTTAATTCTTCTTTTGTTGACTTCGTATATCACATTTACCTAAAATTTTGGTAAAGAGAGAGATCAAGATTACTGTCTTGAATCCGCGTAATGGGATTTTGGTCGGTTAATCCTTAAACATTATTTGTTATCAGATTTAAAATTACCTAGCAATGTCAAATTCGCCGAGTCGTTCCTCAAAACATAAAATATGTTATGAATTTTATTCAAATCCCGAACATGCAGCCCAAAGCTACTTTGCTATTGAAAATCCTAGCAAAATTTGCTTGCGTGACACGCACGCATCTATGCCACAGATAGTGTGACCTGCAGGCACCTTCAAAATTGGTTCATGATTCAGATAAATAGCAATGTGACCTGCAGGCATATCAATTGGCAAATCCAGAAATATTTATTCTTTAATTGTATAAACATCGTATTTGACAAAAGATTATTTCTATACTACAATTAACTTCGCATAAATCCACCTACATTTACCTTTTCTGGACCGTTACAGTAACTTTCACTATGCACTTATCCTAACTTCGCACTGAAGATGTCCACCGGTAATACGCCTAGGTATACGTGGAACTACTTTTTATTAGTGGTGAATGGCAGTAACCCCTCACATAAGCTTTTAGCTTCGCGCGCTTAGCACCGGAAGTGAAGAACGCGTGCAAATTTGGACGGTTCCATGTTCACGAGAGGGTTGAATTTGAACGCTGAACAGTAGATGGGCAAAAGGAAACAATCCAATGAAGGTTTGGCGAGAAATAAAGACTGCGG
The DNA here is from genome assembly GCA_028015205.1 of Mytilisepta virgata. Taxonomy (NCBI): domain Eukaryota; kingdom Metazoa; phylum Mollusca; class Bivalvia; order Mytilida; family Mytilidae; genus Mytilisepta; species Mytilisepta virgata. The sequence continues at coordinate 33,190,555 of CM051512.1, forward strand.
TTTTAAGAATTGCGGCAGACTTTAAAAGAGAGGCAAACAGAAGAGCTCCTGAATATGGCTACGACAAGATTGCCTACGGGATAATCAAGGCAATTGGATTGAATAGGACATCAGTCTATGATGATCTACGAGAAACCCTTCAGTTATGAGCATAAAATTATATTTTTTTCATTTTGATGATATGACCTGATTAATATGATTCCAGAATCATTTAACACGTTAAAAGTTGGTATAGGTAATGATGTAAACAAATCTATAAATAAACCGATTAGTAAGCATCGTCTGTCGGCCACGTTGCAGAGCAACAAAACAATCTATTTATAAATAACTCTACGGTCATACGCCTGGAAAATAAATTTTCACACGCTGTTGTGTAATATTAATAGAGATGCAATTTATAATTCATAAGCAATTTAATTAGAAAGTGTAATAAAAAGTTTATTTTTTATGAAACTATACAATCAGACTGTTATATACAGTTTCAGTTTCATATATATATTTTTTTAGTAAGGAAACTTAATAGTTTCACGATAATAAACAATGTATTAATAATAACGAAACAAAAACATCAGTAAAAATTAACTCTTGAGAATAAGCCAAAATCAATTATAGGGTATAATCTTCAGATAGATAGATATATATTTAGTAATACAAACAGCACTTACCAGCGTTCTTTTCTTGTATTTTGTGGAATGAGCACGTGTTGAGGTTCTTGGAACAGATGTGAGGAGCGGAAAGGGAAACGAGCAATAACAGTACACAAAAACGATTGCTTGATAATGTTGAGTTTCAATGAGCTCGTTGTCGAGGACAACGTGTCCCGGCTGAAAAGTTACGGGAAAGAAAACGAGCAATAACCATTCACAAAAACGATGCTTGATAATTAGGTGTGTGTACAATAAATTATACAGACTCCTGTTCACGGCCTCATTTACCACTCGGAATACTTCTCAACTTTTCATGCGTTAAACTAGATTTTAGAGTTCAAAGTTCATCATAACGTACTATTTCGAAGAGCCCATTGCACAATCATATACTCGCCAATATATCCTTAATGTATTTTTACATCCTATAAATAGATCTATGATTAGACCTGAAAATGTGTTATTTAAAACTGTGTTTTGCATGAATATAAACAAGCATGAATAAAAAAGTATGTCAATTATGTAAGCAGCCATACTAATAATATAGGACTTTTAAATGCACAAAGAGGGACATAATTTAGGAATGGTAAAAATGAAAATTTCTTGTAAAGACATTAAATTGTTTTATAACACTTTGTATCAGTTTGATAACAACAAACTTAAATAAAAAATAAGAGAATGGAAACCAACTATAATATAATAAAAAACTAAGTATGTTGCGAAACAGCTCATGCGACAATAGATAACAAGAAAAATAAATGGAAAGGGTGAGCTGTCAAAAGGGGCGTTTATTTTTTACATACTCGTGATCAAGACCATATTGGTCGAAACGTTGAGTATTTTTAACTTTTTAGTTTGTTGTTGTTTTACGATTTTATATTTGTTTTTGTTCGACTTGTGTTTTCATACATTTTAGTCGTTTTACGCCCCTTTTGACAGCTCACCATTTCCATTTATTTTTCTTGTTATAATGTAATAAAAATGTTATTTGGATGATGATGGACAAGAGCTAACCTAAAGTCAATATTTCTTGTACATAAGCAGGAGGAAAATAGTCTTGATCTGTTTTAAAGGAAAACTTAGTAATTGTTAATTAAGTAAAAATAAAGTATGACTAATTTATTTTATGAATTGTAATGTGAAATTACCCGTAGGAAATACACGACACGTACTCCAGCCAGAAATGAACAGTACCAAGAAACGTACTTTTAATTTTAATTCATTGAGACTTTTCTTTGAATTGCTAATAATTTCCAGGATTTGCAGACTTCTCTCGAAGTGGACAACTGACAGCAGGAAACGCCTTCCTTACGAGACAATTTAACAACAATGGGTTGTGTGCATGTATCTAATAGGTTGATGTTTAGGTTCCGGGGTCTTGGATGATGACCACTGACGTAAACACGGAGAACGCAGTGGCTCATGGGTCAAGGCTTCCTCGGCTTAAAAAGGCCACATGTTTGCCGTGTGTGGATACCCATAGGATAGAGGACGGGATCCTGGTGGCTGAAACCCCTAACGTTGGCCCTTTATCTGAAACGGTCGGTGGGATGGCCCGGTCCTGATCAATGGGATGGTCACGCCAAGCCCTTGAACTTGTCCTGTTTCCAAAATGTACAACAATAGTACCATTTACATAGGTTGGGTTCACGAAAGCGGTGGCGCATGGGTCAATCGTTTAGATTACACTTTGGGTGGTTGTCTTGCCGGGCAACCCTGGCACAAGGCTTGCGCACATTAAGAGATACTCTATGCGAGTATCTTACACGTGTCTTTATCAATCAAGTCATTTATACTGCAATGATTTTCACTATCATGGGGTGATGATTAGTCCAAAATGAGTCGTTTTTTCTTTGAATATTTTCCTTCTGCTACCCATAAAGGGCTCACGTGGTAAACTATCAAGCGTATTGAAATTATTGCAGATTTCTTTTCCATTCTGAAAGAAACGGTTTCTTTCTCGTTTTTCCGTAGTCTGATTTACGTTAGGAGAGACTGTCCTGTTTGTGTCGGCGCGACTTCGGTTCTGTTTTTTCCTGATAACTGTAGAGGACAGAATTTGGTACTATGATCAATCATGTTGCACAGTTTACAAACATTTATTTCTACGCATGCAACAATCAACGATATCAAATCTCTGTCACGTTTACTCCAATCTACTTTGATATGCACATCTTGTAATAAAGTCGCTGCTCTAGCGGAAAGGAGCTTATGATAGTCACACATTTTTTGTCCGTAGAAATTACTTATTTCTATGATATCTTCCTCGTATGCGTCAAACTCGAATCTACGACCAGGAAAAACTAAACATAACGCGCTTGTATTTTCCGAATGCTAGTATAAACTCTTGAATTGTGAGTTGGCGACTCAAACGTGGATGCGGTTTACTAGCCAAATTGATTTCCACGCCTTTGTAAGTGACAAAATGCGAACGAGGACTCAACAAAGCAGCAAGATTAACATCCTTACCCTGTATTATCTGTTTCTGGATTGACCCACAAACAATGTCGACGTTTGGGAAATCATCAAAGCGAATTCCTGCTCTATTATATTCATTGTCAAACGAATCTGGTTGTATTGCCATATCAATGGTTCCGGAATACGACTGATGTAAGCTAAAGTTACAATTTGCGTCGTTACTTTTCTCCTTTATTAACGAATTCACAGTATCGTGCAGACCTGAAACACACTTGGAAACGGTGTCATCATCATTGTCGTATTATCCGTGGCACTTGTTCCGTGTGGTATTTGTGATGCAGTGTTTATACTCTCATTAGCTTTATCGGTCGTATTGTTACATCTGAACGGGCTGAAACTCTTCTCTCTGTTTTCATTAGTTCTCTGTTTTCATTAGAATCTCCGACTGGGACACTTTTATTCCCAACGTTTTCACGATAGAGTTTTTTCCTTAAACTGTTGGCACTTTATTACCTAATTTGAGCAGTTCCTTTGCTATATCACTTTTGTCCATTTTTCCGAATCTTCCGTTGCATGCCCTTCCTTACTATACGGAGAAAAACGAGACTTTCGTTTCGATCTATAGGATTTTCCACGTGAAGACATGTTCAAAAGTAAAACATATCAATAAAAGTGTCTGTTCTTGAATAGCATAAAACGTTGATTTGTGTTATTCACTAAGACAGTATCTAATCCGAGAAAAAGTTATCTCATGTTAATTATCTTTAAAAACTGCTAAAAGAAATTGATATGACTTCGACAGCAATGCACTATAGACTAACTATCAGACGAATTTTACCTGCAGGCTTTTCCATGTTGTGATTAATGATAATGTGTTACTGTTGAATAAGCTGGCACGAAGAGAAGGAAGGGCCTGTCATATTTAACCGCAGCTGCCTGTAGACGATTGATAGATGAAATTGAAATTGTATGAGTTTTTCGACCTCTCTTTAAACCACGATTAAACCAAAAGCTATAATCTTCCAAACATGTGATTTCTATTTAAAAAAAAGAACAAAATTCAAAAAACATTACATACCAAGAAGCTCGAAAATTGTTCTCTGTCGCGAATAACTCGTCTCAAAATTCTACTTATGCTGATAAGGTAAAAGGACCTCCAACTACACGATCTCTCTCTCTGGTAAACAGTTTTTACATTGCCACATGGCACTGAACCTCCAGTACTTGTCTATGAATCTACTCCTTCCATGCCAAAATCCACTACATCTTTACAGTCTTCCAGTTCTTCGCAGACGTCAGCTTCATCTCTTCCTTTAAACCACTTTGGCTGATATTTACATCAACTCTAATGTTGACAAACGTATGCAGGAAGAAAAAACAATACTTCATCCAGCACTGCCAGAAATGGAAAATCTCAATCTTCAACACAGAAATCATCTATCAAACCGTCTTCACAACAAAAGTCCTAACAAACAGTCTTCACCTCAAAAGTCTAACAAAACAATCTTCACCTGAACAGTCTTCATCATCTCAAAAACAGAAAGCTCGATCGAAGTCAGCGGAAAAGGCCAAAGAGAAAACAAGTACTGGTCGACTTAAAAAGGCAGAAAAGCACTTGGTCAAATTTCAAACGCTGTCACCAGAGTACGGAGATGATGACAGACAAATGGATATAACCCAAGATTATTCTTCTGAATCTATCTGGGATGTCCCTAAACCAGAGGAGCAGAAGTTGTTCCCCACAGGCAGGGCGAAACTCGAAAATCTCTCCAATTCGCCCGCGTAAAATATGAACAACATATTACAACGGAATTATCGGGGTTTAAAAACTAATTTTATTGAATTATCTTTACTTATTCAAACATTCCTTCCAGTTGCCTTTTGTTTACAAGAAACTCATTTAAAAGAAAACGACAAAATAAATATTTTACAGCACTTATGTGAAAAAGGATGAACGAACTGCCAACAATTGGCTCAATAGAATGTAATTTGTCTACAGACGTAGAATATACTTAAAATCGAAGGTTTAAAATCAGTATATGGCACTGACACATTAGTAAAAGGGTCGTCTAAAGCATCTTTCGGTATCCTATCTACAACTGTGTTTCCTCTTATACCAATATGACTCGATATCCAGAAAAAGATTATTTGTTTACCCATATGGAAAAGCCTTTTATAGAATTCAATAATGTGAAATTAAAGGGATTTTATGCTTTTGATTTTCTATAGCCAATAATCATGAAAGAGAATCTGAACAAATTAGAAAGTTTTGTTTATCAGAAGATCTAATGAATTTCAAAGCAAGAATATTAGTCATAAAATATATCTGTTTTAGAGATGAAGATATCTATGACTTTCAAAATATTTGACAATCAAAGGATCAGTCCACTAAGTTAAGTGACAATTGGCCAAATAAATCTTTTATTGTATGTTTGGATGGCAGTCAGCCAAATTCACACATTCATAAAGCATGCAGACACCTTGTGATTTATTTTAAATTTCTTTATTGAAAACATTTTATTATCAATATTGTGACGAGAAAAAAAAGTGCGGCTGTAGGGTTGATAGGGAATACAACTGATGTAAATCTTGACACAATATATGGGTTGTCTCTTGGACTCTATTCCCGAACAACAAATGTCAAGTGCACGCGCTTTTATGCAAGTACTCCCAGTAGTGTTTAGATTGGATCTAGAGAGTTACTTGGTCACATAATATAAATCTGGATCCTTGTGTAGTTAGACAACTTGCTCTCGCAAGAATAAGAGTCAGTGTTCAATAAACTTATAATAAGAAAACATGGATTATATACACAATTAAAAAATATATCACCCTGATTCGCAGATCAGTTATAAAACGGACGGTATTATAATATAAATCCCAAAGCGAACTAAATGAATAAAGTGATACGTAGATCAGCATAAAAATAAGTTCGGAGCTCCTTATTGTTGAAGACCTGCCTTTTTATACCAAATATCATGTGACTAACCTATATCCCCCGAAAGCCATTTCTGATGCAACATATCCGGGAGTCCCAATGGGACCACCTTGTCCTGGAGTCACTTCAAGGAGCAAAGCTACAACAGTAAACACTTAAAGACCTTGACACATGTGGTATAAATCAACGATCTGATGAAATAGGTTGAGACACGTCAAACTTATGTAGAGCTATGCTAAAATTAACTTAGTAGAAATATACTTGATGAAATTATGAAACAAAATAGCACCAAAAATTCATCAATATTGAACTTTACATTGCACTCTATGAAAAATGAGGGTGCTAATACAAAAATTCATTACAATATGTTTATATAATTCACCGTTTGAGAATCTGATGAACTATGGATAAATACATATAGGATGTATGTGGTGAATTATTAATTAGCCTGATTTTTTTCTTCTTTTTTTGTGCATGCTTTTCTAATGTGTGAACGTGAGTTGCTGCCACCAAAACAGACAATAGTTATTTAAAGGTCTCACCTATATATCAAATCAGTGACTTATTAAGGAACATTTAAATGACTTTTTCAACCAATCAAGGTAAAATCCCAACTTTTTGATGAAATCTCAAACAATTGGATGAGGTTTCACTGATAAAAATATGACCTGATAGTAATAATCAGTGCAATTGTCATTGAAGTAGATAAACGAAAAAGGGTCAAATAACCACCTGTAGTCCAGGTACTTGTTTCTCAACTTCAGTCTTACATTTTTCTGTAATCGAACAATCACAAATAAAAAGTGTTTTCACATTCTTCAGATAATTAACAGACATTAACAGTTCTTCATCTATGATGATCGAAAAAGACACATCAAGAACTATGAGGTTTTTTGCTGGTTTGATTAATTTTATAAATTCATCTCCATCAAATTTAATTAGATTAACACTTAAGTATTTAATATTTTTACATCCTGAAGTTATATTTATAACACCATTGATAGTTATTCCAATATCAAATGCTCCAATACTTAGTTCTTCAAGTAAGGTTAACTGACTTATTACTCAATTAAATACAGTCATTTATTTCCAATATTTTGATTAGTTTAGCATTTTTCAGGATGTACATTAATCCAAAGTCATTAATTTGTGTATGGGCCAATGTTAATTCCTCTAAATAAAACAGTTTGTTTATATCTATGATACGAGTAAAAGCGCCTGTTATTCTATAACATCTGAATAAATCCAATGATTTTACATAATTTGTATAGTTTATGATATTTCCCAGATCACCGTCACTAAATTGACTTTTCGTGCTTACTCTTAATCTTTTTAACAAAGGCCTGTCAAATACTATATCATGTAAAAATTTGCAAACAAGTCTTAAAACTGATAAATCTCTTGTATCCAAATATTTCAAATTTAAAAACAGCACTTCTGGTGGGATTGAAAGAAGCATCGTGACTGTCATCGTGAAGCATCTTGACATGTGTGACTAAAGGCCCTTTGCCATCTATAAAAGTGTTGAAATTTTAATTCATCAAATGAAATCATGACCTTTATTCTTGGGACAGTTTTTAGTGTATTTAACATGAATTTTCTACCACCCATTACTGTTGCCAGGAAACCAGAATTATCTTTGTTTTAATTGTGTAAAAAAAATATGTTAAGGTTGCCGCCTTTAATAAAGCTCTTAACAACTTAGTAAATAAAGCATTAATTGAACTCTGCTGTGTATTACACAAATCCGTTGATGAATGGTAATCATATTGATACCTTTCATTATTACGTTGTCCATAACAACCAAATGCTCTTAGTGTTCCCTTATAGAAGATTATATTGGTATATAATGTAGAAATCTATAACTAATACTAGTAGCTTAAATGCAACCCAATTGAATACAATTTATGTCCCCTTCTTGGAATTGTCACTTTCCTCCACCTGTAAGAAAATAAACTTATATGTTAATGTCCAAAAAAATACATCTAAACAAAATGTGAAAAGGGAAGGATACGGGGTATGCGACAATGCATGTTTATCCTTAACCTACCTTGACAAGACATCTCCATTGAAATCTGTCATCATCTAACGTCATATTAAGCATAAAGTTAAAAAAAATCCTCTTATTCCAATTGTCAAATTAAGAGCATTTAGTGAACCCCTTCTAGAAGTATGTCAAGCATCCCAGGGTAACTTTTTAAAAAAGTCTCCGGTGAAACTAAATTACTAGTGTGTAGAGTGGTCCTTCTGAGAAAATTGATTGATGGCTATTGCATGTATCTTCACGATGGTAACAGGTTGAACAAATAATCCATTTGGTGGGTTGCTTAAATAGACCAAGTTAAATCGCCACAGCAAAAGGAACAGTTTAAAGTGTTCTTTTACATGCAGAAAGTGTAGCACTATCTCAACACTGAAGTTTTTCATATTTATAAGTTCCCAAATCAAATCGGACTTATGCATCCCACACAGCCATTGAAGGAAGTAGGTCGGCTCGCCCCCACCTGCTCGCACCTTTTTTCGACCAACTTTCCCCACTTTCGACACGTCCCGCCAATTTAATATTTTATATCAAACTCTCCCCATCGGAGATTGTTCAACCCGCCCCCCATTAGAAAATAAAATCTTTCCAAAGACCCTGAAATCCAAACATCAACCCATATGATACATGCATTCCACCCATCCAACCCATTGTATCTGGGTGTCATTGAGGGTTCCACAGGATCTTCAAATAACCACGAGAAAAAGCAGAGGGCAAGACATGACCAGTTTTGGCTGAACCGGGGTCATCCAGCCATTCTTGGAACTGAGTGTACAAAAAACAATCCAAATATAGTGTAAATTGAAGTCAAATGAAGGGGTTGAACCTAGTAAAATCACAAGGCGCGGTTTCAAGAAAGAACCCAGTAAAGAGAATGATGGAACGTCTGTCCCGATGAATGTAACCGTGGAAATAAAAATCCAGATAAAAGACCATCCGCGCCAGAGTGCGTGCCATACAGTGGATTTAGTAATTCCAGTTTTACATTCAACATTAGAAAATGAAATCAGCAGATAATGGATAAAATTTGACTGTTCAACAGCTTTTGCCAAAATTAACTTTTTATTTTCATGTATTCAAGGCATGGATGTCATTCAGTATCAGTAGAGGACAATTTTAGGGCTTTTTTTATAATGAAGGAAACGAGAAGATGAAAATGAAATCCGCGTATAATTCTCTACGTTTGATATTTAGCAACTGTTTTCTTGTGTTTATTGATATTTTATTTTGTTTTTGTATTCGAGATATGAATGTCCCTTAATTTTTTCATGAAAGAATGGTTTCAGTCGTTTTTATGTGAACGAAATAGACATGATAAATCTTTTTGTGAAGTAATAAAAATTATTGCAGATGTGTTGTTAAATATACAACTCTCTTGGCATATTTTTATTGTTTTTATTGAACAAGGATATCTTCCAGAAATGCCATACATGTAAATCAACTAAAAAATCAGTTTCATATTATTTTTTATAAATATCTGTACATAAGTATTTTTTTTTATATTTTGCAAGATAACTTTGGGTATTAAAAAATGGTTTGACATATGGACCTCAATGTGTAAGTTGGTTTCATTGCATTTTAACAGACTGGCTTTTTTCATAATTTTTTATTTGGTCTACATTTTTAACACCGTCAACAAGATAAGATTGACAATACAAATTACCATTAAAGAAAGTCCCAAATAAATCTTTGTCAAAAAGTTGTTTCGTCAAAAGTGTCATTATAAAATAATTTCCTTGATGCATGAAAAAAATATTGCAAACAATAAACAAGAAAAGAAATTGTTTTATAAATGCCCTTCAAATATAAGATTAACTCATTTGAAATATCTCACTTCAAAACTTTAACTCTACATGTACATGAATAAATATTGCTTTGTCATATTTTAGAACGCAACACGAATATAAGATCTGGGGCAAAATCAGAAGGTTTCAGAGATGTGACACTCAACCAAACAGTGACTATTGTCCAGTTAAATTGTTTAAGTTTTATGTTGCAAAACGTCCAGAAGACCTCCGGTGTGACTCTTGCCTAATCCTGATAAAAATTGTGTTTGGTACTGTCGTCAGCCTGTAGGAAAAAACAAGCTAGGTATCATGATGAAAACAATGGCCGTGACTGGTGAACTTTACGTTTGACGGTAGAAAGGTGAATCATTCAACTCGAAAAACCTTCGCCACCACCTTGCTTCAATCTGACCGTCCAGTAACAGAGGTTGCTCAATTAGGAGGCTGGAAAAGTATTTTCACTCTAACTCACTCAAAAATTCCTTCCATCAAACAGCAAATTAAAGCATCAGCGATCTTATTTGAAATCACAGTTCCAGAAAGCTCACACTTGCAACAGACAGTAACAAAGAATGAGCATGATCAGATTACTGTGAATGAATTGGACGCAGTTAACATAATGAATAAACCCGAAGACAGCTTTGACACAGTAATAGTGAATGAACCTAAAGACAACAATACTGATAACCTAAACAATGAATTAGGAACTCTCTTAGAAAAGGAGAACATACCAAATCCAACATTTTCACAAAGTACGAATTCGAAAATGATAGCAACAGCTACAAGGAAGGAAAGCAATCCGTTTAGTATTTTGTGTGGGGCAACAATCACAGGTGGTGTTATAAACTTGAATATTTACTCGGGGAAGAAGAAGCATTATGAACTAGATAGTTCACAAGAATAGATGAAACCAAATATTCCAATGTTTGAAATCATAATCCAGTGACACATTTGTTATATTAATTTATTTGTTCATGTTATTTAAAAAATCAATGGTATTTTCATTCCTTATCCTTCATCATGTCCATGGGCATCAGTAAGCCAATACAACATTATACGTTCAGGTTTCAACATTGGGAATGCAAACTCAACAGAGAACTGTTAACAGTCTATGCAAAAAGAATAATAAATATATGGTCTTTTCCAATTGTCAAAAATGAAACTCAAAGAACAAGTGCACACACATAAAAAAACAATTCCATCTAAAAAAAATAATGCCATGTTTTATGAACAAACACATTTTTAATTATAAAATTTGTCAACAAAAGCATCACAGTACATATAGGTTTTTCCCCCATAACGGCCCTGTTACATATATCCTTGGTATTAATTATGGACTTTGACTGTTCTTGAATGAAGTTGGCCCCCCGTGTGGGTCCCGGGGACACAATAGAATAGGCCCACAGCTCCTCGGCTTGGCGTAAAAGGCCCCTAAAGAGGCGACACGTTTGCCGTGTGTCGCAAACCCGTGTCGGTAATAGGGAGTGTTCCTGGATGGCCGGAAAAACGGTTCCGATCACCATCTGGGGCACAATCTTTACCTAGACGGGAGGCCGGATGGACCCGATTCGGTCAATCGGCTGGTCACACCATTCCTTAACATCGTTATATAATGTATTTTTTTTCCCTGCAAAATATGTTTTAAATTCCAAATTGTTTATTTATGGATTGGTGTAGGCTTAAGGGTCACAAAATTCAACAGGCTCAAAATTATTATTTATTTCGGTTGTTTGTTTATTTATTATTTTTCTACTATTTTCTCGGATACACTTCATTCCATTCCATTTATTTACGACTTGTTCAATTGGTATTTCTCCTTTGTTTGGATTTGGTTTAATATTATTATCTTCAATTTAATGTACACCCGGCTCAAAAGTGGCTGGATGGTCCCGGTTCAGCCAAAAACTGGTCATGTCTAGCCCTCTGCTGTTTTCTCGTGGTTATCTGAAAAGACCCAGATGAACCCTCAATGATACTGAGATGCAATGGGTGGGTTGGGGTTGGTTTGCATGTATCGTTGTAGGTTGATGTTTGGGTTCTGGGATCTTGGATGGTAGCCACTGACGGAAGCGCAGAGAAGACGGTGGCTCATGGGATAAGGCTTCCTCGGCTTAATGAGGCCACATGTTTGCCGTGTGTGGATACCCGTAAGGATAGAGGACGGGATCCTGGTGGTTGAAACACACCACTTTGGCCCATACTTTATCTTAAACGGGCGGTCGGATGGGCCCGGTCCTGATCAATCGGCTGGTCACGCCAAGCCCTTGAACTTGACCTGTTTCCAAAATGTACAACAATAGTACCATTTTATATAGGTTGGGTTCAAGAAGGCGGTGGCTCATGGGTCAATCGTGTAGATGATACTTTAGGCGGTTGAATCGTCAGGTAACCCCTGACACGAGGCATCCGCCTGTTGAAAAGAAATCTATGCGAGTATCCTGTCCTTGTAGCCCTAGTGTCTGTTGCATATGCGGCAGGCATACATCGTTTTGGTGCTGCTCCGAGGTGGGCGGGGAGCAAGGGCAGCGAAACATTATACATCAACCATGGAGATTCAAAATGAAACCACCAAACAACCCAATTCAACCAAAAGAAAGTTACAAGTATCTAGTGATGATGAGGACATTCCGAACAAAATTTTGAATACAAACTCAGACATTTTTCCCAGGTATATCGTTTTGAACAGTTTAGATCCACAAAAACCATTAAACAAATTATCCCCTTTTGTCTTACAAAAAAAAATACAATCAGTTGCTGGTACGGTTAAAAAAGTCACCAAAATGAAAAATGGAGGTCTGCTTGTTGAGTGCACGAGACAGCAACAGTCCAGAAATCTTTTGTCTATGACGCCAATCATGGATGTTGCTATCTCCGCTACTCCTCATAGAACTCTCAACTATTGTCAGGGTGTTATCCGAGACAGAGATCATGATTTGATTGACATGACAGAGGAAGACATTTGTTCTGAACTAAAAGCCCAACATATCACAAAAGTAAAACGTTTTACTAAAAGATCGGAAACCAAAATCATAAAACTTAATACCTATCTTTTAACATTTGAACTGCCAAAAATCCCCGAACATATCTACATAGGACCTTACAGAATACGAGTTGACCCTTTCGTTCCTAACCCTACCCGATGTTTCAAATGTCAGAAGTTTGGACACGGGAAGAGTTCTTGTAGGGGGACTGAAAGGTGTGTCAAGTGTTCTGTTGAGGGCCACTCCAGTTTTGAGTGTGAAGGGGAAACCAAATGTACTAACTGTGGTGGTAACCACATGTCAAATTCAAGAATTTGCGAAATTTACAAACGAGAACTTGATATTCAAAAAATTAAAGTGGAAAAAAATTTGAGCTACCAAGAAGCTAGAAAATTGGTCTCTGCCTCGGATAATGTGCCTCCAAATACTTCTTACGCTGAAAAGGTTAAAGGTCCCCCAACCACAAAATCAATAAGTATTCAAACAGTATTTACATGGCCACATGGTTCTGAAATTCCAAAACTAATCTCTGAATTCACTTCATCCCAGTCGTCTAGTTCTTCGCAAACAGCAGATTCATCTCTTCCATTCAACCACTTTGAGATGGCTGACATCTATCTCAACTCGAATGTAGACAGACAGATGCGCGAAGATCTAGGGAGAAAACTCAAAACATCAAACAAAGCTGCAAATACTGCTCAAAATACTAAATCTCAGTCCTCAACACCAACGTCTTCAACTTCCGTTAAGAAACCGTCATCCCCTCCAAAGACCTCCAGTAAACAATCTTCACCTCAAAAACCAAATAAACAGTCCTCATCATCACAACAGAAACACACTCGTTCCTCTTCAATTGAAAAGAAATTAAAACAGAACACCGGTCGATTGAAAAAGGCAGAAAAACATCTAGTTAAATTTCAAACGCTGTCATCAGAATATGCCGATGATGACAGCCAAATGGATGTAACCCCAGATGATTCATCTGAATCAGTCTGGGGCGATCCCATTACAGATATCTCTGTGCGGAGGAATAGGAGCTCGTCTCCACAGGCGCGGCGTAGTTCCAAATTCTCTCCTATTCGTCCGCCCAAAAATGAGTAATATAATTCAATGGAATTGTCGGGGTTTAAAAACTAACCTTATTGAACTATAGTTACTTATACAAACATTCCTTCCTGTTGCCTTTTGCCTTCAAGAAACTCACTTAAAAGAAAATTATCCTATAATTGTTAAAAACTATAATTTATATAGTACTTATGTTGGAAAGGATGAAAGAGCTGCAGGCGGTTCTTCCATCCTTGTTAAAAATAACATCATTCACAGTCAGATAAATCTAACAACAAATCTACAAGCTGTTGCTGTCAGACTTTCTCTTGAAAAAACTGTAACTATATGTTCAGTATATATTCCCCCAAATTCGGTCTTGGACTCTCAACAACTGAGATCTTTAATCAATCAATTACCTTCTCCTTTTCTTCTTGTAGGAGATTTTAATGCTCACAACCCTATTTGGGGTAGCAATATGCAAAATGACAAAGGCAAGAAAATAGAAGATTTCCTAAATCAGGAGGGATTGTGTATATTTAACGATGGTTCTGATACCTATCTCCATCCCGGGAATGGTTCATACTCAGCTATCGATTTATCTATCTGTGATCCTTCTTTATTACTGGATTACTCGTGGCGGGTTCATGACGACTTATGCGGAAGTGATCATTTTCCAATTATTTTGGAAAATCTGTTCCCCTCGTCTTTTAAGAGAGTTGCTCGCTGGAAATTTGACAAAGCCAATTGGTCTTTGTTCGAGCAACTCTGTCGCGATGAACTTAGAACAGATAATTTCTGTAATGTTAGCGACCCAATCCTTAAATTTACTGAAAAGCTGGCATCGATGGCTGAGAGAACCATTCCTAAAACCTCGACAAATCCAAAACAACCAAGCAAACCCTGGTTTGACAACGACTGTGAGGAAGCAAAGAAAAACAGGAAAAAGGCCGAACGACGGTTCAACTTGAATCCAACGTCTGATAATTTAAGTAATGTCCGTATATTTCGTGCAAAAGCACGAAGAACATTTAAACAAAAGAGACGTAAATCTTGGCAAAACTTCGTCTCTAAAATTAATTCACATACACCTATGAATAAAGTTTGGAATTTTATACAAAAGATTAACGGCAAAAACAGAAAGGCCAATCTTCACCATCTAAAAGATGGCCAAACCCTTTTGACATCGGAAAGTGATATCTCTAATAAACTCGGTGAAACTTTCTCAAGACATTCTTCTTCTCAAAATTATTCTCAAAAATTCCAACAAATTAAAAACCGCACTGAAAAAACTAAACTGAACTTTAAATCAAATAATTTAGAAGACTACAATCTTCCTTTCGCTTTGGAAGAATTAAAAACCTCTTTGGCCAAAGCTCATGATACAGCCTCAGGACCTGATGATATTCATTATCAGCTCCTCAAACATCTTCCTGAAGCCTCTCTTCAAGTACTCTTGGATCTACTTAATAATGTATGGAAAACTGGTGATTTGCCTTCTATTTGGAAGCTAGCCACCATCATCCCTATCCCTAAACCTGGGAAGGATCATTTTGAACCGTCGAACTATCGGCCAATCGCCCTCACAAGTTGCATTTGTAAAACCATGGAACGAATGATTAACGACCGTCTTGTTTGGTTCCTAGAGACCAATAGTCTCCTGTCCAATATGCAGTGTGGATTCCGGCAAGGCAGAAGCACGTTGGATCATCTCGTTCGATTTGAAACTTTTGTTCGTAACGGGTTTGCTAAAGGTGAACATGTGGTGTCGGTCTTTTTTGATCTAGAAAAGGCTTACGACACCACCTGGAAATATGGTATTTTAAAAGACTTAAACGATATGGGGTTGAAAGGTAGACTACCTACCTTTATTGACAATTTTTTGTCAGACAGGCAGTTCAAGGTTAAGGTTAATACAACTATGTCTGACCCATTTGAACAGGAGATGGGTGTTCCCCAGGGAAGCATCCTCTCTATTACCTTATTTAGCATTAAAATAAATAGTTTGGCCAAAACCCTACAAAAGAATGTTGAAGGCTCTCTTTATGTTGATGATTTTTTAATATGTTATAGAGCTAAAAATATGAACAATATTGAAAGACAATTACAATTGTCTTTAAATAAAATTGAAAAATGGGCTACGGAAAACGGTTTCAAATTTTCCAACTCTAAAACAATATGTATGCATTTTTGTAATAAACGGAAATTGCATTTAGACCCCGAACTGACACTTTATAATTCTCCAATTAAAGTGGTCAAAGAAACCAAATTCCTTGGACTCCTGTTTGACAGTAAACTTACCTTTCTACCCCATATCAAAATGCTTAAAGCTAAATGCTTGAAAGCATTGGACATTTTAAAAGTTGTTTCCAGCACTGACTGGGGTGCTGATAAAAATATTTTATTAAATTTATATCGATCTTTAGTTAGATCAAAACTTGATTATGGTTCCATTATATATGGATCTGCTCGCAAATCCTACATACAAATTTTAGATTCTGTTCACCATCAAGGCCTACGTTTGGCCTTGGGGGCGTTCAGAACATCTCCTGTGGAGAGTTTGTATGTAGAGGCGAATGAACCGTCTCTTTATAACCGTAGGATAAAACTTGGTTTACAATACTTAACCAAGCTAAAAGCATATCCTTCAAATCCTGCTTACGACTGTGTTTTCAATCCTCTCTATGAGGACATATTTGAACAACATGAAAATAAAATTTCTCCATTTGGTATTCGGATGAAACCACATATTTCTGGTTCTAACTTAAACCTTGATGAAATAGCACCTATTAATATACCTCAATCGCCACCTTGGCTCGTACCTAAACCTAAATTTATTTTTGACCTTAGAAAACATAAAAAGTCTGAAACAAACCCAATTATAATTCAGCAACATTTCGCTGAAATCAAATCAAAATTTGAATTTCATGACTCTATTTATACTGATGGATCGAAAGACGGGGACAAAGTGGCTGCCGCTGCTGTCTATGGGCAGCAAGCAGCAACTCTCCGTCTTCCATCCTCCAGTTCCATTTTTACTGCTGAGGCAAGAGCCATAATTCTTGCTCTAAAGTTTGCAAGAACATCTAAAAAACTGAAATTTCTTATTCTGATTCTCTTTCATGTTTATTGGCTATAGAAAGTCAGAAATATAAAAACCCTTTAATTGCCCATATTATTGAATTCTATAAAAGACTTGTACAAATGGGCAAAGAAATAGTTTTTATCTGGATACCAAGTCATATTGGTATCCGAGGAAACACAGTCGTAGATGGTATAGCGAAGGATGCTTTAGATGACCCAATTACTAATATGTCAATGCCTTATACGGATTTTAAACTTGTGATTTATAAATATGTTTTACGTCTGTGGCAGTCCCAGTGGGATCTGCTGACAGAAAATAAACTACATGCCGTCGAGCCAACTGTTGGCAAAAATGTGTTTTCCTTCGGCAGAAGCCGAAAAGAACAAGTGGTTTTAACTAGATGTCGCATTGGCCACACCAGGACGACTCATTCTTTTATTTTAGAAAATGAGCCGCTTCCTGAGTGTATCCCGTGCCAATGCCGACACACTGTGAAACACCTTTTAATAGACTGTGTGGATAAATCCGACATAATTCGTCGGTACTACACAGTCAACAATATGAAAGATTTATTTACAGTGGTCGCTGGCGACCGTCTTTTACAATATTTGAAAGACGTAGGGCTATACTCTGGAATATAGACTATTTTACTATGTTCTTGAGTATAGTCATTAGTCATTATCTTATAAACTTTGTTATTGTTAATTGACGTGTTTTATATAACATGATATCTTTTACTTAATAATTTATGTATATTGACATTGATGAATAGTATATCTGTGATATTATTAGTGTATCTGTGATATTATTTTTAAAAAAAGTTAGACTGTGATATCAGTTTTACTGTTTATTCTGCCCTAAATATATTATTTGTAAATATTCTATTGATTTTAGGTATTGTTTGACATTTTAATTAGTTTGGGTCTAATTAGTTCTCGCCGTGATATTGGCTGCAATATCGCCAGCACGGCGTTAAACAACAATCAATCAATCAATGAATGAAGTTGGTTAATAAAAATATCAATATATAAGGACTTTTCCATATTGGCCCTGTAACATGCCCTTGGTATTAATAATGGCCAAGGATGGTTGCAATGGCCCGAGGGGCAACCCTCTGTCCATTATTAATACCTCGGCAACCCTCGGGCCATTACAACCATCCTTTGCCATTATTAATACCTCGGGCATGTTACAGGGCCAATATGGAAAAGTCCCCTCGGGCCATTACAACCACCCTTGGCCATTATTAATACCTAGGGCATGTTACAGGGCCAATATTGAAAAGTCCATACACCCCGTTAACTTCGTCTCGTGAGGTTAATGCTAGGGTTTTCCACTGACCGCTATTGTATAATTTACGATAGACCAAAAAAATACCCAAATAGTATGAGATAACTATAGCCTATGACGAGAAACATGTGAAATTATGGAACGCCATGACTGCCTTAAGTTAATAATCAGCATTATATGCAGTGCTCACAACATTATTTGCAGTGATCACAACATTATATGTACTGTTCGTCCAGAGAAATACACAAGGAATAAAGTGAGTAAAAAAAACAATCAATAATAATGATATATGTAATCATAGATTACATCAAACATCAAATATCAGTAGAATTTTTAAAATGAACAATTTTACCACAGTACAATAGCGATAAAACATAAATAAATAAGCATGTGTAGCAGCAGAGGAAAATAAACAATCAATCTGAAAACAAATCCCTTAGAATATCACAGACATCAAATAGACTAGTCTTCACTTTAATTATCATCTCTTCGTCAATCGGAGTTCCCCCGTGTGGGTCCCGGGGACACAATAGAATAGGCCCACAGCTCCTCGGCTTGGCGTAAGAGACCCCTTAAGAGGCGACATGTTTGCCGTGTGTCGCAAACCCGTGTCGGTAATAGGGAGTGTTCCTGGATGGCCGGAAAAACGGTTCCGATCACCATCTGGGGCACAATCTTTACCTAGACGGGAGGCCGGATGGACCCGATTCGGTCAATCGGCTGGTCACATCAATCCCTTATGTAACACAATATATGTTTTTTTTTTCTCTCAAATTGGTTCATCGAATTTTTAAAATTGCGGATTGGCGGGATTGTTGCTGGCTTATGGGTCACAAACCTCAACAGGCTCAAAATTATTTACTGTTTCAGTTCGGAATTTTATTCTTTATCTTTGTTTAGTTATATTTTTTGTTGGTATTACGTCTAAATTATAATATTTCGGCTTTGGATAACTCCCTTAATTCTCGTTAATAAATATTTTGACTTTATTTTCTACACCCAGTTCCAAGAATGGCTGGATGACCCCGGTCCAGCCAAAACTGGCCATGACTTGCCCTCTGCTGTTTTCTCGTGGTTGTTTGAAAAGATCCTAAGGAACCCTCAATGACACCTAGATGCAATGGGATTGGATGGGCGGAATGCATGCATCAAATAGGTTGATGTTTGGGTTCCTTGCTCTTGGATATTAACCACTGATGGAAACGGGGAGAAGGCGGTGGCTGATGGGGCAAGGCTTCCTCGGCTCAATGAGGCCACATGTTTGCCGTGTGTGGATACCCGTAAGAATAGAGGACGGAATCCTGGTGGCTGAAACACGCCACTTTGGCCCTTACTTTATCTGAAACGGGCGGTCGGATGGGCCCGGTCCTGATCAATCGGCTGGTCACGCCAAGCCCTTGAACTTGACCTGTTACTAAAATGTACAACAATAGTACCATTTATATAGGTCGGTTCAAGAAAGCGGTGGCTCATGGGTCAATCGTGTAGATGTTATTTTGGGCGGTTGTCTTGCCGGGCAACCCCTGGCACAAGGCTTGCGCCCATTAAGAAATACTCTATGCGAGTATCCTGTCTTTGTATCCTTGGTGCTTGTCGCATATGTGGCAGGCATACATCGTTTTGATGCTGCTCCGAGGTGGGCGAGGAGCAAGGGCAGCGAAATAGTACAAATCACCATGGATTTTCAAATTAAAAAACCCCCAAACCCCCAATCAAGTTCAAAGAGAAAGAAAGAAGACAGTAGTGATGATGATGAACATTTGGCAAAATCACAAAATACAGATTCCGGTAAATTTTTCAAATTTTTGGTTTTAACTAGTCAGGATTTACAAAAACCTCTATCTAGAATATCATCTTTCGTTTTGCAGAAATCCATTCAAGGCTGTGCTGGTACTGTTAAAAATGTTTCAAGACTTAAATCAGGAAGTGTGCTTGTAGAATGTCTGCGGCCACAACAGTCAAAAAATTTGCTATCTTTAAATATTATTGGAAATGTTGAAATCTCCGTAACCCCACATAGGTCTTTAAACTCGTGCCAAGGGGTTATTCGAGATAGAGACCAAGATCTTGCTGAACTAACTGAAGAAGAAATTTGTGAAGAATTACAATCCCAAAACGTTTCAAAAGTAAAAAGATTCACCAAAAAAGTAGACAACAGAATTGTTAAACTTAACACTTATATTCTCAGTTTTGACCTCCCCAAAGTTCCTGATCACATTTACATAGGCCCCTACAGAATTAAGGTTGACACATTCATTCCAAACCCTATCCGCTTTCAAATGTCAGAAATTTGGACACGGTAGGAGTACCTGCAAAGGAGCGGAAAGATGTGTAAAATATTCCGTAGTGGGACACTCCAGTTTTGAGTGTGAAGGAACAATAAAATGCTCAAATTGTGGTGGAGATCACATGGCAAATTCTAGAACATGTGATCTATACAAAAAAGAACTTTCAATTCAAAAGATTAAAGCAGAAAAAAATGTTAGTTATCAAGAAGCGCGTAAATTGGTCTCTGTCTCGAATGACTCAACTGGAAATGCTACTTATGCTGATAAGGTCAAAGGACCACCAACCACAAGATCTCTATCCATTCAGACAGTCTTTACATGGCCACATGGCAGTGAACTTCCAATACTTATTTCTGAATATAATCCCTCCAAACCAACATCTACTACTTCATTGCAGGCATCCAGTTCTTCGCAAACATCATCAGTCTCATCTCAACCTTTTAACCATTTCGAGATGGCTGACATTCATATCAACTCCACTGTTGATAAACGTATGCGCGAAGAACCTGGAAGAAAGCTCAGTACTTCATCCAGCACAGCCATGAATGGAAAATCTCAATCCTCAACTCGGAAAGCATCTCACGGCAATCATTCTTCACCTCAAAAGTCTTCTAACAGACAGTCTTCAACAAAACAATCATCACCTCAAAAGTTTTCTAATAAACAGTCATCATCATCACAACAGCACAAAACTCGTTCGAAATCAGCAGAAAAGGCCAAAACTTGTAAACAAGACACTGGTAGAATAAAAAAGGCTGAAAAGCACTTGGCAAAATTTCAAACGCTGTCATCAGAGTACGGAGATGATGACAGCCAAATAGATATAACCCCAGATGAGTCTATCTGGGATGTCCCTAAACCAAGTGCCTCTGCTGAGAGGAACAGAAGTTGTTCCCCGAAGGCAGGGCGAAGCTCTAAGTTCTCTCCAATTCGCCCGCCTAAAACATGAATACCATTGTACAATGGAATTGTCGAGGTTTGAAAGTTAATTTAATTGAATTATCTTTACTTGTCCAAGCTTTCCTACCTGTTGCATTTTGCCTCCAAGAAACTCACCTAAAGGAAAACGGTAATATAAATATCAAAAATTACTCCCTTTACAGCACTAGAACCAACAAGGATGAAAGGGCTGCAGGCGGCTCTTCGATCCTTGTTAAAAACAACATTATTCATAGTCAAATAAATTTAAACACTGATCTGCAGCCAGTTGCTGTTCGCTTTCCCTTAACAAGACTATTACATTATGTTCTGTGTATATTCCTCCTAACACAAACTTGCAAATTAGTACACTTAAAACTTTAACAGATAAGTTACCTGCCCCATTTCTTCTTATGGGTGATTTCAACGCTCATAATCCTATATGGGGTAGTAACTCACTAAACGATAAAGGCAAAAAGATCGAAGATTTTTTAAATCAGAAAAGCTTGTGCATTTTTAATGATGGATCAGATACCTATCTCCATCCGGGGAATGGTTCTTACTCTGCTATTGATTTAACAATTTGTGACCCTTCATTATTACTGGATTTCTCATGGCGCGTCCATGATGATTTGTGCGGAAGGGACCACTTTCCCATAATTTTGGAAAATTTATTTCCAACGTCATCCGAGAGAGTTGCTCGCTGGAAATTTGACAAAGCCAATTGGCCTTTGTTCGAGCAGCTCTGTCGAGATGAACTGAACAAAGAAACTTTTGATAATTTTATTAATCCAGTCCTAAAATTCAGTGAAACGTTAGTATCGATACCTGAGAGAACCATTCCTAAAACCTCGACAAATCCTAAACAACCAAGCAAACCATGGTTTGACGATGATTGTGAGGAGGCGAAAACAAATAGGAAAAAGGCCGAACGACGATTCAATAAGCATCCAACCAAAGATAATTTAAGTAACACCCGTATATTCAGTGCAAAAGCACGTAGAACATTCAAACAAAAGAGAAGAAAGTCGTGGCAAAACTTCGTCTCAAAAATAAATTCTCATACACCAATGAACAAAGTTTGGAACTTTATACAAAAACTTAACGGTAAAAATAGGAAGGCCAATCTTCACCATCTAAAAGATGGCCAGACCCTTTTAACATCAGAAAATGAGATCTCTCAAAAACTTGGTGAAACTTTTTCGAAAAATTCTTCGTCTAAAAATTACACTCCGGAATTTCAGCGTATTAAAAACCGAACCGAAAAAACCAAAATTAACTTTCGATCAGACAATTCAGAAGACTACAACCTGCCTTTCTCTCTTGATGAACTCAAACATTCTCTGGCAAAGGCCCATGACACAGCATGTGGCCCAGATGACATTTATTATAAACTTCTGAAACACCTTCCTGATACATGTTTAGAAACTCTTTTGGATCTTCTCAATAAAGTATGGGTAACTGGTGACTTGCCTTCCATGTGGAAGCAAGCTACAGTTATCCCTATTCCAAAACCTGGAAAAGATCATTTTGAATCGTCGAATTATCGGCCAATTGCCCTCACAAGCTGCGTGTGCAAGACAATGGAGCGGATGATCAACGAGCGCCTTGTCTGGTTCCTTGAGACCAATGGTCTCCTATCCAATATACAGTGTGGATTCCGGCAGGGCAGAAGCACGTTGGATCATCTTGTTCGCTTCGAGTCTTTCAAACGCAACGGGTTTGCTAGAGGTGAACATGTGGTGTCGGTCTTTTTCGACCTTGAAAAAGCATACGACACCACTTGGAAATATGGAATTTTAAAAGACTTAAATGATATGGGGTTGAAAGGTAGATTACCCTCATTTATTGATAACTTTTTGTCAGACAGACAGTTTAAAGTCAAGGTTAATACTACTATGTCTGACCCTTTTGAACAAGAGATGGGTGTCCCTCAGGGTAGTATCCTCTCTGTTACTCTATTCAGTATTAAAATAAATAGTTTGGCTAAAACATTACAACAGAATGTTGAAGGCTCCCTTTATGTTGATGATTTTCTTATATGCTATAGAGGTAAAAATATGAACAACATAGAAAGACAGCTACAGTTATCTTTAAATAAAATTGAAAAATGGGCTATGGAAAATGGTTTTAAATTTTCCAACGCGAAAACAGTATGTATGCATTTTTGTAATAAACGAAAATTGCATTTAGACCCTGAACTTAAGATTTATAATTCTACCATTAAGGTCGTCAAAGAAACCAAATTTCTTGGTATTCTATTTGACAATAAACTTACCTTTCTACCCCATATCAAAATGCTTAAGGCTAAATGCTTGAAAGCATTAGATATTTTAAAAGTTATTTCCAGCACTGACTGGGGTGCTGACAAAAACATTTTGTTAAATCTATATCGATCACTTATACGATCTAAACTTGATTATGGTTCCATTATATATGGATCTGCTCGCAAATCCTACATAATAATTTTAGATACTGTTCAACACCAAGGCCTACGTTTGGCCTTGGGGGCGTTCAGAACATCTCCTGTGGAGAGTTTATATGTAGAGGCGAACGAGCCGTCTCTTTATAACCGTAGGATAAAACTTGGTTTACAATACGTAACCAAGCTAGAAGCATATCCTTCAAATCCTGCCTACGACTGTGTTTTCAATCCTCTCTATGAGGATATATTTGAACAACATGAAAATAAAATTCCTCCGTTTGGTATTCGGATGAAACCATATATTTTTGGTTGTAACATCAACCTTGATGAAATAGCCCCTATTAATATACATCAATCGCCACCTTGGCTTATACCCAAACCTAAATTAATTCTTGACCTCAGAAAACATAAAAAGTCTGAAACTAATCCCATTGAAATTCAGCAACAGTTTGCTGAAATTAAATCACATTTTCAAGATTTTGATACAGTTTATACTGATGGATCAAAAGACGGAGATAAAGTAGCTGCTGCTGCTGTCTATGGACAACGAGCAGCAACTCTCCGTCTTCCATCTTCCAGTTCTATATTTACAGCTGAAGCAAGAGCTATTATTCTTGCCTTGAAATTCATTAGATCTTCTGAAAAACAAAACTTTATAATTTGTTCAGATTCGCTTTCATGTTTATTGGCTATAGAAAGTCAAAAGTATAAAAGCCCTTTAATTTCACACATTATTGAATTCTATAAAAGACTTGTCCATATGGGTAAACAAATAATCTTTATCTGGATACCAAGTCATATTGGTATAAGAGGAAACACAGTTGTAGATAGGATAGCGAAGGATGCTTTAGACGACCCCGTTACTAATGTGTCAGTGCCATATACTGATTTTAAACCTTTGATTTATAAATGTGTTGTACGTCTGTGGCAGTCCCAGTGGGATCTGCTCACAGACAATAAATTATATTCTATTGAGCCAATTGTTGGCAAGAATGTTTGTTTCTCTGGCAAAAGCCGAAGAGATCAAGTTGTTTTAACTAGATGTCGCATTGGCCACACCAGGACGACTCACTCTTTTATTTTAGAGAGTGAGCCTCCCCCGAGTGTATACCTTGCCAATGTCGACATAGTATTAGACATCTTTTAATTGACTGTGTAGATAAATCCGACATTATTTGTCGGTACTACACAGTCAACAATATGAAAGATCTATTTACAAAGGTTGCTGGCAGCCGTATATTACAATATTTGAAGGACGTAGGACTATACTCGAGAATATAGTCTGTGACTGTATTCCTGCTTATAGTCCTTATCCAGAATTTTAAATTGTTATATGTTTTGACTGATGTTATTTTGTTGATTATATTTTCTTGTAGCGTTTCTGTGATATTTTTCAAGTCTGTGATATTATAAAATGTTCCGTAAGGTTTTGTCTAATATTTGTTTTATTGTTTATACTGTCATTAATATTTTATTTGTAAATAGTCAATTGATTTTAATTGTGTTCAATTTTAACCAGCTCCGTTAAGATTAGTTCTCGCCGTTATATTGGCTGAAATATCGCCAGCTCGGCGTAAAACAATATTCAATCAATCAATCAATCAATCAATCGGAGTTTTGAAATGAATGTAGCATTTCCTCCGTCCGTTCGTTCATCCGTCCATCCGTCACGGTCAAGTTTTGCATCAAGGTCTATATATATATATATATAAATCAACGGGGAATTGAATTAAAGATGAAAGATGTTCTGTTACTGTTCATGTGCACATCTTGGGTAGTAACAATGGTCCAATAAAAGTGGGTCATCTCGACCTACATTTTATGCAGAATTACCACAGTCCGTTAAGCTTTGCATAAGATACGGAATCTATAAGCAAGTACAGCAGTACATGGCATATATATAGAGGAATGCTACTTTGAGGGGAATAATGAGATATTTTCTTTCTTTGTGATCGTTGAATTTTGTTTTCCATGAATGTTTTCCATGGATTTGTTGTCTGTGATTCGTTAATTTTTTTTTCATGGATTTGTTATTCGTGATTAGTGATTAGTGCATTTTTCGTGACTCGATTTTAATTCAATTTGGTATGAGTAGACTGATGACAAGTCTCATATTTAATAGATATAAAGAGATAGTAGGGTTACTTGAGCCAGGAGGCAGCACTATAGTCAGTTTATTTGATACACGTTCTCAGTGATGAAGGTGTTAACTTTTCTTATTTCGGGAACAGTGACTTTTCCCCTATTGATTCTATCTGTTGTGTGTGTCCTGCATGTAAACTGTGACCCGCAAATTGAACAGTAACAAAAGATCTTGAAACAAAGTAGGTCATTGGGACCGACTTTTTTACGAATTAACTATTCTGGTTAATTTTTTGTTTATGATCCAGCTTAAAGCATGAAAAGTCACAGAGGATACTATGTTGTGACGGCCCACTTCAATGACAAGACATACACTTAGATTGTTTTGTAATGTGTAATGTCACCTCGATAAGTTCCGAATAAATTTGAAGATTTCCCATTTCAAAAAATATACTTTGGTATTGCTGTTGTATTGGAAGATAAGATATATATTTTTATTACAAATTAAGGGCCCAAATAGAATTTGCATACACAATTACGATGCAATTAGACTGTAAAACAAACCCTTGGTGTAATGTAATTTTTATAAGAGAAATTAATACATCCAACTCATATATATTGACTTGAATAAATTTTGGAGGATAGACGTCCTCCTTCTGTAACTACCGCAGGTACCGTGTTCACATGGAGTGCAGGAAGTCATGGGTTCAAACCTTGCTGGGTCAAACTGAAGACCTAAAAAATGGTATTTCTTGCTTCTCCGCTAAGCATGCACACGGCATTAAGACTGAATGTCCGCTCAGAGTCAGTTTAATGTGTCTGGGTAAGGTGACATGTCTGTCTGCGGTCTAGTACAAAACAGGGTTAATATTCATTTAACATTAAGGGCATACGATACAGTTTTGATCCCATATTGAAAATTTGCTCACAATTTGCATATAGGATATTTTTTGCCTGATTAAATCAAATATGTAATAAAAAATATACCTTCATGTGCTACTTTTTTTAGTAAAATGAGGTCCAAATTTTATATATTTACTCATAATGTGGATTTGTGGACGTATTTTTCTTTTCGACAGAAATACATAACTTTTTTTGTTTTAAAAGATAAACACAAGCTGTTTGTTGTTAAATTATTTGTAAATTCTTTTTTATATAAATGTCATTTAAATGTGTGCAATTTCTTTTCAAATAACTCATATTTATCAAATGTTCACGAAAGTAGTAAAAAAAAAAACCGTCATTTTTTGCTGCATATTTATCAAATTTAAAAAAAAAATGCACTATTTACGTTTTTATGAAAATTGGCACACATAATTTTTCAACACCCTCTTTCCCTTCCTTTCTAACAAATAAGGCTTAATATCTGTGTTATGCATGTGTATATTTATAGAATGAGAATCTTCCATAGATTCGATTTCTAATGGTTATAATGGTGAAATATAATCTCTTTTTGGTGTAACCATGGCAACAATCTGCATTTATTTGATACAAGATATTGCAAAAAAGGGTGGTGAACATGTCACAAAAGTCTCCAAAATTTGGTCCAAAGGAAAATTTCAATCAATTACAGTGATACCTTTTCTGAAATCATAGATATATATCTATCAAGAGGTCCCAAAAAAAATAATATGCTGTGCTCTGTGTTGAAGGCCATACTTTGACCAAGAATTAATTGTTAACTTTAAAAAGTACATTGTCCTCGGCAGAGGCCGATCCAGAACTTTTCATAGGGGGGCCCACTGACTGACCTAAGGGGGGCCCGCTCCAGTCATGCTTCAGTGATTCCTTATATAATCAACCAGATTATCCACACAAATCCCCCCCCCCCCCCCATGGATCCGCCTATGCTCGGACTTGGATGGAGTGTTGTCTCATTGGCTGCCGCACTCCTACCACATCTAGAAATTATTCTTATCCAATGCATTTTTTGTGTATTTGTTTTATAGTTCACCTAGTACAGGGAAACCACAGACATATACATAATATGTTTCGGGCTAGACTAAAGTATAGACTTATTAATTTTGTCAATTATAAATCATCTCTATTTACAAAACGTTTTTCTCCCAATTCATACTCCCTGTCTCACGGCTACACATAGGGTTTTCGTCATTATTACGTATTTTATCTTGAATTTACCTGAAGTAGAACCTGAGGACTTGAATGCGCCTCAGGCACAGGTTCTGTGTTTGGACTGTTAAGTTCGCCTATTGTCCCAACACCCAAAGCACTCAGTTCTTCATCTGATAATTTTTTTGCCAGATCAAAAGTTATTTTGTGCTCAGTAAATCTTTGGGAAATAGTCCCCAAGACCAAGTTCAAAAAGAACCGCCTGTATACTTTTTGAGTTATCAGCCATTTTGTCCGGTGTAACATGTGCTTGTTAATGAAAAATAGACCGGCCTCGGTCCGGAAGTATCCGATGAAATTTCCGAAGTTTACCGAATCTGAACCACCACCATCACTAATATCAATCATCATCATCACCATCACTGATCATCACCTTCATCAACAAAAAACGTATAATGTGAGAACTGCATATAATGTTGTGAACGCTGCATATAATGTTTTGAACAGTGCATATAAAGTTGTGACCGCTGCATATAATGTTGTGAAAACTGCATATAATGCTGTGACCACTATATATAATGTTCCGACAACTGCAGATAATGGTGTGAGCACTGCATATAATGTTGGGAACACCGCATATAATGTTGTGACCGCTTCATATAATGCTGTGAACACTGCATCTAATGTTGTGATCACTGCATATAATGTTGTGAACTCTGCGTATAATGTTGTGAGCACTGCATATAATGTTGTGAGCTCTGCGTATAATGTTGTGAGCACTGCATATAATGTTGTGAGCACTGCATATAATGTTTTAAGCACTGCATATAATGCTGATTATTAACATAAGGCAGTCATGGCGTTACATATGAAATTATATTGGATCTCTATCATAGTGTTTTTTTTATAATGTTCGACAAAATAATCACATCTGAAATTTACTGCTTTGTAAAGTGACTACGTATACAGTAAGATATGGTTAAACTTAATAGATTTTATCCATGTATACAGTCTGTAAATGCACACAATAAAATTTCAAGGAAAGGAATAACACTTTTTTCACTGTTTCGCACCAAGTAAAACAATTTTTTAAAAAAGATGAAAAGAAAACTATTCGTTAATGTTGAGTATTTTCACCTTTTTATGATATATTCTTTAAATTTACTATTTTTAATTCTTTTTGTTTTATGTTTGAGTCCAAATTTATTTTATTTATATTTTCATTTGGTAAATGATGTTTTTCTTTAAAGATCTAAAAATTGAAGGTAGAATTATTATTAACATATAAAGACCAAGCCTGAATTACTTATTAATTTCTTTTTTATAATATGATATACTCTTGACATTAAATGAAACAAATGATATGGGCTCATCAATATTTCTTATTTAAGGAGCTGTTTAAATAGCTTCAGTCATGTACACACAGTGAAATAGATTTCAAATACATGTATCATGATCACATTACCAGCCACCTGTTGTTTTACAACTTTTTACAGGATGTTTGACACCTGCTGACACATCTTGTCCTTTAAAAGTCGGACTGAATGTCTAAAAAAAACAATTTGTGTTGATTATATATAAAATGTTTAATGTTATTATAATATACGGTGAACAGTTTATTCATTAGATTTCAGAAATTCTTAATATAATAAATATATATTATTGATATTTCATTGTGTTCATTAGCATACTTTATAATTGGATTTAATTCTCAAGCCCTTCATCTATAAAAATGTGTAAAAAAATAAATAAATAAAATACAGACAATCGACATCACAATACATGGAAGATAATGTTATTTTCTATTATAGCATTCGATATAGGTTTTTTGCATAATAAGTTTTAAAAAAATCCGCATATATTTATTAATTCATCACTGAACTATTAAAGAAAATCAACGAAATCTTATTAGTTGAAAATTCCTAAACCACGCCTCTTGTGTACTTCTTTCAAGTTTATCTACATAACGGCGAGATACCTCCTACCGGTTTAATCACATCAAGGGGTCTGCTATTTATATTTTTGAGGTGGACACTGTCATAACAACTCATATTTACTGAACATTTTTATTTCAAAATTTTTCAAGTTAAAATGTCAAATACACATGAAATAGGTTAGTTTTCTAAGTTATCTGAGGTAAATAAATTTTCTCCATGCATTTATTTTATTTTATAACAGATTATTTTTTCAATTAAATTATTTGAATCTTAACACCCAAAAAGTTAAACAGATCACCTCATGATGTTTGATTGAACGAAATACATGTATGTTTGCGACAACATGTACAACTCTGATGCAGTCATTATCAGTCTATTCTTTCCCAGGTAAATAGCTAGATTACCACTCAAAAAAAACGTTTCAACAGAAAACAATCGACTGACATGAACAAAATGCATCTGATACAACTTTAAAAGGTAGTCAAAAATAAATTTCTACTGCCACAACACAGGTAAGTGCTGCGTCAGTTAAAATGTGTCCGATGCAAAGCTAGAAAAGGTTGAAGCAGTCATATTTCAACCATAGCAGCAAATATTTTGTCTGACTCAACGTTTGAAGTCATTTACAGTCAAAACATGTCCTTTGCAGTTGCAAACGACTGACATTGGTCTTTTCAGATATTGATGAACGAACGTAATAGGAGCGGTAATTGTATGTTTAAAACTCCAGATGTTATCGTGTTTAAACTCTGTTCGGATGCAATCACGATAATAGATACAAATGCATAAAATATACCGATTTTCATAATATAAATGAAAGTCGCTTAAAAGTTTCCGAAAGTGTTTCATATCTTACGATACAGTTACTGTTGAAAGCATGATGAAATCTACATAATCGAGTGCACCGACGACTTTTGCAATGCTCAAACAAATTTGATTTTTGATGATTTGAAAAAATTTATAAAATTATTATTGTCGGATCGCATGTTTGCTCTGCATTTTTAATAGGGAAATCAAGTTTCAGACAAACAAATGTATCAGTTTATTATAATTAAGAAAACTTATTATTTTGCACCAGTTAGAAAAAAGTCGATTTCTATTGAAATTTTTTTTATCATACCTGTCAACCTCTGACGATGGAAACACTGGTCATGACCAGTTTTTTTTACAGTAAAAAAAACTGGTTAAAACAGTAAAAAGTCTTTTTTAAGGGGGTTTAACTACACATAAGGCATACATGGTCCATAAAATAGGCATAAGAAGACATTAAGATAACTTTAAAGCCTTACACATATTTAGAAAACAAAAATAAATATCAAAATGACCAGCACAAGATGCAAATTTCTGCTGGTGATGAGGGAAATTATTCAAAATTATCTTTCTGGTCAGTTGTCGGGTACATGTGTATGTTTAAGAAAATGAATCGAAATATTTTGTATACCACAAATTTTATGCCACGGACTTCTTACTTTCATTCAGTTAACATAGTGTGTTAAAGATGGCAGAGAAAACTAGAACACATGTCGAGGTTTCAGTGTCCGAACAAATCCTGATTCTTCAATCTTTTGTAATAAAAACCGGTGCAACTGGCCATGATATTGGAAGACGTTAAAAAGAGGCATCGAAATGCTCACAGAGGCTGCAAGGATTTTGTACAAAGGAACGTTCCAAAAACTGAAAAGAAGGATGTCAGACCAAGTTAAAAAAACTGAGGGCGATTCCAGAAATAAAAAATAAATGTATGGGGGGGGGGGGGGGTGGTGTCGGAACGCAATTTTACATTTTTACCCACCATGCAAAATCATAAACCCACCCTACACAAAATATAAATTATTACTATACCCACCAATCAAAACTGTAAAAAACATTTTGGTTGAAAAAGTTTTGCTTTTCAAATACCGTGTCATACCCAATAAGCATCAATGCCCAATAAGTCCCCCTACCAATATTCCTAAAGGCGCCTCCTTTCTACATGTATATGGTTCATGGTAAAATTTTAGGAAACAAAATAGGGTAAGTTTATTTTTTCTGGTAGAATTTTTGAACCTTTCTGCTGAATTCAAAGATAATTTACACAGAACTTACTTCTTGAATACATATCCTACACAAGAATTCTTTTCCTTGGTTCATTTAGTAAACACAAAAGTTTGAATAACAACCAGAAGCTGATAAAACGAGATCTTCTTTTCATAATTTTAGTAATGATTTTGACAGAAACTATAATTGGCGACTGATGTGAATGTAAGAATTAGAAGAAAAATGGTTAATGCCCTAAACTGCTCATGCTCATCCTTACCGTATCATTTCTGTGTTGCGAGTAAAATACAAAAAAATGGTGCACTCGACTTGCAACCGTACGTGAAAAGGTTTGGTAGTTAGTTACCTGCCCAAGGTCGTGGTTTTCTACAGGTTCTCTGGTTTCCTCCACCAGTAAAACTGATCGCCATGATATAGCTACAATACTGCTGAAAGTGACGTTAAACCCCATACAATCAATCAACTCATGAAAGTTTCCATAAACTAATTTCTCATCAAAGCCATTAAAAAAACAACATATGTACACCACATCTTGGACTAACCTTGCCAATAGTTTACACAGTATATGAATTCAGAGTGTTAATATTTTGTTTGACATTTACCGGTACTGCTAGGCTTGTAGCTCTGACATCTTTAGTGGGTGCAGAAATACATTTCCTGGTACAGTAATAATCACCAAGATGTAAATTAAAGTGAAAATGGGCATGATAACAAAAATATTTAGGATGGAATACAATTTAATGTTTTAAACTCGCATAAACTTCGATATATACATGTAAAGCAGTCTTTTAATTCACATTTATTGAGAGACTAAGATTTTAGCTGAGATAATGTGATTTTATTAACATCATTTAATATGCCAACATGACTTTTTGTTTTTTTTTTTCATGCAACAAAAAATCTAGAATTATGTCCCATTTCTACAATTCTTAGACACTTTAAGGAAATTTACCAAAGTTGGAATCACATATTTTTGACATCTAGATGATCTCAATATATGTTGCTGCTGATGTGATCCAGAAAATGTAAAAACAAATTTAAAAAAAATTAAAAAGTCATTTGTTCAGAGAACAAATGTGAGGTCTTTCCCGTCTCTAGTTAGTGTTATGGTGTCCTATACAAATACTTAAGACAATTGAGTCATTTTGTTTACGATAAAATGTTGCCAATAGTTATCATATAGGTTCCAGAATAAAGATCAAGGGGCCTAGTGTCAGAAAAAGTATGGTTGTTAAGGACTTTGTCGGTTGCTATGGACAGAAGGTCACTTCCGGTTATAAAACTTAATTCTAAACTCAGAAGGTAGTGTTGGTTAAGAATACATATGGTTGCTATGGACTTTTCATTAACGTTACCTTGTTGCTAGGGAATGACCTTGACCCATGACCTTTGACCTTTGACTCAAATTGTAGGTCTTTGCATACTGATTCATTTAAGTAGACATGTTTACTATACTATCTAATACGGTTTTCAAGTTATAAGCAAAAAACCAGTTTTAACATACAAATCAAGTGCAATAACTCAAAAACAACAAGTTTTACGGTTTCGGTCCTGAAGAATTTTTTGTAGATTTTGACGTGACGAACAATTTTCCCATGTATTGTCTGCTTCAATTTTGTACGGTTTACGTGCTTTTCCACAAAAACTGTTTACAGTGTCGGCCATTTTGAAAATGGCCGCCATTAGCCAATCAAGTTTGATTTTAAATTGAAGGGAATAAGTTGACGGTCACCAATAACCCATATGTTTACTATGTTATCTCGAACCATTTTCAAGTTATAGGCCAAAAACCATTTAGCCGAAACGCGTTAAGGGCTATAACTCGAAAACCGTTTGTCGTACAGGGTTCGACCCTTTATATCAAATAAAGGTCTAAATGAGACAAGTATTTTCCCCATTACATGTCTGCTTAAATTTTGTATGGTTTTTGAGTTAACCTGAAAACAAGGTGTACCATGACCTCTGACCTTGAGATTTGACCTTTGACCTTGACATTTTTGAATGCAACATATGTCATCCAGGATGATTGGTGAAGGTCCCAAGTCTCTAGGACTTACCGTTTTGAAGAAAAAAATTTTGACGTGTCGCGACACTTTTCAGGTCAAAAACGCGTAACCAGGAAGTCGATCAGAACATTTTTTTTGGCATGACGAATCATGTCCAGGAGTTGAGCAACAGTTTCCCCACTTCAGATTTTTGATAACGGTTACGGTTTTTGAGTTAATCTGCAAACAAGGTTTTACGGTCTGGGGCAGATAACTCCGTTACTAAAAATAGATCGGTTTCGCAGGCCGACTCAAGTCTAGCCCAAGTAGTGTCGTTTAATAGTACTAAGTTTCGTAATGATAGGTCGCGACACTTTTTTGACATCTGCGGCAGAAAAAAAAAAAAAAAAATAATAATAATAATAATAATAATCATAAGAAATACAGTAAGGTCTTTCCTTCTGCAAAGGGAAAGACCTTAATAATGGTATTTGAGAGACTTCCAGGACATTTACACAACTTTATCTGTATCTTAAAACAATTCAAAAACATTTAGCACAGTCTACATTAGTGGTAGAATTACTGGGCCAACTTTCAGTTCCGTAGACTGTTTTTCAACAGACTATCGGCATTCATATGAGCATTAATAGCTTCCGCTATATAGATGATGTTTTGTCACTGAACAATTCACGTTTTGGGGAATTTCTTACATCTTGTCTATCACAATGAGCTCGAAATTAAGGATACCACAGACATTGCCAAGTCTGCATCTTATCTTGACTTTCACCTCGAAACTTGACACCAGAGGAAGGCTGAATACAAAAATTTACAACAAACGGGATGATCTTGACTTTCCAATCGTCAACTTCTCATTTTTGAGTGGCAACATTCCAGAAGCGCTGGCGTATGGAGTGTATTATGTCACAACTCATACGTTATTCTAGAGCTTGTGACAAATACATTGACCTCCTGGACAGAGCTCGGCTCCTGGGAGAAAAATTACTCAAACAGGGGTATGTTGCTCCTAAATTGCAGTCATCCTTGTTAAAGTTTTATGGGCGTCATGATGACTAGG
Source organism: Mytilisepta virgata (assembly GCA_028015205.1). NCBI lineage: Eukaryota > Metazoa > Mollusca > Bivalvia > Mytilida > Mytilidae > Mytilisepta > Mytilisepta virgata. The sequence continues at coordinate 33,225,600 of CM051512.1, forward strand.
TTGACAGATATGAAGGTTGATTTTGTTCCTTCCTCATACCGGATTTGACATTGGCAGCATGGTGATTGTCCTGCAGGAAGTAGAGACTGCTTACTCTTCCCCGTTTTCTTTTTGGTGGGGTCCATGGTTTTCATCTGTTTTTAAGTGTAGTTTTTTGTATTGTTTTCGTATTGTCTTCGTTGTTCTCCGGAGTCTGTCAGTAATTTTCGATTGTCCCCTCCTTTGAATATCCCTTTGGTACTTCTAGACTTTACTTTGTAAACGTTTCCACATCTAAATGTCTCAACAGATTTTGAAATTAAATTATTTCATCGTCGTGGAAGAGTTCCAAAATCACCACAGATTACCTTTCTTATAATTTTTCCCCTTGGAACAGTAAAAATATAGTGAATTGATGTTGTAAGCACTCTAAGGTTTACATGTTACAACACATTTTATGTTGCAGATTTAAATCAACATTGTGTCAAGACAAGATAAAAAAATCAGCACTCGCCAATTCGATTCATTACAGTTAATTCGCTTAGAACTGTTAAATATGGGGAATTTATTGTCTTCGTGTCCTAATAGATTTTATGAAATGTAGGTCACAGACTTACTGGCATATCTCAGCATTGCCTCAGAAGAGTTTAGGTCAGTATTTTTTTTCAAGTTTGTCTTGTGTGTCTTGTTATGTAATTTTACTATTATCTGCAGGGGGTTTGGTTATCTTTATGTTATCACTGGTACATTTGCAAACTAAATATGTTGGTACATGTATGTAGTCCAAGTTGAAGTTACTGTTTACAGATTACAGTACAGACTACCAATGAAATTGAGGAAAAAGGTACCAGTAGATAATAATTATACCTTTTACTTGGTCTGTAAGTAGGCTATTTGATGGAAAAAATATATCGTATGTTGTACAGGCTAATAAGTTTAGTAATTATTTAGTAATATATTTCACGTGATATTCACTCTTTAGAAGCAGACAATAAGAACTTATTAGAAGTATGTAATCAATCAGTTGTTATCCATAGAGCAAAAATCTAATATCCTAAACTAAAAGATTACTTGAAGAAAGGAGACAGAGATAATTTGATAGAAGCGATTATAAGACTGAATAATATATTAATGTATTTGATATTTAAAAAAAAAATTAATCAAATGTTCTATGTAAGCAAACCTTGTATATCTGTGAAAGAAGTCGCATCCCAAAAAAGATTGTGATTTCATGATAATTCTTGGATTTCAAAAGTATCTCTTTTAGTAGATGCAGATGTACGGAAAATATCTGGAGTTAGGTGGACATGGAAATACTAATGATTTAAGTTTAGAAAGTATGAATTATGTAATTTGACTAGATCATTAATCTTTGATAGTTTCAACATTATTATTATTTTTATTTTTTTTTTTTTTTTTTGGGGGGGGGCTTTTTTTCTGATGAACATTAATACATTAATATGTCAAGATAGCTTATTCTGATTATCGTGTGAAGGAGAAATAGAAATGTCATTCATTATGGAAACAAAAATTCTTAGTGTTTTCACAAAAGAACAGGTGAAATAAAAATTTACAAATACGTTGCACGAAAATAACCCTGTACCACTGTAACGTCCTTGTTTCATATTGTTGATATTCATGGCGAAAAATATTTCCGTACAAATTTCATGATTAACAATAATAATTTGTTCATTTTTTCCACCCATTTTTGTTACACGAATACATAAAATTAATTCATACAACAAAGAATGTGGGGTTGTCATGGTTGTACCATTAGATTAGAAATAATCTGTTCTTTTAGATTAAAAGTTAAACTAAAGTTACTGTATTAAAATTTTCTGTCATACACATCACTTTTTATCGGTACAGTATACCATGCCTGACGTTGAATAACCGTAATCTGAATTTGATGACTCGGTTTGAAATGAATGATCATACACATCGTAATCCTTATCTGATCTTATACCACTGGTCGAAATATCATACGTTGGGTCATTTTGGTCACGAAATCCTTCATTACTATCGTATGTGTTTTCATTTTGTTGGATTTTTCTGTTTTTAATGTTGTTCAATCTGTCATATTCTCCATTTGAAGATTCTGCATACGTGTCGTCAGCTTGGTGACTTATTGGGTTCATATTGCTTTTCTTGTTTACTTGTGCATATTCAGCCTTAATATTATTAGCGGATACTTCAAAGCTTGTTTGTATTGTTGGTTTCACGCTTCCGTTTGTTTCTGTAAATACAGTGCTACTATCATATGTGACGTTTGAAAATTTTGTCGTATGGTTTACTTTCTTTTCTTTTTTGAAAAGTCCAACTTTCCTGCAATTAAAAATTAAAAAAAAACCATAAGACAATGGCAAATATAAACGTTGCTGCCTTTATATATGTTGTTTTTACATTTTTATCCTTCTGCTCACTTCTTTACAAAAACATCCAAGAAAAACAGGAATCACAGGAATTGTACGTAAAGACTATTACAAAAACTTGCCAGTCATAAAAGGAAATTAATTTTGAATGTCGATACACTATTAGTTTACGCGTAAACACTTCAATCCAAGGCAAAGGCACATTCTATATTTTTATTTTTTCATTTTTGCTTTTTTTAACACTTCAATCTAAGGCAAAGGCGCATTCTATTTTTTTTTTATTTTTTTTTTTATTTTGTATTTCAGATGATATTCTTTGTTGAATATATTCCTCGTGGGCCGCTCAGTTCCCGTCTTGTGGCCTCGGCCGATCATCTCCGCTCTCAAATATGTTATTATTCTTTACCATTAATATTGTTCATTGTAGTGGGATAATATCTCACACACACATACACCGTATCATTTAATTTGCATCTTACCTCTTCCAACACACAATTAAAATAACTAAAGCCATAACTAAAACTACAACACCGCATATGCCTCCAACAATTGAACCTAGAAAAACAAAAGTAACTATATTTCCAAACGTATGTAATATGTAAAGTCAAGAAATACCATTCGAAGGAGGGAAAAATCGAAACAACGAACAAACTCCGGAGAACAACGAAAACAAGACCAAAACAATACATGCACGACAATTAAAAACTAAAAACATATGATCAACATGGACCCCACCAAAAACCGATAAATCAATAAAGTATGTATATTTTTCTACAAGCAAACACGAGTAGGTCGTTCCATTTTTTTTAAAGAATTACACTTAATTCAGACACTAAGCTTCTTGATTATCTTTATCTAGGTTGGTTTGATCTTGTTACCTCTTGTTTTAATCTCGCCTGCGAAAAAGTTGCAGAGTGAGACATAAATATTACTACCCGGCGGCGGTGTAAACTATTTGCATAAAGCTTTATATTTCAGAAGGTAGAAGACCTGGATGCTTCACACCTTGTCTGGAGATACCGTATGTTATGAACTTTCCGTCTGTCATATGTCCATTGTCCTTAACCTCATTTTCATGGTTCAGTGACTGCTTGAAAAAAAGAATAGTTTTTTGTCATGTGAATTTCTCACTTATGAGTAATAGGATAACTATATTTGGTATACCAGACCTCGTGCTCATTTATGGATCAGTGATCAAGGTTAAAGTTACGTGATTATGTTTGTTTCTCAGATAGGTTAGCAGTAGGTCAACTATATGTTGTGTATGGAATTATTGTAAGGGGAACATGTCAGTCTGGCAGGTTTCATCTGACCTTGATCTCATTTTCATGCTTCATTACTTAATGTTAAGTTTGTGTGTTTTGGTCTGTTTTTCAAATACCATAAGCAATAGATCAACTGTATTTGGTGTATGGAATGATTGTGAGGTGTACATGTCTGTCTGGCTGGTATCATTTGTCCTTGACCTCATTTTCATGGTTCATTGGTGAATGTTTAGCTTCAGTAGTTAGGTCCTCTTCTAACATACTATAAGCAATAATTCATCTATGTTTAGTGTATGGAATGATTGTAAGGTGTACATGTCTGTCTGGCAGGGTTCATCTCATCTTGCCCTCACTGGTCAATGTTAAGTTTTCCTGTTTAAGTCTGTTCTTGATTCTATTAACAATAAGGTCAACTATATTTGATACATGGAATGATTGTAAGGGTGTGTATGTCCGTCTGGCAGGGTTCATCTGACCTTGACCTCAATTTCATGGTTCATTGGTCAATGTTAAATTTTCATGGTTTTGTCTGTTTCTTGTAATACGATAATCAATAGGACAACTATATTTGGCTTATGGAATGATTGTAAGGTGTACATGTCTGTCTGGCTTGTATATCTGACCAGGACCTCATTTTCATAGATCATTGATAATTTTAAATTTATGTGATACAAAAGCAATCATGGTTAGTAAAGCAGGCGAGACATTTCAGCGTGTGCACTCTTTTGTTTTCATAGGACTCACACGTCTCTCTTTATTCGAGATTTTTATTTAAAAAATTAATGATTTAATCCAGCATTCGTGTCAACACATCTTTAGCATGTCCTTCTTTAACAATATTTGTGAGTATATACTGAATCTTTTGTTATTTTGATTTCCAAATTAACGATTCATTGTCATTTGTTTAGATTTTTTCCCCTCTTTTAATTTACGGAAACCATACTAGGCAGATGAATTCAAAACTATCAGTCATGTTTTGAAACAACGAACTGATTCAACAAAATTTGGTCCTAGTTTTTAAATACAGTATCAGCAATTAATTAATATATTTATATATTTGAAAAACTAAACAATTTTTAGAAAAATAACCAATCTAGCTTTTTTTTAAAAAAAAAACAGCAATAATTTTATACGCTGAAGAAACATGTAAAAGTCGGTGACTTGTTCATTCTGTTGGATTACAGGTACGCTATGCAAAGCAGAAATCCTACGTCATGTTTGTTATATAAATATCTTGCACAAAACATCAATCATTGAAAAGAAATCCACAAACTTAGTGATTGATAAAGTGAATGAATCATCACATTTAATATAAAAGGGCAAAACATAAACATGGCCAATGCAATTATAGGGTCAAATTAAAGGAACTAGCTGTCATTCCTGGTGTGGTGTCATCTAAAATTCCTGTTAGATGGAATGATTTTTTGTCCGTCATTTATTGCGACTACATGGGAAACTAAAAGCTAGCTTTGCAAAGCAAGTTGAGCTCTACCGTAACACAAGTATATGTTCTTAACTGTATAATGATGACTTGAAGGGCAAAACATAAACATGCCCAATACAATCAGAGTCAAACACTGGAAGGAACTAGCTGTCAATCCAGATGTGGCTTCAAACTAAAGTTCCTAGATGACAGACAGAATGAATTTTGCCTGTTATTTATTTGGATTACTCGGGACTTGAAGACTTGAATTTCATATGTAAACAAGGCAAAACTCACCATACGGCGATCTCTGGGTTTTCATTGATGTAAGTAAAAAGAACGGTCAAAATAGTCAGAACATGCAGACAACTAACTAAAGGGTCAAAAGGCTGAGCCTGTATTGCTCACCTTTCATCCATGTGTGTTATTCAGTTAGAACAAAAGGGTGGGTAAAGAACCTCCCATAGACACTCTCTGTCAAGTTTGGCTTTATTTGGCCCAGCAGTTTCGAGATTTTTTTAAATCAACCAATCAGAAACAAGAATTGCCTATTGCAGCCATGTTTGTCGTCAATCAGGATGAAAAAAATAATTTAACAAAAGACGTTTCATCGATGCTTCCTGTGAACTTTGGCTGACAGTTTGGGCCAAGCTGTTCCAGAGAAAAAAAATTAATCAACCCATGAGAAGAATTAAAAAAGGAAAAACCAAAAGCACTTGCGGGATTACGATTTGAAATGAAATTGGAAATTCTGTCTGCAGTAGGTTTTGTATGCACGTAGAAACTACTGATTATTACTCTTATTTTACACTCGATACCGTTAAAATTCAGTTCAGACTGATGTAATAAGAATTCTGATTAAGATTAAATTGTCTTTGAGCATAACTGACGGCATCATGTTTGGAGTGTGAGGCTCGATCTTTTAGGTTATTGAAATTAATTTACTTCTCGTTGAAAACTCACCAAGAGTTGAATCGTTGTCTGATTGACTTGTAGGTACATACTCCCTTGTTACTTCATTACCAGTGGTACCTGATTTCAAAGTACATGAAGTAGAAAACACATTTTCAGTATACAGAAAGCACGTACTACCTTGAAAAAGATATCCGACGCATTTATCTATGTACATCTTCTCTTTAATTTGTTTGCTTACTCTTAAAGCCACGAAAGCTCATCATGAACAAACAGTGTATTTGTTTTTATTGGTGTAATGCATTATAAAGAGGGCAAATATACCTAAGGAGCAAATACAAAAAAGTAATCCATTGGACAGACATATGAACAACCACAAGCACAACAAACAAAAAACTGAAAACTAAAAACCAATGAACAACTCCTATATAAAAGCCATATGTGAACCCAGGTGCTCCGGAATGGTAAGCACATCCTGCTTTATACGGCACTCGAGGTGAAGTTAAACAAAGTCAATCCGGTTGAAGTAACAAATCGGTGGTGGTACATGAAATGTTACGACAATGGGAACAGGTCCAACATCATCTTAGATATTAGAACGGTCAATCAATTCGTGATGACGAGCGTAAAATTTCCTAAATGATGACATCAACTTATCCCTGATAAAATCCTGGTTAAGAATCTTTTGTGACAGCAGTAATCGTCTTTGTCATAAGTCAGGGTAACTCACGCATGCCCTAGAATATCGGATAAACCAAGAAACGTATAATTCCTATGTAGCAAGTGCTTTAGTTGTATGAAATATGTGTTTATAAAAAAAAACTTTTGTTTTATTCTAAGATATGTAAAATGAGATTTTAGTGATATATTAATCTAAATTTAATATGGCAAAATATAATTCAAGACTTTTTCCAAATATAAAAAAATAACATCCTTTTCCTCCAATCACAGAACCGATAATAGAAAACGCCCATGGTGTTAGCCGTAACATTACAGAGAGTGAGTGAAGAGTGCAAGATGAACTCTGCAAATTTGAGATCATTGTTAACATGGAAATTTTTTTATTTTAATATCATGCATAATATGTTTGTCTGAATACGGGCCGCGTCATAGCTATCAAATTTTTGGTATAGAACCACCGATGACGACAAGTTGAGTATTCTTGTAAATCTAAGGGAGCGAATGAAGTTGACAGAATCAAGCTGTGAGTCCGTGTTAAAACGCTTATATGGAAGATACTTTGTCAAGAAAGGTTTCGTTGAACGAAATGCATCTTGTGTTGCGTATCGAATAAATGTGCAGAACGTTGATTGAGGGCTCACTCTTTTTAGTCATTCTAACACGGGTATGGTCTAGTAAAACGGTTCATTTTTGTCAAATTAATGTATAACTAATCGAAATTTTAACGAACATGGTAATGGATTTGTATTTTAAACGAACTTCGCGAAACGTGTGGTGTCAGAGGTTTTCATATTTGAATGACCGAAGTTTTACTATCACATAGGTTTTGTTCAGAGGTGCATTTATATACACTTGGCACTGTATCATTTAAATCTTTTTAAATTACATAATCAGTCCAGTAGCCAGAATTTTTGTTCTGGCATGATTCATTACTCAAATGCCTCTAAATTTTCGTTCAAAATTTGACAATTTTTTATCAGAAATATCTAAGGCTCTTCCTATTGATGCAGAGGTAACCCTTAGCTGATTTTGGATTCCTGTTTGTTTTTATTGTTTTGGATTTTAATGGTCGTGCTTATTAATTCATCATTATATCTTTAACCGGTTTTCCAACCCTTTAATCTCGATCACTACTGATGAGTTGTCTGTCAGTCAACGAAATGGCCAAACAGTGCATCAAATTTGTTCGGTATTTTGTGATACGTTTTATTATAAATGTATAGTTGAATAAATACTTGATACTTACGACTCATCAGCTGTGCTCAAGGCGGAAAATGTCGGAAGACCAAATAACTCAAAATATTGAAGATTAAATTATAATGGAAAAATAACAAAAGGTAAAGCTAAAACTGTCTAAGGACAGAGCTATGCACGAAGATTCTTCTTAGTTTTTTTTCTCAAAATTTAATGTTTTATAACAGTAAATTTAAACGATCAACCTACCGCTAGTACCGACAAACAATTTAATAATTTGAGAATTCCATTCAATTACATGTCCAACTGTCGAAAAATATATCGAACGCTTATATAGTTACTAACCATTCTTGCATATGTACCACATTAACTTGTCTTCACAGTTTTTTGTAGTGGTGTTCAGTGTTCTTTCTCCGTCGTCGGTATACAATATTGCCGAAATACACTTCATAGGAGTCTTTTGACCTGCTTCGTCTTAACGATAAAACTCAGAAAAATGTGACAAGTGATATATTTTTAAAATCATTAAATTACCAATTCTTATGGAATATTTTTGGTAAAGTTTGATGTGGCTGGTTAGCATGTTTCACATTCTACAATCCCATAACTGCAACTAAGAGGGGTAGGGGGCTAAAATTGCACTTGTTCCTGATAAGTCACAATTTCAAAATGAAGTTCGTTTTCGTTATTTCAACTGGAATGTTCGCATAGTATGAATACCTTATACTTGTTTCTAATGTCATAAAATTTAAATCTTCTCTGATAATTCTTGGCTAAATGATTTGTAACTTGATGAATCCATATGACGTTCGTTTAATTTATTTGTTCTTTTTTCATCTATGTTGAAAAACTAACGTGGCAGATTTAAAACATTCCTATCTGAGACTGCTTGGTAAAATAAACCAAACCTTCATATGAAGTATCTATTGGATGGTCACACGTTCATTGTCATATAGTAGGACAAGGAAGTGGTTCGCCAAATTCTTCAAAATCTTCATATGAAGTGTCTATTGAATGGCCACACGTTTATTGTCATATTAAGATAAGGAACTGATTGGTCAAATTCTTCAAAATGTGCTTTTCTAAAACTGCTTGAATGCCTGAAAACTGAAACTTTATATGTACAAACCATGAAAAGGTTCCTATGATTTATTAGAAATTTTAATAACTTTCTCAGTTTTAACCAAATAGATATTATGTTAGGTTACATTTATATGAAAGATATAGGTTCATCTCTCGGGCATTCGATTATTTATATATTGTATAATTTCGAACTTAAATGAAGCTAATTGATTGATTGATTAATTATTGTTTAACGCCGTGTGGGCGACATTTAAGCCATATCACGGCGGGAACTAATTAAATTGAGTATGATTAAAACAGATACTATCTAAAACGAATGAACTATTTACAAATAATATTTAAGGAGAAAATAAAACAATAAAACAATACAAGAATCTCAAAAATCAAAAAATATATCACAGACGAAATTTGGAAAATAATATCACAGATACGCTATTAAATAAATTAACATCATTCAAAAAATATAAACAAAATTAAATTTATTGGACTCTTTTCAAGAATGCAGTCAGACTATATTCTTGAATACAGTCCAACATCTTTCAAATATTGTAAAAGACGGTTGCCAGCAACCTTTGTAAACAACTCTTTCATATTGTTGACTGTGTAGTACCGACAAATAATGTCGGACTTATCTACACAGTCAATTAAAAGATGTTTAATACTATGTCGACATTGGCAGGGTATACACTCAGGAGGCGGCTCATTCTCTAAAATAAAAGAATGAGTCGTCCTGGTGTGGCCAATGCGACATCTAGTTAAAACAACTTGATCTCGTCGGCATTTGCCGAAAAAACAAACATTCTTGCCAACAGTTGGCTCTATAGAATGAAGTTTATTGTCTGTAAGCAGATCCCACTGGGACTGCCACAGACGTAAAACATACTTATAAATCAAGGGTTTAAAATCAGTATAAGGCACTGACATATTAGTAACTGGGTCATCTAAAGCATCCTTCGCTATACTATCTACGACTGTGTTTCCTCGGATACCAATATGACTTGGTACCCAGAGAAAAATGATTTCTTTGCCCATTTGGACAAGTCTTTTATAAAATTCAATAATATGGGCAATTAAAGGGTTTTTATATTTCTGACCTTCTATGGCCAATAAACATGAAAGAGAATCTGAGCAAATAAGAAATTTAAGTTTTCCAGACGTTCTGACAAATTTTAAAGCCAGAATGATGGCTCTAGCTTCAGCAGTAAATATTGAACTGGAAGATGGAAGACGGAGAGTTGCTGCCTGCTGCCCATGGACTGCTGCGGCAGCCACTTTGTCCCCGTCCTTGGATCCATCAGTATAAATTGAGTCATGACATGCAAAGTTTGATTTAATTTCAGCAAAATGTTGCTGAATTATAATTGGGTTTGTTTCAGACTTTTTATGTTTTCTGAGGTCAAAAATAAATTTAGGTTTCGGTACAAGCCAAGGTGGAGATTGAGGTATATTAATAGGGGCTATTTCATCAAGGTTTAAGTTAGAACCAGAAATATGTGGTTTCATCCGAATACCAAATGGAGGAATTTTATTTTCATGTTGTTCAAATATATCCTCATAGAGAGGATTGAAAACACAGTCGTAGGCAGGATTTGAAGGATATGCTTTTAGCTTGGTTAAGTATTGTAAACCAAGTTTTATCCTACGGTTATAAAGAGACGGCTCGTTCGCCTCTACATATAAACTTTCCACAGGAGAAGTTCTGAACGCCCCCAAGGCCAAACGTAGGCCCTGGTGGTGAACAGTATCTAAAATTTTTATATAGGATTTGCGAGCAGATCCATATATAATGGAACCATAATCAAGTTTTGATCTAACTAAAGATCGATATAAATTTAGTAAAATATTTTTATCAGCACCCCAGTCAGTGCTTGAAACAACTTTTAAAATGTCCAATGCTTTCAAGCATTTAGCTTTAAGCATTTTGATATGGGGGAGAAAGGTGAGTTTGTTATCGAACAGAAGTCCAAGGAATTTGGTTTCTTTGACAACTTTGATAGGTTCATTATAGAGTTTGAGTTCAGGGTCTAGATGTAACTTTCTTTTATTACAGAAATGCATGCAGACAGTTTTTGAGCTAGAAAATTTAAATCCATTTTCCATAGCCCATTTTTCAATTTTATTAAGAGATAACTGTAGTTGCCGTTCAATAGTGTTCATGTTTTTGGCTCTGTAACAAATCAAAAAATCATCCACATAGAGAGAGCCTTCAACATTATTTTGTAATGTTTTAGCCAAACTATTTATTTTTATGCTGAATAGAGTAACAGAGAGGATACTTCCCTGAGGAACACCCATCTCTTGTTCAAAAGGGTCAGACATGGTGGTATTAACTTTTACTTTGAACTGTCTGTCAGATAAAAAATTGTCAATAAAGGTAGGTAACCTACCTTTCAACCCCATATCATTTAGATCTTTTAAAATACCATATTTCCAAGTGGTGTCGTATGCCTTTTCAAGATCGAAAAACACCGACACCACGTGTTCACCCTTAGCAAACCCGTTGCGTATGAAAGACTCAAAACGAACAAGATGATCTAACGTGCTTCTGCCCTGCCGGAACCCACACTGTATGTTGGACAGGAGACCATTGGTCTCAAGGAACCAGACAAGGCGGTCGTTGATCATCCGTTCCATCGTCTTGCACACGCAACTTGTGAGGGCAATTGGCCGATAATTCGACGGTTCATAATGATCCTTCCCAGGTTTTGGAATAGGGACAACTGTGGCCAGCTTCCAAATAGAAGGCAGGTCACCAGTTTCCCAGATGTTATTAAGTATATCCAAAAGTGTTTGCAATGATGTATCAGGGAGGTGTTTTAGAAGTTTATAATGAATATCATCAGGACCACATGCTGTATCATGGGCCTTTGCCAGAGAATTTTTGAGTTCATCCAAAGAAAAAGCACAGTTGTAGTCTTCACAATTGTTTGATCGAAAGTTAATTTTAGTTTTTTCCATACGATTTTTGATGCGTTGAAATTCCTGAGTGTAATTTTGAGAAGAAGAATGCTTTGAAAAAGTCTCTCCAAGTTTACGAGAGATGTCCTTTTCAGATGTTAAAAGATTTTGGCCATCTTTAAGATGGTGAAGATTGGCCTTTCTGTTTTTTCCGTTAATTTTTTGTATAAAATTCCAGACTTTATTCATGGGTGTACGAGAGTTTATTTTAGAAACAAAGTTTTGCCAGGAAGTTCGTCTCTTTTGTTTAAATGTTCTACGTGCTTTCGCACGGAATATACGAAACTTACTTAAGTTGTCAGGAGTTGGATGCATATTGAACCGTCGTTCGGCCTTTTTTCGATTTTTCTTCGCTACCTCACAGTCATCATCAAACCATGGTTTGCTAGGATTTTTCGGATTTGTCGAGGATTTGGGAATGGCTTTCTCAGCTATCGATACTAACGTTTCGCTAAATTTAAGGATTGGATCTTCAACATTATGGAATCTATTTGTTGTAAGTTCATCTCGACAGAGTTGTTCGAACAAAGGCCAATTGGCTTTGTCAAATTTCCAGCGAGCAACTCTCTCAGACGAAGAAGGAAATAGATTTTCCAAAATAATTGGAAAATGGTCACTTCCACATAAATCATCATGGACTCGCCATGAGTAGTCCAATAATAACGAAGGGTCACAATCAGTCAGATCGATAGCCGAGTAAGAACCGTTCCCGGGATGGAGAAAGGTATCGGATCCATCGTTAAAAATGCACAAGCTTTCCTGATTTAAAAAATCTTCAATTTTTTTCCCCTTGTCATTTTGTGAATTACTGCCCCATATCGGATTGTGAGCGTTAAAATCGCCCATAAGGAGGAAAGGGGCTGGCAATTGATCTATTAAAGATTTAAGTTGATTGATTTCCAAGGGGATATTAGGAGGTAGATATATAGAGCATAATGTTAGAGTTTTCTGAAGAGAAAGTCTGACAGCAACTGCCTGTAATTGAGTATTCAGTTTAATCTGACTATGAATTATACCATTTTTAACAAGAATTGATGAGCCGCCTGCAGCTCTTTCGTCTTTTTTAACATGAGTGCTGTACAGAGAATATTGTTTAATGTTCACATTATCGTTTTCTTTTAGATGTGTTTCCTGAAGGCAAAAGGCAACAGGAAGGAAAGCTTGTACAAGTAACGATAGCTCCAATAAATTTATTTTTAAGCCCCGACAATTCCATTGTATGAAAGAATTCATTGTTTAGGTGGACGAATTGGAGAAAAATTCTTTCTCGGTCGTTCATGTGAACTATTTCTGTGTCGACCACCCGCGGCACAGGATTCTGAAACATGGGGAGAGGAGTCAATAGTAGATACTAAAGGATCTCCCCAGATAGATTCTATATTTTCATTTGAAGTGGTATCCATCTGCTCAGTGTCTTCGTCAACATCGTTTTCGAACTCTGAGCAGAGGTCTTTGAATTTGTTGAGTATCAGATTTTTTTCAGCTTTTGAGAGACGATTAGAAGCTTGTCTGTTTTTTGTTTTGTCAGTTGACGAAGATCTTGTATCTTTTTTGGATGATGAGGGTTTCTGAGATGCTTTTTGATTCTGAGATGAAGTTTTTTTGGATGATAATGATGGCTGCTGAGTTTTGCCTGACCTTTGAGAAGGTAGCGATTCAGTCGTTTGAACGGAATTTGATGGTTTAGCTTGGGAGCTTTGGGGTTTTGATTGATTTGATGAAGGTAAAGGTGTTGGCATTTGTGCCCCATCAGGCCAGGTAAGTTCAGTTTGAGAGGCAAAAGATCTCGTGGTTATGGATTCTTTTACCTTGTCCGCGTAAGACGTAGTTGAAGTCGAATTATTCGAGGCAGAGACCATTCTTTTAGCTTCTAGATAACTTACATTTTTTTCGGCTTTTGTTTTCTGAATTTCCAATTCTTTTTTATAAAATTCACAATTTCGAGAATTCGCCAAATGATCCAGACCACAGTTTGCACATTTAACGGTACCGTCACACTCAAAACTGGAATGACCTTCTACAGAACACTTGACACACTTTTCGGTTCCCCGGCATGAACTCCTCCCGTGTCCAAACTTCTGGCATTTGAAACAGCGGGTAGGGTTCGGAATGTAGGTGTCAACTCGTATTCTGTATGGTCCAAGGTAGATGTGATCAGGTATTGAAGAGAGTTCGAAAGTGAGTAAATAGGTGTTCAATTTAATTGTTTTGTTGTCCATTTTTTTAGTAAACCTTTTGATTTTTGAAATATGCTGTGATTTTAGTTCCTGTAGAATTTCATCTTCAGATAGATCAGCCAAATCACGGTCCCTGTCCCGAATAATTCCCTGACAAGAATTCAAAGTCCTGTGAGGGGTAACAGAAATGTTGATATCTCCAATTGAAGTAAGTGACTGAAGGTTTTTCGATTGTTGCTGTCTCAAGCATTGTACCAAAAGACTTCCATTTTTCATTTTTGTAACCTTCTGAACATGACCTGCACAACTTTCAATAGACTTTTGTAAAAGAAAAGGTGAAGCTTTATTCAATGGCTTTTCAGAATTTAAACTAGTCAAGACCAAAAATTTAGAAAATATGTCTGATGTCAGATTTTGAATTTTAACTGAATGTCCCTCATCATCACTGGTATCCGAAAGTTTCCGTTTAGCACTTGTTTGGTTTTTTGTTTTGTTTGAAGAACTCATGGTGATTTTGAATGGTTCGTTGCCCTTGCTCCCCGCCCACCTCGGAGCAGCACCAAAACGATGTATACTTGCCACATTTGCGACAAACACTAGGGCTACAAGGGCAAGATACTCGCATAGAGTACCTCTTAATGGGCGCAAGCCTTGTGCCAGGGGTTGCCCGGCAAGACAACCGCCCAAAGTAACATCTACACGATTGACCCATAAGCCACCGCCTTCTTGAACCCAACCTATATAAATGGTACTATTGTTGTACATTCTGGAAACAGGTCAAGTTCAAGGGCTTGGCGTGACCAGCCGATTGATCAGGACCGGGCCCATCCGACCGCCCGTTTAAGATAAAGTAAGGGCCAAAGTGGCGTGTTTCAGCCACCAGGATTCCGTCCTCTATCCTTACGGGTATCCACACACGGCAAACATGTGGCCTCATTAAGCCGAGGAAGCCTTGTCCCATGAGCCACCGCCTTCTCCGTGCTTCCGTCAGTGGTCATCTTCCAAGACCCAGGAACCCAAACATCAACCTAGACACAGGGTTACAACCCATCAAAGTATCATTGAGGGCTCCTTTGGATCTTTTCAGACAACCACGAGAAAACAGCAGAGGGCAAGACGTGACCAGATTTTGGCTGGACCGGGACCATCCAGCCATTCTTGAGCAGGTTATAGGGAAAAATGTCAAACCAAAAATGAAAATGAAACTGAATAATAGGAAAATCTATGAAATACAATATCTTTTACAATGAAGAAATTAGAGAAAATAAACTAAATACAAAGAACAAAAAAAGAATAAAATGCCAAATTTAAACGTAAATAATTTGAGCATGTTGAAATGTGACCCATAAGCCAACACCAATCCGCCAATCTCGAATTTAGAATTTAGAGGGAACACTTGATGGAAAAAAATATATATGTATTTGAAATATTTTAAAGGGATTGATGTGACCAGCCGATTCACCGAACCGGGTCCATTCGGTGTCCCGTCTAGGTAAAGGTTGTGCCCTAGATGGTGATCGGAACCGTTTATCCGGCCAACCAGGAACACTCCCTATTACCGACACAGGTTTGCGACACACGGCAAACATGTCGCCTCTTTAGGGGCCTCTTACGCCAAGCCGAGGAGCTGTGGGCCTATTCTATTAGTGTCCCCGGGACCCACAAGGGGGTAAATGAAGCTAACAAAGATCCAATGTTATAAATATAAATATACGGTAAAATTCCAGAGAGTTAAAGGAATTTTATTTTTTTCAGTAAACACTTCGTAGGCATTATCGTTAATATCTGTAGGAAGATGAAGTTGCCAATAACTTAAGACATTACTTAAGATTTTTCCAAAATAGGCGCTTCGAATGTGAAATCCTGTAAGTATTGCCTGCCCTTTCTGCCAATGACTTGTTGATTTTAAATTCACATTGGCCTCTAACGAATACTGCCGATTGATACTGAACCCCATAGCCAGATACTATTACATGCTTTATGCGAGTGTTATTTCTGACTGTTTATTTCGTTCAATAGAGCGACAGTATATGAGAGAAGTCACGAAAGCGTCAGCTAGTTTTACATTTTAAATGTGCAGTTTGATCCTGCTACCGTCCAACAAATTGGAACTTTTCTGGCTAGCTGTCATCTTGTTGGTACTCATAATGCATTTGCTTTTAAAGTGATTTTTTGGCACCAGCGTATCAGGATATTTTAATACATTCTAGCAGAATAAAAATGAAATGTGTTGATGTTATTTTGGTGTTTATGGTTAATTTGAGAACAAAGGTACTGATCATTAATCCTTGTATATTTGTAATTTGGAGGGGAAAACACGATTCTACTTACAAATCGTAAGTTTTACCGCCATTACTTCGAAAAAAACATTCATCCATGCCGATTTTCCCATATTCGGGTGGTCTATACAGATTTTTGAAGGTAGCAGAATTTGACCATTCTCCATGCAATGGTTTAGGCTTTCCTTAAACGGCATGTCCCATATCGATTCATTATTGTATTCTGAAATGTTCAATTTATATAATAAACTTATGTGTTTAAGTAACATATTCGTTTGTCTTGTTAGCGATAACCTCTCAATATTCTTTTTTCAATTTAGCGTTCAGATAAACCAAAATAAAGCATGCTTAGATAATCCTAATCATATATACCACTGAACAGATCTAATATTAATCTCATATTGAAGAGAACTATTATTTTCACTTTCTTTGCATTAAACCTAATTGAACTAATAACATAGTGTAAAACATTCTTTTGTTATGTACATATGCATGAGTGATTCGTCGATTTACGGCTCATTAGTTGTGCTCAAGAACAAAAATTAAAAAGATGAAAAGCAAATGCAAAATTGAACTAAATGAGTAAAGCCAAAACCACCTTAGGAGAGAGCTATGCAGTCCTTAGTTTTCACAAATTTAAATTTTATTTGATTATTTTATACCTAAAAGGTAAATGCAGGAGAACTGTAAAAGACTTGTTAAGACAAGTATTGATATTCTTGTACTCTGAGTACAAGTGTTTTCTGTAGATCTTATTTGAATTTGTCAATCACTTAACAGTTTGAGAAATATACAGACAGGGATAACAAAAAGTACTTGTACTTACTCTCTCTATGAAAATATATATTTTTTCGTGTATACACAATCAGAATAACATTACAAGTCAGTAGTTGTTTTGTTAAAATTGGTATGTCAAATGGTCATATATTTTATGAATGTTTCAATTAATTATTTGATCATTGTTTTTAAATGAAGATCAGTACGTATTTACCAAAAAAGATAACATTCGCTTGGTAATACGCAGTCCATAATATAGGATTTATCTACTAAGGTCACTGGCGACTGGCTTTTACAGTATTGAAAGGATGTTGGACTATATTCAAGGATCAAGTATGTGACACTGTATTCTTGAAATATGTTATATATCCAGTAGTACTTTTCACAAAAAATCTTAAGAGCAAAATTACTCTTAATTCATACAGATTCTAGTATGGCTTACGAGTGATTTTACTCTTAAGATATTTGGTGAAAAGGGCTCCTGTATATTTCAATTTTGATCAGTTTACGTATTTTTATTGATGATTGTCTGTTTTATTGTTATCGTCTGTTTAAAATCTATGTGATGCTGCTTTTATTTTATTAAAATGTCTGTGATATATCTTTTTGTTGGCATTTTTTCTCTAAATATTTACTGTAGTTTTATTCGGAAATATATGTGTATCATTTAATTAAACGCTAGGAACATTAAATAGCTCTCGCCGTAATATTGTTCCACGGAATTTTATTATCTGTTACATCTAGAAAATAACAAAATCACGAAAACAAAAATTTTCAATGATCCACAAAAACTGATACTCAAGAATATCCATGAATCTACAGTTATCATCAATATTCTATATTGTTCTCAAAATACTCATAATTTTCTATAATTTAATTTTTGCCACCAAAATTTACAAGATGCTACTACTGATGAAAGAACATTAAACTATTGATTACAAGGGGAATTATTTTGAACTCAATTTCATACCATAACCTCGTACAAAGCTTGAAAAATAATAACCTATTGCAAGCAAATTAGGAGAGCATATCTATTTACCACAGACGCCACCTATATCTGGCGAATCCCAACTACAATCTGCCTCTGTAATGTTAGTAATTCCGTGTAAGCATTTTATTGTAGTGCATTTATCAGTTCCATCACTTGAAAGATTACTGTTGGTGAATTCTGAAATGTAGCAAAAGTATGAATTTACATCCAGTATAACATAGCAATTCTTTTTCCAAAGATTCATTAATGTGTAAAATTACCAATATGGTTTCGGAGGGGAAAAGCAAACGAATAGTCATGATGTATCTCTTTCGACCTATCTAGAGAAGGAAGATAGGTCGAAAGAGATGCATCGTTCACAAAAAATCTTAAGAGCAAACTTTTTTGTTTCGGGTCCGCATTGTAAGACATTTATTATATTTGTTCTCCGTTAATTTATTACTAGAATGCGGGACTAGATCCGGAGGATCCATCCGATCGTAGATGACAAGCGCCAAAGCTGCGACGTTTTTTTAAGCGACGCGTTAAATTTTTAATCTATAAGACTGGCTATAATCGGCGAAGTTTAATATATTTTGTACAACCGTTACAAAACAGGCTTACCAGGTTTCACTGAAAATGTTAGCGACTTCTGAGTGAATCCTACATTGTAATCAACATAAGTTCCAACACGCCTGGAGTATCCTAGTGGCGCACTTGATTCAACAAGATGTCATCCCCAAACCGATGCGTCACTGGTGAAGATAGGTCGTTATTTGCAGATTGTAATCCAAATTCACTAATCTGAGGTTGGCATGGGGAGTTTAAGAAATGGCCGTCCCAGGTCCAAAGAGTGTCTATATCTTTTTCCGGCAAAATCAGTAGATGGGGCAATACTGGTACTAGAGTTTAAATGGTTTCGACCCTTTTAATGATCTGCGAAATTGTGATTCAAAAACAGATTTAAACACTCTGGAAAAACCATGAGTCAAACATAGATTGTCAATACGGTATTGTCTGAGTGTCAAAGGTTGTACATTCTTTAGTGTTGTATATATATATATATATATATATGGGGTGTTTTTTATACATTTGTATTTCATGCATGCAGACATGTTTTGCACTGTCTCCTGAATTTGTTGACATCATGTTAATACATCTACACTTAGAGCTTGTTTAAAAGTGCGGACTCCTTCCTTTTGTGGAAAGCTGTTTTGTATTTTTAATTCTGTATCAGGATTATTGTTGCATAGACATTTTACAATATCTCCTTTCATTTCTTTTCCTTGGTCTCGTTGTGACTTTGCTAGCCCTTCTGGCTGGTTTTGGATTAGTAAGTGTTATAATCATCATTCAATTTATAACACTGAACGCTGTTTAACGCCGTTTAGAGTTAGAGCGTTTGCAGGAACACTACATATCGAAATTGCCTGGCGCATTGTTTTTTTTTTTTTTTTGTTGCAGTTCATACTGATGGGTGCGTTAATATCCAATGTCTGTCTTTGTATTAAATTGTGGTTTTGATACCGTTAGTTATCAAACACACATTTAAGTGTTCAAGGCCAATATCCTCATTTTGGTGACACCAATGTGCGCATTGATGTTCCCTGACCGTCCTTACATCTAATATGCATCCCATAAATAACAAAATGGTAACATGAAAGGTCAACAATGTCATACCAATCAAACCGCTCATGTTTTAATTTCAGATGTCATCAACATTTCACTGAAATTTACCATTCATCTTGGTTCTCTTGATACTGATTTTGAAAAATACGTTCGTTTAGACCAACAAAATTTACACAAGGTGTCGAACTCATCTTTGGTAAGATAGTGTAACTGTCAAGATAAATATAGATGATAGACTTTTTTGGCATTTTGTAGTCAGAGCTTTATGTGCCGGTCTCAATTGGTTTACAGTGTTTATCTCCTTGGTGAGAATTCTGTAATGTTGTCTTCTGATGGTGATCATTTGCAAGTGGATCTGTTGTGAAGTTTCTATATTATCTTGCATTATCAAAGGGGGTGTCTTGCATGATTAAATTCTTTTTGACTCACTTAGTCCTCCTCGAATACCTTTTTGGTGTATATAGACTTTCAAACTCCGTAATCACTTCCTTCGCATTCATCCTAATTACGTTCTTATTAATCCCAGTTGCATTCGCTCTTCGGAGCTTGTCCGGATAGTTTGGGTTTTCTTGGACAAAATATGCATTATTGACGTCTTATTTTAAAGCCCGTAAGCTGGACTGTCGGTGTCGGTAAATAAGAGCTTGGCGCTATTGCAATACATATTTCGTATGAAATCGTTATAAAAATCTGCTTGTCGAATTTCACCTTCTTTTACATGTGAATGTTCTACCATGTTTTCGTAGAACAAAATCCGTCTTCAGCTTGGAATAGTCGGGTGCACCCCGTCTGTTAATATTTATGATGGTCTTAGCTTCTTCTTGTTAAAAACCTTCCGAACAAATGCCTGGTTTGGCTTTTCTTCTATGAGCTTCAACGCTTCTTCGGAAATCCTGTTGTGTCCTTCAAGACTTTCTCCCTTACCGATCCGTCGATAATCCTTCCGATATGAATCTCATCTCAAAATATTATATCTTCATCGTCCTACTTAGTCAATTGTTTACTGTGTTTCCAACTGAGTTCCGGTTTTACCTTTAAAAAATCACCTCTTCCTCTTGGGAGGAGCAACGCATAATCATTTGTACACAACTTTTGCTATCGCAGCCATATTGTTTTCAAACAATTGAAACAACTCTTCCGCACAGCAACTGTCCCATCTACCCCACCCTTCATCCTACAGTACTTAAATTATTAAGACCACCTTCCTATTCCTGAGAAAAGACGTCTTTGGTTACTGATCCGATCATGTGCCGATCTTCAACTCTTGTACAAGTGACATTGCTTTATTCAGTACTCAATTGAAATAAATTCCTTTTGCATTTCTTCTTGTGAGTCATTTGATAAATTGGCTTTTAGCTTTTAAAATAGAGCAAGCCGTAAAAACGATACTTTGTCGCTTCGGTATTCGTTTGCTGATATTTAACACACTACTTTCGTGTATTTTCTATAACCTTACATCTGCAACCTTAAATGACTAGAGAACTCAGTCGGATAGTAGTATCGGGAAAATACATAAGGCGGTGTGCAAATTGTCATGTAATAATCTATAAATATTGCATGCTAACAGTTGGTTGCAATCTAGTTAAAAAATAACGTTACAATGAAATAAACGAAACTATTCAACAATTTTTAATTGCAAATAAGTAAGTAGGTCATTTGTAAGATTAACTACACGAAATTACGGTCAATTTAAAGGACTAAAACAAAATATACGTGTGTAAATTCAATATAATGTATTCCTAAAGAAATTTACCTTCGTATACGAAGTAATCAGTTGAATTATCATTCTTGCATCTTTGTGGATTTACTCGAATGTTCATATCGTGCAAACACACACAGTCACTATTATCCTATAATGTTTATTTCTATGTAATTATTTCAATGATAATGTTGTGTGAAGTACAATAACAGGACGTGGCTACTTCCTTGCAAGTCTAATTGCTCCAATCATAACTTCGTGAAACATTGATAATGAGAAACAAATATAAATTTTGATTAATATTTCGAATTGCGAAGATGTCCACATTGATCAATTATATTTGCTTAAAAAAATAGTTATATTTGTGTTAACTTAATTTCTTTATGAATGTATGTATATGTTCGTGTATGATTTCCTTCACAAACCCGGCTTGTTTTTTTTTCTTATGTTTATTGTACTCAAATCCATAGCTACCTGGAGTTATCGTGATATATATTTGGTACATCGCTGAGTCAACATCATCACGTCGTAACTCGTTGATATATTGGGTCAGTAGATATAAATTTCAAATTTGTTCGATGTACAGTGCTGCAATTCGGCAAATGCTGAAGGCCTCAGCTTATCGATTTATAAATAGTAAATACTATGTTAGAAACTTATCACGAGCTGGTGATACTCTTTGTGATACTTAGGAGGCGTTCACTCGTATACAAATTTTATATATGCTACCAAGTTTTACGCACTTTGATGCATCGAAGTATCAGTTGTGCACTATAGGTAGAAAGTGTTTTAAATGCTGAAACAATATCCAAAACTATTGAAGGGCAGACACAAATGCAAAAATGATTTTTAATGACTAAGGTACAGAACGATATACTCTCTGATTTTCACAAGATAACAGAAAATTTTTTCACATATCAGTTTCACACTACTGTATAGCAGTACTAGCGACTGAGCTTGTGGATTTAGTTTTTGAAGCTCACCTTGTATCCGAAAAAGGGTGAAGAGTTACATCGCTGTTGACAAGTAACAATGGACAATGATTTTGTTACGTTCAGTGCATCAGGTATATGATAGCATCCTAGACGTATAAAAAAACCAATAACAAACAACGTACAAAACTTCACGTACAGACATTACTGTAGATTTTAAATTTATTTTTAGTAAAGAATGATCATTGTGAAATTAAAAAGATTTGAGTTCAGTTTGCATATGTAAGACCACGTCCTTTAGACGGAACATGAAAAAGAATGGATGTAGATACATGTGGGCGGATATTGACAAGAACCCATCCACGAAACCCGAAAGTCGTCGAATAACACTAAAAGGGGTAATGAAAACGTCATGTTTTTAATATCAAATGATTTTCAAATTATTATAATAATGCACAATGTATAACTTATTCTCGTTATCTCTACATTAATGGAGCCATCAGGAATTTTGATACATGCGGTGTAAAAATAGTGCCAAATATAATCTTGAGACAATCAAATTATTTCGAGATATCAAGATGTTTTGAGATTAATGAAATACTGAACAACCACTTTCCGAGGAATGCACATGTACACAAAATAATAATAAAAATTCCAACGTCTTCTGACATTGTTTAACTGCTGTGTTAAAGGAAACATCAGTTCACATTTATTATATACCTGCAATGGAAGTCCTATAGAATATCCAAGAAAAATGCTCTCAAGGAATATTAAACTGTTCATTTGAAAGAAAAAAAATGTAGTAAGACTATCACACGTTATGTTTGACAATAGATTTTAAAAACAAAGTATTTGTTTCATCCTTCTAGCCTGATCTCACGTTATTTAGGAATTTTTTATTTCTAATACACAAATAAGAAGAAATCTTTTACGGTGTCCAATTAATTGACCCTATTTTAATATTTCTGAAAGGTTTAACTTACCTAATAGTTCTATCCATGGCGTTCTAATGCGATAAATAGCCATTCCAAACCAGAATTCCTCCCCGTCAGGTATTGCTGAATTCTTTAACGCACCCTCATCATACTCCAGCCCATTTTCCTCACAATGTTGGTTTGCTTCTGACCAAGATAATCCTTCTGTTAATATCTCTTTCACTGTTTTAATAAATATATATTAAAATATGCTTTGAAGATCGAAAGATACATCTTTAATGCTTCTAATTATTTCATGAGCACCCCACCCGCAATTCAAAACGACCTTTCCAAACCATCACCCTACAATTTCGACGGTTATCTCCTTTATAGTTATTGTTATATCTGTATTAACATTACACGGAATGGTGTATTTATTCAGCATTTGTTTGCACTTCGGTCGGTCATGTAGTGTAGATTTTTGTTTGATTTTCAGTCAAATTTAATTTGGTCCCATTTCCACTCAACTCATATCCTTAAATTCTCACATCCAGCTCATTGGAATGTTTCATGAGGTAAATTTAAATTATTTTCTTCTCAAAGACGCCTTTAGCTAAATATTGGATATAAAAAAAACTAATCTTTGAGGGATAAAATCGAAACAACACATTTTTGAAATATCTTAATAATACCCGTTTTTCACACTGAAGTGATTTTGGTCATTAAAGAGTTTATAGCAATACCAGAGGCTCCCAGGAGCCTGTATAGCTCAATGCTGGTGCATTGCCTATTACATATAGGGACCAGTTCCCACAGGGTTAAAAGTTCGGATGTGGCAGCCATCTTGGTTGATAGTTTGGGTCAACTAACATAATTCGGAAAGAGGACCATCTAAGGACCACTGTTGCTAAGTTTGGTTCCAACCTCTCGGTAGTTTCAGACAAGAACATTTTAAATAAATTTTCCATAGGGTCCAATGTTAAACCATGTTCGGCTGCTGCGGCCATCTCGGTTGACAGTACAGGTTTTCGACAAAAATCTGAAGGAGGACACTCTAAGGACCATTGCTGCCAAGTCTTGTTCTAATTGGCTGTTTAATGAATTTTCCCATAGGGTCCTATGTTAAACTTAGTTCACCTGTGGCGGCAATCTTTGTTGACATTCTGGGTAAACGGACACAATTTTGAAAGTGGACCACCTATGAACCATTTCTGTCAAGTTTGGTTCCAATTGGCCAAGTGGTTTCAGACAAGAAGATTTATTAATGAATTTTCCCATAGGGTCCAATTTTAAACTATGTTCGGCTGTGACGGCCATCTTGGTTGATCGCCCGGTTCATAGGACACAATTCTCAAAGAGGACAATCTGAGGACCATTGCTGCTAAGTTTGGTTGCAATTGACTCGGTAGTTTCAGACAAGAAGATTTTTAAATGAATTTCCAATAAGGTCCTATATTTAACTAAGTTTGGTTGTGGCGGCCATCTTGGTTGATCGTCCGGTTCATCGGACCGATTCTCAAAGAGGACCACCTAAGGACCATTGCTGCTAAGTTTGGTTGCAATTGGCTCAATCTGACATATGACTTCACATTTTTTTATAGTTTGGATGGACGACCTACGCAGTGGTGGCGGGGTAATGGACATTTGAGAGAAGGAATAATATTATATTTGAGCATGAGATTAAGTGGTCATCTGAGCAATTGTTCATATAGGTAAGGTGAGATAGATTTAAGTGGACGTGTGGGTAGATAAAAAGAAAAGATTTAACTATAATATATTCTATTTACTTGGTGTATACATTTTCAGTATGTTATTACCATGATATTACGTAATCAATGTATTAAATAACACGCCATTATGTTGTAAAACGTATTTTTGGAAAGATTTTATACAAGTACTTCCTCTTTCTAAAATTTAAAGTAGTTCGAGTTTATAATCTGAAAACAATAGACAAATCTAGTTTTTCGAACAATTTTGACTTCTTTCTGGCAGGAAGGGATAATACTAGATAAAATTACGATATCGTCCGTTTTCTCCCAAATATCATATTTTGTATTTAACTTATTTAAAACCATATAGTTTTGTAATTTAGTTAAAAAAATAGACAAATGTGTACGTAATATTAATCAATAAATCACAAAATGATTCTGAGAATAATCAACAGCAAAACTTACAATCAGACACAACCTTATTTAACCTCGCTAACTCTGAGAGGTGAGTGATTAAATTAAATTAATATTGGCCCTATATCACTACTTGCTGATATAGGAGTTGTCTCCCATATGCATGAGTTATCTTTCCTGACAGAAGGTGTCTTGTATTAATCTTTGATTAAACAAAAAGGGCAAACGTGATTTTAATATTTTATAAAAATGTTGAATCCGGGAAGACCTTCATCAGGTATTGAAAAATGTGGGAAAATATATCAAAGAGAATATCATTAATGTATGTGGGAGGAGGGGGGGGTATTGTTAGGAAGGAAAATACGACAATTTGTCCATTGATATCAATAGAAGATATTTTCTCCAAAGAGCAGATAACTCCGTAAATGGGAGACAATTTACATTTATCAAAAAGGGGGAATATTACATGTACTATGTATCAAATCAACAAAATTCAACTGAACAAATTACAAGATGAATGATTTAATATATCACGTTAAACATGTTAGGAAAAAGTCAATAATGATCTATAAGGACAACAGAATAATGGCCATTGTAGAAATATGCGAGAAAAATTAGGCATAAATAAATATTTGTGACGCACTTACCGCGCAATATATGAGAATCAATTTTGAAAAAAAGTACATCATAATTTTTCTATCAAAACGTGTTCTCTTTGATTAAAAAACCAAGGAAGTGTTTTTGTTGTTGTCGTCAGAAACCGATTAAACTTTTTGCTCATGTTAAACCGTAAATTCATGTATATATTCAAATCATAGATATTTGAAGGTAAATTCCTATTTCAAGATAACAATATTTTACTCACCATTTAATGATAAAACCAGTGAAATAACAACCAAAATGGGTAGATACTCCATTAACGTACCGGGAAGTGGAAACTTAATCTTTCAAAAACGATACGATTTATGATTAAACTCTTATTTATCTCCATCCGAAAAAAAAGTCAGTCTAAATGGTTATAAATTTTAAATAACCAATGAACAGATGTATTTGATAAAAAAAACTTTTAACTGGTAAAATACGAGACAAGCTTATCATTGTGATATTATTAAATAATTTATTTTTGGGTGTAACGTTGTTGCCGATTGGTGAAGGTTTTTGTGTTTAATGTTCAATAAACAAAATTTTCTATTTGACTGTGATGTCACGCCGTGTTAAAAATCATTTTCGAATGTTATTTTTAAATTAAATTACAATGAATTAGTGTCGTTATTTTATTGTTCATTCGAAATGACATAAAAAATTTAATGCACACTGAACATAACATGCTTCCCGGGTTATTTAGTATAATATGCATCAATTTTTTTAATGTTATTTCTTCATGAACAAGAAAATAATGACGGTGATTCTTTAATTGAAATGAACAAATGGAAAAAAAATGAGCAGTCTATAACAGATATTTGCTTGTCAAAATTGTTTATAGAAAATGTAAAACAGAAATTAAGTACAAGTATGTTTTGGTTTTTTAAACCTGATGTACTCTTTTTATAAATCTAAAATAGTATTGTGAAATTTAAAATTTTTATCAATCGATGACCAAGCAGCATGAATAATTCCATAAGAAAATCTTTTTAAGATGTTGTAACGATATACTGAACCTGTATCGCTCACATTATAAGAAGTGGGGCAATTTTTACATGTATTTATTTCACTTCTAGGGCCAATAAAAAAAATGACCATTCAAAATACCATTATTGGATATTGGTTGCATTTTAGTTAATTTTCTGACTAGGATGAAAAATTGAAAGTTATTGTTCTTATACTTCACAAAAATATTTATAGTCCAGCTGGTTCAGTTGTCTCATGACCAGCGGGTATCGTAAAAGTACAGTTACATGACTAAATACCAAATACTTAATCATACACATCAAATTTGGAATAAATAAAGATCTTTTCATTAATTTACTGATAATGAATTGTTCCTAGACCGTGGGAGGGGGTCTTTTTTGTCCATTATATTTGGTTCCATCGATGAATCATTTATACAATTTGAAAGTCATTTTGTACTTTGGTAGCTCTTATTTCAGATAAATGTAACCGCAGAACTGGCTGTGCCAATAACAAGCGTGATCAAATTCACAATTTACGCTTCATTTGCTTTAAATGAATATACTAAAAATTAGCACTTAGTAAACAACATATATGGTTGTTCCTTTAGACTTTATTAATAAGGCCACACCAAATTGATCTTTAGTTCTTTGGATTTCGCCGGTCCGATTTTATGACTATGTACATTTTAAGAAAAACATTTTTGCAAAAATGCTGAAAATTTGTCCAAAATTATTCATTTTTCAAGAAATTGAAAATAAAAATTGTTCGCCCGCTCCTAAAATTTTGTAATTTTTGCAATAATTTAGTAAAAAAAATGTGTACTGCAAGTAAATATGATCTTCGCCCGAAAAAAAATTGTCCTCAAGAAAAAAAAATTAAAAATTGAAATTTCGCTCGCTCGCGCATATTTTTGCCATCTAAAATTCAATTTGGTATGGCCTAAAGTAGCCTATTTTAAAGATATGGATATAAATAAATATATGGATTTCTATGTTAACAATTAGCAATATCTGAATATGAGATCATTGTTTGGGACAAAATATTGCATTTGTGAACTTTAACATAGCTCATCTACCATTGCAGAGTTTGCCTCTTCCAAGAAAATAAAACAAAACAATAAACAAGAGGCTCTCAAGAGCCTGAATCGCTCACCTGGTAAACAATGCACTATAAACTAAATTAATATATTAATGTTTGTTGTAAATTAAACTGAGTATTAAAGGTCACGTAAAATGCTGAAAATACCTTTAAAAGCCTTTCAAGAACCTCTGGAAAGAAATGGGCATGAGTTCTCCCTTCGCTTGATTAAAAGATACAGTCATGGTCAATCTGATGATTCATAATACAAAATACAAGCTTTAATTAATCTTCAAATACAAGTATAAATCTTTTGGTCTATATGTTGTCTTCGTTTTTAAAATGTTTGAAAGAAGTTATGTAAAAATTGTGGTTTAAGGCTTTTTATTGTACTTGAAAAGGAAATATTGCAGGAACAATCATGCTAAGTTTCATCCAAATCCCCCTAGTAATTTCAGAGGAGAAGATGTTTGAAAATTTGTTGTTAACAACGATGATGACAGACACCAAGTGATGGCAATTAAAAGCTCACATATTATGAAGTTTAATCATTGTTATACAACATTATCATCATCACCATTCACTAAGGATACCATGTTTACTTAAAAAACCAAATATTGTTGAAATCCGAGCAAGTGTAAAAAATGGCGGGAAAATGGCAGCCATTTTAAAAATGGCCATCTAAAACAAACTTTCATCATCACCATTCAACTCGGGATACCATGTTTGCCTTGAAAGTAGCTTTCATCTTCATTTTATTTCTATAATTCAGGAAAAAATAGCAAAAAACAGCATTTTGACCCCTATGTTTTATTTTTAGTAAGGGCGGACATGTTTTTCGACCAATCAAAAATCCAAGCATTCACTTTTTGCAGGATACCCTAAGGAACAATCTTACCAAGTTTCATTTGATTTTGAATAGTAGTTTTAGAGAAGAAGATTTTTGAAATAATAACATAAAAAAAAGCCAAAAATGTCAAAAAAGGGCAATAACTCTAACATCAGTTGACAGATTTTCACGAAAATCAGCACGCAGGTAGCTCTCATCATGCTGAACACTTTCAACCTGCAGAATTTGCCATAACCTAATGATTTTTGAGATACTTGCGAAAAACTGTTGTTTGACCCCTATGTTCTATTTTTAGTAAAGTGGCCATGTTTTTAGACGGATCAAAAATCGAAGCATAAACTTTGTGCAGGATACCCTAAGGAACAATCATGCCAAGTTTTATCCAAATCCATTTAGTAGTTTCAGAGAAGAAGATTTTTGAAATAATAACATAAAAAAAAGCCAAAAATGTCAAAAAAGGGCAATAACTCTAACATCAATTGACAGATTTTCACGAAAATCAGCACACAGGTACCTCTCATTATGCTGAACACTTTCAACCTGCAGAATTTGCCATAACCTAATGATTTTTGAGATACTTGCGAAAAACTGTTGTTTGACCCCTATGTTCTATTTTTAGTAACAGTGGCCATGTTTTTCGACGGATCAAAAATCGAAGCATAAACTTTGTGCAGGATACCCTAAGGAACAATCATGCTAAGTTTTATCCAAATCCATTCAGTAGTTTCAGAGGAGAAGATGTTTGAAAAATTGTTAACGACGACAGACGACGACGGACGCCAAGTGATGAGAAAAGCTCACATGGCCTTTTAGGCCAGGTGAGCTAACAAATTAGAGACCGTGTGTCTGAAAGACACGGATGCCTGTCCTCCTGAGCATAGAATACCCATCTATAATTTTTTAATGGAAATCATTTTGAGAATTATTTTAAATATATGAAAGTTTCATAATATAACCTGGTTACATTTACTTTCACCCCATTAATGACAATAAATCCCAGTACAAAATTCTTGTTCTGACATAAGGATCCAAAGGCTAAAAATTAATGGAGGCACTGAAGCATGAAATGTAGGTGACGTTGACTTATATGTCGGTGATCTGTGTTGAACTTATAATGATTGAAGTTGTAGAATATCATTGATATATCATCATTTTTTTATACATAGATTAGAATGCAAAAAATTCATCAAATTCACTCTAAAATAAAATGTAAGTCATAGTGACTCAAATGTAACTGAGCTATGTTGTACTATATACGATAACTGGAATTGTGAAATATCATTAACATATTACCATGGGTTCTTTAAAAAATACACCTATATGCAAAAATTTAATCAGTCACTGAAGCATGAAATGTAGGTCATGGTGACTCAAATGTTGCTGAATTACGTTGTACTATACAAGGTTATCTATAATAATATTGAAGCTAATAACCTAAAACTGCAAAATTGCCTTAAAATTAATTCGGGGGCAATAACCCCAAAATGGGTTGACCGATTCTGAAAATTTCATGAAATGTAGATCTTGACCTCATAAATATTTTTACTACTTGTCAGTTTTGCCCTAACTGCTTTAGTTTTCGAGATATGAGCAAAAAAGTGCATTTTCACCTATTTTCTATTTTTTGCCAGGGCAGCCACGTTTCTCGTTGGACAAGAAAACAAAACACAACGTTTATACTAGATACCCTAAGGATCTTTCAGCTTAAGTTTGGCTGAAATTGATTCTGTAGTTTCAGAGGAGAAGATTTCCAAAAGTTTACAGATGACGAAAAAAATGTGAAAAATTGTCTTGAAAGGGCAAAAAACTCCTATAAGGCGTCAATTGACGATTTTGGTCGTGTTGACTTATTTGTAGATCTAATTTTGCTGAACATTTTTGCTGTTTACAGTTTGTCTTTATCTATAATAATATTCAAGATAGCAACCTAAAACTGCAAAATTTCCTTAAAATTAACAATTCAGGGGCAATAACCCAACAAAGGGTTGAATGATTCATCTGAAAATTTTATAAAAGGTAGATCTTGACCTGATGAAAATTTTTCCCCCATGTCAATTTTGCTCTAAATGCTTTAGTTTTTTTAGATATTTTCTATTTTTAGCCATGTTGGCTAAAGTATGACTGTAATTGGTTCAGCGGTTTTAGAGATCTTTGAAAAGGTTTACGATGGACAGACGGATGACGGACGCCAAGTGATGGCAAAAGCTCACATGTCCTTTTAGGACAGGCGAGCTAAAAACTGGCAGATAGAATTTTTTTTTTATAAAATTTTGAATAGAACACTTATCTGACATGCTTTCATATTCTTAAAAGAAAAATTAGGGTCACTGATCCTTTTTTCTTGCTATTTTCAAAAAACTAAAATTTCCTTTACATTTCATCAGAAAAATTTTATGCCAATTATCTCCCCTGAAAAGGGGTCTTTTTAGAATAAATTTTGTAATTTTGCTCTTTATTCATTGTTGTCACTTTTTTTTATCTAAATAAACTTAATATATCATTTTTACATTATATCAAATACTATTTGCTCGTTGAAAATGTGTTTACATACAAATTTCCAAGATGCCCTAAGCAGATGCTCAGTGTATTAGGTATGATCTACCTCAACAAGGTTAAAGTATGGTGTATTTGGATCTACACGAACTGCATTTCATAAGACAGTTGAGATAAATAAGGGCAGTAGATTTTTTCCAAACATAATACTCCTGAATTCTACTTTCCGAGAGGTTGAAAGTATTTGTTTGAAGGAACAGTGATTGTTCTTATATACATTAAACAATCCCTTTGTTTAATGATCCTTAGGAATATGATTGCACTGAAGGTATGTGGACAATAAATGACCACGTTTTTCTTTCAAATGTTCTGGATTATATAATGTAATGGCAACGACTTTGGTAATTATCACCAAACTTCGAAAAAACACAATATACCCAAATTATTTTTAGATGCGCATATGGAGTATATATAACTTGTATTTTATTCCAGAGCTTGTGACATATACATTGACTTCCTATACAGAGTATGTTAGAGTCATCCTGATACTTTATTAAAGTTTTATGGACATCATCATGACTTTGTTGACAGGTATAAAAAAAAAACCGTTTCCCAAATGAAAATGGACCTGTTCCATTGATTTTATCCCTTGCTCATACCGGATTTGACATGGGCGGCATGGCGGGTGTCCTTCAGGAAGCAGAGACTGCTAACTCTTCCGAAGCACCCGAGTCTACCCCCAATTTTTTTGGTGGGGTCCATGTTGTTCATATGTTTTTAGTTTTTAATTGCAGTTTATGTTTTGTTTTGGTCTTGTCTTCGTTGTTCTCCAGAGTTTGTCAGTTGTTTCGATTTTCCCCTCCTTCGAATATCCCTTTGGTATTTCTTGACTTTACTTATTAACACAGAATACAATCATTGAAGCATATGATATATAATTACATCTTTCCTGCTTTAAACTTGTGGTTAAAACTACTTTTGGTAAAAAAAAAATATAATACATTATGATCTATTGTGTGGTTTATATACATTTTAAATCAAGTTTACCCTCATTGAAACTTGAGCAATAAAAAATTATCAATTGTTGGTGTTAAAAATTGTACATGATAAGGGTTTTTCTATTAAAATGGATGTGGGAGGGTAAGAAGGCAAGTTTTATTATATGGCATGGGTCTTGGGTTATTTTTAGTGTGTGCCTATCGGATGTATGTAAAGTTATCTAAAAAAAGTTAGTTGGTTGTTGGGGTATTTTGAAATTCCCTTTCTACCCCCCCCCCCCCCCCCTTCACATTCATTTTAATGGAATAGCCCCAATAGGTGCACTTGATAATTATCAATGTTTCTATAAATTTTTATCTGATGAATGATTTTTACAAATTTTTCATAAATCGTTACTTTCAATTTTTCTTTTACAAAATGTTAAACTCTGGAAAAAAACTATGGAGTATCTCCCTTGTACAAAGCTCTGTCCGTAGACGGTTTCAGCTCTATCCTTGTCAATTTTTGGTTTTGGATTATTGTTTTGGTTTTTCAACATTTTAGACCTTGAGCACAACTTATGAGTTATAAAGCAACAGAATGTGCAGATCTTGTGCATCAAATCTGGTATCAAAATTTTTTTCTTTAACTACAATCAAACTTATACTTATTTACATCTTGTTTGTTTGTTTGTTTGTTTGTTAAGTTGGGTTTTACGCCGTTTTCAGCACATTTGGCTATTTCGCGGCGGCCAGTTTTTATTGGTGGAGGGAGCCGGAGTACCTGGAGAGAACCACCGACCTTCAGTAGGAAAATTGGCAATCCTTGTCAATTAAGATCGCAGTCGAACACATCCTGCCACAGGTGAGATTCGAACTCACAACCTCAGCGTTGACAGGCTTGTGATCACTAGTAGTCATGACGAACTACCTAGACCACTCGCCACCGAGGCCCCTCCCCCCCCCCAAAAAAAAACAAAAAAAAACCATTTTCTAATTTAAAGATGTTATATTCAACAATTAAGTATTTTATTTACTTAAAACATGAAGAAAATTGGATTTGATTCTTTCTTATTATAAATATGAATATAAATAATATAATATATATATATATAATAAACATATCAAAATTTAATTTTAAAGACAAATCCATCTATTGTTCTTGCGCATATAGCAGCGCAACGGTATTATGCCATCGATGGCTTATGACGTCGCGATTTCTGCAAACTTCTAACATTTCAGAAGAATTATCAATCATTGATCAACGGAAATAGAATGACGACTCCAATCAATGGAAGGTTTGCAAAAGTTAATGTAAAACAAATTTTAAGAGGGAAATGCACTGGACGAACTAGAGGCTCTCAAGAGCCTGTTTCCTTCACCTGGATTTAACTTTTCACCTTGAGCAGACCTAAAAATTTAAGTGTTGCAGTCAATTTGGCTGGTTTTTCTATAGGATTCTGTGTTAAACTAATTTCAGCTGTGGCAGCCATCTTGGTTTAGTCCAGGTCAACGGATACATTTCTAAAAGAGAACCATTTAAGGACCATTTCTGCTAAGTCTTGTTCCAACTGGCTAAGCGGTTTCAGACAAGAAGATTTTTAACTGAATTTTTCTATAGGGTCCAATATTTAACAAAGTTCGGTGTGGCAGCCATCTTGGTTGACAATCCACGTGATCGGACATATTTCTGAAAGAGGATCTCCTAAGGACCAATGCTGCCAAGTCTGGCTCCAATATGTCAAGTGGTTTCAGACAAGAAGATTTTTCAATTAATTTTTCCATAGGGCCCTATGTTAAACTAAGTTCTGCTGTGGCGGCCATCTTGGTTGACAGTCTGGGTCGTCGCACAAAAATTCTGAAAGAGGACCATCTAAGGAACCATTGCTACCAAGTCTAATTCTAATTGACTTAGTGGTTTCAGACGAGAAGATTTTTGAGTGAATTTCCCATAGGGTCCTATGTTAAACTAAGTTCTGCTGTGGCGGCCATCTTGGTTTACAGTCCACGAAATTTGACACATTTCTGAAAAAGGACCTCCTAAGGACCAATGCCGCCAAGTCCTGCTCCAATATGTCAAGTGGTTTCAGACAACACAATTTTTCAATGAATTTTCCTATAGGGCCTATGTTAAACTAAGTTCAGCTGTGGCGGCCATCTTGGTTCACAGTCCGGGTCATCAGACACACCTCTCTAAGAGGACCATCTAAGGACCATTGCTGACAAGTCTGGTTCCAATTGGTCAAGTGGTTTAAGGCAAGAATATTTTTCAATGAATTTTCCCATAGGGCCCTATGTTAAACTAAGTTCGGCTGTGGCGGCCATCTTGGTTAACAGTCCGGGTCATTGGACATATTTCTGAAAGAGAACTTCCTAAAAACCATTACTGCCAACTTTGGTTCCAACTGGCCTTGTAGTTTCATATAAGAAGGTTTTTGAAATTCCCCCCCCCCCCCCCCTTTTTTTTCTATTTTTAGTAACAGCAGCCATGGAAGTCGGGGATGCCAGACATAAGTTTAGAAGGGGGCCAGCCAAGGACCATTCCACCAAAGTCTGGTCTCAATTGGCTCAGTGGTTTGAGAGGAAAAGATGTTAAAAGCAAAGTTTACGCTGAATGCCGTCTTTAAAGGGCAAAAACTCCTATAAGGGGTCAATCAACGATTTTGGTCATGTTGACTTATTTGTAGATCTTACTTTGTTGAACATTTTTGCTGTTTACAATTTGTCTTTATCTATAATAATATTCAAGATAATAACCTAAAACTGCAAAATTTCCTTAAAATTAAAAATTCAGGGGCAATAACCCAATAAAGGGTTGACCGATTCGTCTGAAAATTTCATGACAGGTAGATCTTGACCTGAT
The DNA here is from genome assembly GCA_028015205.1 of Mytilisepta virgata. Taxonomy (NCBI): domain Eukaryota; kingdom Metazoa; phylum Mollusca; class Bivalvia; order Mytilida; family Mytilidae; genus Mytilisepta; species Mytilisepta virgata. The sequence continues at coordinate 33,260,838 of CM051512.1, forward strand.
GAACATTTTTACCCCATGTCAGTTTTGCTCTAATTGCTTTAGTTTTTGAGATATAAGACAAAAACTGCAGTTTACCCCTATGTTCTATTTTTAGCCATGTCGGCCATGTTGGTTGACAGGCGGGGTCATCGGACATATTTTTTAAACTAGATACCCTAATGATGCTTGTGGCCAAGTTTGGTTCAATTTGGCCCAGTAGTTTCAGAGGAGAAGATTTTTGTAAAAGTTAACAGACGACGACGACGGACGACGACGGATGACGGACGCCAAGTGATGAGAAAAGCTCACTTGACCCTTTGGGTCAGGTGAGCTAAAAATTACTTTTTAATGTCATATGTTATACTCCTTAACACTCTCTTACAATTTCTTGGTTTAAGCATCAATAGTATTTTATTATTTTTCATTACAAAAGAAAAAAGAAAAAAAGTGTTACGTTCATTTAAAGAACTCAACATAGGACTGACAGATACATGTATCTAGCATCTGGATCAATATCAAACCCAACAAGTACACTTACTATATCTTCTTTAGAATTTCGAATATATATTCCATTCATTTTTATGTTTATTGGAGCTCCTTATTGTATTTTACATTTTTACTCAATAAACTTTCTGAGCCGTGAATTTATGAATGATAACTTTGAATGGGAACCCAATTGTGAAATACATGTAACGTCATTCAATGTTTTTCCCAGAGAAGATAACTCTAATCTACATAACAATTATTAAAAAAGAATAAAAAGGAGCTTATCGTTCTTAAAAGGTCAGTGACCTATATTTTTTAAAAGCTTATTCATTAAAGAGTGCTATTTTCTTCCTCCATGCCAACTTTAAGAAAAGTCTTAACGTCTTAACTTTCTATATGTCATTTTGTACAAAAGAGGATACGACTATTTTATTGGCGGGAAACTAGATAATATACAATTTTCCCAATTAGAGCAAAGAAAATGATGAAATCAAAAACAAAATCTTGAAATATAAGAAATTCTGGAAATTCTGGTACCAAAATGTAAAATTTATCTCGTTTTTCAACAGAATAGAATCTTTTGAAAATGACAAGTTATTCTTAATGATTTCTTAAAACTAGAAAAGTTCGAGATGGAATAACATGAAATCGAGTTTGGTGACCGCATTTTTTAAAACCTGATTTGGATCAGTATTACTTGAAATACCTTTGGGTTGATTTTAAACAGATTCCTTATGTCGGAAGTGAATAGAGGGATTTGTCTTTAAGTATATATAATTCTTTTACAACCAAATTATTTTTTTTATTTTTTTTCATTAAATTAAAGTATCAATAATAAGCTTAATTACAAAAAGAAAATTTCTAAGTATTTCTCATATAACTGTCAAGAGATTTTTTTCTGATGTTGACACAGCATGCAAATTTAAATGTCAGATTCTCAATCATCTGAGGATGAGGAACTGTTACATCTTGTCTCCTTCCAATCCCTTTGAGATGATAATCTACCTGAAGAAGATACCTGAAAATAAAAATTATTAAATTAACAAATGATTCAAATGAAAAGGCTAGAGATCTGGGGTCTGCAAGCCATGGATGCCCCGTCTTCCTGCATTTATAAGTCCCATCTACCATTTATTTCTGGACTTCAGCTGAGCATGATTTTAAAAATAATCCTAGGATATGAAATTACAGACGACAACACTTTATTAGTCACTCATGAATTAAATGTAGGTCAAAGTGACCCAAATGTTGCTGTGTTATAATGGGATGGTAGTGGTATAATTTTTGGTTGACAGTCTGGGTGATCAGACACAATTCTGAAAGTAGACCATCTAATGACCATTGCTGCCAAGTCTAGTTCCAAGTCAGACAAGAAGATTATTAGGTTGTACTTATTAATTCATCATTATATCTTTAACTGCTTTTCCAATATTTTGATCTCGAGCACTGCTGATGAGTTGACAGTCAAACGAAATGGTCATACAGTGCATCAAATTTATTTCGGTATTTTGTGATACGTTTTATTAAATGAATTTCCCATAGGGTCCTATGTTAAACTAATTTTGGCTGTGGTGGCAAACTTGGTTTATATTTTGGGTCATCATACATATTTCTGAAAGAGGACCTCCTAAGGACAATTGCTGCCAAGTTTGGTTCCAATTGGCCATGTACTTTCATTGAAAAGTTTTTTGAAATTCGTTCTCCCTTTTTCTATTTTTGTCACTGCAGCCATGTTGGTTGGAAGTTGGGCATGCCAGATGGGGCCACACAAGGACCATGGCATCAAACTTTCAGAAGGAAAGTTTACCCTGGAAAACGATGGATGACGGACACCAAGTGATGGCAAAAGCTGACATGGCCTTATACAAATGAAGGCCAGGTGAGCTAAAAATTTGATAATTCACTAGTGATCAGAAAAATCGTATTTCTCTATGAAGTGAACAACAGCCATTGCCAAATACATTACTGTGCAAATTTAAACATAAAAAAAATAATCCCTTATGACCATTCCACCACAGTTTGGTTCTAATTGGGCAAGTAGTTTCAAACAAGAAGAGTTTTATGTAAATTTCGCTGTGTCGGCCATCTTGGTCAGATGTGGAGACCATCGGACATAATTTTGAAAGGGGAATACCCAAGGATTATTTCAGCAAAGTTTGATCCCAATTGGCTCAGTGGCTTCTGAGGAGAAGATTAAAATGTGAATTGTGAACAATGGATGCCAAGTGATGACAATAGCTCACATGACCCTTTGGGTCAGGTGTCAGAGCTAAAAGTAGGAATACAGAAATATAAACAACATACCTCTACAACAGTATTTCTACGATCTTTTCCCATTAGTTCCGACACAGAACTGCATTCACTTTTCTGCAAGGAAAATGTGATAAAATTGAATTTGGGTGAGACGAATGCAAATACATGTATACATACAGTCTAAAATCTTGTCTAATTTGTAATCTCAAATTGACATCTATGAAATTCTAATGTCACCAAAAAATATCAACCAGTCATTTTAAAGTTAACGTAAATATCCATTTCATGAATTTAAACCAAACGCACTACAAATAGAATGGATGATATTCACATGCCCTGAGGCTCTTATCTCTCTTATTCATAACAAATGTTTATGGTTAAATTGTTGCAAAATGCTGTGTAATGTTAAAATTTGGAGAATGTGATTCGATGAAACAATTCCCATTTAATGCATATGTATTGCCCAATGAGAAACCAGAGTGAGTTATTTTTTCCTAACCAATGTAGGTAAGGGAGATAATAAATTTGTCTCCCTTTTAGCCTCAGGACAAAAGGGAGAGACTTTAATTATCTCCCTTACATACACTGGTTAGGAAAAGACAACTCACTCTGGTTCCTCATTTAGATACAATGTACATACAATTACAGAAAAATTTTTTCTGAAGTAATATTAGTTATGAAAGGGATTGAAAATTAGTTCAGAGCAGATTTTCCAGCCATACTCATATGTAATTTTAAAACTAGAATTTAATAAACAAACTGAGGAAATAATATTACAGCGAATCACATTCTTGAATTTTTAAAATAAAACAGAATAATGAGAATATTTAAAATCAATTGTTATGCATAAGAGAGATAAGTAGGCATGATTCAGATAAAAACATATCTATTTCTACTGGCAGTGCATAATGTTCTTATTATGGGCGCTGTGGTCTAGTGGTTAGCGCATCGGGCTACGAAGCCAAAGGTCCCTGGTTTGATTCCCGCTCGGGATGGAAATTTCAGGGAACAAATTTGCGATGCCCTATCGACACCATTTGCGAGGATGGTCTCGGTAAAACGATGCTAGTCTGTCGGATGGGGACAAAAAATGCCTGTCCCGTGTTAAGGGAGAGCAACACTCTTAGCACGTTAAAGACTCCTCTGTAGATGTCGAAAAAGAGTAGCCTAAAATGCCGCTACAGAGGCCCCTCTCACACCCGCCAAGTGGAGAGCGATTAGTATAAGTTGGTATAACTTGTTTCCCAATCCACTAATAATAAATAAGTTTAAACTAATGTTGTTTGATTTTTAGATTGTATAAAAAATATATGGGACAAGACGTGCAATTGTTTTCCTGTTACAGAAGTCATGAAATAACAGGCTGCCATAAAGTCTGTAAGTTTCGTTGAAACATGGGAGATGGCTCAAAACGATCGCAATACATTGACACATATCCAGTTAAAATTTTTGGGGTGTGATGTCAGTCTATTCCGTATGTTGACAAATCACAAGCCATGGTAAAAAAGTCTCCTTCCACAAAGCAAAATTTACCTTTTTCATGCTCTCCATGTAGAATAAAAATTTTCTTGGTTTTATTTATTTAATCCTTTCAATATTTCTGTGTCAAATGCCTTAGGTAAATACACTTTTAAAACAACACTATTTATTCAGTTATAATGGTTGGTTTTGTAACAGTAGGTCGATATGTCATGGTGCAATTATTATTTTTTTTTTATGGACTTCTTTAGCAATGTTTAGTATCCGTCAGGTCAAAGTTCATTGCAGGTCCTGAGCCATACATAGTCTTGCTAATCATAAGGCTAAATAAAATTTTATCTCTAAAATAGAATCGAGAATCGAAACAGGCGAATGTATCAAAGCGATAACAACCCAACCAAAGAGAAGAAAACAGCCCACGGCTACCAATGGGTCCTTTCTTAACATCGGACTCAGACATCTTTTGAACTGAGTTTTACTGTGTGTTTGCTTGTTCCACATTGGCTAGAGGTATAGGGGGAGGGTTGAGTTCTCACAAAAATTGGGAATTTTCCAGAAAATTGGGAAAAATTGTGAACCGACAACAGCAACATGATAAACAACAACCATAGCACTATTAGATTTTAATATTTTGAAAAATGTTCCTCATTTTGTATTCCTGTTAAAATTTATAGGTTTTTAAGCTAACTATGAATGTTTTCAAAATATTTAGGATAAAAAATTCTTTAAACTGCTTAAGGATGTCATAATTGTGAATGTCAGCTAACTACTATGAAATTAACAACCAGGACAGGAAATTCTGCAGAACACTATCAGTGTGCATTAATGCACGATCCATTTACGCTTCTACAATACATAGACAAGAAGTATTTACAAGTTAAAATTTTCCTGTTGGGATTCAATAAGGTCCTAACCGTTTGTTTACTGTTCAAAGTCTGCGTTATTAATTTCAGCTAAAACAGATTAAACTCCTTAAACGACAGCGTATCAAATGGAAAACTCATAACATGATAAAAGCACTCAAGTGATCAATAATTTGCTCTTCTAATAACAAGTCAATTTTGGACCGGTAAGAATTTCCGGAAATACTGATAATTTGTTTCAGGAATTATAATTTTGCCACAATTATTTTAGGGCCGCCAGCAATTTTTGGGACTACAGGAATGGTAGAATCATCCCTGACTTGTATGCATTATTGTTTGGGCGCCAGCTGAAGCCCGCCTCCAGGTGCGGGATTTTCTCGCTGCATTGAAGACCTATTGGTAGCCTTGAGCTGTTTTCTGCTCTTTGGTGGGGTTGTGGGCTCGGACACATTCCCCATTTCCATTCTCTATTTTATTTAATGCTGAGAGAAAATCCGGCAACCAGAGGCAGGCATCAGCTGACTCCTAAACAATAATGCATACTAATTCTGGAACTAGTCTGTTCCAAAATTTATGAACATGGCCACATTAGTCTAAGTTCTGCTACTTTCTATTTTTAGAATGTTGGTCATATTGGTCCACAGTTTTCCCTGGAAATTTTCTGATGCAGGAGGACTGACTGAAAGTATGATGATCATGAATTCTAAAGGATGGAAGTAAAACAGAATTTATATAATATAATAAGGAATTTTAAAATTTCAAGCATCGGAGGAATAAACCCTCTACAGAAAACACTGGGTCCAAATTTTGCTCCCTAATCCATAATCTGGATCAAAAAAAACTTTCTTACCTTCAGTTTAGGACTTCTTCTTGTAAATTTATCATCTGAGTCGGAACTTTTCACATCTCCATTTAAACTACATGTAGAATGAGACAAAGTTTTCTTTAATCTACTATTTTCAAATTGAGACTTTCTGAGTTCATGCCCACTACTTAAAGTAGAATTTGCTGAACTGCAGTCCAATGCAGAATTGTCTGCACTTTCTTGTTCAACTTCATATTGAGATGTTGTGTTTCTGAGTGTTTGTTCATGATCTGAAATCTCTGAGTCTGAATTCTCCTCAGTTTGTGCTTTTTCTTTCAATTTCTCTTCCCCGTCTTTTGATTTTTCCATTTGATTTTCCTTTTTTGAGTCATATTCCAATTCCACAGACAGATCTTCGGATACTGGATATTGCAAAGACTGTGTGCCATTCCTTTTTCCACAGCCATATAGAGAGTTGCCTTGTTTGTATAATTTCTTCTTAGTCTTTCTGAGAAAATACTGTGTTTCTCCTTTTTTCTTGTGCCTCGCTTCTTTTGATAAACTTAAGTCATCCAAATCAACAAGTATTGAAGACCTTTCTTTTAAATTTGTTGTTTTGTCTTCATGCCTTGATTCATGCTTTTCCAAATCTGATTCATCTGAACCACTGTCTTCCACATGGATATCTTCCATCGTGGTATTTTGCAATGCTTCTTGCATACAATGTCTTTTATGAATCAACCTATCATCATCTGCCTCTGAATCTGTTTCAGTCATTATACTACTTTCCATCAGGTTTTTTGGATTTTTTTCTAACATTTTGTCTTGTTTTTGTCCTGAAAGATAAGGGGAATGCTTCTCGTCAAAATATGGATTTAAGAAGTCATTGCTTTTAGAAGCCAAGTCTTTTGAACTGCCTTTTAAAATTTTGTCTTTTTTACGAACAGAAACTTTGGATGTATCTCTTGTTGTCGACAATGACTCTGACACACTACATTTCCTTCCAGTTTTTTCAATATTTCTTGCACTCCCAGCATCCTTTGTCTCAGATGCAATAGCAGAACTATCACACACATTTACTTTATAATTATTGTTTTCATCATCTGCATCTGAGCTATTCGCCAAATCAATAGTTTCATCATCTAAACCTTCATTCCCTGTTTCATTATTTTCTCCAATTTCATCACCTAAATTTCCCTTATCACCATACCTTTCAGCACTAATAAATGTTTCCTGTGCTTTTCCATTCTCTGCTTGATTAATTGTACAATTTTGTCCTATTTTCAGCAGTTCTGTGTCCTCATCATCAGATTCTGATGGCACCTGTGATTCACTTTTTTCATATCTTTCTCTATGTCGTATGCTCTTCTTCATGCTTTCTTTGTTCAAACAGTTGCCCATACTCTTCACAGTAGACCTTGCCTGTGATTCTTTTGCCTGTGAAATACAATTAATACAAGGAATAAATGCACAACAAATAGATATGTTCAAAAATTGAACTTAAAACATTTACAATGAAACCTTTGAAAACCAACCCTGAGTCAATCGACACAATAGCCGAGTACACTAAATTCAGAAATTATTGCGTGCATTTATTATTGAGATTTTGTCATTTTAGACCAAAATGCAATTTTAATTTTTGCGATAATGAGAAAAATCACACTTCATTCATAGTAAAGATTCCAAAATGTGAGTTTAAATTATTGCGATTACAACACTGTTACACTGTCGCATTTTGCACAATAATAAAAACATCGCAATAATTTCTGAATTTACAGTATATAACAGAACCTCCAAAAAATTATAAGATCAAGCGTTCATGTCAAATTTTGACTTTGCGCCATTTTCTAAAACGTGTAGTTCACAAACTAAGCATTCATTTTGTCAGTATTCAAACTTAATTGTTTGTACAACTTTCTTCTAAAGTACAACACCTGTTTAAGGATTGACTGTAATTTTGTTTTCAGCCTATTAAAAATCACCTCGATAATGTGGCGCACACTGAATAACCTGCAAAAGTGGATTATTTTTAAGTGTGCATTGTGGTGATTTCAAATAGACAAAAAAGCTTAATTACAGTCAATCTTTATTATTTAATCCTCAAAGTTGTTTCAAGGCCTAAAATGGAGGGATTCCCTGTAAAGACATCACAGTTGAAATAAAATTTAGTCCAGGAGACGATAAATTAAAATAATTTAACCAATCAGAAGATCCTTTAAAATCTAATATTAAATTATTTCTGGAACAACCCTTTAACCTGAACTGTATGTGTGACCAAACCTCTTCTTATTTACATGTATTACTCTTTTCATGGTTTTGTCTAGTTTTTTCTTTCTTTCCTGTTCATTTTCAGATGATTTTTCAAATGTTTCCATAACTGTATCTCCAGGAGTCATCTCCACATCTTTATCACCTGAAAGACTTTTACAATCTGATGTCTCTGCAACAGTTTTCTTTTTTTTCTTCTTATAAAATAAAATATACATGTACATATAAAAAAAAAGGAGCATCATTAACCGATATATCTGAGTAATTTATTTTAGGAAGTAATGATTATCATATTACAAAGATTTGCATTACAGCAATTAGTCAGATAAAAAAAGGACAAATATACATTTTGTACCTAAGGAGCAATCAAAAAAACGTAATCCATTGGACAGACAAACCCGGGAAGACAAATGAACAACCACAAGCACACCAAATAAACACAGAAAACTAAAAAACAATGAACAACACGAACTCCTATAAAAACCAGGAGTAAAACCAGGTGCTCCGGAAGGGTAAGCAGTTCCTGCTCCGTATACGGCACCCGTCGTGAAGTTCAACAAAGTCAATCCGGTGGAAGTCACAAATTGGTGGAGGCACATGAAAGGTTACGACAGTGGGAACAGGTCCAACATCATCTTAGATATTGGAACACTGTAATGGTCAATCAATTCATGATGACGACCGTAAAATTTCTTAAGTGATGACATAAACTTATCCCTGATAAAACCCTGGTTAAGAAGATTTGGTGACAGCAGTAATCCTCTTCGTCGAAAGTCAGGGTAACTCACGCATGCCCTTGAAAATCGGATAAGCTGAGAAACGTAGACGCCATATGCAGGCGATGCTGGTATATTGCTACTCAAGAAGGGAAAATTAACAATAGGAAAGTTGAAGTCATCATGTTTGTCATAAAGTTTTGTCTTCAAACGTCCCTCATAGTCTATTTCAAGAAACAAATCCAAATATGAAGCGGACTTTGGTGTATCTGTAGTATCCTTAATTTCAAGCTCACTGGGGTAGATAAGATGTAGAAAGTCTTGGAATTTGTCATTATGTAACGACAATACATCATCTATATAACGAAAAGTGAAATTAAAGGATTGGGCTAGTTTCTTTTTGTTTTCACGTAGTAACCCTTGAATGAAGTCCGCTTCATATGAGTACAGAAACAGATCGGCGAGGTCAATATAATTCCAACACAATCGGATTTTCACGATATATTAAATATATACATGTAAAAACATCACTAGCGCTTTCATGGCTGCTGCCAATCTTCAGGTGATAATTATAATACAATGATATGCAGGGTTTTTTTTTTCAATTATTGTAATAATATAAATCAGTTCACATTTTTATTACATTTACTGCAAGTTATTATTTGAACTTAGCGGTAAGTCTTCCAGGGAAGACATGTGTCACCTGCATATTCTCCATACTGATGCTCTGTGTCAAATATCAGGAAGCTAACCTGTGTGGTTCCCTGAGAAAAATGTGACAGAAATTTTTCTATCTCAAAAATATTATAAGGTCTGTCAAACAGGAAGTGGACAAGTGACAGATTCGAAACTAACTTACACGATACAGTATCCATACTGATGCTTTGTGCCAACCATCAGGAAGCTGGTTAGTGTGGTTCCTGAGAAAAATGTGACAGAAATTTTTTTATCTCAAAAATATTCTAAGTTCCGTCAAACAGGTAGTGGACATGCGACAGATACGAAACTATCTTACTGATACATTTCTCCATACTGATGCTCTATGCCAAATATCAGGAAACTGGCTTGCGTGGTTCCTGAGAAAAATGTGACAAATTATTTTGTGATGCCAACGACGACGACAATTACAACGAAGCAAGACGATGAATAGTGATCCCTATATGTCACCTCTGCGTAACGCAGGCGACACAATAATTATACTTATATATAAATAAAATGAAATAAAAACTAATAATAGTGCTTGAATGTACAGCTGGAGACAGATATAAATTTATAAATCAAGAAGGTTGTTCAACTAAATCAGATCATTCTTATACATAACTTTGTACCTGGCATTTTCTGTTCTGTTCATTGACCTTGTTCAACTGAAAAAAAAACATAACAATATAAATCTATACAAGCCAGAATGTCTAAATGCTCTCAATGTTTGAGTATACCAGAATGCCCTACTACTACCCTCATATTTATACAGAGATATTAACTTCCTTAATAATGAACAAACTTTTCTGGATAAATCTATAAGGTACACACATTTTATGAAAATTGACAGCTAAAAGATAATAACCAAACAAAAGGCAGTGAATCAATGAAGTGTGAAATGTAGGTTGGAATGATCTTAGACGGTCATGCATTGTAGATTTTTGGTATTTCATTTATTATTTGTTTATTACATTGACATATTCCATGGATTCATAAAATTTAACAAGAAAATACATAGGATAATGTTTTTATGTGACTATGCGTTGACGGCTATCGTTAGATCACTTCCTAGAGTGAAATATGACTTGAGATTTCAATGGGTGAATTATCAAATTATTATTTCACTTGGAAATCCTGGTATTTCACAATACTCAGTGTAATAATACAATGTAATAAACAGAATAACTTATCTTGAAATTAGAATACCAAAAATTAAATCTACAACTGATCCCAAAAACACTTACACATGTATCTATGTGCATTTGTTAATTAATGTGTTGTTCGGTCACTTGATGTATATTTTTAGGTATTTGAATTTAAAAATATTGACTCATGATCAATTATTTACAAGCCTGTAAAGCTTATAAACATGTAACTCCTGTGATATTTAAATGAGAATCGTAATATACATTTGGACATCAAGAGTTCACCATAGTTCACTTTGACTCCCTTTCAGCAAACTTAAAATGCTCTGTTGTTTGTTAGTTAGGAGGGTTAACAAATAACATTTAATGCTGCATTGTCATGGGTGATCTTAATAGAGATTCCTCAAACAGCCTATTTAGAATTTGCTATGGAAATGGGATGTCTGACCACACCCCTTGAATTAAAATGGAAAATTTACTGATTCTGGACAGAATCAGCAACTACCAGGGTCACTAATTGCTTCAATCCTGTACAAATGTAGAGGTTACCTTAGACCAATTTAGCATGGTGCTGCACCATGCCTCCATCTTCAAGCACCATGCTGCCCTCATCATGAATTTTACAATGTGCCTCCAGGTAGCTATAGCCAAACCTTACTTTCAATTTTTAGTTTAATCTGATTTTTTTTAAACTGATTTGCATTTAATCATGTACCCTTGTTGTGTTGGCAAACTTTTATGACACTTTTACACCATCATACTAGGGTGAAGGCTGTTTATAGCAGGTATTGATAATTATAATGCTCTCATGTCAAGGTGGGGTGCCCCCAATATTATCTTTTTTAACCATTGAGTGCCTTAAAAATACAAAATTTACCATGCCTTCACAAATTACTGGGGAAAGCACTACAAATGTATCTTCAAAAAAGTTTTATAATTTTAAATAACTTATCCCACTTATTAATAAGTTAACTAATAACGTCTCCCACTTATTAAGTAGTTAACTGTGAGGTATAGATGTCAACTTTGTACCATCTACTTTCATTTTTCCCCAGTCAAAAAAAGGCAATCTCAAGCTGATCAAAATATTTCTTATTGAGATAAGCATTCATATGAAACAAAGTTTTGTCGGCAGAAAATTATTTTTATATGAAAAAAATAAAATAAATATTTTTCCAAAGTTTTATACATGTGTATGGGGCACATTCTGACTTTCCATATGGCTGCAGCTGGTTCTTAAATAGGAATTTCAAGTCCAACAAATCTCCGACTATTAAGGATCATGAACAGGTAAAAATAGAAACACAAATTGAACCCACAAAAATATTCACCTTTTCAGCCTTTTTCTTGTAGGCCATCTTCTCATCTTGTGAAAGTCTCTGATATTCAAAGGATATCTTACTAAATAAGTCTTTTGAAGAAATCTTATTTTTATATATCTCTATCATTTCTTTAGTATACAAATTGTAGCCATTCCTAAAATGGAAACAATAAAAAGTCATTATATATGCATACATGAATTCATGTAAGTTATGTATAGGGAGGGGGGTTGAGATCTCACAAAACATGTTTAACCCACCACATTTTTGCGCCTGTCCCAAGTCAAGAACCTCTAGCCTTTGTTAGCCTTGTGTGTTTTTTTAATTTTAGTTCATTTGTATGTTTTGGAGTTTAGTGTGCTGTCCATTTCGCTGATCTAGTATGCATTATTATTTAGGGGCCAGCTGAAGCCTGCCTCCGGGTGTGGGATTTTCTCCACGTGTTGAAGACCCATTGGTAGCATTGAGCTGTTTTATGCTCATTGGTCGGGTTGTTGTCTCTTTGACAAATTCCCCATTTCATTCTCTATATTCTATTTGGCTGTAAATACACAGTTTATTTGGACAAGCATTAGAGACTTATAGAAATGTGAAGTTAATCAGGAATTTCTTACTTGTTTCATGGCAAGTATAAATAAAACGAATGTTTTCTGACAATTTTTCTGCCATCTCTTTTCATAGTTTTACTTGTGAGGAAATGATGGATGGATGGATGAATTATTGTTTAATGTCCAGTGGCAACCAGGTGCATATCAGGACGAGTACATGTTGATATGATAACATGGATTTTTCTACCATTCAGCTGGGTCTGGTAAATGGACCCACTCCCAAAGGAAATTATTTTAAAATCATGCAGAATTCCCAAAAATGTTAACTTACACCTCTAATTTTTGTTCCCAATTGACCAAAATTTTTCCCAAAATAGGCCAAAAACAACCCTTCCCAATAACCCTGGATAATGAATATGATCCCTGCTTTGTACTAGACTGGCACGCTCAATCGGATTTTTAATGTGCTAGCTCACGAGGTAATTGTTCGCAGGAAGACATATCACCTCACTCGGACACATTATACTGACTCTGAGCCGACCAGTCTTTGCTCTTACTCTTAGATGCCGCGTGCTTGGCGGAGAAGCAGCAAATACCAATTTTAATGTCTTTGGTTTGACCTGGCCGGGGATCGAACCCACGACCTTCCGCACTTGGGGCGAGCATGCTACCACAAGACCACCGAGGCAGTTGTGAGGAAATGAGAAAGATACTACTGCACATATATATACATTGTATATTGGTTTTTTTTCTACAAATGTAACTCTTAAAAGAATAAATATACATGTAGACTGTAGAGATGAAGCATTTGCAGCCATTCAAAAGAAGACATTTTTGGTATTAAATATTTTGAAAATATAACATCATTAATACACACTATCATTACAATTAGAGGACAAGGGTACCAGAAAATGAGAATATGGTACTACCAAAAATCTTTCACCTTTTTGCTGTTATTTGGCAGGAAAATATACAGCAACAGGTTTATAAGCAATTTGTTAACACTATCAGGTTTAAGTCTGCACCCCAAAGACCTCTAGCCCATTTACCATGAAAATTAACTTTTTTCTGTCACCTATTCTTAGAAAATGAAACAAACCAGTTTAAGACGTATGGTTAAAAAAAAGAGAATCATTAAATTACATGTATTTCATTTTGTTTAATTGTAAACAAGAATATATGTGTCCAATAAACACTGTGCCCCGCCAACAAATATTCCTTTTGATCTAAATTTTGAAATATTGACAGAAGTATTTTCTGTCAGATGAATTTCGATTTTAAGACCATAATAATAAATCCATGATTACTATCCCTGCCCTTCCCTATTTTTACACCTGCTCTGATTTTTTATTTTTGAAATTTTGAAAAATCCAGATTTTTTTTGTGTCCTGTCAGAAGTTTGTTCTGTGAATAGGTTTTGCTAATGACTTCCATGTATAATTAACGATGGTTTTTGCCATTTTGGTCATACAACAGTAAAAAAACTGGTACTGGTGTATGATAGTTGGCAAATAGTCATATAAAACATGTTCAGTACAACTGTTTCATTTTTCAAGCTTTACCCCTTCTTAATTGGTGTCATCCAGCCAAAAATTCATCCCAGCAAAATATAAAAATAAAATTTGCCTGCCTGACTTAAAATTATCAAAATGTGGTAGATAATCTAGGAATTTTATCATTATGACCTAATTATATGATACATTATATACTTCCAACTGTTCAGTCGTACCTCAAACTCAAAACACCAAAATTATACTGTGGATTCATTAATATTCGTTGTATACCAATTTTCGTGGTTTTCGTGGGTCCCAGTAAACCACGAATTTAAATATCCAACGAAAAATAATATTTTTACTCTTGTTTAAACGCACTGAGGTTTGAAACTACGGAGTTTTGAACAAGTGCGTTTTTTACAGCATGTACTTGAATTCTGACATATGATGAGTTAGCTATATCCACAGAAGATATAGTGTTTCATGTAATTTTGTCTTTGGTAACATATAAACGCTCAGACAATTTTCTTTAAAAAGAATTCGACTGTGTAAATTGTCGCGGAATTGACTTCCGGTTTTTTTTATTCAAACATTCAAGAAAAATCTTAATCTCTAAGTTGACCTAAACAATACAGACTTCCTCCTAAATTACAGTAAAAACATCTTGTCAAAAGATAATAAAGCATAAATTATTGATTGTAATCGGATTAAACATATGTATGTATATGCCCGAGGTATCTGGTGACAAGTGATTGCAATTTTGTCAATATATATTTCACACCTGTTTAACCTAATGAATAAATAATTACGTATTTTGTTAATCTGGTTAAATTCGTGACAAGCTTTAATTGTTCCGTTACAAATTTAAAAAATCTGTTTGTTAGACTTTTGTTTAATGAGCGCTTTAAATCAGTACTTTACTGTACAATGTCAAGTCAGATCTCTGATCGACACGTGTTGTCGCAGTATTTTCATGATATCTGATGTGCCAAGCCACGAATTTAAGTATTTCAACAACTTTTTATATTTTTTTATAAGCCAGCAATCCACGAATTTAGATATCCCACGAAATGCCTTTTTTCCTCTATCCACGAAAATTGGTATCCACGAAAATAAATGAATCCACAGTAATCAATCAACTGCTAAATTAAGGTCACAGCATGCATTTGAATAACTTTGAGGTATTACCTAATATTTATGATTTGAAATCATTTCCCAACAAACCACCTTAGACCTAAACCTTAATCATTGTTAATCTCAATATTTACAAATAAATCAACCATGAAACTGAGGTCATATGATACCATCGCTCTGAACTAAATTTTGAATAAAATAATTCCCTCTCTATATATTATCTGATGAAACCATCAGGCTGTTTGACAAAGGGCATAAAAAACTGTGTTATAATCCTATACATACATTTTCTTTGGTCTATCTTGTTTTTTCTCCTTGAAATCATCCTGTTAAAAGAAAGAAAATTCTACCATAAATATTGTATTGTAGTTCTGGCATCCCCCCCTAAACCTTCAAACAGAATTTTTTTATGTAAAAAAAACCAGAATATTGGACCTGTTCTCAATGTTTTTTCTTTTATAGGTCAATTGGCATATATTTACTCATATCCCTTTTTTTCAAATTGTGGTTATCATTGAGGCTTTATTACTCATAATTGAATCGAGTGGACCTTTGACAAGGTTCAAGGTCGTCTTAGAACCTGTTGGTCACCTTCTTAAATGTTACACGACAGAGCATTTAGCAAAAAAATGAGCCGACAGTTTAATGTTGAAACAGATTTTGCGCTTTCCCAATTTGATTTAGACAAATTCATATTTGAAGAAGATGAAAGGGGCAAAAAAAAAACCTGTTTAGAAAACAGTGCTTAATAAACGGGTTATACCTTCAACCTACTTATAGGATGTTAACGCACGAGCTATTCTGTTCATAAAAAAGTGTCTGTGGAACATCCGTTAAAGTACTGTTTATCAATGGCTCTGTTGGTCGTACAAGTAGTTTCACATAGTTTGTTATCTGAATTTTATATACATGTATGTACTTCATGACACTTTTTTCTTTCCAAAAGTGGGAAATCAGCCTCTTCTTGATTTTCATAGGTTGGTCCTTATATACACAGGGAATACATACCTTAACATCCCCAAGTATCGGTGAACATGAACCTTGTTTTGAGATTACATGATTGCTTAATATCTTCAATTCTTTCACTGTAATTTAGAATTAAAAGGAAAACAATGAATTCAATACATGTACTTCTAACATCACATTCCATTTCTAAATAATTCCCTCTCTATATATTATTTGTAAATTAAACCTACACATTTTCCGTCGGAAAGAAGTTATGGTGTGACCTAAATACCTCGACAACAGATTTGTTGATGAAAATTTCTGTAATTTAATACACTAACTTCTGTATATATCAAATATTAATTAGGTACATTGTACAATGTATGCTCGGAAAGTCAACATAGTTCAATCTTTTCAAAGCAAAACTTGCACTTATATAGCAACCTCACATTTGATGCAAAAATCAGCAATGAATCATACATTTTGTATATAGAAAATTAAAAATATGCAGTTGTAAAATACACAAAACATTTTAGTAGTAGAAAAGACAATAATTAACTACCACTATTGGAAAAAAAGTAGAGTAAATCTTTTTACTTTTGTCCGACAGGTTAAGAGAAATATTTGAGATATTACTGAAAAACGATTTCCTTCTAAAAAAGACACACAATAGTTAGAACATGCTATTTAACATTTTGTTTCCAACCAATCATAAATTATAAATTCAGTATTTAATTGGCACACAATCTCATGCAAAAATCCAATCGAAAGGTAATGAAAATGTGTGAGTCTTCCAAAGAAAAAGATGTTGAAATTTTCTAAAAATGAAATACATATGTACACCTTTGCATTAAGGTTATTGCACAGAGAAAGTTTCATCAAATTGCTTTGAGCGGTTATAGAGTAGTTGAGGATAGAAGTTTTGACCCCCTCCTTTTTTTTTCAAAAATGTCAATTTTTACAAAAAAAAATATAAAATTTTCTAAAAATTAAATATATATGCACACCTGTGCATTAAGGTTAATGCACAGAGAAAGTTTCATCATATTCCTTTGAGCAGTTTACGGGTAGTTGAGGATAGAAGAAAAGTGTGATGATGCAATGCAAGATCCCTATGTGTTGAATATGCGTTCTGCGGGCGACACAGAAAGTAGCATGAACATTTCACCAACTTGATAATCACAATTGGGAGAATAGTACTTACACAGTGCCTGCAGGATTTCCGTATTTCTATGACAACTGTTGCAACAACTTTTCTGTAAAAAAAAAAATAGATGAAATGCTTGTAATAAGTAAAGTGAAGAAATACCAAAGGGATATTCGAAGGAGAGGAAAATCGTAACAACTGACAAACTCCGGAGAACAACGAAGACAAGACCAAAACAATACATGCACTACAATTAAAAACTAAAAACATATGAACAACATGGACCCCACCAAAAAACCGGGGGTAGACTCAGGTGCTCCAGAAGAGTAAGCAGTCTCTGCTTCCTGCAGGACACCCACCATGCTGTCCATGTCAAATCCGATATGAGGAAGGGATAATATCAATGGAACAGGTCCATTTTCATTTGGGAAACGGTTTTTCATACCTGTCAACCAAGTCATGATGACGCCCATAAAACTTTAATAAGGATGTCTTCAGCTTAGGAGCAACGTACCCCTGTCTGAGCAACTTTTCTGTCAGAAGCTGGGCTCTGTCCAGGAAGTCAATGTATATGTCACAAGCTCTGGAATAACGTATGAGTTGTGAAATATATACTCCATATGCCAGCGCTTCTGGAATATGGCTGCCCATTGGAAAGTCAAAGTCATCTCGTTTGTCATAAAGTTTTGTATTCAACCTTCCTCTGGTGTCAATTTCGAGGTGAAGGTCAAGATAAGATGCAGACTTGGCAGTGTCTGTTGTATCCTTAATTTCGAGCTCATTGGGATAGATGAGATGTAAGAAATCCCAAAACATGAATTGTTGAGTGATAAGACATCATCTATGTACAAGTTACACAGAGATTTTTTTATATTATTAATCTTTATTGCAAATCAAACCCTGACGGGTAACATAAATACATGTGTAAATGCCATTATAGTTTAACACAGTACATATGTATTATACAGCAACATAGCATAAGAGACATACACGTGTACATTATATACACATTTATGAGTTCAAAATATGCTTGCACTTGACCAATATGGATCTCATTTTTGCAACTCCAATGACTGTTTTATAAAATCAACAACAATGGACAAAACATTCATATCTCGATTTAGAATAATTCGTAGTCTAATTAGTGAGTCAAACTGGTTAAAACTTGGATTTACATTTATAATATTAATTGGAAAATTTATCCTTATTTCCTTATTGATTTGACAATTTAAGAAGAAATTGAATTCATCATCTAGAGTGTTACAAACTTTGCACACACTCTTTTCTCCGGCCGGTATCTTTTTATAACAACCAAGCTCCACCTCTAAATTATGATAACTTATTTGAAACTTGGTTAATAATTTACTGCTATTAAAATTATTTTAACTTCAAATAATCTGCATGATCTAGATCACTTTTCAATTTACTGTAAGAGATATAATTTAGAACTATTGTCAATTTTATCTATTTTCTCTAAAAAAAGGTCATCATAAAAGTCTTTAACAACCTTTTTGCTTTTATTTTTGTCTTTATCCTTCACTTCTTTAAAAGATGTATCGAAATATTAAAGTTCAGTTTTATCTAAATTTATTTCATTTATAATAGAGGAAGCAAATGTGTACCAAGTGTAAAGGCCCTTGTCACTCATTTTTTTATTTAAAGTAAAGGCATCTTTAACTAGAGGGTTAACGTTTTGTGTATTAATTCTAGCATAAAAAGTATAACAGATTAAAAGGTTATGCAAGTCATTTTTCCCTATTTGAGAATATTGGAGTTGTCTCCCATATGCATGAGTTATCTTTCCTGAAAGAGGGTGTCAAGGGAAAAATAATTCTTTTTATTTAAATATTGAATTAGAGAAGTATTAATTTCTAAAGTATGGTCGGAACTACTTTGTCCGTCCTTTCCACTTGAGCGGGGAAAATCACCTCTCGTAAAATATTCTCGTCATTTCAGCAGTGGAGGAGACAGTAATTAATTATGACAATATTAAGGTAGGAGGTATATACCTGCCAGTCGGAACTTCGGTTCGTGGAGAAGGATTCTTCACATTTTGAAAGTCTAAATTCTAGAGTTATAAATTATATTTTATTAGTTGATTAACCTCAATGAGTTGTTCAATAAAACACAAAAAAATTACCATGGCATTGTTTATAAGATAAAGATAAGATTTTATTGCAAAAAAAGATTTACGCCCCAAAGGAGCAGATGATATACAACACATACAAAAGAAAATACAAACAATAATCAAATTGACACCTACAATATAGCATATATATATAAACAGTTAATTATGTCACACTCTACAACAGCAAGGGCATGGAGAACCACAATTACAAATATATGCTAAAATATATCACAAATAATTCAACTTTACATATACTAAAATAGTTATAATTAACTGACTGAGTTAAAATTAACTAATTAGTGGTAAATTACTTTAATCTACAAGGTTTTTTTTTTCTTTCATCAAAAAAACTATTTAAAAGTTTACACAAATTGTCTAAAATTATGTTATATTCAGATGAAAGAATTAATTTATTTTTATTAGATAAGCATAAGGATTCCAAATTTTTATTATGCGAGTGAAGCTCGCTCTATAGTGTATAGGATTTCAGATTTGGATATCGTTGTTCTAGTTTCATCCTTCTATTTTTTTCTGCAAGATGGCAGCTTTCAAAATCGAACTACTTCCTGTGAGAAAACGCATGATTTCGAACATTCTTTATTTTTAAAAAAAATTTTAAGTCAATAAAATATTATAGGATTAAATACGATTTTGTATGAGTTCATCGATGTGTAAACTCACCCGACTCACTCACAAACTAAAAAAAGTGCAAAGGACTTTATGTTAAGTTTGTGAATGAAAAGGCTGAGTTTACAGTTTTTTTCCACAGTTATCATACATTGTAGGAATGATAAACTAGAGAAGTCCCGAAATGACTTCTACGTAAACAAACTACATAGCAATGACATTTTCTCAAGGTTTTTGTCGAAAATCATAGTCGAAACAGATTCTCCTTCAATTTACTCATGAGTTATGGAATTTCTCCACCCGAGATAGTTAATTTATCGATTTTTAACACGCGAGCTTTTAGCGTGTTAAAATCTAAAATTTAACTATTGAGTGTGGAGAAATTCCATAACACACTCGTACCTGAAGGAGAATCTATATGTATTCAATGTTTATAAAAGTTAGGATAAAGTGAAGAATAAGAACTAGATTCTGGTACAACCAGAATTGTGCAATGCTGGTAGAAAAATTCATTCCAGAATTGTTCTCAACAATTCTGGAAATACCAGAATTGTGCAAGACAATTCTAGTATATCCAGCATTGTATCCTGGTACAATTCTGGAATTCCAGAATTGACAACAATTCTGGTACAGGGATCACCACAGAATGAAAATCAAGGGTGGGGGAGAGATTTTCACTGTTGTGTCATGTTCATTCGCATCCCTTCTTCGGCATAAATGTGTCCTTAGGCCAAAAAAAAAATATGTCTGTTTCGGGTTTCCCGACCGACCCTAATATTTTCTC
The DNA here is from genome assembly GCA_028015205.1 of Mytilisepta virgata. NCBI lineage: Eukaryota > Metazoa > Mollusca > Bivalvia > Mytilida > Mytilidae > Mytilisepta > Mytilisepta virgata. Next base: position 33,281,656 of record CM051512.1, read on the forward strand.
CAAAATTAACAAAATCGGTAATTTCCGCCAATTTCCGGTATAATACGGATCATTTCCGGTAAAACCGAAAGTCTGTTTAAAACCAAGTCACAATAGCGTTTGAATAGGAGACTGATTTATATCAGGTAAATCCAAGCGTATTACTGATGATGAGCACAATGGAAGCCACGAGTATCGTGGCACTAAAATATAATAAATGCTGTCAACAAGAAAGCATTTCTTCCAAATAGACTGATTGTACTTACGGAGCTTTTTGAGCTCTATCATGAAGAAGTTGACAGAAAAACATTTACAATAACTGTTAAGTGCAAGACAGATTTCACCTCCAAAGACGAACATACGATATGAAATAGATGGAAACGTAACCATTGGTGATTTGGTGAAAAACTTTAATATGAAAAAAAAAGGTAACATTTTAAAATACAGTGTACTTATATTTTGTTCAAAAGTCCTACAAAAAATAAGTGTATTGTAATAAAACACATGATTAATATTTGTGTATGTTAAAAATTAAACTTTCTACTTAAAACCATACACTTTCATGACTTAAACATGATGCTATTTTACAAATATAGGCTCAACTTTAGTCGAGAAAAAATAAAATGAAAATGCCTACCTACCTACCCTATTTGTGGGAGGAATGTAACCCTAAACAGAAATTTTTTTGTTGGCCTTAGAAAGAAATTATTTATACCAAATCATAATTTTGATTAAAAAAACAGTTTTTGATATTCATGAAATTAATGTTCAGGAATGTCGGCTTGGACGATTCAACGTCAGCTTGGTGAGTTCAGATTTCGTGAACAATTGTTACAATTAATTTTTCAATCAGCTGATAAGGAAATCATTAGAATAACAATGTGTTATAATCACTTAATCACATTGATTGTAGATTGATAACTTTTCTTTCCCTTGATGAAGGAAAAAAAAACAGTTCAACTTTTTGGATTTTTCGCATTTTGTTTACTTCCTAGTTTTACCGCGATGTTCAACATACAATATTTTTATCAGAAATATATAAATCTGTTTAAAAATTAGTTTTAATAATCTTAAATGATGATATTTATTCATTTCAATTACATCTGAAGCCTGTTTTATTTATTTTTCATCTAAATTACCAACATTATTTTTCTGTGTATGTTGTGTAAGTCAACTGTTCAACCATGCGTAACTATTTACAATCGGCTGTTGTACACATCCCGGAGGCACTGTTCACACTATTAAATGTTAATTAGATTGTCTAATTGCCACTGACATGATAATTGGGTTAGAGGTTTCGGTTTTTAACTACAATCTATTGATTTTTGAAGCGTGGCGCATGCAAATCAAAGGTGGCGGAGAAAAATCCAAGCGTGGCGCACCGCCACACTACAATAGGTCATGGTGATCCCTGTGGTATACATATATTTACCAGAATTGTAAAAAGATATTTACAATTCTGGAAATACCAGAATTGTAGCAATTACAATGCTAGTAAAACCAGAATTGTATAAAAAAGCAGTACTGGAAAAAACCAGAATTATTAAAATACAATTCTAGAAAAACTAGAATTGTAACATATACAATGCTGGTTAAACCAGAATTTAAAAAAAAACAATGCTGGAAAATTGAGAATTGTATCATATACAATGCTGGTAAAATTAGAATTGTAAAATAAAAAATGCTGGAAAAAACAGAATTTTAGCATTTACAATGCTAGTAAATCCAGTATTGTTAAAAAAAGAAAATCTGAAGGATTGCTTGTATTGAATACTATAGTGCTAGAACAAGAGATTTTATGTTTTAAGCAATTTTAAAAAGCACAAAATCCTGCTTTAACCTACCCGCATGTGCATGGGTAACAGTTTAGTTTAGTTGGGGTTTTATGCTGTTTTCAGCACATTTGGCCATTTCGCGGCGGCTAGTTTTTATTGGGGGAGGAAGCCGGAGTACCCGAAGAGAACCAGCGACCTTCTGTAGGAAAATTGGCAATCCTTGTCAATTTAGATCGCAGTCGAACGCACCGCGCCACTGGTGAGATTTGAACTCACAACCTCAGTGTTGACTCAGAGGTAACAGAAATTACTAATTATACAGTATTAAACGAAACAAAAAACATATTCTTTTCTTTCTTGTAGCATTTTTCTGTTTATTCTTTTATGCCATGTTTAAGAAACGCTTCAACATACAAAGATATATTATTTTGAATGGTGATTTACAATGGAAAAATAAATGATCTCAAAAACTTTAAAAATTTAACTCAGACCGGTCTTAAAATTTGCATAACCGAGAACGTGTAGTGTAGATATTTTCCATGCGCTTTGTGCATTTGTCATACCTCACAGGATTCAGGCATTTTCTCACTACATTCGTTGACGTATTTGTTTTGTTGACACCTTGTTGACATTGTGAAATTCAACTTTTCGCTCCATTTCAGGGGCGATAATCCAATGTTTTTTAAATTATCACTAATAACCGAACACCATTTATACTTGATGATAATATCAAAAACGGATCTGTGACAATGGTTTGTGGCTTTAATTTTAGATTTGAATCGATCAATTTATTTTTCTAAAATTTTTAACAAGGAACAGAACGCCTTACATGCCTTATACAAAAATACGTATCACCACAGTTTAGCAGTGGCGTTTTCTTGCCTCTTTCTGTCTAAAGATGAAGCAAATATTTTCATCAAATCCACATGATTCATCAAGCGTTCATACAGATTTCAGAAAAAATAATATTAGTTTATTCAATACTCATTCAGTGATGTATTAAATTATCCAAAATGGCGGTATTGTTAAATTTACATCGTTCTCCTACTAGCTATACCTTTGAAATCGAAGGAGATAATTTGCAGGAAAGAAATATATGTCCCCTTTATATCATCAAGTGTGCAAAACTATTTTAACTTAAATAGTCATGATAGTCGAGATGCTTTAAATTATTTCATTTTTGATCGGGTCCAAATGAGACTTTCATATCGATATATCCAGGTAAACTCATATGAGAGAAGTTTTGAGCAATTTGAAATCTAGCTATATTTTAGGAATTTTACCACATTAAAAATATTATCCAAAAATTCTTCCTCGCGTTCACAAATGAGAGAAATCAAACAAACAGGCACATTTTCTGGCCCAGATTTTCTTGTTTTATATATATAGCTCTCTGATACCTCAATTCATTTTGGTGGGGCCATTTGGTCTACTATAGGAGTTCCAGTAGAAATGGTAAAATGTAAATTACCATACGAGAAAATCCATGAAAATAGCACTGCACAAACATAAAAGAATTTAAAGAGGACAAATATATCTAAGGAGCAAATAAAAAAGGGCAGCCAGTAGCCAGAGAAACCCAGGAAGATATATGAACCAGCAGACATATGCAGCTATATCGGTCATAATTATGTTAGGTAACTCTGTTTAGACTTATTAACTGGTTACCCAATATCGAGAATCTACTGGTCCCGTTCATGCCAGGCATTCATCGTACTTCGATAACTCTGTATTGATTATAGCACGTTCTCCACGTCTTCACTTTAAAAAACCTTTTTATTTGAAATATGTAGTAACATTTCACATGGATTATAATTTCAATATATGAAATTGTGACAATAATTAATAATATGAAATTTATCACCAATTTATACAAACTGTCAAAAGTACATAATTACACGTGATAAAAGGTAATGGTGCAAGTTTTTTTTTTTTTTTTTTTTTAAGCCGCGAGAAAAGCGATTTTGTTTTTGGTAAAATTTATTTGAGTTTTATCTGAAGAAATTTATTATGCGCAATTAACATGCTGTGTGTTTCAGGTAATTATAACTAATAAATGTATATTGACATGTATATTGTACCTTGACTGTCCGGATGTTTATTGTTCCAACCGTTAATTAAGGTACACAGGTACATTGTATGTATACAGGTAAACCGTTTGGTGACCAAAAACAGCGTGATTTCATTTTAATAAAGAGGTGTGTGTGTGTTGAAGGGGGGATCACAAAGAATGCAGTGATGAAATATAATTTCAAATAACAGATAAGTAACATTTTAATTTATTTTAAATTAATAATTTATCTTTTTGGTATTTATATATTTAACATTTGACATATTATATGAGTAATTCTATTTACTCGTATATATATTTACTTTGTTATGGCAAGGTAGAAGCTGATTAGGATGGGCGCCATCTTGAATAATAATAGTAAAAAATAAAAAAATTTCAAAAGAGCTAATTTTCAAATCAATTTTGAAGGGACATAATCAAAATTTAAACTATTGCAATTACGATATTTCGAAAAGTTATGTAGGTTTTACTCAAACATATGATATATGTAGACCAAAGGATATACTTTATTAGTAACATCCGAGACCTAAAACAATATGTCTCTAGTAATATATCAGTATCTATAGTATGCATATCCCCTCTTTTTATTATAACTTCATCACACAATATATTTGTTTCACTTTCGGTATCAGGTCGCCATATTACTAGAAAGTGTAAAAATTACCTATTTTCATTTGAGAAGGGACGAAGGAAAATCGTAAATTAAACTGACAAATATGGTCTAAAATGTTAGATATATATCTTATCTTTAAAATTGTCCGTGCAAAATTTCCGTAGACACCGAGTTATTGACATAATTTGCCTGGTTTATAAGGGTTTGATCGTGAAATAGCCATTAATTACATTGGTTTTAATAAGCGTTCTGTACGAAATATATAGTCGTATTTTAATCGCCCAAGGACGAAACTTCCTCTGAATTTAAACTGTTGAGAGAAAAATATGTCAAACATTAATGTTTATACTACAAAATTGGTTGTGCAAAATAACTTGAAAATTAACCCATAGAGTATAATTTGAAAATTTATTGAACCCCATTGAAATTCCCATTAGTAAGTCAAAACAATATGGTGGACCTATACGTCACGAAAGTCACGTGATGACCGCGATAGCTGGAGATGACAAATAAAGACTGAAAACTAAAAAACAATGAACAAACACGCACTCTTACAAGTCATATTTTTAGGTGAGGCAACTGCATCATGGCCACTACCTCAGTGCAAGCTATCCAACTGTTTTAGGCATATACGGAATTCATTTATGTCTGTATCATTGTGGCGTTTGTCATGTTTGTTGGTTTTGTTCCATTCTCATGTATTGTATTTCGAATTATGGACTTGTTCCACTGTTCGATATTATTTTCAGATAATTAGTTAGACGGTGGCCTTGGAACTCTGAGGTAGTTTTGCGAAGCTACATATAATAGCCAGCCTTATTTGATAAGGATAGCCAGTTTTCCTGTTTTTTTCTTTGGCACTCCGGTATTTTCCACCAATAAAAACTGACCACCACGATAATGGCCATTGTGTGGTTAAACCCCAATAAATTAAGCAAAGCAAACCTAATGAGGATGAATCTATAAAATGTAACTTAATTTTCATTTAGGCCCTCTTTTATGTAACGACACAAGCATAAATATAGAGTTTCATGCAGAATACACAAAGAAATGAATTTGGCATCACATATGTATGCAAATTACTAAGGTATTTTCTAAAAAATATTTGCCCTTGTTAAGGGTAAAAGGCGAACACTACCGTGTGAAGTATATGTGTCATGATATGACGATGAATATTAATGAACTATGATTTTATATCACACTGATAGAACGTGATAACCTCGTTAAATATACAAGTAAACAAAATCTAAGATAATGTTAAATCGATTGTTCAAATATTTGTCCCTTTTCAGTATCAATTCTGCTACATGTAGTTTTCTGAATGTTTTAAATGAAAGATAATTACAGTGTTACAAAGAAATGGGAAGTCACTTTTTCTCTTACTTATTCTGGGCTTTGTGTTTCTTTGCTGCTACTAAGGCCTTTGTGGTGGACGATATGAAAACAATGCCAATCCCATCAACTCCGACAAGAACGACAAGCGTACAACAGGACATTTCTCCGAAAGGACTTACTTCCCATGTATCAAAAGTATCTATTATTAGTCAAAACGTTCTTGAAAGTACAACTGTTACAACTGGGAATTCAAACGGAACCGTTGACCATGTGACTGGGATATCGAACACACCCTCCTCACCACAGTTAAAACAAAAAAGTTCCACTGTCGACCAAAATCTAGATAGGAATGTTTCCGATTCTCACTACCAGGAGTTATTGACTATTATCCAGGACGAGAAAGCATCAAGGGAATCTCTAGTAAAGAAGCATGAAAGTTTGGAAGAAATTGTAAAGCAACTGCAAAATGAGCTCACACAGAGAAATACAACTGAAATGACACTGAATGAAACAGTCCAAGTCGTAAACTGTTCTTGTAGGACCGATTATGAGGAGCTGGAAAATAAATTTGCATCTTTAAGCAAGAAAATGGATATGGCTAGCAATAATTTATTACCAATTTTCAATGAAATTGCTTCCCTAAAACAAAGTCTTGATAAGGAACACGAAACATGGATGAATGAAACCGACCAACTTAGCGCAAAACTTCAGGAATCTGAAGCTAAATTAAATGAATTGAGATCCAAACATGAAAATATTTCTAAGGATGTAGAGATTAGTCAAAAAGAAATATTTTTTGTCAATGAAACAATGCACGAACTAAACTCTAGTTTATTGGTCTTGCTTTCAAATAGTGACAATTTAGAGAACAAGGTTGACGTTGTTGTCGGTGAATCTAAACTGAGAGATAAAAAAATTAGTGATTTAAGAAAAAATATGTCGGAAAATCATGAACAGTTGGTCTTAAAAGTAAATGAACTTAACAACAATGCCATAGGTAAATTATCAAAAGCGACACAGCTTATAAAATTCTACAATGTTCTTAACAATGAAGAAATAAAACACTTGAGGGAAGATCTTAATATTTTTGAAGTTAGCACTAATATATCATATTTCAATATTACAGAGAAAATAAAAAATTCTGAAATGCAGTTTGAGAAAGGGCTAACGAATCTGAAGGACGAGCACAATAAAAGTATATCCGAAGTTTTGAAAAGTATAAAAAGTCTGAAAGTTGACGTAAATAATACGGAGTCAGAATTTAAGCGAGAAATGCAACAAATAACGGAATCATGCTTTCGAAACATATCCACGACTGGAAAGGAATTGGAAGTCAAAATTCAATCCATAACAGGTGACTTGGTGGATCTCAGAAATGTTTCTCATATTTTTGCAGATCAAATACAAAAGAATATGGAAAAGTTCACAAAGAATAGTGCCAAAAACCTATCTACAATTGAAGTTGAAATCGCTGACAAAATAGATAAATTAGAGGAAGAACATAATAAAAGTGCTCAAGCCTTCAAAACTGATTTAAACTATTTGGAAGAAAAATTAAATCAAACCGAAACAAGAATTTCCTTAAATATGGATATATTTTCCGAAAAATGCTGGCAAAACATTTCAGAAACTACAGCAGAATTTCAAAAGGAGCTTTACCAACTAGCTGTGTGGCACAATAAAAGTATTAATGAAGTTTTGACGGATATCGAAGTTAAGAGGATAAAAGATAACCATCAAATTCTTGAAAATATCAATTTAACATTTCTTTCGATGAATGCAAAAATTGAAAATGAAATACAGACAGAACGACAAAACAATACAAACAATATTATACGTCTTGATCAGCTTGAGACTAACTTAAAAATATTTAAACAAAATGTGACTGAAGCACGGCAGGTATCCATAGTGACAAACAAAAATATTATTGCTATTCAGGCAAATCTAAATAATAAATTCCTTACACTTGAAAAAGAACAGAACATCACTCGGAAGAGTTTTTCAAATAAATTAGACGAATTACAAAATATTTTACATGGTTTAGACGTGAATATGTCTCGAAATTCAAATTATATATCATCAGTATGTGTGCAGAATATTTCCGACCTCCAACAAAGCTTAGATAACACCTTTAAGACATTACACGACATCCAGAATTCAAGTATAGGTAGATTACGAAAATTTGAAGAAAATATCAGAAATCGTGATTTGGCGTTTAATAATTCTTTGAAGCAGTTATCAACCTCCAATCTTTTAGGTATCGCACGTCTCGAAAGTGAACAAAGAGATTCTATAAAAAGATTAGAAACTATGCATAATAGAACTGTGCGCAATCTGACAAACAGCGTTGGTTCTTTTGACCAGAAGGTAGCCAGTTTGGATGTTAATTTAGTCACATTAGCTAGGCAAATAGCAAGCATGAATAAGAACATATCTATTGTGGATACAGGGTTACGATCTGAAATTTCGAAAATCGTTGCATCACACAGCCAAAATATTGACAGTTTCTTGAATGGCATTGGAACCCTGACAAAGAAGTTCAATTCGCTTAAAGTTAATTTGTCACGTGTAATGCATGAAAAAGACACTACAAGTCAAAGTGGTAAGTAAAGTAAAAAACTTATTAGATGCCATAAACGACCACTTGACTTTTGATTTTTTCTTAAAACATGTTAAATCCGACAAATTCGAAGATTGAAAAGAAATTTATTACAAAAAGGTGGAAAAAAATGAATGATTGAACTTAACTTACTTTGCGAACATTTGATGTAAGTTAGTTTTGTTTGTTTGTTTAGTTGGGGTTTTACGCCGTTTTCCTTACACTGGCTATTTCCCGGCAGCCAGCATTTTTTGGTAGAGGAAGCCGTTCTAGAGTACCCGGAGAGAACCACCGACCTTCGGTAGGAAGATTGGCAATCCATGTCAATTAGATCGGAGTCGAACTCATAACCTCAGTGTTGACATGCTAGTGATTATTTGTAGTCATGACGAACTACCTAGACCACTCGGAGACCGAGGCCCCCTTGATTTATGTCATTAATATTATAAATAACAGCTGCTACAAAGTATAAAGAGGACAAATATACCTAAGGAGCAATCCAAAAAAACGTAATCCATTAGACAGACAAAACCCGGGAAGACAAATGAACAACCACAAGCACAACAAATAAACAATGAAAACTAAAAAACAATGAACAACACGAATTCCTATAAAAACCAGGAGGGAACTCAGGTGCTCCGGACGTGTAATCAGTTCCTGTTCCGTAAACGGCCCCCGTCGTGAAGTTCAACAAAGTCAATCGAGTGGTAGTCACAAATCAGTGGAGGTACACGAAATGTTACGACCGTTAGAACAGGTCCAACATCATCTTAGATAATGGAAAACTGTAACGGTCAATCAATTTGTGATGACGACCGTAAAATTTCCTAAGTGATGACATCAACTTATCCCTGATAAACCCCTGGGTAAGAAGCTTTTGTGACAGCAGTAATCCTCTTTGTCGAAAGTCATGGTAACTCACGCATGCCCTTGGATATTGGATAAGCTGAGAAACGTAGACACCATATGCAGGCGATGCTGGTATATTGCTACTCAAGAAGGGAAAGTTAACAATAGGAAACTCGAAGTCATCACGTTTGTCATAAAGTTTTGTTTTCAGATGTCCTTCGTTGTCTATTTCGAGAAACAAATCCAAATATGAAGCAGACTTTGATGTATCTGTAGCATCCTTAATTTCAAGTTCACTGTGGTAGATGAGATGCAGAAAGTCATCTATATAACCAAATGTGAAATTAAAGGATTGGGGTAGTTTCTTTTTGTTAAAACATATAGCAAGTAAACAGAGAAAAAAAGGTTAAAGCATACACAAACACTAAAACAACTGAAAAGAGAACTTTTAGGAATTTCTTAGGAACACCAGGTTCCTTTTTTTTCAAAAACAGTCGTACGACTATCATCGAAAATGGTTCCTTGACGCCACTAAAGGCCTAAAATCAGACCACACTTCGTAGTCGTAGGAATATTTGTAAAACGGAACCAATCTGGAACCCCGAAAGATATGTGTTGCAAGTATCAAGATATGCTACCACAGCCTATCAACTGTAGGATTTATAAACAAACACATTTCAATACTTTGTCTCGTAAGCGCTGTAGCTTTAAAAACTTTTACAATAAACTCTTGCCGCTCGAAATCTAACTTGAGCAGGGGCCAGATGGCAGACGGAAGGGGTATTTTTTTGTTAGCATATCAATAAATTATGTACAATTTATGTACAAACAGATTACTTGTGTTTACCTGTAAATTGGCGCAAATGCAAAACGCCGCTGTAGATTGGTGAAACTTTACATATAAATAAAAAAAAATCAATAATTAAATAAATCAATAAACATATACCTCGTATGTATATCATAAATAAATAAATAAATAAATAAAATGAATAAATAAACTAACACGCCTTAGAGCACATTCAAATTCCAAAATGACGAAAAAGGGTAGAACATGTTAAAGGAAAACTTATGGAAATGAAGACTTTAACAGATAAAATATAACCGACTGATCTCAATTGACAATCATAACCTTTCCCCTATATATGATAATATGCTTACGTCATACCCGTTATCATCGTATCGTTACTTATCCCTAGTGACCTCTAAATATATAGGACAATTAATAGTTAACAATCCTACCTGGTCGCGTACTCTTCCACATTTCTTACACATGTAAATTATATAATGAATGGCGGGTGTCCTGCAGGAGGCAAAGACTGCTCACTCTTCCGGAGCACCTGAGTCTACCCCGTTTTTTTTGTGTGGTCCATGTTGTTCATATGTTTTTAGTTTTTAATTGTAGTGCATGGTATTGTTTTGGTCTTGTCTTCGTTGTTCTCCGGAGTTTGTCAGTTGTTACGATTTTTCTCTCCTTCGAATATCCCTTTGGTATTTCTTGACTTTACTTATAAACTTGCCTTTTTACTATTTTGTTGAAAATCATAGCTACAGAAAAATGGATCATAATTTGGTGTATATCGGTAACTTCGAAATTCCCATTCTACTGCGCAAACGTTATTTCAGTAACACAATTATTACTAAAAATATAATAGAGTCTACAGAATAGCCCTTCAGCATTTGAAAAAAGTATTCATCCCTTGTCGAAATATACCGTATTCCTATGGAGTTTTACTTTTTGGAGAAGGTAATATAATTTATATTTTGTATCAATTTTTGTTTTGAGACGAGGTGAAGAAAATCCAAAGTACATTTCAAAACAAATTTGAGATAACTCAAAATAAATACACAATAGGATGGAAGAAAATTTCATCGGGTGGTTCTGATGCGATATAACTCTATGTAGATGTGTAATAAGGTTTTTCAAATTTTTCTTTTCAAACATTTGGGCTAACAGGGATTAAATTTCGAAAATATTTAGGTTTGTGATATAAAGGCTTCTTTCATTTTTTATACAGTATCATCATACACTGTACGCGTACTAAGATGTGAAATAAGATTTTAGAATTTTAATCTTCACAAAATTGGAGCCTTTTTTCATCGTGAATTTAAGCTTGTGACCTAAACTATTTTTTGTTATGGGCAATAAAGAGTTAGAATTTTGATTTAAAAAGTTCTCAATTAATCGTATGAAAAGGGCGGTCAGATATAATTGCACTCTTCTGTGGCCTTTAAAATGCATTAAATTTTGAATTATTAATCTAAAATATTAATTTTTATTTGAATAAAACTATTTGCCTTTTTGAGTTTAGTTGAGTAGGTACGCTTAAAATTTTCGAAATAAATGAAAACTAAATGGAGACACTCAGAAACGACAGGTGTCCCCAAATTCCCCTCATATTGCAATCATAATTTTTCAAATTAATTTCACACTATTTCTTCTTAGAAATGGCCTCGGTGAAGATAGTTTTGCTACTGATAACTTTGGCCTCGAATTAAAAACAGTCTTAACAAAATATCGCTCAAATGTTACTTGTGGGACATATATTTACGCTTCCGAAAGTACATTTTAAAAATGGCATTAATATTCTTTGCATCTTACTCGAATATCTTTCATATCACTTAAATTAATAACAGATCAGGGGATAATTTGACAAAATATTAATAACGTTCTAATTTTTTCAGTTGCTATGACAACTTGTTCTGATGCGGCAAAGTCTTATAATGGAGGATCGCTTATACCCTTTCGAAACATAAGAACAACGTATGGAATAAACAACTTGGCAGATTTCAATAAAACTGGGATGTTTTCTTGTGAAACCCCAGGTCTTTATCTAGTTACCGCACAAGTTATGTCCTATTCAAAAGGTGCAGAATACAGAATAATGAAGAACAATTTAGAACTGATAAGAGTAGAAGTGACGCCATACCATGACACGGAAATACATAATTACCATACCGGAACTGGTATCGCTGTGGTCGAGTTGGCTATTAGTGACACGATTTCAGTTCAAGTGTTAGATAGAGTAACTGAAATGTATATATTTGGGACAGAATCATGTCAAACTATAGCGAGACTTAAGTAGAGGCTTGTGAACAATACTTCTTTTCGTTTACATAACTGATGACCGGTATAAATCACTATAAATATATTGACTAGAACCGGGTGTTCTTGCAAATAGGAAACAAACTTTAGGAAAAACATTGGAATAATTAATTAATATTGTTATATTATATTCAATTCAACTTTTATTGCCATTACGTGTAATACACGTGACAAACAAGCAACAAACAAGGATAAAGCACAATCATTTTTATTCCAGATGATATATCATGACCCATGATAATACAAATCACCCTTGATATGTCTTTCTGTGGACTGTTGCCTCATGAGCTAGCACGTTAACAATCCGACTCAGTGTGTCGGTCTAGTACAAAGCAGGTTTTATGTTTCATATTATATCAACATGTTCGCGTCATACATTCAATAATTGCCACTGGACCTTAATGAATTATTTATCCATCCATTTATCTTGATTTCAATTTAAACATATTTTATTCTAAGCCTCGGGGCAATAGTTGGCACCTCGGGAACAATAAACTTACTATTCCCCTCATCCCCAGCCAGTAAGTGTTTTATTATACGAGATCACTTAACCGGTCAATAGTAGCGGAAACTATTGACCGGTCAATAGTAGTGGAAACTATTGACCGGTCAATAGTTTCAAGTTTAGAAACAGACAAAATTGCAAGATTATTGTCTGAATTTTTATATAGAAAAAAACATACCGAGGTATAATAATTCCAACTACTATTAACCGGGCAATAGTACTGGAAACTATTGACCGGTAAATTGTCTTTCTGTACAATGAAACACTTTCTGACAGCATATTCGGGGAAAAGTAAGCTTATTATCCCCTCGATAACAACTATTACCCTCTTCTTCGCGTCGGAGATAATAATTAAAGTACTCCCCCCTGATACCCAGTCAGTTAGTATAGAATATTGCACGCTAGAGTTTGCACTTATTTAACCCCACCACTGTTCCCTATCTGTACCATGTGAGACTTACTCTGTTTTGTGTTTATGTTTGTATTTTGTGCTCTTTTATGTTATTTTTGCATGAGATTCTGTCTGCTTGGTGGCGATGATTGATTGGCATGTCATTGTTGACCTTTCCCGTAATCTATTCTGTTGTCGGATTTATTTCAGAAAAAAAAAACTATATGAAACAAAATACCTAATATGCAATTGTGAATAAATATGTAAAGGGGTTACAGAACACCTAAGTGAGTTAACTCTTTAAAAATCAGCTGACCGTTTTAATCACATATTATTTGTAAAGAGAAATCAAGCTTCTCAATGATCAAAATTAGTGTTTGTCAAATTGCTATATATCCAATGAACTTATTCCCGTAAATTGTGTTTGTTCAAATTTCTTGAAATTTTTATATATTTTTGTTAACAGGTCAAAGTAAATATTTCATTAAAATTTTATGAAAATTAAACGAGCCAAATCCATTTTAGTCAAAGTGTTGGGTACCACCTTAAACATTTTATAATTCAAAATATTTTCAATATAAAGCAAAAATAAAAAACATTTTCGAAAAAACTTGCTCGGAAAAAATTGCAATGTAATTTATTGTCATTGTTTACTAAAAGTTAAAAAAAGATAGCAATCTTAATCTTTGGAAATATCTCGACATATTTGAAAGCAAAACTTGAAAACACATCAATTAAATCCCGATCTATTAAAAACTTCTAGCTGTCGGAAATCCTCTACAAATAAATAAAGAATTAATATAAATTAAAGGAAAGTGTTTTGTTTTATTATCAACGTGTATTCAAATTAGTTTGTAAGATTTTTTGTCAAAAGCGGTGAAAGATAAATGTATACTAGCTAAAGCTTGTTGTTTAAACTATAAATCAAACTTGACCTTTGAAAAGTACATAAGCTGATCCGCAATCCGCTCTTACTAGGCGGGTAGTAAAATGAAATCAAACATCTAAGTTTTAATTTCAGTGATAAAGACGACGTGAATAAAATTAATGAAATACACTTAAACATGATTCATCTTGATACTTAAAATTTACTGTTACAAAATTGTAAAATTTGTGAAAACTAAGGAGTATCTCCCTCGTGCAGAGCTCTGGCTTTAGATGGTTTTGTCTTTACCCCTTGGGTCATTTTGGTATTTTTTAATTTGCTCTTTAACCTTCTGGATTGTTGTTTTGGTTTTCATCATTTTAGACCTTGAGCACAACTGATGAGTCATAAATCGTGTGCATCAAAACTGGAATCACAGACTGGTAAAATTTGATTAGAAGTCTATTAGTATTTAAATAAATGATCGACTCAGCGGTTTCCAGATATCATTATCAGCTCAACTGAACCAAAGGTGCTATTGAGATATTGCGAACACTTAACGTAAGTCATCTTTGTTGGTGTCGTACGGCTTCCGTTAATCTTAACATCTTAGTCTACTTCTCTTAATCTAATGGGCCAATTGAGACCAAACTTTGACTGGCTGGTCTTTTCATGGTCTCTTTCTAACTTTTCTGGACCTCCAACCAATATGGCTTTCGCGGTTAATAATACAAAAATCAGCAATTTTTTCTCTCGCAAAAAGTCTCAAAATGTGGTGAAATCTTGTCATCTTTAAAAAAAAGTCCGGATCTTGGCCCACTTCGGTAAAAAAATATCTGTAAAACAGTATTTCAAAATTTGTTTTGTGAAACTAATTGGGAAATTGAGAACAAACGGTGGTGAAATTGTCCTTAGGCCCAATTTTAATTATAAATTTACTATATCTAATATTAGTATCTTTGGATTTTTATTTTGAAACTCCTGGGATGATGCCTCTGCTGGTGGACGCTAGGTCCCCGAGGGTATTCGCCAACCCAGTCGTCAGACTTGTCTGACATGATTATTCATTGATTTGTTACAGAAATTACCAGTATTTAGCAAAATTTAAAAAATAATAGAAATACTAAGGGTTCATTCCTTGTATTTCACATGGTAGATCTCCTTAGCTGAAATTTGGCTTCCTATTTCGGTATTTTTGGTTGAGTTCTTCTTGTTTAATATAAGTCTGGTTTTTGGTCTTCCAAATATTTCGGTTTTAATGCTGCTGATGAGAGGTAACTCCTTAAAATGCGTCGTATACAGCATAGTATAAATTTACTATATCTAATATTAGTATCTTTGGATTGTTATTTTGAAACTCCTGGGATGATGCCTCTGCTGGTGGACCCTAGGTCCCCGAGGGTATTCGCCAACCCAGTCGTCAGACTAGTCTGACATGATTATTCATTGATTTGTTACAGAAATTACCAGTATTTAGCAAAATTCAAAAATAATAGAAATACTAAGGGTTCATTCCTTGTATTGCACATGGTAGATCTCCTTAGCTGAAATTTGTCTTCCTATTTCGGTATTTTTGGTTGAGTTCTTCTTGTTTAATATAAGTCTGGTTTTTGGTCTTCCAAATATTTCGATTTTAATGCTGCTGATGAGAGGTAACTCCTTGAAATGCGTCGTATACAGCATAGTATAAATTTACTATATCTAATATTAGTATCTTTGGATTGTTATTTTGAAACTCCTGGGATGATGCCTCTGCTGGTGGACCCTAGGTCCCCGAGGGTATTCGCCAACCCAGTCGTCAGACTTGTCTGACATGATTATTCATTGATTTGTTACAGAAATTACCAGTATTTAGCAAAATTCAAAAATAATAGAAATACCAAGGGTTCATTCCTTGTATTGCACATGGTAGATCTCCTTAGCTGAAATTTGTCTTCCTATTTCGGTATTTTTGGTTGAGTTCTTCTTGTTTAATATAAGTCTGGTTTTTGGTCTTCCAAATATTTCGGTTTTAATGCTGCTGATGAGAGGTAACTCCTTGAAATGCGTCGTATACAGCATAGTATAAAATTACTATATCTAATAGTAAAATCTTTGGATTGTTATTTTGTAAACGGGGCAAATATATCCGTCATTACTAAAATTGGACAAAATTAGTCACGTCTGTTTCTCTTGGCGGACCTCTACTAGACCCGAACATTGATGAAATGGTCATTAGTGATCCCTTTCAAAAGTTGCTTTGGACGAATATGGAAAATAAGAAAACTACTGAAATAGTAACTGTTCTGAAGCAACTGGGCGAATTGTGACCGAAGATTGAATGTCCACGATTAAACAGACGTCCTGGGCCGGGCGGGTCTGCATTGCTTTTGGCCCAATATAGCCGCTATTACTTAAAACTGAAAAATAATCAACATTAAAAACATTCTCTTTTAAAAGTACTGGGGATCAAACGTTAGCAGTGTGGTCCTAAGTGGTATCCTTTCAGACCCGTAAACTGTGACCGGATGTTGCACTATGATGGAAAAGAAACTGAAGAGAAAATCCTTTTCAATCGCAAATTAAATCAATGTTCCCGGCATATGAATGAGTTGACTCATAATGCAGACCTAATTTAGTTTCAGTGAGTAAATACATATGGTATTGATAGATGCAAGCCGGGCACCTGTATCCCACGGATACATTCTTTCCTTTTGGGGGTTTGGAGAAGTGGTATGAGTCTCGCCCTTTGATCTTAGCTGGTTGTTTTAAGTAGTTTTCTTATTATCTGTAATTTACTATGTCAAGACAAATAAAAATCAATAATAAACTTTTGTGAACTTTCGAATGTTACAAATTTAATCATTAAAGATGGTAGAAAAATAATGTCGGATACTTAATTCCTTGTGTACATTTCACATTCCATAATTGACCTTTATTAGACACAAAATGTTGCTGCTATAATATATTTTGCAAACAAAAATCTGGAGTCTCCGCATTCCCATGTTTAAGGAAGTTTGTGAAAGTTCCGGATATTTGATTTAAGAAATATGATTGGCCAATTCGTTGCGACATTACAAAAATGCAACTTTATAACAAGATATCACAGCTTAAACTAACACAGTATATAAATACACATACATTCATTCTGACTGGATAAAGTGTTTCTGTAGATGTGGAAATATAAAATTATCGACCGAAGTTGAAGTATATGGACAAATTTATTCTTATCGCATATTTTTAACTTCAGTTCAGAAAATCAAACGGATAGGAAATATTGTACAATCTGAGATGATATCTCGCTTTATTTTCTTGTTTTTTATGTTCTTTTCGTGTGAAGCTTTTGGTAAGTATTTTTAATCCACTATTAAGGATGTTCGCTGCTCAGTTTCAAAATAAGAAGCTTTTCATAACAGTGGTAAATATTGATAGTGGATTAGTTAATGAACTAGAAAAGCGAAAAAAAATATAGGTCCGTGTGCTTGTTTTCAAGATATAAACCATTGAGAATTTGGCGGGAAAAATATGTTCTCTTCATTTTACATAGCTTTATAATTGACAAGTTTTATTTCTCAAAAACCATTAAATAATAACAAGGATTTTATAAGATTTTTACAAATGGCTTATTATTCTGCATGCAAGAGAATTATGAAAAAGAAAAATGGGTGTAAGCTGGAAAAATAATATATGGCATTCAAATGGATAAAACCAGATAATTCTGAACATCTGACAAAAATTCAAAAACATGACCAGCGAACATCCTTAAACACCCTTTTTGTAATTAAAATACCAACACAAGAACTACAAAACCAACTGTAGTACAGCTGTTCCTAAATATTATTTTAAAAAATGGAAATAATGTTTGTAGCATCTCGTGGTTTTCTTTCGGATATTATCATTTTAGCTTCAGTTAAGTTTCCTGCTCTTAACAACATCCAATACGTTTTTGACTGTTTAGATTTGAGCATGTTTTATTTTTTATTTCAAACGTTTCAGGGTTGTTTTCTCATTGATATGTTTACACACCATAGCTGCTGTCAACAGAAATGGCTGATAAGACAGCATCAGCAGATTATTAGCCGCATTTAGCATAGCTTAATATTGGAATGTTTTCTGTTTCTTTAATGCCGAAAAAATGTTACTGTTACTAAAATGCCTAAAATTTGTAAAGGAAATATATCAAAACGATAAAGTTAACGATTTGGGCTTTTTAAGGATGAAAAGTCACTTCGACCTCAGAATTAATCCGGATATATATTTCATATACATTTCTTGATCTCTCAAGCATTGTTTGTATACGATTTGAAAGAACTTATTAATGTTGATGACGGGAATAACTGCAAGTAAACGGAGTGTTTGTGAATACATTTTGAAAAGAATGTAAACTATATTTATGATTCACATAAATATTTGCTTATTACTTCCAGGAAATGTACAATACATCCCTCACAAATCTACATGGCTGCAAGCAGCTACAAACTGTGTAAATAATGGCTCGATACTGGCTGATGTTGATACCATAGACTGCAATACCGTAACAGAGGAATCCAAAACTGGATGGGTTGGAAAATATATAAAACTGTCGGATCCAATTACTATAAAAGGTTGTATGTTTTGTAATATTTATGTTAATTGTCGTTATGACTACCAAAAGGTTCGTATTGAGGATGTCATTTGTGAGATAAATACACAATATATAGTTATCAATTATTTTGGAGAACTTTCCAGCATGTCAAGAATCTAAACAAAGTTAAATGTGAAAAAAGTCAGCCTAATCAATTTTGTCATTTAATGTTTTATCTGTTTAGCTTCTTAACCAACATCGACAAGATAGACAACAAAAGTCTCTTTTTTCAAATATTTTTTTTTACCAATTAAAATTTTTATTTATTATTTAAATAAATTTTATGTCTACACTTTGCAGGATGTTACGCTACGGAAGATAATATTACTGCCGCATCTTCGTGCAATGGACGTTGTTCGTTATCAGCATGTTATACAGTGTGTAAAGCTCAGAACGTGTCATCATTTGTGCATCTGGTATATAATTATTTTGTTTTATTATATCACTGCAGCGTTCATTTTCCCCAACCAAAATCGTTACAGATAATAAATGACTAACTGAACAAAGTTTAAAGTATTTGCACCTTTTTTTATTCTGAAGCTTATTTAAATAAATACCATATATTATAGGGTTATTTCATTAATGTTGAAAAATATTGTCCCGATCAATTATTCTTTTGCAAAATACAGCATTCCGCAATATTCATGCCATAACCTTTTCACGGTTTAACAATATTTTCGAAATGTCGAATTAGTATGGTCGCTGATTTATTCCATCTTGTTTTGTCTTTCTGTCGCCGCGACAAAACGACAAAACGAAAGAACGACATAACGACAGAATGACATAACGACAAAACGACAGAATGACATAACGACAAAACGACAGAACGACATAATGACCAAACTACATAACGACAGAACGACATAACGACATTTAAGATGTGACAAAACGAGATAACAACAAAACGAAAAGACAACATTTATGGGCGACAAAACGACATTTATATCGCGAAAAGACGAAAAGACGACACAAATTTTCTTATCGACTTTTTGTTATCTCACCTAGCGTCCTTTTGTTTTGTCGTTATGTCGAGGCGTCTTCTCGTTGTGTCACGTGTCGTCTTTTGAGAGCACACAACAGTTTTTCTTTATACTTTTCATGACGTAATGAATTGAAGGAACATACCCCAAATATTGATAGGTGGACAATTTGCTGTATCATATACCCATAGACAACCACATATCAAATAAAACATATTCTAATTTAAATAATGAAACCAAAAAACAATCACATATCAATATCTAGAACTTATAAAAAGAGGGAACTCCAAACCTATGAGGTAATTTATTTAGGGAAAAATCACTGGAATTTTATACGAAACTGTTGTTTGATTTCTTTCGTTTTGTCGTTGTGTCGCGTGTCGTCTTTTCATTTAATCGCTTTCCGGTCGTCATGCGCTGTAAGATATATATATTTGCCACCGAGTGAAGTTAGATGAGATGACTTAGATTTGTGCCATCTCGTTTTGTCGGTCTGTCACCGCGACGAAACGAAAAAACGACAGAACGACAAAACGACAGAACGACAAAACGACAGAAAGACATAACGACAAAACGACAGAACGACATAACACCAAAGCGAAAAAACGACAGAATGACATAACAACAAAACGAAAAGGCGGCATTTAAGGGCTACAAAACTACATTTAAAACGCGACATAACGACAAAACGAAAAGACGCCACGCGACATAACGACAAACGAAGACACCAGGCGAAATAACGAAAAGACGATAAGAAAATTTGTGTCGTCTTTTCGTCTTGTCGCGTTTTAAATGTCGTTTTGTCGCCCTTAAATGTCATCTTTTCGTTTTGTCGTTACAGTTGCGACCAATTAGAACCTATCGTCCAAGTTAACTGGCAGAGCAGTTCTGTTCTAAGTTAACTTAGAGCAGTCAAGAAGAAGAATAGCTCTGGTCAAGAACAATTCTGGTCAGGAAGTAGAACAGTTCTGGTCAAGAATTAAAGTAGTCCTGGTCCACGACTGCAATATAGAGCAGCTCTGGTCAAGAATTAGGCTTTATTTCAGTGTTGTATTTTTATTTATAGTGTTACAAAAAGACTTTACTGAAACTTTAAGTTGGGATTTCTTATTTATTCTAAATCCTGACTGTCACTAGAACTGTTCTAGACTATGACTGGTTATAGAACTGTTCTAGACTATGACTGGTTATAGAACTGGTCTAGACCATGGCAGGTTAGAGTTGTTCTTGACCATGAAAGCTTAGAGCAGTCAGAATCGGTCAGGATTCTGTTCTAGAGCAGTCAGTGTTCTATTCTAGAGCAGTTCTAAAGTCGAACTGCTCTAAGTTAACTTAGAGCAGTCAGTAGATCTGCTCTTAGTTAACTCGGTGAGAGGTTGTCTGCACCTAACTGTATCTTGTTTTGTCGCATCTTAAATCGCGTTTAACGTTATTTCGTGCTGTCGTTTTGTCTTTTTGTCGCATCTGAAATGGCGTCTTAACGTTATGTCGTTTTGTCGTTATGTCCTTTTGTCGTTTTGTCGTTTTATCCCGGCGACAGGACGACAAAATGAGACGGCAAAAATCAACCACCATAAATAAGCTATTTCTATACATCAATTACGTCAATCATAGGATATTTTAGGTATAAAGTTCTACATGGAATATTGTGTTGCCATAAAACAATTTGCTTTATATGTTTGTAAAATATGATACATTAATTGCTTGTGATTATGACTAGCGATACATTGTAGAGACCCATATCACCTCTTTGCGGAATAGTCTACATATCATTGTTCCATTTTGCTCATTGTAAAAACTTATCTAAATGTAAAATCATTCATATAAGTCTTTTAAAAAAAATCAAAGCACGTAACCCTGCTTTTAGTCAAAGTACATGGTTGTTTCTGTAGTGGCCTTGTTATTGGTCCGAGGCTCCGCCTCAGGCGAACACAGCTGTCCGAGGACAAATAACAAGGCCAATGTTAAAAAAACCATGTAATGATATCTTTATTAATTAAATAGTGTTCACAATGCATATTCTGTATGAATTTTTTGCTGAATCAACTTTTTTAAAATTCTTAAGTATAGTAATCGAAGGATTCGAATGAGGGGTGTGAAAGATATTTCTAGCCAGAGATTTTACTGAATAGTGTATAACCATCAATTTGTAAGCACCTTTTATCACAGACCATATATAAATTTTGACATAATGCAAAATTGTAGGAGTTTTCGTATGTAGTTAAACTAATATGAGGGAAAATCGACTCACCTTGTATTGGCCGGGTACAAGTCGTCGAATACAACAAAAAAATCTCTATTGGCCGGGTTTTACAATATTGGCCGAGTTAATAATTCTGTATTGAAATGGCAGTTTTAGTTGTATTGAAGCCAAAAATACACTGCATGGTTAATCAATGAGGAACCAGAGTTTTCCTAACCAATGTAGGTAAGGAAAATGTAACTCACTCTGGTTTCTCATTATGTTAGTTATTTATAATTTTGAAAAAGCTTAATATTATTTCAAACATTTTATTGATATTCAAACCAATAGAAAAGATAAGAGGCTATCCTCTCCAATTACAAGATGGAGGAGACAAGGCATACAAATAACATATACAGTACAAGCACAATAACACTCGGGCATATCATCGGAAAATGACCAAGAAGAAAATAATAATAAAAAACATACAACATGATAAAGACAAATCAATAATTTGTAGGACTGGGACTATTTTTTTATGCTATTTTAATCAAAACTTTAATAGGATAATTTTTCATATATTGATGTAATCTAAGAAAACTTGTTGCCATCTGTAAAAGAAATTACGTTTTTTAAATAATATAAACATATTTTAAACAAACAAGTTAAGTATCGGTTAACCAGAGACATGAACAATGAATACAAAATAAATGAAGAATATGGGGCAGAATAACAAGTGTCAATAGAAACAAGAATTTCATACTTTGTATAATGAGACTTACAATGAGGCTTAAGGATGATCGCTGGTCTAATCATGCTAATAGGAAATAAATAGGATTTGAAATAGGTGTTTTAGTTTGAGAGAACATATGAATAGTAAACCAATAAGCAAGAAAAAAATATAGGTTCATGTGCTTATTTTAGAGCTATTAGGTCTTGAAAATTTGCAGCAAATGAGTTTTCTCTGGATTTTTCATTGTCTTTGCATTGGCAACTTCAGTCTCTCAAAAATGTATGACAAAATAAAAAGGATTTCATAAGATTTTGTCAAATACCATTTTAAGGTATATATGATTGAATTATAAAAAAAAGTTGGGATTCATGGCCAAAACATTTCATGTTTAAGAAATGGATAAAACCCGAGTTTTCTGAAAAGACCAAAACACGACCAGCGAGCATCCTTAATATATGAGACATTGTTGAAATAAGCACAAATACCAACGCAAAATTGGTAACAACGTTTATTTATTTACATATACTTGCATATATTGATCAATCATTTGAATTCGATTTCAGAATGGAAAATGTTATTGCAAGTATAATGACATATTAAGAAATAGTGTTCCTCATGATCTGTGTCTGAATCCACCAGTAGGATCGCCGTTCATAATGCTGTATAGAGGTAAACGAAAATATGAACAATTACAGCCCTTTTCACGAAGAATGAGATAGAAATCTTTACGACTTTCCACTCGTTTCGCTGGGATCGATTCTTAAAGAGACATTACTGTCTGGACACCTCAGTTCGTAAAATGGATTTTTCAGAATTAAAGACCTTAATCAATGTGAATTGTCTAGTCACTAGGGTGAAAGATGCAATGAGCTATGTCGCAACTGAAACAATTGGACTAACTTAATTTTGTTAAATCATGTCTTCTATAGAAACAAAAAAAAAAAAAAAAAAAAATTTAAAAAAAATCCGCATATGAAATTTTCAATGTTAAAGGGAGATAACTCTTCCTACGAGATTTTATAAAATTATAAGTATTATACAACCTCGTGATGAAAGAAACATGCGCAGGGTGCATTAAAACATTCAAATTAACAGTTTTACAAATTTTAGGATATGTTTGATTTGATGAATTCAAATTATTATTTTTTGAAATTTTCAAATGCATTAATGTTGCTATTGGAAATTTCCTGTTTAGAATTTTTTGTGGGGTAAACAAACATAACCTTTATAAACAACTTTACATTTTTTATTCTTTCTTGGGCGATTCAATAAGGTTAATTAACCAACAAAAGATTGTCTAATAATTCTAACGTTTAGACTTTCAAAACGCGAAAAATTCATTTTATGAATTGAGGTGCCCAGACAGTAAATTTATATCTCTTGCGGATGATCCAACTGTCTTCGTTATGAAAAAAAAAACTTACTATCTTGATGTTTTATGTAGCAAAACGTTACAATTTATGATACTACTACCTTTGAATGACTCTTTAATTTAATTTAATAATTTTATGACTCCAAAGAAAGCCAAGTTAAATGTGCATACAGAACTAATATATTAAATAGTATAGTTTGTGATGACTGTATGTATGTTTTACATCAAAGTCCGCTTCATATTTGGATTTGTTTCTCGAAATAGACAATGAGGGTTGTTAAATTTACGGAGCAGGAACGGCTTACCCTTCCGGAGAACCTGAGTTCACTCCTCGCTTATATAGGATTTCGTGTTGTTCATCATTTTTTTTTAGTTTTCAGTGTTTATTTGTTGTGCTTGTGTTTATTCATTTGTCTTCCCGGGTTTTATCTGTCTAACGGATTACGTTTTTTGGATATTATATATTTGTCCTCGTTATTGGGTATTTGTTTGCTGTGTTGTATTCTTTTTAAATTTCGGTTATTGGATATATTTCATTGTCTTGACGCAGCGGTATTCTTTAGTCCATATACTTATTGGTTATCTTTACCAAAGAATTCCGTCATCATTTGAAGCAATTTGTTAATTTAATTCTGCAGAATGTAAGTGATAAGCAATTTCAACAATACGAAAATATGAATGTTTCAAGACATTTTTGTCAATTTTTAAAACGTTAATAATAAAACGTATCACAAAATAACGAAATACATTTGATGCACTGTACGGCCATTTCGTTGACTGACAACTCATCAGCAGTGCTCGAGATCAAAATATTTGAAAACCGGTTAAAGATATAATGATCAATTAATAAGCATCAAAAATCAAAACAATTAATTAAATAAAAAGGCATCCAAACTCAGTTACGGGTTACCTCTGCATCAAAAGGAAGAGCCTTAGAAATTTCTGGTAATTTTTGTAAAATTTTGAACGGAAAATTTAAAGGCATTTGAGTAATGAATCATGCCAGGACAAAAGTTCTGGCTACTGGGCTGATAATCCCCTCGGGACTAACAGTCCACCAGCAGTGACGTAGACCCAGTTGTAATAATAAAACGTATCACAAAATGCCGAAATATTTTTTTTAAATTTTTTGCACAGTTGTTTTGATTTGGGGTATTTGTTTAGCCTTTATGTATATTCCATAGCTGCATATACAAATTTAACAAATTTGATAAATTCATCACTTTTACGAGCTTTACTGGGAACACATAAACTTTGTATACTTTTATCTGTTTTAAGTTGATGTTCATACATGTACCATCCAGAATGATCCCGAAATGGTACTTTAAAATTCACTGGTACCAAAATAAACTCAGATTTCGCTTGTACGTTACGCATTTCTGGACTTGCCCTCATCATGGATTTAAAATTTTGGAAAAGCTAATTATAATCACGGCCGAAATATTTTATCCACAATTCACATAAATTTTGCCTAAGGGTGTTGAAACATACTCTTAACAGAATTTCAAAACATTTCCAACTGATAATTTAAACACAAGTATCTGCAAATCGTATCATATTTGACTACTGACTACAGAGGGAAATGATTCCCTCGGAGACTTACAGTCTACCACCAGCCTCTGTGGTAATAAAATGAACCCAGATGCCAAATTCCGTTCGTACAAAGGGCATTTCTGGATTGTCCTTCACCAGGTACGCCCTAGACCAAAACTTTGGAAAGCCAAAATAATCACCAAAACGATGACAGCCAAGCTCTCCGGCAGGCAGTTCCATTTCCGTCCGGAAAGTAGTACCGGAACGCATATGGTCACTGTGCCGGAGTTTGGATGACAGCAATACAACCGCACACGCGCTTGGGAATTTAGAGCTTTTTAATGTTTGAATTGTTTCTTTTTAGGTATTGAAAACAGAATTTATTCCAACTGCAAAAGAGGACAATTTTTACATGCACCATTAGGAACTGGTGCAAGTAATGAACTGAAACTGAAGAAATATATCTACGGTAAGTTTAAAAATAACAATCCAAAGATACTAATATTAGATATAGTACATTCATTAATATACACTGTTCAATCACTTCATTTTGTCGAATGGCACAAGTTAGTTATACATTAAAAAAGTATAAATAATATTTTCTCCTATTCTTGACATGTTTAATCGGTGGGATAAAAATACATAATATCTTTAACCACTTCCCGGTGATTAAATTTCTACGTGGGAATTACCGCCCTTTTTTCTACAGTTATTGGAACGATAAACTAGAGAAGATCCGAAATGACGTCTATGTAAACAAACTACATTATCAACGATATTTTCTTGAGGTTTTTGTCGAAAATCATAGGAGAAACAGATTCTCCTTCAATTTGCTCGTGAGTTATGGAATTTCTCCACCCTCAATAGTTAAATTTTAGATTTTAACACGCTCGCTCAGGTAAGGGTTACCTCTGCATCAAAAGGAAGAGCCTTAGAAATTTCTGATAATTTTTGTAAAATTTTGAATTGAAAATTTAAAGGCATTTGAGTAATGAAACCTTCTTATTTCAAGATTGACTGCAATTTTTTTTCACTCTTCATTAAATAACCCATGTGTATTGCGGTTATTTCGAATAGACAGAAAACAAAATTACAGTCAATCCTTATATTTGAATTACAACGGTTGTTTTGACGTCTAGAATGTAAAACTATTCCGACACACGAGGGAGTTCTAAGCCTCCGGGTGTATATAGTAAAATAATTTACATATATATAGTTCATTAACAAACAAAGAAAAAAAAACAAAAAAACAAAAAAAACAAACAAAAAACAATGCTATTTAAAGTGGCATAACTCTCGATGAATATGAATACGAATACCTGAATGTCGGAAAGACTCGACAATACATGATAAAAATAAAACACTTCAAAAATATATTTTTTATAATGGTATCGAAAAGAAAAATCAGTAATATTTTTCACTCATAAAAATTGTTAAAAATAAAAATTTGATTTTAATGAAAAAATAAACAACGTTTGGGTTACGTAATAACTGGACTAGAACAAGATGATTAGAAAGTATTACGCTCTTAGTTCATAAACATGTTAAAATGTTACATTCTATAGGGAACAAGACAACAATCCTAAATGTTGAAGAGCAAATTCAAATATGCCAAAATCACCAAAAGGGGTAAAGCCAAAACCATCCAAGTACACAACACATCACATGTCAGAAGTCATTTGATGTATAACAGTGTTGGTCGGTTAGAAATTGTGTTTTCGCTTAAGCTTCCGGAGTATCTTATCTCACTCCAAGCTTTCAGTGGATTTAAAACTTCCAATGTTCTTTGTGCTCTGTTAATTTAATTCTGTTTAGTTTGTTATGTGTTTTCGATCCCTTTGCATTATCTTTGTGTGTTTGTATTTGCTGTTTTCTGAGGAATTTTCGGTATTTTTCCCGATATTTAAAATTCGGGAATTTCACGATAATTCTGTTTATTATTACAAATGTATATAGATTGAAAAAAGTGAATGCGCGTACAAAAATAGTTTCATGTGACCTTGCAGTGACGTTTGTATTGTTACAAAATTGGCGACAACATATTATATTGTTATTAGGCCACACCAAACTGATTTTTAGTTCTATGCTCTGATTTTCTTGCACTAAATTTTAACAAAAAAATTTTTGCCGCTTCAATTTGCAAAAATGCTGAAAAGTCGCCCCGAGTTCTTTATTTTTCAAGAATTTAAAACACAATATTTTCAGGATTTTTTCCAATTTTTTGCAATATTTAAGTAAAACGAATTTGTTCCGCATTTAAATTTAATCTCCGCCCGAAAAAAAAAAAATTCCTCAAGAAAAAAAAAATTAAAATTAAAATTTCGCTCGTTCGCACCTATTTTTTCCATAAAAAAATCCAAAGAGCTAAGAATCAATTTAGTGTGGCCTTAACAAAAGTAGTATATGGCCTCAATTTCACAATTTCTTTTACGCGGAAATCACAGTTTCTAACTATTATCGATGAAAGAGCCATATATTGCTCGTGCTTTTTAAAAGCTCACCTGGCCTAATAGGCCATGTGAGCTATTGCCTTCACTTGGCGTCCTTCGTCCGTCATCCGTCGTCCGGCATTTCTTGTTCCTGATTGGCTGATATTTAAATCTTCTCCTCTGAAATCGCTTGGCCAAATGGAACGAAACTTGACAAGAAGCATCTACATGTATGGGAGGTTCGTTACAAAGTTTCCTCATTTCGTCCCGATCGGGCAACAAACATGGCCGTCACGGGAAATTCTTGTTTTTCATTGGTTGATTAAATTTTTTTTTGTATGGAACTGCTTATCAAAATGGAACGAAACTTGACAGGAGGCATCTATGGGAAGTTCTTTACAGACAGTCCTCATTTCGACCCGATCGGATTACAAATATGCCCGTCATTAGCAGTTCTTTTTTCTGATTGGCTTATATAAATGGAACGAAACTTGATAGGAAGCATCTATGGAGGTTCTTTACAACGTTTCCTCATTTCGTCCCGATCGGGAAACAAACATGGCCGTCATGGGCAATTATTGTTTCTCATTGGTTGATTATATATATTTGTTCTTCTGTTGAACTGCTTGGAACAAAACCTGACAGGAAGCATTTATGGTACTAGGTTCTTTACTAACTATTCTAATTTCGTCCCGATCGGACTACAAATGTGGCCGCCATGGGCAGTTCTAGTTTCTGATTGGCTGATTTAAAACAAATCGTCTCTACTGAAGTCGCTTGGCTAAATAGAACAAAACATGACATGAAACATTTATGGGAGGTTTTTTACAAAGTTTCCTCATTTCGTCCCGATAGGGCAACAGACATTGCCGTCATGGGTAATTATTGTTTCTTATTGGTTGATTAAAAAAATGGCAAATTGGGACCAAACTTTGGTGGTCCGGTCTTTGGATGGTCCTCTTTAAGAATTGTGTTCGATTACCCAGACGATCAACCAAGATGGTCGCCACAGCCCAACTTAGTTTAACATAGGAGCCTATGGAAATTCATTTAAAATAGTTTTGTTTGAAACTACTGGGTCAATTGGTACAAAATTTAGAAGGAATGGTCCTTAGATGGTCCTTTTTTAGAATTGACCCGGAGATCAACAAAGATGGCCACCACAGCCTAACTTAGTTTAATATAGTACCCTATGGGAAAATTCATTTAAAAAATATTCTTGTCTGAAAGCACTCAGTCAATTGGAACCAGACTTGGCAGCCATGGTAATTAGATTGTCCTCTTTCAGAATTATAAGTCCAATTATACAAACTTTTGTCTCTTAGGTGCTTTTATGGCTGTTGATTGGCAAATTGAATTCAGGTGAGTGATACTGGGAGCCTCTATTTATTTATGTCTTGTATTTGTAATAATTTTTATGGCCGTTTACATGTTTATTTTTCAGAACAGAATCACGATACAAGTTCAAAGGATATAAGTTATCAAATGCCGTATTTCTGTGATACCGGGGAACAGAATTTGACGTTTAAATTGCAGGTCAAGACTTCCGTGTTAGATGGTAATTATGAATTATAACTGACACCCTTGTCTTGAAAAATGTTAAAGCAGATCGTCACTTGTCAGTAAGCTCTCAAAAACACTGGTCAATATAATAAAACACTGATTTGCCATGGATGATAAATATTCTAAATCTCGGAAAGATAATTAAACGTTTTATTACCGAAAAGCATTTTGTTATACTGTCTTATTAAACATCAAGCAATAAGAACGCTTCTCATTTTTCACTTTATTGTCGAAAAGTTTTAATCCAAATATGCCTTCACAAATTATAAAATTCTGATTTTTCTAAAACTTTGACTACATGAACATCTTTATAATGTTTTCTCCTATCTGATTTACACATAGATTTACACATGATTTACACAGTATCTCATGCAAATGGCTTCAATTCTCAATAATAGAAATATTTATGGCTGTGAAAGTAGAAGTAGGTTTTATAGAGTAATACTGGTATTGTGTCATGTTAGATATAGAATGTCCGGTGTACCATGTCACATTGTTCGTATCACATCTATCAAATATGTTTTAATATTCTTAGAGAGATCTGGTCACGAGCGATTTATATTTTATTTGATTCTTAAATTCGTAATTTAATCTGTTCAGAATAAATGCATATTATGCATAAAACATAACTATGATCCCAGTTATTTTACGAAAAATCCTATTTTTATAGGGACATTTGGAAATGCTACATTTATAACGGGTTGTAAACAGATATCTTGCCCAAGGAAAGGTCATGCAACATCAACCTCTTCATACACAGACTGTGAAGTCGACAATCAAGGTTTCTTTTGTCTGCATGGTGAGTACTCTTTACATGATGAGTAATATTACTTGGTGAGTATTTTTACTCACTTTTGTTGATATATGATAAAATAATTCCAACTCATAAGTAATGAACAAAAACAAAACAAATCACCAGTGTTGCAAGAAAATACACTACTAGAATAATTTTGTGTTGATAAGACTCCCCTTGTTCATGACTCCATCCTTAGACGGTTTTGACTTTTTTCCTTCAACATTTGGTATTATTGCTTAGGTTTTCAACATTTTTGGCCTTCAGCACAATCGATGAGTCGTGAATCTAGGAATAGAGCACATCTTATGCATCAGACTTGGTATCAGCGATTTAATTACAAATGTAGATGTTTTTATATTTTTGTAATCCTGCGGACCAAAGCGATTTGCTATTTTATGGATAGCAGTTGTGTAAATTGCCGGCACCAAAACATCTTTTCTAAACAAATAAAGCACGATTTTTTGTTATCAGACAAAGACAAAAGTAATTAATGAATTTCATTTGAGAGAATACGATAAAATCAGATTCATCTGCTGATTTTTCAAGACATTTTAACATCAGGTAAAGTTTTGTGTATACACTTTCATGATTCAGTGTGTATTATCTTTGGCCCTTATGTTGATTTTTTTAAAACGTTCATCATTTTTTGTACACCTCACAACTCCTAGAAAAAGGGCGAACCTTTAAGGAAAAAAAAAAAAAAATTTCACATTCATTTGTAAAATGCTTGCACATACCGAACCAGATCGCTCAGAAAATTCAGATACAAATAAGTAACTTTGAAATGATTCAAATTTTGAAGAAACAAAAATATTGATATTTGTTGGGTTATTTCAAACTCGAAGTCCAAAAACTAATTAAACAAAATATTGATCAATTTTGGGTTACTTCAACTAGAAGTGACTATCTACTGATTTATCGTTAAATCTTAGTCGATGCGATGGAGGTATTATGTCAGTGATTTAGACGTCTCTTTTTCGACATCTACAAGGTAGTAAACTTTCCTAAACACGCATTTGTACTCACATTTGTTTATTGAGACCATCTCCGCATGTAGTGTCTCAAATGTGACCCCTGTGATTTTCATACCAGACGAACCTTGTCTTCGTAGTGCGATACTCCAACCACTACATACATGTGTTAACGAAAAGTAAGTGTTTTTTGTTTAATCAAAACTAGACGGAAAGATACAAAAAGCCGGAATAAAATAAAAAGAATGTTTTGCATTTGTAGTTTCTGGAACACCAACCACATTATCAGAAACAACGCAACCCAATAGCATACAAACAACCCCACATCAGGATGTTTCAACGTTGGGTCAAAATTCTAGTATGCTCGATTCTGATTCTGCTTATCAGAAGCTCTTGAACTTAATTCAGTCAGAGGCGAAAGCAAGAATGTTTCTAGAAGAAAGACAAAAAATATTCCAAAATACTATAGATCGGTTGCAGAAGGAGCTTGCGCAGAAAAATGGAACGGAAGCTATAAAAAATAAATCTGAAATAATGACAAACTGTTCTGACTTGTGTAGATCTGACTTTGAAAAATTCAAAAAGAAGATTGAACTTTTGGAGTCAAAGGCAGAATCTCTAAGTAATAATTTATTACCGATTTTAAATGAAATTGCTTTACTGAAACAGAATCTTCACAAGGAAAGCCAAACGTTGAACAATGAAACAGACCAGCTAAAGGAAATATTTCATGAAACAAAGTCCAAAACAAATGAGTTGATATTCAAAAATCAAAATCTAACAAACACCTATTTTGAAACTGTCCAGAAAGAAACTGTGTTTTTGAAGGAAACAATACGGGATCTGAATTCAAGTTTCAATATATTGGCCTTAGACATAAACAAAAATAATACAGTCTTTCAAGGGAAAGTATCAAAAGTAAGCCATGCATTAACAATGTATACCGCTGCGAACAACGACAAAATAAAGGGCTTACAGGGTGCTTTCCATAGTCTTGAAGCCCGAACAAACCGTTCAGATTTAGATACTTCTGAGAAAATTCGGAACATTAAATCAGAGTTTGACACTGATGTTCGTGATTTGAAGGACTTGCACAATAGAACTTTATCCGAGGTTATAAAAAGTATAAAGGATATTAAAGCAAATGCAAATTATACCGAATCTGAGTTTACGAAACAAATTCAGAATTTATCTAATCTATGCGTTCAAAATCTGTCTAGAGTTGAAACAGAATTTGAACGTCAAATTTTAAAAATGGAGAATACAAGTATTAATATGATTACTGGCAATGCACGAAAGGTGAAAGAACAAACCCATTTGATCGAAGCTAATCTTACACAAAAACTTAATAATATTTCCTTTGTGATATTTAGAAACGTATCAAGAATGCAGCAGGATTTTAAAGACAAAGCTGGTAACCTAGAAAAACAACAGAATGTTAGTACTACGAGTTTGTCATATGATATTCACGAACTTTGGGAGAAGGCAAATGAACTTGAAAACAATATTACCCTCCGAGTGTTTCACATTTCGAAACAATGTGATAAAAAGATTTATGAAGTTCGACAAAATATCCGAAACAAAATCCAAAGTATTGAAAAAGAGCACAACGACAGTATTAAAATTTTGGCTAATAACATTACTGATATCAGAAATGATTCGGTAACTTCGGTAGAATTTTTAAAAGAGACCCTGCATATTCTTTCGAAAACGTACGCAAAAAACTTATCCAGCACTGAAATTGAATTTGCCAGCAAAATAGGCAGACTAGAACAGAAACACAACTCAAGTGTTCAAAGTTTAAAAGCTGATCTGCATGATTTGGACAAAAAATTTAATAAAACGGAAGTAAAATTTACCTTTTCTATGAAAAGTTTTTCAAATAAATGCTGGCAAAACATTTCAAAAACTGCATCAGAATTTCATAGTGGTTTACATCAGATGTCGCTTCTGTATAACACTAGTATCAGGGAGCTTTTGAGGGGTATCAGCGATAACATAACCAAAACACAACAGGAAACAATGCAAAGTCTAAATATGACCATAAACATTTTGGAATCAAAAATTGAACATAGAATTCAGTCGGAATCTAACAATTTTACAGACAGCAACGCTCGTCTTGGTCAGCTGGAAGGTAATTTACAAATTTTAAAACGAAATGTAACTGAAGCGAGGCAGATATCAATATTAACAAACAGAAATATTATTGCCATTCAGAACAATCTAAATGATAGATTTGTGAAACTACACAACGAACACAATGAAACAAAGAAAGGTCTTACACATAAGGTGGACGAACTGAAGAAATTCTCTCACAATCTTGAAATGAATTTAACTAAGGATGTGACTGTCATATCATCAATGTGCTGGCAAAACATTTCAGATCTTCACCGCGATCTTGATGGTGCATTCAAAACGTTACGTAGCATCCAGAATGCTAGTGTTAATTCTTTATTGTCCAATATAAACA
This sequence comes from Mytilisepta virgata, assembly GCA_028015205.1. NCBI lineage: Eukaryota > Metazoa > Mollusca > Bivalvia > Mytilida > Mytilidae > Mytilisepta > Mytilisepta virgata. The sequence continues at coordinate 33,315,373 of CM051512.1, forward strand.
ATCTACAGGAAAATGCCAAGATTCATGATAGGACGGTCAATAAATCGTTGAGCAAGATGTCGTCAAGCAACATTGCAGCCTTGGCACGTCTAAGAGAAGAGCAAAACGAAGGTCTGAAAAGAATGAAAACTTTACATAATGCAAGTGTGGTAAAATTAGAAAAGGATGCTGATGCTTGTAACCGAAGGATAGATAGTTTGGACACAAACTTTACAGCAATACAGAGGCAAATATCGGCACTTTACACGAATATTTCTAGTGTTGATTCAGGACTTAAAACTAAACTTTCGAAAGTTATAGTTTCGCAGAGGCAAAATGTGGATAGTTTTGTGAAAGGTATTGTTGGGATTAACCAGAAAATCAATATTCTTGCTGTCAATTTGTCACATGTTATGAAAGAAACAGACACCAAAAGTCAAAGTGGTAAGTTGGATACGAATTTTACTTCGGTCTCGTGGTACACGTATTTAGGACAAAAATTATATAATTTAACATTATTAATCGGGAGTGAGTATATGAAATTAATATAAAAGGACTATAATATACGACATACAAAATCCAACGAAGAGGGGAATCTTGAAAACAATGAAAGTAATATGTATGACTTATATACTCAATTTTAACCAAAAGAATAGTTATCAATGGAGAGAAACAAAACAAGAGGCTCCCAAGAGCCTTAATCGCTCACTTGTTATATTTTAGTGAAGATATTGCATCAATGATTATATTTGCTATTTGATGTACACCATAGCATTTATCACCATATATTCACTTGGACAGATAAAATATCGAATCCTGAACCCACATATATATTGGTATACCTTTTCATTGGTTGTTATGGACTTTTTCAATGGCATTGACTCTTGACCTTCCATTTTGACTTGAACAGGTAAATTGAAGGGCCTGAACCAAAATATATCTTGTTGCTATGGATTTTTTCAGTTGCTATGGATTTTTTCAACGACCTTGACCCTTGACCCTCCATTTTACTTGTACAGCTACCATTTAATTTATTTCAAGTTATGCTGAACATTTCTGTGGTTTGTCTTTATCTATAATAATATTCAAGTTAATAACCTAAAACTGGGAAATTTCCTTAAAATTAACAAATCAGGGGCAATAACCCGAAAATGGCTTGACAGATTCGTCTGAAAATTTCATGGCAGGTATATATACATTTTTACTGCTTTAGTTTATGAGATACATTTGTATGAGTCAAAAACGTTCATTTTTCACCTATGTTCTATTTTTAGCCATGGCAGCCAAGTTTCTCGATTGACTACAAAATAAAACACTTTATACTAGATAACCTAAGGATCTTTCAGCCTAAGAGAAGATTTTTGAAAGATGACGAAAAAAATGTTAAAATTTGTCTTTAAAGGGCAAAAACTCCTACAAGAGGTCAATTAACGATTTTGGCTTATGTTGACTTATTTGTAGATCTAACTCTGTAGAACTCTGTAGATCTTGACCTGATGAACATTGTTATCCCTGTCAGTTTGGCTCAAAATGCTTTAGTTTTTGATATATAAGCCAAACACTGCAGTTTACCTCCCTATGTTCTATTTTTAGCCATGGTGGCCATGTTCCTCGACGTGAAAACAGCCTAATGCTTTAATTTCCTTTTTCGTCATATAGATGACATGTTGTCGTTAAGTAAAGTCAAGAAATACCAAAGAGATATTCGAAGAAGAGAAAAATCGAAACAAGTGACAAACTTCGGAGAACAACGAAGACAAGACCAAAACAATAAATGCATTACAATTAAAAACTAAAAACATATGAACAACATGGACCCCACCAAAAACCGGGATATTCCAAGATTTTCTACATCTCATCTACCCCAGTGAGCTTGACATTAAGGATACTACAGATACACCAAAGTCTGCTTCATATTTGGATTTGTTTCTTGAAATAGACAATGAGGGACATTTGAAGACAAAAATTTATGACAAACGTGATGACTTCAACTTCCCTATTTTTAAATTTCCCTTCTTGAGTAGCAATATACATGTACCAGCATCGCGTCTACATTTCTTAGCTTATCCGATTTTCAAAGGCATGCGTGAGTTACTCTGACTTTCGAAAAAGACGATTAATGCTGTCACAAAAGCTTCTTAACCAGGCTTTTGTTTTCTTGGCATCTACTTTTTGTATTATATTTTTCAGTGGCCATGACAACCTGCTCTGATACGAGATCTTACCGTGGAGGCGCATTTATACCATTTCCAAATACACGAACACTGTATGGGATTAACAACTTGGAGTTTAGGAAAACTGGAAAATTTGCTTGTGAGATCTCAGGTCTTTACCTAATAACTGTTCAAATTATGTCCTATTCAAAAGGTGCAGAATACAGAATCAAAAAGAATGATTTGGAACTCACCAGAGTAGAAGTGGCTCCATACAAAGATAGTGATACACATAATTATCACACAGGAACTGGTGTTGCAGTGGTCGAGCTAGCCATTAATGACATTATTTCCGTTCAAGTGGTAAACACTGTAAGCGAAATGTACGTTTTTGGTTCGGAGTCATGTCTAACAATTGCGAGACTTAAGTAATAGAACCGGAAATATCACCGTGATTGTTAATTAAAAAACCTCACTTTTTGTATATATTATTGTTTGAAGCTCAAAGCTTTGAAGATATTTAACCTCGTCAAAAAAAAATCATTTAAATGCATGAAAAAAAATGTGTACTTGACTAAAAGGTTAAAATAGTATGTTTTCATATTTATTATTACATGCATGTGCATTAGATATTTAGGTGATATGTATACAGAGCATAAAATCGGATATTGCAAGGAACGGCCCAATTAGTTAGTAAAATCGCTTGTATTTACTTTAGGTGTTTGATTAGTTTGCCATTTTGATGTTATTTTTTCGGCTTTCACCATTTTAGGCCTTATATGGCAAATATTCATATTTATTGTATAGCAACGTAATTATATTTTCCAGTATTCATGCAATAACCCTATATTATTATGCATAAGTTTATAAATTTACTATATCTAATATTAGTATCTTTGGATTGTTATTTTCAGGAATAGAAAAAAAATTCTCCATACCTTATTTGAGTTTAACAGGAGCAGGATAGTAATTATAAGGTATCCGGACCATAATTGACCATGTGATTATTCCCGGGTGTTCCATACAACCCAATTTAAATGACCTCGGTAACTATCGGCAAACTTCGGAAATGCCAATATAACTAATGTATTTTAACAGACTCTGCATATAAGCAATAAAGTGGGTTTCAACTTGAGAAAAATATATATACAAAATTCCAGCTGTAAATTGTTTCGTTTAGCCACTCACGGTCAAATAGAGATACAATTTTCGATCATGATCTATTATGTTCCGGATACCTTAAGACTGCCAAGAGAACGGCTTGATATGGTCAGTGATATGGTCTTACAAGAGGTCAACTATGGACTATTATCTAGAGTTATGACAAGTGTTATTTTTCAAACACTTGATTTGATATCAGTCTGCAATATCTCAAGATACGGACCAGTTTGAAACACATAGTTTCTATATGCATCTAAATGTTGGAAATGTAAATATTACTAAGATATTCCAAAACTGAAAGTTTTGTCTTTGGTAAATTTCCATGTAATATCTATTACTGTTTCATAAAGTGCCTAGGAAAAAAATATTAATGGATTACGGCAGCGACATTTAAAAATCCTTATCCCGTCTTTTGTAGATTTCTCCGAACACTATCCGACAATTCCTTTCTGTGGTAGCACGTAGTAGCCATTTATGCATCGAATAATAAGAAATTTAAAGGAATCCAAAAAAAAAAAAAAAAAAAAAAAAAAAAACAAAAAACAAAAAACCAAAAAAAAATGACTTCCATTTTATTTTAAATTCCTTTCAATGCTGTTATGGTAAAATATTCCAGTCGTGTCAAACAAAGTATTCTCAATTACCAAACTGGCAATATATGATTTTCTGCTTAAAATCTGCAGTGCCTTCCATTGATATCAAATGTGAACTTTGTGGTTTGTAATTCATTTTCTAAAAGTCGTAGATTTGCAACAAGGAATTACCACAGAGAAGAATCAAATTATCAGTCATCATGTTTTGTTCCTGTTGTTTGTGGTCAGATTTGCAAGATGGCATAAGTTCATATTTCACATAATAAAAAATACAATTAGATAACTCAGATAAATAACAGTTTAATAACTAGGACTCTTCAGAATCTAACACAGATGAAAGCGCATGATCAAGAAATCTCCGACATCCCGAGCATAAGATTTCAAACGTTGTCCGACTAGGCTCGCCGATTCAGATAATTGAAATCTTACCTGAGTGTTCTGAGATTTATCCAGCTTGTACTTCACGTTTTTGGATGATTATTTTGTTTTTAACATTTTAGGCCTCGAGCAAAACTGGTGAGTCGTGTGCACATATTTTTGCATAAAATTGTATCAAATAATCGACTAAAACCACAGAGTCGATACCGCTTCTGGTGGACTCCAAGTCCCCGATGGTCTTACCTACTCACTCGTTAGTACTTTGGTACTAACCCGAAATTAATACTTAAAATATGCTGTTCCAAAAATATCCAATTTTGTAAAACTAAAGATTATCCCCGTCGTGCATAGCTCTGTCCTTAGATTGTTTTTGCTTCACCCTTTTGGTCATTTTGGCATTTTTTAATTTGCTCTTTAACTTTTTTTATTATTTTTTTTTAACATTTTAGGCCTCGAGTTCAACTAGTGAATCGTAAAGCGACGAAATATGCATATTTTGTGGATCAAAATTAGAATCAAGTAATTTATTCTTACCTCTATGCTTTCAATATAAACAGATAATTTACCAAGCGGCATTTTTAAATTTTTATTCTGAGGGTTTAGTTTCCTTTTCATAACGTCACATTAAACGGAGCGTTCCTCGGTCGCTTTGAATTCCCGGATAGAAATTTTGCTGGTAATACGTTTTTCGATAAAACATTTTAAACTTCTACATATTTTTTCTCATCATAATAACAACAAATTGTTATATTTTTGTTTACGGCCAATGCACTAGTTTAAATTTTGGAATTTTGACTTCCAAAATTCTAAATGTATCAAGACTGCTTCAGAAATGTATGTTTTTTGGCGTAATGTTTGTTTTTTTTACCCCATGCATTAGGATATAAAGTTTCACAGAAGTCACTAATTTTCCAAAACCGAAGTAATATAAATAAATAATGGATCTACAAAAAATTTATGAACCATTTAAATATTTCTGGTCAATTTGAGCGGTCTTCGACAGGTTGATTGTGAGCAGACGTTAGTAAAGTCTCAACTTCATTTTTGCTAATCTAAAGAGCACACGTGATATTTAAGGTGAATAAGTCCAGTCCACTCGATAAGTTACAGGAACTAACCTCCGCCTGATCACGTGAATGTATACTAACAACAGTTTTGAGCAACAGGATGCATACAGTTTAACCCATATTTTTCAGATACTAGAGGACCCTTACGATAAAGGCACTATAACTGACAAATGAACATAGAAAATATTCATTTAGATCTTACATAGCAATACGTTAAATATTTATCAGATTGTAGCCTCAAAGCAGGTTATTTTAAGTTGAAGATTATCCGCACACGCCATTTATTATTGTATATTGCTAAGGTTCTTTCCGATTAAGGTAGACAATATACATTTACACGATAAAACATACTGTTGCCGAAGACATTTGCAAAGATATATAAATAATGCGACATTGTTATGCACATTTTATTATTTGAACTGGATTACCGGAAAACATTCTGACAAAACTAATTATATGATGTTTTTATTCAAGTTAGTATATCTTTAAAAAGTTTGTAACATCACAAAAAAATCAAAGTCATTCAGATGCTTGATCATTTGAAAACACCAGTAACTTCCTAAAGAGGATATGAATGTGTCACACCTTTGATTGCTTGAACATGCAATGTTAAAATTCTTATAACTAGATCTAAGAGAGAATTAATTTAATGTTTCCCGTGCTCGTTTTTATATATTTTAATTTTTTCAGTTACATGCTTCCACGTAACAAGTAATTATATTTACTTAACAAATGCGATATCGTAATCACGATACAACCAGCTTTTTACTTCAATCTACATCAAAACTTCAAGTAGATAATGCCTGTCAATTAAACTAATGGACACTATGATGGAGGAAATAATATAGACACTAAATGACTCGAAGCAAACGTTCGATAAACAAAAAAAAAAAAAATATCTTTGATGACGATGTGAAAAGACATTTTCGAAAAATACGTTCGATAAACGAAAAATATGGTATCGTTGAAGACGACGTGAAAAGACTAATAGGTTCTTACACGCGTTCAAAGTGAAGTAAACTCACTGAGTACAGTCGACGAAGTTAAACAACGTTACGCCTGATTGGACAAAAGGTATGAGCATTTGTGAACGGCGCGATCTGTTTGGTCTGAAAGCAGTGGAAGATGAGACCTCGCGCAGTGGGAGATGAGGTCGCGTGAAACGATCTTCAACGGATCATCTCATACTGAAAATGGTATTTTCGTAATTTGATTCCTAAACGATTTCCGTATTTTTTTTAAGGGGGGCGGTACAATTTTTAAAACTTTTTCGACAACACAAAATTCGTTTTTTTTATAGGTAGGTCTTGTGTAGTTCCTTTTGTTCGTTATGGAGGGCAACACGACGAATCAGCTGTTGTCACATTGATACATAAGCAACATCTATGCACAAATATATTTAAGATATCAGCAGAAATGATATGTCAAACAAGTTTAAAATTAAGTAAGTCTGGTCATTTGTAAAAGATAAATTGCTAATCTTAGTTATAAAAGATATTATTATACCTTACAGTATAATTAAATAAATCTATTGGCTAAAAAATGATCACATGACATAGAATAATTCAGATATTTCATTATAATCGGTGATGCCGGGGAATAACCGGCGGTGAATAATCTCATCAAATTGCATCATCCGGTGAATAAACCATCATTTGTTAATTATATAAATAATGCTTTTTTTTCTTTTTTTTCTTTTTCCAGAGGCCAAATTAAACATCAATATTTGTTCGGTATTAACAGTTACGACCCTTTAAGTCGGGAGATATCCTGTTATTCCCAAATTTTCGATATATCCCTCCTCAGAGGGCTGTAATTGTATATTGTCACAAATATAGAGCAATTAATATGATAAAGACATAATCTTTCGATCAGTTTAATTGAGGTCTGGAGCTGGGATGTCATTAACTGCTAGTGGTCTTTGTTAATATATATTGATCATTGTCATTTTACTTAGTTTCTTCTGTTACCTTTTTAACATCGGGCTCGGACATCTTTTGAACTGAGTTTTACTGTGTGTATCGCTGTGTGTTTGTTTATTCCACATTGGCTAGAGGTATGGGGAGGGTTGAGATCTCACAAAACATGTTTAACCACGCCGCAGTTTTGCGCCTGTCCCAAGTCAGGAACCTCTTTATTAGTCTTGTGTGTTTTTTAAATTTTGGTTCATTTGTATGTTTCGGAGTTTAGTGTGCCGTTTATTTCGCTGAACTAGTATGCATTATAGTTTAAGGCCCAGCTGAAACCCGCCCCCGGGTGCGAGATTTTCTCACTGCGTTGAAGACCCATTGTTAGCCTTGAGCTGTTTTCTGCTCTTTGGTCTGGTTGTTGTCTCTTTGACATATTCCTTGTTTCCATTCTCTATTCTATTAGACGTAAATAAACATTTTGTGTGGAAAAGAGTTTCTCTAATGTCCAGCCAATTTATCAGTCTCCCGTCCCGTGTTGGAAAAATTGATAATCTCGCTAGTGAGGTTTTGGTTTTCCGAATATGATTGGTCTTCAAAACAATTCCTGAGTTACACATAAACAAATTTTAACATGATCCCGTCGTCTGCTTTGTAATAAAAGATGTCCTTAAACGAGGTTTTGAAATCAGACAAATAATCAGACTTGTCAGGGGACAGATGATTCATTAGTAAGGGTCAAATTTGAAGATGTTGTGTTCTTCTTGTTGTTCCTTTCCATCCGTTATTGTGACAACTTAAGGCTTTTATTTGACGTTTTTCATTAAGGCAAGGGTAAACGTCATTAAATTAAAACGCAAAATAGGAGTTGAAGCTATATGTTTAGCATTGATTAGCAGTTGACCATTAAAAGATACTTATTTTAACAAAGTATGTTTCAAATTTTAACAAGATATATTGAGCACATCGAAGTCGACACGTTTTTTTAATTTACCTGAAAATTGCTAATTTTTCTATGGAAATAATCTACCGTATTTAAAAATGACGTTATTAAATTATGTTAAATAAAAATTGCATTTATGATTGCTAAATACTTGTAAAGTGTCAGGTATTTTTCAAGACAAGATTCGCATGAATACATACTGTCGAGCATAGTGACAGGAAGACGTTTGGCGAATACGATGACGTTGACTTGTTTTTAAAGCGTTTGGAAAATAAGAGCAACGTCATTACATTACGACTCGTGGAATATCGGATTTCTCCAATCTCGATAGTTAAATTACGGTATTTTAAGCATTCGCCAAGACTCGTGCTAAAAATTCCATAATTTAACTATCTCGATTGTAGAAATCCAATAATCCACTCGTAACAATGTAAAAAGCTATATTTATAAAGGTAATATATAGAGTCGAATCATTTAGCCTTTTAAATTTAGCTATGACTTTTAAACCAGGATTAACTTAAATCAAATTGATGAACCATAAGTTGAATGCCTGTGCAACAGTGCAACATTGCAACAGTGGCTTTTCAGTAGATATATTAGAGTTGTGTATTCAACTCAGTTCATAGTGCATCTATCCATTTTTAGTTTGAGTGTTTAGAATCATCTGACTTTTGTCTGACAAAGGGAAAATGCTTTTATTGCATGCAGTAAATACCCCTTCTGTGTTTGTTAGAAATATTAACACTTTTTGTTAATATTTAGCTTCAGATTTAGATTAAGATTCGAAAAAAAACAGTACCACAATTAACATTTATTGATATGTTTTCTTAAAATTTCAATTTCTTTCACAGAGATAAACAACAGGAGCAGACATTGAGGAAAAGTCAAACCAAGTATAATTGTAATGTGGCGACATAGCTATGTTCCCAGCTCCACCGGTAGGTTCTCCACTCTGATGGAACCAGTTGAAATAGGTCATTAATTTTCCATTATCAAATGTCCATATTCCGTTTCCATGAATGGTGTCAGTCCCTTGTATGCAAATAAACCCAACTGCGGCACCAGCTTTCAGGAAAAAAATAGAATAGAAATTATAAATGTAGTACAAGGGTGAACATATATACATATAAACAGCCCGTAGTACCATTTACCTTAATAGCGTACGTATATAAAATACATATTGCTCTGGGTGTCAAAGAGTCAACACCTTTTTATTTATATTTCTTCATGCTCGTGATTTTTTTGTTTTTGTTCGGCTTGTATATTTTGAACATTTAAGTCGTTTTATTCCACTTTTGACAGCTCACAATTTCGATTTATTTTCCTTATTTTCTATGTATATAAAATGTCTTTATTACTATTTACGCTGAAGCTAGGGGCCGTTGCAATATGTAAGGTGTGAAGCTCATCTTTGTAGGCCTCGGAACGGCCTTTAAGATGACCATCAAAACATAGTGCTTTTCCTTTCTGTTCTTCTAAGACTGATTAGTTTCCTATACACACAAACTCGACGTCACTGTTTTTGGATTCTCTGTCCCGAAATTGGTTTCCTATCTTTAACTTTAGTTTGCCTCAATCAAATGTTATAAAACTTATACACAATGCTTAATACCACCAAACACAGATCAAGTTTGAATTTGGGTTGCGTTATAGTCACCATTCTGGAGTTATGTCCCTTTATAAATGGAAAAAGTACTGAATTTCCCGTTTGTAACCATGATATTCACAGATGGAGCGAGTTTGAAACTATTATTTTAAAAAGTGGGGCGAGTTGGTGAAAGTTGGTGCGAGTTCGGCTGGGGCGAGTTTGAAGTGCGGCAAGTTAATTGTCTGGCATTATTCATCACTTCCGTTGATCGAGGTTCAAATGGATTCGAAAACGATGGATCGCGAGTGAAAATGTGTACTGTTCACGGACATATCCACTTGAAATGACCGAAGCATCAGTTCTTTGGAAAGGATAATGTTAACGGAAACGAACGAAGTCACTGCCATGAAAGGTAAAGTGTTTAATTATCCATATTTTCTGGGTCAAATCCGCGAAGCAGTGGCACGCTAGTTACCTTTTCGTGTTATGTATGTGGAGAGTGACTGGGGCTAGATAGTGAACAAGGCTTATTTCCTGGTTCAGAAAATTCAGTTAATTGTGAAGAACACATAAAATTTAGGGGAAAAAAGGGGGGTCCTATACCCGTGTACCTGTGGTTTCCGCACTATCACTTTACTTTGACTCAACCAAATATTTTGAAACTTATATACACTATTTATTACCACCAACCACAGATCAAGGTCGAATTCGGGTGGCGTCACTTTGAAGTCAGGAATATGTCAGTTGTTTACAACTTGTTCCGCTGGATTGATACTGTTGAGTTTCTTTTGGTTTGTCCTTATTTGTAGACTTTCCCCTATTGAATGCACCTTGAAGTACGGGACCTTTGTTATAACTTCTGAAGTTATGTCCCTTTATAAATGGTAAAATTGCCATTTACGCATTCTAACTTTACTTTGCCTAAACCAAATGTTATAAAACTTATACACAATGCTTTTTACCACCAAACACTGGTCACGTTCGAATTTGAGTGGCGTCATCGTTCTTGTTTTATGCCTCTTTATGAATTGAAAATTTACCGTTTTGCGCACTATTCTTGCGTTATGCCTCAATAGGTTTGAATTAGTACATTGACTCTTGTATATTTGTAAGCGGGGGCATCTGTGTCCCCTGGACACATTCGTCTTTTATTTCTTTCGTAGAATGACAATTTTTGTGATTTTAAGTTAATCATGTTAATATAATTAACACTGACATGCCATTGTTTCTATTTTTATACTCCATTTTGTATTTATTTTACATTTGACGTTCTCACTCTGGATTATCTACATTTATTTAAATGGAAGGCACGACAAGAGGAGGCATTAATTTCTTATCAGGTCAGGAACCCATATCCTATAATACCCTCTCAACAAAGGTAGAGAGTATCGCAAATGAGACCTGTATATATATACTTTGAATATAATACCTTTATCTGCATAAAATACACCCATATGGGTCAAAGCAAAACGATACAATAACACCTCAATATATATACATCACAATACACATTAACACTAAGAACATGAATACAACAAACAGCTTAAAATAAAAAAAATCTTTATAATTATAATATGAACTCTGACCAATGTGTACCCTATTTTCGTAGTGCCAATGACTGCTTTATAAAGTCGCAAACATAAGGTAAAAGTTCTAATTTAGGGTTTAAAATTAGACTAATATGTTCCAATTTGTTATTAAAATCTATATTCAAATTAAGTTGAAGATGTTAGAACATAGTTTGCCTTTGCTTTTTATAAATGTTACAAATTAGGAAAAAATGATACTCATCCTCAATTTCTTAGGGCGATCAATCAAATAAAGTAATAAGGGCGTAAATACCTGTAATAAGCATCGTGTAGAGCTGTCTGTTTACATCACTTATTTTGATAAGTTCTGCATTCATTGAATGACATCGATATTTCAACAAATGAAAGTTCATCGAAGTAGCATGATTCAAATTGTAACAAAGATCAAGTTTTCTGTGGTAGATAAATCCATGATCTGGTTGACATCGCCCGGTACCTGGATATAAAAAACACACATAAAAAATAAATACATTTTAAATTAAGAATGAATAAAAAATAAAAATGAGAAATAATATAGTGTTATTAACTGGCTGTTTCTCTATTGGCACTGGTATAGATTCAAGGTTTGCTGTATTGGCCTCGAGACCCGTAGGGTCGAGGGCCAATACAGCTGACCGAGAATCTATACCAGTGCCAATACAGAAACAGCCAGTTCATGACACTTTTATTAAATAATCCAACTTTTTCAATACAGACTTGTTCTGAATGCTGTATTACATACATCAAATGTGAATATAGGGCCAATATTTCCAATACGGACTGGCAATGATGTGAATATAGGGCCAATATTTCCAATACGGAGTGGCATTGAAACGACCGGAAGTGAAAAGGTTGTATTAGCCCTAGGGCTCATACGGCCTTTTTCAGTATTGGACCGGGCCGAAAAGCAATATAGATCACGTGATTTATATGACCAGGACAACGTCACCAGTATGACACATGCCGTTTTGGTAGTATTAGGGCTGTTTTAATCGTATTATTTAATAAACTCAAATACCGAATTTTCCATTTTTAACTTTTTATCAATAAATCAGTCCTCGGATTTCGATCGAATAATGAATGACTCAGTCGGTGTGGAATATCTAAAAGATGTTTCATGAAGAATACACGTTCTTTCTTGTTCGTTGTAGAAAAACGCAACACATCGCAAATTTTTCAGACATTCCAGTTGACACTGAAAGACGGACGATGTAGTCTGGTTTCCGACTGCAGATCTCAACTGGTACCTACCGTCAAAATGAGGTATTTGTTTTACGTACTGCTCTTTAATCACGTTACAAACACAAAAATCTAACACATAAAATAGAAGATATACCAGCATTGCCGTCCGTATCGTTCGTTTTGCAACAAATTGATCTTAATAATGCTAACAAACAAATAAATTTTGAATATAAACAATTTCAACGAACATTTTCGTGATATATTAGAAATAGACTTACAGTTTTATCTTTCGTTTTTGAAAAGGTTTCTCGTATTGAATGATTAGCCGAAATTAATATCCGGCTTTTTATCTTGGAATTTCAATAAATTCTATAGACTTACTTTGGAAATATTTTTTTTTTTTTGTGATTTCGCTTTCGTGATATGCATTTGCGTTTAAAACGGATGGAATTTAAATATTACCTGTTCGTTTTAAACGGATGGAATTAACATATTACCTGTTTGTTTAAAACGGATCGAATTTACATGTACATATATACAATAACTTGTACTTATTTATACCGAAACAATTCCTTTGACATATGTACAATAACTTGTACTTGTTTGTACCGAAACAATTCCTTTGACAAATAGAGCTCAATGCGTCATTCTAAAATTCGTACCTCGCAAACGTTCGCTTGAAAAACACAAGCGCGCGAACAAGCGGGACACTTTGTTTTATTTCTTTATCTAAAAGATGTAAACCTCTGATGCAAAAGAATTTTTTTAATGAGACGTTTTTCTATCTATGAAAATTTTAAATCTTCGTATTTTTATACACATTATCTACAAAGAGGATTTTTATTTTTTTCAGTTTCAGTGAGGATTGATTGATTGATTATTGCTTAACGTCCATTGGTAAATATTTCACGCTTCATCAGGACAAGAACCAGTTCAAATAGGGGGGGGGGGATGGGACACAAAGGGAAACAAAGTTTGACTGCCACTGTAAAAGGATGGTTGGGTAGTGTCGGATATTTTAGCCTTCTGTAGCGGCCATTAGCCTGCTTTTTTTTTCGAAAACTACAGAAGGCGTCTTTAGCGTGCAGAGAGTGTGGCATTCTCCAAAAAGTTACCCACTATGGTCAACGGTCAGGCTTCCCGTATTATTTCCAGTAATATTCTGTACTTCGTATGCCGGAAAACTTTTAGATCAATAAAAAAAATATTAATTTATCAACACAATGATGTATGACACGCCTACCTTACTTGCCAATCAACGGCGCTTTAGGCATATGAAATCGGTCAAAAGTGAATTATTTATCATTACTACAATAATCTGCAAATTTGAAGACAAGGATCAAATGAATTGCTGCCTTCTGATTGGCTAACTCAGTATTCTAAAATTAAAACCTGGAAACTAGAGTATTGATTTATAAATAGAACGCCATCAACTCGTCAATTTATTTACCAGCAGCGATTTATTATTGCTTCTTCATACCATTGTTTATCAATTAATTAATCATGACAAAAGAACAAAGAAAGAAATTTTTTAAACAGTTCATTTTCTTTATTTTAATTTTTTTATTTTCTCCTTGTCTTCAAGTTTGCAGTTCATTGTAGTATTAATAAATAATTCACTTGTGACGGATTTTATATGCCTAAAGCGCTGTTGATTGGCAAGTAAGGTAGGCGTGTCATACATCATTGTGTTGATAAATTAATATTTTTTTTATTGATCTAAAAGTTTTGAGCGAGAACGAAAGGTGAAAGCGATAATTCTTTGGAAATCGAAGCAGGCGCGTAAAATTGTGTTGCCCGTTGGGGACCTTTTCTTTTCACTTGGCATATATAGTAATTTCTTTTTCTGAGACAAGCGCCTGTGATCGTATGTCAATATTGTTTTTCAATACCCTTTTGATATATACATGTGTATTCCCTTTCCACTTTATTTTCTGAGATACATTTCCAAAATCAATTCATGAATTACTTGCCTTAATAAAGGGAAAATGTTGAAATATCTCTGTTTGCTCGTCAGAATTTTTTGCTGGACACGTAATAATTCGAAAATAGTAAATAAGTTTATAAGAACGCTAGCATTGATGAAATTAAGCCCAATAGATCTTTACATCGATGCAAGTCGAAAATCTAATATATCTAATCGAGGTATTAAATTATTGAATTTTAAAGTCCGAGCCTTGGCGAGGAATTTTGAATTCGATTATTTAAGTAGTGATATTTGATAAATTCTCGAGTAACAGTCATGGCGGTGCAAGAATCGGTTTCTCTAATGATTATCAAATACATTTTCATACTTGATAAACCAAAATCCCCTCCGAGTACCTCCACATTCCTGATTATCAAGATGTTGTACTATAGTATTAATGAATGGGTGTTTTCATAATGGCCCTGTTATATGTCCAAGGTCTGTAATAATGGCCTGAGGGTTGCTGTAATGGCCCGAGGCAACGCCGAGGGCCATTACAGCATCAGAAGGCCATTATTACAGACCGAGGACATATAACAGGGCCATTATGAAAACACCCATTTCTTAATACTTTTATTAACCAGTTTGTATATAGCATTTGCATTAATCCGAATAGCACAAATATAATGGTAAGTAAGCAAAACCTGTGAGAACAGTTTTAAAGATTAATTTCGGATAGTTTTTTTCAAAAATATGTTTTAAAATGTTCTAGTTTGCTCATCCTGAAATTTCCAAGTGGAGTATTAAAAAAAGCAGCCATTTTGAAAAAGCCGTAATAACCGGTTATTATGAAAAAAATTCTGTAATGGCCCGGTTATTATGAACAAAATGCTGTAATGGCCCTGCTGTAATGCATTCATTTTGCTCATAAAGATAAGGCATTTTTAACGTATTTTACCCTACTGGTTAATAAACTTGTGTTATATTTTTATTTGTTGTTATTATGTTATAAATCTTTCAGGCGGGTTACGACCTTTTGTCTTAACCAAACGTAGACTGAGATCCGCAACCACATATTGATTAAATGCTTGATACACAATGTGTTCCGAATGTATAAATTGAAAAAGAATTAGAGAAATCAAAGTATCCGATTAGACTTTGAAGTTTCCTTTCATGTTAGTTATAAACCATTCCATTCCATACACGTACGCTGCTCTTATCCGTGATTGTAAAACGATTAAATCAATGCAGAATAAACAAAGAAAAGACCTTTTTATGGACATTTTGGAAGACGTCAATAGCAAAAGGTATTAGATTATACTACTTTAGCAGATTTAATATTTCAATAAGACAATGAATCTATAGAATACATTGACATTTTATACGACCGTTGTTTCCTCTGATAGGTTAGCCGTGGTTGTAAGTCTTGTCATAAATTGTGTGCCTTTTTGTCAGGAAATTAAAATAATATAATTTATATGGTATATGTATTATGTGTGAATTTATTTTCAATGAATTAATAATAAAGTATAGTAAAACATGTTCAAACACATACATTAAAGGCAAAAGAATACAGAAGCGACAAAACATTGGGAAAATTCCGTAAAATCCAAAGGAAAAGAAAAAGTCATGAGAATGGAACATAACAAATAAATGCCACAAAGATACATGTACATGTATAACTACATATAAAAAGAATAAAAAAAAACATATAATAAACTACACGTAAACAGAATTAAAACGAGACATCACAAACACTAAAACACTAGTAATGTGAACTCTCACTACAAATCGGGAGTGACAACGGGTGCTCTGGAAATACTCTGATGTATAATATAAAAATGTCGATTTGAAAAAACGTCTTCTGAACATATTTCGCGTCCATTTTTGATCACAATTTTCGTGGCAGAATTTATTTCACTTGCTTGAAATTATTTTGGAATGATTGCATATTAATAATAAAAGTATTGATAATACATGTAATCAATGGTTCTTGTTTAAAATATTTGTACGTATACAATGTTTTAGTAGTAAATTTTGCTCGAATAACTTTTATTAGCACGTCACCTTTCGAAACGATACATTTATTCGCTACTTGCGGTTGACTATCCCGCCAAAAGTTGTCGTTCTTTACAGCAGGTGTCTCACTAGGAAAACACCGATTTATCTTTCAATCCGAATGATAAAACAGAAAATCCCGAAAGGTGAAGGGAATTCCTCATTTTATAAGACGTGCTGTCAATTTTATGTAGTTGGGATACATTTGAAAATTTTCAATGTCTTACCAGTGAAAAAAAATGGAAAAGTCCTAAGTTCTCGATTGCACACTTAATATTGTTTTTAAGGAATTCCGTTTTTCGTTTGAACTTCTCGATCTTTTTCCTTCAATTCTGTTGAAATGCCACGAGTGACCTCGAAATCATACCTGCTGTGCGGAACGATAACTCTGTCAAAATATGATGAAGTACGTATGCATCCCGAGCTCTGCAAGTAGGGAATATCAGCTTTAATTTACCATTAGCAGGTTAATAGATGGTTTTCCCATGAAAACGGGGACAGTATATGTCGTTTATAATGGTACAAGAAGTCGACCAACATCTTAGTTGTAATAAAAGGCCGTTGGCCACTTGTCCCCCGACTCCAAGTTAAATTTTGAAACTACTATAATTTAGGAGTAGGATCATGTTTGCACCGACAACAAGGTTATATAGTTTGAAGTATAAAAATGCTAATTACTCTGGTTAGATTTCTGAAAAATTGTCATTATCGAACTTGACCTAGAATTTCACAAGATACATACCAAACCTAGTTTCAATCAGGCTTTACATTCACACGTTATCATCTGGAGTTACCAAAAAAAAAATAGCAATTTTGATCTACAAAAGGGGTGTAAATCTAGTAAGAATTGTCAAAAATCGTCATTATCAAACATGACCAAGATATTAATGAGATACACTTACACACCAAACGGTAACCTAGTTTTAATCTGTTTTTTTTTTGTTTTTGTTTGTTATGAGCAATTTTGAAGTACAAAAAGAGGCGTAACTCTGTCGAAAAATCTTCATTATCGAACGTGATCTAGATAATAATGAGTTTCACTTACACACTAAACCTAGTTTTAATCTGACTTTTTTGTTAACAATTTTTGTTTTTATAATCTGGAAACAAACAAAAATTAGCAATTTTGAAGTACAAAAAGGGGCGTAACTCTGGTAAGAATTGTCGAAAAATCGTCATTATCGAACTTGACATAGACTTTCATTAGGTACATTTACATACCAAACATATTTCAATCTGACCTTTTGTTCACATGTTATCATCTGGAAACCAAATATTTAGCAATTTTGAAGTACAAAAAGGGGCATACTTCTTGTAAGAATTGTCTAAAAATCGTCATCATTGAACTTGACATAGATATTTATAAGATAGACTCACAAGCTATGCCTAGCTTCAATCTGACTATTCATTCACAATTATCATCTGGAAACCAATTTTGTGGGACACAGATGGACGGACGGACAACACCCATTCCTATAATCCCGTTCGAAGAAGCGTCGTGGGCCAATACAGCTTCAAATTCTGTTATCAAATATGGATTACTTTGTTAAAAGTTTAATGATTGAAAATAAGCAATTGTCTCTTTAAAACGATGACATCATAGTTATAATTTTGAGTGCGATTGTATAATGTACAAAAGAAACCTATTTTTTAAATTGATCTTTTATGGCATCATTCTACAACTGGCATTTTTGGGTGCAAAAGTACTGGTATTATATATATTTAGCCTTTTATTTTAACCAAAAGAGAGTTTTTATTTTTTTTCGTCAATTGATTTTGCATTTAAAATTTCCCTATTGTAAATTTATTTTAAGATGACTTAAAAATCACGCCTGTTTTGTTAACGTAAAATCGGTGCCTATCACGTTTATTTAAGTATTAAAATCAGATATGAATGCTTAATGCGAATAATGATCTCAAAACTATTATAGTTTTTTAACATGTTTAAAAACAAGTGATGAAAAACATTTAACAAATAAAAAAAATGAACCTTAACAAAAATCCATATATTTTTTTTTATATATTTTGTTTATACTATTACATAATAGGTAGAAAAAATATTGACAAATTCTATATTCAATCAAATATTGAAATAAGACTTTCAAAAAGTATCCGTTTTTTTTTATTTGAGAACCAGGTCTTTATATAGGAGGTTTAATAGGTAGGCGTCAGTATATTTCAATCGGATGAGTATCAGACAAGATGGAATCTGTAAACATCACTATGCAGATCTGCAAAATGTTTAGATCAGTTTTGGTGTTATTGTTTACACTTTTCAACGTTTGTACTGCGAATGAGATTCTTGCTGTACGCAGTACCATCAGCGACTTGTATGACGATTCAGCAAATACATTACAACAATTAACGTCTCGATCCCTGATATCTTGTTTGAGTAAATGCAGATTGTACAGTCGTTGTTCATCCTTGTTTTATAACAACATGACAACACGATGTCTACTACATGAGGATCCGTTTATATATTCCACACCAACAAACAATGGCCCAGGATGGAGGCATTACGTGATAGTTGATCGTAAGTTTATTCAAACTTGTTGATTTTTCAAATCTTTATTAATGTTTCTATGAAAAGAACAATTTAAATTTATCAATTTCACGCGTCTTAATATTTTTACTCCATACGATTTTATTATATAAAATAAGTAACATGAGGCGTTTTATCATTATCGTATATGAAGCTTCGGACTATTGGACCGGCAGTTAACTTTTGACCGCTTTCCTAATTTTGATTGGTTGATAACTTCAAGCCCACATATTCTGTTTCTTTCTGAATATAAGGGGTATCATAAAACAGTTATAGACTTAATTCTCGTACATTTTGGGACAGTTTGTTCTTCGAGTCAAACAAAACGTGTTTTTGAAAGAAGCTTAAGTTTGAGCTAGTTTTTTTCTTCATCTGTCGATCTGTTTCCTTTTTTATGAAACAAAAAAAAATAAATCAAACCGAATCTTTAGTAACACAGACGAGACATTCAATGCTTTTCAGGTGGTGTCAGCGGGATAAACTCGCATTTAAAAGTATACAAGTTGCAAACCTTTTACCTAATTCAATCAAACTTGGTCAGACTAAATCTTAACATATAAACATGTCAGTAGGACAGTGATCTTATAGCTCTGATTTATTGTCGTTGTAATTGTAGACAATATTTTTGTCTTGATCGCATTTTTATGCTCCCCCCACTTCGGCCAAGCTTTTAATTAGCTTAGTGTCCAGGTTAATGAGAGTTGATGTCAACACTATGTGGTTCGTGTACAACTGCTTGATATATGTCACCTGACCTTAACCCCAATTCAACTAAACAGCGACTGCGAGGTTGGCGACATATATTTGCGTGTTAAGTCTTGTTATCTTTTTAAAAATTGTTAAGGGAATTGCACTTTTTGTACAATATTTTATTGTATACTATTTCAGATAGGGGGTACTGTCCTTCTGAGAACGGTTTTCTGTATTATCGAGAATTGGATATATGTTATAATATAAATGGTCCAAATGCCACCAATTTCACATCCTTCAAAGAAACGTGCAATGCATACAGTGCACAGCTGCTGCGAATAGACTCCATTAGACGACAGAAATATATTGAACTGGTCATGAGTAAGTGTATATATATTTTTGTTTAATTCAGAAAATCGTTTTATTTGAATTTTTGATTGTGTACAAATTAGTTGAATGAAAAATAACACAATTATTGGTCTCTTCAAATATACAGGTACTTAGAATTATCCTAATAAACATTAAGAATTATCCTAATAACCATTATATAGTTGAATGACCAATAACACAATGGCGTCTTAGTTTAGGAGGGCAATTGTTGCCTGAAGTAACTAGTAGCATTGAATAATAACTTAATAAGATACTGAAGCTGAGGAGTCCTAGATTTCTGAAACTTCTCTCATTAGGTGCTTCTTAAATAGTACATAGTTACGTTTGATATTTTTTTTGTCAACAATTATTGGTCTCTTCAAATATACATGTACTTAGAATTATCCTAATAACCATTATATAGTTGAATGATAAACAAAACAATGACGTCTTAGTTTCGGAGGGCAATTGTTGCCTACAGTTAGTGGTAGCTATTAATAACTTAATAAGCTACTGAAGCTGAGGAGTCCTAGATTTCTGAAACTTCTCTCATCGTAGTACATAGTTACGTCGATGTTTGATATTTTTTTGTCAACAATTATTGCTCTCTTCAAATATACATGTACATGTACTTAGAATTATCCTAATAACCATTATATAGTTGAATGACAAATAACACAATGACGTCTTAGTTTCGGAGGGCAATTGTTGCCGACAGTTAGTAGTAGGTTAATAATAACTTAGTAAGCTACTGAAGCAGAGGAGTCCTAGATTTCTGAAACTTCTGTCATTAGGTGCTTCTTAAATAGTACATAGTTACGTCGAAGTTTGATATTTTTTGTCAAAAATTATTAGTCTCTTAATTACATGTACGTAGAATCATCATTATAACCATTATATAAGACTACATGTTGTATCTTAATTTTGAAAAGCCGCATTAAAGTTTGCATTTTGTGGTCAATGAATGGGAATTGTGGAAAATTTTAAGAAAAGGTATAGTTATTTATTTAATAGTGTTTTGTTTTTTATATGCAATCTTATTGTATGAATATTTTTCTTATTTCATTTGTTTAAAAAGTTTCAAAATACCTTGCGAAAAACTTTCGTGTTCTGTCAGTCCTGCATTTTACAGTATATCATATATACTTTTTAAATACATTGTCTTATTCAATATCAAACTTATTTGTAGAATCGCTACCACCTACTATCTATTTCTGCATACAAGGAACAGATACAATTGATCCTCAAGGAAATTGGACGTTTGATGACGGTACCATTATGCCCTATTTAAACTGGTACACCGTTTCTAATGAACCAAAACCAGGACAAGGGAACATTGCCATAAATAGCGGAAGAAAATTCAAATGGTTTTCCCGTTATTCAGTAATGACAGACCAGTGTATATACGCATGTGAAATGTTTAGACCATAGATGCATATCTTTAGCTGTTGTTTATGAATTTGAAAGAAAAAAAAATTCTCCATGCAATATTGCTTTAGAATTGACGTAACTGATGTAGAAAATTTAGCAATATTTACAATGAAATGGTTATTGCATGAATATTTAGAAATATTTTATCTTGCAAAAAAATATATCCCACACGCAAGCTCGTGCAATATATTATTTTGCACGGGACAATGTTCCTCAATATGAATGGATACTTAAGCGGCAATGCAACAAAATCTAGTGTACATATTTATAGTTCAAATAAAAGATTTATTGTATATCATGTTATTTGGTAGTTATAATTGTCATAAATTCACTACTTCTGTGTCCTTAGCTGTTACGTCTTTCTCCATTGATTAGACTTATGATATTCTAAGTCCAAATGATTATATATGTTTTCATTATATAAATTTTAGGAATCCTATTGATATTTAAAATACTAGTGAACAATAATATAAATGCAACGATTATTTCTAATAAAACCTTATTTAAACCAAAAAAAATGCATAAGATCATTTATATTTAGAGGGCAAACAAAGATAAAACATACAAAATATGGGTGCCGTGGTTTACTGCTTAGCGCTTTGGACTAAGAGATCAAAGATTCCTGTTCGATTCCCGTTTATGATAAACATTTCAGGGATCAAGTTTGCGACGTCCTATCGACACCGTTTGAAAGGATGTTGTCGGAAAAAGCTGCTAGTCCGTCGGATGGAGACGAAAAATGGGTGCCTCGTGTTAAGGAAGAGCAACACCCTTTGCACTTTAGACTCCACTGTAGATGGCAAAAAAGAATAGGCTATAATGCCTCAACAGGGACCACTCTCGCACCCGCCAAGTGGAGAGCGATTAGCATAAGTTGGTATAACATGTTTCCCAGTCCACTGTAAATATACAAGTTTAAACTTAATATAAAATAGTACATTTCAACTGAACATGGTTTTCGAAGGTTCCGGTTACGAGAGGTTCTGGACTAAAGCGTATCCAGCTGAAATTCAACCTTTAGTTGATTAGTCCAAATATCGTTAAATGATAATTGAATAATTGTCACTTCATGAGATAATCTTTGAGAATGTTATCAAAATTAACATCTTTCATCCAATAACGCGTCAGCTAAAATATGAATAATGAATATAATTAGTTTATACAAAGTAGGTCAATCAGTGACCAGAATGAGATTCCAGTCGGTTTTCACATGAAGAGATGTTTTTGACAGGACTAACGGTATATTATTTGGACCCCAAATTAGCACTGGTGATCGGAATTCGGAGGGGCCAGTATTTGGAGAATTTTAAAAATTGAATATTTAGTTGTAATTGTATAACAAAAACGTTTGTCTAGTATGAAATAAGATCCAGGGTAACCAATTTTCTGCAATATTAGTTTCTGGAACAAATTTTCGGTGAAACAAGTTCCAGACGGAATAAATTTCATATGAAAGTTTTTTTCTCTGGAACGATTTTCTTTAGAACATAAATACCAGACTGACCAAACTGTTCGGATTACGGAGGATTCCTGTTTTCAGAGGTGCCGGTTTAGGGGAGTTTCACTGTCTCAACAAGATTGGTACCAAATCGATAGTGAAGTAAAAGAACAAGATTATCATAGGCATAGGTAAAGAACATTAATTAAGGGATCAAATAATGAAAAGAAACCGACGTTCATGAAATCACGTTTTTACTGTTTTTTTTAAAATGTAAATGAAACTTGAATAAAATACTAAAACACAGTATGCTAATAAAACGTATCACAAAATACCGAAATAAATTTGATGCACTGTATGGCCATTTCGTTGACCGACAACTCATCAGCAGTGCTTGAGATCAAAATATTGGAAAAAATTCTTTATAATACATTGGAAAAGGACCATTATTTACATTTTCTTGAATTATATTAATTTTTAATTAGTAATTTTTTAAATAATATCCATAAGCTGTTTCATAAGACGTTTGGAAAAGAAAGTATTCTTAAAAAAATGATATATAGATTATAAAATGGCATTCGATTGTCAATGAAGTGTTTTTTTAGGGACAAGTGTTGATACAAACATTGGTTTATAATGAATCTGACATGCATTTGACACGGCTCAGTTTACAACTTATTGCAAATACATGTAAGTGCACACAACAGACACAATGAACAAGCAATTTTCTGAATAACAATCCCATAACCTTTCTTTACTTAATAACTCAAGCATACAGATGCATTGAAAATATTTATAAAATTGTAATATAAGAAACTTTAAAATAAAATAATTTGAAAGAACAAAAATAAAGATAAAATGTAGAGGGGAAAATACAGATAAATATGACTAATGAAATAAGATGAATCTGACAAGTGGAAAAAGAAGAACCCCTACATTTTGTGTACGTCCAAAAAATATTTTATCATCTTTTTTCTTCTTTGTTGATTTCATTTGTCCGATGAACTTTGTTTAGATTTGTTCTGTCACACAATTGTAAGAACATATTCCAACAAATTTGTTGTTTCTATTTTGCTGGTTGCTATGGGCAGTATGACCCAATATCACTACAACAGTCTCCCCAGTTACTACACAGTGGATCACACTGACAGAAATTTGGACCCGGAAAAGGATATACGTATGTACATGTACGAGGAGGTTGGCAGGACTGCAAGGGATCTGTAATATATAAGAAATGACAATGTGTTATTTCAAGTCCCAAACGCCGTATGAAAGTTAATTAAAAACATAAAAATTCAAATGATCTCTTCGATTGTTTGTAAGGTTACATAGAATAAGGCAAATGTAAAATGATTTCTTATGACAGTTTCTTTCACCTTTGTTCATCTATATTAAACTGATGTAACATTGTGACCATAAAATTCAGCTTCTTGAATTTGTTGTGTGAGATTTTGTTTATCGTTTTGAAATTTGACTGTGATTTCAAAATAAACAACAACAATAAATGCTCCGTTCATCATGTCTATGGCTTGGATTGTACATTTGCAAGTATGGATTTTGTTCCAGGTATTAATTCACTATATCCCATGCTTACCCCTCCGGAGCACCTGGTGACACTCCCGGTTTTTAGTTCTCATTGCTAGCACTTTAGTTTCTGTTCTATTTTTGTTAAGTTTTTTGTACGTTTTTTTTAATTCTTTTAGTTATACATGTATCCTTGTGGTGTTTTTGTTTGTTGTGTTCCCACTGTATTCTCGCTTTGGTATTCTTTTGCCGATGTTCTTTCACATAAAATACCAGGTAACGTTGATCTGCTTTTAAGTGAATATTGATTAAATGAAGTTCTTTTACAAAAATTGTAAATTGTGGAAATATCATTCAATGTTATTCTGTGTCCAGTTACTCTGAATTAATAAAAAACACTATGTGTAATATTCCTTATGCACATATATCGATTTCTGTTTTTTTAGTTTTGTAATTTTTGTTTTTCACAAATGTCTAAATTTTTCCTGCATGAAATAAATCTTATAACCCACTTCAGGCTTGCCGCAAAATGTGAATTGCTTTAACTTTAAGATATAACTACGTTTCATTTATATGTTTTTGCATTTATGCATACATGTATCGTATACCTTTCTAAATAATGTTTTAAACTAAGAAGTATATCACACTTACAATCACAAGTTGCACCAGTAAAGGCAACAGGGCAATCACAGGTAAAACTGTTTCCTATTGCATTACAAGTTCCTCCATTCAGACAGGGCATGGATGTACATGGATTTACTTCAACAAAATCAAATATAATTCTGAATCGTGCATGGGCTATGGTTAAAGGTCTTTAAACAAAATCTTACCCTTTCAATTTTAAGGAAAAGGACAATCTTAATGAGGTAAACCTGTTTTTTTTTATCGTATTACAAGTTCCTCTATTCAGACAGGGCATGGATACTCATGGGTTCACTTCAACAAAATCAAATGTAATTCTGAATTTTGCATGGTTTATGGTTAACGATCTTTAAAGAAAATTTTATTTGGTAAAAGGACAATCTCAGGCAGGTAAAATATTTCCTACCTCATTTCAAATTCCGCCATCTAAACAGGGAATTCATGGGTTTACTTTAAAAAAAATCAACGATGATTCTAGATTTCGCATGGGTATTTATACAAACTCTTATACTGTCAGATATTATGAAATATATAGAAGTTCCCAGTACAGAATAACAATCCAAAGATACTAATATTAGATATAGTAAATTTATACTATGCTGTATACGACGCATTTCAAGGAGTTGCCTCTCATCAGCAGCATTAAAACCGAAACATTTGGAAGACCAAAAACCAAACTTATATTAAACAAGAAGTACTCAACCAAAAATACCGAAATAGGAAGCCAAATTTCAGCTAAGGAGATCTACCATGTGCAATACAAGGAATGAACCCTTAGTATTTCTATTAATTTTGAATTTTGCTAAATACTGGTAATTTCTGTAACAAATCAATGAATAATCATGTCAGACAAGTCTGACGACTGGGTTGGCGAATACCCTCGGGGACCTAGGGTCCACCAGCAGTGGCATCATCCCAGGAGTTTCAAAATAACAATCCAACGATACTAATATTAGATATAGTAAATTTATACTATGCTGTATACGACGCATTTCAAAGAGTTACCTCTCATCAGCAGCATTAAAACCGAAACATTTGGAAGACCAAAAACCAAACTTATATTAAACAAGAAGTACTCAACCAAAAATACCGAAATAGGAAGCCAAATTTCAGCTAAGGAGTTCTACCATGTGCAATACAAGGAATGAACCTTTAGTATTTCTATTAATTTTGAATTTTGCTAAATACTGGTAATTTCTGTAACAAATCAATGAATAATCATGTCAGACAAGTCTGACGACTGGGTTGGCGAATACCCTCGGGGACCTAGGGTCCACCAGCACTGGCATCATCCCAGGAGTTTCAAAAATAACAATCCAACGATACTAATATTAGATATAGTAAATTTATACTATGCTGTATACGACGCATTTCAAGGAGTTACCTCTCATCAGCAGCATTAAAACCAAAACATTTGGAAGACCAAAAACCAAACTTATATTAAACAAGAAGTACTCAACCAAAAATACCGAAATAGGAAGCCAAATTTCACCTAAGGAGATCTACCATGTGCAATACAAGGAATGAACCCTTAGTATTTCTATTAATTTTGAATTTTGCTAAATACTGGTAATTTCTGTAACAAATCAATGAATAATCATGTCAGATATCTAAGTCTTTACTTTTGTTGGCAGTGTGTAAAATCTAGTTATGAAATTATAAAAAGAACAATACTTGTATTATGAAAACTTTAGGATTTAGTTACATTTGTACTAACAAGTGTTTCAAGCACTCAATATCTACATGTATAAGGTTTTCTATATAGCCTATTCTTTCAGATTGCTCTTATCTTTATGTATGTTTTACAAATGCAAGAAAACAAAATTACCTTCACAGTTTATGCCAGAGTATCCTGTCATGCAGTCACAAGTATAATTATTTGGTCCTGTTGCAGTACAACTACCCCCGTTTTGGCAAGGGTTCGGGAGACAAACAAAATCTAAAAAGAGAGCAGTAAACATTACTCGTTCAACATTGATTGAATCAGGTCATGTAAATTTAGGAAGACTCCTGTTCAAAGCTATTTTAAAAGTTTTACTGCACTTAGTGTGTTGAAATAACGGAATCTCCGATAATTCAATAGTGGACAGTAAAGCCAAATATCACTCTATGAATTGACGTAACAATAGCCGTCGCCACCAACATTACTATAAAAATATCGATCTGTAGTCATTTGAAAAACATAATGTCTTGTTTTTAAACAGAATAACGTTAGCTAATCTTGAAATTATAATACGAAAAATGTATAACTCGTGACAGAATAGCATTATTAAGTTACTGATGCGCTACTCGCATTCTTGAATTATCGTCTTGTTCGGTCACTCTGTGTAGATTTTTGGTATTCGAATTTCAAGATGTCTGGATTGAATAAACTGTGGCTTTCAAAATGAAGAAAAACTGCAATAAAAGGATGCATTTTATTTTCCAGTACTTTTGGGTATTCTTATTAAACGTAAATCTCTCTTAGTCTTTTACCTTCTGTATACAAGAACTACGATTTTCACCTCTTTCTAAATAAATTTTTGATTAATTTATATCGGTATACAAATCTTCCATTAAAAGATCAATGTTGTATCTCTGAGGAAACTAGGCACCTGTGATGGATCACGGGGGCTCAATCCATAGAACTGTCTAGCGCATTCCCAGGTGGTGGATAGGGGAGACCCTCTCGTTGGGGGGTTGTCAGTTCATAAGATGGAAAGCCTGACCGCGGACCATAGTGGGTAACGTGTTTGGAAAATGCCACACTCCCTGCACGCTAAAGACCCCTTCTGTAGTTTTCGAAAAAGAGTAGGCTGATGGCCGCTACAGAAGGCTGAATTATCCGACCTTACCCAACCATCCTTGTAAAGTGGCAGTCAAAATTGGTTCCCCTTTATGTCCCACCCCACCCGTAGTTGAATTGTTTGATAAATTGAACTGGTTCCCATACTGAAGAAGCAAGAAATATTTGCCACTGGACGTTAAGCAACAATCAGTGAATCAATCTTTGAGGAAAAAAACGCATGTTTGTCCATTTCTAATTTAGAACCTCTCTATTTATGTTAATATCATCTGATTCACCAACACGATAATCTTAGATATATTATGATGTACAAACATTTTCCATATTATTCGATACAGATCATTTACCAAATGAATCGTTTTCTTGTTACAAAATTTTAAGCCTTCTGAATAACAGAAAAATGAAAGCAGTCAAGAACAGAAAGAAGGAAAAAAGATATTAAACAATTTACCATCACAAAATTCTCCTGAATAGCCAAGGTCACAATCACAGGTAAAATTAAAGATGTTTGTAAAGTCTGGTACACAGGTTCCATTGTTACAATCGTATACATCACAAACAAATACTGAAAAAAGAAAGTACCTGCTTTTTATTTCTCAGGCGATTAAATTTACTGTGTGTTTCGAATACTTCTAGGTGAAAAACCCTTAACTCCATTACATTTCAGTCCGTTTAAAATAACAATTAGACATGTCATATATGTAAACATGGATCAGACTTTCGAAGACAAAACTTCCACATATTTTGCTTGTGGTGACGTCATATATCAAGTAAACTATTGGAAATAGCCGGTAGTGTAATAGTTTTAACTTTCACTTCAAAGAAAAGAAAAACCACTTCCAGTTTGGAAAAATATACACAGTAGATACTTGTTGAACACTTAAAAAAAGATTTTAAAAAAGAAGAAAAGTAATACATTTACTTGCATTGCTCCCTCGCTAATTGTACCATTTGACATACTGCTTCGTATACACATTTACCCGGATTTGTTTTTATAGGTGCACAATTTGATATCCATTCATAAATTAAGCATGCAAACATAAAGAAGGCTTGAATGATTTGTTCTCATTTGCCTATATAAAAGATACTTATGGATTATTTTGTCATGTTTGTATTCTTAATAAGTTGCATTAGTTTAACCTACTTTAAGGCAGTTTATGCTCATGGTTTTGTGTTAAAGTGTAAAATGGGCAATTACATTATACAAGTATAACCTGTCCCAAAACTTTAAAAAACCCATATAATTTAGTATATAAGACTTGTGTAATACATAAATGCAGGTACAGTGTAGAAATATAGCTTCTTACATTGTAATGAGTGGATTATCGGAATTCTCCAATCGAGATAGTAAAATTGCGGAATAAAAGATCGAGCCTTGGCGGGTGCTTAATTTTCCGTAATTTAACTATCGAGATTGGAGAAATCCGATAATCCACGAGTCGCAATGTAAGATGCTGGTTCTCTAATTTTCAAAACGTATTAAAAACTGGTCAGCGTCTTCATATTCTCCCAATGCCTTCCCGACACTATGGTCACCAATATGTATTCATGCGAAATCTTGTATAGAAATGTACCCGACAAAGTATTTAACAATCATAATAAATAAAAAATGTTATTAAATGTAAGTTAACAACGTCATTGGTAAACACGTGGACTATTTACATTTTTCAGTTGCCATTTAAACCGGGACTATTTTGATTAGCGGCGGTTTTTATACAACAGCTGTCATAATGGCCGACGGAAAGAACAAGAAGAAGAACACGGCATGTTCAATTTGACCCTTAGTAATGAATCCTATCTGTCGGGCGACTAGGATTATTTGTTACATTTTAAAACCCCGTCATTGCCCATTGAATGACAACTTATTATAAAGCAGACGACGGGATCACGTTTTTTTTGAAGACCAATCATATTCCGAGAACCAAAAACTCACTAGTGAGATTATAAATTTTTCTAACGTGGGTAAGTTATCTAGCTAGACTTGCTAGATAATATATATATTACGGACTGTGGAGTAATACGTAAATATTTGAAGTAGCAGTACTCAAAGTAGGTTATAAGACATAATGTAACTTTCTCTACCAATCATTTCATTTCAAATTTCATTATAAAGATATGACCGAAAAATATTTCTTCTATATTCAAGTACATGACGGCCATAGCATAACTTTAGAGATGAAAAATCTTAACATAATTCTTGTAAAATTATATTCTCAAGATTTAAAAAAATACAGGACAACAGTCATGTTGTTTACGTAACTTTTTAACAGAGAACTTAAACTAATGCAGTAAGATAAAGTTTTGTAAAAATGTCGATTCATCCCCACTTAAATTTGTTGCTTGCACTGTTTCAATGTGCAATGTTTGGAATATTTAAAACTATAAATAAGTTAAACAAGTAAATCTCATTTTTGGTAATTTTGTTTATGTGTGTATCATTTTTCATGTTCCATAAACTTTTACTTTCAAAAGTGTGTAAGTGATAATTTATCAAAATTGAAAATAGTCATTTGCAAATGTTTGTTTAGAGTAATATGAATAAAGCTTAAGACAACTTAAAAAAAAACGTATAAAAATACCTTCACATATATCTCCCGAGTAACCGTTGTTGCAATCACATGTGAAGTTTGTTCCTCCAGCTGGTATGCATGCACCATTATTACATGGATTAGGACTGCAAACAAACGCTACAACAAATAAATACATGTATCTATTACGTCGACGAGGAATAGGTAGCCGAGAAATAGGAAATTCGTTTTCATTTAATTAGCGAGAAGCTATATTAAGTCATTAGTTAATAATCTAATATTCATCATGGAAATCTGAAACAATTTTATAACACCAGTAAATAATCCAATACAATAAAAACGGCGATAACAGATAAACCGGTCTTAATTGCAGAATAGACTAAAACCACATATTCCGGAATTGTTTTATACGTTCCTGAAATTATTAAATAAAATAATTACTATAGACATACTTGCACAAAATGGCTCAAAATATCCAGTCTCACAGTCACATTCAAATGTAGTTTCACCAGTAGGTATGCAAGTCCCATTATTCTGACACACTGTTTCGTTGCATACAAAATCTAATAATGGAAATAATGTCAAATTGTTAATAAAACTAGAAGTTTTAAGATATAAAGACAAAAAGGAAATGCAAACTATGTAAAGCTATCATCGAGGCGATGCCGCCTCTGTCGGATTACATGATTTAAAATTCCAGCTAATTCCTAAGTGTATGGTGTGTTCAGTAGTAATCGCTACAGTCATGCCACGAGGGTTACGAAAATGAGTATACATTTTCAGTTTAGGTTATTCCTGTTATGGTTGAAGTAAAATTGCTCCTACCTAGGTGCAGATTGCCTTATTTGGACAGGTTATAATCTGTTCTCCACAATGTTTTGTTGATTTTTGCTTGTTCAAGCTTGGGACATGAGTGTAATTGATAATGATTTAAACCAAACATTGTACAAACATTTAGTATCAGTTTTTCATCACTACTTTTTCAACTATCACATTTGGCCAATATTGTCCTAACGGCCCAGGAAATTGTTCCGTCTGTCGACCTATATTTTTTGCATATACCCTTCCTAGCCATTATATCTGTTCCATATCACCAAACTAAGATAATTATTGTATTATGTATAAACACTTACTGTCACACTGAGGACCTGAATAGCCCAATTCACACATACAATCAAAGGTTGTATTTCCAGTTGGTGTACATGTTCCGCCATTATTACATGGCTGACTGTCGCAAATAAACGCTAAAACATTAGATTCCAGTCCGTTATGTATTTATAGAATCTAGCTTAACATACATTTTCTTTGCTTTATGAAGCGTAAAACAGGGAATGACAAACACTTTAAAGAAATAGTTTCGGCAGTATCTTGTATTACTGCTGGTTTCTTAAAAGACGTGTGAAGTATTATATATAATGCTTCCATTTCCATTTATTTTTCTTGTTATCTATTGTCACATGAGCTGTTTCGCCACATACTTAGTTTTTTATTATATATAATGCACTTGATATATACTTAAAATTTATTGCAATCATTCTTGAAATTTTTCGAGATTTATTGTTGCCATTTTAATGTTCAAATAAACAAGAAAATCGATAACTACAATAACATACCAATAAATCAACGCATCCCGACAGATAGAATCCATGACCAAAAATAACATAAAAGAGCACTAAATACGAACATTAACACAACAGAGTCAACATAATCTGACTTAGTACAAACACTGAACAGTGTTGAGTTTAAACCCGTTTTATTGGTACCCAAACCTCCCACTTATATATCCTGGTAATCAACGCTTTTGAAATCAATAAAAAAATGGAACACATTTTTGTAATTTGTTTTGGTAGATATCTACCTTCCTTGACAAAAGAAAATTTCTTATTTTGTACAGTAAATTACTTGGTTTTATAATGTTCTATTGCAAAAACTGTTTAAATTTCTTGAAATATATCTCCAGAAAAAAGTGATTTAGAATGATATACAGTAAACTGGGAAATAAACAATATTTTCTATACTGACTTACTATCACATGTTTTACCAGAGTATCCCAACAAACAGTCACAGATAAAATCTGCATCTCCATTTGGCATACATGTAGCATTATTCTGGCATGGGGTGCTGTCACATACAAATACTGGAATGTAATAGAAACAAACGACAGACTATTACTGATTGCAGTTATTTTAATACCAGAGTAAAAAATTGTTTGATGGTATGAATTTAATTTTAATAAAAATGCATATAGATGAATAACATAAAATGAAAATCTTTACCAAAGCCATAGTATCGATGAGTATCTAGCACAACATAACAGTGTATATAGTATGCACAGAACTGTGCAAGGTATCGTTTTATACATAAAAGGTTTTATCTCATACTACGCTTCTAGAATTATAACTCCTTGAATAGATTGGACTTTTAAAAGTACATTCATTTCCTCTTCGGAATTATTATATTTAAAATAAAAATAATTAAGGAATTTGGTAATTCAGGTTTGTCGGTATTAAACTAAATTTTCTTCCCGTGTTTTTCATTTTGATACTCCTGATTTACAGTTTTACATTACTTTTTTCTACGAGGTTTTGCTTTACAACACATGTAAATATAAGATTTAAGCATCTTACCATCACATTCTGGTCCCAAGAATCCCACTTGGCAGTCACAATCAAAGGTTGTATTCCCAGTCGGTATACAAGTCCCATTGTTATTACACGGACTACCATCACATACAAAGTCTAAAAAATTGTAAAGCAATTTTTGAAATAAAATACATGTATGTAAATGGTCTCTTCCAATTTATAACCGATAAAAGATAAACAAATTATTATAAAAAATTACAAATTTCTTCATATGCATTTTTTTAATAACCCTTCAATACCCCCCCCTCCCCCCCCCCCCGTCCACGATGGAATAATTTGAAAAATATGTGTATGACAAATACTGTTTCATAGGTACATGTGAATGTTTGGGGTGCATATTTGATAGCCCATTTATTTTAAAATCAATAAGCTGGTACACTTTATTCCAAACAAAACTAACTAGACTATCTAGTACTAGACTTTTTGTCACTTAATTAGAAAAAAGGACAAACATACCTAAGGAACAAACAAAAAAAAAAAACGAAATCCATTGAACAGACAAACCTAGGAAGACAAATGAATAATCACAAACACAACAAATAAACACAGAAAACTGAAACACAATGAACAACACGAACTCCATTAACAAGAGAGCTGTCTGAGCGAACTCCATTAACAAGAGAGCTGTCTGGGTTTTCCTTCTATTTCATTTTTACTGAGTAACTTTTCTCGATCAAAGAAGTCAAGAGTCAAGATAGGATGTCAACATCTTTAGTATACGAAACATCATCTTGAGGTAACTACCCACACAACATCATCTTGAGGTACACTACCCACACAAAAAAGTTACAAAAATGACCTTATTATTGACCTTGAGGTCAACGGTCAAGGTCAATATTCTTGGTATGCGACACATCATCTTGAGATAGCCTACCTACACACCAAATCCAAGGCCTATGTCTTTAGACAAAAAAGTTACAGGCCGGACACGAAGATGATCTAAATGACCTATTTATTCACCCTAAGGTCAAGGGTCAAGGTCCATAGGTCAACATTTTTGAAACATGACACATCTTCTTGAGGTGACATATCCACATACCTTAGATCTAAGGTCTAGGTCTTAAGACCAGAAAGTTATAGGCCGGACACGATTGGCAGCCGCCCGCCCAACCGCCCGCCCGCATTCACCAATTCAATAACCGGATTTATCAGAGGAAAACCCGGTTAAAAACCAGGAGTGAACCCAGATGCTCCGGAAGGTTACGCAGTTCCTGCTCCGTATACGGCACCCGTCGTAAGGTTCAACAAAGACAACATCAGTAATAGTCTCTGTTGAAAGTCAGGGTAACTCGCGCATGCCCTTGAAAACCGGATAAGCTGAGAAACGTAGACACCATATGTAGACGATGCTGGTATATTGCTACTCAAGAAGGGAGAGTTAACAATAGAAAAGTTGAAGTCATCGCGTTTGTCATAAAGGTTTGTCTTCAAAGGTCCCTCATTGTCTATTTCCAGAAACAAATCCAAATATGAAGCTGACTTTGGTGTATCTGTAGTTTCCTTAATTTTATGCTCACTGGATTAGATGTAGAAAGTCTTTGAATTTGTTGTTATTTAACGACAACACGTCATCTATATAACAAAAAGTGAAATTAAAGGATTGGGCTAATTTCTTTTTGTTTTCAAATAGGAATTCAAAATTTAAAAAGACCTTCATGTTAGCCAATCGGATCAGAAGTTTATTGATAAATTATCCGGGCCATACAATGTTTAATAATTATGAAAAATAAATTTAGATTTTTTTTTAACATTTGCACAAATGAATGAATGGATTAACAGAAAACCCAAGGAAACTGCTAATAGATATAAAAGAAAAATAGCCTTTATAATATTTTTAAATATGCATTTGTACCAGAGTGTCAGGATAGATAAAGGGGAGTTTGGGTACCCATAAAACTGGTTTAACCCCACCACTGTTCAGTGTCTGTATCAAGTCAAACTATCCTGACTCTCTTGTGTTTCTCATTTGTGCTGTTTTATGTTATTGTTTTGTCCAGGGTTCTGATTGTTTGGTGGCTTTGATTGATTAGTAGGTCATCATTGGCCTTTTCTGTTGTTTATTTTGTTGTTTATTCTTTCACCTTGACAAAGAAATCCAGAGTAACCAACATCACAAGTGCAGTCAAAGCTTGTAACTCCAGTCGGTACACATGTTCCATTGTTGCCACATGGATTGCCGTCGCATACAAATGCTACAATGGTAAAAATTTCAATTAGAATGACAATGTCAAATTTTAAATATATTCATTTTATTTAGTTGACATCACAAGTTTTCTCGTATTAGCAGTTTACAGTTAATTTTTAGCTCATCTGGCTATGCCAGGGTGAGCTTTTGCCATTACTTTTCGTCCGTCGTCCGTCCGTCCGTCGTAAACTTTTCATTCAAAAATCTTCTCCTCTGAAACCGCTGGGCCGATTGATTTGAAACTTAATAGGAATGATCTATGACATGTCCTCTACAAACGATCCTCAATTTATTTTGATCTGATATAAAAAATGGCTGTCGTAGCTAAAAATAGAATATAGGGGTACATGTGTTGTTTTTGGCTTATAACTTAAAAACCGTTACAGATATAAAAAATCTGACTGCAGTAAAATTGATCAGCATGACAAGATCTACCTACCCTGAAATTTTGAAGGAAATCCCAAAACCAATTTAGGAGTTATTGCCCTTTTTCGAAAATTTTCAAAATTTAACATTTTTCGTCATTTATCTCCAAAACTATTTGAGATAGAAGTGAAATGTAAATTTGAAAAATGTTTGCCATGTTGAGATATACATAACCTGAAATTTTAAAGGAAATCCCAAAACCCATTTAGGAGTTATTGCCCTTTTTTTGTCAAATTTTCAAAATTTTAACATTTTTGCATTGTCATCCGTTGCCCAACAAAAGGACCAAAAATAATACCAACATGTAAACATCCACATGGAATTCATAAAAAACTCAGAAACCACTGAACCAAAGTTGCAATAGTCTTTAGGTAATCCCTTGAAGAATATTGTCCAGCATGTCAGCACTCCAACCAGAACAATTGAACCAATTGCAACAAACTTGGTCAAATAGTTGATTAATTGTCCAATGAAAACCAGACTCCATGTGAGCGATACAGGCTCTGGTGAACCCTTTTGTTTGAAATAGTGGTCAGATTACTTTACAACCAGTTCAGAACATTTTCTTTCCTGAGATATTTTCTTAAGCGTAAAGTTTTATGGATCATATACATATTTGTAAAATCTCATTTTCAAGCTAAACATAATAAAAATAAGTCACGG
The DNA here is from genome assembly GCA_028015205.1 of Mytilisepta virgata. Lineage (NCBI taxonomy): Eukaryota > Metazoa > Mollusca > Bivalvia > Mytilida > Mytilidae > Mytilisepta > Mytilisepta virgata. The sequence continues at coordinate 33,351,721 of CM051512.1, forward strand.
AAAAATTCTGAGACAAAGACACCATGCATATACATTTAATGTTTGAGTACACTGACAACATCAAAGTAGAATAAGACTAACATAAACGTACATGTACTCTAATCAGTGTCTAAAGTTCAACAACAAACAAATGAACAACGAAATGGATAACAGGAAAGGTCAACAATGACATACCAATCAATCAAAGCAACCCAACTGACAGACTGCCGGACAAAAAATAACATTAAAGTAGTACAAAACACAAACATGAACACAACACAGAGTAAGCTATAAAACCAATGCAGTATGATTTTGTAGTTATGTAACCTTGCTATAATATAAATTTTATCAGCTTAAAACCCTCTGCAGACTGTTGGTTGAGAATGTATTTAATTTTTACTCGAGGTATTTCAATAAAAATAAAATGATTAAGAAGAAAACTGTAACGTAGTATATGTTCTCTGTTGTTTTGTACAGAACTAATATTAAACAGAAATGCCCTTATTTGCTATTGAAATAGAACACAAACAACATAATGGAGAACCAGAAAAGTCAGCAATAACATATTAAACAACGGTGCCAACGAGACAGAACCCCGGACAAAAATATAACATAATGAGCGGAAATCGAAAACATAAACACAACAGAGGGTTAAACTTTTGTTGTCGGTTTGTTTATCAGTCCTGACACTGGTGTATTAAACATACAACAAAAGCCTACCGATAAACAGTTTGAACCAAATAGCCGTACTATGCAGCAAAAAGGAGTACTTAAAGATACAAATTGCATAATTCATTGGCATACGTCATTTCCAACTTTCATAAACTGGACTTTACCAGTGTTGATTGACTGCAAGGGATTACATCTTGCTTTGTGTTTGTTACTTAATTTTGTCTAAAAATACATAAACTATAACCAGAGGCTTCCAGAAGCCTGTATCGCTCACCTAATATTTCCATTTGTTCATTCCTACAGGACCTTGAGATTAACATCCATGCCAAGTTTGGTTTCAATCCATTAATTTTCAAGAAGCCATTTCAATAAGGAACATTCGTTCTATTTGCTTTCAATCCATTCAGTGTTATTTTGTATGTATATCCCACAGGGTCCCATAATAAACTAAGTTCCCAGCTGGTGGCCATCTTGGATGACATATCAACACCAAAGTAACAAAACTTGGTCAGCACATCAAAAGGAACATTCATGCCATGTTTAGTTTCAATTCATTCAGTGGTTCTCTAGAAGATGATTTTTGTATGTATTTCTGTTAGGCCCCTATGTTAAACTAAGTTCCCCGCTGGCAGCCATCTTGGTTTAGAAGAAGAAGTTGTTTGTTTGTATTTCCCATAAGGTCCTATGTAAACTATGTCCACGGTGGCAGCCATCTTGGATTTCCAATTGGCACCAAAATTACAAATTTGGTATAGGACCATCTAGAAGTGCATTTGGTCTTGTAGTCTCTGACAAGATTATTTTTTTCAAATTTCAGCCAATCAGAACACATTATTGTGCCTGGCAACCATGTTGAATATTCGATCGAAACCAAAATTACAGATTCTGTAAAGGATCTTCCGAGGAACATTGCTGCTAAGTTTGGTTCCATTTGGTTCACTGTTTTTTTTCAGAAGATTGAAATGTGAAAAGTTAACGGACCGACAATGGACTGACGGACGACAGGCGCAAAGTGATGGCAAAAGCTCACCCCGGCTTTTAGCCAGGTGAGCTTAAAACCAAAACAGACAAGATTAAATAAACAAATTAGTTTACCTTCACATTGTGGTCCCGAATATCCTAAATCGCAGTCGCATGTGAAGTTAGTACTTCCAACAGGTATACAAGTCCCAGCTCCGTTGCAAGGGTCACTGTCACAGACGTAATCTTAAATATACATACATATGCATAATATTCGTCAAATATTGATTGTTTATACACTACATTATACTTTAATTTGCGCAAGATATGTATTACAGATATAACAGTTAAATGCTTTAAAGATATCAGGAAACAAGATACGAGAAGTGTTTGAACAGGAGGCGTATTTTCGAACTTAAAAATATCTTGAACAAATGAAATAACATTCCTGGATCAATTTCAGCTCTAAAAATAGAGAATTATGCTTTCCAGTGTCATGTTTTCATATATCAAAAGACACAAAATTATGCTAAATACCTACTTTCACAGTTAGGGCCAGAAAATCCCACGTCGCAATCACAATCGAATGTTGTGTTGCTGATTGGTATACAGGTTCCATTACTACCACAGGGGAAACCGTCACACACAAAGGCTGTAAATGGTAAACCAATGTAGTGCATGGATTAATCTCTACATTTATTTGTAAATTCTTTTCATTATGTGCATTTACTACCGGTGGAATCTTGTAGGATATTTAAGAATCTTAATATGTGTTTATCAGTAGTTGAATGTTGTGCATGTGCACATTGTCTTGGATTCTACACCAATTTGATCCCTTCACTAAAATAAATACAGTGGTGTAATAATTTGTATAGAGGACGTAATCTGAATAGATAAAAGGAACAACACATATTATTCAACTATATAAATTATATCTAGAAATGAGATCATTTGATTGGTCTAGAGCAGCCCACGTGACATTTAACAAATCATTGTGTCACCCTCTCGGGAACATCGTGTCACCCTCTTGATTTTTCTTAACACTAATGTTACAAATCAACAGCCGAAGTAAAAGAACATGTGAAACATGTCCATGTGTTATTCATGTTGTTTCGTTATTGTTTGCTTTTCATAAAATTTGTTCTTGTTGAAATATATTTTTTTCTTTTCAGAAACTACACTAGGAATAATTGTGGAATAATTCATTACTTTCCATTGCATTAGTGATATATGAAGTTTTTTTTCTCCTTCGAAAAGTTTACTAGGCACCTGTGATGGATCACTTGGGCTCAACCCATAGAGCTGTCTAGCGCGTCCCCAGGTGGCGGATAGGGGAGGCCCTCTCGTTGGGGGTTGTCAGGTCATAATACGGAAAGCCTGACCGCGGACCATAGTTGGTAACGTATTTGGAGAATGCCAAACTCTCTGCACGCTAAAGAACCCTTCTGTAGTTTTCGAAAAAGAGTAGGCTGATGGCCGCTACAGAAGGCTAAATTACCCGACCCTACCCAATTATCCTCCTTTTACAGTGGCAGTCAAAATTGGTTCCCCTTTGTGTCCCATCCTACCCCTAATTGAATTGTTTGATAAATTGAACTGGTTCTCGTACTAAAGAAGCATGAAATATTTGCCACTGGACGTTAAGAAACAACCAATCAATCAATCAATTGAAAAGTTTACTTTGGTGAACAAAGCTTTATATTTCACTAATGCAAGGTAAATAAATGTATAGTAAACCCCCCTCCAAAATAAAATGTAAGCAAACGTATGTTACCTTCGCACTGGTCGCCAGAATATCCGATTTCACAATCACACATAAAGGTGGTGTTTCCTGTGGGTATGCAAACACCATTCCCATTACATGGAGAACCGCCACAGACAAACGCTATGAAGAAGAATATGAACTTTCATTTTACTACACCTGCAAACTTAACTGATTATATTCACTATTTAGAATAAGAAATCTCTATCTATGATGCATCATTTTTGTCAAATCATAAACGTTTAAATGTACATTGCATATATAATTATTTAAGAAGTTTATGTCATAATGGATTCGTCCAGTCTGTAATATGGAAAATTTACACAAACAAATATTAAAGAAATGTCATCTTTGAGATCACATTTCTTCAAAGAGGCATGCATAATCTCTGAATATGTGCCCCTACCCTGCATCTCTATGTACAAGTATGAAAAAATTGCTAAATCATGACATGTATGAATAGAAGATATATTCAAAATGTAACCTACTCTGGCATGTTTCTCCCGAATATCCAAGCTGACATTCACAGTTGAAAGTAGTGTCTCCTGTTGGCAAACAAGTACCGTTATTCTCGCACGGATGACTTTCACAAACAAAATCTGAAAAATAAAGAGAACAACTCAAAACATCTTTCTCTTTCCGAAGATTTATTGATAACAAAGAAATTTGTATTTTCAACACACAAATTTTAGTTTAGAATTTAACTGAAATAGATGCCTTTAATTTGTATATGAATATGTTTAATAAAAACGAATTGTAAATATTATTAAAGTTTAAAATAAATGCCAAATTCAGGTTCTCTATATCAAAACTACATTGATTTCTAGAATTTTTATTATTAAACAGTGCTTGTGTGAAATCATTCAAATAAAATTAATTGTAGTTTCTTGTTTCCTAAATACATATCAAGAAAAATTTTTAAGGCTACGTTTGCTCCGACATGATTGAATTATCTCTCTTTAATTGCATATTTCAGTAAGCATACAATCCCTTTAAAATATTTGGTTTTCTACATTAAAAATGTGTTAAAAGCTTAAAAAAGTAAAAACAGAAGCGTAATCTAGCATAAAAAAATATAATTACTTTGACATTGACTTCCTGAATATCCAAGCAAACAGTCACATTCAAAAAATCTGTCACTGATGGGAATACATGTTCCATTATTAAAACATGGATATAAATCGCAGATATAAGCTACAAGAGAAATATGTTTGTAAAAGTATCTGAAATCTTAATTCACACTTTGCGGAGCAACACCTAAAACTGCACAAGTACATGAAGTAGATCCACATTTTTTCTTCCGAATTAAAGTTTTGTGTTGCAGAATGATTAAACTGGTATAATTTATTATAAAACTTATGAACAACTGAAATAAGAACTAGAAGAGCCATGGTTTTGATCTCGCAACAGCATCTTGGTTGTTATTCTCTTCGTGTGAGCAGTATTATTTGACAAATATATACACTCAAGCAGAACGAACTTTTGAATTCCAAGTTAAAATAATATATTGACTGTCTTAAAGAAACTTAGAATTATGGCTATCAGAGGATTTATATTTAAAATACATGCACTTAACAACTGGTCCTTAGTTTCATTTAAAGAATGTAAGGAACGGAATGCAGTAAATTGTGAAGAAGACAACATCCCACATCTTATGATGTAAGTCACAATATAAGGGGCCATCCATAATAGTCAACATTTTTCACGAAGTTACAAAATGCACGCTATGGGGGAATGGGGGGGGGGGGTTCAAATTCAACATTTTTAGAGTACGCTTTAAAAATCAGTACAGTAAAATTCCGTACAGGATATAAGGTGGCAAAAATCTAAATAAAGGACAAATCACTTCAGCATCTCAACACATGACTCATGGTCTGGACTTGGTACATGCATTTCCAGAAGTAACGATATCTGTAGATCCTCTTTCTGAGTAAGGACTTGTACCCGTTCTCCTGCAACTATGTTAAGAAATGTTGATGTACACTTTTTAAGGCAGATGGGGGTTTCTAAAAAGAGTGCTCTTTGTAAACTTGAGAAAAATGTTGACAATTGTGGATGACCCCTTACCACCTAGACGTTGAGAAATAACTACTTATTCCCTGAATTGCGAGTAATAGGGTGCTCTGAAGAAGCAAGGCTTCTCCATTATAATGGGACGGTTGCTACATGTAAGTAGTGTGGGACAAATAAATATTCTACTTGTGGTCAACGTAAAGACTTAAAAATTCAGTTTTAGGAATTTTGCACTCCTTGTATGTTAATGGACTTCAGAATTCTCCGCACAGGGTTGACAGAGTAAGTATCTGACCTTCCCATACATATAATATTACTTTCAGGAAACATTTTCTCCATTTTCTGGCCTTCCGTCCTGTTGGCCAATTCTACCTACTATGCAAGATATTTAGTTTTAAATTTGGCCATTCTCATCGTAAAGTAGATACTTGCCACAAAAAAACCAAAATATAACAAAAATGTATGTTTTAGTTAAAACGATCTTACTATTGCAATCCGGGTCTGAATATCCAAGAAAACAATCACAGGTAAAAGTTGTATTGCTTGTAGGTACACAGACAGATCCATTCAGATTACATGTAGCTGACTCACATACAAATGCTGGAAAATAGTAAAATTGTCTTTTAAAACAAAGATTAACGATGTCAAAGATGTTATCAAATATTTGAAGAGTAGGGATTGACGAATTAAAAGTTATTTGTGCAATTATGTATTTTTGAAGGCGAGATAGGCTTAGACTTATTGTACGAGTCCATTGTAAATTGCGTAACTCGTAACCAATCCAATTTTCTTGTTAATTGACAATAAATAAGTTCAAACTAAAAGTAGTTTAAAAATCAGCTTACTTTATTGGGTGAATTTAATATTGATTGATTAAACTGTAGTGCTGTCTCCACAAAATTGATGCGAATGGCTATCGATCCGATAAATACCAGTATGAACTTATTAATCTCGGTCGAAACCTTATAGCATTTGTGTGGTTTTGTTTAAAAGAACCATAGCCAAATCAAATTCATTCTTAAATACTGACTGTCACACTCCAGCCCAGAATATCCAACCTGACATTCACAGTCAAATGTAAAAGGCCCAGTTGGTATACAAGTCCCATTATTACTACATGGGCTGCTATCACATACAAAATCTGAAATGCAAAGTGTGCAGTTAAATACATAAAGTAAATTTTGTGATATATTCTGAATTACTGGATCAAGGTTACATTTGTACTACTATTGTTATTTGTCACTATTTTAATAAGAGTGGCTACTCGACGAATACCCGATCTCTTCTCAAGTTTTTTGCTTCTCGAATCCCACTTGAATTTTTTTGACATGTCAAAATTTGTCTGGTAGAAAGTCGGAGCGATGCCGAGCGAGGTAGACCACCCCAAACATTCTTTTCGAGCGAGTCAGACCAGTCCTCCGATCGCTGAATCTGTCTTGATCGGGTTTGATTGAGTTGATCAGATCGGCGGTGTGAACCTAGCATACAGAACACGTAGAACTATTGTCAAAAATCAACTTTCATGTATCGTATAAGGTGAAGATGGGTTAAGAATTCTCATGTAGATATAGGGCTTTCCTTTAAATATTAAGCTGCCCTTTTTATTACCTTTTTAATGTAAGGAAGGAAATTATTTTTTATTGATCTGAATATAATATACATGTATCTTTTTTTATTTTGTTAGTTTTTTTTTAAAAACGTGGCTCTACGAAACAAATCCAGAAAAAAAATATATTAAATTTTCATGAAATAATCGAATGCAATTCAATATAAATAAAATATAAATAATAAAATAATCCTGTAAACATTGATAGATGCTTTAAAAAGAAAATAAATGTGTTCTTTTGTAATGTTTTAAATATATTACTATTATGTCTAAAAAAATCTGCTTTTAATTTCGATATTCTATTATTATCAGTTTTATAATACTAAAAAATGATGATTACTATTCTTTTCAAAAAATATAATTTATAGAATATAAAACAAGAGATATCGTGTATGGATTATTTATAAGTACCATTGTGCTACACGAACGAAGCAAGATGAACGCAAAGAAGCGTTTTATCTGCCTCAATTTGACGGTTACAGTGTTCCAATATCTAAGATGATATTGGACCTGTTCCCACTGTCGTAACATTTCATGTACCTCCACCGATTTGTGTCTACCACTGGATTGACTTTGTTGAACTTCACGACGGGTGCCGTATACAGAGCAGGAACTGCTTACCCTTCTGGAGCACCTTGTTCACTCCAGGTTTTTATAGGAGTTCGTGTTGTTCATTGTTTTTTAGTTTTCACTGTTTGTTTGTTGTGGTTGTGGTTGTTCATTTGTCTTCCTGTGTTTTGTCTGTCTAATGGATTCCGTTTTTGGATTGTTCCTTAGGTATATATTTGTCCTCTTTTGTAAACCTGATGACAGTAATCATGGTAATTGTTAATAGGACTATACTTAGTAGATACTAACGGTCACACTGTTGACCAGAATAACCTACTGCACAATCACAATCAAAGCTTGATACTCCAGTAGGGATGCACGTGCCATTGTTGCTACAGGGATTACTATCACATACAAAATCTAAAAAAAACATCGAATAATGAATTTCCAGATCACCATGTTACAAAATAACAATCCAAAGATACTAATGTTAGATATAGTAAATTTAGACTATGCTGTATACGACGCATTTCAAGGAGTTACCTCTCATCAGCAGCATTAAAACCGAAACATTTGGAAGACCAAAAACCAAACTTATATTAAACAAGAAGTACTCAACCAAAAATACCGAAATAGGAAGCCAAATTTCAGCTAAGGAGATCTACCATGTGCAATACAAGGAATGAACCCTTAGTATTTCTATTATTTTTGAATTTTGCTAAATACTGGTAATTTCTGTAACAAATCAATGAATGATCAATTTCGATTTATACATATACGGAGTTTTATTCATCATTATTGCTTCGTTAAACAAATCCATTTATGTTTCAACAACATTACTTTTTGGGGTTTGATTTTGCTACAAACAATCTTACCTTATTGAACTATTTCATATTTGTAACCTTAAGTATCCCTGATTATACATGCATTCTCTACATATAAATAAACTACACCAATATATTAGATATTTTTTGCAATGAAACAACACTCCATCAGACTGAGAGATGAAATAATTCGAATAAAACTGGAGATGAAATTATGACCTTCAAAAATAAACAAAAAATTACACTGCAACCAGTATATTATTTATTTTAAAATTTTTTTTTACATAAAACATTCAACGTACTATTGCATTAAACAAAGTATAGAAACCACTTGAATTACAATATACAATTATGGCCTTCAGCAGAAGGTAATATACATTTAAAATAGCCCTTTCGAGATTTGATAATTACAGACATTACCGCCTTCTGAAGGACATAATGTTATTATTATACTGAAATAAACTCCTGGACAACTACCAGTTATTACACTCTTGTCGATTCTCGCGGATGAGTTATTTTGATAATCGTGTGAATCGACGAGAGCAAAATAACAGTTAATTCCTGCTGCTAGAGAAAAACTGGAGTTGTTTTATTTACACGCTAAAACAACATAGTTATTTTACTAGTAGTTGCTATAGTTAGGTCTAATAATTTCAATATATACATGATGCTTTTCTTCATAGGGGCGTAATTCGTTGAATAGAGGAACAGTATCCGACAAGAGGCTATGGGATCCTTAGCTACATGTATATTTATGGTTAAAAGAAGCATATTCTGACCCTTCTATCTAAATTACGTAACATCCAACCAATTTGTGTATTTCTAGCAAGCAATAAATTATTGGTAATCATACTTATTGGCATTCATAAAATGTTTTAAATACCAGAGTGTCAGAATAATTGAAGTGGAGGTTTGGATATCCACAAAATTGGTTTAACACATTTACTGGTCACTGTTCATACCAAGTCAGACTATATTGACTCTGTTGTATTTATGTTTGTAGTTTGCTCTTTTATGATATTTTTTGTCATGGTTTCTATCTGTTGTCGTTTGATTGTTGTCATGATTGACCTTTCCCATTATCCATTTTATTGTTTGTTTCCAGAATGCCTATCAACTTACACCCTAATATTTTTACAAAAAGGAATAAAGTAATTTAAAATAGGACTGGTCTAAATCAAAAGTATAAAAATATAATAAAATAATAATTTACCGTCACACAGTGGACCAGAATAGCCTAAGTCACAGTTGCAGTCAAAAGTTGAGTTACTGGTTGGAATGCATGTCCCATTATTATTACACGGCGACCCATTACATACAAATGCTGTAAAATCAGTAATATAAACTCAAGTCTTATTCAATTTTCTTTTGAACATTATGAAATTATTTTTGTTAACTGATAATAATACATAAAAGTTCTGGCCGCACGTCTGTACTCAAACTTAGGCCAAGTTACCCCCCTTCCCACGGGAACGTAATGAACAAAAATATTTATAACAAAGACAGTACTTTAAAATAGTCGGAGATGTTGTATCAGTATCAAAACAGATACACCAACTGTACATCTTAGAATACAAATTTTAACAGTCATGACAGTTGCAATTGAAATTAATACATGTAATTGCCGGAGACATCAAGAGATGCATTTTAATACTTAAGGATAGAACAAACTGAACACAGTTCAAAATTATAAATTCAAACATATAATATTGTGGCAATTGGTATCTATCCATCTGCATTTATGTACAAAAAGAACAAAGAATACTCAAAGAAAATGTTAAACAGTAGATAGAAAAAAATAGTCGTACATCACTCATAGATCATTCGTAAATTTATCACAAATCTCGGGTAAAGTGTTTATTCTTCAGAAATATTTTTCTCGCAAGTTCAAATTTGTCATGCATGTATATACAAATTAGAATTAATGCAATTGCATACTCACCTGAACACGTGTCACCGGAATAACCTAGATCACAGTCACATGAGAAGGTCGTGTTTCCTGTTGGGACACATGTTCCATTGTTACATGGATTGCCGTCACAAACAAAGTCTAGAAGAAATGAAAAATATGTACAAAAACTCAAACAGACAATAGTGGACCACGAGAAACTAATGTTACTTTAGGGCTTATGCAATTTTGCTTAGTCCTAGCTTCCGTTTAAGGTTTCCTTATTTTTATTTGTTATAATTATCATTTTGAGTTTGTTTCTACTTAGGTACTGGGGCATACACATAATAACAATTTGTGATTTAACCCTATTGCAAATGCTTGTTGTTTGCTTAACTAAACTTACTATTGCATTGTGGTCCTGAAAATCCAAGTTGACATTCACAATCAAATGTCGTATCACTAACTGGTGTACATGTCCCACTGTTGTTGCATGGAAACGAGTCACAAATAGACACTGAAATTATTTTAAATAACAAAAACACAGTTATTGCAGGAAAACGAGTCACAGATAGACACTGAAATGATTTTAAATAAACAAAAACACAGATATTGCAGGGAAACGAGTCACAAATAGACACTGAAATTATTTTAAATAAATAAAACAACAAACAAAAAATTCCAAATAAATTTGAAAATTCGCCGTTTCCACCAAATGGGAGGAAATTATAATTATGTAGAAAGTACAACGTTTTAAATATTGAATACTGGTAATGTATTTTATCATATAAGAAGCTTCCTGTTGAAAGGCATTACCATACAAGGTAAACAGTTATTTCGTTATAGTGTATGCCAAATATAAGAGATGATTGATAATATCCACTCTAGTTTTTAGTGGGGTTCATGTTTTCTTGTAATATTGTACTGTTCAACTTATGGTGATAAGTCTGGTCTTTCTCTCTTATAAAATATAGTTCATATCTCCATTTGACACTTTTACTTTCGGTTGTATCCGGACCATACTTGACCACGTGATTATTTCAGATGTCCTGGATGTTCCATGCGGCGAACTTCGGACATACTGTATATGTTAGTTCATTTCATTGACCCCACAGGCTAACTGCGAAGTATTTTCAACTTTAGAAAGCCGCACATACACAATTCAGCCTTAAGCAGTCCTTTGGTTCAATTTATTTTCGATAAAAAAGAAATATGATTTATGGACACTATCATTTATTATCTGTCTTGCACTGGGTTTCAAAGAGTCAACAACTTTTATTTTTATTTTTTAACTTTTTAGTTGTTTTTTTACGATTTTATTTTTGGTTTTGTTCGACTTGTGTATTTCAAACATGTTAGTCGTTTTATGCCCCTTTTGACAGCTCACCATTTACATTTATTTTTCTTGTCTTTTATTATCTGGATACTTTAAGTGTTAGAAAATTTTCATATACTGTTCGAGTACATAATTTATAATGTTTAAGGGTCAGAAGAACGACATCTGGTGTCTTATAAGAGGCAGAAACTGAGATATCCATTGGGGCTTTCTGTGAGTTTCACGTAGATTATTAGTTCTTGAAGGGTTTAGTTTTGCGTCCTTATAACGTGTGTAAATGTGATATTTTCTAAATGTAAATGAAACTAAAACATTGAAACAGAACTTAAAACAGGTCGAATTTATCTATATGGGCGTTGATAGGGTTCATAGAATAAAGAATACTAGACTACAAATTAAAGAATAAAAGGATACTGAAATAAGATATAAAGAATAAAATAATGATGTTCCACTTATAAGGAATTATTGCAAAGCTGATTAAAAATTTTCAAGAAAAATACTGATTCCAGAAAATAAAAACGGTACAGGATTAAGAAAATTACTCTAAAAATCTATTATTTTATTAAATTGATTTACAACCATGTTCATTTGTAAATGTCACTTTTAACGTATAACCTCAAAAAAAAGTTTTTAACTTAATTCACTTTTCCAGTTTTGAATTTTTGACCCAACACGTTAAATGAATACAGAATTTGAGACCATCAATCCAGACTCTCCTTCATTACATCAATTATTACATTTACTGTTACGAAGTAAAATAGTGTTAAATATTTCATACTAATTAGTTGAGATAAATTGCTGTAGAACACATAATTGATGCTGAAATTTATAGCGGTACTTTAATTATTTTATAAACACCTCGTCGGAGTCCGATTCTGAATGTTTATAGAGATAGTTCCCTCTCTTAAGTCTCAGTTAAATCTCTTTGGTCATGTCTTTTTTTTATAAACTGTTTAACACATGTAAGAATATATCACATGATGTGAAAATGCACGCTTGCAATATGGTAGTTAGACTGTAGTTGTACCTAGATGAATAAAGATGTAAAACAAATTCGGTATTGTGAGTTTTTGGGCTAAGCCCATCCGCAGAAGAAGGTTTGCCAAACACCCCAATAAAAGGCAACGCAACATTACTTACATATCTCAAGGAAATGTGTCACTAAATGACAAGATTGTTGCTTAGACCCTTGTGTTCTTTATTATTCCGGTTCTAATTTGTAACTGAAATTCCTGATAAGAATTAGCACTCTGTAAAAGTTGTAATTGTGAATAATTTTTTAAATAAACACTATGCTTTACATGACGAGTATTTTTTCAGTCTATGAAAGCGAGTTATTTAAAACTTGTGCACCATGTGCATTGAGGTTATTTCGAATATTACTATTTAGACTGAAAACAAAATTACAGCCAATCCTTATAATTTAATTCAAACTGTTGTTTTGACGTCTAAAACGTTGGGATTCGCTTTAATGACGTCATAGCAGAGAAGAATATTTAGTCTATGATATCACACAATGGATATGAAAGAAAAAAATCGACCGATCAAATGACGCTATACATCCAATATTAAATCATTTGGTAATATCGCTCTTTTCTAAGAGTAAAATGAACTGTATTAATATTTAATTTAAATATATATCTTACTATCGCAGTTTGATCCTAAGAATCCAGGTGCGCAGTCGCATATAAAACTTGTATCATTTAAAGGTATACATTGTCCGCCATTTTGACATGTCGCCCCATTACAGATAAAATCTAAAATAAAAATTATATACTTAATAAATTCAACCGGTCATTTCAAAACAGGGTTATACCTCTAATATGATAATTTAAGGGGACTTTTATTGCGTTTTAACATTGTGCAATAAACAGCTGATATCGAATAGTAACTTTAATACAAATGTTTATAAAGAATTTAAACAAAAACTTCTTAACAGGGTTTAATCAGGGATAAGTTGATGTCATCACTTAGGACATTTTACGGTCGTCATCACGAATTGATTGACCATTACAGTATTCCTATATCTAAGATGATGTTGGACCTGTTCCCACTGTCGTATCATTTCATGTGCCTCCACCGATTTGTGACTTCCACCGGATTGACTTTGTTGAACTTCGTGACGGGTGCCGTATACGGAGCAGGAACTGCTTACCCTTTCGGAGCACCTGGGCTCACTCCTGGTTTTTATATGAGTTCTGTTGTTCATTGTTTTTTAGTTTTCTATTTAGTTATTTGTTGTGCTTGTGGTTGTTCATTTGTCTTCCCGGGTTTGTCTTGTCCAAGGGATTACGTTTTTTTATTGCTCCTTAGGTAAATTTGTCCTTTTTATCAACGAAACCAATGAAAGAGCATCTATTTCTCTTGATAAAGCCGAATAGAAATCGTACCGTCACAGTCCGGACCTGAATACCCAACTTGGCAGTCGCAATCTCGTGTCGTTTCTCCAGTAGGTACACATGTTCCATTGTTATCACAAGGATTGTTGTCACATACATATGCTGAATATATAATTTAGAATGGTGGATTAGTTTATTGTGTCATTTAACAAACAATTTGAGATAAGCCTATTTAGATAGTTTGTATATTTCCAACCCCGAAAAAGTATTAGAGTCGGGATTGTATCCATTACCGTGTTACCAAAGCGAGACAAAGAGTACCATTGCTTGAAACTTCATATAGTAACAAACCTCTGATCTTAAACGGACATTGCTTCCGACTTTCATGATTTTCATTATCTTTGAAAGTTCAGAAAAAGTCTAAACAAAATATATTGCCCTACAGTCAATCGATAGGAGGAAAAACGGATATATCGGGTCAAAATAGTTACGAATGAATTATATAATGTTTAACTTTACCTTTTCAGAACATATCTTAATCTGTCATTATACCGCTGTGGATTGACTGTAAGATAACATGTCTTGATGTTTATTATCCTTTCATCTTGAACGTAGTAAATAAAATATAACTGACTAAATTTCTGCTTGATAAAATTAAAAGTATTTTTTTTAAATAAAACAGATTCAACTAATAATAAAAGTGGTAAAAAGCTTTTTAAAATCAGATATGAAACCAATGGATAAATGATTTGTCGGAAAACATGGAAAAAATACTAGTAAAAGACAAAATAAAAGACTTACAGTCACACTGCTGACCTGAATATCCTATTGCACAGTCACAATCAAAAGTAAAGCTTCCAGTTGGTCTACAGGTTCCATTATTTAAACAAGGGTTACTGTCACATACGAAGACTTAGTGAAAATAAATAAATGATAATTTGTGAATAAATAAAAATGAAAACAAACAATTGGAAAGAACCCTAAAAAGCTCTGAGATTATTTTCTAACCAAAATTGAGCTGATTAATTTGGTGTTTTTAACGATTTGTATGATACTAATAGTAATAAGTATTAGGATAATGATACTTACTAATAATGGTAATGTTATTGTTACAACTAGAATTAAGTTACGAACATACATCTTGAATGTTCCTACGTTAATGCCCATTACTCTGAAAATTCACTTAGTACCTGGGTTTATTTTACCTTTTAAACACAGGCTTGCATTTTTAAAAATATTATGAAAATATTTGTGTATATCAGATTATTCCCCAGCCATAACGAAAAAAAATACTTACTTTCGCAGTTGGCACCAGAATAACCAAGTTTACAGTTGCATGTAAAATTTCCAGGTATCGGATTACATACAGAATTATTGTTACAGGGGTTAGGGTCGCAAACATCAACTATAAAAAAATGTTGGAAAATATTATCATTGCCTCTTCATCTGAAGTACAAATTTGTACAAACAGTTGAACTTTTAATGCTCATCCATGAAGAATGACTCGAATAATACGCCAATACTGTAAATATGGAAATTATTGCGATGTTTTTATTATTGCGAAAATTGCGATCGGTTTGGGATCGCAATATTAAAAACTCGCATTTTTAATGCATATTTTCATGTCCGATCTATTCTAGATATATCACCCTTTGTTTAAATTTACACAGATAAGTTTCTGGTCATTGATTCCCGACATCCGGACACAGGTTAATTGGTAGATACTTAGTTGTATATTTATTGTTTGGACAGCTATTATATATAAATGACCATTAATTAAAACGATTCCATCATGTTCATAAATAAAACTTCCATCTTCAATTTTTACCCCGATCACAATAATAAAACCTTTTAGTTTTCTCGCGGACAGCGATCGCAATAATTAAACCTCGCAATTTTGACTGCAGTAGAAGAATCGCAATAATAAGTGCACGCGAAAATTTCCGAATTTACAATAAATGCTATGATGCACAAGATTTGCACATTTATAGATTTACGACTCGCCAGTTGTGCTCATTGTCTAATATTGGGAAAACCAAAACAATAACCTAAAACGTTGATGAGTACAAATTACCAAAAAGGATAAAGCCAAAATCATCTAAGAACAGAGCTATAAGGAAAAGACTCCTTAGTTTTCACAAACAAATCACATTTTTAAGCGGGTTTTCCAACGGCAAAATCCGGTTATTAAGTTGGTGAATTACGGCTGACGGGCAGAGGGTATAACTACTACAACCCTTCAACCAAAGCTTTCCAAATTATAATATATTGTTCCCGATGATAAAATGGGGGTAAATTTTGACTTTTCGCTCTGTAGTTACTGTCCTTGATTAATTGCAAAATGGCACTTTTTTCGTTTCTGTTCAATAAAAGATGAACCGATCAAGCAATGCTTTTCATATTATAATATGTTTCTCCAGATCATAAGACGTAGGTCAAGTTTAATATTGGCCATTTTCACTTTGACCGCTCCGAAGTTACGGTCCTTGATTTATTGGAAAATGTCACTTTTTGTCGTTTCTGTGCAATAACAGATAGATCGATCAAGCAGTGCTTTCCAAACTATAATACGTTGTTCCCGATGATAATATGGACGTCAAGTTCGATATTGACCACGAGGAGCGTAGTAGGTGTACCAGATGAAGTCGTGGCGTTTCCTGCGTTTTCGCGGCAGTTGGGTTTCAACTTCAAACGTAATTTTAACGGATTTTACGAATCTAAAGGGGATTGCAGGATAAAGACAATACAAAGTCATCGTCGGAAAATATAAAATTTATTTGATCTCGCTAAAGCTCGCCTTTTGTCGTGTTTCTAAAGCCCTCCCAAATACATTTTATATTTTCCGACAATGAATATGTATGTTGTATTTCACTAACATGCAGTATGCATAATTGTTTAGGGGCCAGCCGAATCCGCCTCCGGGTGTAGGATTTACTTTCTGCGTTGAAGACCATTTTTTACTCAAATTTTTTGGATGTAGAACGTAAAATATACTATTACTCACTTTGACATTGATCTCCTGCAAAACCTAGCGGGCAGAAACAATCAAATGTTGTATTTGTGACTGGAATACATGTACCGCCATTTTCACAAGGATTGCTGTCACAAACCGACACTAAAATGTCAGAATATGCATTCAATGTTAGAACCTCCCTTAATAAACTATTTGAAAAATGGGTAAAAGTACTAATATGAAATTATTATTAAATTTTTAATTATTGTTTTGGTCAAAATATTTAATTTATTCTAAATTCTTTAAAAGACAATTAATAGTACTTGATGTAATATTATTGACCCTTATTTGATCATTTATATATTAATTTTTTAACAAGTTGTTAGGTATTTTCTTATTATCTTCTCTTAATACATTGTTTGGTGTTCTCATTCATCGGGTTGCATGTCATTTTGAGCTGTTTTCATATAACGTTTTTTTCACCTTAATGAATATTTTATGTGTTGTGTACTCCCATTTTTTTATGTAAAGGTCATTGAACCTGCTTTATTTTTTTCATGCCTGTCCCAAGTCTAAATCAATTGTTGTATAAATTGCCTTTTTATTTGAATTTTAATAGATATATTTTGGATACATACTGTCTAAAAGAGGATACAAGGTAATGTCAACAAAATTCGAATGGAATATTGTGCTTATTTAAATATCATGATTATTCAGTCTGATTACACAACTTATATAGGGTTACTTAAATGTCTGTGTTGTGACATGGCCTTGTACTAATTCCGTGATTCAAGATAATTATTTTAATTATCACAGCCTTTGTAATGAGTTTCTCATCATTTCAAATTTCAAACATGTCAATTGATTACTTCAGATATTGATAAAAAAAAAATCAAAAAAGTTAATGTAAAACGACATAATTAAAATAAAATCTTACGTTCACAAAATTCACCAAAGAACTGCGGAAGACACACACAGGTAAAGTTGGCACCGAGGAAAACACATTGTCCATTATTAAGACACGGTCCACCATTGCATGGGGTGACTACAAGAACATAATTAGCAAATGGTAAATATATAACCTTTCAAAGATGTTAGAGTTTATAACTATTCTAAAGAGACGCGTGTTCTATGCATTGTTCATTATCACAATCACTGTGTGTCCAAACACCTCAAAACCTGCTTTCTAGAGATAAACTCGTCGCCTAGCTAAAATATTTTGACCGTCATACATACTATTGGACACACAACTTTCATTTGTCCAACAACGTGACATACTTGTGGTGATGACCGAGGTGAAGTAACAATTCTACATTGTAAAATGTTCAGATCAATTTCGATTCAATTTTTAGATTTACGGAGGACATCTTAGGCAAATTCTTGGACGTCATTTTTTTTTTACATTTCGAAGCCACAATTTTATTAAAAATCATTATCTTATCATGTTAACATGTAACTGTTAACATTTATATTGTCTCAATAAAGATTTTTTTGTTATTTTTCCCGAACAAAAACGACTTTAAGTTTATATGAGACATTATCTGTTTCTGACATGATAAATGTGCAAAATTAAAAATCTGTAAATTGCATATGCACAACACCAACAATGAATGTAACACATCTTTTCCTGCTGGTGTTGCACCATGACAAGCATACGTGACGTAACTTCATTATCATTTCTACTTGTCAGAAAAATTTTACATTTTATATTAATCTTACAGGCTTTCGCGGATTTTTTTCTTAAACTCTTCGATCTCTCACACAAACCTTAAGTTTGACCATCTTACGATAAAATCAGTTTTAGGATAGAAACTATTGTATATGTCTCATGATTTTCTAAGTCATTATATATATTTCTTTCAGTTCTTTAGCCCCACTATCCCATGTCGTTTTAGTATATCCTCATTCCTTTTTTTAATGATTTATCTTGTTTTTGTCCTCCAGATGAAGCCATACATCACGAAACATAATAGTAAAAGCCACTAACATTTTCAATATTATTTTCTCCTGACTTACTTTCACATAACGTTCCAGAAATTCCATCCGGGCATTCACATACAAATTCATCTTGATTAATTTCTGTACAGTTTCCATTATTAAAGCAAGGGTTGTAATGACAAGGCGGGTCATCATCTTTCAAATGGTGTACCAGCAAGTAAATCAAAAGCCCAATTAACAAGAACACTAACAATTGTATCGATGGCAATACCACAGTCATGTTTTTCCAAACTTTTCAATCCTTGGCCGCGTCATGTCATCAGCTTGTACGAGAGTATCGGATGATTGCCTTAAGTGAACCGTGACGGCATAGGAGATATAATCTCCTCTTATTGAATCATTTGTACTAATATATATATGCATTGTTTTCTTTTCTCATTTTTTAAACTAATTCCTCTATTATTTTCTACTTGATTCAAAATTTTAAAAATGTTACCTAGTTGAGAAACAAATCTAAATCATTAAGAAAGAACAGTGCTTGTGAACAATACAAAAGTTCAATGAACTATATATTTTTCTCAAACTGTAATTACATCAGGTCACACAACAATACCAATGCTAATAATTTGTACTAATGAATATGCATTGATTACTTTTCTCCTGTTTTGATATAGTCCTCTATTATTTTCCGTTTGAATCAACATTTAAAAAATGTTACATAGTTAAGAAACAAATCTTTATGATTTTGTGTCTGATGTTCCTTTTTTCATTAATGTATCTGATCGAAGTGTTATTTTGGTCCTCTTACTTTTCCGTTTATTTTCCATTTTCTCCTTATTTCTGTGGAAAATATGTATGCTATAATTTTTAAATAGTAGTTGCGATTTTTTATTCTCAGTAATTATTACAGTGGAATTATAGAGTAGGATACCTGATAGCTTGTTTATTCCACATGCAAAAAGAAATATAACTAAAGCATATAAACAGATGTTAGGTCCATCATGGATTCTTTTGCAGATAATGAAAATCAGTAAAGACGCTGTTTGGCTTAGAATTTTGCCTTGTATTGATTTTGTGTCAAGAGTTAAACCAACTTTTTTCATTTTGTCAATTATCTGTATTATTTGTCAACTTCAGCCCATGCTAATGATAATTTTGTTTTATAATGTTAGAGAAGACCTCGTAAATACAATATACTTGTGTCTTTACCCTTGAATAAATAAAATATGTAAAAACTAAGCAAATTAAATCATTTCGGAAGAGCTTAAAATCAAATTAAAACAGAAACCCAAAATGTCATAATTTATTTTCAAAAATGAGCAAACGCTTTAACCAAAAAGAGCATTTAGTGGATACCTTTATTCTGAAAAATCTTTTTTACCTGTGACCGTTCAAGGTATCAAGAAGATTAATAATATTTTATATGAATTAATTAGCGGGAAAATCAGTTCACTTATTAAAATTAAAAGTAATTATGACACTTTGAAACACATACATCCCACAGAGAGATAGTACGACAATCGATTTTTGTATGTAAAGTAAATACATCCCACAGAGAGATAGTACGAAAATCGATTTTTGTATGTAAAGTATATTCTGATAAAATTTTTATTTAAATTTGTATTATATGGCCTATTATATCGGAATATAATTGACCTAGCTAACCGTACTGGAATTTGCATGGCATATGGAGTTTTCTTATAACTATCATTTTAGCCAGAACTTTTGTCCTGGCATGATTCATTACTCAAATGCCTTTCAATTTTCCGTTCAAAATTTGACAAAAATTACCAGAAATTTCTAAGGCTCTTACTTTGATGCAGAGGTAACCCTTAGCTGAGTTTGGATACCGGTTTGTTTTAATTGTTTTGATCTTTGATGGTTGTGCTCATCATTTTATCTTTAACCGGTTTTCCAATATATTGATATCGAGCACTGCTGATGTGTTGTAAATCAACGAAATGGCCATACAGTGCATAAACTTTATTTCGGTATTTTGTGATACATTTTATTACTACCACTGGGTCTTTGTCACTGCTGGTGGATTGTTAGTCCCCGAGGGCATTATCAGCCCATTAGCCAGAACTTTTGCCCTGGCATGATTCATTACTCAAATGCCTTAAAAATTTTCCGTTCCATTTGTCATTCCTTAGGAATTAATGGGCAGATTGAACCAAAGTTGGCAGGAATAATGTATGGAAGGACCTTTACAAACTTTCTACCTTCGGTTTCGGTTGTATGAACAACATTACCGCCAGATATTCGATTTTGATAGGTCAATTTTCAAAAATCTTCTAATCTGAAAGTCCATATTGAAATGTTTTCAAACTTTGCAGGATTGATGATATCAATAACCTCTACAAACTATCCAATTTTGGTTGAGATTCGTCTGCTCAACCGATGGCTGCGGCTACGTTTCCATCGAAACCATATGCAAAGGGACTTTTTATCATTTGCTCAGGAACTAATGGGCAGATTGAAACTACAGTTGGCAGGAATTTTGTACGGGATGATCTCTACAAACTTTCCACCTCTGGTTCTGGTTGGATGAACAACATGGCCAATTTTCAAGAATCTTCTCCTCTGAAATTACATTATGAAATGTTTTGAAACTTTACAGAATTGATGACAGCAATATCCATAATATAGGATACACGTTTGGTTGAGATCTATCAGATCACTCGACTCAAAGTGTCAGTGGAATCTATATCGTAAATGACTTTTTTCCTTTGCTCTTGAAGTAACCGAGTTTGGCATGGTCTCAAACGGAAGGACAGATGCAAATGATCCACCTTTTATAGACCAAAGGTCATATATCAAGTTTACCTTGACATTGTATGTTTCTTTTTAAAACAGCCTTGTGGATACAAAAGAGCTTACATTTTCAAATGGGCTAATAAAAGCCATGTGAGCAATACAGTATTTTCTACTATTTGCAATTTCTGTTGAGATGAATAAGCAATATATGAAATAAATTACTTATTGAACTAGTGCAAATAATATGAACGCGATAAAACTCTTATTTGCACTATTTAAAAATATAAATTCAGTTCTAATTTTGTGAAATATTTCATTGGTTCTTTTAGAAAAATTCTCAGAATACAAAAGCTCTAGGGACTATATATTTTTTCTCAAACTGTAATAACATCCGGTCAAATACGACACGTGAGGATATGAACTGGCAGAAAGATGTTGTTAATTTGATTGATTGAATATTTGTTAACGCCGAGCTGGCGATATTGCAGCCAATATCATGGCGAGACTAATTTGAATGGAACTGGTTACAATTGCACACGACATCTAAAACCAATACACTATTTACAAGTGAAATAAACGTTACAAAACATTTTACAATATCACAGACTTGAAAAATGTCATAGAAACGCTATCAGACAAATACAATCAATGAAATAAAATCAGTCAAAACATATAACAAATTAAAATTATGGATAAGGACTATAATCAGGAATACAGTCAGACAGTATACGGCACTCGCATATTAGTAATGGGGTCGTCTAAAGCATCCTTCGCTATCCTATCTACAACTGTGTTTCGTCTTATACCAATATGATTTGGTATCCTGATAAAGATTATTTGTTTACCCATATTGGCAAGCCTTTTATAGAATTCAATTATACGTGAAATTAAAGGGCTTTAATTCTTTTGACTTTCTATATCCAATACACATGAAAGAGAATCTGAACATATTCGAAAGTTTTGTTTATCAGAAGATATAATGAATTTCAAGGCAATAATAATAGCCCTTGTTTCAGCTGTAAATATAGAACTGGAAGATGGAAGACGTAAGGTTGCTGTGTTTGAGATGTAATTATCAATAAATATGTTACTTTGGTTGAACATTTTTTACGTGTATTATCTTGGAATTCCAGTTTCAAAATGTTTTCAGAATGTTCGTTATTATGATCTGATATTGTCTATAAAACATTGCTATTTGATGTTTTCAGTTCACTTTCGTCTCATTTTGAAATCTTATAAAAAAAAACGTGCAAGAACGTTTTTTTTTTAAAGAATACAGTTTTCTATATTTTAGTGCTACATGTACGTATTTCACATGTCTATTTTGGCCATTTTCACACTTTCGGTGAATTAAAACTGAAGTCTGTTTCCTGCAGAAAAGGTTGCGATTTAGACGTGTTTTGTAATAAAATATAACTTTCTGACGGAATTAGTGATTGATATGTCTCATTGTGAAATTTTATAACAAAACAAGTTGCGATTTGCAACGCTTTGTGTTACAAAATTTTCTATTTTTGATCTTAAGCATTAAAATGCTATATTGCTGATTTTTTAGTGAAAGACTGAGACGTACTTGGTAATCTATATTAATCTTGTTACAAAAACGCGTTTTTTAAACACTGAGAAGACATTTTGAAATCTGAACATATGATATCCTCTTCCTGAATTTGTCATTACCTTCTTACTACAATTTTTATGTCTCCCCTAACATATTGTTTTTGTAGTATTTCTTCTTCTTATTATTATTCTTCTCAGCGAAGTTTGTCCGGGCAAGAACTTTTTAGACTTTTGACCTAGGCTTATACCCTTTGGTATGTAGGTGTATTACCATGAGTGGGTGTGTCGCGTACCATTATGACCTTCTTTTGACCTTTGACCTCAAGGTCAAATTACGACTAAAGTTATAGTATTTCCTTGTTCGGGGTGTAACTTTTTTGTCTTTTGACCTAGGCTTATACTCTTCGATATGTAGGTGTATTACTATGATGGTGTGTGTCACGTACGAGTATTACCTTTATTTGACCTAGACCTTTGACCTCAAGGTCAAATTATGATTAACGTTATAGTATTTCCTTGTCCGGGTTGTGTTTTTTTGGACATATGCTTATACTGTTTGCTATATAAGTATATCACCATGTTGCAGTGTGTCGTATACCATCAGGACCTCCGTATGACTTTGACATCAACGTCAAATTTTTACTAAAATTGGAGTATTTCCTTGTCTGGTTTGCAACTTTTTTGTCTTTTCACTTAAAACTTATACCCTTTCATATATTGGTGCATCACCATTAGGCAGTGTTGTATACCATGTGATCTTGACCTTTGACGTCAAGGTCAGCTCATACTGAAATAAAAGTACATGTATTTCCTTGTCCGGGTTGTAATTTTTTTCTTCTGAATTAAGCTGATATCCTTTGGTGTGTAGGTATATAACCATAATGACCTCCATGTGACCTTAATTTTTGACCTCAAGGACAAATCATGACTAAAATAAAAGTTTTTCTTCGTGACAAAACAAGTTGAATGAAGTATATGTGTAAAAACGAGGGGGGGGGGACAAATATTTCCTGCATAGGTTATGTTTATTTTTATCTTAGAGGTAGACAAGATTGATCTAGAATAAAGTGAAGGGGAGACATATATTTTGGTTAACAAAAACAGTCCTACCTAATTTCAAGATTAATACCATCCTCACCAGGTCCTTGGTGATATTTTGAACAGTATACATCTCTTATTATGTGTTAGTGATGAAGTCTATTCAGCCTATATGCTAAACCTTTAACTTTTGATTTGTTTGTTTTCACGTTTTGGTCATTTTATGTTGTTTGGTCAGTTTATGCTTGTTTTTTAACCTTTATACCGTTAGACAGCTCACCCACCTTTCGTAACATGCGTAAACGATCAGTTTTGCAACATTTTTATTATAAATTTCATTATCTTATTTTTTATTGTTTATTTGATACCTGAGTGTATAATTCAGATGGTGAATTCAAGTCCTCAAGGACGTCACCTGTTGATTTGCTGATCTTGGTAATAGCCATGAAATTCACTATCAAATTTAACGAAAGAATGTCGTTTTTCCTTTTTTACGTAGATATATAAAGTCAAGAAATACAAAAGCGATATTCGATAAAGGTGAAAATCGAAACAACTGACAAGGAACAACGAAGACATGACCAAAACAATACATGCATTGCAATTAAAAACTAAAAACATATGAACAAGATGGACCCCATCAAAAAACGAGGGGGTAGACTCAGGTTCTCTGGAAGAGTAAGGAGTCTCTGCTTCCCGCAGGACACCCGCCATGCAGTCCATGTCAAATCCGGTATGAGGAAGGGATACCTGAATGGAACAGGTCCGCTTTCATTTGGGAAACGGGTTTTTTGTACCTGTCAACCAAGTCATAATGACGTCCATAAAACTTTAATAATGATGACTCCAACTTAGGAGCAACATTCCCGTGTCTGGGCAACTTTTCTGTCAGGAGCCGGGCTCTGTCCAGGAAGTCAATGTATATGTCACAAGCTCTAGAATAACGTATGAGTTGTGAAATATCTACACTCGGTACGCCGGCGCTTCTGGAATATTGCCGCTCAAAAATGGGTAGTTGAAGATTGGAAAGTCAGTCATCCCGTTTGTCGTAAAGTGTTGTATACACCCTTTTTCTGGTGCCAATTTCGAGGTGAAGATCAAGATAAGCTGCAGACTTGGCAGTATCCTTAATTTCGAGCTCATTAAGAGAGATGAGATGTAAGAAATTCTCCAAAACGTGAATTGTTAATTGACAAAACCTCATCTATGTAGCGGAAGCTGAAATTAAATTCACGGGCTAACTTATATATCATTATATTTTTCTCTTATCTTATGAAATAATTTTTGCACCGGAATCTTAATTTGTTATGCAACCGATCAGTTTACTGCATACATCAAAATTTCTTTTTTTGTATATATATATTTAGTATAAATAAGAAAAATATGGAATTAAGAATCGACTGGAGGATCCTAATTAAAAATAAGAATTTCATATGATTCTAGTACTTTTCACTATTTAAACACTTTTTATCTTAAACGGCTATTAATTTGTTGTTTTTTTTCGCTGTTTTCATTTTATCCAATAGTGGTCTTGCTTCTTTGACTCTGCTTGAAAACAAGACATGTTGTATTGCAATCAATAAAGATCAGTTTAATAGAGGTAAAAATCATTTCTTCTTGACATTAACTCTGAGTCAATTACGCTACTGATGGAGTCCATACCCCTTAGGGTATTACCAGCTCAGATTCTAGTAGTTCGAAGCTCTACTCCATGGTAACTTTGGCAATTTTGAATTTGAATGTGCTCTTCAACTTTTGGATTATTGTTTTGGTTTTTAACATTTTAGACTTTCAGCACAAATAATAAGTATTAAATTGGCGAAATGTGCACCTCTTGTGAATTTATATATTATATCAAAGAATTTATTATGGTCAAGTGAAAAAAAACACAGATATGTAGTAAAAAAGAATGATGTTGTGGTGAAGATTGTGGATGTAGAACTGTTTCTTTTTTAAATACGCTCAGCATAAATATGTTTTTGTTGATCGTCAGGAGAGCAATAGAACTGAATATGGAATACCTTCTGTGATGAAAACTATTGTGGAATATGGAATTTAGACTATTTATTTATTTCATAAAAGAATTAAATACATTCACGTCGTCAATGAATGTTCAATTCTAAAACTATATTTGAAACAAAACGTTACTTCTCTTTTTTTATACCTTGCTTTCAAAAAGTTGTCAGCTTAAGAATAAAATTAACTTCTCCATTATGAAATGCTACTATTACTAATTCACTTAACAAAATTAATTATATTACCAAACTTTTATACTAATAACAGTTTATCTGAAGGAATTAATCAATATGTAAAAGAGACCAACCCAACGCAAACTGAATGAAGTCACGCCGTTGACAAAAGAATACTAACTTCACAATCGATTCTAGAATTATTAAACTTCATTCTTATTTTTTGTTGACGCTTTCTGATCCTAGAGTTTGAAGTCTTTAATCAAATACAGTTAGGCGCAGACTTAACCTCTCACCAAGTTAAATAAGAGCAGTTCTACTAACTTATGGGAGTTCTGCTGGCTGCTTTAGACCTGCTCTAGAATAGAATCCCGACTGCTCTAGAACAGAATCCTGACCGATTCTGACTGCTCTAAGCTGTCACCGTAAATAACAGCTCTAACCTGTCAACTTAAAGGTTCAGTAAAGTCTTTTTGTAACACCATAAATAAAAATACCACACTGAAATAAAGCCGATGATCAAGTTGTCATGGACCAGGACGGCTCTATTTCTTGACAAGAACTGTTACAGAAAGAAGTCGTGGACCAGGACTGCTTTGATTCATGACCAGAGCTGTTCTTAAAGGCAGTTGTGGACCATAGCTATTCTTCTATCTGACTGCTTTAAGTTAACTTAGACGAGAAGTTATGACTGGTCGTAACAGTACAACATGGATATATGTTTATATTTTGAGTCAACTGTTAATTTTTAACAGCTAATTTATCAACTTAATTGAGTAATTTTCAGGGCTTGTTATTTTATTCTTGTTTAGGTTTAATTTTTTTGTAAATCCTGGAATGTCTTCCTATTCTTTACATCGCTTTCCCTTGCTTAATATACTGTCGTCGTCACAAATTTAACAAAGGAGTTGACAAGTTATCCTCTCCACATTCGTAATAATATATTTTATGTATCAATTTCGGTCTATTGTCGGAATATTCTAGTAATAACCTAGGATACTATTAGTCCACCAGCAGCAGAATTGACTCAGTGGCAGTATACATTCTTTGATACTAATTTAACCTCTTCACATCTGCCGTTCTAGATCAGTAGCTTTTCAAAATTCATGTTAATGTCTAATTTGGAATTTAGTATTATTTCAGTATGAACACAACGCATACAGATGTACAGTGTGTTTCTTTTAGTCTTCGTAGATTTCATGGAAATTGGCCCTGCTTTGGCGGCAGTTTAATTGAGTAAAAGGTAGATTAAAGTAGATGTAGAAATCAATACATTTGAATCACGAACTATTTAATCCACCTTACGTTTATACTGATATTAACGTATATAATCAGATATAATGAATACAAGGCCAACAATGACATACCAATTAACCAAAGCAAACCAATAGACTACGGACAAAAAAAATATTAAAAGAACACAAAACAAGAACTTATATAAATGTGAGTATATTCGAATTTTATACGCCCGTACAAAATTGATTAAAATTATGAAAATAGCGACCACTAGTCCATTGGTAAACTGGAGAGTTTGGTCTTACGGTTAATAAAGAATTGAAGACAGTTAATGTCCGATACGATGATTATACATCGTCCATCGTTACCATGCTGGACTGAATTTTATGATGCATGAAACATGACTTGATTTGATCTTGTTACATGTTGTCATGTTGATTTTGTTTTAACAAAAATATGCTGCTGAATACGGGAGGGGGGTGTAACTTGCCTTTAGTTTGGGTACAGGCGTGCGGATAAAACTTTTATGACCCTACCCATTGATATACTTGAATTTTTCAAAAACCATACCCATTCATTTTCTCGATGCTTCAAAACAAGACCTATTCATATACTTGATGCTTCAAAATCAGATCCATTCATACACTAAGGATTCTGTACACAATACAACATTTATCAGTCTTTGTAAATAATTTTTGTATACTACTATGCATGCTATTGCTATGCATCAGCAAATTATAACCCACTGATTAACATCTAAGGCTTTATATCCTACCCAGTCATATACCTGATTGCTCATTCCAGCCGCACGTCCATATATACAGCTATATAGGAAGTTTAACACCGAAGAGTCTATGAATGTCTCCTGTAACTTGTATCAAATTCATCTTTGTCCCATACACGTATTATATCCTTTCCCAATACACAAAATATGCACACCATATATGTGTATACAATAATATATGAAAAGGGATAAAAGAAAATGTGGACAATGATCATGATCATCTGGTATATAAGACAAATAATGGAAGCCAGTGCAGTATGATTAAAAACAAAAAGGCCACTATTTGGAAAAGATTTAATTGGTTTATTGTACATAATGTAAATACAAAGATCAAAATTTGCTCGGTTTAATTGTTAACTTAACGAAATGGTTAGCAATAACAGTCCAATAAAAGCTTTGGTGATACCTCGTTTACTCCAAACAGTCAAATAATCTTAAGAGCTGGGCGGCAGTTGCTGACAGACATATGGGTCATCGTATACAGTTTTCAAACCAAATGAAATTTTCTTCACATTTCGATTAAAATTGTTCCAGATACATTTGTGTAAGAATATTTTGAAACCATTTTTTCCTATTGTCTGGATAAACTAATTTTGCAGTTGGGAAAACATACTTGATAAACTCCTTTCAGAGTTACAAAAACACACACTAGTGATTTGAAGTATTGTGCAGTTGGTATCAGCGAATTTATCAAATCTTTTTGATATTTCTATTCACAAAATTTTTAAATGACTTCAAGATTTTTTATTCATAATGCCGTATTGACATGTGAACTGGAAAATCTTCAAGTTCAGTTTGCAAAAAGTCCTTCATGAAATCTGTTATTTTTTTCGAGCAAAGACTTCCACTTCAACCAAATTCAGCAAACTATAGGTTTCCTCGTTCACTATTTGTATCCAGACATATTGGACTTTAGAGCTGTCTTTACAGATTATTACTTTGACGTCTGCTGTTGTGTCAGGTCCTACGTAGTGTCCACATTTAGTCACCGTAAAAACATTCACAATTCTATCTTCTACCAACAAGTCCAAATCCCTTAGACGCGTCATGCCCTCTGGAAAATTAATAACATATACTAATTAATTTCGTAGTATTTTATGGTTAAACAAATGTTGGTGAATATTTTCCAGAGCAGATTTCTACTAACCATCGAGTCCAATTGAGCTGACTCATGTAAATTAAATGATATATTTTTCATAAATTTATATAATTTTATAGATTTGCAAAATTGTTCTTCTAAGTGGTTTTATTTGTGGTTTCAATAATTCAAACCGATAAACACTTTTCATGCTTGGTTGGTTTCACAGCTAGGCATGTTTGTAAGTGGTTCAACCTGCTTTAATGTGCAATAAAACTTGAATAAGAAAGGCCTTTTCAAAAAGAGTTTTTTTTTCTTATTATAATAAACAATATTTACTTCACTCTGAATAAAGTTAGTTTGTAAGAAATCTATACAAAAATTGAATATTATTTTTGCTTTCAATTTGCGTACAGTATTTTCAGTTTTATAAAGTAAACATCTATGATACAAACTTATTCTGCAAAATTCTAGATACTAGTAACATTCTTTGTGGTAAAATTGGAATAAATTTCAGAACCTATGCTATTGCCATCACTTGGCGTTCGTCATATGTTGTCTTGTTTTAACATGGTTTTAAAGATCCTCTCCTCTGAAACCTCCCACAAGCGAAGATAGTTTAACATAGGATCCTTATTGAACATTCACTTGAAAATCTGGTCTGAAACTTGAATGGGCCAAGTAGTTAAACAAAGGATTACCTATGGGTATATTCAGTTAAAAATCTACTCTGAAACAAGCCAGCAAATGGAATATAATTTGGCAAAACCAAATAGTTGGAACCCTACTTTACAACAATATTCCAGACTGTCAACCAAAATGGACATAGTCGAACAGTTTATTTTGCTTGAACTCTTCAAATGATATTCAGGTAAGCGATACCGGTGATGGGAATCTCTAGTTAATTTTTTTTATTCTTCATATTATGAAATAAATGAACCAACATCATAATAATTTAGCTAAAATCAAATATCAACATTTTATCGATTTTACTGTATAAGAAATGAGTCCCATATTCGCCATCTCCCTATGCATTCCGATCCTTTATTCCACTCGGAAGCTGTTTCTATAGGCCTATCGTACATCAGGGAATTTGTTAAAATACGCCTATATTATCTGCGTCGATCTGTTGCAACATTGATCATTTGGTTTTCATAAATTTGTGATTTATACTCGTTTCAAGCTTTATTATATTGAGTCAATCAGCTAGGACGGATGTCGCCATTATTTGAAGAACAATAACTCTTTTATATAATAATCTTTCATTTGTTAATTATTTTGTGAATTGACGTAAAGAAATAGCAGCTAAACTAGTTAAATTCTTGCACGACTTTTCATTGCAGACTTCTGAACCTCTAATTACTATGGCCGCAGTTACTTAAGATAGAAAAAGAAACAATTTCTGAATCTTTGAAGGTAAATCTTTTTCGAATGTCTATTAGGGGTCCCGTCTAAAAAAACAATTCTGGAACTTTCAATATGTTTTTTTCGCGGTTTTTGGCCTACCTTTCTTGCTTATTTGTTTACAGTGTAAGCTGAAATTGATATTCAATATTGTAGTCAATTGCCTTGAGTTTCCATATTTTAGGCTTTCAGCACTTCAAACATAAATGGCTGAAAGTGGCACCACATTCTTTTCAACAAACTAGAATGTTTAGTTTTATCGTGGAGTTAAACAATTATTAAACATTCCAACAAATACGTCTCTTAATATGTTATTGTATCAATTATTTTTAGGCCGAAATTGCTCTGAACACACCCTTGCAGAATGGGTCCGAGTGGTGGGACTTTGGAGCACGCTCTATATAAATAAAATCTCTCTAGAATCGCCATTAATCAGTTTCAGGACAATCATATATGTTTCACTTTACTTTTCTGTTCAAAAAGTGAAATTCCCATTGTTGAAAAGAAAGCAGTTAATGATAATTGAAATAAAAGAACCTTCGGTTGTAAGTACGGTTGGGTTTGATATTTCTCAATGTCATAATATATTTCTTTTTTGTTTGAAATTGTATTCCCCCTTATCTGATACTGGTTTTACTATTTGCAATTTTGGAGTTGCAAGTACGGTTGGCTTCTATATTTCATAATGTCATAAATATATTTCTTTTTCTTTGTTTTTGAAATTGGATTCCACCTTATCTGATACTGGTTTTACTATTTGCAATTTGGAAATTGCATGCACGAGAAAAGTTTTGGCGATGTAAGTGGGTGTATAGTTTTAGAATAATGTTATACTACCAGTATTGAAGGTGCTCGAAATTATGATGAAGTTATTTATTGACAGTTCCTGCAGCAAACATAATTTAAATTATGACGAGCAGAGCGAGAGAGAATATAGGTGAGGAAACTGCCATTATCCAAAATGAGGCCGAAGTCTTCGAGTTAATAGAATCAACATGCTCTCTCTATATTCTAATAGGACAAATTATGTGTTAGGTTATAAAGTTTAAATTACAACATGTGCTTAAGCAAGGTTAATTACGCGATCTTCGTCAAAGGCCAATCTGGAGGGAGAATTAAATATTAGAATGTAAATTATTATTCTTTGGTACCAATTGTAATGCACAAGATGTGCACATTTCTTCGATTTACGACTAATCAGTTGTGCTCAAAGTCTAAAATGTTGAAAACCAAAATAACAATTCAAAAGGTTAAAGGGCAAAATCAAATTACCAAAAATGACCAAAAGGGATAAAGCCAAATTCATCAAAGGACAGAGCTACACATGGTTGAGCGTGTTACGCACCAAACCATACTCACGATACACGCACACGATTCGCATGTTACATGCATACCACACGATGCACGTTACACGATTTCCCATTGTGCGATTTCTAACGATTGTGTTTGTAAAATACGCACGGAGCTTAACGATACGAAACGAATTAATCAAATTTTATACCTGATATGAATAGCATTGAAATATTTAAAATGCGTTTGATTTTAAATAAATAAGTACTATGAAAGGAAGTCCATTTTAAACGGCCCATATTAAACTTTTTTTCATCAATAATAACTATTTATGTGCACTTGCTATTTTGTTAATGGAAAATTTATCAAACTTTATAACGGGATTGTGAAATTATATTTTTGATGTATAAAAAATCAATAAACCTTTTAAAATTATGTTTACCTAATTAATTGATATGAAAAGAATAAAGTTGTCAGTAGACTAAATATTACGCCACAATATTTTATGGCTTTTTTTCGAACAAAAGCCATCATGTCATAGGGATGTGTTTAACGAATGACCCTGGGAATTGACTGTTGTTATATATATTAATATATAGTTGTATAGAAATATAATTCATTATTATTTATTCATTAAATTATAATTAAACGACAAGTGAATATAAATATTTAAATATTATCTATGTAAAATATTTGTACATAACATATATTTATTATATAGATTGAAGTTTATATGAAAATGTAATAAATTTGTATATATGTATAGTATTTATTTCGTCAATAAATTGTTTTTCAATGATCTGTTTCGTTTTCAGTAAATACGTTTATACTTGACTTTATCAAGAAAAATATTAAACTGTTAGATTTCTTCGGTAAATTAACAGGTAAATACACATTTTATCTTCATAGGACCTCTTAATCTCTTGTCTAATTAGAAGTTGTTTTAGCTCAGTAATCGTATGGGCAATAAAACATCTTAGGAACATAATAATCAAATAATAAGTTTGTAAAAGCTGTGCTATTAAGATACACTGATTTAAAAGAACTTTACATACAAGATTACATGAAGGAGCTTCTATCTAAATATTTTTAAATTGTTCTGATAGAATCAGAGATTTGTTATAATTCATGTAATTACTTCCATTATACTTAATAAATTATAAAGAAAATGCGGAAGATGCTGTTTCGTCTTATTTTCCTATTCCAATAGGTAAAAATAGATACCAAAAACTATGCTATTTATACTCCTATTGATAGATTATTTAAATTTTGATTTAAAGGAGTACATATTATAACCTTTGATATTCAAACAAATTCTATTAAAAAATATTCACCATCTCTCAACGTGGAGTTGTATCTCCTATTGTTTAAAAAATGTAATGATCTGAATCAAGACTCAACGACCGAAAAATAATTTCGTATTTTCAATAAGGAAAAAAATCAATTGTTTTTATATACAATGTAATGTAATGTAGACGACTAACAAATATATAAGAAATCTTGCCTGTGCGATCCCTGTACCAAAGGCATTAATGTACAGGGACCTTCTATGTGTTGCTGGTCCAAAGAGGTACAATTGTTAACAGCATAGTACAATATGTTGTTTATTAAAAAGAAAAAAAAAGAAGATATTTATTACAAACAAGTTGAAGTTAAAATCTACGTTTAATTTGCAACTGTTGTATGCAGGTAATATATTCATTAAATTTAGGAAAAATTTTATTCAATTTATTCTTTTCAAACCAAATAAACTGAATAAGTAACATTAGTAATAGAAAAAATAGAATGTTTTCCGCATTATCAATATCAATATTTTCAAATATTTGACACCGATGAAAGTCGTTCCAACAATATTTTAATTCGAGTTCGAAATATGCTCCGATTTTAATACACATGTTTTAACATCTGTCTCGATCAATGAATTCTCATAAACGTTACATGATTCAAATCGCACGTTTCTTACCACACGCAAACCACACGCACACGATTCGCACGTAGCACGCACACGACTCACACTTAAACGCGCACGATCAGCAAGTTACACGCACATGTTTCGCAAGTTACACGATTTCTTTGGCGATTTACAAGTTCAACTAAGTCTATGCACGAGTGAGATACTCCTTAGTTATTACAAATTTTACAATTTTGTATTAGTAAATTATAGTGTCCGTTTCTGGCTAGTATCGAAATATTAGCAACTGAGCTGGAGATAGTGATATTGGATGTCAAAGTATTAGAAAACAAAGGCAACGCGAAGCGTGGCATCCCCTCGCGTTGAAAAAATTTGACATTGAAATTTGAACATATTTAAATATTTTCTTGTCATTTGATTTTTGACCTTGAAAAACAAAATATTCTTATAGATCCTGATATGTACTATCCTTAGTTTTAGCCTAGAATGTAGAAAAAATATATTATGGAAAGATAGGCAGTAACATTATAATATCACCTTTTCAACACTGTATTACGCAAAGAGATCACATACTAGAAGTTACTATATGGTACCTGCATAAAACGTTAAGATGATATTAGTTATAATATATAATAAATCATGTCTTCAACGTCTCTATCAATAAGAAAAGGTTCACAATTCTATATAAATACCCCGATACATATATACATCATCAAACGGAAGAAGTAGGCTACACATAATGCATGTATACGATTTGGCATGATGAAATGAAATCAACTCTTTGTCCTTTGAGAAAGTGCACTATTCATTGCACAGCACTTTCATTATTCAGATGTAAAAAATAAAATCTTGCAGAAGACAATAAGATGGTCTGAATAGTAACAGTAAACAGAGCCACAGTGAATGTTTATTGGACAAACAATATACATGTATCATGTAAAGTCACATCTACCTATCACATCAACAATTCTAAATCCTACAGTACCTTTGTCCTTGAACTCATGACCATCCCATCAAAATCTTTTAAAAAGGCTTTTAGATCTTGATAAACTTTGTATAAAGTTAGATAAAATCCCTTGAAGGTTGTTGGTTCAAGAGTGTTCATAAGGATGTAACGAACTATTGTGACCCTGTGACCTTGACCTATTACCTTGAAAATCAATAGCACTCCAGATTTTCCTAAGGAATAAGTCGTATGTAGTTGGATTTAAGTATCTATTAAGTTTGGTCAAAATCCATCGAAAGATGTTGCTCCTAGAGTGTTCACAAGGGTGTAAAGAAATTACAAGTTTCACAGTGACCTTGATCTTTATTCTATGACCTTGAAAATCGAAACGATTCTAGATATTTATGAGGACTAAGTATGTGCCATGTTTGGTCAAAATCCCTTGAAGAATGTTGAATCTAGGGTGTTAACAAGGATGTAAAGTTCAACTGTGACCTTGACCTTTGACCTATGACCTTGAAAATCAATAAGATTCTAGACATTCATAATGACAAGGTGTGTGCCAAGTTTGGTCAAAATCCCTTGTAGGGTGTCGAGTCTAGAGTGTTTACAAGGGTGTAAAAATTTACAAGTTCCACTGTGACCTTGACCATGAAAATCATCAGGGTTCTAGATATTCATAAGACTAAGTATGTGTCATGTTTTGTCAAAATGCCTTGACGGATGTTGAGTCTGGAGTCTTCACAAGGGTGTTAC
This sequence comes from Mytilisepta virgata, assembly GCA_028015205.1. Lineage (NCBI taxonomy): Eukaryota > Metazoa > Mollusca > Bivalvia > Mytilida > Mytilidae > Mytilisepta > Mytilisepta virgata. Next base: position 33,387,487 of record CM051512.1, read on the forward strand.
GGACGGAAGGATGGGTGAAAGGACAGACGGACGGTAGCGTTACTATATCCCTTCGCAACTTTGTTGGCGAGGGGATTATAAGCATGGGTAGAATGTCTTTTCTCATTAGTCTTTAATACGCAAAGATTCAGGCATATAACTTTTCATATGACTGCTAAATGACCATATATTGGAGAATAATACAAACTTTTCACGTCCATCAAATATGTATTTAGAAATAATCATGTTGCATTATTACCAAGCTTAATCGAAACATTAGCCAATTATCTTTCTTAACCAAGTTACCTAGATGACATAACAAAAATCCAAACCTTAGCGCAACAGTTCAAAGGCAAATAACTGAACAATAATTATTATAACATAATGAAGCTATATACTTGACTCCTGTCACCGAGGCAGACAAACGGATTACTGCATAATGTTTCTTATTATAGCTTAATAGATATATGCACATTAAACTGAAATACATTTTCATAAAAAATTCAGAAACCCAACTTTTGAAGAAAAAAAATTATCACTTTCTTCCATTATATATATAATAATAATAGAGTACGTAAATCCAATACGTACTTTGTTTGGCAGAAACGTGCGTCCATACTATAAGACGGATGTTCAACCCTGCAAAAAGTGAATAAATTTTAGTATACAATCAATTCATTCTTACCATCATTTCTGTTGTAGAGTTTGACGATGTCAACAATATATACGCCTCCAAGATCGACCCACCAATAGGGTTTCAGTTGATGTTGAGTTGAAAATATTTTGCCATCACCTCCTATTAGTATACCATCTACTCCTTTACCTGGGTAATGTTGAGGTGCGTATTGGCTACTCATTCCCGTTTGTTTTCCCAATGCAACGTTAGATAACGGTTCTGAAATACAATGTAGTTGAATTGTATAATTTGTTAATAAACATTGTTAATGAGATAAAAATATCACATCAAAATTTTTTCGTTTATTAATTTGTTATTGTTTTTCAAATTTTATGTGTATGTTGTAATGGCTTAAAGTCATTATATTTAAGAAAATGATCAACGCTTATTTGCTGTGAGAATCTGTGAATGTCTGCTATCTTCTGAACAATTCAAAGTTTAAATTGTCTATTGTTCATAAAATCAAGAGAAAAAAAACAAAAAACTTCTGAAACCTTATTGCACATCTAAATACAGTGTATGACAATGCTGTTTAGAAATAAAATGCATATAAAGAAACATAAAAGAGGAGTTAAGGTCAAAAGCTTAAATACACAATCTTTGAAATTCGATCCATATGGGGCCCCGATTTTTGAAAATCAAAATTCTAAAAGCTTATTGTGCATCTACTTATTAAGAAATTTAACTTTTCAATTTTCAAAATTAGACCCCCGTAGACCCCATTTCAGAATTGAACGTTCTTATTCCACATCTGCATACCGGGTGTGACAATACTGAATTGAAATGAAGTTAAAAATTAACGGAGAGTTTAAGTCACAAGAAAGTGTGCGGGCGGACAGACAGACGAATAATCGAGTAATCGAGTGGAGAGTGAACTGGAAGGATACTGACTGCCTTCCTCTAGATTCTACGTAGCACTTCAGTCATATTTGAAATGTTTGGTCTTTTCTAGAAGACCACAGAAATAGTTTGGTGAAATACTTTTGTTTCCGCGAAAATGGAATATGAAGGCTTAGGCGATTTAGAATTTAAAAAATGCGACTTGAAAACAACCAATAAAGGATCCTTTCTTTCTGGCCGTCTGGAAGATTCCGTGAATGAACGGACTTTATTAAAAAATAAATGGAAAATGTCAGTTTGTGATCCTATTACAATAGGTCCTACTGTAAGTTTGTTATCATTACACAAAAGGTTCTACTATCAGTTTGTTATCACCCAATGCTGTTAAATATTAGCCACTAAGTTTACCAATTTTTAATTTATACTCAGTCATATTAAGTTGAACTTCATACTATGAAAATTAGAAAAGTAGTGTTCATGATTTGTAAGGAATACCTCGTACTTGTGTCTTGAATATAACTGTTGAATCGATAATCAACTACGTGTGAACATCATGTGCGTCAAAGTTGGAATTATTATTATTAATCTATTTTAACAATTTTTTTTTTCAAATATGACTTATGGATCAGGTTAATATTACAAATAATTCTTATTGGTATTCTCTTACCGTATTTCAAGCACACAGGGTAATTGTGCTTGACGGTGACACATTTGCTGTGTTTTTCACAGGGGTTAGGCCAGCATGCGTCGTCATCCTACAGAAATAAAATATTTGTTCGTAGACTACATCTGCATGTATTTATTATATATCGTAGTAGAAAAAAAGCACAAATATACCTAAGGAGTAATAAAAAAACCTAATCCATTGGCTAAACAAACCCGGGAGGACAAATGAACAACCACAAGCACAACAAATAAACACAGAAAACTAAAAAACAATGAACACGAACTCCTATAAAAACCAGCAGTGAACCCAGGTGCTCCGGAAGGGTAAGCAGTTCCTACTCCGTATACGGCACCCGTCGTGAAGTTCAACAAAGTCGATCCGGGGGAAGTCACAAATCGGTGGAGGCACATGAAAGGTTACCACAGTGGGAACAGGTCCAACATCATCTTAGATACTGAAACACTGTAATGGTCAATCAATTCGTGATTCGTAAACTACATCAGCCATGCAAGTGTCTTATTTTATTAAATTTTCATAGAATCTTTATTTCAATTACTTGCATGAAGGTACATGTATTTCAACAGAATCTTAAAAATATTTACTGAATAAACAAGATATGCCTTATCAATAACTGTCAAAGCTAAAAAATCGGATAACATACCATAAAAAAACCAAAGGTTGTTGGTATGTGATCTTAGTCAAAGAAATTAAGCCAAATTTACCAACTCGTATACATATGATGTCATGATGATCCTGTCGGGATATGCGACATACAATATTTTTAACGTGATCAGAACGATGTTACATTGTATTTTAAAGAATTTGTGTTTCTACTTACCGTATTTATGAATATAAATCAATGTAAATTCGACCATAACAGGTTTAATTTTTCCAGTTTTACGGCACTTTTACCAAGTTATTTACTTCTGCATTCTATTTCAAAGATCACATTTTATCAGAAGTAAGAAATATAGTACCTAAGTTCTGGAAATCTATAAATTTGTATATGTTTCCAAATTTTTTATTCTTGCGAAATCGATAATTGTGTTTAAGCTGATATCAAAATATAGTGGATTAGTTTCTGAACGTTTAAAAATTGTATACAGTTGTATGACTGTATACTATGTATCATACAAGTAAAAAGCAAGTATGTTAGTAGTATATAGGGACAGTTCAGTTATGATTTGAGGTGGTGCTGAGATGGATGGTTCCGGATATGACGTCAACAAAGCAGGAAATAAGGTCACCGGCATCGGAAGTCACATGACCGAAACTGAAATACCGGTGGTTTGTACGCATGCGCAACCGGAAGTAGTGGAATTTCCCGCCATTTTCCCATTATTTGTTGACGGAAGTGGGTCAGTCACGTGTTGGGACCCTGATGTGTCGTCTGAGCATACGTCACCGATAAAGAAAGTCACGAAAGTGGTTTGAGCGCATGTGCAAGTGGAAGTAGTGGAATTTCCCGCAATATTCCCTTAATTGTTTACGGAAGTGACTTAAGTCACGTGCTGGGACCCATATTTGTCGTCTACGCATGTGAAGTCGGAACCGAAAGTACCCGGAACTGATTTGTGCGCGTGCGTAACCTAAAGTAGTAGATTTCCCCCATTTTTCCATTATGGAAGTGACTTGACGTCAGTCACGTGCTTGGACGCAGCAGTGTCGTTATCACATTCTAGACCGGTATAAGGATTGGGTTATCTACCCTTTTTTGCGCGCTTTTCACCCCAGGTGATGTTTACCGTTTGTCAAAGGGAAGTCCAATAGTAGGGTTGGAGTATGTCCTGTTACCTGCAGCTGATGGTGTCGCCGTTAGATCAATAGGGGGTGTCTTTAGCAGCCGCCTTAGCAGCTCTTCTCTTGCTCATTGCTGCTCATCTCTGCTCTTGTCTTGCTCTTCGCTGCTCATCGCTGCTCTTCTCATGCTCCGTGCTGCTCATCGCTGCTCTTCTCTTGCTCCGTGCTGCTCTTCGTTGCTCTTCTCTGGCTCATTGCTGCTCTTCTCTTGATCATCGCTGCTCTCTGTTGCTCATCTCTTGCTGCGTGTTGCTCATCGCTGCTCTTCTCTTGCTCGTCACTACTCACTTCTGCTCACGACTCTCTTTTCTTGCTCATCGCTGCTCTCCGTTGCTCATCTATTGCTCATTGCTGCTTTTCTCTTGCTCATCGCTGCTCTTCTCTTGCTCCGTACTGCTCATCGCTGCTCTTCTCTTGCTCATTGCTGCTCTTCGCTGCTCTTTTCTTGATCATCGCTGCTCTCCGTTGCTCATCTCTTACTGCGTGCTGCTCATCGCTGCTCTCCGTTGCTCATCTCTTGCTGCGTGCTGCTCATTGCTACTCTTCTCTTGCTCTTCTGTTGCTTATCGCTGCTCATCGCTGCTCTTCTCTTGCTCATCACTGCTTACTACTGCTCATCGACTCTCTTTTCTTGCTCATTGCTGCTCTCCGTTGCTCATCTCTTGTTCATTGCTGCTCTTCTCTTTCTCATCGCTGCTCTTTTCTTGCTCCGTGCTGCTCATCGCTGCTCTTCTCTTGCCCATCACTGCTCTTCGCTGCTCATCTCTTGATCCGTGCTGCTCATGTCTTGCTCTGTGCTGCTCTGTGCTGCTCTTTTCTTGCTCTGCACTGTTCTCTGCCAGTTATGTCGAGGTCCTACAGTGTACACAGTACAATGGTACCATTGGGTCAGTCATCGGACTGTATAGAGTTTGGGTCTTGCATTGTGTCCCTATGGGTTTTTCCTCTCACTGTTTAAGTCCGAGAGTATACGCAGTACAATGGGACTATTGGACTATTGGATTACCTGTCGTCTCGAATCGAGTCTCTAGCGAGTGATACTTTCACTGTTATGTACTCAATATCCCCGGTGATGTTTTCGTTTATTCAAGGGAAGTCAAATGGTATGGTTGGATTATGTCCTCTTATGTCCTCTTACCTGCAGCTTATGCTGTCACCGTTGGGTCAATGGAGGGGTGTGACTAGCAACCGCCTAAGCAACGGCGGTCCATCTCATTGCTTTTTTTGCTGTTCATCGCTGCCCTTCTCTCGCTTATTGCTGCTATTCGCTGCTCTTCTGTTGCTGTGCTGCTCATTGCTGCTCTTCTCTTGCTCCGTGCTCATTTCTTCTTTTTTGCTGCTCCTGCTCTGCTGCTTGTAGCAGTTCGTTGCTGCTGCTGCTGCCCTTCTCTTGCTCCGAGTTGTTCTGCTCTGTACTCATTTAGCTCTTCTATTGCTCCATGCTGCTTTTTGCTGCTCATCATTGCTCAGCACCATATTCTCGTTCTCATTTCGGGTTTTGCTGCTACTGCTGTTGCTGTTGCTGTCGCTGCTAATGGTGGTCGATTGTCGTTAGTGAAAGATTGGATCTGTGCGAGAGCACCAAAAAATCCGGGTCATTTAAAAGGCCATTATGCATTGTCTAGGCTTGTGACTGGCTATACATGTATAAACATATATAGGCTGCATTACCCCTCCTTCCTTTTCTATTTTTTTCTATTTTTCTGTTATCCTTTGTTGCTGCTGCTGCTGATGTTTTATTGACATGATGTTTTAAATCACCCAGCATTTTTTTCTCTCACAAATTACACGAATGTGCCATATGGTATTTTTCCAGGTCGACTGAGTGGAAATGGAAAACGTCTTCTCTTTTAATCTTTTAAACGTCAGTATACTTGTCTGATAAACTGGAACTATTTGTCGCAACTCGGGTTCTCTATTTTCAAAAATAGGTATGACTTTTTCAGTTCTTTTAATTCGAAGATGTTCAAGCCTATCCCTCTCTTTTTTGGACGATAGATCTATTCTTTGGTTACCTTTCTTTCGGAGCACGAAAAGAGCAAAGATGAGCAGCAAAGAGCAGCGCGGAACACGGGAGGAGCAGCGATGAGCAGCGATGAGCAGCGGAAAGCAAAAGAAGAGCAGTGATGAGCACCGTTACATGGACGCGCCCATTTTTGATGTCCATCGATAAATCAACACGACCAAGAGATGATTTATAACGAAAAAGCAAGAATCCCACCTTCTGCTCAGCAGCAGCAGCAGATCGACCAATCGGAATGGGAATGGGAGGAATTTACCAATCACGATGTCAGAAAGATAGACAATAGTGTTTCACGTTTCATAATATAAGACCCAATCCAATCCATCGTCACAAAGGCACTGATATATAAATAGACAAGATCAGTAAGAAGAAGAATCACACTAAAGTTAATTCAACGCATCGATATGTCTAGTAAAGAAAAGAAAACCAAAGACCAGACCAAGAGCGATCTCGTCCAAGACGCCATGACAGCTTCCTATATTCCTTTGAAAGTACCACTTAGTGGAGTAACGTACGCAGAGCTCACAGAATAGAAAAGTAGCAAGAGATTGGATTTGAGAATTTGGGAAAGCAAAACTGTTCCGACTAAACAAGGAGTGAGCTTATTTTTGATACAATGGAAAGTCTTATGCGAGACTACCGATTTTCTGGATCATTTGATCGGGAGAGTAAAGCATAAAAACCAGTGGACCTGAGATATCACATTGGGGACGATTTATTCGTCACCGTCGAAGCCCCATACCCCACGATTTGGATAAGAAAGCACTTTATACCCAGAAGAGAATAGACCTATCGTCCAACAAAGGGAGGAATCGGCTTGAACACCTTCGAATGGAAAGAACTTAAAAAGTCATTTCTATTTTTGAAAATAGAGAACCCGAATTGCGACAAATAGTTCCAGTTTATCAGACAATATATAGCAACGTATAAAAGAGAAGACGTTTTCCATTTCCACTCAGTCGACCTGGAAAACTGCGATATGACACATTCGTGTAATTTGTGAGAGAAAAAAAATGCTGGATGATTTTAAACATCATGTCAAAAAACACCAGCAGCAGCAGCAAAGAATTACAGAAAAAAAAATTAAAGGAAGGAGGGATAATGCAGCCTATATACGTTTATACATGTATAGCCAGTCACAAGCCTGGAAAAATGCAGAGTGGCCTTTTAAATGACTCGGATGTAATGGTGCTCTCGCACAGATCCAATGTTTTAATCGGCCACCAACAGCAGCAGCAACAGCAACAGCAGTAGCAACAATAACCCGAAATGAGAACGAGAGCATGGACAAATAGAAAGGCAAAATGAGCACAGTGCAGAGCAACACGGAGCAAGAGAAGAGCAGGAACAGCAGCAGCAACAAACAGCGACAAGCAGCAAATCAGCAGCAACAAACAGCGACAAGCAGCAGATCAGGAGCAACAAAATAAAACCGAAATGATCACGAGAGCGTGGTGCTAAGTACCAAAGAGCAGTGATGAGCAAGAGAAGAGAAGCGAAGAGTAAGAGAAGAGCAGCGATGAGCAGTGAAGATCAACAATGAGCGGCAAAAAAAACAATGAGATGGAGCGCCGTTGCTAAGCCCACCCCTCCATTGGCCTAACGGTGACAGCATCAGCTGCAGGTAAGGGACATAATCCACCCTACCATTCACTAGTAACTCAGTGTTGATATTAAAAGGCCATTCTGGTCATTTTTATTCTTATTTAGTCTTGTTTTTCTGAATGTCGGTAGTTTTTAACAAAGTAAAGGTGACAAGACCAAATGAAGATATCTTATCTTGTAGTCAATCAAGATCAGTCAAGACAGTTTAGATCAGTTCAGCACGGGTATAATTCATTCTTAACTTTATGAACTGATCTTAACAAGTCTTGATTGACTGCAAGGTATTATATCTTGTTTTGGTCTTATTATCTTGATTTTGTTTGAAATCTCAGAAATACTAAAAATCAAGACAGTCAAGATTAAACAAGACTGAAATGGCCGTTTAAGATCAAAATGGTGTTACTAGTGATTGGACTTCCCTTGAACAGACGGAAAAAATCACCCGGAATGAAAAGCGCGGGAAAAGGGGAGATAATCCGACAGTCCCTCTGTATTAAGTATACCCTCGGACTTCGACATAACAGTGAGAGTATCAATCCCTAGAGATTCGATGCGAGAACCTAAACTATACAGTCTGATGACATACCCAGAGACGAGAGGAAATCCAATAGTCCCATTGTACTGCGTATACTCTCAGACTTCAGCAGTGAGAGGAACAACCCCAGGGACCAAATACAAGACCAAAACCCTATACAGTCCGATGACTGACCGAGAGACGACCGAGAATGAAAAGGCAGGAAAAGGGGAGATAACCCAATGGTCCCATTGTACTGTATATACTGTCGGACCTCGACATAACTGGCAGGAAGAACAGCGCTGAGCAAGAGAAGAACAACGAAGAGCAGCACAGAGCAAGACAAGAGCAGCGGTGAGCAGCACGGACCAAGAGATGAGCAGCGAAGAGTAGTGATAAGCAAGAGAAAAGCAGAGATGAGCAGCACGGATCAAGAGAAGAGCAGCGATGAGAAGCACAGAGCAAGAGATGAGCAGCGAAGAGCAAGAAAAGAGCAGCAATGAGCAATAGATGAGCAGCGATAAGCAGCGACGAGCAAGAGATGAGCAGACAAGAGCAGCGAAGAGCAAGAAAAGAGGAGCAATGAGCAATAGATGAGCAGCGATAAGCAGCGACGAGGAAGAGATGAGCAGACAAGAGCAGCGATGAGCAAGAAAAGAGCAGCGATGAGCAAGAAAAGAGCAGCGATGAGCAGCAATGAGCAAGAAAAGAGCAGCGATGAGCAGCAGTGAGCAAGAAAAGAGCAGCGATGAGCAGCAGTGAGCAGCGATGAGCAAGTGATGAGCAGCGATGAGCGAGAGATGAGCGAGAGATGAGCAGCGATAAGCAAGAGAAGAGCAGCGATGCGCAGCACGGAGCAAAAGAAGAGCAGCGATGAGCTGCAAAGAGCAAGAGATGAGTAACGAAGAGCAAAGATGAGCAAGAGAAGAGCAGCGATGAGCAAGAGATGAGCAGCCAAGAGCAGCGATGAGCAGGAGAAGAGCAACGATGAGCAAGAGAAGAGCAGCGATGAGAAGCACAGAGCAAGAGATGAGCAGCGAAGAGCAAGAAAAGAGCAGCAATGAGCAATAGATGAGCAGCGATAAGCAGCGACGAGGAAGAGATGAGCAGACAAGAGCAGCGATGAGCAAGAAAAGAGCAGCGATGAGCAAGAAAAGAGCAGCGATGAGCAGCAATGAGCAAGAAAAGAGCAGCGATGAGCAGCAGTGAGCAAGAAAAGAGCAGCGATGAGCAGCAGTGAGCAGCGATGAGCAAGTGATGAGCAGCGATGAGCGAGAGATGAGCAAGAGATGAGCAGCGATAAGCAAGAGAAGAGCAGCGATGCGCAGCACGGAGCAAAAGAAGAGCAGCGATGAGCTGCAAAGAGCAAGAGATGAGTAACGAAGAGCAAAGATGAGCAAGAGAAGAGCAGCGATGAGCAAGAGATGAGCAGCCAAGAGCAGCGATGAGCAGGAGAAGAGCAACGATGAGCAAGAGAAGAGCAGCTATGAGCAGAAGTGAGCCGCGAAGAGTAGCGATGAGCAGCAGTGAGCAGCGATGAGCAAGAGATGAGCAGCGATGAGCAAGAGAGCAACGATGAGGAGGAATGAGCAAGAGAAGAGCAATGATAAGCTAGAGATGAGGAACGATGAGAAATAGAAGAGCAGCGATGAGCAGCAGTGAGCAGCGATGAGCAAGTGATGTGCCGCTATGAGCGAGAGATGAGCAGCGATGAGCAAGAGAAAAGCAGCGATGCGCAGCACGGAGCAATGGAAGAGCAGCGATGAACAGCAAAGAGCAAGAGATGAGCAGCGAAGATCAGAGATGAGCAGCGAAGATCAGAGATGAGCAGCGATGAGCAAGGGATGATCAGCTATGTGCAAGAGAAGAAATAGAAGAGCAGCGATGAACAGCAATGAGCAAGAGAAGAACAACGATAAGCTAGAGATGAGCAACGATGAGAAATAGAAGAGCAGCGATGAGCAGGAGAAGAGCAGCGATGAGCAGCTCTGAGCAAGGGAAGAGCAGCGATGAGCAGCAATGAGCGAGAAGAGCAACGGTGGACAGCACGGAGCAAGAGAAGAGCATCGATGAGCAGCAATGAGCAAGACAAGAGCAGCGATGAGCAGTATAAACCTTGAAAGGGACCGCCGTTGCTATGGCGGTTATTACAAACATCCCTCCACTGATCTAACGGTGACACCATCAGCTGCAGGTAAGGGGACATAATCCAACTCTACCATTGGACTTCCCTTGAACAAACGGAAAACATCACCTGGGGTACAAGGCGCGGAAAAAAGAGTAGAAAACCCAATCTTAATTACGGTCAGGTATGTGCAGACGACACTGCCGCGTCCAAGCATCCGTAAACAAATAATGGAAAAATGGAGGGGAAATCAACTAATTCCGGTTATGCACGCGAACAAATAATCTCCGGGTACTTCTAGTTCCGCCTATACATGCGCAGACGACACATCTGGGTCCCAGCATGTTACTGACGTCACTTTCCGTTAACAAATAATGGAAAGTGGCGGGAAAATTCACTATTTCCGGTTCCGCATGCGCACAAACCACTTCAGGTTCCGGTCACGTGACTTCAGGTTCCAGTGACGTCATATCCGACACACCTCAAATTTTAACTGACTGTCCCATATACTACTTGTTTATTAAACCGCCCAAATTGAATGTTGGGGACTCAGTGTTTTTTCACCGAATCTTATCATTTTTCTTTCTCTTACATCATGAACATGTCCAAATAATTCCTCAGAGATGCTGATTCCAAACTTCATGAAACTTCAGCTGTAGATAAGGCATTATGCAGAGAAACGATTCTTAAAATTGATATTTTTCACGGAAGAGAATATAAATAACGAGCAGCGTTATTAATAAATAGAACAGCCTTGGTGGTCTCGTTGTAGTATGCTCGCCTCGGTTATAATGTGTCTTTCTGCGGACTGTCACATCTTTACCTAACACGTTAAAGATAATGCGATGAATATTGAACTTTTAACCATATCAATGTCCTTACACTGGTAAGAATTCTATGTCACCGAACATTTCTCTTCAAGAAATCTTTGGATAAAATGAAATTCATAACATATGAATAACCTTATACATCAAAAACTGACATTTTATAAATGTTGTAAAATTCATTGCTAAAAAGTAATAACTACAATTTCGTATCACTAAAAAGTTTGAAACTGAGAAACACCCGTGCACTAACATTTGAAGTTATGTTTTTTTAAATGTACAATTGCATAAATATTACCCGGGAAATATTTCAAAAGAAAGGCCGCGTGCAACATGTATTTAGGTCGATGATTAAAGTCCTTAAATAAGCGACTTTTTTCATGGTTAGCATACACAAGTTATTCTAATACAGGATATGTGTAGTTATTGATTCATTCCACAGGTCCACATTCTAAAATTATTTAATATATTTCTTATAACTCTTATCTTTATTCGTTATTTAGGTAAAATCATAAATAATTGATACAGTGGAAGTCCTAAAAACCGGCCCCTCTGAAAACAAAACTTTTACTTTTGGTCCAGAATTTTTGCCTATTTATTCAAGTAAAAAAATCCTCTGAAAACCGGATCCTCTGAATTCCGAACACCGCCCGTACTTTCCGCTACAAAACATATACATTCTTGTCAAATGGGTTGTTAGAAAACTTCAAAGCTCGTTATTCCGTTGAAGCATTCAAAGTCAGTGGGGAAAGCGCCGATGTAAATCTAGAAACTGTTGACGGCTACGATTGTCGAATTCCAGACATTTGCTCAGAATTCGACACGCGTGATATCTTTAATTGTGATGAAACTGGTCTTTATTATCGTGGTTTACCTGATAAGACTCTATCTGCCAAAGGTTCATCTTCTACAAAACGTATTCTAAAGAACGTTAGATAATTATGTTTGCTTGTAGTGCAACAGGTGAAAAATTGAAACCTTTGGTGATTGGCAAGACTTTAAAGCCACGATGTTTCAAAACCATTAAAATTCACACATTATCAGTAACGTGGCGACATAATAAGACGTCTTGGATGAATTCAAAAAAATTCTCTGAGTGGATAGTTGAAGATGATAAACAAATGAGACGCCAAAATCTCAAAATTCTGACGTTTTTAGACAATGCTACTTCACATGCAAAATACGTTATCTTAGACAATGTGATTCTGAAATTTTTGCCAGCAAATACAACGTCGCACTTTCAACCGTTAGATCAGGGAATTATTACAGTCTTTAAAGCTCGCTACCGAAAGCGAATGATGAAAAATTGACAAAGTAGACAGCGTTACTGAACTCTGTAAAGAAATCAATGTCTTAGATGCAGTACATTGGATAAGCAAATCTTGTGCCGAGATGATATCAAAATGTTTTAATTTATCCGGCTTTCCCGTTAAGTCTAAAGATTATTCTGCCTATACTGATTCAGACGACGATGATATTCCTCTTAATCAGCTTGTAAAAATCAACAGCATTGCAGACATAGATAGAGAGTCGTTGGTTTCATTTGATCGGAATTTTCCAATCGAATATAACAGTGATGACTGAGAAAAGACACTCATTGAAGCCCATTCAGTCGAAACACCATCCGACTCTACAAGTGACTGGGAGGATGAACAGATCAGTGAGCTATCTGACAATAAACCAGATTTAACATAAGAAAAAATAGTTTCATTCAGTAAACGTTTGACAAAATTCGTCGTTGTAAGAACGACAATTTTCTAGGTGTTGCACAAGATCTAAATTCAGAGAGTGAGACTGCAATATTACAAAGATGTTTAAAACAGAAACAGGTGTCAGTTATAGACTTTTTGAAAAATTTAATTTTATGAACAATTTGGTTTGTTAAAGTATAAATTTATTCTCCATCTTAGTGCTTTAATGCAATGAATAAATATTGTAAATATATTGTTTCAGTTATACGTTGTTTTTTTTCTTCTTTTGTACTTGTTTTTTTAGTCTTAGCTTTGTATGGGATTCATCGGCTCTCTTTAGTTCCATTTATGTTGTTTGCTCTTATTCGAACATGTAGAAATGTCATAGTTTAACAGAAATATCAATATGTATACTAGAATTCACTGAATGCATTAAGTCAAGGTCAACACGTCATTGAAATCGAAGTTGTTGAACCAAAGTAGAATACTGACAATTTATTTGAAAAACAAAACAACAAACAGTATAAAATTAAATATTTTTTAATTGATCACATATTGAAGAAAATAAACAAACCTTAACTATGCTTACAAAGAAGGCATAGTTCACATAACATTACATCATCGTTATAATACATTGTAATACACTTCCGGTTCACTCTCCGGATCAGACATGTCTTTTTCCGGAACCTCCTAAAACCGGACCCTCTGAAAACCGGCCGATTTCCCCGGTCCCACAGCTGTTGGGTTTACAGGGGTTCCACTGTATATTGAATTATATTACATGTAAAAAAAGCTTTTTTATGGAAATTTCAAGGTGTAAACTCTAACCTTCTCTCTTAACCTTTTTTTTTAAAAGTAATTTCTGCTTGATTCGTTCGAGTATGCATAAACAATACATTCTTAATACCAGTATAGATGCATGAAATGTGTACATTTCGTCGATTTACAACTCATCAGAAGTGGTCAAATCCTTAGGGATTGTCAGTGGTGAGAGTTTTAATATATAGATTTTCAATTACTTTTATATTCAGATAAAGGTTGAAATCAATAGCAAAATAAGAAAAAGAACACTATTTGTTGCTGAACTCGATTCTGAGATATAAGGTATTTAAAATATGGCGGAAAAAACAGGTCTCTATATATTTTTCGTTTGGTTTGAATGGAAAATGTGATGAATCTTTAAAGTTGTATAAAAATTAAACTAATGTATAGAATTTCATAAAATTTTCTCATTTAGATCTTTAAGATATGTATAACAAGAGGCTCTCAAGAGCCTGAATCGCTCACCTGGTAAACAATGCACTATAAACTAAATTAATATATTAATGTTTGTTGTAAATTAAACTGAGAATTAAAGGTCACGTAAAATGCTGAAAATACCTTTAAAAGCCTTTCAAGAACCTCTGGAAAGAAATGGGCATGAGTTCTCCCTACACTTGATTAAGATACAGTCATGGTCAATCTGATGATTCATAATACAAAATACAAGCTTTAATTAATCTTCAAATACAAGTATAAATCTTTTGGTCTATATGTTGTCTTCGTTTTTTAAAATGTTTGAAAGAAGTTATGTAAAAATTGTGGGTTAAGGCTTTTTATTGTACTTGAAAAGGATATATTGCAGGAACAATCATGCTAAGTTTCATCCAAATCCCCCTAATACTTTCAGAGGAGAAGATGTTTGAAAATTTGTTAACAACGATTATGACAGACACCAAGTGATGGCAATTAAAAGCTCACATATTATGAAGTTTAATCATTGTTATACAACATTCTCATCATCACCATTCACTAAGGATACCATGTTTACTTTAAAAACCAAATATTGTTGAAATCCGAGCAAGTGTAAAAAATGGCGGGAAAATGGCAGTCATTTTAAAAATGGCCGTCCAAAACAAACTTTCATCATCACCATTCAACTCGGGATACCATGTTTACCTTGAAAGTAGCTTTCATCTTTATTTTATTTCTATAATTCAGGAAAGAATAGCAAAAAACAGCATTTTGACCCCTATGTTCTATTTTTAGTAAGGGCGGACATGTTTTTCGACCAATCAAAAATCCAAGCATTAACTTTTTGCAGGATACACTAAGGAACAATCTTACCAAGTTTCATTTGATTTTGAATAATAGTTTTAGAGGAGAAGATTTTTGAAATAATAACATAAAAAAAAAGCCAAAAATGTCAAAAAAGGGCAATAACTCTAACATCAGTTGACAGATTTTCACGAAAATCAGCATGCAGGTAGCTCTCATCATGCTGAACACTTTCAACCTGCAGAATTTGGCGTAACCTAATGATTTTTGAGATATTTGCGAAAAACTGTTGTTTGAGCCATATGTTCTATTTTTAGTAACAGTGGCCATGTTTTTCGACGAATCAAAAATCGAAGCATAACCTTTGTGCAGGATACCCTAAGGAACAATCATGCTAATTTTTATCCAAATCCATTCAGTAGTTTCAGAGGAGAAGATTTTTGAAATAATAACAAACAAAAAAAAGCCAAAAATGTCAAAAAAGGGCAATAACTCTAACATCAGTTGACAGATTTTCACGAAAATATGCACACAGGTAGCTCTCATCATGCTGAACACTTTCAACCTGCCAGAATTTGCCATAACCTAATGATTTTTGAGATATTTGCGAAAAACTGTTGTTTGACCCCTATGTTCTATTTTTAGTAACAGTGGCCATGTTTTTCGACGGATCAAAAATCGAAGCATAAACTTTGTGCAGGATACCCTAAGGAACAATCATGCTAAGTTTTATCCAAATCCATTCAGTAGTTTCAGAGGATAAGATTTTTGAAATAATAACATAAAAAAAAGCCAAAAATGTCAAAAAAAAGGGTGATAACTCTGAAATGAGTGGTTGGATCTTCTTAAAAATTTCAGGGCAGGTTGATCTTGAGGTGCTGATCACTTTTACCCTATGCCAGAATTTTGATAGTTTCTGACTTATTTGCAAAAAACTGCGATTTACCCCTATGTTCTATTTTTAGCCATGACGGCCATGTTTTTATACGAATCAAAAATCCAAACAATAGGTTTGTAGCACCCATACCAATTAATAACTGTATAAAGTTTGGTTGCAGTTGGACTTATGGTATTGGAGGAGTTAACGTTTGAAAAAGTTAACGGACGACGGACGGACGGACGACGGACGGACGACGGACGCCAAGTGATAGCAATAGCTCACATGACCCTTCGGGTCAGGTGAGCTAATAAATAAATGAAAAGAAAAAATAAGGTACTGCTGGTGAAAAAATATCCCATACTATAAATGTATTAACTCCGAGGAGTTTGCATAATCTGACCAACATTTAAAAGTCTCACAAGTGACAATCCTTAAATGTTTAGAACAAAACAATAGTCCAAACATTTGAACAACACATTCAAAAATGTTAAATGACCAATAGGGTAAATCAAAAACGGTGTAAGGACAGAGTTACATGTATGCACGAGGAAGATAATCCTTAGTTTAAAACAAAAATTACATTTCGTAACAGTAAATATAAGGCATAAATTTCGAGCTAGTATCGAAAAATTAAATTCGTATGAAAACGGTATCAAGAGATTTCATATTTATTTTACCACGAGTTGGCCATATATGCTAAATATATTTTTTAATTTGTTTTAAATGATTTCCTTATTTTTGTTCTGTTAAGAATTAAATTATTACTCAGAGAGATGTTTTCAAAACAGTCGTGAGTAACACATTTTAATACATGTACAGATTCTTCATAATTAACATACCAAGATCCAGTTTTTGACATCCGAAAACAGATACTCTTCCATGGTAGCAAATTCATCAGATATACTCGACAGCAAAAGGCAAGAATACTGTTTGGTATGATAATTTATTGCCATACAGCCGCTGTACATCATACAAGCTCTTATACACGACTTAGGGCCAACATTGTGTTTTACGAACAGAGGAGTTCCGTAATTTATCTTGTTTGTCTCGAATATGCCTCCCCTAACTGCACATAGCAAAATCCTGGCATTATGAAATATTGCAGACATTATAAACCAAACGGATTTTTTTGTTATCATGATACACAGTCCTTTTCAACCGAATGAAGCTTTCGATTTTAAATGTTACAATATTGTTGACATAGATGTAATTTGTGTCATACAATTTCACAGACTAGCATTCTCAATTGATCATGATTAATATATTTCAAGTTAGGCTTCATCTGACAATAACGTAATCAGATGACGATAATGTTCATGTTTAAATAAATTTTTCCAAGCAGTCGGTATAGGTTCGTTTTGTGTCCTTGGCATGAAAGAGGCAGGACTAAGGCTACAGCATGGGCGTTGCAATTTATATTTTCTCTCATTAGACAAAAAGATGTTGTTTTTTTATTTAATTTTAATTTCGAAAGACGTTTTGGTAAATGTTGTGCTATGTTCAGTATGTGATGATTAAGATTCAGATAGAACCATAACTTTATCTTTGAGCTCAAAACATAGTTGTTGATAAACAGCAACTTCCAACAGCTAAAATACTTACTGTACATGGACAACTAAAATTTTAAACAACATCTACAATACAGCTCTTTACCCCAACATCCATGCGGACATTAGAAATAGAGATTATGAACGATTTAAGTTAACTTGACCAGAGACTATGAGTAATCTGCTTGGTTCTGATTACTGCATAAAATTTAATTGAGAACAGTGATTGTCGTCAGAACTGTTCTTTTAACCAGGACAGGACCGTGTCTGGTTTCGACTTTAGGACGGAGCATGCGCACTAAGTTCGTCAATCCGACTGTTTTAGTCCTGATGACCAAATCGGTTTCTACTTTGGTCATCAGAACGGCACATGCACAATCTACATTTCTAAATAGTAACAAATAATTTGTAATCCACACTCAAGACGTTCTGATTAGAAATGCTAAATGAGAGATTATTTTGCTTAGTTACAACAAGATTAATCTAACTATAAATTATGTATTAAGATACCTAATCTGGATGTTTAATAATTTTATATATTTTATATATCTCTTTTGTGTTGGTGATTGGGTGTATCGTGTACGTATTGGTTGAATTCTAAACTGGAAAACTTCATTTTTAAAGAAATTTAACTAAATACTTTGAAAACATTATATGGACCGACGAGAAGTAACCGACCTGCCGGTCCATATATTGCCATATGGCCCTCGTGACAACTTTACTCTTATTTTGGCTTTTGACGCCTTTTTTCGCTCTACCTTTAGCAATCAATTTAATATACTGAACAAAAAATAGAATCTTGTGATCCCAAATACAATCTATATCAATAAAAAGAGAATTTCAGTGGCAATAATATATTACTTTTAACGAAATATACATATGATTTATCAGTATAATATAAGAAATAGTTCATAACACTTCGGGCCATATGGCAATATATGGACCGACAGGACGCTCCAAAAACATTATACGGGTATCTCAACATGCCAAGGAAACACTCGATACATAAAGATTATATTTTAAAGCATACAGAAGGAAATGGGCACAGACAGTTCATCTAAAAATCAAGGTTGGGTCAGTTTTAGGAATTTTGTCATGTACACGAAATAAACATACATCATCAATCATCTTAACGCAGATCAACCAATTTGACTTGATTAAGAGACAAAACTTGGATAGTGGAATGGAAATGTATGAAATTGATTTTAATCATTGTATTATTGAGTTAAATCATATATTAACTTACAAACAGTGCTAGATTCATTAAATTTTGAAATGTAAAATTAAATAGACTTTACAATTTCGTAATTGTTTTCGCTGCTGTTAAAAAGCCAGACACTCATCATTTTTCATTACATTAGCAACGGATAATAGATGACGGTAGTGATGAATTGTGGTCCAGATACCGTAACAGATCGTGATATCAGTAGAGGACAATTAGCCCAACTCGATGTTCTTACATTATTTGTAATGTGACGTTTCCACAAACAAAAGTATATATGACTAATGATACGTTGACTATAGAGTTAATACATTGTTATGTCAGAAATTAAATACTGAAGTTTAAATTATTCAAGGCATTTATGCAATTTGTTTGTTAATCGATCGACGATAAAACTTAGGGGTTTATGTATGATGTATAGTAGCACTAAACTAAATTTTTATCTGTTAAACTTGCACAATGTATATTATGGTTTCTTTTCCATTCCACAAATCTTTCGTTTTATTTTCAAATTTGATATTCGAAAAAAAAAAAAAAAAATTGCGAAGCTGAGGCGTCCCACGCATTTAATTTCTGGCCATAAAAATGTCAGAATAGGCTTGTTTTAAATATGCAAGTGGTGGTTACTTATAAAAATTACATAGTTAACAAACTTTTATAAATATACATTTTCATTGCAAAAACATTGAAAATCTACATTTTACATTGCGACATCGCCACAACGTTACCCTTATTTTTGGCTTTTGACGCCTGTTGTCACTCTACAGATAGCAATCAATTTAATATAACGAAAAACAAAATAGAATCTAGCAGAATTTTGAGAAATCATAATTTATAGTCTGATGATTTGAATTTTGCAGCTGTAACGACGTGCATTCTATGTATTGTCACATTCTATTTTCCAAAATTTGATACAGCATATCTTGGGAAGTAATAAAAAGATATACACTAATTTTTTATATTAAGATGCTGTTCAACATTCTCCAGTTCCAAGCAAAATTTTATAAAAACCTGAAATATGGCCCAATTAGTTACCCCTTACCTTAAAATAGTGAATGAAAACAAGTTTCTTGGACTTCTTTTTACAGTATACTTATTTTTCTACTCCATATCAAAATGCTTAACTTAAATACTTCAAGGAATGGGACATTTTTATAGTAGTTTCTAGAACTAACTTGGAAGCTCTTAAAACGATTTTACTGAATTCATACAGTACTCTTGTTACATCAAAGCTTTATCATATTTTTTTATTTACAGTTCAGCACGTAAATCCTACTAAAAAATCTTACCTTTTTTGCCAAGGCATACTTTTCACCTTGGGGCGATCAGAACATCTATTAAAGGTTTGTATGTTGATTAGAATGAGCCACCCCTTTGCAACTGGAGAATAAACTCAACTTACAATACCTTACTAACAAAATAGAATGTAGTTTGTTTTAATTGTTTTGGATTTTAATGGTTGTGCTTATTAATTCATCATTTTAGCTTTAACCGGTTTTCTAACACTTTGATCTCGAGCACTGCTGATGAGTTGCCAGTCAACGAAATGGCCATACCGTGCATCAAATATTTCGGTGTTTTGTGATACGTTTTATTAAACGTTCAAATTATCTATTTGATTATTTTAAAAAAGCCTGTGAACAGAATAATGAACTACGTAAGACGGAAGCAGACATTTTTGCGTTTTTACGTTCACTTGTTTCTTTGGACTTCCGAAAAACAGTTTCTGAAAACATCAGCGCTGGCAAAGTTTCGAGTTGATAAACAATAATGCAAATGTTTATAAATGACTACAGATCAACTTATTTTAAATGAATAATTGAGAGATTAGTGTGAAAGATGTATCCATCGACCAAAAAGTAAACAATACATAAGCACCAATGTCTAAACATAAAGACACAATCACCTCAGAAAAAGATCCCAACCAAGCAAGATTTATAACAGATTCAGAGAGCGTGATGGTGTTTGGTTAGATATTTCCAAACGTTAGGATCATTTGTAAATGCACATGCAAGATTTTGATTTGAAGATGAACACTTTCGCGTTGAAAGATGAAGAGAAACCTTTTATTTATACAGTTCCGTCGAAAGCCCTGTTTAAATCATTTACTGAAATGAGTATAGAAAATCAGAAACTATTTAATATAAAGATTTATTATACGAAAAATAAATAATATGTACAAGGTTTGATATGAAAATCTTAAGAAAATAGTGGTCTTAATTTTAAAGCAAAAAGGTACAACAATTGATAAAAAGAAAAAAATATATATATATACATTTCCCGAAATTTTTACAATTTGAGTAAGATGGTGAAGATACAATGAACACATCATAAACCTTTCTTAAAGTTCCTATACAAAAAGAAATTGTAAAATCAGATTCACAGTCGAGTATTAAAGGTAGCACAGCACCAAGGAACAAATACATAAAGAAGACTAGAAAGACAATTGTTCAGAGAACAATTGCAAGGTCTTTCTCGTGCTAAATTGCTATTACGGCTAATAGCATGACTGTTGACCTTCTATTTTGACTTGTACAGTCAAAATATAGGACTCTGTCACAATGACCTTGACCATTGACTTTCGATTCTGACCTCTACAGCTCTTACATAGGTCCCTGAACATAAATATATATGGTTGCTAGGTACTTTTACATCAGTTGTTAAGGAGTTTTTCAATGACCTTGACCATTGACCTTCCATTTTAACCTCTATGGCTCTATAACAGGGTCCTGAGCATATATATATGGTTGCTAGGTACTTTTCCATCAGTTACTAAGGACTTTCTCAATGACCTTGACAAATGACCTTCCATTTTAGCTCTACAGCTGTAAAAAAGTTTCCTGAACATAAATATATATGGTTGCTAGGTATTTTTTCCATCGGTTGCTAAGGACTTTTCAATTACCTTGACCCTTGACCTTCCATTTTGACCTCTACGGCTCAATAATAGTGTCCTGAGCATAAATATATATGGTTGCTAGGTATTTTTCAATTGGTTGCTAAGGACTTTTTCAATGACCTTGACCCTTGACCTTCCATTTTGTCCTCTACAGTTCTATAATAGTGTCTTGAGCATAAATATATATGGTTGCTAGGTACTTTTCCATCGGTTGCCAAGGACTTTTTCGATGACCTTGACCCTTGAACTTTCATTTTGATCTCTACGGCTCTATAATATGGTCCTGTGCATAAACATATATGGTTGCTAGGTACTTTTCCATCGGTTGCTAACGGCTTTTTCAATGACCTTGATCTCTGAATTTTGAACTTGGTACTAAAATGTAGATCTTTTGAAACTGATCTTTTTTGTATTGACATTTTATTCGTATCTTTAATGGTTTTCGAGATTTAGTACAAAGTAAACATGAGTCAAGGGCAGTAACTCCTATAACGAGTCATCATACAACTTCAGACCCAATGAGAAAATTTAGATTTTGACCAGATAAACATTTTCCCCAATATATTTCATCAGCTATTTGTTACGGTTTCTGAGTTATTCTCGTAACAAGATATAAGTTCAAAGGTCAAGTTCGACCTTGACCTTTGACCTTGGGGTCATTTTTAAGAATAAGACATCTTATTACTATTAGTGGAAGTTCAAAGTCTCTAGGACTAACAATTTATGAGTTTTGACCATGTACACGTTTCGTCAAATATTCAAGGCCAGTAACCCCTATAAGGAGTCGAGAAACCAAGTTGAGCGAAACATGACAAAGTTGCGTCTTGCGAAGATGAACATTTTTGCCAACATATTGCATCAGCTATTTGCTACGGTTTCTGAGTTATTCTCGTAACAAGGTATAAGGTCAAAGGTCAAGTGCGACCTTGATTTTTGACCTTGGAGTCATTTTGAAGAATAAGACATCTGATGAATATTGGTAAAAGTCCCAAGTGAGAAATTGATAGTTGAAAGTATAAATACAAATTACATAGAAAAAAGAAAAATCTTAAAACAGAAAGTAACAAAATAAAAAAATCACTGAAAAGAAAATAGAACACGTTAAGATAGACAACCACAAGTTAATACTAGGTGAAATGAGTGAAAAATTAACAGGTGAAAACAATTTTAAAGTAGACGAAATGTCCGAATCATTTCAAAAGGAACATGGCCTTATTATCAACGAAATAAAGACCATTAACACAGAGAAAGGAGAAAATACTGATACGGAAGAGAGCTTATGTGATGAAAATCCTCAGGTGAATGAAAACCAACAAAATAGAGTTGAAATCAAACAATGATGAAAAGCTTATGGAAGACAGTATAGACAATAATATATTAGACACCATGCCTCAAACAATTACTGTAGTGAAGAATCAGGAGAATTTGACACTGCCTTTTGGATAATTGGCACATCTATTGTTATAGATGTGGTACCACGAAAAATGTAGCGTCGCAAATATGTCAAAATAACGACTCGTACAGAAAAAAATACGAAGCGCCAAAAGTGTAGTCAGGGCAACTAGATTGTATCCAAAGACGCTAGTACTACAGTTAGGGTCTAATGAACTGAACTTCGAAGATGATTCCAATGTAATTAATTACGAAATGAAAACACTGATTGAGATTTGCAAACAAAGTGGCCTAAGTCAAAGACATTTGTAGAAGAAAGACATGGAATTAGCACAGTAGATTAGTCAGTATTTTCTGCTTTCAGTAAATTGTTTTTGTACAATCGAATTGAGTTATCTTTCAGATAATGTACAAATATATTTTACATTGAAATGTAGAATTTCTTTTGATTTATATAGAAGTAGGATAGACAAATTAACTGAGAAAACTGTCTATAATTAAAATCTTTGATACCAATTTTGATGCACAAGATCTGAACATTTCGTCGATTTACGACTCATCAGTTGTGCTCAAGGCCTAAAATTATGAAAACCAAAGCATTAATCCAAAAGGTAACCGAAAGGGTAAAGCCGAAACCATCTGAGGACAGAGCTCGATGGAGATATTTCTTAGTTTTCAAATATTTTATATATTTGTAACAGTTAGTTTTCAGTATCAATTTCGGGTTTGTATCGAAATACTAGCAACTAAGCTGGGGATTTGGAGTCCACCAGTACCGGTATCGACTCGGTGGTAAACATACATTCTTTGATACCAATTTTGATGCACAAGATCTGCACATTTCGTCGTTTTACGACTCATCAGTTGTGCTCAAGGCCTAAAATGATGAAAACCAAAGCATTGACCAAAAGGTAACCGAAAGGGTAAAGCCAGAACCATCTAAGAACAGAGCACGAGGGAGATATTTCTTAGTTCTCAAAAATTTTACATATCTGTAACAGTTAGTTTTAAGTATCAATTTCGGGTTTGTATCGAAATACTAGTAACTAAGCTGGGAATTGGAGTCCACCAGTACCGGTATCGACTCAGTGGTAAACATACATTCTTTGATACCAATTTTGATGCACAAGATATGCACATTTCGTCGATATAAGTGTAGATAAACAAAAATTTATAAAAACAATAATATATTATTGGTCAAAAGTCAATCACTAGTTGAATGCACATGGAATCATGCCCTTGGAAATATAAAAATATGGGAACAGTTTCTAAATGTTATCGCATCGCCATCTCACATTAGATTTTAATGAAAGTTACATTAGGCATAAATTTCTGCAGAATCTAAAATCTGTCTGATCATAACCACGGATTCATCTTGTGTTTTTTAAGTCATGCCCTTGAACAGTAATAACGTTTATGTCTGAAAGTGTTAAACTGTGTTAGTGTTTCCTAGTTCCAACCCAGTCGTCAGACTTGTCTGACATGATTATTCATTGATTTGTTACAGAAATTACCAGTATTTAGCAAAATTCAAAAATAATAGAAATACTAAGGGTTCATTCCTTGTACTGCACATGGTAGATCTCCTTAGCTGAAATTTGGCTTCATATTTCGGTATTTTTGGTTGAGTACTTTTTGTTTAATATAAGTTTGGTTTTTGGTCTTCCAAATGTTTCGGTTTTAATGCTGCTGATGAGAGGTAACTCCTTGAAATGCGTCGTATACAGGATAGTATAAATTTACTATATCTAATATTAGTATCTTTGGATTGTTATTTTGAACAGCTTAAACAATATAACCTGGTTTGAGGCATCACAAGGTTAAAGACATAACTCCCATACAATTAAACAATCGGCGCTCGATAATGCTGATCCAAATCTTTAAATTTCATTAAAATCTAAAGACACATGTAAATAGCATGTATAGATTTTATTGATTCTTACATGTAAGCTTAAGTAAAGCTAAAGAAAAATAACTCTAATTTTGTAATTTGTCATCTTGCTTTGTCTCATATTGTTATCTCCCTTCTATTGATATGTGCTTCCATTAATAAATAGCAAGTGTTCTTCACGCTATGATCATCAGTCAAATCTGTCTTTCTTATGTTGACATACACGACATTACTGTTCAACTTTCCTCATTTGTACCTTAATCACCAAATTTGTTATTTCTTATGACAAGTCCGTTCGACGTTTTTAGGTACTGTATACGATGCAGGCTAATTATTTATTTATTTTCATGTGTATTAGTGTTTCTGCTTTGGTCAATTGTCTTTGTTTTGAAGATGCATTATATGATAAATTATAGTTAACACATTCAGAATTTTCAGATAAGTTAGGTTATGTCAAATCCATTCTGCATTTTATTGGACAGGTATTGTTTTATTATTATTATTTTAATTTATTATTTTGCTTGCATTGTGTGATTTTCCGGCAAATTTTGAGAGTAACTCTTGCTATGAACTGTCTTTAACATGCAATGCTTACCGTCACTTTCAGATGATGTAAAACACAAAAAGTTCTTCTGTTTATGGATTTAAAATTTTAATCCATCATATCGGCTCACATAATATAACCGAACTAACAAATTTCATTTTCATATATGCTGGGGGATAATGTAACTGATTGGTCTAATTTTGCTTAGTTTATAATATGTCTTTTATTCGTCAAGTTACAGAATCAACCATGTTAGTAACACTCTGATTAAATAATCTAAACAGTTCGTACAGCTGGTCCTATTACCAGTGAGTATGAGAAGCAAGTCTATACAGATGGTCTGTATGGTCAGTCAGTATGAGAGAATATTCTTTAAACCGGTCCGTATGGAATACCATATTGCCCGTTTTCCAAATTGCCACTCCGTATGGAATTCCATATTACCCTGTTTCAAAATTGAAAGGTCCGTATGGAATTCCATATTGCCCTGCTTCAATATTGACTTTATTACTGGGCAATTTGACTTTACTTTTTTCCCCGGGCCAAAAATCTGTATTGAATTTATAAACCGGATAAATCATATAAATCCGGTATTTATGAAGACCAGGGCAACGTAAAAATATTGGTCGTGCCAAATTTGCCATATAAAGGCTTTTGTTATCATATCATTAACAAATCCTGTTTTTATTTTCTGGACTTTTCCCTGAAATCTACGAAATTTTCAAAAATCAAGCCAATCAAGTTAATACAAGACAAAAATCCTGGTTAAAGTTGAAAGTGTTTTACTAGTTAACGGAAGATACAAATGTATAAAATCAGAAAAAAACATATATTAGAGAGCCTGTTATTTTAGGCCAAGGCGATTTCACCATTACAGACAGTATTTCATATTAAAGTTCACTCATATAACGTGGTAGTATGTTTTGTGGTCTGGGCCTAGATTATCACGTGCGGCGGTATATTCAAATTAAAATTGATTCAGTTTATTGTGTCTAGTTTTAAAACAGAATATTCAAACCTATTAAATTTAAATGAGTAAAAGAAGTTGAACGTATTATGTCTACAGGGTCTTAGCTATATTAGTAGGTGCCAGATAATGTAATTCATTTTAATATTTATATTCAGTTGTGTATAAGTTTACATTTTGATTTTTACTGTAAATGCTAATTCTTTTTGTCAGTCTAAGAAAATTCCTGTCTCAGATCTTTTATCTCTTCCGAGCGAACACTTCCACTTCAATTAGATTCAGCAAGCTGTTTGTATTCTCATTTATAATTTGTAACCAGACGTACTGGCCTTCTATTTCGTCTTCACAGATTATAACTTTAACATCTGCTGTTATATCAGGTCCTACGTAATGTCCACATTTAATCATCACAGAAATATCCAAACTTCTACCTACCATTAGATCCAAATCCATTAAACGATTTTTGTATACTGTAAAATAAAACAGCATCCCATATAGTAAATGTTTTGAATATATGTTGTACTTCATACAAGTGTTTAATACAGACATATACCATACAATTCACTATGTATTTCAGGAGATAATTTCGTAAATAAGATACAATTGAAGAACACTATCAGCATGAAAAGCTAAAAAAAGTTTAGGTGTCAAATGCATCAGCATTTTGGGTTGCTGAGTGGTTTGCCAAATAATTCAGAATAATTATATTCATTTCTTTATTATATCAAATGTTACATGAAACTTCATTATTCTATAATTTTGTGTTGAGATTATATACCAATCGACCAACTGCCCGGTCGTTCAGCATAATAAAAGCCGGACGCGGAATCCAGCTGAAATTGGAAATGAGTCTAACTAGAAAGCTACCGTCAGAAACTAGAGTGATCTTTGCTCCCGGCAAATAGTTTAGAAAGTAAAAAATCTAAAACATTATTGACCATTTACAGATGTGCAATTATTCTATGAAGAACATAAAGAATTTAAATCGCTAAATCCAATGAAAAACGAAAAAAAGTTTAGGTCACAAGCTTAAATTCACAAATTTTGAAATTCTCCCCTTTTTGGCCCATGTCTTGAAAATCAAAATTCGAAGGATTAGTGCGCATCCTTATATAATGAATGACAATAATTTAAAGAAACCAAATTTACAAATCGAAATACGAAAGAGGAGTTTATGTCACAAATGTAATTAAGAATTCTAATACTTTATTGCGCATCTACAGGTTGTATGTAGCCTTCTATATAACAATTAATTCAATAAACCAAAAAAGAGACGGACAAGCTGATGTTTAAAAGTGGGGGGGGGGGGGGGGGGATAAATATACAATGCATTCGTTCTTACCATCATTTCTGTTGTAAATGTTAAATTATTTATATCTTCGGTCAAACTGTGTAGGGCAACTTTCCTCCTTGTTTGTTTCACTAACAACCAGGTATTTATTTAATCTGAAATAAAGCTACTTTTTATCGTGTACGCAATTAACAAACAAAAATGGGTCAAAGACACAAATGGCCAGGTTGCTGGGTGTTTATTGTAGTGGTGACAAAGGTGATTACAAGATCATATTGCACATTGGCAGTCATGAATATTTATATAGACAAAATCAGACTGATTGTATGTTGGTGTACGAGCACAGAGGCAGCCATCAATTTAAATTAGAAATAGGTGAAGTAAGCAATATTTGATTTGATTACATGTTGATAAACACTTGTTTGGAAAAATGGGAAATAATTCCTGAATTAATTCCATAAAGTGGGGTGCACATCTTCAATATGTATTAAAAGATTCTGTGAAGTTTCAATGATGTGGGTGAAAAACTGTAGGAGGAGTTGATTTCGCAAAATAGGTACCCTCTATTGAAGATGTCAATGAAAAACGACTAAGTTCCAAAGTTTGGAAAAATGGGAAATAATTCTTGAAATAATTCCATAAAGTGAGGTGCATATCTTCAATATATATAAAAACATTCTATGAAGTTTCAATCATGTGGGTGAAAAACTGTAGGAGGAGTTGATTTCACAAAATAGGTACCCTCTATTGAAGATGTCAATAAAAAAACAACTAAGTTCCAAAGTTTTGAAAAATGGGAAATAATTCCTGAAATAACTCCATAAAGTGAGGTGCACATCTTCAATATATATAGAAACATTCTATGAAGTTTCAAGGATGTGGGTGAAAAACTGTAGGAGGAGTTGATTTCACAAAATAGGTACCCTCTATTGAAGATGTCAATAAAAAACGACTAAGTTCCAAAGTTTGGAAAAATGGGAAATAATTCTTGAAATAATTCCATAAAAAAAGGTGCACATCTTCAATATATATAAAAACATTCTATGAAGTTTCAAGGATGTGGGTGAAAAACTGTAGGAGGAGTTGATTTCACAAAATAGGTACCCTCTATTGAAGATGTCAATAAAAAAACAACTAAGTTCCAAAGTTTTGAAAAATGGGAAATAATTCCTGAAATAACTCCATTAAGTGAGGTGCACATCTTCAATATATATAGAAACATTCTATGAAGTTTCAATGATGTGGGTGAAAAACTGTAGGAGGAGTTGATTTCACAAAATAGGTACCCATTTTCCCCGCCCGCCCGCCGCCGCCGCCCGCCGCCCGCCGCCCGCCGACCGCCCGCCGCCCGCCCGACATTCACCATACTATAACCCGGATTTGCACTCTGTGCAACCCGGCCAAAAATTGTATATTTTATTGAATCATTAAAAAAGTTTAAGTTTTCTACCCACAAAGGTCGTGTACATATGCGAGTTAGGTGGATTTGTGACAGTTTGTGGAATATTGTCGAGAAAAACATTCAGAACCAAAAACGAAAGGAGATACCCAAATTCACAGTAAAAAATTCCTTTTGGTTATGAGTGTTATTCACGTTGGAAAACTGTCTTAAAGACGTTCATTTGGAAAATTTATGTTAAGCATGCCTTTAGAGACATTTTTGTATCTTATTTGCTAGTTATTATTAACACATCTTAAGAGACCACATACCACACTGTGCCCCCAGTGGTTTTTTTCAGTGACAAATATGGCGTACATTATACCAATATTACATAACCCACACATTAGAAATTCATATTTGGGTCTTAAACCCCCATTCAGGTCTTACTCATTTTTACATTCTACTTTGACAAGATTTTTACTATATTTAAAAAAAAAGAAAGTAAGAAAAAATGAAGACATGTTGTGGTGCAGTCATTCGAGATCGGTCAATAGGACTTGAGCTCAATCCAGCATACTGATTAAGGCAAATGTTTGAAAAATCCTTGTTTTGATACTATTATCTTGGAATGTTTCTAATTTGAATAACTACATATCAGTTATATATCTACATTACAAAGACTGAAAAGAATAACGAATGACGTTAACCAAAATATTAATTAAACATAATATGCACGGAATGTTTCTCGATCTAAAGATCCGTTTTTTTACAACAACATATAATTTTATTCTAAATTTCCCTGTTATAATATGCCTTAAACGCCCAGGTTAGCAGACTAAGGGCCCCTGTTTTACAATAAGTGCATATGTCCAGGGGGGAACATAACACTACTAAAAAGTCCACGTATTCCTTTTTTATTACATAAAATGTATCATTTCGTTATTTTTATGAATCAAAAAACAACATTTTTTTATAACACTGCACAATATAATAAATACACAGTATTTCTTTTTAAAAATTGAAATTAAACGTTATATAAATACATATCTTAAAATCACAACAATCAACTAATCGAACACACCTAGAAAATACTGTCGAGCACACTATAAATTTCAATCATGTGGATCGTACATAGTATAAGGTAAGATAATTATTTTAAATTTCAATGGAATTGATAATAGTAACTAATTTTGCTTTGTCTATATTTTTGTAGCCCACACTTTTGACAAGACAATCTAAATTGGATTTTAAATTTCTGCCCCATAAAAGTCGCTAAGATTGGTGTTTTATTCGAACTTTGTCATATTTGATTTTGTTACGGGCTTTCCAAAGTTTCCATTTTGTAAAGTAAACTATTATATTTATCAAGTCCTCCAATGTATCGTTATCATAGTCAATAAACCCAATATTCGTGTCCATTTCTGTAATATCCCTATCAATTATCAAGCAAGCGGGGCATACAAAAAAATAGATGTTTTAATGTTTTAACATTGTTATTATCCGAGCAAAAATGGCATTTCCCATTCGACTTATTCATTTTTTGCAATCTAAATTCGGTATAAATAATATTTTGAATATATTTCCAATGAAATTCTTTTACCTTGTTTTGTATAGTTAACTGTTTCAATTTTGTCCAAACCGTATCCCATTCAATTTCAACGCCGTACTCAGCATCCTATTTAAGCTGACATTTTGGTGTAGTTTTCTTGAGTTATCTTTCAAAGTAGTATGACACTGAGATAATATTTGTAGAGAGGACACATATACATGAGGAGCAAACAAAAAAGACGCAATACATTAGAAATTTTGAAATAAGACATATCTGATCGAATATGACCCAATTTTCAAATGAAATGGGACGGGACTACATCTGAATAATAAAATAGCAATCCAAAGATACTAGAACCGTCGAGAATGTTTCTAGCGTACAACTGTCACAAATGGTTCTAGAACAGGACACACCTTGTCATAAAGAGTTCTAAAGGTGTCAGGTCGACAGTTCTAGAAAATAACAATCCAAAGAGTCACAGATAGACACTGAAATTAATTTAAAACACAGTTATTGCAGAAAAATGAGGCACAAATAGACACAGAAATTAATTTAAATAAACAAAACAACAAACAAACAAAAAAATTTCAAATAAATTTGAAAATTCGCCGTTTCCACCAAATGGGAGGAAATTATAATTATGTAGAACGTACAACTTTTTAAATATTGAATAATGTATTTAATCTGATAAGACGGCTTCCTGTTGAAAGGCGTTATGTCAATTTACCATACAAGTGTAACTGTTAGGTAAACAGTTATTTCGTTGTAGTGTTCCATGCGGAGGTAATTGTCGGCAAACTTCGGACATACTGTATATATTAGCTCATTTTCATTGACCCCACAGGCCAACTGCGAAGTATGTTTCAACTTTGGAAAACCGCACATACACAATCCAGCCCCAGTCCTTTGGATCAATTTATTTTCGATAAAAAAGAAATATGATTTATGGGCATTATCGTTTATTATCTAGATATATTAAGTGTTAGAAAAATTGCATATACGTTCGAGTACATAACTTGTAATGTTTAAGGGTTAGACGAACGACATCTGGTGTCTTATAAGAGGCAGAAACTAAGATATCCACTGGGGCTTTCTGCGAGTTCCACGTATGTTATTAGTTCTTGAAGTGTTTAGTGTTGCGTCCTAGAATGTGTGTCACTTGCATGTATAAATGAGATATTGTCTAAATGTAAATGAAACTAAAATATTGAAACAGAAGTTAAAACAGGTCGAATTTATCTATATGGGCGTTGAAAGTGTTCACAGAATAAAGAATACTAGAAAACAAATTAAAGAATAAACTAATAGTGAAATAAGATATAAAGAATAAAATAATGATGTTCGACTTATAAAGAATTACTGCAAAGCGAATTAAAAATTTGCAGGAAAAATACTGATTCCAGAAAATAAAAGCGGTACAGGATTAAGAAAATTACTCTAAATATCCATTATTTCATTAAATTGATTTACAACCTTGTTTACTTGAAATGTCACTTTTAACGTATAACCCTCAACAAAATAGTTTTAACTTAATTCATGTTTACAGGTTTGAATTTTTGACCCAACGCGTTAAATGAATACAGAATTTGAGACCATTAATCCAGACTCTCCTTCATTACATCAATTCTTACATTTACCTACATATCTCATGGGGATGTGTCACTCAATAACAAAATTGTTGCTTAAACCCTTGTGTTCTATATTATTCAGGTTCTAATTGGGAATTTAAATTCATGATAAAAATTAACACTCTGTAAAAGTTGAAATTGTGAACATATAATTTTTTTTTTTTAATAAACACTATGCTTTACTTGACGAGTAATATTTTATCAGTCTATGAAAGCGGGTTATTTGAAAGTGTGCACCATGTGCATTGAGGTTATTTCGAATATTAGAAATACTAAGGGTTCATTCCTTGTATTGCACATGGTAGATCTCCTTAGCTGAAGGTTGGCTTCCTATTTCGGTATTTTTGGTTATGAATACTTCTTGTTTGAAGTAGGTCGGTTTTTGGTCTTTGAAATGTTTCGGTTTTAATGCTGCTGATGAGAGGTAACTCCTTGAAATGCGTCGTATACAGCATAGTATAAATTTCCTATATCTAATATTAGTATCTTTGGATTGTTATTTTATTATTTAGACTGAAAACAAAATTACAGCCAATCCTTATAATTTAATTCAAACTGTTGTTTTGATGTCTAAAACGTCATGAACGTTGGGATCCCCTTTAATGACGTCATAGCAGAGAAGAATATTTAGTCTATGATATCACACAATGGATATGATAGAAGAAGAAAAAATGACCAAGCAAATGACGCGTTACATCCAATATGAAATCATTTGGTAATATCACTCACTTTTCTTTTTTATTTTGTGTGCTTGTGGTTGTTCATTTGCCTTCTCGGGTTTGTCTGTCCAATGGAATACGTTTTTTATTGCTCCTTAGGTATATTTGTCCTTTTTATCAACGAAACCAGTGAAGGAGCATTTATTTCTCTAGATAAAGCCGAATAGAAATCGTACTGTCACAGACCTGAATACCCAACTTGGCAGTCGCAATCTCGTGTCGTTTCTCTAGTAGATACACATGTTCAAATGTTATCACAAGCATTGTTGTCACATACATATGCTTAATATATAATTAGGAATAGTAGATTAGTTTATTCCGTCATTTAACAAAAAATTTGAGATAAGACTATTTAGAAAGTTTGTGTAATTCCAACTTCGAAAAAGTATTAGACTCGGGATTGTATCCATTAGGTATGTTACCAAAGGGAGACAAAGAGTACCATTGCTTGAAAATTCAGCACTAGTAGCAAAACTCTGATCTTAAACGGACATTGCTTCCGACTGTCATGATTTTCATTATTTTTGAAAGTTCAGAAAAAGTCTAAAATATATTGCCCTACAGTCAATCGATAGGAGGAAAAACGGATATACCGAGTAAAAATAGTTCAGAATGAATAATATAATGTTTAACTTTACCTTTTCAGAACATATCTTAATCTGTCATTACCGCTGTGGATTGATTGTAAGATAACATGTCTTGATGTTTATTATCCTTTCATCTTGAACGTAGTAAATAAAATAACTGACTGCATTTCTGCTTGATAAAATTAAAAGTTTTGTTTAAAATAAAACAGGTTCAACTAATACTGAAAGTGCTAAAAAGCTTTTTAAAATCAGATATGAAACCAATGGATAAATGATTTGTCGGCAAACAAAATAAAAGACTTACAGTCACACTGCGGACCTGAATATCCTATTGCACAGGCACAATCAAAAGCAAAGCTTCCAGATGGTGTACAGGTTCCATTATTGAAACAATGGTTACTGTCACATACGAAGACTTAGTGAAAATAAATAAATGATAATTTGTGAATAAATAAAAATTAAAACAAACAATTGGAAAGAACTTCAAAAAGCTCTGAGATAACTAGATACAAGAGCTACATCAGACCACTTTCATGACTTAAATTGGGGAAAAAATGAATACATTTCCTCTAAGGTTCATTACAGAAATGCACTATGTGGCTATATGTTGACAAAAAATTTGAAGTACATGTTTATGTCTACATGGTCGTCTCTTTAGCAGTTTAGGATAATTAGTTTTAATTGATCAGATTTCAAAGCTGTAGCGATCGCACACTCCCCCCTATATAATATCTCTGTCTTAGTTTACGACTTAGAGTACATTTTGATGTTGTTTATAGAACTGTTTTCATAAGAAGGAGTGTATCCTTTTGAATCTACCAAAATCCCTCCGAATTGACTATGGCCACTTTTGAAAAATGCTGGCTACTGCATTGGAGTTTATATTACTATGTCATGTCTTTAATTCAAAAATCAATTAACCTGACTGGATACATCATAAGCACAATTTTGTTGGGACATGTCCTCCTGCTTCTTGTTTAATTTAGATTAATTTCTTAAATTTTCATCTTATAGATGAATAAATTATTGGAAATGGCTGTGTATGGCACAATTAATTGCTGTGATTGTATTAAATGAAGATCCATTGGTCCAATACCGCAGCTGATGAATCAACCCAATTAGACTAATAATTCAGTGCTGGTTAGGGTAAACAGATGTTCAAGTCTTGAGTGCAAAATTACCTGTGGTCTAAAGTAATAAAAGTTTAAAAACATTAGAGGCATACTCAAAGCTCCATACTTTGTTGATTTTATAAATCTACAAATCAAAAGTGTTCAAGTATTTTTTTATATTTTTTTTTATTTTCCTTTTTTTTGAAATCGAGTGTCCTGATGAGAAATTATATAAAATATTGCAAAATTAAATGATTAAAATTGGTTTGATTGTAGATATACAAAATAATAATAACTTATAAGTTTATATAAATAGTCCGTTCATAGCCTTGGAACTCAGAGTTAGGAAGTAGACATTATATTTGGTATGTAGATGTATATTGATGAACCAGTGTGTCATGTGTCATCAATTCATGACCAATATTCGATCTTGAATTTAGAACTCGGATCCAAATATTAAATTTTGTTGCAAAAAACTTATTGGGATCATAACTTTTTTGTTCTTTTAGATAGACTTGTGAAATTTGGTACAAAGATATATATTGATGGTGCAATCTTACTAAAGGGTCTCCGGCTGTGTGGTCTAGCTAGTTCAACTAATAATGCTCCCTGGTGTATCAACACTGGGGTTGGGAGTGTAGTTCTCCCCATAATTGTGTGCTTGACTCCAACTTTAATTGACAAGATTTGTCAGTTTAATAGGTCAAAAGATGATTGGTTAATTTTTGACACTCAAGTTTATTTCACATATAGAAACATGTAATTGTCTAATCGTGTTGAAAAGGGCACACAGAACATCACGAATGCCTATGACAGGGCACTTATCTCACCTCTGTTTTTCAAGGGATGCATGTTGATTTTTTTGTTTGTTTTATGTGTAAAATTTTGATTTTGACCATTTTGTTCAACTTTATTATTGTGTGTTTTTGCAAGTTTTAGTCCTGCTGAAGGTGGATAAGTTAAATCCAGGACTGAGGTGAGCGATACAGGCTTTTCAGAGCCTCTACAGTAGTTTAATATTTGTTAGTACCCAAAATAAAAAAATCAATATCATTATTATTACATTTCCTCTATCTGTAATCATTTTTTTTATATTTAATATCATATTAAATTTCAAATAAAAATCACTTTAATTGAACAGGTTATTAGTGAACGGACATGTTTAAATTATCTCTCAGTGTGATGCAAAGTTTCCTTAAACGAATAGGATTGAAATTAAACGGGATTTATTTGGCTTCAAAATTCAGTGTCTAATTTTGAATAATAATTATTTTATCATAGTTACTGGACTTTCATTTTAACTTTTTTTTACATAATAAATATGTGTCTCAATTTTATTTTTTTTTAACCTTTTCTTCTGCTAAGTCATTGTGTTTATACTTCTACAATGTTTGATGGAAAATAATGACTAGCTGTAGATAATTTATTTAATTTAGTTTGTGTAAGGTGTTAAAACATTGACATACAAAATATATGATAACAAAACTTTAAAAAAAGATCTTAAATTTATGCTATAAAGGTTATTAAGTGTTTTTTAATGAATTAAATGGTAATTCATTTCCCATAGTATTGATATAAGGAAAAAAGAGTTATCTCCCTTAGACTATAATATTTTCTTTCATATAATTAGAAACTAATGATTTTACAGTTGTTTTCTTTATATTTAAAATATGATTTATGATGTGATGGAACAAAGACATTCTCGCTATACTACAAATTTCTGATTAAATAGAATTTTCCTTTGTTTTTTCATATTGTTCTTTGGACACCATATTCTTAATCCAAAAATTACAATAAAAGATATTTGTCACTGAACTTGATTTCCAGCTTCAGACAGAGTAAAATTCTGTCATTACTTGGTATTGATTATATATAGGTATTAAGTATGATATTTGGGAAATGAGTAATTTTATTAAAACTAACCACTATTACAGAATTTTGAAAGGACTTTTAAATAAAAGAATGTGTGTAAAACACTTTAAGAAAATTAAAGTATAATTCATGTTTTTTCATATGTGATTCAATTTTAAATGTCATCATCTAATATTTATAAAACTATGTATTTTATATGAACTCAATAATTTGTAGCTGTATAAGGTACCAGGAAAAATTTATCAGTGGATTGGGATTGGTGCAAAAAGCCATGGAAAAAACACTGGGACATCTATTTTTCTCATTCTTGCAACATATGGGACATAAAAAAATTCATTACTATATTCTTACAAATTTGCATAAAACAATTTTCTTTGAAGGAAATATGAACCTTACTGCCTATGAAACATTAACACTTTTGGAATTCCTGTATTTTTGTCATGTATTAAAAGTTTTTTCTCCACATTTTCAATTATTTAATCAACATGGTATCTTTTATGGTATCAGTACATAATATAAGCAAGGTTTTCAAAAAATTATATGAGTCACGATATAAATTTCTACATATTAGAATAAATTTAATACTTGGCAGATTATGTGTATGAATTGCTCTGTTTTGCCAAAACCTGAAGGATACATTTGTGATTATTTTCAATTCTTTTATCTAAACTGAATGCTATCTTGTATCAAATTTATAATGGGATGTGTTCTTTTATTTTAATTTATACAGAGGGATGAAGACTTTTTCAAATTCAAACAGTAAAACTGATTTCCACTGATCCCAATCCCTGATAAATTTTGCCCGGTCCCTAATGTTATGGAATAATCGTCATCGTATGTCTGTGCAAATCAAGTTTGTATGAAATAACTTGAAAATGTTTTGTTGGAACTGTATGAAATTTTTGTTTGTTTTGTGCCCTACTTGCGAAAGGTATTGAATTAACTCTTATGACTCCAGAGATGCATGTATATGGGGACAAATAGGGGAAATCTTGAATTCAGTTTTTCGACCAAATGAGCACAACTCGTGCATCAAAATTATTACCAAAGAATTATATTTCAATATAATTTATTAGCAAAAAGTTGTCTCTGCAGTGTGTAGTTTTATAAAAAAGTATGTTACTATGCAATACCTGCCAGTTGAGCAGAGTGATACAGTTTAGTTGGAACTACAAGTAATATTGATCAGCTGATTACAGTAACTCGTATGCATTATGTCTAAAAAAAGTAAATTCCTAAAATGTTGGCCTTTAACAACACCTTACCTTACTTCCTTAGCTTATGATGAATTTACATTAAAAGATAAGAGGGCAGCCATTTGATTTTCTTTGGGGGGGGGGGGGGGGGGGCAGGATTAAATGTTTGATTCTAGAATAGTAAATGGAGACGGGGGATGTGTCAAAGATCCTGCCTATTTTTTCTTCAAAATTTTTGTCCTGGATTTCTTTTTGCCACTATTTCAGCCTAAATTCTTTTTTACGTTTCCTGATTGATACAGGTCTCGCATTTTTTCACATCTAAAGTGATCCTGTCTTTTTAATTTGTCAAAATACACCCCCCTCTAAAACCAAATAGTTGCTCCCTAATATTTAAATAGCGACTCAATTTTAACTACATTGTCGCTGTTTGCTGTTCTAATAGGTGAAATATAGATTGTACCTTTGTAAGTTTTTCTTAATATCTGTTTGTTTTTAATTCAATATCATGATTCCAGAAATGTACAGTTGATTAAGCCAAGACTACAGTAGAGGTAAAGGAATGCAAGGGATTGGTAATAAGGCTATGGGTTCAGATGCTCAAAAGTCTCCCCCTATACCTAGGCCCAAAAAATGAATTGTCTTGACCTTTGTTTGCTTTAGAGGGTAAAATATCCTTTATAGTCATGTTAATTTTTTAAATGATTGTTTTAGAAAATTTAACTGATCTAGCCCAAAATATAAGATTAAGGAACAAGAAGTAAAAAAAAAACTTTCTGACATATACAGTGAAGATAAGGTCTGCATATACTTGAGATTTTGCTCATTCATCTCATTTAATTTAAATAAAAACTTTTAAAATTGCAAGTTATTCTTTTAAACCCCCCCCCCCCCCCCCCCCGAAAAAAATACAATAAATAAATTAGACAAAAGGGTTTTTTCAAATTAAATGCTTTCAGGATTCTAGGTTTAGGGTTACTGTAGAGTGTAGAATCAAAGATGTGAATGGTTTTATCTGTATGACCTTATTAGTACTTGAATGAAGCACATTGTCGTTGTTGTGTGTTGTGATTAAAAAAAAAACATTGTTTCATTTCAACTTTGAATACCTGTACAGTTTTCATATTTTTTCCCTCATGATATAGTTATAACATAAGCACTTGTGTAAATGTTGTTCAAAAATTGCGAAAAAATCGTCTGCTGTATTGTTTATGTGTCTCTTGTTTTATCCTATGAGTAAGAAATGGTCAAAGATTTCCGGGAATGTATGATTTTACAGTACCTGGTATATCAGCTAATGTAAGAAATCTATTTCAGTATCGTTTTCTACATCACAAAACTAACAAATCATATTTTCTCTACCTTTCAAGGGTTGTTAAAGCTGTTTGGAACTTCTAATCATTGTCAGAAAATTGCCGGTTGGTACATGTGGTACTTTTTACATTTTCACTCTTCTTTTATTGACCGTTATCGAGATATTCCGAAAATATCAAAGTTGTAAAAAACAATAAGCGCACGTGCTTGCTCCCTAGAAACGACTTCCGTTAAAAACATGTCGGAAATAAACATTGGAAAGCGCCGTAAACGACGACTGAAGTGGCCATACGACCAAGAGAAAGATAGTAGGAAGGAATAAATGTTGCAGTTAGGCTCAACCAAACTTTTCTAGAAGGTGTCCATCTGCAGTCAACGCGGTAGGTGATATTTACGAATATGACGAAACACCTCATTACAAAAAACTTGACACAGACTATAAATCATTCATCCAAAGCTTTTCAAATTATAATATATTGTTCCCGCTGATAAAATGGGGATACATTTTGACTTTTACCACTCTGGAGTTACTGTCCTTGATTAATTGCAAAATGCCACTTTTTGTCGTTTCCGTTCAATAAAAGATAAACCGATCAAGCAATGCTTTTCAAATTATAATATTTTGCTCCAGATCATAAAACGGAGGTCAAGTTTTATATTGGCAATTTTAACTTTTACCGCTCCGGAGTAACGGTTCTTGATTTATTGGAAAATGACACTTTTTGTCGTTTCTCTGCAATAACAGATTAATCGATCGAGCAGTGCTTTTCAAACTATAATATGTTGTTACCGATGATAATATGGACGTCATGTTCGATATTGACCATTTTCAATTAACCGCTCCGGTGTTACGGGATTTGATTAATTGGAAAATGACACATTTTGTCGTTTCCGTGCAATAACATTTGAACCGATCAAGCAATGCTTTTCAAATTTTAATATGTTGCTCCAGATCATAAAACGGAGGTCAAGTTTAATACTGGCCATTTCACTTTTACCGCTCTGGAGTTACGGTCCTTGATTGACTGGAAAATGACACTTTTTATCGTTTCTGTGTAATAACAGATAAATCGATCAAGCAGTGCTTTTCAAATTATAATATGCTGTTCCCGATGATAATATGGACGTCAAGTTCGATATTGACCATTTTCAATTTACCACTCCGGAGTTACTGTCCTTGATTAATTGGAAAATGGTACTTATTGTCGTTTCCGTGCAACAACAGATGACTGAGCTGATGAAGCCCGTGGGATATGTATAGTTTTGCACTATGTGTTTTATTATTTTAAATTTCATGCCAAATAATCAGACTTAAGTTCTTTCACATAGAACTTCAACTTCCAGTACATTTCTTTTGTGGATGCATAAAGGTATGAAAAATTAACTTTTACACATTATATAACAATAAAAACAATCAATAATAACAAATTATCAGGTGAAATATTGATCAGCTACTTGATGGTTTTCAAAAACCGGATGGGCGGTTTTATTTCTAAAGCTAATGTCAACAAAATGCGAATGGAATATTGTGCTTATTTAAATATCATGATTATTCAATCTGATTACACTACTTATATACGGTTACTTAAATGTCTGTGTTGTGACATTGGCTTTTACTTATTCCGTGATTCAAGATAATTATTTTCAATATTATATATCATTACCATTACATACTGCATTATCACAGCCTTTGTAATGAGTTTCTCATCATTTCAACTTTCAAACATGTCAATTCATTACTTCAGATAATGATATTGATCATGAAAATAAAATAAAAAGTTAATGTAAAACGAAATATTTAAAATACAATCTTACATTCACAAAATTCAAAAAAAGAACTGCGGAAGACACACACAGGTAAAGTTGGCACCGAGGAAAACACATTGTCCATTATTCAGTGACGGTCCACCATTGCATGACTACAAGAACATTATTAGCAAATGGTAAATATATAACCTTTCAAAGATGTTAGACTTTATAACTATTCCAAAGAGACGCGTGTTCTATATATTGTTCATTATCACATCTACTGTGTGTCCAAACAATTCAAGACCGGCTTTCTAGAGATAAACTCGTCGACTAGCTACAATATTTTGACCGTCATACATACTATTGGACACACAACTTTCATTTGTCCAACAACGTCACATACTTGTGGTGATGACAGAAGTGAAGTAACAAATCTACATTGTAAAATGTTCAGATCAATTTCGATTCAAATTTTAGATTTACGGAGGACATCTGAGGCAAATTCTTTGACGTCATAGTTTTTTTATATTTCTAAGTCACAATTTTATTAAAAATCATTATCTAATCATGTTAACATGTAACTGTTAGCATTTATATTGTCTCAATAAAGATTTTATGTTATTTTTCCCGAACAAAAACGACTCTCAGTTTATATGAGCCATTATCTGTTTCTGACATGATAAATGTGCAGAATTAAAAATCTGTAAATTGCATATGCACAACACCAACAAT
This sequence comes from Mytilisepta virgata, assembly GCA_028015205.1. Classification (NCBI taxonomy): domain Eukaryota; kingdom Metazoa; phylum Mollusca; class Bivalvia; order Mytilida; family Mytilidae; genus Mytilisepta; species Mytilisepta virgata. The sequence goes on from CM051512.1 coordinate 33,428,740, forward strand.
GATTGTAACACATCTTTTCCTGCTGGTGTTGCACCATGAAAAGCATACTTGACGTAACTTTATTATCAGCAATATCATTTCTACTTGTCATTAAAATGTTAAATTTTATACTGATCTTACAGGCTTTCGCGGAATTTTTTTTTAAACTCTTCGATCGCTCACACAAACTTTTAGTTTGACCATCTTACGATAAAATCAGTTGCAGGATAGAAACTATTGTATATGTCTCATGATTTTCTAAGTCATTATATATATTTTTTCAGTTCTTTATCCCTCTATCCCATAACGTTTTAGTATACCCTCATTCCTTTTATCAATGATTTATCTTGTTTTTTTTCCTCCAGATAAACGACCAAGCCATACATCATGAAACATAATAGTAAAAGCCACTAACATTTTCAACATTATTTTCTCCTTGACTTACTTTCACATAACATTCCAGAAATTCCACCCGGGCATTCACATACAAATTCATCTTTGATTAATTTCTGTACAGTTTCCATTATTAAAGCAAGGGTTGTAATGACAAGGCGGGTCATCATCTTTCAAATGGTGTAGCAGCAAGTAAATCAAAAGCCCAATTAACAAGAACACTAACAATTGTATGTATTATAGATACAATGGATACGCGTTGGTTCTTGAAAAAGAAACCATGAGCCCGGAGGGCGAATGGTTTGTTTTTCATGAACTAAAGTTTATCCATTGTATCTCTTATTTAAACTATTGTTATGGTGGCTTTTCCCAATTACCTTTCCTTTCTTAATTAGACCCTATTATGTGTGAGCTAAAATTAACTTAATTCTATAGACTACTATTCAATTAGATATATATATATAGTCACGTTGATGATTTTAATGGTAAATGAAAATTAATACAAAACCCTATGAACTTACAATTCAGAAATTTGTCCATTATTGACAAAATAAAGCATAGTCGAAATAATTTTTATAGTAAAACATAATGTTACTGAAAGAAAACACTATTTTAGATCCACTCGATTTACACTTTTTATATTTTAAAAATATGTTAAAATATGCAGCGAATCAGATGCAATTGCCATAAACATCAACATAACGATGTTCAAATTTTTTTATTGAATTATATGAAATTGTCGATAATAATCAAATTAAAAAATAATGATCTTTTCTTATTACTAAATTATATCAATGAAAACACAAAGATTTAGAAAAAAGGTAACGCCGAAACAGAGATTCGAACTATGTCTACAAGTGTTACTCTCAACTTATCCTAACTTTGCGGCTACCATCTTACACTGTACAAACGTCGTTTTTAAATATATAAAGGCAAAAGCCCTATGTATATATTGTACCGTATCATATTGATATATGTAAAAACGACTTATAAATATCCGATTGGTAGCCGAGAGGTTTCGTCGATGTGTTCTTGAACTATGACACATAATTCACTTCAAGGAGGGAGTTCGAACCCCAGTCACGACAAATAAAAATTTGCAAAAGTCAAAGGTAAGTTTTTAATACCAGGTGTGAACAGAAATCAGTAAATTATCCAATTCAAACATAATGAAATTAAGTACACAAAGGGAACTATTGAATATAATTTGATTACTTCATTTCAGTGACGGATTAAAGAAGCGTTGATTCTAGAAAAAGAAACCACGGTAAATGAATAGGCTGACGTCACAGCAGTGGTTTAATCTTATTGAATCGTTTGTACTCATTTGTACTAATGTATATGCATTGTTTTCTTTTCTCATTTTTTTTTCATTAATTCCTATATTATTTTCTACTTGATTCAAAATTTTAAAGATGTTACCTAGTTGAAAAACAAATCTAAATCATTAAGAAAGAACAGCGCTTGAGAACAATACAAAAGTTCAATCGACTATATATTTTTCTCAAACTGTAATCACATCAGGTCACACAACAATGCCAATGCTAATAATTTGTACTAATGAATATGCATTGTTTACTTTTCTCCTTTTTTGATTTAGTCCTCTATAATTTTCCATTTGAATCAACATTTAAAAAATATTGCATAGTTAAGAAACAAATCTTTTTGATTTTGTGTCTGATGTTCCTTGTTTCGTTTTTTTTTCATTTATGTCGAAGGTCGAAGTGTTAGTTTGGTCCTCTTTGTTTATTCTCCGCAATTATTACAGTGGAATTAGAGAGTAGGAAACGCGATAGCTTGTTTATTCGACATGCAAAAAGAAATATAACTAAAGTATATAAACAGGTGCTAGGTCCATCATGGATTCTTTTTCAGATAATGAAAATCATTAAAGACGCTGTTTGGCTTAGAATTTTGCCTTGTATTGATTTTGTGTCAAGAGTTAAACCACCTTTTTCATTTTGTCACATTATCTGTATTAGTTGTCAACTTCCGCCCATGCTAATGATAATTTTGTTTTATAATGTTACAGAAGACCTCGTAAATACAATATACTTGTGTCTCATCCTTGAATAAATAAACTATGTGAAAACTAAGCAAATAAAATAATTTCAGAAAAGCTTAAAGTCAAATTAAAACAGAAACCCAAAATGTCATAATTTATATTCCAAAATGAACAAACGCTTTAATCAAATAGAGCATGTTGTGGATACCTTTACTCTGAAAGATCTTTTTTTACCTGTGACCGTTCAAGGTATCAAGAAGATTAATAATATTTTATATTAATTAATTAACGGGAAAATCAGTTCACTTATTAAAATTAAAAGTAATTATGAGACTTTGAAACACATACATCCCACAGAGAGATTGTACGAAAATCGATTTTTGTATGTAAAGTATATTCTAATAAAATATTTATTTAAAGTTGTATCATATGGCCTATTATACCGGAATATAATTGACCTAGCTAACTGAAATTTGCATGGCATATGGAGTTTTCTTATAACTATCATTTTAGCCAGTACTTTTGTCCTGGCATGATTCATTACACAAATGCCTTAAAAATTTTCCGTTCAAAATTTGCCAAAAATTACCAGAAATTTCTAAGGCTCTTCCTTTTGATGAAGAGGTAACCCTTGGCTGAGTTTGGATACCGGTTCGCTTTAATTGTTTTGATTTTTGATGGTTGTGCTTATTAATTCATCATTTTATCTTTAACGGGTTTTCCAATATTTTGATCTCGAGCACTGCTGATGAGTTTACTTTTTGCCTCTTGTCAAGCTTGCGTGTCTGGACTGTCAAACGTCGTGATATAAGATTTCTTTAAAATTCTGTTAAAGTCACTTTAAGCTCCATAACCTCAAATCTTAATTTTGCTGTCTTCATATGCATGTACATGTACTATACATGTAGCTCCTTTAAACATAATCAAATAAAAAAGGAAGGGAATTTATCTAAACGGGAGATCTGCAGCCAGAATTTAAAAATATTAAAATATTACCATTGTACGCATCGCAGTTTTGTCTATGTTTTGAGGTATTTTCCGTTTATTTTTAAAAGTAGACAGAACAAAACAAATTTAGCAGACAGAACAAAAAAATAACCTATGAAATTATCAGTTTTATTACTGCTATATGTGGTTATTGCATGAATTTTAGTGAATATTGTCCCGAACAGATTTTATCTTTATATTGCACAAATTTGCAAATGCAAAATGAGGTAATGCAGTAGACACTATTCAACCGTATTCAAGCAATTTCTATTTATCTCATCTGGCCTATAGCAAAAGTATAGACCATGTGAACTTATGTCACAACTTTGCGTCAAGCTCATCCGTCTTCCGTAAACTGTTCATATTGTGATCATTTATGGAAAATCCTCTATCAAGTATCCACCTTTGGTTCCGATTGGATAAACAACATGGCGGCTAGGGGCCATCTTTGATTTTGATTGGCCAATTTAGAAAAAATCTCCCCTGAAACTACATTATGAAATGTTTTTGAAACTGCAGGATTGATAACGACAATACCCCTTTACAAACAATTAAATTTTGGTTGAGATTCCTCCGCTCAACCGATAGCATCTATGGAAACTTTGAAAAGCCGCATCGGCTTTTCAAAGTTTCCATTGAAACTATATGGGAAAGGACATTTTTGTCATTGCTTAGGAATTAATGGGCAGAATGAACCACAGTTGGCGGGAATAATGTATGGAAGGACCTTTACAAACTGTCCATCTTCGGTTTCAGTTGTATAAACAACATCACCGCCAGATATTCGATTTTGATTGGCCAATTTTCAAAAATCTTCTCATTAAAGTCCATAATGAAATGTTTTGAAACTTTGCAGGATTGATGATAACAATAACCTCTACAAACTATCAAATTTTGGTTGAGATTCGTCTGCTCAACCGATGGCTGCGGCTAAGTTTCCATTGAAACCATATGCAAAAGGACTTTTTGTCATTTGCTTAGGAACTAATGGGCAGATTGAAACCACAGTTGGCAGGAAGTTTGTACGGAATGATCTGTACAAACGTTCCACCTTTGGTTCTGGCTGGATGAACAACATGACCAATTTTCAAGAATCTTCTCCTCTGAAACTGAAGTAATTGTAACCTATTTTGGCAGGAGTCTCATACGGAAGGACAGATTCAAATGATTCACCTTTTTTAGATCAAAAGTCATATATCAAGTTTACCTTGACATTGCATGTTTCTTTTTAAAACAGCCTTGTGGATACAAAAGAGCTTACATTTTAAAATGGGCTAATAAAAGCCACGTGAGCGATACAGGCTCAAGTGAGTCTCTAGTTTATTATAGTAATAAATATTTTCTACTATTTGCAATTTCTGTTGAGATGATTAAGCAATATATGAAATAAATGACTTATTGAACTAGTGCAAATATGAACGCGATAAAACTCTTACTTGCACTATTTAAAAATATGAATTCAGTTCTAAATCTGTGAAATATTTCAATGGCTCTTTTAGAAGAGGTCTTAGATTTGTTCTCATTTACATTATACTGATTTATATTGTTCAAATAGGCTTGTTAGTGGGTGTTTGTTCCTTTAACATATGTTTAAATATGCATTTTCAATAAAACAGAGAACTGAAATGCACAATCATTTTCCATTTAAATCAAATGGAAAATATTTATTACTATATACATGTAATAATACATAAAAGAGTTACTCTTAAATAATTAAGACAGAACTGTGTTTGAGAACAATATAAAAGCTCTAGGGGCTATATATTTTTTCTCAAACTGTAATAACATCCGGTCACACAACATTACCAATGCAAATTATAACTAAAAATAAAAGAAAATTGTTTATAACTACATCCGGTAGAACAAAATTTCTTTGTGCAAAAATAAACATGTAATAAATTCCAATTATAATTCAGAAACGTTACTGTAGAATTAATGAAAATAACCTTACTAGTTTTTAAAGATAATGTATGTAAAGAAAACAAACACAATTAAATACAAATGTAACAAATATTTATTATTTAACGAACAATAGTCTATTCATTGATGTCAATGAAATGGTACATGTAACAAGAAGGGGTCAGTGAGACAATAAAACAAAATATACCCGATAAAACATTAGTTCATTGATCGGTAGGTTTTAGGCGATAATCATCAATTTCAGGAAAAGCTGAGCAGATATCAATGAATTGTTATAATAAACAAATTAATACCAAGTTCTCTCAGTTTTGAGATTTAATTATAGGTGTTATCAAATAATAATATATGATTCAATAACTAAAAGTATAACAGATAAAGTTTTTGAATATTTATATGTGATTCATGCTTGTTCACGCAGCACATTTGCGGATATCTAGAATGTTTTTATTCTGGTCGAAGATACGACACGTGCAGGATATGAACTGGCAGTAAGATGTTATTAATTTGATTGATTGATTGAAAATTTGTTAACGACGAGCTGGCGATATTGTAGCCAATATCACGGCGAGACTAAGTTGAATGGAACTGGTTAAAATTGCACACAGCATCTAAAACCAATACACTATTTACAAGTGAAATAAACGTTCTAAAACATTTACAATATCACAGACATAAAAAATATCATAGAAACGCAATCAGACAACTACAATCATTGAAATAAAATCAGTTAAAACATATAACAGATTAAAATTCTGGATAAGTACTATAATCAGGAATACAGCCATACAGTATACGGCACTGACATATTAGTAATGGGGTCGTCTAAAGCATCCTTCGCTATCCTATCTACAACTGTGTTTCGTCTTATACCAATATGATTTGGTATCCTGATAAAGATTATTTGTTTACCCGTATGGGCAAGCCTTTTATAGAATTCAATTATATGTGAAATTAAAGGGCTTTTATTCTTTGACTTTCTATAGCCAATAAACATGAAAGAGAATCTGAACAAATTAGAAAGTTTTGTTTATCAGAAGATCTAGTGAATTTCAAGGCAAGAATAATAGCTGTAAATATAGAACTGGAAGATGGAAGGCGGATGGTTGCTGTGTTGTTAATTTGAGATATAATTATCAATACATATGTTACTTTGGTTGAAATTTTTTTACATGTATTTAGAGGTTTATCTTGGAATTCCAGTTTCAAAATATTTTCAGAATGTTCGTTATCATGACCTGATATTGTCTATAAAACATCGCTATTTGATGTTTTCAGATCACTTTCGTCTCATTTTGAAATCTTATTATAAAAGAGGTCCAAGAACGTTTTTTTTAAAGAATACAATTTTCTATTTTTCAGTGCTACATGTACGTCTTTCACATCTTATACCCTTTGGTATGTAAGTTTATTACCATGTGGGGTGTGTCATATATCATTATAGCCTTCATTTGACCTTGACCACTTACCTCAAGGTCAAATTATAGTATTTCCTTGTCCGGATTGTAACTTTTTTGTCTTTTGACTTACGCTTATACTCTTCGATATGTAGGTGTATTACCATGAATGTGTTTCGCGTACCATTTTAACATTCATTTGACCTAGACCTTTGACCTCAAGGTCAAAATATGGTATATCCTTGTTTGAGTTGTAACTTTTTGTCTTTTGACCTAGGCTTATACCCTTTGGTATGTAGGTGTATTACTATGATGGTGTGTGTCACGTACCAGTATTACCTTTATTTGACCTAGACCTTTGACCTCAAGGTCAAATTATGATTAAAATTATAGTATTTTCTTCGGGTTGTGTTTTTTTGTCTTTTGACATATGCTTATACTGTTTGGTATATAAGTATATCATCATGTTGCAATGTGTCGCATACCACCAGGACCTCCGTATGACTCCGACCTCAACGTCAAATTTTTACTAAAATTGGAGTATTTTCTTGTTTTTTGACTTAAAACTGCCCTTTCATATATTGGTGCATCACCATTAGGCAGTGTTGCATACCATGTGACCTTTGACGTCAAAGTCAACTCATACTAAAATAAAAGTACATGTATTTCCTTGTCCGGGTTATAATTTTTTTCTGCTGACTTAAGCTGATATCCTTTGGTATGTAGGTATATAACCATAATAACCTCCATGTTACCTTCACTTTTGACCTCAAGGACAAATCATGACTAAAATAAAAGTATTTCTTTGTGACAAAACAAGTTGAATGAAGTATATGTATAAAAACGAGGGGGGGAGGGGTGGGGTCAAATTTTCCTGCATAGGTCATAGCTTATGTTTTTTTTTTATATTAGAGGTAGACAAAATTGATCTAGAATAAAATGAAGGGGAGACATATGTTTTGGTTTACAAAAACAGTCCTACCTAGTTTCAAGACTATTACCGTCCTCACCAGGTCTTTGGTGATATTTTGAACAGTAAACATCTCTTATTATGTGTTTGTGATGAAGTCTATTCAGCCCATACGCTAAACCTTTAACTTTTGATTTGTTTGTTTTCGCGATTTGGTCATTGTATGTTGTTTTGGTCAGTTTATGCTTGTTTTTTAACCTTTATATCGTTAGACAGCTCACCCACCTTTCGTAACATGCGGAAACGATCAGTTTTGCAACATTTTTTTTATAAATTGCAAAATCTTATTTTTTATTGTTTATTTGATCCCTTAGTGTATAATTCAAGGATGTCACCTGTTGATTTGCTGATCTTGGTAATAGCCATGAAATTCAGTGTCAAATTGAACGAAAGAATGCCGTTTCTCCTTTTTACGTAGATATGTAAAGTCAAGAAATACTAAAGGGATATTCGAAGCAGGGGGAAATCGAAACAACTGACAACGAAGACATAACCAAAACAATACATGCATTACAATTAAAAACTAAAAACATATAAACAAGATGGACCCCATCAAAAAACGCGGGGGTAGACTCCGGTTCTCCGGAAGAGTAAGCAGTCTCTGCATCCCACAGGACACCCGCCATGCAGTCCATGTCAAATCCGCTATGAGGAAGGGATACTTGAATGGAACAGGCCTACTTTCATTTGGGAAACGGGTTTTTCATACCTGTCAACCAAGTCATGATGACGTCCATAAAACTTTAATAAGGATGACTCCAACTTAGGAGCAACATACCCGTGTCTGAGCAACTTTTCTGTCAGGAGCCGGGTTCATCCAGGAAGTAAATGTATATGTCACAAACTCTGGACTAACGTATGAGGGAAATATATACTCCATACGCCGGCGCTTCTGGAATATTGCCGCTAAAAAATGGGATGTTTACGATTGGAAAGTCAAAGTCATCCCGTTTGTCGTAAAGTTTTGTATTCACCCTTCTTCTGGTGCCAATTTCGAGGTGAAGGTCAAGATAAGATGCAGACTTGGCAGTGTCTGTTGTATCCTTAATTTCGAGCTCATTGTGATAGATGAGATGTAAGAAATTCCCAAAACATGAATTGTTGAGTGATAAAACATTATCTATGTAGCGGAAGCTGAAATTAAAGGCACAGGCTAACTTATATATCATTATATTTTTCTCTTATCTTATTAAATAATTTTGGCACTGGAATCTTAATTTTTTCTGTAACGGATCAGTTTACTGCAGATATCAAAATTTCATAATATATATATAACTAAATGACAAAGCGTACTACCGAGAAATAGACGAAAATATTGACGACAAAACAATGGGAAAAATTAAGTCTCTCGTTAACAAATATTCCAGCGGCTTAACAGAGAAAGAACAAGATTTCTGTTAAAATTTGACGTCAAAACAAGTAACTTTTATAAGTTGCCTAAAATTCATAAAAGTCAAGAAATACAAACGGCTATTTCTGAACAACAGGACAGTTATATTTCAGTGATGTCACCAGCGGACTTGAAATTTCGTCCAATAGTTGCCGGTCCACAATTTCCGACGCACCGTCTCAGTAACTTTGTGGATATTATTCTTAAACCGCTTTGTCATTATGTGCCTAGCTTTATAAGGGACGATTTAGAATTCTTGAACCATTTACCGGAACGAATTGAAGACCGCTGTATATTGGTGAGTTTCGATGTAACTAGTTTGTACACCAACATCCCTCACAAACTAGGAATTGAAGCATTACAATTTTGGCTACAAAAACATGGAAAAAATTATCTTGGAGTGTAATTCGTTCTATTTTAATGGTTTATTTACAAATATCTGGAACAGCGATGGGGACTAAAGTTGCGCCAACTTATGCGACTCTAGTTTGCGGATTTGTTGAACACAAAATGTACGATATGGTTGAAATCGAATTTGATAGAATACTTTCGACATACATTCGTGAGCAATGGAAGCGATTTCTAGACGACTGTTTTATTATATGGAACAAAACCGTTGATGAATTACAAGCCTTCCACATGCTCATAAACAACATTCACCCGTCCATCCAATTCACTATTGACATGAATGCAACTGAATTACCATTTCTAGATATTTTGATAATCAATACTGATGGAAAAATTTCGACTGACATTTATGACAAACCTACAGATACACATCAATACTTGGACTTTCAATCGTGCCATCCGTCACATGCCAAACGCAATATTCCGTTCTGTTTAGCAAGGCGAATTTGCACAATAGTTAGTGATGATGCAAAGCGAAACCAACGTTTAAGCGAACTCTCAGTATTCTTAAAGAGGCAAAATTATCCCACCAATCTTGTGGAGCACGGCATTGAAAAGGCTAAATCAATACCGATCGCTGATCTAAGAAGAACGGTCAATCGCGCAAATGACAGTGATATAATTCCATTCGTCAGTACGCACAATCCATGCAATCCAAATTTGTTTGATGTCATACGAACAAGTGTCCCAATTCTCCACAAAAATGAAGAACTCAAAACGCTTTTTCCTGTAAATTCTATGCTCAAAAGCAAACGACAACCAAGAAATCTAAAGAAGATTTTAACCAAAGCTCGATTTACAGGTGGAAATGAAAAACCGTTTACTGTTAAAAAATGTAAAGACAAACGATGTGGAATCTGCCCGAACATTTATGTGGGTGAAAAGCTGGAACTCTCAAACGGATTAACGATTAAACCGAACAGAGACATAGCATGCGACACAGAGAACTTGGTATACTGTGTATTATGTAATGGTTGCAGAGAATTTTACATCGGTCAAGCAGGGAACTGTTTACGAAAGAGGTTCACGGTTCACAGACAATAGATTAGGGACCCCGACACACGGCAGATAGATTTGAGTGAACATTTGGAAATTTGTGCTAATGGTACAAATTACTCAATTTTCCCATTCTACAAAGTGAACAAACCAATTAAGAGCTTAAGACTGGCTAAAGAGGCTCATTTTATAAAACTGTTTAAACCTAAGTTAAATAGTTCAATTTTAAATTGTGAACCTTATTTTAATATTGTACTTAATATATTACCCCCCTTTTCTATTATTATAACGTCACTAACGTCGCCGCAAACGACGTCGTTAAAGACATTTTATTCACATTCGCCTGAGGAGTGCCAGGGGGCATGAAATCGATAGCGGACTTTATGTGATTTTAAAGTGTATTACATAATGTTGTCTTTTGCAACGTTTTATTTTATTCTGATATAAATCTGTACACAAAAGAATTGAACTTTATTCTATATATATATAAATATTGAAAAGGTAAAGAATATCCACACAAGAATAGAATATATTAAAAACACAATTTCGGAAATGCAAAATCTATTAAAAGATTCATAGTTTTTCACACATATTATAAATAATTTTACATTGTTCTTCTCCTAGGGAGCATATAATACTGACGACGTTGTCAGTGGTAGCTAAACGTCATACAATATAAAGTGAAAGTAGCGCTACGACAACATTGCTAATTGCTAATGTAAATAAACGTCACAAATCAAAGTTAAAAATAGAAATACTTTCGAATATGAACGTAGCAAATATAAAATAAAAATAGAAATAGGAACACCTTATAGAAATGTCATTAGGCATTGAGTTTCGGTTTATACTTATTTATAAACATGGTCTCTTTATTTATTCGTTCTGGTTCTGTTGTTCCGTCTGACAACTTGTACATTGGGAATAATCTGAAATTTCCTTTTCCACATACGTCTAAGTGTCCGCTTAATTGTATTTGGCGTGTACTCGGATCTCGTATTTGTTGACGATGTACTGTCATTCGATGGCGTAGACACATTCCAGTTTGTCCAATATAGTTTTTGCCGCATCCATCACAAGTCATGACATATATTAAATTTTCCGATGCACATGAGAAATCATTTTTAACTTTAAATACTTGACCAGATTTAAAAGTAAAAGTTTCTTCTTCAATTAAATTGGGACATATCCCACATTTCTTCTCAAAATAAACTTGGGGGAGTTCTGCTAGCTGCTTTAGACCTGCTCTAGAATAGAATCCTGACTGCTCTAGAACAGAATCTTGACCGATTCTGGCTGCTCTAAGCTGTCATGGTCAATAACAGCTCTAACCTGCCATGGTATAGAACAGTTCTATAACCATTCATAGTCTAGAACAGTTGTAGTAACAGTCAGGGCTTAGAATAAATAAGAAGGTTCAGTAAAGTCTTTTTGTAACACCATAAATAAAAATACCACACTGAAATAGAGCTGATGATCAAGTGTGGACCAGGACTATTTTGATTCATGACCAGAGCTGTTCTTAAAGGCAGTCGTGGACCAGAGCTGTTCTACTCCTGTCCAGAATTGTTCTTGACCGGAGCTGTTCTTCTACGTGACTGCGTTAAGTTAACTTAGACGAGGAGTTATGACTGGTCAAAACTGTACAATATGGATATATGTTTATATTTTGAGTCAACTGTTAATTTTTAACAGCTAATTTACCAACTTAATTTAGTAATTTTCAGGGCTTGTTATTTTATTCTTGATTAGGTTTATTTTTTTTGTAAATCCTGGAATGTCTTCCTATTCTTTACGTCGCTTTCAATTGCTTAATATACTGTCGTTGTCACAAATTTAACAGAAGAGTTGACAAGTTACCCTCTCCACATTCGTAATAATATATTTTAAGTATCAATTTCGGTCCATTGTCGGAATACTAGTAATAACCTAGGATACTATTAGTCCACCAGCAGCAGAATTGACTCAGGGGCAATATACATTCTTTGATACTAATTTAACCTCTTCACATCTGCCGTTCAGATCAGTAGCTTTTCAAAATTCATGTTAATATCTAATTTGGAATTTAGTATTATTTCAGTATGAACACAACGCATACAGATTTACAGTGTGTTTGTTTTGGTCTTCGTAGATTTAATGGAAATTGGCCCTGCTTTGGCAGCCAGTTTAATTGAATTTTACAGGTAGATTAAAGTAGATGTAGAAATACATACATTTGAATCACGAACTATTAAATCCACCTTACGTTTATACTGATATTAACGAATATAATCTGATATAATGAATAAAAGAAAGGCCAGCAATGACATATCAATTAACCAAAGCAAACCAACAGACTACGGACCAAAAACATTATAAAAGAACACAAAACAAGAACTTATAATGTGAGTATATTAGAATTTCAAACGCAAGTACTAGCAAAATTGATTAGAATCATGAAAATGGCGACCACTAGTCTGTTGGTAAACTGGAGAGTTTGGTCATCGTTAATAAAGATTTGAAGACTGTTAATGTCCGATACGATGATTATACATTGTCCATCTTTACCATGCTGAACTGAATTTTATAATGAATGACAACATGACTTGATTTGATCTTGTTACATGTTGTCATCTTGGAGGAGAGGTGAGGGGGGTGTTACTTGGCCTTAGTTTGGGCACAGGCGTGCGGATAGAACTTTTATGACCCTACCTATTGATATACTTGAATTTTTCAAAAACCATACCCATTCATTTTCTCGATGCTTCAAAACCAGACGTATTCATATACTTGATGCTTCAAAATCAGATCCATTCATACACTAAGGATTCTGTACACAATACAACATTTATCAGTTTTTGTAAATAATGTTTGTATACTACTATGCATGCTATTGCTATGCATCAACAAATTATAACCCATTGATTAACATCTAAGGCTTTATATCCTACCCAGGCATATACCTGATTGCTCATTCCAGCCGCACGTCCATATATACAGGAAGTTATCCCCCCCCCCCCACCCCCCGGGCTGAATAAAATCAAGGCAGAGAACATTGTAAGACCAAAGTGTCTGGAAATAAAAACAAAATTCAATGTTATTAAAATAATCTGATCCATATAATTTAATTGTTTTGGCTTACAATGAAACTGATGATTTGTTAAACATTTGTCTGTTCCATGGCGTTATTTAACAAAGGAACTGTCATTTTGTATTTTGATGCAGTTAATTTAACAGCTATAATAAAATAAATTGGTTTCATTTGGACTTTCAAATTAAATTTCCAGTTTAACTAAAACAAGTAGATGCTGTGGAATGCTGACTGAAAATTTCAATTGTCAGTCTCTTAGTCAAACGTTTGAAATTGATTTCGGTAATGACCACTGTGACATGAATTTATCACCAAAGAGTCTATGAATGTGTCCTGTAACTTGTTTCAAATTCATCTTTGTCCCATACACGTATTATATCCTTTCCCAATACACAAAATATGCATACCATAATTATATGTGTAAATTATGGGAAAAAACACATATAATAATATACGAAAAGGGATAAAAGAAAATGTCGACAATGATTATGATCATCTGGTGTACAAGTCAAATAATGGAAGCCAGTGCAGTATGATTAAAAACAAAAAAGGCCACTATTTGGAAAAGATTAAATTGGTTTATTGTACATAATGTAAACGATCAAAATTTGCTCGGTTTAATTGTTAAATTAACGACATGGTTAGCAATAACAGTCCCATAAAAGCTTTGGTGACATCTCGTTTACTCCAAACAGTCAAATATTCTTAAGATCTGGACGGCAGTTGCTGACAGACATATGGGTCATCGCATATAGTTTTCAAACCAAATGAAATTTCCTATACATTTCGATCAATATTCATCAAAATGTTCCATATAGATTTGTGTAAGAATATTGAAACCATTTTTCCTATTGTCTGGATAAACTAATTTTGCAGTTGGGAAAACATACTTGATAAACTCCTTTCAGAGTTACAAAAACACACTCTAGTGATGTGAAGTATTGGTATCAGCGAATTTATCAAATCTTTTTAATATTTCTATTCACTAAATTTTTAAGTAACTTTAAGATTTTTTATTCATAATGCCGTATTCACATGTGAACTGGAAAATCTCCAAGTTCAATTTCCAAAAAGTCCTTAATGAAATCTGTTATTTTTTTCGAGCAAAGACTTCCACTTCAACCAAATTCAGCAAACTATTGGTTTTCTCGTTCACTATTTGTATCCAGACAAATTGGCCTTTAGTGCTGTCTTTACAGATTAGTACTTTGACGTCTGCTGTTGTGGCAGGTCCTACGTAGTGTGCACATTTAATCATCGTAGAAACATCCACACTTCTACCTACCATCAAGTCCAAATCCTTTAGACGCCCCCACCAACCTGGAAAATTAATAACATATACTAATTAATTTCGTAGTATTTTATGGTTAAACAAATGCTGGTGAATATTGTCCAGAGCGGATTTCTACTAACCTTCGAGTCCAATTGAGCTGAGTCCTAGAAATTAAATGATATATTTTTCATAAAATTATATAATTTTATAGATTTGCAAAATGGTTCTTCTAAGTGGTTATGTTATTTATGCTTTTAATAATTCAAATCGATGAACACCTTTCATGCTTGGTTGGTTTCACAGCTAGGCATGTTTGTAATTGGTTCAACCTGCTTTAATGTGCAATAAAACTTGAATAAGAAAGGCCTTTTCAAAAAGAGTTTTTTTTTCTTATTATAGTAAACAATATTTACTTCACTCTGAATAAAGTTAGTTTGTAAGAAATCTATACAAAAATTGAATATTATTTTTGCTTTCAATTTGCGTACAGTATTTTCAGTTTTATAAAGTAAACATCTATGATGCAAACTTATTCTGCAAAATTCTAGATACTAGTAACATTCTTTGTGGTAAAATTGGAATAAATTTCAGAACTTGTGCTATTGCCATCACTTGGCGTTCGTCATATGTTGTCTTGTTTTAACATGGTTTTAAAGATCCTCTCCTCTGAAACCTCCCACAAGAGATGATAGTTTAACATAGGATCCTAATTGAACATTCACTTGAAAATCTGGTCTGAAACTTGAATGGGCCAAGTTGTTAAACAAAGGATTATATATGAGTATATTCAGTTAAAAATCTACTCTGAAACAAGCCAGCAAATGGAATATAATTTGGCAAAACCAAATAGTTAGAACCCAACTTTACAGCAATATTCCAGACTGTTAACCAAAATGGACATAGTCGAACAATTTATTCCGCTTGAACTCTGCAAATGATATTCAGGTAAGCGATAACGGCTGCTGGGAGTCTCTAGTTATTTTTTATTTATTCTTGATGTTATGAAATAAATGAACCAATATCATAATATTTTAGCTAAAATCAAATATCCACATTTTATTGAGTTTTGCTGTATAAGAAATGAGTCCCATATTCACCATCTCCCTATGCAATCCGATCCTTTATTCCACTCGGAAGCTGTGTCTATAGGCCTATCGTACATTAGGGAATTTGTTAAAATACGCCTATATTATCTGCGTCGAATTGTTGCAACATTGATCTTTTGTTTTTCAATAACTCTTTTATATAATAATCTTTGATTTGTTAATTATTTTGTGAATTGGCACTAAGAAATAGCAGATAAACTCGTTCAATTCATGCACGACTTTTCATTGCAGACTTTTAAACCTCTAATTAATATGGCCGCGGTTACTTAAGATAGAAAAAGAAACAATTTATGAATCTTTAAAGGTTGAAGGTAAATCTTTTTCGAATGTCTATTAGGGATCCCGTCTAAAAAAATTTCTGGAACTTTCCATATGTTTTTTTCGCGGTTTTTGGCCTACCTTTCTTGCTCATTTGTTTAAGTTGAAATTGATATTCAATATTGTAGTCAATTGCCTTCATCACATTCTTTTCAACCAACAAGAATGTTTAGTTTTATCGTGGAGTTAAACAATTATTAAACATTCCAACAATATGTTATTGTATCAATTATTTTCAGGCCGAAATTGCTCTGAACACGCCCTTGCAGAATGGGTCCGAATGGTGGGACTTTGGAGCACGCTCTATATAAAAAAAAATCTCTCTAGAATCGCCATTAATATGTTTCAGGACAGTCATATATGTTTCACGTTACTTTTCTGTTCAAAAGTGAAATTTGAAGTTGTTGAAAAGAAAGCAATTAATGATAATTGAAATAAAAGAACCTTCGGTTGTAAGTACGGTTGGCTTTGGTATTTCTTAATGTCATAAATATATTTCTTTTTTGTTTGAAATTAGATTTCTCCCTTATCTGATACTGGTTTTACTATTTTCAATTTGGAATTTACATGCACGAGAAAAGTTTTGGCGGTGTAAGTGGGTGTATAGTTTTAGAATAATGTTTAAACGACCAGTATGGAAGGTGCCCGAAGTTATGATCAAGTTATTTATTGACAGTTCCTGCAGAAAACATGATTTAAATTCGGACGAGCAGAGCGAGAAAGAACATAAGTAAGGAAACTGCCATTATCCAACATGAGGCCGAGGTCTTCGAGTTAATAGAATCAACATGCCCTCTCTATATTCTAATAGGACAAATAACGTGTTGGGTTATAAAGCTTAAATTACAACATGTGCGTAAGCAAGGTTAATTAAGCGATCTTCGTCAAAGGACAATCTGGAGGGAGAATTAAATATTAGAATGTAAATTATTATTCTTTGGTACCAATTGTAATACACAAGATTTGCACATTTCTTCGATTTACTACTACTCAGTGGTGCTCAAAGTCTAAAATGTTGAAAACCAAAATAACAATTCAAAAGGTTAAAGGGCATATTCAAATTACCAAAATGACCAAAAGGGATAAAGCCAAATTCATCTAAGGACAGAGCTACACATGGTTGAGCGTGTTACGCACAAAACCATACTCACGATACACGCACACGATTCGCATGTTACATGCATACCACACGATGCACGTTACACGATTTCCGTGTCATTTCTAACGATTGTGTTTGTAAAATACGCACGGAGCTTAACGATACGAAACGAATTAATTAAATTTTATGCTTGATATGAATAGCATTGAAATACTTAAAATGCGTTTGTTTTTAAATAAATAAGTATGATGAAAGGAAGTCCATTTTAAACGGTCAATATTAAACTTTCTTCATAAATAATAACTATTTATGTGCACTTGTTATTTTTGTTAATGGAAAATTTATCAAATTTTATAACGGAATTGTGAAATTATATTTTTGATGTATAAAAAATCAATGAACCTTTTAAAATTATGTTTACCTAATTAATTGATATGAAAATAATAAAGTTGTCAGTAGATTAAATATTACGCCACAATATATTATGGCTTTTTTCGAACAAAAGCCATCATGTCATAGGGGTGTGTTTAACGAATGACTACTGGGATTTTTATTTACCTTATATCTGTCAGATATACAATGTTTAATGGTTTAATTAAAGTTAAACTGTACAAATATTTTATTTATTTACAATGTTCTGTATATTATAAAAAATTGACTGTTGTTATATATATTAATATATAGTTGTATAGAAATATAATTCATTATTATTTATTCCTTAAATTATAATTAAACGACAAGTGAATATAAATATTTAAATATTATCTATGTAAAATATTTGTACATAACATATATTTATAATATAGATTGAAGTTTATATGAAAATGTAATACATTTGTATACATGTATAGTATATATTTTGTCAATAAATTATTTTTCAATGATCTGTTTCGTTTTCAGTATATACATGTATACTTCATTTTAAAAATATTAAACTGTCAGACTTCTTCGGTAAATTAACAGGTAAATACACATTTTATCTTTATAGAACCTCTTAATCCCTTGTCTAATTAGATGTTGTTTTAGCTCAGTAATCGTCTGGGCAATAAAACATCTTGGGAACATAGTAATCAAATAATAAGTTTGTAAAAGCTGTGTTATTAAGATACACTGATTTCAAAGAACTTACATAGTAAGATTAAATGAAGGAGCTTCCATCTAAATATTTTTAAATTGTTTTGATAGAATCAGATATCTGATATAATTCATGTAATTACTTCCATTGTACTTAATAAATTATAAAGAAAATAAGGAAGATGCTGTTTCGTCTTATTTTCCTATTCCAATAGGTAAAAATAGATAACAAGAACTATGCTATTTATACTCCTATTGATAGATTATTTAAATTTTGATTTAAAAGAGTACATATTATAACCTTTGATATTCAAACAAATTCTATTAAAACATATTCACCATCTGTCAACGTGGAGTTCT
The DNA here is from genome assembly GCA_028015205.1 of Mytilisepta virgata. NCBI lineage: Eukaryota > Metazoa > Mollusca > Bivalvia > Mytilida > Mytilidae > Mytilisepta > Mytilisepta virgata. The sequence goes on from CM051512.1 coordinate 33,447,479, forward strand.
ATCTCCTATTGTTTAAAAAATGTAATGATCTGAATCAAGACTGAACGACGGAAAAATAATTTCGTATTTTTAATAAGTAAAAAAAATCGATTGTTTATATATACTATGTAATGTAATGTAGACGACTAACAAATATATAAGAAATATTGCCTGTGCGATCCATGTACCAAAGGCATTAACGTACAGGGTCCTTCTATGTGTTGCTGGTCCAAAGAAGTACAATTCTTAACAGAATAGTACAATATGTTGTTTATTAAAAAGAAAAAAAGAAGAAGATATTTATTACAAACAAGTTAAAGTTAAAATCTATGTTTAATTTGGAAATGTTGTATGCAGGTAATATATTCATTAAATTTAGGAAACATTTTATTTAATTTATTCTTTTCAAACCAAATAAACTGAATAAGTAACATTAGTAATAGAAAAAATAGAATGTTTGCTGGATTATCAATATCAATATTTTGAAATATTTGAAACCGATGAAAGTCGTTCCAACAATATTTTAATTCGAGTTCGAAATATGCTCCGATTTTAATACACAGATTTTAATATCTGTCTCGACCAATGAAATCTCGTAAACGATACTCGATTCAAATCGCACGTTTCGTACCACGCGCAAAGCACACGCACACGATTCACACTTACACGCGCACGATCCGCAAGTTACACGCAAATGTTTCGCAAGTTACACGATTTCTTTGGTGATTTACAAGTTCAACTAAGTCTATGCACGAGTGAGATACTCCTTAGTTATTAGAAATTTTACAATTTTGTAACAGTAAATTATAGTGTCCGTTTCGGGCTAGTATCGAAATATTAGCAACTGAGCTGGGGATAGTGATATTGGATGTCAAATTATTAGAAAACAAAGGCAATGCGAAGCGTGGCATCCCCTCGCGGTGAAAAAATTTGACACTGAAATTTGAACATATTTAAATATTTTCCTGTCATTTGATTTTTGACCTTGAAAAACAATATTCTTATAGATCCTGATATGTACTATCTTTAGTTTTCTGCAAATCATGGTTTTAAATGCATCCGAGAAAATATTGAGCCTAGAATGTAGAAGAAATATATTTTGGAAAGATAGGCAGTAACATTATAATATCACCTTTTCAACACTGCATTACGCAAACAGATCACATACGGATAGTTACTATATGGTACCTGCTTAAAACGTTAAGATGATATTAGTTGCGATATAATAAATCATTTCGTCAACGTCTCTGTCAATAACAAAATGTTCACAATTCTATATAAGTACCCCGATACATATATACATCATCAAACGGAAGAAGTAGGCTGCAAATAATGCATGTAACGATTTGGCATGATGAAATGAAATGAACTCTTTGTCCTTTGAGAAAGTGCACTATTCATTGCACAACACTTTCATTATTCAGATTTAAAAAATAAAATCTTGCTGAAGACAATAAGATGGTATGAATAGTAACAGTAAACAGAGCCACAGTGAGTGTTTATTGGACAAACAAAATACATGTACCAGGTAAAGTCACACAGACGTATCACATCAACAATTCTAAGTCCTACAGTACCCTTGAACGCATGACCATCCCATCAAAATCTTTAGGCTTTCAGATCTTGATAAACTTTGTACAAAGTTAGGTAAAATCCCTTGAAGGCTGTTGGTTCAAGAGTGTTCACAAGGATGTGACGAACTATTGTGACACTGTGACCGTGACCTTTAACCTTGAAAATCAATAGCACTTTAGATTTTCCTAAGGACTAAGTGGTATGTAATTGGATTTAAGTATATACGAAGTTTGATCAAAATCCATCAAAAGATGTTGCTTCTGGAGTGTTCACAAGGGTGTATAGAAATTACAAGTTCCACTGTGACTTTGATCTTTAATCTATGACCTTGAGAATTGATACGGTTCTAGATATTAATTAGGACTAAGTATGTGCCATGTTTGGTCAAAATCCCTTGAAATATGTTGAATCTAGAGTGTTAACAAGGGTGTAAAGTTCAACTGTGACCTTGACCTTTGACCTATGACCTTGAAAATCTATAAGGTTCTAGACATTTATAATGACAAAGTGTGTGCCAAGTTTGGTCAAAATCCCGTGAAGGGTGTCGAGTATAGAGTGTTTACAAGGGTGTAAAGGATTTACAAGTTCCACTGTGACCTTGACCATGAAAATCAACAGGGTTCTAGATATTAATAAGGACTAAGTATGTGCCAAGTTTCTTCAAAATCCCTTGACGGATGTTGAGTCTAGAGCTTTCACAAGGGTGTTACGGACGGAAGGACGGATGAAAGGACAGGTGGACAGACGGACATTGGCGTTACTATATCCCTTCGCAACTTTGTTGCACTAAGCATGGGTAGAATGTCTTTTCTCATTAGTCTTTATTAAGCAAACATTCAGGCATACAACTTTTCATATGACTGCGATCTAACCATATATTGGAAAATAATACAAACTTTTCACGTCTATCAAAATATGTATTTAGAAATAATCATGTTGCATTATTACCAAGTTTAATCGAAACATTAGTCAATTATCTTTCTTAACTAAGTTACCTAGATGACATAACAAAAATCCAACCTTTAGCGCAACAGTTCAAAGGGAGATAACTGATCAATAATTCTTATTATACCATAATGAGCCTATATACTTGACTCCTGTCACCGAGGTAGACAAACGGATTACTGCATAATGTTTCTTATTATAGCTTAATAGATATACTAGTATGCACTTTAAACTGAAATAAATTTTCATAAAAAAATTCAGAAACCCAACTTTTGAAGAAAAAACAATTATCACTTTCTTCCATTATTAATATAATAATAATAGAGTAGGTAAATCCAATAAGTATTTTGTTTGGCAGAAACGTGCGTCCATACTATAAGACGGGTGTTCAACCCTGCAAAAAGTGAATAAATTTTAGTATACAATCAATTCATTCTTACCATCATTTCTGTTGTAGAGTTTCACGATTTCAACAATATATACGCCTCCAAGATCGACCCACCAATAGGGTTTCAGTTGATGTTGAGTTGCAAATATTTTGCTATCACCTCCTTTTAGTATACCATCTACTCCTTTACCTGGGTAATATTGAGATGCGTATTGGCTACTAATTCCCGTTTGTTTTCCCAATGCAACGTTGGATAACGGTTCTGAAATACAGTGTAGTTGAATTGTATAATTAGTTAATAAACATTGTTAATGAGATAAAAATATCACATCCAAATTTTTTCATTTATTAATTTGTTATTGTTTTTCAAATTTTATGTGTATGTTGTAATGGCTTAAAAGCATTATATTGAAGAAAATGATCAAAGATTATTTGGTGTGAAGGATCTATGAATGTCTGCTATCTTCTGAACAATTCAAAGTTTAAATCGTTTATTGTTCATAAAATCAAGAGAAAAAACGGTCAATCAAATTGCGCTTTCTTGTATTCTTTTATATTAAGAATTAACAAAGGGTAACATGCACCCCCCCCAAAAAAAACCACAAAAAACCCCAAAAGAACCTTTAAAAATTAATGTACTTTCTAGTTTGCTGTCCTAATTGTCTCAAATACAATAATGTAGCTCTATTAAAGTGTTTTGATCTAGGCATAACTGTTTATCTACATACATGTACCTGTATCAGAATTCTGTATAGAAATGAAATTCAAATAGGTGAACGAGGAGAGAGGACTTATTGTCGCAACCTTAAATTTACAACTTAAAAAATTGACCCATGTGGGCGTCAAGTTTTGAAAATCAAAATCCTAAAACCTTATGGTTTAAGTCACAAGAGAGTGTGCGGGCGGACAGACAGATGAGTAATCGAGTGGAGAGTGAACTGGAAGGATACTGACTGCCTTCCTCTAGATTCTACATAGCACTTCAGTCATATTTGAAATGTTTGGTGTTTTCTAGAAGACCACAGCCACAGTCTGGTGAAATGCTTTTGTTTCCGCGAAAATCGTATATGAAGGCTTAGGCGATTTAGAATTTAAAAAATGCGACTTGAAAACAACCAATAAAGGATCCTTTCTTTCTGACCGTCTGGAAGATTCCGTAAATGAACGGACTTCGTTGAAAAATAAATTGAAGATGTCAGTTTGCGATCAAATTACAATAGATTCTACTGTAAGTTTGTTATCATAACACAAAAGGTTCTACTATCAGTTTGTTATCACCCAATGGTGTTAAATATTAGCCACTATGTTTACCAATTTTTAATTTATACTCAGTCATATTAAGTTAAGCTTCATACTATGAAAATTAGAAATGTAGTATTCATGATTTGTAAGGAATACCTCCCTCGTACTTGTGCCTTGAATATAACTGTTGAATCGATAATCAACTTCGTGTGAACATCATGTGCGCCAAACTTGGCATTATTATTATTAATCTATTTTAACAATTTTTTTTCAAATATGACTGATGGATCAGGTTAAAATTACAAATAATTCTTATTGGTGTTCCCTTACCGTATTTCACGCACACAGGGTAATTAGTCTTGACGGTGACACATTTGCTGTGTTTTTCACAGGGGTTAGGCCAGCACGCGTCGTCATCCTACAGAAATAAAATATTTGTTAGTGGACTACATCTGCATGTATTTTTATATAACTACATCAGCCATGCACGGTCTTATTTGATTAAATTTTCACAGAATCTTTATATCAATTATTTTGCATGAAGGTATATATATTTCAATCTTAAAAATATTTACTGAATAAACAAGAAATACTTTACCAGTAACTGTCAAAGCTAAAAAATCGGATAACATACCATAAAAACCCAACGGTTGTCGGCATGTGATATTAGTCAAAGAAATTAAGCCAAATTTATCAACTCGTATACATATGATGTCATGATGACCCTGTCGGGATATGCGACTTACAATATTTTCAACGTGATCAGAATGATGGTATATTGTATTTTAAAGAATTTGTGTTTCTACTTACTGTATTTATCAATATAAATTCGACCATAACAGGTTTAAATTTTCCGTTTTACCGCAATTTTACAAAGTTATTTAATTCTGCATTCTATTTCAAACATCACATTTTATCAGAAGTAAGAAATATTGTACCTAAGTTCTGGAAGTCTGTTTCAATTTTTTTTATTCTTACGGAATCGATAATTGTGTTTAAGCTGATATCAAAATATAATGGATTAGTTTCTGAACGTTTAAAAATTGTATTACTGTATACTGCGTATCATACAAGTAAAAATTGTGTTAATCGTAAAAAGCAAGTATGTTAGTAGTATATGGGGACAGTTCAGTTATGATTTGAGGTGGTGCTGAGGTGGTTCCGGATATGACTTCACCGAAACATGAAATGACGTCACCGGAACCGGAGGTAACGTGACCGAAACGGAAGTCCCTGAAGTGGTTTGCACGCATGCGCAACCGGATGTAGTGGAATTTCCCGCAATTTTCCCATTATTTGTTGACGGAAGTGACGTCAGTCACGTGCTGGGACCCCGATGTTTCGTCTGAGCATGCGTCACCGCAAAAGGAAGTCACGAAAGTGGGTTGCTCGCATGTGCAACCGTAAGTAGTGGAATTTTCGCCATATGCCCTTATTTGTTTACGGAAGTGACGAAAATCAGGTGCTGGAACCCATATTTGTCGTCTGCGCATGTGGAGGTGCAGCCGAAAATACCCGGAACTGTTTTGTGCGCTTGTTCAACCCGAAGTAGTAGATTTTTGCCCATTTTTCCATAATTTGTTTACGTGCTTGGACGCAGCAGTGTCGTTATCACATTCTCGACCGGAATTAGGATTGGGTTATCTACCCTTTTTCGCTCGCTTTTCACCCCAGGTGATGTTTTCCGTTTGTTTCAGGGAAGTCCAATGGTAGGGTTGGATTATGTCCCCTTACCTGCAGCTAATGGTGTCACCGTTAGGTCAATAGGGGTGTTTTTAGCAACCGCATTATCAGCTCTTCTCTTCCTCATAGCTGCTCATCGCTGCTCTTCTCTTGCTCTTCGCTGCGCATCGCTGCTCTTCTCATGCTCCGTGCTGCTCATCGCTGCTCTTCTCTTGTTCCGTGCTGCTCATCATTGTTCTTCTCTTGTACATTGCTGCACATCGGTCCTCTTCTCTTGCTATTCGCTGCTCATCTCATGCTAATCGGTGCTCATCGCTGCTCTTCTCTTGCTCATCGCTGTTCATCGTTTCTCTTGCTCATGGCTGCTCATGGCTGCTCATCGCTGTTCTTTGCTGGTCATCTCTTGCTCTGTGTTGCTCCTCGCTGCTCATCGCTATGGTTAGGGTTAGGACTCGAGTTAGGGTAATGGTTAGGACTGGAATCCGTAAACGTTCGTTCCCGTCCGGAAAGTCTCTGACATTTCGTTTTATTTATGTGCTCTCTTTCAGGTCCGCGTTACATGGGCGCAGCCATCTTTAATGTCCATCGTAACATCAACAAGACCGAAAACATTCGTTCCCGTCCGGAAAGACTTTAGGTCCGCGTTACACGGTTGCAGCCAACTTTTGTTCATCGTAAAACAAACGAGACCAAGTGATGATTTATAACGAATCAGTAAGAAATCCGACTCCACCTCCTCACCACAGCTGAACGAACAGCGACAGGCGGCCGCAGCAGCAAAAAACTAAAGACGCACGAGAGCATGGTGCCAAGCAGCGATGTCCTGCAAAGAGCAGCACGGAGCAACATAAGAGCAGCGCAGAGCAAGAGAAGAGCAGTGGTGAGCAGCGTTACATGGCCGCGCCCATCTTTGATGTCCATCAAAAAGTCAACACGACCAAGGGATGATTTATAACGAAACTGTAAGAATAACATCTTCTCCTCAGCAGCAGAAGCAGATCGACCAATCGGAATGGGAGAAATTAACCAATCACGATGTCAGAAAGATAGCCAATAGTGTTTCACGTTTCATAATATAAGACCCAATCCAATCTATCGTCACAAAGGCACCCATATAAATAGACAAGATCAGTAAGAAGAAGAATCAGACTAAAGTTAATTCAACGCATCGATATGTCTTGTAAAGAAAAGAAACCCGAAGACCAGACCAACAGCAATCCCGCCCAAGACGCCATGACAGCTTCTAAAATTCCTTTGAAAGTACCACTTAGTGGAGGAACGTATGCAGAGCTCACAGAATAGAAAAGTAGCAAGAGAGTGTATTTGAGATGTTAGGAAAGCGAAACTGTTTCGAGCTTATCTTTGATACAATGGAAAGCTTTATGCGAGACTACCGATATTCTGGATGATTTGATCGGGAGAGTAAAGGATAAGGAACCAGTGGACTGGGGATATCACATTGGGGACGATGTATTGGTCACCGTCAATGCCCCATATCTCACGATTTGGATAAGAAAGCACTTTATACCCAGCAGAGAATGGAATTATCGTCCAACAAAAGAGAGCATTTGGCTTGAACACCTTCGAATGGAAAGAACTGAAAAATTCATTCCTATTTTTGAAAATAGAGAATCCGAATTGCGACAAATAGTTCCAGTTTATCAGATAACGTATACCAACGTACAAAAGAGAAGAGCAAAATGAGCACAGTTCAGAACAACACGGAGCAAGAGAAGAGCAGGAACAGCAACAGCAGCAGATCAGCAGCAGCAAAATAAAACCGGAATGAGCTCGAGAGCGTGGTGCTGAGCAAGAGATGAACCTTGATGAGCAAGAGATGAGCAGCGGAGATCAAGACAAGAGCAGTGATGAGCAACCCGGAGTAAGAGAAGAGCAGCGATGAGCAGGACGGAGCAAGAGAAGAGCAGAGATGAGCAGCCATGGGCAGCGATGAGCAAGAGAAGAGCAGCAGTGAGCAGCGATGAGCAAGATATGAGCAGCGATGAGCAAGAGATGAGCAAGAGAAGAGCAGCGATGAGCAGCAGGAGCAAGATAAGAGCAATGATGAGCAAGAGATGATCCCGATGGGCAATAGAAGAGCAGCAATGAGGAGCAGTGAGCAGCGATGAGCCGCTATGAGCAAGAGAAGAGCAGCGAGGAGAAAGTGAAGAGCAGCGATTAGCAGCAATGAGCAAGAGAAGAGCAGCGATGAGCAGCATATAACAATGAAATGTACCGCCGTTGCTAAGGCGGTTGTTAAAGACACCCCTCGGATGACGTCATATCCGGCACCACGTCAAATTATAACTGACTGTCCCCACTTACTACTTGTTTAAACCGCCCAAATCAAATGATTTTTTTTTGGTCCGGAATTTTTGCGTTTTATCAACTAAAAAAATCCTCTGAAAACCGGATCCTCTGAATTCCGAACACCGTCCGTACTTTCCGGTACAAAACATATATATTCTCGTCAAATGGGTGGTTAGAAAAATTCAAAGCTCGTTATGCCATTGAAGCATTCAAAGTTAGTTGGGAAAGCGCCGATGCAAATCTAGAAACTCTTGACTACTACGGTTTACCTGATAAGACTCTATCTGCCAAAGGTTCATCTTCTACAAAACGTATTCTAAAGAACGTTTGATAATTATGTTTGCGTGTAGTGCAACTGGTGAAAAATTAAAACCTTTGGTGATTGGCAAAGCTTTAAAGCCACGATGTTTCAAAAACATTAAAATTCACAAATTACCAGTAACGTGGCGACATAATAAGACGTCTTGGATGAATTTCAAAAAAAATTCTGAGTGGATAGTTGAAGTTGATAAACAAATGATAGGCCAATTCGCAAATTTCTGACGTTTTCTATACAATGCTTCTTCACATGCTAAATACGTTGAGTTACACAATGTGATTCTGAAATTTCTGCCAGAAAATACAACGTCGCACTTACAACCTTTAGATCAGGGAATTATTAAAGTCTTTAAAGCTCGCTACCGAAAGCGAATGATGAAAAATTGACAAAGTAGACAGCTTTACTGAACTCTGTAAAGAAATCAATGTCTTAGATGCAGTACATTGGATAAGCAAATCTTGTATCGAGATGATATCAAAATGTTTTAATTTATCCGGCTTTCCCGTTAAGTCTGAAGATAATTTTGCCTATACTGATTCAGACGACGATGATATTCCTCTCAAGCAGCTTGTAAAAATCACCAGCATCGCAGACATAGATAGAGAGTCGTTGGTTTCATTTGATCGGAATTTCACAATCGAATATGACAGTGATGACTGAGAAAAGACACTCATTGAAGCCCATTCAGTCGAAACACCAACCGACTCTACAAGTGACTGGGAGGATGAACAGATCAATGAGCTATCTGACAATAACCAAATTTAACATCAGAAAAAATAGTTTCATTCAGTAAACGTTTGACAAAATTCGTCGTTGTAAAGGACGACAGTTTTCTAGGTGTTGCACAAGATCTAAATTCAAAGAGCGAGACTGCAATATTACAGAGATGTTTAAAACAGAAACAGGTGTCAGTTATAGACTTTTTGAAAAAGTGACTTTTATGAACAATTTGGTTTGTTAAAGTATAAATTTATTTTCCATCTTAGTGCTTTAATGCAATATGAATAAATATTGTAAATATATTGTTTCAGTTATACGTTGTGCTTTTATTCTTTTGTACTTGTTTTTTTAGTCTTAGTTTTGTATGGGATTAATCGGCTCTCTTTAGGTCCATTTTTATGTTGTTTGCTGTTATTCGAACATGTAGAAATGTCATAGTTTAACAGAAATACCAATATGTATACTAGAATTCACTGAATGCATTAAGTCAAGGTCAACACGTCATTGAAATCGAAGTTGTTGAACCAAAGTAGTATACTGAAAATTTATTTGAAAAACAAAACAACAAACAGTAGAAAATTAAATATTTAATTGATCACATATTGAAGAAAACCTTAAATATGCTTAAAAAGAAGGCATAGTTCACATAACATTACATCATCGTTATAATACATTGTAATACACTTCCGGTTTCACTCTCCGGATCAGACATGTCTTTTTCCGGAACCTCCTAAAACCGAACCCTCTGAAAACCGGCCGATTTCTCCGGTCCCACAATTGTTCGGTTTACAGAGGTTCCACTGTATATTGAATTATATTACATGTAAAAAAAGCTTTTTATGGAAATTTCAAGGTGTAAACTCTGACCTTCTCTTTTAACCTTTTTTTAAAGTAATTTCTGCTTGATTCGTTCGAGTATGCATAAACAATACATTCTTAATACCAGTATAGATGCATGAAATGTGTACATTTCGTCGATTTACAACTCATCAGCTGTGGTCAAATCCTTACGGATTGTCAGTGGTGAGAGTTTTAATATATAGATTTTCAATTACTTTTATATTTAGATAGAGGTTGAAATCAATAGCAAAATAAGAAAAAGAAAACTATTTGTTGCTGAACTCGATTCTGAGATATAAGGTATTTAAAATCTGGCGAAAAAACAGGTCTCTATATATTTTTTGTTTGGTTTGAATGGAAAATGTGATGAATCTTTAAAGTTGTATAAACATTAAACTAATATATAGAATTTCATAAAATTTTCTCATTTAGATCTTTAAGATATGTATAATAAATAAATGAAAAGAAAAAATAAGGTACTGCTGGTGAAAAAATATCCCATACTATAAATGTATTAACTCCGAGGAGTTTGCATAATCTGACCAACATTTAATAGTCTCACAAGTGACAATCCTTAAATGTTTAGAACCAAAACAATAGTCCAAACGTTTGAACAACACATTCAAAAATGTTAAATGACCAATAGGGTAAATCAAAAACGGTGTAAGGACAGAGTTACATGTATGCACGAGGAAGATAATCCTTAGTTTAAAACAAAAATTACATTTCCTAACAGTAAATATAAGGCATAAATTTCAAGCTAGTATCGAAAAATTAAATTCGTATGAAAACGGTATCAAAAGATTTCATATTTATTTTACCACGAGTTGGCCATATATGCTAAATATATTTTTTAATTTGTTTTAAATGATTTCCTTATTTTTGTTCTGTTAAGAATTAAATTATTACTCAGAGAGATGTTTTCAAAACAGTCGTGAGTAACACATTTTAATACATGTACAGATTCTTCATAATTTACATACCAAGATCCAGTTTTTGATATCCGAAAACAGATACTCTTCCATAGTAGCAAATTCATCAGATATACTCGACAGCAAAAGGCAAGAATACTGTTTGGTATGATAATTTATTGCCATACAGCTGTTGTACATCATACAGGCTCTTATACACGACTTAGGGCCAACATTGGGTTTTACGAACAGAGGGGCTGCTGGTTAAAAAATTTCCCTTACTATAAATGGATTAACCCTGGGGAGTTCGCATAATCTGACCAAAATTTAAAAATCTCAATCCTTAAATGTTTAGAACCAAAACAATAGTCCAAACGTTTGAACACACATTAAAAAATGTTAAATGAGCAATATGGTAAAACAAAAACGGTCTAAGGGCAGAGTTACATGTATGCACGGGGAGATAATCCTTAGTTGAAAACAAAAATTACATTTCGTAACAGTAAATATAAGGCATAAATTTCAAGCTAGTATCGAAAAATTAAATTCGTATGAAAACGGTAACGAAAGATGCCATATTTATTTTACCACGAGTTGGTCATTTATGCTAAATATATTTTTTAACTTTTTTTTAAATGATTTCCTTATTTTTGTTCTGTTAAGAATTAAAGTATTAATCAGAGAGATGTTTTCAAAACAGTCGTGATTAACTCATTATAATACATGTACAGATTCTCCATAATTTACATACCAGGATCCAGTTTTTGACATCCGAAAACATATACTCTTCCATAGTAGCAAATTCATCAGATATACTCGACAGCAAAAGGCAAGAATACTGTTTGGTATGATAATTTATTGCTATACAGCTGTTGTACATCATACAGGCTCTTATACACGACTTAGGGCCAACATTGTGTTTTACGAACAGAGGACTTCCGTAATTTATCTTGTTTGTCTCGAATATGCCTCCTCTAACTGCACATAGCAAAATCCTGGCATTATAAAATATTGCAGACATTATAAACCAAACGGATTTTTTTGTAATCATGATACACAGTCCTTTTCAACCGAATGAATCTTTCAATTTTAAATGTTACAATATTGATGACATAGATGTAATTTGTGTCATACAATTTTACAGACTAGCATACTCAATTGATCATGATTAATATATTTCAAGTTAGGCTTCATCTGCATAATAATTGAACTATACGGATGACAATAACATAATCAGATGACGATAATGTTCATGTTTAAATCAATTTTTCCAAGCAGTCGGTATAGGATCGTTTTTTGTCCTTTGACATGAAAGAGGCTGAACTAAGGCTACAGCGTGGGCGTTGGAAATTATATTTTCTCTCATTGGACAAAAAAGATGTTTTCTTTGTATTTAATTTTAATTTCGAAAGACGTTTTGGTAAATGTTGTGCTATGTTCAGTACGTGATGATTAAGATTCAAATAGAACTAAAACCCTGTCTTTGAGCTCAAAACATAGTTGTTGATAAACAACAACTTCCAACAGCTAAAATACTTACTGTACATGGACAACTAAAATTCTGAACAACATCTACAATACAGCTCTTTAACCCAACATCCATGCTGACATTAGAAATAGAGATTATGACCGATTTAAGTTAACTTGACCAGAGACTATGACTAATATGCTTGGTTCTGATCACTGCATGAAATTGAATTGAGAACAGTGATTGTCGTCAGAACTGTTCTTATAACCTATAATTTGTAATCCACACCCAAGACGTTCTGATTAGAAATGCTAAATGAAAGATTATGTTGCTTAGTTAAAACAAGATTAATCCAACTATAAAATATGTATTAAGATACATAATCTGGGTGTTTAATAATTTTATATATTTCTATCTCTTTTGTGTTGGGTAATTGTGTGTATCGTGTAAGTATTGGTTGAATTCTAAACTGGAAAACTTAATTTTTTTCAAAACTTAACTAAATACATGTAAGATGACAAACATTCCAATAATTTAACTTTTACATTTCTGACACTTAGTCAAATTTAACAATATTAGACAAAAAATAATTCTTGTTATGCTTGTATTTTTTTTTTTAGTAAAAATAAAAATTTCAAACATGAAACATGCTTATTTTATACTTTTATTAATTTGACATCAATTTAATTCAAATACGTTTTGGAACATGAATTATAAATGTGGCGTTTCCACAAACAAAATTATATTACATTTATATTTCATGTTCCAAAACGTATATAAAGAATTATGATAAGGGAAAAATTCATGTTTTAAATTGAGAGTAGTTATTTTAATAAAAGTCAATTTTATGCTTCAAATAATATTCCCTAAGGAAATTGTGTTGAAATTAATATTTCATTTTGTTTCATAATTCAGCTTTTTTGTGATGTACACATAAATTATTAAAGGCATTTTCATATAATTAAGATTAAGTTGGCAAATTATCTTTTGAGAGTCAATAAAAATTATTTACTCTACGTCCAGTCCATTGTTGTCAAAAATTCTTAATCCGGACTTGAAACAATTTATCTAATTAAGTCTATTGCATTGCGTAAGTTTGAACATGTGTCCAACTCGTGAAGTATTATGACAGTATCATCTATTTTATCGAGCAAAGGAAATAATGATTTTGTATTCCTACACGTCTCCTTAGGTACAAAATTATCATCTTTATTTCTATTGGTTAATTTTGAATTTAGACCTAAATCCCATATAAAAAGAAATATTCCGTCCGATGCTGCACTTGTATGACGCATCGGGCGAGAATAAAGTTTTAAAAGAAAACTTGTATTTTATATTTTAACAGGTTAATGAACTTTATTTTTCAACTTATTTTATTTATTTTTATCAACTTATTTAATTTTTACACAATTTAGATTTGAGTATTTAAATTTCCCGGATAAAGTTTCTTTGGTACTTAATTAGCATGAAAAGATTTTTGTTAGTTATGCACTGTTGTTGTATTTGTTGGATAAAGTGATTTTTCTTTGTAACACTTTACTAACCTAGGTGCAAAATAGATGGTTTTAGAAGACAAGGAACATTTGCAAGGAATGTTAACAACGCATAAAGAACAAGGTGGTATTAAGTTTTGGTGATTAGGACAATTTAGTGTTACATCATTGTTGTTTTGATAGATCAAGACAGAAGTAGTTGTTAATTCAACAATATCAGTAGTAAGATGGTTTTGAAAAAAACGGAAATTACATTGCTTGTTAACTAAGTCTATATCAATGTTAAATAATGCAATGGTGCAGCCCGGAACCTGTGTTGGTATTAGTGGTACATTAGAGGGACAGAAAATTGTGTTCCCATGTATACAATTAGTAAGATCATCAGTAGCGAGAGTTGTATAGTACTCGTGACTGTCAGTAAGTGCTAAATAGTTTGGAAGAGAAACAAGCTTTGTAGCCTAGAACAGGTATGGATGTTATTTTGTATAAGTTGAGGGGTTTGGCATGTGACGAAACAGGAAAACTAAGTGTTATATAAAGGGCAGAATGGTTTCTAGCAAACATGAAATTAGAATGGGTATAGTTGTAGTAAGGATTAAAGTGTATCAAATAAAAGCCAGGGTGAGATTCTGATAGTATCCTTTGGATTTTGGTCTGAGTTAACATGTGCTCAGGTATTAGAAAAGGTGAGATTCTACCTTCAAGTAAGTTTTGAATACTTGATTGTAGTTGATTAAGGTTTTCTCTCAAAATGTTACCATTGTTAATAAGATTAATTAGTATAATTGACATGTTACCCATCGATTGCCGAAAAGAAGACATGGTTGTATAAAAATTGTGTGTAACTTCCTGCATGTGAGCTGCAATTTGTTGTACACCCTTCATCAAGTTTGACGTCCTGTTGTCAACAAGATTCATAAAGGATGACAAATGTTCATCATGTTGATGTAAAGCATTTGCAAACTTTCGCGTCCCTGCATTTAAAGAATTAATGTGATTTGCTAACAGGTTGACATCCCCCGTGGTGGCTAATCCAAAAATACCTTTGACCAAAGAGCCAATAAAAGGTAAAAGAGATCTTCCAGTGTGAGATTTCTTAAAAATATTTGATAGTGGCACTAGAGTTGGAATAGATTTAATAGCTTGTAATAATTGTGATTCGGTTGAATCATGTAAAAAGTGAATAAAATTTAACATATTATGTAGAGATGTACATTTATTTACTGATTGATTACACATGGACATTCTTATAAGTTAAACACTATTTGGTAAATCTATTCTAAATGTGTGTAACCATGATTCGGACGCTATGTACAAAGAAGAGTGTTTCTTGAAAATAACGCCATAATTGATTCGTTGCACGAGACCTTTATCTTGATCTGTTTTCTGTGCCTTTATTGGCTAGCCCATCAGAATGGCTACAAGGACCATGATCGTAAGGAATAGACTCCGTTGAATTGTCCAAAATTTTCCTACAATGATACCAAAGAAAAAAATTAATGTGATGTTGAGTCGGGTGTATGTTGATCAGACATATAATAGCACTATATACTCACAACAAGTTGAGAAATGGTGACCGCAAGACATTATTTTAGAAAGCAAAATAATTTTGTATTTTGGAAAACTGTTAGTCAAAATAAATCTAAAACTGAAATTTACTATATGGACGCCCTGGACAATTCATCATAACCTTTAAATCATACATTCGGTCAGCATATCTGATTCAAGGAGCATATGTTCATTTTTTTTATTATATCTATTATTATTATTATTATTATATTACCTTTTCATAATTAATTGTGATATTTCTTATCAACTGTTCTTTCTTTTTTTTTCATAAGTGACAGTACATTTTTGTATTTCTGTCTAGTATAATTTATTTCATTGTTATAATTGTATATAGTAACCTTTTAACTTTTTACCTAAATTTAATTTGGCGTTTATTTCTGAAACAAGTTTTTCTTTTTGTTCCTTTACTGGTATACCTGCTTTTTAATTGAGCAAATGTGTCAGCATTGAAACTTTCATTTAGTTCCCATGGAAAGGAACCATCCATCCATATAAATTTGAATTTACTGGATCTGGTTGATTTTGCGTCTGATCATCATTATCATTCTGATCATGATCCACAAGATCCTCCTCATTTGGATTCTGAATGTCCAATTGGTTATTTGGGTCATTATAATGATTAAAATGACATGCATTTATAAGCGACTTGTGAACTTTTTGAGTCCTAATATCCAGAAGCTTATAAGTATAATTTTGACCTAATTGTGTTATGAGGTAAGGTCCTTCAAATTTGTCATATAACTTTCGTGACTGACCAACAGGGACCTTGTTGATGACTTTCAGAACTCTGTGACCAACTCTCAAATCAGAAATTTTTGCTTTTTGATCATGTAGAGCTTTACTCTTTTTTATTTATGAATTTTGTCATTTTCACTTGCAATTTCATGAACAATTTTGTTCTTTCATTTCTTTCACATGATCTTTTGCAGATTGGCCTAAATTGTCTTTTGATGCTTAGCAATATCAAAGATTTCACACATGGATTGCACTAACTGCGACATGAATGATCTCCTACGATCAGAAAATAAAACGCGCATTGCTCCATAGCGGCAAATAAGTTCATTGTAAATAACCCTTGCGATTTCCTTCGACTCCTGTGATTTCAAAGAAAATGCTTCCGCCATCTTGTAAACGGGTCAGTGGCAAGAAGAATGTAGTGATAGCCTTCAGAGCTCTTTTGGATTGGACAAAGAATGTCGATTTGCCAATGTTCAAATCTGCCAACTTCTGGCATTGAAGTAAGGGGAGGGTAAAATGTGTTAAAATTTCTTTTTGCCATTTGACATCGGTTATCAACGTATATGGAATACCACCAATATTTGCATTTGATGGCCGCATGAGTCTTAGATATGCCCATATTGCCGCCACCAGCCACCCCATCATAATACCTTCACAGGAGATCTGGGCGCAGCGCATTTGGTATACAAAGCTGTTTTGTATACTTCTTGTATTCCTGCTGCCCCTTGCACCTGCGTTGACCTAAATGATAAAGTAAACCATTTAATATTTTATAGTGTTCAGCTTCTGTCACACATTTTCGTCTGTCCTTTTCGCTGTCTGGCAAGTTTATTGTAGATTAGGTAATCTACAATAAAATAATTCTGGACTGTCCTTTTGCATCTGAAATAAAATTTGTTTGTTATTTAGTCAAATGTTTCGGTTTTAATGCTGCTTGTGAGAGGTAACTCCTTGAAATGCGTCGTATACAGCATAGTATAAATTTACAATATCTAATATTAGTATCTTTGGATTGTTATTTTAGTACCTCATTTATTGGTGTTGTCTGTATAGCACCAATAATTGGTGGCTCTTCACCTGGACGAAAAAAAAACGGATTTCAGTGAACTATGGTTGAGTGCCATTAGAATTGTCTGAAAGAGAAGGTTTTGTTATATTTTCGTCTGGTTCTGAAATTAAATTTATACAATTATCTGGTTGGTCTGATGCAACTTTTTGCTCTCAACCAGCATCTGAAAAAGATTTGCAGGATACTCGCGTCTGCTTAGGGCATCTGCAACCAAATTGGCTTTGCCAGGCTTATGACAATTGTCAAAATTATAATGCTGTAACTTGATGGACCAACGCTGAAGGCGCGCATCTTTTGAATTGTATAAATAGCAAAGCGCTCTGTGGTCAGTGTACACAGTAAATTTTCCAGATGATAAATATGGATGATGAGCATGCACACCACACAGAATAGCAAGACATTCTTTATCTGTGGTGTTCCATTTTCGCTCTGCTTTATTAAGTGAGCGACCACCATATGCAATGACATGTTCTTTACCGTGAGAGGAAATTTGTCCCAGAACATATCCAATTGCTTTATCTGAAGCGTCGCAAGTCAAAATGAATTGTTTCGAATTATCTGGATAAGATAAAATGGGTGCCGAAACTAGTCTGTCTTTTAAATTTTTAAAATCTTCCTCACATTACACCGTCCAACATAATTTCTTATCTTTGGACATGAGCGCATTGAGGGGAGCTGCAATTTTTGAAAAATCTAAGATAAATTTCCTGTAATAATTTGCCATTCCGATAAATGGTCGGACTTGCATTTACCTTGTGGGCCTTGGAAAGCTTTGAACAGCCTTTGTCTTTTCTGGGTCTACCTCGAGCCCAGTTTTTGAAATAATGTGACCTAGAAATTTTAAATTTTTAACACCAAAATGGCACATATCAGGATGTAATTTGAGATTGAATTTCTCCAAACGTTCAAAAACTTGTGCCAAATGAGATAAATGATTCTCAAAAGTGTCACTAAAGATTAAAATGTCATCGACATAGACCAGAACCGACTTCCAGTTTAACCCACGCAGTATTGAGGTCATCTAAGTCTGAAAACTGGTAGGTGCATTTGTTAACCCAAATGCCTTACGGTTCCATTCGTAAACACCTCCTTGTGTGATAAAAGCAGTTTTGTGCTTCGAAGATGGGTCTATGGCAGTTGCCAGAATCCGGAAGAAAAATACTTCGCATTTGCATCACCTATTGCATCAAATACACTCTCTAAATGAGCAAGGGAAAAGAGATAGGGATGGTAATCTTGTTAAGGCGTCGATAATCAACAGTGAATCAAAATTCATTATTTTTCTTCCGAACTAAAACAACAGGCGAATGCCAAATAGAATTTGATGGTTCAATAATACCATTTTGAAGCATCTCCTCAACCTGCCTATCTATTTCTTTTCGGTTTGGAGCCGAAGTTCTGTA
The DNA here is from genome assembly GCA_028015205.1 of Mytilisepta virgata. Taxonomy (NCBI): domain Eukaryota; kingdom Metazoa; phylum Mollusca; class Bivalvia; order Mytilida; family Mytilidae; genus Mytilisepta; species Mytilisepta virgata. The sequence continues at coordinate 33,466,131 of CM051512.1, forward strand.
ACTTGGTAAAGTTACAGGTTTAGTCCCAGGTATAGTTTCAATTTTATGTGAACAAGCATTTGTTACTCCAAGTTCACTTAAGTCTTTTGCAAAAATTTGCTTATGTTTCTTTAATAAACTAGGAAGCGCCAACTTTTGGCTTGCATTTAAATCAGAATCTCTGAGATCAAAATTTAAAGTTTTTGACTTATGAGACTTTGAGTTTTCACTTGTAGTAACATCTGCGTCTAAAGGTAAAACATCAGCCTCACTGATCGCTACTACTTCTGCAAGAACTTGTCTTTTTGGTAGAACAATGTCCTTGTGCGTAGGGTTGAGTAGATTCATCATGGCTTTACCTTTGGTGACAGATACTACACACGTAGCAGCTATAAGATGCTTGATGGTCAATGTGGGCTTAGGTTCTAAAATTACTTGTGTGCCATGAGGATGTTTTGAAACTGAGGCTGAAATAATTATCTCTGACATTTTTGGTATGACAACAGATTAAACCGTTCTAGCTAAACCTTTCGCTTCATATATAGCAGATACTAGGCTTAAATTGCCATCTTCAATGTGGAAAGTTTTAGTTCCACAATTTATACCCGCTTTATAAAAGTGGCAAAAATTTTCTCCAAGAATTAAAGAGTGATGTATGTTTTCAAAAACATGAAAAGAATATTCCAAAGATTTACCTCCAATTTTCACATTTAAAACAACTCTACCAAGTACATTTAACCTTTCACTACCTACTCCTTTTATAAAATTATATTTTGGTTCATTCATTTCTGACTTAGCATAACATGTTGTATCAAAGAATTCCCTATTGACATCACAAATTGTTTCCCCGATATCTACTAAAGCAAATATTTTCTTATCCCCAATATGTGCTTCTGTTGTATTTATGTGCAAAGGCATTTTAAAATCTACATCTGCACACCCATTTTCTCTGTGCCTATCTCTAGACGGCCGTCTAAAGACAGGCGCACACACCTAATTCCTATTACCATTCACCCGGCAATTCTGTTTTCGGAGGTGTACCAACAAGCTGCCCTAATATGTCCCCTTTTACCACATTCAATACAAGTTTCAAATCTTGCCTAACAATTATTCCTTGATCTACAATACTCACGATTGCAACGTGAACATCTGGTATTTTGGTTCTGCTGTCTTTCTTGTGGCACTGTGCTGGAACGATTGAAAGTTTGTGGTTGTCGTCTAAAAGTTACTTGTTGGGAATTATTACATCTAAACTGTGTCCGCTCCCTATGTTGTTGCTGTCTGAATCTGCCCTGATCACTAATGGATGCCATCACTGCTTCATTCCCAGCTTTCAATTCATTAATTTGTCCTATCAAGTCACTAATTACTGAATTCACATCACCTGTAGGTTGGGATTGTGTGACTAGTAGAGTCATTTCAGCCATACAGGCCCGCACACGAAGATCTTCCTTGTTAACAGGATCTTGCAGTCAACATTATTCGCCAGAGCAGGTTTCAGTCCTCTAATTGCTTTGGTCATCAAGGAGTTTTCAGTTACATCCGCATCAGCAAATGGTTTCAACACTCGATGGATATAATCTTCGACAGTTTCCTTTTCACCTTGCGAAATGTCCATCAATTCCACATTCAACTGGGTAGGCCGAAATATTTTTAAAAACGCTTCCTTCAGTAGAGAAAATGATTTTTTGATACGGTCGTTTAAGTTATTGTACTCAACATTTCTTTCGAGGTAGCACAGACAGTACTGGCAGATCCTGGCTTTTGTCAGTCCTTGTAATGTTATATATGTGAGGAACGTTTTCCACCACTGAACTACCGATCCTTTCCCATTAAACTTCCTTAATGGCACTAGATGCGGTGGTAGTGTCATCTGATACTGTTGAATAAACACAGGTGGTGGTTGTTTGTGAGTGGCAAGAGTTTCTGCAGTAGACTCTGCTGTTGTTCTTAGATCTACCTTGCTTCTACAGGAACATGCTGGGTTGTCATGGTGTCTGATTCATTGTTTAAGGTAATACGATTGTTATCTAGGTTGACATCTACATCTTGGTGTACCTCTATTGTTTGGTTAATGGGTGTTCCTCCCACAGCCGGCATATTTCTTGTTGTTGCGTTGGTTCTGCCGATCTTAACCAATATGCCATACATAATCACCTGAACCTGGGATTTTTAGTCTTCCACCACTTAATGTAATGCGAATTGATGTACTTCGAATTTGACTTATATTTATGGACAGAGCGATTGTCGGGAACTGGCTCTCTCAGATGATTGTGTGCTTACGGTTTGTGTTGTTTTGTTTAGACCGTGCGACAGAAATGACTCGAGGTCTTTGGTCGGTGGCCTGTTAAAATGTAAAATACAAGTTTTCTTTTAAAAGTTTATTCAGATACGTCATACAAGTCAATACACAATAATAAACAATGCATATAAACAATAGTCACACAAAACATAATACACTCATAATTTCATTAAATAAATAATTCTACTATATAACTTTTCCTTTAAATAATAATAATAATAATTTCTCTCCATATAAAGTGATAATGATTTCTCCCTATATAAAGTGATAATAATTTCTCCCTATATTAAATGTTAATTATTACTATAACTGTTCCCTATTCTAAAACTTATTCAAAACTTTCTTGAATAATAAAAATTTAATTATTTCATTTATTTTGAATGTTTTGAAATAATAATTTCCCTCTGAACTGTTTAATAAATGCTCCCTGTTTATTTACAATACCGAATGTGACTATTTCCACACAAATATGACTTTAACACCATAAACACTGAAAATCTATATTATTTCTATGTGTGCATAATTAAAAAATTATAAAGTAACACGACAAACATATATTTACATAGTGTGCACGTCAAAATATCTATAAGGGACGCGGAACATGGAAAATATGATACGTTCCACTTTACATGTATATATCGTTATTTATAGATGAACAGTAATCTTTTTGGAGTTTTTGTATGAACTGCCAAATGTCAGAAAATGTGCTTACTAGCTTTCAAATAGCATTGTGCCTTAGTTTTGGACATATTGTCAGAAATACTTTTGCGAAAGCAATTTTCACCTTGTCAATGTCATAACAAACATATTATCTCCCTTTAAAATCTTTCACGAAACTTCCCATTTATAGGCATACTTCTGAATGTGTGCATATTTTCAAAATGCATTTAAAACTTTATAAAACTGTAGAAAGTTAACTATTTACAAATTTACAAATACTAAATAGAACAGATAACTCTCACATGACTAAATATTAATATCTGAACTAATTACAAAGGCTTACATTACAATGACTAATGCTATGTTGACTATAGAGTTAATACATTGTCATTTCATAAATTAAAGTATTCAAGTTTATCTTAACTAAATACATGTTAGGTGACAAACATTCAAAAAATTCAATTTTTACATTTCTGACACTTCGTCAAATTTAATAATATTAGACAGAAAATAGTTTTTGTTATGCTTGTAGTTTTTTTAAGTAAGAATAAAAATTTCAAACTTGAAACATGTTTATTTTATACTTTTATTAATTTTGACATCAATGTTGTGCAAATATGTGTTACGGTCTCTTAAAAAGCTTCTCTAAGACTTATCATACTTTTTAGAGGAATAAAATCAATTTTACTGTGAAACAAAACAAAACTTATTTTCATGACATTTTTAGTATGATATTTAGTCAAATCAGATGGTTCGTTATAAGACAAAAGTAATTTGTGTTTAATTTCATTTTTAACATTCGTGTGGTGGCCAAATTCGGGTCGCTTCTCAGACAAATGAACAATTACAAAGAATAATTGATTCTGTAAATACGATTTAAAAGGAAGAGACTACAGTGTATACAATTTTTCAATTTCTTTTTTTGTGTGCAGAATGTCGATTTGTTTGTGATTTTGTGCAGATACTAAAGTAAATGGTTGGGGGAAGGGGTATTATATTTCTAATTTAGGTACCGGGTATTTTGTTTCCAAATTGGCTACTTTTTAAAGGGGTAAAAAGAACTTTAAAGTATTTTTTGTGCACATAATTGTTACTGGTTGTAAGCATGACATCCACCATCTAGATCTTTCCAATTAACATCACAAATATTTTGGGGGGAAGGGTAAGGGTGCGTGAAAATGTTCTTAGGTAGATATTGGGTGGTCCATAATTGTCCCCGGGCCCTTAAAACCTATTTAGACTGATATTTAAGGTTGTAACTGAAACAAAAACTACTTTTGTGGAAGGGGTAAGGGAAAAATAATGAGCGTATATACAGATATTTAAGGCGATTAACCCCCTCATGGGCTAATGCAGTATGTCAATCTACATATGATTTATAAATATAATATAAGAAATATTTCATAATACATCGGGTCATATGACAATATACCAGCAGTTCCCTTCAAAAACATTATATGGACCTAAGCAAAGTAACCGACCTGCCGGTCCATTTATTGTCATATGGCCCTCGTGACAACGTTACCCTTATTTTGGCTTTTGACGCCTTTTTTCGCTCTACTTTTAGCAATCAATTTAATACACTGAACACATAATAGAATCTGGTGATCCCAAATACAATCTATATCAATAAAAAGAGAATTTCAGTGGCAATAATATATTACTTTTATCGAAATATACATGTGATTTATAAGTATAATATAAGAAAGAGTTCATAACACTTCGGGCCATATATGGACCAACAGGACGCTCCAAAAACATTATACGGGTATCTCAACATACCAAGGAAACACTCGATACATGAAGAACATATTTTAAAGCATACTGAAGGAAATGGGTACAAACAGTTTATCTAAAAATCAAGGTTGGGTCAGTTTTAGGAATTTTGTCATGTACACGAAATAAACATACATCATCAATCATCTAAACGCAGGTCAATCAATATGATTTGATTAAGAGACAAAACTTGGATAGTGGAATTGAAATGTATGAAATTGATATTAATCATTATATTATTGAGTTAAATCATATATTAACTTACAAACTGTGCTAGATTCATTAAATTTTGAAATGTAAAATTAAATAGACTTTAGAATTTCGTAATTGTTTTCGCTGCTGTTAAAAAGCCAGACACTCATCATTTTAAATTACATTAACAATGGATGACGGTCGTGATGAATTGTGGTCAAGATACCGTAACAGATCGTGATATCAGTAGATGACAATTAGCCCAAATCGATGTTCTTACATTATTTGTAATTTGACTTTTCACAAACAAAAGTATACATGACTAATGATACGTTGCCTATAAAGTTAATACATTGTTATTTCAGAAATTAAATACTGAAGTTTGAATTATTCAAGGCATTTATGCAATTTGTTTGTTAAGCGATCGACGATAAATCTTAGGGGTTTATGTATGATGTATAGTAGCACTATTATAAACTAAATTTTTATCTGTTAAACTTGCACATTGTATATTATGGTTTCTTTTCCATTCCATAAATCTTTCTTTTTATTTTAAATTATATTCGAAAAAAAATTTGCGAAGCTGAGGCGTCCCATGCATTTAATTTCTAGGCCATAAAAATTTCGGAATAGGCTTTTTCTAAATATGCAAGTGATGGTTACTTATAAAAAGTACATAGTTAACAAACTTTTATAATTTACATTTTCATCGCAAAAACACTGAACATCTACATTTTACATCGCCACAACGTTACCCTTATTTTGGCTTTTGACGCCTGTTGTCACTCTACATATAGCAATCAATTTAATATAACGAAACACAAAATAGAAACTGGTGACCCCAAAAAAACAATCTATATCAATAAAAAGAGAATTCCAGTGGCAATAATATATTACTTTTAATAAAATCTAATGGCAGAATTTTGAGAAATCATAATTTAAAGTCTGATGATTTGAATTTTGCAGCGATAACGACGTGCATTCTATGTATTGTCACATTCTATTTTCCAAAACTTAATACAGCATATCTCGGGAAGTAATAAAAAGATATACATTAATTTTTTATATTAAGATGCTTCTCAACATTCTCCAGTTCCAAGCAAAATTTATAAAAACCTGAAATATGGCCCAATTAGTTACCCCTTACCTTAAAATAGGGAACGAAAACAAATTTCTTGGACTTCTTTTTACAGTACACTTATTTTTCTACTTCATATCAAAATGCTTAACTTAAATACTTGAAGGAATAGTAGTTTCTAGAACTGACTGGGAAGCTCTTAAAACGATTTTACTGAATTCATACAGTACTCTTGTTACATCAAAGCTTTATCATATTTTTTTATTTACAGTTCAGCACGTAAATCCTACTAAAAAATCTTACCTTTTTTGCCAAGGCATACTTTTCACCTTGGGGCGATCAGAACATCTATTAAAGGTTTGTATGTTGATTACAATGAGCCACCCCTTTGCAACCGGAGAATAAACTCAACTTACAATACCTTACTAACAAAATAGAATGTAGTTTGTCTTAATTGTTTTGGATTTTAATGGTTGTGCTTATTAATTCATCATTATAGCTTTAACCGGTTTTCCAACACTTTTATTAAACGTTCAAATTATCTATTTTATTATTTTAAAAAAGCCTGTGAACAGAATAATGAACTACGTAAGACGGACGCAGCCATTTTTGCGTTTTTACTTTTACTTGTTTCTTTGGACTTCCGAAAAACAGTTTCTGAAAATATCAGCGCTGGCAAAGTTTCGAGTTGATAAACAATAATGCAAATGTTTATAAATAGCTACAAATCAACTTATTTTAAATGAATAATTGAACATTTTGAGAGATTAGTGTGAAAGATGTATCCATCGACCAAAAATAAACAATACATAAGCACCAATGCCCAAACATAAAGACACAATCACCTCAGAAAAAGATCCCAACCAAGCAAGATTTACAACAGATTCAGAGAGCGTGATGATGTTTGGTTAGGTGTTTCCAAACGTTAGGATCATTTGTAAATGCACAGTCATGCAAGATTTTTATTTGAAGAAGAACACTTTCGCGTTGAAGGATGAAGAAAAACATTTTATTTATACAGTTCCTTCGAAAGCCCTGTTTAAATCATTTACTGAAATGAGCATAGCAAATCATAAACTATTTAATATAAACATTTATTATACAACAAATAAATAACATGTACAAGGTGTGATATGAAAATCTTAGGAAAATAGTGGTCTTAATTTTAAAGCAAAAAGGTACAACAATTTATAAAAAGAAAAAATATATATAATTTGAGTAAGATGGTGAAGATACAATGAACACATCAGAAGCCTTTCTTAAAGTTCCGGTACAAAAAGAAATTGTAAAATCAGATTCACAGTCGAGTATTAAAGGTAGCACAGCACCAAGCAACAAACACATAAAGAAGACTAGAAAGACAATTGTCAATTGCAAGGTCTTTCCCGTGCCAAATTGCTATTAAGGCTAATAGCATGACTGTTGACCTCCTATTTTGACTTGTATAGTCAAAATATAGGACTCTGTCACAATGACCTTAACCATTGACCTTCGATTTTGACCTCTACAACATTAAATAGGTCCCTGAGCATAAAAATATAAATATATATGGTTGCTAGGTACTTTTATATCAGTTGCTAAGGACTTTTTCAATGACCTTGACCCTTGGCCTTCCATTTTAACCTCTATGGCTCTATAATAGGGTCCTGAGCATAAATATATATGGTTGCTAGGTACTTTTCCATCAGTTACTAAGGACTTTCGCAATGACCTTCCATTTTAGCTCTACAGCTGTAAAAAAGGTTCCTGAACAAATATATATGGTTTCTAGGTACTTTTCCATCGGTTGCTCAGGACTTTTTCAATGACCTTGACCCTTGACCTTCCATTTTGACCTCTACAGCTCTATAATAGTGTCCTGAGCATATATATGGTTGCTAGGTTCTTTTCCATCGGTTGCTAAGGACTTTTTTGATGACCTTGACCCTTGAACTTTCATTTTGATCTCTACGGAACTATAATATGGTCCTGTGCATAAATATATATGGTTGCTAGGTACTTTTCCATCGGTTGCTAAGGGCTTTTTCAATGACCTTGATCTCTGACTTTTGACTAAAATGTAGATCTTTTGAAACTGATCTTTTTTATATAGACATTTTCTTCATATCTTTAATGGTTTTCGAGATTTGGTATAACATAAACATGAGTCAAGGCCAGTAACTCCTATAACGAGTCATTATACAACTTCAGTGCGACCTTGACCTTTTACCTTGGGGACATTTTTAAGAATAAGACATCTGATTACTATTGGTGGAAGTCCCAAGTCTCTACGACTAACAATTTATGAGTTTTAACATAGAGAAAGGAAAAAGCACTGATACGGAGGAGAGCTTAGGTGAATGAAAACCAACAAAACAGAGTTGAGAGCAAGCTTAAGGAAGAGAGTATAGACAATAATATATTAGACACCATGCCTGAGACAATTATTGTCGTGAAGAATCAGGAGATGATTAATTAATTAATTACGAAATGAAAACACTGATTGAGATTTGCAAACAAAGTGGCCTAAGACAAAGATATTTGTAGAAGAAAGAAATGGAATTAGCACAGTAGATTAGTCAGTATTTTCTGCTTTCAGTAAATTGTTTTTGTACAATCGAATTGAGTTATCTTTCAGATAATGTACAAATATATTTTACATTGCAATGTAGAATTTCTTTTGATTTATATAGAAGTAGGATAGACAAATTAACAGAGAAAACTGTCTATAATTAAAATCTTTGATACCAATTTTGATGCACAAGATGTGCACATTTCGTCGTTTTACGACTCATGAGTTGTGCGCAAGGCCTAAAATGTTGAAAACCAAAGCATTGACCCAAAAGGTAACCGAAAGGGTAAAGCCAGAACCATCTAAGAACAGAGCACGAGGGAGATATTTCTTAGTTTTCAAATATTTTTTATATTTGTAACAGTTAGTTGTATGCATCAATTTCGGGCTAGTATCAAAATACTAGCAACTAAGCTGGGGAATTGGAGTCCACCAGTACCGGTATCGACTCAGTGGTAAACATAATTTTTTGATACCAATTTTGATGCACAAGATGTGCACATTTCGTCGATATAAGTGTAGATAAACAAATATTTATAAAAACAATAATATATTATTGGACAAAAGTGATTACCACTTGTTAAAGGCAGATGGAATCATGTACCTGGGAATATAAAAATATGGGAAAAGTTATCGCATCGCCATCTCATTAGATTTTAATGAACGTTACATTAGGCATACATTTCTGCAGAATATGTCTGATCATAATCACGGGTTCATCTTGTGTTTTTTAAGTCATGCCCTTGAACAGTAATAATGTTTATGTCTGAAAGTGTTAAACTGTGTTATTGTTTCCTAGTTTTGAACAGGTTAAACAATATAACCTGGTTTGAGGTATCACAAGGTTAATGATGAGTGACATAACTCCAATACAATTAAACAATCAGCGCTCGATAATGCTGATCCAAATTTAATCTAAAGAGACATGTAAATAGCATGTATAGATTTATTGATTCTTACTTGTAAGCTTAAGTAAAGCTAAAGAAAAATAACTCTAATTTTGTAATTTGTCATCTTGCTTTGTCTCATATTGTTATCTCCCTTCTATTGATATGTGCTTCCATTAATAAATAGCAAGTGTTCTTCACGCTATGATCATCAGTCAAATCTGTCTTTCTTATGTTGACATACACGACATTACTGTTCAACTTTCCTCATGTTTACCTTAATCACTGCTAATGAAACATACATTGTTGAAATTTACATTTACAAAGCACCAAAATTAAATCCTCATCTACGTTTTGCAATTCTTTATAGGGTATTCTAATCAATTCATAACCTAACTCTAAGTAAATGAAGGCCGAAATGGGTATAATAAATAAAAGAAACTCAGACAATATACATGTTTTGTATATGTAAATTTCAACAATTTGTGTTTCATTAGCAGTAATCATGGTAAAAATGATGAAAGTTGAAGTAATGACCAAAGATAAGTTTCAAATCCAAAGGACCGAAAATTCAAAGCCACAACTGATTGTATTTGTTATTTCTTATGCCAAGTCCGTTCGACTTTTTTACGCACTGTATACGATGCAGGCTAATTATTTATTCATTTTCATGTGTATTAGTGTTCCTGCTGAAGATGCAATATATGATAAATTATAGTTAACATATTCAGAAATTTCAGATTAGGTAGGTTATGTCAAATCGATTCTGCATTTTATTGGTATTGTTTTATTATTATTATTATTATTTTAATTTATAATTTTGCTTGGCAATGCATAGTGTGATTTTCCAGCAAATTATCATGATTATGAGACTGAATCTTGCTATGAACTGTCTTTAACATGAAATGCTGTGCGAGATTTTTGAAATTCTTACCCTCACATTCAGTTGAAGTAAAACACAAAAAGTTATTCTTTTTATGGATTTAAAAATTTAATCCAGCATATCGGCTCACATAATATAATCGAATCTGGACCTAGATTATCACGTGTGTCGGTATATTCCATATTAAAATTGATTCAGTTTATTGTATCTAGTTTTAAAACAGAAAATTCAGTAATACTTTTTTAAACCTAGAGATATATTTTGCAGTATTATATGTATAGCTATTAAATTTATTAAAAGTCGAACTTCTTGTACCATAAGCGAATAAAAGAAGTTGAACGTATTATGTCTACAGGGTCTTAGAAATATTATTGCGTAGTCAAAAGAGTTATGTATTGTCACCTTTCCTTCATAGTCTGATTTAAACATCCAAGCCGTTCCTGACAGAACTATTTTGAAAAACATTTCTTTCTTTTATCTGAAAGATTAATCCAGTTGTGGGAATGGGACCAAAGATATTTGATAAAATTCCAACAGAATATTAAAAACAAAGACCATGGACATTAAGGCTGTCGCAGTTGGTACCATGTAATTCATTTTAATATTTATATTAAGGTGTATGATTTTACATTTTGATTTTTACTGTAAATGCTAATTCTTTTTGTTAGTCTAAGAAAATTCCTGTCTCAGATCTTTTATCTCTTCCGAGCGAACACTTCCACTTCAATTAGATTCAGCAAGCTGTTTGTATTCTCATTTATAATTTGTAACCAGACGTACTGGCCTTCTATTTCGTCTTCACAGATAATAACTTTAACATCTGCTGTTATGTCAGGTCCTACATAATGTCCGCATTTAATCATCACAGAAACATCCAAACTTCTACCTACCATTAGATCCAAATCCCTTAAACGATTTGTGTATACTGTAAAATAAAACAGTATTCCATATAGTAAATGTTTTGAATATATGTTGTACTTCATACAAGTGTTTAATACAGACATACAACATACAATTCACTATTTATTTCAGGAGATAATTTCGTAAATAAGATACCATTGAAGAACACTATCAGCATGAAAAGCTAAAAAAAAGTTTAGGTGTCAAATGCATCAGCAATTTGGGTTACTGAGTGGTTTGCCAAATAATTCAGAATAATTATATTCATTTCTTTATATCAGATGTTACATGAAACTTCATTATTCTATAATTTTGTTTTGAGATTATATACCAATCGATCAACTGCCCGGTCGTTCAGCATAATAAAAGCCGGACGCGGAATCCAGCTGAAATTGGAAATGAGTCTAACTAGAAAGCAAATAGTTGAGAAAGTAAAAAATCTAAAACATTATGGACCATTTACAGATGTGCAATCATTCTATGCAGAACATAAAGAATTTAAATCGCTAAATCCAATGAAAAACGAAAAAAAGTTTAGGTCACAAGCTTAAATTCACAAATTTTGAAATTTTCCCCTTGTTGGCCCATGTCTTGAAAATCAAAATTCGAAGGATTAGTGCGCATCTTTATATGATGAATGACAATAATTTAAAGAAACCAAATTTACAAATCGAAATATGAAAGAGGAGTTTATGTCACAAATGGAATTAACAATTCTAACACCTTATTGCGCATCTACAGTTTGTATGTAACGTTCTATATAACAATGAATTCAATAAACCCAAAAGAGACGGACAAGCTGATGTTTGAAAGTGGGGGATAAATATACAATGCATTCGTTCTTACCATCATTTCTGTTGTAAAGTTTGATTGTTCCAATAATGTAGAGGTTTCCTAGGTCTACCCACCAGTAGGGTTTCAATTCATGTAGAGTTGCAAAGATGTAGTAATTTCCTTGTAGAATTCCATCCACTCCATTACTTGACACATAGGGATTCCACAGGCTACTCATTCCCGTTTGTTTTCCAAATGCAACGTTAGCTAAAGTTTCTGTAAGATTATAAGTAGTGCAACTGTTGTGGGTTTTTTCAGTGAAAAGGTTAATAAATAAATAAATTTATTTACTCATAAAATGTTTAATTATTTATATCTTCGGTCAAACTGTGTGGGGCCACTTTCCTCTTTGTTTGTTTCACTAAAAACCATGGATTTATGTAATCTTAAATAAAGCTACTTTTTATCCTGTATGCAAATAACAAACAAAAATTGTATATTTCATTTAATGATTAATAAAGTTAAAGTTTTCTACCCGCAAAGGTCGTGTATATATGAGTGTTAGGTGGATTTGTGACAGTTTTTGGAATATTGTAGAGAAAGGCATTCAGAACCAAAAACCATGTCTACGAAAGGAGATATCCAAATTCACAGCAAAAAAATTCTTTTTGGTTATGAGTGTCATTCACCTTGGAAAACTGTCTTAAAGACGTTCATTTGGAAAATTTATGTTAAGCATGCCTTCAGAGACTTTTTTTAACTTATCTGCTAGTTATTATTAGCAATTCTTAAGAGATTACATACCACACTGTGCCCCCAGTGGTTTTGAAAGGGTTTAGGAGGCCCTACTTTTCAGTGACAAATATGGCGTAGATTATACCAATATTAGATATACCACACTTTAGAAAATCATATTTTGTCTTAAACAGCCATTCAGGTCTTACACATTTTTACATTGCACTTTAACAAATTTAATACATCACTATATTTTCAACAACAAAAAAAAGCAAGAAGAAATGAAGAATGTTGTGGTGCAGTCATTCGAGAACGGCCAATTGGAGATGGGGTCAATCCAGCATACTGATTAAGGCAAATGTTTAAAAAATCCTTGTTTTGCTGCTATTATCTTGAAATGTTTCTATTAGAATAACTACATATCAGTTATATATCTACATTACAACGACTAAAAAGAATATCGAATGGACGTTAACCAAAATATTAATTAAACATAATGTGCACGGAATGTTTCTCGATCTAAAGATCCTTTTCTTTTTTTTTTTTTTTTTTTTGACAACATATAATTTTATTCTAAATTTCCCTGTTGTAATACGCCTTAGACGTCCAGGTTAGCAGACTAAGGGCCCCTGTTTTACAATAAGTTCATATGTCCAGCGGGAACATAACACTACAAAAAAGTTTACGTATTCCTTTTTTATTACCAAAAATGTATCATTTAGTTATTTTTATGAATTAAAAAAAATAACCCTTATATAAATACAAATCTTAAAATCACAACAGTCAACTAATTGAACACACCTAGAAAATACTGTCGAGCACACTACAAATTTCAATCATGTGGATCGTACATAGTATTAGGTAAGGTAATTATTTTAAATTTCAATGGAATTGATAATAGTAACTTATTTTGCTTTGTCTATAATTTTGTAGCCCACACTTTTGACGAGACAATCTAAATTGGATTTTAAATTTCTGCCCCATAAAAGGCGCACAGGTTGGTGTTTTATTCGAACTTTGTCATATTTGATTTTGTTACGGGCTTTCCAAAGTTCCCATTTTGTAAAGTAAACTATTATATTTATCAAGTCCTCCAATGTATCGTTATCATTGTCAATAAACCCAATATTCATGTCATTGTCTGTAATATCCCTATCAATTATCAAGCCAGACCTAATACACAATTCCCTTACTTCATAAATTAACATTTTTGCTGCGAGGCATACAACAAATAGATGCTTTAATGTTTCAAAATTGTTATTATCCGAGCAAAAATGGCATTTCCCATTCGACTTATTCATTTTTTGCAATCTAAATTCGGTATAAATAATATAATTGTTAATACATTTCAAATGAAATTCTTTCACCTTGTTTTGTATTTTTAACTGTTTCGATTTTGTCCAAACCGTATCCCTTTCAATTTCAACGCCATACTCGGCATCCTATTTAATCTGACATGTTGGTTTAGTTTTCTTGAGTTATCTTTAAAAGTAGTATGACACTTGTATAATATTTGTAGAGAGGACACATATTCATGAGGAGCGAAGAAAAAAAGACGCAATCCATTAAACCTGTCAACCTGTCAGGTTGACAGTTCTAGAAAATAACAATCCAAAGATACTAATATTAGATATAGTAAATTTATACTATGCTGTATACGACGCATTTCAACCCAGTCGTCAGACTTGTCTGACATGATTATTCATTGATTTGTTACAGAAATTACCAGTATTTAACAAAATTCAAAAATAATAGAAATACTAAGGGTTCATTCCTTGTATTGCACATGGTAGATCTCCTTAGCTGAAATTTGGCTTCCTATTTCGGTATTTTTGGTTGAGTACTTCTTGTTTAATATAAGTTTGGTTTTAGGTCTTCCAAATGTTTCGGTTTTAATGCTGCTGATGAGAGGTAACTCCTTGAAATGCGTCGTATACAGCATATTATAAATTAACTATATCTAATATAAGTATCTTTGGATTGTTATTTTGAAACTCCTGGGATGATGCCTCTGCTGGTGGACCCTAGGTCCCCGAGGGTATTCGCCAACCCAGTCGTCAGACTTGTCTGACATGATTATTCATTGATTTGTTACAGAAATTACCAGTATTTAACAAAATTCAAAAATAATAGAAATACTAAGGGTTCATTCCTTGTATTGCACATGGTAGATCTCCTTAGCTGAAATTTGGCTTCCTATTTCGGTATTTTTGGTTGAGTACTTCTTGTTTAATATAAGTTTGGTTTTAGGTCTTCCAAATGTTTCGGTTTTAATGCTGCTGATGAGAGGTAACTCCTTGAAATGCGTCGTATACAGCATATTATAAATTAACTATATCTAATATAAGTATCTTTGGATTGTTATTTTGAAACTCCTGGGATGATGCCTCTGCTGGTGGACCCTAGGTCCCCGAGGGTATTCGCCAACCCAGTCGTCAGACTTGTCTGACATGATTATTCATTGATTTGTTACAGAAATTACCAGTATTTAACAAAATTCAAAAATAATAGAAATACTAAGGGTTCATTCCTTGTATTGCACATGGTAGATCTCCTTAGCTGAAATTTGGCTTCCTATTTCGGTATTTTTGGTTGAGTACTTCTTGTTTAATATAAGTTTGGTTTTAGGTCTTCCAAATGTTTCGGTTTTAATGCTGCTGATGAGAGGTAACTCCTTGAAATGCGTCGTATACAGCATATTATAAATTAACTATATCTAATATAAGTATCTTTGGATTGTTATTTTGAAACTCCTGGGATGATGCCTCTGCTGGTGGACCCTAGGTCCCCGAGGGTATTCGCCAACCCAGTCGTCAGACTTGTCTGACATGATTATTCATTGATTTGTTACAGAAATTACCAGTATTTAACAAAATTCAAAAATAATAGAAATACTAAGGGTTCATTCCTTGTATTGCACATGGTAGATCTCCTTAGCTGAAATTTGGCTTCCTATTTCGGTATTTTTGGTTGAGTACTTCTTGTTTAATATAAGTTTGGTTTTAGGTCTTCCAAATGTTTCGGTTTTAATGCTGCTGATGAGAGGTAACTCCTTGAAATGCGTCGTATACAGCATATTATAAATTAACTATATCTAATATAAGTATCTTTGGATTGTTATTTTGAAACTCCTGGGATGATGCCTCTGCTGGTGGACCCTAGGTCCCCGAGGGTATTCGCCAACCCAGTCGTCAGACTTGTCTGACATGATTATTCATTGATTTGTTACAGAAATTACCAGTATTTAACAAAATTCAAAAATAATAGAAATACTAAGGGTTCATTCCTTGTATTGCACATGGTAGATCTCCTTAGCTGAAATTTGGCTTCCTATTTCGGTATTTTTGGTTGAGTACTTCTTGTTTAATATAAGTTTGGTTTTAGGTCTTCCAAATGTTTCGGTTTTAATGCTGCTGATGAGAGGTAACTCCTTGAAATGCGTCGTATACAGCATATTATAAATTAACTATATCTAATATAAGTATCTTTGGATTGTTATTTTGAAACTCCTGGGATGATGCCTCTGCTGGTGGACCCTAGGTCCCCGAGGGTATTCGCCAACCCAGTCGTCAGACTTGTCTGACATGATTATTCATTGATTTGTTACAGAAATTACCAGTATTTAACAAAATTCAAAAATAATAGAAATACTAAGGGTTCATTCCTTGTATTGCACATGGTAGATCTCCTTAGCTGAAATTTGGCTTCCTATTTCGGTATTTTTGGTTGAGTACTTCTTGTTTAATATAAGTTTGGTTTTAGGTCTTCCAAATGTTTCGGTTTTAATGCTGCTGATGAGAGGTAACTCCTTGAAATGCGTCGTATACAGCATATTATAAATTAACTATATCTAATATAAGTATCTTTGGATTGTTATTTTCAAGGAGTTACCTCTCATCAGGAGCATTAAAACCGAAACATTTGGAAGACCAAAAACAAAACTTATATTAAACAAGAAGTACTCATAACCAAAAATACCGAAATAGGAAGCCAATTTCAGCTAAGGAGATCTATCATGTGCACTACAAGGAATGAACCATTAGAATTTCAATTATTTTTGAATTTTGCTAAATACTGGTAAGAACAGCTCTTCTGATAGTTTAAGAGAGTTCGAAAGAGAGGTTAGAACTGAGCCCAACTGTATGGTAGTCACAAATTGGTGGAGGTACATGAAATGTCACGACAATGGGCACAGGTCCAACATCATCATCCAACATTGTAAATCACAAATAGAAAAATGGTAAAGAAGGTACTAAAAAATAGTATTCAGTATAAGGGAAAATTATAAAACTCTGCAACACACGGCAACAATGAAAATAAAAAACTTGAATAATCAAGACAAATACTCAACTAATTAAAAGAGCAATGTTGAAATACGATAAAAACTACACAAAACACATGTTTTTAGTGCATCTTTCTAAAAAGAACAGGATTAACATCAGGTGTTCTGGGTGGGAAAGGGTTTCCAGCATCATCAGTATTTATTGGAATTGGGCGGTTGAGACTGCAACTATAAGTAGAGGATTCCCTGGTCAATATATTGTGCCCAACACTTTCATCTATCCACCTTTTTCTCCCCCAATCATTGTTATAATGATCCCTGTATTTGTGGAATACGTAACACAATCCCAACAAAATACCAAAACCAAAATCTCTTCCTTCCAATCATATCTACATGCTTATATATATTGTACAATCATCTTAACTCTAAATCTAATATTACTCAATCAGGTTAAGTTTTTGGTGATAAAAGTAGAAAATTATTTTTTTATTAGTGTAGTTATTCCTACTATTTATGACTTACAAATTATTTGCAATACAATGTAGTGTATTTTTACTAACCATATTTCAAACAAAGCTGGTAATTTTGCTTGACTTTGACACATTTGCTAAAGAGCTTGCATGGGTTAGGCCAACATGAGTCTTCATCCTACAGAAAAAAACTATAGGTCAATAAATAATATCTCTCATAGATTAATTCTTTTCTTTCGTACATGTAAGTAGTGAACTAAGTACATCATCTTGTATCATTTTTCCAATGTATTATAAGAAAGAACGGTAATCTTATATCTTTTCTTCCATTTTTGAATATTTGCTGAAAGTTTATTGAATGATGATATAAGTAAATAATTTTGATATGATTAAATTCTACTGTCTGGACACCTCAGTTCATAAAATGGATTTTTTGCTTTTTGAAAGTCTAAACGTTAGAATTGTTAGACAAACCTTATTGAGTGGTCTTAGAAAATATAAAAATGTGGAGTTGTTTGTATATTTCACAAATGATTCGAAATTTCCAATACAAAAATTAATGCACTTGAAAATTTCAAAAAATTAATAAAATTAAATAATGATTTGAATTTATCAACTCAGACCTATCGTAAAATTTGTGCATATTTCATGCATCATGGGGTTGTAATAATTAATTTTATAAAATCTGATAGGAAGAGTTATCTCTTTTTTACATTGAAAATTGCATAGGCGCAATTTTTTGTTTCCATCTGGAAGACATGAATGAACAAAATCAGGTACGTTCAATTGTTTCAGTAACGACTTAGCCAATTGAATCTTTCACCCAAGTGACTAGACAATGTACATTGATTAAGGTATTCAAATTCTGAAAAATGTCTAGACAGTAATACCCGTCATTTATAAGACCGAGATTCCTCTGACGCCACAGGTCCTTTTAAGATTTTGCTAGAGTAATCTAACGGCATCGATCAATTCTCAAAATGGCCATTGGACTTAAGAGGAATCTCAGACTAGTTAATTCAATGAAAGTAGACGGAAATGTAAGCCATAACTATTGTTTTGTAAACGTTTATGCTGTGTCCACTCGACTTTCACTCGCAAAATGTTCACCTTTGGCCCTTATTTGGTTTCTGACTGAGTCGGCCGAGCTAACACATCAGTAAATTCAAAATCAGGATTAATAGGGAAACAGCACTATAATTTTGATACAAGTGACAATGACGATTGTTTATGCACACTGTTGACCAATTATGCCTTGAAGATATGATAGTCCAAAAACGTTGATGTCGTAAAAATGAAATAATAGAATGCATCGTTGTACACCGTCAGCAATCAAAATCATTAAAGCTTTTTCTTACTGTCTGTTCTGATAAAAATTTTCACCACCTTATGTTACATCCGGTATTGTTGAACTTTAGTCTACGAAAGTATAATCCGGACCATAAATGACCACATGAATATTCCAAATGTCCCGGATGTTCTATACAACATAATGGCAATTCTATGAGGTCGATAGAAAATGTATTGATCAAATTAAACGTTTTTAGTTATATTACATATACACTGTTTGTTTTCAATAAAAAAAACCTTTTTCAAACCAAAGTTTATAAAATGTGCAAGTTGATAGTTCCCAACCTTCAATAAATAGAACCCACAGAACTGTCTAGCGTGTCCCCTGGTGGCAGATAGGGGAGGCTCTCGCTGGGGTGTTGTCAGGTCATAATACGGAAAACCTGACCATAGTGGGTAACGTGTTTGGAGAATGTAACGCTCCCTGCAAGCTAAAGATTCCTGTAGTTTTCGAAGATTCGGCTAATATAGCCGTTACAGAATGCTAAATTATACGATACCCATTCATCCTGCTTTACTGTGGCAGTCAAAAGTGGTTCCCCATTGTATCCCGTCCCACCCCTATTTGAATAGTTTGATATACTGAACTGGTTCTCGTCATGAACAAGCATGAAATATTTGCCATCGGACGTTAAGCAACAACCAATCAATCAATCAATCAATCATTAAATAGACAATGAAACATAAAGTTCAACAGATTTAATCAAAGAAAATTGAAAAAGCAACATTTAGACAATATTGAGAATCCAGAAACAGATGTAATTGTCCTTCAAATTGTGTGTTTTCGTTACATAAGAGAATATAATCATTATACTTATCAGACACCCTGCACCAAGTCTTTTTACTGGCACACCTTTTTCTTTGCAGGGTAATACGGAATCAATATTCTTTTACGGAGTCAATATTCCTTCGACTGAATCAATATGTTTTTACCAGAGGTCAGTATATAATATACCCTGGTAAAATGTGACCAAATTAACCAATTAGAAAACACAATAAAACAACGCATATTTAATATGAATTAATATTGATTTCATCTCGGAGTGGCCTTTTATGCTAAATATTTCACCAAAAGCGATAACAGAATTGGTATTAAGAGTACGATATTTGAAAGTTATATCCACAGTTATAGAAAATGGTATAACATGTTTATTATTACGACTGCGTGGACGCCTCTGCTATTAGAATCAATCATCAGATCAGTTAAAATTTCAGTGATCACCATAAAATTGAACAGAAAATAATTGTTTTAAAATTTAGAACTTGTTTTATATTAAATGGGATCTCTCATGGATTGCTTTGTAGATCTTTTATAGGTTCTAAGCCTTTCTTCCAATCAACGTTTTGATCTGCTTTGGTTCGGATTCGCAAATTATCAACATCACTGCTGATGAGGAATAAATTATAAAATGCTATTCATGTATTACTCATAAATTTTCATGTCTATATCCTTTTTTATTTTGTTGTTTTAAGGTATTCGCACCATAAATGACCACGTGATTCTTACAAGTGTCCCGGGTGTTCTATAATGACAATAACTTCCGTAATTATCATTAAACTTCGGAAACAGAATATACTTAACGTATTTTCATACAAACAACGAAGTGCCTTTCAATTTAAAAAAGAGATCTATAAAATGTCAGCTTGACAGATTTAGTTTGGTTGAAGTCAATTTTGTGAAAAAAGAAATATAATTTGCGTTATTGACGTATTATGGCAGGGATATCTTAAGCATTACGGCTATTTGACATCTCAATCTACATTTGTATCTATTTCACCTATTTACTGAAACTCCACACAGCGATTAACATTCAGTAAACGTCTCGTATAATCCCCCCTCCCCCCCCGGGCACTTCGGGTTTCATTTGATTACTTGGGAGATTTAGAGGGAGATATATAGGTGAATGGCGTTTCGAGTTTTCCTGACATATTTCTTTTATAACGTCAAATACTTAATATTCATAACATCCACCATTTGGCAACGCTCTTAGTACGACCTGAGTTCTTCTTTGCTAACATTAAATCTATAAAACTGAAAAGGTAATTAGAGAAATATAAAAATGTTCTACTCTTGTATTACATATTCTCAATAATTTACATACCAGGATCCAGTTTTTGACATCCGAAAACATATATTCTTCCATTGTAGCGAATTCATCAGATATACTCGACAGCAAAAGGCAAGAATACTGTTCAATTTGGTAATTTATTGCCATACAGCCGTTGTACATCATACAAGTTCTTATACACGCTTTAGGTCCTACATTGTATTTAACGAAAAGCGGAGTTCCGTAATTTATCGTCTTCTTCTCGAATTTGCCTCCTCTAATGGCACAAAGTAAAATTCTAGAATAATTCAATATCAAAGCTATTTTAAACAAAGTAGAAATCTGTGTATCCATTTGTACATGAACAATCCTAGGATTTATCTGACATACCAGTACACCACGGAAATTCGCGCAAAACTTTGTTTCAGAAAATTTAACTGATTAACCTGGAAAAAATAGTCCACACCTTGATGCCCTACAAGTATATTTTTTTATTTAATCTTCGAGATGTATAATATTTGTGACATACAATACTACGCGAAAGAGGCAACCAATACGTTTGTCTCGTTTATAGAACCATATCACAATACCGATCAAATATGAATATAAATACCGAGTTAAAATCAATTATAGTTATAGTTTATTATTAATAACCGATTAACATGAGCCATAATCTGTCAATTCATTTACATTAAAACAGAGCCAACTTTGATAATAAAGTAAGTTTTCTAAATAATATATCAGTCAATATATTGTCTTGGGATCAGTCTACACAAAAGGCAGCTACAGTAGATCAACCATGAACAATTAACAGAAATGATAAAGTATACCGAAATGTTCTCATTTCTTTTTGTAATTATCTTGTGTCGTATTATTTCTTCATTATAATGATCGCTATGATTATAGTCATCATTATTAATTTACATTCGTTTTAAAAAATCCTATTAAGATTAATAAAGCATAGACAAATAACGTGCAACATATGAACTTTAATTCCGTGTTAATACTTGATTTCAAGATTCCAGTATTTTGTTTCGAAATCTATTCGTGCAGCTGTATTTTGGCGAATGATATTAATTCTGTGCGAAAATCAATCTCAAAGGTCTTATTTTCATGTTCTGTCAACTAGTACCTTTTTACTTCTCACACGTTATTGAGGTGGTACCCAACACTACAGGGAGATAACTCTTAAAAATCACCAGAGCGTTTTAATCAAATTTAATAAGTAAAGAGACATTAAGCTTCTCTATGATCAAAATTGATGTTTGCCAAACTGCTATATATTCAATGAAATTATTCCTGCGAAGTTTGAAATTCTATTTACTAAAAAAAATCAACATTTATGTCAACAGGTCAAAATTAATATTTCCTAAAAATTTTATGAAAATTAAACGAGCCAATTTTATTTTAGTCAAGGTGTTGGGTACCACCTTAAGTGTATGGTCGGACGATTTGACGTAACTAATCAAGCTACAAATGAACGTGACAGATGCTAAACTCCATTTAGATCGTTTTATCTCCCTCTTTTGGCCATTGCTTGGCATTTTGCTCTTCAGTATACAGATTATTAATGTTTTTCCCACATTTTTGAGTTGAGCACAACTGATGATATATGCACATCTTGTAAATCAAAATCGGTATTATTATTATGATTTATGCCAGAAAAAATTGTATTTATTATTTAATGCAAACAATATCTTTGGTTTTAGAATAAAATGTATCAGGACCCACGTAAGGGTTTCCGTTTTGCGTTGTCAACGTCGTATATTTAAGGGTAAAGAAGGAAAATCGTATATAAAATAATACAAAACATATTGTGAAACGCTTATTATTCGTAGTACATCGATATCGTTGATTCCGTGGATAGATCAATTTACGAATTTAAGAACCGAATGAAGTACTTCCTATATTGTTTTTCGATGAAGCCATAAATATAGATTCTCCTTCAGGTACGAGTGAGTTATGGAATTTCGCCACCCGAGATAGTTAAATTTTCGATTTTCAACACGCGATCCTATGATTTTCGACAAAACCTCAAGAAAATGTCGTTGCTATGTAGTTTGTTTACATAGACGTCATTTCGGATCTTCTCTAGTTTATCGTTCCAATAACTGTAGAAAAAAGGGCGGTAATTCCCACGTAGAAATTTAATCACCGGGAAGTGGTTAAAGATATTATGTATTTTTATCCCACCGATTAAACAAGTGAAGAATAGGAGAAATGGTCATATACATGTACAAGATAAAAATAATCATTGATTAAACTTAAAAGGAAATTCATCAAACCTAAAACTGTTGATTTATCTTTTGATATTAAGCAATTTTGTCAATAACAACAGAATTCGTTAAATACTTTCTTGGATATAACGGATATTCTGTTGTTCTAAATTACTGTCGTTATGTACCCAATAGATTTAGTTTCTTACTTAAATTTTTTAAATAATTATCCGTCAATTATGGATTTTTAACGAGTTCAATGCGTTATTTATAGAACCTGTAGAGTGATATCTACCGGAGAAGAAGTCAATATAATGTATTGAATGAGTTTAAGTCATTGATTGATATATTAAATATTTACTTCAAGTAACCTCTTTATAGCAAAAACCAATTCCCATTCATTAAGAAGATCAATAATATGACAACGGACTTCTTAGAAATAAAATGAAAGAAAATAACAAAGACTGCATCATAGCATTATTCAACAGTGAGACGACATATGTTCCTTTTTCTTTACTAGTGTTAAAGACATTTTGTTCTTAATGTAGTAACACCAATACGAAGTTCGTATATTGCTGTTTATATATAATAACATTTTCTTCAAAATTGGGTTCATTTAAAAATGGAACGTTCAATTCCATAAAAGATATATAATGATGGAGATGTGATCTGACTTGTGCACGTTTTGAAATAAACGAAAATTTTATTCGGTGCTAAGTTGTATCTCTGAAAATCAAAACTCATATTATACTTTGCTCACAGAATTAACAAATAAATAATTCTCTACATAGCGTTGTCTGGTACGTGATTAAAACGGCACTAAGAGAGACAACTATAATAGTTTCTTTCCAAAATATAACTTAACTTGACATCATATTCATTTATTATTGATTTGTAGAAATATTATCAGATAATTGAGTTAAAAGCTTTCAAAATATCATTTCACTGTACTATCATGATGATATGAAATTGTAAGTGAAACAGATGTAATTGTCCTTCAAATTGTGTGTTTTCGTTACATAACAGAATATAACCATTATACTTATCAGACACCCTGCACCAAGTCTTTTTACTGGCACACTTTTTTCTTTGCAGGGTAATACATGTACAAGGGAAACTGAAAGCATTTAGTGTGGTGTGCAAAACTGAGTCATCGTCAGAGGTGTGTAGATTCTAAGACCGGGTAAAAAGTTGTTAGCCTACTGGACTACGAAACAAGAAGACGTTGCTTCGATTCCCGGTCAGTATGAAAATTTCAGGGATCAAATTTGCCATTCAACACAATTTGCTAAGATAGTCTCGGTAAAATATGGTACGAAAGAAACGGAGATATTCTATACATATTCTGTACATATAACGGTAAACTGTGAAATTTATTGTCAGGAAACTTTAAATTAAAGTATCTCATATTTATTTCTAGTTTGATTATTTGATGAATAGAATGCAAAATTCCCAAAAGTTTATCATAATGATAACACGTTATCTCATTACTGGGAAAGCATCATTCATATAGAAAAAAATGGAATTATAATTAAACATATCTTAATATTCCTTACAATATTTTGGTTTATTGGTTTAGATTTGGGTCTTGAACACTGCTTGGGAGACAACAAATTTGGATCTTTGGAAGATTTCCGATACACAGTTAGAAGGAAACTATGATACAGTCATGTTGCATACATTACAAGTTAAATAGCAGGATCCAGTTTTTAACTCCTCCAATGGCGCGAATTAGTCAGATATACTGGACAGCAGACGGATATTAAACTGCCTCCTCTAACATTACATAGTAAAATTCTAATATGATGCAATATCACAGCTGTTATAAACAAAAACAAAAATGAACATTTTTGTATCCTTTCTATATAGTACTTATACACAGAATTAAACTATGATCTGAAATATTCCGTGTAAGAACGGATTACGTCTTTTATTGAGAACGGATGTTTTTTTCGAATTAATCTTCTTGACCATAAAATCTTTCTCTCATACCATCATGCGTAACAATATGTGATAATTGCTTAATCAATTATAAATAGAATTTCTGAATTTAAATCAGATTTTACAATTTTATACTGTTAACACCTTAATACACTCAGGGGTAAACTTTAAATTCATTTGATTACGCGGAACTCGAGTAATTTTATTTACTTAGAAACACTTAAATAAAAATGAATTAGTCGCTATTTTCTTAACTTGGACCAATCGGAACAAATAATGGCTACTATAATGTAAAACAGTTGATAGGAACTATAAAGGGAGTAGTATATGTGCGTTTCTAAGTCGTATTTGGTGGTGGTGGAACCGGAAGTGACGTCACCAGAACCGAAGTCACGTGACCGGAACCGGAAATTCCCGGAAGTTTGCGCATGCGCAACCGGAAGTAGGGTGTTTCCCCGCAATTTCTTTACGGAAGTGACCCGGATGTGTGGTCTGCGCATGTTCAGGTGGAACCAGAAGTACCCGGAAGTGATTTGCGCGCACGCGCAACCGGAAGTGATGGATTTCGCGCCATTTTCCCATGATTTGTTTACGGAAGTGACACAAGTCACGTGCTGGGGCCCGAATGTGTCATCTGCGCATACGTACCCGGAACCGGAAGTACCCGGAAGTCAGGCGCATGCGCAACCGGAAGTAATGGGTTTTCTCGCCATTTGTTTACGGCAGTGACGTCAGTCACGGACCCGGATGTGCCATGCTTGACCAGAACTCAGATTGAATTATCTCCCTTTTCCGCACTTCTCGGTCGTCTCTGGATCTTTCATCGGTCTCTAGGGACTGATACTCTCACTGTTATGTCGACGTTCGAGAGTATATGAAGTACACTATTCGATTATCTCCCCTTATCCCGCTCTTTTCATATATAGGCTGCATTAACCTCCTTCCCTTTTTTTATATTTTTTTTTATATTTTTTATTTTTTTTTATATATTTTTTTCTGGTTTTTTTTCTTTGTAATATGTTCCAATTCCTCCGTCACATAGGGTCATTGCTGTCTTCAGCTGGTGGTGGGTCGTAGTCGTTCAATACACGGTTAACAGATATTTTCGTTTTTCTACGGCATATTCCCATGATTCTTTTGATTCGTAGTCTTCTTCTTCTCTCAGGCGTTTAGCCGTTTTCTTGATCTTTCTATGTACGGGGTCTTTATTCATGTCTTGATGCCAGGACATCAGTCCGAGGTAATGCTTTCGCATTTCGTCTCTGTATGTGTCAAACATGTCTTTATATGTTGAGAAGCATGCCTCGTCTTCTTCCATTCCGGCTTCGACTATTTCGTTTACTTTCTGTGAGTATTCCGATTGATGTACTTGAAATGTTCTATTCAAAATGACTTCCCGTGGAGCCTGTTCGCATTGCTCTTCGGAGTCTTCGTTGGGCTCATGTTAACTGCTTTGTTCCGAATCCTCGTCATCGGCTTCTGTGGTGGTATCTGAGACTGAATCACTATAGTCTGTTGAATCCTCTTCTATACCGTGTGCATTCTTTTGGTGTCGCATTATGTTGAAGTTTCGCTTGGACTGGCATCCACATATGCCACAGGTATACATTAAGACGTCTTTCTTTCCTGGGATTCGATAGTAGAATGAGCTCGGGTCGTCCTGCAAGTGCTTATATTACCTACAAGTTCCTCAACGGCTTGTTGATTCATACACAAACGTTTGGCAAAGTATTCGTTTCGAGATTGTTGCAGTTCAGATTTCACTTTTCTGATGAGGTTTCTATAAAGTCTTGTCCACTCGTTGTCAATCCTTCTACACCCCTTGCAGACATTCATGTTTTTGTAGAATTCCCCAAAGATCTTGTTCATTTGACACTTTGTACATTTCTTAATTGGATCCACTTTGCTGGGTCCTCCACTTGTGTTGTCCAGCCGTTTGGTTCTCTCCAATTTAGTTGGAAGTATTTTCCTTTTCATTTCTGGTTTTGCTTTGGTCTTTGAAAGATCCACAGGTATTAAGTATCTAGCAGGAACCAATAAACCGAGAGGCGTTTTCGACTCCATTGGTACGTGTGTGTTATTTGACGGTCTTCAAACAACTGACGAAATTAAACAAAACCTCTGATATTTTCGTTAAAAGCTTTCCATTGGCGTCATGGTGACGAAGATGGTTTTTGTCTATTCATTCAGACAACACAGTTCGCTGCTCGTCATTGTAGATTGCTGCTCATCGCTGCTCTTCTCTTTCTTTGTACTGTTCTGTGCTGCTCATCGCTGCTTAGCACCATGCTCTCGTGCTCATTTCGGTTTTTTGCTGCTGCTGCTGGTGGTGTGCCGAGGAGATAGGATTCTCACTGTTTCGTTATAAATCACCTCTTGGTCTCGTTGATGTTACGATGGACATCAAAGACCTGAAAGAGAGCACCCTTATGAAACAGAAATTTTAGAGTCCTTCTTGACGGGAACACTAAGGGCACCCCTCTTTTGATCTATTGGGGACAGCATCACTTGGAGGTAAGGGGACATAATCCAATCCTACCTTTGGTCCTCACAGAAAACTTCACCCGCAGATGAAAAGAGCGGGATAAGGGGAGATAATCCAATAGTGTACTTCATATACTCTCGGACATCGACATAACAGTGAGAGTGTCAGACCGATGAAAGATCCAGAGACGACCGAAAAGTGCGGAAAAAGGGAGATAATTCAATCTGAGTTCTGGTCAAGCATCGTACATCGGGGTCCGTGACTGACGTCACTTCCGTAAACAAATGGCGAGAAAACCCACTACTTCCGGTTGCACATGCGTCTGACTTCCGTGTACGCATGCGTAGATGACACAGTCGGGCCCAAGCACGTGACTTGCGTCACTTCCGTAAACAAATCATGGGAAAATGGCGCGAAAATCCATCACTTCCGGTTGCCCATGCGCGCAAATCACTTCCGGTACTTCGGTTCCGGTCACGTGACTTCCGGTTCCGGTGACGTCACTTCCGGCTCCACCGCCACCACCTCCTCAAATACGACTTTAGAACCGCACATATACTACTAAAGTGTATTTGAAATAATTAGCTATAAACAAACAGCAAAATGAATATCAATCAACGCCACCAAACAGTCAGAACCTTGGACAAAAAACAAATAACATAAAAGAGAACAGAAGACTAACATAAAAACATAAGAGAGGTCGGGAAATTTGACTTGATACATATATTGAACAGTTGTGGGAGTAAACCGTTATTCAAACCTTTTCCTTCTATATGCTGACACTCTGGTGTATAAAACATACTATAATAACAAAGATTGCTAGAACACAAATATTGGTTGAACGATGAATAATTCAGATATGAGGGAATGAGTGCGCCTTTGGTAACTGCAAAACATAGCTGCTCGTCGGATACTTTGGTTCTTTTCAAATACAAACTCCCCAAAAAGTGTTTAATGCTACCTCATCTTGATAGTGCTTTTATGCTTGCTAGAAGTATTAGCATCACAACGCAGTGGAGCACCTTTACTGAAAGGCTGCTGATTTTTAGTTTTTCATTTTAGATTTACAAAATTACCAACAAAATATTCAGCAGATTCGTCTGACGTCAAACGGTCTCTTGTCAGCAGAGACAAATAGAAACATGACGCCTATTATGTTGGAAGTACAGCCCCATTTAAAGATGTCTCTTGCATCCTGAATGACCGTTTTTTTGACAGCGGATATCTTCAT
This sequence comes from Mytilisepta virgata, assembly GCA_028015205.1. Classification (NCBI taxonomy): domain Eukaryota; kingdom Metazoa; phylum Mollusca; class Bivalvia; order Mytilida; family Mytilidae; genus Mytilisepta; species Mytilisepta virgata. The sequence goes on from CM051512.1 coordinate 33,494,871, forward strand.
CGGCCATTCTTTTAGTGGTGCCCCTTTGACCATCACATTGGCCTTTTCCATTGCCAACTGTAAAAGTCTTCCATCTCGTTCGACCAGGGTAAAAAATATCAAAGTGATTGGCAATGGTGTAAAAGGTTTGCTTATTTCTGTATTGGCTTGTTCGCCGTCTGTCCAATAATGTACAAATTCTACCTGTGGTACAAGAACCAGCAGCCCTGGGATACAGTTGTTCTCAGTTCTAAACTCTCTTTAGAACTGTCCTAAACTGTCCGAAGAACTGTTCTAGAACAGTTCTAGAACTGCCGTCCTGGCAACTTTAGAACCGTTTATGACAGGGTGTGTCCTGACCTAGTACCATTTATGACAGTTCTACGATAGAACCATTTATGACAGTTCTAACCTAGAACCATTTATGACACTTCTACCCTAGAATCATTCTGGACGGTTATTCTATAGTACCATTCTACCCTAGAACCATTTATGACCCTCACAATAGCTTACGAATTTTAAACATCAAAATTATAAGAAAAAAAATTAATTTGTCATAATTTTAAAATAAATTTTTAGCATACCGAAATATTTTATAGTTAAAAAAGAAATAATTCACTCACAATAAAGTTTTTACCAAAACTAAATGATTTAGAAACTAGTTATATATGTATATCTGTCTCTATGTTTGTATGATTTGTCTGTATTGCTATGGACCAAATGGTCTTTTTGTTTCGCAATAAGGTTTGAATTTGAAATATGACATATTTAATGTTTAATTTTTTTATTCCAATTTTCCTGAACTACAATATTTCTACATGAATGATAAGCATATGAAAATACAAACAAATTTACCTATAGCTAACGAGGAAGTATTTATACAATTAATCCAAATGTTTGCACAATGTTTATACAGTAATTCTACCTATTCTCACTGGAAATTTTACCTTTATGTTATATTTTTTCTCAAAATGTGGCAATAGGTAGAATGAATCGCTCTGACGACCCATGTCTCAAAACAGTTCTAAAAGAGGCCGTTTAACTTCAGGGGAATATCATACTAGGCCTACTATGATATTCCTCTGCGGGGCCTTCAAAATTCATTGTGAATATTGTGCAGTCAAGAAAGTCCTACTGACTCCAACTTTCGATCCCTGATGAATATGACATTTTCTTGCCTCTAAAAGAGGCTATGTTGTTATCAAGTGTAATGGCAATTCTAGAATTATGAAAAAAACGACCATGACGACATAATCATTTACTTTAAAAATTAACGCTTATCGGCATTGAATAAGAGCTAGGATATTACTTTGCAAATAATAATAATAAAATCAAATTTTCTAGAATCTTTTAATATTTTGTCTATCGTTATTTTTAAATTTTATTTTGTTTTTGTCGGCCTGGATTAGTTGCAAGACTTTTTTGCTGGATATTTTTACTGGTCAGTTAGTGGCCGAACAAAAACAACTTTAAGCAGCTTTTGTGGGCCTTGAGTTTCGGTGTAAAACAAAATGAACAAATGGTATTGAAGTTAAAACGGTCACGAGACTGGGCAATAGTTGTTCTTGTCGGGACAACAATCATTATATTGTTCACTGCTGCATTCCGTATCACACTGACAAGAGTATTGGCTGTCATAGGTACAATCACGTGGTGGACCACAGGAGTTTGAAGCTGAAAAATGTTTACTCATTTTAGTTTCCATTAATTATATAATATCTATAAATTCATTATCGAAATAGTGAATAAAAAAACCTTACTATAAATTCAACGATAATTTGATTTTTTCTCGAAAATGCGACATGATTTAACACTCACATCTGGTTTTTGTGTCGCCTGCGGAACGCATGGTCGACACATATGGATCACTATCTGTCCCGTCTTGCGTCTTGCGTCGTAACACTTTTCTTCTATCCTCAATTACTCGTAAACCGCTAAAAGGAATTTGATGAAACTTTCTCTGTGCATTAACCTTAATGCACAGGTGTGCATATATATTTCATTTTTAGAAAATTTTAAATTTTTATTTGTAAAAATTGACATTTTTGAAAAAAAAGGGGGGGTCAAAACTTCTATCCTCAACTACTCCATAACCGCTCAAAGCAATTTGATGAAACTTTCTCTGTGCATTTACCTTAATGCAAAGGTGTGCATAAATATTTCCTTTTTAGAAAAGTTTAATATCTTTTGTGAAAATTGACGTCCGCAGGCGACACATGTCTTCCTTGGAAACAAAACCTTATGAATACGTAACAGTCTCATGTGTTTCTTTGTTCAAAAAGTTATTTGTTTTTATAGTGATTAGGATTATATTACAGTGTTGACTGCTGTACCCCAGTTTTTGACGTTTTTACCTATTATGTCTGTTTGTTTTGCTCACACATTGTTGTCGATATAATGTAATTCTATACGACTGTCATGCAAATGAGAGGTTTAACTACCTATAAAACCAGGTTTAATCCACCATTTTCTACATACGGAAATGCCTCTATCAAGTCAGGAATATGACAGTTATTTTCCATTCGTTAGATGTGTTTGAGATTCTGATTTTGCCATTTTATAAAGGAATTTCCGTTTTGAATTTCCCTTGGAGTTCGGTATTTTTATTTGTTTTGTTTCTAAACAAGAGACCAACCAATTAAAATCAAAGTTAAACAATAGAAAATGGGGAATATCTTATTATAAAAATGCGTTAAAAAGCAACGATTTAAATAAAAAAAGACACAAACGAAAATAAGGTATAAAAGGGAACGATATACTAGTACCATCGCTTTTGCAGTAGTTTTCAGGTGGAAACCCTGACAAGCAATTGCAGGTGAAGGTTGTCTCCCCTGTCGGGTTGCAGGTTCCGCCATTTTCACAAGGGTTTGGATCACATACATTATCTAAAACGGCAAATGAAATGAACACAAGTCATGTAAAAGTTTGAAACTTTTTCATTCGAAAAATAAATATACATTTCGTATATACATGATAAAAATGATAGATACGCAGTTCTATAAATTCAAGACAATTTAACTGTCTTCCGACCCATGTTTGAAAAAATGATAATCTCACTAAAAAAATCCTTAGATATATATAAACAAACGCGATCCCATCGTCTGTTTTGTAATAAATAACGGCATAAGAATACCGAAGCGACAAAACAGTGGGAAAAGTCCACAAATTCGAAATCTAAGGAAAAGATAGTCAGGATAATGGAACACAACAAACAAACACCACAATGATACAAGTATAACAAAAAGATAGAAAACGTATAATAAACTAAACAAAACGAGAACAACACAGAACAGAACAGAAACTTAAGCACTAGCAATGTTAACTCCCATTAAAAACTGGTAGTGACATTATGTGTAAGGGTAAGCATGTCCTTTTCCGTTAACGTCACCCGTCACATTGTCAGTGAAGTGTCAATTCCAAAAGGACGCCAAATCTAACTAAAGATATCGAGTCTCATACGCGAGATAGAAACTTTGTATCGGCCAATGAATTCGGGATGACCGTAAAACGTTTGGAGTATTGAAATTAACATAGACTGAACATAACTCTGTCTTAGAAGTTTATGTCACAGCAATCCCGCCCTGCCCAGAAAGTCGCTGTATAAATCACATGCGAGGCAGTAACGAATCAACTGTGAACTGTACACCCCATAGGCTGGAGACCTCAGTATGTTACTGCTAAGAAAGGGGCAGTTCACAATTGGAAAATTAAAAAGATGTTCTTAAACGAGGTTTGAAATCGGACAAAAAATCCGACTTATCGAGGGACAGATAGGATTCATTATTAAGGGTCAAGTTAACGACCAGTTTTTAAAGCGTTTGGAAATGAAAGAAACAGTGTCTTACATTATGACTCGTGGACCAGTTTTGGAAACCAACGCGAGTTTCTAGTTGATGTTGTACTTGTTTCACCATATTATTGATAATATGTAACTTAAAATCTTGACAATAGAACGTTAACAACATACTTTCACATTGAAGACCAGAAAACCCAGTAGAACATTGACATGAATATGTCGTGGCTCCGGTTGCCTGACAAGTTCCACCATTATTACAAGGACCACTGTCACAAACATACACTAAAAACAGATATATGTCAAATTAATATAACAGCTATTTACATAAACTCCCCTTTAATGTATCGTTTCTAAAATGAATAAGGCTATCAAATATTCGGAAAAGCTTTTGCGGACAATATTTTACTGAATTTAATAGAAAATATATTTTGTTTGAAAAAATATTACTAAAATAAAAATCAAATTATTATAAAAATGAATAAAATATGGTTATTAGCATATAAAGTAAATTTGTTTTGTGTTAATCGAAAGATTTTTAAATGATTTAGAAGAAGATGCCATTCAACCTCCACTTAGAATTATAGAAGAGCTCCTAATTATAATTTATTTAGATATGTGGTCTTTTTGATATTTTTTCATATCAAAATTAAAATGACTCATAAGTAGCTAGCAAATAACTTTAAGAAAAAAAAAGTGGATTGGTGTTTGAAAAAAGTAAATTATTTAACACTGCAATAATAAAAAATAGCATTAATGTTTGTATTGCTGCCCTCTCCCTTTTAGACACCACTAACATGACCCACATATTAGGCTTGTAAATGAAATATTTAAACATGATAAATTTAAAAGATGATCGTGCTGGTAACAACTTTTCAATAAGCTTCCATTTACGATACAGTAGCAGGGGGAGATGATGACGTCGCCAAGAGATACACATTGTGACGTCATAGCATCCTTCAAGAAAATCTTTATACCATTCTTACATTTTGGATTTTTCTTAAATACCTCTGCAATAAGCACATGGACCCGAACTTTTTTCTTTTGCAAACAGAAGCTCATTACTTAAATTTAAAGAAAAAAATCAGTGGAGGATTTTTTTCTACATGCATCTAAAGTTACCAAATTATTATCAATATTCCTTATTTGGCTTAAATTTGCATAATTTCCTAATTAGTTTATCATTATTTTTCATCAGTTATTTATTAGAAGACAGTGTCTATGTAGTTCGGAATAGTTTTCAAAAAACCTGGTGAAGTTTTCTTTTTTCGTTAAAAAGTTAGAGACTTTTTTGTGACAATCTTGAAAAATGAAAAATTTAGAGTGTTTGGCTCAAATATACCAAAATCAGTGTTGATTGAATTAAAAACTACGTCATGAAGGTATGGTTTTTTTTACATATTTGTAAAGTATACATAAAAATTGACCATCTGGTAAATTTTCAGCAAAAATTCAGTGGAGGAACCTTATTGTATCGTACAGTGAAATTCTTTTTAATTTGTAGTATATTACCATTACGGAGGACCTCCTAAGTTTATAACTTGTGTCTTATCCATTGTTACTTTGTTACTTTAACAATAAAATATGTTTAAATTAAAGTAAAGTACCATTACACGTAGGACCCGAATAACCAGTGGCACAACTACAAGTGTATGTTGTACTTCCGGTCGCCTGATATATCCCGCCATTACAACAAGGACTGTTATCACACACATGTATATACTAGTGTAATGATAAAGTTATTACACCGTTTATAGAACACTTAAACATATCAAAATGAATGTAGGCTAAAAGTGGTCAAACTAGATATCTTAATTTGCAAAAATATGTTGGTCTGATATAGGATACTGCCTTGGCTGAGTGATCAACCAGGTAATTCTTAGCAAATGTAATAATGGCCTCTGTGCTTGTAGCGAGGTGTGTTTGACACTGACATTGACAAAGATTGCCAGTTTTATCTGCTGAAGGTCGAGTGTTCTCTACGGTCATCTCGGGTTCCAACAACAATAAAGTTTTGTAAACACAGTTTGGCCATTGGGATGGGGCACTGATAGTGGCGTTTTCACTCATACTTGAATAAAGGATTTATCAGAACAGGTATATCCAGTGTCTATCAACGGAAGATTGTACGATATTTATGAATTATGAATTTTCATGAGCTTGGTGTACTGAGTATGCACTGACAGTTAATGGGAAGGATAAAAAAACCAAATTTTCAGTTAACAGAAATAAAATAGTTGTAGATACTGCAAGTTGAGAAAAGACCGTCGATTAGCATTATAATGTACACATTTACTTGTACATTTCTTTTTTTCCCCTTCTTTGGTCAACATAATATTTGGAAGATTAGGTTAATACAAACCATTACATTGGGAACCTGAATACCCATTGGGACAAGTGCATGAGTATGTTGTACTTCCGGTTGCATGACATGTGCCGCCATTTTTACAGGGACTACTTGTACAAACATGTACTGAAATAAATCAAAACATGTATAATTTATTTAAATATTTATGATATATTATCTATACATTTGATCTTGAATAGGAACTTGTAATTTTGATTTCAATGATACCTTTTGTTTGGCTCCTGACTATCTAACAGACTAGATTATGAGTCCATAGATATGGTAATACTTCCTTTCCACTCTGAGATATCATTATGTAATTTATGTTTGAGAGTGAACAATATTGTCAGTGTGGGACAAAACGAAAAATAATTGTGATGTATTTACGTTTAGGGAGGAATCATTTGATTTTTATGGTTTTATGGGGGGGGGGGGGGCTAGGTTCAAATGTTTTAATTCTGCCTATTTTTATCGTCGAAATTATGGGCCTGATTTTTTTTCTGACCGCTTTTGCGACCTTAATATTGGTTTTCGTTTAAACAAAAAAATTTCTTGATTGACACAGGTCCTGCATTTAAACTGATCCTGTCTTTTTATTTTGCCCATAACCCTGGTCCAGACTTTTTTATTACAAATTTGATCCTAGCCCCTCCCCCCCATAAAAATCAAATGGTTGCTCACTAAGATAGTTTAGATTAATAGAACGGAGAATGGAAACGAGGAATGTGTCAAAGAGACAACAACCCAACCAAAAAGCAGAAAACAGCTCAAGGCTACCAATGAGTCTTCAACGCAGCGAGAAAATCACGCACCGGAAGGTCAGCTTCAACTGGCCCCTAAACAATAATGCATACTAGTTCAGCGAAATGGACGGCACACTAAACTCCGAAACATAATGCAAGTTTATAGCGTAAGTGGAACACTCCTCAACTTAGATCATAGAACCCTTCAATTTGCCTAGAAATTCATGTTAATGAGATGGCAACTGCTTCATGTTTTTTTTCTATTTTTGAGAGTATATCATGTGATTGTTCGTTCACAAAATATAAGTTTGTCAGACTCAATTAACGATTTACTTCACATTGCAGATGTTTGTAATAAGAATATTAAAAGTTTAGTTTATTTTTATTTATGATTTATAGCTAAAATCACATTGCTTCTCATTGTTACATGTTGTTCTTAAAAGAATAAGCGTCTGGGTTTTGAAATCAAACACTGCTGATTTTCTTTACGTGTAATAACAGCAATATATATTTATACATGTATCTTAGTTCACTCATTGGATCATTTTTCACTTTTTGTGATATTTGGAACGATATTCATGGTATAATATACTCCCTTGAATTCATCCACGCATTTAAATAAACGTCCTCAAATAGACAGACCATCAGAAAAAAAATAATATCTAGCACAATACACAAACAAAAATTTAAAAGTCATAATAGTCTGACTTTGAACATACTCTGAAAAGTAGTGCTGCTAAATTGATTTCATTGGTATCCAAAAGGGGACAAATATACCTAAGGAGCAAACCACCCCTTATGGTTTCTGATACTCTGGTGAATACAACACCATATAAAAGTCAAATATAGTATGATTAGCAACAAAGTGATTTCTAAGAGGAAATTATAAAACTGGTTTGACGGTTGAAAATTAAAACAGGAGGGTCAAAATCTGTTAGATTTCCCCGTGAAAAGCTACGGTTACGACAGCAGCTGGGAAAGGTCGGTATGATCGAACACAAAAGGCAAGAAAAACTCGTGAGAATGCCACATAATAAGGATAAATCTTTAAATCAAAGATTAAATAAAATCATATTAATAGTTTAAATATGATATCATACCGTTGCAATTATTACCAGAATAACCCAGATCACAGCTGCATGTGTATGTCGTACTTCCGGTCGCCTGGCAAGTTCCACCATTATGACATGGGCTACTGTCACAAACATGTGCTAAAATATAAACTGGAGATACAATATTTGAAATTAAAGCATTATATTGTAATTACATTTAGTGTAATGATAATTCAACATTTATTAAGTTAATTATTTTTTCTAACATTTGATCCACTGATTAATCAAAGTTGCTTGACAAGTTCCACCATTATTACAAGGACCACTGTCACAAACATGCACTAAAACGATATATGCCAAATCAAATAATACTGTTCTCGACAAAAATGTATCTATTTAAAAATATAGATGGATATCCAATATTCGGAGAAAGGTTTTCGTTGATCACATTCTGAAGTGAACACTGAAAACTGAATACAATGAATACTTTCAATATTTTCTTGAATTTAATTAGAAATATTTAATAACTATGTTTTCTTTAAATAATAATAACTGGTACACTAACAATAATAGAGGGTTATTGCACGAATATTTTGAAATATTGTCCCGAGCTTGCGAGTGCAATATGATATTTTTCGAGGGACAATATATACCAATTTTGTGCAATAACCCTTTTATTGTATGGCAACACCATAAATACTCCGGGGGGGGGGGGGGGGGCTCGGTGTTCGAGTGGTCTATGTAGTTCGTCATGACTACTACTGATCACTAGCCTGTCATCGCTAGGGTTGTGAGTTCGAATCTCACCTGTGGCGGGGTGTGTTCGACTCCAATCCTAATTGACAAGGATTTCCACCGAAGGTCGGTGGTTCTCTCCGGGTACTCCGGCTTCCTCCACCAATAAAAACTGGCCGCCGCGAAATGGCCAAAATGTGCTGAAAACGGCGTTAAACCCCAACTAAACAAACAAATAAAGACTCCGGGAATAACAAAAACTATCAAAGACATCGTCCTAGCTTACAATGCAATATTGCACGCCAGTTTTTGTTACGTTCTACAGGGAGTATTACGTTGCTATACAATAATTATATTTATAATAATAATGTTAATACAATGTAATAAATCAAATAAAGAAATAATACAAAATTTTATTATTTATTACTTTTATTGTTTCTATTTCACTTCAATGCACACCACTTACCACTTACGAACGTTCGTGAGTTAAAAATCTGCATTACAAAAATCTGAAAGTTGATTGGGTTAGTAATAAATTCTATTATGATTCTATACTGCTCCTCATTTACGAAAAATACAAAGGTCAGTGTTATTCTTTAAATTTGTATATTAACGTTACCATTACACTGAGGACCGGAATAACCAGTGGCACAACTGCAGGCGTATGTATTACTTCCGGTCGCCTGACATATCCCGCCATTTTGACAAGGAGTACTGTCACACACATTTTCTAATAAAAACAAAATGAAAAATTTATGACATCTTTGTTGATGGGATCGAAAAAAAAACTGGGTTATCAACAGTGAATAAAAAATACAAATTTTGAAATTAAAGCTTTATGCATTAAAAAATGTAAACTTGTTCTTTTATTTTGTTTAGTTTTTTGGTTCTCTTTAAATAAACATAACATTTGAACGGATACATAACAAAAGATACAAACCATTACATCGGGCACCTGAATATCCAGCGAGACAGGTGCAAGAATATGTTGTACTTCCTGTTGCATGACATGTTCCGCCATTTTGACAGGGACTACTTGTACAAACATGTACTGGAATAAAAGACAAATAATATACCTTATTTCATATATTTGATCGTGAATGGAAACTTCTAATTTTGAATTGGGTCATGATCGTTTCATGTTCAGAAATGTTTTGCTTCACCTATGCTACCATTTCAAATGTTAACCAGAAATATTATTTTTATTCACGACTGATATCTTTCTAAATGATGTAAAATGTTGGCAGTAAAATAATTCCGTGTTTAGATTTGACGTTTAGTCGTTGTGACCCAGAACTCAAACATATCTAATCATGATAAATATAGAATACCATGTGGGTGTTTTCATATCATATCCCATATCAACTCCAAGACACCAATATCATTCCAAGAGGATGCTCGAGGGTGATATTGGTCGAGGGGTTGATATTGAGTATGATATTAAAAAGCCCATATCAAATTCTCTTTATCATATATCATTTATTTTGCAGGATTTTTAGCCCGATACTATAACTAAAAAAAAATTTTAAAAATATCTTAATTGTTAAAATATGTTATCATACCACTGCACTGAACTCCAGAATAACCCAAATCACAGTCGCATGTGTATGTCGTACTTCCGGTCGCCTGGCAAGTTCCACCATTATGACATGGGTTACTGTCACAAACATTTGCTAACATATAAAGTGCAGATATAATATTTGAAATGAAAACATTATATAGTAATTAGATTTAGTGTAATCATAATTCAACAGTTATTAAGGCGACATTTTCCTAACATTTTATTAATCCACTGATTAATGTCTCAGCCATATTGAATTCGGAGAGCGACTGTAATTTCACGCTGCTAAAAGTGTCGCTAATAAAAGCACAACATAATGTTATTTGTTGATTTTTATCGTTTTTCTTCATAGAATGCTGTCGTGCATTGCAATAAAATCATAGATTGGGATAACCAACATCAAAAATTAATAGATAAAATCAAGATCTGCACTTGTTCATATAAACTACATGTATTCAACAGTCCTCGGTCATTTTTAGAAAGATATCTAATCATGAATCTCTCAGATATATTAAAGACCAAACCAACTATTGTTTATACGCACATCTCAGCGCATAAGTATTGTTCCATAAGACGTCTATGACGTTGATAGAAAATCCGCGAAACGGTGTTTCACATTCGCGTTATTTTTGAAAAGCTAAAATGGCGTCGCGCTTGAAAGGGCGTTTCATTAAAACTAGTGAAAGGAAGCGCCGAAAAGACTGCCGAGAGCGAATGTCTGAAGTTAAAAGGAGGAAAACAGATTTTTATTATCTACACGAAACTCAAGATGCAAGCAAAATATGGAAAGAAGGGGAAAGAAGAATAATAGAACCAAAGCTACTGACACAGGAACTTATGAGGGGTTGTAATTGGTGTGGGAAAAACTGAATTGTAATGCCCTTTTCAATGTCTTCAGGATTTTACTAAGCCAGATTTAATGCAGTTTAAAAATTGTACAGAAACCTACATTTGATACACTTTAATCTTTCTGCTCTTTGAAGAGAGAGAGAGAGAAATGCATGTACGATGAATTGCCTATTAATTCTAAGAGGCAATTGTTTGACAGATGATGCACAGATTTTCGTATTTTCAAATTCGTATAAACATAGTTGTCGGAACGTACCCACTGGATAGGAGTGATGCGTAAGACTAATGTTGAGCCGTAACAAATTGTCTGATATACCCCTAACTACCGGTAGTACCAGAATCTAGTATGGCTATTCACAGTTTCTGATGTTAACTTTTTTTTTATTTAACCTGCATTGATAAGGCATAATGGCCATAGTTACATTTCCTGTAATTATGTTATGTCTAGTAGCTGGTACCTTGGTGTTGGCACTGAAAGGTTTTGTTTTTGTTTTTTTTTTTTTAAATTAGCAGTAAATAACTATAACTGTCGAAATGGCAATACACGGACAGCAATATCGGTATTGTGTTGTAGTTTTAGGGTTCTTGTTTTCCTTCAATGTAATGGTTTTATAACAACGTTCCGGACAGTTCCTAGCATAGATGTTGAAACTTTTTCCAGCACAGAAACTAGTTATGCAACAAACACATAAAAATTGGCAAAATATTCTTGGCTTTCTTGCAAACACTATAAATTTACTTTTTGTCAAAATAAAATGTCGCAATTATTCGCAAATGAAATCACTCCCGGGATTGATTCTGTGAGATATGATCTAAGTGTGGTTCTCGATGACTTCGTCAAACCTATGTTTATTTGTTTTGTTTGATTGCTGTGACTTTCTAGTTAACAGTTGAATGATTGCAAATTTAAGTTTGGCTTTAAAACTGGAAAATTCGAATCAAAATTCGAAATATAACCCGAATTCGACTTTTAACTGGAACTCATTAACTGAGGCACGAACTCGAACTCTTAGGTTAGTGTTGAAGCATCTACAAATGATAAGCGCAGCAACAAGATCAGAAATATTTTACCATATCATTCCAACCAATAACAAAATTGGTTTGAACGAGGCTTACACTATGTACATCGCCGGCGACACGGTGACTTGAAGGGAAAGTTCTTTTTTGCTTATTGTGACGTCATGTTTATTGAGAAAACAAAACTAAGCTTGGCGTAGCTGAATATGTCATTTTTTTCGACGTTAAATCCGTTTTATTTTTCTTATGAAGTCGGTGACCTATCATTTTTTTGTCTTATTCTGACAACAATGAATAACTAAACACAGTATAAAAATTTAAGAAAAAAATCAATTACAGATTTTTCAAAATTCAATAGAATATGCAGTAAAAATTGGCCCAAATTTGCGCGGGAAAGGCCTTTAGAGCAGAATACGTGGTCATTGCGTTATGGGAAACCCTTTTCTTTGTTACAATGAAAAAATATATACATTGTGGAAGCCAACACAAAAGTCCGTATAAAAATTCGACTTTCACGACGGAAATGGCATCATTCGAAATATATGCCGTAAATTTAGCATCTGGCTGAATGTAAGCATTTTTTGCGGTACTATAGCAACGAAACGAATTCGGTAACCTATCTTTTTTATTCGCTAATATCGTTCAAAAAACCACCAAGAACGAATATGTTGAGTTTCAAGAAAAAATCAATTACAGAAATGATTAGTTGGTTTGGTCTTTAATCACAAACATTGGCCATACCGTCATGGTATAATCACTAACCTATTATAATGATTTCTTTGCGAAAACAACTTCAATGTAATTAAGAACATAATATGTAAAAATCTGTAAATTGATTGGACAATGAGCATTTACTATTTTTTTAGAAGTCTTGTGTTAATCTTGACTAGGGGAGCACTATACCTAACGACGATGAAACTCATTCCATTCGTAGAAATAAAACGGAAGTTTTTAAGTTATGATTATTCCCCTTCGATAGAGAGCTTAATAATTAGTTATCGTTTGCTACAAAATGGCTGAACTGCGTAGGACAAGGTTTGGCAAATTTTGTGCTTTTGGTAATTTGCGTTTCTTTATTCACCAAGACAACTATACAATAAAACACTATACCTAAAATGACATGTATCATGTACTAAATTTCTCATATATAGTGCCATCGTTTAATGGCTCGGGTACTATACATCACCAGACAAAACTATAGCAAAACGGTACGTTCCTTCGGGAGAAGTCCATGATAAATTAGAATAACGTATATTTATCAATGCAAAAAAAGTGTGGTCCAAGGTTCTTTTACATTCTTGCGATCGCAAATATTGTGTATTATAGAGACTGCTTACTCTTCGGGGCTACTCGAGTCTATCCCTGGGTTTTTGGTGAGGTCCATGTTGTTCATGTGTTTTTAGTTTTTAATTGAAGTGCATGTATTGTTTTGGTCTTGTCTTCGTTGTTCTCCGGAGTTTGTCAGTTGTTTCGATTTTCCCCTCCTCCAAAATATCCCTTTGGTATTTCTTGACTTTACTTATAAAATCTGTCCCATCTTCGACAAAGTTCATACATCATGTACATATCAAATTGTCTGATACTGCACCTTGACACATTTCCATCATGCTTATTTTTTACTTACTTTGGCAGTCAACTCCAGAGTAACCCATTGCGCATGTACAGGAATAATTTTCACCTGCTGGTTTACACACCCCTTTATTTTTACAAGGGGTCGAACTGCACGGAGTGACTACAATTTAAAAAACAATTATTAGTAATTACCTTCTGAATAGACTTGGCGACTTCCCGGGATTGAATTTTTAGTATTCCACACAGTAATCATACATGTACTACAGTTGCGATCAGTCGTAACCGCTCGTCCAAGTTAACTTGCAGAGCAGTTCTGAGCAGTCAGGAAGAAGAATAGCTCTGGTCAAGAACGTTTCTGGTCAGGAAGCAGAACAGCTCTGGTCAAGACTTAGAGCAGTCCTGGTCCACGACTGCTTTTTAGAACAGCTCTGGTCAAGAATTAGAGCAGTCCTGGTCCACGACTGCTTTTCGACAATATCGCTTCATTTCATCTATTGTAATATGTGAATGATCTGCACATGTAAATATGCAACCTGTGAAAATAAATGGACTGACTCCCTACTTAAGACAAGGGATTGTAGATTTATAGAATAGTGGATAATCATTTGTAGAAATAGAACGGATATTCATAGAATCGGAGGAGGTAAATGTTTCCCGATACCATGGATACGCTAGTGGAAAATTTTATGCACGTTACTGTGTAACTGGCTCTCTGCAAGATCCATCAAAAGCGAAGCGAAAGTTATTCTAAATCCTGACTGTTACTAGAACTGTACTAAACCATGACAGGTTAGAGCAGACAGAATCGGTCATGATTCTTTTTTAGAGCAGTCAGGGTTCTATTTTAGAGCAATTCTAAAGCATTTAGCAGTACTGCTCTAAGTTAACATAGAGAAGTCAGTGGAACTGTTCTAAGTTAACTTGGTGAGAGGTTATGTCTGCACCTAACTGTATGTTAAACAAAAAATCTCGGCAATGTAAAAGTTTGACGTGGTCTGCAAAAGTGACGGATACAAAATATAAATGCATTTTTTTCGAGTTTGTAAACACGGAACTGAAATATTTTAGTTATTTTCTATCAAGAATTTTCGTATAACTAATTTACGTTGTACTTACTTTCGCAATATGTTCCTGAGTTACCGACAGTACAGTCACAAGTGAAGTCATTCATGTGATTTCTGCAGGTTGCTCCGTTCAAACATGGCTGGCCTGTACATGGCGCCTCTGAAAAAGGATAATTTATTAATTGTTTTATAATGAGGACAAATATACCTAAGGAGCAAATCAGAAAACGCGAACTCCTATAAAAACCAGGAGTGAACCCAGGTGCTTCGGAGAGTAAGCAGTTCCTGCTCTGTATACGGCACCCGTCGTGAATTTCAACAAAGTCAATCCGGTGGAAGTCACAAATCAGTGGAGGTACATGAAATGTTACGACAGTGGGAACGGGTATAACATCATCTTAGATAAATCATGGTTTATGTTTATTTTTTATCAATGATGATTCGTTTATATTAATTGTGTTACTTTTCGGTATGTCACACAATAATCGTGTTAAAGATAAATTCTAGCAATATTAGTTTTGATGCATAAAGTTGCAAATTCCATCAATTTACGACTCGTCAGCGAGTTTTGTTTAGCGCCGAAAATATGTACAGCCGAAATAATGGCCCAAAACCGTTGAAGAGCAGATTCACATGCCAAAACAACCAAAAGATTATTTGTGTTCAATGCCGAAATTATCTTTAGTTTTCACTGAACTTAAGATTTTATATCAGTTGATTAAACGTATCATATTTTGTTGATGTACGACTCATCAGTTGTGCTCATGGCCGGAAATGTCGAAAGAAACTATCTAAAACGCCGAAGAGCATATTAAATGTCAAGACGGGATAGAATATAATCCAGTCTAAAAACAGATACAAATGTATGCACGACCGGAGTTGAATTTTTCAGGATACACTGTCTAGACCAGGACTTTTCAGTACTGAAAATTTACTAGCGCGATAGGTCAATGTTCTAACCATGAACTTGCATGTCCGGTATTTTACCAGTTTGTGTATATGCAATTGATCCATTTTTGAGATTACAACTCCTGCACGAGATAAATATTTTTTGTATTATTTTTATAACAGTAAAAGTAAAGATTCATTTGACGGTATAGCAAAATATGCTTGGTTAAAGTTCTGCATTGGGTTAAAGTTGTTTTCATATTAGAGATCTATTTCGCCTTTTATAATGTTATTGGACGTTGCTACGAATAAGGGTGTCTGTAACTGATGGACCTATTTTTTCCGTCACTCTACCATTTATCGAGGATCCGGAGTGTAATTCTCGTTGTCGCCCCTGCCTGGAGTTATATTTGAAGTCAAAGTTAGCACAGCGAAAAATATTTCACCAGGCGTTATCTTATATTTGAATCTTAACAACGAAGTTTTAGTTTACTGTTTTGAATTTCAAAATTTTTGGCAGAGATAGAGAATTGCTAATCCATGTAATGAGAAATTAATTGTTGAAATGTCCACATAAATCAAAATGATAATCAGAGAAAACATTTACTAGAATTTGTACAACTAAGTTGATGAGCAGATGACTCTGATAGTTGAATGAGGTCAAAAATGCCATCAGCTACAATAAAATTATTTGAAGGAAGTTCTGGGAAACTATGGTAGTATATTCCTTACTCCTAGTTCTGTCCTTAGGTGGGATTCTGTTCTGCCTTTTTCGGTCTCTTTTGTTTTCTGTTATTACGTTTTGGTTTATGGATATGTATGTCTATTTAGCCATAGAATACTACTAGTGAACTGTTCATTGTTGGCATACGAATACAATGTATACGGTGCGTCATGATTCGTATCACAGAATGTTTCTTTATCAATAATGCTTTAAATACCGTCCATCACACTTCAGAATCTGGACAAGATTTCTAACTTTATACGTGCACAGATCAGAAAAAGGTTGAGTTCTTTATAAACTGACGTGTATGTTCCTGTCCCAAGTTAGGAGAAATCATTACTTTCAAAATTGAATCGACAAGCTATGGGCCCCAATTTTAGAAAATCAGAATTCTAAAACCTTAATGCACATCTGCATATGGTGTATGACAACACCGTATATAAATAAAATGCATAAATTGAAAAATGAAAGAAGAGTTTAGGACACAAGCTTAAATTGACAGTTTTTTTCGAAATTCGAACCCTGTGGACCCCAAGTTTAGAAAATTAAAATTCTAAAACATTATTACGCATCTGCATATGGTGCATGACAATACTGTATAGAAATAAAATGTATAAATTGAAAAATTTTCGAAGTTCGATCCCTGTGGGCCTTTTGTTTAGAAAATCAAAATTTCAAAACCTTATTGCGCATCTACAGGTAGTATGCAACTATTCTATATAGAAAGTAAATTCGTAACTCCAAAAGTAAAGGGGAAGTTAACGTCACAAGAAAGTGTGACGGACGGACGGACCGACGGAGGGTACGAGGTACGGCAGATGGACGGAGGGACGGACGGAGACAATCGCTATATCCCTTCGAAAGTGCGGTACAGGTTTTTATGTGAACTTAAGTAAGTATTAACGGAAATTTAAATGCCTTAATTATTAAAACTACTGATAAGATATTATCCATTTTTACTGTGCGAACCACAAATGGAATATTAAAATATATTTATTTATTCTTTAATAAAGTGTTAGGGATCATTTTTATATGTGAAAATATAAATGTCTCCCGTAAGATCAATATAAATTTATGAGATGTGACAAAAATTTAGAAAATAATTACCGGAAAGTGATATCAATCTTACTTAACATATTATCAATAAATAGGTCATGCTTATTAAATTACAGGATATATAGGGCTTTTGTACGCGTTAACCTTCACTTTAAAGGGACGTTTTAGGAGCTAAAATGTAGTACGTCCACAAATGTTACACATGTACCTTAACATACGCGATTTTTTCTTACGAATCCGTACGTATGGCGCAAATTCATAAAAAGTACACGGATCCTTACGATTTGGCCACTTTTAGGAGCAATTTAAGAGTGGTTACGAGTACGAGTAATTACGAGCCATTTACGGTTTATTACGAGTTATTACGAAGTATTTACGGCAAAAATCTACGATTTGTTCTGAGTTAACACGGACATATACAAGCAAGTTACGACATTTTACCATGTGTTTACTGGCTTTTAGTGGATTGTTACGTGTATATTACGGAATATTATGATTTATCTAAGATTTTAGGTGTAAATTAATACTTGTTAACGTGTAGTTACGAACAGTTGCGAGTAGGTTATGAGTATTTACGAGTCCGTATGTTTTTGCAAAAAAGTATTCAATTCTCTATGTTTCATCATTCGACAACTGAAATCCAGCGAGAGTTTTTAAACCTTTTCTTAATCGTAAAGTATACGTATGTATTCGTAAAATACACGTAACTATACGTAAAATGCTCGTAACAACTCAACAATTCGTAAAGTCATTAAAACACGACGTGAATGAAAGCGTTTTGTAAATACAAACCTCTGTTAAGCAGTTGTAATAATCCGTAAACAAATCGTAAACTAACCGTAACAAATCGTAAAAAAAAATGTTTACGAAACATTTACGTATTCTTGCGAGTAGTTTACGGAGGGTTACGTGTTGTTGCGACCGATTAACGATACTGACGGATTGTTGCAAGTTATTTACGAGTTATTTACGGAAAATGTAATCCCTGGACAATCGCAAGAAAATTTTTGACATGTCAAAAAATTTGCCTCTTCACGAGTGTCTGCGAGTTGTGTCGAGTTATTAACGGATACAAACGACTTATGTACGGATGCTTGCGATTGAATACGAGTGTGTGAAGGGGGTATAAGTGGTATTCACATATTTTTTTCAATCTTAATTGGAAAAAAGGTTATTAATGTACTGCATACAGAATGACACATTTTTATACTTTTTTGTTTTCGTTTGTTTTTGGTTGTTTGGTTTTTTGTTTGTTTTTTTTTTTGCTTGTTGTTTACCTTTTTTCATTTTTGTTTTTGTTTTTGTTTTTGTTTTTATTTATTTATTATTTTAATCTGAGAGGAAGGGTGTTCTTGGATTTTTAATCATTCTATAATATATTAAGCGAAACGCATTGGTACATTATTACAACTAATTGATTATGATACTACAGTAAACTGCAATTTCTTATGATAAACTATAACTTTTGATAATTTAGTTGTCTAGAAAAATGTATAATTTGCATTACACCTGCTTTACTCTACTTTTGTCTACCGTCTTTGGATTTATTACACAATAAAATCTATATGTAATGCATTATATTATGATATTATTACATGGTTGTTTCTGTGTTGGCCTTGTGATTGGTCCGAGGCTTGCCGTATTGGCCTAAGGTGGAACCGAGGCCGAGGACCAATGACAAGGCCAATGCAGAAATAACCATGTAATGGTATCTTTATTAATTAAATAGTTTTCACAATGCATATTCTGTATGAAATTATGTTCGAATCAACTCTTTGAAGTCATTGAAGGATTGGAATGAGGGTAATGAACGATATTTTTTGGCAGAGTTATTACTGAATAATTTATAATTATCAGTTTTGAAGCACCTTTAATCAAAGACCATGTATAAATTTATAATGTAAACGTTTTGGGGTTTTCGTACGTAATCAAACTAAAACCTATAGAAAATAGACTTACCCTATATTGGCCGGCCAATACAGCCAAAAAGCCGGGTTTTCCGATATTGACAGAGTTAAGGATTATGATATTATTACATGGTTGTTTCTGTAATCTGTATTGGCCTTGTGATTGGTCCGAGGCTTGCCGTATAGGAATAAGGTGGAGCCGGGGCCGAGGACCAATGACAAGGTCAATGCAGAAATAACCATGTAATGATATCTTTATTAATTAAATAGTTTCCACAATGCATATTCTGTATGAAATTATGTTCGATTCAACTCTTTGAAGTCATTGAAGGATTGGAATGAAGGTAATGAACGATATTTTTTGGCAGAGTTATTACTGAATAATTTATAATTATCAGTTTTGAAGCACCTTTAATTACAGGCCATGTATAAATTTAGATATAATGTAAACGTTTTGGAGTTTTCGTACGTAATCAAACTAAAACACATAGAAAATAAACTTACCCTATATTGGCCGGCCAATACAGCCAAAAAGCCGGGTTTTTCGATATTGAAAGAGTTAAAGATTCTGTATTGAAAGGAAAGTTTTAGTCGTATTGGACGGATTGGACCATTTAATACAGCTAACCTTGAACATGTTAAAAGCATACCTGAGCAGCCAGGTAGTAACATATGATAATATAACTAAGCATGTTTCCAAAATTTGATTTAGCAATCAGACTGAACATTACGTTAAAAATATATATGACAAATTATTATCTGTAATCAATTAGTAGTGAATTCATCGAATTTGGTAAATAGAAATTACGCGTGAATTGACACCCCCCCCCCCCCCCCAAGGAAATAAAATAGAATTGTCATTCCTTTAAAGATTCCGTTTCTATTTTATCACATACCAACATTACTGCACAGGTACTCACCAACCCTAAGGCAAACATGGGAATTTCCTTTTACCGCAACACAAAATTGATCTTTGCCACAAGGATTTGGCCAGCAACTGTTTGTTTCCTATAAAACGGAAATTAAGATTAAAATGTATAAGAAATTAAATGGGTGTTAGCTATCTGTAGGAAATCGCAACTGCATAACTCCATAATCGTCGCATGCCTCGATCTTCATAACGTTATCGCATGACGTTCTATATATATCCGGTATAATAAGTGAAAAAATAACATGGAAAATAGCATTATCAACCCGTTTCATACATATGTATCAACCTTCCAGCTAGTGATATTAACAAAAGGTAAAAACGAGTGACAAAACATAAAAGTAATATTTAGTAAAACATTCACCTGAAAAGCTAACCAAACCTTTACACAGACTTATCCACAAGGGATTTAGTTACGATACTGTTCTCAAGTCATTAAAGTAAAGTCAAGAAATACCAAAGGGATATTCGAAGGAGGGGAAAATCGAAAAAACTGACAAAATCCGGAGAACAACGAAGTCAAGACCAAAACAATACATGCACTACAATTTGAAGCACCACATTTTTTGGAATTAATATTGATTCACTCATAGGTTCTTTGGATCGGAAATAAACACATTTATTCTAAAACCAGTTGTTGGAAAAATACGGGTTATTTCCTTCTCGTATACTTTATGATGGCATGATACTAAACCCCTGACGAGAGGGATTGTTTCTGATTTTCTGTATTATGTATATGATAAAGACATAATCTTTCGATCAGTTTAGTTGAGGTCTGGAGCTGGCATGTCAGTAACTGCTAGTAGTCCTTTGTTAAGTAAAGTCAAGAAATACAAAATCATGGATATTCGAAGGAGGGAAAAATCGAAACATCTGACAAACTCCGGAGAACAACGAAGAATAATTTTTATTGATCATTATAGTTTTGCTTTGTTTCTTCTGTTGCCTTTTCTAACATCCGGATCAGAATTCTTTTGAACTGAGTTTTACTATGCGTATCGCTGCGTGTTTGTTTATCCCACATTAGCTAGAGGTATGGGGGAGGGTTGAGATATCACAAAACAAGTTTAACCCTAGCTGCCGCATTTTTGCGCCTGTCGCAAGTTAGGAACCTCTAGCCTTTCCTTGTCTTGTGTTTTTTTTAAATTTTGGTTTATTTGTATGTTTCGGAGTTTAGTGTGGCGTCCATTTTGCTGAACTAGTATGCATTATTGTTTAGGGGCCTACCTCCGGGTGCGGGATTTTCTTGCTCCCTTGAAAATACATTGGTGGCCTTGGGCTGTTTATTTTGCTCTTTGGCCGTGTTGTCTCTTTGACAGATTCCCCGTTTCCATTCTCTATTCTATCTTATCTGTGCATGACCTGAGCATTAATAGTGGCTGTCAAGTAAGGATCCTAACCGAGATTTGCAGACTTACTGATTGAACTTTGTTTCTCCTTCTTCTTCTTGGGTTAAATGGTAAATATATGTTGAGTTTTTGACCCTGTGTCTTTTTTTTTTGGGGGGGTGGGGGGGGGGGGGGTGGTGGTACACATTTGCCTTGTGATATCGGCTGTTCGTTGTTAAGGACCATCCAATCTGGAAGAATTTTCCCTCAATTCACTCATACACTATACCCTTACATTTTTAAATACTTACAATAGCCCATGAAGACAAAAATGAAAATTTGTATCCATCTTTATATACTAATTGGTCTCCCTCAGCTGTTTTCAAAAGTTCACATTGTAAGTTCTGTAGCTTGTAATTTATTCCGTTACAGTCTTGATAACGATGACACAGGTTCAAGCACTGCTTTGGTCCCTTTTTATCAATTATTTTGATAACCTTGGATTCCATTCTTTGACCATTATAAAATTTTCCATCCTTGAAGCACAATACGAAACGAAATAAAATCAGCCGGACGACAAAAGTTAGTAGTCTCATTTTAAATGAATTTTGGCAGAATATTTAGAATTAACTTGATCAGAGTTAAAATTTAAATTTACATAGCGTGGTTATATTCATCTAATAAAATGTCCAAAAAAAATCTAAATGTGTCATGAAATTCTTGACGGTTTCCTATCTCACATGTCAATAACAAATATAACCCCTTAGAGCATGTGCTCAAATTGCCATGTCGGAAACTTCTGACCAATAACCCTAGGATGGATTGTTGAGATAGTCGACACGTACTAAGCACAGGCATATGAAAGTATGAATATTTCATCCGTTGGGATTGCCGCTTGGGAAACTTTTAATTAGAATTAAAACGCTTTATGTTTAAAAATTAACGGAATGTTTGTTTTTCCTGAACAGCGATCATTGTGAAGTTTTAAATCATTCGTTTGTTAACCGTACTTATACTGACAATTGATCAATTGTCTGTTAAATTATTGAAAATTATGAATGGTTTTCACTTGTGAGATTAGAGATTATACCGGATTGTAAGTAATAGTTATCGCACGAGGACGCGGTGTGTCTGTGTAAGATCACCCCGAGGGCCGGAGGCCCGAGTGATGATCTTATACAGACACACCAAGTCCGAGTGGGATAACTATTTTACATCCAAGCTCATTCGGGATAAATAATAATAAACTTAAGGTAAAGATTTCAATTCTATTGTACGTTATATAATTACTTATATATATATATTATATTGTATACCCCATTGGAACCCAGGACATAATGTGTATATAGGTAAAATTAACACTTCTTCGGTGTGAGTTTCGTAGTCTAGTGGTTAAGGCGTCTGGACAACATACTAAGGGTCCCAGGTTCGAATCTCAGTAGATTCTTTCAAAAATTTTAATGTTAATTTTTAATTTGCAATTTATGTTTCTGCCTAAATTTTCTAAGTTTTAATCGTGAGTAAATTGTTCCCGCCAACTTTAAACTAAGAAAGCACTCTTGCTGGGGTGATCTGGCAGGGGTGATCCATCTCAGATCACCCCTGTAAAAACAAAGGAGCTGGGATGTAAAGTCTTGTATACGATGTAGGATCTTCAGTTAACGCCAGGTGCAGCATGGGCGGACACATCGATCGTGAACATTGTATCTGGTACCCAAATCATCTATAGATAGGTGATAAAGATTTCTTAACCCAGTTTTCAAACAACTTCCAGACAAAAAGCTCCGCCTGGCGTTAGTTGAACATCCTATAGGATAAATATATGTCTGTTTTGAGCCACATGTATTATTGAAGAGATCCCAAAAGCACACCTCTTGTGGATGTTTAAGTTTTAATTATTACGCAATTTGTAAATAATTTTGGATTATACCTATGGGTTGACTAATGTGTTTTAAATATAAACATATCGATTGATTTACAGATTGATTGATGTTTAACGCTGGCTGAAGGTATCCGGAAAATAGTACATCCTAAATTATTTTTCTTTCCGACCAAAAATAACTTCATCCAAAAGTTTAAAGTAGGGATTCTTTATAGATATTTCTTTGTCTTGTTTGCCTGTATACGCTGTCTTGTTTGCCTGTATACCGCGTCAATGAAAATATCATTGCCTAAGTTTGCCGAGGTCATTGACATTAAGTTTGCCGAGGTCATTGACATTAAGTTGGAAGACATTTGTCATTTTATGTTATTGAAAACTCGAAGCAAGCATTTACATAATTAAAAGGAACTGGGACTTCAGCGCGTTAAACGACCTTCCGCAAACAACAATAGCCATGATAACCTTGAAATGTTAAATCTCTCTATAATGTATACAAATGAAAAATTTATATTGAAATAATTCCAATACGTTGTGTATTGTTGATTCTGATTTAGTTTAAACTTATTTTATTGTCAATTAACAAGACAATTGGATTGGTTACAAGTTCTGTAACTTAAGACCATAAGTCTGAGTTATGGTCTGAGCCCTACCTCTGTATAAACAAAATACATAATTACACAAATTGACAACATAAAAGGTGAAAAAATTAAAATAGCACACGTAGCATTTGACAGTAACTTTGGCTAACATAGTAAAGGCTGTGTTGAGAGAAATAAAAAGTCTTCCAAGTATAGAAATGTTCTCAGAATATGGAATTCGGTATTATAAAGTAGAAAAAATCCAAATGTGTCGTCGCCTGAAATGCACCAGGCCCAAGTTTCTTCTATAAGAAAAAAATTTCTCTTGGTACCCTGTATTTTATACAGTTCATAAAATAATGTTGAGGTTTCTACACATGAATTACAACAAGCACAATCATCAATTAAATTGCATCTGTATAAGTCCATATTTAAGCTATTACAATTATTTCTTAATCTAGTGTGGCATTAGATGCCACAAAAATAAAAAGTAGGTGGCTTATTAACTGCATAATTATTTTTCAATATATGTTAAATATAAACAATAACTAATAGCAAATTCAATCTGCGGTTCTAAATTGTTCCACGATCTAGTAGTGGATGGAAAAAACGAATTTTGAAAAATAGAAAGTGTGGCAAACGAACAATAAAATCATCTGCGTTTCGAATTCTTAAGTTATAATTGTGACCCCATGCAAGTGTATTAGGAAGCAGTCTGTGTAAAATAGTCGGGCACATTCCTGTTTACTATCCTATAAAACAAAGATAGTTTTCTCTGTTCTCGTCCGTGAGAAAGGGTAAGCCATCCAGTCTCCTCGTAAATATATGAAAGTCTACAAAATGAGGTAAGACCTGTAACTATGCGACCAGCTTCAATCTGGAAACGCTCAGTCTAGACGGTCAGAGTCAGCTTGTGTTCAGTTGTCACAGACCTCACAAGAATACTCAAGAAGTGGACGAATACAGGTTCAATAAATCTCTTTTGCAAATAGTATCTAGATAGATGATATTTAAGCCATCGCAATACAGATATTTGTCTCAAAGCTTTCTCACCAATACGATCAATATGTGTTGACCACTTACAGTTATAACTAATATTAATACCTAGGTATTAATATGACATTGTACAGGTTTTATATACGGTAAATTCAGAAATTATTGCGTGCATTAATTATTGCGATTTTGTCATTTTAGACCGAAATACGATTTTAGTTTTTGCGATATTGAAAAAATCCCGCGTCATTCATATAAAAAAATTCCAAAATGCGAGTTTAAATTATTGCGATTACAACCCTGTCGCATTTTTAGCAATAATTAAAACATCGCAATAATTTCAGAATTTACAGTATACACTTCCAACATTAAACACAAGATCATCGGGTATATGTTTAGAATCAAAATATACATTTGTTTTACTCTGATTCATTTTAACTAACCATCTATGAGCCCAATTGCAAATATTTTCAAGATCAATTTGTACCATATTTTTAAGGCTCTCAATACCATACGAACTCTCTTTGATGGATGTTTCATCAGCAAAAAGTCTACACAAACCTAACAATTCATCACCAATGTCGTTAATTAACACCAAAAAATAGAAGAAGACCCAGGATAAATTGATGTCAACGAAAATAACTGAATCCACAGTATATAAAACTGAGGGTAATTAGACATGGCTAATGCTCTGCAATTCCTGGGCGAAAAAATTGAAAATCATCAAAATCGAAAGGGAACATATTTGTTATTGATTTGGTATTTATGTGAAGTGTATACGTATAGGATGATGGATGGATGAATTATTGTTTAACGTCCAGTGGCAACTAGGTGCATATCAGGACGAGAACATGTTGATATGATAATGAATGATCCCTGCTTTGTACTAGACTGACACGCTAAGTCGGATTTTTAATGTGCTAGCTCACGAGGTAACTGTCCGCAAAAAGACATCACCTCACTCGGACACATTATACTGACTCCGAGCCGACCAGTCTTTGCTCTTACTCCTAGATGCCGCGTGCTTGGCGGAGAAGCAGCAAATACCAGTTTTAATGCCTTTAATTTGACCCGGCCGGGGATCGAACCCTCGACCTTCTGCACTCGGGGCGAGCACGCTACCACGAGACCACTGAGGCGGTTATACGTATAGAAAAGGTTAAACAACGCGTGTATAAAAAGTCAACAATAAATCTTTTTAATTTTTTGCTTGGCATTCATTATCTTTAGGAGACCACCCCTTTAGAGCTAGGTTTTGGTTAGGGTAAGTTTAAGGAATGGTTGGGGTTTGGTTAAATCATCTTCCTATATGGGATGGGACCCCTAAAATAAATTGCCATTTGCTCTTCACCATAACAGGTGGGAGGATTGAATATTCTTTAAACTAGTTTCAACCCACCACATTTTCATATGCTTGATCCAAGTCAATATAGCCTGTACTTGATAAATGATTTTATTTTGTTTATATGTTTTATTTAGCAGTCTCAAGTAAATTTCTTTCCACAGGTCTTCACGCTTATTTGATATTACAGGGTTCCCACAACTTTTTCTTCCCAAAATTTCGACATTTTTCAAGGCCTATTATCGCCAAAATAAAATTCCACAACTTGTCAAGAATTCCATGACCTGTGTGAACCCCGATACTTCCTGTGTGATGGATGCCAAAAGTGCAGCATGAAATGTGTACTGTTCCTTGGCTTTTTTTCTGTGGTGCCTTATTTTAATTCAGTTTTTTCTGTGTGTGATTTTTATTATTTCTTTTTATACTTTCATAATATTAGTTCCCTCTATAACTGTTCTCACAATTTTCTGGTTTCTGCAGTTTTCTATTTAGGATAAACACAGCCATAATTGTCAATTGGAAAAGATGAAAAATTAAAGTCTATTTCATTTTACTTTTAATACAAAACATTTATACAGTATGCTTTAGAAGCAACAGAAACAATGTATAAATATGGTGAAATCTCTAAATATAAATCTTTTAAATCAAAATCTGAACATGAAAATATCTGACATTTAAACAATAACAAAAACATGTAGAATATAAAAACAAAAAGCACAACATAAAACAAAATCAAGTAAAGTTTCATTTCACTAAACGGATTCTTTCCTTTGCTTTTCAACCCTTCAAATCCTTCTAAAGAATATGTTTGTTTGGCTGGCGTTTTAAGCCATTTTCAGAAAATTGTGCTATAAAATCAAAGCTTGTCTTTGTATTCTACCTACCAAGGCTTTATTTAAAAATTTCAAATGGGTTTTCATAACATCACGTTTCAATATACATTCAGTGAAATGGGCCATCATTTACACCATTAAGACCTTTTAATTATTAAATAACATTTTCATAATTCATCTTAGTAAAGGATATCTCAAACAAAGTGAAAATTATTTTAATTTGGAATTTTTGAAAATTCGATTAATTGGTCAGACACAAGTGTTTTTTTTTCTAAATGATCTCTAAAGTTACTCTGGGAGTTATCTACCTTTAAAAACATAATACAAAATCTACATATCATTTTTTGCAAATATCAATCAAACAAAGCTTCAGTGGATTTTAGTGCAACTGAACTCCCATTTAATTAGCTGTCTACTTTTTATAAACTTTTGGAGTGTACTTCTCTGAAAGAAATATTTCTAATAGCACCTACATTAAGTTTTATAAATAAATATTTCTAAAATTAGTACATAAGGGTCATGTACAACCCATTTTCCACTTGTGTATCAGAATCAACTACAGACAAACATGTACATGTATTTTTATCAGGCTTCTGCATTTAAAATTGTTCAAATGTCTATATAACAATTTCATCAACCCTTAAAATACAGTTTATGAGATTATTTTGTTAAAAAATCTAAATTCTACATTTTGTGTACATATAAGTCATGTAGGTTTTAAATAGAAATTGATTTTCTACAATAATGCCAAAAAATAATGTTAATGATTTTATTCAACTGAGCATGAATTCATTTTTACAGTAACTTTTTTTTTCAAACTGAGCACCTCGGTTATCAAAAGCAGTAAGAATGCCTACACGTGTAAGATGAAAAATCCCATCATTCCCAAAAAAAGGGAAAAAAAAAGTATGTGTCAGTATATTATATATGTATACGTATCGGTTCAAAATACAAACATCTCTAAATAATATCTAGTTTTTTCTAATATGTGTGTTTTTTTAATATAATTCCAAGCAAAATAATACAAGAATATTTAATTTCTATTTCATAGTTAATATATATTACTGCAATACGTAATAAATCTTGAGAAGCGTGAGAAGTTTCATCCTCGATCACATATCCAATCCCCATTAAATTTTCTCTTTTGTTCGACACAATTTTGATAATAACTCGGTAGACCAAATGTAGGAGATGAGGTTGTTCATTATAACAATCATTGAAATATCGACACTGAGGTTGTCAATTCAAACCAAGAGACATTTTCCCATACATGTATATGAATATACCATGATAGTGAGTTTCAGAAATAATTCACGATGGCTTCAAAATATCCTGATTTTACCATAGCTAGGTCCTTTATGCCGAATATGTTGCCACAAGCGAATGCTAGTGGTAAAATATCAGTATATAGACCAACCCATGGTAAAATCATGATATTTTCAAGCCACCATGAATTACTTATATTCTAATAGGACAGTTTCTACAACATTTTGAAACCCCACAACAAAGGTATTCAGACACAAAGACTCCATTAATACACAATGCAAGTTGTACTATGACTATGCCAAACAAGCTGCTTAAGTCCAACTTCTGTAACATTGGCGTCAAATATCTTTATTTTACCATGGATAAAAGTGTTTGAACCAGGTCATATTAGTATCATCAATTTACAACTTTTCAGTTGAGCTCAAGGTCAAAAATGTTGAAAACAAAATTCAAATGCCAAAATAACCAAAAATTGAAAAGCCAAGAAACTTACACAGCAATGCCATGTAAGCAGGAGCCAGATACTCCTTACAAAATTTAACATTGTTATTACATTAAATCAATTTTACACTAGCAAATTAAAACTGGTGATACTCTTAGGGACTTCTTAATTGATTAGGAAATATTACAGATATGTTCAAGAAAAAGAACAAAAAAATTTTATTTAAAATTAAAGACTGACATTTCAATCCACCTCATTTCAGACTTGTCTTGGGAATAATCAGCTTACAAAGAGTTAAATAAACAAAAAGGAAAACATTTTCACCATGCATTTAAAGTTAATATTCTCAAGATTTATATGCCCTGCTAATAATTTTGCACTTCCGGATAAATATCCGGCATATATATGACAATCAAATGGTGACACAAAAAGTTTGACTAAAGAAACCAAGTAAAATTTAAATTTACAATGACATAAAATTCCTGACAATACATGTATATGTATCACAAATGTTTCAAACAAGTGATAGTTAAACACCTACAAAACTCAGATTAAACTTCATTATCAAAAGACAAAAACATCTACATTACACGGACATACTATTTCGAGAATTTGTATATGGAAATGTCCAAAATTTCTAAAACATGAAGGAGCAGTGAGGTCAGAATGAGGAAAATAAATAAGTTATCTCCACTGAAAAGAATTCCACAGTTGCAGATATTGGAGTTGTCTCCCATTTGCATGAGTTATCTTTCCTGACAGAGGGTGAATAGTATTTTACAGGGCAAAAATTACTTCAAATTTTTTCTTAAAGCATTGAATTGTGGAAGGCCTCATTAGACATTAAAAAATGTGGGAAAATATATCCAAAAATATGTCATGTTTTTTTTAGGATATTGAAAAATGAAAATTTGTCCATTGATGTCTATGGAAGAAATCTTCTCCAGAGAGCATATAACTCAATAAGTGAGAGATAACTCACATGTACCAATATGGAGAATAATAAATTGTCTGCATTCTGAGGAAACTTCCTTAAAATTTGGTTATGGAAGTTCCATTAAAAAATGTATGGGGTTGTCAGAATGCACTTTTTATATCACTCAACTAAATGTTGTTGAGTAAGACAAATTTTGAAGAAGAAAAAAACACCACCACCTTGTATCTTTTGAACCAACCAATCCCTCTTGCCAGTCAGTCCTTTACAATTTCTTGCATAAAATCCCTAATTATAACAAATTTCTTTAAAGTTTCACCAAATTACTTATAATGATATTGCAGAATAGTGTGAATTCCTCAATAAAATTCTGCAAATTGTTTAAATTCATTTACAGAATACATTGACAAACCAAGGAGAACAAAAAATTGAGGTAAAGTATTTTATTAACAAAAAGATCACAATTACAGAAGAAAAAGAGTGAATGTTAATAAACACAAGGCCAACTGGCGGTGAGGTTGAAAATTAATCCTAAATATTCAGGTGACTAGATTTTATAGTAAAAACATAGAAAACACATCGAATAAACAATTAATAAAACAAAGCTGACTATAGCTTGACACACTGCATAGAATTTTTTTTTTGTTTGTCGGGTGAAATTTTCGCTTTTTTTAGTAGCTGATAGAAAATTACCAAGATACACTGCACACGTACATGTTTGAATTTTCTTCCATGTCAAAATTAAACTATTTAACTGTGTAATCTGCTAAATTTAAAGGCACAAATATTTGGCATCCCCTTTTTTGGCCTTAATTTGTGAAATTTTACAGATACCAAAAAAGTACACTGAACAATATTGTAAGATTGCACAGGATATAAATCCAAGTTGCTTTACAGTAGCAGATAAATTTCTCTCCTATGAATATTATAAAATATTGTGAATACTAACACACCAAAATTTTAAGAAAACATCTGTTAAATGTTTGTTTATTTAGTTTGTTTAGTTGGGGTTTAACGCCGTTTTCAGCACATTTTGGCCATTTCGCAGCGGCCAGTTTTTATTGGTGGAGGAAGCCAGAGTACCCGGAGAGAACCACGACCTTCGGTAGGAAAATTGGCAATCCTTGTCAATTAAGATCGGAGTCGAAAACCGGTGAGATTCGAACTCACAACCCCAGCGTTGACAGGCTAGTGATCAGTAGTAGTCATGACGAACTACCTAGACCACTCGGCCACCGAGGCCCCTCTGTTAAATGAATCAAGTTCTAAACAACAAAAATTCATGAAATTATGCTGTGTAATTATCTCATAAACAATATATTTTTCTCATACTTATCTTTAAATGTATGTCACATTGATATTCATATATATAATAAGCATGATACAACATACATTGTAGCGAAAAGGTATTTTCTTTTAACTGTTTCAAGGAAATTGATTCGAGATTTAAAATTTGCCAGGATACATAAATATAACTACTAACTGAAAAAAACAATGAATAACATATATATCATATCAACCTCTGACACAATGACCTCATAACATATACTGAAACAACAACATGAACATTAATGATGTTTCAAAATGATATAATTTTCAGTCATAAAGACTGTTAGTACAGATAGAGACTACATTCATTTCTCATAATAAACTGAAAATTTTAATGAATATCATACTGAAATAAATTAATTTCAAGGAAATTGTCAAGAAACCAAGTGAATTTTATAAAATATCACATACACTTAAAAACATTAATCTCATATGCCAAAAACCTGTAATACATATGTACACCTTGTCTGAAAAAGTACATCTGTTGCATATACATGTAATTTTTTTGCTAATATTGAACATACTATCACACTTTGACAATAAATGTTCTAATTATTAACCTAGAGTAAATGTGGTTTTTCAAGATTTACAGAAAGAGATGTGAACTTTAATATAAAAATCTCTCCAACATCAGTGACTATACAGTTAATAAAACGAGGCACAAAAGTCGATAATTTCATATCAGTTCAGTGTAAAAAGGCTTGTAATAATTTTTTAAGAATGTAAATCATACATAGACTTTAAAAAAAAAAAAAAATTATGTGTTTGAGTAACATGCTGAAAAAGGAATGGGCTTGGAAAGAAGTACTTCCAAATTTTCTTCTATTTTTCTAATATATATATTAAATAATATTTCTGACTATGCACCATATACGTAAATGTAATGCAAATAAAATAGCTACTTTACATGTCATCATTATTTTTGTTAAATTTTGGGTATTTAAAAGTGTACATCCAAAAAACTTAAACATACATTTGTAAATTAAAGGTTTATTTCTGAATTATAATAAGAATCTTTTCTACCCTTTAACATACAGATACAATTGAAAATGTTACAGGTATTTAAGTTACAATTAAAGACTAAGCCTTTACAGTATCATGTACGGATGTTTGTTTGTTTAGTTGCGATTTTACGCCGTTTTCAGCACATTTGACTATGTTGACTATTTAGCGGCAGCCAGTTTTTATTGGTGGAGGAAGCCAGTATCTGGAGAGAACCACTGACCTTCGGTAGGAAAATTGGCAATCCTAAGTGATAACAGGCTATTGATGACGAACTACCTAGACCACTCTGCCACCGAGGCCCCCACTGTATGGATGATAGATAGGG
This sequence comes from Mytilisepta virgata, assembly GCA_028015205.1. Lineage (NCBI taxonomy): Eukaryota > Metazoa > Mollusca > Bivalvia > Mytilida > Mytilidae > Mytilisepta > Mytilisepta virgata. The sequence continues at coordinate 33,527,343 of CM051512.1, forward strand.
TTAAGAGAAACGGTCTATTTTAACAAAAAAGCAAACTGAATACGATTACAATGTACTGCCTGTTATAGTTTGAGTTATCATTAAATACACTGTAATAAAAAAAAAAATTTAAATTTGGTCTTTGGCATACAAGAGTAAATGTACTACACTATCACATCATTATAACTGACTGTCGCCCTCCTCTGTTGGAGAGATGCGTCCATTCTCCATTGCAAGTTCACAGCTTCGATGACGTACACGTCCAGCTTTAGATTTGTCAGACAAGGCACAATCTTCTTGACTTTTGCTTTTGCACAGACTTTTATGACTGGCATTAAACTGCGACATGGGCAAAGCAGATGTTGACACTGCTTTGCGTGCGTTTTCTGTCTCTTTCAATGAAGGTCTATCTGCTTCCACTTCTGGTAATGACGATGCATTGGAATCTTGAAAACGAGACTGACATGGAGGAATTCCTGACTTCAGCTCAGAACACCGCGATGTAAAACATTTGCTATCTGAAGAGTTGGAAATAAGAGGTACGTATCCTAGAAATTTGTCAGAGTCCTCACTTATACTATGAGAGACAATTTCGTCACAAGTGTAATTTTGCAAACTCACTTGATCAGCAAAATGCACACTAGACTGTTCACATGATTTTTCACTAGCACTATTGTTGTGTCGTTTACACTTACGGCACTTAGATAACCTGCTGTTGTCTTCAGGTCCAGCCATAAATGTACTACAACCAGACGTTGGTGAACTTTGACCTGATGTAGTCCGTTGTTTGTCCCTAGTAAAGGTGGATACAGTTGTACTTTCTACACTACTCTGTCTGCCTCTTGAAGAGTTTGACATCATATCCACCTGAACTTCATACGGTGATGTTGTTGTAATGGACGCACTATCCTTATCCCTAGAAAAAATAAAAAGATCAACCCATAAATAACAGGCAGGGCTGCCAAACCCCTTTGTACAGTTCTAGGAAGGACCAGTCATTTAATCAGGAAGGTTTTAATGTTTTTCAGGAAGGTACTAAAAATTGCTAAAAATTTAAAAAGTTAGCCATATCTAAAGAATGCGGCTTCTTTAGTATTGTTTTACTTCCACCAAAGTTAGTTACAAATACACCCTTTAGCCAGGTGAGCTAAAAATACAAAACAAAATTTTACAAAAACATGTATTCAAAATACCAATTTTTGAATGAAACAAAAAATATTCAAATCGAGACTAAATTCGAAAGAAAAATCAAAAAAATTGTAATTTCTGATTTTCTGGTTGAAAATAGGGGCGATTCCACAAAAACGGAAGGGTTCCCACACCATTTTCTTCCCAAAATTTCACGACTTTTTCAGGAGAAATACTGAATTTTCCATGACCTTTTGACATTATACTTCGTACCCATAATTTTTCAACTGATATAATGTGGATTGATATGCAATATGTTACAATATTAATGTCTCCTTAATGATGGCATGAAAAACGTATTACTGACCTAAATCATACAAAAAAAAATACAGATTATCGCCAGAGGTGAACTCAAACAAAAAAAAATTTCCATGAATTTTCATTGTCTTTCATAAAATTTTTCAATTCAATGACTTTTCAAGGCCTTTTTTAAACAAAATAAATTTCCATAACTATTCTAGGATTAAATGACCTGAACAAACCCTGAAATAAGGGCTAAAAAAAAACAACTGGAAACTCAGCAAGTATAACCTGATTTTCCAGAACAATCAATTTGGTTATTAGTATGGTGATGTATGATGGACAGGCACTTGGCACACTGTAGTGATGAATAAAATCTGTTTTGGTGTAAACTCAGACGACTTCTTGTTTTTATATACATGTATATACAGTTTAAAAATTTACTAATAGAAAATAACCAATAAAGTTGTTTGCAGTATATTTCTTTTTTAAATGTTATTAAAGTTGTCTCAGTTTCTCAAGAACATGTTGAAACTGTAATGTAAAAATTTGCTTCAAACTGGTAATAGTGATGGACAAACTGCAGAAAAAGTAAAATTTAACTGACTACAAAGAAGATAATGAATGCTACCAATATAAAACACACCTGTACCCTGCAATGGAACCAGCCAAGGCTTTAGTACTTGCATCATCACCAAATGATACTGTTGCTGACTTTTCTCCAATACTAAGGTTTGCCGACTCGCTACTAAAGCTAGCCCTTTTTACCATTGTAGCATTCGATGAAGCTACATCTGCCTGCACTTCTAACCTAAATTAACACAAATTAAAAATCAAAATTTGTTAAAAAGGAATAATCTTAGAAAGGTTACTTGTAAACTAAATGTTTGTTTGTTTTGTTGGGGTTGTACGCCGTTTTCAGCACATTTGGCTATTTTGCGGCAGCCAGTTTTTATTGGTCGAGAAAGCCGAAGTACCCGGAGAGAACCACTGACCTTCGGTAGGAAAATTGGCAATCCTTGTTAATGACTGAGATTCGAACCCACAACCCGAGTGTTGACAGCCCGGTGATCATTAGTAGTCATGACAAACTATCTAGGCCACTCGGCCACCAAGGCCCCGTACACTAAATGAGATAGTCTTTATTAATACAGTACACCTCCGTGACTCAAATATACAGGAGCCAAGTCAGGAACCTGTTCAGTAGCTCTCTTGTCAAAATTAGTGGTTTTCGTACTCTTTGGGATTAGGAAGTCTTTTTTAAAATACAATGTAGATAATACAGGGTCACCACTTAGAATATTTCATGATGAGTTTTGGGTCATTATTCAGAATGGTGAGTCCCAGAACTCATCGTCACTTTTTTTAACGTACAGTCAAACCTGCTTACTATTTTGTCTTTTCCTTCCCCCTCCCCTCTGATTTCCAGGAAAACAAAAATGGCGAAAAGAAAAATTTGATGTAAATTACGGCTTCAGATTCAGCTGGTTAAATCTACACACAAGTTTGAAGGATAACATGTACATTCAAATTTTCACGCATCCCAGATGTATGAATGCACATTAGCGAGAACCCTGTAATAATGGGGGAGCAGGCCAGTAAGAGTTTATGAAAGGGCCACATCGTGCCATCTTTTTCTGATTTTGGGTATCTGCTTATATTAGGTTTTTGTCTTATTAGGCATTATTCCAATATTCCTTTTGTACTGCAGCCTAGTTTGAATCACAGAAATTATAAAGACTCAAAATGGCTGTGAAGGGACTTAAAATAGAGTTTGAGATACATGTTTTTCAGAGTAATCCAGTTATTTGAGTTTAAATGTATGAAGTTGATGTCTCAGAGTGTGCCTGTCTTCCTGTCCTAAGTAAGATTTCTACGAATATATTACCCTTGCATTAAATTTGGTGTAACCCTAATAAACCTCAATAGAGAGCATACAACATGAAAATTTGAACACGTGCATATCTAACAACCTCTACCAATGATACTTTATTCAGAATAATCATGAATATATTTCAGTGCTAATAGAATGGAGAATGGAAACGGGGAATGTGTCAATTAGACAACAACCCGACAAAAGATCAGAACACAGCCCAAGGCTACCGATGGGTCTTCTAATATTTACTTTCCCTTATTCTCTGTTCACATTACTACACTTGCCTTAACAGAAACCCAGGTTAATTGGGTTTGACTATCATTAACATCATCTCAAAAGATATTTTTTTATTCTCGGTTTAGTCCAATCTGGAACATTCTCGCTTAAAAAAATTAATCCAAGTTAATTAACCTGGATCAAATCTGGTTTAAATAACCTGGTAAAATCAATGGAATATCAGATTCACTAACTGAGCTGTTAAACATACTTGTGTGGGTAGTACGTTCCACCACAAAGACTACCGTTTAAACTAAAACCTCCGATAGCTCTGTTACTAGCCGAGTCTCTGTCGCTGATTTCATCCCGTATAATGCCAACTCTATCCATATGGCTTCCACTGGCACTGAGACTATTGGTCATACCCAAAGAAGCATCACCAATACTCGGGGCAATACTAGGATTGGCCACATTATGACCCGTTCCCACACTCTGAGTATCTGAAAATGATGAGTTCACAGGATTATGTATGTATCGATGGAGTAATTGTTGTTTAATATCAAGTTGTAATTATTTTGTAAATATTCATAAGAACATGAAGAATACGCTTGTGGTATATAAATACGAAGCATGAAATTAGAAATGGAAATGGAAATGAGAAAAATACATTGTGGATTTCAAATATGCTAGCTCAAAAGGTAGCTGTCGGCAGAAGGACACATTACCCCAAGGACCAGACACCGTATTATGTATTCTGACCCCAAGCAAACAATTCTTAAATGTCCCTGGCTTCGTACAGTTAAAGCAGCAATTAAAAACTTTAATGTCTTTAGTGATGAAACCCATGATGTCCCAAATATCCAATAAAAAAGTCCATACTAGGGGTGTTGCATTTTTAATGTGTCATATATAAACTATCCATTTGAATCTTGGGTAAAATGCTCCTGGAAGACATGGTTTACTCCATGCTACAAAAGCTTGCACATTAAAATTTATATTTACAGCATGTATATATGTTGTCTATTTTCATGTCTCAAATTTGTTTAAGGTGGTACCCAACACCTTGACTAAATAAATTTGGCTCGTTTAATTTTCATAAAATTTTTAGGAAATATTTACTCTGACCTGTTGACATAAATGTTGATTTTTTTTAGTAAATAAAATTTCACCCTTCACGGGAATAATTTCATTGAATATATAGCAGTTTGGCAAACATCAATTTTGATCATAGAGAAGCTTAATTTCCCTTTTACTTTTTAAATTTGATTAAAACGCTCTGGTGATTTTTGAGAGTTATCTCCCTGTAGTGTTGGGTACCACCTTAAGTTCTATGTTGAATTTTCTAGAACTGAAATCAAATTTATGATCACAATCCTCTAATTTTTTATCATTTCGCCTTACCTGGTCCTGCAGGTCCTACAGTTTCATTTTCTTCATCAAACTCAAACCTGACTCCTCCCTTGTTTGTGGCAGTTACTCCACATCCCCCACTTCTACACAGGGAGATGGGAACTACACCATACACATAGGCCAGTAATATTGGCACTCCAATACCTAAAAAAAAACCCATTATATAATGATAATATTTATGTTCGTTTTACTCAGTACTTTTCGATTCTAATATGACAAAAACAGAAATTAGGTAAACGAAGTGGTACTGAGAGGTCTTTCATGTTACGGGCATTTTGATTTGGAACTTCTGAAAACGGTAGAAAAGAAAACCAAATAAATTTTATAGCAATTAAACTTACTTTTCATTTGCTTTTATTGTAATTTGGAGTAAACTAGAAATTGTGTCTAATACACGGATGCTCCACCCTAAAATCCATATGAACAGAAACCACTATGCTTACTTCCAAAGAAATAAACCTAAACGCAAAACTTAACCAGAGTCGCTCAAGTGTAAAATGTAATTCATAATGACCCAATTATTGTATGACTGCTCAGTACTACTCAAAGCACATCCACTGATGAAGTTTCATTGATACACTATGCTTAGTTCCAAAGAAATGAACCTAAAGGCAAAACTTAACCAGAGTCACTCAAGCAAAAAATGCAGGTCATAATAACCTAATTATTGTATGACTGCTCAGTACTACCCAAGGCACATCCACTGATGAAGTTTCATTGATACACTATGCTTAGTTCCAAAGAAATGAACCTAAACGCAAAACTTAACCACATAGTTCATACGTACGGACAGACAAGGGTAACTCTATATGCCCCATCCACATTCGTGGGCAGGGCATAAAAAACTCCAAAAAATAGTATTATTTCCCTGGTCTGACAGTTCCTCTGGTGAGATTCAAAAGAATGGTGTTATGATATTGACTATGACGTCAGGCACGTGCAAGACAAAACAGACTGGAAATTTTAATACATCTTTGTTTGCAAAGGGAAAGCAGCACAACATACTAGAATTGTTATTTATGATGCTAGAATCAATTCAATACAATCCACCTAAAGTCAAAATAAGAATGTCGGAATGGATGTCTAAACTGATATGGCCATGTCTAACACATAAAAAATTGCAGAAATAAATTTCTAGCACATCATCTAGTGTAAGCCTAAATGATTCCTCAAGAGCAACCCAGGTACAAATGTCTACCAATTTTACCTTTTTTAATCTGGAAAAGACTTAAATCCCAACCTTGCTAAGGGCTATTCCATTAAAATGAATGTAGGGGAGTAGGAAGAGACTTTCAAAATCAACCCACACAACCAACAAGCTTTTCTTAGATAACTTTACATACAACTGATAGGCACACACTAAAAATAACCAAAGACCCATGTCCTATACTGAAAATCCCTTTCTACCCACCCACATCCATTCCAATTGAATCTCCCTAATTATTTAATGTATCAAATGTATTACATTGTATATTAGACTCAGGTAAAAATCTAGTGATCTTGAATACCGTTGATTCTCGCCCTTAAGACTACATGTCCTATCAGACGAGGACCATTTCTTGGGAAATTTGGGCAATATTTTTGCCTTGACCCTCGTATAAGACGATGGCAAATGACCATCAAAGATCTGGCAAAGGCTGAAGTTTTTCCCTAAAATGCAGAATACCTTGTCAACATTCAGTATTTCATTCCTCAAAACAAATAAGTTTCTTCCTCCAAAACACGAAAATAAATGTTAAACAAATTTAATTGTTTTTTTGCATCTGGAAGTTAGGTTAAGATAGTTAAAACAAAATAAAGATAGGTATAACTATGCTTCCGATTTCGAGTTTGATAACAAGGATAAAATTTAAATTAATAGTACAAAATTAAACATATCCTATTTCATAAATCTTTTTCTTTAACCTATAAATTGATTTGACATTGATCTTATACGAAGACGAAAGAAGCAAATCAAATAATTATTCATTAGTTTCCATTCTGAATCTGAGACCAAGTGTTTCCCACGTCAAAACATGGGGGGATATTGTTGTTTTTGGATTTTTAAAATGGCAATTTTCAGGAATATTGATACTGAATTCATGAAAAACAAATGAAATAACAACTTGGAAAGTACAGGCTTTAATTTCGTCTTGTTATATTTACTATTCATTAAACGAACCAATCTACTAGAAGTCATGATCAACAATGATCCCATGGCCCATATAAACAAAAAAACTAATTTTTTGTCAACTTTTCAAAATTCCTTAAAATTATCTAGGGACAAAAAAATTTGAGAAATTACGGAAGATCTTTAAATTTACCAATTTAACGTTTTAGATACGCTAAGATTTCTTCTCCTTGGTGAGTGCCCTGTCCTATGGACCTCCCTTTTAAAAAAATTGAAATTTGGTACCAAAAATTCGTCTTATAGGCGAGTATAAACGGTAATATTTTCTTTCTAGAGATTTTGTTTTATTATAACTTAAATACAAACCAACTGCTAAACCAGCTACCACTGGAGAGACAAGGATCGATGTTGCTACACCACCAGTGATGGCTAAGTTCCTTCTGTGTTTGGAAGTCAACTTGTATTTGGAATGAATCTGCAAATTAAATTCAGCAAAATAGCAAATTGAAAACTTTAATTTTGCTAATCAACTTGAAATTTTTTAACTTAGTAAAGAAATAAAATCTGATGTACAGCAACAATGCTAATTAATTCAAAGTTGCTGAACCATGACATAGAGGGCAGGGCCTCCAAATGATCGTCAAACTGACATGTACTGATAGTAATGCAACTTAATAGCAAATATCATTGATCTTAAATAAGTAGTTCCTATCAAACTAACTTAACCAAAAACTTAACATTGAAAATTACTAATTAATTGAAAGTCACTGGACCAGGACCTAGGTGGGGGGGGGGGGGGGGGGGGGGGGGGCCTTGAAATGGTCATCAAACTGAGATGTACCAATAGTAATGCAACTGTAAAGAAAATATTATTGATCTATCTCAAGTAGTTCCTATCAAACTAACTTCCGTAGAAAACTTAATATTGAAAATTGCTAATAAATTGATTGTTTGTTTGTATCCTTGTCAATTAAGATCAGAGTTGAACACATCCCGCCTTAAAGGCCTAAGGTGAGATTCAATCACACAACCTCAGTGTTGACAAGCTAGTGATCATTAGTAGTCTTGACAAAATACCTAGACCACGAAAGTCACTCGACCATGAACTAGGAGGGAGGGACTTAATCTACATGTATCACAAGTAGTTCCTATCAAACGGACTTAAGCAGAAAAATTTAACAATTGCTGGCATCATCGTTGGAAATGCTACACCTATGGCTTGCCTTCCGTGACTTTCGACACAAGACAAAAAATGTGTGAGTCTTCCAAGGAAGACATGTGTCGCCTGCGGACATCAATTTTTACAAAAGATATTAAAATTTTCGAAAAAATGAACTATATATGCATACCTTGGCAATAAGGTTAACAGAGAAAGTTTCATCAAATTGCTTTCTGCAGTTATGGGGTAGTTGAGGATAGAAGTTTTGACCTTCCCCTCCCCTTTTTTTTTTCAAAAATGTCAATTTTTACAAAAAAAAAAATTTTTATTTTCTAAAAATGAAATATATATGCACACCTGTGCATTAAAGTTAATGCACAGAGAAAGTTTCATCAAATTCCTTTGAGCGGTTATGGACTAGTTGAGAATAGAAATTTTGTCCCCCCCCTAAGTTTTTTTGCAAGAATGTCAATTTTCACAAAAAAAATTAAAAATTTTCTAAAAATGAAATATACATGTATATGCACACCTGTGCATTAAGGTTAATGCACAGAGAAAGTTTCATCCTTTGAGCGGTTATGGAGTAGTTGATGATAGAAGTTTTGACCCCCCTTTTTTGGAAAAAATGTAAATTTTCACACAAAAAAAATTTAAAATTTTCTACAAATGAAATATATATGCACACGTGTGCATTAAGGTTAATGCACAGAGAAAGTTTCATCAAATTGCTTTAAGCGGTTTATGAGAAGTTGAGGATAGAAGAAAAGTTTGACGACGCAAGACAGTGATCCCTACATGTATGTACCGACCATGCGTTCCGCAGACGACAAGAAAAATCACAGCATAATGGATGGATTATTGTTCATTGTCCAGTGACAATGATTACATGCATATCATGACAAGAACACATATTTGATGTAATATGAAAATGAACCATGCCTTCTAATACTGAGCCAGATGCTAGCTCACGAGGTATCAGTCCACAGGAAGACGTATCACCCCAAACAGATGTATTACATGTATTCTGACTCCAAGCCAACCAGTATGTCTTGCTCTTAGTTCTAAATTCTGTGTGCTTGGTAGAAAAGCAGTTAATACAAATTTTAAAGTCTTTTATCAAGTTAAGCATGCTACCAGGAGACCACCTTGGCGTTAAATGAATATATCAGAATAGAGATAAACTCACCTTTCGGCCTACCCACACAGGTATGCCAATTATCATGGCAGGAACTGCTATTCCTGCTATTAGTGTAATCCCTACTGGAGCCCCAACTAATGTTCCTAACTGCCATAAAATCTTTTTCTTCCTACTCCATGGTTTCTTTCCCCAAAACGTACAACCAGAAGGGCTGAAACCAAAAATATCACATGTTTAATATTCACACAATGTATTTATTTTAATTGGGGTTTAACGCCATTTTCAGCACATTTTGGCCATTTCGTGGCGGCCAGTTTTTTATTGGTGGAGGAAGCCGGAGTACCCGGAGAGAACCACGACCTTCGGTAGGAAAATTTGCAACACACAATGTATATTTACTTTTAAATGTAATCAGACATTCAGGCAGTAGTCTACTAAACATTAGAAACTTATTTAAAACAATAATCAAACTTAGTTAAAACATATAGTTTAAATACTCATTTCTCCGTTATTTTTTTTTTCAATATGAAACCTTTAATTTTTACTCAATATGTTAACAATGCATAATTTTTGTTCCTTTGCTGTTTTGAGTCATCATTATATTGTATCTAAATTTTGAATTTAGAGCAAAAATGAAGACTAGAATTTTAGGAAATTTTTCGTCCTCTTTAGTTAAAAGAACTAAAAACAAGTTTTTTGTATTAGTTATTAATGGAAGCTGACATATTATCTGACCTCCAGCTGGTTGTTTCATCAATATTTTGCCTTCATTTCTATATGATTTTCTCAATAACTTATGGTTCCACACGTTTATAAACAATTTTATTCGCATTATTTACAAAGGAAGAAATTATAAAATGTACCAAAACATTGAAGACAGTTACACCCGATGAGTTATAGGTTTGATCTTTTGCTTGGAAAATTAACAAAACAAGTCATATCAAAGATAATATTTCACAACAACACATAACCTAGTAACTGTCTGATTAACAGCAAACTTGATTTTTGACCCAGCCACCCAAAATACATCAGACCAAAATAAAATATATGTGTGTTTCCAGTTTCACAACCAACCCTGACTTTCCTGCTCTGACCCTGGACATTTTATTTACAAAACATTCAAATTTCAATTTCCGGAATTTTTATCTTTTCAGGTACTATTGCATCTTCAGAATGCATATAATCTTAATCAATGGCTTGATGTCACAGTTTCTATGTGAAAGGAATAAGCAATCTTGCCAGTCCAGCTGGAAACAAAGTCATATTCCTGAAATTGAATGTTTTTCATACCTACCTACCCTATTCTGATTTCATGAAATGGGAAACAATTGTATATTTTATTTTGGCCTCATCAAATTAATGACTGGATTTTATCAGTTGGAAATTCTGGTTAAAATATATCTGTACAAACCTTAAATAATGTAAATCAGAAATTTCCTTCATACATAACCAACAGAATTCTGCTCCACATACAGGACAGGCCATATGATTACATGATCCATCGTTCATTTTCATGATAAAGGCTCCACACCTAGGACATGGCTTTATGTCATCTTCTTCAATAAGAATAAAACAAAAATATTTTAATTGGACAATGATTTTCCGAGAAAAAAAACATTCTAAAAATATTATACTGTTCCTAATTTTTCCTTCTCTATATCTATAGGATTTCTTACATTTTCCCACACCTAATTACAGCCTGATGGTACTGTTACTTTTTAATATTAAAAAATACATGTATTGTGATTTGAAATTTAATTAATCAAAACACTGTATAATTTATTGCTCTATCTATTTTTTTAATTCAATTTAATACTTGATCCCCAAAAAGAAACAGGACATCTACAACTTAAATTTTAATGTTAAATAAAATAAAATATCACAGATGAATTAAACGAAGCTCTTTTTCACTTTTTTCTTGCGAAAATTTTTGATAAAGCTGTAATCTTACTTTGAGACTCATACTCATGGCTATAACTAACTGAAGGAGACCTCAGATTTGCTGATGCCCTCTCCGCTCTTGCAGCATCACATGTTTTATTTGGATGCCAGTATTGTTTACAATGGTAACAGAAATCTGTATCACAGCCTGGCCGCTCACATCGAATTCTGGGACATCCAGCACACTCCTTTGCAATTACTGCATAACTGCAAAATATTTTATGTTCAATTAACGAATAATTCATTTATATCATTTTTTGCAGAAATTTCTTGCATACATGTAATTCTGGTACAGATGGAATTACAGGCAATAAAAATATTATCTTATTGGCTAACTTCATGAAATAATATAAATAACACTGATTTAAGTCATCCAAAATTATTTCATTTAAGGGGGTACAGAACACCTACAATGTAAGGGAGTTAACTCTTTAAAACTCAGCTGAACGTTTTAATCACATACTATAAGTAAAGAGAAATCAAGCTACTCAATGATCAAACTTAATGTTTGTCAAACTGCTATATATCCAATGAAATTATTCCTATAAATTGTGTGGTTCAAATTTCTTGAAATGTTTATATTTTTGTCAACAGGTCAAAGTAAATATTTTGTCAAAATTTTATAAAAATTAAATGAGCCATATCTTTTTTAGTCAAAGTGTTGGGTACCCCCTTAAGTCTTTAACATGATTCAATTGATTCATAAATTTTTTGTTAAAAATTTTTTAAAATTATTATAAAGTATAAACTTACCCGCAGTCAGGAGCAGGACACCATCTTGCATCAGGATCAGCAACCAGTACCCGACGCACCATAAAATCTTCGTACTTTTTCATCAGTGCATCGTTCTGCAGAATGGACCGTATGTCATTAGGGTGATATTTTTCTGTACATTCTGGACATGATATATTTATTCTACTTTCTGTAATCTCTATTTGTAAATAAGTCTGTAGGCATGTGATACATGATCGATGGGGACATGTCATTATTTCTGGAAAATCTTCAGGCGGTCGTGTGTTAAGACAGAGGGGACATTCTCTGCTAGTCAAGCTACTCTTTTTATGACTTAATTGCTGACTTTCAACACTTACAGACTGACGTGGTAATATTTCTCGGTCTGGCGGAGCTAGAACGCTTGCATCTGACCTACCAGAATCAGAATCAAGACTCACATGAGATTTTGTTCTACGCCCTGGTGTGGTCCCCTGTGTCACATAAAACAGTCGTCTTAGGGAGAATCTATTTTTCCGTCTTTCAGAACCTCTCGAATTTCCTGACGACACTGATGTCACTTCTGAATCTCGTTTTCTAATGCTCATAATGGAATGTCTTTTCGTTGAGATCTGGAATTGTTCTATTCTTCAAATTCTTTTAGCTTCATTGTTCTTCCTTCTGAAAATTAAGATTTAAAGTTTCAATTCTGTACTCAAAATATTAATGCATCTTCAAACGACACCATACACATAGCCTTTTTATGTAATGCTTTTGTGTTGCATAATATACCAAACTCACTATGAATTTCTCATTTAAAATAAGAAAAGAATTTTTTTCAAAAAGAGGTTCTTTTAATTTGCCACAAATTCACAGCTAAAACTGTAATACAAAAAATATTTTACAAATATAAAAAATTCTTCAAAATATTATACCTAAATAAGTTAACATTACAAAAATTTCTGAGAATTTATTGGCTTAATTATGAAGCATAATACTCATATTACTACTATATGATAATGCATTTCAGTTGTATTTAACAATAGTTTAATTCTCACTGTTTTTTTTTCAATGAATGCTCAGTGTCAGAAGTGCAACAGATAAAATAAGAACCTTTTTATTCATCAGTTTTATTTAGAAAAAAGCTTTATAAGGGTCTGAAACTTCTTGAGTCCAGTTCCCCAAATCTTCACAATGAAAATAAATGATCTTTCTTTATTCTGCAACAATTTTTTATGCTTACTAATGATTTAGTATATACCAAAATTAGAGAAAATGTCAGAAAAACTCAATAAAAAACACAGATTTTGTAAAAAACATTATTATCTATGAAATTGAAATCGAAGAAAAATGCTATTTCTACTTTCAAATAATTGCATTTTGCAAATAGAACAATCTATAGTTGCTAATTGCTTACTTTAGTGTAGTGTAATATTTGTGTCAGGAGTGCAACAAATGTTGCTAAAATAAGACTATATTTTAAATATCAATTATTCTATTACTATTTGACCGATTGACAAAATTTTTGCAGTTATACGTTCCCGATTCATTTTTAAAAAAATATATGCATTTTTACTTATCTGGATTTCAATTTTTTAGCAGTATGAAAACTTATAGAAGCCAAGATGAGAAATTAAGTCTTAGAAAATGCCCAAAAATTAGTTATTTCAAAAGAAGTACATTTTTAAATCATTTTCAAGCCAAAATTATGAAGATTCATGTTTCTGTTATCATTTGGAAATAAATAATCATATAATTTGTGAGTATAAACTGGAGAATGACAACTATGTAATATATGTGTGTTCTAATGATTTTTTTGTTCATTGGCATTCAATAAAATGATCTAAAAAAAATATTTTTTGCCTATTCCAGCTGGATTTAGTAACTAGAACATACATGTATATGCATTGAAATGTAATAAATAAATATGGAATTAAAACAGCTTTAATTTTGACTTTTTTTTAAAGTTTTGGTACCATTTTTTTAAAACTGCCCTTATATCTTTCCTTTAAGTATGCTCGCTGGACATGTTTTGGTCTTTTTGTCAGATTTTCGGAATCCTCGGGTTTATCCATTTCTTAAACATGGAGTTTTTCGCCCATGAACCCCTACTTTTTCTTTTATACATGTTATAGTTCAATCATATTTACTGTAAAATGGTAATTGACAAAATCTTATGAAATCCTTTTTATTTTTTCATACATTTTTGAGAGACTGAAGTTGACAATGCAAAGACATGGAAAAATCCAGAGAAAACCCATTTCTTGCAAATTTTCAAGGCCTTATAGCTCTAAAATGAGCACATGAACCTATATTTTTTTCTTGCTTATTTGTTTACTATTCATATGTTCTCTCAAACTAAAACACCTATTTCAAATCCTATTTATTTCCTATTAGACCAGCGATCATCCTAAGTATAAAAAAAAATGCATAATAGGAAATTAAACAGTTAAAGGTCAACAATGACACATTATTTTTTAGAGGTATATTATTCCTCAATCAGTCATTGTGTTTTTAAATTTTTACATGTACATCTTAATACACAGTGTATGTTAATCTAATTTTCAAACTAACACACTCACCATTACATGTATATATGATATTCAAAATTTTCCCAATATTATTGACTTACCAGATAAAACCTCAGGTGATAATTGATGAATTATCACATGAATGGCCCCTAGGTCACAATTATTTGAAAATTTTTCATTACAAGTTAACACAAATGTAACTTTTTATGACTTAACAACTTTAGGTGGCAGTGTGCCAAAATAAAAAAATCTCAATTTCTTATGACTTAATTTTTCTGTTCTGACAACTTAATCATCATTAGTAAGCAGTATATATTGCACATGTACAATGTACATGCATGTAGCCTGTTTCCCAGTCCCATGATACATTGTGGGATGGGAACCAGGCTAATATACATGGTACAATGATTCTTCAAGATTCAAAATGATGGAAGAACTATTTGTAATATATTTCGTCCACAGTTCATGCAGTACAGGGTACCAGTTTTTATGTTTTCAATCACATGACTACTATAACCATGATGAACAATAAAATATGGTCCTTACTTGGATTGTGCATAATCAAAAATGGCCACCGGGATTTTGTAACTTTTTTGAAAAACTGCCCCCTCATTTTTTATTGGGAAAATTCATGGATATTTTTTTCGCAATTGGGAAAAACTTTTAGAGGAAATTAGCATTCTAGACAAAAATATTATGTGTGTACAGCTTTCTTTTGATTAGTAATAACTCTGAGTTCAATTTTTTGTCCTTATAGGCCCTATGAACATATTGACAAGCTATTCTAGGTAATACAGGGTTTTTGGTTAAGACTTCTTTTTGAAGAGTCCAGGACTCACCAGATTTGAAAATAATGAGTCCCAAATATATTTGGTGAGTGGAATTTAAAATATGATGAGCCCAGAATAAATACTTTAGATGCAATTAATGTCACAAATGATATGTTAACCAAAGCAAACCGAACATGCTGAAGGGTTATAATTAAACATTACAAATTCAATACAGGAAGTTTCTTTTTTTGTATGCAGAGGTTTGTTTTGTGAAAATTGACATCTTCAATAGATCTTCAGGCTTGAAGAATGTTGATATGTTACTTAGTCTTAGGTTAATTTTTAATACAGTGATGATCACCGATTTCCAGTTTTATTTATTTTCAGGTTTTATAATGAATGATCAATATTATTAATTTATTTGAAATGCAAAATGATATCCCCCGAAGGGTTGACAGCATTATCTAACATTAACATAACATAAATACGAAGTAGAATGGTATATAAATCAACAATGTGGAAACAAATACACATATTATGTAGCTGTAGTCCACTTTCTTCAGTACTATATGTACTTTTTATAAATGAACAAATGGCATAATTTATTCATAAAACAATCCTTGACCTTAAATCCCTTAACTGGTTTACAAAATTTAATGAAGTGTATTGCCATGATCTCACAACTTCCCAGGGTTCTCACTAAGAATTTTTCATGATGAGTCCTGGGACTCATCATTTTTCAGAATGGTGAGTCCCAGTGCCATGACTCATCACCACTTTTTTAACGTACATTGCTGCATGATTTTGACCATGGTAGGCCTATTGTACTATTGTTAAAGTTTAATTAAAATCATGTGCTGCCTTAAAGTACCAACAAATATAAGTTGAAATAAAAAATTTAAAAAAAATTTTAAAAAAATTTAAATTTTGCAGTGGTGCTCCAAACTTGGAAGAAAATTTCTGTTACAGATATTAGCAAAAATATTTGTACCTTTTGCATGTTTTGATACAACTTATTTATTATTACCATTTTATTTTTTAATATTTATTTATCTATAATCTTTACTATTATTTTTTCTCAAACATACTCTTAAAATCCTCCCATTGACCTTGCTTGAACACCTTAATAATCATTACATGTATTGACAAAATTTCCATTTGTGCATACTAGATATGTCCAAATCCCCTAAATTTATTTTTAAATAAGGTCTACATATTGTTACCGGTCGGTAAAAAACACTGTGACCAATGAAAAATCACGAGAATTCCGATTTTTTTAGCTTACTTTTTGTCGTTTCTTTCCCCTTTCCCTTTGATCTCCAAGAAAACAAAAAATGGCAGCTCGAGATTTTTAATGAAAATAACGGTCTTCAGACGCAGCTGATTAGATCTACATGCATCCCTGGGACGCATGAGTTTGAAGGATGACGCGTCCAGTGCAATTTTAGCGCGTCCAGGACGCATATACGCGCCTTAGCGAGAACCCTGCTTCCCCCAACCCTAATATCGTCGAACTTTGAACAATTGTATATCATACGCTATAATCGTTTGAGATATTGATTTTTGTCGAGCCTTCGACTTTTGTCGAAAAAGCGAGACATAGCGATCCTACATTCCGTCGTCGTCGTCGGCGTCGGCGGCGTCCACAAATATTCACCCTGTGGTTAAAGTTTTTGAAATTTTAATAACTTTCTTAAACTATCCTGGATTTCTACCAAACTTGGACAGAGGCTTGTTTATGATCATAAGATAGTATCCAGAAGGAAATTTTGTAAAAAAAAAATTCCAGTTTTTCCGTATTTTACTTATAAATGGACTTAGTTTTTCTGCCAGGAAACATTACATTCACTCTGTGGTTAAAGTTTTTAAAATTTTAATAACTTTCTTAAAATATCCTGGATTTCTACCAAACTTGGACAGAAGCTTGTTTATGATCATAAGATAGTATCCAGAAGTAAATTTTGTAAAATAAAAATTCCAGTTTTTCTGTATATTACTTATAAATGGACTTAGTTTTTCTGCCAGGAAACATTACATTCATTCTGTGGTTAAAGTTTTCAAAATTTTAATAACTTTCTTAAACTATCCTGGATTTGTACCAAACTTGGACAGAAGCTTGTTTATGATCATAATATAGTATCCAGAAGTAAATTTAGTAAAAAAAAAAAAAATTTTTCCGTATTTTACTTATAAATGGACTTAGTTTTTCTGCCAGGAAACATTACATTCACTCTGTGGTTAAAGTTTTTAAAATTTTAATAACTTTCTTAAACTATCCAGGAATTTTACCAAATTTGGACAGAAGCTTGTTTATGATATAAAGATTGTATCCAGGAGAAAATTTTGTAAAATATTTATTTCTGTTTTTCAGTTTTTTACGTATAAATGGACTTAACATTGCATTCTATTATGTGCATTCACCTATCACACTGAAAATATAGACAACATCAAAAGTAGGCGAGACACTGGGTTCCGCGGAACCCTTACGAATTTTTTTAACTTTCAAGTAAACAGCACAATAAACTGGTGTAATGCAATTATTTCACTGTATTCAAGTGACTGTAATGAGGGGTAATTAACAAGGTCCAATATAAGACATACATGTATTTGATTTCCCGTTCTTTTCGAAAAAATAAAATGGTACCTCTATCACAGAGGAAAATCAATAACTGACATAACAAGGTCACAGATTTTTCACGTGCAGTATCACTCCCATTTCATTGATAATCATCGTTTTGAAGTTGAAAGGAACTAAAAGCTCAAACATAACCAATTTTGACATCGATCAAATAAAGCGCTGATTCCCACAATTGCAGTGCTTGCTTCCATGGAAAAAATCATGCATCAGGCACACTTCTAGGTGCATTACTGAAAACCCTGTAATCACTGCTGAGGTTTCTATCACAATGAATGGTAAATTCTCATTGTTGCATTGCGGTTAGTCTGAATCCATCTATTCCTTTAAGTTTGAGTTAGAATGTTGCCCATTACTAGAGAGAACCTCCTCTCTAGATGAGTGGATTATCTTGCAGTAGTAACATACCTGATAAACAAGTAGTATTCTGAAATCAATCTGAATGTGAATGAATTATGGCATTGTTGTCGCACAAACACAAGTACAGATGTAGGGAAAATTTTTAAACACATTTTTTTGGGTGATCTATGTGCTTTAAGAAACATATTAGGAAGCCTGTAAAAACTTAGAAATGACCTTGATCATAACTAGGTCGCTTCCATGGTCGACAGAATGGACGGATGTTTAAAGTTTGGAGACATCTGTAATGAATTAAACACTGATCAAAACAAAATCATTGAAGAAATATGTGTTATGAATGGGAATTCTTCACTTCTTGCAAAATACAAAACATAAAATTGGGAAATTGCTCGAGGGGGAAACACAGATGTAATACATGTACAGTTTTCACGAAGTTTCCAGAGATTTTGCTCGACATTCGGTCAGGCAAGAATGTTAGATTTGGTGGACCAAACAAAATTAGCCGACATTTACAAACATTTGTATGATGCGGATGTTTCAATTGTGATTTTAATTTTCGGACCGAAAATTTTGAAAATTCTGACAGATCCCGATTTCATCAGAATCTTAATGTGTACAACAGGTGTGAATTACCCAATTACAACAAGAAATAGGAAATAAAATCCTAATTGACTTTGGAACCATGATCAACTATTGTTAACCTCTTCCGCCTAGACACATGGTATCCCTGGTTCCTGGTTTGTCAGCAAATTTGTCCGCAAATTTGACATATTCATTTCGGAGATAATTTGGAACTTACCAGATTTTTCCTATCCTCACATACTTGACCCCAAAGGTATTCTGATAAAAAAAGTTACTTCCAAATTATCTCCGGAATGGATATGTCAAATTTGGCGGTAATTATACAAATGTGGGTCACTTCCGGACAGTGAATGTCTGATTTCATCAGAAATGAGACTAAAATGAGCCAATACAACCGATTGGTGGGAAATTAGAGCTAAAAGGTAGGCATTTTGTTAAAATATCATCATTTTACTGCAGAAATAAGCAAAAAAGCAGACTGGATGGAGAACAGAAAAAAAATTCTGAAGATTTGAAATTTGGCGCTCTGGGAATTGATTCCTCCCTTTTGTTATGGTATAATAGATCGGGGCCAGATCAGTCACAGATGACATACTGTGTCAATTGTAACAAGACCCTCTGCATGGTGCGTCATTAGTGGTCATCAGGTCATAGGCCCTTGGGCAGTGGAGAAAACCCTTTTCACTGACTTGTGTTAAACTTAGTCTTGATTACTGCCATATTTATTTCTCGTTGTTATCCAGTACAACTCTTTTTATATATATCTATGCCTATGGTGCGTCACTAGCATTATAGTCACTAGTGGTCATCAGGATATAGGTCCTTTGGCGGCTGAAAAAAAAACCTTTTCACTATTTCTCGTTGTTATCCAGTATTACTCCTTTTAGCTTACCGTTGTCCCTAAAGTAAACGCATGATCAAAGGAAACAACATTTTGTTTTGAGTTTTCATTTTGACAGGAAAGATGGCAACTCCTAACCGGAAGTGATCTCATGGAGAGAATATTTATGAAAAGGACATTAAATTTATTGTCGATATGTGAAATAATTATATAAATTAAAAATTATATCATTCATTAACCAAATTTACAATTTACTTATTTTTTAACGTTTTTTTAGTATAGTCACGTGATTAGAAAATGGCAGCCCCCATCAAAAGATGTTCCGGTTTAACGTGTAACTAAGCACTATTCATCTCGTTTTGTTGTCTGCCCCTCCCCACATAAAATGTCAATGATTTTATTATGAATTTTAGTATGGTTTATACAAAAGATTTTTAATTCTGGTATGTATAAGGGAGCAACCGTTTGATTTTTATGAGGGTGGCCCCCAAAATCAAATAATTGCTTAACGACTCTATGTTTTCAGTGAAAGTACAGGGGCTCGTTACAATTGACACAGTATGTCATCTGTGACTGATCCGGCCCCGATCTAATGGTATTATAGATTGGGGCAAGATCAGTCACAGATGACATACTGTGTCAATTGTAACAAGCCCCTGTGGTTAAAGTGACATTACAAGGTTTGTTATTCCACGCATTGGGTGTTATAGTCATATATCTTGAACCGATCTCACAACCTCAGCTAAGGCCACTTAGAGCAATTCCCTTTTATTGGAGGGAATGGGGATTTTCTTCTCTAATGGACAATTAACTTTGAACATTCCTTTGTCACTAACCTTTCCTTTGATTATATTTAGACTGGACTCCATTTCAAGTAGAATTTCCCATGACTATTTAAAGGACTAAACAATTTTTTTATTTCATTTGTCAGGTGTATGAACTAGTTGGACAAGAATTGAAGCAAATTTGAGGACATAAAACCAGTTTTGCTAAAAGCAAATTGTTAAACATGATACATGTGTATGAACTTATAAAATGCCTCGACTTCTCAGAAACTCTAGATACAACAGAGTTTTTCTCTTGATTGGAATAGGAGCCCTTACCTTTATAACATTTCAATTATTATCTATGCGAGCTCTGACATCATCTGCAAGTCACAGATCAAGAATAATAATTGATGATGTACTAGATGAATCAGACACTGCTGATGATGATGAAAGTGATGACTTGGATGAAAAAAGAGTTGGTGGGAAAAAGAAAGAAGATAAAAAATCACAAAGTCACTTAAATACTTCAAAGTATTTTCCAAGAGGTGTAAATCCTGATGAAGCTGATTTGTACATTCCAGATGACAAAAAAATGTTTACTTGTTTACAATCTAAGGTATTTATTTTGTCAAACACATCCCATTTGTAACAGACTCCCCTTTCAATCTTTGCACCACCATTTTGTAGTGGAGAAAATGTATCAAACAGCTATATATACATGTATATTGGCCCTGAAATAATGTTTAACGATACAGAGAAAGGAAACGTTAGGTACATACATTTTATTTGAATGTTTTTAGTGCTCATCAGATATCGATTTTACTATTTAAAAGTGTCATTTTGAAGTCAAATGGTTGTGACTTGCATAAATTTGTGCAGTAGATTCTGTTTAAATGTGCTTAAATAGGCACTTTCCATCTGCAAGTCTATTGGATGGAATCTATACTTGGTATAGTTTTATAAAAAATATTTTTAAAGAATTTGATCATGAAATTTCAGATTTCGAAGATTTTACCAGGCCATTTACTTTTAATAAACAATCACTGAGAAAAAAAAAATGAAGAAAGTAATTCATGACTCATATAATAAAAAAATATAAGAAAAAATTTCATCATTCAATGACACCTCTAAATTATATTTGTACAGTAAATTAAAATCAGAGTTTAAGCTAGAAAGTTATTAACTATTTTTCTCTAACTTCAAAACAAGACAATTATTTACAAAATTAAGAGTCAGTGATCATAATTTAGAAATTGAAACAGGGCGATATAAAAATATAATAACAGAAGAAAGAATATGTAAAAATTTGTGATTTAAATGAAATAGGAGATGAATTCCACTTCTTCTTAAAATGTACAGCTAATCATTCTACGAGAAACAATTTATTTGGCAAAATAGTATTAAATAAGCCTGACTTTCTTGAAAAAGAACCATTAGATCAAAAAATTTTTTTGTTAAATTGTAACTCTGAACTTTTGACAGAAATAGGAGACTTTATAAGCAATCTACAGAATTGCAAAAATGAGGTCCTTGTTGGTCAAAGTAATAACAGTATTAATAATAAAAGGTGATTTATCATGTATTTTATATCATATATTCTGAATTTGTGATTTTATATGTTTGTTTGTTTTCTTCATGTATTTGCTTGACCCACTTGGTGTAATTTTGCAAAATAAAGAATTTAATATAAGCTGCATGAATAATTTGATATTTATCCTTTGCATTCTATAAACCATTTTAAAAGAGACATTTTTTTTAATTATATTTTGGAATGTCCTGCAAGGGAGATAAATCATTAATTTTATTTAAGATGTGCAAGAATAAAATTTTGAAAATTATTTACCATAAAATTCCCTAGAAGAGTTAGGTTGGTAGCCAACTCATTTTTAAAACCTATACATTTATATATTTTGTTACAAAATTTTCTGCATCATGATAACTTAATCTACCATATATTTTTTGCATTAAGAGTCGCACGTTAGTTTAAGTCGTAGGGCCTTTTTTGCATCTGAACTAAGTCTTAGAAAAGTTGCACCTTTAAATAAGACGTGGAGTAAATTCCTAGAGAAAAACTAGGGACTTATAAAATGAAAAATACGGCAATTTTTTCAAAATCAAAGATTATAATGTGAAATCTGTTATGGGGAGATAATTCCTTTTACAATTGAAAACATATTTTTATTTTTAGCATTTTGGCTAAAATATAATCATCAAAATTAATGTTTGCAGTTGCAAAAGTTCAGTATTTACAAAAATTAGTTCTGTATTTAAAAAAAAAATTCTAAGGCCAAATAAACACATATGTGCAGTTCTGGTGAACCTAACAACCTTAAAAAAGTTTGTTTTTGACAACTGATTTATTTGACATTTTTTATGCACTGTTAAATTCAGAGTGTCTCCCATATACATTGTACACAAATTTAAAAAAAAAGTGTACAGTAAAAAAAATTCTACCTATATGTACCTATCCTGTGTATTTATCTGAATGTAACCAGAATTACACATATATATGTATTTACTTGGACTAAGCAGTAACAGAGCATATTTAAATTTTACTCAAAAAAAGTCTGAGAAGTAGAATAAAAAGTATAAAAAACTGAAAATTTAAACTGATCTTTCTGTAAATTTAGTACTTTTGATATGTACAACATGTAAACATCACATAGAATTCCTAAAAATACAAAAAACCTTTGTTTACTGTTTTAACCCTCTCAGAAGAACAATAATAAGATCTAATTAGAAATTTCTGAATTTACAGTAAATATATTATTGAAAACCCGTGGGTTAACTTTCCTTTTATTCCAATTTAACCTGTGTATTTAAATGTATTATTTAACATTTTATAAATGCATGTATATACTATTTTTCAGAAAAAGATTCCATTTTCAAGCGTAAATGATGATTACTGTGATTGCGATGATAACACTGATGAGCCTGGAACAT
The DNA here is from genome assembly GCA_028015205.1 of Mytilisepta virgata. Lineage (NCBI taxonomy): Eukaryota > Metazoa > Mollusca > Bivalvia > Mytilida > Mytilidae > Mytilisepta > Mytilisepta virgata. The sequence continues at coordinate 33,550,740 of CM051512.1, forward strand.
CTGCCTGTGATGGAAAGTATGCAGCTTAAACTATTGAAAGCCATGTTTCTTCGCGTCAACTTCTTTCTTGTGCATGAAGGAATGATCTCCCTTTTTCATGGAACAACCTGACAACCCCATACCCAGGAGTATAGTCTATTCACATTAATTTTTTTCTGTAGGGGACAAAGCTAAAAACAAAGTCAACATTTTTTAGGTGGAGAAATTATGGCATTTTAGAGGCCTTGTCTGAGATCAAAGCTGGAAATATTTTGATTGTCACTGTATGTGAATTGGCTTTCAAATATATTTTTAGGATCACTTGTTACAGTTCGTATGATCACTATATTGTAGTAGTTAAAGAGCATGTTACCTCAATTAGTACTTTTGTTGGCTTTAAACTTCAGACAATTCACGGACTAATGAATATTGGACTGAACTATAAAATACATTTTTTGTTGGAGGATGTTTTCTAATTTGATAATGTTTAATTCTTATTATAATATTGAGAATAATTTCAAAAAGTCCTTGTATGTAGTCGAGAGGAAGAAATGTTTAAAAATTTGGATCATATTTGTTTATTTGGTATGAAAGCACTTTTATTCCACTGATATTTGTGGTTTATTTTCATTGTATTAGCATGTTCCAGGAAACAAAGGATCACAATTATATAAATTAGAAGGCGGAGCTTTGTCCACGGAATAACATCAGATCCTGCATATTATTCCATGGTTTTGCTCCTCCCACCTCCATTAGAATATACATGGAAATTTTCACATTTTCTCAAAACCATGGAATAATATTATAATTTGGATATTGTACCAAGGTTTACAATCTCATAATTTAAATGATTTATTACAGAAAAAGACCCCAAAAAATTGACATTTATGTTACAAGGTTTGTTTCAAGTATTGATAATGTTTCCACACATCAATATGTGACTATTGTAATGACAGTAATTTATGTCATATTATGTAATATATCTATGGTGATGCATTTGTTTTAATAGGTTTTATTTCAAGAACAGTTCGACCGCATCGGTGGTCTCGTGTTAGTGTGCTCGCCCCGAGTGCGGAAGGTTGCGGGTTTGATCCCCGGCCAGGTCAAACCAGACATAAAAATTGGTATTTGCTGCTTCTCCGCCAAGCACGAGGCATCTAGGAGTAAGAGCAAAGACTGATCGGCTCGGAGTCAGTATAATGTGTCCGAGTGAGGTGATATGTCTTCCTGCAGACAGTTACCTCGTGAGCTAGCACATTAAAAATCCGACTTAGCGTGTCGGTCTAGTACAAAGCAGGGATCTTATTCATTATATCAACATGTTCTCGTCCTGATATGCACCTGGTTGCCACTGGACGTTAAACAATAATTCATCCATCCATCCATCAAGAACAGTTCCCTAATCAAGCATTGATACTGTTGCCTAGCAACAGAGTGAATGATGGGATATGTGACTATTGTGATGACAGTAATGAATGCCAGATTATTGAATATATATATGGCGATGCATTTGTTTTAATAGGTTTTATTGCAAGAAACAGTTCCCTAATCAAACACTGATATTGTTGCCTAGCAACAGTGAATGATGGGATATGTGACTATTGTGATGACAGTAATGAATGCCAGATTATTTAATATATATATGGCGATGCATTTGTTTTAATAGGTTTTATTGCAAGAAACAGTTCCCTAATCAAGCATTGATACTGTTGCCTAGCAACAGAGTGAATGATGGGATATGTGACTGTTGTGATGGTAGTGACGAGTGGAAGAACATTGGTCCACCAGATAGAGTTATTCCAGGTAATTACTATGTATAGAAAACATGAATTCATTTTTTTGTTGTTAAGAAATTTACATGAACTAGCTGGGATGATTTTATTCTATTTTGCAGTGTGGAATTCAACTGTTTGCTGTTTAGATTTGCTCATTATGATTTCATTATTATACATAGTAATTTGGCTCCCAGTAAAGCATATCCATAACTAACTGCCCCAGTGGCCTCGTGTTCACCTCAAGTGCAGCCGGGTCAAATCAAAGACATTAAAATTGGTATTTGCTGCTTCTTCGGCAAACACGTGGCATCTAGGAGTAAGAGCAACGACTCATTCATTCATTTACTCCAAAAAATATTTTTAATGCTAAGATACCATATAAATTGTGTTTTTGAGCGAGTGGCAAAATTTGTGGCATTCCATAAAAATTAGGTGATTTAATATAAGCAAGATGTATTTTTAGTGATCAACCACTGTAAAATAATTTTTTTTGTTCTTTAAAACTAAACCCATACTATAAAGTGAAACACCATATAAAGTTGATAACGGAAAAGCCGTTTACACTACAAATTGAAATGTCTTTTTTTAATTTAAACATTTTGACAGTGTTTTTATAAAAAAGTGTAATTAATGAATTAATTTGTCAAACAGGTAAAAAAACAAAATGTCATGATAATAAGCAGATAAACTGTAAATACTGATTGAAATTGAAGCATAATTTGTAACAGGCGAGCAAAATTCATTTTGTGAGAACGTGTGAAATCTAAATATAAAATGTGAATTTTGGCAAACTTAAATCATTTACCATTTTAGGAGTGTAATAAATCGTGCATGTAATACAATTTTCCCATTTCAAGTTTAGTCACAAACAAAGCGAAAATTAAATACCTGTGAAAAAAACCACTTATGGACAATAATTTGGTATTCGAATCGTTTCCTGTAACAATTAAAAAGTATCAAAATTGCATATTTCTTTGATATGTACTATAATTAAGTTGCAAAATAATTGGTTGTGTGTTCCTTTTATAGCTGCGATTAATATTTTCTAATTTTTTTTTCAAAAAAAATATTTTATTGCCCATATTTGTGTTTTTATCCTTGGTTTCTTACCGTTACTTTTGGTTTCCTTAGTGCATAACGCCATGGTATTTCATCACATCTATTTCTTACAAAACTTTGAGGTCTCTTTTAAAGTTTTAAGAAACATTTATAATGTAGAATGGAAAAAAGAAAATCTTGGAAAATGTATGTATTTCTTTCATAGATCCCCTAAAATACGCGTTACATTTGGTTTCCTATTTGTCACGGTATTTTAAAGTTTAAAAATTGACTGTGTTAAAAAAGTTTCCAAAACAGTGATTAGGATTATTGAACTATTGCCTATGTTTTAAACAATGAGACAAAGATATTCATATTTGAGCTTTTTCTTTTTCATTTTTTTTTCATTAGAGTCCAACTAAACCGTTATGCGTTACATGTCACACAAAAAGAAAAAGTTATTTCAAGAAGTATATAAATATGAATAATAAAAAACTCCCACCACATGGAAGTCCCATCAACAGTTAAACATCCTTGTTATGGCATTTTGTGAATTTGAAGTTGCTTTGTAGGTAATAACGTAATTTTTGTTTCCTGAACCAAGAAAAAGATCATTTTCTTAAGGAGTTTTTGTCATGTTAAGGAACTAGATAGCCTGTTTAAGCTTAAACAATTTAAGTGATAGTTATTTTTGTCTGTAGACTACAAAAATACAAGTGATTGAAATTCAAATTTTGGTCCCTAACATTTTTTACAGCAGTTTCAAATGCTTTGTTTGTTATATTACACTTGGTTTCCAAATAAAGCTAACCAGATTTTTTTTCTAAATATTGGAGAAATGCATTGCTAACAGGAGGTGCAAAAGCACAATAAAAGAACCCAAAATGGCCATCTGAATTTGGTGAAATATAATTAAATTTTGAAATCTGAGAAATCGAGTTTGAAGAAGCAACATTCATGGTTTCTTTTGTAACACCATCTTTTTGTCCCTTAATTTGCTATAAATTACAAAAGTTTAAAGAAAACAAAGTTTTTTTTCTTGTTGCTCAATAGTTGAGAAAATGATCTATGGTCCAACAACTTGCAAGTAATCACACATAATAGGTAAATTATAGATCATACTTGTTTAGTTTCTTTTGGTTTCCTGTCACAACTTTTTTTCCAAGTATCGTTTATGTGATGAACCATATGTTAATCTTTGTTGTTTTAAATATGAGAGAGAGATATTACTCAAAGAGCCAAAAAAATGGAGAAAAGGGCTTGTATATACCAATTTTTTTTATATTTTTAATTAGGAAACAACAGACATTGTTTCTTCAGTTACGATGTCTTTCTGAATATCAATATTTGCAGTCCAGAAATTGAGCAGGGAAAAATCTGAAAATTCTCCCTATCAACTGCATCATGTAGTTTGCAATTTATCTTGCATTTGCCATAAATACATGCCATTTTTACAAAAAAAAGAGATATTTTAAAAGCTCTGTTTCTTTTTGTTTCCTGTCACCCTTATAAATAAAAATAGAATGTTTGGCTTTATTGATCCTTCATCTGATAATAAAAAAAAATGTCTCAGCAATAATTTCATTTTGACCATCTATTAGAGTTTACAAAACATGATAGAATGCAAATAATATTGGTTCTTTTGAGGAGAAATATCTTGACATCTTTCATTGTGGTTTCTTTTGGTTTCCTGTCGAAAATTGAAAGTATAAATTCAGCATTTACAAATGCATCATGCATGCATAAAAACTTATGAAAAAGACAAAATCGGTCTTGGATAATGCTATTATAAACACAAAATTACACAATTTTCTAATTTTCATTTCGGTATCTCATGGTATCTTGTCACGAAAAAGGTGTTGAGCAAACAGGGTTTAAAGAAAATCTTTTGTCCATCTGATTCTCTTATAAAATGTTGTTTTATACATATTCCAAAGATCAAAAATTCAAATTCAAGTGATTAAAAATTTGGAAACCAAAGAAACCAAAGGTTCGAATACCAGATTATGGTCCTTATACGGTATGTTTTTTTTTTCAAGCTGATAGAACAAAACTGTTGATAAAATATTCACCATGTGAAGATAACTGTGAAATGATAATTCAATCCAATAAAGAGGATGAGAAAATCCACCAGATTGGAAAAAGACTCAAACATACATACATCAAAGCTGCTAGAAATGTTCCACAGAAAGATGTAAGCCTTTAAAGACAAGATCAGTTGAAAAGCCATAAAAATCATACATTTTTACATGTAGTTCTAAATCTCTCTTTGATGCTATTCCGTCGGATTGGGACAAAAAAATGGCTCTCCTGTGTTAAGAGAGAGAGAGAGAAACACCCTTAGCACGTTAAAGACTCCTCTGTAGATGTTGAAAAAGAGTAGGCTAAAATGCTGCTACAGGGGCCACTCTCGCACCCGACAAGTGGAGAGGGATTAGTATAACTTGTTTCTGAATCCACTATAAATAAAGTTTAAACTAACTACTGGTATAAACTAAAAATGTGTCACGGATATGAAAATCACTGAAACCTACATAAATAAACTTAGGTTGAATTATACAAGGACAAATAAAAAAAAATTTGGTTTAAAGCATCTTTTCTTAAAGAATTGAGAACACATTAGATTGGAAAACTGTACAGAATCAAATACATGTAGGGTTCGCACAGGTCTTAACCATCTTTAAAGTTATTTTAAATTGAAAGCAAAAAATTCATAATCATAGCAATTATACATGAAATTGTGGAAAGGGTATTTAAACTGGTTTTGTCATATTTAATTTTGAACAGATGTGGACATACCCCAGGATATAGATTCTCCTTCTTAATGGGTTGGTTACATTTTCTACACAACGATTGACAATTAGAGATTGTTAAAAATTTAATTTCAACATGTCAGCACAATGATTATTAAAAAAAGTATTAGAATGCACAAGGAAGCACATAAAAGTAAACTTTAAGTTTGTCCCCTTTATGTACATATCTCCATGACTATAGTGTAAAATTATTATTCTGGATTGCAGCCATCATGAATTGCAACCAATTCTTCAAACAACATGAACAATGTGACATTAATTTTTGGTTGACTTTAATTTTAAGACATACCTGATAATACCTTGAAAAGGATGAAATTTTTATCTAGCCAGGACACTGTTGTGAAAAAATTGTTTTTTAAGTACATGTACATTGGAAACATGGTAGGTGCCATTGGTTGTCCTTGATAAAACTAACAAAATAGCATCATTGCAATATCGCATCACATCGTGCAGCAATGGCAGAATTGGTGTCACAATTTTAAAACGGCTTCTCTTCCTATTTGAAACCAGTGTATAGATTTCCATGAAACTTTCATGGAATCTCCAGTAAAACATCCACTGTGTCCCTCCTATTTTATTATTTTATCAGGACTGTTTTTGTGGTTTCCAATTAGTCATTTTGTCTTCAATAGTTTTGAGTAAAATTATTTGTTGTGATAAGGAAGACAACTCCAATGGGTTTACAATTCTACATGGGAGTTAACTCAGTATTTCTAAGCTTAGAGAGCATCTTGTGATATAATACTGTTCATCTGTTTTTACAGGGACTAATCTAGACAACTGTATTAATGTCATGAGGGTAATGACTAATGTTCTCATGCACTGTTTTGACCATGTGTTTTCTCTCAAACGAACCAACAGAGTGTCCAAAACAAAGTTCAAAAAATGAAATTCAGATGAAACATACAAAAATATAGAAGCAATAAAATCCCCTTAAATATTGTGTTAATAGAATTTTAACTGACAAAAGAATATATAGCTTACTAGGCAACACCAAATTGATCTTTAGTTCTTTGGATTTAGCCACTCCAATTTTTTAACTATATGTAAATTCTAAGAAAAAAATGTTTGCCCCTTTATTTTGCAAAAGTCTTGAAAATTTACCCCAAATTCTTCATTTTTCAAGAAATTAATAATAAAAATTGTTTGCCTGCTCCTAAAATTTTGTAAAAATTGGTATTTTTCCCATTTTTTGCAATATTTTATTTTTAAAAATGTGTGCCACACATAAATTCGATCTGCAACCGGAAAAAACAAGTCCTCAAGAAAAAAAATCCGATTAAAATTTTGCTCGCTTGCACCTATTTGTGCCATCCAAAAATCCAAAGAACAAAAAATGAATTTGATGTGGTCTTAGAGTTTCTTTCAGTATTGCTGTATGCTGTTATTGGTTTTATTTTTAGCTATAATTCATTTCGTTCTCCTTATATAAGTCTCCTCTTCTCCCTTTTCTGTCTTAGAGGGAGAAGTTACTTCTCCCAAAACTTAATTTTGTTAATTCAAATTCTGTCATCAACTCCTGTTTGACGTCGGCCAATGTGTGCAAAAATTTTAGCTGTCTCCAGGTCAGGGATAAGGGACTTGTGGTTGATTTGGCTACCCAAAAAGTCATTGTACCGGTATATGTGAATTCCAAGATTTTATAGGAAACAAACTGTTACTCGAAAAATTTCTAAAAATCACATTCCATTAAAAAAGAAAAATATGGGGTGTGCAGGCATGATAATCTAAGAATTAACTTTAATAAGCCATATTTTTAATTGTCTTTTTGTTGATTTCAGAATTATGGACCAGATGGTGTTTTTTACAAACTTAGTTCAATATGTTATAAATACAAATCAAAAGAATATGAGTATCAGGTCTGTCCTTTCAAAAAAGTTACACAGGACCATTTTCCTGGCTCATCATTTATTCTTGGAAGAGTGTCAGAATGGATTCATAAGAAGAATGGACGATATGTGTTACGCATGGATGGAGGAGACGGTCATCTATGTCCTGATGGGCTTGGTAGGACATCACTGGTAAGTAAAGTGTGCACTCAAGAAATTTATTGGGGAAAGTTTTGTACTTTGATATGAGACTGCATCCCGGTAGGAAATATAGAATCCAGTTGATAAAATGTTTTTTTTAGAAAAACAAGCATGCTATTGATGCTGTTTTTAGGGAAATGGACACTTGGCAATACCAATCTGCTTAACAGCTGTCAGTTGTATTTATTATACGACCGTAAATATTGCAAATATTTGTGGACGTATTATGGTATGAGTCTGTCGGCGGCAGCGTCCATAGACAGGTAGGTTTCCGCTCATTTACTTTTGTTTCATTGAATATATTTCTATAATTCTATGTCATTTTAACCGTTCCCAAACCTGTTTATCAAAATATAATCAGTCAATGGTTGGTTAAGGTAAACGGTTATAACCCTTTTAGAATGACTTTATACTCGGATTTCTCAGATTCAATAACACCAATTGTGCAAGTGTGTAAACAAATGTATGTAGTAAAAATCAGGAATCAGGAGGCACTCAAGTTTTGAAACTGAATTTGGAGTTTTTGTTCGTACACTGAAATTACAGTTTATTTTTTTCAAAGTTTCTATGGAGACCAGAAATTTTATAAAGAGTTTACTTTTTTTTTCAGATAACTTTTCTGTGTGGATTAAATGACCGTGTAATTAGTCTGCAGGAGGATGAGAAGTGCGTGTATGGTGTAAAGTTTTCAACACCAGCTGCTTGTTGAAAGGGTTTGAAATATAACAAATCGGCCTTTCGGAAGTGGAATTGCATCTCAAATGATAATTAATTGACCTCATTTATCCTTACAAATGACACAAGACAATTTTAAACTATTTTAAAAAAGTTCAGTTAATGTTATGTCTTTGCATAATATGCATTCTGCAATAATAAGCTGATTACTCAGGGCTTTCAGGCAGACGTCATTCATTGTTCCAAATTTTTACTTTATTTTAAATGAAGTTTACATACCAGTATGATTTGTGGTGTTTGAAGCATTTAAGGATGTTCGCTGCTCAGTTTCAAAATAACAAGCTTCTCGTAACACTGGTAAATATTGATAGTGGATTAATAAAGGAACTAAAAGAGCAACAAAAAAAATTATAGGTCCGTGTGCTTGCTTTCGAGATATAAGCCATTGAAGATTTGGCCAGAAAAATATGCTCTCTTGATTTTACATAGCTTTATCACTGAATAGTTTAATTTCTCAAAAACCATTAAGTAATAACAAGGGTTTTATAAGATTTTAACAAATGGCTTATTATTCTGCATGCAAAAGATTTTTGAAAAGAAAAATGGGTGTTAGCTGGAAAAATAAACTATGGCATTCAAATGAAAAGAAAAATGGGTGTTAGCAGGAAAAATAAATCATGACATTCCAATGGATAAAGCCAGATGATTCTGAACATCTGAAAAAAATTCAAAAACATGACGAGCGAACATCCTTTAATAAATTAGAGTATTACGTGTAATTTGGCCATTTTTATGTTGAGTCATTTTAACTTGGATATATAAGGATGTGGTGGCATAATTAGGTTTTATGTTTAATACAAATATGTTTTTAATTTTAATGATTTTTAACCCAGTTTCTAATGGAAAAATCATTGTTATTAGTTTGGTGATGTATGACAGTTGGTTGGATGGATGGTTGGTCCTGGAAAGCGCATTCAATTTGATAGCTTATTTCCCTTAAGTCATAAGTAATTTTTTCCATGGGTAGATGTCTCACATTACTTGAATAGATAGTCCGCATTTTCCGCAAATTTTCTGTTGAAAATGCACACTTCACATTTACAATAAAAACCTATGGATTCCTGCGAACCCGAAAAAAATCATAGTTAGAGAGAAGCTTCTCAACAGAAACGATCTTGATTCAAAGCAGCAAAAAACATGGCAGCCCACAAGTAGCTGCATCATGTGGACTAGAATAGTAGACAGGAAATTGAGTAATAATTGCTTCTTCATATGACCAGGAGTTCTTCAATAATATGAAAAAGATGCATACTAACTGCAAGTTGTCTGTTATATTCTTTTATACTGACAAAATGTTTAAAATACACACAAGTCACTGCCAGAATACTGACACAAGTCAGGAGGAGTAAATAGCTCTGACCTTATCTTCCTGAGCAGATTAACTGTTAATTGAGCTAGTTCCTTATGAGGTTAACCCATAGATATCCTAGCATATCCCAATAAGGCAGATAGGGGAGACACCTGTTTTGAAAGGTTTTGAAAAGGTTGTCAGATCACAATAGGAATCCCTTTACTATGCTTAAGTGTGTTATGCGTATTGAGAATACTATCTTTGCACATTAAAGACAGTTTACTTAGATTTTGAAAAAAAAACAGTAGATCTAATGGCCACCACAGAAGACCAAATTATCCACCCTCAACTGTCCACAATTTTCATGTGGTAGTCAAAAACTTATTGCTCATTGTGACGCATCCCACTCCCATCTTGATGAAGATACTTGTAATATGTGCCACTGGAGCTTAGCAAGCAAATGTATTGTTGAACTGGTTCTCATCCTGAAGATACTTGTAATATGTGCCACTGGAGCTTAGCAAGCAAATGTATTGTTGAACTGGTTCTCATTCTGAAGGTACTTGTAAGCAAGCAAGCAACAAACAATTGTTAAATGTAGTAAACTTCTAATGTAATTTAAAAGCGGATCATTAAACAATTTTAATCCAGATTCACAATGATGAACAACTTATTTGTCTGTCATAAAAGACATTTGTACATGTTAATTTTTTTTCTGAGGAAGTTTGATCCATGGTGACTTACGAGATACCCGATTTATAGTCAAACCTATATATAAAGGGCACCTGAGGGACAAGAAAAAGTGCCTTTTATATAGAGATTAATTTTCCAAACTTTGTTCACCACAGGGTCATTTTCATAGTGCACTTTATAGACAGTGATTTGCTATATGTAGGTGCCCTTTAAAGCGGGTTTGTCTGTACTTGAATTTTTTTTTACATATAAGTATGTTGAACAAGAGGACAGGTTGTGCAAGTTGACATATCTTCATTAATGTATGGCATTATTATTATAATAATTTATAATATTTAAACAAGTTTTCATTCAGTGTGAAGTGTGTGAGGTAGAGAATTATTATTTTATGTATATATTGCTTTGTTTTAATAAACTGGATAATTAAAAGATTTAACTTGTTGATTTTGAGTTGAATTTTTTTCTTCATGTTAATCCTTAAAAAAAGAAACTCTTCACTTTATCTACAGGTATCGATTAAATGAGATGACATTGCATGTGCTTGTAATCAAAAGAGATGACATTATATGTGGGCCAGGTGCTAACCTCTTGTAAACAATAGAGATGACATAGTATGTGGGCCATGTGCTAACCTCTTGTAAACAATAGAGATGACATTCTATGTGGGCCATGTGCTAACCTCTTGTAAATAATGGAGATAACATAGTATGTGGGCCATGTGCTAACCTCTTGTAAGCAATTGAGATGACATTGTATGTGGAGCAGGTGCTAACCTCTTTTAAACAAAAGAGATGACGTATGTGAGCCTGGTGCTAACCTCTTGTAAACAATAGAGATGACATAGTATGTGGGCCATGTGCTAACCTCTTTTAATCAATATAGGTGTCATTGCATGATGGCCAGGTGCTAACCTCTTGTAGACAATAGAGATGACATTGTATGTGGGGCAGGTGCTAACCTCTTGTAAACAATAGAGATGACATTGTATGTGGGGCAGGTGCTAACCTATTGTAAACAATAGAGGTGACATAGTATGTGGAGCAGGTACTAACCTCTTGTAAACAATAGAGATGACATTGTATGTGGGGCAGGTGCTAACCTATTGTAAACAATAGAGGTGACATAGTATGTGGGGCAGGTACTAACCTCTTGTAAACAATAGAGATGACATTGTATGTGGGGCAGGTGCTAACCTATTGTAAACAATAGAGGTGACATAGTATGTGGGGCAGGTATTAACCTCTTGTAAACAATAGAGATGACATTGTATGTGGGGCAGGTACTAACCACTACTAAACAATAGAGATGACATTGTATGTGGGGCAGGTGCTTACCTCTTGTAAACAATAGAGATGACATTGTAAGTGGGACAGGTGCTTACCTCTTGTAAACAAAAGAGATGACATTGTATGTGGGGCAGGTGCTAACCTCTTGTAAACAATAGAGATGACATTGTAAGTGGGACAGGTGCTTACCTCTTGTAAACTACAGAGATGACATTGTATGTGGGGCAGGTGCTAACCTCTTGTAAACAATAGAGATGACATTGTAAGTGGGACAGGTGCTTACCTCTTGTAAACTACAGAGATGACATTGTATGTGGGGCAGGTGCTAACCTCTTGTAAACAATAGAGATGACATTGTAAGTGGGACAGGTGCTTACCTCTTGTAAACAAAAGAGATGACATTGTATGTGGCCCAGGTGCTAACCTATTGTAAACAACAGAGATGACATTGTATGTGGGGAAGGTGCTTACCTCTTGTAAACAAAAGAGATGAAATTGTATGTGGGCCAGGTGCTATTACCTCTTATAAACAATAGAGATGACATTGTATGTGGGCCAGGTGCCTTTCTTGTAAACAATAGAGATGACATTGTATGTGGGGCAGGTACTAACCTCTTCTAAACAATAGAGATGACATTGTATGTGGGGCAGGTACTAACCTCTTGAAAAACAAAAGAGATGAAATTGTATGTGGGCCAGGTGCTATTACCTCTTGTAAACAATAGAGATGACATTGTATGTGTGCCAGGTGCTAACCTGTTGTAAACCAAAGAGATGACATAATATATGGGCCACGTGCTTACCTGTTGTAAACAATAGAGATGACATTGTATGTGGGCCAGGTGCCAACCTATTGTAAACAATAGAGATGCTAACTTGTTGAAAACATATATCCTCGTCTTAATACCAAGTCAGTATATTTTTCTAAAAATAGAAACTCAAAGTCCATATGTTCTTCCAGAGTCAGATTTACTTAAAAATAGAAAGACCAACACCCACAAATTTGAGAACATGTGATCCAATAAGCTAATGAGAAGGAAGAACAAACACCATTTTTAGCTCATCTGACCTGGAATTTACTTAGATTATCTCTGAAAATACTTGGCCAATTGGAACAAAAGTTAGCAGCAATGGACCAATTGGAACAAAAGTTAGCAGCAATGGTCCTTAGGAATTGATGGGAAAGTTCACTGAAAGATCTTGTTTGAAACCAGTGAGCCAATTGGAACTTGACAGCAATGTCCGTCAAGATTGACATAGTCCAGGTGAGCGATACAGGCTCCCGGGAGCCTCTAGTTTGTATTGTCAGCCTGTGATATGCATTACCCCCCGCACACTCCCTCAAAAAGTGTAGATCATCATTTTTTAAACATTGTTGCTGTGTACAGATACCACTCCTTACTCGGAAAGTCCAGTGCATTTGCCGCTTGTTGGCTTTTTCACACCTTATATATTGTTCAGAACTTTATCACCATCATGAATTCTATAAATATCACCAGCATGTATTTTCTGTTTTCATGAATATCGGCGGAAGTGATATACCCATTTTTAAAGCGTTCGCTTAAAATGTTGAATTTTGACCCCCCCCCCCCCCCCCCCCCCCCAGCATGCGTTTTGTAAACTCGTGAAAAATGTGATGGATGACCCCTAAAAACAATATAATTAAAAACCAATAGATATAAAAAAAAACAAACTATAAACAGGAAGAAAAATAAATACGAGAAAGAACGGATATAGAGTAACGTCAAAAAGATATCAAACTGAACAGACAACCACACGCTGCTCCGAATTTGGAAACGACACCATACGGCGAGCCCTAAATGCCCACGACGAATCACGGGAGCTCTCTCGTTGGGGGATTGTCAGGTCATAAACCGTTAAGCCTGACCGTGGACCATATTGAGTAACTTGTCGGAGAATGCCACACTCCCTGCACGCTAATTATTAAGACAGCCAAAATTACCAAATGGGATGAAGCCCAAACCATCTAAGGATAGTGTTATACACGGTGGAGATACCCCTAAGAAATTTAAAGCATCAATTATTTTTCAGACTAGTATCGAACATTTTATTTCAATATCTTTATATATGTTATTCTTTAGATGCATTGGCAATTTCCATCAACACAATGCCATTCGTCACCGTGATGTCCGTGAGGATGGTGATGACACTCTCCATGAGACTGACAGTCAGCCAGAGTAGTACAGCCTGAAAAATATCATTAACATTAGATACATGTGTTAGAGACTGTTTGATTAATTTGGTTAGATTGGTTGTTGGTTAACATCCAGTGGCAAATATTTCATGCTTCTTCAGGACGAGATCCAGTTCAATTTACCAAAAAATTAAAATAGGGGTGGGACAGGACACAGAGGGGAACCAATTTTGACTGCCACTATGAAAGGAGGATGGTTGGGTAGGGTTGGATAATTTAGCCTTCTGTAGCGGCATCAGAAAAGGGTCTTTAGCTTATTTTGTGTGTTGTTTCCTAGTATTAAGAGAGTTTTGTTTGATTTTGATCTTAAATATCGACAAAAGAAGCTACAAAACAATGGATAAAGTCCGTAAAATTGTAATTCCACGAATAAAAGAGTTAAAAAACCATAATAAACTAAACAGAATTAGAAAATAACAATCCAAAGATATTAATATTAGATATAGTAAATTTATACTATGCTGTATACGACGCATTTCAAGGAGTTACCTCTCATCAGCAGCATTAAAACCGAAACATTTGGAAGACCAAAAACCAAACTTATATTAAACAAGAAGTATTCAACCAAAAATACCGAAATAGGAAGCCAAATTTCCGCTAAGGAGATCTACCATCTGCAATACAAGGAATGAACCCTTAGTATGTCTATTAATTTTGAATTTTGGTAAATACTGGTAATAGAAACTACAGCCCTAGCAACGTCAACTTCCATTAAAAACCGGAAGTGATATCAGGTGCTCCGGAAGGGTAAGCATGTCCTGCCCTGTTCACGACACCCGTCTAATTGCAATTAGTCGATTTTAAAAGCTCAGAAGAGCGCGTGTTGTATTGTTTGATATCCATCTACTTTAAATAAAACTTTGCTTTGCTTATTTTGGAATAATTCACTGCCGAATTAAATGAAAATTTTCAGTTCCTCTGCGAACAAAAATTGATCGAAACTTACAAGACGAATCAGCTCTTAATACATTAAGAAAAAGAAAAATATACGTACTGAAGTCCTCTGCACATGTACAAAGGCCGTGTTCACACTGTACGGTTCCACCACCAGCACACGATTCTAAGGTACAGTCTGATGGCATATTGCACGTCTCGCTGTGGACATATACTGCAGAAAAAAGTATTCTGACTTATTCAAGGACAACGAATCAAAGATTTGTCGAAATACGTGGCTAAACAAGAATATATGTGTCCATTGGAGAATATGCAGACAGAACCCTTAATCATAATCAGTCAACAGTGAAATTTGGGTCACACCAAGTATCCCACTGACCTTAATTTTGAATAAATCCCACCAAAGTATTTAGGGAAAAAATTTCATGTTGACATGACATCTATTTCCGAATAAACTACGTTCGATCTAAACTTTAACCTAAAGCGGGATATACGTACGGACAGACGGTCGGACACGCGTACAAAAATAGAAACGCTACCGCAGGCGGGGCATAAAGATACATAACACATCTTAACACAAATCTGATCTTCTGAAGTCTTTAAGAAAGTCTTCAACAAAGACGAAACTCAGATTTGCTGTAATTGAGTACATTTTCATGTGTCACGTGACAGTACGGTTTGAATTCTGAGTGTCCCTCATGAAAATACGTCAAAAAATGATTTACAGCGCTTGACTATTGTCTTAAAACGTTCTTTTGGGCGCCGTAAATGGAATGAGTAAACGAAACACAGTGGAAACTATTACTGCTCATTTGAAAAAATGTCACCGAGATGTGTTTGGTCAATCCATATATTTTGTAAAGAAGATAAGCATTGGTATGAACAGTCTTGTGTTATGGCATGCCACGAACAAAAATTATAAAAATCCTTTTTCTGTTTTTAGTTACGGCGATAATATTGGTACAAAATCACGAGTTTTAAAAGTGGACCATAATTCCGCCAAAGTTTGTACCCAACTGACCTCATGGGTTAAGGGGAAATTATTTAAATTTTTTATTGTTCTACTTTTAGTAAAATTGCAAGGATTTTTAAAGAATACTACACAAGGCAGTGCCATTCAACAAAAATTCGTTCCAAACTGCCATGATTGTGGATCAAGAGATAGAAATATATGAGATTCCCGTAAAAGGCTTGCTGTTTGTTACACGTGTTAGTTACGGTTCATGCTCTCGTGATGATTTAGTTAATTATAAAATATTTTACTACGAGAAAGCATTAAGTGGCATAGTTGAATGGAAAATAGTAGACGGCACGTGTAACTACAAACCCTTTATGGTTTGCTTGTTTAGTTGGGGTTTAACGCCGTTTTCAGCACATTTTGGCCATTTCGCGGCGGCCAGATTTTATTGGTGGAGGAAGCGGGAGTACCCGGAGAGAACCACCGACCTTCGGTAGGAAAATTGGCAATCCTTGTCAATTAAGATCGGAGTCGAACACACCCCGCCACAGGTGAGATTCGAACTCACAATCCCAGCGTTGACAGGCTAGTGATCAGTAGTAGTCATGACGAACTACCTAGACCACTCGGCCACCAAGGCCCCCCCTTTATGGTAAATGCCGATCTCGGTCAATAAAATCTAACTTAGGTTTGACATTTTGCAGATATTTCTTTCGCGATAATATTTCTATGTTTTGCTCTGAAACCATCCTTAAATTCATACAATATATAAATTGATTAAATGACAAATTATGTGTTTATTATGTGGGGAAGTTTTTGTCCTTCTGACCTTTTCGCCATTTCTTGGAGCATTACTCTCTGAATTTCTCCCACTAAAATTACGGGTTCATGTTTTAACAACAAGCACATGCATGTTTAAAAAATTTTGATTTCTCAAAATTTCATACAAAGTAAAAGGAATATAAACTAAATAAAAAAATATATAGTTACCAGCAAAAATTCCGAAGAATAGAAATGCCACGAGTGTATTCATGATTGCCAAAACAAATTATGAACAATGTAATCTAAATTTCTGCACGAATTTATAGTATCTTATCTTTCACACGTCTTCTGATTAAAGACAACATGTACACGCAGGTCACGAGTGTTGAAAGTAAACAGACAAATTCAACCCACTTCTGTGAAGTCGGCCAGACATGCTAAAATTTGAAATAATTCCTAATTCTTTGACGATCCTGAACTTTGAGATTGATTGCTGTTTGCTTAAGGCAAATATTTTGTGCTTCTCCAGGACGAGAACCATGCAGTTCAACAATTTATCAAACAAAATTCAAATAGGGATGGAACGCGACACAAAGGGGAACCGATTTTTACGGCCAAATTAAAAAGGTGGATTGTTGGGTTGGGTCAGATAATTTAGCCTTCCATAGTGTCCATTAGCCTACTAGTTTGTGGAAACTACAGAAGGGGTCTTTAGCGTTCAAGGAGCGTAGCATTCTCCAAACACGTTTCCAACTTTGGACAGCGGTCAGGCTTTATGTATAACCTGACAACGTACAACCTAAATAGAGAGTCTCACCTACTACAATTTTCACTTTTTCGATCATTGTAATGGGTCATTAATACTGAACTTAATTATGACAATAAATTTGAGGTAAAATGTTCTTTAGCCTAGGGACAATTAAGTAAGTATTATCCCCAGAAATATATTAGGGCATGGTAAGTTGTTCTTATTTTTAATTTGTAGCTTATGAAATATTTTCAAAATCGGGAGTGCTGAAATGCAGATCCGATCATTAACACACCGTATTACCGATTTGTATCATTTTTGTAGAAACCCGACGGATACGATAAAAAACCGTCTGTGTTATTAGCCATGTGCAGGGTAAGAAGAACACATTCCACTGGAACTTGTCAATTTTCCAATTTGCTAAAACTCTGGGCAAAAAAATATATAGCAATGAAACCAAAACTATTTAGAGAGAGCTAAGTAATTTATTTTATATATCTACACATGGAATGAATCTATCACATAATTTTTGTACAATAAACATGATTAATCTGACAACTATTTATATTGTTTATAAGTTGTGAGAGGCAAGTTGCATAATTAGATCTAGAGGCAGTCGGAAACGACAGCTATCTCCGCACTCCTAACATGTAGCCATGTGCACCTATTTTACAATCGAATCTTTGAATACAAGCCCAAATTTTGAAAATCAAAATTCTAAAACCTTACTGTGCATGTGCATACAATGTATGAAAATAACTATATAAAAATACTAGAAATCTGGACTGTCGGAATGGACAGTGATCCCCGCACCCCGTGTAAGTAGTTGGGCCACTTACCTGTAGTCAAAAATATAAAACCTTATTCCCATAAAAAAATAGTATGCAGTCATGCTGTAAAGAAATTAAATCAATAAACCTAATCAAAAATGAAAAAACCTTAGTTCACAAGCTTAAACTGACAATTTTGGAAATTTGGCCTGAGTGAGCCCCCTGTTTAAAAACCGATATTCTAAATCCTTATTGTGCAACTAAATATAGTGTAGGACAATACTACAGATAAGCAAAATCAATAAATTGCAAAATGAAGGAGAAGTTCAGGTCACAAGCTTAAATTGAAAATTTAAAATTTCGACCCATGTGGACCCCAATTTTAGAAAATTTAAATTCTAAAACCTTTAGAATTGCACATCTGAATATGGTGTTTGACAAAACTGTATAGAAATAAAATGCATAAATTAGAAAACAAGAGACGAGTTTATGTCACAAGCTTAAATTGATAGTTTTTCAAAATTCTACCAATGTGGACCCCAATTTTAGAAAATCAAAATTCTAAAACCTTATTGCGCGTCTACATATCGTGCATGACAATACTGTATGGAAAGAAAATGCATAAATTTTAAAATAAAAGAGGAATTTAGGTAACAAGCTTAAATTGACAGTTTTTGGAAATTCGAGCCCTGTGGGCCCGAATTTTAGAAAATCAAAATTCTAAAAGGTTATTGCGCATCTGCATATGGTGCATGATTGTACTGCATAGAAATAAAATGCATAAATTGTAAAATGGAGGACGATTTTAGGTCACAAGCTTGAATTCCAAATTTTCGAAGTTCAACCCATGTTGGCCCCTTGTTTAGAAAATCAAAATTCTAAAAACCTTATTGCGCATCTACAGTTGGTATGCAACCATTCTATATAGAAATTAAATTCCTTAACTCAAAAGTGAAGAGTTGATGTCACAAGAAAGTGTGACGGACAGACTGACGGACGGAGACAATCGCTATATCCTCGAACTTTCTTCGAAACTGCGGGGATACTTATGCATAAAATGAAAAACGAAATGAGAGTTTAGATGAAAAGTTTAAATTCTCAATTTTCGAAATTCGACCCCGGTGGGCCCCAATTTTGAAAATTAAAATTCTAAAACCTTATTGCGCATCTACATTTGATATGTGACAATACTGTATAGAAATTAAATGCTTGAAGTTAAAAATAAACGAGGTGTTTATAGGTCACAAGAAAGTGCGACCGACAGACAGACAGACGGGGCGATAACAATATCCCCAAACTTCTTCAAAGTGCGGGGATAAAAATCAACATACTTAAGACAATAATATCACTGAATTAAACATATAAATATAAAACGTAACAACAACTGAACTCATTTTACAAATCTGACAATAGATAGTTTAACGAATATTTTTCAATCACCATTTACATTGAAGTGACTGAATTCAGTCACAGACAACAACAAAAACCCGAAATACTTAGCATTCAAAATTAATTACTTAATGGCACATGCCACAGCAATTATTAAGTGACTGAAATTAGTCATTGTTCAAAGATAAAAATCACGAATTCATCTGAACGAAAACGGTTTAAGCTTACATAGTTACTGAATTCAGTCAGTAAAAAATGTGTAATATACAATTGAATGAAATGATAGTGACTGAATTTTTAAAGACAGTCTTTTACCATCTGTTTTAGTTATAGAAACCAGAGGCCCCAAGAAGCCTGTATCGCTCACCTGGTGATAAACCTTCAGCAGAACTCAAAATTGTACTGATAGTCTCATGGTTGGTTGTTGGTCTGAGTTAAGAGTAACATTAATTTCTATAAAAATAACTTTCTAATACGGACCTTTGGGTATTTCGACCATCTCGTCCTGAGTCATCATGGATACATTTGATAAGGAATTTTACTGCAGTTTGGTCTCCGTTGTCCCAATGGTTTCTGAGGAAAATACCTTTAAAACATTTTTCCTATAGGGTCCGTTGTTAAAATAAGATGGGTATGGCGACCATTTTTCATGGATGCCCGCTCAACGGACACAATTTTTGAACAGACGCACCTAAGAACCATTGCTACCAAAATTAGTTCAGTTTGGCTTTGTAGTTTAAGACAAGATCTGTAAGTGAATTTTCCCGTAGGGTCTTTGTTGAACTAAGATCGGCTTTGGCAGTCATCTTGGTTTGCTAACCAGGTCACTGGACATAATTCATGTAATTATGAAAAGGAATCAACAAAGGCCCATTCTACTACAGTTTGGTCTCATTTTGGATAAACTGGTATCAAAGATTTGTATTAGTTTCAAAGTTACATCAATAAAGAAGTGTTATAAGATATCTAAGACGACAAAATTAACATGCATTTTTGGACTAATCCACACCCTTTTACCCATACACTAGAAATTGTATGGTTCCCCAACTCTCAAAATAATTGATAATGTAGTAATCTAAACCATTAAAAAATTCAACGCACCTCCTTTGCCTCTTTTAATTTCACTAGCAAAGCAAGAATTCCAAATAGAAACTTTGATTTTGTTCTCGCGAGCAACTTTATATATATATTTTTTCAGTTGATTTTCTTTTTCCATTTCCCAAACATTTTGTCTTACAGGGTAATGCCATCAATATGCAGTGCAGAGTCAAATTTGAGTCATAAGGGAACTGGTTCACATCTGTAAAAGAATTGGTATTCTTCCCAGACCATTAATATATGTTGGTAGTAGGTGTGAGGGCTGTAGAACCTGAAAATGTATTGATAAAAAGTGTTTTCCTTGGCTGGAAAATCTATAGAACATATATTTTTAAATCAAAGCATAGTTATTTCCTCAGGCTCCGACAAAAATAATAAATTTTCTTTTTTTAATTAGAAAATCATGTTAAATTTTGAATTAAAGGAAAATTGCACTTCACTTCTAACTAAAAACTATGGTGTTTCAGATGATTTTTCCCCATGGTTTAGCAAAATATCTTAATGTTATATATGACAAGCCGTTTTACTATTTATTCTAACTTCAAGATATCTCATATAATATATAAGATATCTTATATAATATAGTTTTTATAAGATATCTTATATAATATAGTTTTTATAAGATATCTTATATATTATATGAGATATCTTATATAATTTATAAGATATCTCATATAATTTTCTTTATATCATATAAACTTTGGAATATATCTTATAAACTTTATATCTTATATACTTTATACAAAATCTTATAAACTTTAGAAGATATCTTATCAGCTATATAAGATAACTTTGGGTTGATCCAAAGTCGGTATCGCTGATTTTATACCTGGACTTTTTCGAAAAAAAATATATGTAGTGTAAGTTTATGATTTCATGTATCGACTAGCTGTGTGACAGTGTGTGATTATGCATACCAATTTGATGGTAACGAAAATGTTACTTGACGTTAATTCAAATTGCCTAATAACCTAATCGAAGTAAGTCTTTGCTGACAGGTAAGTTTTTGTTCTTATTTTACCAGATTTTATAGTTTATGTAAAGATTTTCATCTAAAGGAAAAGTTTCTTTAAAACATTCAAAATTAAAGATTTAAAAATTCAAATTCGAAATCTGATTTTTTTTAGGAAAAAATAAAAAATAAACGAGTACTACCTGAGGCTGTGTCAATATTTCAAATGCCACGTACACAGGTATATCCAGCCAGTTTGAGAAATAAATCACAAAGGTGCACTCGAACCGGTTTTTCAACAACTTTTCAAAATGGCGAAGTGTATAACGTTAAAAAGAGTTATTAAATTATTTATTCATTATTAAAACTATGAAACGATACCAACATATCCGTATCATTCTATTCTATAGTAAGTAAAGCAAAGGACCAGTGTGTTTATGTGTTATTTGTTCGGGCATGATTCTTTTACTTACGGAAGTACAGTAACAAATATTCAAAGAGTATCTGCCTTAATTCAAATTCTCAGTACTCCGCCTCGAGATAGTACGGATATTTTTGGCTTTGTTGGTATTAATTGCCCGTCCTCCCCCGAATCCGACTTTAGATTTATAACAATAGAGCTTTTGCGGGTAGGGATGAAATGTGGACGGGTAGAGACGTGTTCGACTTGTTTGCCGCTCATCGGTATGAATGGTATCGTGCATGTGGTGAGACATCAGAAACGTTACTTGAAATTTTGAGAGCTATTGGACCTGGAATACACGATAGGTTACCATGTAGACCACAAACCAAGTTTAATCGTCTCATGCTTGTGATGCTCTGGCTTAGAAGAGTTATCCATGCTACGTTTTGTTGCCATTACTGTTTGATACATCTTTATTGCAGGCTGTCAGCGACCAAATAAATGCTTTGATACTAATTTTGTGGGACATTTACGCCCCAAGTCGAGAAAATTGGCGTCAATTACATGATACCTTGCCAAAACATCCTATTTTCGGCAATCGACGGAACTTCGCATTTTTACAGTTCACAGACAGAACCTCAGGGCACCGACACGTTCATTGAATTCACACACAGTTACTTTTTGGTAATAAAAATCATATTCGTTCTTTACGGGGTGTATTTCTTTGAAACCAAAAAGTCAATTGGACCTGGTTTGGAATTAGACTTTCCATCTATCTTCGTAAAATCTAACCAAATCGTTACCCGCTCTTAAAGGTGTATAGACGTCATCAACTAAAGAGAAAGACGAAAATGCAAAAAAAAAAGAACATTAGGATATGTAATACGTTTAAAAAATTTCAACCTCGTAGGAAATTTATGGAGACTCCCAAGAAAAAAAAGATGAATTTGATTGTAGAATTGTGCACAGGTTTGGTAGAAAGTCAAATTGAAACCAAACATAGCATTAATGTTCCTTATGATGTTCTGACTAAGTGTTGTTACTTTGGTGGCGATCTGTCATCCATGATGGCCGTCAGTGGAAGACTTAGTTGAACATAGGACCCTATGGGAATTACAAACGGCTTCTTCTTAAAAATTACTGAATGGATTGAAACCAAACATGGCATGGATGTTAATCTCAAGGTCCTTTACCAATGAACAAACGGAAATATCAGGTGAGCGATACAGCTCCTGAGAGCCTCTGGTTAAAATTATTCTAGATTTGTTCCAATCACTGTGATATTTTTTATCCAATTTATATATTTTTTATGATATATTAAATCTATATTCTCTTTGATTCATATCCATTCAGTGGTTCTCCAGAAGAAGATTTTTTGTCAGAAACGACAGAAACTGTAAAAAATGTCTACTGGAGATGTTGAAGACGAAGAGGTACGGAACCCTGGAGCTGCCTTGTGCAATTGGTTATAGCTAAAACGATATATAATAATCATCGCGATAATTCTTTATATCTTGCAAAAAGACGCCTTATTTATCGCAATATTCCGCTATATCTAACAACAGGGCACTTTATTTAGGGCAGTGATTTGCTATATTTAACACCAAGAAGCCTTTGTTATCGCAATAATTTGCTATATATACAACAAGACGCCTTATTTATCGCAACATTTCGCTATATCTAACAACAAGACGTCCAGGCTTCGGTAAAGAGGTATATTAAAATAATATTGCGTTCGTTCTAAGGAAGAAATTGTCCTCGTGTTCTTAATTTACGCCTTGTAAATTGCCGTTTCAATTCATAATCCTTTTCAATAAAGTGAGAATCGGAGCATAACATTCCATTCTGTTTAACGAGCGTGACCTTTGAAATCGTGACCTTTGTAATGGATCTGTAACACAATATATCCAATTTAAAATAATTATTAGGTCATTTATTTGACTTGTGTTAATGTCTTTTATAACTGAATATAATTTAAAACGTTCACAAGAGTTTTCAATGGACAGTGTATTAAAAAAGTCGATTTAAAACGATCTTATTATTAATATTTTTACGTAGTAATATGGAAGAACTATGAACATATCTATACCCAAATTTAATCTCGGAGTGCACGGTTTTTGTATTAGTAAGCCGAAACTCTTTCATTTTTTTCAATTTACCTGAGTTGTTGGTGCACATAGGATTTGTGTTTCTCCGAAGATACCGGGATGTTGATTGGCCCATATTATGTTTATTGCCTTGCAATTTAATTTCTAATCCAACAAATGTTTGCAGATACAATTTTTATTCTCATCACTTTGCGTCCGTCGTCGTCTGTCGTCGTCGTTTACAATTTTTCAAAAATCTTCTCCTCTGAAACTACTGAATGGATTTGGATAAAACTTAGCATGATTGTTCCTTAGGCTATCCTGCACAAACTTTATGCTTCGATTTTTGATCCGTCGAAAAACATGGCCACTGTTACTAAAAATAAAACATAGGGGTCAAACAACAGTTTTTCGCAAATATCTGAAAAATCATTAGGTTACGGCATATTCTGGCAGGTTGAAAGTGTTCAGCATGATGAGAGCTACCTGTGTGCTGATTTTCGTGAAAATCTGTCAACTGATGTTAGAGTTATTGCCCTTTTTGACATTTTTGGCTTTCTTTTATGTTATGTTTTCAAAAATCTTCTTCTCTGAAACTACTATTCAAAATCAAATGAAACTTGGTAAGATTGTTTCTTAGGGTATCCTGCAAAAAGTTAATGCTTGGATTTTTGATTGGTCGAAAAACATATCCGCCCTTACTAAAAATAGAACATAGGGGTCAAAATGCTGTTTTTTGCTATTTTTTCCTGAATTATAGAAAGAAAATGAAGATAAAAGCTACTTTCAAGATAAACATGGTATCCCGAGTTGAATGGTGATGATGAAAGTTTGTTTTTGACGGCCATTTTTAAAATGGCTGGCATTTTTCCGCAATTTTTTACACTTGCTCGGATTTCAACAATATTTGGTTTTTAAAGTAAACATGGTATCCTTAGTGAATGGTGATGATGAGAATGTTGTATAACAATGATTAAACTTCATAATATGTGAGCTTTTAATTGCCATCACTTGGTGTCCGTCATCATCGTTGTTAACAAATTTTCAAAAATCTTCTCCTCTGAAACTACTAGGGGGATTTGGATGAAACTTAGCATGATTGTTCCTGCAATATTTTTTTTTCAAGTACATGTAATTGAAACTCTGATACTTCAGAAAGAGAGAGTTCACTTTTTAGATGCCAAAGATGTAAGGTCACATAGGTAACCATAACAGTCTGTTCAAAGGGTACTTACCACTGGTTAATTTCATCTAAGCGGTATCAACTCTCATTTAAAATGGCAAATGTTCAACTTCAAACACAACAGTTGTAGAAATATTGCTGTTTAATAGTCATTGTTTATATGTCCTTCACAACATATCGAAAATTTAAAGTATTCCATTGCATTATATTTATATTTTATCAGGATAACAAATTCCTCACATCAGGGAGATCATTTCGACCACCTCCATTACATAGGAATTCAGTAAAACTTACAAGAGAACCTTACTCTAGCAATGCTAGACGTTGTCTGGCAAGCTATTTACTGACTTGGGGGTATGGAGGAACGGAATTCCAACATCTTACATTGCAGGAGTAAGGAGAACCTTACCCATTACAACAAACATTAATATATTAATTTAGTTATAGTGCATTGTTTGCCAGGTGAGGGATTCAGGCTCTTGAGAGCCTCTTGTTAATATTTGCTTTCGTCGCAGCATGTATGAGATCTAAATAACCAATCGGTTGTCAAGGTTACATATATTTGTATCTAACATTTCCGTCAATAAATAAATTTAAAAACAACAAACAACTTAAAAAAAAAAATAAAACATATGCTTCGTGATCTATTATCTATTATCATTTGTTCATTTCGATTGGTAATTTTTTTAAATAACCTTTTTGTTGGGTGGGGGGGGAGGTTCTATTATCTATTATAATTTGTTCATTTCGATTGATAATTTTTTTGTAAATAACCTTTTTGTTGGGGGGGGGGGGAATAAGATTTGTTTAAAAATCTCTTTAGAAAGTTAATGATTAAGGCATTACTCAATTGTTCATAAATTAGAAAATTAAACGAATGTTGTCAGTATCATTTGTTTAAAATTGACAGGGTATGACGTACTTAAAGATTTTAATCTGACATTCTAAGTGATCGGATTTATTTAGTAAGGGGAAATGAAATAAAATGGATGTTCAATACATTTTTTTCCACATTTGGTTTTTAATACCTGGAGTTACAAGTTATACATGTAAGTTTTAGTATTACTTTGTTTATTTTAAGGATGTTCACTGGACAGGTATTTGAATTTTTGTCAGATTTTCGGAAACTTCTGGTTTTATCCATTTGATTGCCATAAAATATTTTACCCGCTAACCCTCATTTTTCTTTCATAAATCATTTACAGGCAGAATGATAAGCCATTTGTAAAAATCTTTAAAAAAATCCTAGTTATTTTTAATAGTTTTTTGAGAATTAAAACTCGTCAACGATAGGCATGAAAAATCAAGAGAGAATCTTTTTCCACTAAATAATCAATGGCTCGAAAACAAGAACACGGACCTATAATTTCTTTCGCTCTTTTAGTTCCTTTATTAACCCCCTATTAATATTTACCAGTTTTATGAAAAGCTTGTTATTTTGAATCTGAGCAGCGAACATCCTTAATACATACATGTACTTTTATGAGAATATTGAGAGTTTGATCGTGGTATAGTTTTTTGGCCGATATCTTTATAGAATAATTTATTCACATTAACGTAAGCTACTAAACAAAAGATCACAGATCACTGTATTTCGGAGCAATTTTTTTATAGGAAATAAATAGATGTAAACAGATACATTTTTTTTAATAAATAAAAAAAAATAATAATAAATACATGTTATAATGTTATACATATATAAAACGTTCGACGTTAAATGTAATAATTATTTACATATAGACAAAATCATACATCATATTAAAGTGAGCAATCTGACAAAATGTTAGAAAGCTTCCCGGTAGCTCTGGAACAGATTTAATAAAAGTGTCAGAGCCTTGGCACGTAGAAAGTATAAGTTAAACAAAACAACCGGTTGATATTATATTGTTTAAGCTTTACTAAACCTGTTAGTTTAAATTCCTCTGACGCAAAAAAGGCCTTTTTTAGTAGCGGCTTGGACTATGGGCCCTCAGAGCACACTACATATACAACACTTAAAATTATTTAGGTTGCCTGATCAATTGCCCAGCACGTCTCAGATTAATATAATTAAATTAAAGTGAAATAAGAGGTCTGAAACTTTCATTTTATAAAATATTTTAAACGTTTATTAATTATTGATTTTTACAGATTGTACGTTTATTAACTATTAATGTTTACAGATTCTGGTTATAGTTGTTCCACGAGTTACCTTGGTGTTAATTCTCCTTCAAGTTACAGGTCTGGAATAAATACAGTAGATACAGGTATACATTACGTAACAACCGGTAACGATTGAAAGACGGTACAATTTTATATTTCTCAGTGGAATCTTGTAACAAAACAATGATAGGTCCAGATGGTTTACTCTTTACAGTGCTTTTCGGGAGTTTTCTGGAATTACAGTCTTTTTGTTTCATACATTCGTGAAATCTATAGGTGATTCTAAAATGATATTTGAGGATTTCCCTTGCTTGGACGCAGTACTGGTTCGCTGCAGTGCAGAGCAACCAGTAGGAAGTAAATAGAAATTATTTATTACTTAGTTTTAAAAACAGTTAATCCTTTACTCTTCATTGCAGCTAACCAGCACTACGTTCCAGCAAGGGAAATAACTTGCTTCAGATTTTAATTTTAGAGTCAGAATCGTGATTCCGGAAATTAGTTACGATCTTTTTGCTTCCAACATAACTGTAATCAAACTTGATTATAAAGCTGGAAATATTTGTATATCAAAGTAATAAATAATTTCTATTTACTTCCGGGGGCCTCGGTGGCCGTGTGGTCTAGGTAGTTCGTCATGACTACTAATGATCACTAGCCTGTCAACGCTGAGGTTGTGAGTTCGAATCTCACCAGTGGTGGGGTGTGTTCGACTCCGATCTTAATTGACAAGGATTGCAAACTTTCCTACCGAAGGTCAGTGGTTCTCTCCGGGTAATCCGGCTTCCTCCACCAATAAAAACTGGCCGCCGCGAAATAGCCAAACGTGCTGAAAACGGCGTTAAACCCCAACTAAACAAATAAACAAAACTATTTACTTCCTACTGCTTGCTATTGTCCAAAACGTTGAAAACCCGATTCAAATGCAAAAATGACCAAAAAAATATAATGCCAAAATCGACTATGAACTAGCGAGATATTGCCTTGTTTATTCCCAGAAGGCAAAACTGAGAGATATATATGATTGAACCAAACTGTGTTTTATTCTTGTTGAAAGTCCCGTGAGAATCTCAAGATCTGATATTTTTCATTTAAAAAGTCCATGTGCATATACACTATCTAGATTTCACTGATATACACTTTTATTTGTTTTGCTGTTTTGGTCATATAAATATTGCCGTAGACGACATATTCATAGTCTATTAAACAACGAATTATTTGATTGGCCAATCGGCATAACTGAAAGCCAATCAGAAATCGCGTTCAAAGGTCAACTGGAGTGGGTGCTAATGACTCGTGTGCAGAATATTGCACAGTGCAATAGTTAAATCGGGATTGCAATAGATCGACTGGCCAATTTTAATAGCAAAAAATGTACAACACTAAAATTTGACTCAATAAAACAGAAAAATACACTTTATAAGGTAATAAAAGATCTTTCAATGAACAGAATCATGAAACCCAACAAGACAATTTTCTAATTTAACTTAATTTTATTTCAGGACGTATATATTTTGTTGAGAATTCCCAATATTTAAGTTTATGTTGTGGAATCGTAACAAGCTGGGAATTCTATGCATCTGGAACGGGAACACTGGAACTAGTGGTGTGGAGAAGGGTGTCGGGAACTGTGTGGAAGATATCGGGTAAAAATCGGATAGCTGTTACATGTAAGTTTTTTTTATAAATTTAATTCTCTTTTCTGAAAAGGAATTACATAATTTGTTGCTGGGAAAAACTGCCTATAAATATCCGACCGACCAATCTACTCGCCTAACATTGGTCGGATGACGCATCGGGCATATTTAAAAAAATGCTTCTTCCTTTCAATAATTTAGCTTCGTCAGGGCTCTAAGCGGTGACTAATTTAGTCGCAATAGCGACTTAAAAATATGTTTGGCACCTTGAAATTCATGACGAGTCACCAAATTGGCGATTAAATTTTTTAAGGTGACAGGTACGTAAATGGATAATCCCACGGAATCTTATGAAATGTTGCATACAACTAGAGCATGAGAAACTGCACATGAAAATCGAAAAAATGATATATATAACTTTTACACTTTCTGAGATATAACAAATTAAATATCCGGAAAATAGCAGTACAAATATATAGAATACACGTAAATATCGTAAAAAAGTTCAGCAATTTTGACTAAAAATTAACATTTCTCGAAATCCTGTCCTACGAATTTTCTTTAAAAACGATATGTTTTTGTTACTGGAATTTCCGTTTTATTGATATAAAATTAATAGGGGGTCACCGAATTCGTTTTTTGAGTATGGATAGTTGAATCTGTGTACAGCGTGGAAAAAGCGCCGAAAATGTAAAAATAATCGTGACGTCGTGGCTCTAAATCTTGTTTCGACGTTTTTAGGTATTGCACAGACACTTGGATGATTTATACTGCAAAAACGAATTCGGTGACCCCCTATAGCTTTCATATCAATAAAACGGAAATTTTAGTGGCAATAACATATCAATTTTAAAGAAAATTCGTAGGACACGTTTTTGAGAAAAGGCAATTTAAAGTAAAATTTTTCAATATTTTTTGCGATATTTACATGAATCCTATACAGTTGTACCTCTTTCTACAGAATATTCAATTTGCTATATATCCGAAAGTATAAAAGTTACTTATATATTTTTTTGATATTCAGATGCAGTTCAACGTGCTCTAATTGCTTGCAAAATTTCATAAAAATCCGTGAGATAACCCATCTACGTACCTGTTACCTTAACTCTGGCGACCATTGAAATATGGATTTTCGTCCGCCTTTGTCTTTGGTCCAGCATATGTTTGAATGTTAAGGATGCTCGCTGGTCATGTTTTGATCTTTTTGTCAGATTTTCGAAATCCTCGGGTTTTATCCATTTCTTAAACATGAATTATTTTGCACACGAACCCCTACTTTTTCTTTTATAATTCAATCATATATACCGTAAAATGGTAATTGACAAAATCTTATGAAATCCTTTTTATTTTTTCATACATCTTTGAGAGACTGAAGTTGTCAATACAAAGACAATGAAAAATCCAGAGAAAACCCATTTTCTGCAATTTTTCAAGGCCTTGTAGCACTAAAATGAGCACATGAACCTATATTTTTTTCTTGCTTATTTGTTTACTATTCATATGTTCTCTCAAAATAAAACACCTATTTCAAACCCTATTTATTTCGTATTAGACCAGCGATCATCCTTAAAAGATATATTGCTATATATAGCAAATGTGATGAACTATACCAGTCCTGCAGATTGCAAGTTATCATTGCTCATCAGCGTTGCTAAATACCAACCATGCTGAAAGAGAGTTATTCTGGTGGCCTCTACGTTTTAGGTCTGTAACGCTAACGACAGTTAGGACGTGTAACATCACCAAAACACATTATTCAGTCTTTGAGCAGACCATTCTTTGCTCTTGTTACTAAATTCCACTGTCTGGCGTCTTCGTAATTCATAAAACACATCAATTCGGATATTAACAAAAGATTATGATTTTTTTTAGCGACAGGATATCATACATATGACCCGTCAACTTCAACTCTTGGAGACTATAGGCTTTCTATACAACCAGGAGACTACATAGGCTGGTATGTTTATTTTTTGTTTTGTGGGTTCACAAGTTGATTTCCGTTTGAAGTATATGATAAATATGCCAGCGAATTAGCATAAAGCATTACATAAAGCATTATTATGGACAACAAAAACAATAATATATAAAGCGGGGGGGGGGGGGGTAAATCACATCGAGTTTTCTGAGGACAACAACTAAAGAACAAACAATATAAACAAACTAACTATAACAACATAAGAAAAGGATGGAAACAAACAAATACATTGAAATTAAAGAGAGTCCGAAAAAGATAGCACTAGAATGGTTAACTCCTTCAATAAAACTGAAATTGCATATTCTGCTGCGTTACGGTACCCGTCACATTTCAAATGAGCAAAAACATAACAAAATAAGACAAATTCGTATTGAGCAAATAGTCATATGGTAAAAAGAATAAGAAGTAAAACGATACAATACAATACAGAAGAATGGACTTGGTGGATTCAATCTTCACTAAAGTTACAACGGAAAAGATTCGTGCACAATTCTGTTACCATGGCCACTATTTACTCATTGTAAATACCACACACACCATTATTACATAGTTAATACTTGACGGTAATTGAAACTTATACATGACAAAAGTTCATAGGTGAGCAAAACATACCTGCCAAACTGAACAAGAATGACGTATCAGAAGTTAATAGAAAAGGCTTTGTGTATAGCCTTTATTTACTATCTACAACTTGGACAAGTATTAGTAACTCACCCGTGAAGTATTTTAAAACGAGAAGGCATTACCTTGCACAATAGTTCAAATAACGATGGTAAAAGCACGTGCTAATTAAACCCTGATCCACACCAATAACATTTTACTTCTGTATGTATATTGGCTTATGTAGGTATTTCTATTTTGATAATACGCAAAGGTATAGAACTTTCATTGCTTTTATCGTGTAAGTCACAGTGAGGTTTTTAACATGGGGAAAACCGTCTGCAAGATGACCCCTAGCATGGGTTTCAGTGGAATTGCTGTTCTTCATCTTAAAAATCGTATTTTACATTATTATTTGAAGAAGCCTTGACCGCATATTTAGACAGTGGGTGAAAACTTTCGATGGCATGTTCTCAAAACACAGTCTTTTACAGGTACTCACTAGGGAATGATGTCATATCTTACGGCTCGTCTTCATCCAAACTTACCCGGGTACGAGCATCTGTCGGTTCAGTTACCGTAGGGGACACTACAGATTGGTCACTTTATCAAGTTGACAGCATGGATAGGGACTACGCCATTAAGGCAAATATTGCTTCAGGTACGAAACATGAATATTATATAAAATTATTCTACTGTATGTTGTTTTATTTTATTACCACCAATACGATACAGCTCATGCACTCGACCGTGCTCTTACTTCCGGTGGATACCTTTACCGCAGTAGAGAGTGCCCATTGCAATGACACGTTTTGTACATGTGTCAAATTTGGTAAACTTTGTAATTTAATAAAAGTAAGGATAGAATGACTCCGTAACGACATGATGAATGGCTACCATTTTGAAGCTCTTTTAATTCTAACCCTCCTAATTTTAAGATATTTTTTTAGCTTTGAAACGAGCATTAAAGATGAAGTTATATACAAAATGCACAGTGTATGCAACAAATCCGAGATCTTTGTAGCTGCCTTGAAGTTCAACAATGTTGCATCAATGTTTTTTTGCCCATATATGATTTTACCTGCATCCAAAACTTTTAATCATATATAAAGAAAATTTTTCAAATGCATATCTTAATTTTTCGAAACTAAAAACACTTTAAATGAATCTAAGGATAACATGGAATTTCTTGTTAATCAAACTGTGAAAATATTGCAAATTAAAAAGGAATTTTAGAACATATAAAAATAAAATTCAAAATTTTCAGAATTCAACACAAAATAAATCATTATTTCAAGTAAAAGCTTACATAATATACTTCAGGATCAACCCCAACACTTGTAGCTGCAGGGACAATAACGATGCCAGACTCCACCTTAAACGGAACAGTCATACACACAGTGACATTTACCAACTCTGACCAGAACGATGATATATACGTTGGTGTTCAATCACAGAGCTCTGCATTCTTCAATTTTGACATAAATTCTTGTAAGTATTAAATGTTCAACATACATGTAGAAAGTTATTTGTAAAGGTATTGTAGTGGTTGTATATTTTATCCTGCAATCAAGCAATTTCCGGTCTAATAAAAGGGGTAGAATAAACTTTAGTCGTATTAGCCGGGCGTATTAGGTCAATGACATAATAAAGTCTACTGGTACTTGTTTACATGAAGAGCGCGAAGAGCGTAGCGAATGTACCCGATGACGTCGTGGCGTTTCCCGTGTTTTCAATGCAGTTGAATTTCAACTTCAAACGTAATTTTAAGGCATTTTACGCACCTAAAGGAGATTGCAGGATAAAGATAGTACAAAGTCATTGTCGGAAAATATAAAATTTATTTGGGCTCGCTACGAAACCTGGGAAAAAACTCGCCTTTTTTCGTGTTTCTGAAGCTTTCTATTTTCCGACAATGACTATGTATTGTATATCTAATTGACTCGTATTTCACTTTTTGTACATTAGGCGTAGTATATTTAAATAAACGACAAAATGAAAAGGAAAGATCAACAATGACGTACCAATCGATCAACGCCACACAACATACAGAACCCCAAGCAAAATATAACATAAAAGTGTACACAAAAAATAAACACAACAGAGAGTGCTTATTCTTAATTCAATAACTAAACATGTTAACCATATTGTGACAAGCATTGCATTCATAATCGCCAAAGTTGCCAACCGAGGAATGCGGTACATAGCTGAGTTCAACAGAGTGCTTCTATATTGCAGTCTACCTAACCAATAAAATGATGTATAGCCCTTTTCAGAAACTCATTTCCTTTATCACGATTCTGATTTTAAATTATAATTTGAGAAAAGTTATTTTCCTCGCTGGGACGTAGTACTGGTTGGCTGCAATGAAGAGTTATAATTTTAGAGTCAGAATCGTGATTCCGGAAATGAGTTTCTGAAAAGGGCTATGCTTTGAAAATCTCAAACAGAAAACAGATGGCCGATAAGTATCTAGTGTTGTGTTTGTATTACAGATGAGATATCTCCAGGATATTCCTATATACCAGA
Source organism: Mytilisepta virgata (assembly GCA_028015205.1). Lineage (NCBI taxonomy): Eukaryota > Metazoa > Mollusca > Bivalvia > Mytilida > Mytilidae > Mytilisepta > Mytilisepta virgata. The sequence continues at coordinate 33,584,722 of CM051512.1, forward strand.
AGACAGTTATACGATGACTATAATTATACAGGACCAATGTGGTAACACAAATACTGATACCGTAACTATCACAGTAACTAATGAGGTATGTACCGATACCATAACTATCACAGTAACTAATGAGGTATGTACTGATACCATAACTATCACAGTAACTAATGAGGTATGTACTGATACCGTAACAATCACGGAAACTAATGAGGTATGTACTGATACCATAACTACCACAGTAACTAATGAGGTATGTACTGATTCCGTAATACCACGGTGATTAATGAGGTATGTACTGATTCCGTAACTACCACAGTAACTAATGAGGTATGTCGTGATACCGTAACTAACACGGTAACTAATGAGGTATGTACTGATACTATAACAACCACAGTAACTAATGAGATATGTACTGATTCCGTAACTACCACGGTGATTAATGAGGTATGTACTGATACCATAAATACCACAGTAACTAATGAGATATGTACTGATTCCGTAATACCACGGTGATTAATGAGGTATGTACTGATTCCGTAACTACCACAGTAACTAATGAGGTATGTACTGATACCATAACTATCACAGTAACTAATGAGGTATGTACTGATACCATAACTATCACGGTAACTAATGAGGTATGTAGTGATACCATAACTATCACAGTAACTAATGAGGTATGTACTGATACCATAACTATCACAGTAACTAATGAGGTATGTAGTGATACCGTAACTATCACAGTAACTAATGAGGTATGTACTGATACAGTAACTATCACGGTAACTAATGAGGTATGTACTGATACCATAACTATCACAGTAACTAATGAGGTATGTAGTGATACCATAACTATCACAGTAACTAATGAGGTATGTACTGATACCATAACTATCACAGTAACTAATGAGGTATGTAGTGATACAGTAACTATCAAGGTAACTAATGAGGTATGTACTGATACCGTAACTATCACGGCAACTAATGAGGTATGTACTGATACCGTAACTATCACGGCAACTAATGAGGTATGTAGTGATACAGTAACTATCAAGGTAACTAATGAGGTATGTAGTGATACCGTAACTATCATGGTAACTAATGAGGTATGTACTGATACCGTAACAATCACGGCAACTAATGAGGTATGTAGTGATACAGTAACTATCAAGGTAACTAATGAGGTATGTAGTGATACCGTAACTATCATGGTAACTAATGAGGTATGTACTGATACCATAACTATCACAGTAACTAATGAGGTATGTACTGATACCATAACTATCACAGTAACTAATGAGGTATGTAGTGATACCGTAACTATCACGGTGACTAATAAGGTATGTACTGATACCGTAACTATCACGATAACTCATGAGGTATGTACTGATACCGTAACAATCACGGTAACTAATGAGGTATGTACTGATACCGTAACTATCACGGCAACTAATGAGGTATGTAGTGATACAGTAACTATCAAGATAACTAATGAGGTATGAACTGATACCGTAACTATCACGGTAACTAATGAGGTATGTACTGATACCGTAACAGTCACGGTAACTAATGAGGTATGTACTGATACCATAACTATCACAGTAACTAATGAGGTATGTAGTGATACCGTAACTATCACGGTGACTAATGAGGTATGTACTGATACCGTAACTATCACAGTAACTAATGAGGTATGTAGTGATACCGTAACTATCACGGTGACTAATGAGGTATGTACTGATACCGTAACAATCACGGCAACTAATGAGGTATGTAGGATACAGTAACTATCAAGGTAACTAATGAGGTATGTAGTGATACAGTAACTATCAAGATAACTAATGAGGTATGTACTGATACCATAACTATCACGGCAACTAAGGGGGTATGTACTGATACCGTAACTATCACGGTGACTAATGAGGTATGTACTGATACCGTAACTATCACGATAACTGATGAGGTATGTAGTGATACCGTAACTATCATGGTAACTAATGAGGTATGTACTGATACCATAACTATCACAGTAACTAATGAGGTATGTACTGATACTGTAACTATCACGTTAACTGATGAGGTATGTAATGATACCGTAACTATCACGGTAACTAATGAGGTATGTACTGATACCGTAACTATCACGGCAACTAATGAGGTATGTAGTGATACAGTAACTATCAAGGTAACAAATGAGGTATGTAGTGATACAGTAACTATCAAGATAACTAATGAGGTATGTACTGATACCATAACTATCACAGTAACTAATGAGGTATGTAGTGATACCGTAACTATCACAGTAACTAATGAGGTATGTACTGATACCGTAACTATCACGGCAAATAATGACGTATGTACTGATACCATAACTATCACAGTAACTAATGAGGTATGTACTGATACCGTAACTATCACGGCAACTAATGAGGTATGTAGTGATACAGTAACTATCAAGGTAACTAATGAGGTATGAACTGATACCGTAACTATCACGGTAACTTATGAGGTATGTACTGATACCGTAACTATCGCGGTAACTAATGAGGTATGTACTGATACCGTAACAATCACGGCAACTAATGAGGTATGTAGTGATACAGTAACTATCAAGATAACTAATGAGGTATGTACTGATACCATAACTATCACGGCAACTAAGGGGGTATGTACTGATACCGTAACTATCACGGTGACTAATGAGGTATGTACTGATACCGTAACTATCACGATAACTGATGAGGTATGTAGTGATACCGTAACTATCATGGTGACTAATGAGGTATGTAGTGATACAGTAACTATCACGGTAACTAATGAGGTATGTGCTGATACAGTATCTAACACGGTAACTGATGAGGTATGTAGTGATACCGTAACTATCACCGTAACTAATGAGGTATGCAGTGATACCGTAAATATCACGGTAACTAATAAGTCATGTACTGATACCGTAACTATCACGGTAACTGATGAGGTATGTAGTGATACCGTAAATATCACGGTAAATAATGAGGTATGTACTGATACCGTAACTATCACGGTAACTTATGAGGTATATAGTGATACCGTTAATAGCACGGTAACTATTGAGGTATGTACTGATACCGTAATTATCACGGTAACTAAGGAGGTATGTACATGTAGTGATACCGTAACTATCACGTTAACCAGGTATGTACTGATACCGTAACTGTTACGGTAACTAACTAGGTATGTACCGATACTGTAACTATCACGGTAACTAATGAGCTATAACTCTTTCATACTTTGATTTGCTTGTTTTTATTTGTGATAGGTATTGAATTTGATCATTTTAGGAGTGATCCACACTTTAATGTCATTGTACAATTTCACGAATTGTATTACGTGTTTCCATTTAAATTTAGAAAGCTATTTAATTCACACAAACAGAAAAAAAATATCAAATATGTTTATTCCGTTAAAAGGGGATCAATAATATGTTCCCATGCAGAAAATATTAAATTTGAGCTGTTTGTATATTGTTTTCCTACATTTGTAAAAAGTTTGGAACTACCCCTGTTTCTTTCTAGACTAGCTTTGGAACTTAGCGACGATTTCATGCCATGGTTGGGATCAAATAAAAATCTAGGACGAAATTTAACTTAACTACTAAACTTTAAAAAATTTTGAACAAAATAAAATCTGATACAAAACAGATTAAAATAAGGATTTGGGTCCCGTTTCACAATCATTTGTACGACTAAGATTATTAATAAGTGCGATCTGATTTCCGTCCTTCATTCATGTCAGTGTCTTTGTTATATTGATGTCCAGAAACCAGTCACAATCGTTATCGTATGATTGTTTGTGAAACAAGTACCTGCAAAAATTGATTCAATATTTGACGAAGATCCAGAAATAGATGTGTTGGCGGTTATACTTAATAATAACAGTACACTATCTGAAGAGCCAAGGGGGTCGATCGGTGATTTCGCGAAAGGACGCCGTCGTCTTTCGTATTGGAAGTCATCGTAACAACATAACGTCACTTCTCCGCTAGAGGTGTATTTTTTTAATTTTTTGACATTATTTTGTTTGTTGTCCGCTTCAAATCTTAATTAAATAAAATTAAAGGATGTTTAAAAGGTAGGTCGTGTTTTATATTGTTTTCTCCTATTCTTGACGTGTTTAATCGGTGGGATAAAAATACATAATATCTTTAACCACTTCCCGGTGATTAAATTTCTACGTGGGAATTACCGCCTTTTTTTCTACAGTTATTGGAACGATAAACTAGAGAAGTCCCGAAATGACGTCTATGTAAACAAACGACATAGCAACGACATTTTATTGAGGTTTTTGTCGAAAATCATAGGAGAAACAGATTCTCCTTCAATTTACTCGTGAGTTATGGAATTTCTCCACTCTCAATAGTTAAATTTTAGATTTGAACTAAAATTGAAAATCGAAAATTTAACTGTCTCGGGTGGAGAAATTCCATAACTCACTCGTACCTGAAGAAGAATCTATATTTCTCCTATTCATGATGTGTTTAATCGGTGGGATAAAAATACATCATCCCGGTGATTAAATTTCTGCATGGGAATTCCCGCCGTTTTTTTATCTTTATTGGAAAGATAAACAAGAGAAGTTCCGAAATGGCGTTCATGTAAACAAAATGTGTAGCAACGGATTTTCTTGAGTTTTGTTGAAAATCAAAGGAGAAACACATTCTCCTTTAATTTACTCGTGAGTTGTAGAATATCTCCACCCTTGATAGTTGAATTTTAGATTTTAACACGCTTGCTTAAGCTCACGTGTTTAAACTAAAAAAATAACTATCGCGGGTGGAGAAATATTCCACAACTCAATTGTACCTGAAGGAGAAACTATATGACCTAATGTTGAGATACAGATTGCAAAATTTTGGTAATTTCAAAATTACTCCCAAATGGCGGTAAAGTGGAGGACGCTTCTCCTTCCCCGCATGTAGATAAGAGTATTTGACAGTCAGTTTTGACCAATGAAAAAAGTTTGTTTTTATAAATATTGCATTAGAACATCAATTTTCACGCCTGGCAAAAGATCCGAATCTATGTTTGCTTTTCAGCCTGTTACTATTGACAACATACCAACTGGAACTTCGTCCACGGTTGACGAAGCTTTGGAAACCCAGACCACACTGTATTCTATTGAAACTTCCGATGCATCTGCTGAAGATTTTACGTTCTGTTTTCTTGCAAACGACGACATTGGACCTTTCGTAGTTGAACAGAATAATGCTGCAGTTCAAAGTAAGACGTCAAATTAAATCAGTGAATTGTATACCAAATGTATATGGAGAGCGGAGTATAATCATAGAATGTATAAAAAAATCTAAATTGCTAAATACATTTAATACTATTCACGAAATTCAGTAAATTAAATACCTCTATTATATGTAAGCTACCAAATATTTGAAAGCACGAATTTACAACCAATAATAATCGAATATGAAAATATTTCAATCGCGATTATCTACGTAAATGGCTCAACCGACCGATTAGTTATTCAATGAGTGAGAATTAGATATCGCTTGATATCAAATCGAGTTGTTTATTTGGGATATAATGAACGAGCCTTAGCGAGTTTATTATTAAGTCCAAATTAAACTAGAGTTACTGTGGTCTAGTGGCCCACAAATACCCCCCGCGACAACTGCTTTGTAAACCTTTCCACATAATCTGTCCTTAACGGACTATTGATACCCCCCGATCATGCATCTGTTGAGCCCTCTGCACTTTAGAAAGTAAAAGCTGTAAGAGGAGTAGATGAAACACCCTGCAAAGTTTTTGAACATTGATTTAAAGCTGTAAGAGGATTTGATTAGATTGTAAAACATGCCGAGTCAAAATCTATGGGCGTTTGCAAAGTCGAAAGTTGTACCATCAGTCGAAGTGCCGTGAGGATAAGTCGACGTTCTTAAAGGGGGGGAGGAGACATTTGCTGGAAAAATGCTGGAAAAAAAACTTTGGGGGGGGGGAGGAGGAGACATTTGCTGGAAAAAATGCTGGAAAAAAACTAAGTCCAAACTTGAAAAAAATTTGGGCATAGTGGCCCCTAGAAAATACGCTTTTTTACCCCCATTCCCATCACCCAGACCATAATAGAGGGAATTAAGAGAGAGAGGGAAAGACAAGCTGGGACAAATTTAATTTATCCTAATGAAATCTTACTTGTCTTTGTGGGAAAGTGTTTTTATGTTGATAGTTGATAAAATGATCTACATACCTGCAGCAAGTCATTAATCTGTAAACATATCCTTAATGGAAATTGTAAGGAGCGGAGCTGTACTAAATGGTAATTCATTTTGAGCTATGATTGTGCACATCATCAGCCGCCCTAGTTTTGTCCTCTTCCGATTTTCGGCACTTTTCCAAATACTTGTGAGACTTCACCAGTAAAATTTACCTCCGTGAGCACATGGAAATATTTGTGAGACTTCACCGACTGACACATATGCGTAGTACTTAATATAAAGGTTTCGCCTTTTGATGAAGATTGAAGGAATTTCCAAAGATCAGTGTATTCACGTTTGGCTGGCATGTTTTTTTACTGGCTTCATCATACCGCCATTAAATAATGCATAGTCAAAATCTTATGGGCGTTTGCAAAGACGAAAGTTCTACCATCAGTCAAAGCGCCGTGAGGATAAGTCAACGTTCATTGGAGCGTCCTTTAACTTTATGCCTGGGCATATCGACCTGTCGCGAAAGGTTCCGAGCGAATTTTGCATTTTTCTTTTTTTACCGTTTTACTTAGTTGAAGTAGAAAAACGTTTAAGAGGGCGGAAGGCGTAATTTGGGGGTCTGAAAATCGTAGTGATAACGCTAAAATCGTAGCGGTAAACAGGTCCGAATAAGCTGTAACGGGAATTGATAACACTAAGCATGTACACGTAGTTCGGAAAGACGGACGGACAGACAGACAGACTGAAACCTATATACCCCTTAAACTTCGTTTTCGGGGGGTATAATAACGAGAATTGATACCAAGCAATATCTAATTTTTATGAGTTGTTAAACCTATTTCTCTTATGATTCTTCAGGAATATATGTTTGTTTGTGATTCGGCGGGAAATCTCAACGTTCATTTTTCTGTGACGTCAAATGTTGCTATGCAACGAGGCTTTCAAATGTGGCGCCATTGTGTAGCAAATATTGTTGACCAATCAAAATATACTAATTTTACGGTCAAACTGGCAAATGTTTGGTATCACTAGTTCATATCACACTGTACACGATGTGATATCAAATTTCCCTAACCGTCCGAGAGTTAGATAATTACTGGTCAATCATAAGAGAATGAAGATTGGCCGGTATTATCTAACTCTCGGACGATCAGGGAATTTTTGATATCACATCGTGTACAGTGTGATTGTAATATCAAAAATATGTCCATTTGATTGGTCAAGACGTGATTGTGTATGAAAAATCATATATATTGATTGGTCAACTATTTTGCTACACAATATATGGCGCCATATTTGAAAGCCATCTTTGCATAGCAACATTAATTGAAGTCACAGAGGAATAAACGTTACAATTTCCAGCGTCATGGACGCCAAATCACAAACGAACAAATATTCCTGAATAATCGTAAGAGAAATAGGTCTAACAATTCGTTCAACTGTCTTTATTCAATTTGGATTTAATTTTAAACTCGCCAAAGGCTCGTTTATTATTATATCCAAATTAAATAAATCGAGTTAATACCAAGCGATATCTAATTCCCACTCATTGTGAAACCGATAATTATCGATCATCAAAACATCACTAATCGTTGATATTCATCTCTTGAAAGACGAGGTTAATAATTTACTACACAGTGGAGGAGAGTTGTATAGTTTCATTGAATGTTCAGTGTCCTTATTTATTTTACAGTTAAACACGTTTCCCATTTAACTCACTGGAAAGCGATATAGTTCTTTATTTGCACGAAACATTCAGAGTTAAATTTGTAACTTACTACATCGTTGTTTACAAAAATTTAAAATCGCGGAAATTACATCGATTCGAAATTCGTTTGTCGTTGCTAGTCTAAAGGAATGAGAACCTGCATGTACTAACTCACCGATTCGAATAATTTTTATATGTATAATGAAAATGAACACAGATTTTATGATGTTTTTAAAGAAATTTTTCAATGTTTGAACTGACATGACTTCATATGAAAAAATCCTTCAAATAAGGTTTTTATCGTTCATATCCGCACTACTCCAACATGTCATTTATTTTGATACGATGCTTATCATTATATGTAATGTTTCATATGACTGATATTTTAGCCTACGACATAAACGTGCAAGACCACCCACAATTTGACTATGACACTACGCAAGAATATTTACTGGAAATAAAATGTCATGACGGGAGTAACACAGCAACAGCAACATTTACTGTTAACATTGAGAAAAATCAAGTTCCATATTTCACTAATACTGACTGTAAGTATTAACAACTGTTAACATAGAAGAAAAAATAAATTCAACATTTCACTAATACTGAATGAAATGTTAACAGCTGTTAACATTGAGAAAAAGCAAGTTCCATATTTCACTAATATTGACTGTAAGTGTTTACAACTGTTAACATTGAAAAAAATCAAGTTCCACATTACACTTATACTGTCTGTATGTGTTAACAACTATGAACATAAGGGAAAATCAAATAAAACATTTCTCTGTACGAGTTTAGACTGCCAAAAAGGAGACAACCCAAGAAACATATTGTACTAATACTCGCTCAGCGAGGTCAGTAAACACTAGGGGCGCCACTGGATAGAAACCACAGTTTGTTTACAGTATACTGTCCCAAAATAGGCTGGAAAGGGTTGTAAAAAAGCGGAATCCAGTTTTCAAATAACTTCCCCCAAAACAGCTCCACTTGGCATTTATTGACTTTGCTACTCACTGTCGTGACTGTATGTAAACATAACGTTTGCACAGAATTAATGTTAGGACATTTATACAGATGACGAAGTTTTTAATTCGCCTGTCCCAAACCGGAACTCTGTATTTAAAGTGGTTGTCTCCTGTCCATTAACCGATATATATTTATAGGGGCCTCGTCGCTGAGTGGTCTAGGTATTTCGTCATGACTACTAATAATCACTAGCCTGTCAACACTGAAGTTGTGAGTTCGAATCCCACCTGTGGCGGGTTGTGTTCGACTCCGATCTTAATTGACAAGGATTGCCAATTTTCCCCCAAATGGCGGTGGTTGTCTCCGGGTACTCCGGCTTTCTCCACCAATAAAAACTGGCCGCCGAGACAAAGCCAAATGTGCTGAAAACCCCAACTAAACAAACGAATATATGTTTATAAAAATTATTCTGACTCTACTTGGATACAGGAGATGTCGATCATAGAAAATTTATTACTGTAAACAAGAAAATTAGTTTGCATCAAAAACGATAAACGGCAGTAGCAGTAAATAGTTGATACACTTCAACTGGATTATACTGTTTCCTGCTCTTTCTGGTATTGCTCTTAAGGCGTTTAGAATGAAAGAAAAAACACATGTAAAAATCGGGGATACTGGTCAAAATATTCTTTTTTCAATCAGTACATGTGCAAATGAGTAAGAAAAAATGAAAAGTTTAAAAAGATCAAATTTATATTTTTCAGGGTCAGCTGAAATTGATGCTGAGGAAGACGGTATCGGAACTGTCATTTTTACGTTGACGTCAAGTGACAATGAGAACGATAAGATGTACTTCTCCATGACATGTGACCCAACCGGATGTCCTTTTGTTCTTTTAGATTGTAAGTGTATATACATGTATATGTATCAAGTTTGAACATTTATTTTCTCTTTTTCTCTTAAACTGCCGAACGCTTGTGTGTGTTATTCTAATTCCTATATAATCTTTATACAATTACGTACGATATCATGTCAATATACCGTAGAAAGAAACTATAAGATATAAGAAATATAATATTTTTCACCAGTGAAATTTCAGACACCGAGGGTAATATTTGAAAGTTCTCGGAATCGGAGTAATTTCAAGAAATCTCACCGAAGGGTCTGAGATTTCTTCATTTTGTACTATAACTTTCTTTTACTGCTACGGCTTTCAACCTCAAGTAAATATGTTACTCTTTACTTTTGTGAGTTACTTCCCTTTTAATGAGTTACAACAAACGGAAAGAGCTTTCCGGATAGCGTATTTTTTTTGCGATGTGTGTTATACTTTCTCTATCAAAATAAAATCTTCTTTTACTCGCCATGATAACAAAAAAAGTAAGGGCAAATCCTCTGAAAAAAAGCAATATAATTTGCGGAAGATAGATCGTGTAGCTTGTCTCAAACTCAAGACAGAAAAATATCAACTTCAGAAAATGGCGGGCTACTAAAAAGCCAGCCGTCTCTTAGCTTTTTATTAATAAAGAGTATTATTTTTTATGTATTATTAAATGTTCGTAATGTCATCACATTAAACTTTCCATTATTATATGTATTATTACTGTCTTTCAATAGATATATTACTACATAGTTTTTTTAAGTCTGTGTTTTGATGGCTTTTTTGTGCGGTCTTTTTTTACTAAAGGATATTCAAATATTTTAATTTTTCAGCTCTTTCATATGAAAGACAAATCTGTGATCTTCCCCTCGTTGGGTTAGCCAATCAGATCTATAGTTTTTCTTATTACAAAATAATGCTCTTAAAAATGTATCTCGATATGTATTTAGTCAATGTGTCTATAAGTAGACCGCTATTTGTCTGTTAATACAATGCAGATGTACAGGTACGACAGTGTGAAACACGCTTTTGAAAGCAACAAACTAAAAGCGCCAAATGAAGTTCTGTGTTTTATTAGACACCCAGCGATAGATTTAAATCTTTACTACGGTAAACTGAACAAACATTGTATGTTGTACTGCCCGTGACGATTTTCCCTAGTTTAGGTGATGCTATCCCGTAATCATGTACGGAGTTGCATCGGGATTCCGCAGATCAGCTATTCCAGTTGACTGACCAATGCGAGGTCGTTGATCATGCATGCGTCCATCTCATGATGTTGGAACGACCAATCAGGAGACTTAATCTGGTCATTTTTAACGACTGGTTCCCTCTGTTTAGCTTTTAATTTAATCCCGTCTCGCATGCCAGACGGGAATTAACAGTGCCTAAAGAAAAAACAACGTCGCTGTGGAGCAGATTTCAATCCGAAATAACAAAAAAGGTGAACCAAATTTCAATATTTTTATTACAGCTGGACAAATAGTGACCAGTAAGGTTCTCATCCATAATTCACCTGACAGATATACGCTGACTATGACCGTCTCTGACAGTAGACGAACATCTGAAGGCAGTACCATAGCTGTTAAAATAAACAGTAAGTACTTTCTTACAAGACTGTCACAATCAACTACCAGGATCCAGCAGACTTTCGACAATACAATTATAATTACGTACATTCACAAATCGGTCCGACTTAATCTTTTCTACATGGATCCACCTAAATAAAAAATCACACGAAGTCACTGTCTGCGTCATTGAAATTGTTCATGAGTGACCTGCAAAGGATAACACCATTTTTATACCAAATACTTTATTAATACTTTCAAAGATGACATGACTTCGAGCATGGAAATATAGTCCCATATACTTTTCTTATCCGCACTAAAATTGAAGTATAATATATTTTCTAAAGCATAAGAGTCCACCTTTATTTGTAGATATCAATTCAAAGCCCGATTTAAACAATGTCCCGATGGATTTATCGGTTATGGAGAACACAGGTTTGGGTTCCACGCTTTATACATTTACTGCGGCCGACGACGACACTGGCGACACTTTGCTCATGTCCATGTTTTTTATCAGCAGAGAAGCAGCAAGCATTTTTACGTTCAATCCGACTAGTAAGTATATACTTTGTTTTTTTTTTTTTTTTATCGTATTAAATATTTTTTGAACGACATTTAACCCTACATATATGACATACATATGTACCTTATATGTATATATTGTGTCTGTCTCATAAATGATTAGTGGTTTCTTACAGCTGTCTGAAACATCTCCAGTCTTCGGTATCTTGACCGTACCCAGTAAAACTGGTAAAGAGGTTGTTTTTTGTTTTTCGTGTCGGTCCTTTCGGGCATGTGTATCGATCTGTCTAATGGTGGAGCAATTGTCACAAATTTAGAATAAGAACCGGAGCATAAGAGTTGTTTAGAAAAAATGTCATTTAACCAATGTTGTATTTCTTGAAGTTCTTTACACTAATTAGCTTCATAAATCGTTGCGTCATACTTCTAATATCTTCTACTTTTATATTTACGTCACTTTTCCGTTCAAACGTGTCTAAACTTTATTCAGAATCAGTTTGAGTTATTGCCCTTTGAACAGTATTCTGTCTTATGTGTTGTAATGTCTATGTGATACATGTATTGTTTTGTTATAACTGTTTTATTATTGTAGTGTTTATTTACAATCAATATAAACCAATTAGAACCCTATGCTGAGTTTGTTGTCATTGCAAAAAAAATAGACCCGGCTACATATAACTGTGACATTTCAAATATGTTGCTAATTAACTAAGGTTTCTACGTACGCATGGGAACGAAAAGTGTTCCAAATAGTCATTTTAAGTAAATAGTAGGATGCTTTAAATATCTTATTCAAAAGTCATAGTCTCTGTTTTGCTTTATCAGGTGGAGTTCTGACCACATCAACTTATAATCCAATTGATTATGAAGAACTTGCAACAAATACATATACAACCACTGTCTCCGTGGGTGATGGTAAATGGTATGAGACACAGACGTTTACTTTAACAGTTCTGAATGAAAACGAAGCGCCATTTTTTCTTCAGAAATATTACTCAACTTATCAGCTAGAGGGCGCTGTAAGTAAAATACTGTGTTGGTTCATTTAATACACTTAGTTACCCGGTAGTTGGAAATGATCCGGATTTCGTGTAAATAACTTTTGACGTTTAAATTATATATGTCGGACTCTTTCATACCATTAAATGAAATTCTTACAAGCATGTGACTATTTGCTATTATACATTGTTAATATTTGATTTAAAAAATTTTTTTTTGTCTTCCTGAAACTAAAAAATAAAAAAAAAGTGTGGAACCAAATTGGGTTGTGATTACAATACACGACATGCATAGCCTTATTTTTGATAGATAACTATGAGATACAAGTTACATGTATTAGGAAGGAGATACGACACCAGACTTTTGTTTACTTTTGTGACGGGTTCTACATCTGTTATTTATTTTGACCACACCTTTCTTTGTGATTTCGGAATATTTTTATAAACTCTACTATGTTAGTACAACTCTACGGTGTTTTTCAAGTGCCACATAAAAGTGTCAGCATTAATCATTAAAGTATGTTAATTACATCAGTATTGACCAAGTACTCTTTGATCTAATAGACTATGGTACTCTTTTAAGGTATCCGGACCATAAATGACCACGTGATTATTCAAAAGTTCCCGGATGTTCCATACAACGCAATTGAAATGACCTCGGTAATTATCGGCAAACTTCGGAAATGCCAATATAACTAAATTATTTTTACAGACTCTGCATATAAACAACAAAGTCATGAAAGTGTGTTTCAACTTGAGAAAAATATATCATGACTTATTATGGTCCAGAAACCTTAACTCAAATTCTGTCATTTGAGAATTTTATCGTCCCAGTTGAAGTCAATGATACAATATAATGTATATTATAAATAAGTTTATGTAATATTTTGACCAAAGTTTTCTTTGGCAGCCATAATGTAATTTTTCTCACTCATTATATAAACCATACAATTTCAGAGTCAGACTACATTACCACTTCCAAGTTATAATTATGTGGAGCCCGATGGCGAAGCTGTGACCTTTACATTTGATTGTGGTCCAGATTCTGGTCGATTTACAATTGATGGAAGTACAGGAGAAATACGGTATAACCAAGAATATGACCTTGACTCATTAACAAGCACACCGACTGTGGTCATATGTACTTTAAGAATTACGGATCCAGCTGGACTTTCGGATACTGCAGAACTTGCAATCAATATCGACCATGACAACGAACACGACCCACAGTTTACCAAGACCGATTTTTATTTTTATGTTGACAGCACGGAATTTATAGGGGAGATAATCGGAAGAGTATATGCGTCTGAAAGTGACGGGTCAAATACGGACCATGGCATATTTTACTACACTCTAGACCAATCAATGCTTTCCAAAGATTATTTTGGCATTATGAACGACGGACAGATTTACGTAAGGGAAAGCCTGTCTGATTTGTATCTAGGTCAAACTTTGACCTTTCAGGTCACTGCCACTGACTACAACGGACGAAATGAAACTATTTCAGTAAATGTCGAGGTTCCGACTTTTACGACAAAGGGAACTAACTCAGTTGACGAACCAACACGAACATATGTGACAAGTCCCGAAAATATGCCATTATTGGTTGGAGGATGTGCCTTAGCCGGTGTTGTAGGAATTTTAGCCACATGGTTAATTGCAAAATATGCCAGTTGTCCTAATGTGCTAAGTGCTTGCAGAAAACCGCCAATGTCGTAAGTTTTTACATAAATATGGCAGAAATATATGTTCCGAAATAAGAACTAAATAATTCCGTTTAGATAATTTAATATTATATTTAATATTATATTTTTGATACAAAATTAATGTTATATTGTAGCTTTAAAAATAAAACAAGGGTGCTAATTAATATATAATAAGAAATCAAATGAATGATGTGACATGAAATTAACACTTCAAATTCTCCTGTTGTTAAAATAAGGAATGTTTCTTGGTCTCCCTTTTGTCTTTTGGAGGCGTTTTTTTTTTAATTTATTATCATTTGGCATTTGAAACTGCTATTAAAGACATAAAAATGTGAAATTTGCACGTCCAGTGCTCTAAAATTTGTGTTTTTACCACTGGAAGGGTGGCTTCGCTGGTGATTCTATTCTCAAGAGTTTTACTGTAAGGAAATTTTAAAATTTGATTTGAAACTAAGGAGCATCTCTCTCATGCCTACTATATGCCCCTAGATAGTTTTATTTTACACGAAAATGTTTCTTGTTATTTTGGCATTTGAAAGTTTGGGTTTATCGCAATTTTGGCGCTGAGCACCGCTGAGTGAACACGCTGTGTATCTGTGCACATACAATGTATTGAAACTACAGCCAAACCTGCTTTAAAGGGCACCTGTATATAGCAAATCACTGTCTATAAAGGGCACAGTGACAAAGTCCCATTTATGAACAAAGCATTAAAATTAACCTCTGTATAAAGGGCACCTGCTAATAAAGGGCACTTTTTTTCTGGTCCCTTGGGTACCTTTTATAGCGAGCGCTATAGGAGCATATGCATTTTCTACATATGGGTCATTTAGAAAAGTCTTTGTTTAATGGGGCCAGCTATATTGTGCTACATACTAAGGCTAGAACAAGTTTCGTTCGCCGGAAATAAGTAAAGTAAGGGAAATAACTTGCTTCAAATTATAATTTTATAATCAGAATCGTGATACCGGAAATGAGTTTCTGGGAAGGGCTATTTAGACAGGTTTGAGTGTAGTATCTCTTTATGTTTTACTAAGATTCATAAAGTCATCACGTCTATAATTCAATTTAATTTGAATACTGCATTTTGATTGGCTGAATAGCATAGAGCAACATTGGTTATACTGTATAACCTGGTTTGATCTTGTGACTTTACCAACGGATTAATCCGCCAGTTGTAAATTCAAATAGTCCCATGTCATTGTTGATGCTTGAATCGAGGAATCATTGTAGTTCTGTTTGGAAATCAAATTAATATAAGGAATGTTTCCAATTTTTGAACAGGTTATGCTTCAATAACCTGGTTTGGGTCAGTTTACGACATTCATAACCGCTTTTCAGTTCTCTAAATGCATACAAATAAACGTAAACAACCAAACAACATTCAAATTACCTATCACAAGTAAACAGAAACTTGTTCTTTACTTTACAAACTGTTGATTGTTCATATTGTAATATACTTATATTTTTAGGGAAAATCTATTAGAAGCAGAAACATCAGCACCAGGTAGATATCACGCTCGTATACTATAAGTTGGTGTGGGCAAACAAAATTAAAAGCAGGAAATATTTTAGATAAACAGCATTTGCAAAATTTTTAGTAAATTAAATTTCACAATTTTATTTTTTTTCAGAAAATCTCTGGTAATACACTATAATTTAATTTTATTTGAATACTGCATTTTAACTGGCTGAACATTGGTTATTCTGTATAACCTGGTTTGGTCTTGTGAGGTCACCAACGGATTAATCCGCCACTTGTAAATTCAAATGGTCCCATGTCATTGTTGATGCCTGAATCGAGGAATCATAGTACTTGTGTTTGGAAATTAAATTGTTACGAATGTTTCCAATTTTTGAACAGGCTATAATTCAACCTGGTTTGGGTTACTTTACGGCATTCATAAACTATGCGTAAACTGACCCAAACCAGGTTATATAACCTGTTCAAAAATTCCTTGAGTAGACTAGTGACCCTTTCAAAGATTATAAAAAATTAAGGATTTGTTAAAAGTTTGAAAAATAATTATTATACAGAGCAATCTCAACATTTATTATTTATACTACTTTTGTCTTTAATTGATGTTTAACATGCAACATGCTGTTATATATATGGGGTTGAATTCGTACTATTGCCGGATATTTTGTTCTGTTCCGTATATGATTTTGTAACATGCATGTAAACGCCATTAAAGGACGTAAATCTATTAGCTCTAATTATTATTACACCTCGGCTCGCAACAGGATCGTTACAATGCAACACTTCAGTAATATTTAATCGCAGCCAATTATTCATGCCTAATAGAAACTACTGTATATCGGCTCCAAAAATAGCGTACTTTGTTTTCTATTCGGCAAGAATTCAGTTTTGACAATGAGGTAAATACATCTCAAATTTAAATAGTTATTCCTTCAAGGGGATGCCATTCGGAACACTTTCCATGTATTTCTTTTACTTTATATTTTACAGAAGATCCAAAAACAATGAAAAGTACGAAGGATAAGAAGATACTGGATGAAATGTTTGGAGTTGAAAGTCCAAACCCTAAGTCGACAGCATCTACAGGTAAATATGTCTTTAATTTCTAAAATTGGAAATCACAATAACCAGCGAAATAAATACCAAGATAATAATGATAAGTTGTTTGGTTTCAACAACCTTCACCCCGGCAAAACTGGATATTAGCTAGCTGTTTTAAGCCCGCTGTATGACAATATTTTGTTTATTATTTTTGACTTTCAAAAGTTTTGGCTGAGACTGCACCTTTCTGGGGGAAGATTAATCTAGAGGTGCGCATCTGTACTCATACAATAAAAAAAATCGCAAGGGAACTCATAAGAAATGATATGATTTAGGGAGTTTCAAGTAAAATACTAACCATAAAATAAAAAATGGATGAATGAATTATTGTTTAACGTCCAGTGGCAACAAGGTGCATATCAGGACGAGAACATACTGATATGATAATGAATATGATCCCTGCTTTGTACTAGACCGACACGCTAAGTCGGACTTTTAATGTGCTAGTTCACGAGGTAAGTGTACATAGGAAGACAAATCACCTCACTCGGACACATTATACTGACTCCGAGCCGACCAGTCTTTGCTCTTACTCCTAGATGCCGTGTGCTTGGCGGAGAAGCAGCAAATACCAATTTTAATGTCTTTGGTTTGACCCGGCCGGGGATCGAACCCGCGACCTTCCGCACTCGGGGCGAGCACGCTACCACGAGACCACCGAGGTGGTCCTAACCATAAAATAAAAAGGTCTTAATTCTATGTAAAATTTTATATTTTTATAATATATGCTTTCTTTGTCTTTTTCAGATTTTTAATAAAGTGGCTTAAAGGACGAATTGGATGGTAGTGCAGTATTTCTGTTGGAATAATGTTATTGTTGATATTGTGTTTTCATTTGAATAAATAGACTTACGGTTTCAATAAAATGACTGTCTGAGAGCAAAGCTAATAAATGCATATATAAATCAAACAGAAATGTTCTTTATTATTACATATTACAAATCTAAAACGAAACCGGCTCCAATTTAATAGAAAATAAGGAAAATAAATGGAAATGGCGAGTGTCAAAAGGGGCATAAAACCACTTAAATGTACAAAATACACAAGTCGAAAAACAAAAACAAAAACAGAACCGTAGAAAAATAACAACCAAACTAAAAAGTTTTAAGAAGAGTTTATAAGGTTACTGACCCAATATCAAAAGGCAATATTGGGCAGACTATATTGGTCAGCTAAAATCGTCATTGCAGGATACAAATGTAACATTATAAAGTTTCCATAGTGTGTCTTGGCCTTACAATAATCAGACATTAGTTTTAAAAAAATCAATTGAAATTCTGCATTTTTTACATAGAAATTAGTAGCTAAAGTTAAAATTATATCAAAACAGTTCCTGAAAGTTTAAGTTAAAAACTACGTATATTTCGAAATTAAAAAATGTAAAAAAATCAGACAATTTTCAAACTTTTTTTAAGCATTATAATATATTATTGTTTCAAATGAGTTAATTTGCAACTCAGATATTTTTATAATGTTTATATCTTTGCCAGTTTTATTTTAGTCATTACCCAGCGGATAACACTTTAACAATACATGTTTTCAGAAATATTTCAAAATCAATTAGATTTTATCCCATTTTTTATTATTTGATTAGATTTAAAATAAATGACAAATTACACCCATAAAGGCCAAACAATGTTATATCAATCAAATATAATTGTTATAATTGTTGTCTTTTATATTCTGACCTATCTTGTATTTAAAACGTTCCCTTCTTTATGTCAACAAGGATTAAAGTTCTCTATCAAGTAAAGACTTAACTGTTTCGTGTGCGGGGCAGTTAATACAAAGTGTTCTTGATAAATTTTAAAGATTCTTAACTATTCTTATCCTTTTATATGTCACTTGATTAAAGTCATTTATAATTACATCGTGCACTCTTTTTTTTCTTTTTCAATAAACATATTTGACATTATAACATACATTTTAAATCATTAAATATTAAAAACCAAATATTGATTTAGAAAATGTTACGTGGTAAATATCAAATCTTTTTGTTCATGTTAAATCTCCCACAAGTTATCGACGTGACCAGCTGAGAAAATTAACGGGAAAAAAATCTGAATGTAAGTAGCAATAATGGCCGTTAGTAACGGGGCATTCAAGGTAAGAAGTGAAATTCGGTGGAATAATGAAGGGTACACATTAGAATTTGACTACATGTAAATATTAAGGTAAGGATGATAATATTTACGTAGATATGCTGTGAAATATTGGAGAAAAATAGACGGCTGATCATAGTTAGCCACGCCATATCAACAAAACTTACTTTTATTTGGTTTTCAATGTGCCAAGTTATAGACTATGTTAGGGCGTGCCCCTAATATTAGATTCGTAGTCCATTCCTGAGCAAGTATAGTATTAATTTGAGGGGTGAGAAAAAGTAGGACAAGATTCTAAGACGCCGGAAAATGAATATTCATAGCTTATTAAAATTTCCATATTATTTTAATATTGAATTAACCTCATAAAACAGTTAATAATTATGAATATGTGTAGAAGTGTAGAAATCCCTCCATTCCAATACCTTCTTCCAGAAATTGCTCAAAGTAATCTTTTAGTGATAATTTAAATTAACTGTTACAAAAATGTTGAATTCGCGAAACCAAGGTATCCCCCCCCCCCGGTGCATGACTATGTGCTTAGAGGGTTTTTGATTTTACCCTTTTGGTCATTTTGCCATTTTTTTTAATTTGCCCTTCAACTTCGTGGATTATTGTTTTGGTTTTCAACATTTTATGCCTTGAGCTCAACTGATGAGTCGTAAATGTGGACAAATTGTGGATCAACTTTGGTATGAAAGAATTTATTATCACCACTGCTGGTGGACTCATTTGCTAGTATTTCTATATTTTCCGGAAATTGATACTTGGTATCAAAGGATTTTTAAACATAATAAATAAAACAAATAGGTTTAATCAATTTTATTTTGTTGGCAATATTTAACTAAATGTGATTACTGTCAATTATAACCTGCTTTAGAGGGCACATACATATATCAAATTATTGTCTATTACAATTACAATGAAAAAGTCCTATTCATGAACAAGGCATGCAAAATTAACCTCTGTATAAAGGGCACCTGCTCATTAAAGGCACCTATTTCTGGTCCCTTGGGTGCCTTCTATAGACAGGTTTGACTGTATATACAACCTGAATATTAATGTATCTGGACCATAAATTATTTCTTTTTAACTGAGAATAAATTGATGTTTGTTTGTTTAGTTGGGGTTTTACGCCGTTTTCAGCACATTTGGTTTTTATCGGTGGAGGAAGTCGGACTACCCGGAGAGAACCACCGACCTTTAGTAGGAAACTTGGTAGGAAACTTGGCAATCCTTGTCAATTAAGATCGGAGTTGAACACCCCCGCCACAGGTGAGATTCGAACTCACAACCTCAGCGTTGACAGGCTAGTGAGTATTAGAGATACAATGGCGTTGGTTCTTGAAAAAGAAACCATGAGCCCGGAGGGCGAATGGTTTGTTTTTCATGAACCAACGCTTATCCATTGTATCTCTTACTTAAACTATTGTTGTGACGACTTTTCCCAATTACCTTTCCTTTCTTAATTAGACCCTATTATGTGTGAGTTTAAATTAACTTAATTCTCTATACTACTATTCAATTAGATATATATATATATATATATATATATATATATATATATATATATATATATATATATATATATATATATATATAGTCACGTTGATGATTTTAATGGTAAATGAAAATTAATACAAAACCGTATGGACTTACAGTATAATGCATATGATTCAGAAATTTGTCCATTACTGACAAAATAAAGCATAGTCCAAATAATTTTCCAGTAAAACATAATGCTACTGAAAGAAAAAATAATTTAAATCCGCTCGATTTACACTTTTTATATTTTAAAAATATGTCAAAATATGCAGTGAAACAGATGAAATTGTCATAAACATCAAAATAACAATGTTCTAAATTTTTATTGAATTATATGAAATTGTCGATAATAATCAAATAAAAAAAATAAAGATCTTTTCCTATTTCTAAGTTATATCAATGATAACACAAAAATTTAGAAAAAAGGGAACACCGAAACAGAGATTCGAACTATGTCTAGAAGTGTTACTCTCAACTCATCCTAACCTTGCGACTACCATCTTATACTATACAAACGTCGTTTTTAAATATATAAAGGCGAAAGCCTTATGTATATATATTGTACCGTATCATATTGATATATGTAAAAACGACATTTAGATATCATCCGATTGGTAGCCGAGAGGTTTCGTCGATGTCTGCTTGAGCTATGACACATAATTTACTTGAAGGAGGGAGTTCGAACCCCAGTCACGGCAAATAAAAATTTGCAAAAATCAAAGGTAAGTTTTTAAACTAATACCAGCTGTGAACAGAAATCAGTAAATTAGCCAATTCAAACTTAATGAAATTAAGTACAATTGAATATAATTTGATGACTTCATTTCAGTGACGGATTAAAGAAGCGTTGATTCTAGAAAAAGAAACCACGGTAAATGAATAGGCTGACGTCACAGCAGTGGTTTAATTATTAGTAGTCATGACGAACTACCTAGACCACTCGGCCACCGAGGCCCCGAAAATAAATTGAACCAAGCGGTAAATGCAGGATTATTATCATTTCCAGGTTGAAAAATAATGTTTAGTCAATAACATTAGGATAAGTGTTTCCGAAGTTTGCCTATAATAAAGGCGAGGTCGTTGCCATTAATTCTCATAGAACATATTGGACATTGGAAGGAATCACGTGATACGTCAATTAGGCCAGGACAGCTTACTTTCAGAATAAGATTGGCAAATCTATCATGTAACTGATACGAGACACCATAGCTGGGTATATGATTTCATGGCTTAAATACTAGTTAGAAAATAATGGCTTTGTTAGAGATGTCCCGATTGTCGATTATAATCGAATATCAGCCGATATTAAAGGAAATTCAAGTGCTCAATTAGAAATCCGTATAATCGATTATTGTACTTTCACTTTCACTTAGGGTAATTACGTTGATAGTTTCACACTGTATTGGTTTGTATTGTGGGTTTTATACACCAGAGTATCAGGATAGACAAGGGGCCGGTTTGACCCGACCGCTGTTCAGTGTCATTACCAAGTGAGACTATTCTGACTCTCTGTTGTGTTTATGTTTCTGCTTTGAGTTCCTTTATGTTATTTTTTGTCCCGGGTTCTGTCAGTTGGGTTGCTTTGATTGATTTCTTTCATTTGTGGTTTATTTCCCGGGATGTGCGAATGTGCAATTATTGGTCTTCCTATTGATTGAGAATGGTTTTTCATATAAACAGAGATTACTTTTAGTACATATGTAAAATAACAAATGTTTTAACCCGTTCTTTAGTAGGGGGATAACAAAATCTGACTTCGTCCTTGGTTGATATCATTCTACCAGTTTCATATATTGCCCTCGTTAAAAGTCCATAATTGATCATTATAAACCAGTCATTAGAACTGAGGAACAGATACTGCTTCAGACAACACTTTTATTGTGAACAATTGTCTTTTCTTCTGCATCGCCATATCCCAGATGGTTTTTTCTATGAAAAACAAAGTCAATTTGAGTTCAAGATCACAGAGCATGCCAAATCCCTTAATATTGAATTACTCTTTTATATTTATAAATTCATGGAATAGATGGTGTATTATATTTAATTTTATGAAAAGAAAAAGTCACAAATACACCTTTGTCAACCTTTATTTAGCCAACGACCCGTGATAAAGAGAGAGGTTTGAATACTCATGAGTGTCTGTTCCAAGTTTTAAATTTTCAACACTTGTTTGTTTTTGCAATGCCTAAATCAAATGTTTTGATTTTTTTTTATAAAGACTTAACTGGATGAGTTTCAGATCGAGTTTAAGTTTTTTCTGCTAGAATGATTTTGCTGTAGTCATGGTCCTAGAAAATCGGTATTTATTTTACTAATTGCTTTATGTGCCTCAACCAAATGGTACATATAATATTGGAATGTAGTATTATATCGAGTAGGTACAGATCAAGTTAAATTTTCATTCAGTAGTTTTTCTTGAAGTTATGCCTCCTTTAAATCGGAATTCTTAGAGTTTTACTGAAATTGTAGCGTCCCCCTTTTTTTTTTTTTTTTTTTTTTTTTTAGAAATCTTTAATCCTACATTGTCCTTGCTGTAGAAATCTACTTCAAATATATCATAATCTCTATTTTCTTGTGGTAGAGGGTCTGAGGACAAGATTCCATCACCAATCTAAAATATAAGCCGCTCGACACAATGTGAAGTTTTTCCAAAACCGATCTCTCATCGCTCCCGTTTTCTGATATGTTGCGCGGGAGATCTAACGAAACCTCGTAGGTGTGTCCTCTTCGACCAATGAAATTGCGGCTTCGGCGATCTTGGAAGTTGATCGTGTGGTAAAGGGATGTAACTCATTTTATTAACGAAGAAATCGTCAGTCCTCAGAATTCATTCGGATCTTCTTTAACGATTAGATCTAAATGAAAACTTTTTCGATTGGCTTATTGATAGGAAGTCAACTCATTTGCATATCATTATAAATTCACAAGTTCCAGTTCACTCACATGTGACCTCAAAGCGGGTTTCGTTAGATCTCCCACGCGACATATCAGAAAACGGGAGCGATGAGAGATCGGTTTTTAATTAGATTGTTACATCACGTACCAGTACCACTGATATCAATGAGTAGCATTTGAATATAGATTCCACAACGTATGCATGGTATGACATTTATCAACTCTCGATAATTAAATTTTCATTTTTAAACTGCGAGGCTTGAAAATTTAATTATCGAGAGCTCGATGAATTTCATAATTAACTCGTCAAGTCAAGAGTTTTATAATCGTTTTCTCCAATGAAAATGTAAAACTCCGTGAGGAACGTTTTTTGGCGGGAAATGTCACGAGCATGTAACCAACGTGTGGTGATATCAGAATTTATCAAACGGGTCAAGAGATGTATAAATGCGCACAGAATTAGAGAATGCCTTATATTCATTGATTTTCATTCACGCCGCTGACGGTTGGACTAAGTATTGCTCTAGAAATACTCCAAAAATACAATAGTAATGAAGGTTATTTTGAAGGAATTTATCATTTTGTAAACTCGGGCGATTGACTCACAAACTAAATAAATCCCGAAGAACTTTATGCAAAGTTTGTGAGTGATAAACCCGAGTTTACACATTGATGAATTCCGTAAAAATAACCTTTATTACTTAAAATTCCAATGTAATGCAGAAATTGGACGTTTTCCATTCGAAATTAAAATTTTCCTCACTGAAAACAACATTGGAATTATATGTAATTATTTATTGTTTATTTTATGGAATTCCTTGTTTATTTTGGATTTATGGTTAGTTTCACATACTCCGGTGCCCTTTTTGTACTTGTCTTGTAGAGGGGCTCTTACTTTTTTAGCTCACCTGGCCAAAGGCCATGTGAGCTATTGCCATCACTTGGCGTCCGTCGTCGTCGTTGTCCGTCGTCGTCGTCGTTAACAATTATACAAAACTCTTCTACTCTGAAACTACTTGACTAATTAGAAATAAACTTAATATGAATGTTCCTTGGGGTAACTTGCATAGAATTGATGTGGGGATTTTTGATTCGTCGAAGAACATGGCCGCTGTTACTAAAAATAGAACAT
Organism: Mytilisepta virgata; assembly: GCA_028015205.1. NCBI lineage: Eukaryota > Metazoa > Mollusca > Bivalvia > Mytilida > Mytilidae > Mytilisepta > Mytilisepta virgata. The sequence continues at coordinate 33,609,509 of CM051512.1, forward strand.
AGGGGTCAAACAACAGTTTTTCGCAAATATCTCAAAAATCATTAGGTAACGGCAAATTCTGGCAAGTTGAAAGTGTTCAGCATGATGAGAGCTACCCGTGTGCTGATTTGCGTGAAAATCTGTCAACTGATGTTAGAGTTATTGCCCTTTTTTGACATTTTTGGCTTTTTTTTATGTTATTATTTCAAAAATCTTCTCTGAAACTACTATTCAAAATCAAATGAAACTTGGTAAGATTGTTCCTTGGGGTACCCTGCATAGAACTGATGTGGGGATTTTTGATTCGTCGAAAAACATGGCCGCTGTTACTAAAAATAGAACATAAGGGTCAAACAACAGTTTTTCGCAAATACCTCAAAAATCATTAGGTTACGGCAAATTATGGCAGGTTGAAAGTGTTCAGCATGATGAGAGCTACCCGTGTGCTGATTTTCGTGAAAATCTGTCTACTGATGTTAGAGTTATTGCCATTTTTTGACATTTTTGGCTTTTTTTATGTTGTTATTTCAAAAATTTTCTTCTCTGAAACTACTTTTCAAAATCAAATGAAACTTGGTAAGATTGTTCCTTAGGGTATCCTGCAAAAAGGTAATGCTTTGATTTTTTATTGGTCGAAAAACATGTCCGCCCTTACTAAAAATAGAACATAGGGGTCAAAATGCTGTTTTTTGCTATTTTTTCCTGAATTATAGAAAGAAAATGAAGATGAAAGCTACTTTCAAGGTAAACATGGTATCCCGAGTCGAATGGTGATGATCAAAGTTTGTTTTGGACGGCCATTTTTAAAATGGCTGCCATTTTCCCCGCCATTTTTTACACTTGCTCAGATTTCAACAATATTTGGTTTTTAAAGTAAACATGGTACCTTAGTGAATGGTGATGATGAGATTTTTTGTATGGAGCATCTATGGAAGGTCCTTTAGGAAATTTGCATAAATCTTCCCGGTCCGTGAAACAAAATGGCCGTCATGAGCATTTACATGTTCTGATTTGTCGAAATTTAAAAGTTCTTCTCCTCTGAAATCGTAAAGCCAAATGAACTGATTTTTGGTATGGATGATCTGTGGAAGGTCCTTTACAAACTTTGCATACCTCATCATGGTCCGTGAAACAAAATGGCCGACATGAGCATTTAAATGTTCTGACTGGTTGAAATGTAAAACTTCTTCTCCTTACAAACCGTTAAGCCAAATGCACTGATTTTTGATATAGAACATCTATGGAAGGTCCTTTACAAAATTTTCATAAATCAGCCTGGTCCGTGAAACAAAATGGCTGCCATGAGCATTTACATGTTCTGATCGGTCAAAATTTTAAACTTCTTCTCCTCTGAAACCTTAAAGCCAAATGAACTGATTTTTGGTACGGAGCATCTGTGAAAGGTCCTTTAGGAAGTTTGCATAAATCTTCCTGGTCCGTGAAACAAAATGGCCGTCATGAGCATTTACATGTTCTGATTGGTCGAAATTTAAAATTTCTTCTCCTTTGACACCGTAAAGCCAAATGAACTCATTTTTGGTATGGAGCATCTATGGAAGGTCCTTTACAAACTTTGCATAAATCTTTCTAGTCCGTGAAACAAAATTGCCACCAGAAACCTTTATATGTTCTGATCGGTCAGAATTTAAAATATTGCAACAAACTTGGTCAAATAATTGATTAATTGTCCAATGAAAACCCAAATCCAATGACTCCAGGTGAGCGATACAGGCTCTGGTGAGCCTCTTGTTTTAAAAAGCCACATGATATTAAATATGTCTCTTCATTCATGTCATTGTAGATAAGCAAACCAGAGAAGAATGTCCCAAGATTTGTGCAAAGAAGAACTTGCTGGTATTATACAAATAACACATATTTAAGAGAACCGCCTCGTTATTCTCGTAGTTGGCTGTTTGCTCGAGTGCCCAAGGTCGCCGGTTCGATACACGGCCTGGTAAAACCAAAGACTTTAAAATGGTTATTTGCTGCTTCTCCACAAAGCACGTGGCATTTATGAGTATGAGCAAATACCGATATGTCTTCATCCTGACTATTACCTCGTGAGCTAACACGTTAAAAACCGGCACAGAGTTTCAGTCTAGTAAAAAGCAGGGTTCATATTCATATCATATCAACATGATCTTTTAGTTGAAAGTAAAAACATGTTTAGCAAACTTAATTTTAATTAAACTTCTGTTGTCATTAAAATATTAAAGAAAACTTCTGATAATAAACATGTGATTTCATATTACTTAGTAACATTGACAGAATGTGTTGCATAAATATTGATTCAAGGTATCCTTTGTAAGATCGTTTTACCGTCTTTGGTATAATTAGCAAAAATTAATACTAATGATTATGATGAAAATAATAATGTAAATACCTATTGTTTTATTTCAGAAATTCGAAAAACATTCCATTTATTGGACAAAAATCATGATGAAAGGCTGTCGAAAAGCGAAATAATAAAAGGAATTCACTTGATGAAAGTTAATCCGACCGACGAGGAGGTGGATGACATAATGAATGAATTAGACTTGGACGGTAATGTAAAAAAATTTCGGTGCCAGATATGGTCTTCTACACCTATTGACAGTACATATTCAATCCGGAATTATTCTAACATTACACAACTTTTTCATGACGTGACAATCCAGTTGAGACCAACTAGTTCCCGGTTGTAACATGGCATTGTGAAAGAAAGTTTACAAAGAGGCATATTTAAATGATCGTAAACACTTCAAATAATGTGTTTATATGTTAAGTAGCTAGGCGTCAACATGATGGTTCAAAACTATCATCAGCCTAAAGCATTTTCCTTTGAAAGTTATCCTTCCCTCAGCTCTTTATTGTGACCTTTATTTCTAACCCCACTTGACCCCAAGTGGAAGTTGTTTAATATCCCGACAAATCCGGGTTGGACATTACTGTCAATAGGTGTATTAGTTGTTGACATTACATGCCAGTATTTTCTTCGTGTGAAAACCAGACATATTCTGACTTCATCTGCTAGACACAATGTTTAGAATGCTAACTACTGGTGGTCATTTGGGCAGTCAAAATATGAGGTTCTAACGTAAATACAAACAACGACAACCATATACAATGTACACTTGGCGGCGAAACTCTATCGCCGGATTAACCGCCAGATACAAATGTTCCAAAAATTTGTGACGATGAACTACTTTATATTGCGTCTTATTAATAAACATAAAAATTGAAGTAAATTTTTTGAGGTTTTACATATCATACAATGTATACTTAATTATGCGACAAGCAGGGGCGGATATATGTGACTACACTTTCCAAAACGATGTCCAAAGTCTTTTGATTTTTTTTTTTTTTTTTGGTGATCCAAATATATGCACAGAAATGTGTAACATTCAACCCCGATTTTCGGGCCTCATTCCGATCTGGAATACTGGAAAAGGTTGCTTTATTTTCGTTCATACCAGACTTAAGGATGATCGCTGGTCTAATAGGAAATAAATAGGATTTGAAATAGGTGTTTTAGTTTGAGAGAACATATGAATAGTAAACAAATAAGCAAGAAAAAAAAATATAGGTTCATGTGCTCATTTTAGAGCTATAAGGCCTTGAAAATTTGCAGGAAATGGGTTTTCTATGGATTTTTCATTGTCTTTGCATTGACAACTTCAGTCTCTCAAAGATGTATGAAAAAATAAAAAGAATTTCATAACATTTAGTCAAATACCATTTTAAGGTATATATGATTGAATTATAAAAGAAAAAGTGGGGGTTCATGGGCAATAAGGTACATAACAGTATTAACAAAAGATTTCATGTTTCAGAAATGGATAACACCCGAGGATTCCGAAAATCTAACAAAAAGACCAAAACATGACCAGCGAGCCTCCTTAAGTTCTATCTCTGTCCTTCAGGAAGCTTCTATTGCTGAATCAAGTAAACGTATATTTATTTATCTTTTGTTGTATTAAGGTGACGGTCTAGTGACATGGGAGGAATATCTTAAAGTTATGTCAGCACAAATTAAGAAACAAGCGTACGAAGAACAACTTTTCATGCAGGCTTTCAAAAAGTTTGACAAGGACGGAAGTGGTTTTATAGACAAACAGGAGCTAAAGTCTATGCTAAAAAGAAAAGGGGCAGAATGGACAGATGATGACTTGCAATATTTGGACGAACTATTTCAAGAGGCGGATGTGGACGGAAACGGAAGGGTGGAATACAAAGGTAAGATTATTTTTTTTTAGATTTTCTTATATTTTTTTTTATACATTTTTAATACGCATAAATGCAACGCAGCATATATTTCGTCATACAATTCATAATTTTCTGCTTTTTTAAAAACTTTTTTACTTCCTTTATTTATAAGTTAAGTAATAAATATGTCATGACGGTATTATATGGATTTTGCATGAATATTGGTGAATATTGTCCTGAGCAGACTTTATTTTGCACGAGCTTGTGAGTTTCTTTGGAAAAGCATTTTCAACAACAGACTGTTTTCGAGTTGATCTCGTTTTCGTCATTTTAATTTCTGTAAACAGACGACAGTAAAGTAAAATATGAACAATGTTCACAACGCATCGGGAATTTTCCGGCGTATTAAGGATTGAGGTCAAGAACCAGAGTAAAATATGGGTGAATACTGTACGATTTTCTATAAAGGATTAAATAGGGGAAATGTATTACTATTTTATCATACCTTCCTACTTATATTTCGTCAGGTTGGGCTCTTCGGTAATATAAGACACAATAAAATCGAGACGTTTAAGGTATCCGGACCATAATAGATCATGATAAGAAAATTTAATCTCTTTTGACCGTCAATGGCTGAACCAAACAATTTAAAGCTGGAATTTTGTATATATATTTTTCTCAAGTTGAAACAAACTGTGTTGCTTATATGCAGTCTGTAAAAATAAGTTAGTTATATTGGCATTTCCGAAGTTTGCCGATACTTACCGAGGTCATTTCAATTGCGTTGTATGGAACATCCGGGAACTTTTGAATAATCACGTGGTCATTTGTGGTCCGGATACCTTAAACCTAAATTATGAAAATAATTTCCAAAAATTTATCGGAGTATAATTTTATTGGCGGGATAATTACCATATCGGCATGATGTCGTAGATTTTATACATTTATTGCATTGTGGTGGGGGAAATATGAAGATTTATTCATATCAGAAATATCATATTCCCCGAGGCCTTGCCAGACATGCGCGAGGTGAATATGATATTGAGATGTGAAGAAATCTTCATATTTCCCCTACTACCGTGCTATAAATGTTTTATTATACTGAATAAAATCATTTAAATATTTTGATTTTCAATGTGTAAATCACATGATGTTTTACCAATGATATATTAGTAGGACAGTTTTCCACTTTGGAACATTTTTTATTATAACGAATCAAACACATTGTATTGGAAATACAGTAACGAACATGCTTTTTAGCTCACCTGACCCGAAGGGTCATGTGAGCTATTGCCATCACTTGGCGTCCGTCGTCCGTCCGTCGTCCGTCCGTCCGTCCGTCGTCCGTTAACTTTTTCAAACGTTAACTCCTCCAACACCATAAGTCCAACTGCAACCAAACTTGGTACAGTTATTAATTGGTATGGGTGCTACAAATCTGTTGTTTGGATTTTTGATTCGTATAAAAACATGGCCGTCATGGCTAAAAATAGAACATAGGGGTAAATCGCAGTTTTTTGCAAATAAGTCAGAAACGGTCACAGATATCAAAATTCTGGCATAGGGTAAAAGTGTTCAGCACCTCAAGATCTACCTGCCCTGAAATTTTGAAGAAGATCCAACGACCCATGTAGGAGTTATTGCCCTTTTTTTGACATTTTTGGCTTTTTTTAATGTTATTATTTAAAAAATCTTCTCCTCTGAAACTACTGAATGGATTTGGATAAAACTTAGCATGATTGTTCCTTAGGGTATCCTGCACAAAGTTTATGCTTCGATTTTTGATCCGTCGAAAAACATGGCCACTGTTGCTAAAAATAGAACATAGGGGTCAAACAACAGTTTTTTTTATGTTATTATTTCAAAAATCTTCTTCTCTGAAACTGCTATTCAAAATCAAATGAAACTTGGTAAGATTGTTCCTTAGGGTATCCTGCAAAAAGTTTATGCTTCGATTTTTGATCCGTCGAAAAACATGGCCACTGTTACTAAAAATAGAACATAGGGGTCAAACAACAGTTCTTCGGAAATATCTCAAAAATCATTAGGTTACGGCAAATTCTGGCAAGTTGAAAGTGTTCAGCATGATGAGAGCTACGTGTGTGCTGATTTGCGTGAAAATCTGTCAACTGATGTTAGAGTTATTGCCCTTTTTTGACATTTTTTGGCTTTTTTTTATGTTATTATTTCAAAAATCTTCCTGTCTGAAACTACTATTCGAAATCAAATGAAACTTGGTAAGATTGTTCCTTAGGGTATCCTGCAAAAAGTTAATGCTTGGATTTTTGATTAGTCGAAAAACATGTCCGCCCTTACTAAAAATAGAACATAGGGGTCAAAATGCTGTTTTTGCTTATTTTTTCCTGAATTATAGAAAGAAAATGAAGACGAAAGCTACTTTCAAGGTAAACATGGTATCCCAAGTTGAATGGTGATGATGAAAGTTTGTTTTGGACGGCCATTTTTAAAATGGCTGCCACTTTCCCGCCATTTTTTACACTTGCTCGGATTTCAACAATATTTCGTTTTTAAAGTAAACATGGTATCCTTAGTGAATGGTGATGATGAGATTTAGTTTATAGTGCATTGTTTGCCAGGTGAGCGATTCAGGCTCTTGAGAGCCTCTTGTTTCAATCGAACTTGACATTTAGTTTTGACAATTCCATTTACTGATATCAATACTGGAAAAGTAGCGAGATTTCCGAAGGGTTGGAATATGATTGGAATTGATGGAAAATATGAAGATTTATTAATGTCGATCACATGATTTCTATAACCAATGAAATTTAGTTTTACATACAATAATTTATCTGAGGTATACATGTAATAATGCATTTTATCGTATTTCCCCATGCCTATATCAATCTGCTGAGGCCTTCAAAATTTCCCGTATTTCGGTACTGTGACGTCGTAAAGAGTTGAACTTAATATGTGCTGACCCGAATATATCAGCGACGTCATAATGTTTGACCTAACCTTGACCCGAATATATCAGGAATCATCCGGTCATAGACTGATGGTCATTGAAAAGTATGAAATTCCATTCAGATTGTTAGTTAACAATACGATAATTTATCATCAAGTTTTCTTCAAACAAATATTGTAAAATATAAACCGCTCGACACAATATGAAGCTTTTTAACTCGTTCGCTACCCTCATTCGCCGAAAAAGCTTCAAAATGTGTCTTGCAGCTGATATTTTACGAAATAGGTTTGCAGAAAACTGATAATATATACGTAAATTCTACTTTTGACCTGACTATCCTTAGGACATCCAGGCAAATCAAGAACACCAAGACAATAATGTTTTGAAGCATAACATTTCGATAAATTCACAATTTTGCTATACTACTCGAATGAGAGGATGTATGCTACATATTAAATGGTTTTTACTTCGATTCGTTTGCTTATTGAAAAAAAAACAAACTTACTAATAACGAGAAAAAAAATGGAAAAAAATCTGACCAAGAAGAAAATAATACGTTGATTTTTGTATAAGACGCTTAATAATTCCGTTTAAATATGTTTTCGTATAGATTAAAATTCTCTTTTAGTTAGAATGTATTTTAGGCTATACTGTAAATAACCGAATCAACAGTTTTTACTTTTAAACTTTGTTATTGTATTTCAGAATTTGTGAAAGCCTTTTGTGACTGAAATTTAAGACAGAAGAACATGTTTGACAGTATGATTTATATTTTGAAGATTTATGGTTATACTCATGATAATAGCAGTGTGTTTCCCTGGTGGTATATGTTTCCTTGTTGCATACCTACATGCGTGCAATCCTGATCATAAATACACACACATATATTCGTTTGTCACAACAATGATATTTTTTTTCAATAATTTAATATTGGATGTAACGCGTCATTTGATTGGTCAAATTGTTTTCGTCTATCATATCATCATATCATAGAATATAATAATCAGTCATGGTCTAAGATGTGAGATGGGACAACTCCACCCGAGGGTTCACATTTTCCAGTCAGAAACGAGGCTTGCCGAGTTTCTGATGATAGAAAATGTGAACCCGAGGGTGGAATTGTCCAGTCTCACATTTTTTACCATGACTGATTATTTTTCTCACATTTCTCGGTCGAATATTTAAAGAAATAAACATGGCCGCCATGACACGAAAATGCGCTTTATTAAACTAGACAACCTAGTGCAAAATAAGTTAGATATTTGAAAAGATCGTATGCATTTTGGTTTTGTACCACAGGTACAAAACTTTAAAAAGATATCTTTTAGGTTGAGCTTCAGGGATTTTCAAATTGAAGCGATGTTAATTTCGACGTTGTCGTACCATTTGTGCGAAGATGTATGTTTTCTGACGTTCTAGCATTGTGACGTGATGTTTTTTTGCATTGTAACGTCAAGGTAAGTCATGTGATGTGAGATGCATGAATCTCACACCGGTGTCTCACACGGAATATGACTGTCCCAAACACATAGAAATGTGAGAATACATTTTCTTTTCTGCTATGACGTCATCAAAGGGAATTCCGACGTTTTAGACATCAAAACAACAGTTGGAATTAAATTATAAGGATTGACAGTAATTTTGTTCTCAGTCTATTCGAAATAACCTGAAAGCTATCATCCTACCTCAGTTACCCAGGAGGGACAACCGTAATTATCCTCCGTTTTGTCCTAAAGATACATGTATAAACATTTAAATCCATAATTGTCTTGATAGTTTGGTATAATTGTCTTGATAGCTTGGTATAATTGTCTTGATAGCTTGGTATAATTGTCTTGATAACTTGAAATAATTGTCTTGATAGCTTGGTATAATTGCCTTGATAGCTTGGTATAATTGTCTTGATAGCTTGGTATAATTATCTTGATATCTTGGTGTAATTATCTTGATAGCTTGGTATAATTATCTTGATATCTTGGTATAATTATCTTGATAGCTTGGTATAATTGCCTTGATAGCTTGGTATAATTGCCTTGATAGCTTGGTATAATTGTCTTGATAGCTTGGTATAATTTAGATATAAGATTGTGTTCATACTCAGTATCTGTGTCCTTTTCTTTTTGTTTACTTGTCACGAACTGTACATGTTTTGTTATAGTTTATACGGCAATAAAAAATTGGTTGAATTAAATTGAATTATGAATTATTAATGGAACAGAACGTGCATACACTTGGCATATATAAACGATTTTAATATACTTTGTATATCATGACAATCATTTGTTATTGAAAGGGGGGGGGGGGTGTAGGGGGTTAATGAAAACGCTGCTGAAGGCTCCTTTAGGTGTCATTGAAGGCAACACTTTGTTACAATTGCTATTTCCCATTTATTTGTTGTCAGTGTCGTAAATCCAACTGAGGTGGTGGAGGCAGCATCTTTCCAGCAAAAAAATAATATTAATAAAACACGTCTCAGTATGAAGGTTTCGCAACATGACTTACTCAGTACAGCCAACTTCTGATATACAAAATACCTAAATTATTTTCATAGATGCAGCATACAAAGAACGAAATGGTTTTTTACAATTTGGAAAAGGTATATATAAGCAATTCCTCTCTAAATATTAGGTTTAAGTTATTATCTATCATAAAAAAAAACAGAATTCCTGTTGAGCTTCAAGATCTATTAGGTTGTATTCATCTTTAGGTGAAACTCTAAAACCAAAAGGACCAGACAGAATGGAACCATTACCACCTAAAGACAGAGCTTTACATGGGGGATATTTCTTATTAATGTTATGTTTCAAGTAATTTAATAAATATACCTGACGTTTCTTTCTTAGGATGTAGATAGGTAGATTATATCCTAAAAAGGTATCAGTTTTATTATTTTATTATTTAGTTAATAAAATCATGATGTTTACATCAGATATCACTTAATCGTGGTGTTTATCAAAGATATTACTTAACCATGATGTTTACCATAGATATCACTTAATCATGATGTTTACTATGGATATCACTTAATCATGACGTTTACCATAGTTACATGTATTACTTTAATCACGATGTTTCCCATAGATATAACTTCATCATAATGTAGCATAGATATCACTTAATCATGATGTTTACCATAGATATCACTTAATCATGATGTTTACCATACATACATGTTTCACTTTAATCACGATGTTTCCCATAGATATAACTTCATCATGATGTTTAGCATAGATATCACTTAATCATGATATTTACCATAGATATCACTTAATCATGATGTTTACCATACATACATGTTTCACTTTAATCACGATGTTTACCATACATTCATGTTCCACTATAATCACGATGTTTACCATACATATCACTTCATCATAATGTTTAGCATAGATATCACTTAACCATGACGTTTACCATAGATACGTGTATTACTTTAATCACGGTGTTTCCCATAGATATAACTTCATCATGATGTTTAGCATAGATATCACTTAATCATGACGTTTACCATAGATACATGCATCACTTTAATCACGATACTTACTATGGATATCACTTAATCATGATGTTTACCATAGATATAATTTAATCATGATGTTTGCCATAGATATCACTTAATCATGATATTTATCATAGATATCACTTAATCATGACGTTTACCATAAATTATCACTAAATATCGATGTTTTCCATGGATATCACTTAATCATGATGTTTACCATAGATATCACTTGATCATGATGTTTACCATAGATATCACTTAATCATGATGTTTACCATGGACATCACTTAATCATGATGTTCGTCATAGATATCACTTAATCATAGTGTTTATCATAGATATCATTTAATCACGATGTTTACCATAGATACCACTTAATCATGATGTTTACCATAGATATCACTTAATCATGATGTTTACCATAAATATCACCTAATCATGATGTTTACCATAAATATCACCTAATCATGATGTTTACCATATATATCACTTATTCATGATGTTTACCATAGAAACCGCTTCATAAATCCAATCCTTTAATATTTGAGCTCGTTAAATAATACATTTATACAAAAAAAAATTACTTATTAATAGTAACATTATTTACGCCTAAAATTAACAAACATTATTACCAGCCTCATCCCCACGACCCCCACTCCCTCTAAAAGATACACGTAGTTGCTTAAACATTTCCATATGCTGACAGTACGTAATATCCGTGTATTACATGTATTTCATCGGTTTTTCACTGGCATTCTTCAAAGTGTCGATAAAAGTGCACACAATGACCCTTTCAAAGCATCAAATGTTACGGAAAATCTTTTTGGTTTGTTACAATTATTTTTATTTTCTTATGAAGTTATGCCTTTATTTATTGCCTATCATAGATCTGTCAAGAACCGCTTGTGTTGTGCGGTTTTTAATATTCCCGTGTAACTAACTTGGTTTTGAGTTAGATGATGGAATTCAATTTTTTCCTTATATGTACATGTAATCAGGTTCTTAGAAAAGATATTTTCAAGAATTTGTAATTGAACGTGCGTCTTCAACTGAAATTATGCCGCATTCTGCTCCATTCCATTAGAAAGTCGCCCCTACGGAGGAGAGTGGACTCAAACTCTGCATAATTTTGAATGATGCGTACTCTTTCATACAAAATTGTGTTCTCTTTCGTATATATTATGCCATCAACCCTTCATGGGTAAAAAATTCTACTTAATAAAAATGTGAATACAGGTTAAAAGTTTTCCTCACAATTTTCAGGTTAAAGACTTTAAAGAAATCGGACGTGTAACACCACTGGAATATCCCAATCGCTTTTATTTATTTTGAAAGTGGAAGTTTAGTGATAAACAAAAAAACAACATCCAACATCAATTTCTTATTATTCCTTTACAACACTAATCTTGTTATGATACGTCCTCTCATATACAATGTATTTTTTTCATCTACCGGAATCTAAAACAGTCAATCTGTTAATGTGTGACATGTTCCTCTCGTGTCTGTTCTGTGTTCAAATAACACAGGGCTTCGCTTGAGTGCTACGAATTAAGAACAAAAAAATAATATCTTAATTCTTTGATTTCATTTCAGTTCATTAACTTAAATGAGTAAATTCGTTCATACGTGGGTTATTGATGGCGTTGCTCAATGTAAAAAACAAAACAAAACAAAAAAAAAACAACATTGGTTGAATTTTACATGAAGGATATATCAGGTAAACTAACAGTAGCAATACGAGCTCTTTGTACGAACCCAGGAGAATCTCAGTTTGTCTTAATGTTGTTTATAATGTACATTCGTGTTAAATATAAAAATGTGAAAATATGAAAGTAAAGTCAGATTTGGCGATACAACATTTTAGAGTCTATTATAAACATAAAGACACTTGGGGGCGTTTTGCGATAACTGTAATTCTATTGATAAGACTTAATATAGAGCATACATTTACAACATTAGCACGAATTACACTGCAGAAGGTCAGGATTCCGATTACATTTTTCTCTAGTTTGTGTTATTATAAAAATTACAACATGGTTTTCTCTCGTGTATATATCCTATGTATAATGTTTTGTGGATATGCATTTTCGTTGGAGCTTTCAGACGGCGATACAATTAACAAGAGACTACAGCGACTAGAGGATCGATTAGTTCAACAGGAAAACGTTCTCAAGTACCAAAGCCGCCGCATCAAACATCTTGAAGATGACCTACGAATTGAACGGAAGAAAGCCAGACAGGAAAAGACTGAACTCGATAATATCATTAAAAACCTGTTTAAAATTGAGGATAAACAAAATGACGAGCTAACTCAGTTGAGAAATTTATGTAGTACTAAATTCAATAAGACGGAACAGGGAACAGGAATTCAAGCCACAAGTAGGTTTTCTGAAATAAAAATGTTGAAGGAGTCAAAGAAGGCCAAAGATATACAAAGATCTATTGATGTTCATAGAGGTAGGGCTGTCTAACAGATAGTACGATAGAAAAAAGTAGGAGAATATATGTTTACGTGAATATTGGGGGTGTGGATTTATAAATACTAAATTTGTGAGTGTAATACATTGATGGAATTGACTCTACTCGGTTATGCACGCTACAGAAACTTTGGATTTTGTCTTGAATTAAAACTATTAAACAAGAGTGGATAGACTAAATGTCTCGATTAAGGATGTTCGCTGCCCAGTTTTAAAATAAAAGCTTTTCATAACACTGGTAAATATTGATAGTGAATTAATAAAGGAACTAAATGAGCGAAAAACAATTAGAGGTGCGTGTGGTTGTTTTCGAGATATAAGCCAAAATTTGGCGGGAAAAATATGCTCTCTTGATTTTACATAGCTTTATCATTGAAAAGTTTTATTTCTCAAAAACCATTAAATAATAACAAGGATTTTATAAGATTTTTACGAATGGCTTATTATTCTGCATGCATTGTAAAGCAAAGGAAAATGCATTTAAAGAAATAGTTATGGTCAGGTGACTTTGTCTGAAAAATCTGATTCATATCCTGTTCAGCTGACATGCACCCACCAAAGAGTTTTTAATAGACCAAAAATGGTGTGTCTCCATATAATATTTGTAGAGAAACGAACATGTTTGTGAAAATTGGGCATGAAATTTAGGTCAATTTCAATCATAAAAATGTGAAACATATCACTCAAGTATGGATTCATGTTAAGGTCTTACACTGACATGTACCCACCAAGAGCTATCTATAGACCAAATATGGTTGGTCTACGTATTACAGTTGCCGAGAAATGGACCTAATCGCGAAAATGTTACACACGTTACTCAAGTGTGATATAGAGGTCAAAGGTCAGGTATCAGAATGGTACATTTACACAACTTCTATTGACCAAATACCGTGGATAGCACAGTTGCTGAGAAATAGACTTCATCGCGAAAATGTATTGCAAGTCACTCAAGCATGAAATTCAGGTCAATGTCCGGAGATAGGTGCCAGACTGACATGTACCCGGCAAGAACTATCTGTAAACCAAATGAAATGAAACGGGCCATCGTATTATACTTGCTGAGAAATGTACTGAATCTTGAAAATATAACAATGTAACACAAGTCACCCAAGCGCTATCACCGGCGACAGGTGTCAGACTAGCATGTACCCGTCAAAAACTATACATAGACAAAATATGGTTGGCTTAGGTGTTACAGTTACAGAGAAATAGACTTTAAATCACGAAACTTGGAAGTAGTTTTTACTAATATTTATGAAGTCAATGAACCATAAAAATCAATATTCTATGTTTCAATAATCGAAAGACCAATTTTATTACTATTTCTTTATAATGAAAGTTGTATAGATGTTTGCTTTTAGGCATATTTTCATATCTCGGAATCAAAATACGTATCTTACATTTTGTATTTCAGGAAGTCGTCTCTTATTACCTCCAACTACGACCACACCACAAATGAAACCTGTAGCCTTCTACGCCTACATGAGTAAAACCGAGGCCAGTCCAAGCATACACCATACGCTTTTGTTCGATACTGTCAAAACAAACATTGGCGGGGCGTACAATTCCTTTTCCGGAATATTTACTGTTCCTGTTGACGGTATTTACGTATTCTTTTATTCCGTGCACGTTTTCTGTAATTCTTATGCGTCAGTTGAAATAATACAAAATGCAGCAATACAGGGCGTTATTATAGCCGATGCTGAAGAAGCCTGCGACCACGAGTATTCAACTGGGTCAGTAGTTTTGAGTGCTGCAAAAGGGGATTTAATATTTGTTCGAACCCATTCGTCATTGGTGACAAAGGGACGAGGTATATATAGCGGACCATATGCACGTCCAACATTCAGCGGCTGGCGCATTTATTGAGGAAACTGTGTTGTCAAAACATGTGTAGCTTCAATAAAGCCAACATTGTTTAGTTTAAGCATTTTTATAAGTACCTAGACAATCAAAGCTGTAGTCCTTCTACATTTGTTCTATACACTGTTCCTAATTGTTGTTTTAGATTTCCTCATTTTTTAGCTCACCTGACCTAAAGGGTCAAGTGAGCTATTCTTATCACGTCCGTCGTCGTCCATTAACTTTTACAAAAATCTTCTCCTCTGAAAATTCTGGGGCAAATGGAACCAAACTTGGCCAAAAGCATCATTAGGGAATCTAAGTTAAAAATATGACCGATGACCCCTCCTGCAAACCAACATGGCCGCCATGTCTATAAATAGAACATAGGGAGTAAACTGCAGTTTTTGATATATATATATAAAAAACTAACGCATTTAGAGTAAAACTGACATGGGGTAAAAATGCTTATCAGGTCAAGATCTACAAAATGTAACTACCACGGAATTTTCAGACGAATCGGTCAAGCCTTTGTGGGTTTATTGCTCTTGAATTGTTAATTCTAAGGAAAATTTTCAGTTTTAGGTTATTATCTTGAATATTACTATAGATAAAGATAAACTGTAAACAGCAAAAATGTTCAACAAAGTAAGATCTACAAATAAGTCAACATGACCGAAATTATTAATTGAACCTTTATAGCAAATTTTGCCTTAAAGACCTTCTCCTTTGAACCCTATGGGCAAATTGGGACCAAACTTTAATGGAATGGTCCTACCGACATGGCTGCTGTGATTAAAAAAAGAAAAAAGAGGGGGATGAATTTCAAAAATCTTTTTTTATGTAACTACATGGCCAATTTGAACCAGACTTGGCAGCAATGGTCTTTAGATCGTCCTCTCGCATCCGATGACCCGGACGATTAACCGAGATGGCCGCCACAGCCGGACTTAGTTTAAAATAGGACCCTATGGGAAATTCATTTAAAAGTCTTCCAGTCTGAAACTGCCTGTTATAACCTAACTTGGCAGATATGGTCCTTAAATGGTCCTCTACTAGAATTTTGTTCGATGACACAATTTAATTTGCAGATCGTCATACTTTAACTGCATCTGCAACCAGACTAATGGCAGCAACGGTCCTCTTTTAGAATTGTGTTTGTTAATCTTGAATGTCAACTAAGATGGCCACCAATTGTCAGTCCTGCTGAAGGTAGAAGTTAACTCCAGGTGAGCGATATAGGCTCTTGCGAGCCTCTAGTTAGCTTTGAGCACTACTTATGAGACATAAAGTGTTGAAATGTGCACCCACAGTGCATCAATATTACCATATGAGAATGCTTATTCAAATAAAAAGGTGTTTTATTTACTTTTTTGGTCAAAATGCACATCCAAATATGGATCTAAATATTTAAAAGACGAGGAGGAGCCAGATCACACTTTTTGTCCTGGCACGTGACTTGCGTCACTTCCGTAAACAAATGGCCGGCAAACACACTACTTCCAGTTGCTCATGTGCGTAAACCACTTCCGGGTACGTCCGGTTCCAGCGACGTCATTTCCGGTTCCGTTGACGTCACTTCCGGCTCCTCCTCCACAAATGCGACCTGAACTGTCCCCATATGCTACTATTATGTAATTTTATATACACCATACAAGCGCAGACTAGGGTGCAGTATGTAATCATGATAAATAAATTAGCAACTCCAGTTAACGCTATGTGCAGCACTGGGCGGAATCATCGACTGTAAACATTATAACTGGTACCAAAATCATCTATAAATAGGTGATAAATATTTTTTAACCCAGTTTTCAAAAAACTTCTGGAAAAACAGCATCAGCGTTAGGGGGGCCTTAGGTGAAATTGCTAAATAAATGAATCAGATTTTTTGTGTTTTAGTTTGGGTCAAATTCTGAATGTTTGGACTACATATTAAAAAATACAAATGCTGATTAGTTACAGGGTAAAGAGAGGTGAATTTATTATCTAAAATACGTTTCTACAAATAGATATTGCTTTAATTGCAATTCTGTAGTCTGTATATACAGGTAACGTGTGCACATTCATATACATCGTATTTCACAAACATTAAGATCACTTTCAGAAAAACTAGCACTATTTCGTAAAATCGTCAAAGTAAAATAAAAAACATTCTGTTGTCACAACCATTTACATCTCGCAGAAATATTTTACAAACTCTGAAAAAAAAATTAAAAAAATAATAAAATAATATCGCGTTACGATTCATTCATCTTTCTTCAAAACATTGCACATCATATATAAATAGAGGTTTGTCTGTATATGGTTTATTGATTTTAAAGACGCATTCAACGGCTTTATCGTTATTAGCAGTTTTTATTGGTGGAGGAATCCGGAGTACCAGGAGACCACCGCCATATGGGGGGGGAGGGGAGGAAACTGGCAATCCTTGTCAATTAAAATTGGAGTGGACATACCTCTTCAGAAGCTGGACTCAAATTCAAAATCTCAGTCATGACAGTGTTTACAGGCTAATGATCTTTAGTAGTTATATGGAACTACCTAGTAGACGCCTCGGCCACCAATACATGCTTGCCCTTCCGGAACACCTGATGTCACTCCTGGTTTTTAGTAGGAGTTTACATTCATTTGTTAGTTTCTGTGTCTTGTTCGATTTTTTTTGTTACTAGTTTATTATATGTTTTTTTTCTGTCTCTTAATTAGACATGTGTCCTTGTGGCGTTATTTTGTTTTTTATTCCTTTTTCATGACTGTCTTTTCCTTCGATTTCGAATTTACGGACCTTTCCCACTGTTTTGTCGCTTCGGTATTCTTAAGCATATGGTTTATATTCATTTCATCACATTTGTAGAATATGCACATGTCTGAAATAAATAAATTTGATTTTGACCCATAAAACTAAGCTTTAGTACACTGTGTTCATGTTACTCATGCATATTTCGATAACAATTTTTTTGATACCAATTATTTTGATGCATAAGATGTGCACATTTCGTCGATTTACGACTCATCAGTTATGCTCAAGGTCAAAAATGTAGAAAATCAAAAGAAAAGTCCAAAAGGTTGACGAGTAAATTCGTAAAATATCAAAATGACCACGAGGGTAAGCCAAAACTATCTATGGGCAGCTATGCCATCGTCGGAACCCACGGTCGGTTGCGCTTACGCTATGCTACACTTACTGACGTCAATTCATTTTTTTCTCTTTCTCATGAATAATTCGTTGTTGATTGGTTTCAATACGATTCTGTGATGGGAATACAGACAATCAAGTGATAGATAATAGACGAGCTTTAGGTCAAGATATTTGTCATCCCCGGTATGGAATTCTTGTGTATTGTCGATAAATTTTTAATCAAAGAAGGATATAGTTTCCAAACAAAATAAACAAGGTATAAATTGTTCTGCCATACTTCCGACGCGACTGCATAATCACTGCACAACAACAAATTATCAACTGCATGACTCACGGGAGATGCCATGTTTTGCTTGTGTTATTAAACTGGTTCCAAATCACTGTTCAATTCTTCACAGTGGAGAACGCCACTATTGTTAGCAGTAATTTCATTGGTCAAATTATCATGAATATTCATGAAAAAGAAAAACAATGAATGAATTTACCCACGGTCGTAAAGTGTAGCACAGCATAATTGCAGCTATGCGTAACGGAAAAACTCACTAGTGTATAGAAAATTTAACTTGTTTGAAACCGCTAGGTACTGTAGATATCAAAGTAAAAAATGTTGAAAGCCGAAAAAGTAACCTCTAGCCTTTGTTAGGTTTTGCGTTTTTTGAATTTTGGTTTATTTGTATGTTTCGGAGTTTAATGTGGCGTCTATTTCGCTGAACTAGTATCCGTTATTGTTTAGGGGCCAGCTGAAGCTCACCCCCGGGTGCGGGATTTTCTCGCTACGTTGAAGACCCATTGGTAACCTTGGGATGTTTTCTGCTCTTTGGTCGGGTTGTCTCTTTGACACATTCTCCGTTTCCATTCTCTATTCTATCACATGTATAGAGTTGACGCAAACTAAAAACGTAAAGCCAAAATCCAGCCTATTACAGATTAAAATGAGTTTTTACCGCTATAAGTTATTTTTCCATCACCGTCAACATCTGCTTCTTTGAATTGTCTTTCAATTTCTTCCTCTGTCATTTGAGATCCTTTCAGAACCTTTCTCAATTCTTCTAAATCGATTTCTCCACTATTGTCCGTATCAAACTTTTTGAAATTTTTCATGAACAGTTTCTTTCTACCATCAATGCGTTTTTCCATTTCTTGTAGCATTTTTAACATTATCTGTTCAAATTCGTCGTATTCAATGTAGCCACTTCCTGTCAAAATAATAACGAAAGTTAATATATTAATTTAGAAGCCAATGACTATCCGGAAAACATTTTGACCTAAGAAATATAAAATGTACTAAAGGTTTCGCTGCCATGCATTTTTACTTAAAATATTATAAAATTTGTTCTGTCTTGGTTGCTTTCTTTATTTGACGCCTTTTCTGTCTTGAATGATTGAACGAATATTTTCCAAAATTTATTTGTGAAAATAAACAGGTACTTGTAGGCAAATAGAAAAAAAACCTTTAAATTCCCTACAGGCGCCTTGGTGGTCAGTAACGAAATACCCTTTCAATAATGATGTCGTGTCAGAATAGAACTTGTCGTGAGGTTAGTTCAACCCAAATCTTAATTAATAAGGTGTTTCTGCTGACAGTTGGTAGTTTTCTCCCAATTTTCCGAATTCAACACCAATGAAAACTGGCCGCAATGATATCTAGCCAAAGGGCTAACTCTTAAACCAAAATAAATACAATCTAAAAGTAAACAATAATGATTGTCGCTTCGGTATTCTTTTGTCGATATTTAAACCAATATTACAATACATGTGCCACAACAGTACAACTTATGATATTATTTCATGGTTAACTTTTATAGGTTTCACAATGAGTGAGAATTAGATATCGCTTGATATCAAATCGAGTTGTTTAATTTGGATATACTAATAAACGAGTCTATGGCGAGTTTATTATTAAGTCCAAATTAAATAACGAGAGTTGATATCAAGCGGTATCTAATTTTTACGAGTTGTTCAACCTATTTTTCTAATGATTCTTCAGGAATATTTGTTTGTTTGTGATTCGGCGTAAGACCCGCTGGAAATCTTAGCGTTCATTTTTCCGTGACGTCAAATGTTGCTATGCAACGGTGGCTTTCAACGATGACCGCGCAAATATCAACCAATCAGAAAACAGCGACGTCGGATCAAGGCCAATCAAATAAAAGAATTTCTAATAACACTTGTTCATATCATATGATGAGGAATAAGTTAAGAGAATTGATATTATTACAGGGTCATTTCTATATTGGCCTTGTTATTGGTACGCAGTTTGCTGTATTTGCCTGAGGCGGAGCCGAAGACCAATACAGCTGGCCGAAGTCCAATACAGAAATAACCATGCAATGATATCTTTATTAATTAACTAGTTGTGACAATGCATATTTGTTAGGAACTTTTTTTCAGAATCAACTGTGCAAATTCGTAAGTATATGAGAGATTTAACGTCGGAAAATGTACATTCATTGATATATTGGAATGAGGGTTATGAAAGATGTTTTTTAGTCAGCGATATTACTGAATAATTTATTATTATCAATTTGGAAGTTTTTACCTCCAAAGGGGATCAGACATTTTTCTTTTTCACAGCCCATGTATAAATTTAGATATATGAAATGTACGTAATGTAAACATTATGGAGTTTTGATATGTATTCAAACTAAAATTTAGAATAAATCCATTCAATCTATATTGGCCGGGTAAAAGTCGGTCAATACAGAAAAAAAATATGTATTGGCCGGGTTTTTCGATATTGGCCGAGTTAATTAATCTGTATTGAAGGACAGTTTTAGTTATTTTGAGGCCAATAATACACTAGTTAATTAATAAATCGTTATTATTAATTAACTACTGTTTTATTTGCTTAAATAACAGCTAACCTGTCTATACAATACAGATAATCGAACAAGGCCAATACAGAAAAACTCGGCCAATACGAACTTCCGGTCTGTATTGGCCGAGTTTTCCCGTATTGGCCGACATCCGGGGATTTTCACACATGCAAATCTATAGGGGCGTCGCACTGTTGGACGATTGTGCAAAAAGCTACTTGGATTGTTTTAACTATTCATTTTTTACTCCAGTTGTGACCATTCATTTTACTTGTCTCAAAAAGTTTAACTAGAAAATAGAAGATGTTTTTTCATTCTTTACAAAAAGTATACTTTCGTAAATTCACGTTCGTGCATAAGATTCCCTTGAGCTCTTAGAGAATTGTGGTTTAATTTCACAGACTATATTTAAAAGATAACTCTTTGTAATGTTTATGAACAGTTAATTAATAAAGATATTATTAATTGACAATTTACGTATTGGCTGAGTTATTGGTCCTTGGCCATCAGATTCGCCTCAGGCCAATACAGCAATCCTCGGACCAATAACTAAGCCAATACGGAAATTGTTAATTAATAAAATCATATTATTAGTGGGTTCTCGTTGTGTGGCATTCAGTTATGAAATTAAAGGAGTATCCATTTATTTTATTCCCTTTTTAATTTTTTTTCCTTGGGGGGATTATAAAGTGACTTTTGACTTCAGAAATTTTTCGTCGTATCATTTTTTAATTTATGTATTTTATTATTATTATTATTATTGTTCAAAACACACTACTATGTGATTCCAGATTATATCCGATTTTAGATGCCGACTTTTTTTTGGAACATTTTTTTTAAATTCCATCCAACAAAAAAATGGTTGTTTCCTAAACCTATACCACTAGATAAAAGTTTATATTAAGATAGTACAACCTAATCAACCTACCGTCTTTATCTACTTCCGCTATCATTTGTTTGGCCTGTTGTAAGTTCAAGGTCAGACCTATAATACTGCCTCCCTTGACAAACTCTTTGGCAGATAATCTGTTGTCTTTATTCAAGTCTAAGATATCAAATGTTCTTCTGATTTCTGAAACGTAAAACATACATATATATGCAAGTACATGTTGTATCTTTCAATATAATACAGTTTGTAGCTACAGCTTAACAAAAAGGACCTTACTTTTCGAGATCGTTGGTGATCATATAATGACAGCTTAGCTAGTAGAAATTTGAAGGTTTACCCATCGAGATTGTAGAATTATGATAATCAACTACTCGAGAAGCAAGTTTCCTGTTGGTCTAATTCTTGTAACAGTTTTAAATTAGCTGTAATAATATATATAATTCACCATGGACTGGTATTGATTCTCTCAATTTTTTTCATATGACACATGTATGATGCAACATATCAATATGTCACATTTTTTAAACCAAATTGTTGGTGGACCCTTAATCCATCAAGGAGCATGTCTGTTTGTCCCTGCTGGAACTTCTCGTTAAAAGACATTTATTTTACACAGAATATTTCTTTACGTTGCTTCTTAATCTTCTAAAAGCACCGAGAAAAACGTATGAGAATGTCACCGCCCAATCAGCGATAGAGAACAGCAATCGCGCATGAATTATCAATATTTTTTTTAAAAGATCGATTGACAATGCTGATATAAATAGCAATGAAAAACTGTCAGGAAAAACATTTTTATTTCTTTTATTTAATCAATTAATTTTATTATATATATATAGATTATAACATGGCATTTTTCATGTCACGCCCATTATCAGCCCTAGGTCAAGATATCAGCTCGAGAGCCGCCAGGCTCGAGGGATGATTTTGACAATGGGCTGATAATGGGTCTGATATTTTGTAAACGAGCAGAAATGCCTTAACAGTTCCTTTTTTCTGATGTTGAATATTGTGTAAATTGGAATAAAATAATGTTAAGTGTTACGACTGTCCATACCTGAAAGATGTTCTTTGTTGATTTCCTCTTCTTTTGACATTGTGTTAATTATTCATCTATCTGAATAAATCAATTTAATAAATTTTCAGCAAGAAGACTTCCGTTGGTAGGCAAAAAGGGGAACTTGGTGAGCAATTAATCAGAAAAGACAGAAAAACAGAAGAATACACTCAAGTCGTTACGTCATTAATCCAGATTATGTATCAAAAAATTAACCTAAGCAAAAAATTGACGCAGACTTCATTTAACTTAAAATTATATGTTTTATGAGATATAACATTATTAATATCAATTATCATGTCATATTAGTTCCTAATTTTGCACCAGACGTTTATTCTATTTTTTAATGTTCACAATTCTTGTTTTTTTTTCATTTTTGTTTCGTATTTTATTTTTTTTAAATTTACTCTGTTTCTCTGTTGTCTTTGAAGTATTCTGATTTGACGTTCACTGGTACATCCGTTTGCATAAGACTGACGGCTTATTCTTGACGACCCAGACACAGTTCGGTAAAGTTTTAAGTGCAAATGTTTAATAAACATTGGCGTTCTGAATGCAGCTTTTTAGAATTTTCGAATAGTACCCCGTAACACATATTCAACAGCACATGTGCTTCCCAAACGAGTTTTGGGTTTTCGGAACATGATTGGTCTTCAAACATTTCCTAAGTTACATATAAACAAATGCGATCCCGTCATCTGCATCGTAATAAAAGATGTCGTTTGTGAAATCGGACAAAAAATCGGACTTGTCGGGGGACAGATAGGATTCATTAAGGGTCAAAACTGAACATGTCGTGTTCTTCTGCTTGTTCCTTTCTGTCCACCATTGTGACAGCTGTTGTGAAATACAACTTCCGCTAAGAAAAATAGTTCCGGATTAAATAACAACTGATGTATGGGTTTAACAATGACGTTGTTAAATTATATTTTATAAAAAATTGTATTTTATTATGATTGCTTAATACTTGGAAAGTGTCGGATATTTTTTAATGCAAGATTCGCATGAATACATACTCGTGACCGCAATGACAGGAAGACGTTGGGAGAATATGATGAAATTGGCCAGTTTTTAAAGCTTTTTGAAAATTAGAGAAACAGCGCCTTACATTATGACTCGTGGATTATCTGATTTCTACAATCTCGATAGTTAAATCACGGAATTTTACTATCTCGTTTGGAGAAATCCGATAATCCACTCGTAACAATATAAGAAGCTATATTTTTCTTTCTTGGGAATATAGACTACAGGTTAGAGATATTCGAATAAACAAACCCTTACAAGAGACAGAACTCAGTAAAATTTCCAAAGCCAACACAATTTGGGAATAATTGTGCATGAACGTCTACATAAAAAATTTATCCAACTCTTAATAACGTTGAATGATAACGTGTAAGACGTACCTTCATATGTCGATTGTCCACCATTAACCTTCGAGGTCGTTACGATTCTTTGATAAAAAAGTACATGAGAGCAATTTAAAACCAGTGTGGTGTTGTTAGTTAACACACTACATTTTTTATCGGTCCATCTAATCTTTTATGCCAATTGGTTACATTAAATAGCCATTTATTGAACTCTTTCATCGGACGTTCTCAAATTTTCATGGTTCATATTTCAAAATATTATATCTGATACAGTATAAGATATGTATTGTTTATTTAGCTATAGATGATATACAGAATGTTGAATTGTTGAAATACGATATTGGATACACTCGAATTTAAACTTATCTCTGTAACGACATTTTTGAATTAGATATTGGAGGAAATGTTGTCTCTAACGAATGCTATTGGCGAGAGAAATCGAATTAGAGAATGATTTATTTTGTTGGGGTGAGGTGGGAGGAGGGGATGGGGGTTCAATATGAATTAACAGTTACAAATATCCTAATGGGACACATTTTGCTCATGTTTATCATTTATTCAGCACTAAATCAAGTCTTTCTGTACATTCGATAAAACACTTGCCGTTGCTCTCGTATCACGTTCATTCTCTATCGTACACCATGTATCACAACGCTAACCTTTATGAGGAGGGGAGCAACTAAACATTTGTCATCACTTGGCGTCCGTTGTTCGTCCGTCCGTCCATAAACTTTTAAATTTTGATCTTCACTGCCAAATCCCTAGGTCAAATGAACTGAAACTTATTGTGAAGCATCTATAGAAGAACCTTTATAATAAAGTTTGCATATTTCGTTCCGGTCGGACAACTAATATGGCCGCCATGATGAATTCTTATTTCTGATTGGTCAAAATTTCAAAAATCTTCTCCTCTGAAACCGCAAAGCCAACTGACCTGTAACTTGGTATGAAGCATCTATGGAAGGACCTTTAAAATTTTGCATATTTCATTCCGGGCAGACAACTAATATTGCACCCATGATGAATTCTTATTTCTTACTGGACAAATTATAAAAATCTTCTCCTCTGAAACCCTTAAGCCAAATGAGCTCAAACTTGGTATGAAGCATCCATGGAAAAACCTTTATACATTTTGCATATTTCGTTCCGACCAAAGAACTTATATATGGCCGCCATGATGAATTCTTATCTCTGATTGGTCAAAATTTAAAAAAAAACAAATTCGGAAACCACAAAGCCATATAAGCTGTAACTTGGTATGAAGCATCTGTGGAAGGACCTTTATAAAAAGCTGTGCTGAATTCTTATTTTTTTTTTTTTTTTTTTTTGGTCAAAATTTCAAAAATCTCCTCCTCTGAAACCATATAGCTAGATTAACTGATACTTGGAATGAAACATCTATGGAAGGTTTATCACAATTTTCACTTGAAATAAAATTGATTGATTGTCGGACTGTCAGGAGAGCTATACAGGCTCAATTCTCTTGAGGCTCTTGTTTCAATAAGGTGTTAATTTACCAAACAATTTTGTAAACCGCCCGAGGTTTCTAAAAGTAATACATCATCAGCATAAAGGAGACAATTTATATACAATGAATTGAGTTTTGATGGTGAACAATGTTTGTCAAAAAATGTCCGGTAAATCATTAATGAAAAGTTTAAATAAATAGGGCTTCTATTATCCCCTAGGCGTACTCCGATATTGGACATAAAGGGGTTTGTTAAAAGATTGTTGTTTATTGTTACACTCAATTCAGTTTTGATGTATATATATTTTATTATATTGTGTAATATATCACTTAATATTCAATTTTTCCTTAGCTTATAAAACAGACAATCTATATTAACAGATTCAAAAGCCTTTTTAAAATCTATAAAACAACAAAATAATTTCCTTGAGGATGACGACTTATATTTATCTATAAGAGTCTTAAGGACAAACATATGATCTGTTGTGCGACTACCAGCACAGAAGTCAATTTGTTCATTGGAGATTATTTTTCTGGATTCAAGGAATTTTTCTAATCTAGAGTACTGTTTAAAATCTTTGCAAATAATTTTTCAAGACAACTCGATACTGTTATTCCTCTATAGTTGTTCGGGTCGTCTTTGTCCCCGCTTTTGAATAGAGGGACAATAATACAATGTACTTGTACCCCATAATTTGGGAATTTTCCCTGATGTTAAAATATTATTAAATAATTTATTTATGCATTTTATAAGAAAACTATGCCCGAATTTTATCATTTCATTTAGTATGGAATCAGATTCACTGGATTTTTTGTTTTTCAAGTGAGCTTATGCCTTTACTAATTTCTTTATCAGATATTTTAAAATCTGATTCTGTAAATAGTTTTTTTCGTTTTCGAAGATAACATGGAAAAAACTCCAAACGCTCCAAATATAGACAATCAAGACATTATAATAGAATGCTTAGTTTCATATATGGACCAAACACAGTTAAATGCACTTTTTAAAAACAAGGTCAGCGATTATATCCTCTTTAAAGGCTGATGTTTAATGAATGTTCAGTTCAGTTTAGTTCTCGACAGTTGTTAACTGTTTTTTTTTTTTTGAATACTATAGTATATTGACCTTTTGTCTAGTTTACTTCAGTTTGAAGAAAGACATTAATATTAATTATGTTTTAAGCCAGTGCCGTCACCTTATCGCTATCTTGATCAGCACTGGCATAATGATATGTAAACTCTTATCCTGGGAAAGTTAAATTGACATCTGTTCTCTATCTTTTGTATGAATGTATCTGCTGAGAAAATCACTTCAATAAAATGTAGTCATAGAGTATAGACGTTTATTTTTGTTGTTATAAATACACAACAGTTTTGGCGACAAGGATGGCCATTTAATTGTAATAATTCGAAGGACATTTCCGAAGTTATTAATATTTCTGCGAAATTACCTTGGTTAGTGCAATGGCAACGGGAGTTATTTGTAAAATAGAACCATTTGATGACAGTGTTGAAACATGGAACTCCTACATTGAAAGGTTGGAGCAGTATTTTACTGTAAACGAAATAGGGGACGCTCGAAAGTTTCCGGCATTACTGATATTGCTTGGGGGAAAAAACATACGGACTACTAAGAAATTTAACATTGCCAGATAAACCAGCAACGAAATCGTATGGTGACATTGTAAAAATATTAAAGGAGCATTTAAGTCCAAAGCCTCTGTTTATTGCAGAGAGATTCCGGTTTTATAAACGCTATCAATTACAAGGGAAGACGGTGAATAAATATGTGGCTGAACTTAGGAAACTATCTGAATATTGTGAATTCGCAAACTTAAATGAATATCTCAGAGACCAGTTTGTGGTTGGAATAAAAGAGGAACATACCCAGAAGAAACTGTTGACCGTGCAGGATTTGACATTTGCAAAAGCCATCGAAATTGCAATTGCCGTTGAAACTGCCAACAAAGACGTGATTGAATTGAGAGGAAAATTCAACAATGAAAGTTCTGTGAACAGGGTTCAACGACAACAACGGAAATCACAATCACACCCTCCAAAAGAAAATCACAAATCGTACGTTTGCTACCGATGTAATGGAACAAAGCACAAAGCCGACAGCTGTAAATTCAAAGATTCCGTATGCCACATTTGTAACAAGAAAGGACACATCCGAATAGCTTGCAGATCAACTGGTAACTCAAAACCGCGACCGACGACTCAGAAGAAACTACATCATCTGGAAAATGAATCACAAGGATGTACAAGTGAAGATGATACTTTGGGAATATACAGTGTTAAAAATTCCAATCATGATTCTATTTGGATTACACCAAACGTAAATGGTAAGGAGATTAAAATGGAGCTTGATACAGGATCAGCTGTTTCCATTATTTCCGCTTTGGATTACGATAGATATTTCGGGAGTGAAAAGCTGGAGAATGCAAACATAACCCTGAAAACCTATTCAGGAGAGTTATTAATTCCAAAGGGATTTATTAATGTGCAAGTGAAATATAATGGTCAATGTGAAAATCTGAAATTGTATGTGGTACAAAACGGTGGCCCTGCATTATTTGGGCGTGAGTGGTTAAAGAAAATAAATTTAGATTGGAAAAATCTTAAGTGGGGGAAGACTGGGTATATTCGGACACTTTTGCTTTTTGTATCGGAAAAGCGCCGTTGTGACCACATCCATCACGTGAATTTTCCCCTTTGTGGTTTTTTGAAAAGTCACGTTACTTTCCGGCCAAAAATAGAAGAACGTTCATTGGTGCATAAGTTGTCGTCTGCCCAGGCTAGTTAAAAGCATGGCAATTCGATTTGGGTATATTCGGACAGATTTGGGTATATTCGGACGCCATCAAGGGTATGTTCGGACAAAGAATGATATGTATAAAGGTACATTCGGACGTACTAAAACACATTAAACAGCTAAGGTATAAGTCTATTTATGGTTATTTATAGTTCATACAACCTTTAATATTGTGCATGTTGATTGAATTTATATCATTCGGTCACACGATGTGTCTTGTATATAATGTGCCGATCCTTGAAAAATGGTAATTATAATAGAAATTTAGTTTTTTTGCTTACTGACTCTCTAGCTGTGTCACAGCCCTCACCATACATGTAGTATTTAAATTAGAGGTATTCTGTGTTATAAGACATTTTAATATA
The DNA here is from genome assembly GCA_028015205.1 of Mytilisepta virgata. Taxonomy (NCBI): domain Eukaryota; kingdom Metazoa; phylum Mollusca; class Bivalvia; order Mytilida; family Mytilidae; genus Mytilisepta; species Mytilisepta virgata. The sequence goes on from CM051512.1 coordinate 33,638,333, forward strand.
TTAGATTTATTGGAGCTATGCTACTATGTCAGAGTTACTTCACAGCTGCTTTCTTTTGGCCAGCTTTGTTCAGTTTTAATTGTTTTGATGACTCTCTTTTTTCCTTTCTGATCCTTTTATCATTTTCCTTCTTTTCCTTTTCTTCAAACTCATTTTTTTTCCTATTTATTATTTCGTCGCTTGTCAATAACCTGTGAGAAGTTATAATTCTACTACTATTTTTTGGTTTAGGTTTGCCCTCATTGGTTGACTTTACAGAAAAGATGTTGTCCAAATCTTCATTCCATGTTTGACTCAAGTTCAACTATTGCAGGGGCAGTTTGGGAGGAGGACTAATCGGTTAAGCTAGCTAGAATCTCGGCTGCGTCATTGTCAGATAAAATGTCTGTCATGAATGGATCGGTGTCTGAGGTGACGTTCACGTCGAAAGAATCATTGAAATTGACAAGTGTTTGGTGATCACCAGTGTGATTAGGACTGTCGAAATATGTTGGAATTACTTGTAAAGAAAGTGTGGAACAAAGGTAGCTGACAGTATGTTCTGAGTTGATGGAGTAGAAAGATCATTTGAACATGTGCATGCCTGTGAAACAACAGCAGTAGCAAGAGAAACAGCAGTAGCAGTTTGGGAAACAACAGGTTCAGATGTAGCATAAGTAACTTTACTCACAACCCATAACAATGGGTGGTTGTCACCGGGCAATTCTATCTCCGACTCGTCCAACTCAATGTCCGGGTTGTCAAATGCAGAAGCAGTTGCAAATGCAGAAACCGGAATAGCCAGGGGATTCCAATCAACTATGCCTGTTGCCTCAAAACCAGACACAATATTCGACCTCTTGAAAGATTTCTCATATGCTGTTCTCATCAGTTTGGCAAAAGAGAGTTTATTGACTATGTTGTCTGTATTAGTTGACATAAACTCCGACCATACAGCATCATACTTCCTTTTAAATGGTCCGAAGACACACCGATCAAGGAGAAATAAATAGTGAGTGGTATGTGCTGGCATTGTCATGATCATTATGTTATTCTCTTCAGCCAGTTCAAGAAGACCTAGAGTTTCATGGGAGTGATGAGAATCAAGAATTATCAGTTGAGGCCGTTTGGGACCACAGTTGGGAAGAAAGATTTCCCTAAACCAATCTACTCCTATCGAGTCAATCATCCAACCCTTTGGTTGGTATGTCCATTTTGCACCAGGAGGTCCTTCGTGGATATTAAATCTCTCTGTTTTCCCTCTTACAATCAATACAGGCGGAATTTTCTCACCAGCGGCATTAACACATGGAAGGACAGTCACCCCTTCCCTAGTGTTACCTGTTCTGTCAGGCACACTCCTGGTTCCAGCTGATGCCAATACCTTGACAGGACAATGCTCCATATTAAGATTGGTCTCGTCCATGTTCCATATTTCTGTTGGAGATAGATCTTTGCTATATTTGTGCAAATCTACAAAATATCTTCCAACCTTGATGGGATTCAGCATTCTTGAACGGACGGTAGCCGGTTTCTCTGGTTTACGAAGAACAAGTACAGGGTGTCTACGACGCAGACCTGCAAGCCAGTCCATACCAGGGACCCCATCCTTGAAGTTGTTTTTCAAATTCAACTGTCTACATACAGTAGCAGCTCTGCCCAACATCTGCCGACGACTGATTCCAAAGCCTTGTTCAGACCCATAACTTTGGTAACCATTTGTTTTTCAACATCACCAGGAATGACTGGTTTCTTACCTGGCTTGGTGTCCACAGAGTACTTCCTGGATACTCGGTCAGCAAATGTTGATTTTGGAACACCAAACTGCACGCTGGCTTCCCTGATGGACATGTCGCCAGATCTAACGGCTTGAAGGGCATTGACCATCATATCAGGACCATATTGGCTATAGATATGTTTACCAAGCCTAGGCATCTATATATTCAGTTAAGGACAATACATGTACAATGGTTAAAGAAGAAAACGGGTTTCATTTGTTGTGTTTTTTAATAAACATTCGCTTTTAAAAGCAGCAGATATATAGTGATCATGGGGTGTGTCTGCACGTATGCTCGGAGAGAAAAGAGGGGCGGGGGGGGTAACTTCGTAATTTTTCTGGTAGGGGTGAGCCGCTGGACCCTCCGGTACCTCACCCTTTAAATATATTAAAAACTTTAAAAACCCACCCTTATCATATATATTAAAAATCGCAAAAACCCACCCATTTCATATACATGTATTTAAAATAGCATTAATGTCTTGCTGTATGCAAAACTTCATCTATAACCATATAAACGAAGAACAAGTACAGGGTGTCTACGACGCAGACCTGCAAGCCAGTCCATACCAGGGACCCCATCCTTGAAGTTGTTTTTCAAATTCAACTGTCTACATACAGTAGCAGCTCTGCCCAATAAACCAAGCTGGGAAAGTTTTGATGTCAAATTGCTTCGCAAAAGGTTTAATCACCATCAAATACACGTTATTTAACGGACTGGTTGAAAATCCTGACCTTGTCACATATTTTCATCTGAATTTCATACCCTATTCATATACAAGGAATTGTGAAAAGGGGCCAATTCCGGTGGCACATCCCTACTACAGGATATATAGGAAGTAGAACCCCTCCTCCCCCCCCCCCCCCCGAGTAAGCCTTATGTCCGTTTGTCCTTCAAGGTTAACAATCAATTTGTTTTTAATTCGTCTTAACAAATGCTTAAATAATAATTGGTTAGTAGTTGCATCATAGAGAATAGTAAGAAATGATCCACTAGTAATAAGATCACCTTGACCTACGTTTTCGGCTTGATTTTTGTTTAATATCCATATGTTTGATACCATACAGTTAACATTATATATATACAAATAATAGTACTAAACATATTGGAATTCAGGGTTTTTGTCTCGCCTTGCCGGAGTCAAAAAGCGAGACATAGGTATACTGTTTCCAGCGTCGGCGGCGGCGTCAAGCACTTGTGGTAGTTCAGTGATATATGGTATGCAGTTGTATAAGCATTGCCACATCTCATTTCAATAGAGATTATTTCGCTCCGGCCCCTCAGTCATGGTCTATTGACTTTGATACTTTTGCTTAGTTTACATGTATTAGTTTGTGATAAGGTCAGTTCAAGAACCATTAGTGGTAGGACAATGTTAATTGGTATGCAGTTGTTTAAGGATAAGCACATCATTTCCATGGAGATTGTTAAGTCATGTACAGTAAGTCATGGTTCATTGACTTTGAATTTTTGAATATCTTGCATGTTAAAGTTTTGCTTTTTACTTTCAACATTTGCATTATCAAAAAAAAAAACGACACATATCTCTGTGTTAACAGTTTATGTAGTTATTAGAGGTATCTTTCTCACACTTATTTGATTATATGATAGTTGGATTCTTTACCACTATTCAAAGCCCGGTGGAAAAAAGTAAAATCACAAAAATACAGAACTCCGAGGAAAATTCAAATCGGAAAGTCCCTAATCAAAAACTCAAATACATCAAACGAATGGATAACAACTGTCATATTCCTGACTTGGTACAGGCATTTTCTTATGTAGAAAATGGTGGATTAAACCTTGTTTTATAGCTGGCTAAAAGGGACTATATAAGGACAAATGTTTATTTAATTTAACACATATATTTTAATTAGATCAGTAAGAACATTGCACGATTTCTTCAATAATGTCAGTAAGATATTCTTGTTCTGGATCTGGCACTGAAGTAAGAATTCTTTTAGCAAGGATTACCAAACTTTGAAACTGATTGTCCTCATTAATTTCTTCATCTAAATAATGCGACACTTTTGGTCGTATAAATGTATATTTTCTTACAACACGGCGAAGAAAAACTTTTAAGTCGAAGAGCAGGTCGCTCTCAAAATAACATTCAAACAGATAGAGATTTTCTATTTCACTTTCTAGTTTTAAAACTTGGGTTAGATTTGAAATTCCAACTTCTCTCCTGATTAGACCAACCACTATATTGTTTGACATCTGCATAAATATTTTGTTAAGAAAATACAACTTGTTGATTTTTCAATGCCACGCACGGTTATATGTCAAGCAAATTATACACATCGGGGCCAATGTAGACATTTTTAAAAAGGTGGGGGGGGGGGGGTCAGGTAAGGGGAGGGCTAGTCTTTTTTGGTTGCTAATTTATTTTTATTTCAAAGTGCGTTTTCTTTACGTTATATATTTCATGTTTTTGTGGTGTTTTGTCTTTTTTCTTGGTCTGGCATTGGTTGTTTGAAGCATATAACCGTTCTAATATTGGTTTCCTTGGAATTTGTAATATCTGTTCCATCTGTTCAACAAAATTCGTACTCAAAATCGTAGCCCCCACCCCCCTTTCCACACACACACTCCACCCCTTTTCCTGTATCCGTTTCTTCAGGATCACTCTATCATATTCACAGTAGAAACTACTGATAAGGACATCACGATGCATAATGTCGTTACTGTTGATTATTTTCACATTCCATTTCTGACATTCTATTTTTATTCTTACCTAGAACTCATTGTCAATATTATCTAAAATTAGACCATCTTGCGGAAGTCATTGGAAAGTGAAACTAATACAGGGCACCACAACTTCGGCAGGTTTATTCTCATTATTGTATAGATTGAATTTAAAATTACAAAACCAAAGTGACCGAATGTACCCCGTAAAACTTATTTTATAGAAAGGGTACATTCGGACACAGTGAAAGGTATTTAATTCCGTTAATAATGACAACTACGGTTTTAAAAAGATATGTTATTGAAAACTGTATATTTAACGATGCAAAGGGATACATTTCAGGTTAATACTACTCAGATGTTCTTCAAAAATAATGAATAAGCAACAGTGATATATCGAAGTTTCTGTATACTAAGTTTTTGAAAAATGGCGCCTTGTCATATGATTTTGCATTAAAGCTACTTTGGCCAATAATTTCTTCTGTACTGTTACATGTATTTTGGGTGACAGCCAGCAGAAAGGAAAAGACATATGATTAGCTGTTACAAAAGATTAAGCTTCCTTTGATTGGACCAATATATATTTTTATTTCTTTAGTAAACAAAATGTCCGAATATACCCAAGTGTCCAAAATTTCTGGAAATTCAAATGAAAAATTGGATTTATTACTGAAGGAGTATTCAAATGTATTTCGTGATGAAATAGGATGTGTTGCCGACATAAAGGCACATCTTACACTCAAGGAAAACGCATCACCAAAGTTCGTTAAAGCTAGATCAGTGCCGTTTTCCGTTAAACCGCAAGTTGAAAGAGAACTCTCAAGACTCGAAAAGGAGGGAATAATTTCAAAAGTAGATGTAAGTGAATGGGCATCTCCGATTGTCCCCGTTATGAAACAAAACGGTACAGTCCGTATTTGTGGAGATTTTAAAACCACAGTGAATCCGATGTTGAATGTGGATCAATACCCGCTTCCGAGAATCGACGAGATATTTGCTACGCTGGCAGGAGGACAGAAATACACGAAATTGGATCTCCGAAATGCTTATTTACATTTAGAAGTTGACGATGAGTCAAAACCGTTGATGACAATCAATACGCACAAGGGACTTTACCGATACAACAGGATGTTGTTTGGAATTTCATCAGCCCCGGCTATATGGCAACGCACAATGGACCAGGTTCTCAGTGGACTTGAAAATGTACAATGTATGTTGGATGATATGATCATCACAGGTGCAGATGATGAAGCGCACCTGAGGAATTAACGATGCGTATTGCAGAGATTACAAAACTATGGTTTAAGGGCAGACCTACAGAAGTGCTTTTTCCTTCAAGATAAGGTCGTATATTGTGGACATGAGATTAGTGCCGAGGGGCTGAGGAAAACGTCTGACAAAGTACAGGCCGTAATAGGAACCCCGACACCGAACAATGTGAAGGACATACGTGCATTTTTGGGACTTGTGAATTACTACCATAGATTTATGCCAAATTCGGCAACAGTACTGAAACCACTGAATCAGTTATTGGAAAAGGACAGAACTTGGAAATGGACAGATGAATGTGAAAAGGCCTTCAAAAAGGCAAAGACATTGATAACGTCGGATCAAGTTCTTACACACTATGATCCTGAGCTACCCGCTCGTTTAGCGTGTGATGCATCACCGTTTGGACTGGGAGCAGTGCTGTCTCATGTTATGCCAGACGGATCCGAGAGACCGATTGCGTTCGCGTCCAGGAGTCTGACGAAATCTGAAAAGAACTACGCTCAAATACAGAAAGAAGCGCTAGACATAGTGTGGGGAGTAAAGAAATTTTACACATATTTGTACGGAAAGCAGTTTACTTTGCTAACTGATCACCAGCCATTGACAACAATATTCAATCCTGACAAATCTATTCCTGTCACGACGGCAGAAAGATTGCAGCGCTACGCTATTTTCTTATCTGGTTTTACTTATAACATTGAGTACAAAAATACCAGAAAACACAATAATGCAGATGGATTATCGCGTTTACCATTGGAAACGGATGCGAAATCAGATAGGGAGGACTCAGTTAGAAGACCTTCCGATTACGAGCTCCGAAATTCGTCATGAAACTCGCAAAGAAAATGTGTTATCATCTGTATGGAACCAAGCTATGAATGGTTGGAAACAAACAGATAATTCGCTAATGAAACCGTATTTTTCACGACGAAATGAAATAACTGTAAATTATGGTTGCTTAATGTGGGGAATAAGAGTTATAATTCCATACAAATTCAGGACAAGAATCCTTGAACTACTTCATAGTAGTCAGCAGGAGTGGTGAAGATGAAGGCGTTGGCCAGAGGCCATGTCTGGTGGCCCGGTATTGATAGTGACATTGAACGTTTAGTTAAAAGCTGTTCAGGATGTCAAATAAATCAGCACGCACCAGTACTAGCACCGTTACATCCATGGGAGTGGCCCGAAACTCCATGGCAGAGAGTGCATATCGACTATGCAGGACCGTTTATGAATAGAATGTTTTTCGTCATGGTGGATGCACATAGTAAATGGCCAGAAGTTTCGAAATGAAATCAATTACTGCTACGAACACTACCAACATTATGAGACAAGTATTTGCCAGAAATGGAGTACCTGTACATATTGTATCCTACCACGGACCGAGTTTCACATCGGTTGAGTTTGAAGATTTTATGAGACAAAATGGTATTAAACACACAAAATCAGCACCGTACCATCCGGCAACAAACGGACTTGTCGAAAGATTTATTAAAACATTTAAACAGTCGATGAAAGCAATGAAAAATGAGCATGGAGATTTAAATAAGAAGATCGCAAATTTTCTGTTGACTTATAGACAAACACCGCGCACCAGCACTAAAGAAACTCCATCAAAGTTATTTGTAGGAAGAGACTTAAAATCTAGACTTAATTTGCTAAAACCGAATTTACGAAACACCGTAAAAATGAACCAAGAAAAGGCTTGCGAAATGAGAATAAACAACAAGGAAAGGGACTTTGAAGTTGGACAAAGAGTTATTGCGAAGGACTATAGAGGAAAAGACCCATGGGTAGGAGGAATTATTAGTAAACGAGAAGGACCGCTTATGTACAAAGTTGCTACTGACAATGGACAAAAGTGGAGAAGACATACCGAACAATTAAAGTCTACTAATATGCCGAAATCGTATGAACAACCAATCGAAAGTGAATTTCTTTTAAATTAGTTATTCAACAACAACAAAAAATAAAATTTAAAAAAAAAACAACTATAATTAAAATTTATGATCAAAGATCGCGTAAGTCTCCCAAGAAAAAAATTGAGCAGGGGTTCCACTAGACCCGGCTAACCCGTTACACCAAATTTCATTGAAATTGAACAAGGTTGAAATAATTTCATTCAAATGGAACAAGGTTGAAATTTTGGTGGGAAAATGGCGGCCATTTTGAAAAGGGCTGCCCATTAAACATTTTCTTTAACTGCAGTCAACTCGGGATATCATGTTTACCCTTTATACCAAATTGCATTGAAATTGATGAATGTTGAAATTTTGGCGGGAAAATGTCGGCCATTTTGAAAATGGCTGCCCGTAGAACATTTGCGTTATCGCCATTCAACTCCAGATATCATGTTTACTGAATAAACCTAAAATCGTTGAAATCCAAGCAAGTTCACTTTTTTGGCGGGAAAATGTCGGCCATTTTGAAAATGGCTGCCGGTAAAACATTTTCTTTAACGCCATTCAACTTGGGATATCATGTTTACCCTCTGTGCCAAATTGCATTGAAATTGAAGAATGTTAAAAATTTGGCGGGAAAATGGTGGCCATTTAGAAAATGGCTGCTGGTAGCACATTTGCGTTATCGCCATTAATTCAACTCGGGATATCATGTTTACTATATAAACCAAAAATCGTTGAAATCCAAGCAACTTCACTTTTTTCAACTATTGGCGGCCATTTTCTGGCGGGAAAATGGTGGCCATTTTGAAAATGGCTGCCGGTAGAACATTTGCGTTATCGCCATTCAACTCGGGATATCATGTTTACTATATAAACCAAAAATCGTTGAAATCCAAGCAAGTTCACTTTTTTCCACTATAGGCGGCCATTTTGAAAATGGCCGACATATCGTTTCCGTTTTTCTTCAATAAAAAGTTTCCACTCGTGCTACTAAACATTTATACTAAGTTAGGTGAAATTCTGCCTGGCAGTTTTTGAGAAAATTTAGGTCGAAGGTTTTCAGTTTTTGGCGACCATCTTGAAAATGGCGGCCATTTTGAAAATTTTTAAACGTTCTTGCACAACTAGGCATTGGGGTCTATCATCCCAGTAAGTTTCATTACATTCCGTTGAGTCGTGTTCGAGATCTGCGTCGGACAAGTTGAAATGGAAAGCGGAAGAAAAAAAAAGACGGAAAAATAATAATAATTAAAATTTACGTTTCGCGAAACGTGAGATGTCCCCTCCCGTGCCCATTTTATGCCTGTTCTCTTCAACAAGTTGAAGAAACCCTTAATATTGATTGAAAATGGCTGCAGTTATGTATTGTATTTATCTGGCCTTAACTAGCAAATGACAGCTTTCATCCTTATCAAAGAGATTTTATACCTCCCCTACAGCCATGCCTATAAATCTCTAATTATAATGAAAGTGATAATTTCATTACAATTCACATAAATCTATGTATAAAGGAATTTTCATATGTATTATAAATTTATCCCCAAAAAAGAATGTTATCAATGGTCGCTGCCACCCCAACATTCAATGAAAAGTTACTGAGATATAGATACAGTTTTACATGATCATGATGATGATCAAATCTTTATGAAATTTTGTACAACTTCCGAAATATAGCTGTTAAAATCTTCATGAAACTTAGCACAATCTGAGCACAATAAACAACTAGTATCTTCATGAAACTTTGTACAATGAAAGCATGAATAGCTGTTCAGATATGAAAATAAAATCAAAATTTAAACCCAATCTGTTGAAATCAACAACAGAAAATGGGCCATGAAAAATACCATGTCTTACCAAGTCTTTCAATCCTAACCTATTATAATGTCAATTTACAACAAGAAATTGGACATGAAAAAATATCACATCCTATTCAGTCATTCAAACTTAACTTTAAAAAATACCTACATTAACAACAAGAAATAGCACATGGAAAAAAAGCTGAAAAATATCACATCCTTTCGCCATCACCCTTATACCCTGTATACCAAGTTTCATTGAAATCGGACAATGTTTACATTTTTCACCATTTTCGGGGGCCATCTTGAAAATGGCGGCCATTACAAAAATTCCGACAATGCGCCGTCAGTCCCCATCACCTATATACCCTGTATACCAAGATTCGTTGAAATCGGACAATGTTTACATTTTTCGCCATTTTCGGCCGCCATCTTGAAAATGGCGGCCATTACAAAACTTCCGACAATGCGCCGTCAGTTGCCATCACCCTTATACCCTGTATACCAAGTTTCATTGAAATTGGACAATGTTTACATTTTTCGCGATTTTCGGCGGCCATCTTGAAAATGGCGGCCATTACAGAAATTCCGACAATGCGCCATCAGTCGCCATCACCGTTATACCCTGTATACCAAGTTTCGTTGAAATTGGACAATGTTTACATTTTTCGCCATTTTTGGCGGCCATCTTGGAAATGGCGGCCATTTTGAAATTACAAACCGCAAAAAACACTGTAGGACCTTGGGACCTATCACCCCTCCAAGTTTCATATTGATTGGTCCATCCATTTCCGAGGAGATAGCCGGACAAGTTCGTGCATCAGGTTGACGGAAGAAAAAGAAAAAAGTATAATTAAAATTTACGTTTCGCGAAACGTGAGATGTCCCCTCCCGTGCCCATTTTATGCCTGTTCTCTTCAACAAGTTGAAGAGTCGCCATCACCGATATACACTGTATACCAAGTTTCGTTAAAATCAGACTTTATATTTTTTGCCATTTTCAGCAGCCATCTTAAAAATGGAGGCCATTACGGAAATTCCGAAAATGCGCCGTGAGTCGCCATCACCCATATACCCTGTATACCAAGTTTCGTTGAAATCAGACAATGTTTACATTTTTCACCATTTGGCGGCCATCTTGAAAATGGCGGCCATTACAAAAATTCCGACAATGCGCCGTCAGTCGCCATCACCCTTATACCCTGTATACCAAGTTTCATTGAAATCGGACAATGTTTACATTTTTCACCATTTTCGGGGGCCATCTTGAAAATGGCGGCCATTACAAAAATTCCGACAATGCGCCGTCAGTCCCCATCACCTATATACCCTGTATACCAAGATTCGTTGAAATCGGACAATGTTTACATTTTTCGCCATTTTCGGCCGCCATCTTGAAAATGGCGGCCATTACAAAACTTCCGACAATGCGCCGTCAGTTGCCATCACCCTTATACCCTGTATACCAAGTTTCATTGAAATTGGACAATGTTTACATTTTTCGCGATTTTCGGCGGCCATCTTGAAAATGGCGGCCATTACAGAAATTCCGACAATGCGCCATCAGTCACCATCACCGTTATACCCTGTATACCAAGTTTCGTTGAAATTGGACAATGTTTACATTTTTCGCCATTTTTGGCGGCCATCTTGGAAATGGCGGCCATTTTGAAATTATAAACCGCAAAAAACACTGTAGGACCTTGGGACCTATCACCCCTCCAAGTTTCATATTGATCGGTCCATCCATTTCCGAGGAGATAGCCGGACAAGTTCGTGCATCAGGTTGACGGAAGAAAAAGAAAAAAGTATAATAATAAGAAAAATAAGAAACGGAGTAAAAACAATATGTCCCCGACGACACTTCGTGGTCGGGGACATAATAATAAGAAAAATAAGAAACGGAGTAAAAACAATATGTCCCCGACGACACTTCGTGGTCGGGGACATAATTAAAATTTATGATCAAAGATCACGTAAGTCTCCCAAACGAAAAAAATTGAGCAGGGGTCCCACTAGACCCGGCTAACCCGTTGCACCAAATTTCATTGAAATTGAACAAGGTTGAAATAATTTCATTCAAATGGAACAAGGTTGAAATTTTGGCGGGAAAATGGCGGCCATTTTGAAAAGGGCTGCCCATTAAACATTTTCTTTAACTACAGTCAACTCGAGATATCATGTTTACCCTTTATACCAAATTGCATTGAAATTGATGAATGTTGAAATAAGCAGTAATAATATATATGGTTATACGGTAGGAATGTAAACTATTTTTGACCTATTAAAAAAATATCAATTTTTGAGGTATTTGAAGGGGCGTGGCACTGCCCCTGGGGCCTCCCTACACTTGAAAAATGATTAGGACCAACATCTCATGGGGTACTATCATTGTGTAAAATTTGATTGAAATCGGTCAAGTATAAAGTACAAAAATGCCCCGGACAAAGTTGGTGGCGCGAGAAAGAAGAATAATTTTTCAAAATGGCCGCCAAACGTCTCCAACCGATCGCGATTTTTTTCATCAGTTTGTTCTTCTTATTGTACTTTACAAACCTACGAAGTTTAATGAAATTCTATCGTACAGTTTTTGAGATATAAACGTTTTAAATTTTCGGAGGGTACCGATCTTTGAATGGCGGCCATTTCGAAAAAAAAGTATTGATTGCACACCTTCACATAGTGATCTTACTTTCTGCCAAGTTTCATTCAATTCTATCCAGGCATCTCCGAGAACTAAGCCGGACAAAAATCATTGGACGAAAGAAAGAAAGAAAGAATGAATAATAACAGAGAAACGGAACAATAACAATATGTCGCCGACTTTCGTCGGGCGACATAATAATAATAATAATAAGAAGAAGAAACGGAGTAAAAACAATAAGTCTCCAAACTTCGTTTGGGAGACTTAATTAAATGTGGCAATGTTTCGTATTTTTCGTGACAATTTTTGTAAATGGCAAATTAGAGTTGTCTTCCGTAGTTCACTATCTTGCATGTTCATTCCAATATTAAGTCAAAGGTTCAGATTTCACAGAAATACTTCACAAATTCTGAAAAAGAACAGAAAAACATATATTAAAATTAAAAAAAATTACATGACATTGTATAAGTACTTGAGAGTTCCATTTAAAGTTTATCTGACATGGTTTTTCAATGTATCAATGATTTTGATGGATAAATTAATATGTGAATTTATTTCATAAATTAAAATAGGGAATACAATAAATAAAAAACTCACCATCCGTCATCGGACATGACCAAAAGGTGTGGATGTTATATATACAACGAAGCCACGAGGGTGATCTTTACTGCCCGTCAAATAAATAAAGTGCATCACTTGGGTGACGTTTTATAGGAATTATTTTCTCCTGTGGTAAATAAATTGCTATACACATGTACCTACCATCAAAAGATATTTTCCCATCACTATTCTTATCAGCATTATTAAAATGATCTATGATCTGCTGATCTGTTAGGTCATAACCAGGTCCTTTTAAAACCATTTGCAGTTCTTCAAAGCTAATAACTCCGCTTCCATCTTTGTCGTATTTCTTGAAGTTTTTCATATGCATTTCTCTAAATTTATCTTTTTTTTCGAATATCCCTAACATAAGCTCTTCGTATTCTTCGTACTCAATAAACCCACTTCCTGTTGGTAACAAATACAAGTATACACAACATGTTTACATACCTAGCAACTTCAGTTAACGCTGCTTTCAGCACTGGGCGGAAACATCCCTTGTATCGTGCTAGTTATATAAATATTTTCAACACCCTATACTATTATAAAATATATATGATACAGCCGGGAGTGAATTAAACTTGCCATAATATCCCAGCGGGTTGATATCCATATTACCCTGCTGAGAAACGCATATCGTACCCCAAAAGAATAATTTGATCTCAATGTACAACTGGCGTCAAAATAAGTACATAATAGTTACTGATGTATCGGGCAATATCATGATATACGGATTGACCTCGGGCGTCATGGTATGGACAGTTTCCAGGTCCATACCATGACCCCGAGGGCAGTCCGTATATCCCGATATTTCCCGATATATCAGTAACTATTATGTTTATTGCATTGAAAACCAAAGATCACAAAAGTAGTTAAAATCATTACAATGGATCCTGAACAGTCCATTATTTGGTATTGCCCGGCAATACCACAGAATACAAAATAACATGTGATCGCTTTTAGACAAATCAAATTGTATATTTTTTATTGATACGGAATAAAACATTATATATGATAAAGAGAATGTGACCCATATGACCTCTCTAGCAAGCTCTCGGGGGTGATATTGATGTCTTTTGGGGTTGGTTTGGGATGTCATATGAAAAAAAAAATCATATGATATTCTATATATACATGTACAATTCTTTGATACCAATTTTGATGCACAAGATGTGCACATTTCGTCGATTTACGAATCATCAGTTGTGCTCAAAGCCTAAAATGTTGAAAACCAAAACAACAATCCAAAAGGACAAAGAGCAATATATGAACCAATAATGGTAAATAATTACAAATAACATGGCCGATATTTGATGTAATCACAAAAACCAGCCAACAGCTATGCATCTCGATTTCCATTGCCTATAATGACAGTGAGCCATTAATTCGTTTCCAATAATGTTTTTGTTGCTCTTTTTTAAGACTTAATTTATTATCTTTCCTACCATTTTTATCTACATCTGATATCATCTCCTGAGCTCTCTGCTTTGTCATATTGATCCCTATGATTTTTCCTCCTCTGACAAATTCTGAAGCTGAAAGTTTGTTATCTTTATTTCTGTCGAGCTGTTCGAATGTTCTCTTAATTTCTGAAAAAAAAAGATGTAAAAAAATAAAAATAGATATATGTAATGTAAGCTATTTCATTAAATTCACCCCAGTCTTTTTTTTTTATTTCTCACCGCGTCAGTCGTCTCGCAGGAGCGTGTACGCCTCCAGTCTAAGAGGCCGGAGGTCCATGGTCCTCCGCTAATCACGCAGCAATTAAAAAAGATACTGGTCGGTGTGAAGTCGGAAAATATGTCTGGATGAGGTTATACATCTTCCTGTTCCCTGTTATCTTGCGAGCTGGAATGTTAAAAATCCGACTTAAGTACCACCTTAACTAAAATAGATTTGGCTCGTTTAATTTTCATAAAACTTTAAGGAAATATTTATTTTGACCTGTTGACATAAATGTTGATTTTTTTTAGTAAATAGAATTTTACACTTCACGGGAATAATTTCATTGAATATGTGTAGCAGTTTGGCAAACATCAATTTTGATCATAGAGAAGCTTAATTTCTCTTTATTTATTAAATTTGATTAAAACGCTCTGCTGATTTTTAACAGTTATCTCCCTGTAGTGTTGGGTACCACCTTTTAAGTATAAAGCAGGAATCATATTCATATAACATCAACGTGTTCTTAATATGGAAATACTAAGTAATGCCTGGGATCTGAGACTTTTCTCCTGAATTAACTGAGGCCTTTTAAGGATGCTCGCTGGTCATGTTTTGGTCTTTTTGTCAGATTTTCGGAATCCTCGGGTTTTATCCATTTCTTAAACATGAGATTTTTTGCCCATGAACCCCCACTTTTTCTTTTATAATTCAATCATATATACCTTAAAATGGTATTTGACAAAACTTTATGAAATCCTTTTTA
Source organism: Mytilisepta virgata (assembly GCA_028015205.1). Taxonomy (NCBI): domain Eukaryota; kingdom Metazoa; phylum Mollusca; class Bivalvia; order Mytilida; family Mytilidae; genus Mytilisepta; species Mytilisepta virgata. The sequence goes on from CM051512.1 coordinate 33,653,419, forward strand.
TTTTTTCATACATATTTGAGAGGCTGAAGTTGTCAATACAAAGACAATGAAAAATCCAGAGAAAACCGATTTCCTGCAAATTTTCAAGGCCTTATAGCTCTAAAATGAGCACATGAACCTATATTTTTCTCTTGCTTATTTGTTTACTATTCACATGTTCTCTCAAACTAAAACACCTATTTCAAATCCTATTTATTTCCTATTAGACCAGCGATCATCCTTAATTGAGGCCTTTTAAGAAACCTCCATCTTTGCTCAGCTAGTATTAACTGAATACTTTTATGTACTGTTTATAGTTGACCTTCAAGCGTGTTCTGCTTTCTTTTATACAACAACAACAACAATTTTTATTTGTCAATCAAGACGCCCCGTGCAGCAGTACAATTACAGTTTAAATTAAAGTGTACAAATAATTGTGGTGTTTTTTTTCATTGAAATTACAATACATGACAATAAAACTAAAACTGTATAAGAGAAGGGAGACAACAAATACAGTATATATTCTCAAAAATAATGAGTGAGTGAACACAATCAGTACCGTTTTATAATTAGAAGAAGAGCTGTGTGCTACTCATGTATTAATACTTAATTTTATTCTTCTAGTCTTTATTAAACTATCTATTAATTTAATCATTGTGTTATTAACAAATGGATCTGTGTAATTATATCTTTGAGAAACGTCGCGTGTTTAACATCAAAAGCCTAAATCTTACAGACGTAGATCGTTACAATATTGTAACCGTGTGTTACGACTGTTATTTTATATTGTTGGATTGTTTCGAGCTTATCTGTGTATGACATGTATGGTTACCGATGCTTTATTTCATAAGGTGGTCTCTTAATACGTCTCATTATATATGTTTAATCGTAAACAAGGTCAAAATGGACAGGCAGGACAGAAGACGGTTTAACCCTTATTCTCCCATCTTTATTTACCCAATTTAAATTAACAAATTATTACATAAACAAAAACTTCAAAGGAATCATAGACCATGCAATACTATTGTCTGTTCTATATAGTCTATTCTATTTATACTGTGGATTCATTTATTTTCGTGGATACCAATTTTCGTGGAAAGAGAAACAAAGGCATTTCGTGGGATACGTAAATTCGTGGATTGCTGGCTTAGAAAAAAAAATCTAAAGTTGTTGAAATACTTAAATTCGTGGCTTGGCACATCATAAATCAACAAAATGCCGATCAGACTTTGATACTGTACAGTAAAGTATTGATTTTAAGCATTATAAAATGCACTCTGAATTCCAAACGCACCAGCCAATCCAATAACAGACGGTTTGACGTTGGAGTACTGATAATCTCCTACTAATGTTTTTTGTCTCTTTCAATTTCGGGATAAGTCAATCTGTATAATAAAGTTTTACCTGATAAATGTACTTTTGATATATTTCTGGAATTCGCCATTTCTTCGAGTTCGATTCAGAAACATCAACCGTATTTCTACAGATATCTGGAAGAAATAAAATTTATGAAATCAGGCTTATATTTATTTTGCTTTAAGCTGAATAGTGAAAATCGAAATCAACAAAAAGTGAAAAAGGGAATCTAAAGCTTAAAGAATGACATTGGTAAATATTCAGGTGCTTGGGGATCTAATATTTCAAGTTTGTTGTTCCCATCGGGTCAAAGTAATCTTCCAGTAAACGAGATTTTTACTTTTATCTTATTTCAACAATGCTATCCTCGAAGAAAGTTTAATTATTTTTTTCTAATTTTTTTTCTTGAATTTTCTTCTAGTTAAGATACAGATATCAATTGTGGTCATCCCCCCTAAAACATGTAGAGTTAGTGTTTCTGAATTAAAAAGTATATTTTGGTTTTAAAAATTTGTTTAGTGGTATATTTTTCCTCAGATTATACTTTTTTTGTAAATATTTTCCGTTTCTGGGTGTTTTACTGAATACGTTAACTGCGAATTGGAAACTTTTAACGACAAACATAAACTGATTATATGGTTACAATTCATTTTTACAACAACAGATTTTGTATTTTTAAATGTCACCAAGTTACATATATATTCCTCACGTAAATGATATATTACCCGGTTTTTTATGATAAAGACTTCTTACCAATGACATGAATATTCTGAACGAAGCATGTAAAATTCGGAATCATCAGATTCTGGGTAGTGTGAAATTAAAAACGTCTTACCCCCTTTGTCATTTAAATTTCCTCTTTTTAAAATTTTCATCAAATAATATCCTAGTATATGTTATTGAAATCTTACATAATTTTTACGATGATTTTAGCTATAAGTACATACATATGTCCAAAACCAATTATTTAATTTGTATAAAAATATCTTATTACATTTAGTTGATGTTTATCATTCTCTGAATACCTATATATGTAAACAAATTGTAATATTAGTTGAAAAGATTCGATGACAATGCAATAAATAACAGACTTTATTCAATCAAGTACGTTTTTAATAACATATTAATATTAATATATGGTAATTTTCATATCGGTTTTTGTTATCATCTCGATATCTTATTCCGATGCAAGTCGTGGGAAGATAAAAGGCCGACATGAAAAAAGGCCATCTGTTAATCTGTTTATCAGATTTTTTGACATTATCGAATATGTTCAGAAATGTTGGTAAACAGGCTACACTCTTCCGTTAATTATTAATTCTATGATAGGACTTTTCATGCACTCGTCAATTTCAAGAGTAATAAAACATGATATCCAAATTGTAGAAAAGCGAAATAAAAAATGCCAAAATGACGAAAATGGTTCAGCCGAAACCACTTATGGACAGAGCTATGCACGAGGAAGATACTACTAATTTTTCACACGTTTTTAATTTTTGAAACCGGATAAATTCCAGGTTAGTATCAAAATACATGTACTAGCAACTGGACAGGTGACACTTACGTAACCATGGAGACTTTGGAGTCCAACAGGGGAGGTATCGACTCGGTGGTAATAATGCATTCTGAACTGGTATGCATTATTGTTTATGGGACACCTGAAACCCGTCCCCGGGTACAAGATTTTCTCGCGTTGAAGACCCATTGTTAGCCTTGAGCTGTTTTAATTTCTGCTCGGTCGGGTTGTTGTCTCTTTGACACATTCCACTTTTCCATTCTCTATTCTATGATACAAAGTGATGCATAAGATATGCACATTTCGTCGATTTGCAACTCATCCGTTGTGCTCATGAGTGAAAATGTTGAAAACCAAAACATGATTAACCAAATGTTAAAGACCATTTCAAAAATGCTAAATGACCAAAAGTGTTAAATCAAAACCATGCAAGACCAAAGCTATGCAAGAATGAAATTATCATTAAGTTAGTTATCACAAAGTTTAACAAATTTTGTATGACTGATCTTCCGACACCATTCTCACAAATCTGGAACGATTTAGCGGAAGTGACGTAATATTTTCCTCAAAAGAGTGCAAATAACATGCTATCAGCTTCCAATTATGTTATACGCTCTGACGGCTTATATCAGCGACAATGACGTAGTTAAAATGGGTCAAAGACAAAAATGGCCGGGTTGCTTTACTGGGTGTTTACTGTAGTGGTGACAAAGGTGATTACAAGATCATATCGCACATTGACAGTTATGAATATTTATATAGACAAAATCAGACACATTGTATGTTGGTGTACGAGTACAGAGGCAGTCATCAATTTAATTAGAAATAGGTGAATTTGATTTGATTACATGTTGATAAACATGTGTTTGGAAAAATGGGAAATAATTTCTGAAATAATTTCATAAAGTGAGGTGCACATCTTCAATATATATTAAAACATTCTGCGAAGTTTCAAGGATGTGGGTGAAAAACTGTAGGAGGAGTTGATTTCGAAAGATAGGTACCCTCTATTGAAGATGTCAATAAAAAACGACTAAGTTCCAAAGTTTGTCAAAATGGGAAATAATTCCTGAAATAATTCCATAAAGTGAGGTGCATATCTTCAGTATATATAGAAACATTCTATGAAGTTTCAAGGATATGGGTGAAAAACTGTAGGAGGAGTTGATTTTGCAAAATAGGTACCATCTATTGAAGATGTCAATAAAAAAAAACAACTAAGTTCAAAAGGTCGGAAAAATGGGAAATAATTCCTGAAATAATTCCATAAAGTGAGGTGCACATCTTCAATATGTATTAAAACATTCTGCGAAGTTTCAATGATGCGGGTGAAAAACTGTAGGAGGAGTTGATTTCGCAAAATAGGTACCCTCTATTGAAGATGTCAATAAAAAACGACTAAGTTCCAAAGTTTGGAAAAATGGGAAATAATTCCTGAAATAATTCCATAAAGTGAGGTGCACATCTTCAATATATGTAGAAACATTCTATGAAGTTTCAAGGATATGGGTGAAAAACTACAGGAGGAGTTGATTTCGCAAAATATGTACCATCTATTGAAGATGTCAATAAACAAAACGACTAAGTTCCAAAGTTTGGGAAAATGGGAAATAATTCCTGAAATAATTCCATAAAGTGAGGTGCACATCTTCAATATATATAGAAACATTCTATGAAGTTTCAAGGATGTGGGTGAAAAACTGTAGGAGGAGTTGATTTCGCAAAATAGGTACCCATTTTCCCCGCCCGCCCGCCGCCGCCCGTAGCCCGTCGCCCGCCCGACATTCACCATACTATAGCCCGGATTTGCACTCTGTGCAACCCGGCCAAAAATTGGAGTTTGAACGTACTAGCTCACAGAAATTGGTAACTCTTTTTGTAAATTGCATGGAGGGGTTCTCCAAAAAAAAAAAGAACACTGAAACATTTCTTCTCCAGAAAAACAACGTATCTCCTTGCCTCCCCCCCCCCCCCCCCAATAAATAGAATTAAACGCTTGTTCCTTATATCGTGGAAATTCTTTAAAGCAAGATACATACACAAAGAGGATTTTCGAAATGTTTGAAATGTTCTTTCCGTTTATACTCATGAATGCTGATATTACAAAGGTATGTGTGAGGAACCAAGAGTAACGCCCCCCCCCCCCCCTTTTGCCTCCGCCACGTTTGAGAGTGTGAATTTCTACTATTGACTGCCAGTTTCTCTTAGGTTTCAAAACCCACCACCTAGACCCATGCAATTTTATATCATTTATTTCATATCCGGAAGTCGCTCTTCTGAATTATCAATCAAGGCATTTGGTTGGGAAGAAGAAAGATAAGCGGCCGTTTTGTAGGAATAGTCCATTTTATCTGCGTTTCTATTCCCGAGTTATTAAATTTACGCACTATACTGGTCTACGACTTTATTGAAGAAATGGTCCGTATCTGATTGCATTGAATCTGACGAGATTACGCTTACCATATCTACCTAGATTAGTCTAAAAGTTTGCCGTAAATATAGTGATTTTTCTCGCCTGATATTTCCCAATATACTTTGGTATTTCATAATTGTATGTCGAAATAGTGATATAAAAAAATAATAAAATTCCATAAAGGTTTATTACTTGATTTATAGGATTCTGAATTGTATCGTTATGTTTTATTTAAATGTAAAATATTATGGGGTATAATGTAAATATAGTATTAAAGGTACTTTTTAATGTCACGCTTGTAAAAAATATATAAAATTTTGAAAATCAATGACAAATAAATATTTAATCATTTTAAAATGTCGGTGATCATTTCATTTTATTTCCATCGCGTATTTAGAACCAAAAAAAAAAAAATTAATTAATATCTGGTACGTGACAAAAACGTTGTCTAATGGGTATTCTACAAATGTTTAAAATATTATAGGTTACAATTGGTATACAATACATTTATATACTGTTTCATTAGAAATGAGGAACCAGAGTGAGTTATCTTTTCCTAACCAATGTAGGAAAGGGAGATAATTAAATTCTCTCCCTTTTGTCCTGAGGCTAAAAGTGAGACAAATTTATTATCTCCCTTACCTACATTGGTTAGGAAAATATAACTCACTCTGGTTTCTCATTGATTCTACGAATTTCCATTTAGAATTCATCGAAGGAGGGTTTTATGTTGAAATATCTTAAAGAGCTTTTGATTGAATGTTTATGCGTGTTTTACCCAGCACTTTATTTTCTAGAAATACACAAATATTTTGCAGTATGCTTTTCTCTAAATTCAATTTCTGCGGATTTAGGTGATTGCACGCATGGGATTTAACCCTGTTCTGTGGTCATTCGAAATCCACTCCGGTTTAAATTATATACAATTTCCATGTTTTGCTTTTTCCGTATGTTGGTGCTTCTCTTCTGTTCCTCCGGCTTTCTCGCAAAATAAAAACAGTACGCAACCGTATAGCCAAATAATAAATCAATCGATCGATATTGCAAAGTATCAACAATCCATACGGCATGTTATAAAGGTGTGTTCCCCAAACTCCTACTGGACAAAAACAACACCTCATTAGGTAGGGGGATTGAGAGGCCTTTCAAGGGTATGCATTGATTATTTTACATGTATTTACCTGTAATTTACTGGCTAATAAATAAGAGTAGACATTCATAATTAATATTGAAAACAGACCATAATCCTAAAAAACTATTATGATACAATACATGAATTACATATAAAAAATATAATATTGTTATATTAAATATTAAAATAGCAAGCTAAGAAGTTGTATATAAGGGGATTCAAATTAAAAGTCCTCATTCAAATTCAAACAGCTGAATGTTAAGTTCATTACTAACAGGAAAGGAGGCCAGAACCTTGCCTTAGACGGGTTGTTAATTGCTGTAACTGTCTGCTTTAAAATTGTTCCACACTTTTCATAATATGATATGAACGATACTTTATAAAATAAATTTGATAACTTACATGTTTTTTCTTTTATGAAAAACTTTACAAAATGTTCAAAACAAATATATTTGAAAGGGGAAAACAACAAACTATAAATAAAAAGTATTTATTTTTTAATCTATTTTTATCCTCAGAAATTAAAATTAAGATGTTTCTTAATTTACTGTGTTATTTTCACCTATTAAATGTAGATGTATACAGGTGATCTTAATTGCATGACCCTCTAGACATGATTAGATTTGTTTGAGTCCAGTAGAAGTTCGGGAATAAACCGTCGTAAATAAATTTTGGTTCTAAGAATGCCTATTATGATAATAATACTGTATACAATGTAGATATTATATTACAAAATTTAAAAATCTGATTATATTAATAACTGTATTTGCAATAATTACACCCATACGGGTCAACGCAAAAACATATAAACAACATTACGTAATCAAAATTTGAAGAATGGTAATTATTAAATGTCACAAAATGGTGTCTTCAAGGAGTGCCAACATTTTTAAAATATGTATTCAAGGAATGCCAACATACAAAATACAAAAGATTTTTTGATCATGTTGATAGTAATTAAGTAAGTAAGTAAGTAAGTAAGTAATGTCTTTATTTAAAGAGGGTAACACAGTTAGTATTAAAATACTAATCTTCCCTGAGGCCCTCAATTAAAATATAAATTAATAAAACACACACAATAAATTAATCTAACATTGATCCAAATTCTACAAACAAAGATCCACACCATGAGGACCATCTATATACATATATACATATATATAATCAATAAAATTGTTACATTTAATATAAACATTGAAAGAATAGGACATCTCGCCTTCCAATACTTTGACTATAATTTAACAAATTTAGAAGGCTTCACGGAGCTTTAAGTAATCTGTATACTTTCTTTTGAAGGTTTCTATATTTTTATTTAATTTTAGGTCTGTTGGTAAAGCATTCCATAAAATGATTCCAGAATAGTAAAAACTTTTCTTCATAAAATTTGTATTTGGACGAGGTACAAACAAGTTTCTTCTTTTTGTTGATCGTAAAGAATAAGTTGAAGCATTATTAGCAGTATTAAAAACATCACATAAATATTCTGGAGCAAGATTATTGACACATTTAAACATTAAAACACCTTTGTGATAATCAATTCTTTTAAAAATAGTTAGCCATCCAAGTTTTTTTAATAGTATATTGGTAGGTATGTCTCTTTTTGCATTAAGTATAATTCTTGCAGCCCTTTTTTGTAACTTATACAACTTTTCTAAATTTGCTAATTAATTAAGTGCTTGGTTACAGGTAAATATAAGAAATTTACAGTGGGATCTAAATAAATTAAATTTATAAATGTGCATTAACAATAAAATATGTTCACATCGAAAATAATATTTTTGAAAGCATTAACCCCTTCACTGCCAGACCAAAATCGATGAAATTTACGTTCAGTGCCGTGGCTTGTTTTCGACGTCGTTGTGAGGGTCCGGAGGAGTTCTATGACGTCAACAATCAGATAGACTTGAATGAAATGCATGTACACCGACGTCTTACATATATTTTTTTTTTCAAAACGTTATTGTGAAGCCATTTCCTGGCCGATTTTGATGATTTTTTTTTTCACATACTGAGAAACATTTGAAATACATGTACATGTATACTTATTATTTCGGATCAAGTTATCCGTTCCGTAGATTTAGAATAAATGCAGTATAAAGACAAAAAACAAAAATAATTATCCATGGTTTCAGTCCATATATTGTATTCAGTTACATTGCAATTAAATTTTTCCAATTGATAAAATCATTATGATTGCAAATAAAAATTAGAATTTTTGCCCATTGCTTTGTCTTAGATTTTTAAAATTCTATAATGGCCACGGGGGAATTGCGTAACACATGCATCTCTGACTAATTAGCTGGTGTATTAGTTTCCCAAAAGTTATGTGACAGACAGACGGACGAAAGCGGACCATTATTTTTTTTTTTGCAACGGACAATTATTTCAAGATATTTATTTATTTATTTATCATTGATTATTATATTAGTTTTTGCTTTACATAAGCCTTATTACCTTATTGAGAATATATTTTTTTTTTAAAATAGGCCTAATTAATACGACCGACGCTTTATATATATATATATACGTGTAAAATAGTTCGTGAAAAGCCTTTCGTGTTTTTGTTTCAATCATTTTCTTTCTGTCTTTCTACTGACGTCATCATCATGACGTAATAATTACGTCATTGTCGCTCTATGTCCCAAAATGTCCGACTCGGAGGCAGAGTCCGAAATTTCGGATATTGATAGTGATTCAGACCGAGATGATGATTTGGCACAAGAATTCACTGACTCAGAGGAGAGCGACGACGATAATGGTGGCTATGTTAATAATGCAAATCTTCCTTGGTTTAGAATTCGGCCTCCCGAGATGGAAGACCCAGGAATAATCTTTGCCGAAAACGCAGGACCACGCGGCCATGTACCGCCCAGAAATTCCAGGCCGATTGAATATTTCTTCCTCTTCATGACTATCGACTTCTTAAGGCAAATAATCACTGAAACAAACAGGTAGGTCTATTTATTCATATTTTAATAGAGTCTACTGTACATCATATTTTGGACGATATTTACGAAAACTTTCACACCGTAAAATGTTATATTTTTTTTCTAATACATGTATATCGATGTTCTTACGCTGATATTATTTCTTAAAAGTAACTAGTACACGACGCCCATATTTTTTTTCTGTTTCTTAAGTATCAATATACTCTCAGAATGCGGACATAAAGGAGATTATTATATATGCATGTTTATGTGACAAAAATCCGTTCGTTCGTCCGTCCTTTTGTCTCTTTTTCAAATTTCTTGGGAACAAGTCGGATCTCTGTGAAATAAATGTTGTACACTCCTTTAGCTACTGTGTAATATCAACTTTGTTGGTCTGAATTTTGCCAATTTTAGAAATACATAGAGTCTAGATTTAAATATCTTGTTACAGATACGCAAGCCAGTTCATTGAAAGTCGAGAAAGGATTAGACGCTTCTCTAGATTACATGAATGGTATAAGATTGGTGTAGTTACATTAACAGAGTTGAAAGCCTTCTTTGCTGTCATTTTAAATATGGGAATTATAAGGAAACCAGTAATTTCTGAGTATTGGAACACTAAGTGCGCTAGTCAGTCTACCAAGTGGTTTCGAGACATGTTCAGCAGAAATCGTTTTCAAATAATATTGAAGTTTTTCCATTTGGTTGATAATACCACAATTCCAAACCGTGACAACCCGCAATATTCGCCTACTGGAAAGTTCCAGTGTCTAGTTGATCTGTTCAATGAGAAGTCAAAACAATATTATATACCGAGTCAGTCTCTGAGTATAGATGAAAGTTTGGTTGGTACACGCGGACGATCTTGTATTATTCAATACATTCCTACAAAAGCCGCTAAATTTGGCGTGAAACTATGGGTTCTTGCAGAGTCAGTTACTGGATTTATTTGCCACCTACGCGTTTACAAGGGAAAGCGATTCGACCCAACACCGGCTGGTACCTTACAAGGAAGTTACGTTGTTAACATGCTATTAGAAGCAGGTCAGTTCTTCAATAAAGGCTATCATGTAGTAACGGACAGTTTTTTTACTTCAATAGACTTGGCAAAGGAGTTGCTAAGAAAAGGTACATTTCTAACCGGAACTTTACGGAAAAATCGTCAGATGCCCAGTACAATAAAAAATCCTACATTAACTGAGAATGAATCAATATTTCTAAGACAGGGGAATATTTTGCTGTGTGCCTACAAAGAGGGTAGACGAAGAAAACCAGTTCGTCTTCTGTCTACATTGTGCCGAGCGGAATTGACGGTAAACGGCAAGCCGAAAGTAATTGAAACTTATAACTCGAAAATGGGAGGCGTTGATCTTGCCGATCAACTAACGAGTGCATATGTGGATGATCGAAAAACGATGAAAGTATGGAAAAAAGTAGTATTTAATATTCTACAAAGAATGGTTATAAATGCCTACATTTTATACAAACAAAACACGAATGCCCCTCACATGTCAAGATTGGCTTTCTTACAATCTATTATCGAGGATCTGTCACAAGAACACCTTTTCGCTCGGCAACAGAGACCACAACGCCCTAATCGCGGACAAGTAAGAATCCGACTGAGGAAGATACCTGATGGGAAAGAGAAGGACTGTTGTGCATGTTCTGAAAGACACGGGTGGAATGGCAGAAAAAGAACCAGAACGATTTGTGTTATATGCGGTAAAGGCCTCCATAAAATGTGCAGACAAAATCATGTGTGTGTGTCCGAAGATTGATTACTGAATGAATAAAGAAAAAAATGAGATGGTGACAAATAAAGAATTACTTTGATTTTAATTACTGATAACGGGACGAACATTTGATTCTGAAGGGGGGCTGGCAGAATTTGGAAATAAATATTCTGATCTGGGTTGGGCTGAAAATAAATATTTTGATCCTAGAGATTCTATTAATAAACAGTATATACACAGTATTAATAAAATAAATTTTCGGCAGGAAATAAATAATCTGGCCGCAAAGCGGCCGAAAACAATTTTACGATACCTAAAATCTGCCACCCCACTCAGAATCAAATGGTCGTCCCCTAATCAGGTCCCATATAAAAATGCTCTATGATTTTCACATTGTCTGCCCGTCTGTTCTTCACAATGCCGTGTGAATATTAAAACTCAAAAACCATGAAAAAAAAAGAAATCTGAATTTTAGACGGTGATGAAAGATTTATAATGAAAATCCTTGAAACATCTGGAATAATTTGGAAATATTTTCTATTTTTTATACCCCGCCAACTTTGTTGCGGGGTATATAGGTTTTTTTTTTTATCTGTTTGTTCGTCCGTTCGATGCTTAAATATCCCGGTTATGCACAATTATAGAACTTGTACATTTGTAAACCATTGCATTAACACATAGTTTCATACATCTCCCGAACAAATAGAACAAATACATTAAAACAAAAACTTGAAGAGTAACAAATTTGATTATTTTCAAGTAAAAACAAGATTTGTACGGAATGTGATGTTTACTCATAATAGAAAACTGTACATTTAGTGTAGAAAAATACCAAATATTAAATTGTAAATTGATATAAAAACATTGATGCGAGAACGTTACCCGCAATACTTATATATTCGTCCAAACTCACAAATTTTATTTCAGATAGTTAGCCATTGTTCACTAAATCCGTGTGTAAAATTTCTCTAGGATCCGACAAATGGTTCCGGAGAATTCTGCGAAAAACCAAAGGTACGTTCCATTGCTTCAGAACGTCTTCCATTCATAGTTTGCAGGTGCGAAGGTGGCGGGATTTCGACGTCACAGTGCTCTATTTTGACGGCGTTAACAACACCGTCAAAATAACATCGGCCCAAAATCGGCCCTCTGGCACTGAACGTAGTATGAACAAATCGGCCCAAAATCGGCCCTCTGGCATAGGAAGGGTTAACTTACATTATCATACTTCCCTGTGATTCTATCAGCTTGTTGATCAGCTCCGAAAAATTCGTATCAAGAAACTCGTGCGCTGAGCAGGAGTTATCAACACTCAGCAGGACTTATCAACAAATTCTTCCAATGTTTGGCAGCTTAGAACTTATTAAATAGCTTTCAAAATTGCAAAATATTAATAAATATATCAAGATTTGGTATTCCTTTTTTATATTATGGCGTTTTATTTAAATGGATGATGAAGAAATTTCTAAAAGTGACATCAACAAAATGTGTCTTTCCTCGTTGCTGATAATGTTTGCTGGGACTTCTTTCAGCTCTGTCCATTGCATTTCATTATTTGGTTAAATTTGAGTGATTATTTTACGTTGCGCATATTTAGTCAGAATTTGTTTAGCGAATGGAGACGGACTATGACGTCAACGAAGTTGCAAGTTGGAAACGGGTGAATTAGTTTCCCGGAAAATGATGAACAAAGATTTCCAGACTGATTTTGTTTTTTAAAACATGAAAATACACCTTAATGTCGGTTTTTATATCGTTTATAAGATATTTTACATGAACATTCAGGAAATATATAATTATTGGTATGGTAAACAACTTAACGGAAAACTCGCTCACTCGTCCCAAGCTTTATATTCTGGCTCACGGGATGATATTTTACGACATCTAGCTGTCAAAATGCAGATAATATATACGTATACATTGCTGCAGTATTTCTAATAATCTTTATGTTTATTAAATGCATATATACCCATGAGGTTAAGCAAACAAAACAAACAAACATAAGTACAAGTACATGTGTATACGTTAATACAAGGAATTACAAATATAGTACATTATATATGTATGATGATATGAGCCTCTCATCTTTCCAATGCTAATGACTGTTGTAAAAAGGTACCAATATCAGACAAAAGCTCTTTTTCGGGGTGGAGTAAGAGAACTATTTTTTCCAAGGGAGACAAAGATAAAAATTAATTTGAACTTGTCTAATTTTGATTTGTCTTTTGAAAATAAGCAAAATAGATTTAATTTCGTCAGCAGTGCTCAAGGCCAAAAAATTGGAAATACCAAATAAATTGAAATTTAAATACTTGTATCACTCGATAACGAAAAGTACCGGATGCCCATACGTTGCATTATCTAAATTATGTCAACCAAACAAACGAACCTACATGAACATTCTAAAATTTCCACACCCACACACTTGATAGTTTGAAAGCTTTTAACCATTGATAATGTGTCCAAATTAATCAGTTTGTATATTTTCTGTTGACAATTTGGTTCAAATCACTTTTTAAAAACACTTGTGTGTTAGAAGGACCTTTTAATTGATAATTTTGTGACATACATCTTGAAAATATTCTCTTTCCGAAAATACAAGAAATTCGCACCTAGTTTTCTTTATATACGATGTAGAAAATAGTAATATTGGTTTAGAAAAAAACATTGTGGTTAAATTGTTAAACCATCAGCTTTGCTACTAACAGACTTGGTAACCAGACCTTAAGTTTAGAGTGAAGACCATACGAAATTATAGAGTATACTGGCTATGCACTATCCGCAACTGTCAAGATGTAACTATTAAAAAATATTACCATGGTTAAACAAATTACAAAAGTTTTCACCGTAATTTTGAAATTACTTGTACAGGTTAAATTTGATTGGGGTTTGTTTGTATAAAACAAAAATATTAATTAGCGATTGTTTATACAATATTCAGGAATGCCAACAAATTTTCCTACCTTTTTATACCTATTTTCCAATGTTGGCATAGGTTGAATGAACCCACAAGATATGTAAATCCCCCAGACCGGAATAAACCCTATCTCTATACAGAAGATGCTTTTAATAAGGTACACACGGCCGTCAAAAGATTTACAACAGATACATAAATATTAGGGAGACTTTTTTTTATCTTTTTGCCACAAATACTCAAATTGGGGGTAATGCATTTTGATTCTTTTTATAGGTTATTCTCTATTTTTTGGAAAATTCATTTTAAAATAAAAGAATTATATAGATTATAATTAGTCCACGTTTTAAAAATGTCCAATACTGTATGATTAAAATTTGCTCTTTCAATATGTTATTGGGAGAAACATAGATAAGATTTACACAATATTCAAGAGTTGAAATGTACCTCCAACATAATAAGGGAGCAACTATTTGATTTTACGGGAAGAGGGGAGCGGGGGGGGGGGGGTGCTCTTTGGTCCTGGATTGTATTTCGTGTCGAGCGCGTCCAACCTTTCTTTCAAAATATACTTATTATTTAATTCCAGGTGATCTTTAATCATACCATTTTCTAGAAAATTTGGAGTTTGCCTTTTGTCGAATTTATTCCGTTACACTAGCCCCAAAATCAATGGTTGTTCATTTTAAAATGAAATCTTTCATACCAAATTTAATGCACAATATGTGCACATACTGTCGATTTACGACTCACCATATGAACTGTTGAAAACAGAAACAATCACCCAAAAAGGTTGAAGAGGAAATTCAAAAATTCAAAAATCAACTAAGGACAGAACTAGAACATAATAATGGACGTGGGAAAAATCGTGGGAAAAATATACAATGATTTAAAAATTTGAAATATTTGTATAGCTTTTGCGAAATATTGGAAACTTTTTAAACGTTCCATATATACAACTTCTGTAGTTCTACCTAACGCCCTTGTCACGTTCTGCTGGGCACGTAATGATTCTTTGATAGACTGTGGTAAATTTTAGAACAATATCAATAGGCTTTGTGAATGACAATGTCAATATTCGTTCATTATTAATGCCAAAGATAATTAAACCTGACAGAGGAGTGGCGTGCCAGTCACAGGTGGTGCTTGTGGAATGGTGATTCGGCAATAATTCATACTCTAAAAAGTGTATTTTATACTGAACAGTTAAGTAAACATTCTGCATTGTTTGCAAATATTTAACATTTCACTTCAAACAATGAAACGTGTAGTTTTCGTTCGTCTCTTTCATTCCTGACAGATTTGGTGTCGTCGATACGTATAAACTATGGATATTTTTAGTGCTAGTTGTTCAAGATCGGGGAATTGATCTGGGGCATTTTTTGGTCGACTCAAACTAGAAAACTACAAAAATGTAGGACAGTTCTGGAGATAGCTGTATGGCACTCTCTAGTTGGCTCTGTTCTTTAGGCAAAATCGGTTCGAGAATAGCTTTTTGTTCTTCTGACCGCTTCAATAAGTGCATTTGTTTGGAGAGACAATTTGCAATTGAAATCACCTTTTCTATATTAGTATCGTTCGGTTGACTTATATGTTTCAAGCTGTAAGGTTGTTTTCTCCTGCTTTGGATAGATAATGTCTTTCAAAATCTATCAGAAAAAAAGTATGTGGAATCTTATGATTTAAAAAAAAAATTACCAAATAACTCCATATACGTAGTGTCTAAATATCCCTTAAAATGCTATATTTAGGTCTTTACGACTGTTGTTCAACATGGATCACGTTTGTCAGTATATTAGGTTCTAAACATTTTATAAATTGTTCCCAATCCCATTTGCTTCTAATTAGAAAATAAAGTGTGATTAAACTAATATAAAGCACATTCAGAACACAAACCAATATTTGCTGTAAGAAAGTATGACATTGTGAGTAAAACGTCATTTCTCCAGTCTTGATTGAATGCAATACGAAATATCTTGATTTTTGGCTTTTTACCTTGATTTCGTGTGAAATTTCTGAATATCAAGGTGGGTAGGATTGAGCACGACATGATCATTAAAGATCAAAGCTAGTTGAATTTAATGATTTGTTTTCCTAGTAATTGGTTATGGTAATCTTTTTTAAAAATAATTTTAATTACCCTTAGCGAGCACCTGATGTCAATCCCTGTTCTTGTTGGTATTTCTTTTGCTACTCCTTCAATTTTTGTACTGTCTTCTGAAGTTATGTTTTGTTTGGTGTGTGTTTTTTTTTTATTTATATTATTTTGGTCGTATTTTAGTCGTATTTGTTTTCCTTGTTACGTTCTTATGTGTTTAGCCTTGCCTTCTGATTAAGTAGACTTTCTCGCATTGACCTATTGCTTCGGCATGCCTTTGTCAACATTTGTTGGACATTCATCGTCCTTGAACATGTTATGATTTTTTTTTTTCAAGATGATTTCATCATTGGTTAAGAAATTCAAAATGAATATAGTCAAAATTTAAGTTCATTCATGTCAGGACTAACTCTTACTTTAATATTTATGATATGTGTTGTTTGGTTATTGTGTAATTTCATGTATTCCCAGTAGCGTAGATTGCCTCTTTCTAAAGGTGAGGCAAATATTCCATTCAGCTTCCAAAATGCATGGGTTAAGAAATTTTGAAGGATTTCCTATAATTTTCAAAAACCTATCCATTGATTTCTTAAATTGGAGAGGTCGAGCACAGCACGAAGCTTTTTGCTCAGCTCTATAATGTTTTATCAGAAAATGTTAACACTTTCAAATTTATTTAGGAGACTACCTCACTGCCTCAATCGAAGCTACAACACCGATTACTTAAACCGAAAGGGTTTCTTGTGAAATAAAATTAATTCAGCAATATGCTGCTTGTCTTTTGATGTAGAAGTTCCCTTACATTACTACATTTTCATAAAGACTTTTATGTTGGAACTCGATCTTAAGAAAATGTTTTTAAGATACCACCATGACTGCTCATTATGAATAAGTAAGTTTTAATCAAATATGCCCCCAGCAACGTGCCAAGATATAGAACGCCTTCATTGGTTACTATCTGATAAATAAACAGTTCAATGTGTCTAATTGTTCAACCAAACATATTTGATTAGATCAATTAAAAATAAAATCTAATACAGATTTGGCTAATAAAAGGTCAAATATAAGAAAATAAAAATTAGAAAAATGTTTAAATTTGTGAAAACCAAGGCGTATCTCCCTCGTGCAGACTTCTTTCCTCAGATGGTTTTGACTTTACTCTTTCGATCAGTTTGGTATATTTTAAGTTGCTTTGTAACTTGTTGGATTTTTGTCTTGTTTTTTTTTCAAATTTTAGACCTCAAGTATAATGTACTAGTCGACAAAATGGGCATTAAATTTGGTATTGTAGAATTTATTTAATTGTTTTAACGAATGTTTCCGCTGCCCATTTTGAACAAATTGACTCAATACTGAAATTTCTGCTTACTTCTGATAACCATTGAGAAGATGTTTAATCCCAATTTATAAAGATTTTGAGATAATATTGTCATTGATCCGTGTGGTTTTACGTTCAGTATTGCTGAGTCTTCATAAGCTTTTTGCTCATTTTTCGTGTTTTATATGAGACTATTTCCGGCTGCTTTTTGATAATTCAAAGCCTTTTTTTTATAAAATTCCCTTGCATACATTCCGTTTCCCTAAGTGATTGTGACTACCTATTATTGAAATAAGGCAATGAAGATCCAAGTCAGATTGTTGAATGTTTTCATGCAAAACAGGTATCAATGTTTATACTGTACTTTCAGATACAAAAATAAAAATATAAATATCCGTCCTTAACTTAAGTTTTAGTTGTTAATCATTTGGTCTTATTTTTTCTTATATATCCACACATTAATCTACAGTTTACTTCCCTCCATTTTCAAACTAAACCTTGACAGGAATTCTGATTTACGCATGCCCAGATATTTTTGCAACATTGCGGAGGCTGCAGTAAACTGAAATTATGAACATTACATGAAGCCTTTTTGCCATCGTCTTATCTTATCAAAAAGTAATTACACAAATTATTCTCCGATCTTAATTGACAAGGTTTGCCAATTTTCCTACCGAAGGTCGGCGGTTCTCTCCGGGTACTCCGGCTTCCTCCACCAAAAAAAAAAAAACTGGCCGCCGCCAAATGGCCAAATGTGCTGAAGCAGCGTTAAACCCCAACTAAACAAACAAACAAACAAACACAAATTATTCAAAGTAAGTTTTTTTTAAAATTATTTACGAATGATATTAACAAAAAAGTTTGTATATAAATTATTGCCCACTTATTGATTAGTTCAATGCATATTATTATTTTGTTTTAATCAACAAAACATTGAATTTCAAATTTTAGGCAGTAAACAAAAACGGTCATTCAATATAATTGGCACTCTTAGGTCTACTGTTTATCTTCTTTTTAACTGAAAATCGTTTTTAGAAAATATCTGAAAAATGTATTTGAAAATAGTTTCTGATGTTAAATAAATCAATCATTCAAATTAATTAATTTCCAATGTAAATTTAACGTAAACAAAAATTTGAAAAAAATATACGCAGAAAACTTCTTAGTGCTCAATATCTTAAGCAATGTTTTTTTCACCACTTCTTGATAATCAGTCAAAGCTTTTTCTCTCAAATTCCCTTAAACCAATCCCCATTCCCTAAAGATCAAATTACTATCCTCTAATATGAAACACTGTAAGTAATTGTAACTGTCTATTATGGGAATACCGCAATTAAAGAATTCAACCAGCTTGTTAAATGTTTTCATGGAAAACAGGAGTTTATAAATTTCTGTACAGTACTTTCAGATACAAAAATAAAAATATCCATCCTTATTTCAAGAATAATTATTTAATCATTTGGTTTTTTTTTCTTGTTCTTATCCACACACTAATCTACACTGTACTTCCCTCCATTTTCAAATTTAACTTTCACAGGAAGTATGTTTTACGCATGCTCAGATCTTCTTGCAACATTGCGGAGGCCGCAGGAAACAGTAAAAATTGACATTTCATGAAGTCTGCGCGCTAATGTCGTATTTATGTCGTATATTTACGTTACTTGCCATCGTTTTATCAGAAAGTAGTTACACAAATTATTCAAAGTAAGTATTTTTTTAAATTATTTACGAATGTTGATAACTAACAAGTTTTTATATAAATAATTGTCCACTTATTGATAAGCTCAACCAAGGATTTAAGTCTTTGGCTCAACGCTTAGTATCATATTTTTTTAATCAACAAGACATTGACTTTCAAATTTTATGCAGCAATAAATAACCGACTTTCAATATAATTGGCACTATGATTTTGATAGTCAATGCTTGTTAGATGGAGAACACATCTTTTCCCAGCCACCTTTAGAATCAGGTAGTCAAAGTTTTAGTGATGCAGAAACTCAATGGCCAATTAATGACCAAAATCAAAAGAGTCAAATTTCAGAATAAATGAAATTCAGCCATCAACATATTTTCAGGGTGAACTACCATCTCCATCAGTTGGACAAAGTTTCAGTGATGCTGAAACTCAGGCTCCAACTGATTTCAGAGATGTATTGCCTTCAGCATCTGTTGGGCTTGTTTTAGTGATGCTGAAACTGAATGGCCACCTGCTTCGCAAGGTAGAAATCTTCCTTTTCACGGTTTGATGGCTCAACAGAATGAGGCAGTGATTCAGACTGCTCCTCCCATTCTGTTAGTCTTATCAAACGTAGGAAAATGAAGTAAACTGGTATTATTTACACGGATATTATTTTGGGTTTGAATGACAGTAGGGGAGTATATAATTTATAGTTCCTTTTTCGAATTTAGATATTATAACTTTAACCATTCGTGAGTTATGCGCCATTATAACTAGAAAAAATAGAAAAAAATCAATCTCATCATCAAACTTTAGTTTGCCATGACAAAATAATGTAATACTTGTTCACTATGTTTATTACCATAAAACACAGATCAGGTTCGAACTTGGATATTATAGCTGTTAACATTCTTGAGTTATGTCCCTTTATAATGGGTAAAATTCAAATGTTGTTGAAAAAGAAGTCAAAAGGTTTTTAATTTGTACATGACTCTAACGAATGTTCCAAATATGTCAAACAAATTGATAACAGAGCCCATCGCAAAAATATCTTTGGATTAATATGACCTGACTCTCACAAATATATTGCAATTGACGTCATCTTTGTCCCATGGAAAGATTCCTGTTTAAAGACATTAATTTCTTTAATAATTTAACAAATAAACAGTTAGGATAGTAACTGCAACCATGAATACATAATGATCAGTTTTTCCTCTTACTCCAAGATATTGCAGGCTTACCAATTAGGAGTCCTTTCAAGAGGAAAGGACCATTCTATACCATGAGGAATTTCAGAGAGCTCATAACCAGTGAGAGAACTACAATCACTAAGGGAAACATGATTGACCAACGATTGCACTATAGAAATATCTCCTTTACAAATGAGTTCCATAATTATGATTGAAATACATATTATGTATTGTTTATTATAACCCTGCTAAGGAAAAAGCAGGGGTGTATAGTGATCGGGTCGTCTGGCCGTCCTTCTGTACGTCCACGTCAGCTACTCCTATACCATTGATTTCTGGTGTTTTCCCATATCAAAACATTAACTTTGCCATTCCATAAAGGGTATTTAGGAGCGAGGGTATTACTTGGTCAGCTCTGCTCACAGTACTTGTAGTTTTCACAGTACTTAGATGCGGTTATAAAATGAGCTACTTGCTATTTTACTACAGATCTTTAGCGTCAGTCTTTGTTGTTGAAAATTTGAATGATGGTTTCTAAATTAAACTTCATCAAAGAAAAAAACATATGTTTTAAAATTTAATAACCAGCTAGTGAATCTTTATTAGAAAGATATATCATCCTGGATATGATACGTACATATTATCAGGTTTTCTGCAAACGTATATCGTAAAATATCAGACGCGAGACACAATGTGAAGCTTTTTCGGCGAGTGAGCGTAGCGAACGAGCTAAAAAGCTTCATATTGTGTCGAGCGGCTTATATTTTACAATATTTGTTTGAAGAAAACTTGATGATAAATTCATCGTATTGTTAACTAGCAATCTTAATGGAATTTCTTACTTTTCAATGGCCATCTCCCTATAACCGGATGTTTTCCTGATATATTCGGGTCAACGTTGGGTCAAACATTATGACGTCACTGATATATTCGGGGCAGCTCATATTAGGGTCGGGTCAACTCTTTACGACGTCACAGTGCCGAAATACGGGAAATTGTGAAGGCCTCAGCAGGTAGATATTGTAATGGGGAAATACGATAAATACTATACCAATGATGAGATAAAAAATTTGGCAAATTGAACATTTCATGTTTTATATGTGAGTTACTTCTTAAACAGTAATACCAGCTAGAATCATTCAAAGTAATGAATCACATAAATTGGCAAGGTGAGAAAGTATTTTACAGTCTGTGCGAAATTGCTCTAGGGTATGTATGACAGAAACTGCATATTTGGACTTTTCCACCTCATGCATTACTTGAAAATATATAATTTTCTGCTTGATTGTATGAAATTATGTCTGACATGATCTTTTATGCTAAAAATTTATTCACAAGCATTTACATTATTTTTGTACTATTTGTTCAAACCCTTTATGAGGTGACAATCTGATTTGATTTTTATTGTGATACTCAAAAGGCAAACATTACATTCTTTTGAAATAATTTAGCCGTATCATATTTATGATATAAATTTATTTAAAAAGAAAAGTTTATTTAATATTTAAGTGAGATTTTCTCACCTTGAAAGTTTTTATATGACTGCAAATTTTTGCGGTCATGTAATGGTATGGTGTTGTCGTCATCGTCCTTATCTGTAGACACATGATTTCCGTGAAATAACTTAAGTTCTAGTTGATCAATCATTATGAAATTATAAAACAATGGTCTTTGGCATAAAACAAAGGTGGGTATTGATTTTGGGGATGCTGCCCTACCCATTTCTGAAAAAGGTCCAAAAGGGGCTGAAAACAGTGTGTTCAATGTTTTGCATATAGAACATTTATTTTTCATAATATTTGGATGCAGTTTTTTCCATATAAAATATCCTGTATGAATATGCCAATGGATTTTACATAGCTCTTATGGGTTTCGAGATAAACGGGGCCCATGAGGGGAGTTCAAACCCCAAAAATTAACTTTTTTTATTTCAAGTCCAATTTTGATGGGTTTTTTTCCATTAAATTCCTTATAAAAATCCCTGCCTGCATTTTTCAATCAGATTTATGCTACTTCTTATGGTTTCCCAAATAGAAGGGTCCAAAGGGGCCAAAAATCGCACTTTACATTGTCGAAATGTTGCGGTTGTATCATGCTGCGCCAAGCGTATCCCTTTATTAACATAAACTGATTAAAGTAGTACTGGATAATCCAACACTTATGTTTTGTTCAAAACCAGTTATTCTCATAATGGTCCCCTTAAACCAGTGATGTACTTTCTACCGAGCAAGTACTCGACTTGCTCGCTTAGGCACAATGGTAGAACATAAGGCAGAATAAATAAAAATGATAAAGTATAAATTGGTAACTATCAGACTAATTGATATTAGATGGAAAGGAAGTCATATGGGATCATTTCATATAGTCAACTCTCGTTATGTCAAACTCGCTTTAGTCGAATTTGCGGATGTATCGAATTTTTCATATGGTCCCAAATATTTTACAGTGCAAACCTATTTAGTTTGGATCCTTTTTAGTCGAATTTGCATGAGTCGAATTTTCTTCTATCTCGAATTAAATTTTGAATCCCAAATAAGAAAAACAACGACAATTGTATTCGTTATGTCCAATAATCGTCATCAAAACATCACCTTGCGGATTTATCGTCTTCAGAGCTAAGTTTTATTTCCGGTAATTGACAATCGGTTTCTAATAATTTATAAAGAATTCACACTGATTGTAAAAACAATATACCTTGAGAAGTTTAATTAGTGTCACTTTGCCTACAGAAGTGTTTAATCAACAAGTAATCATCATCTATAGTTTTCACTGGCACCTACAAAAAATTTAGAATTCTCGATTTCGAGATAACGAGAGTCGACTGTATCTGTTTTAAAAGGGATTCTAAACAATTTCAAAACTGCCTCCTGAACAGGTTTATCTGACTAACTTCTATAAAGTGATGTTTAATCTTGCTGTCAGAACACTAAGCAATGAGGGTTCAAAAAATGAATTGAGGTCAGGATACAATATTCTTTCTGGGAGAACATTCATCTTTTAAATCGGGACCTCGGTGGCCGAGTGGTCTAGGTAGTTCGTCATGACTACTAATGATCACTAGCCTGTCAACGCTGAGGTTGCGAGTTCGAATCTCACCTGTGGCGGGATGTTTTCGACTCCGATCTTAATTGACAAGGATTGCCAATTTTCCTACCGAAGGTCGGTGGTTCTCTCCGGGTACTCCGGCTTCCTCCACCAATAAAAACTGGTCCCCGCGAAATAGCCAAATGTGCTGAAAACGGCGCAAAACCCCAACTTAACAAACAAACAAACATCTTTTAAATCGTTTTGGTTTCAATATTCTTAGAAATATGATTGAAGGAAGTCATCTGAGACCTGTATTTAAACGTGATTCTAAAAGAGCTAGACAATTTCTAAAACTATCTGCTCAATCAGTTTGTCTGAATAACTTCTATAAAATGACGGTTAATCTCTATAATATGTCCGATAATGAGGGCTAATATTTTGTCAGAACATTAACCAATGAGGTTGCTTTTGAACTGGAACAAAATGAGAATGAAGCTACAAAAGCAATAAAAAATATATCGGAAAATTTGCCAACTTTTGCAGTATTCTAAATGTCGAGACACATATTAAAGAAGCAAAGATGACAGAATTGCTGTACTTTTACAAATACATATAAAACAAGGTTGTTGTTTTTTTTTTTGTTGGGAGGGGGGGGGGGGGGTGGATAACTCAACTACTAAGAAGATTTTGTTCTGACAAGTGAAATACAAGAATATAATATTTCCTGGCAAACAATATTTACATTTGACTAATTTCCATCGACACCATACATAATACTCAAGAGGCTTAATCAGGACATTATGGAAAGCTGGTTCTGTCAGCGCGCCAACTGTAATGCATTATGGCTTTACATTTACCAAAGATGACTGAATATTCTGAATATTCTGTCTTCAACCAAACTTATGGTCAAGCAAATATTGCTGAAGTTCAACATCATGATGATGATGAAAATGATTCAAAGATTTCAAAACTGGCCAACTGATTTATGAGATGAGATTAAATGACTGTACACTAACATATATTGAACATTAAAGTCTTAAACTGTTAAAATCGGGGATAGTTTATTTTGATTACGACTAGATTCCAGGAACTCTATCAGTACTACATTTAACGACGTTTGGATATGAAGACCAACTTTTATTGGAAAAGAAGATCTTTCAAATTAAGTTTCCAATACGGTCCTATTTAAAAAGAAGTCTTTCTTTGGCAGTCCAGGTCATCAGATATAAGTTTGAAAGACGACCACCTAAGGACCATTGCTCTCAAGTCAAATGGCTCAGTGGTGGTTTCAGACAACGTTCTCTGAATAAATTTTCCAATTTTTTCTACGGCTTTGGTCAGTATTGATTTGCAATCTGGGTCATCGGATACTATTTTCAAAGGCGACTAGTCAAAAACCTTTTAAACAAATATTGGTTCCAAATTGTTTCGGTATTTTAGGCAAGATCTTTAAATGAATTTCCCCATGTTCCTACAGGGAAACTCAGTTTTCCTTTGGTAAACACATTATCTGGTTTAACAGATCAGATAGTGGGCCATTTAAGGACCATTCAATCAAACTTTAGTCTCCGATAGCAGCGGGGCATATAGTGTTTTGGTCTGTGCGTCCTTCCGTCCGTCCGTAAATACGTACGCATTTCCCGCTTTAGGTTAAAATTTAGATTGAAAATGGTCTAAAGTAGATGTCAACATAAAACTTTGTAACTAAATACGTTATGATGGGATCTAGTCAACATTTAGATCAGAGGGGTGGTGTGACCTCAATGTCAAGGTTGACTGATCATGATGTAGGTTTTTGTACCGCTTTAGGTTAGTTTAGATTGAAGGTAGTTTAATGGGAAGTAGTTGTCATATCAACGTGAAACTGTAACTAAATACCTTAAGATGGTATATATTCAAAATTTAGGTCAAAAGGGAAGTGTGATCTAAATGTCACGGTTGACTGATCATGATTCAGTTTTCATTGGACACATACATACCTGTTGATTTTGTAACGAAATCTTTAGAAATGCGGCTACATAATAGGTCAAATCAGGACTAACTCAAATGTTTATATAAGCTAAGAGTTGTTTGGATACTGTGTATTTAGAAGTATTACTTTACCCGACAAGGTTTCTTGTTAAATTTAAATATCATATACTTAGTATAACGAACGGAAGTGTACAATCCACATTTTCCTGCC
This sequence comes from Mytilisepta virgata, assembly GCA_028015205.1. Taxonomy (NCBI): domain Eukaryota; kingdom Metazoa; phylum Mollusca; class Bivalvia; order Mytilida; family Mytilidae; genus Mytilisepta; species Mytilisepta virgata. The sequence goes on from CM051512.1 coordinate 33,678,885, forward strand.
CCCCCCCCCCCCCAACCCAATCATTCAAGTGCTATTCGAACGTATCCAATCTGGTATAGCCAAATCAGAACGAGTGCGTTGCGTGGTCAGGCCGAAATGGTAATATCGCCATATCAGACGGGGTGCGTTTGGATATGCATACTTAGGTAGTATATGATTAACACATCGGACCGAGTACCATATCGAGACTCTAATGTCGGATCGTTGGCTTGCTTTTCATTCGGACCAATATTGATTAGGTCATGTTTCAATCTCTAATTATCAATATTCCACTTGCCTGTTGTTGTAGAACTCCTCTTTAATGTCTACTTTCCATGGAGAATTCATCGACGAGTATTTCATATTTAAAATTGATCTTAACCATGTTAAAGACATTTTGTTTTTGTGTGTGTCTTTTACACAACATGCAATTGTTACATATTTTGTTTTTTTATAAAAAATATCCCCAACAGCGTGTCAAGATATAGAACGCCTGCATTGGTTAATATTTCATAAATAAACAGTTTAATGCGTCTAATTGTTCAACCAAAAATATTTCATCAGATTGATTAAAATATTAAAATCTAAATACGGATTTAGTTCAGTGGAGTTAATACAAGGTCAAGTGTGAGAAAATGAGAACAAAGTAAACCAAAGTACAGAAAAGCACTATAAAGTTGTCCGTCGTGTATAGCTCTGTTAGTTTAAACTTATTTATAGTGTAATGATTATACCAACTTATGTTAAAAAAAAGGACAAATATACCTAAGGAGCAATAAAAAAACGTAATCCATTGGACAGACAAACCCGGGAAGACAAATGAACAACCACAAGCACAACAAATAAACACAGAAAACTAAAAAACAATGAACAACATGAACTCCTATAAAAACCAGGAGTGAACCCAACAAAGTCAATCCGGGGGAAGTCACATGAAAGGTTACGACTGTGGGAACAGGCGGATTTAGTTTATCTCCACATGGCGGGTCCGAAAGCGGCCTCTGAAGCGGTATTTTCGTCTACACCGTTTCGACATGTACAGTGGATTTTTTAAGTGCTTAGGGTGTTGCTTTTCCTTAACACGAGACAGCCATTCGTCGTCCTAAGACGACGGACTGAAATTTATTTTCGAGACCATTCTTGCAAGTGGTGTCGATAGGACGTCACAAATTTGGTCCCTGAAATTTTAATCGAACCAGGGATCTTTGGCTTCGTGGAGCGTTCCGCTGATCACTACACCACTGCGCCCTCTCATATTGCAGTATTGGTCAGTTTGGCATTTTTTATTTTGCTGTTCAAATTTTTGATTATTACTTCTTGTTTTAAAATAAGTTTGGTTTTTTGGTCTTCCAAATGTTTCGGTTTTAATGCTGCTGATGAGAGGTAGCTCCTTGAAATGCGTCGTATACAGCATAGTATAAATTTACTATATCTAATATTAGTATCTTTGGATTGTTATTTTGAAACTCCTGGGACGATGCCTCTGCATGGTGGACCCTAGGTCCCCGAAGGTATTCGCCAACCCAGTCGTCAGACTTGTCTGACATGATTATTCATTGATTTGTTATAAAAATTACCAGTATTTAGGAAAATTAAAAAACAAATAAAATTACTAAGGGTTCATTCATTGTATTGCACATGGTAGATCTCCTTAACTGAAATTTGGCTTCCTATGTCAGTATTTTTGGTTATGAGTACTTCTTGTTTTAAAATAAGTTTGGTTTTTTGGTCTTCCAAATGTTTCGGTTCTAATGCTTTATTATACATGTACTTCTGAAGAGAGGTAACTCCCTGAAATGCGTCGTATACAGCATAGTATAAATTTACTATATCTAATATTAGTATCTTTGGATTGTTATTTTTTAACATTTAAGCCTTGAGTAAACTGATGAGTTTTTAATCTACAAAATGGTCATCATAATTGGTATCATATATAATTTATTTTAAATGTTTTAATGAAAATAAATTATAATCTTTCTTTGATTTCCTATCATGGTTTTCGCTGCCACTTTTTAACAAACGGACTAAATCACTGTAATATTGCAATTTTTGTTGACCTATACAAATGTATTAAGGCTATGTACAGATTAATCTAATACGAACCAATCCATTGCTCTCGAAGTCATCATGTTCATTTTTCAATGTTATACACGAGACTATGTCCAGTCTAGCGAGTCGGTGTTATTCCGATACGATTCACTCGATAAACGGTTTGGTTTAAAAATTAAACCACTGGTGTGACGTCAGCCTATTCATTTACCGTGGTTTCTTTTTCTAGAATCAACGCTTCTTTAATCCGTCACTGAAACGAAGTCGTCAAATTATATTCAATTGTTCCCTTCGTGTACTTAATTTCATTAAGTTTGAATTGGCTAATTTACTGACCAAAAACTTACCATTGACTTTTGCAAACTTTTATTTGCCGTGACTGGAGTTCGAACTCCCTTCTTGAAGTAAATTATGTGTCATAGTTCAAGATCACATCGACGAAACCTCTCGGCGAACAATCGGATGATATCTAAATGTCGTTTTTACATATATAAATATGATACGGTACAATATATACATAGGGCTTTCGCCTTTATATATTTAACAAGAGTGGACACACAAAAATGTCTCGCCTGTCGTGTATTTCTAATGAAAGTAAATGCTATCAGACATATTGCATACAGTATTCGAAAAACAGGCCAAAACACAAAAACTTAACTATAACCACTGAACCATGAAAATGAGGTCAACGTCAGATGACACCTGCCAGTTGGACATGTACAACTTACAATCCTTCCATACACCAAATATACTAGACCTATTGCTTATAGTATCTGAGATATGGACTTGACCACCAAAACTTAACCTTGTTCACTGAAATGGGGTCGAGGTCAATTGAAAACTGTCTGACGAGGATGAGGACATTGTAAGGTACGCACATACCAAATATAGTTATCCTATTACCCATAATAAGAGAGAAATTAACATTACAAAAAATCTTAACTTTTTTCAAGTAGTCACTGAACCATGAAAATGAGGTCAAGGACAATGTACGTATGACAGACGAAACTTCGTAACATAAGGTATCTATATACAAAGTATAAAGCATCCAGGTCTTCAACCTTCTAAAATATAAAGCTTTTAAAAAGTGAGTTAACCCCGCCGCCGCCGCTGGATCACTATCCCTATGTCGAGCTTCCTGCGACTTAAGTCGCAGGCTCGACAAAAACGACGTTGGTATAGTGTAAGGTGGTAGCCACAAGGTTACGATGAGTTGAGAGTAATACTTGTAGACATAGTTCAATTCTCTCTTTCCGCTTTCCCTTTTTTCTAAATCTTTGTGTTATCATTGATACAATTTAGTAATAAGAAAAAATAATAATTTTTTTTTATTTGATTATTATCGACAATTTCATATAATTCAATAAAAAATTTGAACATTGTTATTTTGATGTTTATGGCAATTTCATCTGTTTCACTGCATATTTTGACATATTTTTAAAATATAAGAAGTGTAAATCGAGTGGATTTAAACTATTTTTTCTTTCAGTAATATTATGTTTTACTGGAAAATTATTTCGACTATGCTTTATTTTGTCAATAATGGACAAATGTCTGAATCATATGCCTTATATTGTAAGTTCATACGGTTTTGTATTAATTTTCATGTACCATTCAAATCACCAACGTGACTATATATATATGTCTAGGTTAGTCAATGAAAAGGTATATACTATGAAATTTAGAGCGAGGGGCTTGCCCCGAGCTCTTAATTTCATAGTATATACCTTTTCATAGACTATCCAATTTAGCACATATTTACAACTCGAGTAATCTTTTAATTGGTCTATTGATAGTTTATTTTTGCTGACTACTTGTATCACAGGTGTTTGTAAAACAGCTCATTAACGAAGTTTGGTAAATCTACTCACTAGTATCATTGTAAAATATGTGATTTCAAAAGGCCCTTGACTCCAGAATGAAAAGATGGTAGCTGCTGGTGTAAGTATGTTTATCGGTATAAAGCGGTGTTTTATTATACATGTACTTCTTTTAGTTTACATGGTTAGATGACAAAATAAATTGACCAAAAGCAGGCAATAATTAGATTGCAGTGGAAGCTTTACATGTCTTGAAAACATTTTTTCAATTTCAGAGTAAAACTAAAGCTATTATAAATCTGAAACATATAGATAGAATGCAGTGGCGGATCCGGGGGGGGGGGGTGGAAAAAAAACTATTTTTAGACGATCAATGCTTTTGAGGGGACATATGGTTGGAACCCCCTCCCCTCTTATACTAAGGTTTATGGTTTTTTTTTTATTTCAAATTAAAAACTAAAAGATGTATCAGAACATGTATATACATATATATATATATATATAGGTGACACATTTTCTTCAGACATTATTACGGTTTTTCAATTCATGACGTCGTCCTGAACATGCATGAAATATTTGCCATTGGACATTAAGCAACCAATAATCAATCAATTCATGACAAAATAGATCAAGTTGCCTTAATTTCCCTTCACAAGTTCATAGTACACACTTTTTTGTGTACAAAGTAATTGCATGGATGATAAATTATCACAATTTTAAGATGACGTTGTACTCTAATCAAGATATAAAGAACCATATTTGTTACTCTTTATTTAAATGAAAGAAACTTGCAATCGTCAAAAACATTTTTTTAGAGCCAAAGATTTTAATAGTAGGATATTTAAAAATCAATGTGAAAACTATATTACAAACTATTTAATTTAATTTGGAACACAGCATTTTATTTTAAAATAGCCAGTGGCAATTTTTGTTTTAATATCTTGATTACGATACAATGAAATCTTACCCTTGTGGTCATTCATGCGTAGTTACTTAGTACACGGAAAAAGTATGTACTATGAAAATTAGAAGGCAAATTCTAGATATTTGATTGGACGAGAAGTTGTAAGTATGTGCTAAATATATATATATATATATATATATATATATATATATATATATATATATAATTGAATAGTAGTATAGAGAATAAGTTAATTTAAGCTACACATAATAGGGTCTAATTAAGAAAGGAAAGGTAATTGGGAAAAGTCGTCACAACAATAGTTTAAGTAAGGGCTCATGGTTTCTTTTTCAAGAACCAACGCTTATCCATTGTATCTATAATACTTATCCAACAGCTGTCAGAGTTTAACATTTAAGATGATTAATATAAAACAAAGAAGGCTATGGAAGACTTTTGTTGAGTTTCTTCTTGTCTGCAATAATGCGTCACATTTTAAACAAGGTGAAAACCGTCCATGTTGGATTTAGTTAACATAATAAATGTACATAGAAGATTCCATGACAATTTTTTTCTGAAAACACAGGTCATAACTGGAACCTAACTTTTTAGAAATTGAAATCATGTCATGTCAATCAAGATTGAATTCGATAACACATTTGCCAAACAAGATGGTTTAAAATACAGCGTAGACTAACTTTATATACCGGATCTGTTGTTGTCATTGGAATACCAGGTGTTTCCTTTTGTGCAGTTAGATGATAGTACTATTTTTATTTGGAAGGTGTGTATACAGTGCCCATTAATCAACTTATATATATAACCATAATTTTTCAAAATTTTGTCCTGAAGTTATTTTTGTCTGATTTCAATGAAACTTGTATTAAAGGCCAGCTATAATTTATACTGATAATGTCAAAATATTATAATATTTTATTGTTGTTTTAAATCAACAAAATAAGTAGAACTATTAATTGTTAACTATATTTTCCCTTTTAAACATATTTGAACTCACAAACGCAGTGTTGACAGGCTAGTGATCATTAGTAGTCACGACGAACTACCTAGACCGCTCGCCCACCCAGGCCCCTTAAATATTTCTGAGATTGATCTTTAAAATTTCCATATTAGAGGGAAATCATTGCTACCAAGTCTAGTTATAATTGGCTTAGTGGTTTCAGACAAGAAGATTTTTGAGTGAATTTCCCATATGGTCCCATTTTAAACTAAGGTCGAAAAATAAACGAAGTCGTCAGACAGGAAGTTGATGTGGCCTTGGTTCGAAAACGTATCCCACAATATAGCGTACTAATAGAAGGATTGTGGCAAAACATCAAGCGGCTGTGAGGAGTGGTTGCAGAGAAAAGTGTGACGAAAAATGTTGTTACGGACATACGGACGTACGCACGCCCGGCCGGAACCACTAGGGTAAAACAGTGTACCCCTCCCCTTTGGAGCGAAGGTATAATAATAGAATTATATAAGGAAAATTTCCAGCATGGCCACTGGTTTTAAATACATGTATTATTCTAAATCTGACTTATTCTATGGAAAACGAAAAAAAATAATTCTTTTTCCAAAGACAGCTTTTGATATTACACACAAACGAAGAATCAAAAATAAAGCATTACGCCATATTAATGTAAAAAAAATGATTTTGCATCACAACGGCTAAACAAATCCTTCTCCCTATTGTTTCATTAATGACAAAGGTCACCTACTTTAAAAAAACCAATTGTTTCCGTATTGTATCGACCAACTCATTCTTGATGGCATCATAAATTTTTATGTTTAGTATATTATTTTGTTGATAACATTTTATCACTTTCTGCCATATAGATCTCATATATCAAAATCGATATCAAATAAATATTTAATCAGCATTAAATGTCAGATAATGTTTTTGTATAATTATGGATGTATAAAATTTTTTTTATGAAACGCACGTACGTGACAATTACAGTTTTATTGGATTCCTGAAAAAAAATCTTACAAAGCGAATGACAAGTTTTTATTTATATTCATTACTATTAAACCGTTGTTTTTTTTTTATACCGCTAATAGTAGATCGAATTTGATCAGACATTGTCACCAATTTCTAGCAAATGACATCTCCTTGTAAACTATTAAACCCTTTGGGAGTTAATTCAGGATAGAAAGCCATTATCTTTTAAACATCTTCAAGTGTCAATAATTATAGTTTGACCAAAGAAAAAAACATAATTATTAATTCGTTCTTGCTGATAACAGAGAATAAATTATTTATATTTTTGACTTATTGAAAATAGATTCTGTTAATAAGTTAGAAATATATTTGGATATTGTATAAACGGGCTTGATAGTCATAATGCTTTTCTAGAGTAGCAAAAATTAGATCTTTAAGAAGTGGGCAATTTAGTAATTAAAGTAAACTGAAAAAAAATCTGGGTTCCAACAACTGATGAAAAGTTTCAGGCTACTACATGTGATGAAAATAAAAAGTCAGGACAAAATATTAAATAATAAGGAACATTATTTGCATATTTACAAGCTTAATGGTCAAGCAAAATACAATATATAAATTAATAAACATATGCATATATGAATATACAAATGAAAAATATAATTTTAGTGTAGAACTTTAACCGTTGTGAACCCTTCTATCTAATGTTTGTTTTATGAAGATACTAACAACAAGTTCAGGTTTCGTATTTATAATTAATTCTAGTTTTTCGACTGTTGCCAATGATGAAATAGACATAGAACATGATTCTGATTCAGCAAAAAAAGTTGTCTCGCAATGTCATTGTAACAGTAGAGCGTTATTTGTCTCCTAAAATTACCTACCGCACCAACCGGCGATCGAACGCGAAACATTTGGTACAGAAGTCCACCGCTCTAGCAACTGAGCTAAAGGAGTACATCACCAGCGAAGCTAATGAAGGATGGTTGTAAATCTTCTACGGTTCTTTGAATGGTATCTCATCTGTTAACTTAATTTCGTGCTTGAAAATATCAGTAATTCCGAGATCGGGACTAGTAGAGAATGCTGTTTTCCATTTCCCTATCAAATCATACAATTTAAGCTTGACGTCATAATATAAATTTTCATAGACTTTAATGCCAAATTTGTTTGTTTCAAAATCACTAATACTCGTTCCTTGCGTACAGTTTTCGACTTCACTACTTTCATTGATGTTTGTTTCGGGTTTTAGGCCGTTTTCAACGCATTTGGCTATTTCGCGACGGCAAGGTTTTATTTGTGCAGGAAGCCGGAGTACCCGGAGATAACCACCGACCTTCGGTAGGAAAATTGGCAATCCTTGTCAATTAATACCGGAGTCAAACACACCCCGCCACAGGGTGAGATTCGAACTCAAAACCTCAGTGTTGACAGGCTAGTGATCATTACTAGTAGTAGTCATGACGAACTACCTAGACCACTCGGCCACCGAGGCCCCTACTTTCATTGGAAAGACCGACATGTCTTAACACTTTTACACTACTAGGAAACTACCCGTGCACGTGCAAGCATCTATCCAAAAAAGATGATTAGCTTTTTTTATATTCCTGCAACTGGAATTTTCATCATTTTCTTAGGGTGAGATTTTTCTGTATTAAAATAAAGTTTTATGACTTTTATCCCTAATGCTGATAAAATATATTTACGCAATTCTGTCTACAATACAGCTACAACTGCGTTACATCAGTTATTCTGTCGATAATACAGCCACAACTGCGTTACATCAGTTATTCTGTCGACAATACAGCTACAACTGCGTTACATCAGTTATTCTGTCGACAATACAGCTACAACTGCGTTACATCAGTTATTCTGTCGACAATACAGCTACAACTGCGTTACATCGGACCGGTACTACTACTTTGTTTTGTGACGTCACTTTTAGGTTTCAACTGCTTCAATTCAGTTTTCATCGACTCCATGCGTTTATTTAACGTGTCGAACTTCACACTTCAGTTAACTTTTGGGATTCAAGGGAAATAAAACGTTCCTGAATATTTGAATGCAATCCAGATGAAGTTCAATGGCTCGTATCTCGCGTCTAAATGGACGAATTATTTACCAGGATCAAATTTGTGACGACTCGCGTTCTTCCACAATGGATCACGGAGACCTGACTAAAATATGGTTCTAAGCATCTCATTTTTAGAATCTGAGCTTATGTGGCCTTTCTCAATGGAACATTGTAAGATTGATTCAACCTACATCCGATAATCGGCCAGCGTTTGGATTGTTGTCTCTCGATATAAAATGTTTGTAGCTGAGCCTCACTACTGTGCTCATTTCCGAACACACTCTCTAGCTTTTCAATAATCTGGCTAGGAGTAGCGTCTTCGGGCAATGTCAATAATAAATTTCTAGCTTGACCCTTTAAAGACCCTCGTAATATCACGGCTCTGAATAATTTCTCTCTCTAATAATACATTTTACCTCGAATTTCCACACATCAAATGTAGTTTCCCCATAATTTCTTATCACCAGAATATGTAGGTATCCTCGGACGATGCCCGATTCGTAGATGTGACCATGCTAAATGAAGCCCACTTTATCTGCCTACTAGGGATAGCTAGGTTTATTTTCCTAAGATCAAGATCGGGAGGTGGTGGGAAGTCATCTTTTCCTGTTTAACTACCTTTATATGTGAACTATATTTCCTTACAATATTTATACTCAGTATGTCCGTTTAGATATTTGATATTTGATCATTTTCTGTATATCCCCCTGTTTAAAACCTTTGGTATTCAATAATGACTCTCCGCCGCTCGCCATAATACAAATATTTATGCCTCTGCTGGTGGACCCTAGGTCCTCGAGGGTGTTCGCCAACCCAGTCGTCAGACTTGTCTGACATGATTATTCATTGATTTGTTACAGAAATTATCAGTATTTAGCAAAATTCAAAAATAATAGAAATACTAAGGGTTCATACCTTGTATTGGACATGGTAGATCTCCTTAGCTGAAATTTGGCTGCCTATTTCGGTATTTTTGGTTGAGTACTTCTTATTTAATATAAGTTTGGTTTTTGGTCTTCCAAATGTTTCGGTTTTAATGCTGCTGATGAGAAGTAACTCCTTGAAATGCGTCGTATACAGGATAGTATAAATTTATCATATCTAATATTAGTATCTTTGGATTGTTATTTTGAAACTCCTGGGATGATGCCTCTGCTGGTGGACCCTAGGTCCCCGGGGGTATTCGCCAACCCAGTCGTCAGACTTGTCTGACATGATTATTCATTGATTTGTTACAGAAATTATCAGTATTTAGCAAAATTCAAAAATAATGGAAATACTAAGGGTTCATTACCTGTATTGGACATGGTAGACCCCCTTAGCTGAAATTTGGCTGCCTATTTCGGTATTTTTGGTTGAGTACTTCTTATTTAATATAAGTTTGGTTTTTGGTCTTCCAAATGTTTCGGTTTTAATGCTGCTGATGAGAGGTAACTCCTTGAAATGCGTCGTATACAGCATAGTATAAATTTATCATATCTAATATTAGTATCTTTGGATTGTTATTTTATTAACACGGACATAACAAAGGAATGAATGAATAATGAAAATGAATGATGATATGAACTTAACTGCATAAATCTGTCAAGATTAACGTTGAAAGTAAAGTGCAAAAATTAGACTTCAAGGACATGCTTTCAGTAATGCAAGTTCATCATTTCGCTGGAAAAGATACATATAAAATTATTATCAAGAAAAGTAAGTATTCACTTTTAAAGCTTACTAACAATTATCAAATCCCTACAAAATACAATTTTAAACTAGATTTAATTACAATTTATACAAACAAATGAGATTAAAATCAAATAAAAATTTCAATAAATTTAGTTTCTTTGTGTAGCTTGTCCTCACACGGAAAATTCCATTAACATTTTCACAGCTAGTCTAATTCAAGTACTATAATACTACGACGAGTAAGTTTACAGTTTAAATGACAGGTATCCGCCTCCATAAGAAAAGTATTACTCCTGTTAACTAACCTATATACACATTTACACACAGCTGCTTTTCAACGGCTTTTAACTACAATCGCTATCTCACATTATTAAGGTTCGAAAATCGGGCGAAATAAAGCACTACTTATTTATAATTTTAATTTAATTTTTTTTCTTGAGGACTATTTTGTTCGATCGAAGATCAAGTTTACGTGCGGCACACATTTTGTAGTAAAAATATTGCAAAATATAGGGCAAAAATAACAATTTTTACAAAATTTTAGGAGCGGGTGAACAATGTTTACATTTATTTTCTTGAAAAATGAAGAATTTGAAGCGAATTTTTCAGCATTTTTGCAAATTTTTTTTTCAAATTTATATAGTCAAGAAATCGGGGTGGCGAAATCCAATGAACTAAAAATCAATTTGGTGTGGCCTTAACATTTCAAATAACTGGCTGTAATGTCCACTGAAATAACTCACAACATTTTATTCAGGTATCACATATGGGCGGTGTTGCTCAAGTATGTCAGTTATTTTATTAAAGCTTAATGTTTGTTTATTTTGTATAGTTGGGGTTTAACGCCGTTTTCAGAACATTTGGCTATTTCGCGGCGGCCAGTTTTTATTAGTGGAGGAAGCCGGAGTACCCGGAGGGAACCACCGACCTTCGGTAGGAAAATTGGCAATCCTTGTCAATTAAGATCGGAGTCGAACACACCCCGCCACAGGTGAGATTCGAACTCACAACCCCAGAGTTGACAGGCTAGTGATCATTAGTAGTCATCACGAACTACCTAGACCACTCGGCCACCGAGGCCCCTTAAAGCTTAATGTTTCTAGATAGTAATGACGAACACACCGTAGTTAAATTTCTCGCTGTGCCCAAAACAAAACTGTCGTTGAACCACAACAATGTAAATCATCGCTGAATAACAAAACTAATGGTGACAAGATGGTCCTTGGGGCAAAAAATACTAAGTTGTTAACAGCATTCATTGTATACGTAGTCTAGAAATTCAAACTGTACAGGAATTACAGATAGCTGAAAGACCTACCCATCTTGGCGTGGCCTCCAGATTTGTCGCATACTATTTTAGAAACTGAATGGCGTAGAAAATAAATGATTAAGCCCGTAAATATTCATTCTGCAAATTAAATATAAACATGTAATTCCCTACTTGCAGAGCTCGGGATGCATACGTATTTTATCATATTTTGACAGAGTTATTGTTCTTCACAGCAGGTGTGATTTCGAGGTCACCCGTGGCATTTCTACAGAATTGAAAGAAAAAGATCGAGGAGTTCAAACGAAAAACGGAATTCCTTAAAAACAATATTAACTGTGCAATCGAGGACTTAGGGCTTTTCCATTTTTTTCACTGGTATGACATTGAAAATTTTCAAATGTATCCCAACTACATAAAATTGACAGTACATCCTATATAATGAGGAATTCCCTTCACCTTTCGGGGTTTTCTGATTTATCATTCGGATTGAAAGATAAATCGGCATGTTCCTAGTAAGACACTTGCTGTAAAGAACGACAACTTTTGGCGGGATAGTCAACCGCAAGTAGGGAATAGTATGTGTGAAAAAAAATGGTACGTTATAAATAGAATATCAAACGCATTCATATTACATAATATGAAAGTGTAAGTAATCAAATTTAAACCATCCTGCAGATTGCTTAATGGTATACGCCAAAGCTATTAACCCACCATGCGCAAGTATCAATATGAAATAACTTTAATTTTAAAATAATTATTAATAGCGCGGTAAATTTGTTCGTATATACCAAGGTGTGCTCGAGTACGAAATGTGATTAATAAAATATATGATTATGAATGGTTAATGAATACATAAAATACTAACATTACAGAAAAACAAATAACATATTGGCGGTGACATATTATTAGTATGACAGTGCAGTAGAAAATGAGTCTCGGATTCCACAAATTTTCAAGTGTGACATAGTCTTTGATCTCGAGGAATATTTTTGTATCTACCCGTCTCTTAATGGACAATGATCGCTAGTTCGGAATTTAGTTAAATTCTAACGATTCATTTTTTTTCTTGTAATGAACATCTCCAAGTTTAATCTCGCTCTTCAATTTACCGTATAAATAAAGTTTTAAGCTATCAATGAACCTATAGAAACCATGTACTGATATAATATGAAATTTTCTTTTATAAATATGTTTAATTTTATAACAGGGCTCGTTAGTAATCATATAATCACCGGCGTCTTTTTCTTATTCTTTAAAAAGATTAAATGCTAAAGTAAAAAGAGATTAAAAAAATACAGACTCGTACATGCTGCGAGGTACATGTAAGTTGCAAAGATCAGTAATCACTTCCATGCCTGCCCCGTCTCCCAAGTTATATCGGAGTGTTTCTCCCTAAAAAAATACAAACAGAATTCAGCTCTTTAAAGGATCGCATCATTTTTGGAAATAACAGTATACTGAACAGATACATGTATATCATCTTTTAAATGATATTCGGTGTAATTAAACTGATATATCATGTTGGGAGGGGTATTTGCGAATAATACCAGTCGAGAGATGAACAATTTCCTTTGAGTCTCTCGACTGGTATTTTTCGCAAATACCCAACCACAAATGATACATGTATGTCTGTTTAATTACACCGAATATCATTTAGAAGAGTGGCTATATAATTATACCATTTGTTTGCTGTTTTCAGGAATTTTTCAGCCGTGTTGTCGTCTGACATTTTTACTTTTACATCGGAACACTTCCGGGTTTCAAAATTACGTTACTTTGAAGGCTGAAGTCAAAACTGTGCGAATGAATTTGGCGGGAAGAGGCACGCGGGGGTATAAAAAGCATATACGTTTTGGCAAAAAAAAACGGCACATCGGGAAAAGAAGGAATATTTTTAAGGCATATACCCCGGCAGCTATAAAAATGAACGAAATATTGAAAATACATTAAAAATATACTTGCTTTCAACCAATCAGAATCAAGGATTATAATATAAGGTGTAATTATATTTAAAATAAAATTCAAAAATTAAAAATTAAATAAATCAAACTTTTCAGTTTGCATACAAAATTATTTGTCGATATATCACCTAAAAATATTTTACATTTCTTTAAATTAATTTAATAATTTAGAATTATTTTTAAAAATGACAATTTCCGACAATACAGGCTAACTTCATAGACATTGTTTATAAAATGTATTTGGCAGCAAAATAATTGTAATAGATGACATTTCTGAGAAAATAATTTAAAAACTTTAAAATAAATAAATAAATAAATAAATTAATTAATTAATTAATTAATTAAATAAATAAATAAATAAATAAATAAATAAATAAATAAATAAATAAATTAAATAAATTTAAGAAAAACTCAACAGAACCAAAGACATAATACTAATAAAAAAAAATAAATCAGATCTTAAAAAAATCTTTAATGACTAAAAATGTTCTAAATACTGATTTATTTAACTTTATAGTAGGTCGGAAAATGAAGTGCATAATTATAAATCAATAATTAAGTGGACTTAATGGAAACATTGTACACACTTTCTGACCTTTATTTGGATACCTTATAATATTGTAAACAGGCAGTGTTACCTGTAGTGACAATCACAAAACAATAAAAAAACAATATTTCAAAGTATCCAACAGACTTTATGTCCCTAGTATAAAACATAATGTTTTTATGACAGCGGTTTGTACTGATTTAAATCATATTTTACAGGCATTATTGAGATATCTTCAACAGCAAAATGAATGATCTGAAATCAATTTATAAGTAATAGTAAAGGTCAATAAATTCCTTTTTTTCTCTCTTTTTCACCAAAAAGAGACTATATTTTAATTGTTCCCTTCTCATTTTGACAGCAGTTCAGATGATAATAAAAATATTTTAAAGGCATTGTTGAAATATCTTCTCCACAAAAATACAGGGATGGATCTAGTAAGGGGCTATGAATTCACTTTTGTCCTCTTTGTCAACAAACAGCTAGGGAAATTTTAATGCCTCCGCCGCTAGGCGAAGGTGGCATTATGGTTTACCCTTGTCCGTCTGTTCAACCAAATGTTATTAAACTTATACACAATGCGTATTACCACCCAGCACAGATCAGTTCGAATTCTCAAGTTATGTCCCTTCCTATACGGTAAAATTACCGAATGTGTCATTCCCGCACTCTAACTTTATCTTACCTCAACCAAAAGGTATGAAACCTAAATACAATGCATATTACCAAGTTCGAATTTGGGTGGCGTCGCTTTTATCGTTCTTGAGTTATGTCCCTTTATAAATTGTGTAATTGCCAATTTTGCTGTTTTCTTGCACTCTTACTTTACTTTGCCTCAACTAAATGTAATGAAACTTACATACAATGCTTATTACCACCAAACACTGATCAGGGTTTCCGGAAAACATTTGTGCTCATTGTAAAAGGGTACATGTATACAGAACCCAATTAAACCAGCTGGAAGTAGAGATATAAGTTTAGTTGAGCGAGATATTCAATTCCAATCGTTTTAGCGTTTAGTTTTATTGTCAGGGGTAAAAGTACAATTTCAGCATTGAATTTTAAAATAGGGAATGAATACGCTATGGGCCATAAATTTAACTGGAGGTCTGTGTTTGACAAAGAACCTCATGACAAGATTTAAGATATTGTCTGAATACTTATTCCCAAATCTGTAAAACTTCGTAACAGTGTATACAGTATGCATTATTTGATCCTCTTAAAGACCTCTCCCATCAGTCATGCTAGTCTCAACCGTTTTAACACTGGACCTGTAAATGTGCTTTAAAATCTGATTGTCTTCTACATTTGGCATCTTGCTTTTCTGTTTAACATTAGGTGATGCTTTTTTCGGAATAAGATGTAATATCTCAGCCCACAAACCAACCAATTTTGGTTGATAAAGGAAGTAATGGGGAAAATTTGCTCATGTAATACATATCTGAGGTCAATTGTATTTGACTCCGCCCTAACAAGATTTGAAGGACATACTTAGGCTTTAATCAATTTCTTTCGTGTCTATTAAAGACTACTTTCAACGATTTATTTCTTAAATGTGAAAGTTCAGTAGAACACTCCAGATTTGATAACTTTTACCACAAAAGGAAACAACGATTATACCTGCTCATAAATATTCATAAATTAAAAGGAGCTAGTTTGCTTTATTGTACACATTTGCATTTTATACATGGGCCCCAGTTAAATAAACAAACAAAAAATTCAATAATTTGTGTCTTTAATTTTAATAACCATAATAAATGGCTTACGTTTCAGGGTTTAAAATTTGATTTTGGTAACTATAAATGACTTTCTAGACGGATATCAAACAGTTGAACAAAAACCTATTTTATGTATAAAATTACTTTATGCAGTAAACTCCATTTCATGATTGTTTTGATTAAAACATTACTAATCTGTTCATTAAATTTGTTTTTCCTATGGCAAGTAAACGTTTTAGTTGTCAGGTATGTCGTATACAAAAGCTTATTTCGGTCAAAATGAAATGTGAAAAAAATTATAACTCGTGACCGTGGTTTATTAACTCATTAATACATTGTTGTTATGAGTTAATAAAACTTAGCCACCAGTAAATAAATCGTGTCCACGAGTAAGTAAATCGTGGCAACAAGGTATAATATGTTTTCTTGACCATAACTTTTTACCCAAATAGTAGTCCTGGATGATATTATTGTCTGAAAAGTTTTATTTTTTTTTCTAATCTGGGTTATATTAACGTTAAGGAAACATTAAAACTAAAAACTAATTGTCATGACCCACTTTTAATCATGATATCATCATTATGGTGGATTAATGTTTCCTTGTGATGTAATGACAAAAGGCGATTTTATTTAGTTTTCCCCTCCACTCGGAAGAAAAGCCACATTGCTATAAAGATAAAGTTTATAAAAAAAAAAGCTCTTTTAAGCCGGAATGTCAAAATGTGTTTTCATCTACGGAGTATTGTTGTTGTATATACGTAAAAAATGAAAAAAAATCGGTGTTTTAAATGTATGAATCAAATGGGAAATCACTTTAATACCTCAGTGAAGTCTGAATAAATGTGCCAGGTCCAAATAAACTTTTGTGGATAAACTTTGGTTCTGGGTTGGATCTCATTCAAGACTTTATTTTCATGTAAGTATTTACTGACTAACGGTTTGAGTAAACCATAGACAGTCTGTAGTTCTATGTTTTTTTAACCAAACTGATGATAACTGTACTTCAACCAAGACGGCTTATCATCATTTGCTTAAAATTCTTTCGTTCTGAAATAACGTGGTCAGGTCTGTAGTAGTTACTCTTAAGATTACCTACATATGGTTTCTGTCAGAACTTTAACAGAACACAATATCTGGAAAATTAGGTTTTAGTTCAACTAGATCTCGTCAGAATCTAACTGACCCCTGTAGTTAATTTTGGCAGAAATAGTCCTTCTTTAGAATTGCAGAAAATAATTCCTCATATATACCAGTGAAGGTAATATATCTACAATCAAAACTGCACCCAATCATCCCGACATCATTTAAGATACATACAGAAGTTAGAGTGTGCCTTGAAGATCTTCATTCTTCTATTCTCGGTGGGATAGTACATAATATTTTTAACCACGTCCCGGGAATTCCAATCTAATTAAAAACCGATCTCTCATCGCTCCCGTTTTCTGATATGTCGCGTGGGAGATCTAACGAAACCCGCTTTGAGGTCACATGTGAGTGACCTCGTAGGTGTGTCCTGTTCGACCAATGAAATTGCGGCTTCGGCGATCTTGAAAGTTGATCGTGTGGTAAAGGGATGTAACTCATTTTATTAACGAAGAAATCGTCAGTCCCCAGAATTCATTCGGATCTTCTTTAACGATTAGATCCCACCCGAGGTTACGAAATGAATTATTTACTTCCGTTTTTTTGTGAAGCATATTTTTTAATTTTAACCTGGTCTTGCTATCTTGTGTCGACATGTAAAATAAGCCTCAACTGTTTTTAAATCCATATTGGATGTGCTCCTCATTAGTAGGAGGAAGTTACCAAATGAAATGCAAGTGTTAACGTATAGTATAAAACAATCGCTATGAAAGGAAAACTTTTTTGATTGGCTTATTGATAGGAAGTCAACTCATTTGCATATCATTATAAATTCATAAGTTCCAGTTCACTCACATGTGACCTCAAAGCGGGTTTCGTTAGATCTCCCACGCGACATATCAGAAAACGGGAGCGATGAGAGATCGGTTCTTAATTAGATTGCGGGAATTCCCGCCGTTTTTTCTATAGTTATTGGAAAGATAAACTAGATAAGTCCCGAAATGACATCCATAGCATAGCAACGAGATTTTTGTCGAAAATCATAGGAGAAACAGATTCTCCTTCAATTTACTAGTGCGTTATGGAATTTCTCCACCCTCAATAGTTAATTTTCAGATTTTAACACGCTCGCTAAAGGCGCTAAAGGCTCGCGTGTTGAAAATCGAACATTTAACTATGTCGGGTGGAGAAATTCCATAACTCACTCGTACCTGAAGGGGAATCTATATTTATTACATTGAGTGTGGTGAAATACCGGAATTTCAGAGTGAACTCAAATTCGATAATTCACCTAGTGAAATATCAAGTCATATTTCACTCTAGGAAGTGACGTAACAATAGCTGTCACCAATTGCTATATATACAAACGTCGACGCGTAGTCACATTAAAACATAAGCCCTTGTATTTTCTCATTAAATCTTATGAATGCATGTACATTGAATATGTCAATGTAATAAACAGTATAACTAATCTCGAAATTTTAATACAAAATGTCTACAACTTGTGACCGAAAAACACTAAAACAGTAAGGTGCAGACGTTACCTCTCACCAAGTTAACTTAGAAGAGCTCCACTGACTGCTCTATGTTAACATAGAGAAGTTCTGCTGACTTTAGAACAGAATCATGACCGATTCTGACTTCTCTAAGCTGTCATGGTCAAGAACACCTCTAACCTGTCATGGTCAAGAACAGCTCTAACCAGTCATGGTCTAGAACAGTTCTATAACATTGTTAAAGAATTTATCATGTTATCCACCCATTCATCGTATCACTGACATGACATTTTTTTGGTTTTAAATTTAAATTTTATTAGTATTCTTTTTTTTTTTTTTAATTTAATTTTTGTTTCTTTTGTTTCTTTTTTTTTTTATAAATGTTAGTTTTATTTTATTTTAATTTTTTTTATTTTTAATTCTTTTTTTTTAATTTTAAATCTAATTTTTCATTTTTCTTTTTATTTTCTTTGAATTTTATTATTATTATTTTTCTCAAGATCTTTTCTTCTTGAGTAAGTAGTTATAAAAAAAAGGGCGATGATGGGTTCTATAATGATTATATCACAATTGATGAAATGAAGCGATAGCCTACTACTTGCCACTGGACGTTAAACAATAACTCAACCATGCCTACAAATTGGTAAAATGACATACAATGTACAAGTTCCGTTTCTGCTAGTACAAGCGTTTCATTGTTATATGTTGAAATAATAAGAATAAAATGAAAGAATCGCATTGTCAATTTTATTACACGTTTTTGACAATAGAACAAGCTAGATTATAAACTTTATTTTTAAACATGACAACAAAATGTTAACAAATCTAACAATCTTTTCTTTCAGTTGTTCAAGAAAAGAAATCCTTCGGTCTCTGATCCATTATCTACCTGGTACAACCATACACGTTGTGTGCTTTCTTCCTTAATTTAAAACAATCAAACGGATCAGTTTTGTAATAAAAGAAAAACGATCACATTTTAAAAATGTTTAATAGGTCACGATAACACCATTAATGACATTTTCCGTAACGATCGTTAAAGCTTGGATATTCCAAATTTACCTATCCCTATTCTAATTGTGGGAATTAAC
Organism: Mytilisepta virgata; assembly: GCA_028015205.1. Classification (NCBI taxonomy): domain Eukaryota; kingdom Metazoa; phylum Mollusca; class Bivalvia; order Mytilida; family Mytilidae; genus Mytilisepta; species Mytilisepta virgata. The sequence continues at coordinate 33,698,493 of CM051512.1, forward strand.
TGAATGGACAAATACCAAATGAATACTTCTTTTATCATAATAAACGTTAGGTCATCTCGGTCAATAAATCTGAATGGACAAATATTTCTTTAATTTGGTCTTAGTAAAAACTATGTCAATTTATTCAATAAGAAGTGTATCAAATATCAACTGAAATTGTACTGACGTCAGTTAAAATATTTAGTTTTTCTCAACAATTAATAAAAAGATATATACCCATATATAAAAATAATTGTAAGCCTTGACCTCGTTAATTAATAGACACATGTTAGACGGGTGAATGAATGTTGTATTGGGGAAAAGGTGGGCGGGGGGGGGGGGGGGGTAGGGGGTAAGATACGATGTTGGAGAAAAAGGGAAAAGGGGGTGGGGGCGTTGGTAGGTAAATACAGGAAGGCCAAATAACAAATATTCAAATAGTTTATTGATGTAAAACCATATATGTTGCCGAGCATCAAGTACAATATGATACAAATTTAAAAAGAAAAACAGAACAAAACAAAAACAAAATAAAACAATCTCCTAATCCCCCCCCCCCTTTCCCTTCCTAATTGGTTGCTAAGTCCATGAAGTCCAGTCTACCATGTTTAACGCATATACGTAAACCTGTTGAACGATATATTTTGTATTTTGGCTGACCATACTGTAATAATAAATGTTTAAAATGACCCAATATTAACAAAATTTTATGCATTTGGCACAAATATCTGCTTTGGGGAGGGTGAAAAAAATTCGCTTAATAAATATTCAAAACCTTTCTTTATCTGATGTTTATAATTGTAGTTTTGTTGTTTCTAAAAATAAATTTATTCCTTTACAACTTACCAAGGTCAAGTAAATCGGAAGACCATGGCGTGATCTTTAATAAACCATTGAATATACAAAATCATGATGATATGAGTCCAATGAATTTCTATATAGTATGCTTGGAAGGGACTAGAATTCATCGACTTTTGACTGCTAAATGTGAGTTCAGAATTTTTTTATTCCGCTGATGAAATTTACTTTACTACTTGACAATATACTATTTTTATTATTAATGACCGTATTCTGGTGTACGACCCTTAGCTACATCAATGTTATGGCTTCATAAGGATTTTGAATGTACTTAAAATGCATTTAGATAAATAAAAAAAAATCACATTAAAAATCATTGATCTTCATATCCCCCCCCCCAAAAAAAAAACAAAAACAAAAAAACAATAAAATCAATCAATCAATTAATCAATAAAAACCAATCAATCATTATCCATGTTCACTCGAAAATAAGAAGGAGTTATACCTAGAATATCATATACCATTTGTCACTTCACTTCACCGCTGCTCGGGGGGGGGGGGGGGGGGGGGGGGGGGGGGGGTTGTGCTGGGACTAGTATATCTACTATATTAGTTTCGGGGGGGGGGGTCTTATATCCAGTTGAAATAAAACAAGATATATTGAAGTAGAAATCATATACATCCTTTTTACCTGAACTTAAATTAAACTCGTTGCCCCCTTAATTATTGTACAGTTGTTCCCCTATAGCATACACCCTGCCCCAACCTCTCGGATCCCAAAGGTGAGAAAATATGCACATCCTGAGTGCACATCAAAGCCATGTTGAGTAGGTTCAATATCTGTGTCGAATGGAATATTTTTGCGCACCACGTGACAGTGTTTGTAAATAACAATTTATGTGTAATTACATATATAAATGTTGCTAGGTAAATAACACGTGTCCTGTAACATGTGTATACATCAGCCCGGTTGCCAAGCCCATACCGGAAATATCTGTATTATTTTGTAATCTTGTTGGTATAGAAAAACCTTTAATTTTGAAATACGCATTATTTATAAAACTGGTGACTCGCTTGAAATTATTGAATATCAGTTTAAGATTTTAAATAACACAACAAACGCATTTCTTTGAGCTTTTCTATTATGTAGGAATATCATCCGATTTTAAGGTAATATTAATTACATGACATTTATTTAGGATTATTTTGAATTTTTATTCATTTATAAATTTATTTAATTTTGTATGAAAAACATATTTCATTGACTTTAACCTATAATTTTGCCAGCAGCTTAAAAAAATACAAGTTCAGAAAAAAAAAGGCGAGCACAATTTTAAAATCATTTTGAATATGTCCAGGCAATCAGCTCCTCTCGTTATGTTCATCGATTGTAAGGGATGAGAGGATTGAGTATTTCAAAATACGTCGAGGTTTTTCTAACAAAAAAATTACAAAATAATACAGATATATCCGGAATGGCTCTTTTCTAAACAAAATTATAATATATTCAAATTACTTTACTGTCATTAAACATAAAGTTTGTGACAAAAACAGATTAACAAAAACACAATAATGAACATTACAAAAACTTCAAACAACAGATGAAGTTATTTTCATTTGTCTTTGTTAAGGAACGATGCGAGGGAAAGTGGATGAAGAGGGGTGATCATGAAAATAGGAATCTTTCTTGGGTTCATTACGTTTATTCATTTTCTCATTAAATTATTGCATGATTTCACAAAATACCTGTATCCTTACATTAAATTTTCCAGCAGTAAATTAAACCTTTATTGCACAAAGGTAATATTGAATTGTTCGAAAACCTCATACATCCATGTGCGCAAACGAAAATATCCAAAATGTGCGCAAACATGTTTCTCTCATTACTTGACCCGTGTCTTGAGGCAAAATTTTAACATTTGGACCAAAAATTTCAAAGCCTTTATATATTTCCCACAAATAAATTTTGCTGTCCCGTTTTTTATCATTGAAATATATATTTTTTCTTTTTTTTCAAAACCTTTATTCATGTTATTAGGCATTTGGTTTATTGTATAGCATATATATATATATATATATATATATATATATATATATATATGTGTGTGTCATTGTTACAAATAATACAGTTATTGTTTAAAAAAGAAAATGGAGAACTTCCAGTAATTTTAAACAATCCGAAGACATATATGTTAAATTTGTGTATATATTATTATGGAAATCGCGTTGCCTTTGTAGTTATATCAAATACTAATTGTTTTTGATTAAAATTAATTTAATTAATGAGTGAATGTAAATACCAGTTGCAAACCTGTTATTTTCCTAGTAAAAATAAAAGTTTTAATTTTTTTTAAAAAGAAATAAGAAAAAAAAACAACGAAGTTTGATTATTTAAGGGGAGAAAAAGAACTTGTGTTAACGTTATTCTAGAATATCAGCATGGCAGAAATCTTTACTCTATCCATTATTTCCACCCTAAATAAGAAATCAATAATAAGAAATAATTACAGCACTATAAAAAAAATCGTCCAATTTTGATATGTAATCTTATCTTCTAAGCATATAAAGTGTGAACAGGTTATCCCTTTTAATTTACATTGAAAAATTATTTTCTTTAAAAACTGCATATAAAGAAATTATTATCAGATGGTAATAAACCCCTCGTGACAATAATGTTTAGCAATGACATAGCAACCAAAATGGGTTTTTCCAATTCCTTGAATGTCCCTAAAATTTTCCTCGTATAAATGAAGTTTTATACAAAGCCGACGCTAGGGAGCCCCCGTTTAACAAATTTTCGTATGAATACGATTAGTCGTAGGTGCGGTGTGATTTTTTGTTGTTTAGTGACTATGTTCTATTGACGTCACGGAACCAGTTCCGGTCGTAGTCGTACGCAAGTTTATAAAACAGGGACCTGTTCACTTTACTAAACGGATTTCCCAAGGTTAATATCCGGTTATAAGTTTTGTGATGAATGATAATGCGGTTTTCTTGCAACTTCTTTAATTTTCTCGTGTGCATCCGTCTTTCACATTGTCAAGGTCAACACTGTACATAGTTTTTCATTTTTACATGTGTTATGAACGAAACATCTAATTGTTTTTATTTTGGGTGAGAAAGGAGGCGGGGGGGGGGGGGGGGGGGGGCAAGGGTGGATTCGGAAAAAAGGCAGGCTTCCAGATTTTACTTTAAAAAGTCAGATCTAAGATGTGGTGAAAAAAGGAAGGATTGAATAAATTAAATGTTACACAGTATTGCATCTTAATTTTACCTAACAGAAGATATCACACATTTGTCTGATATTTGCAATGTATTATTTTTATGCAAAAAACTTATTTTTTGCAAAAATCTTGAAATCGACATCCCAAGATATAGCACAATTTCCAACATAAATTTCAAAATTGTAATTCCTACCAATATTTGATGCTTAATCATCACTTTTATCCTAAAATGTACGTTGTGAATTTTAAAATTTTAACATTTTTATATTATTTTAAAATATTTCATTTTGACCCCATTGTAACGGTGTTCATAATTTAACGTTTTCCAAAAAATGCCTAAATTGCAAAAACAGTTTGATTGTACTTTGAAAATTAACTGACTATCTCTATATAAATGATGTATATCAATTGTCATTAAAAACATGTTAGGCCACACCAAATTGATCTTTAGTTCTTCGCCGTTCGAATTTTTGGACTATTCTAATTTTAAGAATTTTTTTTTGCCGCTTCATTTTGCAAAAAATGCTACAAATTGGCCCCAAATTCTTCATTTTATAAGAAATTAAAAATAAAATTGTTCGACCGATCCTTAAATGTTTTTAGCTCACCTGGCTAAAAGCCAGGGTGAGCTTTTGCCATCACTTTGCGTCCGTCGTCCGTCCGTCCATCGTCCGTCGTCCGTCCGTCGTCCGTCCGTCCGTTAACTTTTCACATTTCAATCTTCTCCTCTGAAACCACTGGGCCAAATGGAATTAAATTTGGCAGGAAGCATCTATGTAAGGTCCTTTATAAAGTTTGCTCATTTCGTCCCGATCGGACAACAAACATGGCCACCATGGGCAATTGTTGTTTCTGATTGGCTGAGTTTTTAAAAATCTTCTCCTCTGAAACTGCATGGCCAAATGGAACAAAACTTGACAGGAAGCATATATGGGAGGTCCTTTATAAAGTTTCCTCATTTCGTCCCGATCGGACTACAAATATGGCTGCAATGGGCAATTCTTGTTTCTGATTGGCTGATATAAAAAAATCTTATCCTCTGAAATCACTTGGCCAAATGGAACGAAACTTGACAGAAAGCATCTATGGGAGGTTCTTTAAAAATTTTCCTCATTTCCTCCCGATCGGGCAACAAACATGGACTACAAATATGGCTGCAATGGGCAATTCTTGTTTCTGATTGGCTGATATAAAAAAATCTTGTCCTCTGAAATCGCTTGGCCAAATGGAACGAAACTTGACAGGAAGCATCTATGGGAGGTTCTTTACAAATTTTCCTCATTTCCTCCCGATCGGGCAACAAACATGGCCGTCATGGGCAATTCTTGTTTCTCATTGGTTGATTAAAAAAATTTTTTTTTTCTCTAGAACTGCTTGGCCAAATGGAACCAAACTTGACAGGAAGCATCTATGTAAGGTCCTTTATAAAGTTTCCTCATTTCGTCCCAATTGAGCAACAAACATGGCCTCCATGGGCAATTCTTGTTTCTGATTGGCTGATTTAAAAAAAAATCTTCTCTTAAACTGCTGGATCAAATGAAACCAAACTTCACAGAAAGCATCTTTGGAGGGTCCTCTATAAAATTTGCTGATTTTGTTCCGATCGGACAACAAACATGGCTGCCATGGGCAATTCTTGTTTCTGATTGGCTGATATTAAAAAACCTTCTCCTCTGAAACCGCTTGGCCAAATCGAACCAAACTTTACAGGAAAGATCTATGGATGGTCCTTCACAAAATTTTCTCATTTTGTCCTGATCGGAAAAGAAACATGACCGCCATGGTCAATTCGTGTTTCTGATTGGCTGATTAAAAATTTCTGTTTTACTCTCAAATTGGTTTGCCAAATAAAACTAAACAACAGGAAGCATCTATGGGAGGTCCCTTATGAAAATTTCTCATTTTGTCCTGATCAGATAGCAAACATGGCTGCCATGGGCAATTTTTGTTTCTGATTGGCTGATTTTTAAAAATCTTGTCCTCTGAAACTTCATTGCCAAATGTAACCAAACTTTACAGGAAGCATATATGGAAGATCCTTTAAAAAACAAATATCAGGTTCAATTTGACAGACTTTGGCAGGTGAGCGATAACAGGCTCTTAAGAGCCTCTGGTTACATTTGTGATATTTTTCCCGTTTTTTGCAAGGTCTTAGTAAAAAAACTATATGCCGCATGTAAAGTTGATATTCACCCAAGCAAAACAAGTCACCCCCCCCCCCCCCACCCCCCCAAAAGTTACTTTATTTGATTATTATAGGATTCATTCAAGATCACTGTTGTGTCCCTCTCCCATAAAATCAAACGGGTACTCAATTAGATTGTGTTTTAACGGTATTTATGGTCTATATTAGACTTGCTACGAGTCCCTTCCTTTTTATTTTGTCTCTTGTTTTCTGTTTAGAGACAAAATACTTATGTATTTAGTGATTAACTGCAGAAAGAAGGATACTCTCTGATAGCAACTGTTATATTTAACCAGGAAAGAAATGCAAATAGAAAAGAAAGGGACTTGTAGCAAGTCTAGGTCTGTATTTTTGTTTAATAGGTCTAAAACAGTCATTTTGCATAAGATTCACATGAAAATGGCGGGGCAAATTTCTAATATTAGCTTAACATTTCTCGGTCAGACTGAAGATACAAAAACAGAGATTAATTCTTATTTGGGACGTAAAAATAATTTTAGTTTATCAGCAAAATTGTTGATATGCATGTACAACTTAATAAAAACAGATAAACTATATATATATATATATATATATATATAAATTTTGAGCTACATTGAAGGTTTCCATCTCTCTGTTTAAACTATTAAGATAAAATTAAATACATGCTAAAACAATTACCAATCAAATCAAATTTGATTGTCATATAGATAAAGTGACGGTTTGTGACAAATAAAACACGTGTATTCAATGAACAAAAATGTATATCAGATAAAAAAATTGAGAGCGAGTCTCTTGTCCTCAATTGTATTGATTGTTTATAACAAGGGATCATTTACTTGTACCTGTCTATAAAATACGTAAAAGAGATATTTTAAATTGTAATTGGAGAGAGAGAGAGAGAGAGAGAGATGGTGTATTTAAGATATACATTAATATACAGGCTGATTGTTGACATCCTAGTTTTTGACTGTAAGTTGAAATACAAATTTGAATTTATCAAACATAATCTTTTAATTGGGTAACTCTTTGTCAGGGTTTAAAAAGACAAAAAGTTAAACAATTTCGCATTGGTAACCTAGGAGTCCACAGGTATTTAAATTCATTTGCATATGAGTTTTTTTTTATTCGGTCGGAACGCCGTGATCACCTGATTTAAAATGACACCCGATCGATTTCATAAACGTCACACCAGTATATTTTAAAATAAAGCTGTTTTAAAGTGCTGACAGAATTGGAAATTTAGTATTGTCTGGAATTTATTGTTAAAACGAGGAACATCCATATTGCAAAAACTACAGTTGAACACTTGGGTTTATTTTAAATTTGTGTGAAAGTCTGAAAAGGTAAGGTTCAGTATATAGGACGATTATATATCAGTTGTTTAGCTGTAAGAAGGTCAGAGAGAAAATGTTTAAGGTGTAATATGCATTTTTCACCCGGAAGAAATGTGCGTAATAATTTTACAAACGTTTTACGTCTGTGAGTATTTTGCTAAACTTTGTGTAGGCCTATGCTGCGTCCATTAAAACTTCAGGGGTATTCCCCTTTCTTTATTGGGCCAAGGTAGCGATTTTGAATCCTGGATTTGATTTCGGTGCGAGAGTGTGCACAATATTTTTTAATATACCATACTGCGATATCTGGTGAAATTTAGTCCTGGCCCAATAGTCAAATAAATGAGATGGGATGTACAAATCTGAAGTTAAAATACCCCATTTTAAAACAGTAGTCGTTTTATAATTTACACCCTAGATGTCTCATTCAAAAATATTTTCATTTTAAATCTGTTACAATATTATACATTTTTCTGTGACAAACGAAATAAATTTTAGGTAAAATTAACTTAAAGCATGAGACTTAACCCCATTGCTTGTTTTTCGTCTTGTGTTTGAATACTTGACCCTTTTGTTTGAAATATGCAAATAAAGTTATTATTATTATTATCATTTAATAAGGGGTTTGACAAGGAAGGAATATGAAAATAAACCAGGTCTTCAAACTTTGGTATAAAATTATGTGTTAAAAAAAATCAAAGATTTTTTAATATAGGAAATCGAACAGATACACCTATTAAAATATTTCGAGTGCATGCAATCGCTGTTATAACCACATCTAATAGATGCATCGATAAATATTCCTGCAATATTTCCATGTATCGATGCAAATGGAATGACATAAATTCTTTCAAGCAGTTTGCAAGATAGAACATGAAATATTGAAATTCAACAGTCTGTTGATTTCAGAGTTTTAGAAGCATTTCTACAGCTCATGTCTTCGATATGTTTTCGACACCAAGTCGCATGAAATTTTTAAGCGTGATTCTACAGTTTCAATTGAATTAATTAGGACGCAACTGTCAGATTTTTATGTGGAGAACAATTCATTTATCTTTGAGCCCGGATAATTTTTAGCAGTTTCCGTGAGCCTGGGTTTATTATTTGGGGAATTCGCAAATTTTTGTCTATTTCAATATACAATTGTATTCCTGTTAATAATATTCAGTCCTATTTTTTTTATTAATCTTATCCCCCCTAAAATTAGAAGCCTACATTTTTTTTTGCAAATTCCTTTTTTAAAGAAATGTCATATCTAAAAACTCTTTTCCTTTTTATTTAAAAATACAGTATTAGTAAATTTTCATCTACCCATTCAGTTTTTGCCTTGAATAAGATATCTGACACGATGTCATTTTTTATGCCTTCGCCTAAACATTTACTTCAATCGTCAATCTTTTTCTTATTCTTCGTCAACAACATTTCTTTTTCTCGTTCACAGCATTTATTTTTCCCTCTCTTTTAGTTTTTAGGAAGACCCAGACACCGAATTCCTTGAATCAGTTTAAATTAAGTATATAAATACATGTATCTGTATACTTGTGTCGTCATTAGGTTAGCTAATTGTATTTAAACAATTTTGCGATCTTATAGGAATTTCCAAAGGTAATTATATATTTTTTTTAATTGGCCCAGCTTACACAATAAGACACAATGAACATGTTTGTAAAACCTTAGAGGAATATCCACAGGTAATTTTTTTTTTATTTTAATAATTTGTCCAGCTGGACGCAATATATTACCGCGACTTTGTAACTTTTTTATAAGTAGTCCAGATTACAAAGTACATGTAAGTCGCACACAATATACATTAATTAACTCAAAATGTTTCAAAAGTACACAAGTTTACATAATATATATTGCTTTTAAACTTGTCCAGTACAGTGTGTACATGTTTGAACTAAAAATTGTTTCTAAATTCAATAGAAAATATCAGGTAGTTTTATATTTTATAATGTCACGTAATTAACTGAAATTGATCCGGATAAGTAAGTATTATTTGAGCCTTTAATAAGCCATGATAACATGTAAACGTAGAACTATTATTTATGTTTTTATAATAAGATACTTTCATTTACTGTAAACAAAAACCTCTTGCTACAAAACATATTACGGAAAATAATAATATAATTACTGTAAAGAAGCAACAATTTGAATTTATGAAAGACGGAAGGGGTAAAAAATCGATCTTGAATTCTGAAATTCATTTTTTTTTATATTTTTCAAACTATAGACTGTTGTCGGATCCCTTGAGATATTCAGTCCTCCATTTTCTTCGCTACATTTTTTATCATTTCTTTTTTTTCAAGGTTCTGTCATGCTTCTTTATAATAATCATTATTTGAATTTACACCCAGAAGGGTCAGTCAAAATTAGAAACATACATATTACAACACAACATTATATCAAAAATGACATTGCATGGCATTAACTATATTTATAAACATATAACATCAAGTCTGAGAGCATGAATTTGATCGACGTGACCTTTTTTAACTCAATTCTGGTGATTGTTTAATAAAGGTACTAACGGTCGATAAAAGTTCAATTTTCTGATTTAAGATAAATGTAAGTTTTTATATTGATGACAAAGATGAAAAAGATGCTGAACCTGATTCTATTTCCGCATAAAAATTAACTCGTAAAATGTTATTAGTTTGACAATAAAGTAGAAAATGTGACTCATCTTCCACCACATGTCAAGTGGAACAAATTCTTTGGTGGCGAGGGATATTTTTATATCGACCCGTTTCTATAAATTGACAGTGGTCACTCGTTCGGAGTTAAATTTTGACGATTTTTAAAATTTTTCTCGTACCAGATATTCTTCCAAAATCAACTGCTTTTTCCGTAAAAATGATTTGCTTATAAAGTAGTAAATAAATGTAGGAAATTAAGTATTTAGGTTGAAGGCTTGCATTCGGTTTGATAAAAAAAAGAAACAGAAATAAAAATACACATGTAAAAAGTATTACAAAGTATATGGATAATATTTTTAAAAAGAAAAAGAAGAGCCTTGACAAGCATGGACCTCAATTCTAATGAATGTCTTATAGAGTATCATATAGCTGTCAAAAGTTCAGATTCTGGAGTTAAAATTTGTTTAAGGTGGTACCTAACACTACAGGGAGATAACTCTGTAAAATCAGCTAAACGTTTTAATAACGTTGTGTTGTTAATGGAATATTAAGCTTTTCAATGATCAATATTAGTGTTTGTCAAACTGCTATACAATCAGTGTAATTTTTCTGATGAATTGGTTGGTTCAAATGTTTTGAAATTTTAAAATTTTTGTCAATGGGTCAAAGTAAATACTTTGTCAAAATTTTATTAAAATTAAACGAGCCAAATTAATTTTAGTGAAAGTGTTGGGTACCACCTTAAGTTTAAACAGTGTCAATTGTTTAGAAAAACTAGCTTGGTTATTTTTGTCCCCCGCCTCAACGCGACGGATGAACCTAGTGATGGTCTGTATCCGTCTATTCGTTCGTCCGTCCGTCCGTCCGTCTGTCACAGTTATTTCTCAGCGCAACTCCTCTGAGACCGCTGATCGGATTTCGTTCCAATTTTGTAGGATTGTTAGTCATCACATGTACATTTACTTGATCCTATCGCAATTTTAAATAGACAAAGTTTAGGGGAGTTATGGGACTTTAATGCTTTTAGTGCATGTGACACTACAGGAACTCTTTGTGGACGCAAATTTTTATTCGTATTGTACTGCAATTTTTTTTATTATGTGTTGACATCCATACTGTGCCACCATTTCAATAATACACATTTTGTATATCTTGGGGAGGCTTCGACTTTTCTCTGCGACGGGGGACATATGGCTACGTGTAGCAGTCTTGTTAATTCTAGAAAAACAATAAAAGGGCCGTTCTTTTAATACAATATTCCTCTTATTTTTTTAATATTTTTCAACATCAACATCAAACCATTTACAATATAGTCTATGTTAATTCCTCTTGCATAATTGTGTTTTTTTTTTCTAAATCATGAATGTTTTGCCAAAATTTGTTACAATGACTTCAAATACGCGTATCTTATAGAGATTAATAAAATAAAATCCAATAACTTGTTAAATGAAATTAATTAACGAAATTGTTTACAAAGTTCCTCATACGTATGTTTATATAGGGATTATCACAATTAATGTCAATAGAAGTGCGACATACGGTGTTTTAACATGAAAATAAAGAATGTCAATTATTGTGTTAATTAACTCCTGTTAATTGCATTATTTATTCTGATAAAAAGAATTTATGACTAAGAGGAGTCTACTATACGATGAACACGTTTAAAATAGTTTTCCAAGCCAGTTCATGATCCCTTCGCGTCTCTGGCATCACGGCCATCCCATGCCATCAAAAATCACCCTAACGCTATGTGCAAGGAGGGTATATATGTTTTATTTATTTTATACTTTTTTTATTATGTAATTGCTGTAATTTTATATGTCTTGTAATTTCATGCCACTGATGGCCAATTGTGGTTAATAAAGCACATGTATTTTCCTCACGTGGCATGGTACTGTGAAATTCTCTATATAAGAGAAACATGTTTTAATTTATGTTGAATTATCCAGAGTTTAAGAAGTGTGTTATGTTCTCAAAAATGATCTTTGGAATTTCAGAAAATGTGTGGTATTCTTTGCCAAATGATTTTACAATAAAAGAATACGATAGTGACCCGTTAGTTCATTTAAAACCTCATAAAACCTTTGAAACAATATTATTTGAGCAATTAAAACTGATATAGATTTTGGAAATTGTAGAAAAAATCAATAAACCATTGTTTGCTATGAAAACGTACACCCTATTATGAAAAGCAAACCCGCAAAACCGATATAGATTTTCAATTTAATAATTTGACCTAGATTTTTCCTATTATGGCTTATAATCCAAGGTCCAAGTTTTTAAGACACGTGTTTCTTCTAATGTTAATATATAGATTTTACCACGATTATGTTTATAAATAGTTGCTATTTTAAAGTTCTTTATGACGTGTATCACGTATTGATTTCTTAAAACCTCTGTACAAGACCACGCAAATTATATCATATACTTTTATCTGAAGAATAATGGTAGATATGTGTATTTCTTATGTTATCGATTCTAATGACGCAAATTTATATAGCATTAATTATAAATTATGTCATTATGTTGTTTTAAAGACTTTATTAATAATGATTATACCATGGTTCAATCTAGAATTGAAAAAATTCAAACGATTTTGCGTAATTAGAGCAATATGTAGGCCCATTTGTAAATCAAAAACAGTCCCAGAAATATGTACTTTGATTGTACCACCAGTAAAAATACTATCTTGACTTCTTTCCTTATTTCCAACAGGATCACTTAGCTGAATAGCATATTATAAAGGCGTCGTAACCTGTACATTTCTTGAAATCTTTACGTGTTATTGACATAAAGTATTTTTTCCTACCCCCCCCCCCCCCAAAAAAAAAAAAAAAAAAAAAAAAACCAAATAATAAAAATAAAAATAAAAAAAAAATCAAACTTTTATAATTTGTAATGATAGCTACCTCTTTCCACTCCTTCATTATTGCTTTAGCAATTTATCGATGTGCCCTTAAAACCGGTAACGCCAGCAAAACGGCAACAATCTTGATATCCCTGCTATGCCACTATAAACAGGGGTAAACTTGATTGCAATCTGATCCCGATGGATTGTTAAACAAAGCGTACGTTTAATATGCATTAGAAATCGACCGATTCCTCAAATTTCAGTGTCTCTGAAAATATTCTTTACCGATATTTGTAAAAAAAAATTCTGTCCTTCCCATAATCATCCGAGTTGTTTTGTGAAGAGTAAGTCCTATATATCCGAACGCACCATAGTTTACTACTGTTTAAAGAACGTTCACTGCCTAAACAGAAATTGTGAGGTCTTTTCAACTTTACTAGGTGTACAAAGTGCTAAAAATAGCGAACGCTTTGTACATGTTTAATATATGTTTTAATGCAGTTAATTATATGTTGATCTTACATGTATTTCATTTTGCTCTTTCAGATTTTAACAAACGTCATCCATATGATAAGTATCGTAACGCATACCAGGGCTCGGAAACGGAAACAGAAAACATTAACTCCAAAACCAATGACGGACGATGATCCTATCCGGGATGCAACAGCCATAATTGGCTTACTTAAGTCAGACGAGGAAAAATTAGAAGAACATGCTAAAGTGCTTGTGAAAAATCGTAAAAATTATGCTAAAAGTGTTTTCAGCACATACGTAGACGATTGGACGCCTTTTCATGCATTCGCTCTTAAAGGATGTCGTAAACTTTTAAAGTTATCGCTGAAATCTGGAGTCGATGTGAACATGCAGATGGGAAAACCCGAAGGAGTTCCAGGAAAGTGCACAGCCCTCCACTTAGCAGCTCATCGTGGTGACGTCAGCATTATTGATATTTTACTCCAAAATGGTGCCAACATGAACCAATTAGATTCCTCAGACCATACACCGATTTATTATGCATCACGTGCAAGTAATACATTGGCTGTAAAAACATTAAAACGCGCAGGAGCGGACACAAGCCAATGCTGTGAAGATGCAATACCATCGCGAGTGACAAAGTCATCGATGAACCCATTCTCTTTTGTGTTACCGTTTGTTTGCTCAAGTAAACGGCCAACATCTCTCAGCTAGTATTGCCTATCAGTTTATTTTGAGATCGTACATTTCTCCAGAAAAGCCAAAGAGCAATTCAGCATGTTGAATGGGAAACTTTTAATACAATATTTTGTTAGACTGTTTATATATGTATTCTTTTTGTTTTGAATTTTTCGTCTTGGTTGTCGTAAGTTGTGATGCCCAAAATATTTAATGCAGGTTTAAATATTTATTTTTCAAAAATCTGATGGGGAAAGGGGAGGGGGAAGGGTCATCAATACCTGCGTCTCAGCTTTACCAATGTATCAGTGAACTTTGAGCTTTTTAAAATGATTGAGCAGGTCTTTCAAACTATCCTTAGGAGGCCTTATAAAAGAGATAAAAAATTAATCTTTGAAAAATCGTCCTAGCTGACAATACCACTGTATAATAAACCATTTGTACTAGTTCGATTTTTTTCAAAAATATTATATTTACTTGTTTAAACCTAGGATTACAAAATATATACATATTTAAATACTCTGCATTGGTCTGAAATTCTGTTGGTTTAAATTACCTTTTGAATTTCCTGTCATATGTCCTTTTTTTTATTCTTTGCTAAAAACACATATTTTTCATATATATAGTAATTTTATTGCCCTTTTGTTTTCATGGAAGATTTATTTAGTTACTGGGGGGATGGGGAGGGGGAGGGGGGTGATTATAAATCACACTTTTTTCCAGTCAGTTTCAGAGAAAACTAACTTGATTTTGTGCCATAAACGTTGCTGTCCATACAAATACAGATTTCAGTTTGAAATTTTTGTTTGGCTGATCATTTGTTCAAATTTCATTTCGCATCACCAAAACACCGGAATCTCAGGCATATTTTCTGCATTTGTTTGTATTTTTTAAACGACCAATCAGAAATGACAATCACATGATTAATAATTATCATTCGTTGTGAAAGAAGAGTAATTAACACCATTATTTATAATGTTAACACATCACAAAGTAGTTTTTGAGAATGGTAAAATGTGCCATTTTGTTTAACGATCAAACTTTGAAATTAAATTTAAACCGAGTTTTATATACATGTGAGCATGTGAGTGTGTTGGTATGACATTATTTAAGGTATCCGGATCATAATAGTTCATGATCGAAAATTGTATCTCGTTTTGACCGTGAATGGCTGAACCAAACAATTTAAAACTGGGATTTTGTATATATATTTTTCTCAAGCTGAACACACTTTGCTGCTTATATGCAGAGTCTGTAAAAATAAGTTAGTTATATTGACATTTCCGAAGTTTGTCGATAATTACCGAGGTCATTTCAATTGCGTTGTATGGAACATCCGGGAACTTTTGAATAATCACGTTGTCATTTATGGTCCGGATACCTTAAAAAAAATGTGCTACAATTTTATGTTACGATATTTAATATTCCATTTTATTTGTTCCTTAGTCTAATCGTTGTATTAATCTGTTAACGTTTATGTAATAGTTTGTTCCTTATTCTAATCATTTCATTAATGTCTTAACGTTTACATAATAGGAAGAAATACCTTAGACACTTTATAATAATGTAAAGTCCTTGAAAATATTCAAACGCAGAATGTTTTAAATGATTTATTTGTTTTTTATAATTATTATCATTTTTTTTTAATTATTCGAAAGAATAGAAAAAAATTGAATTATGAAAGTTAAGTTCGTTACCTATTTTTTGTTTCAATTTTGATGTCCGTTTTTTTTCTTGATGTAAAGATGTTTTGTTTTTACATCATTTGGGTCTTTTTTTTTGTTGTAAAAAAAGTAATTTACTTGAAAAATGTTCGAAAACGTGTACTTTTGTAAAAAAAAATGCAGAAGTATGCACAATGGATAGTTTATTAATTCAAACGTACAAATTGAAATCCAAAAACTTTTAAATTTTAGATCCAAATTGATTTATTCTAGTTGAAGAATATTTTAAAAATCAGCTAAAATAATGTATGCATAATGGATGCAAATCATACTTGTCTCATCTTCAGCAGGATTGGTATCACAGCGGTTATTGGTGAATTAATTGAACTTTCCAACCAATCATAAAACGTTTTACAAAACTAAATATTATATTACATTATTCTACCATCATGTCTTCCATCTACTTGAATTGTATATGTTAACATCCGATCACTAAAACAAATCTGTGATAAAATTTTGTATGTTATGTTTTGAATATTTAAGAATTTTATATTAAAAGAGAATTTTATATATGCAATATCATGTTGTTATGCTTTAAATCTGATATCGAATATGTCTATTGAAATATACACCAAGTAAAAAAAACAGGATGGAAATTTTAATTGGACAGTCAACAATAAAATACAATTAGAATATATGGGCAAAATAATACCGAAGCGACAAAACAGTGGGAAAAGTCCACAAATTCGAAGTCCAAGGAAAAGACAAAGCCAGGATAACAGAACACAACAAACAAACGTCACAAGGATACATGTACAACTAAAAGAATAAAATACGTATAATAAACTAAACAAAACTAGAACAACACAGCACAGAAACTAAAACACTAGCAATGTGAACTCCCACTGAAAACTGGGAAGTAGGTATTTGTCAATACTTTGCCTCCTGAAAACGCGAAATCATCCATGTACAGAAACCAACCACCAAACCGAGCAAATAGACACCAGAATTCATTAGTTCGATTTCGAGCACACTCAGTAATTAGAATATATTTTCCAATAATATAAAAGTGAAAAAGAATACATGGTGTAAATGGCAGTGAAGAAACATCCATTAGGAATGAACACATGGTCGTCCCTTTGAAACAAGAAGCAACAGCCCCATCCCCTTCCCCCCTCCCCGCCCCCACTACTTAAGTATAAGACATCGTATTTATTTTCTAAGCACGAAACGTACATGCTGATCGTATCGTCCACCATTTTTAACTCCATGATCGTGTGTAAGGTCCCATAGTAAAAATTCCTGTTTTCAATGTATTTATGTGTTGTGCACCCTGTCCAGGATTTTTAAACGGTTCAAAATCAGTATACGAAATACAAAACACCGTGCATGCATCAACGAGAACGTCCCATAAGCGTGGACACTGGAAATGTATAGTGGTACAGGTCTAACTGTTCAGATGTTTACCCAGTCTAATTAAAGTTATATCTACTAATTGCCCCTTTCAGTCACTGCATGCAGCTCTAACACTCAGTTTTGCTTTCTGTTCTGATGACCTATTGAGAATCCTCGGGTTTTATCCTTAGGTTAATGCCTTCAAAATCATGAAGGCTGAAATCTGATTGGCTGATTGGAAAGGTCATCAAAACAGGAAGTAAAATGGAGTGTTGTTAGATCGACATGCAGTGACTGAAAGGAGCAATTAGTAGATCTAATTTTATCTAATATTAGTATCTTTGGATTGTTATTTAGAAACTCCTGGGATGATGCCTCTGCTGGTGGACCCTAGGTCCCCGAGGGTATTCGCCAACCCAGCCGTCAGACTTGTCTGACATGATTATTCATTGATTTGTTATAGAAATTACCAGTATTTAACAAAATTCAAAAATAATAGAAATACTAAGGGTTCATTCCTTGTATTGCACATGGTAGATCTCCTTAGCTGAAATTTGGCTTCCTATGTCGGTATTTTTGGTTGAGTACTTCTTGTTTAATATAAGTTTGGTTGTTGGTCTTCCAAATGTTTCGGTTTTAATGCTGCTGATGAGAGGTAACTCCTTGAAATGCGTCGTATACAGCATAGTATAAATTTACTAGGGATATAAGCATACAGTGTGCAAAGTACAACATAACATACAAATGTGACAATAAAGAAGATATATAAACGGTTAATTGTTATGATAATCCTTTCTCCTCAGTTCTAATGAGTGTTTTATATAGGATATTACTGTTTTAATATATCAGAAGCCTTTTAAGTTTCTCAACGTTATTAAAATTAATAAAACTATTTTCTACTGTATTAAAATAATTGAACAACTTTGCACGTAGATCCTGGGTTAAATCGCAGGACAGAAAGAAATGAAATTCGACATCAATTTCATTTTCACAATAAATACATAATCTTTCTTCTCTTGGTATTTTTTTTGTATCTGTCGATTTCTATTAGTATTGTATGATCACTGATGCTAAATTTTGTGATCAATTTGCGTACCTCAAAATTTGGATGATTAAGATAACATTCTGTTTCAGACTGATCTAGTTTTATAAATTTATGTAAATATATCTTGTTATTTTCTTGAATATTTTCAATTTTATCTCTTAATATCATTTTATAATAAGCATCAGTTTCTTTTTTAAGTAAAGTTTATAGTATTTTTATCAATTTAGCATTATCACACGATTTTATGTCTTTTAAATCAATACCTATGAATAAAGAGAGATTCTTTGCATAAGTAAACCAAGTATAGATGTCTAAAGTTTAACTTAAGGCATCTGTTAATAAAGGGTTGATATTTTCATAATACAATCTAGAAAGATATTTCATAGTTTGCACTGCAATATATTTTTCTAATGGTTCTCTTTCCATCTCTGACCTTACGTCTATATTTGCGGAATTTCTTTTTGTCCCAGGTGTATTTCTACAAAAAGGAAGACGAATTTTTTCAAGAGGTGTTTTACCAATAAACGATAGTACATCTACTTGAGACTTGGATTTCTTGCTTCTCTCTTTAGCTCTATAGTAATTTAAATATAAATCCATATAATACATTGCGGAATTATTGGTTAATATTAGTTTTATCATTGTGTCAAAAAGATTACAGGCCACTTTTACGGGTATATGAGTAAAGGATGATGTATATGATTTTACAGAACAAAGATTACTTTTCTAGCTTTTTTTTGACAGATCTTCACTACTATTAATTACTCTTTACTATATTTCCGAGAAACTTGTACTCTCTTAAATTTTCTATATTTTCATTTTTATATGTTATTATAATTTTTGCAATTTTATGACAATTATTTTGAAATATCATAGTTTTTGTTTTTATTTATATTTACAGTCAACTGCCAATGATCCCAGTAAGTATTCAAATTATTGAGGCTATTCTGGAGTCCTATTTTAGTTTCAGAGAGAATAATTAGATCATCAGCAAATACATTTGTAACAAACTACTAACAATGTGTCTAGATAGTCTTGGCGGAGCACAATCTTCTCTATCAAATATACTCAGATCATTAATAAATATGTTAAATAATGTTGGACTAGTAGAATCTCCTTGACGAACACCCCTAGAAGTTTTTAAAAATTTGGAATGTTTATCCTTATACTTAATAGCACCTTCAGTGTTATTAAATTGTGCTTCGAGTATATTAAAGATGTTTTTTCCTACACCAATTTTTATTAATTTGTAAAGTAGACCCTTTCTCCAATTTTAGAATCAAAAGCCTTTTTTAAGTCAACAAAACAGACAAACAATTATTTCTTATTTTTTATGCAAACATTTATTAACTAATGATTTTAAGATAAATAAACTATCAGAGGTTCTGTGGTTTCCCTTAATTCAAACTAATTGCCGCTGTATTTATCACTCATAAGTTTTATAAGTCTTAGTTTAATTTAAACTTATTTATTTATATTGGATTAAGAAACAAGTTATGCCGACTTATACTAACCCCTCTCCACTTGGCGGGTGCGAGAGCGCCCCCTGTAGCGACGTTTTAGCCTACCCTTTTTCGACATCTACAGATGAGTCTTTAGCGTGCTAAAGGTGTTGATGTCCTTTAACACGGGGCAGCCATTTTCGTCCCAATCCGACGCACTAGCATCGTTTATCGAGACCATCCTCGCAAATGGTGTCGAAAGAGCGTCGCAAATTTGATCCCTGAAATTTTCATCCCGAACGGGAATCGAACCAGGAACCTCTGGCTTCGTAGTCAGATGCGCTAACCACTACACCACTACACCACGGCGCCACAAGTCTTGTATATAACACTGCACTAAATACTTTTGAAAAGCAATTCATAAGTGATATAGCTCTGTAATTATTTAGGATACTCCTATATGAACAAAACAACAATCAAGTTAATACAGATAATTATCATTACATAAAAATAATACCATTTATATATCCAAGCTGAGGAAAACTGTTAGAGTATTGTCGTAGCGAGATTTTTCTTCGGCACTACGCTGGGGAACCAACTCAAAACTAAAAGTCAAATTGAAAGATAAATTTCTGTATTAAATGAAACAAATGAATAATAAATTTCACAAATATAACAAGTCCAATAAATTCAAATAGTATAAAAGAATATAGAAAATGTCCAAAATTTCTCTATAACGAGTTCCGTATTTCGATGCCGGTTTCCGACCGTGTTTCCTTAGAAAACGTTCACTTTTTATAACAGTTTATAATTTAATTCGAACAAGCTTGAACTGGCGGCAGGTAGCATGTTGACATATGACCTCGCAAGATAAGACATGATTAAACTTAAATTAAAATATAATTCAATCACTGAGTTCAATCATTTATTATTAATCCAGATTTATAACAATTTTCACTTAATTGATATATTATCATTTTAACCAAAATTATGTTCATTTTCACACTACGACAGTCGTAGTATATCTTTGAGCCATCTGAATATTATCAATTCATTCATGAAATATATTTTCATAGGTGTTAAATATTTGTTGTAATATTTTAGGAAACTACATTTTCTGGTACATACTATACATTTTTAAACCTCCTAGGTGTCCAATGGAACCCAACTTCATCACAGATGATAGATCGCAGATTTTACCGTCTTTCTGGCGTTATCCGTTGTACACTGTGATCGTAGGGGATGCCTACCAAGTACCCACTAGTTAAAATATACTTAATGTTACGCCTTGTTTTGATGAGCTGTAGGTAAAAAATTGGGATTGACTAATGGTAACTTTATTCCTATTAGAACGTTTGGGCGTTTCATTGCATTGAAAAGAAAAACCGTTATCTTAAGTCATAACATACCGGAGGTTTTCAAACAGAATTGAATGGGAAGAGATCCTGACACAACGGGCTATATATAGATTAACATTTATCTTAAAAAATCCTGACAAAACTTGGCTTAAATATCGAATACTGTCATGTGGAAAGTAAACCCAGAGTTATATATATAATGCTTTGTACGGCATTAACACCATTTGACTTCAGAGTAACATAGTTTTATTTGTCTCAGCCGTGTACTTGGTTTTTGGATGTTTTTTTAACTTACAAGACGTTATTCTTGTTAAAGTGTGCTAAAGCACAGGCGCTTGGGTACAGGTTGGTGTATTGAAATTATGTATATTTGTGTAATAAAATATTTATTTCTTGATTTGACAACATATGATACCATAATACGCATGTCCGACCTAGTTTTTAGTCATTTTAACATGTTTGATACAATCCCTTGTTTGTGTATCTATAGATACATGTTAAAATGACTAAAAACTAGGTCGGACATGCGTATTATGGTATCATATGTTGTCAAATCAAGAAATAAATATTTTATTACACAAATATACATAATTTCAATACACCAACCTGTACCCAAGCGCCTGTGTGCTAAAGAACTCGAAACGTTTGGACTCACTAGAAGACACTAAACGAACGATAAAATATTGCCTTAGCTTTAAATAGCAGACAGTTTTATGTTATAGACTTATATTAAGGACATGAATGAAAAGTTCATTAATTTCATATATTTAACATTTTATCGTCTCTTAATCCATCCTTCTTCCGCCTTCTTTGAATGAAGAGTTTAAAACAAAGTATACAACAAACGGAAGAGTTATTTGTGTGTAACTTTCAAAAACCACATTTTTTTTTAATAAACAACCTTTTCACGGATTACATTGGATTATTTTTCGGCACAAACGATGTGTCAAAAAAGGAAAATTCAACTCGTCGCTTTGACAGAAAGAAGGTACCGACGCATCTAGGTAAACAAATGAGTCTTTGTGTGAATAGATTAAAGGTACATTTAAACAAACAGAAAAATGAGATCCAATCCCTCTTTTGACAAAATATTATATAAATATTAAATATATTCAATGTAAAGTAAAATATAAAATGGTCCAATTTTCGGCTAACTAGCCTTGAACACGAGCACACGGTAAATATAATAACGATTCAAAATCTCTTCAATAATGAAATCCGTATTTGTAATTAAATCATGGTTAAGCTGGTTTGACTCTCGCTCTTCATTATACATGTAACAGCAACATTGAAATTTAGGTATAGTGTACGTAAGATAGGGCAGTCAAAATGTTTTCACGTAACCACATGGTTAGTTTCTTTAGTTGCAGCATCCCGCGGCTGAGCATTGTGAAATTAATGACTGAAATGAAAAGTAATATATAACAAGAAAAATAAATGGAAACGGTGAGCTGTTAAAAGGGGCGTAAGACGACTAAAATGTATGAAATACACAAGTCGAACAAAACCAAATATAAAATCGTAAAAAACAACAACTAAAAAGTAAAAAGTAAAAAATACTCAACGTTTCGACCAATATGGTCTTGATCCCCAGTGTGTAAAAAAATAAAAATAAAAATAAATAGGTGTTGACTCTTTGAAACCCAGAGCAAGACTGAAGTAATATAGGTCCGTTGTACTAGATCACACACCGTCAGAGCACGTCCAAAATGACTGCCATTCGGACTATTTGAGAGACATAGCCTTGACACACGCCGGCACAAAAACGAACAAAGAATGCAGTCTTTCAAATATCTCTATATAATACTGTATTCATATTTGTCCATTTAAATTATTTCCAATGAATAGAATC
Organism: Mytilisepta virgata; assembly: GCA_028015205.1. NCBI lineage: Eukaryota > Metazoa > Mollusca > Bivalvia > Mytilida > Mytilidae > Mytilisepta > Mytilisepta virgata. The sequence goes on from CM051512.1 coordinate 33,721,393, forward strand.
AACGTCCTTGGTCTATTTTCTTTATCTGTATTATTTGTGAACAGTGTATTTTAAATAATTGTTCTTGCCGAAAAATTTTCCATAATTTACACGAAAATGATCTATAAAGTCTATATTAAAGGAAGATTCAGTGTTCTCAGATTAAATGCAGATTTTGAAAATTGTAACTTTAACATCAAATTTAGGAAAACCCATGACAAAGGTCAGATAAGCAAACGATGGGAGGGTAAGGGGGTAAGAGGTCAGCGTCGAAGAGACAACAGACATATGAGTTTGTTTTGACATAAGGACTAAAAGGAAAAATATACTAAAGTTATTTGTTATTTATTTTTTTATGCATACGTGTTGGGAAAAGCGACTATCTCAACGTATTTGTGTTCGTATCTTACTTTCGTTGGATTTTAGTTGCGGTTACTGTTTTGTACAAAGCAGTTCTAAGCGAGATAACTCATTTAGTTTAATGAAACCACTATAATAGTAAACAATTGATTACATAGTGAACTAACTACAGATATACATGCATGTACTTATGCTACTGACAACTAATACACATATTTGTCCACTGGTTCAAAAATCACCTTTGTGGTGAATCCGGTTTGGACCAGTCTAGAAATCTCTACTGTCAACTCATTTGTAGCAGGAGATGTTTACACTGTTCACCGACAATGCAATCTCAGTCCATTTGGAGTTCTTTCGATTATATAAAAATATATTTGATACATCTGTATTCTCTACAGTACAGTTAAAATAATATTACAATGTCTGGTGAGTTACAGACATCAGTAATCATTTTTAATGTCAGTATGAACATCCTAGTTCTCACGTACCAATCGAACTGTTTTCTTACCTTGCCTAAAAGCAAGAAACAAAAATGGAAGAAAACACCAGTATCTTTATCGTAGGTGTCAGACTAAATTATTGTGCCCTTATATAAGGCCACACTAAATTGATCACCAGTTCTTTGGATTTTGACGCTCCGATGTATGAACTAGGTAAATTTTAAGAAAAATCTCTTTCGCCTCTTTATTTTGCTAAAATGCTGAAAATTCGACCCAAATTCTTCCTTGTTCACAAATTAATAAAAATGCCCCTAAAATTTAACTAGACACCAATAATATATGTAAATTAAAAAACAAAATGAGGAGAAAAAAAAGAATGAAGTAATAACTACATTTTTTACCAGTGAGTTGAGTTCAATTTGTCATTGTATCGGTTATAAAAAGGTTAAAGGATAAAATCGTGCAAACTTGCTATAAATACATTGAATGTTCATTGTTGTTAAATAATTTTAAATATTCCGTCAACCTGTTATGATCCTAAGACCATCATAAGACACCTTCCGTGTAGTCCTAACTTTATGACCAACTTTGAGAGATGTCCTAAGTTAGGACCACTTTGTGAAACCGAATTAGGACCAAGATACGTTGTAAGACGATCCTAAGACATGTCTTAGTCCTAAGACAGCTTTGTTAAACTGGCCCCAGGTGTAAAATAAGCCATGCAGCCTATGTGTAAATGACTATTCTATTCTGATATGTCAAATATACGCTAGTTTGGCTCATTTGAGTTGTCCTACACGTATATGTATCCAATATTGGTCTGACTGTTCCATTTGTGTGGAAAAAGATACTGTTTGGCGTTAAAGTTTACTGGATTCCCGTTTACATAAAAGACTCTGGACATACGGGATAATAGATCGTTTGACGATATATAGGACGTCATATTAGAATGAGTGGTATGTCATTGTTTTCCGTTTTATTACTTATTTTAAGCTACAAATGTTTACTAGTATCCTGTCAAATTAGGTACGCAAGTCCTCTAACCTCAAAGGGACATTTTTTGATAGGCTGAAATCTTGGGAACTAGGTGTTCAAAGCTAGTTCTGAAAAGGCCGTTGCATGTCAGAGGACTATGTAAAACTTCGACCGTGCAGGGGAAAGCTAGTCTATATTATAGAATTAAGAAACATTATATCCTGATATAATATAATTTATTAACTCTTGATTTCAGATTATAAACTATTTCAATATATAATATTAAGCTTCCTATAATGAATACTTATCATAAATATATTTCCAAACACAACAATGTATTAACATTTCATAAATAAATAAACAACAAAATAGAAAACAGGAAAGGTCAACAATAACATACCAATCAAACAAAGCAACCCTACTAACAAAAAAAAAACGTACAAAAAATAACATAGAGGAGTACAAAACACAAACATAAACACAACAGAGAATCAGTCATGTTTTAAACATTAAAGTAAATAAAAACGAGGAATAATTTAAAATTAATGCATGACATGCATGAGGTAATGTACATTATGAAGAAAAAACGTTCCCCAATTTCCTCATAAAACAGCTAATAGTTTATTCAAAATTAATTCTATTGAAAATCACTTTACAATTATACTGAATAGATACGAACATTAAGTCAGCTAAGCATAATATTATTGAACGATTGGTTAGCCAACATGTAGAGTTTATCATTTTTCAAGAAAAAGAAAAAAAAAGTGTCAGTTAAAAATAAACGGATCAGTGTTGGTTTTTATACCTTTTTACTTTTTTAGCGAAAAACAAAAGACATAAATTTAATCACACTTAGGCAGAATTTTAAATTTGGCGAAGAAGTGTAGAGTAAAACTTGTAGAAAATAAAACGAAAAAATTGAAATTCCGTTTTTTACTTCCATTGACATATACATGTGGAGACACTAAGGGAAGAATTCTTAAATGATTTTTGCTAAGATCTATAGGGTACTACTTGTAGCAAATGAAAAGAAAAAATTGATATACCACTTTTTACTTCCATAGACTCAACAGCATATGTATTTCTATCAATCGGAACATCACTCGGCCATTTCCGACAAAGATCGATAAAGTCACTTTACGACGCTAGGCGGAAATAACCGAGGATGATCCGATTGGTATTTCTATATGTATTCTATCAGATGGATTTATTTGTATTGACAAAGCATGAATTTGTAAAATTATTATAGGATAACTAATTCAGGAATTTGAATATCGCAAAATATTCATCGAGTGACCGAAAAAACACCTTAATTCACGAATGCGCCCAGCGCATGAGAGAATTATTAGTGTTTTCCGGTCACCAGTTGAATATATTCGACATTCAAATTCTTGAATTAGTTATACTGTTTATTTATAACATTGATAAAATAGACAAAAAATGCTTCAAAAGTCTCATATTTTCCTGAGATCCCTTCCTGAATCTTTCGACGTCACAAACGTCATTTGTTAGTAACGCCCTTGACGACTTTAAATAAAAACTGATCTTTCACTGAGTGAAAATATCGAATTTATTTTCACTGAAAAATACGATAAATCACTATCATCAATGTAATAATTATATTTTCTCATTTGAAAGAATTATTTCAGTGAAATAAAATACTTATAATACAACAGTCTTTATAATTGTCTAAATTCAGAACAAACTTATCTATATACATGTACAAAAATGAACATTGATTGCATTTAAAATACAAATGTTACAGATGGTCATTAAATATGTACAGTAAAATATGAGGGTGTGGATGGAGTGATTTAAAATTTTATACTTATCCAAATTCTGTCTAGTCAGTGCTTTTCCTATTAAAGGATTGATAAATTGAGATAAGACGCAAGTTTGTGAAGTTATATGGAGCAAGTGAACATTTCTGTCTTCTGAAAAATGTGCGAAAAAAACTGATATTGAATGAGTTACAAAGAAAGTACAATATTACAAGTATATAACCAAACAAACATCCAGAGGTCATACCGTGCACTTGAATACTTAGTAGTGGAAAACCACGCCATGCCGCAAGTCCTGAATGGCCCCAGAGTTATGTCCAGTGGTACAATTTCGTATCCGAACAACGCATGTATCAATAAGTAAACTAAAGTTAACAGAGACAAAGATATTCATGACTCTACTTTCCTGACTTTGGACAGGTCCATGACATGCAGTTGGGTTCTATTGTCTTTATATATCGTGAGAAAGCTTATTTGAGCTATTTTTTAATTTTTGTTTTCATTTATCATTATCTGAAATCAGTATAAATGTTCGTATGTCACTATACTTTCCTGACTTGGGACAGGTCCATGACATGCGGTTGGTTTCTATTGTCTTTTTATACGCAGAGAAAGCTTTTCTTGAGCAATTATTAAATTGTTCTATACGTTTATTATTTTCTGAAATCAGTACATGTTCCTAAAACACTTAATCGATTTTTTAATCATGTAGCAATGTCAGTAAACGACAGGTGGAGCTGTTTTGTGGGAAGTTATTTGAAAAATGGATTCCGCTTCTTTACAACCTTTTCCAGCCTATTTTGGGACAAGTATACTGTTAACAAACTATGGTTTCTGCCCAGTGGCAGCCCTAGTGTTTACTGATTTGCTAAATAATGTTCAAATTTTTTACTACAACACATGTAATATTCGAGGCCACTGTTCTCTATTCGTTAACTTTTAAGGCCCATGTTCTCAATTCTGAAATTACCATCCAGCCCCTCAAATTTAAATGATCTACCTAAATACACAATAACTATATAGTATATTAACAAAATATTGATTGTATGTGTTTTGTATCTAAATTTACAAAATACTTCAAAACAAAACAAAAAGAATAAAACATTGACGAATAATGAATTAATTTTATTTTCTTGGTGGTCATAAGGTAATACATTTTATGGAGCTGTTTTGAGGGAAGTTATTTGAAAACTGGATTCCGCTTCTTTACAACCTTTTCCAGCCTATTTTGGGACCAGTATACTGTAAACAAACTGTTGTTTCTGCCCAGTGACGCCCTTAATGTTTACTGACATTGCTAAATCATGTTGAACTTTTTAACTACAATACATGTAATATTGGAGGCCATTGTTCTATATTCGTTAACTTTTAAGGTCCATGTTCTCAATTCTGAAATTACCATCCAGCCCCTCAAATTTAAATGATCTACTTAAATACACAATAACTATATAGTATATTAACAAAATGTTGTATGTGTTTTGTATCTAAATTTACAAAATACTTCAAAACAAAACAAAAAGAATAAAACATTGACGAATAATGAATTAAAATATTTTCTTGGTGGCCATAAGGTAAAACATATAATCTTGACCGATTGTCCTCAGAATTTTATTTAAAAACTTATCTCTTTTCAAAACACAATAATTGTTGATGTCTCTGTACTGTTGAATACAATTCAAACATCAAAACTGTTATATTTATCCACAGGCAAATACAACGTGGGAAAAACAAATAGGTATATCCAGGGAAATTTGTTTAGGTTTATTTATTACCTGATAAAAATCACATATCCTTCCAAATGAAAAAAAATGACTTCTTTAAAAAAAAGAAGTATTATATTAATGAAATAAATTCTGTATTCTAATTAAAATAATTCATAATATTTTTTTTTACATCAGAATGATATCTACATTCCAGTGAAAACGTGAGTAATCAATATGTGTTATGAAATTAGTTATTAGTCAATATGTGTTATGAAATTACCGACCAAATGAGGAACCTGAGTGAGTTATCTTTTCCTTACCAATGTAGGTAATGGAGATAATTAAATGCTCTCCCTTTTGTCCTGAGGCTAAAAGGGAGACAAATTTATTATCTCCCTTGCCTACATTGGTTAGGAAAAGATAACTCACTCAGGTTCCTCATTGCATAATTATCGTAGATTTATTTATAAACCAAAATAGCAAAGATATGTCACAGGATTTAGTTATGCGAATGAAGTTTTCTTTTTCTAAACCTGCCTTAAACTTTAGTATATCGTAAAGCACTGTGTTAATGAAAACATATAAAATGTAGCGTATTAAGTGAATTTTATATTTCCAACAAACCTCTAGAAATAAACCGCACAAATAACCCATTATCCGAGATTTAAAATAATGAAACAACAAGCCCAGAAAGAAATAACAAAATAACTCATCTTTCCACTAGAATACATTAATTACTCCTCAAATTGTAAAGATTGAATAGCGTCCTGTTTTGTTATGTATTGCCATTCTGTCGGAAATTGAGGAAATCTGACTTTGAACCGTTGTTTTATCTGATCTTGAAATGTGTACAGATACCATGACCAGTATTTCGATGATTTCATTGAAGGATCTGGCGCTATATCCCAGCCTGGGACGTATGTTTTATATTCACGATAAGGATGCCAAACCATAACTTTTTCAATTGATTGTTTAAACTGTTCATGCATGTTTGATATGAGAGGTTTCTTCCCGTATGGAGCATATGTTTTAGATTGAAAAGATTTTCCAACTGTCTCTCGTTTGTTTGAACGTTCGGAACGTTCGTGAATCTTATATCTTTTAAATTGGAGATTTCCAACTACCTCTCTTTTTTGTGAATGTTCGGAACATTCATATATTTCAGATTTATTGCAATCGAATGCGACATTACTCTGGACATTTACATTGCATGGTTCAATACTTAAAACACAAGTGTCCATGAAACGCCAGCCCTGAACCCCTTCTGGTCTGTGTGCGATGCAAGAATGATCTCCCGGGTGATCTTTATGTGTACTTTGACAAATTTCAAAGCAGAATGGGCACCTGGCTTCGCATCCCCATAACAGGTGAAAAATCTGTAGATAAGGAATCGAATCTTCATTTTCCAACCCCATGACCAACGATAAAGTTTCCTCACAACAATCATACTTTGTGTTTTCCATACGATGAACTACTATGTCGGATAAGTTTGTAAAATTTCCGACAAGGATGTGTTCAACATCTGCAAAGTCGTCTAAAGATATTGCAAAATTGCGCACAGCTTTTTTTTCGATTGCTTTTTGTATTTTGTTTACAATACACGACAAATATTTTTGCAAATCTGAAGATGAAGCAGATTCTTCATCACGTGCGGAGTTTGAAATAACCTGGAAGAGGTAAGATACTCTGGTTTGTACAAACTGTCGGTAAGTTCCCTTAGACAACTTTTCCGTTGCAACTTTAATGTAATTTTTGACGTATTCTAGGGTATCGTTTATATACAAATGAAACTGGTCAAAGTCTTCTTCCTCAGCAAGATGCGTCATGATGTCTATTATGAGGTTCTGTTTTAAATGTTTGTATTTTTCCAACATATCATCAACAACTTTGTCTGGCATCCAGTGTTTAACATCAGTCTTTATGCATTCTTTGAAAATATGAACAACTTTTATAGCTGTTTCATTATCTTGATTAAGCCATTCTTCACCACCAATGTCAATTCCAGCTTGTATTTTACCGGATTCTAAAAACAACTGTATGGCTAATTTCCTTAAGGCGTTTTGTTCTGCATTCTTCTTTTCCATCTGCTGAAGTGGAAGGTCCTGGTCATTTCCCATTTTAAGTTGGGTTGGTTCAACTGCAACCTGCATACAGGTGATTGATGCACATTCGTCTTTTGTGGTATCTGACAAACTGAATCTTTGAATATCGTCTATAGTGTCACTTTGAGCATCACGTATTACAGGTAAATTGAGTATATGTTCTTCTCCCACTGCTTCTGATTTTATCATCTCAACGTTTTCAATCAGAACTTGTTCCGAAGCGTTTGCTTCTTCTAAGTACTCATCGGAAACTGTTTGTCTTTCTTGAGGCTCGGTAGACTCTGAGGATGTATCATCTTTCTTAATCTTTCTTTCTTTCGTCTTTTTACGTTTAACTACGGACCTTTGCTCAAATTTACTAACAAGTTTGCTTACATTGCTTGTTTTACTTTCCCTGACATCATATAGAACTTTAGTTTCAGTTTCGTTTTCCGTAAACTTTTTCATTCTGCTTTGATCTCCATTTACTATATCTTTAATGAGTTTTCTGAAGTAATTCAATAAATTCGCTTTATATTTTTCTTGCCCTGCCTTTAAACCGTATTTTTGTTCATATTCGTCATTATTTTTCTTGAAATAAACCTTTGCAAATTTCCATACAATATTCAATAACATCGCTTTATGACTTCTCGAAAAACTAAAACCGCAACTTGAGAACGCCTCCTGATCTGCCTCTTTATAATATGATTCAAATGCGTTCATTAAATTATCAACATTCTGATAATCATATTTTCCATCTTCCTTATGCATATTCAAAAATTTGTCAATTTTCTGACAAATTTCCGATGTCATTATCCAGGCTGTGGGTTGAATTTGATCAAACTGTAATGAAGGTTTGAAGAGTAGGTGTCGTTCCTGAATTTGCTCAAGCTGAACACTTAAACTGGTACCATTAGAAGGGTCAATAGTATCTGCTGATTTCATTTCCTTTTCTAAAATTACCGCATCACATTTAAAATGTTTCCAAAGAAAACTTTCCATTTCATCTTCAATATAAGTATTTTCGTGAGAACCTTGATCTGTAACAAGCTGAGGTATTAAATCCCTTTTCAGCAGAAGTGCAAAGTGACCAGAAATTTTTTCATCTGTTGGGACCGATATGCATTCATCAATGAACATCTCGGCCCAAGATCGCCACTGTTTTTTCTCGTCTGGAGTTAGAAAAACGTTTTCCCTAATCTTCAGCTCAAATGCCTTCATTTTTCGTTCGATCACGTTTTTTCCTTTTTCACATTCTTGATCAAAAATCTTTTTTAACTGTAGAATGTTTTGTTCCTTCCAAACCATAATGATTTCTTTCAGATCGTCATTTTGGATAAATTCATTCAACTTAATTATCACATTTTCACGTTCACAGCTCAGTCTTTTTTTAAATGTTTGTATTACATGTACTTTCGTGCTTTCCAAGGAATCGGCACTGTAACATTGTTTAAAGGTTTCGTCGACGTCTTTCAGCAAATGTGATGAAAATAATTGTATTCTTCGAATTAATTTAGAAACCATTGATTCAACTTTACGAATTGCCTTTAACTCTATTCCATTTCTATAACAGTATACAAAATCTTCTGATAGAATTCCGTCCCATAAGTTTTGGATTTGTTCCATAATCTCGGAGATTGTAAAATATGTGCTTCGACGTTTAGAAATATCTCCCAATATCCTTTTCCTTAACGTGTCTACATTTTCACTATACCCTGAATTAACTGCGCACATTGGAGGTATTCCACACCACAAATCTGGAAAATGAAATACGTGTTCATCACTATCGAAATGAATTACATCTCTGAAGGAATTGCAATCCTGAATTTTATACTGATCTGCCGCCTCCTTTGTAATGTCATCCAGATGTCGAACAAGTCGTTTTGTACCCGGGAGCATTTTTTCCCTAGCCGCGCTGTTGGGTACATTTTGATGGACAAAGATACATGACTGATGAAGCCGGAAATTTTTCGATACCTGTTTAAGTCTTAAAAAAGCATGAACAACGATTTGTAGTATATCGCCTATTTCAGAAGTATTTTCACCTTTGATATTCATGACTGTAACATCGCCGATACCAACAACGAACGCTGCAAGTTTGTTATCATGTTCGTATCCTGTTCCTGTACGCTCAGGAGCCCGCAAACCCTCTGTATCTACGACTAAAATATAATCAAAAGGATAGAGTCCCTTCGGTAATGGAACAAGTTGTAAGAAGACTCCCTTTGTACACTGTCCAGCACTAACTGCCAGTTGCAAACCAAACATTGCATTTAACAAAGTAGATTTACCAGAGCTCTGCAATCCCAAAATTGACAGTGTAAGAATTTTGGACTTTTCACCGACCTCGCCTTTCAAACAATTAAATACTGCAGAAATCCATGCCATAGGTATATTGCAAGCATCGCCATCCATAATTTCCAGTGCATGTCCTCTAGCAAGAATTTGTGCAGCAATTACTGGAGTTTTCCATACGGCGTTCATGATGTCTTGATTGGGTAACAGTCTGATTGCTTTCGAAGATTCAAATATTTGGGAAAGTTCACGAATTAAATGCTCCACTCCAGATATATTTGACGCACATCTTTGTTGTTGAGACGATCGTGTGAGATAATTTTGCTCCATTTGCATTTTTAAATGACTTATAAATGACATCATGAAAGATGGTTCATCTTCTAAGCTTACAAAAACTTTTACCAGTGACTTGATTTCATTTGGGAGATCACAACAAAATGTAAATTGCTTTTGTCTAATTTCTGTCATTTTATTTTTTATTTTTGTCTTTTCTGCTGTATTCCGTTCTTTGTTTAATTGCCTTAATAATTCAGAATATTTTTTCCAGAGGTGCTGTAGTGGTGATACTATCTTCACCGTGCAACGAAAGATTTGTTCCGCCTTTCGTTTTCCTCGTTCCAAGCAACAGTCTTCTTCCTCCTCTAAATGGAGTTCACATTTTTTTAGTGTTTTTTCCATACTGGCAAGGTTGGTTGTTTTAATCTCTAATAATCTTTCTGACAAGCGATTTTTTAAGTCGTCGGTTGTCTCAGCTGGGTTTTTGCTACCGCCATCGTCATCTGTAATGTCAATAACATCAACGAAAGTTTCATTTTGCTTAACAATATTTTCAAAAGATTTATACAGTACATCATATTCTTCGGGACTACATTGATCTGATTCAACTGCATAAATGATTTTCTGTTTTGCTATCTTGTGTCCAGCATGTAGAAATTTTAGAAAGCCTTCGCATTTCCCATCGCGCAGTTCTTTCAAATCGATAATCACTACCTGTATTTGTGATATCTGCTTCAGTAATTCTACTTGTGGACGATGTTGTAAGGCATTCCCTCTTAGATTGATGAAAAAAACAACATCATTAAACTTGTCATACTCTCTTCCTGAGGGCAGAAAGAATGATCCTTCCACTGACCCTTCACTTGCGGTTCTTCGATATTTCCCCAAAACACAGTTCTTGTGGAAAAATGTATCTAGTAATACCCTAGATTTTAAAACCCTATTAAGCAATTCCGATTTAGAAACTACCGTTTTCCCAATTTTACAAAATGAAACTATTTTTATTTCTTGATCAAACAAGAGCTTTTCAATTACTACAGAGTTTTTATATTTGCCCTCAATTTTAATAAAATGAAGGGGCCAGAGGCTAGATGATAAATATTTTTTCATCTTGAAGACAAAAGGAATGGCAATCTTGCACATAAATAGCTTCGAAACTAAGATCTTTTTCAAAAAAGGCGAACAGCATAGGTAAATAGCTAACATAACATCTTGAGGGTGAAGGCGTGTTTTTGACGATATAGAACGAGACCGTCTATTTCCACCAAAAATAGAGGTTGATTTTTCATCCTTCGTGTTAGGCTCTAACTGTTTTAATGCATGCGCCAAAGCCTCATCCCTTGCCCTGCTATCAACACACACTATTAATGATAAATAATACCACTTTAAGTTTGACATTTCTGATACACCATTTGATAAGTCAAATCTAAGTATATCGTCAATTTCAATTCTGTTGGGGAAATATCGATTTAAATCTAGCTCCAACAAAAGTCTCTGTAAATCATCAGTTGGTTCCAAATAATCTGGGCGCGAGTGCCGGTGAATCTAAAATTAAAATGTAAGCGTTTGACAAAACTGTTTAATATGAATGGATAATTAGATGAATGTGAGATTATAATGTATAGTTTACATTAACGTTAGCCATATTAATGACAGACAAGCTTTGTATGCTTACAGCTGAAGTAAAAATTCGCGACGTCATTTAATAGGGTGCACAGAGAAAAAATATGTTTTTCAACTATTATACATAATGTAATTGTTTTCTGTTTTAATTACTTTTCTTTATATAGAAGAAACAGATCTTAAATACTATATAAACCTTAATAAAGTATTTACCAGTTAAATTTATAACATATTTTTTTAATGCTTAGGTGTTTAGAGTATATGGTAATATTTCGTTATCAACACTTCTTTATCATCAGTTTAGCCTCAGCTTCCAAGTGGATAAAAAGGTCATTTCCTTATACCGAAAATATAATTCTGAATGTGGAATTTCAAAATTTTATAACTCAGACCTACATTAGATTTGTAAAATCATTACTTTAAATATTTTGGAAATTTATGCATTTTGTGCATATTTCATATAACCCAGGGATTTAATTCTTCATTTGATGAAAAAAGAAGAGCACGACTAAAACACATTGTGATGAGTTTCAGAAAAGAGTAAGCCAATGACCACATCAAACATTCACCATAAGTAAGATGTTTTGTAAATAAAAGATGAGATTACAAAAGTAAGCACAAATAAGTATATACACTGAAACCTGTCTAAACCGAACGCCCTTGAGACTAAAATTTTTGTTCGGAATCGACATGTGTTCGTTTTAGACAGGTTAAATTAACATCAACTGTTTAACATTTGGTCTGAAATGTGTGTTCTGTATAGGCAGGTTTTCGGTTTACTCAGGGTTGGTTTAGACAGGTTTCACAGTATATACATATAACATATAACATTCATACCTCGTATGTCTTTTGAACGTTTGCTACTACTTTTATAACAGATTTCATCTTCTGTTGACTTTCTATTAAAAAAATAACCTTTTTTATTCAACAAAATATTAGATGTCGTACTGTGACTTCTGGCTTGACCTTTGATCTTTTATGAATATCAATTATTCAATAAGAATGATGAAATACACAAAATACATCTATTAAAGTTTTGTTAGTCATATTTTCACCTGGTACCATTTGTTCTCGGATAGCTCTGCAAAGCAGTAAGGCGTTGCTTTGAAACAACTTGTTAATGCAGACTGACATGACATTTCGATTATTATTAATACCATTATCCAATTTTTAGGCCAAGTGTTTTACATTTTTGATTCATGTTTTAAAACGTTTAAAGATTTCTTTATGTCAAATGCGAGCTCCAATTCTGTTAAAGATCTTGGAAGGTTCCGATTAATCCTTACTATAAAAACTGATAAAACGCGATAAGAAATATATCGAAATCAATTTTCATCATGTTCATTTGTACAAACGTCTAGGCTAGTGTGACCGATTACGGGAGCTCAATGCGACATTGAAAGGCTAATTAATACTCATTCTAGATCTAACACGTCACTACTGTCTATGGTGACACCAGCACATATTATCTATGTCGATAATTATACTTTCATCATATTCATAATCAGTTAAACACCTGAACATAAAATACTATATGGGCTGATATGACGGAAAATACATGTTAAGTATAAATTAAAAATAGATTATTTTTTATATTTTCCATCATTGCAATATGTGATAAAAAGGCCATTGCATGTCTTTTTCTATATCAGAACTGTTACTAGCCCTCGACTGATATCGGCCCCTGGGCTGACATGCATTATTCTACATGTAATATTAATGATTTACTATTTACAATACAAAAAATTTATCTTAATATACATTTTTAAAAAAATTATATCACTATCTGGTACAATAAAAAACTAAAATCTGCCTTCTTCGTCCCATTGTGTTATTATTTCATAAATATAAATTCGTTATCAATGTTGATAAAATCGGAATTAGAAATATTTCCTACTTGAAGTGTCGGCATTACAATCCTTGGTTCCGGGTGGTGTCCACTTGTCTTCATCTGAAATGTCTTCTGCTGAAAATAAAGATAAACACTCCATGAAACTTGAATTGCGTTCTCTATTTCTAAGCTTTTTGAAAACATGAAAAAACCTCGACTATGTTTGCATAATATTACAAGGTATATTCGTTTCCCGTGAAGCATATTTACTGAAAGGAAAACCTAATGCTTAAATCGGACATGTGAGTAGAAATGAGGTCAAGACAACATGACCTATGTCAGGCGGACATATACTCCGTACTTCGATTTCAGCACCCGATGCAACTGGGGTTATCTTATTGAATAGAAGTTATGTTAGTGGGGTTACGTGGCTCAGTAGATGACATGGTATAACATGTTAACATATGGTATGGTGTTATCTTATTTGAAAAGGGTAACACCGTACCATATGATAGTTAAATCAGTAAGTCTATGGTATGGTGTCATCCTATTTGAATAGGATGACATGGTAATTTGGTTTTGGGATGCTGAATATAACAATTAGCCAATCATTTCATTTCTTGGATTCCACATCCGGTATTTAAAACCACGAGGCTGAGAAGGAATATATTTAGAATTATACATAGACCTACATTTGTCTACTAACGTGTCAAGCTATAATTAAAAAAAGTAAGTTTTAAATAACCTATTGTCCAGACGACGAAAAATATGCTCAGTAAAGGGAAAGCATACCCGATGCCACTATTATTGAAGATGGTTCATATGGCTATGGAGTAAATATATGGCTAGGATTGGTTAATTTGTCGTTTTAGGCTCTGATCATGTAGGCAATCGTACATTTTTAGTAAAAATATCTCCGTAATGAAGTGATTTTTTTCACATTCTTTCATGTGCCATGGAAGTTGCTGATTATTTTGTATTCTATATTCTGTATGAGACTTCTTTTTATTAATCACAGTTTTGATACACAATTGATCATTGTTCTAGCTACGCCTTATAATACTAAATAGACGGAAAATATAAAGAAAATCCCGATAATTATAATGGTCCGTATTTAATTCATATCCATACCAGAGTTTGTTATTTTTATAACTATAATGAATGTCCCGGATGAATCTATATTTGGAGGTAGAAAAGTTATATTTTGATTTGGCGGACAACCCTGCAAGGGGACACCGGATCCACCATGTACACTCCCTATAAGATTAACTATTTTCAACCCATCACAAGGACAATCCCCAACCCAACACTAACTAAGTGGGAGTGTTTAACAGTGATTTAGAACCATCTTCAGGATGAAATCATTTCGACCATATTTGTGTTTAATTGTAATGCGCACAGCTAGTTATAGCTAAGTTTATATAAATGAAACTTAAAAAGAGGCGGCTACAGAAGTCTTAGACTTCAGAATCGCCACAGAAACCCAGGTGGAAACCCCAGTAGAGTGTTAGGGTGTAGTATTAGGACATCGGGCGTCTGTTATAATTTATAGTGGAGAAAGCCGAAGTGCTTGGAGAATACCACTGAACATCTCGGAGGGAACAGACAAACCTAAGAGATCAACCAGTAGAACATACTACTACAGTATTTAGTAGGTATACCCTTACTAGCAGATTGATCCCCAGGTCAAATTCGGGACTAACTTTGACTGACCAAGGCTTCCACATACCCAGACCAGTTTAATACCCTGGTCTGAGTAACAGAGATGTATGCAGGAGGGTTAAAAAATGCCCTTCTAAAAACCTATTTTCGGCACCTGGTCAAATCGGCACCCGGTATAGTCAAATCGGCACCCAATGTAGTCATTTCGGCACCCATGATAAATATGTTGAATATATATATTTTTTTCAAGCCACTATAGCACCGATTTGATGCTTTCTTTTATAATGAATAGTGACCAAAGCAGCATGGAATAAAATGAATGATGATATATAAAAGATATTCTGTATTACGTATGAACGGACGGACAGGGGTAAAACAAGATGCCCCCACTTTTTTTGTTGCGGGGGAATAAAATTTGGCAAATAAAACTACTGAGGCAAATTGCCTTAATGGAAGCTACGTCACTGTTCCATATTCTAAAGATCAGTAAATAAACTTTTTTGTGGTGTATTTTTATCCTCTCAATTGAAAAGCATTAGGACATGGATGTAATGTTGGTAATATAAAAACAAGAATTATGATCAAGGAGCTACCCCGCACCACAACTAAAATAGTGAATTGGGTATAAAAGAAAATATGAAATTGAGTTACGCTTTATGTTGCTCAGACTGTGCTTCTTTCTAAGATGACCACAGAACCCAGATACCAGAAGAATAAGAAGAGTCACACTCGGGGCACTTGTACATATATTTGTATACAAGTCCTAAAAATATCCTTTTATAACCCTGTGACATATCCCGATAGTATTATATGATCCCTTTCAGGGCATATAATCAAGCCCCCTTACTGTACCACTTCTTAACTACTAAAACAACAATATTTAATTATGTGATTTTAAGAATGTTGGCACGCAGGGAACACACTGTGTCGTCTGACATTGTGATAATGATGAAAGGGACTCATAGTTTTCCCTTTTATTGCTTCTAATTTTCTCATGATTAAACAAACAAGTTAATTATTTAATTGATAAAAGTTATTAATTAATTAATTGAAAAGAAAACTTATCAAAACATCATTCTAGAATGTTGAGAAAACTTCAAACAATTAACTTATGTATTCTAACTGCTTAATAACATGTGATGATTTTAAACGATGTAATGAATGATAAAATCCAACCCCAAAATTTAGAATTATTTATATATATTATATCAAATATCTATACATATTTAGAATTATTTATATATATTATTTCAAATATTATATGATGCCGAATTGACCAAGTAAATGCCGAATTGACTATAAATAGGTGCCAATTTGACTTGTACCCATAATATTCAATGGCATCTTCGGTCCTACTTAAATACGCCTGCAGAGAAATGTATGCCTGCCAGTTGAATTCAACAACAAAATAAAAATTAATAGATATAAGTTGTCAATTTTTTTGTTATTATTGAGTCAGTAAAGTCCATTCTTTTAAAAAATATTGGTATACTGACTGTACCCCCGCAGAAGAAAAAATACTATGTCTATGTTTCTTGTCATGCGTATGGACATTTAAGGATAAAATAATAAAGATGGATGAATATATATAAACTGAATAATGAAATCACAATTTTAATAGAGTTTAAGGTGTTTTATAGAGACCAGATTTTACAAGCAGACTCTCCCATCTATGCTTACAAGGACTTTGATTTATCATTGAAAGTATTAGGGAAATTCCTGTATGAACAATTATAGGAAATAATGTAGCTTTGACTGTTTATGAGATATGATGTGTAAAACTTGGCCCTAAACTCTAAATTGTGATTTTAATTCGAAGTGATGTTTTTCTCTCTCTCACATTTTAATGCCTGCATTTTTCAGTCTGATTTGATCTTGCATTTATGGTGACCGATTAAAGAAGGGGTCAAAGGGGACTAAAAAGAGATGCCGTCTGTATGTTCACATCATCTTATTGTGTCCAACAAATTACAGTTTGTTTTATGAACTACATTTTTAGAAATGAAATTTAATTTACCTGCAAATCACATGGATTACATTTGTTGTTTTGTTTTAATGTAGATTACTGGAATTCAGTGCATGGTTTCTTAACTGATAGTGTATTTGAATTAACAGTCATTGACAGTTTAAAGGGATCACAAAATAGTATACAGAAGGTATGACATAAATATAATCCAGTTTATAAACTCTGAAATGAAAATTCAACATGTTTACCTAATACCAAGTGCAATTTTATTAGAGACCCAAAGTAGAGATTATTATATGGTTTACCGTAATCCATTGGTCTGTCAATCCGTCATCAACAAGTTCTCAAGGTTGCCTACTACATCTAAAACTTTTACACAATGTTGGGATCCTTTCGTTTTTGATGAATTGATGTTCAATTTGTCAATCCAAAACTTGGGAACTTATTGTGCATTTTCTAAAATGTTATACAACATGTACCATACACTTGTAACACTAGTTAAATTAAGTCTGCAGCAAATCTCATCAAAACATTTTAACAAAATCACTCGACAGGAAGGTCCCTTTTGGATTTTGTTGATTTTCACTTTTGTTGTTCTTCCATAATGGGACTTTGTTCATCAAATAAATTTTGAATGTTTCATGTTACACTCTTGTCACCTTGTCATTGAGTGAAATTTTACTTTTTGTAGGATGAAGAGAATCAGGTATACTAGAAAGCTTCCAAAGATGAAGAAGATAGTTTATGACGGGAGCAAACGACATACAAAATATTTCAGGCTAGATGCAATTACATCCAACCTAAAAGAGGAAAGTAGTGTCGATTCAATACCTTTTCACACTCCTAATATCACACAAGGTAATATAAAAAGCTTATATCAAATATAAATTAAGTCTGAAACAAACTGTATATTGGTGCTTAAATAAAATCAAAGTTCCTGTTGTTTGGCATTGAGCATGTTGATGGCATTTAATGTTTGTATGGTTCATGTTATAATTAAAATATTAAATGTTGGTTCAAAACTACTTTTATCCTACAAAGGTCAAAATATTTAACAGATCAATCAGTTGTATTGTATAAAACAAGAAAATGTATTTTAGCATTCAGATACAATGTACTTATTCTTATTGACTCTTTTTAACTTTCTTTTTGATAAAACTCAAAGTTGTGATTGCTAATGGGAAGTTGATATTAAAGATGGTTTTTTTTATTTAAAAAGTTGGTGTGACATGGATTTCATGGTTCAGTGAACATAGTTAATTGTGATGAAGATATGAACTATCCAAAATTTTGACAATAAAATTGTGTTAAAAATAATAAACCAATTGAAGTGATATGAATTTGATTTTGTTGTGGATTATTAAACAAATACTTTTGCATCATGTCCATTGAACATATATATTCTTAATTTTCCATTGTTGATATTATTCAGTCATTTAGTATTAGCATGTATGATGTATATGCCAATTAATTATTTTCATCAAATTTGAATAAATGTATTGTATGTGTATACCTACTTATTTTGTTTACAGGCATTAACATGATAATTGACAACAAGGACTCAGATAGTAAATCCAATAACAGCAATTATGTAGAAAAAAAAAGGAAATTAATTGAGGCATGGGAGAGATTGAGGCCAGCTTTGATTGTCACCAGAATTGAAGAACTAAGTCCAGTTACAAATGAATGCTGTTTTTGCAAATCAGTGGAGCAAGAAATTATATTCTGTCAAGATTGTGGACCAGCAGCATACTATTGTTCATCTTGCTGTGAAAGAGTGCATAGGAATATTTTATTCCACAAGCCACACAAATGGAAGGCAAGTCTCATAGTTTTTCCTTTTTAATGGAATTAATATCTTATTTTGGAAATGGAACTGGTATTTTTTTGCAGTTTCAAAAATAGAATTAATTAATAATGGTCAAACCTCCAAAAAGTATCTTTGATGTTTGATCCTCACTGGTTGTTAAGGCTAGCAGGGCTTTATAGAGATCTGATATCATATGGACCTGGTGACCGATACAGCTTGTTCAGAATAGTTCAGAGTTGTTTCCCCTTTTTTAAAAAGTTCTTTTCATTAAGACAATTTAAGAGCAAAAATTTCAGAACAACAGACATTTGATACATGTATCTTGCCCCTTATGAATGGTGATATTATAAAAAGACTTGGAGGAAAACACTCCAGAAACACAAAACAGTCTACAATATTTGCCATTAATGCATTTCATGAATACATGTACTATAATGTGCAGAACAAACTAATAATAGCATTTAAATTTCATCCAGATTGAAAACATTAAAAAACACCTTATTTCATTTTGCTGATTTAATACGGTAGCACACAAACTGCTAATGCCCATGATAAAGAAAATGCATATTCGTCAAATTTTCAAAATGTACTTAGCATTATACAATGAGCTGAGCATAACCCCAAACCATAGTACAGATCAAAATTATTGGCATTTAATGAAATAAACACCTTTAGCTTGGACCATGTAAAAAAATCCATATCATAGCCCTTATGCAGTACATAAATTTTTATGTGGTGCTGTAAATAATTTTACAGGATTTTTGCATAATTTCTTTGTACACTTCAGATGTTTATGTTAACTATCATTTCAGCTAATTTTCAAATCATACTTAATATGAAATAATAACAATCTCAATTTTAGATTTCTTTTTATAGGGATCTATGTACGAACCAGTAAAGATGATCAATGTGTTGACAAGAAAAGAACACAATTGTGGCCAGTCATTTTTCAGCTCTATGTATGCTGTTGATATGAAAGGTACATGTACATTTTCCATAGTGTTAATTGCAGTTACGTTTCTTGCTAGAACTTTATATTTATCTACAAAATCTTTCACTACTGTTTCTTTGAGGGTTTTTGCTCACACTAGCAGTATTGTGCAAATGGCCTTTGAGTTTGACTTATTGATAGTTAAAAAGTTGATAGTTAATTTGCAGAAGGTTATAGACTTTATCCTCGATGAAATTTTAACAGTGTTTTAGTGAGAGCTGGTATCTTTATATTAGTCATTTACTAATGAAATTGCCAAATGACTTATGATTTTTCTTGCTAGAATCCCATAAAATTAGTCAATTTTTACATGATTTCACATGGTAAGAGAAACAACCCACAAACAGCCAGAAGTGACTATTGCTTTAAAACTACTGGTTAATTAAATGTAAAAGATGCATTCTTAAAGAACAATTGATGAGATAAACTTTCATAAGGCTGAAATAGTCTCAACAATTAGAATGTATCTACTTTAAAAATGTGAACGAATGGTAGTTCATTTCCACAAATTCAAACAAACTAGAAAGATTGAAATATACTTTTAAAACTTTATGTTTGTATTATAAATGAGTCATACCTCATGATAACGATTAAAAATGTACCTATATTATACGAACTGGTACATAGAAATTAAATTGAACAAGGATTTTATATTCAATTTTCTATTCAAAATAGGTAAATAAGTATAACAAATACATGTATCTCATAATACATCAGACCAAAGGACATTTTATGAACCATCAGGTACTTCCAAAAGTATAATTAGGGCCTTGGTGGCGGAGTGATCTAGGTAGTTAATCATGACTACTAATAATCACTAGCCTGTCAACACTGAGGTTATAAGTTTGTATGTCACCAGTTTTGGGTTGTGTTCGACTCTAGGTGTTTCTCTCTGGCTACTCTGGCTTCCTCCACCAATAAAAACTGGCTGCTGCGAAATAGTCAAATGTGCTGTAAAACAGCATAAAACCCCAACTAAACCAAACCAAAAGTAATTTATGGACATCATTTTGCTTATGTCCATGTTCTATTATTTGAATGACTTAATAGTCCATAAAAAGTAATATGTTATGAATTTTGTTAATAGGTTTTCAAAATAAAACTCAGGATACTATAAAAGATATCAGAATATTTCTACTACTGACATGTATATGTAAAATATTTTTATATCAATACAGGAACACAACATATCTGCAAAATCCAGCTTTGTAGATGTGAAGCTGCCGCAGTTACTTTAGTAAGGTACAATTTGTGGCCAGCAACACCGTCAAATCCGCAGATTGCCTTTGACATTCGTTTTATGGAGTTACTGTCTGTTTTGCATCTGGATTGTCACCTTCCTGCCAAATCGTTTTGTGATGCCTTGGGGTTTATCCAGTCAAATTTCATTAACTTTGCTACAAATGATGTGAGTACTATATGTTGTTAACCTGTAACAAGGGTTGATTCACAGGGGATCCTGTGTTTTCTCAGCATGTATCAAAGGGAATGAATTGATATTTGGTTTATAGCTTCAGAGTGTTGATTTTTAGTGTGTAAGCTATTTTCAGATTAATCATGCAGCCAATTTCTGTTTGCCGATACTTTGAAATTTTTCTATACTAACTTAACAGGAAATTTCTTGTCAAAGTTTTCTCAGCTTGTAATGAAAGGGAATGATTTAAAATTTGATACAGTGCTTGATAATGATAAGTTGTAGCATGTAAGCAATTTTAAGGTCTATCAAGTATTTACGGATGACAAATTTTAACAAGGAAAAATATTGGTTTCTTATATGGAAGTAGTCATTTTTCAGCTTAATTTATTGAAATATTTATATTTTAAATTTTTATGTTTTAAAATAGAGTTAAAGTACAAAATATTTAAATGGCAGGAAAAGAATATTTACCGTGCTGTTGTCGGAGACTGCTTAACTGAATACAACTACCACAGGTCTACACTGAAAACAAGGCATACAATAACTGACTCAACATTTACCAGAGAATGTCCAATATGTTTGAAGGTAACACACGACATTATACCTGTATCCAAAGTAGTAGTAGGGGAAATTTTGCTATTGGTTATTTCCTGACAAATTTTATTTCACATTTGTAAAGAAATCAGAACCATTATTTTTAATCAGCTAATGGGTAAAGAATTATGCCCCTTAATTTTCAACAAAGCAATATTAGATTTGTAGTTGTTGTCAACTACCCATGTTTTTTGTTTAAACTTTCTTGATTTTCGTGTTAACATGATATTATTTCACTTTTTATACATGTAAATTTAACATCATTCATCATTGGTCATTTAAAATCTTTTTTACAATATTTTACTGAATGCTCATGAGCCATGGGTGTATTTTTTAAAGTTTAATTTAAATCTATCAACTAGCTCATTCTTTTTCTTTTTATTTGATACCTCTTTTTTAATGTGAAAAAAAAATGACTGAGTAAGGGACTTACAGGTAGTCCCACACTATTTAACTGTGTTATTAACAATTTACATAATATATTTGATAATTCATGTGAACCTTATTTCTTGAAAAATGATGCATTACAAGTCTAAGCTTTGCAGATGATCTAGTGATTCTATCTAGATCTCACAAGAAGCATTAATTAAACTTGAGACATACTGTCATAAATGGCAGTTAACTGTTAATATTAAGAAGACAAAAGTCTACATGATGAATACCATTTTTTCTTGCATTTTAAATCCAATACTCAGTTAAGAGCTGATCTATTTCAAAAGCTAGTAGAAATAATTCAACATTTTCTATCTGGCGATAAAGGATCACAAATTTTTTTGATATACTTAATCCAAAAAATAAAACTTTTACTAATTGTTTTTGACTTTATAAAGGGGTCATTGGAACTGTAAAAATAGTGTCCACATCAGTCCAAGTTATTTAGTAATAACCTTTTCTGTATCATCTCTGTCTTTATTTGTTTGTTATTGTTCCTTCCATGTAATATTGTGTATACCATGGGTATAACTTACAATAATAATAGTTTATAAGTTAAAAAAACAATTTAAATTTACATTATCAAGATGTCATATTTGTTAACATTACTTTTATGGTATATATTATGTAAAATAAAATTTAAATAGATAATTGTTTTTTTGGTATATTTTCAGAACCCACAGATTATCTCGATGGATGCTAATTTTGGTCTTGTACACAAAAGGTCATCAGGGGAAGGTCATGGCAGACAGTCGTCCAGACACAAAGATCTTTTTTTTAGAAATCACGACAATATGAAAAGATTCATTGATGATTATTCCGCTGTCCATAAAAATACTAATTATGTAAGTATTCTCAATTTCAAAGTAGTATGCACCTCTTACTTACAGTTTTATTTTTGGTCTAAATACAATTCTGTTGTGTTCCATAGCCAGTCATGGCTGATATGTTGTACTTGGTCGCTGTATATGTCCCCTTTGACTTTTGCAGTTAAAAATTTGTACTTTTTTACAAATTTTACTCATTTTATATTAATAAGTTTTTTTTGTAATTTTTATTTTTTTCTTCATTTTAAAGATTACAGGACAAGTAATTCAAGAATTTGAATATCGCAAAATATTCAAATTGTGACCGATAAACACCTGAATTCACGGGGGGATTAGGGCATAAGTGTTTTCCGGTCACGAGTTGAATATTGTCGATATTCAAATTCTTGAATTAGTTATACAGTTTATTACATTGATAAAATAGACAAAAAATGCTTCAAATGTGTCATATTTTCCTTAGATCCCTTCCGGAATCTGTCAGTGTCACAAACGTCATTTGTTAGTAACGCCCTTGACGACGTTAAATAAAAACCGATCGAATTTATTTTCACTGGAAATTACAATAAATCACCATCATCAATGTAATAATTTATGTTTTTTTACAATCAATCACATAAATCATTGTATATATATCTTGGAATTCTTCAGCCTCACAAGGGGTGTTTTGATTGAAAATAAAACAGTTGTTGTTGTTCTGTAGTACTAGTTGTAAAGATAAAGCAATTTAGAAAGAGTTTTTATTAGTTGTCTAATTTACAATCATACCATATTCTATTTTTTTAATATTTGATAAAAATATATCTGACTAATTACAGTGTTGCAGCTAGAAATTTAGATGGGCACAATCATGGAAAAGAGTGCACTTTAGCGTGCTTTACCGGAACCAAAAGGGAACACTTTATACATTTTGGGTAAAATAATGATTATGCTATTGTATTTTAACTATATCTTGGTTCCAGTAATTATTTCAATGCAGGGAAAATTGAATACAACGGTTCTAAGGATAATTTATGCTGTTATAACTGAAGTTATTTTTGTGTTCTTCTGAAGGGCAGAGGGGTGCTGCATCCCTCTATTTTAGGCTAGCTGGGACACTGAATTAAATCTATCCAGTTGTTGAACAGGGACTGGAAGCACAATATTTTAATTTAATATGCCAAATTAATTGTTGACATTATTTCTAATTTTTTCAGGAATGTTCCAATTTCCAAGCAGGTAACATGATAAGATCAAAAATAAAAAATGACAAGCTGGACATTACAGGAATTTTTGGTAGTGTGTGCAAACATGACATTCCTCAACATTTTGTTGATCTTTCTCATGGAGAAAGGTAAAAATGATGCTAATTAATTGTTTTATAGTAATATGTTTAAAAATGAATGGACTATTCAGAATAATTTTAGTGTCAGAAATATCAAACATATTTATTGTTTAATAAAAGACTCTGAAAGATTATAATTTTTATTCCCCTCTTTTTTTGTTTGGAAGTATATGAATCCTTCTTCACTGTTTTAAATGTTAGCTATGAAAGTACACTACATAGATGCTTATTACCACATAGTAACTTTTTTGAATTCCAGCTTTAAATTGTTTGGTTCAGCCATTCATGGCCAAAAAGAGATACAATTTTCGATCATGATCTATTATCGTCTGGATACCTTAACTTTTCAAACTATTAGTTTATAATTCTGGAAAAGTTTATATGTGATGAATATCTAAACCTATACAGAAAAAATTTAGGGTTTGGCAAGTCAACTGTTGACTGTTTTGTTGATTCCATAAACACACATGTTCGTTTGGAAGATTACTATATTTCAAATTATAATGCAAATTGCCTTTTACTACATTAAATGCAAATGCACTGATTCTAAATAATTTACTTGTCTTGGGGCACTTTCCATTATCTGGTACGTACCGACTTTCACTAATTTTTCTTCCTGTTCATCTGGTACATCATTTGCAACGAAGCAGTGTGGTAGGGGCCAATAATGGAACAACACCATGAATCTTTGGTTCAATTGGAACATACCCCATAATGGAAGCACTCTTGGACTCATGTTATTTACCCTAAACACAATAGTTGTGGCATCAAAGACAGATAATAGTATACTAATTCTTATTTTTCAGGCTGAGCTATCCTGTTTATATTTTAAACTGTGTTCTTGAAAACAGATCTGACCATCTTGTTGTAATGTATGACATTGCCTGTATGTTACACAAACATTTAAAGGTAACTTGTTATGTACTGTACAGCAATAACTGAATAATAACTTCAGCTTAAGGCTTGGTTTGGCACAGGGGCCATCATGAAATTAAAGTTTAAGTTGTAGGCCTCGCTGTTACTTTGAGATTAAGAATGACAAAGCATCATTCTATGCAAATTAGTTCCATCTTTTTATTTATATGGATGTTTGTGTCATAAACATATACACCATATCCTTACTTTTTTCAATATGCATATAATAAACAAAGAAATAGATGTCAAGAAAATATGTTAGAAATACCTTTCATTATTTGTTTTTGAGTTTAAAAATTCTGTGGTGTCAGTCATCCCTGTTGTCACATTTATCTTATCTTCAAATATATAAGCTAACTGTTTTTCATGAAACTTTCAAAGAAATTTTGGGGTTCCCATAGCAAAGTGGAACACTAAAAATGTATTCATATGATGGTAGATTTAAAATATGACATTCCCAAAGCATGAACCATTTTGTATAAAATGGTACTTAAAATTGAATCTTGATTATTAATGATTCCTGGGTATTCACTTTAATAATTATGAATTCTTTAAACAGTTGCTATTATTCTAATATTTAAGGCATTTTTTTCTTTTAAACTCAATTGTCTAGTTACTTTTTTTTAGAAGAACAATATTGAAACAGTTTTGAGCAAATGTTCATTTGCTGTGCCTGTTTTCCATAGCTTTGCACACAATATGGCTTGTCAGGTAAGATTATTATTATTAGATTGACATGGAGTATAAAAAATGTAAAAAAAAACGGAAATGGTCAAATTTCACAAGTAACTGTCTATCTGATGGAAAGACGAATGTAGTTGCCCATTGTAAGACAATATTTGTACTTTTCAAAGTAGAAATAAAATATTTACAGGCAATTAAAAACTTTAAATGTTCAGACAACAGAAACAAAATGCACTTGGGGCAAATAAATAACACTGAATCTAAATTTGGTTTACATTGTTACAAATATGAGAATTTAATATTAGGATTATAAGTGCCAATGAAATACAGTCACAAGTGAAGCACGTGAAAAGATGAATAAATTCTTGTCTTAGCAGACATTTCATTTATATAATTTTGTGTTTTATGAATACATATATTTGTTGGATAAATTGTTTACATGTATTTATCATTCTTGAATTAACCTAAAATCGGGAAATATCTTTGATTTTATATTCTCAAAAGAGATTTGGAGACATTTAAATGATTGTACCATTAATTAGATAGTTCCGTTGTAGTTGAATTTGATAAGAAATATTATATTGCAAGGGCTTGCGAGTGCAATATATATTCTTATATGGACAATATCCATCAATAATCCTTTCATTGTGTAGCAAAGATCTGAAAATTCTTTTACACTGCATTAATTTCACTGTTGACATCACTTTTTCCAGATTTATTGCACTAGTGAAATTTGGCAATTTATTACATGCTAACATTTGGTTACTTTATACATGCAAAACAATAAGTTGTATACAGAACATGCCATTTACAAATTAATATAGTTAATGC
Organism: Mytilisepta virgata; assembly: GCA_028015205.1. NCBI lineage: Eukaryota > Metazoa > Mollusca > Bivalvia > Mytilida > Mytilidae > Mytilisepta > Mytilisepta virgata. The sequence continues at coordinate 33,748,187 of CM051512.1, forward strand.
ACAAAACATGTAGCATTGAGTGCATTAAATATGTTAACGAGTAAGGCGAGGCTCTATATGATTTGTAATATGAAATCCAACTTAAGATTGAATATATTAATGATTAGGCATGGCCATAGAGACTGTATATCTGGGGTTGACTAATGTGAACGAAGATTTTATTGAGCCTGCTTGTCAGGGATTTTTGCTTTGGCTCGCCTAACGCATTTCGAAGTAACCATTATTTAAAGAAGACGTGAGAAAATGGAAGCTCTGAATGAATTCTTGGACACGGAAAATTTTCACAAGAATTTCAACAAAACTCATGAAGCTGTAAATAACTAAAGGAATATTATAACAGAGATTTTCTGTGTTACAAATGACGTCCTACACATTGTTTTATGGGTAATGGGAAATTAGTTATTACTCATCAGGAGGTAAGCAGTTGATTTTTCATAGCAATACTCTATGGTATGATTACGAAATCATTTATGTTACGGGTATGACCGAGTTAAAGCCTAATGAACAAGTATTGCAAGAACTTGCATTCAAACATTAATATTGGGACAGTGTTCATGAATAAAACATTTTGATCCTCTTGTTAGAATCACAATGTCAATGACAGATTAACGTGTTGATATCTGAATTATCGTTTATGTTTTTTGTCCAGTTGTCAGGCTAATCAAGAGAATATTTTCATGACAATTTTCAGGTTTTTACCGCTCTTTTGTGAAGAAGAAAAATCAGGTATATATGTGCCCAATGGACACTACATGCCCCACCAATGATGCAAGTATTTAGTAAATAGAATGTCATGTGTACAAATGTATATTGTTGACACTGAAGTCCCTAACGATAGGGTAGATGCAATACTATCTCTAAGTACTTCATGAAAAACTACCTTCAACCTGAACCTTAACCTGGTTTCTAATATTGAAATTCTAAAAAGAAATTCAAAGTCAATGACCCATGACCTCAAGGTCACAGCATCCGTTTTGCATCAAAATGCACAACTCCTTCACGAAAAACTATCTTAAACCTGAACCTGGATTCTAATATTGAAATTCCATGTCAATGACCCATGACGTCAAGGTCACAGCATCTGTTTTGCATCAAAATGCTGCTGTTCGTATCACAAGCTATCCATGTACAAAGTTTCATGATGATACTATAACATGGAAAACTACCTTAAACCCGAACCTTAACCGGGATTCTATATTGAAATTCAATAAAGAAATTGAAAGTCGATGACCCCTAAAGTCAAGGTGACAGCATTCTTTTCACATCAAACTGCTGCTGTCCATATCACAAGCTATCCATGTACAAAGTTTCAGGATGATACCATAACTCCTTCATGAACAAGAGTGGACACACAAAAATGTCTCGCCTGTCGTGTATTTCTAATGAAAGTAAATGCTATCAGTATTAAAAAAACAGAGCAAAACACAAAAACTTGAGTATAACCACTGAACCATGAAAATGAGGTCAAGGTCAGATGATTCATGTCAGTTGGACATGCACACCTTACAATCCTTCCATACACCAAATATAGTAGACCTATTGCATACAGTATTTGAAAAACAGGCCAACACACAAAAAATTAACTATAACCACTGAACCATGAAAATGAGGTCAAGGTCAGATGACTCATGTCAGTTGACCATGCACACCTTACATTCCTTCCATACACCAAATATAGTAGACCTATTGCATACAGTATTCGAAAAACAGGCCAAAACACAAAAACTTAACTATAACCACTGAAACATGAAAATGAGGTCAAGGTCAGATGACCTACCAGTTGGACATGTACACCTTACAATCCTTCCATACAACAAATATACTAGACCTATTGCTTATAGTATCTGAGATATAGACTTGACCACCATAACTTAACCTTGTTCACTGATCCGTGTAATGGGGTCGAGGTCAATTGAAAACTGTCTGATGGGGATGAGGACCTTGCAATGTATGCACATACCAAATATAGTTATCCTATTACTCATAATAAGAGAGAAATTAACATTACAAAAAATATAAACTTTTTTTCAAGTAGTCACTGAACCATGAAAATGAGGTCAAGGACAATGTACATACGACAGACTGAAACTTGGTAACATAAGGCATCTATATACAAAGTATAAAGCATCCAGGTCTTCCACCTTCTAAAATATAAAGCTTTTAAGAAGTGAGTTAACGCCGCCGCCACCGGATCACTATCCCTATGTCGAGCTTTCTGCGACTAAAGTCGCAGGCTCGACAAAAACTACCTTTAACCTGAACCTCATACGGATGGATGGACAGGCCGACGTACAGACCGAACAACTTTATGCCCGGCCTGCCCTACAGGGGGGGGGGAGCATAAAAATTGAAATGCTTAAAGCACGGAGAAATTTGTCAGTTTTCCTTATGAGAGAAAGTGACTTTTTTGTTAAGTGTATGGAATTAAATTGTACCCATATAGACAACTAAAATGTAATGTTCATAACTTCGTAAAAAAATGGCTTAAAGTTCTTTTTGTAAACATGGTAAATTTAATTTAATACAGGATGGTAGCAATGTCATTTTGACTGCTTACCAGAGTTTTCCTATGCTCACATACTTGACCCCAAAGGTATTTCGATAATAAAAGTTAGTTCCAAATTATCTCTAGTATGGATATGTCAAATTTGGGGGAAATTATACAAATGTGTGTCATTTCCAGACAGTGGCGTTCTGATGTCATCAGAAATGGGACTAAAATGATCCAATACAACCGTTTGGTGGGAAATTAGGGCTAAAGGGTAGGCATTTTGTTAAAATATAATTATTTTACTGCAGAGATGAGCGAAAAAGCAAACTGGATGGAAAACAGAAAACAAATTCTAACGATTTGAAATCTGATGCTTTCGGAATTGATTTCTCCCTTTTGTTATGGTATTACAGATCGGGGCCGGATCAGTCGCAGATGACATACTGACTATTGTGTCAATTGTAACGAGCCCCTGGTCCTGTGGTTATAACTTATAGCCTTAATGAGCTTGTGTGTCATGTTTTTAACTATAAAAAAAATAAATAAAAATAAAACTTCCGCATTCGTATTTCATATCCTATTTTCCCTTGACACTATAAATCTGCGCTACAACCATGGGATCAACACATGTTTAGGTTAATATATAGGTATATCCGGACATTCATAATGGTTATAAAAAATAGCAATTTCGGGTATGGATACGTAAAATTACGGATCGGGATTTTCTTATACTTTGTAGTCTAAGCATTAAACAGTGATCAATTGTGTATAAAAACTGTGATTAATAAAAAAGAAGGGACATTAAAGGATGTGAAAAAAAGAAAAAAAAACTACGACAACGAATAATCCAATGCTAGACGTGGCTCATACCACAGGCACAATTACGAAGTTCTATCAATATTAAAAAAATCGGGGCAATGGGAAGAAAATAGTTTTTTCTATACATTAATGACACAATTTTCTTCCCATAGCCCCTATTTTTTTAATATTGATAGAACGTCTTGTGCCTGTGCTCATACCAATGGCAATGTGAACAATCAATGATGCCTTTGATGGCGGTATTGGGTATGCTTTGCCATTTTTATTTTGGTTGGAATTCTGGACAATAGGTTATTTGAAACTTACCATCTTTAGCTTGAAACGTAAGTAAACAAATGTAATTCTATGTATAAACTATGATTCTAACAATATTCCTTCTCAATCTCAGCCTCGTGGTTCTAAATACCGGATGTAGAATCCAAGAAATGAAATGATTGGCTAATTTTTATCTTCAGCATCCCAAAACAAAATTACCGTGTCATCCTATTCAAATAAGTTGACATCATACCATACGTTAGCATAGACTTACTGATTTAACTATCATATGGTACGGTGTTACCCTTTTAAATAGGATAACACCATACCATATGTTAACACGGTATAAAACCATATGGTATGGTGTTACCCTTTTTAAATAAGATAACACCATACCATATGTTAACATGTTATACCATGTCATCTACTGAGCCACGTAACCCCACTAACATAACTTCTATTCAATAGGGTGACATGAGTTGCATCGGGTGATTTCAGATACCATATATTGTTGAACTGACATGCTATGTGATAACTCAGATGTTAAGTTACTGAAGAACTGGTTAATCCAAACACCGCACCTACTGTCTGTAAACCTCAATCCACGGAATGTATTTTTCCGAATTAAAGTACCTTAATCATTTTGAATCGTCTTACTACATAGTAGACATTTGCAGTTAGCTATGTCGTAACTAAAACTGTTGAACTTACCTGATTTTTGTTCAATCATGTCTTCAAGTGAAATACAAGTATTTCGTCTATGGAATTTTCAATAAAAAAGGGAGATAAATCTTCCCGTGAGATTTGAACTATTTCATACCCGGATTGCACAAAAGAATTGTTAATTAACCGTCAAAAAAGTATCCTAAAATTCTAAAATTTAGACTTTACAAATGCAAAAAATCCATTCCGCGAGCTAAGGTTTATAGACAGTAACCGACAGTTCAAGTCCATATATTCATTTAGTTGAAACACATGTGCTTGTTTTCATGTGATGCAAAATTACAAAGGGAAACGTTATCCTTTGGTAGGAAAATATGGCCAGGTTCATAAGATATTCATGTTTGGTTGAATTATGACTAAACAAGTGTCATAAACCTAAAATGGTTGAATGCTTGAAAGCCAAAACAATAACACAGAGGGATTAAGGGGGAACCCAACACTTTAACTAAAATAGATTTGACTCGTTTAATTTTCATAAAATTTTGACCTTTTCACAAAAATATAAAAAAATCAAGAAATTTGAACCATAGAATTTACGAGAATAATTTCATTGGATATATAGCAATTTGACAAACACTAATTTTGATCATTGAGAAGCTTGAATTCTTTTTACTAATAATATGTGATTAAAACGTTTAGCTGATTTTTAAAGAGTTAACTCCCTTAGGTGTTCTGTATCCCCTTAGGTGTCAATATTAAACCCATTCAGCAATTTATTGGAGAGAGATCTGAATGTCTAGGTATAAGAATATAATATATATAACATACAAATCTATGTTATCTTACGTATGAATGTGTTAAGAATTGATAACGCATCTGTTTTCCATATCGTCGGAAAAATAAACCATAGTTTCATATAAATGATGTTAGGGTGAGGCAAGAGAGAAATTAATATTGATATGTTTGCTATAGGCAAAGAAAGAGAAATCTTATTTTAATGTACCAGAGAACAAGCTCTCCGCGTTGTATATACATTTATATTTGTATATATAAAGATATTTTAAAGAATTGTTTTTTTTTCAAAAATATAGCATGCTTAAACTGTGTTAAAATTTTAAAAACGTACTTACATAGTAAAATAATAGAAGTAAAAAAGCCAAAAATTATGTTTCACATTACTGCTTTTTATAATTTTTTTGTTGTTGTCATTTTTATAATTGATGAATTATTTGATATAATATTGATTTTAATGGTATATGTTACCTGACGCCATACTATAATCTGTGTATTGGTCAATCCGAAAACCTTTTATTAAGTTCTGTAACTCCAACTTGTTTTCTCACATTATCTAAGGATATTAAAAATATAACTGTCAAACGAATTATTCTTAAATATATATTTAAATGTATAACACTAAAAATGCTAACTCAAATATTGTAAGATACAAAATATAATCTGATAAAATCAAATTGTAAACCCCACATCTCTGCGAAACGTCAACTGACACGAAAGATATAAAATTTGAAGCACGTACTGATGACCATTGAAAACAACCACATAATATATGTAATATAAATTGTGTGCCTTTAATTAAAAATAATATTTGAACAGTATTTTTTAAATAATAATAATAATAATAGTAGTAATTATTATTTTTTCAAAATTGAAAAAAAAACGGTTTCATCTGGTCTCAAATGAATAAAATGAAGAAAAAAGACACTAAGCAGTAATTCCCACATACAGTGCTATTTTCTTTGATGTTTTTGTTACCTACAAATTGTATCTTAAACAGATTCCCAAATCGTACGATAATTCAAATTTGTTTTTGCCAATTCTTAGAATTTTTATGCACAATGTATTGATCGATCAAACAGAGCTCCCTCCTACCTTTGACAATTCTCACTTTGGTCATTGCAGAATTATGAGACGTTTCTGATTGTTTTCTTAAATCTATCTGTAAGCAGATTTCTATGTCAAACCATAACTCAAGTTTGCTTCGGCCAATTCTTCTTCAAGTTTTATGTGCAACGTTGTGGTAGATTACATGAAGCGAGTCTGCTTTGAACAGTTTTGGTAATTTTATATACAATAACAATCTATGTCTGTGTGTTTTTACGGTTCCATACAATTATTTCACATACTTTTTGAATGTTCAAATAACCTTAAACTAATTTCGTTTGGATGATTTTTGAAAGTATCGTTGTTGAAAAACGACCCTTTTGCCCAAATCATACTGTAACTCACGATTGCAGTACTTAGTTTTTACAAAATTTAAAGTTGATGTATTAGTAAATTTAAGTGATTTCTGGCAAGTATCGAATCACTAGCAAATGAGCTAGTGGGTACTTTCGGGTACTTGGAGTACACCTGCAGCAGTATCAAATGACTGGTAAAGATAATTCTTGATACCAATTTTGATACACAAGATGTGTATATTTCGTCGATTTACGACTCATCAGTTGGCTCATAGCCTTAAATATTGAAAACAAAACGTTAATACAAAACGTTGAAGAGCACATTCAGAAACCCTAACTGGCTATAAGGAAAAGCCAAAACGTCTAAAGACAGAGCTTTGCACGAGGAAGGTTCTCTATAGAATCTCTGTACAATTTCGGGCGAATGTTGGAATTTTAGAATAACAGGTTTTTACAGAATAAGAATCTGTTGAACAGAATAATGAAAAATTTATCGGTATTCAGATCCTTATTAAAATAGGCGAGGTGTATTGTGGATACATTCACAACCTATCTTTTCTCTCACTAAAAATCAATTACAGAAAATTTAAAAATTATTTTGTCATGACTGTGTATAAATAACTCATTTGCAATTCGCCAAAAAATCACAATTTCATTGAAGATTTTAATTCTCTAACCATGAAACACAAACATCAAGGGAAAAATTAGACGTTTAACAATATAATATCACAAAAAACATCACTTAAAACTAAAAACCTGATCGACATTGACTAATGCGAACTCCGGAATATTTGAACCGTAAATTTTTGAAATCAATAAATCCGTTTACGTTTAAAAATCATATCAAAGAACTCTAAATTTCGAGAAAATCAATGTATTGATATATAAATAGGTCAACTTACATATTCGAATTTCTATTGAACTATATACTTACAACGTGTTTTACACATCAGTTTGTTGAACAGTGAAATATAACAATTATTAACTGTTACTTTTGTTTACTTATATAATTTAATTTATATCATGATACCATTAAATATGCTGTATTTACAACATTTCATCTTGAAAAGGTGAAATTCCAGAACACCCCTCCCCCCTAAATTATTACAACCTATCATTTGTACTTTGAAGACTATCATAATACGAGCTCCAGGTACCGTAAAGTGTCAAATCCGGTAGAATATGGAATTAATACTCCAAATTTTGGCTATTCCTGAGCATGCTTTAAGATTTCTAGTCTGACCGTGAGATAGAATTTCACAACAGTCAGACATACTGTTATGACAAAAATATTGATATACTAATGATATTTCAAAACGATGAACACTTAATCCTTACTTACAAGATTATATGAATTACGTGTCCTATTTTTTCGGTTTATTCTGTTAAAATACCTCTAGATTTGACCGTGTATTCAGCTACTTTATATATCAATACATTGATTTTGTCAAAATGTAGAGCTCCCTAAACGTACATCTATACGCATTCATCTATTTCAAATGTTTACGGTTCAAATATTCCTGAATTCGAATGGCTTCATGGCGATCATGCTTTAGTTTTTGTGATATTTTGTGTTCTTCATCATGTTCATACTTAGAGATTTAAAACCAAGAATTCATTTATTTCATTCGACTATAGGAATAACTTTGTGTACATCACTCATGTTGTTATAACTTGATGCAAAATCAAATGGAAACCAAATATAAATATAAATATTTTATCATTGTTATCACGGGATATTATTTAATCATTTTAACATGCTTAATAAATAACCAATTTTTTTTTCATCACAGGTAACCGTTTAGTCGTCTTAGGACGGTGCGTGCGAATTAAGCAGATACGATTATTCAAATCTATATTTGTCAAGAGAACAGCGCGTGCGCAATTGATTAAATCGGACCAGAGCTTTGACAATTAAATAAAGCAGAGATAATCACTGGTCGGACCAGAGATTTTAACCTGTCCTAACTCTGGTTGACCAGTGGCAGGACTGGTCCTAGCTATTTTAATATCTGGTTTTTTGCACAAGGGCAGAGATTTGAACCAGAGATTACGTTAACTTGAAGTTACCTGTAGTCATGTTTTATTGAGCTGTACTGTATAGCACAGTTCGAATTTGGCGTCTAAACAATAACTGTTCTACAAAGTTTCAGGAAAATTTGATTCTTAACAAGAAATCGTCATCCCTGCTATTTAAATAATCAGCACATGTCTATTTAATGTTCAACAATGTATTAACTAACAAATGTATATAAATCAAATTCCAACGTGTCCCCAAAGTGGTGCCTAGCGTCCATAGATGACAGCGGACCATAGTGGGTAACGTGTTTGGGCAATACTACACTCCTTGCAAGCTAAAGACCAATTCTGTAGTTTTCGAAAAAGGGTAGGCTGATGACCGCCACAGAAGACTATATTATCCGACCCTACCCAACAACCCCACTTTTACAGTGCCAGTAAAAATTGCTCCCCCTTTGTGCCCTATTCCACCTTTATTTAAATTGTTTGATAAATTGAACTGGTTCTCATCCTGAAGAAGCATGACATATTTGCAACTGGACATTAAGCAACAATTAATCAATCAATCAATCAATCAATCAATCAATCAAAGTTTCAGATTACGCAAAGTTCCAACTGTCGCAATTATGATTACACGTGTGTATCATTTTTTTTTTATAAATTAACCGTTTAACTTAAGATTGCGTTCTATAAATATATACAACAATAGAAAGGGTTCTGAAGAACCACCTACAGTTTTACTCCATGTAACACGGGAATAATAATAATAACAAAGGACGCCTCTGCTGGTGTGAAATGTGATTCACTAGCGTGTTGTCGCTTGAGTTCAATAAATATAAGAACAATACAAAAGTTCTGAAGGATCACCAACAGTTTTACATTTTACTTCATGTAAAACTGGAACGGCGAAATGTGATTCACTTACGTGTTTTCGTTTTCAAAAATAAAATAATATAACTGGAAACATTAATCTGGGGTTATACAAGAGATTTAACACTAAAAAATAAAACTACTCGCCCACAAAAACACAGTTTGATCTCCTATATAACCGTATTTAAATTTCTTTAATTGTTTTAACTGCGCAATTATGGAATTATGGGATATTCTTTTCTGAACATGTCGATACATGTCGATACAACTTGCATCAATTTACTTTAGTTTCCTCCAGAAATAAACATTCAAATGATTGCATGTATACAGGCTAATTGCGTCAAGGACTACATTTAATATTTTGAATAGGACAGTCGCGTGTAAGTCAATGTTAACAATATTATTCAAAAAAATGTATCGTAATAACATATTTCTATTTAAAATAGATGTTGGATCGAACATATATCCATTTACCAATAATGACGTATGATAAGAAACTAAATACGAACGAACCGCGAATAACATTTTATCTTCATAACATGGACATTTAAATGGGTCTCTTTTATATATTCATAAGAACAATGTTCTAGATGTGTTTTTTTTTTCCTTATAACATAAACACTTTCCCCTTTAGGTGTTAAGTTGAATTTTAATAACTCTTTGTTGGAGTCATCCTTATTAAAGTTTGATGGACGTCATCATGACTTGGTTGACAGGTATGAAAACACCAAAATGAAAATGGACATGGTGTTGTCCCGTCCTGGGTCTGTATATAGAACTTTACAGATTCTGATAATTTCTGAAGTTTACACAACTTTTTCGGAAAATACAAAACGTCAAAATTTGATAAATATAGTACCTATAAACCAGACGTTTTTAGACTTTTTTCTGTTTAGTCAGTTTATGAGCAGTCCTATTGATTTCCACTGAAAACGTCAAAAATGTCTTTAATATGACCCTAAATATTGAGGTTTTTATACGCTTTCGATGGTTCTAACAATGAAACGATAATTTACAATTAAATATATTATAAACGTCTGCAGAAGCAAGCACGTTAAAAAAAAACGACGTCATCATAAGTAATTGCTTAATTTTACACTAGAAATGGCTGAAATTGCTTTTAAAAGTTAGAAAACCCCTTCAAAATTAAGAACGTGACCTCGACCTTTGACCTCATTTTACTTGTTTGAAGTCATGGACGCTAACTTTCATATTGATATCTCAAGTCAAGCCATTTATTATATGAAAGTAATATAAAGGGGAATGACTGTAGTGAAATGTCATCCGATCATTTCGGACACTGACAAAACGTAACAAAGTTGCGCATAGATGTACTGAAGACAATAAAACAGTTTTGTGTCGATATCTCTTACGGTTTCAAAGGAGTAGTGATAACAAGCATCAATGTAATAGTGGAGATAACTCTTACATGGAAAATGGAAACTCTTCTAAGGATGAACAGTAGATAGCAAATGTCTGACTTACACTTAATACCAAAGATGATTCCCATATGTTTTGCCGTAGTTGCTTTTTTCATTCCTAAAGAAGAAAAATGATCACAAGAAACCCAGAAAAATATTCCCTTAGTAAGGAAAAGACCTTCATAATGACAGACTTCTGAATTTAAACCTCGTCTGTGTATTGTAATACATGTAAAATGTTTTTGACAAAGCAAACTCAAAACTAACTATCACCCAGTTACATGTAGTAGTTCGTCAGCTAACACTTTCCTTACTATCTATCATAGATTCAATTTCTTGAATTTGTTTTTATGATCTGTATATAAAACTTACTAAATATTTACTAAAAAACACAATTTTGTACGCCTTTACTAAAAATGTGAACTACATTACATGTATACTTTACATGTCCTTATACTGTTTTTGTTATTATTTTAAGGACATGGATAGTATATTGCATATTTACACTAAAATAGTATATAGTTTGTAGTATACGTTTAAATATAAAAATAAATTTGATAATTGAGGGCTTGTGTTGTCTCTTGTGTTTTTTTTTTTTTTTTTGTATATAATTTAGTCCTGATACCGCCTTACTGAATTCCTTATTGGATTGGTTTTACTTTTTTGTATACCTTATTATATGTTGCATAACCACTGTTCAGGGATTGAAGGGACGAGTGGAGCACCAACAAAGGTGTTAAACCTCGCCTTGTTCTTCATTTGCGTGTTGCGAGTCAGGACCTTGTATTTTCAGTGATTGCCTCTTGTCAGCTTCATGTTATATGTTTGTCGTATGCGGTTTTGTTTTTATTTTGAATTTCTGTTAATTATATATATTTGGTATTTTGTAACGCTTGTTTTTCTGTGGCCATTGACTGCTTGTATTGTGATAGCGGACTGTTGCCGCTTGTTGAAGGCTACATTTGTAAAGATTTCATCTTATTCAATCATACGGGAAGATGTCTAATGGACACTGATACGTACCCATTTTCCTAAATGTTCATAACAAGTTAGAACAAGACAACAAATCACTTTATTAAAGACGTAACTATTGAATGGTAAAAGGGAGAGTATGTTAATTCGAAAGTGACTGTGTATTGTTGTGTATGTTAGTAATAATCATTGTGTAATATGTGTTTATTGACAAAAGGATATAACTCAGGGTTTAAGTGAAGAAAGTATACCCTCCTATTTTTTCTTATTCACATAATAACATATGGGAGCTTTATTGCTTTTAAATCAGATCTTCCAATCAGATCTTTTTTACTTCAAATACTTCCAAACCCCAGATAATGACCTATGCTGAGGTATGTTCCGATCCCTCATTCCAGAAAAGAAGTACAATGTGTAAAACCGAGAAATATCAAATATTTGGACTTATAAACAACAGTGAACACATCTAATCATTTCATTGTTCATTGCAAATTTCAGTGGGTGGATGAGTTTCGGCTTTCAATTTGGTTTGGGTTTCTTTCATTAGAGAGCAACCATTTGATTTTTATGGGGGAAGGCTAAAATAAAAGGCAGGACCAAGATTTTGGTAAAATAAAAAGACAGAATCAAGTTAGGTGTGAAAAAAACCTCATCTAATCATTTAACTGTTCATTGCAAATTTCAGTGGGTGGACGGAGTTTCAATTTGGTTTGGATTTGTTCCATTAAGGAGAAACCATTTGATTTTTATGGGGAAGGGCTCGGATCAAATATGAATAAAAAGCCACAATAGCGGCCGAAAAAAAATCTAGGACCAAAATTTCGATGAAAAAAATAGGTAGGATCAAACATTTGATCCTAATCCCCCCTTATTTTTATCATAGATTGGCTAAACAGTATATATTTTTCAAGACTAACAATGTGACCTCGCCATAGGGACGTCGCTATGGGGAATTGTTTAGTGGGAACCCGCTAATTAAATGCATTTAATTTTGCTTTGAACACTTTGATAAATTTCTTCCCTGATTGTTTATATATAATAAAATTCTTTGCTACTAATTTTGATGCACAAGATGTGCACAACGTTCGTCGATATACGACTGCAGGCCTAAAATGTTAAAATGTTGAACACCAAAACAATAATCCAACTAGAGGCCCCCAGCACCCGGACTATGTCCATCTTGATTTGCAACCTGGAACATTGCTGTCAAGTTCCAATTGTCTCACTGGTTTCAAACCAGAAGATCATTCAATGAACTTTCCCTTGAGGTCTTATGTTAAACTAAGTTCCGCTCTGGCAGTCATCTTGGATGGTGGACAGGGCAATCGGATATATTTCTGAAAGAGGACCACCTAAGGGCCATTGCTGCCAAGTTTATTCAGACAAGATCTTCTTTATGTAAATTTCCCAATTATGTCCTATGTTGAACTAAGTTCGGCTCTGGCGACCATCTTGGCTCACGAGCGAAGTCATTGGATGTAATTCTGAAAGAGGACCACTTAAGGACCAATGCTGCTAACTTTTGTTCCAATTGGTCAAGTTGTTTCAGACAAGAATATCTTTTAGTAAATTTCCCATAGGGTACTATGTTAAACTAAGTTCGGCTCTGGCAGCCATCTTGGATGACAAGTGGGGTCATCGGATATAATTCTGAAAGACGACCATATCTGCTAAGTTTTGTTCCAATTGGCCAGGTCGATTCAGACAAAAAGATCTTTAAGTAAATTTCTCATACGGTCCAATGATAAACAAAGTTCGGCTGCGGCGGCCATCGCGGATGACAAACGGGGTCATCTGATACACTTTCGAAAGAGGCCCAGTGGTTTCAGACAAGAAGATCTTTATGTAAATTTCTCATACGGTCCAATGCTAAACAAAGTTCGGCTTCGGCGGCCATCGTGGATGACAAGCAGGGTCATCTGATACACTTTCGAACGAGGCCCAGTGGTTTCAGACAAGAAGATCTTTAAGTAAATTTCCGATAGGGTCCAATGTTGGCTCTGGCGGCCATCTTGGATGACGCGCGATGAGTAAAAAGTTGACCAGCAAATTCTCAAATATGCTAAAATGACCATATCGGAATAGATAATAAAACAGGGAGGAGTCAAAGCGAACGGGAAGGAAACAGTCAAACGGACGGTAGGAGGGCGGAAGAATCAGATGACATAAAGGATATTTGACATGTATCCTACACTATATATGCACCACTGTATAGTTAAAATATTTTGTTCTTTCCTTTCTGCAGGCTATTAAGAGGTTTTTGATTGGATAGAAATATTGTTTTTTAAGGATGTTTACTTTCTAAAACAATTTATTTGAGTTGTGAATGGCATAGTATTACATATGTTTTAAGCAGATGGAATGACATACAGTAGAAAACAATTTCAAAAAACAAAATTGCACAAGTAATGTAAGCTTGTCAAAACACATTTAATAAAGAGTACCTAGGCTAAATATATGTAAGATATCTCATAGTTCAAGTAGTTCTGTCCAGACGGATTACGTCCATTCTTCTTTTTTTCGATATCAAAAAGCACAACTGATTTTTACAATTTCTTATTAATTTGTTAATTGGGTGGGTTATCTCCCAAAACTCCAACAATAGCTGATTTGAATACTGACATAGAAACCACGTGTTGTTCGGCATCCATACAAACTTTAATTGCTGCCGCCTTTGCTGCTTTAGCGGTGGCTGTCTTAAAGGCTTCGTTTGGAATCTTCGTTGCCAGGTGTTCGCCATAACTACTGATTAAGTTCAAAACAACGTCGTTATAATAGGCCTCAGCACCTCTATATTCTAAAAAAGGCATTGCTGCCTGCTTTGCAAACATTTCCGCCAATCTATCTTTTGCAGCAGTATAAGCCGCTTGATCCACTGCATTTTCAAGCATATTTTTTCCAATTTCCTTACCAAACTTTCGTCCAATGTCTTTGGTTGCCTTTTTTGCAGCCATTTTCGCCTGTCCAACTGCAGCGCGTTTTGAAGCTCCCTTCGCTATTTCTTTGCTTGCAGCCTTTCCAATTTTTGAGGTAGCTTCTTTCGCCATTTTTTGTGCAGCATTTTTACTACCTTCTTTAGCTGCAGCTTTTGCCGCCGTTTTAGCTGCATTCCCAAAACCAAGGGTAAATAAGCAAAATAAGCCACTACATACATTACAAGCAGCCCCGATGTAATCTTTATTATATAAATCATACGCTGCTTCCAAAAAGTCAACAGAGCAACCGCTTCCTGGACAAACGGTATTTAAAGCAAACTGTACCACGGCCTTCGTTGAGGTTTTTGCTATGTATTCAGCATCCATTATCTCCCTATAAAATAAAATGTTGACTAAGCATACATATGATAATTTATTTTGTAATTTCAATATTTGAAAATAACTTGAAAGAGCATGAAAATCTGGGAATTAACCACTACATCATGCTTAATATCCAGTGGCAAATATCGAAGGTATCGTAAGATCCAGAACTAGTTTCATTACATCACAGTAATCGGTACATTAAATCACAAATGGGACAAATATACCCAATAAGCAAACAGACAAACACTGGAAGAAAAAAGAACCACAAGCATAACAAATAAACACCGAAAGCTAAAAACCAATGAACAACACGAACTCCTATGAAAACCAGGAGTGATGTCAGGTGCTCCAGAAGGGTAAACAGTTTCTGCTCCGTATTCGGCACCCGTCGTGAAGTTCAACAAAGTCAATTCACAAATCACAAATCGGTTGAGGTACATGAAATATTACGACAGTCGGAACATCATCTTTAATATTGAAACACTGTAACGGTCAATAAATTTGTGATATCGACCGTGATGACATCAACTTATCCCTGATAAAACCTTGGTTAAAAACTTTTGTGACAGCAGTAATCCTCTTTGTCGAAAGTCATGGTAACTCACGAACGCCATAACGGATCAGCTACGAAACATAGACGCCATATGCAGGCCATGCTTGTATATTGCTAGTCAAGAAGGGGAAGTTGAAGTTATCACGTGTGTCATAAAGTTTTGTCTTCAAATATCCCTTCAAAAGAAGTGAATAAAAACGACCAGTAAATATCGAATCAGAAAGCCTCTTTTTAGATCACTGTACACTGGTATTATATCTTCCAAAATAAAAAGTTGGATATCACCGAGCTGTAAATGTGCAAGCTAACATAACTTAGAGATTTTTTTTATTCCTTGTAGTTAACCTGGCAAAAACTCACTAGTGCTATTTTTTTTGTAACAGTGGCTATTAGTCCATAATCTAAGATTTGTTTAATTTTCGTCAATAGCTTCAGAAATTTTTCAATATTTCTTTGTTGATTTTTAATAATAGCGGCCATTTTTGTCCAAAGTTCGAGCCCTAAGGTACATTCCATTTAAGTGTGATAAAAATTAACCAAGTGAATTTAAACGAGCAGATTTTTTTTAGCTATTACCATCACTTAGCGTCCGTCGTCCGTCGTAGTAGTTAACTTTCTTTAAAGATCTTCCCCTCTGAAACCAGTGAACCAATTGAAACCAAACCTAATCTAATTTATTTGTAGGGTGTCTGGATTAAAGTTTATGATTTGTATTTGGCAGGAATAGTCTTTAAATGGTCCTCTGTCAGAATTGTGTCTGATGGCCCAGAATGTCAACCAAGATTTCTCACAGCCGAACTTACTTTAACACAGGACCCAATCGGAAAATTCATCAAAAAACGTCTTGTCTGAAACCAACAAGACATTTGAACAAAAGCAGAAATGGTCCCCATGTGGTCTCCTTTCAGAATTATGCCAATGACCCGGAATGTCAACAAAGATGTTAGCCACAACATAACTTAATTTATTGATTGATTGATTGATTATTGTTTTACGCCGTGTGGGCGACATTGAAGCCATATGACGGCGAGAACTAATTAAATTAAGTATGATTAAAACATACTTTCTAAAACGAATGAACTATTTACAAATAATATTTAAGGAGAAAATAAAATAATAAAACAATACAAGACAAACCCTCAAAATCAAAAATAATATCACAGACCAAATTTGGAAAATAATATCACAGATACGCTATTAAATAAATTACATCATTCAAAACATATGAACAAATTTAAAATTATCGGACTTCATTCAAGAATGTCAGACTATATTCTCGAATACAGTCCAACGTCTTTTAAATACTGTAAAATACGGTTGCCAGCAACCTTTGTAAACAAGTCTTTCATATTGTTGACTGTGTAGTACCGACTAATAATGTCGGATTTATCTACACAGTCAATTAAAAGATGTTTAATACTATGTCGACATTGACACGGAATACACTCAGGAGGCGGCTCATTCTCTAAAATAAAAGATTGAGTCGTCCTGGTGTGGCCAATGCGACATCTAGTTAAAACCACTTGTTCTCTCCGGCTTCTGCCGAAGAAACAAATACTTGTGCCAACAGTTGGCTCAATAGCATGCAATTTATTGTCTGTAAGCAGATCCCACTGGGACTGCCACCGACGTACAACATATTTATAAATCAAAGGTTTAAAATCAGTATAAGGCACTGACATATTAGTAACTGGGTCATTTAAAGCATCCTTCGCTATACTATCTACGACTGTGTTTCCTCGGATACCAATATGACTTGGTATCCAGATAAAAACTATTTCTTTGCCCATTTGGACAAGTCTTTTATAGAACTCAATAATATGGGCAATTAAAGGGTTTTTATATTTCTGACCTTCTATGGCCAACAAACATGAAAGAGAATCTGAGCAAATAAGGAATTTCAGTTTATCAGACGTTCGGACAAATTTTAAAGCCAGAATGATGGCTCTAGCTTCAGCAGTAAATATTGAACTGGAAGATGGAAGGCAGAGCGTTGCTGCCTGCTGTCCGTGGACTGCTGCAGCAGCTACTTTGTCTCCGTCCTTAGACCCATCAGTATAAATAGAGTCATGAAATACAAAATTTGATTTTATTTCAGCAAAATGTTGCTGAATTATAATAGGGTTTGTTTCAGACTTTTTATGTTTTCTGAGGTCAAAAATAAATTTAGGTTTGGGTACAAGCCAAGGTGGCGATTGAAGTATATTAATATGGGCTATTTCATCAAGGTTTAAGTTAGAACCAGAAATATGTGGTTTCATCCGAATACCAAATGGAGAAATTTTATTTTCATGTTGTTCAAATATATCCTCATAGAGTGGATTGAAAACACAGTCGTAGGCAGGATTTGAAGGATATTCTTTTAGCTTGGTTAAGTTTTGTAAACCAAGTTTTATCCTACGGTTGTAAAGAGACGGCTTGTTCGCCTCTACATATAAACTCTCCACGCCCCCAAGGCCAAACGTAGGCCTTGGTGGTGAACAGTATCTAAAATTTTTATATAGGATTTGCGAGCAGATCCATATATAATGGAACCATAATCAAGTTTTGATCTAACTAAAGATTGATATAAATTTAGTAAAATATTTTCATCAGCACCCCAGTCAGTGCTTGAAACAACTTTTAAAATGTCCAATGCTTTCAAGCATTTAGCTTTAAGCATTTTGATATGGGGTAGAAAGGTGAGTTTGTTATCGAACAGAAGTCCAAGGAATTTGGTTTCTTTGACAACTTTGATAGGTTCATTATAGAGTTTGAGTTCAGGGTCTAGATGTAACTTTCTTTTATTACAGAAATGCATGCAGACAGTTTTTGAGGTAGAAAATTTAAATCCATTTTCCGTAGCCCATTTTTCAATTTTATTAAGAGATAACTGTAGTTGCCGTTCGATAGTGTTCATGTTTTTGGCTCTGTAACAAATCAAAAAATCATCCACATAGAGCCTTCAACATTATTTTGTAATGTTTTAGCCAAACTATTTATTTTTATGCTGAATAGAGTAACTGAGAGGCTCTTCCCTGAGGAACACCCATCTCTTGTTCAAAAGGGTCAGACATGGTGGTATTAACTTTTACTTTGAACTGTCTGTCAGATAAAAAATTGTCAATAAAGGTAGGTAACCTACCTTTCAACCCCATATCATTTAGATCTTTTAAAATACCATATTTCCAAGTGGTGTCGTATGCCTTTTCAAGATCGAAAAAGACCGACATCACGTGTTCACCCTTAGCAAACCCGTTGCGTATGAAAGACTCAAAACGAACAAGATGATCTAACGTGCTTCTGCCCTGCCGGAACCCACACTGTATGTTGGACAGGAGACCATTGGTCTCAAGGAACCAAACAAGGCGGTCGTTGATCATCCGTTCCATCGTCTTGCACACGCAACTTGTGAGGGCAATTGGCCGATAATTCGACGGTTCAAAATCATCCTTCCCAGGTTTTGGAATAGGGACAGCTGTGGCCAGCTTCCAAATAGAAGGCAGGTCACCAGTTTCCCAAATGTTATTAAGTATATCCAAAAGTGTTTGCAATGATGTATCAGGGAGGTGTTTCAGAAGTTTATAATGAATATCATCAGGCCCACATGCTGTATCATGGGCCTTTGCCAGAGAATTTTTGAGTTCATGCAAAGAAAAAGCACAGTTGTAGTCTTCACAATTGTTTGATCGAAAGTTAATTTTAGTTTTTTCCATACGATTTCTGATGCGTTGAAATTCCTTAGTGTAATTTTGAGAAGAAGAATGCTTTGAAAAAGTCTCTCCAAGTTTATGAGAGATGTCCTTTTCAGATGTCAAAAGATTTTGGCCATCTTTAAGATGGTGAAGATTGGCCTTTCTGTTTTTTCCGTTAATTTTTTGTATAAAATTCCAGACTTTATTCTTAGGTGTACGAGAGTTTATTTTAGAAACAAAGTTTTGCCAGGAAGTTCGTCTCTTTTGTTTAAATGTTCTACGTGCTTTCGCACGGAATATACGAAACTTACTTAAGTTGTCAGGAGTTGGATGCATATTGAACCGTCGTTCGGCCTTTTTCCGATTTTTCTTCGCTACCTCACAGTCATCATCAAACCACGGTTTGCTAGGATTCTTCGGATTTGTCGAGGATTTGGGAACGGCTCTCTCAGCTATAGATACTAACGCTTCGTTAAATTTAAGGATTGGATCTTCAACATTATGGAATCTATTTGTTGTAAGTTCATCTCGACAGAGCTGTTCGAACAAAGGCCAATTGGCTTTGTCAAATTTCCAGCGAGCAACTCTCTCAGACGAAGAAGGAAATAAATTTTCCAAAATAATTGGAAAATGGTCACTTCCACATAAATCATCATGGACTCGACATGAGTAGTCCAATAATAACGAAGGGTCACAAACAGTCAGATCGATAGCAGAGTAAGAACCGTTCCCGGGATGGAGAAAGGTATCGGATCCATTGTTAAAAATGCACAAGCTTTCCTGATTTAAAAAATCTTCAATTTTTTCCCCTTGTCATTTTGTGAGTTACTGCCCTATATCGGATTGTGAGCGTTAAAATCGCCCATAAGGAGGAAAGGGACTGGCAATTGATCTATTAAAGATTTAAGTTGATTGATTTCCAAGGGGATATTAGGAGGTAGATATATAGAACATAATGTTAGAGTTTTCTGAAGAGAAAGCCTGAACAGCAACTGCCTGTAATTGAGTATTCAGTTTAATCTGACTATGAATTATACCATTTGTAACAAGAATTGATGAGCCGCCTGCAGCTCTTTTTTAACATGAGTGCTGTAGAGAGAATATTGTTTAATGTTCACATTATCGTTTTCTTTTAGATGTGTTTCCTGAAGACAAAAGGCAACAGGAAGGAAAGCTTGTACAAGTAACGATAGCTCCAATAAATTTATTTTAAGCCCCGACAATTCCATTGTATGAAAGAATTCATTGTTTAGGTGGACGGATTGGAGAAAAATTCTTTCTCGGTCGTTCATGTGAACTATTTCTGTGTCGACCACCTGCGGCGCAGGATTCTGAAACATGGGGAGAGGAGTCAATAGTAGATACTAAAGGATCTCCCCAGATAGATTCTATATTTTCATTTGAAGTGGTATCCATCTGCTCAGTGTCTTCGTCAACATCGTTTTCGAATTCTGAGCAGAGGTCTTTGAATTTGTTGAGTATCAGATTTTTTTCAGCTTTTGAGAGACGATTAGAAGCTTGTCTGTTTTTTGTTTTGTCAGTTGACGAAGATCTTGTATCTTTTTTGAATGATGAGGGTTTCTGAGATTCTGAGATGATGTTTTTTTGGATGATGATGGCTGCTGAGTTTTGCCTGACCTTTGAGAAGGTAGAGATTCAGACGTTTGAACAGAATTTGATGGTTTAGCTTGGGAGCTTTGGGGTTTTGATTGATTTGATGAAGGTAAAGGTGTTGGCATTTGTGTCCCATCAGGCCAGGTAAGTTCAGTTTGAGAGGCAAAAGATCTCGTGGTTATGGATTCTTTTACCTTGTCCGCGTAAGAAGTAGTTGAATTCGAATTATTCGAGGCAGAGACCATTCTTTTAGCTTCTAGATAACTTACATTTTTTTCGGCTTTTGTTTTCTGAATTTCCTATTCTTTTTTTATAAAATTCACAATTTCGAGAATTCGCCAAATGATCCAGACCACAGTTTGCACATTTAACGGTACCATCACACTCAAAACTGGAATTTTCGGTTCCCCGACACGAACTCCTCCCGTGTCCAAATTTCTGGCATTTGAAACAGCGGGTAGGGTTCGGAATGTAGGTGTCAACTCGTATTCTGTAGGGTCCAAGATAGATGTGATCAGGTATTGCAGAGAGTTCGAAAGTGAGTAAATAGGTGTTCAATTTAATTCTTTTGTTGTCCATTTTTTTGGTAAACCTATTGATTTTAGAAATATGCTGTGATTTTAGTTCCTGTAGAATTTCATCTTCAGATAGATCAGCCCTGTCCCGAATAATTCCCTGACAAGAATTCAAAGTCCTGTGAGGAGTAACAGAAATGTTGATATCTCCAATTGAAGTAAGTGACTGAAGGTTTTTCGATTGTTGCTGTCTCAAGCATTCTACCAAAAGACTTCCATTTTTCATTTTTGTAACCTTCTGAACATGACCTGCACAACTTTCAATAGACTTTTGTAAAAGAAAAGGTGAAACTTTATTCAATGTCTTTTCAGAATTTAAACTAGTCAAGACCAAAAATTTGGAAAATATGTCTGATGTAAGATTTTGAATTTTAACTGAATGTCCCTCATCATCACTGGTATCCGAAAGTTACCGTTTAGCACTTGTTTGGTTTTTTTTTGTTTGTTTGAAGAACTCATGGTGATTTTGAATGGTTCGTTGCCCTTGCTCCCCGCCCACCTCGGAGCAGCACCAAAACGATGTATACTTGCCACATTTGCGACAAGCACTAGGGCTACAAGGGCAAGATACTCGCATAGAGTACCTCTTAATGGGCGCAAGCCTTGTGTCAGGGGTTGCCCGGCAAGACAACCGCCCAAAGTAACATCTACACGATTGACCCATAAGCCACCGCCTTCTTGAACCCAACCTATATAAATGGTACTATTGTTGTACATTCTGGAAACAGGTCAAGTTCAAGGGCTTGGCGTGACCAGCCGATTGATCGAGACCGTGCCCATCCGACCGCCCGTTTAAGATAAAGTAAGGGCCAAAGAGGCGTGTTTCAGCCACCAGGATTCCGTTCTCTATCCTTACGGGTATCCACACACGGCAAACATGTGGCCTCATTAAGCCGAGGAAGCCTTGTCCCATGAGCCGTGTTTCCGTCAGTGGTCATCTTCCAAGACCCAAGAACCCAAACATCAACCTAGATACAGGGTTACAACCCATCCAAGTATCATTGAGGGCTCCTTTGGGTCTTTTCAGACCACCACGAGAAAACAGCAGAGGGCAAGACGTGACCAGTTTTGGCTGGACCGGGACCATCCAGCCATTCTTGAGCAGGTTATATGGAAAAATGTCAAACCAAAAATGAAAATGAAACTGAATAATAGTAAAATCTTTGAAATACAGTATCTTTTACAATGAAGAAATTAGAGAAAATAAACTAAATACAAAGAACAAAAAAGAATAAAATGCCAAATTCAAACGTAAAAAATTTGAGCATGTTGAAATGTGACCCATAAGCCAACACCAATCCGCAAATCAGGAATTTAGAATTTAGAGAGAACACTTGATGGGAAAAAATATATATGTATTTGAAATATTTTAAAAGGATTGATGTGACCAGCCGATTCACCGAACCGGGTCCATTCGGTGTCCCGTCTAGGTAAAGGTTGTGCCCTAGATGGTGATCGGAACCGTTTATCCGGCCAACCAGGAACACTCCCTATTACCGACACAGGTTTGCGACACACGGCAAACATGTCGCCTCTTTAGGGGCCTCTTACGCCAAGCCGAGGAGCTGTGGGCCTATTCTATTGTGTCCCCGGGACCCACACGGGGGCATAACTTAATTTAACATATTAACCTATGGGAAAATTCATTAATAAATGTTCTTTTCTGAAACTACAGAGCCAATTGGAACCAAACGGAAGAAATGGTCCTTAAATTGTCATATTTCAGAGTTTTATTAGTTGACCCCGAATGTCAATCAAGAGGGCCGACACAGCTGAACTTAGTTTAACACAGGACGCTACGGGAAAATCAATTTTTAAAATCTTCTTGCCTGGACCAATTGGATCCAAACTTGGCAGATATGGTCCATTGGTGGTCCTATTTCAGAATTGTGTCAGATGACCAGTACTGTCAACAAAGATTGGCACTTAGTTTAACAATCTTCCTGTCCGAAAAAACTTGGCAGCCATGGTTATTATTATTATATCAGCATAGTTCAAGTCGCGTTTGTGAAGGATAAATCGGATATGACGTCACCGGGAACAGAAGTCATGTTACCTGAACCGGGAGTTACCATACGTGAATTGCGTCCATGCACAGCCGGAAGTGACGGATTTTCCCGCCATTTAGCCATGTTTTGATTACGGAAGGGACCAGGAAGTTTGCTTTGCGCATGCTTACCCGGAATTCGGATTAAAATATGTCCCTTTTTTCCGCACTTTTCATTCTCTCGTTTGTCTCTTGGTCTGTCATTGGTCTGTATAGGGTTAGGGTATCGCATTAAGTCTTGATAATCTCATTGCTAAGTCCGAGAGTATACGCAGTACAGAGGGATTATTCAGTTGTCTATCGTTTTCCCGCGCTTTTGATTCCGGGTAATGTCTGTTCTCAATTGGGTCAATTGAAGTCCAAAGGTAGGATTGATTTATGTCGCCTATGTCCATGTCCATTTCAGCTGATGGTGTCACCGTTAGGTCAATGCGGAGTGTACTTTGCAGCCGCATTAACATTGCTCTCTGCTCATTTCTGCTCAGGACCATGCTCTCGTGCTCATTTCGAATTTTGAGGAGGATGGGAGTGGTCATTGTCTTCTTGTCTTGGTCTGGGTTGTCATCAGTCAAGTTTCTAAATCGTCGAAAGTCTTGTTTCTTATATGTTTGCAAGTTGGATGATTTAATTTAGTGATGAGGGCTTCCCTCCGTCCTTCGATCATTTCTGAATATATGTACAGTTGGGATCAGCTAGGTATGAACTCTCTTTAGAACTGTCCTAAACTGTCAGCAGAAGTGTTCTAGAATAGTTCTAGAACTATCATCCTGACACTTTATGACATGGTGTTTCCTGACCTAGAACTGTCATCCTGACACGTTATGACAAGGTGCGTCCTGACCTAGAACGTTCACCCTGACACTTTATGACTATTATACCCTAGAACCATTTTGACCGAGTGTGTCGTGACCTAGAACAGTTCTGGACGGTTATACCCTAGCGGGGTGATATTTTACGATATCTAGCTGTCAAAATGCAGATAATATTTTCATCATGTTAAATACTATCTGAAACGTAAATATTTTTAAACGTTCTGAATTCTCCCAGATTTTCGCGGGAAAAGAATGGATTTCCGTTACATTCTGTACCATACCAGTAAGTATATATTTCCTGAATGTTCATGTAAAATATCTTATAAACGATATAAAAACCGACATTGAAAATTCGAACTTGCAAATTCGTTGACGTCATAGTCCGTCGTCAATTCGCGAAACTTCCGACTAAGATATTGAATGCAATGGAAAGAGCGGAAAGAAGTTCCAGCAGTCATTATCAGCATCGAGGAAAGACACATTTCGTTGATGTCACGTTTAGAAATTGATTGATTGATTGATTGAATATTGTTTAACGCCGTGTGGGCGACATTTAAGCCATATCACGGCGACATCTTATTAAATTAAGTTAGGTTAAAACAAATATTATCTAAAACAAATGGACTATTTACAAATAATACTTCAGGAGAAAATAAAACAAAAATAAATATGAGACAAACTTTCAATATGATAAATATATCACAGACGAACTTTACAAAAATAATATCACAGCCACACTATCAAATAAAATAATAACATTCAAAATGTATTAACAAATTTTAATTTTATTGGACTCTATTTAAGAATGTAGTCAGACTATATTCTTGAATACAGTTCAACGACTTTCAAATACTGTAAAATATGGTTGCCGGCAACCTTTGTAAACAAGTCTTTAATATTGTCGACTGTGTAGTACCGACGAATGATGTCGGATTTATCAACACAGTCTCTTAAAAGGTGTTTCACAGTGTGTCGGCATTGGCATGGAATACACTCAGGAGGCGGCTCATTTTCTAAAATAAAAGAATGAGTCGCTCTGGTGTGGCCAATGCGACATCTAGTTAAAACCACTCGTTCTCTTCGGCTTCTGCCGAAGGAAAAAACATTTTTGCCAACAGATGGCTTAATGGCATTTAATTTATTTTCTGTCAGCAGATCCCAATGGGACTGCCACAGACGTAAAACATATTTATAAATCACAAGTTTAAAATCCGTATAAGGCACTGACATATTAGTAATTGGGCCATTTAAAGCATCCTTCGCTATACCATCTACGACTGTGTTTCCTTGGATACCAATATGACTTGGTATCCAGATAAAAACTATTTCTTTGCCCATTTGTACAAGTCTTTTATAGAATTCAATAATATGGGCAATTAAAGGGTTTGTATATTTCTGACCTTCTATAGCCAATAAACATGAAAGAGAATCAGAGCATATAAGGACTTTGAGTTTATCAAACGTTCTGACAAATTTCAAAGCAAGAATGATGTCTCTAGCATCAGCAGTAAATATTGAACTGGAAGATGGAAGGCAGAGAGTTGCTGCCTGCTGTCCGTGGACTGCTGCAGCAGCTTCTTTGTCTCCGTTGGAGATCCATCAGTATAAATAGAGTCATGAAATACAAAATTTGATTTTATTTCAGCAAAATGTTGCTGAATTATAATAGGGTTTGTTTCAGATTTTGTATGTTTTCTGAGGTCAAAAATAAATTTAGGATTGGGTACAAGTCAAGGTGGCGATTGAGGTATATTTATTAGGGCTATTTCATCAAGGTTGATATCAGAACAAGAAATATGTGGTTTCATCCGAATACCAAAAGGAGGGATTTTGTTTTGATGTTGTTCAAATATTTCCTCATAGAGAGGATTGAAAATACAGTCGTAGGCAGAATTTGAGGGATATGCTTTTAGCTTGGTTAAGTATTGTAAACCAAGTTTTATCCTACGGTTATAAAGAGACGGTTCGTTGGCCTCAACATATAAACTCTCCACAGGAGACGTTCTGAACGCCCCCAAGGCCAAACTTAGGCCTTGGTGGTGAACAGTATCTAGAATTTTTATATAAGATTTGCGAGCAGATCCATATAATGGAACCATAGTCAAGTTTTAATCGTACAAGTGATCGATATCAATTTAACAAATGTTTTTGTCAGCTCCCCAGTCAGTGGTAGAAACAACTTTTAAAATATTCAATGCCTTCAAGCATTTAGCTTTAAGCATTTTGATATGGGTAGAAAGGTTATTTTACTGTCAAAAAGTAATCCAAGGAATTTAGTTTCTTTAACTACTTTTATAGGTACATTGTAGAGTTTGAGTTCAGGGTCTGGATGTAAATTTCTTTTATTACAGAAATGCATGCAGACAGTTTTTGATTCGGAAAATTTAAATCCATTTTCTATTGCCCATTTTTCAATTTTATTAAGTGATAACTGCAATTAGCGTTCTATAGTGTTCATATGTTTGGCTCTGTAACAAATCAAAAAGTCATCAACATAAAGAGAGCCTTCAACATTGTTTTGTAAGGTTTTAGCAGTTCTGTTAATGTTAATACGAAAGAGAGTAACAGTGAGAATGCCACCCTGAGGAACACCCATTTGTTGTTCAAAAGTGTCAGACATGGCGGTGTTAACCTTTACCTTGAACTGTCTGTCTGAAAGAAAATTATCATAAAGGTAGGTATTCTACCTTTCAATCCCATATCATTTAGGTCTTTTAAAATACCGTATTTCCAAGTGGTGTCGTAGGCTTTTTCTAGATCGAAAAATACCGTTCACCCTTAGCAAACCCTTTGCGAATAAAACTTTCGAAGCGCACAAGATGATCTATCGTGCTTCTGCCTTGTCGGAAATCGCACTGTATATTGGACAGGAAACCGTTTGTCTCGAGGAACCAAACAAGGCGGTCGTTGATCATACGTTCCATCGTCCTGCATACGCAACCTGTGAGGGCAATTGGCCGATAATTCGACGGTTCAAAATGATCCTTCCCAGGTTTTGGAATAGGGACAGCTGTGGCCAGCTTCCAAATAGAAGGTAAGTCACCAGTTTCCCAGATGTTATTAAGTATATCCAAAAGTGTTCGCAATGATGTATCAGGGAGGTTTTTCAGAAGTTTATAATGAATAGCATCAGGACCACATGGTGTATCATGGGCCTTTGCCAGAGAATTTTTGAGTTCATCCAAAGAAAAAGCACAGTTGTAGTCTTCACAATTGTTTGATAGAAAGTTAATTTTAGTTGTTTCCATACGATTTTGATGCGTTGAAATACCTGAGTGTAATTTTGAGAAGAAGAATGCCTTAAAAAAGTCTCTCCAAGTTTATGAGAGATGTCCTTTTCAGATGTCAAAAGATTTTGGCCATCTTTAAGATGGTGAAGATTGGCCTTTCTGTTTTTTCCGTTAATTTTTTGTATAAAATTCCAGAATTTATTCATAGGTGTACGAGAGTTTATTTTAGAAACAAAGTTTTGTCAGGAAGTTCGTCTCTTTTGTTTAAATGTTCTGCGTGCTTTCGCACGGAATATACGGAACTTACTTAAGTTCTCAGGAGTTGGATGCATATTGAACCGTCGTTTGGCCTTTTTTCGATTTTTCTTCGCAAGCTCACAGTCATCATCAAGCCACGGTTTACTAGGATTTTTCGGATTTGTCGAGGATTTTGGAATGGTTCCCTCCGCTATCGATAGTAACGTTTCGTTGAATTTAAGGACTGGATCTTCAGCATTATGGAAACTATTTGTTGTAAGTTCATCTCGACAGAGTTGTTCGAACAAAGGCTTATTGGCTTTGTCAAATTTCCAGCAAGCCACTCTCACAGACGAAGAAGGAAATAGATTTTCCAAAATAATTGGAAAATGATCACTTTCACATAAATTATCATGCACCCGCCATGAGTAGTCCAGTAATAACGATGGGTCACAAACAATCAGATCGATAGCGGAGTAAGATCCGTTCCCGGGATGGAGAAAGGTATCGGATTCATCGTTAAAAAAGCACAAGCTTTCCTGGTTTAAAAAAACTTCAATGTTTTCCCCTTGTCATTTTGTGAATTACTGCCCCATATCGGATTGTGAGCGTTAAAATCGCCCATAAGGAGGAAAGGGACTGGCAATTGATCTATTAAAGATTTAAGTTGATTGATTTCCTAAGGGGATATTAGGAGGTAGATATATAGAGCATAATGTTAGAGTTTTCTGAAGAGAAAGCCTGAACAGCAACTGCCTGTTAATGAGTATTCAGTTCAATGTGACTATGAATTATACCATTTTTAACAAGAATTGATGAGCCGCCTGCAGCTCTTTCGTCTTTTTTAACATGAGTGCTGTCGAGAGAATATTGTTTAATGTTCACATTATCGTTTTCTTATAGATGTGTTTCCTGAATCAAAAGGCAACAGGAAGGAAAGCTTGTACAAGTAACGATAGCTCCAATAAATTTATTTATAAGCCCCCACAATTCCATTGTATAATAGAATTCATTGTTTAGGTGGACGGATTGGAGAAAAAAGTCTTTCTTGGTCGTTCATGTGAACTATTTCTGTGTCGACCACCTGCGGTGCAGGATTCTGAAACATGGAGAAAGGAGTCAATAGTAGATACTAAAGGATCTCCCCAGATAGATTCTATATTTTCATTTGAAGTGGTATCCATCTGGTCAGTGTCTTCGTCAACATTGTTGTCGAATTCTGATCAGAGGTCTTTGAATTTGGTGAGTATTAGATTTTTTTCGGCTTTTGAGAGACGATTTGAAGCTTGTCTGTTTTTTGTTTTGTCAGTTGACGAATATTTTGTATCTTTTTTGGATGATGATGGTTGCTGAGTTTTGCCTGACCTTTGAGAAGGTAGAGATTCAGACGTTTGAGCAGAATTTGGTGGTTTAGCTTGGGAGCTTTGAAGTTTTGATCGATTTGATGAAGATAAATGTGTCGGCATTTCTGCCCCATCAGACTAGGTAAGTTCAGTTTGAGAGGCAAAAGATCTCCTGGTTATGGATTCTTTTACCGTGTCCGCGTAAGAAGTAGTTGAATTCGAATTATTCGAGGCAGAGACCATAGGGTTCGGAATGTAGGTGTCAACTCGTATTCTGTAGGGTCCATGATAGATGAGATCAGGTATTGCAGAGAGTTCGAAAGTGAGTAAATAGGTGTTCAATTTAATTGTTTTGTTGTCCAATTTTTTGGTAAACCTTTTGATTTTAGAAATATGCTGTGATTTTAGTTCCTCTAGAATTTCATTTTCAGATAGATCAGCCAAATCACGGTCCCTGTCCCGAATAATTCCCTGACAAGAATTCAAAGTCCTGTGAGCAGTACTGTGGATTCATTAAAATTCGTTGTATACCAATTTTCGTGGTTTTCATGGGTCCCAGTAAACCACGAATTTAAATATCCAACGAAAAATAATATTTTTACTTGAGCTTAAATGCACTCAAGTTTAAACCAGGGTTTTTGATGCACCTGCCCGAGACAACATTGAACAATTGCGTTTTTGCAACATGTACTTGGATACTGACATATGATGAGTCAGCTATATTCACAGAGGATAAAGTGTTTCATGTAATTTGTCTTTGGTAGCATATAAACGCTCAAACAATATTATTTCAAATAAAAGTGTAAATTGTCGCGGATTTCACTTCTGGTTTATTTAAAATTCAAACATTCAAGAAAAATTTTAATCCTCAGTAGGCCTAAACAATACAGACTTTCTCATAAATTAGAGTAATAACAATTTGTAAAAAGATAATAAAACAGAAACTATTGAAATTATCGTAATTGGTTTAAAAATATGGATGTTACCCGTTAAATGCCCCGAGGTATTTGGTGAAAAGTGATTGCAATTTTGTCAATATATATTTCACACCTGATTAACCTAACAAGTAAATAATTACGGATTTTTTTAATCTTGTTAAATTCATGACAAGCTTTGTTCCGTTCAAAATTTGAAGAATCTGTTTGTTAGACTTTTGTTTTATAAGCGCTTAAAATCATTACTTTTCTGTACAATATCAATGTCTGATCGGCACGTTTTGTCGCAGTTCATGATAACGGATGTGGCAAGCCACGAATTTCAGTATTTCAACAACTTTTTATGTATTTTTTTTCTAAGCCAGCAATCCACGAATTTACGTATCCCACGAAATGACTTTTTTTCTCTATGCACGAAAATTGATATCCTCGAAAATAAATGAATCCATAGTAACAGAAATGTTGATTTCTCCTATTGAAGTAAGTGACTGAAGATTTTTCGATTGTTGCGGTCTCAAGCATTCTACCAAAAGACATCTGAACATGACCTGCATAACACTCAATAGACTTTTGTAACAGAAAAGGTGAAACTTTATTCAATGGCTTTTCAGCATTTAAACTAGTCAAGACCAAAAATTTTGAAAACATGTCTGATGTAAGATTTCGAATTTTAACTGAATGTCCCTCATCATCACTGGTATCCGAAAGTTTCCGTTTAGCACTTGTTTGGTTTTTGTTTTGTTTAAAGAACTCATGGTGATTTTGGATGGTTCGTTACCCTTGTTCCCCGCCCACCTCGGAGCAGCACCAAAACGATGTATACTTGCCGTATATGCGACAAGCACTAGGGCTACAAGGGCAAGATACTCGCATAGAGTACCTCTTAATGGGCGGAAGCCTTGTGCCAGGGGTTGCCCGGCAAGACAACCGCCCAAAGTAACACCTACACGATTGATCCATAAGCCACCGCCTTCTTGAACCCAACCTATATAAATGGTACTACTGTTGTACATTCTGGAAATAGGTCAAGTTCAAGGGCTTGGCGTGACCAGCCGATTCATCAGGACCGGGCCCATCCGACCACCCGTTTCAGATAAAGTAAGGGCCAAAGTGGCGTGTTTCAGCCACCAGGATCCCGTCCTCTATCCTTAGGGGTATCCTCATACGGCAAACATGTGGCCTCATTAAGCCGAGGAAGCCTTCGCCTTCTCCGTGGTTCCGTCAGTGATCATCTTCCAAGACCCAGGAACCCAAACATCAATCTATTAGATACATCCAAGGTATCATTTAGGGCTCCTTTGGATCTTTTCAAACAACCACAAGAAAACAGCAGAGGGCAAGACGTGACCGGGGCCATCCAGCCATTCTTGAGCAGGTTGTAGGGAAATTGTCAAACCAAAAATGAAGATGAAACTGAATAATAATAGAATCTATGAAATCCAATATCTTTTACAATGAAGAACTTAGAGAAAATAAGCTAAATACAAACAATGAAAAAGAATAAAATGCCAAATTCAAACGTAAATAATTTTTGAGCATGTTGAAATGTGTGACCCATAAGCCAACACCAATCCGCCAATCAAGAATTAAGAATTTAGAGAACACATTTGATGGGGGAAAAATATATATATATTTGAAATAATTTGAAAGGATTGATGTGACCGGTCGATTCACCGAACCGGGTCCATTCGGAGTCCCGTCTAGGTAAAGGTTGTGCCCTAGATGGTGATCGGAACCGTCGGACCAGAGATTTTAACCTGTCCTAACTCTGGTTGACCAGTGGCAGGACTGGTCCTAGCTATTTTAATCTCTGGTGTTTGGTCTAAGGGCAGAGATTTGAACCACAGATAACGTTAACTTGAAGTTACCTGCAGTCATGTTTTTATTGAGCTGTACTGTATAGCACAGTTCGAATTAGGCGTCTTAACAATACCTGTTCTACAAAGTTTCAGGAAATCTTAATCCCTGCTATCTAAATAATCAGCACATGTCTAATTAAGGTTCATCATTGTATTAACTAACAAATGTATATAAATTAAACTACCAACGTGTCTCCAAAGTGGTGCCTAGCGTCCCCAGGTAACGGATAGGGGAGACCCTCTCGATGGGGATGGGGTTATCAGGTCATAATACGGATAGCCTGACCGCGAACCATAGTGGGTAACGATTTTGGGGAATACCACACTGCCTGCACGCTGAAGACTCTGTAGTTTTCGAAAAAGGGTAGGCTGATGGCCGCCATAGAAGACTATAGTATGCGACCCTACCCAACCACACCCCTTTTACAGTGCCAGTAAAAATTGCTTCACCTTTGTGTCCTATCCAACCCGTATTTAAATTGTTTGATAAATTGAACTGGTTCTCGTCCTGAAGAAGCATAACATAATCGCAACTGGATGTTAAGCAGTAATTAATCAATCAATCAATCAATCGAAGTGTCAGATTACGCAAAGTTCCAACTGTCGCCTTATGATTACACGTGTGCATCATTTGTTTACAAAATTGACCGTTTCATTTAAGATGGCGTTCTATAAATATAGAGAACAATAGAAAAGGTTCTGAAGGACCACCAACAGTTTTACTCCATCTAACACGGGAGCCATAATAACAAAGGACGACTATGCTGATGTGAAATGTGATTCACTAGCGTGTTGTCGTTGAGTTCAATAAATATCAGAAAAATACAAAGGTTCTGAAGGATCACCAATACTTTTACATTTTACTTCATGTAAAACTGGAGCAATTAAAACAAAGAACGCCTCTGTTGGGGTGAAATGTGATTCACTTACGTGTTTTCGTTTTCAAAAAGAAAATAATATAACTGGAAACATTAATCTTGGGTTATACAAGAGATTCAACACTAAACAATGAAACTACTTACCTACAAAAACACAGTTTGATCTCCTATATTCCTGTATTTAAATTTCTTTAATTTTTTTAACTGCGCAATTATGGAATATTCTTTTCTGAACATGTCGATACAACTTGCATCAATTTACTTTAGTTTCCTCCAAAAATAAACATTCAAATGATTGCATGTGTACAGGCTAATTGCGTCAAGGACTACATGTAATATTTTGAATAGGACAGTCGCGTGTAAGTCAATGTTAACAATATTATTTTAAAAAAAATGTATTGATTATCGTAATAACACATTTCTATTTCAAGTAGATGTTCGATCGAACATATTTCCATTTACCAATAATGACGTATGATAAGAAACTAAATAAGAACGAACCGCGTCTAACATTTTATCTTCACAACATGGACATTTAAATGGGTCTCTTTTATATATTCATAAAAACAATGTTCTAGATGTGTTTTTTCCCTTATAACATAAACACTTTCCCCTTTAGGTGTTAAGTTGAATTTTAATAACTCTTTGTTGGAGTCATCCTTATTAAAGTTTGATGGACGTCATCATGACTTGGTTGACAGGTATGAAAACACCGTTTCCAAAATGAAAATGGACATGGTGTTGTCCCTTCCTGGGTCTGTATATAGAACTTTACAGATTCTGATAATTTCTGAAGTTTACACAACTTTTTCGGAAAATACAAAACGTCAAAATTTGATGAATATAGTACCTATAAACCAGACGTTTTTAGACTTTTTTCTGTTTAGTCAGTTTATGATCAGTCCTATTGATTTTCATTTAAAACGTCAAAAATGTCTTTAATATGACCCTACATATTGAGGTTTTTATACGTTTTCGATGGTTTTAACAATGAAACGATAATTTACAATTAAATACATTAAAAACGTCTACAGAAGCAAGCACGTTAAAAAAAACCACGTCATCATAAGAAATTGCATAATTTTACACTAGAAATGGCTGAAATTGCTTTTAAAAGTTAGAAAACCCCTTCAACATTAAGAACGTGACCTCGACCTTTGACCTCATTTTACTTGTTTGAAGTCATGGACCCTAACTTTCATATTGATATCTCAAGTCAAGCCATTTATATGAAAGTAATATAAAGGGGAATGACTGTTGTGAAATGTCATCCAATCATTTCAGACACTGACAAAATGTAACAAAGTTGCGCATAGATGTACTGAAGACAATAAAACAGTTTTGTGTCGATATCTCTTACGGTTTCAAAAGAGTAGTGATAACAAGCATCAGTGTAAAAGTGGAGATAACTCTTACATGGAAAATGCAAACCCTTGTAAGGATGAACAGTAGATAGCAAATGTCTGACTTACATTTAATACCAAAGATGATTCCGATGTTTCGAAACAAGACTTAGTTGCCTTTTTTTATTGCTAAAGAAGAAAAAATGATCATAAGAAACCCAGTAAAATCTTCCCTTAGTAAAGAAAAGACCTCAATAATGACAGACTTCTGAATTTAAACCTGATCTGTGTATTGTAATACATGTAAAATATTTTTGACAAAGCAAACTCAAAACTAACTATCACCCAGTAAGTAGTTCATCAGCTAACACTTTCCTTACTATCTATCATAGACTCAATTTCTTGAATTTGTTTTTATGATCTTTATATAAAACTCACTAAATATTTACTATAAACACAAAATTTTACGCCTCAACTAAAAATATGAACTATATTACATGTATACTTTATATGTCCTTATACTCTTTTTTGTTGTTTGCTTTTGTATATTATTTAGTCCTGATACCGACTTACTGAATTACTTATTGGATTGATTTTAATTTTTTGTATACCTTATTATATTCTGCATAATCGCTGTTCAGGGATTGAAGGGACTAGTGGAGCACTAACGAAGGTGTTAAACCTCGCCTCGTTCTGCATTTGCCTGTTGCCAGTCAGGACCTTGTATTTTCAGTGATTGCCTCTTGTCATCTTCATGTTATATGTTTATCATATGAGGTTTTGTGTTTATTTTGAATTCCTGTTAATTATATATATTTGTTAATTTGTAAAATTTGTAAAAAAAATAGGGAACAACCATTTGATTTTTATGGGTGGAGGAGGGCTAGAATCAAATTTAAGAAAAAAGGCAGGACCAGAATCGTGGCAAAATAAAAAGACAGAATCACTTTAAGTGTGAAAAATCCCACATCCAATCATTTAACTGTTCATTGCAAATTCTAGTGGGTGGATGGAGTGGACGGCTTTCAATTTGGTTTGGATTTATCCGATTAAGGAGAAACCATTTGATTTTTGATGGGGGAGGACTGGGATCAAATATGAATAAAAAGGCACAATAGCAGCCGGAAAAAAACTAGGACCAAAATTTCGATGAAAAAAATTAGGATCAAACATTTGATCCTAGAACCCCCCCCCCCCCCCCCAAAAAAAAAAAATCAAAAGAGTGCATGGCTGCTCTCTTATTTTTTTCTAAACAGTGTATATATATATAGAGGATGTTTTATTCAAAAATTTGAAATTAGGACTAAATATGTTAAAGTCATGATCTGAAGGTACAATTTTGTTGCTTATATGAAAAAAAAAATGTCGACTTGCAAAAACAAATCAGTAGAGGGATCTTACTGTATCGTGTACCCGTTAAACTTAAAATAAAATTCTGATTCATTAACATCTAATAAAAAAATTAGAAATTATAATTATTCAATTTGAATATCTTATTATACAAGTGTTTTAATCAGTTGTATGAATAAGCGGAAGTTTATTCTATTAACCCATTTTATATAGCACTAATATACATGTAATGTACTAATGATTATAACATATTTTGGAGCGATGGACGTAAACAATCAAAGATGTTTTAAGGATGGCGACTGGTGAGATTTTTAACATATAGATTTTCAAATGCTCTTATATTTAGATAGAGGTTGACATCAATAATAAAATAAGAAAAAGGAAACAATATAAGATATGTTGCTGAACACGTTTGTTAGATATAATGTGTTAACAATTTGGCGGAAAAACAAGTCTATCTAGATTTTTCCTTTGGTTTGAATGGAAAATGTGATGAGCTTTAAAGTTGTATAAAAATTAAACTAATATCTATAGAATTTCATAAAATTTTCTCATTTAGATCTTTAAGATATGTTTGATAAATAAATAAAAAGAAAATAGGGGTTGATGGTGAAAACATATCCCGTACTATAAATCAGAGGAGTCCGCATAATCTTTGACAATCCTTAAACGGATCATCAGTTTATAAGAAACAATTGTTCAAAACGCTGATGTCTTTCCTGAGGACAGTGCATGTCAATTTAAATAGGTATGACAATAGATTTGGAATTGTCAGTATTTGTGTGCTGTGTTACATTCTCCAAAATGTGTATTACCTTATTTGTTTTAGAATAAGAGATACGTGTACATGTAATACAGTTTTAAATGACAGTGGATTTGAATGCCGTCACATTGTTACGGTATCGGGACATCGTAGCGAAGAAAGTATATAAAAAAAACTATTGCAGTGACACATATGATAAGCAAAAACGCGAGATGTCGGTGCACCATTACAATGCTAATTTGCCAACGTTGGATAATGATGTTCAGTTTGATGACAGTATTTCTTGTAATGAACTGGTCTTGTTAAGAGTTAAGCTGCAAAATAAGTAGGAGTACATGTAGTTCAGCACCCTGCAGTCTGATGTTACATAATTGTATTGTAACAATTAATATGGCACAACCATAGACAAAATTACTTCGGTTAAACATGTTGAAAAATTGTTTTTGCAATTATGATTATTGTTGAAATTTAAAATCTAGACAGTAACAAAGAGTTCATTGATTTTTTTTTTTTTTTTGTATTGATTTGAACTAAAATGAAAACAATACTATTTGAGAGTACATTATGTAAGCTTTGTGTCCATTGTATACTTGTGACATCATTTTGCATCTGTTCCGTTCATCTTATATGCCTTATAACATCATCAGTGCTCTCATAAATAATAAATCTTCTCTGAAACTACATTTAAATGTATCATAATCAGCTTATGAACATCATCTATAAACAGTAAAATAATCACAAAAACATTTGAAAAAGGAAACTGCCAACATAGAATTTGATGCCTTTAATTTTGTCTCAACATTTATAATAAAAAAAAACAAAAAAAAAACACAGAATTGACCTGAATGTAAATTTTTTTTTAAACAAGCCTTAACAATGGAAAGATATATCCCACAAATACGGTACTAGATGTACATGTAACTTGAATAAATTAACAACTCATTATATTGAACTTTCTGACTATAAATTTATTACACTTGCACTTACATTACAAAATACAAATAAATCAAATAAAATACTTTTTCGTTCCTTATACACACATGACAGCTAGAAGAAAGTCTAACAAGATGCCTTTGAAGGATAAACACCTATGAAATTCTCGTTTTTTCCATAGCAGTAAGGAACATGGTCAACCATGAACGACATTTTCTTGTGCGCATGCGCCAGAATACCTATAGCACTTGATCAAAATATATAAAAGGACAAATATACCTAAGGAGCAATAAAAAAACGTAATCCATTGGACAGACAAACTTGGGAAGACAAATGAACAACCACAAGCACAACAAATAAACACAGAAAACTAAAACAAACAATGAACAACACGAACTCTTATAAAAACTAAGAGTGGGTGATACGAGAGGGTAAGCAGTCATATCCAACTATAGAGGCTATCACGTGACTTTGGTGACGTCACACATATCCTATACCATGCCCAAGTAAATTGTATAGAAATGCACTTGGGCGATCAGGAATCGATAAAATAAACTACTTTTAGTTCGTGGTAAAAAAAATGTTGGTGCTATGTAGTACTTCCTCGTATATTTAGAAATATATTTATGCTATTTGGAAAAGTTTAAATTTTGGTATTATCATTTCCAAATGCTTTTGAAAATTTTGTCTTATTTTCTCGTTAAGTCCATACTGTTAAATCATCTAACTCCGATGAATTGGCTTCTTTGTCGTTTTTAACATAAAATTGCGATTTAACCAAAACTGATGGAAAAATTTTGGTGCTATGTGCTAATTAATAAATTTATAAATTTTTTAAATATCGTAAATGCAATAATTTAATTTTTTATTATATCCCTTCCAAATTGATTTGAAAATTAACTATTTTCTGAAAATCTGTTATTATTTTTCAAGAAGGCGACGATGACCGGAAATGGCACTAGGCGCGAAAATTCAAACATCTAATGATTTTCAATTTCATATTTGCACTGAAACAAACGATTATGTTTGAAATATAAAGTATATATATATAAATAACTGACATAACTTATTAATAAGTGTATAGTTTCCAAATGCACTGCATATTAACTTATCCTCGTCAAGGGCGATATAGATTATGAAAAAAAATCGCACCTTTGTCAGTATTTAATACTATTAACGAATGAAAACTAACACAGATCACGGATCATTTCATACAGACATCGTTTCTTTTCAATCGAGGATTTTATTATATAATGTTTGTGTGATGAAGTGGTTATAATAAAAAATGGGTGGATATACATACTATATAGATACTGTTATCTTACTAGAGACATATTGTTTTATGTCTCGGATGTTACTAATAAAGTATATCCTTTGGTCTTCATATATCATAGTTTGAGTAAAACCTTCATAACTTTTCGAAATATCCTAATTGCAATAGTTTAAATTTTGATTATATTCCTTCCAAATTGATTTGAAAATTAGCTATTTTGAAATGTGTTATTTTTTACTATTATTATTCAAGATGGCACCCATCCTAATCAGCTTCTACCTTGTCATAACAAAGTAAATGTATATACGAGTAAATAGAATTAATCATATAATATGTCAAAGTTTTAATATATAAATACCAAAATGTTACTTATCTGACGCACAGTATAAATTTACTATATCTAATATTAGTATCTTTGGATTGTTATTTTGAAACTCCTGGGATGATGCCTCTGCTGGTGGACCCTAGGTTCCCGAGGGTATTCGCCAACCCAGTCGTCAGACTTGTCTGACATGATTATTCATTGATTTGTTACAGAAATTACCAGTATTTAGCAAAATTAAAAAATAATAGAAATACTAAGGGTTCATTCCTTGTATTGCACATGGTAGATCTCCTTAGCTGCAATTTGGCTTCCTATTTCGGTATTTTTGGTTGAGTACTTCTTGTTTAATATAAGTTTGGTTTTTGGTCTTCCAAATATTTCGGTTTTAATGCTGCTGATGAGAGGTAACTCCTTGAAATGCGTCGTATACAGCATAGTATAAATTTACTATATCTAATATTAGTATCTTTGGATTGTTATTTTGAAATTATATTTCATCTCTGCATTCTTTGTGATCCCCCCTTAAACACACACACACCTCTTTTTTAAAATGCTGCATTAATTATCACAAAAATGTAGCGTTTAAAATGAAATCACGCTGTTTTTGGTCAGCAAACGGTTTACCTGTATACATACAATGTACCTGTGTACCTTAATTAAGTTTTGGAACAATAAACATCCGGACAGTCAAGGTACGATATACATGTCAAATCGTTAATAAGTTATAATTACCTGAAACACACAGCATGTTAATAGCGCATAAAAAATGTCTTTACATGTAAATTTACTTCAGATAAAACTCAAATAAATTTTACCAAAAAAAAAAAAATCGCTTTTCTCGCGGCTTAAAAAATTTTAAAAAAAAACTTGCACCATTACCTTTTATCACGTGTAATTATGTACTTTTGACAGTTTGTATAAATTGGTGATAATATTCATATTATTAATTATTGTCACAATTTCATATACTGGAATTATAATCCATTTGAAATGTTACTACATATTTCAAATAAAAAGTTTTTTAAAGTGAAGAGGTGGAGTACGTGCTATAATCAATACAGAGTTATCGAAGTACGATGAATGCCTGGCATGAACAGGGCCAGTAGATTCCCGATATTGGGTAACCAGGTTATAAGTCTAAACAGAGTTACCTAACTTAATTATAACCGATATAGTTGCATATGTCTTGCTCCGTATACGGCACCCGTCGTGAATTTCAACAAAGTCAATTCGGTGGAAGTCACAAATCGATGGAACCACATGAAATGTTACGACAGTGGCAACAGGTCCAACATCATCTTAGATATTGAAACACTGTAACGGTCAATCAATTCGTGATGACGACCGTAAAATTTCCTAAGTGATGACATCAACTTATCCCCGATAAAACCCTGGTTAAGTGGCTTTTGTGACAGCAGTAATCCTCTTTATCGAAAGTCAGGGTAACTCACGCATGCCCTTGAAAATCGGATAAGCTGAGAAACGTAGACTCCATATGCAGGCGATGATGGTATATTGCTACTGAAGAAGGGAAAGTTAACAATAGGAAAGTTGAAGTCATCACGTTTGTCATAAAGTTTTGTCTTCAAATGTCCCTCATTGTCTATTTCAAGAAACAAGTCCAAATATGAGGCGGACTTTGGTGAATCCTTAATTTCAAGCTCACTGGGGTAGATTTGATTAGAAAGTCTTGGAATTTGTCGTCATTTAACGACAACACGTCATCTATATAACGAAAAGTGAAATTAAAGGATTGGGCTAGTTTAAATATAGGGATTTTTGTTTTAATGTTTAATTAAGGCAACATTTTACAATGATATAATATATATTTACCCTTTTTTATAGCATCTTTTTATGGTTCATCTCTGATTTCAAAAAATGTTTTTCAGAAACATTACTATAACATTTTAGAAACATTTTAACAACATTTTGATAGAACACAAAGCTTTTCAAATACTTTTATATGAATGTTATGGATAGGATATTTCAAAAATCTTTTCTGTAAAATTTTAAAAAAAATGTTTCAAAAGAACATTTCAAAAATCTTTTCTGTAATATTTTTTTTAAATGTTTTGAAAACATTTCAAAAGAACATTTAAAAAATCTTGTAATATTTTTTTCGAAATGTTTTTCAAAATGTTTTTATAATGACCCATCAAAACTTTCAGAATTTTTTTTTTAAAATAGCGAAAAAAATCCTTAGTGGCCTTATAAGGTAAATTTTAATATGATAAAAAAGGTTGAACATAAGCCAGTGTCTAAATACAATATCGAGTTGAATATAATAATAATAATAATAATAATAATAATAATAATAATCAAATTTGATGTTTATTAATTAATATCCTTCTTATTAAAGTATTGTAAAAAAGGAAAAAATGTTTAAACATTAGATTATATAAATTTATCATTGATATGAAGTAATATATATAAGAATAGTACGCTTAAAATAGTTAAAGAGAAATAAACTGTTGAAAACGCGGAAACGTTATATCCGTCATGACTTCCGGGTTTTCAGTCTTGTTATGTCACGTGACCGTGATACATGTGGGACAGAAGAATGTACGGAATTCAAGTTGCATTGCATTAAATAATGAGATGGTTCTTTGGAAGTCCAATATAATATATAATCTTATTCTTATCGAAGTATTAATTTATTTTACAAATATTTAGAAATAAAAAAAAACTTACGTTCGATCCTCCTTGGGTTTTTGCACAATTCGAATACTTCCGCTTTCGACGGTTGAAAATAGACATGATTCATTTATAGTAAACGCAATGATTGTAATTTAAACTGATCGATATTTGTGTTTGAGTTTGTTACACAACAAAGCGACCACCCTCTATAGCTACTAATTGAAAAAAGACAAGTCTGAATATTTTTTTCTCCCCATTTTAACTAAATTATTTGTTTATTTACTTTTTCATTTGTCATTATTGTTGTTACTTTTTTTGTTGTTGTTGAAAACTCAGAATATGTTTAGGAAGCAGCAATAGCCTACCCTTCAGGTTAAATGGTCGGTCCCTAATTGCCACACAGGTTAAAAGAAAACCAAGGAAATATTGTACAGGTCAATATGAGGGGGACAGGTCATAATCAGTCAAAGGGCTGTCAATCAAGAAATACACACAAAGAACATCTTAATGTATATATGGGTTGAATCATGAACAGCCGCGCGTAAATTTTTACTGCAAAAATAACACTAAAAGGTTCGGCTTACTGTTTTTGTTGACACAAAATAAAATGAAAAAGTTCCTGATTTGCTATCCAGTAGATATTTCTTAAAAAAAATATTAACCTGGTTATTTAGTTCCGAAACCCACTTCACAGTGCTTGTTAAAAATGATACCCCCCAAAAATAATTCAAGATGAGAAATACCCGTAGAATCTCTACATTTCCTTCTAAATACATTATAGGCGTACATGTACCTGATACTGGTTCAGAATTGCAACTTACGGTCTAATTATTAGTATACAGTCAATTAGTGTATTAAGAAAACACAGCGAAAAATATTTACGGCAAATAGCATGCACACACGTTATTTATTTCTGTATGATTCTATGGAACAAAAGTAAATGAGGGGAAATCTAACTGCCTACGGACGACGACATGATCATACCATAATACAAGTACAAATTATTGGCGGTCGTATAAAAATATATTTCTTATACCTACGGCGTTTTGACTAAAACTATAAAAATGTTGACCAAATATAATCTTATCCTTATCGAAGTATTAATTATTTTACAAATATTTAGAAATATAAAACTTACTTTCGATCCTCCTTGAGTATTGGCACAATTAAAATACTTCCCGCTTTCGACGGTTTAAAATAGACATGATTCATCTATAGTAAACGTATTGATTTAGTTTAAACATATTTTATTTGCAAAGCAAAAGGGATTAGACACATATAGATTCTCCTTCCGCTACCAGTGGATTACGATATTTCTCCACTCGAGATAGTTAAATTTTCCAATTTTAAAGCTCGAGCTTTAGCGAGAGCTTTAAAATTGAAAATTTAACTATCATACCAGTGGATTACGATATTTCTCCACTCGAGATAGTTAAATTTTCCAATTTTAAAGCTCGAGCTTTAGCGAGAGCTTTAAAATTGAAAATTTAACTATCGAGAGTGGAGAAATATCGTAATTCACTGGTAGCGGAAGGAGAATCTG
Organism: Mytilisepta virgata; assembly: GCA_028015205.1. Classification (NCBI taxonomy): domain Eukaryota; kingdom Metazoa; phylum Mollusca; class Bivalvia; order Mytilida; family Mytilidae; genus Mytilisepta; species Mytilisepta virgata. The sequence continues at coordinate 33,791,115 of CM051512.1, forward strand.
TTTCTCCTATGACCAAAAAAAATGTTTTGAAATTGTGAATTTCCCGTGTGGAACCCCAATTATTTGATATTTTATTACGCTTGCTTGGCAACGAACTTTATAAATATTAGGAGTACTCTTGCTAATACTACATTAAATATAACAGTTATAATTATATTTTTATTGAACAGCTTTTCAAATAAATGTCACAATACTGACAAAACAAGTGTAAATTATTTGGAACTATATCGAGTCGCGCCTCTTTTTCCTTAACCTGAATCATGAAGGAAAAAAACAACATGGTGGGATTTACTGACTGTCGGTGTCACTGTCAATGATTCTTCTGCGTTTTGGAGGTAATTTGGAATTGTCATCAGTAAGATAAATGTTAAAAGTAGAATTGTAAATTGGTCCACCAAAAAGAGCACTAAGTGGCCGAGTGCCAACAACCATTTCTTTCCGAACAACGTTCTGAGATGAAGTCAGGCATGATACGGAAGCAAGTTGATTAACACCAACGGTACACGCGGTAGGTGATGGTCTTATTTCAATGTTCATGTGTTCTCCAACATTTTCCTTCTCACCCGTTTCAAGCAATGTTTTAAATATATTTTGGTGGGATTTTGCATTCAGTTTTGAGTAGCTACTAATGCTCTGGATGTTTGTGGCCAGATATCTGAAAAACAACCAAAAAAAGCATGTGCAACTATACTATAGTAATAGTCATTGACAAATTGGGTGGACATGTAGCTAGTCAAAATAGTTATGACACATAAATTGCGAATTATCTCAAATTAAAAATATAAGACATGTTTAATCGGTGGGATAAAATAAATATTTTTATAATTTTAACCACTTCCAGGTAATTAAATTTTTGCACAGGAATTCCTGCATTTTTTTTACGTTTATTGGAAAAAAGAAATTAGAATTTCCGAAATGACATTATGTAGACAAAATGCAAAGGTGAAACAGATTCTCCTTCAATTTATTCGTGAGTTATGGAATTTATCCACCCGAGATTTGCAATACGCAAGAATCTATGTTTATAATATGCCTAAACAAAGTTCTGTCAAAGCTGACATCCACAAAATTACATATTGAATAAAATGGGCATAGAAAAATTTGCAGTTGATATTCTTATCTAATTGTTTGTCCAGGTGAACAGAAAAAAACTAATTAATTGAATATTTCACAGAGTTTTAAAGTTATTTAGAATAATATTCCTATATTTTATGGAAAAATTTGCTGAAATTGGGTAATGACTCCTTATCTGTAAGTCAAATAAGTTTCTGTTGAAAAAATTTCATGAGATTTATATGATCTTATATCATCCGGAACCTAAATGTATTTCACACAAGATTTGTTCCAGGAACTTATCTCATAGAAAATAAATGTCTCTAGAACAAATTTCACACCGGAACATTTTTTTTGGTTATATACATGTATGTACCAGTTGACCTTATACACTTGCCAAGTAAAGATAAGCTTAATTATGAAACTTTATACCTAACAAAATGATGTGCTATTTCCCAACATCGTTTTGTGATTATTTATCATGTATATTGTGACGTCAGTTTTATTACTTCCTGTAAGGGTGACATCTGGTACTCCATAAGAGAGCATCATTGCTTGTACATGTATTTAGAAATTATTGAGGTAGAAACAAAATGTACATATTTTTGTGATCATGGTAATAGCAGATGTTTTCTTTCAGAAGTATACATTATAAGTAGAATTTCCACTTGGTGTGTTATAGAATGATGTGCGTTTTAATTGTATTGTCATCATTTTATGAGGTGCTGTTTGGAAATTTCTATAAATCATCAGTGACACAAAAAAGCTGTTTTTTGTTATTACTTTTGTATACATGTATAGTGTATTAACCTGTTTGATATGGTTGTGCTCGATACCAGCATCATCCAACTTTTGTATCATGAATCTTCTTGCTGAGTGATTAGTTAGTCTCCTACCTCCTTTGTCAGTCTTTGAATAATCCTACATGTATAAAATATGAAATTTTGTCTTTTTTTTTTACATTTAATAGTATATGTAAAACTATATATTTACATAACTATGGATGCTATACTGAGTAGCCACCTACATTTTTCACTTGGTACACATTTTTTTCAACAATCTGTACATGAACTTTTCTCCTACAACTTGGATTATTGGATTTAGTCAAAACATTGCACAAAAGCAGTAAGCTGTCAGGGGATGTGTACGAAGAAAATTACTTTCTGAAATTTTATCTAGCTTCAAAAAGTTTAGTAAACGTTTTTTTTTATGTTTATTCTTGAACTATTTTGTTTAACACTAGTAGTTAAATTTTCTAAATGAGAATTTTTACCACTGCTTCTTGTACAGTGCTGATGAAAATTTACATAAATTATTGAAAGCAATGAATTTTTTTTAAATGCTGTATTTCAAGTACATGTATTAAAATTGTTAACTTAAATTTTAATTTATAATTACATTTTTCCTATTCTTGACATTTGTTTAATCGGTGGGTTAAAATTACATAATATTTTTAACCACTTCCTGGTGATTAAATTTCTACGTGGGAATTACTGCCTTTTTTCTACAGTTATTGGAACGATAAACAAGAGATGTCCCGAAATGACATCTATGTAAACAAACTGCATAGCAACGACATTTTTGATATTTTTGTGGATTTATATTCATACTGTAAAAATTTAAATATAAGTCCACAAAAGGAACAAAATGTCCGTTAATTAATAATTTCTTCTTTATTTTTATAAATTAAGGTTTTGCGATTTGTTGGAAATTGATTATGACGTCATTTTATTGGAAGCTTTGCTGTCAACCACACCACTGACTGTCTTTCTGAATAGTGATTTTTGTACTTCAAGTGTAAAAAATCATAGTAGAAGCAAATCCTCCTTTTGCTTGTACATTACCATCATGTTTTAAAGTTTTGATAAAAAAAAAAATAATATTTTTAACGACTACCCAGTGAATAAATTTATGCATAGAAATTCACAGTTTTTTGTACGGTTAACTATGAAATGATAAACTAGAGAAGATCCAAAATGATGTCCATGTAAACTAACTACGTAACAACAAAATCTTGTTGAGGTTTTATCGAGAATCATAGGAGAAACAGATTCTCCTTCAATTTACTTGTAAGATATGAAATTTCTCTACCCGAGATGGTTAAATTTTCGATTTTCAACTAAAGCTCGCATGTTGAAAATCAAAAATTTAATATCTCGGGTGGCGAAATTTCATAACTCACTCGTTCGTAACTGAAGGTGAATCCACATTTCAATTTAATATGTGATAATTTCATATTTAGTTTATGTCTTGTTCTTAGTTGAATATTTTATGACAAAAGAGTCCCTTCTTGTGTTCAAGTGAAAAATGTTGTAAGCTATAAATATATTATAGTATATTATAGTATTGTTTTATACAAAGTTTTTTAGTGCTTGTGTACCTGCTGCATAGGCCATATTTTTCGAGAATATGCCCAGCTTGTTCATACCAACTATTTGACATCTATACCACAGGCCAGACTTAGTCATATCAGTGTTTTCTTGTATGTAAAAAGGGTCATTTGGTTGGCAAAATTTTGATGGACGTTTTGATTTATATGATAAATAAGCAGTGACAGGGCACCTGTCTGGATTTTCTTTATTTTCAAATGCCATTTGTGGAATTTCTCTTTTGTCACGGTAATTCCTGCCAGTTCTGGTTTTAGTATTTCTTTCGTTTATTTGTAAATATCTATTGCCCTTACTATCTGTGCACATGTTAACATCACCCCATTTCATCTGGTAGTGTTCAGTTACCCCTCTTAGACCAAAATAAATAGTATTGTAAAACCATATAGTGTGAAGTAAACTGGTTGGGTTTGATAAACCTAGCTGACCAGATGCAAACAATTGATCAATATCCTGCAAATCTTTTCACAAAAATTCTTTAGATAAATCTTAAGATTTAAACTTACGAATATACTAAAAGAAATCTTAAGTCGTTTTCACAAACGCTGTCGTAAGATTTATTTTAAACTTAAGAGTATTCCTAAGTTTGTATCTTAAGTCAAATCGTACGACTACTCGTAAGATAAACAATTGCATAGCAACCTACTTTCATTTTCGTTTTACATGCGCAATTTGACTTAGTTTAAGTTTAGGAAATAAATTCATTTATCTCTATATATATATATATATATTTTGCTAAATATTTTTGGTGTGTGTTCGGGATTGACATTACATAATATGTACCATAACTATACAGCGGACGTGAAAGAAAGCACCAAATTCAGCATGAAGACGGAAAACATAGGTTTGATATGTTTTCGTTAAATACTTACTTGTATATGGGGAGGGATTGCATGGGATCTGGAAGAAGGTCTTGTAATGGAGTCTCTTAGCATGTCTGTTATATCCAGAATAGACCCTATTGGAAAACGATACCGTGAGATTAACTGGTCATCATTTAAAAGATCAAGATTATCAGTTCTATCACGGAAAACACGATCTCTCCTAAAAGCTTTTCTGTTCAAAACATCGAATATAATATAGCCTTTCTACTTAAAAAATGAAACTTTATTAATAAGTAAATGAACACATTTTTCTTATTATTTCCAGGGTAAATATTCATAATTATTCTAAAAAACTTGAATCATCCTTACTAAAATGGTGAAAAATGGTTACAAAATATTGCCAAGTTCTTTGTATCTGTGATCAAAATTTGAATTTGCTAAAAAGACTCACTAGACTGAAATTTCCTTAGGCTCCTCTATCATGTCTATACTGTTACCGTATTAAAGTCAGATGTTGTTCTGGAGTTATGTCGCCTTGTCCGTAAAAAAATCAAATGTGCACGAAAAATCACAAAATGAACAATTTTTGGGTAAATTAAAAATCGTGTAGACTTCGATGTGCTCAATAATATATCTTGTTAAAATTTGAAACATACTTTGTTAAGATAAGTATCTTTTAATGGTCAACAGCTAATCAATGCTAAACATATAGCTTCAACTCCTATTTTGTGTTTTAATTTAACGAAGTTTACCCTTCACTAAATGACAAACGTCAAGTAAAAAGCCTATATAATAAAGGCGGCCATATTGTTCTCTCTTAAGTTTAAAATATATACTTAAGAGAGGGTAACAGCACTCTTAGAGTTACGATAGTTTTCTCTCTTAAGTTTCACTTAAGATTTTTTGTGAAAAGCCTCAAACTCTTAAGTTTTCTCTTAAGAGTAAAATCTATCTTAAGATTTTTTGTGAGAAGGATTGCTGATCATTCAGAGAATCAGCCTTCCTATCAATATTTCCTTTTCCCTGTTTTTTCAATTCAACTTGTTTTGCGGCTATAATGTCCCTTGTTTTACCAAATTCAGCACTTTTTGAGATTTAGTAGCCGTAATTGTGTCGTCTTAATACCCGGTCAAAGCTACAGAGCATGCCTCGTAGTGAGGATGGTTCATAGTTTTCACCATCAGCTTTTCTGACGCTAAAAAAAAAACTGACAAAGCAAGGTATTCAGTTCTGCTGGGGGAATATCATATATGTTGCGCACCTCTGATTTTGATGTAAAGAATTGAGTTAATGTTCTCATGTCTGATAAAGTTTTTTTACATGTGGATTTATTTTCTTGATCAATCAGAAAACTGTCAAGGCTAGTTTCATCAACAGGTACAAACTGCCTTTGGAGCTCAGTTTGTTTTGTGCAACCACTTGGCTTAGTTTTGTTAGTGACAGAAGCATTTATTGTGTGTTCTTGTAGCTCTTGGGTTGAAATAACCTCATTACTAATAACCACCGATTCATATATTGCCATTGGAGGGTCAAGATCATCATGCCATTCAGGTTGTGGTTCTGGAATGGGATTTGTAACCACCTCAGATGCAGGGATAATATCAAAGCGATATCGAGCCTCGGTGACAATTTGCCATTATCTAATTTTATATCCCACAGGGGAAAGCCAAAATTCATTGTGTGTGCTACAATAACACCCTTTTGTCCACTGATAAGTCTGACACTATGGCCGACCTTCGGATCGTCGTAATTAAAGTCGGACATTTTTAATTATTAGTCTAATTAACACGCAGACGATATTGATCGCGACAACGCGGTTTGTTTACATTCTACAGAAAAGTAGTTCCGGCTCTCGGATCTGGCCAATAACCGTATAAAAACGGCGGCAATTCCCACGCAGAAATTTAATCACCGGGAAGTGGTTAAAAATATTATGTATTTTTATCCCACCGATTAAACGCGCCAAGAATAGGAGAAAAGTTATTCCAACTTATGAAGTCTTTTCCCAATATACAGTACATTAATACATTGAATTTACTTTGAGCATGCGTTACAGAATCAAAACATGTAATTGAATTAGAAAAAAAAAAACATATTTAAATTGAATTTGTGTGTGTGTGAGTTGTGTGGCAATCATTTGGTAATCATCGAATTAAATCAAGTCAGAAGAAATCGCTTTGACAATCTTATATACCTGAATACGGTCCTAAATATAACGATATTTTCATCATAAGTTAACGTTGAACTCCCTTTACAAAGCAAATGCGTGTCAATATTAATATGATTTGGTAACCAATTCAGACTTTCAAAAAGCTCACGTCTGATTTCACTGTACTTTGGGCAAATAAGGAAATAGTGATTTGCATTCTCAATAGATGCTCCACAATTACAGGCAGGGTCGGTTATTATATTAACACGGAACAAATCATTGTTCAGAAAAGAAGCAGAACATCGAATTTGTGTAAGAATGATATTCAGCTTTCTTGGCCCATATAAATAATATTTTGGTATCACTGGTTTCCGAGATTCTCTACGAATGGCACTTTTAAATTTAGACAACGTGTTGACTTCACGAATAGAATTCTTCAAATTATTCCAATCTCTTATTGTTGATGGTAAAAAAGAATTGGTTGTAATAGAGAGTCTGCAAAAGGGGACAATAAGGTCATCTCCATTCCGTAATGGATAGTGCGTTGTACTTTGGATAGTTGGAGGAATTAAACTTGTTAAATATTCCGGAGCATTACCATTTGTTATATTATAAAACAGTTGTAATTTTCTCCTTTTTCTTCTGTCATAAAGTGTTTCCCAACTCGTTTCATAGTACAGAAGTTCAGATTTACAAAAGGATGGTAGTCCTGTGACAATTCTTGCAGCTTCTAATTGTAATTTTTCGATTTTGTTTATATTATTAACACCGCAATTATCCCAAACTTCACATGCATATTCTAATATCGGGCGAATATAAGCCAGATATATTTTTTCTAAAATTTGACGATTTAGCCTGTACTTTAATTTGCGTAAAATTGATAGATGCTTCGGTACACTTTTAAATAAGTTTTCAATATGTTCATTCCATTTTCCATCGCAACAAAGGGTAACGCCCAAATGTTTGTGAATGCGGGAAATTGGAATACGTTTCCCGTTAAATGAAAAATCTAAATTTTCAGGAATACCTGAACTTGAGATGATCATGATCTCGGTTTTGTGCAACATGATGACCATCTACCAAGTTCACCCAAATCATGAGTAATAGTTCTTTTTATTTCAGATAAATCTTCATTTGAGTGTCCAAGGGATGTGTCATCAGCAAATAATCTAGCTAATAATAGCAGATTTTTCCCCAATGTCATTTATATAAATTAGGAATAAAGGAGGGTCAAGCACTGAACCTTGCGGTACCCCAGCCATTACATTATCTAATGAAGATTCAAAATCTCGATACACAACTCTTTGTTTTCTGCCCTCTAAATAATTTTCAAACCAACTTAACAGATTTCCCCTAATTCCATATGCCTTTAGCTTATGAATTAACCCCCTGAGCCAAACTCTATCAAAGGCTTTTGAAAAGTCGCAGAATACGAAACAGCTATATTCTTTGTTTTCCATTGTATTTAAAATCGAGTTATAAAGTTCGATCGTTTGGGTAAAAATCCAGATTGATATTCGTATAATAATTTGTTACCGACAAGGTGATTATACACATGCTTATACACCACCCTTTCCATTAGTTTACCAATACAGCTAATCAATGAGATCGGACGGTAATTCGATGGTAATGATGAATCGCCCTTTTTAAAAATTGAGATGACATTAGCAGTTTTCCAATTTGATGGATACTTACAATGTGTAATAGATTTATTAAAAATAATTTGAAGTGGGATTGCTATTTTTCTGGAGAAATTTTCAAAATTTTATGACTTATTTTATCTGGTCCACTTGCTTTATTAGGATTAAGAATTTCAATAATATCTACTATTTCATTTAAGTTAATGATAACGTTACTGATAAAATTGTCTGTTCGGTTTTCAAATTCCGGAAGATCGACTTCGGCTTCGTTAAGTTTGGAGATCTTGCAGAAATATTTGTTCAGTAGTTCGCATTGTTCGACATTTCCGTCTATAAACTCATCAGAATTATTGTCGCCTAATATATTTCGCAACGGTGGGATGGAGTTGTTTCCCTTGCTTGATTTTACTAACAGTTTCATAAGTTTCCAATAAGATCGGGGGTTACCAGCGTTTTCAAGTAAATAGTTATCTAAATTGTTTTCAAAATTTTCTTTTGCATTTTTTTCATATTATTTACCTTATTTCTTTGTCTTTATATCTAATTTTATCAGATTCACGGTTAGCAACATTTTTTTCTGATTCTATCCCGTATTCTCATTTCTTTTCTCAGTTCATTGTTAAACCACGGCTTATCATTATTTCGAATAGTAGCTAGTTTTGTTGGAATACATTCTTTAGCAATTTTTAAAAACAAATTAAGAAAAATTTCACATCTCGTCTACATCATACCGATTACAAAGTTTTTCTTCCCAATTAATTTCGTCTAGCATTCCAGTAAATTTTGTTTTATCAATTCGATCATATTGCCAAACTTCTCTTTTAAAAGTATGTGATGTCACCTTTTGACAATCTATAAAGACGATTGCTGCATCATGATCACTAATATTTCTTGGTATAGAGAAAACATCAGAATATAAGTATTGTATAGTATCACTTATAATTACTAAATTAAACGATACTTACCTTGGTTAAGTTGATGTTTAAGTGTAATTCTATGAAGTCATAGAATAACTGGAGGGATTAGATGAGATAGTACTGCGCAACTGCAACCTCAATTTTTAAAGCGAAATAAATTTTTTAGTGTTTTAATTTGTAAATGTGTAAGCCATCTACACATTAATTTACAAAACTATATCAGCCGATGGGGAGGGAGGTGGCATCTAATCCCTCCAGTTATTCTATGACTTCATAGAATTACACTTAAACATCAACTTAACCAAGGTAAGTATCGTTTAATTTAGTAATTCTAATTACGTCATATAACTTCCGGTCTTAGATGAGACTTTAAAGCAAACACTGAAAAATTTTCCATTTCAAATAATTATTAAGTAATAAACTTCATGACAACAAACTATCAATGAAATTGTCAGTGTGTAAAATTTTCTTATCATAAAAGTTTGCAAATGTCTTTGCATTGGACCAGCCTGCCTTTTGAAGAATTTCATCAACCGGAACACAGTTTTCCTTTGCTTTAGATGCTGAGGCTGCTCGGACACTGTGTGCCGTAAATACTTTAGTATCAATACCTGCTCTAAACATCACAGTTTTAACCCATCTTGAAATAGTATTACATGTTACAGGTTTAAACGGTTTTATATAACTAAGAAACAAACGATAAGTATTGTTATGTTCTCTCACTTCACTAGTACGTCTCAAGTATTCCTTCAATACTGTCAAAGTACACAATCTTCTATCCGGTGGATAACCTTTTATTATAACATCAGGGTTTTTGTAACCTGGTCTGCTCTGTTTTAACAATCCATCAATATGAAAAATGTATTCTCCTTTAAATCTTTTCATACTTTCAACATTCAAACACTGAATAGTTTGTGTTCTAGCTGCATTAGTCAACGTAATGAGCATTGTTAATTTCAATGTTAAATCTTTCATAGATAAAGCACAAGCTGGTGAAAGTTTACGTAAATAATTCAATACCAACGAAACATCCCATGTATATACATGTCTATTTACAGGAGGACGTAAGTTGAATACTCCTTTCATAAACCGAATAACGACTGGATGCGATCCAATCAAAACATTGTCAATACACAATCCTAGAGCTGATAAAGACGACCTTGCCGTATTTAATGAACTATAACTCAATCCACTATCAAAAAGTGCAGTCATAAAATCAATAACTATTTTTACAGAAGTTTGAAACTGATCAGTTTTCCTTTTATGACATTTTTGTATGTAGACTTTATACTGTTTATGTGTCCCTGATCTCCAGGATGACATAATGATGTTGGCAGATTTTTCCGAAATTCCTCGCTCAATATATTGTTTCCTGATACTCGACAGGCCATGAGATTGAGAGTTTTTCTTAATGGGTGTAGAGTGTCCTTGTGAGGCAGGGTTAACAAACTGTCCGATGCTAGAATTAGCAATGGAATGTCTATTATCATCTCTAGCAGGTGAACAAACCATGGTTGTGTCGGCCACACAGGAGCTATCACAAACGCCTCTGACTTGTTCCAAATTTTCTTGACACACCTTGCCATCATGCTGAATGGAGGAAAGAGATAACAATAAAAAGTTTTCCAGTTTAATGTGAAAGCATCAACATATAATGAGTCAGGATCAGGTTTCCATGAACAAAATTTTGGTAACTGATTATTTAATCTAGAAGCAAATAAATCAATTTGTGGTGTATCCCAAATTTTACACAGTTTATTGAACACCTTTTGATCTAGTTGCCATTCAACTTGATCGTTAAACTGTCTAGACTGAAAATCAGCCTCTATATTATTTTTTCCCGGAATGTATGCAGCTGTTAGCCATAGATTATTTTTCACACACCATATCCATATTGACTTTGCAATATTATTACAACTGGCAGACTTTATTCCACCCATATTGTTGATATAACTTACAGCTGTGGTATTGTCTGTTAAAACTTTAATATGTTCATAATTTTTAAATTTTTCTTGAAATGATTTCAACGCTAGAAATATTGCTAATAATTCTAGATAGTTTATGTGGTTTGTTTGTTCTTCCTCAGTCCACCTACCACCTATTTTGATTTCATTACAATGCATTTGTCTTAACACAGCTCCCCAGCCCTGAAGTGATGCATCAGTTTCAAGTGTTATCTGGGGATTTTTTCTATCAATTTTCCTGTTTTGAGTATATATATTTTTAGACCACCATCTAAGTTCTTTCTTGACAGAAGAAGATATTGTCATATATTCATCAAAATTACCACATGCTGTTTTCAACGCTTCAGTTTTTTCTTTTTCAGTGTCTCTATAAAAAGACGGCCATGATCAACAGCTGAAAAACTTGATACTAGTAACCCTAAAACCTTAGCTACTTCTCTAATTTTGCATAAATTTTTATTCAACAATTTTTGACATTCTTGAGCTATGACTTGTTTTTTCTCATCAGTTAGTGTTACTAACATGTTCTCTGAATCTATTAAAAACCCTAAGAATAATATTTTCTTAGTTGGTATAAAAACTGATTTTTCTTTGTGTACAACAAAACCTAGTTTACTGACTAAGTTTACTGTATTTTCTATATTCCTTTTGCATTCATTTATACTATCACCAAGCAATAAGGAATCATCAATATAACTCATGCTTACGTATCCTGACTTCCTCAAAGTAGCATAAACTACTTTCATCAGTTTGGTAAACAGCCTTGGAGCTGAAGCAAGACCATTTGGTAAACAGGAATATTGGAAAATTTTATTTTTCCACATAAATCTCAAGTATTTTTGAAATTGCTCTGCAATAGGGACAGAATAATATGCATGTCGCAAATCGACACTTGCCATGAAACAGTTGTGTTTTATTAGGTTTAATGCCGTTTCAAAAGTATCCATCTTAAAATGGTGATACTGCACAAATTTATTTAATTCTTTTAGATTTAATATCATTCTATATTCCCCATTCTTTAGGGGCGTACAAATATAGTTGATATAAATCACCTTCTACAGGTTCTACTTCCTGTATAACTTTAATGTCTAATAATTTTTTAATTTCACTGTCTATTACAGCTTCTTCTGTTTGATTAACTCTAATATTTGTAACATTTTTTGAGCTTTGTATTGGAGGAATATCATCTATAAATTCTATACAACATTGCTGAGCAATTTTTAAAATATTTTCATCAGAAGTTAATTTCTTCCATTCTGGAATAAAATTTTTCAACCTTCCTGCAATAAAATTATCAGATTTTATACTCACAACATTTATCTGTACTTGTTGTGAGTCCATCTGGAGTTTTTTGACTCGGCAGACTTTTCAGCTGGTCTGGTGGCTGCTCGCCTATGATAACCACGACCTCTGCCTCTTCCTCTACCTCTAGGAAAGCGACCTCTAAATCCTCCTCTGAATCCACCTCTCTGAATTCTAACAGAAATGCGACTGCATTCACCAATATCTTTGACAGTCTTGGATACATCTCCTCCAAATAACAGTTTATCAAAAGGCACTGTCTTATTAAACAAATGGACATATTCCTCTTTCACGTCAGGCTTCATAAATTCTCTGCGTGTAAGACATAAATCTCTATTAACATGTCCCATAATAGCTAACGAGTCCATACAATCATCAAGTATATCGGACAAACCATCTTGTTTGTTTACATCAACCATTTTGTCGAGCTTATCAACAACTTTTGCCAACACTGTAGCACTTTTGACAATATTAGTCTGAATGTTTTTCAGTTTATTATCATTAGTCTTAGTTAATGGAAACAATGCTTCCCAGATCATCTGATCTGTGTGAACAGTAACTAACCCTTCACAATTCTCAGGGCGGTTCATTTTTCCATCTTTAATGAGCTCTCTGAACCTCTCCTCCGAAATTCCATTTCGGAAAATATCTGTAATATTTTGAGCCAAGTCACTATTTATTGCAGAGTCACACTTTTCCCCTGACCTAAACCTTTTATTCATAGATAAAAATCTATTGTCATTTGATTTCTGTTTTGTAGAAGAGCTCTCAGTACTAACAGTAGCCATTTCTTGGACTTCGTCCTCATTTTGATTGTCATTGTCATCATTAACATGTACCTCATCACAATCATAGTCATCATAATCATAATCGCCCTCGTCTTCACCATATAGTTCATCAATTCTTTTATTCATTTTCTCTACTTTTTCATTAGTCTTATTTTGGTCAGCACGTATCTGCTTAAGCAATTCAATAACATCGTTATTGTTATCATCCTTTTGTTTACTCGTACTTGGCATATCATGATGACCTGTACTACTACTATTTTTTCGGGACTTACTTCAGGTCGTGGTTTTAGACACGTTTTTAGCACTCGGCGTCTTTTTCCCACTATTGCCAACAAGCAGCTGACTTTGTTGGTCAAACCCAGTCTCACCAGGTTCATCAAAAAGTAAAATGTCTTCTTCATTCCGACTAACAGTCGTTTTATCAGCTTTACTACTTTTGTCAGTTTTTCTAGTAATCATGGCATCCGCCATATTTGTTAATCTCTGTTTCGTAAACAAAAGTATATCGAAGATTAAAGCTTCCTTTGAAGACTATAAAGATTGGAAATAACTCACAGTTAAGTCTGATAATAAATTTCAATCACATTGAATGTCAAAATTATGACAATGAATTCAGATAAATAATTTTGAGGCTGCAAGGTAACTAGACCACGTCCGTCACCTGTCGAAGTTGACAGCACATTGAGGTTGCAGTTGCGCAGTACTATCTCATCTAAGACCGGAAGTTATATGACGTAATTAGAATTATAGGATCTAAGAGAGTACTACTAAATTCTGTAACTCTGGTATCTTTCTCAATTACATTCTTGAGATTAAAGTTTAACATACATTCTAGCAGTTTATTGTTTCCATGTATTAAAAGATTAGAGTTCATGTCACCGTTAGCACGATATTTTCGTTTAGGTCAAAGCAGAGTTCAATGAAGGATATAAACGAGTTCAAAACTCTACACCTGACCACTCTGGTTGATAGGCATTGCACAGTAAGAACGATTTACCTTTAGCATGAACTTCAACCCAAATTGTTTCGTCGATATTATTTTCAAGTTCTTTTTTACGGATAAGGCTTATGTCTTCTTTAGCATAAATAAGAAGACCACCACCAAAATTATTTCTATCTTTCCGTTCGAAGTTTTGAGAAAATGAATCAAGTTCAACATCGCTATTTGGAATAGATTCATCAAGATGTGTTTCGGTAACTACAAGCAGATCAAATTCTTCGGAAAAATATCAAGAAATTCTAGTTTGATTCTGATGCTACGGATATTTATATTACATAGTTTAATAGATAGTTCGTTTCCGTTATCATTGTTCGTAGGTGTGCTCGAGTCAATATTGTTAGGACCTGGATTTTGTTCGACGTTTGTTATTATCAATAAAAAATATAATGTGAAGAGAAGGAAAACTATATTTATTTTGGGATTTAAACTTTGAAGTAATACCAGTATGAGAAAAAGGTAAGTACATTTTAGATTTAATACAAGAATGTCTCGATATGAGTGACCACGTATTAAATTCCCATGCGATTTCTTTCTCGAAAAATAAAAACGACCTATGGCTACCCTGTATGCCATAAGACTATTACCCATTTGGTTCAAGTCTCACACATACTAGGGGTAAACCATAGGCACACACATTAAAATGATTACCACACACACAACATACAGTATATACATCATATATTATAAGACAAAAACAATATAAAAAAAATAATAACGAAAATAAAAAACATGTCTGATTTGAAGGAGACACTGTTGTTAGCAATTGGAAAAGGGAAAATATTAGCCAATGCAATGATTAAGCCGATACACTTTTTGTGTAAAATTTTCATCACAACTGTTACTTAAAAATAAACAAACAAACAAAAACAAATACCCCTCCCAAATGAGCTGAGATTTAAATCACTGAAGTTTCAGAGGAAAATAAAAATGGTTGTATGAACTAGCAATTGTTTTATAACTAACTTTGGATAATATTTTTGGTAAAATTTTATGGAAAAAAGGTAGTGGGTATATTCGAGTGCACCCCAAATGATGTCTTAGGATTAACATAATAATAACACAACAGAGAGGAAAGCGAGTTAATATACGAATGATTTTATACACATGAAATTTTAGGGAGATAACATATGAAACTAGCATAGCTCATGTATATTACATTGAAGGGAAACAGTTTCGGCATACATGTATATATACAAATATAAATTAAATATAAAATTAAATCTGAGTATATCAATGTTGACAAAATAGTTTGCACACCATCTACTTGTCCTCGTCATCTTCCAAATCTACGCATCCTCCAGATTCAAAGCTTCTGTTTGACTCTCGAATCGATCTATGGGCTATTTCTATGATATCATAATGATGAGTAATAAGTCCTTTTGGGCTGTTTTCGTACTGCTTCACATACATACGTCCATCGGTCGTCCAAAACGTATGAATTCGTTTAGCATGTATAACTTCCAGGCACGCTTTAACCAAGTCAGCCCTGTATTTTGTAAAATTTTCGGTAATGAAAGTTTTTTCATCGTCACCCTTTAAGAGTCTTTTAGCCATATACACCCTTTCTCTCACCCGATACGACAAGAATGCCTTCATTAGCTTTTTCTAAAACATGGGATCTACCTATGTCAGCCTCACTTAATTCTATTTTGAGTTTGTCTTTGCACAACTTAATGATTAGCTTATCTGTGTTTACTGGATGTATAATGTTTCCATAAGCATTTACTGGTACCTTGATGTTGTGGAATCTCAGACTTGTCCTCCTAGAATACTGTTCTTGGTTTTCTATTCTAGTTTCTAGTATAGCTATTGATTGTAATTTAACTGTTCTATATTTATGTTAGAGTTTGTTACTCAATAAAGCAACAACTCTATATAGCTACCTATTGAAATCAATTGAACCGTTCTACCAATTAACAAAGATTTAAAGGGCACGTAATCTGTACGAAAAAAATCCGCATTTTTATCTTCTTGAGAACCACTGAACAGAATTAACCAAATCTGTCAGAGACCCTTTTCACATGTTGTTTATTTGGTGTCGATATAACTCGTAACCCAGTTGGTCCAACAAATCTGTCTGTTGACCCAACGATGGACAACAAATGTTTAATATTTAAATGTTGGACCAACGTTATAAATTAGTTCACTGACAATGGCCCATCGTTGGCCAAAATCATACCCAGGTAACACAATGATGTTTTTAGAACGTTTGTAAAACGTTTTCAATAATGATGTAAAAATATCGCAGAAAAATATGAAAAAAATATTAAAATGTATGGCGCAGTAAATAGCGGTTTAATGTTTAATTTTTTTAAAACATTTTTCCAAAATATTTTTAAAACATCGGCCCAATATTTTTTATAATGATCTGAAAATATGTAATAAATATCATAATAACGTTTTCTAAAATATCATTTGATGAAAAATGGTTTAAAAATATTTGAAAAACATTTTGATAACATTCATACAACATTTTTAACATTTTTGTATCATTTAAACATATCATGTAAACATTTGTCTTAATTTTTCAATAAACATCTGAAAAAAAAATTCTAGAAACTTTTAAATAACATTTTATAAAAAATGTTCTAAAACTATTGTTAAAACATTTTGATAACATTTTTATGACATATTAAAAACATTTTCTGTACTCTAAAACATCAGTAAAATGTTCTTAGAATATTTATATGTCAATGTTATTTTGATATCATTTAAACATTTGTCATACAAAAATCTAAAACATTTAATACATGTAAATATCCTGAAAACATGTCTTCTTTCACAAAAGCAAAATATTTTTAAAATGTTGTAAAAATGTTCCCATAACATTCTGAAAATATTTTAATAATATTTTCATACTTCAAAACATCAGTCCAGTGTTTTTTAACATCATAAACATTATTACATAAATGTTTTAAAAATATCCTCCTTACATTTTAAGATACCCTTTTAGTGTGTAGCTGACCATTCGGACATTTCAAATAAAATGTTCTACAATGTTCCTGTTAGACTGTAATGTTTATGTTATTCGGCAAGAATCTGTCTCATTTTCCATCTTCTCTCATTGATGTATTGTAATGTAATTTTATTTGCAACTAAGAAAAACACATTCAAACAGCTACATTTTACTCTGGGATATAAATGAAATGAAAAAATATTTTGATTTAACATTTATTTTTTTCTGTTCGTATTGAAATACAAACAAATTTTACAAATCTGTATGTACAATTTAGTCTCATCAATATTTCAGAAAATATTCATAATTTTATAAATCCTCCTGCAACTTCCTTCTTGTTCATTTCTTTTACTTCCTGTCTGCATCTGCAAAAATTGAATTGCAAACATTTAAAAATAAAAATACAAATGTATTACATGCTTAGAAATTGTTATGACCTATCATCACAAAAATGTCAGATTACTATATGTACATGTCTACATTGATAAGCAG
Source organism: Mytilisepta virgata (assembly GCA_028015205.1). NCBI lineage: Eukaryota > Metazoa > Mollusca > Bivalvia > Mytilida > Mytilidae > Mytilisepta > Mytilisepta virgata. Next base: position 33,808,587 of record CM051512.1, read on the forward strand.
GCAATACAAAATTAAAATTCATTATCAAACTGAAAACAATCTATAAGACAGTTCAAACAACTCCAAAGATATCAGACTTTGACAGAAATGAGGCTTGTCCCATATACACCACACCTGTCCAAGACTTCAGATAGAAGACAAAACTGTAATTCACACACAGATGCTAAATGATTTGTTCAGTTGAAATAAAAATTTTGTTAAAATCAACTTACATAAAATATGCACAACTAATTCATTTTCTTTCTGTTCATCTGATTGATCTTGCAATAGACACTAGATATTCAAATTAATTTGTATCATAAAGCATTTTCTGAAAATAGGATAAAAGCAATTTTCATTATTAAAAAATCAGGTGATTTTTTTTTCAACATTACATAGGTACTAGTATTCATAAAACAGTCAAATGTAAATTATTTTCACACTTTTTAATACTGAAAATGATTATTAAATGATTTATGTTAACAATCAAAATGAATTCAATTACGTATGTACGACTGAATATACTGGTCAATGAGCACAGGATGTTACAGTTTTCCGTAAGTTCTCAAGTTTCATTGTAAATACTTTGAAGTTTTAAAACTTAAACTTAAGCAGAACAATCAGCTGGCAAAACAATCCTGTCTTTATTCTAATATTTTATCATTTAGATCCCAACAATAATTTTTTTTACCCTAATTGCAGTAAGCACTTTATGTCTAAAATTTCTTCCATGTAAAATAATTTCAAAAAATAAAACAAATTTTTCTGACATATCATGTAACTTTTATTTTACAAATATTCAATAAATATCAAATTACCAAGTACTATTCTAACAGCTATCAACCTCCTTTCTACTGTTCTAAATGACGGATTTATTTCTTTATCTTCTACTTGTTCATGATTGGTCTGAAAAAATAACTATTAAAATCGTCCCCAGATATAAAAATAAGACCAAAAAAAAAAAACAATGTACATACACATGTAATATCTACCTCCAATCTGGAAAAAAGTATGACATCCCCAAGTTTTGTTTCAAAGACTTTGACCCATGTTGATTTTCAATATATATGAAAATGTTATTTGAAATGTAAATATTTGTAATAATCTCCAGAGATTTTCATCGAGGAATCATTTGCCAAAGTGTGTGGGTCACACAGCGGATGACCTTCATACAAATTATTTCATCATATAGATTTATTTTATAGGCCTAATTGTTTTTCAATGAAAAGAGAAAAAAAATCCGAAAGTGAGGATACTATTGGTGTGTGAAAACTCAATGATATACATTGGAATATTCTTTAGAATAAGATAAGAGTTCAATAAGAACACCCCCCTTCTTTTCACACATTAACAAAATAAAATGAAGTTTAAACAGTCCAATCAAGGGTTCAACGGATATATCTCTGCATTTATGATTTACTGTACAGGTAGTTTTATTTCCTGTTGTAATATATGGCCAAAAGGTGTCCGCTCTGTCACTGTTCAAGTTGTTGATATAATTTCATCGACTTAGTCCCTGACTTTAGTTCATAATTTTATGACAATTTTTTCATTTTTGTTTTGGATTGATTGATTTCTAGTGTCGGACAATTTAACCTTCTGTAGTGGTATTTTTTTTTGTTGAAAACTAAAAAAGGGGTCTTAACCGTGCTGGGAGAGTGGTTGGTTGAGTGTTGTTCGCTCAACGCCCAGTGGCAAATATGTCACGCTTCTTCAGGATGAGAACCAGATCAACAATTTAACAAATAAAATTCAAATAAGGGTGGGACACAAAAGGGAAAAGGGAACTCCACTGTAAAAGGGTGGATGGTTGAGAAGGGTCGAATAAATGAGCAATCTGTTGCGGCATTGGCCTACTTTTTCAAAAACTGTAAAAGGGATCTTAAGCGTCCAGAGACTGTCATTCTCTAAACATACTACCCTCTATGGTTCGAGGTCAGGCTTTCCGTATTATGACTGAAAAACGACCCCCCCCCCAACAACGGATATCCCGTAGCCGCGACCTAGGAATACGTTAGGCAGCTCCGTGGGTTGGGCTCCTGTGATCCATCACAGGTAACTAGTTTTGTTTAAGCTGTAAGCTGAAGTGGGTCATACATTGTACCACTTTTATTGAAATGTTTACTACCCTTTCCTAGAATATTCATTATTCTCCATTGAAATCCATCTGAAGATATTTTTCATGGAAAACGATTATTTAAATAAAAACTTCCCAAATCCCTAGACGGTATTTTTTTTAAATCCCAGATCAATGTCAATCTATTCAGAAACATTTTACAAAAGTAAGAAATATAATATAAAAAGGATACTCTAGCAAATAAACTGTTATTAGACGTCTTTAGTTAATGTTTAAGTTGTCCGTAAAGATGGAACATTTATTCTTAACCTATTTATCTAACACTAATATACATGATAATAATGTATTATTTGTTCGTCTGCATGTATTTGAAAACAAAATTAAATATAGAACATGGAAAGGTAAGCAATTACAGATGCTTATTTCTAAAATATTCATATCCTTTTTTTCAGAGATCTGGAAATGTCATAATTTTTATATATATATATTTTTTTTTGAACTAAAACTGTATGCTATGAACTACTGTTTGGATATATATATGTAGACAAGATTGTCAATGCATGAATAATGCTGTTCTCATTCACAATGCATCTATACCAGTCATTACAATGTTAATGCCCTTTTTGCTAAGCCGATGGGGGCAGTCAATTTACCGTTGTCTGTCTGTATGTAAATCTCTGTTCATCATGAAAGTGATTTCCGTTTTATAATATTAATATGGCTCAACTGAATGTTATTAAATATATAAACAATGTTTATTATCACCAAAAAAAAAACAAAAAAAAAAAAACAGATAAATTTAAAATTTGGATTGTGTCCCTCTTATCATTATATTTATATTTCCATTTTATATGTGGAAATATTTTTACTATCTTAATAATATTTCGAACTCTTATTTGCCGCAGACAAATGTTAAACAAAACACAATATATTTTAAAGTGCTCATTCCCACAAAAAAAAAAATAAATAATCAAGCGCAAAATTGAATGGTGATTCTTTCACTATTCTAGAGACGTGTCCCATAGTAACTAATATGCAAGCAAATACCACTGATACATTCACAAATTATTTACTGTTATATATAGTTTAGAGTTATGTACAACTACATGTATACGTGTATATGCTATGCGATGTGATGAACGTTTTGAAGTTTGATAAATGATTAATTTTTATGAATAATGTATATATGTTAGTCCAATGTATATATTTATAGTTTTTTGCATTTTATACTATTAATAATAGGTATAGATAGTCTATTAAACTGTATTAAATGGAAATAGCATGAATTCAATGGATAATACAATAATAAATCAAAATGTTTATATATACCAGTTATGACATTTTAAAAGTTATCTAATGGTCAATCCAAAGTTTGATTGTAACACATGTGATCCTTTTAATCCATTTTAGAATATTAAGAGACTATACAAATGCTATTTGTATACAGATAAATGATTTGAAAACATAACAGATATGCTAAATAAATAATAAAATGCTCAATTCTGTTCATATAATATAGTCCTACATTTGAAAGTCATTATAACTGTATGGTTAGCATATATATAACTGGATTAAATCAAATATATGGGATCATGTAAAATGTTTCTCGTTAAATGTAATATAAAAAAATGTATTTTGGTATATGTGAATATTTTAAGGAATATCAAATAGAAATTTACTACATATTATAGGAAAAGAGAGGTTCACGAAGGGTTAGAATGGCCCTAAATTGGTCAAGCGATTACAAATTTCAAATAGAAATACTTGTGATAATTCTATTAAGACTAAAATATACTATTTTGGCACCTACTATTAAATATCTTGAAGCTTTGACCCCATAATTATACATTATTTGTATTACGGTCATAATGCCAATCTAGCAGTTCTCATTTGACCACGTCAACATTTCATGGATAATTCACAAAGATAAGTTTCTTACTATAAGACAGTATCTCAGATATGATAGCAAATTATATTATGTGTACTATATTGTAAGGTGAACATCTGTCTGGCAGGTACTATATAAACACCTGTCATTTATCAATAATCCAACATAACTTGAGGTCCTCTGATGTTCAGTACTTCAGTACTTTGATTATTCTTTAAGTATTTCTAAGTCATTACAATTTACTCAGGCTTTACATAATCAAATTGATTTATAGTTTACGTCTGATTGTATTCGGGTTTTGATAATATAAAATTGATAAGAACTGATTTAAACTTAGAAATTATATTTATAATTGATAAGGTAATTATCACACACTGTTGTTTGCATTAATTGTAACATTCTTCTCGAAACGGCAAGACTTTATTTTAAATCTGATTCTCTTAATTTTAGAAAGATTGAATGGTCACGACGCTTAATTAAAAAAAAAACAATAGTTATCTACCAAACTGTAATCGTTTAGTTTTTGGAACGTTAAGAATTTAGTAATTTATGTTTTTTTGTAACCAAGATGCATCAGACTGTCTGGTAAAAAGATTAAATCAAAGCTTAATTTTGTGAAAAGTATTGTACAGAATGGATACAAAACTTTTTATTTGGTTTCTAACGATTGTAATATTGCATTATGCCAGAAATTTGTCATGTGTTGTTTGGGGAGGCAAATTCGAGACGAAGACGATTAATTACGGACCTCCGCTATTCGTAAAATATAATGTAGGACCTACAGCGTGTATAAGATCTTGTATGATGTACAGTGGCTGTGTTGCAATTAATTATCACAGTGAACAGTTTGCTTGCATTTTGTTGTTGAGTACATCTGACGAATTCGCACCTATGGAAGAGTATATGTTTTCGGAATTCAAAAACTGGATCTTGTAACTTATGAAACGTAACTGTATTATGGTATCTTTCCTATTGCTCCATTTGGAATCTTTGCCAGATCAACATATGTTGATTTCCCCAGTCGTGTTCAAGACTAAAATCTAAATTAATAAATCGAAATGTTGTAAAACAGATAGATTATATACTTTACCTTGTATAAACACATTTCTCTTGTGAAATCTAATACTTATTATTTCTAGTTGAACTTTATGTTCGGTTGTGGATCAGGGTTATAGAATTTAAATACCGTTTAATGACATAATTGGTAATGTCTTACGGATAGACGAATAACATATGTATTTGCCTCTGTATCCAACCCCGGTTTTCGGCGCAGGCATAGTTGCAAGTGTGTGAATGTGTGTTTATTTGTTCTCGTCATTCTCCATCTTGCTTTCGTTTTTGTGTCTAAATTTATGATTGCTTGATGATCCTTCGGATTTTCCTTACTCTGACTTAGTACTATTCGCCAGTTCTTAATAGTTGATATACATAATGACTAAGTATCGTTCTCGGTTTTTCAACATAGTAAATTATAGTATAATAAATATATATACCTCTATATAATGTGAAGTTCCCCAAAAAATTTCATCACAAAAAATTAGTAGAAATTATTCAAATGTAATCCTTCTCTGGTACGTCTATTGAAAATATGTGTCTCAAATATTACTTTAACTCCTGAAAATTGAGGTACGCATGCCGGAAAATACTTTCTTATTTCTCAAAAATAAAAATAAAAATAAAAATACAACAGTAAAATTTTAGTGGTATTTCCCGGATGATACCTTCCGAGACTTCAGTCTTCCGGACGCCCACATAACTGATCCTTTAAAACATGTATTTTAATTAATATTTCTAGTAATAAGATTTAGTTCATAAACGTTTGGCCTTTTGGTATCATATTTAACAAATATTCATTATAGAAATAACTGTGAGATATTGTAACGATACTAAATTTAAAGTTTAATGATTTTGTATTGTAAAATTGACTGTTACACAAAAAAACTTTGAGGTAAAATTCTCCTCTTTGTGTAAGTTTGTCATATATGCAGCAGGAAAAGCACTTTCATCAAATCTTCTCTTTTTAAGAAAACTGAAGTCCTGCTAAAACTTATGATTTGAAAAATTCTGACAATTTATTCAGTCAAGATTTTATAGTTTATAACTTCTTTTTTAAAGTCTGCCGTTAAAATGGCAGGACATACTTTCCCTTCCGAAGCACCTGATGTCACTCCTGGTTTTTGATGGGAGTTCACATGGTCTTGCTAGTGTTTTAGTTTCTGTGCTATCTTGTTCAAGTTTTGTTTATTCCATTATACGTTTTTTATTCTTTAGTTATACATGTATACTTGTCGTGTTTGTTTGTTGTGTTCCATTCTCCAGACTTTTCCTTAGACTTTAAATTTATTAAGTTGGTTTACTAGATAAAATTCAGAAAAATAATACAAAAAATTGTACAAATGTTGTATCAAATGTCATTTTGTGCCCGCTGGTGAGACGGCATAGTGCAATCATATATATTCTGGTTATCCTTGTTTGGGACCACTCTTTCTTTCAAGTAAAAGAAAAAACATAGCGTTGATTGATTGGTGTGACACCGCTTACCTTTCCTGTTATCCAGTTTTGTTGTTTAATGATAACATATAGTTTGCACTCGGTAAAGATAAACCATGACATAAACCAATGAATACGATTGTTTAAATTCATGAACAGAAAAAAAATATTTCATTAATGTTCATCACCTCTCACTAGTTACTCATAATTGATCTTAAACGGCCATTTCGGTCTTGCTAAGTCTTATCTGTCTTGATTTTTCTACTCTTTCAATTTTCAGACAAAAACAAGATTTATTGCATTGCAGTCAATCAAGACTAGTTAAAATGGGTTGATATCTTTTCAGAATCAGCACAAATTTTACCTGTGCAGGACTGATCATAGATAGTCTTGACCAGTCTTGATTGACTGCAAGGCGACATGTTTTGATTTGGTCTTGTTATCCTGACTTTATTGAAATATTTTATGATGCGGAAAATCGAGACAATCTAGAATGAACAAGACCAAAATGGCCGTTTAAGATCAAATATGAGTTACTAGTGTCTGCATTTGTTAGGCACGGAAAGCCTTAAGTATTGAAAGAGGACAAATATACCTAAGGAGCGAATCAAACAACGTAATCCATTGGACAGACAAATCCGGGAAGACAAATGAACAACCACAAGCACAAAAAATGAACACAGAAAACTAAAGAACAATAAACAACACGAACTCCTATAAAAACCAGGAGTGAACCCAGCTGCTCCGGAAGGGTCAGCAGTTCCTACTGTCGTGAAGTTCAACAAAGTCAATGCGGTGGAAGACAAAAATCGATGGAGGCACATGATATGTTACGACAGTGGGAACAGGTCCGTCATCATCTTATGGTTGAACTTAGGGTTCAAACAAAGAAGTAGGCCACTTTCCCGTGTATTTGTTTAACTCATAACCATTGATTTTTTATTCTTAAATCATTACCTATTTTTTATCGTAAACGATTGTATGCAAATTATTTTTATGTTAGCAAACACATATATTATGCTTAATCATTAATAAGTTCAAGTTTTCTACGGGCAAAGGTCGTGTATATAGACGATTTAGATCAATTTGCATCACGTTTTTAATATTGCCAAGAAGCAAATTCAGAACCAAAACCATTCTTATTTGATAACAAAGTAGATACATAATCTCACTTTCAGGCGAAAATTCGTTTTCGTTCTGGGTTTCCTTAACGTTGAAAAACTGTCTTAAAGACGTAAACTAAGCAAATGTATGTTCAAAGTCTTCCAAACCGATGCTGAGGCATTTAGAAATTGTTTTAGTAACTTACTTGTTAGTTATTATTACCAAAGCTTTGGAGACCACATACCAGGTTTTGGCGACTTTTTGTAAATGGCCCCAGACGTTAAGTAAATACAGGGGGAATTTACCTACCTCTTTTATATAATTTCTATAATTTATTATTTTTTCTAATCAACAGATCTAGATTTAATGAGTTTTGAGATCAGTTTCAAAAACAATTTTACGCATTGGTTAAAGACTCCGTCTTCATCTTTGTTCATTAGACTGATGATAATTATGAAACAAATATAAATGTTTTAGTTATGAAATAATATTTACATCGGGTGGAAACATGTAAATAATATCATATTCGTTCACAATGCATTGGTAAAGCTGAACTTTTGTGCGGTTTCCATGGTAATACTAAACGGCCACTGTAATATAAGAGGAGACGATAGAACATTGATTTTAAATAATCGATTGATTGTTGTTTATCGTATAGTGACAATTGGTACATGCATATTCAGTACGAAATCATGTTTTTATGATTTTATATGAACGCTGCATTGTATGATTCCGACAGGCCGAGACGTTTTTAATGTGCTAGCTCACAGTGTACCAGGAAAAAGAAAGATATATCAGCCCAACAGGACGGTCTTTGTTCTGGCACCAAATGTCACGTGAATAGTGGAGCATCATTACATACCGGTTTTAAAGTCTAGTGTTTGATCCGGTCTGGTATTGGATCCACGTCCTTTAGAATTCAAGGCGTTTAATCATCCACAAGAAAACTGATTCCTCTGATCAAATTTACATTAGTTACCGGTATTCAATTAATTTTCAGGCGGTAAATGTTCGAATAAATCAAACTTTGTTGAGCAGATAAAAACCAAAAGGGCTGACATTGATAGAAAATGAAAAAGAACATGTAATGTACTGTGAAATATAACGGGAGCTCAAATGGTGTGATTAACAACCAACTCCGCTTAGGGATCTAGTTGTTGTATTCGTCATAAAATATAAATTAAATACCCCGTCTATGGAGCACGGAAACCTTATACTGTAGTAATATACAATGGCACAAACGGCATTCCATAAAAAATAATAACTATTTATCATAACAACTAGTCTGTTTCATAAATCCTTAAAGATTTATATTATCTCTACCATTTCACTATATTTATCATTATAATTTTATCCTTTCAGTTTTTTCCAGTTACTAAACATATAAGTCATTTTCATAAGCCTTCCGTTTCAAAATATCATCTAACTAACCAAGAAATCAGAAATAGGATCCAACAACGCTACCACAAAAAAGAATATTATATCGAGAAACCATTTTAGGGAACAGTAAGAAACTATAGAAAGGTCCAGTACAGGATAATGCTAATTCCACAATTCAACAAATGAATTTAAAAATGGTAAAATACTAAAATACAATGATCCAATGAACATACTACATGTATATAGAAATAGTAAATAAAGGCAATAAAGAAAATTTCACTGACATTCAACCCGTTGTGAAAACAATCCAAATTATTTTTACTTAATTTCTAAATTAGCAAGAATTATATTTTATGAGTTTCAGGTATACAATTCATATACAGAGTGTAAATTTTAAAACTTAAAATAATCTCACAAAATGGTAAAAGAAAAGTGAAGGCAGTGTATGGGGGAAATACTCCTAAATTTCTATACATTTCCGAAATTAGCAAAAATAATATTTTACCTCAATATTACATGACATGCTGAAAGTTTGATTTGCTTTAAAAAGATTAATTGCTGATGAAATGAACAATTGGTGCGGTATTAATTGGAGGCGACGGAAATTGAACGTCGGGACAATTTTGAAGCAGAACAAAGCACAGTAGCTTTGAACTTTAATGACTTTAAATATTCCTGGACTGTGGATGGTTGTGTTATTTTGGCTGCCAAATGAACAATGAATTCAAACGTCCTATACGACAAGATATATATACATCCTCTGGAATTAAAAAAAATACTTAGTAGGAATAATTACAGTTTGTAATTAAATCGTATATCAATAATACTTAACTATTTGGAAATTGCGTATAAGGTAATCTTCTGTGCTGAATCTAGTCTGAACCAAATCTTACAATAGGAATAATAGGTCCCGTCTAGTCGATTTTCGATGGTGGTGGTTACTTTGATCCATCCTGAAGGAAGCTTATTGCCTCTTGGTCCTTGGTCATAATCAAGTAACATGTACAGCATAGCCACAAGGAACTTGAATATCTGGCTTACAATCCACACACTTTCTGAAGACGACTCAGTTTTGTATACCACACTAAAGGATTTCAGTTTCCCGTGTACATGTATTACCCTGCAAGGAAAAAAGTGTGCCAGTACAAATACTTGTTGCAGGGTGTCTATTATGTTATGTTATGTTCTGTTATGTAACGACAACACACAATTTGAAGAACAATTACATCTCTTTCAATTACAATTTTATCACAGTACAGGTGAAATAATATTTGGAAAGGTTTCAGCTTATCTATCTGGTAACGATTTCTACAAATCGATAATAAATGAATGTGAGGGCAAGTTGAGTTATATTTTTCTAAGACACTCATATAGTTGTCTCTCCTAGTGCCAGTTTAATCTCGTACCAGGCACCGTTATATAGAAAATTATTTCTTTGTTTATTCTGTTGTAAAATATAACATGAGTTTTGGTTTTCAGAGATACAAGGGAAAAGACGATCTAAGTTTGTTTAACTTGTGTCTGGTCCCTTTTACTTTATTTGAGTAAAACAAATATGTTTATTTACCAAATGGTCGTTCTATGATTAAGTGAACCTAATTTTGAAGAAAAAGGTTTCTATATATAAACAGCAATATTTAACAAATAGTTCATGACACTGAGGGTCATATGGCAGTATATGGACCGGTTGGTCGCTCACAAAAATTATATGGACCAAAGTGATCTATCCACGAAATTCACGATCATTGCTGTACCACGAATAATAAGAGTTTCAAATTATTTAATGTATTATTTTGTTAACAATTTTGCTTTTTCGATTTTATATATTCATCCATAAATATACTACGTTGACTGCGCAAAAGGCAAAACCTTACGTAGTTCCTGATACAATATATTATTTATTAACTTAGATATATTGAACTCAATAACCAAAAAACCGCCAATACAATAAAAGCACAAACTATGCCAATATGAGATTTAACCCACATTGCACAGGGTACGACCAATGCTAATATGAGTGTATCTCGGAACACTCTTGATTTATTCTATCTCTCTCTGAAAACATCGGAGATCTGGTCATTGACAAAGTTATAAGCATTGACTAATATTTTTCATATTGGCATAGGTATAGGTCTTCGATAAACCTTCGTCTCAGGCCAATATGGCTTACCTCTGACCTGTAACTATGCCAATATGAAGCCCATTACGCAATAATACTAATATTCTAAAACCAAAGTCTGCATAAAATATTTAATACAATTTTTTATGGCACAAATCATAATAATAATACCAATTTAATGTACAAGATTTGCACGCATCATCTATTGTGCTCAAGGCGAAAAATGTGGAACAAAATCAATACTCCGAACATCATTTAAATATTGAAGTGCAAATTCAAAATAACGCCAAAAAATAATCAAATCGGAGAGCCAACACCATCTTAAGTGGATTTTACGTGAACGCACCTGTCACATGCATTTGTAGCTTGATATTTTTTTGTTAAAATCGTGCTGTAATTGTAAAAAAGTGTGAGAAGTCAAAACTTGGTAGTTGACAGAATCGGAAAAGAAGACTGATTGATTTTCTCATAGAATTAATATCATTCGTCAAAACACGAATAAATTTCGAAACAAAATACTAGAATCCTAAAATTAGCTATTAAAATAGCATCAAGGTTTATGCTGCACCTTATTTTGTGTATGTTTATTTAATTATCTAATAAGATTGTTTAAAACGAAAGTAAATTAATAATGATGATTATCACCATTACGATCATCATAATGTAGAAATAATATGACAAGAGATAATTAACAAAAAAAATAATGATTCGAAATACTTTATCATTTCGGCTAATTGCTCATGGTTGATCTTTTGTAGATGCCAATTGTATAGACTGATCCCAAGACCGTATACGTGACTGATATATTATTCAGAAAACTAACGTCATTGTCAAAGTAGGCTCGGGTTTAATGTAAATTAAATGATAGCTTACGGCTAATGTTACTCAGTTATTAATAATAAACTATAAAATTAATATGATTTTTGTAACTAGGTAATTATATTCATATTTGTTAAGTATCTATTATCGGCATTGTCACATAGTTCTACAAAAGAAACAAACGTATGTTTAGCAACTTTCACCTACTATTGTAGGCCAGAAAGATTCTTATATATCTCGAACATTAGATAAAAAAATACTTGTTGGGCATCAATTTGTGGGCGCTTTTTCCACGTTTAGTCAGTTAATTTTCTGAAAAAAGGTTTTGCCCGACTTTCGATGGTGTACTAGCAAGAAAGATAAATTCTAGGATTGTTCATGTACAAATGGATACACACATTTCCAGATTGTTTATAACGGTTTTGATATTGAATTATTCCAGACTTTTGCTTTGTGCGATTATAGGAGGCATATTCGAGAAGAAGACGATAAATTACGGAACTCCGGTATTCGTTAAGTATAATGTAGGCCCTAAAGCATGTATAAGAACTTGTATGATGTACAGCGGCTGTATGGCAATAAATTATCAAACTGAAAAGTATTCTTGCGTTTTGCTGTCGAGTATATCTGAGGAATATGCTACTATGGAAGAGTATATGTTTTCGGATGTCAAAAACTGGACCCTGGTATGTAAATTATGAAGAATATGCAAAATAGTAAATAGGAAACTCCGCACAGGAGTTCACTTTCGTTGCGGTACATATAGCATTTTAGAACTACATCAAGATTCTCGATTTTTTTTTTTTTTATCAATTTAAATTTTAAAAATTCGGCGTTCAAAAGAATCGCATTATCACAAACCTATGTAATTTTTATATTTTTCTAATTATCTTTTCAGTTTTATAGATATAATGCAAGCAAAAAATAATAGGTTCTTTCACAAGTTCAAAGCGAAGACTGGAAAATCTTCAACGAGTTTTTTTTTAAATTCACGTCTTTGCCAGGTGGTGCAGCGGAACGAGGGAAAAGACGCTTAATATTTTAAAACGAGTTTAAGATGTGCCAGTTCTTCACTTTAGAGCGAGAGTAGAAATACCTATTTCTTTCGTCAATACTTGATTTTTGATTTTCCTGTACCTATGTAAATTCAACGAGCACAGTCGACGAAGTTAAATAACGCTACCCCTGGTTGGTCAAATGATATGTGCATTAGTGAACGGCGCGATATTATTTGTCTTAAAGAAGTGGAAGATGAGGTCTCGTGCAGGGGAGATGGGGTCGCGTAAATCGATTTTCTGACGGGTCATCTCACGCTGAAAATGGCAATTTACGGAAGACGAACGCAGTCTCAGATCATACCAAGAGCATTGGCAAATGGCGAAATTTATGAATCAATATTTTGCGTCATAAAAGAAATACGTCAGAAACACTCGAAACGTCATTCAAACTTATATTTCCCGCTAAATCTCCCAAATAATCAAACTGAAAAAAAAGAAGAAACTCGATGTGCTGGGGCAGTGATAATAAGTGAGGGTTGATCACTGAATGTTAAACGCTGCGTGGGGTTTAATTAAATAGGTTAAATAAAGACAAATGTATTTTAGATGCCAAGTAGCCGTAATACTTAAGGTATCCGGGCCATAATACGTCATCACCGTAACTTATATATGTTTTTGAACAAAATTGACTTTAACCGAATTAAATCTTTCAAGCGGGAATTATGTAGATATCTGTTTAAAATTGAAACTTACTTGTTTGTATGTGGCATCCATGAAATTGTGTTTCAGAAGTTTAACGATAATTACAGAAGTCATTGCTATTACGTTTTATGGAAAATCCGGGACACCTGCAAATATAACGTGGTCATTTATTGTGCGAATACCTCGATGCAACAAAATAAAAAAAAACCCTATAGACATGAATGTGTATGGGTAATACATGACTAGCATTTGATAGTTTATGCCTCATCAGCAGTGATGTTGATAATTTGGAAATCCGAACCAACATAATGTAAAACAGAGCAAAACGTTGATTGGGCGAAAGACATAGAACATAAAAAAAGATCAACAGGGTAATCCATTAGAGATCCTTAATATGAAACACGCTCTCTATTTTAAAACATTTTTTTAGTTCAAATATGGTGATCATTGAAATTCTAACTGATTTGTTGATTGATTCTACCAGGAGAGGCGTCCGCCCAGTCGTAATAATAAACATTCTCTTATACCCTTTTCTAGGATTATGGGTATAAATTTCAAATAATAGACCCTTAATCCCAATTTTTTATAGCTTTTGGTCAAATATTTGGCATAAACTGGTGAAATCAATATAAATTCATATTAAATATGTTTTTTTTGTTTTTTCTCCTTGGTTAGTTTGGTTCACATGTTTACCAGGATATAATATATACTGAACTCTTCTAAAAGCATATTGACTCCACAAAAGAATATTCATTGGTAAAATTTCTCAATATTGTCAAAATGTTGCTTTTTTCAATTTTATTTCATTAAATCTGTTGAACTGTATGTTTCATTGTATATTTATTGATTGATTTATTGATTGCTTGATTGTTTCTTAACGTCCAATGACAAATATTTCATGCTTCCTCAGGACGAACACCAGTTCAATATATCAAACTATTCAAAAAGACGTGGGACGGGACACAAAGGGGAACCCATTTTGACTGTCACTGTAAAAGCAGGATGGTTGTGTTTGGTCGGACAATTTAGGCTTTTGTAGCGGCCATTTACCTTTTTTTTTCGAAAACTACAGAAGGGGTCTTTCGCTTGCAGGGAGCGTAACATTCTCCAAACTAACTAAGGGGTCTTGAGCTTGCAGGGAGCGTAACATTTTCCCACTATGGTCCGCGGTCACGTTTTACGTATTATGGCCTGACATTACCCCAACGAGGGGGTCACCCCAATCCGCCACCTGGTGACACGCTATGCAGCTCTGTGGGTTATATTTAATAAAGGTTGAGAACTATAAAAATGCACATTTTATAACCTTTGGTTTGAAAATGCTGAGGAAGGTTTTTTTCATAGAAAACAGACAGTGCATCTGTAAAATAACAATTAAAGACTTTTAATTTGGTCAATATATTTTCTATCGACGTAGTATAATTGCCATCACGTTGTATGGAACATTCGGTACATTTGAATATTCACGTAGTTATTTATGGTTTCATGGCTGAAGTTTAACAATACCGGATGTAATACATGTAATATAAAGTGGTGAACATTTTAATCAGAACAGACATTAAGAAATAGCTTTAACCGAGGACAAAATTATTTTGATTGCTGACATAGTATAACGATGCATGGTTTTAGTTATTTTTACGACATCAACGTTTTCGGACTATCGTGTCTTCAATTGTGTGCAGAAAAATATCGTAGTTATCACCTGTTACAAATGTTCGTATTGTTTCCCTTTTAATCCTGATGTTGCATTTACCGATATTGTAGCACGGCCGACTCAACAGTGGTAGGTCCAATATATTACTGTGTAATGCATATTGATATATTCAACACGGTCCGTGTATAAAGCGGCCAAACATTTTTCTTTTTTTTCCCTGAAAATTTTCCTCTTGCTTTTTCATTTTTCATTTTTCATAAAAAAATTGTGAGTGAAAATCCAGTGGATACAAGATAAACGTTTACATGATTTATGGCTTACATTTTCGTCTACTTTCATCTGATTGATTACTCTGAGATTCATTTTAAGTCAAACGTCCTTTTTGAGAATTGGCTGAGGCCGTGTGATTACTCTAGCCAAATCTTAAAAGGCCGTGTGTCGTCAGAGAAATATTGGCCTTCTAAGATAGGTAGATGGATAGGTATAAGAATATATAGAAATATATATACAATTTTGGCACTTGTCTCATGCATCATCAAATAGACTTTCACCAAATATTCAACAATTGAAGAAGAGATATAAGAATACCGTTCTTTCTAACAAGAAATTGAAAAAATGATACAAGATGTTGAACTTACTTTACTACTTACGAAAGACCAGACTTGATATATCAGTGATGTAGTTTACTGACAAATGTTTTTTTTTCTGTAGGATGAAGTCTCGTGTTGGCCTAACCCATGTAAGCCCTTTAGCAAATGTGTCAAAGTCAAGCAAAATTACCAGCTTTGTTTAAAATATGGTTAGTAAGAAAAACACTAAATTATATTCCAAATAATTTGTAAGCTCATCCATAAGTCATAATAGTAGGAGAAACTACACTAATAAAAAATTGGATTTTTTTTTCTGTTTTCATCATAAAAGCTATACCTGATTGAAAAATTTTAGATTTACAGTTAATCAATTATAAGAGAGAGATTAAGGTTTGTTATATTGTTCGGATTGTACTACTTATTCTACAAATACAGTGATCATTATAAAAATTGGTTGCAGGAGTAAAACGTGGACAGATGAATGTGCTGGGTATAATGTGTTGACCCGGGTATCCTCTACTTATAGTTTCACTGTCACTCGCCCCCTTTCTGCCAATACTTACAGTTTCACTCTCATTCGCCCCATTCATACCAATACTTATAGTTTCAATCGCATTCGTCCCATTCCTACCAATACTTATAGTTTTAATCTCATTCGTCCCATTCCTACCAATACTTACAGTTTAAATCTCATTCGTCCCATTCCTACCAATACTTACAGTTTAAATCTCATTCGCCCCATTCCTACCAATACTTATAGTATCAATATCATTCCCAGCATTTCTAGCAATACTTACAGTTTCACTCTCAATTGTCCCATTCCTACGAATACTTATAGTTTCAAGCTCATTCATCCCATTCCTACCAATACTTATAGTTTCACTCCCATTCGTCCCATTTCTACCAATACTTAATAGTTTCACTCTCATTCGCGCCATTCCTACGAATACTTACAATTTTACTCTCATTCGCCCCATTCCTACCAATACTTATAATTTCACTTTCATTCATCTCATTCCTACCAATACTTTTAGTTTCACTCTCAATTGCCACATTCCTACCAATACTTATAGTTTCACTCTCATTCGGCCCATTACTACCATTACTACCAATACGTATTTTTGGATACATTGGATTTCGACTAAACATGTAATGTTTGCCAGTGTGTGTTACGAGAACAATCAACATGTTTTGTTTGCCAGTGTATTTTACGGGAACAACCAATAATTAAAACCCATCAACTCACATGGACCGATTGCTTTGGCTGTCATTTCAAACTACCTCTATCTAGTTTTGTAACAATCCATATAGAATAGGCAAATCTGGTAACTTCGTCAATTAGTTCACGAGAATATAGATTTTAAGTATGAATATATACAGAGATATTTCGATTCAATTCGAATAGGAATTTATGGTTTGAATCACTCCCGACTGATCTTTGTATCTTTGATGAATACAATTTAACAGGGCTGAATTATTGTGTTTGAGACAATTGTCCTGCAGGAAGCAGAGATTGCTTACTCTTCCGGAGCACCTGAGTCTACCCCCGGTTTTGGTGGGGTCCATGTTGTTCATATGTTTTTAGCTTTTAATTCTAGTGCATGTATTGTTTTGGTTTTGTCTTCGTTGTTCTCCGGAGTTTGTCAGTTGCTACGATTTTTTTCTCCTTCGAATATCCCTTTGGTATTTCTTGACTTTACTTAGGACAGCGAACTAGAAAGTGCATGTCAATTGTTTCGTTTTGTTTTGTTTTTTATGATTTTTTTTTTTTGGGGGGGGGGGGGGGTCGGGGGCTTCTTTCCCTTTCCTATTTCTTACTATAAAAGAATACAAATAAATCGCAATTTAATCGGCCGTTTTTTCTTTTATTATGTGAACACTAGAAGATTTCCAATTTGAATTGTTCAGGAGTTCAGGAGATAACACACATTCACAGATCCTTCAGCATGTTCAGCCCAAATAATCTTTGATCAGTTTCTGCAATATATGGCTTTGAAGCATTAAAACGTATAGAGAAAATTTGCTTTAAAAACAATAACAAATTAATAAATGAGAGACATTCGATTTAATATTTCAATCACATTACCAATTTTGATTAACTTATAATACCATATAACTATTTCAGAACCGTTATCTAACGTTGCATTTGGAAAACAAACGGGAATTAGTAGCCAATACGGATCTCACTATTATCCAAGTAAAGGAGTAGATGGTATACTTAAAGGAGGTGATAACAACATATTTGCAACTCAACATCAACTGAAACCCTATTGGTGGGTTGATCTTGGAGGCGTATATATTGTTGAAATCGTCAAACTCTACAACAGAAATGATGGTAAGAATGAATTGATTGTATACTGAAATTTCTTCACTTTTTGCAGGTTTGAAATCTGTCTTATAGTACGAATAACAATCCAAAGATACATATATTAGATATAGTAAATTTATACTATGCTGTATACGACGCATTTCAAGGAGTTACCTCTCATCAGCAGCATAAAAATAGAAACATTTGGAAGACCAAAAACCAAACTTATTTTAAACAAGAAGTACTCATAACCAAAAATACCGAAATAGGAAGCCAAATTTCAGCCTTAGTGTTTCTACTATTTTTGAATTTTACTAAATACTGGTAATTTCTGTAACAAATCAATGAGTAATCATGTCAGACAAGTCTGACGACTGTGTTGGCGAAAACCCTCGGGGACCTTGGGTCCACGATGCAGAGGCATTGTCCCAGGAGTTTAAAAATAACAATCCAAAGATACTAATATTAGATATAGTAAATTTATACTATGCTGTATACGACGCATTTCAAGGAGTTACCTCTTATCAGCAGCATTAAAATCTAACATTTGGAAGACCAAAAACCACACTTATTTTACACAGAAGCACTCATAATAAAAAAATACTGAAATAGGAAGCCAAATGTTTGTGATCTACCTGCCATGAAATTTTCAAACGAATCGGTCAAGCCATTTTCAGATTATTGCCCCTGAATTGTTAGTTTTTAAGAGATTTTGCAGTTTTAGATTATCAAATTGAATACTATTATTGATAACGACAAACTGTAAACAGCATTAATGTTCAGCATAACTTAAAATAAATTAAATGGAAGGTAGCTATACATGTAAAATGGAGGGTCAATGGTCAAGTTCAGTAAAAACGCCCATAGCAACCGATGAAAAAGTCCCTAGAAACTATATATTTGGTTTAGTGACCATATAATTTACCTGTAACAGTCAAGAGTCAGGGTCAAATCTGCTCGTCCGGAGTTTTAATTATTTCTAATCTAACGACAATTGTCTGTAAACAATGTCACAGAATTAGGATTAGTTGCTCGCATTTTCTTTATACTTTTTCTTGTGACACAACTTTTATTATACAATATTCATATAGATACTGAAGATAAACGTACCAGGAACTGTGAATAAATAACGTAACTGCGAGCACCTTTAATACTGGTCGTTTAAATCCAGAAACTTATACATTATACTAAAATCCAACCCAATTATACCGCCAAAACGTGTCTCGTTCATGCAAGATCCAAATTGCAAATAGCAAAACCAGTATTAGATATCTGGAAATCCAAATTTCAACCTAAAAGACATATATTTAAGACATTATTAAATATCGAAGAATATAATCTTCATAAGGCCTGTAATCTTCCTATGGCCTGTTCTCTCTGTTGTAGACTCAAACGAAGATTTCAGATTATTCAGTGAAAAGCAGGTGCCACGATAGGCAGAAGATAAGGTGCTGTCCAATACGCGACAGAAACCCTTCATCGGTAAATCCATTTAAATGTGACTAATGTTTAAGTTGTATGTAAACCAACACATCTATTCCAAAAAAAATTTCTTCGTTTATTTCGATATTTAAACGACTTTTGTTTTGCTGTTCAGTATAGTATGTTGATTATATATATTATTTTCAAGAAATATACTACACAGAGCGTCTAAGGGATTTAAACTTGATGGTAGGTAGACGTTTGGATGTTTCTGCGATGATTAAGTGTGGACACTACCTAGGGCCTGACACCACAGCAGACGTTAAAGTAATCACCTGTAAAAACAGCATTAAAGGACAATTTGTCTGGATACAAATAATGAATGAGGAAGCAGACAGTTTGCTGAATCTGTGTGAAGTGGAAGTCTACGCTCGAAGAATATAAGATATAAAAGAGGAACTTTTCCCAAATTTACAAGAACTATAACTAGCAATTTCCATTGTATAAATCAAAATATAAAAATCAATAATAAAAGGTTACTTCAAAGTCAATTGAATAGAAATAATAAAAAGCTCTACTAATGTCTTAGAATACAGAGTGTGTGAATTTGGTTGAAGTGGAAGTATTTGCTATAAAAAGTACTAGACATTAGCAAGGACGTTTGGTTCATTTGGTCAATACTACATCATTCCGAAAACCTCAAAGTACTTCAAAATCTCTTGAATAGATTTTTTCAAAAAGATTTGATGAATTTTATGATACCAACTTCAAGTCAATAGTCTGTGTTCTTTTTATAATTCTGTACCTTTTCCGCACTTCCAAATCGGAATTGATTTTCCAGATAAAAAGAAAAAGCGTAAAATGTTCTTGTCTGGAAATAATTGGCCAATTTTAATCGGAGTGTGAATAAAAATCCATTTGGTACATATTTTTGAGAACTGATTATATGATGATGATGACCCATGTATATCTTTATGACACAGACGTAAACCCTTAAGATTATTGCGTGAACCCCTGAGGGTTCACGCAGATATATTAGTTAGAAACATGGTCTATGGAGGAATATTCGGAAGCTAAATTATTGTTCATTCGGAACGCTTATTCTTCTTTCTGTATTAGCTTCGTGCAATTAAGATCACCTCCATACGGCGCATTTAAGATATTTCAAAAGTGGCAATAAAGCATGAAGAACTTTTTCACCGATCGCTAATTCATTTATCTGCGTTATGATAATAAACTATCTATAGATCACTTTCAAACATGTATGTTTATTTTAAAGCTATTTTGTGTATCCCAGGTGTTTACTTGAGCAAAGTTGGCAGCTGTAATCTTTCGTGCTCTAAGAAGTATCCGTTTGATAAACAAGTGAAAGTTTAATGGTCAAGATTTAACGAACTATGGTATCGAACATCTGTGTCTAGATATTAATGGTGTTGGGGTTTCTACATAATTAGTTATAATGGACATTGGTGGTTAGATTTGTTGATTTGTAACAATAAAATTTATGCGCACTTGTCATTTTGACAAATTAGATAAACAAAAAATTCCGTTTTAAGAACTGAAAATAAAACAAATAAAATAAAATCTGTTCCTTAATAGTCCCAGGAAATACTCATAATTTTAATAATAAAAATATATTATATTCTTTTTAATGAAGGAAATAGATTTAACAATTGCATGTTAAGAGTTAAAATTTCGTGGATGAAAATCAATAAAATTGGGAGACAAAAACATAAACGCGAGAGCGTAATACAAAATGACAGTGCACTGAGTCCCAGCATTTATAAATCTCGAATCTCCTTGATGAAAAGACCCTCGAATTCCCCTCATGATTAAAATAAAATGTTCTTACCTTGCAACTGATTATACGGATCACGTGAAGGATCGTGTGCAACAAAATTGGGGGTCATCTTACACAACAAAAAATGTATTCATTAATTATAATATTAAACATGTTCAAAATAAACATAGAAATTCAATATATATATATATATATACTTGGTGATTAGATAAACTAAGATATCCTTTTGTTCACAGTTTAATAACACACCCGATATTTTTTATTCTCAAAAGCTTATCAGCGTTTAGTATATATATTCAATATAGAGACCTTTTAAAGGCTTCTTCGTTTTCTAAAACAAATGTTATTACAAGTAGAGGTAAGATTAAATTAATATAAATATTTAGTTTGTTATTAACTAACCATGTTTACAGAATCCATTGTTTTGTGTATTTGTATCTTTTTCTTTTGCATAAAATGTTTTTGAAGTCTTCATGGAAGATTAAAAACATTTGGTCCTCCAAGCATATTTGGTACTCTATCTGCAAATGACATGCATTCACTTTTCTTAGTTATGGGATTTTATTCATGTCATGTTTTTGAGGAGTTATGGGACTTGAACCATTTGAATTTATGCAATTTTGACATTTTACCACC
The DNA here is from genome assembly GCA_028015205.1 of Mytilisepta virgata. NCBI lineage: Eukaryota > Metazoa > Mollusca > Bivalvia > Mytilida > Mytilidae > Mytilisepta > Mytilisepta virgata. The sequence goes on from CM051512.1 coordinate 33,830,554, forward strand.
AATAAAATGATTTCTTTAAAATCTGGCCATAAATTCCAGTATTCCCTGAATATTCAGTTCTTTGACCACATTCAATCTGTGTCAAATAACAATCCAAATTTAGATCAACATGTATCATGAAGCTTGAATGTATCCAAAATCTTATAATTTTTATTGAAACTTCATGTATATATTATAAACTGTTCCTGGAATTATTAGTATAAGTTAAAAGGCTCAGATGTTTAAGTTTTGTTTTGTTTTTATGTTATTTTATAAATGTATAATGATATATTATGATTTTGATAATTCTCATAGTTCGTAAACTATGAACGGTGTACAGTGTTTTGATTTCTGACATGAATATATTATTATTATTTCAAATAATTAACTAATTTTTTGACCGCTTCTAAAAAAGAGATTTAAAAAACAATAATGTAGCCATGTAAACTTATTTGAACACTATTTTAAATAATTGTCACAAGTTTTATGAATATTGTTGACTCGTAGTTTGAAATTTCTGTAGTAGATTTTAATTTAGGTAGCTTCCTGTATGTATTGTTGTATATATTTTTATGATTTTGCATATGAATGAATGATTATTTTAATTCAAGTCATAGCTATTGTGTCTGTTACCTTTGTTTTGTATATAAATATGGATATTGATTTATATATTGTCCAAATTGTATAACACTGGTCAATTTGAGGTCATTTAGCTTACTTTGCTAAGACTCCACATTCAACGCCATACTGTGACCAAAATTGCTATGACATTTGGTCTTTGATGAAAAGTTGTCTCATTGGCAAGCATACCAAATATTATATATTTATATCACTCGCAGGATAATTTGATTTAGGAATTTTGTTAAAATGTATATAAAAACTTTTCTGTCAAGTTAAAAACTACATGAACTAGTATGTTAAGAGAATATAAACATTAAATATAATGACTGTTGTATTGAAACTAAAAGTTTTTGATTCATATCATATTTATACAACAGTACATAGCTATATACTTAAAAATTTTAAATAACTGAAACTAAATTAACAAAAATATTGCAGTCATTTCCTTTTGAACAGAATTTTAAAAAATATAATAATTTAAAACCTGTTTACAATTTTTTTATAATGTATTTTTGAAAGACAAAGTTATAAGACTATGTATATTCCACATTAGAAATGGGTTTTGATCCAGCTAATACATTCACTTTGCTGCGTATACATGTATACTTAATATACCTGTCCCAAATCAGGAGCTTTTTTTCAGCAAAGGCAGCACCCCCTTTGGCTCACTTGAATCAGACTCGTTTTAATTTGTCTTATTTGGTAGGTATCCTTCCACATTCCATGAAACAAAATATTATGCTTGTCCTGAAATATGTTTTTTAAAAAGAAAAGTAGATACAAGTACTGAGAGTTCTAAGTGAAATAATACCTCCACCAATAAAGACCCTAGAAGGTTCATCCATTGCTAGTGGTTTGACCTTTCACACTGGTAAAAAATGAAAGCTAACATCATTTAGACATCTGTACTACTAAAGGAAGAGACCGATTTCATTGAGACGTAACTCTCTGAAACCATACAAAGTCGGAAATATTTATGATATGACGTATAAATGTAGTGTTTTGTACTTCATAAATTTGTCTTTGAAACAATCTTTTTTCCACAGAAAACGCCAATTTTAATAATTAGTATAAAAAATGTTCTAAGGTTCACGTATTGTCTTTTTTGTATTTAAAAAAGCAACTTGTTTACCTGTTTAAAGAAAACAAGGCCAAACAGACCTTTTCATAAAAAAAATCAATAAAATTATGACTCAGATCACTTGAACTTTCAAAGCCCATCTTCTGATATTGGACAATAATTCATTAATTGGTCCATCTAAAATGACAAAGTATTTCCTGAGGTTTTGAGATATTGCATGAAATGAAACGTTTATAATAAGCATCACAATATTTGGCTAGATGAATACAGGCTTCCAAGAAGAGTATTTATCATGAATTGTTTTTTCTATTCTAATTTCTTTTTTAATAAACGTGTATCATGATAAATAAATAATGATAAATAAAAGCATAATATATTATATATATATATGTATCGAAACAAAAACGGGAAAATATTGATGTTTTATCAATTATTTATTAGAGAATATAAAAAGAGATTGAGAGAAACAAATATGAAAAATAATATATTATTATTGAAGATAGAAAAATGTATAGAAGATGTTACTTTTTAACTACAGTCATGTATATACTTATACTTTTGATTGTTTTCCTAGAAAATCGAAAAGGTGTTCACAGGGATACTTAGGTGTTGCTTGGGCACCTTAGTATAATTGTAACAAGCAATATTGTCGAATAAAATATATATCTGTTTAAAAAAATGATAAATAAAATACAAAGTCGACCTAGAGATTGACAATGACAATTTCAGACAGCAATATACAACAACTACATGTTTCAGTAATATTATGTCAACTGACAATTTGCTTCATTCTTCATTTGACATGAAACATTCCGGAAAGTGGGCTTCTATATGCTTACTATACTGTAATTCATATTTCACAATGTTTTCCGTAACAAAATGTTTTCCATGTTCAGTTTGTTTGATTCTCTGGCAATCAGCACAAATATATAATAATGCTACATGTGTTTAAACGAGAAATATTCCTACATTTATGATCAAATTTGGCATTTTCGTTACATTTTTTAAAGCTTTTGATACCAATTTTAATGTACAAAATGTGCAGATTTTTTCGACTTACGACTCACCGGTTATGCTCAAGGCCAAAACTGTTGAACATGAGCCTGTTCGCAAATCGTTAAATTCCCGTAAAAGGCACAATTTACGAAAACTAAATGAATGAAGTAGTATTTTGGTTATTGGTAAAATGATTGCATAGTTACTTACTAACACACATTCGATCTTAAATTGCCATTTTTTGTTTTTAATTTTAATATATCCTAAATTTCAGACAAAATCAAGACGAAAGGAGAAAAACATACTTCCTTTCAGTCAATCAAGCCGGGCTAAGATCAGTTCATAAAAGTTAATAATGAATTGTGCAATGTTTAACTTCACCTTTTCTGAACTAATCTTGAGCGATCTTGACTGTATGTAAGACAAAATGTTTTGTTTTCAAGCAAATTCAAAGAAATAGGAGAACCATTAGAGAATATAGAAACAAAGAATAAACTACACACATGAAATCTTAATTTATAATTTGGATCCTTTGTCCGCATCCCAAATACGTATGTATAGTTTAAGATAACAATATAGTCTAGCTTAAAAGGGTTTTGCCAATCTAAGTCAATGGCCAATCTACAGAAGAACTATCAAAATCTAATAATGACTTAGTCAGTCAATAATTTTGAAACTACTGACTATTTTTGACTAAAATCTGAATAAATGACTAATTCAAGTAATATGCAAGTGCCAACCAAGTCGGAAACCAGACTTAACACGACCGAATAACTGCTGAATAACAAGATGTCCCAGCCAAGTCAGGAATTACATGAAGATATCTAAGTCTATAAATAATCAAATACCAATAAAGTCATGGATTCGGCTAAAAGGACTAAGTCAATGCTCATGACTACCAAGTCAGACATACCATGTGCTTAAACAACTACAATGACGAGCTATACCCACATAAGCCACTTAAAAATTCTGGGGTCGACCGGCGCTTTCGTTTCTGGGTTTGGGACAACCTTAGTTGTAACCCTGAAACCTTCAGCAATATTTTAAATAAGTATAATGTGTAATATTTGTACTGGTTAATCGCAACCAGTTAACCCGGGTCAGTTTATAACTGTTTTTATGAGGTGTACTTTTAAATGTATAACATGATTTTTTTTCACTGGCCTAACTACTAGTTTATAACCCATTCTTTTATAAGAGTAAGTGAGGTGCAAGATCGAAATTCTGCATGCTGTAAAACCCGGACTAGTAATGAAGGTAGTCCATCATTTGCAATAATAACATAAATAAATGAATAAACTAATATCTCACACTGGGCTATAAATTAATCTGTACTGACGTTCTGCGACACCAAGTTTTTTAAAACAATACGTAGTCTGCAACTGGTACTAACAAGTATAAATTACGTTATAGTTCTAATGACATAATGCTGTGGTATAAGTATGTCACAAGAAATTAATATAGTATATGTGAATGCCAAAAAAAATATCACAGCCGACAAAAGAGATATGTTCAACCAAGATGACAAAATGCAATATCTGAAACACATCCAATATCAGATAGACATTATGTAAATCTGTAACAAGATACACACACGGACAGACCTAAGAACCAATAAGCCCGACCGACCTAGTGGCAACGGACGGACAGACCACAGTCTCGAGGTCAACCGACAATGGTATCAAAGTGCTGACGGACGGATTAAAAAATCGAACTAAAAATAAATCCCAGACGGATGGAGTAGCTCTACAGAAGATATGGTCGGTACAAAGTAGGTAAATTCTAAATTATCACCAAAACCTCACGTACAAGTCTATACTACTCTCATGTATGATCAATTCAGTATACATACTGGTTACATGTACATTACTCTCACATTCTCTTTATAACATTTTCGCCGTAATATTGGCTGAAATATCGCCAGCTCGGCGTAAAACAATATTTAATCAATCAATCTTTATAACATTTCTCAGTATCCTTGATTCCTTGGGTAAGGGAGATAACCACAGAATTCTACATGCATAGAAAAGGGAGTACGGGATGGCAATCTTAACTGTAAATAAATAATTCTATTCAAGACAATATTTACTATACAAGATGCACAAAATAAGACAACACATGTTATTCAGATTCCAGTAGATGTTGATTTTCAATCTGTCTCAGAACACCATTTTGATGACAGTAATATCACTCACATTTAAACACTGGTGACTGAATAAGCTGTTTAGTCCAGAGTTTGCCCTTTAAAATTATCTCTTATTAATCTAAAATTTCCTCTCTAGTTCAAGTTATAAATTTCAGACACTTCTCATTTAAATGTCAGCTAATAACGACATTGAATTTGTTACCGAAAACTACATCGAACAGTCTAATAACCAGACGTCAAATTATCTACCGCAATCATGGCAATACACAATACTTTCCCAACTGGATAATCTGAATAGCAAACGGCTTTCACATAACCGTTTCCTGACAAATTCTAACAAGTTCCAAATTTACAAAATTATCCCATCAATTATCCAGCAAATAACCTTCCCAAAATTAATGTACGACTCGTAGCGCACAAAAATCAGCTTTCAAACATTTTACCTGACAAACTTGGGACAAAACTAGCAAATGTAAGTCAATTCAAATGACTTTCAGAGGAGCAAAAAATAATCCAAGTCTTACCTATGTTATGATATTGTATTATTATATTTATTTTGTTATATTGTAATTATTATATTTATTTATCTTGACCTAATTTGTTTTGCGTAGCCTTATAACATGTATACTATGTTTACATAATATTTATAGTTGTTTACCAAATAATGTTATAACTGCGCAGTTTAGAAATCACTGGAACAATAACAGATACTGGTGGAATGACTAGAACTTTCTATTTGACTTACGTAATAATTATGGTGTGATTCGAACTTCTACCGTATTCCAGAAGTTTCCGTTCTACAGTATATATACGGACAAGAAAGTTAGACTTTCAGAACATCATTTATCGGACCAGAGATAGACATTCTTGTGTTCTCAGCTGTTGGATTTATTTACGTTTCACACATCGTACTTGACAGACTTTCATTTTCGTTACATCATACTAGATTGTGACTGATTGGATATAATATTCCGTTTGGATTCCCGCAACAGTGACGAGAAGAATTCCGGATTAGGAAAAGACGGAGGATTTTGAACAGTTAAGTTGACATTTTATTTCGTGTAATATTATTTTGTAAACTTGTATAAAATAAATCTTGTTAATTTTTATTATTGATTTGTGTCTTTTGTTGGCTACAATTTAAAGGTGATTTCGGCCGTAACAGAAATTGGGGGCTCGTCTCGGGAGAACGTTCATATCTTATTAAATTTTTTCAGTATTTTTATTAGAATTAGCCAACAAAATTCTACAAAATGGAATTTGATGCTGGTAAATTTTTGAAAACTCCAGACCTGGAAGGGTTTGATAAATTAAAGAAAGAAGAATTAGTGTTGCTTGCTAAACATCTAAAAATAGATTTTAGAACATCTATGAGAAAACAAATTATAAAAAATTTGGTAATAGACAATTTAGTTGATTCAGAAATTTTTGGTGAAGAGGCTCTTGACCTCAAGGTCGAAAATGTTGATGCTTTCAAATTAAAACAGCTTGAATTAGAACATGAACTTAAATTAAAACAATTAGAAAAAGAAGAAAAACAATTACAGGCAGAACTTCAAATGAGGGAAAGGTTAGAGATGGAGAAAATAAAAATAGAAATGGCTAAAGTAGAAAGCAACACTAAGTCAAAATCAGAACATTTTGAGGCAGCAAAAAATATACGTTTGGTTCCTAAATTTTGTGAAAAAACTGTTGATAAATTTTTTCCACAATTTGAGAAAATTGCTCAAAATTTGAAATGGCCAAAGCCTTATTGGACTACAATGCTGCAAAGTGTTTTTTTTGGGCAAGGCCGCTGAAATTTACTCAGCACTATCTTCAGAAAAAAGTTCTGATTATGACACTGTAAACAGGAAGTTTTGAAAGCTTATGAGCTAGTGCCAGAAGCATATAGACAGAAATTTAGGTCTTATAAAAAGTTTGAAACACAAACCTATGTTGAATTTGCTAGGGAAAAAGAAGATTTATTTGATAAATGGCTTACGTCAAAGAAAATAGATAAACATTTTGATAAATTAAGACAATTAATGTTATTAGAAGAGTTCAATCAGTGTGTTAATTTAGACTTAAAAACACATTTAGATGACAAAACTGTTGAGACATTGCAAGATGCAGCTGTTGTTTCCGATAATTATACCATTTCACATAAAAGAACTTTCAAAGGTCAAAATTTTAATACTTCTAGCGGAAATTACAAAAATCAAAGCACTGAGCGTACTGATTTTAAGCCTGTTGCACAGAATAAGAGTCCGTCTAGTTATAATATGTCTGGTCCAAAATTTGATACTTTTGAAAAGAAGTCACTAACTTGTGCTTATTGTAAGAAAAATGGTCACCTGATGGCTGATTGTTTTAGACTCCAGAAGAAGAATGAAAGAGATCATAAGCCCAAGTCCAGTGCTTGTACGACACCCGTTGTTACCAATAAGTTGGAATGTCCTGCGAGTCAGGCTTTTAAGTCCAGTTTTTGTGATTACATGGAGGATTATAAACCCTTTATGTCTGATGGGTTTGTTTCTATTGTTGATAATACTACTCCTCAGCCTATTAAGATTTTACGGGACACTGGAGCTTCTCAGTCTTTGTTGTTAGAAGGTGTGTTGCCTTTGTCCGAAGAGACGTCCGTTGGTGCCTCCGTTTTGTTACAAGGTGTGGAGTTAGGTTGTATAGATGTTCCCCTCCATCGTATTTATTTGAAGTCAGATTTAATTACTGGACCAGTTGTTGTGGGTGTTCGTCCTACACTCCCTGTTGAGGGTGTTTCATTATTGATAGGAAATGATCTAGCTAGGAACAAAGTGGTTGCTGAACCAATTGTTACAAGTGAACCGGTGGTGGATGTTAAATCACCTGAAGATGATGCTGAACTGTATCCAGCTTGTGTTGTTACTAGGGCAATGGCAAGAAAACAACAAGATGAGGATTTGCAAGAAGGCCTGTATGATTATATGGACCTTTCTGATACTTTCCTTGCCGACATTGAAGGTCCCGGTAGCTCAAAAAAGGCCATAATCAGACCACCTGGTACTAACGAACGTGTAATTATGCCATGGCCAGACGTGAACAGCCATTCATTAGACAAAAGAACATTTAGGGAAGAACAGAATAAAGACCCTGAGGTTCTTCAGCTCGGCAAGAGGGATCTACCCCAAGAAGAAGCAGACAAAGTGGCCGAATGTTACTATCATCAAGACGACATTTTGATGAGGAAGTGGAGGCCCCCTGATGCTATCCCAGAGGAGGAATGGAGAGTGGTATACCAAGTGGTGGTGCCTAAAGTCTATAGGCAAGAAATTATTGGTCTTGCCCATGACACCCCCTTGGCTGGACATTTAGGTATAAGGAAGACTTGCCTTAAGATATTACAACATTTCTACTGGCCCAGACTTAGAAATGATGTCACAGAATACTGCAAATCATGCCATATATGCCAGGTTGTTGGCAAGCCTAACCAGAAAATACCACCAGCACCACTTCTGCCAATTCCACCCTTTGAAGAACCTTTCAGCCGAGTACTTATTGATTACGTCGGACCTTTACCAAAGACCAAGACTGGAAATGCTTATTTACTGACGATTATGTGTACATCCACTCGCTTTCCTGAGGCTATTCCCTTAAGGAATATCAAGACACCAACTATTGTCAAAGCTCTTATCAAATTTTTCACATTAGTAGGACTTCCTAAGTCTATACAGTCCGACCAGGGTTCAAATTTTATGTCAGGTTTATTTCAGCAGGTCGTTTACCAACTAGGGATTGCTCAGTATAGATCAAGTGCTTATCATCCAGAATCTCAAGGTGCCTTAGAACGTTTTCATCAAACATTGAAGAACATGATTAGAACTTTTTGTCTTCAATTTGATAGGGACTGGATGATGGTGTTCACTTTCTACTTTTTGCGGTCCGAGAGGCTGTTCAAGAATCCCTTGGTTTTAGCCCCTTTGAGTTAGTGTTTGGTCATACTGTAAGGGGACCTTTGAAATTGATTAAGGAAAAATGGCTTACTGAACACACTGACTTGAATCTTCTTAGATTTAAAGAAAAATTGTATACTGCTTGTCAAATTGCTCAGAAAAACTTAAAAACTGTACAAAATAAGATGAAAATATGGTATGATAAAGATGCCAGGGACAGAGTTTTTGAGCCTGGTGATAAGGTACTTGTATTTTTGCCAGTCCCTGGGCATCCTTTACAGGCTAAATACTGTGGTCCTTATACAATTGACAGTAAAATCAATGATTTGAATTATATTGTAAAAACTCCAGGTCGGCGTAAACAAAATAGAGTGTGTCACATTAATATGTTAAAACCATATTTTGAGCGTACTAATGAAGGTGAGAGTAAACCAGTTGCCACTTTAGCCATGGTTAAATTGGAGAACGATCACGACAAACCAGATATAATTGAACCATCTTTTGATTCCAAGACTATGGAACAAACTGTTAGATTGAAAAATTCTGAAATTTTATCAGATTTAGACTCAAAACTTGCACATCTGACTTTCGATTGCAGAGAAAAATTGAAAACTTTGGTATTTACTTTTAAAAATCTTTTTCCAGATGTGCCAAATAAAACCACTGCTGTTTGTCATGATGTTGATGTAGGCGATGCTTCTCCAATTAAGGAACATCCTTACCGGCTCAATGCACTTAAACTTGATTTGTTTATGAGACAAGAAATTAGATATATGCTTTATCTAGATTTTATTAAAACACTGCATACATACCATATATTTTTGTATATATTGTTCATGCGAAGTTCTCGTTACCCTCCAACTTCTTTTAAGGGGGGAGGTGTTATGCTATTGTATTATTATATTTATTTTGTTATATTGTAATTATTATATTTATTTATCTTGGCCTAATTTGTTTTGCGTAGCCTTATAACATATATACTATGTTTACATAATATTTATAGTTGTTTAGCAAATAATGTTATAACTGCGCAGTTTAGAAATCACTGGAACAATAACAGATACTGGTGGAATGACTAGAACTTTCTATTTGACTTACGTAATAATTATGGTGTGATTCGAACTTCTACCGTATTCCAGAAGTTTCCGTTCTACAGTATATATACGGACAAGAAAGTTAGACTTTCAGAACATCATTTATCGGACCAGAGATAGACATTCTTGTGTTCTCAGCTGTTGGATTTATTTACGTTTCACACATCGTACTTGACAGACTTTCATTTTCGTTACATCATACTAGATTGTGAGTGATTGGATATAATATTCCGTTTGGATTCCCGCAACAGTGACGAGAAGAATTCCGGATTAGGAAAAGACGGAGGATTTTGAACAGTTAAGTTGACATTTTATTTTGTGTAATATTATTTTGTAAACTTGTATAAAATAAATCTTGTTAATTTTTATTATTGATTTGTGTCTTTTGTTGGCTACATATTAAAGGTGATTTCGGCCGTAACACCTACATATTTTCCAAAGAATCCGCACTTTCCTATAAAAATCAAGAATGTAAATCATTGAAAGATTTCACAAAAATGCGCGACGTCTCACCGAGACCACATTTACGGACAAAAACACACTTTTGAATCAAAAAGACGTGTTGAGATCTTTTCTTTTCTACACATTACCCCTTCAGAATCAGAGCCAGGATTGTAAGCCAGCCGACAATTATTTTGCACGAACTATCAGCCACGAGAAACTAAACGGACCCCACTGATTGGTTGAGAAGGAAAAATATATTTCAGAGAAAATGCGATGTCACCAAATCTAATCAATGAATAAGTGAATGAATGAAAAAAAGTAGAAATAATAAAATAGTAATATAATAGTATGAGAAAAAAATATAACAACTTAAACCAGCAAAGGTGACCACCAAACGTTATAATACTTTAAACCTTTGCAGAAGACAAACGTGTACATGCCACACGCATCAACAAACCTTTGTTTTAACTTAGATTATTGAATTTCTGACCTAACAACAAATTTCAAACTTAATATTTAATAAAGAGTATAAACAAAACAAAAAAAACGCAATCCATTAGACAGACAAACCCGAAAGACAAATGACCAACAACAAGCACAACAAATAAACACTGAAAACTAAGAAACAATGAACAACACGAACTCCAATAAAAACCAGGAGTGAACTCAGGTGCGCCGAAAGGGTAAGCAGTTCCTGTTCCGTATACTTTTTTTGTAATTGTGTGTTGAAAGTAAATTTGTTAATATGTTTATATATTCTTATAATGGTTCCTTATAAAATGTTTATATAGATTACCAAAGACAGTAAAGATGAATGGAGATATTTATTTCAAATCAAAACGGAATGAATTATGTACCAACTGTGACATAAAATGTAGAAAATAATGGGTCGAAAAGACTATTTAGCGATTTTCTGTTCCCGTGGTTTTCAGCAGTTAGTTTCTAATCATTTAAATTGCTCCAAGACAAAATTTTAAACTTTAATTTCAAATTGCTACGAATGAAATTGTCTTCGAATATAATAATATCCCACTAATTCATGGAATCTTGAAACGATCTGACTTGATTGATTCGGTTATATTTCTATGCTTCTTGCCCCCGTTGTCCAAAATGTCGTATGTCGTTTTTTTTTTTCTTACTTTTCATGAGAAGCACAAGGCTACTTTGAAAAATCCTTGAAAGTGCAATGAAAGACTTCGAATGTTATTTTGGGTCTATTTGTAAAATATTTTATATTGTATCTTACCCTGAATATCAACCACAACAGAAATTATGTAAAGAGGACATACCACATTTTGCCCTAACACTAATGGGATAAATAAGACTAATCCTATCTCAGTTCTGGATTGTTATACAAAAACTCAAAGAAAATTGATTACATTGACTACGTTTTTTTGCCATATTGCAAGAACTCCATAGGGAGATAAATAAAAACAGCATTAAAAGTGTTATGTTTTGTTTGTTTAAGAAATCACAAACTGACGAAAATGACATTTTATCTCAAGACCTACTTGCAACATACAAACATTACATTGACCGGTCAATATTACTTTCATGAAAAAAAATATTGGACCGGCTGTATGATATACTTTTCCGCAAATTTTTTCCGAATGTGTCTAGTTTTATCTTATCGTAAAGTAAACGTACGAGAACATCAAAAATATTGATTTGTCAGACGAAAATTGAAGCATCCAGTTGTATTAGGCATCAGTAAATTTTCTGTCGATAAAATAAAACACTTATTGACTGAATATGCAGGGAATAGTAAGTTTATTGTCCCCTCAAAACCAACTATTGCCCCTTGGCTACGCGATCTTCCGCACTTGTGGCGACCACGGTTTTCTTTTAATTTAAATAATTTTCAACCTTTGCATGATATAAAACAAGAGCCACCACATGATCCCACAGCCATTCCGCCATTTTTACGGCGTTGCACTTTCTTTCGACCACTTTATTTTACTTCGAACGTTCAAACCATAACTTGCGATTAATAAGACTGTAATATACATACAAACTATAACACAATCGTCCAGACGTTTCGGCCATAAGGCTGTTTTCATTGGATTCCGATGGAATAATTTTAATATATGACAAACACTAATATTGCTAAGAAACATGACGTTACATTTTATGAGTTTATCATTTTTGTTCAAACTGAGTGTTTTCATCATAGGCTTCCAGAACTGTTTCACTAAAGGTCGTAAGACCTACGATCAGTCGTAACTTTTATATATTCAAAGGATTGTTGCCCTTATTAAATTATTTCTGTATTCAGTTGTAACATCTGCCTGGCTACAGTTACTTTTCAGCATATGAGCTACAGTATTTTTACACAATGTCATATTAATATACCAAGCACCATTGTCCAGATATGAATCAGCTGGACGTTGCCATAACAGCTATTGTCTGGTCGTAACTTAGAAACATACTTCGCATATGATGCCACTGGATATAATGGGTGGTCTGAAATGACAGAAACACTGGCAGTCTTGATGATATGCGTATAAAAAAGTTGTTGGTTCTTTTTGCTTTTTGTTTTTGTTTTTTTTTTTGGGGGGGGGGGGAGGGGGGTGTTGTAATTTTTTTGTAATTATTGCAATGTTTTTCAATTTTGTTTTTTTTTTTTGTTTTTGTTTTTTTTTTTTATTTTGTTTTTGTTTTGGTTATTTTGGGTGGGAGGGGGATATGTGTGTCTTTGTGTTTTTTTTAAATCTTATAATTTATTTTTTACCTATTTCTTTATTTCGACAAGCCGATTTAGAATTTAAAAAATACTCAACTTACCTGTAACAGGTGGTATGGTAGGATTTGCAAATTACAAGTACATGATGTGCCTGTATATTACAAAACTGCAATTAGTTGAAAATAATTCTGAATGGCGCAAACAGCAACCATAAGGATAAAAATGACACTGATATAAACACTATTTTAAATATTTATACTTAAATATAATGATATATCTTTTATTTCATCAAAAGTACATACCATTTTGTCAGCAGATCACATACCTTAAATTTCACACATTCTTCCCTCTGTTACAAATTCTGTAGGGTCAGCATTCTCCCTATGTATTTCTCCCGCTCATCAATGTCCTGAAACACATACTTTCGGTCTCTTATATCAGTTTTGATTTTGAAAGTGTCCTTCGTCATCATACGTAGATTTTCTCGCCCTCTGTGACATAACATCAAACCATACTTTTTGCTGCAAACAGACAAATGTGTTTGGACTCATTGCTACACTGGTATATATTTGTTGGAGCTCATTTTCCTCTAAAGTCCTGCTCTCTTTAAATTCATATTCATAGCAAAAACTATGTCACTTGCCTTCTTAAAGCGCGTATCTTTAATAATATCGATCTTATGTTCACTATTAAAGTACCTTGCGAGCCCAAACCTCATACTTTTAATGCTGGTAATTTGTATTTCTCTCCATTTTGATTCCTCGCGTCGGCGTAAAATTATGTCAGCCCCACGACAAATTCCTCCGGGGAATACTCATCGAAATTTAGTGTTTCTGATTTAGTGTTCACTGAAGATTTTTGCAATGTCCTCCGCGGTACTAGTGGCGAACCGTCGAGCAGCTGCCATATTATCTTGAAGTTTGCAGACGATTTCTGTTTTACGGTTGTCGCCGCCTAGTGGGGAAAATTATACAACTTGCTCGATTTTTGGGGTTGTCGAAGGAAACGTCACAATTGTACAGGTCATGTGACAACTGATCGGACCAATCATGAATACATATTTATAAAGAGGTTTAATAACATGATTTATTGACCAATTTAAGAAATATATATTACCCGCAGTCCATGAAAAATGATATTGCACTCAGTAAAGTGTCATAATTGTATAATATTGAACGTGCTAATAGGGTAATACCAATCTTAGGATCATCGTGTTGTCTTCAGCGGTGACGACAGAATACATAGGACGTCGTGTTTAAAAGCTGAAAATCATCGTAAACCATTATTACATGTTAAACAAGATCAGTGCATATACTGTTGTTTGTTAAATTAGATCATACGTATGGTAACAAGACTGTGTAATATTTTACTTGCATAATTTCAATATAATGTGGTTTCTCCACATTTTCTGATTCGATACTTTGCATATGAGGCAAACAAAAAACTACCTTTTAAGATAAGAACGATCAATTCCTCGAGTTCAACAGGCTTACAAATAATTTCAGTTTACGTTCATGTGAACTGGTTTAAAATGAACTTTAAATGGGTAGACACGTAAATTAAACGTAATTTTGGTACAATTTACGTCTTTTTAATTAAAGGACGTATGATTTATTCAGAAATATGAGAAACGTAGAAACAAATATAAATAAAAAACAACAAATAAAATACAATAAACATATACTTTACTCCATGATCATAAAAACATTTTAATACCATACTTCTATATTAGCTGAATGGTTCTTTTATTTTTGTTTTACGATGTCATTGTACATTTTTGAGAACAACGAAGGTAACACTAATCACCCAAAACTGATTTTATGTACTCTGCATGAGCTGGATAATTCTTTTATCGTTTTATAATGTAATTGGTTTTTTTAGAACATGGACGGTATAAGTGACATTCGCACTTCAAATTCCTTAATATATTATTTATCATAGTATCACACGTTCAATAATCTATATGAAAAAAATCACAAGATATTATATTTTTTTAAAATAACGACTTACCAGTTGTACTAATAACATTCTGTTGAAGCTCGAGATATGCACATTTCGCCGATTAACCTCTCATCAGTTATGCTCAAGACCTATAATGTTGAAATCCAAAACAACAATACGAGGATACGAAAGGTTGAAGAGCAATTCAAAAATGCCAAAATGAAAAAAAGGGGTAATGCCAAAACCATCCAAGGACAGAGCTATGCACGAGGGATATATTCCATAGTCGTGTTAGTTTCAACAAATTAAAGCTTAAAGCTTTAAAAAACAAAACTTCGAATTGTAAAACAACTTATAGAGATGACCGGCGCGTCGCCAGGTGGCGGATATGGAAGGCCCTCTCGTTATGGGGTTTTCAGGTCATAACACGGAAAGCCTGACAGCGGACAATAGCTAAAGACCCCTTCTGTAGTTTTCGAAAAAGAGTAGGCTAATGCCGCTACAGAATGCTTAATTCTCCGACCCTACCCTTCCATCCACTCTTTTACAGTGGCAGTCAAGAATGGTTCCCCTCTGTGTCCTGCCCCATCCCATTTGAATTCTTATTGATAACTTGTTAGACTGGTTCTCGTCCGTCCTGAATAAGCATGAAATACTTGCCACTGGATGTTAAGCAAATAACAAACACCAAATCAAATCAACCAAATTCTAAAAGAGCAGATTCATATTTCAAAAGATTAAAAAGAAAATTTCAAATAATCACATGAAGGATTCATAATTATAGATTAATACATGGTCTTTTTCATATTGCCTTGTTATCAGCCCGAGACCTTGATATCGGCCATGTATTAATCTATTTATCACAAATTTTAACACTACCAAGAAATATTTTTACTATTGAATTAGATTTTCCAGTCTTCAAGCATGTTTGTTAGGTTTTTGAGATCCCTGAATATAAGGTGCACATTTACAATTCTACGCTATTAAACAGTGTTATTTCTTTCACTTTCAGTATAGAGTAAAAAAAATGAATGCAACTTCAGTTCCTGTGCTTTTCCCCGAGATCTACAAAAGATTTTATAAGTCTATATTTGAAGCTGCTTAGAACATTTATGAACGGTTAATTCACCATAAATAATGATCAAACGAGTATTTACATCTGAGTTGAAGTGACGTCGGTGAGGCTCACGAGAGTGAAGATAACATATCATACGAGGGCAGATATATAGACTCGCCTTCAGGCACGAGTGAGTAATAGAATGTCACCACCCGAGATAGTTAAATTTTCGATTTTCAACACCGGAGCCTTTAGCGAGCGTGTTAAAATCTAAAATTTATCTGTTGAGGGTGGAGAAATTCCATAACTCATAGGACTGGGGAAGGGGAACATTATCAAATATAATAAAAATGATAAAACAAAATGAAAAAGTTTTAAATGTAACTATTGTGAAAAAGGTCATTATTTATTTATTTTGTAGGGTTCTGTAACAGAAATTTCTTTCGAAAAGAATTCATATATGCCCTTTCTTATTGTATTTTAATTATTTAAATTGCTGTATTGGTTTAATGTAGTAAAAAGGGTAATTTTATTTTGCAGTCGTAATAGAATAGGGATAGTCATAATAGTTTTATTCTATAATAACTGTTTTATGAAGCAATCGTAAATATTTATCACTTGAATGAACTTGCCTATTTATAAATTCATGTAAGATAAAAACGGGTATGTCTATCGTAAAATCACGAACCATAGTGAATTAAATCGAGGACAATTTATAACCTGAAGACGTTGGATCATTCTTATGAAAGTCTATCGATAAACACCGTTTTAATGAATTCGACAAGGAAGTTGTGTCAAGTGAGAATAAATTAACAATTTTGGTGTTCAGAGTACATTTTGTACCTCACGGAATTTATTTAATTTGGTTCCTTTAAAAAAATGGATATAATATTGCATGTAGTCTTGAGCATATGCATTATTGTTCAAATTGATGGACAAAGTAAGTTTTTGTACCAAATTATCTGTAGTATGAATTAACATTATGTATTATTGACTAAGCATAGAATATCAGCATAAATATGATGAAACCTGCCAATACAATACAAAATGTCAAAGTACGCCAATACGACACATACCCGTCTAATATGCCGTATTGATTAGTCAATATGACATATTGGACTGGCTAGGCATTAAAGGATCATATTGGACTAGTCAATATGACATATTGGACTGGTTATTCGCCTCAGTCCAATATGGCCTGCCTCGAACCAATAACTAAGCCAATATGGAAAACCTTACGCAATAATACTATAAGAAAAAAACGGATTTGGGGTGAAGTAACATTATAGTTCATTGTAATTATTGCCTTTCAAAAAAGAGAAATTCAAATAAAAGTTAAAAATTAAAGTGGTAATCTTGTTGGTCATTATAATGTACTTGCTTTTATTGATTAACTTTTTTATTATTGGCTTCAATACGACTACAACTGTCCTTTCAATACAAGATATAGCAATGTCAGTAATGTTTTGGGGGAAGTTATTTGAAAACTGGATTCCGCTTCTTTACAACCTTTTCCAGCCTATTTTGGGACCAGTATACTGTAAACAAACTCTGGTTTCCGCCCAGTGGCGCCCCTAGGGTTTACTGACATTGCTACAAGATCATTTACTCGTTCAATATCGGAAAAGCCGGCCAATATAGGTTTTTTACTGTATTGGCCGACTTGTATCCGGCCAATAGAAGGCGGGTCAATTTTCTCTAGATTTTAGTTTGAATACACACGAAAACTTATACATAAATTTATACATGGTCTGTGATAAAAGGTGCTACGAAATTGATAAGTATAAATTATTCAGTAATAACTCTGACTAAAAATAACTTTCATAGCCCTCATTCCAATCCTTCAATGAATATACTTAAGACATTTTCACAGAGTTGATGAAGAAAAAAATTCATCCAGAATATGCGTTGTAAAAACTAGGTACTTTTTAGTAATTAATTAAGATATCATTACATTACATTTTATTTTCTGTATTGGCCTTGTTATTGGTCCTCGGCCAACACAGCAAGCCTCGGGCCAATAACTAGGCTAATACATAAAAAAAACCATGTAATAATATCATATTATTATATAGTAATAAATATTTGTTTGTTTATTTAAATAAAAACACCCGAGAAAACGACCGTGCAATAAATATCTGTATTTGCACGCATTTCCGGGAAAAAGCTGAGGCGTTCCGAAATCGGCATGTATATTATTACATCCTTTGTTGTCGTCTGGAAAAACAAGATGGCGGACGCCGGTCATACAGATAATTTGACAGCGACACCAGAGTCTATGATTGATAAGCAGATGGTCAGTAGCTTTATTGATGATCAAAAGAAAAAATCAACAGTTAATTGACTTGAAAATATTATACAAATGGCTGGTTAGAAAGGGGGAGTTGAGGTCAATCGAGAACATCCCTCACAATGAACCTGATCCTTTCTTGTCTGAATTAAAATATTTATTACTATATAATAAAAGGGTTATTGCATTAATATTGGTGGATATTGCCCTCGCAGTATATCATATTGCACTCGTAAACTCGTGCAATATGTTATACTGTTCTGGCAATATCCACCAATATTAATGCAATAACTCTATATTATACTAATTATAGCATGGTTCATACAACAGAGTGTCAGGATAGAGAAGGGGGAGGTGTGAGTACCCATAAAACCGTTTGATGTTCAGAGTCTATACTATCTTGACTCTTTGTATTAATGTTTGTTTTTTTTGTTCTCTTTATATAATTTTTTGTCGAGGGTTGTGTTTGTTGGTCGGTGTTCTTTAATTGGTATGAATATAATAATAAATGTCCCTTATCCAATACATTGTATATGTAGCTTTATCGACAATTCGTACATATATCCTATGATCTATTTGCCTAATATTATCGAGTATCACACTGAAAATATTAGGAATACATTGTGTGACGTAATGTGAGGATCTGCTTATCTGATCGTACAACGAAAATGAAATATGGAAATTATCGATGATAAGACAATTTCCCATTCACTGTCATGACTGTCAAGAATGGGTTTCAAAATGATGTCACGGGCCAATGAATGGTCAACCGCATTACAAACTTCTTCCGCTATGAAAAATAGTGCACATTAAAATTAGTTGAAAAGGTGATATTTTTCAGAAAAAAATTAATTACCGATAAACAGAATAATAGGTAGTTTCGTTTTTGATACTGACTATATTATATCGAATATCTTAACCCGCCCTTCGGGCTCGTCTAGATATTCCACATGATATAGTCAGTATCAAAAACGAAACTACCAATTATTCTATATGTAATAGTAAATTTCCAACGTTTTGAGATTATAAGTGCAAAGGTTATGCACGAGGGACTTTTAATGAATACATAAAAACCACATTATTTGACATATGTATCACTTTATTTCAACACTGTATGATGAGAAATAACAATAAAAACTAGAAATACTGTGAGCAAAGCTCACTACTTGATACCCCCGCTTTACATAAGATACATGAAAGGAATTGTCAATATTTTGGATAGGAAAACTCCAACAGCAGTGAGATGAAATTTTTAAAAAGCTGTGAGTAATGCTCACTTAATGATACCCCTACTTGCAAGATAAAAGACAGCCTCTTTACTTTGCTATTGAAAACCCAAAAAGTTGGTCAGATCAAAATCTAAAATAAGAGGTGCACTATGGCATCATGTGATAAAGATTCTCTGAAAGTCTCATGGAATTCCCTTTAGTGGCTTAGGAGGAGTTGCGGATGGCATTCTGGTACCCCCTATCACAAGGAATGGCAAGGTCCATGTTTTGGTATGGAAAACCCCAAATGTTGGTCTCATCAAAATCTAAAACAGGAGGTGCATCATGTAAAAAAGATTCTCTTAAAGTTTCATCAAATTCCATTCAGTGGTTTAGGAGGAGTTGCGGGTGGCATCATGGTAACCCCTATCACATTGAAAGTCAAAGTCCATGTTTTTCTATGGGAAACCCCAAAAATTGTCCGAGGAACGGATGCAGATTCTCTGAAAGTTTCATCAAATTTCATTCAGTAGTTAAGGAGGAGTTGCGGATACAAAGGTCGGACGAACGGACGGACGGACAACGAATACTATATATACCCCGCTTTTTTCAAGTGGGGTATAATAATGAAAAACAAATCTTTTGAAAATAAATCTTTCATAAACTCTACACAGCAAATAAAATGTGATATATAAAACCGATGGGATGGAGCAAGAGGAACACGACCGCCGAAACATTAAGTTGACTAAAGAGTATTGCGAAAGAAATAGGATCACGTTCGTCACGTTTAATATTTATTTCAGTATCAGCTTTTCATTGTGAAATAGCCACTTCAAGGACAAGAAAAGGACAGAGGGCAAAACAATCAATAAAACTTATTGACAATCCATTCGTTCCAATGGATTATATCTTCATAATTAAAAATGAAACATCATTGTCTTTTGTTAAAGTAGTCGCCATTTTGTTTTCTTTTTCCCTAATTTGTTCTTTAGATGTAGTTTTAAAGAAAATAAATGAAGATATATTTATTCTATATTTAGTTATTTATGATTTTTAAAAAGATTATCACTTGAGTAATTCCTCTGAGATAATACTGAATATGTCTACTTAAAAATAATTTATACAATTAAATCGAGTAGCGAATAATATACATAAAATTAAATGGATTCGACAAGGAAGTTGAGTAAGGACGTTATGAATACGCGGTTCTTTTGTTTAGTATTACTCAAAAAAATTATAAATATTAACTTGATTTCTCGATGGAATGTAAGTAAAATTAATAATGAGAGCATCAGCCTTGTTGTACATATTAATGAACACGTTAGTATAAATATTCTCTATATAATATACAGTTTGCTGCACAAAATGTGCCAATTTCGTTGATTAAAGATTCATCCGGTGTGCTCATGGCCACAAATATTGAAAATCAAAAGCAATAATCAAAAATTTTGAATAGCAATTCTCAAAATGCCAAATACCCCAACAGGGTTACTTTTTGTAACAGTCAATAAAAATTATTAATGTATGGTTAGTATTAAAATACTAGTAACCATGGTAACTGATCTGGTTATACTTTTAGATATTTTAAATTCGCATTTGTAATCAAAGCCAGATGAGTTAGATATCTATTTATATTTACTTTACATGTATGACATTTTTTAAAGTACATATTTTTTTTATATTACTGTGGTTGTACTTGACCAAAGACGTTTTCAATTATCATAAAAGGGGGAAATTGCTCATAAGTATGCACCCTAACCTTAGACAGATTATGTATTAAGGGGGTACCCAACACTTTGACTAAAAAACATTTGGATTGTTAATTTTCATAAAATTTTGACAAAATATTTACTTTGACCTGTTGAGAAAAATATAAAAATTTCAAGAAATTTTAACCACACAATTTACAGGAATAATTTCATTGGATATATAGCAGTTTGACAAACACTAATTTTGATCACTGAGAAGCTTGATTTCTCTTTACTAATAATATGTGAATTAACGTTCAGCTGATTTTTAAAGAGGTTACTTCCCCTTAGGTGTTCTGTACCCCCTTAAGTCCCGCAACTCATAATAGAAACCTAGAAATACTGGCGCGAAAAATTTAACAAAAAGCAACAACAAAAAAATACACCATGTACCTATGAAGAGCTAAAACTGAATGCTCTTTTGGATATTTACCTAGAGAATATTGCCCTTCATAACACTATAGGCTGCTTCCACGTGGGTTTGTTACTTTTACTATAGCGATAGCTGTAACCGAGACATTACTTTTTGAATATATATCCACCAAATGTGATGCATGTATAAAAGCTGGTAGTGTTTTACTAAACATATTAAACAAAGTATTCTTTGATGCCAAAATGGATATACAGTATATCCATTTCCATTAAATATATCTGCAGTGCGGAAAGCCAAAAATGATTAATCAACTCAAATATTTTAATAAAACAGTTTTAAAAAAATTGAAGGAATCAGTCTGGTCTGGGTGACAGTTTTCAATTATTTAACAATTTTCGAAAGGTGAATTCTTAGGATAATTTCCACCATTTCACGTCAATATCGAAATGAGAGCAATTGCTTGCTTGCATAAATTCAAAATTCAGATACCTAAACAAGGTGCCATGTATTCTTCGAGAAGAATTTATTTAGTCAAGAATTTAAAAAAAAAATCATTTTTTCCCCATTGTATCGAAGTAGTATTGGATACTGTGAAGAATATACCCTTGTCCCAAAACTATATTTACATTCATATTGAGGATAACGATATATTGCAATGAGTTATCTGCATGATTTATGGGACTTACCCGGTTAGGACAAAATCTTGGTCTTAGCTGTAACATGGTTGTCAGTTTTGCCGTAGACAGCTCCTGACCATCGGAATGGAAATTGGCAATCAATGTTGTCAAGTCGTAATCACATCTCATTACGATATTGGTTCAAACTCATAGTCTCGATGTTGACAGGCTAATGAACAAGTAATATCTACAACACTTGACATCAATTTCGAGGTATAAGAGTGGGAACTTATTCATAATGCTATCCATTGTGCAATAAAAAAAAGCTTCAAAGCTGTATTTGGTGACTCTCTTTCAATAAAAGCTGATGGAATTATGTGATCAAATTCGTGAAAAAAGTAACTTTGAGATATTATTGCTAAGTATAATTATGGGATGGCCTTCCGTCTGTTTCGAGTTATAAGAACTTTGAGATTTAAGAGTTCGAGATAAGAAAAGTTAACCGTATTACGGGAATAATTCTTCGAGTAAATATAGATTCTCCTTCAGGTACGAGTGAGTTATGGAATTCTCCACACCGAGATAGTTAAATTTCTGATCTAAAATTTAACTTTTGAGGTTGGAGAAATTCCATAACTCAAGAGTAAATTGAAGGAGAATCTGTTTCTCCTGTGATTTTCGATAAAAACCTCAAGAAAATGTCGTTGCTATGTAGTTTGTTTACATTGACGTCATTTCGGGACTTCTCTAGTTTATCGTTCCAATAACTATAGAAAAAACGGCGGTAATCCCCACGTAGAAATTTTATCACTGGGAAGTGGTTGAAAATATTATGTATTTTTATCCCACCGATTAAACACGTCAAGAGTATAGGAGAAATGCTTATACGCTTCATCAAACAATCAGCAATATTACGGTAGTTAAATGGTACAAATACTGTTTTTATCCTACAACTATAAATTATCTTTTATCCAGAAAAGTCATGAAAATGGCTTTTTATGGCCTATTTTGAGAAGGCTATATTTGGCGCGTAATTTATGGATAATATAGTGAAGACAAGGGTACCAGGAGATGATATTCGCCTACTAGACGAATATCCGAAAAAATATTCGACATCCTTTATTTGTCTCATAAATATGCTAGTTGCAGGATAAAACAAAATACCTTGCAAAATAAATGTTTCATTTAGTTTATTTACTTCGGAGAAAATATATGAAGCCAAAGTACAGTTAAGTTTAATTTTTTGTCTAAGTGTTGAAAAACTAACAATGGATAACAAAACACCAGATATAAATAAGAAAACTGAAAAGTTATCCTGATATTTTTTTTGTTGCATAACATAGTCACAGTTTTGATTAAATTGCAAAAATACACAGCGGTACGTTCGGATTTTTAGTGTAGCTTACAATGTATTCGGAATTAATTCCAAATTTTAATTTATTTATTTTCATTACTCTGTGCATTGGTATGTCATAGTGTTTTCTTTCCAGGTCAAATCGCCGCATAGATAAATTTAAATAACTTTAATTTATAACAAAAAGTAAACTGCAGTAGAAATAACGACATTAATAGGAAAGATAATTTATACAAATATATACAACAAAGGACTTTTAAATTATATCATGTACGCTTTAAAGTAGGAAGGTGTACTGAAAGTACCGTGAAGTGTTCATAATACGGAATTTAACCTCAACGTGTATCAAAATTATTTACCATTATCAACGCGATGATAACATTGGCAAATATGGGATTACGTTTGATAATATTCTTGTCAATCGTTTTGCATAACAAAGGACAAAGTAAGTTTTTAATTTCATATACTTTCACATTTATTTTGTACCTGTATATATAGATAAAACAATTATATGAACATGATATACATATAAAGTACTAAACGTTGGTGAAGGCTGAATGGTGCCCTCTTTCTTTGGTGTTTGCTTATATTGCATTTCTGTCTTTCATTCATGCCTATTTTATCCAGATTCAACTGAAAAATGAATTACTTATCTATTTTTTTTTTGTCTTGTCCATTGATGTTGGTATCATAGACTTTGTTGCACATTTATATTTGTTTAACTGTGATCAAATTTGTGGGAGGAGTGTTGAGTCATCTTAAAAATATCAAGCTCACCCACATTCTACATACATGTATACCTGGACTAAAGACCTGGTATTTTCAGCCTCCTGAACAAATGTTTATTTTTCCATAGAACGTTGTATTTATTTGGGATGTGTTGTGTCTTTAAATTCTTTACAGGATGAATTTGAAAGGGGGAGGAGGCATTAATTGCTGGTCTTGATTTGTCCACTACCGAAGCCGTCTTATTGCAACATAAACTATCATTTTCACCTTTAATTACTATTTTAGTTCTAATCTATAGCATTAAGCCCCAAATATACACAGAAAAAAGTCCCAAAAAATCTAACTTGAGAAAAACTCAAAATCAGCATTTTTAATTTCCTATGGAAATTAACATTGGAAAGGGGAGATAACTAGCAAAAAAGAGTCTTTTTTTGTCAGTTTTTGGTTGATTTTCTTAAAATTCATGTAAAATATGATACTTTGATGGGGTTATAAGTTCGTATTTGACTAAATTATATAATCTTCTGCTCATGAAATGTACAAAACCGAAATTTTATGGGTATTTTTTTTTTGCGCATTTTTCATTAAAGAAATTGCAAAATTGTGGCTTTGTGACCATTTTGAAAAAAATATTGTGAAAATTTGGTATTGTTTATATCTGTAAATTATATTTGTTCAGCATCTACCTTGTTTAAAGAAACTTTAAACCACAAAAAGAAGAATATATGCTTAATTATTTTTATTAAATTTGAGATTCTTTACCTTGACATGTTGAAAATTTTAATAAATGGTCAACTAATGAATTACGAAATCTAGGTTGTAGCTTGATAAAAGATATGAAAAAACCTTTAGAGTTGTTTGTTATACTCTAAAGACGGCTAAAATATCAAGAATCAATACATTCTGCTGAAAAGAAGCGGTAAAGTTGTAATTTTGTATCAATTTTTATGGATATTTCTGCTTTTTTTGCAGAGTTATCTCCCATTTTCAATGCAAATCTCCATAAGAATTTTAAAATCGTGATATTTTAGTCTTCCTAAAGTAAGTTTTTGTTGGACTTTTTTCTGTGTATATTTAGTGTATAATGCTAAAGATTAAAACTTAAAAATCTTCTGTTGCAATTACTTTAATGTTAGGGTCAAATTTATGCTTGATTGACTGGACTACTCCCTTCAAGATAAGACCCCTTCTATAGTTTTTCGAAAAAGAATAGGCTAATGCCGCTAAATTATGCGACTCTACCTAACTATCCTCCTCTTACAGTCAAAATCGGTTCTCCTTTGTGTCTTGTCCCACAACTAATTGAATTGTTTGATAATTGAACTGGTTCTCTTCCCGAAGAAGAACGAAATATTTGATACTGGACGTTAAGCAACAGTGAATCAATCAATCAATATTGGTTCCCCTTGGTGTCCCGTCCCACCTCCATTTCTGATTTTTTCATTTTGTATTGTGGAACTAGTTCTTGTCCTTAATGAAATATTTTCCGCTAACCTGACTTAACGTTAATAGACAATCAATATTTAAATAAACAGCAATCTTATCGACAAATAAACGCCTTCCTTAAGATATAATTGTATGTAATTTCCCATCTGTAACCACTTTCCATTGTATTTGTGCATCTGACCAAAAATGTTTATATATTGCTCCTTGAGTGTATGTGTGCATATATAATCCATGACTACACAAATGTGTAATACTATAATAAAATATTATTATCAATATGAGGAATGATTTCTGATTTGAAATCAGAATGTAATCAAGCTCACGTACGATAATGTTCAACTTACAGTTAGGTGCAGACATAACTTCTCACAAGTTAACTTAGAGCAGTTCTACTGACTACTCTAAGTTAACGTAGAGCAGTTCTCAGAACTTCGAACTGTTCTGCAAGTTAACTTGGACGAGAGGTTATGACTGGTCGCAACTGTATATACATTCTTTTTCTGATTTTTTGCATCAAAATAATTTCTGAATTATGACTGAATAATCAAAGTTGTTTTCATTGTGGTTTAATGGACTTTTATTGGATTTTATAATAGTGGTATCGCAGTTCATTAAATCTATAATTTGATTTTATAAACAAACAACAAAATGGATAACAGGAAAGGTCAACAATGACATACCGATCAATTAACCTCACAAAGCAGACAGAACCAATGACAAAAATAACATTAAAAAGCATAATACAAATACATAAAAACAAGAGTCAGTTGCGTCAGATATTATGTGGACATAATAACTTGTTACAGACAATGAACAATGGCGGGGTTAAACCAGTTTTATTTGACCCCCTCCCCTCCCTCCTTTGTTTATTCTGACACTGTGCTGTATTAAACTTACTGTACAAGCCAATACAGTGTGATTACCAACAAGGTGCCTGCTTGCTAAAACTGCAAAAATTGGTTGGACGGTACATAATTTAGATAGCACGGTCAGAATCTGCTCGCTTTAAGTATCTAAATCTCTCATAGCTGCAGGTCGGATACTGTCCCTCTACTAAATGAAAAAGTCTCATGAAGGGTTTAATACTATCTCGTCATAGAGTTCAAAAGAAGTTATAGTTAAGATTGTTTAATGTCCTTTCGAGTTTTCCTCAAATTGTCTCTATGTTTGCTTTCTTTTAAATATTGGCTAGATTTGTTTTAGAAACAACACTAAAAAAACTACGACCAACAACGAAATAAACAAGTAGCTACTGCGTTGTCAAAGAATGGGTGAAAACGATTTCCAATCGTCTAATAGATATAAGATTTCAAGCCTTCTTGAAATCAAATACGACACCACACGATGAATAAATATTTATATTAATGTTGTAAATAATAAGAGATGTACATTAAAAAATGATATCAGGTTACACTATTTTTCAATGGAAACATTAGTGTAATTCTTTAATTTTTAATATCATGTGCAGGGGGCCTCGCTGGCCGAGTGGTCTAGGTAGTTCGTCATGACCACTAATGATCATTAGCCTGTCAACACTGATGTTGTGAGTTCGAATCTCACCTGTGGCGAGTTGTGTTCGACTTAATTGACAATGATTGCCAATTTTCCTACCGAAGGTCGGTGTTCTGACCGTGTACTCCAGCTTGCTCCACCTATACAAACAGACCGACGCGATATAGCCAAAGCATTATCTTTACATCTCGGTTTTGCGGTAGTTCAAGTCAAAATGTGCGTGTAAACCCGATCCGTCCCTGAATCTTGACCTCAATTTCATGATTTAACGATTTTCAAAATGTTTGTAATCAGTTTATTTATAACTGTATTATGATTGGATATTCACAGGCCATGTACTTATGACTGAGAATTAGATATCGCTTGGAATCAACTGAATATAATAATAAACGAGCCTATGGCGAATGTATTCTTAAATCCAAATTAAATATCGAGAGTTGATATCAAGCGATATTTTAAACCTATTTCTCTTATGATTCTTCAGAAATGTGTGTTTGTTTGTGATTCGGCGGCTGGGCCACGGGAAATCTTAAAATTCATTTCTCTGTGATATCAAATGTTGCTATGAAAAGATGGCTTTCAAATACTATGGCAAAATTGTTGACCAATCAAATTATACGAATTTTCCTACACAACTAAGCGTTGACCAATCAAATGAGCAGATTTTTCAATCACTTGTTGATATCACACTGTCTGTCCACGATGTGATATACATTTCTATAACCGTCCCAGAGTTAGATGATACCGGTCAATCATAGGATATGTATTTTGTAATGGTCTCTTCATCAACCGTAACTTTTCTTTTGTCATAGGTCACATAGCCGACACAAGTGTGCAAAACATAACATATCTAACAACTTAATATTCCAACGTATCGTTATTTACATGAAGGTATAAAAAACACAGTCAAACACTAATTGAATTCTCTCAGAATGACGTATCGTCCTGACATCAGCACCTGATTTTGTGCGTGTGAAGATCAATATTTCTATAGCCGTACTGTACTTGGTTTAACTTATTTCTGTTATCAGCGTCAGATCTGAAGTGAACAAATTAAAATGTATTCATGTCAATATGAAATAAAAAAATAATGATTACAGTATATTTTTCTGATTTATCACTTTAAATTCAAATAAATTTGTGTAAATTTATTTAAATCAAGTATACACAGCTATAGCTTTTAGAAATGAAACATATATTGCGTGTACCGATAATTGTAACGTCTTAAATCAATACGATAAAAAAAAGTTAGAATTGATAATACACCAAGCTAAATATATATACATGTAAATTAAACTAGAATTGCAATTGCGAGCAATAGCAGATGTCGCCCCTGGCAGCCATCTTGAAAATGGCAGCCATTTCGAAAAAAAAGTATTGATTGCACACCTTCACATAGTGCTCTTACTTTCTGTCAATTTTCATTTAATTCTATCCATGTAAAGTTTTTCGCCATTTTAACATCATTTTTCAAAATGGCCGCCAAACGTCTCCAACCGATCGCGATTTTTTGTCATCAGTTTGTTCTTCTAATTGTACTTTACAAACCTACGATGTTTAATGAAATTCTATCATACAGGTTTTGAGATATAAACGTTTCAAATTTTCGGAAAGTTGTTATGATATTGTAATTATTATATTTATTTATCTTGGCCTGGTTTGTTTTGTGTGGCCTTGTGACGTGTATAATGTGTTTACATAATACTTATAGTTGTTTACCAAATAATGTTATAACTGCGCAGTTTAGAAATCACTGGAACAATAATGGATACTGATGGAATGACTAGAACTTTCTATTTGACTTACGTAATAATTATGGTGTGATTCGAACTTCTACCGTATTCCAGAAGTTTCCGTTCTACAGTATATATATGGACACGAAAGTTAAACTTGCAGATCAGAACGTGTTGGACCAGATATTCTTGTGTTCTCAGCTGTTGGATTTATTTACGTTTCACACATCGTACTTAACAGACTTTTATTTTCGTTACGTCATACTAGATTGTGACTGATTGGATATAATATTCCGTTTGGATTCAGGCAACAGTGACCAGAATTCCGGATCAAGAAAAAACAGGATTTTGAACAGTTAAGTTGACATTTTATTTTTGTGTAATACTTTTTGTAAACTTGTATATAATAAATCTTGTTAAATTTTATTATTGATTTGTGTCTTTTGTTGGCTACAATTTAAAAGGTGATTTCGGCCGTAACAGAAATTGGGGGCTCGTCTCGGGAGAACGTTAATATCTTATTAAATTTTTTCAGTATATTTATTAGAATTAGCCAACAAAATTCTACAAAATGGCATTTGATGCTGGTAAATTTTTGAAAACGCCTGACCTGGAAGGGTTTGATAAATTAAAGAAAGAAGAATTAGTGTTGCTTGCTAAACATCTAAAAATAGATTTTAGAACATCTATGAGAAAACAAATTATAAAAAATTTGGTAATAGACAATTTAGTTGATTCAGAAATTTTTGGTGAAGAGGCTCTTGACTTCAAGGTCGAAAATGTTGATGTTTTCAAATTAAAACAGCTTGAATTAGAACATGAACTTAAAGTAAAACAATTAGAAAAAGAAGACGAATTTAAATTAAAACAATTGGAAAATGAAGTTAAATTAAAACAATTAGAAAAAGAAGATGAATTTAAATTAAAACAATTGGAAAACGAAGTTAAATTAAAACAATTAGAAAAAGAAGATGAATTTAAATTAAAACAATTACAGGCAGAACTTGAAATGAGGGAAAGGTTAGAGATGGAGAAAATAAAAATAGAAATGGCTAAAGTAGAAAGCAACACTAAGTCAAAATCAGAACATTTTGAGGCAGCAAAAAATATACGTTTTGTTCCGAAATTTTGTGAAAAAACAGTTGATAAATTTTTTCCACAATTTGAGAAAATTGCTCAAAATTTGAAATGGCCAAAACCTTATTGGACTACAATGTTGCAAAGTGTTTTTGTGGGCAAGGCCGCTGAAATTTACTCAGCACTTTCTTCAGAAAAAAGTTCTGATTATGACACTGTTAAACAGGAAGTTTTGAAAGCTTATGAGCTAGTGCCAGAAGCATATAGACAGAAATTTAGGTCTTATAAAAAGTTTGAAACACAAACCTATGTTGAATTTGCTAGGGAAAAAGAAGATTTATTTGATAAATGGCTTACGTCAAAGAAAATAGATAAAAATTTTGATAAATTAAGACAATTAATGTTATTAGAAGAGTTCAAGCAGTGTGTTAATTTAGACTTAAAAACACATTTAGATGACAAAACTGTTGAGACATTGCAAGATGCAGCTGTTGTTTCCGATAATTATACCATTTCACATAAAAGAAGTTTCAAAGGTCAAAATTTTAATACTTCAAGCGGAAATTACAAAAATCAAAGCACTGAGCGTACTGATATTAAGCCTGTTGCACAGAATAAGAGTCCGTCTAGTTATAATATGTCTGGTCCAAAATTTGATACTTTTGAGAAGAAGTCACTAACTTGTGCTTATTGTAAGAAAAATGGTCACCTGATGGCTGATTGTTTTAGACTCCAGAAGAAGAATGAAAGAGATAATAAGCCCACGTCCAGTGCTTGTACGACACCCGTTGTTACCAATAAGTTGGAATGTCCTGCGAGTCAGGCTTTTAAGTCCAGTTTTTGTGATTACATGGAGGATTATAAGCCCTTTATGTCTGATGGGTTTGTTTCTATTGTTAATAATACTACTCCCCAGCCTATTAAGATTTTACGGGACACTGGAGCTTCTCAGTCTTTGTTGTTAGAAGGTGTGTTGCCTTTGTCCGAGGAGACGTCCGTTGGTGCCTCCGTTTTGTTACGAGGTGTGGAGTTAGGTTGTATAGATGTTCCCCTCCATCGTATTTATTTGAAGTCAGATTTAATTACTGGACCAGTTGTTGTGGGTGTTCGTCCTACTCTCCCTGTTGAGGGTGTTTCATTATTGCTAGGAAATGATCTAGCTAGGAACAAAGTGGTTGCTGAACCAATTGTTACAAGTGAACCGGTGGTGGATGTTAAATCACCTGAAGATGATGCTGAACTGTATCCAGCTTGTGTTGTTACTAGGGCAATGGCAAGAAAACAACAAGATGAGGATTTGCAAGAAGGCCAGTATGATTATATGGACCTTTCTGACACTTTCCTTGCCGACATTGAAGGTCCCGGTAGCTCAAAAAAGGCCATAATCAGACCACCTGGTACTAACGAACGTGTAATTATGCCATGGCCAGACGTGAACAGCCATTCATTAGACAAAAGAACATTTAGGGAAGAACAGAATAAAGACCCTGAGGTTCTTCAGCTCTGCAAGAGGGCTCTACCCCAAGAAGAAGCAGACAAAGTGGCCGAATGTTACTACCATCAAGACGGCATTTTGATGAGGAAGTGGAGGCCCCCTGATGCTATCCCAGAGGAGGAATGGAGAGTGGTATACCAAGTGGTGGTGCCTAAAGTCTATAGGCAAGAAATTATTGGTCTTGCCCATGACACCCCCTTGGCTGGACATTTAGGTATAAGGAAGACTTGTCTTAAGATATTACAACATTTCTACTGGCCCAGACTTAGAAATGATGTCACAGAATACTGCAAATCATGCCATATATGCCAGGTTGTTGGCAAGCCTAACCAGACAATACCACCAGCACCACTTCTGCCAATTCCAGCCTTTGAAGAACCTTTCAGCCGAGTACTTATTGATTGCGTTGGACCTTTACCAAAGACCAAGACTGGAAATGCTTATTTATTAACGATCATGTGTACATCCACTCGCTTTCCTGAGGCTATTCCCTTAAGGAATATCAAGACACCAACTATTGTCAAAGCTCTTATCAAATTTTTCACATTAGTAGGACTTCCTAAGTCTATACAGTCCGACCAGGGTTCAAATTTTATGTCAGGTTTATTTCAGCAGGTCGTTTACCAGTTAGGGATTACTCAGTATAGATCAAGTGCTTATCATCCAGAATCTCAAGGTGCATTAGAACGTTTTCATCAAACATTGAAGAACATGATTAGAACTTTTTGTCTTCAATTTGACAGGGACTGGGATGATGGTGTTCACTTTCTACTTTTTGCGGTCCGAGAGGCTGTTCAGGAATCCCTTGGTTTTAGCCCCTTTGAGTTAGTGTTTGGTCATACTGTAAGGGGACCTTTGAAATTGGTTAAGGAAAAATGGCTTACTGAACACACTGACTTGAATCTTCTAGACTATGTATCTAGATTTAAAGAAAAATTGTATACTGCTTGTCAAATTGCTCAGAAAAACTTAAAAAATGTACAGAATAAGATGAAAATATGGTATGATAAAGATGCCAGGGACAGAGTTTTTGAGCCTGGTGATAAGGTACTTGTATTTTTGCCAATCCCTGGGCATCCTTTACAGGCTAAATACTGTGGTCCTTATACCATTGACAGTAAAATCAATGATTTGAATTATATTGTAAAAACTCCAGGTCGGCGTAAACAAAATAGAGTGTGTCACATTAATATGTTAAAACCATATTTTGAGCGTACTAATGAAGGTGAGAGTAAACCAGTTGCCAGTTTAGCCATGGTTAAATTGGAGAACGATCATGACAAACCAGACATAATTGAACCATCTTTTGATTCCAAGACTGAAGAACAAACTGTTAGATTGAAAAATTCAGAAATTTTGTCAAATTTAGACTCAAAACTTGCACATCTGACTTTCGATCGCAGAGAAAAATTGAAAACTTTGGTATTTTCTTTTAAAAATCTTTTTCCAGATGTGCCAAACAAAACCACTGCTGTTTGTCATGATGTTGATGTAGGCGATGCTTCTCCAATTAAGCAACATCCTTACCGGCTCAATCCACTTAAACTTGATGTTATGAGACAAGAAATTAGATATATGCTTGACAATGATATTATTGAGCCGAGTAACAGTGAATGGAGCTCTCCTTGTCTTCTTGTACCCAAACCAGATAAAACCTTTCGTTTCGTTACTGATTTCAGAAAAGTAAACTCAGTCTCAAAATCTGACTCCTATCAGATTCCAAGGATAGACGATTGCATTGATAACATTGGACAATCAAAATTCGTAAGCAAATTTGATTTATTAAAAGGTTACTGGCAGGTCCCCCTGACACCGAGAGCTCGTGAAATATCAGCTTTTGTCACACCAGACGGCTTATTTCAATATACTGTCATGCCGTTTGGTATGAAAAATGCTCCAGCTACATTTCAAAGAATGATCAATAATGTTATAAAAGATTTAGACTGTTGTTATGCTTATATTGATGATCTTATTGTATGTAGTGATAGCTGGGAAGAGCATTTAACACATTTATATGATACTTTTGATAGATTGTCACAATCAAATTTGACTGTTAATCTTGCTAAAAGTGAATTTTGTAAGGCCACTGTTGATTATTTAGGGCACACAGTTGGCCAAGGGCAAGTGAAACCTATTATGGCTAAAGTGGATGCAATTACCAATTTTCCTCCTCCTACAAATAAAAAACAACTTATGAGATATTTAGGCATGATTGGATTTTACAGAAAATTTTGTTCAAATTTTGCTACTGTTGTTCAACCATTGACTCATCTTTTACGGAAAGATTCTAAATTCATCTGGAGTGATAATTGTCAAAACGCTTTTGAAAAAAGCAAATCATTTTTAATTAACAGTCCCGTTCTTATCACTCAAGACTTTAAAAAGCAATTCAAACTTGCCGTTTGGTTTGTTTTGTGTGGCCTTGTGACGTGTATAATGTGTTTACATAATACTTATAGTTGTTTACCAAATAATGTTATAACTGCGCAGTTTAGAAATCACTGGAACAATAATGGATACTGATGGAATGACTAGAACTTTCTATTTGACTTACGTAATAATTATGGTGTGATTCGAACTTCTACCGTATTCCAGAAGTTTCCGTTCTACAGTATATATATGGACACGAAAGTTAAACTTGCAGATCAGAACGTGTTGGACCAGATATTCTTGTGTTCTCAGCTGTTGGATTTATTTACGTTTCACACATCGTACTTAACAGACTTTTATTTTCGTTACGTCATACTAGATTGTGACTGATTGGATATAATATTCCGTTTGGATTCAGGCAACAGTGACCAGAATTCCGGATCAAGAAAAAACAGGATTTTGAACAGTTAAGTTGACATTTTATTTTTGTGTAATACTTTTTGTAAACTTGTATATAATAAATCTTGTTAAATTTTATTATTGATTTGTGTCTTTTGTTGGCTACAATTTAAAAGGTGATTTCGGCCGTAACAAAGTACCGATCTTAGAATGGCGGCCATTTCGAAAAAAAAAGTATTGATTGCACACCTTCACATAGTGATCTTACTTTCTGCCAAGTTTCATTCAATTCTATCCATGTTAAGTTTTTCGCCATTTTAACATCATTTTTCAAAATGGCCGCCAAACGTCTCCAACCGATCGCGATTTTTTTTCATCAGTTTGTGCTTCTAATTGTACTTTACAAACCTATGAAGTTTAATGAAATTCTATCATACAGTTTTTGAGATATAAACGTTTTAAATTTTCAGAGGGTACCGATCTTTGAATGGCGGCCATTTCGAAAAAAAAGTATTGATTGCACACCTTCACATAGTGATCTTACTTTCTGCCAAGTTTCATTCAATTCTATCCAGGCATCTCCGACAACTAAGCCGGACAAAAATCATTGGAAGAAAGAAAGAAAGAATAATAACTGAGAAACGGAACAATAACAATATGTCGCCGACTTTCGTCGGGGCGACATAATTAACGAATTCATGTATGTACCAGTAGACAAGAATTCATGCAAGATAACAGTCTTTATTTCTAACAATAACATATATTGAATGGTATGTATTAAACGTCTTAAAGTTTGTGCATACAAACCTATCAGTAATACAGAAGAAATAAAACGGTGATATTTACTGTGATGTGTGTGGTTTACTAAGGGATATTTTAAGACAAATTATTACTTGTTCCTACAAAAATTATTTTCAAAAACCCATAACATTGTCGTTTTAAGTGTTTAACTGTTAAGGGGACATAACTGGTCCCTGTAACACTTAACAATTCAACAGTTTAAAAAATTTTCAAATTTCATTTTTTTTCAATGCTTAATCAAAGTTTTAAAATATCAACATTCCAAAATTTTGAAAATTTAAAAATTTCAACAAATACAGTAATTAAACTTTTAAAAATTCTAAAACTCGTTTTAAAATTTTAAATTTAATATTTTTTATCAAACTTTGAAAATACTAAACTGAATGTACAGTTTTGATAATTTCGCTTTTTGAATTTTTGGTTTAAAAACAAGAGACATGTGCTTTTAAATTCAGCGCCAAAATAACCTTATACAGTTTTCATTTTTATAAACTCGATTTCAATGTAGACAATGAAATTTTATAGTTCAATTTTGAAGAAAAAATGCGAATGTGAAGAATTGGTTTTGCGAACATAAATTCCACCTACAGGAGTGAAACACAGTTCTTTATGAAGGTAAGGAAGCGGCCATTTGAAATTCGTGGGGGGGGGGGGGTCTTCTTGGTCAAACAATTGTTTTTCATACGCGCAGCAACAAAATATTTAATATTTTTCAATACAATGTATTAATCATTATTTGAATGATCAAGGCTTATTTTCTTTTCTTTTTAAAATAGTGGGGTATATAAAATTTCGGACCAAGCTGGACAGTTTTTTTTTTAATCCTAGCTTCCACTCCATCCCCCCCCCGAACCCCACCCCCACCCCTCAGGAGTAAAATTGCCGGTGACTAATGCTGCAGATGACCCCGTTGTGAACTTGACATATTATCGCAGAGGGGTGATATCCATACCCATATCGTACTACTAATGAATCACGTGATCTCAATGTACACCTGGCGTCAAAATAAACAATATATGATATGGTTTTTTTGATATATCATACCCATATCAGCCATCGAAGAAGCTGTCGGGTGATATTCGTGTCTTGGGGTTGCTATGAGATATGATATGAAAAAACTAATATGATATTCTATGTTTAATAGAAACAGTATATGTGTTATGGTAAAAAAGAACACCTCATAACAACAGCCCATTCGTATTATTTGTTCATTGTTCATTTCTGCAAAAATATTTGAAATATATCGTGATGTTTAAAATTGTCCTCGCTTTTTTATGACATACCTATTATGATAAATATATTGGCCTTTCAAATCGTTCATCTGGTCTTACTTGTACGTATTACATGTACATATATACATCAATATGTATTATACATCAACGAGAAATTATTTTATCAGATCAAGTAATATCGAGGGATTGATCTGTGCATTCATCATACACGTGACAGATTTCACTTTGTCCTTTCTAATAACCTTTTGTTTTATAAAAGAAGTTAAAGGTAATTTTTGTCCCCCGCCGCAACGCGATGGAGGGACTTAGTAATGGTCTGCGTCTGTCCGTCCGTCCGCCCTACCGTCCGTACGTCACAATTACTTGTGGACACATCTCCTCTGAGACCGCTGATTGGATTTCGTTCAAATTGTGTAGTATTGTTAGTCACCTTTTGTACTTGATCCTGTTGCACCGCAATTTTGATTCGACAAATTTTCGGGGAGTTATGGGACTTTTAACTTTTTTATGCATTCAAAACTATATATAGGAACACTTTGTGGACGCAACACCTCTGAGACCGCTGATTGGATTTTGTACAAAATTTGCAAGATAGTTAGTCACGACATGTAGTTCATCGCTGATTGGATTTTGTAAAAAATTTGCAGGATTGTTAGTCACGACATGTAGTTGATCCTTTCGTACCACAATTTTGATTCGACAAATTTTACGGGAGTTATAGGACTTTAACGTTTTTGTGCATGTGACACTATAGGTACACTTTGTGGATGCAACTCGTCTGAGACCGCTGATTGGATTTTGTTCAAATTTTGTAAGATTGTTAGTGACCACATGTACTTGATCCTATGCCTCCATTTCAGTAATACACGTTTTGTATATCGTGTGGGGCTTCGACTTTTCTCTGCGCGGGGGACATATGGCTATGTGTAGCAATATTGTAAAAATGAAATTTATGGATTCTCAGGTTGAAATATTGTAAAAAATACAATTAATTTATAAATCAAGGCAAACAATGTTTGAAATATACTGCATTATATTTCTCAAATTAAGACACTCAGATGTTCGACTCTTAAGGTCCTTGTTCAAAAACTGATAATTTACTGCATTGTATTATTCTACACTGTAAAGTTTAATTTATTATCTAGGATGGGGATTAAAAATCTCAGCGGTTACTTAATAGGTATGTTGACTTTTCCATTATATAATATTACAGAATTTATTTGTTAAATGTTGTTTACCGAAGTAAATGCTTACGAAACATTTTTTACCTTTGTGTAAATCTTTACAAGGCATGAGTGGACAAAAGTTAGAAAAGCCGATAATGTGCATATACCCGTGTTTTAAACGCACAACAAAATCCAGTTGTTATTTTATATAAAAATCATTTGGTATTCAGGATAACAACTGAAAAATCAGCAAAAAATTGATCATAATCTACCTCGTAGTTTTAACATCAAAAGAATTGTTTGTTAAAATTAGGTTCCTGCTAATTGTATTTCATTGATTGATTGATTGTTGTTGTTATGATATCATTTTCTATGTTTAATAGAAACAGTATATGTGTTATGGTAAAAAATAAGACCTCATAACAACAGCCCAATTCTTATTATTTGTTCATTTCTGCAAAACTATTTGAAATATATCTGATGTTTAAAATTGTCTTCGATTTTTTTTTGACATACCAATTATGATAAATTTATTGGCCTTTAAAATTGTTCATCTGGTCTTACTTGTACGTATTACATGTACATGTATACATCAACGAGAAATTATTTTATCAGATCAAGTAATATCGAGGGATTGTTCTGTGCATTCGTCATACACGTGACAGATTTCACTTTGTCCTTACTAATAACCTTTTGTTTTATAAAAGAAGTTAAAGGTAATTTTTGTCCCCCGCCGCAACGCGACGGAGGGACTTAGTAATGGTCTGCGTTGCGCCGTCCGTCCGTCCGTCCGTCCGTACGTCACAATACTTGTGGACACATCTCCTCTGAGACCGCTGATTGGATTTCGATCAAATTGTGTAGTATTGTTAGTCACCTTTTGTACTTGATTCTATAGCACCGCGATTTTGATTCGACACATTTTACGGGAGTCATGGGACTTTAACGTTTTTATGCATGTGACACTATAGGAACACTTGTGGATGCAACTCATCTGAGACCGCTGATTGGATTTTGTTAAACATTTGTAAGATTGTTAGTGACCACATGTACTTGATCCTATGCTGCCATTTCAGCAATACACGTTTTGTATATCGTGTGGGGCTTCGACTTTTCTCTGCGCGGGGGACATATAGCTACGTGTAGCAATCTTGTTAAAATGAAATTTATGGATTCTCAGGTTGAAATATTGTAAAAAAATACAATTAACTTATAAATCAAGGCAAACAATGTTGGAAATATACTTCATTATATTTCTCAAATTAAGACACTCAGATGTTCGTTCCTCATTCACAACTGAAGGAGAAGTTGAAACATCTAATCCATCGATGCTTTCAAAATAAAAATGGCAACAACAGATACACATACCTTGTCATTGGTAGAAATAAATCATACTTTGTTAAAAACCACTCTAAATCTAACAAAAAATATACAGAGGACGAAATTGTCCTGATGATTGAATTTTTGATCGACAACATATTTGTTCAATTTGGTGGACGTGTTTTCCAACAGACAATTGGCATTCCTATGGGGACTAATTGTGCGCCACTCCTGGCCGACTTGTTCCTTTACTCATATGAGGCAACTTCCTTGACGGGCTTCTTAAGGAAAAACAAAAGAAGTTAGCCCGTACCTTTAATTTCAGCTTCCGCTACATAGATGATGTTTTATCACTCAACAATTCACGTTTTGGGAATTTCTTACATCTCATCTATCCCAATGAGCTCGAAATTAAAGATACCACAGACACTGCCAAGTCTGCATCCTATCTTGAAATTCACCTCGAAATTGACACCAGAGGAAGGTTGAATACAAAACTTTACGACAAACGGGATGACTTTGACTTTCCAATCGTTAACTTTCCATTTTTGAGCGGCAATATTCCAGAAGCGCCGGCGTATGGAGTATATATTTCACAACTCATACGTTATTCCAGAGCTTGTGACATATACATTGACTTCCTGGACAGAGCCCGGCTCCTGACAGAAAAGCTGCTCAGACAGGGGTACGTTACTCCTAAGCTGAAGTCATCCTTATTAAAGTTTTATGGGCGTCATCATGACTTGGTTGACAGGTATGAAAAAACCGTTTAACTTCAAAAGAATTGTTTGTTAAAATTAGGTTCCGGCTAATTGTATTTCATTGATTGATTGATTGTTGTTGTTATGATATCATTTTCTATGTTTCATAGAAACAGTATATGTGTTATGGTAAAAAAAGAACACCTCATAACAACAGCCCATTCGTATGATTTGTTCATTGTTCATTTCTGCAAAAATATTTGAAATATATCGTGATGTTTAAAATTGTCTTCAATTTTTTTTTGACATACCAATTATGATAAATTTATTGGCCTTTAAAATTGTTCATCTGGTCTTACTTGTACGTATTACATGTACATGTATACATCAACGAGAAATTATTTTATCAGATCAAGTAATATGTGCATTCATCATACACGTGAAAGATTTCACTTTGTCCTTACTAATAACCTTTTATTTTATAAAAGAAGTTAAAGGTAATTTTTGTCCCCCCCCCCCCCCCCCCACCCCGAGGGATTTAGTAATGGTTTACGTCCGTCCGTCCGTCCTTCCGTCCTTACGTCACAACTATTTGTGGACACATCTCCTCTGAGACCGCTGATTGGATTTCGTTCAAATTGTTTAGTATTGTTAGTCACCTCTTGCACTTGATCCTGTAGCACCGCAATTTTGATTTGACAAATTTGAGGGGAGTTATGGGACTTTTAACTTTTTTCTGCATTCAACACTATATAGGAACACTTTGTGGGCGCAACTCCCCTGAGACCGCTGATTGGATTTTGTTAAAAATTTGCAGGATTGTTAGTCACGACATGTGGTTGATCCTACTGCACCACAATTTTGATTCGACAAATTTTACGGGAGTCGTTGGACTTTAACGTTTTTATGCATGTGACACTATAGGAACACTTGTGGATGCAACTCCTCTGAGACCGCTGATTGGATTTTATTCAAATTTTGTAGGATTGTTAGTGACCACATGTACTTGATCCTATGCCGCCATTTCAGTAATACACGTTTTGTATATCGTGTGGGGCTTCGACTTTTCTCTGCGGCGTAGTACATACATAAATCAAGGCAAACAATGTTGGAAATATACTGCATTATATTTCTCAAATTAAGACACTCAGATGTTCATCTCTTAAGGTCCTTGTTCAAAAACTGATAATTTACTGCATTGTATTATTCTACACTGTAAAGTTTAATTTATTATCTAGGATGGGGATTAAAAATCTCAGCGGTTACTTTATAGAAATGTTGACTTTTCCATTATATAATATTACAGAATTTATTTGTTAAATGTTGTGTACCGACGTAAATGCTGACGAAGCATTTTTTGTGTGAATCTTTACAAGACATGAGTGTACAAAACATAGAAAAGCCGATAATGGGCATGTACCCGTGTTTAAACGCACAAAAAAATCCAGTTGTTATTTTATATAAAAATCATTTGGTACTCAGGATAACAACTGAAAAATCAGTAAAAAATGGATCATAATCTACCTCGTAGTTTTAACTTCAAAAGAATTTTGTATTAAAATTAGGTTCCAGCTAATTGTATTTGATTGATTGATTGATTGTTTTTGTTTGCCACCCGGGAAAGCGCTAGGCAACTTTGTGGGTTGAGTTTCTGTAATCAGTCACAGGTGCCTAGTAATTTTATTTGAGATTTCGTAATTGTAAGTCATCGCTTCACGTAAAGAAAAATAAAACAGGTGACAGTATATAATTCCATTCTCTTTAAACAATGTATTCAAATATTTGTCACAATATCCTTTTGTTTTCTTTTTTTTTGACGATGCCAGTTAATCACTACTTTGTAATGTTGAATGAATTCATTATAATTGGTTATTTAATTGGCGTTTAATATTAAGTTGGTGAGAAAAATCTTCGTTTTTACCGACTTAAACACTCGAAATTTGCTTCATTGCATATATGTGACGTTATGGAGACTATGATTATTATACGAAAACCGTTGCTAAAACGCCTTGAGATGTTTCAGTAACGAACGCCTCTTGGTGATATTCTTGTTCGTGTCTTTTTTCTGATATGATCGCTTTATAATTATTGTCCATGTACAATTAACATGTTGCATATACATATTAATAAATAATCCTTGTAACAACATCTTCTGTTCATCCAGTGGAAGACATTTAACACATCATCTTTGTTTTTTTCAGTTCCGAAAACAAACTTCCTATTCGGAACAACACGTCAGAATGTTGTCTGGATTCAACACGGTACAAACGATTGGGCAGAATCTAACCAATCACCATCAACATCAAAACTTACTTTTACTCATGATTTCCTCGGTGTATACGGAACAGCTTATTACCGAGATCGTAACTATCTCGTGTTTAGCGATACCGGAGCCAAATCTATTTTCATAACGGACATTAACAGCACCACAAGTGCGTTTGTATATGTCGGGACTTCAGCCAGCGTTGGACACCTAGCAGTTGATTGGTTGAGCGGTAATATCTACTGGTGTGACGGTTCCTTTGGTTGGATAGGAATGTTACCATTACCATCGAGTATAGAACAATCTGCCGTAAATCAGAAATTTAAAGTTGTCGTCGATAAATATTTAGATGTACCTGCTGGAATTGCTGTCCACGCGTCTTACCAGTAAGTGAAGACATATATGCCTACGATACAGCTTTAATGGCTTTATTACATGTAACATTATTTAGATATTAGCCCGAAGTTGATACTTTTAATTTTCTGCTACAAAAACGTTAAATTTTGTGGAAACTAAGGAGTATCTCCTTCGCGCATTACTCTCTCCTTAGATGGTTTTGACTCTACCCTTTTGGTAATTGTGGCATTTTCAATGTGCTCGTCCACATTTGGTGTATTGCTTTTGTTTTTCAACATTTTAGGCCTTGTGCACAACTGATGAGTCGAAAGTCGACGAAATGTGCACTTTTTTTGCATCAAAAATTTGTATCAAAGAATTTATGCATATTATACACACCAATTATACCCCTTATAGTAAGCGAACCTGAATGTAAGGAAACCGAACAATTCTAAAACATAATAATAATATATATTAATAATCATTAAGGAACTTAGTATATCTTTACTTATATATCTTTATGTATAGTTTTAACATAGTTTAAACATCAAAAAGAATTCGAAATTTTGAATGAATTACATTATTTTGTACCCAGTGCTAGCATATGACAAAATGTCAATAAATTAATAAGTTCTTTGTTTAATTAGAACATCAGAATCCTGAATTGTATTAAACAGTTGAAGCACAAATTACATTGTACATATGATGTTATTTGCTATATTTGTTATATGTGATATAATACAAAAAAGTATGTTCTCAGTTACGGAATTTGACCGATTTTCATTCACCAAATATGGGGTACGTAATATCATTTACAAGATATAAATTTCTACTCTGCAGTTTTTAAAAAATTACTTAAAATTAATTCTTATTTAAAACGCTATGAAACTAATAGGAATCATATAAAATTCCATGTTACAATAAAAGCTTGTTACCTGATAACCAAAAAAAAATATGTTTACCAATTACTTCGGTTTAATCAACCAATGTGACCGACCCACTTTTACATGTATCATTTTGCAAAGTAAACACCTATTGCATAATCCAAGTTAATCTCTAAAATCTGACCCAGCATGGCATTCTTACATAATTTCAAGATATTTACTTGTACACCATGTGTCAGTGTAATATTTTATTAGGGACCGACCATTTAACTTCAAGTGGGGGAGGGGGGTTATGGTTTTTTGTCCGAGTCTGAAATTGCTTATTGCGCAAAGCGCGAATTTTGTTTTTTAGTTTTTCAGCGCTATCATTCAAATTATTTTTTTTCAATATTTAACGCTATACGCTATGGGGAAAATCTAGATTCAGAATATTTTTTTTTTGTCATCTGCTTGACCACAATACTTTTTTTCGTCAAGTTAGGGATCGGAATATTTTCTTAGGAAAAAAACCATAACCCCCACCCTGCTTGAAGTTAAATGGTCCTTAGTATCAGAGAATTACCAGTGACTCATCTTCAATATAGTTATAGTAGACATATAGTATTTTTGTATATGTAAGAGAATGATAATCCCTTTCTTCATGATCAAGTACGAGCGTCAGCGAGTACTTATCATGAAGAAAGGGATTATCATTCTCTTACAAACTTAGAATACTGTAAAGTGCTTAAGGCTCAAATGACCTCTTGATTGGTTTTAATTAAGTTTAATTGTTTTCAATGTCAGTACAAGGTTTATAGTTAATGTATGATTTCCTTTTAGACATTTCATTTAGGAATTAGCCGTAGTGATGTAATGCATTTGTAATAATTTGGGAAATTTTAATCAATTGCATTTTAAACATTCAAATAACCAACAGTACCATGATTCCTTATTGTAAGTATGAATGTAAAACGTGTAACAATTATGTAAAGAATTATCTTTTTGTTTATTTACAGTTTAAATGAATAAATTTCAAAATACGAGTTACAACTATATTTTATTCCACAGGGAATGCCACTCCCTCCCCTGTATACATAATTTAAATACTACTTCATATATAATGTAATTAGCTAAAATATAAATGTTCAAATCAAATAAAAAGAATTAATCAGCCTTTTGTATATTAAATTCTAATATTAATTTTATCTCCTGTTTTAATTATATCGGAATAACTCGAAATGTCTATTCCTACCAGTCGCGGGACAAGTGTATTAATGCTTTTAGATAAGATGTAGGTAAAATTTATTTAATGAGATATATTTCCTTTTTGTATTGGTCTTATCGTGTTTAACGTTCAACGTTACCGATCTTAAAAACTATAACAATTACTTAATTATTATTTTTTTTCTTCAAATTTAAATTCAATTTTAATAAGCTCCACTCACAAATTCTGTAAGGCGATACATGTGCTTCGGGGCAGTTGTAACTCATTTATACGAATTCATTGTTTCGAATGGTAAGAAAACAATAGGATAATCCCTTACTAAGACCATGTTTTACATTCATTCTTCACAATTCAGAATCAAATCCTATAATTTTATTGGTCGAGAGCACTTTGCTATATTCTTAATGAACAGTATTTTATTACATTTAATTTATTAATATCTTAGAATATAGCAAAGTGTTCTCGAACAAAACACAAAAACTAAAGCATAAAAAAACTCCCCGGAAGTGACATCATTACATAGGCGTATAGTGTTTTCTTTCTACGGAACATCACGAGGTCAGTTATTGTCCGGATACCTAACATACATTTGCAAGAAAAAAAATATCTGAAATAGCCATTTTTATATAAAAATCTTGATTATTCTTATATTATAATCTTCAGACAAATTAAAATATTTTATGCAAATGTAAGGATGCTCGTTGGTCATGTTTTGGTATTTTTGTCAGATTTTCGGAA
This sequence comes from Mytilisepta virgata, assembly GCA_028015205.1. Taxonomy (NCBI): domain Eukaryota; kingdom Metazoa; phylum Mollusca; class Bivalvia; order Mytilida; family Mytilidae; genus Mytilisepta; species Mytilisepta virgata. The sequence continues at coordinate 33,875,506 of CM051512.1, forward strand.
TCCTCGGGTTTTATCCATTTCTTAAACATGAACTTTTTTGCCCATGAACCCCCACTTTTTCTTTTATAATTCAATCATATATACCTTAAAATGGTATTTGACAAAATTTTATGAAATCCTTTTTATTTTTTCATACATCTTTGAGAGACTGAAGTTGTCAATGCAAAGACAATGAAATATCCAGAGAAAACCAATTTCCTGCAAATTTTCAAGGCCTTATAGCTCTAAAATGAGCACATGAACCTATATTTTTTTTTGCTTTTTTGTTTACTATTGATATGTTCTCTCAAACTAAATCACCTATTTCAAATCCTATTTATTTCCTATTAGACCAGCGATCATCCTTAAGTTTATTATAAAGTCTTCTACTGCACATTTGTACATGTATATTTGTATTATACAATGCACACTTGAGAAACAATATCGAAATCTGTTGCTGCTATTAAAAACTTTGTTCTTGGTTCCAAATCCTGAACGAACCACATATTAAAAGATTTATTTCAAAGTTTTTGTTCGTGTATAAAAATTTCATATTCAAAATTTTATAAATATTAAACAAATATTTTACAAATATTAAATTACAATTACAATTTTTCACCTGTTTAACCCAATTTATTACCTGATACAATGTTTTCTTCTTTTTTCAAAAGATGGATTTTCTGGACCGATATCGGAAAACAGCCAAAGATAGAGAGGTCGGATCTCCTTGGTTCTCGCAGGAACGTTTTAGTACTACATGGGATAATAAAGCCTGTTTCGATAACTGTAGATTCTGTACAAAGCAAAATCTACTGGACAGATCCAGTTCGAGGCACAATTGAGTCGTGTGATTTCTATGGCAATAATAGAATGGTTCTTCGCACTGACAGAAATACAAAATATTTCGGCATTGAAGCGTGGCAGGTTTGTAAAAAACAATCCAATTGTAAACAAAGATTAACGTTCAGTAAAGCACATTATAATCATTGCAACCATTCCTTTGAGTTACTTCCTGTTTTTCGGGATGTTTGCAAGTGAGATTTAGCGCCGGTTCCATACATGTATGTGATTGGTGTTTTAGTGTTTGTGCCGAAATCCTTTTATGAGATCAAGATATTCAATGCTAATTCTTTTCTTACATTGTTTTTTTTTATCATACTAAGACGGGAAAAGGAAAATATTAAAAAAAATATATATGCAGCTTTATTGAAATATCGATTGCTTTGAAAAATAAATATTGAGAAATTTAAGAAAATAGAAATTTTTTAAAGAATCCTTATAGAACAGTTACAGTACACGATAGAAAAGGGTTGGTGGCAATGGGGAAATGTAGTCCAGATCTATAAAAGCAGAAGTGAACAATGGTCTGGGATACAATGTAACACTTATTGCCCAAGCTATTAGTAACACATGTTTTGTCTTAATCAGTCGTTCTATTTTTTTTTATTATTGTTTTGCTTTCCATTTTCATTTTTTTGTTAATTATCTGCATTTTCTGGATTAAAAAAAATTTAAATCTGCCTTAGTTACAATCAAACTAATATGAAAATCAACCCGAAGTCATGCTGATGGTGATTATAAAATGTTTACCCAATGTTAAGGGGTATAAAACACCTAAGGGAGTTAACTCTTTAAAAATCAGCTGAACATTTTAATCACATATTATTAGTAAAAAGAAATCAAGCTTCTCAATGATCAAAATTAGTGGATGTCAAACTTCTATATATCCAATGAAATAATTCCCATAAATTGTATGGTTCAAATTTCTTGAAATTTTTATATTTTTGTCAACAGGTCAACGTCAAAGTAAATATTTCATCAAAATTTTATGAACATTAAACGAGCCAAATCTAATTTAGTCAAAGTGTTGGATACCCCCTTAATCACTAGATGATGCAACTATCTTTCAGTGCGTCACATATTTTTTTATCCATATAATGGCACTTAGATAGATATGGATGTATTTAACCTATCGAATTTATACAATGCTTAAGCCATTTAATGCCTTGTCGAAGTCATAGTAAACCAGAAAGCTACGCCATAATCGACAGGTATCCCCGGCAGATTGTATTATTGTTTAGGGGCCAGCTAAAATCCGCCTCCGGGTGCGTGATTTTCTCGCTGCATTGAAGACTTGGCCTGTTTTCTGCTCTTAGGTCGGGTTGTTATCTCTTTGACACATTCCCCTTTTCCATTCTCTATTCTACCGAAGTCGCAGACAATTACAAAAGGTCAAATAGTCTGAAACCTTATTGAAATCATTCTATTAAGAAATAAAGTCAATAAACTCAATGAAAAAGAACAAAGAGTTTACACGTATGTTAGAAACTTATATTCACACTGTTGAAAATTCATAATTCTTACACATTAAATCCCTTAAACAGTGAAGTGTGACAAGGACCATTGATGCATATCAACGAAACAAAAAGTTTTGACAACTTTACAGTTACAGCCTTTTCTTTGATAATTTTGCAAACAGGATGCAAATGAGATCAGATTTGTAATATGTTTTTGTAATTTAAATTTCCACTACTGAAAAATATATAATTACATCTACAAATGTATATAAAAAATCATCATGTCACCTGATACAAAAATACAATCTAATGTGAATTGAACAACGTGTAGAAAGATTTTTTTACTACCTTTTAGGCTCCATGCTTCATATAAGAGTATGCGTGTGAATTTAAAGTCGTAGTTATGCTTTAATATATGACAAATTTTAGATAATCATACAATCTAAATCAGATAATAATCATCAGTATCATGTTAATGAATGTAAATTAAAAATGACATGTTCATAATACTTGGTGCACTATATGAGCATTTTAGAGTAAATTTATCCAAGGTGTTGCTTAGAGTAAAATAAAGTATATTCGTGATATGCATGCCGTTAAAGTAAATACATGTACAATATGACACACAAGCCTGTATCACTCACATAGCTTCTATAAGCCCATTTGAAAATGTAAGGTCTGTTGTATCAAAAAGGCTGTAAAATAAATGCAAAATGTCAGTGATTTTGACATTTAACCTTTGACCTAAAAAGGTGGATCATATATATCAGTCCTCTATATGAGATTCCTGCCAATATAGGTTACAATCTGCCCATTACTTCCTCGGCAAATGAAAAAACCTCCTTTTCCATATAGTTTCTGGTTTGTAAAGGGCAATTCTTTCAATCCTGTAAAGTTTCAAAACATTTATAATGCAGTTTCAGAGGTAAGGATTTTTGAAAATTGAAAATCAAAGATGGCCGTTGGGGGCCATGTTGTTCATCCAACCATAACCAAGGATGGGAAGTCCTTCAATACATCATTCCAGCCAATTGTGTTTATAATCTGCCAATTAGTACCTAAGCAAATGACAAAAAAAATTCTTTCCCATATCGTTTCTATGGAAACGCAACCGTCGGTTAACCGGTTGAATCTCAACAAAAAGTACAAATGTACATCTTTTGTAAGTGTTTATCTTATTCTTGCAAAGTTTCCAAACTTTAATATTTAATTGTAGTTTCAGAGGTGAACAGGCCAAAAAATCAAAGATGGCCTCTGGCGGCAATATTATCCATCCAATCAGAACCAAAGGTATATTGTTTGTAGAGTCCTTCCATACATCACTATCGGCAATTTTGATTACGATCTGCCCTTTAGTTCCTCAGCAAATGACAAAAAAGTCATTTCCCATAGGGTTTCCCTGGAAACTTTGGGCAGCCGCAGACTTCGGGTGCGTTTGGGTGTTTTAATTAATATTGTAAATTTCACTGTTTTTTGTAGAGTAACATATATGTGTCGGAGCAAACAAAAAACGAGGTTTTAGTGTTCTCAAACACAGACGGACACGAGGTCGCTAATCCATATTCCCCTGACGGGATGAACGTATCTTCAATAGCGCTGTACACAAGTGATAATCAGTTTGTCAATAACGGTATGTTATAAATACTTGTGTTTTTACATGAGTTTATATTCTAATGTAGAATAACAATACTGAGCGTACAGTTTTTCAAATGCAAAATATTGTTTTTTCCTCCTTTTTTAAGTTAACGTAATTGATGTATGTTATGTACTTTGGGAACTTTAACGTCAGAATAAAACCTCTTTCATTCAAGATACGTCGAGTAGGTCTTGCACCCGAGATTCCTCTGACATCAGACGGCCATTTTTAGTCTTTGCTGGCGTCGAGGGACGTCAGTTTCCAATTCTGTAAATTACAATTTATAGATACATTTTGAAAAATGTGAAATATAACATATTCAACAGCAAAAATGTAGGTAAAAGGTATTAAAAACTCCAAATACATTTTGATTCAGTGATTAAACGGAAGCAATCAGGGAGAAACAACCAAAATAATACCTGTCTACGTCATCAAGGTCTTTTAAAAGCCTTTGTCACAGGCAAAAATGTCATGTGTGACACATGCGTATCACCATATGTGTTAGAGACGTTTCATGCCACGCATGTGAGAAATGTTTGCAAAAGGCATGTAATACTCACGAGTCAGATACATGTATGAGATCATGCGTTTCACATGTGGATTTCATTCATGAGAAAACACACGTTTCACATGCACTTTTAAACACATGTGTTTTCACATACATGACATTCACATATGTATGTCACACAAGTATTACATGCGTGGCATAAAGCCTGCATATCACGCATGTTACACACCTGTGACACATGCGTTTCCAGGTTCATGCGCGACACATGTGTGGCATTTTGCCTGTGTAAATAAAGACAAAAACAATTGATACCACAATTAACAAAACCCTGGGTAAATAAATATAGACAAAAAACAATGAATAAATATGTATATCTCAGAAATATTTTAATTGAAAGCTATGACTTTGCTTTGTGTTTTTTACGACGAAATAAGGAAGTAAGTTAAATGTGTGCAAACAATTTCAGATGCATGCGCCACGGAGGGGTGTCAGCATATCTGCATAATTGGAAGTACAAATAAAGCAACGTGTACCTGTCAAGATGGATACGAATTGCATAGTGATGGTAAACAGTGTACAGGTGAGAACGATATTTGTAGAACATGCAAGTCAAATACGAGGTATTACTTGAACACCATGTTTTTTAATTCTACTCTTGAAAACTATAAACCAATCATGGCCATTTTAGCTTACAGTAACCCCCGCCCCATTCAGTACGGTAGCGACGCCAAGATAGGAAGCAATTCTCTGAGATCAGACGGCCATTTTAAGAATTGGCTGAGGCCGAGGGACGTCAGTACCCATTTTGTAAATTACATATCATAGATACATTTCGAAAAGTGTGAAATATAACATACTCCCTATACAATCAAACCACGGAGGTGCGCAGTTGCAATTTTGACAAAGATTGCCAGTTTTCCTGCCGTGAATTGTCCTATTTCTATATCTCCGACTTCCTTCACAAATATAAACTGGCCACTACGATATATAGCCAATGGCGTTCAAAGTAGCGTTATAAACCCCTTTCACCATACAACTTGGACAGCGTATAAAAACGACGTTAGACAAAGACGGATTATTGTTTAACGTCAAGTTGCAATTATTATATGCATATCAGGACAAGATATTGGACATTGATATGAACCCTCCTTTTACTAGAACGACGCGCTAACCGGCTATGTCCAAAGGAAGAATATTACTCATACGGACACATTATACTAACACCGATCAGTCCAGTCTTTGCTCTTACTCGTATATGCCGCGTGATTGTCTTTGGTTTTACCCGCCCGATTATCTAAACCACGGCGTTCCGTACTCAAAAGGTGCACTAAACCATCAAACCTCTGAGGCGGTTCCTTACAAGAAAATAATATACCATAACGTTATAGTAGACTGACTGCAGTTGAACTTTTGACATAGTCTAGGTTTTATGTTTTTATTTTGATTCTGTATGAACTAGTAATACTATATTGTATTTTAGCTGAGACAAAGGTTCTAGAAAGAAGCATCGTCTATACCAATAGTTCAAGGATATGTGCACTTCCTATTACATACATAAATATCTTTAAACATTACAAAATATACCCAGACTGCGAAGTTGGAGGCGTTGTATCAGGAACGATAACTCATCTTGCAATTAATATTGATAAGGATGAGATATATTTTAACGTTGGGCGAACTATATATAGGCAGACGTTATACCAGGAAGCGTCAGTGTTGTATACAGCAAGCAACGAAGTTACAGGTATTGTACTTTTTTATTACATAATTTTCCACTAAAACTTGTACATGGTAAGGTCAAAATAAAAACTGTTTTTAGTTCAGTTTAATTTGTGTTCAATATTTTAACTTTTTTTACAATGTTATGATCACCAGTTAAAAAGCAAATGGAAATGTGTATTTAATGAAATTATGTCTCCCCCATTTGTCTTGCCGTCTGTCCGTTAAAATAGTTTATGAACATAAAATCCCCTAAAGTTTACAGCGAAATGGAATGAAACTTGACAGATAAGATGCATACCAGGTACAGTTTTAAACTACATAATTCTTTGGGGATCGGATTGATTTTTGGGGTTTTCCGTACCAAAACATTGACTTTGCCATTTTCACCTTTTGAGAAGTTTGTGGACGCAGAATCTCCGGTTAGTTGTGGAAGACATAACTAAGTTTTAAATCTGATTGGTTTTTGGGGTTTCCCGTACCAAAGCAAGGCCTTTGCCATATATACATATTGGGAAGTTTTTGAACACAGCATCTCCTACAGTCGAGACATGAGAAGAATGACACTTGACAGAATTGATGCATTCCAGGTGTAGTTGGATGGGGAAGTTAGTGCAAGACATATAAGTTTTCATGATTGGATTTATTTTTGGGGTTTTCTAAACCAGAGCATGAAATTTGCCATTAATATGCATGTATATGGGGAAGTATGTGAACACAAAATTCGAACAGTTTACATTGAAATTAAAAGCAACTTCATCACCCTTTGATGTAATCCACTATATACGTCTCTCTTCAATTTACTGAAGAATGGTGACAGGGGGAAAAGGGGGAAACATATGTTTTTGTTTTTTTTAATTTAATTTAATTAATTATAATTTTTATGTTGAATAAAAAAATCAGGATATAAGGTGGAAAACTAAAAACCAACCCCAACGTGCAAATGGTTATCGCTTTCATTTATCTGTATGTCGATTTCTAGCTTTTTAAGTGAAGATAAATCAATCCTTGTTATATTAACATAAAATTAAAACATTAAAACGTACAGCATTAAATTGTTAAACTTGTAAGGAGTATTATTTTATTTTGGAATTTGCATGAACAAGAAATTACGCTATTCATCAATTTAATTGTTTCAACGAAATATGAATATCATTTACATCACAACTGTTTTCCAAATAGAAATCAGTAAAACTAATTGTTTACAATTGAACAGGATTGACATTTGATTGGACAACACAAATACTATACTGGACGGTAATACAGTCCGATTCTATATCACATAGTACCCTTCCTGCAGACCAGACAGAACAGATAACAAATGTTAATACGTTAACTTTAACTTCAGTGACCAAACCCTCATACATCACGATTAATCCACTTGAGAAGTGAGTAAAAATGTTACAAAATTTGGTAGTAGATTGTTTCAATTCATATAACAGTTGAAAAACAAATATGTATAAAGTACACCAAATGTAGGCTATCACATTATCACGTGACCCAGGCAGTTCATCCTTATTACGATGGTGACTGTAAACATGTAGAATTTCCATTTCAATCATTCTAAAATAACTTCATTTTCATATGAAAAAGAAATGTTGACTTTTTCTTCACGAACAGTTGTGATAACTTTTTGGTTTTCTGTATATTTTTTTTACTTTTAGCACAACATAGGCAATATCATGTCTTGAAATATGCTAATCAAAAGAAGCAAAATAAAATATTAATTTTATATTATTTAACATAAGTGTTATCTAGATTAGTTTTTCATGAACATTAAATCGACAACAGTCTTACCTCGTTGAATTTTACATTCCCAGTTATGAACTATTACGTTGATTTCAGTCTTATGTTTATTGTGTCCGGAGAATCTTCAAAGAGAATTGACGTCGTTTTCCCGAACAACTCGACAGTAGTTTCTATAGTAAACAATGGGCTAACGTCACCAAAATGGCTTAAATATGACAGGCCCAGGGACAGGTAATATAAAACTTCGTAAAGATATATTGACTGCTTGAAATGTATCTACTTGAGAAAAACAAAAGATGTCTTCAATATTATCAACATGACTAGCTATTAGATAAATTCGCAGTTTTTCAACTGAAATTCCTTCAACTAAAGTTGATTTTTGAATGATATGATTTTGTTATGTAACACATAACACGGAAGGCTGGATTGTTTATGTACATGTAAATAAATTGACTTATGAAACACTCTGGCGATTCATTTTTTAATTAATTTTCAACTGTTATGGTCAAACCTGGTTTTACCTAGATTTAGACAATCTCGTTGAAGCCACTTTGATTCTACAGGTCGTGATATTTTGATAGTTATTTGTCGCTCACTAGAGGTCCTGATGAAGGTTAATCTAGATTTGTATTGTTCTAAAAGAACTTAGCATCTGAGTTGATTCTTAAGGACGATTATATGACAAGGCGAGGAAAATTATCCAACAATCATACTACCAAAGCCAAAGACAAAACCCATATGGGAAAGGATGAGAACAAAGACAAAATAAAAACACAAAATTAAAAAAACTAAAAAACTAAAAACAAACTATAAGAAAAAAGCCGACCTCGAATAAAACATTTACCGTGATCTCGAGCACTGCTGATGAGTTGTAAGTCAACGAAATGGCCATACAGTGCATAAAATTTATTTCGGTATTTTGTGATACGTTTTATTATCAGATGTTATAAATGTCATGTTATTTTACCAAAGGCTTTACTGGACTGATGGTAAGGAGATCGGATCTTGTACCTCTGACGGAAGAAACTTGAAGATACAAGAAGTTGCTGGTATATCTACTTTACATGGTGTTTCAGTATACAAGGTATGGAAACTTTAGTGTTGACTTTTTTGCATATCATTATTTATTTTATAAACCATTTCCAAAATGACAAAAAAAAATTCCTCACATTTTGATAATTATTCAGTTGCCAGAAACCTTTATATATATATATATATATATATTATAATTTGAACTCATTTATTCCGTTAAAACCCAAGTACTAGGGAAAATGTCCAAAACATATTGTAAAAAGTACCCCTAGATAAGAAGGTTTGGTGTGTTTTATTGACCAATTCAATAAGGTATTCATAAGGGATAAAAAAATAATTCGATATGAGCGATCTGTGGAGGCCAGCCATTTTTGTATAGGAGTCCTAAAACCACAAAGGCGTAAATCAAAAGTGGCATGTCATGGGCATACATTTTCAAAATGACTTGAAGCGATTCGGGAATGGAAAAAGTATTTTTGTTAGAAATGGCTTCTCAGTTTAAGGATTCCGGTTACTGAGTAGGTGCATACGAAGAACCAAGTAGTTTGTGAGGACCATTTCGAAGATTCGTGTTTTGAGGAGAATTTAATGGTAAATTTTAAATTTTCGTCATCGCTTATAAGTATTATTATTTTTTTTAATCTTACAACTACCTGAAATTCGATATTTATTTTGTGTTCTTTTTCCTAAATAATAATAATATAGTAATAAATTGAAAAAAGGATAGTTTTCGTTAAGAGTTTATCTAGAAGGAAGTCGATTTTGTTGCATTTTATTCCATTTTTCTCTATAGTATTACAAAAATGTGTCAACTCTGCATACTCTGTGGAAGAAATTTTGAAACAAAAATGCAGATACTCGGTATATCGATCTAACCTCGAGATTTCAGTTTGTTCTCCAAGACTGATGCTAATATGTATTATAGTTTTTTCTACAAAAAAGTGAGAATATAAAGACTACGAGGTATACATAAAGATGCGTATTTTAACAAGGTATAATCTTTCTCTTGTTGCATTACCTGCCAAACCAAACAATTTGTCAACTGTTGGATTGTTTATTATAAACAATTATTATCAGTTTAATTAGTTTATGGCTTCCTTAAGGTGATTGACAGGTATATCATTGGCAATCATAAATCATGTTAAATGGCTACGTTTAATTGGCAAAAACAGTCCCTTTTGTTTACATATTAATTATACATTTATAGTAAAATAAACAGAATAATCAACATGAAATCCAAATAAAAATTTATGAACACCTGGCAAAAGGAGTAATCGTTCAATTATTTGTAAAAGCACTAGATCTAGACTGCTGTAAATATTTATATAATGACGGGTTAATTCGGAAATGTGGTCCGATGGTGTGTATTCAGTTGACAATGGTTGATGTTCGTCCGATTTTTTTTTTTCAGTTAAAACATTTGGAATCTTTTAGAATGGTATTTTTTATATGATAAAACCGAAGGGGTTTGACAGGTGGTGTATTTATTTGAGAAAATGAAATTGCTAATTGTCGGCATATTAATTGATTCTTCTGTTAATTGTCGCTTATTAAGTTCACATTGTTGGTATTAAATTATTGCTTTATCAAAGGTGATAAATTAAAATTGCTATAGTAATTAATTCGAACTTTTCATATTTATCACACTTAAAAAAATATTTCAATGCTATGAAAAAACCCAAAAATCAAATACTGATATGGTTTTATAACGTCATTATGTTCTTTTTATTATGTTTCCATTGAAAATGGCGTATCGTTTAAAATCTACTTAAATTTCTTATTCATGGTGAAAGTTAGCATCAATAAACAGCTTTAATCATAATTTAATCAGCGGGGGTCATAATCTGCAATTATCACATGAAGGGCATGTTGTTCCTATAATTTAATTCAATGTAAATATTCAGAGTTACCTGTGAGAGGTTACAAAATGTTTTCGAATTTTTTTCTCGATGTGGTGAAATTGAGAATTCCATTACAATTGTTTTAATTCTTTATGATATCTAATTAATTTCTTTACATAATTATAATTAGATGAATTATATTTTGTAAATATTTTTTACGAAATTTGAATTAATAACAGACACGGATTAACTTGTGATATAATCGGTGACATTCCAAATTGCCGAATTCCAAATTGCCGATTCCCAGATTGCCGCGTCCATTTAGCCGACACCCAAATTGCCGATTTTTTCAGATTTCGGTTTTCAAATTTAATTCCCAATTTGCCGAATCCATTTTGCCGACTTCCAAATTGCCGATTTCCATATTGCTTGACCATGTTTTGGTAAGATTTTGCAAGAACAAATGGTTAGCAAAGCTAAATGCAGTAGGGTTTGAAAATAAATGTTTATCAAACAATAAATTATGCTAAATGAGAAGTTTTGTGTAAACACAGAAATATTAATAAAACAACATAAAACACGCTTACCGAAGAACCTCAAAGAAACAATACAGTGATAATTAATTTTGACTAAAATAATTAATTATAATTAAACATTGTAATGAGGTATAAATATAGGTCCAAATATAATATGACCAGTATCACAAAACCAAACATGGATTCACTATCTATCGTAAAGAAAGGCAGAGGCTTCAATCTATTACACAATGGTTTTCGCTACTCCAAGGATTAAGAAATGCTGCTGGTGTCCAATACTGGAAATGTACCAACCGCGACTGTTCCGGTCGAGCCCACACATCAGATACAGTGGACTTCAGCTACTAAAATCCACTGAACATGACCATGAGCCCGACATAGAAGCTACCATATCAGCTAAGATCAAAGCCAATCTTTGCAAGAGAGCAGCTGCAAATCCAACTCAGCCCATGAAAGAAGTCTACAATGAGTACGTGAACTCTGCAGATGCACCCACTGTAGATGATGACATCCTCGAGCCACAACTCAGATCGTGTACAAGCCGGTACACTTCATATGTCATGCACAAGTTAATGCCCTAGAATACAGATGTTTATTGTTGGTTCATAACTTATATGTTGTTGAGTTTATGCTACACAATGACACACTTATAAGACATGTGTGCACTAACGATCATACACTTTGTTCTGTCGTTATCCAATACATCCATAATCGTCAATAGTAAACAAGTTAGATGAAAATAAACCACATAGAAAAAAAAGAATTCGGCAAATTGGATTCGGCAATATGGGTTCGGCAAATTGGGACTGTCGGTAAAAATTGAAAATACAAAAATGTCGGCAAACCAGGGTTCGGCTATAAGGACTCGGCAATTTGGTGATCGGCAATTTGAGGTTCGGCAATCTGGCATGAATTCGATATAATCGTTATGATTTTAAAATTATCGACCAGTTTCTCCTTATAATGCCCGCATGTAAATGGTAGCATGCTGAAGAAAATTCCTCGGCAAATTTAAGATAGATTTTGTAGATTGTGACGTCACCACCTACATTTTTGTCGCCAAGACTATCGAATGCTTCATTTCATAAAACGATTTGTTAAAGTAAAAATTTATTACTGTAGATATCGGAATAACGTTTTGTACAAACATATTTAAGTATATTTGCAATAGGTATATTAATTCTGGAGCCAAATTTGTCCTTCCCTTTAAAGTTATGTTTGCAGCAACAAAACCTGCTCTATTTGTGTTTGTGTTTTTACGTTTTGCTTGTGTCCTTATTTGGGCCTGTGAAATATGCGTTGTTATTTATACTTTTTAAATTTTACTTTAGGATTCTTACAATTGCCACAACTACGGACTCTTGACCAACAGAACTGCCAAACGAGTCCTATGGTGTGGTTAGTTGAGACCTTATCTTTGGGCGGGGGATGTTAGTTCATTATCCGGACAGCCTATCTGCAGACGTGTGGAGAATGCCACGCTGTTTGCACGCGAAACAACCCTTTTGTAGCTTTCGAAAAAATGGTATGGTAATCGCCGCTACAGAAGACTACATAATACTTCTCTTCTCAATTCTATCTCTTCAAGTAGCAGTTAAAATTGGTTGCCCTTCGTGTCCAGTCCTCCCTATTTCTGATATATTGTTGAATTGATTGTTGTTTGCTTAAGGTCCAGTGGCAAATATTTCATGCTTCTTCAGGACGAGAACCAGTCCAACAATCTATCAAACAAATCAAATAGGGGGTCGGCGCATACAGGAAAGGTCTTTAGTTTGGAACTGTTGCATTACCCAAACATGTTACCCATTTATGATCCGCGGTTAGGCTTTCCGTATTATCCGCCACCTGAGAACGCGCTAGGCAGCTCTGTGGCTTGAGCTCCCGTGATCCATCACAGGTGCCTGGTTGAATTGCTCTTCTCCTGAAACATGCATGGAATATCTGCCACTGGACGTTCTTTATCCACAATAATTAACAATTTAATTTCTTTTGTAGGATTATGTTTTATGGCTTCAGTCTGACGCAACTGGTACAAAAATGTATGTGAATGAAATTAATTCTGATGAAGCAGAATACAGTTTTCCCATGGAAGACCTTTCAATTCCAGGAATGTTTCTTTTTCATGATAAAAACATTCAACCGCAAAGAAATAGTAAGATTCAAACTATGTTATTACGAAAATCAATATACATTTTTCTACATGTATTACATTTTGGAGTGTCTGAGAATTACAGACCGAGAGATAGAAATATACAATACATAGTCATTATCGGAAAATATATAATTTATTTGGGCGAGCTTTAGAAACATAAGAAATAGCGAGCTTAGTGAGTCTTTTCCCCATGTTTCGCAGCGAGCCCAAATAAATGTTATATTTTCCGACAATGACTTTGTATTGTATTTATCCGGCAATCCCCTTAGATGCGTAAAATACCTTAAAATTGCGTTTGAAGTTGAAATTCAACTGTCATGGCTGTAGTGAAAACGCGAAACGCCACGACGTCATCTGGTACATTCACTACGCTCCTCGCTCTCTTCATGTAAACAAGTACCAGAAGACTTTATTAGGTCATTGACCTAATACGACTAAAGTTTATTCTACCCCTTTTATTAGACCGGAACGGTTTGGTTGCAGGATAAATAAAAAATCTAATACGGTAGACTGAATATGAAATACTATTGCATACTATGTTTTTTAGTATTCGGTGGTCTATAGAAAAACACCGGATCAACTGATATTTACAAGCCTTAAATGCACTTGTTTGTACGATACATACATACATTTATGAGTATGCCGATTGACCAAATATTGGTAGGAGTATTATAGTCTGAGACCAGATATTTTCGGGTCATTTTTACAACTAACTCCGCACGACCAAAAATTAAAATTGTAATCTTATGAATCAGTGCTACATAACGGAGATGTTTACCTCGTGACGTTACGTTTTGGACAGACTTCTAATCCGGATAAAGATAATTAATCAAATATGTACTACAAATGACCGGGATGAAAAATTCACTAACTGATTCATGAGGTAATTCCTGTCTCTACTTCTCCTGTATGATTTTTCAAAACGACAAGAACACGTTTTGTTTAAAACATAATCAGGACGATACACAAATAATATGGAAACGTTCTATCATCAGCTGATCATTTCGAAAGTTTAAACATTGCATACATTGTAACTTATTTCTGTATCTATTCTAGATCAAATTGGTTACCGATAGTCACTGAACTATTTTGGAATATTGAGTAAGGAACCTCATGAAATGGGTGAAACTCCGGACGAGAAAGTGACAAATGTAAACAAAAAATTGTACATCTTGGCGGGATCTTTATTAATTTATGGTTTTACGGAATTGTCTAGAAAAATAAATAGATATAAGTTTATAAAGATTTTTAACAAGACGTGTGAAGTGATCATCAACATTTTAATATTTCAAATTTATTGTTTTACAGCTCCTTGTGTGAAAGATAATGGTGGATGTCAACAAATATGTGTTGTTTATGGTTATTTTCCAAAGTGTGAATGTCATTTCGGTTATAAATTACAGGCTGATACTAAATCATGTATAGCAGGTTAGTGTAATTTGTATTAAATTATTTGTTATTTTCTAGGTTCTTATATTGGATAATCAGATTTATGTAATCGGGTAACGATGTACCAATCTGTTTCTTTATTGATTATTACATGTAAGTAATGTGTCATATTTGGTATTGTATTATAGTTTTTTTTCTACAAAAAAGTGAGAATATAAAGACTACGAGTTATACATAAAGATGCTTATTTTAACAAGGTATAACCTTACTCTTGTTGCATTACCTGCCAAACCAAACAATTTGTCACCAATTGGATTGTTTATTATAAACAATTATTATCAGTTTAATGAGTTTATGGCTTCCTTAAGGTGATTGACAGATATATCCTCACCAATAGTAATTGGTCGATTATTGGTTATAATCTTTTGTTTAACCATTTATCGACTAAGATCGTCGGCAACCAGACGTCGATCAGATTTATAATATACAAAGGGTTCAGAAAGGCTTAAATTGACAAAGAATTAGAGAAAATCATGTAAACCAGAAAGACTATCATAAGAGAAAGTAATTGCCAAATTTCAGTCACAAATGTAACACAAGAAAAGATCACATACACGCGTATATATATAGATTCTCCTTCAGGTACGAGTGAGTTATGGACTTTCTCACCCGAGATAGTTACATTTTCGATTTTCAACACACGAGCTTTTGCGAGCGTGTTAAAATATAACATTTAACTATTGAGGGTGGAGAAATGCCGTAACTCAGGAGTAAATTGAAGGAGAATCTGTTTCTCCTATGGTTTTCGACAAAAACCTCACGAAAATGTCGTTGCTATGTAGTTTGTTTACATAGACGTCATTTCGGGACCTTTAGTTCATCGCTCCAATAACTGTAGAAAAAAACGGCGGTAATTCCCACGTAGAAATTTAATCACCGGGAAGAGGTTAAAAATATTATGTATTTTTATCCCACCGATTAAACACGTCAAGAATAGGAGAAATATTGATAGCGGTTATTATAAGGAGATAATATGGTTTAGCAACTACACATACAACCAAACAGTTTTCAGATAATCAAAATAATCTTTCAATTCCCCAACAGACAGTAAATTTCGCTTTAAAACCCTCTCCTAAATTTTGATTCGTCATTTTCAAAAATCTTTTTAAAAATAAAACTGAAACTAGATTTAAAATACCTCATAAAATTTCAATTCATCTTCCCTTGTCTGTGATTAATTTTAATAAAATAATCTTATCTATAGATTTGTGTTTAAGCTGCTTCCGGTAGAGTCAATTTCTTTATATGATGTCGTTAAAAGGCGAAATCGTCGAGTTCATAAACGAATTTTATTTGTAAGAATATTATTCATATTTTTACAGATATATTTGATTCTGACCACTTTTTGACAATCGATGAGCTACACAATCGATTATTTACTGTGATAAACTCGACAGATATAGCATCGATAAACACTGGAAATATTAAACCAGTAGATGTAGCCTTTGACTACAACAGTGATACAGTAGTATGGATTGACAGTGGTGGTAATTCCATTAAATCAGCAAATAAAGATGGGACAGCAGAGGTTACCCTAACAACAGGTGCGCTTCACCGACACATCGCCGAAATAACATGCATATACAACTTTTTGTATACATTATTCAAATACATCGATCCCACAACTGATTATTTCTGAGAATATATTCAACTAATATTACTTCCGAAATATATATGCATGATAATTCCATACGCTAACCTTCCTGAAATTATTATTTTTCTCTTTCCACAGCGTAACATACAGTGCTCGTAAACATTAAACGGGAAACGAGTGAGTTATGGAATTTCTCCACCCGAGATAGTTAAATTTTCGATTTTCAACACGCGAGCCTTTATCGAGCGTGTTAAAATCTAAAATTTAACTATTCAGGGTGGAGACATTCCATAACTCACGAGTAAATTGAAGGAGAATCTGTTTCTCCTATGATTTTCGACAAAAACTTCAAGAAAATGTCGTTGCAATGTAGTTTGTTTACATAGACGTCATTTCGGGACTTCTCTAGTTTATCGTTCTACTAACTGTAGAAAAAAGGGCGACAATTCCCAAGTAGAAATTTAATCACCGAGAAGTGGTTAAAGATATTATGTATTTTATCCCACCGATTTAACACGTCAGGAATAGGAGAAAAGAATTCATCAATATTTTTGACTTGTTATACATTATTTGTTTCACGCACAAAAAATGGTACAAAAGGCACAATAAGACTTTCACATTATGAAGAGATCCTTCTCATAAAGAAACGACAACAATTCCCAAAACTGAACAAAAAGGGTACAGTATCATTGTAGAAAAACACGTGCAACGTAAATTGTTAAAGTATTTATAAAGATGCCCACATGGACCACAGAAAATGGTGCAACAAATACCGAACTTTTTAAATTTTTTTAATAATTTAAATTTCACGATCACAAACGACAACATACGATTGTACACATACCTGTTACAATAATATTTTGGACATGCTTTCCAGAGTCTTCATTACTCACAAGTATTGATGTAGACTTATCAACAGGCAATCTATACTACACAACAAAAACAGATATCAAAGTATTTTCTCCAAGAGATTCCACCAAGCGATCACTAGTCACAAATGTATTGGAACCAAATCACTTAAAATTACATATAACAGGAGGGTATGTATATATATGACGTGATTAGTGTGTAAAAAAATTGAATGGTTAAACAATAACGCAAACTGCCTTGGTGGATAGATTTAGATTCCAGACCAAAAATGTAAAGTTAAAGACCATTAAGGATGACCGCTGGTCTAATAGGAAATAAATAGGATTTGAAATAGGTATTTTAGTATGAATAGGAAACAAATAAGCAAGAAAAAAAATATAGGTTCATGTGCTTATTTTAGAGCTATAAGGCATTGGAAATTTGCAGGAAATGGGTTTTCTATGGATTTTTCATTGTCTTTGCATTGACAACTTCAGTTTCTCAAAATGTATGAAAAAATAAAAAGGATTTCATAAAATTTTGTCAAATACCATTTTAAGACATATATGATTGAATTATAAAAGAAAAAGTGGGGGATCATGTGAAAACAATTTGATGTTCAAGAAATGGAAAAAACCCGAGGATTCTGAAAATCTGACAAAAGACCAATACATGACCAGCGAGCATCCTTAACTGAAGAAACCTGCTAGGCAATAAATTGCAAACTTATATAATATATTCTGTCTATGTGAACATTTTTTTCCACTGGTTAGACATTGAATTATTAAATTTTATTTTTTAACCCTACATTTTTTTACCAGGAAAATGTTCTGGTCTGAAAATGATAATGGACAGCCAAAAATTAAACAAGCCTTCATGGATGGCAGCAATAAAGGAACTGTTGTACAATATTCCTCGAATAGAATAAGATCACCCAGTGATTTAGTTGTTGATACGACAGGTAAGTAAAGGACCAAATTCGCTGTTTATTGTCACAAACAAGTAATATACAGATGGTGGATTAACTTATATCGACAAACGAATACTGAAGCGACAAATCAGTGGGAAAAGCCCATAAATTTGAACTCAAAGGAAAAGGCAGTCATGAGAATGGAACACAACAAACAAACCTACAGGGATACTTCTTCTTTGTGTATCAACTTCCACTGGGGAACTCGAAGATCGTGTGGTTAAATTTTTGCAAGTTAATATACTTGCTCCTACTTTGTGATAAATCCAACAGTAAGAATAAAAACACGGATAGAGTATTTACATCACGTATGTCACAGCTGATTCTATTATTCCTTTAAAATCTAAGTGATACATGTATAACTAAAATAATAACAAACATGGTATACACTAAACAAAAATAGAACCAGAATCTAAAGCACTAGCAATGTGAACTCTCATTTAAAAACTGGAAGTGACATTAGGTGCTCCGGAAGGGTTAGCATGTCCCGCTCCGTTAACGGTACCTGTCACGCTGTTAGTGAGTAAAATCCAGTGACGTATCAAGTCCAGTGAAGTGTCAAATCCAGAAGTTCGTGAAATCAAACTGAAGACATCAAGTCTCAGAAACTTCGTTTCGGCCAATCAAATCGTAATTTTTTCTGAGTGATGAAACCATAACTCTGTCTAAGAAGTTTAAGTAAATGTAAATCAACGGGAAAGCGTGAAAATAGTGTTATTGTCTAGCGTCTGTGCAGAGAATTAAATCTAAAGGGGAAAAAATATTTAAGATCATGTTATGTACTTTGATGAGTTTTAATTTCGTGTATTTGAATTAGAACCTTGCAGATAAATTTGGTTGAACTGATTCATACTGTTGTAGATAACAGGCTTATATGGAGTGATGATGAACTAGATAAGATAGAAAGCATAAATCTTGGTAATATTGGTGAAAAAGTAGACCTGCGGTCAGGAACGGGAGATTATCCAGTTGCCGTTGATGTTGATGAGCAGTATGTGTACTTTCTGGGAGAGGATCAAAGGTAAAAAATTAATCTTATATGATCTCAATTTGATCATTTCGATAATTGTTTATTCATATTGTCTGTTTTTCACCTTTCATTTTTCATGACCTATTTCTCAGTTCGCGGTTACATTATTAATTTAACTTAGGAACACATCTAGTTAAAACCAGGAAGACTTCAAGATTATTTCTTGGTTCCTTGTTTCACATAACGTGTGAATTTCCTTTGATTCCTACGATGTCAGTATCAAAAGGTGGCACCTACAATAACATTATCGAGTCAATGTCAAGGATTAAGTCATCTATTTACGTACGTCAATCGTCATACAACAACTTGCTACAACGTTAAGTCTTCTAAAAAGGTTGCCCTGTTACTTATCTTTAAATTTGTTTGATATTACAGATAAAAAACGCCAATTCGCTTATGATACCGACTTTACAAAGTTTTTCATTTGAAACGCCCTATGGTTTCGTTCAATAATAACCTTATAAAGTCAGAATCAAACAACAAAAAATTTCTATATCTATCGCATAAAAGAAGCAGCAAACAGCCATATGCAATCTGCCGTTTTCGTTACACAGGAGGAGAACCCTCCGAATTGATGTTACAATGGTATTATTCTTGTAAAAATAGGGTAAATCTGCAAATTCAAATTCCAATTTTTGTCTGTACCGTCACAATATATTTCGGCAACATCATAATTGAAGGCACATAAATAAATCATACCTTCAGAATCCTAATAAGTGTTACAATGGTACTATTCCCGTAAAAAAAGGGGTAAATCTCCAAATTCAAATTCTTAATCTATACAAACTCTTGTGTGTTTTTCTATTGCAGATCTGTTACCAGAATCATCAAACAGCATGGTGGTTCAGCACAAACTGTTTTCTCTTCAATTTATTTCGGAAGATTAATTTCTTTGTACAAAGTTGATTCATCCCGAATTTCAGGTAAAGCTGATCTAAAAAATACTAATAAAAATAAGATACCAAAGATATCCCGTAAAATGGTAATAAAGCATATCAATTTACGTAAGCATACTTAGAATACCTATTCGAGAAACGACGATATAGTCATACAAAATGTGTTTTTTTTTTGCAATGTTAGATTTTCATACCTGTATATTTTGGAATTAATTAATATGAGGAATATGTAACAGGAACATGAATATGTAAATGTGCAAGATTCATACGT
The DNA here is from genome assembly GCA_028015205.1 of Mytilisepta virgata. Lineage (NCBI taxonomy): Eukaryota > Metazoa > Mollusca > Bivalvia > Mytilida > Mytilidae > Mytilisepta > Mytilisepta virgata. The sequence goes on from CM051512.1 coordinate 33,896,014, forward strand.
GAAAATCATCGATTGTCGATTGAGTCGGGACGATGGCACAAACTGTCAAGAAACCACAGCAGTGCAATCACCACCGAATACATGTATCATTACATTCTTTATTGTGACATTCTGAAGTTTAATCGATTTACTTTTGTACCAAATTATATCCTAATACTTACAGTGCCTTCACGTTCAATGGTAAAGTATTTTAATTACCAAATCTTAGTCGTTACATTTCCCCTCTTTGTAAATATATTTTAAAAAATTAAAACAAGATTACAAACAATCAGAAATTTCTAGTAAACATAAATTTTCTATTTTTACCATGCAGTCATGTGTTGCGCCATTTTTGTATAGGATGCATGTCGATAAGATACTATACTAGAGTGATATTACTTGAAGCATGCTCGTCTGAAAATATTTGCTGTGTGTGCGCTTGTATATATTTTTATGTGATATTCAGGCTTGAGAGCTATTCAGGGCTTATGTTATTTTTTTTTTCGTTATACAATTTATATATATGTATATGCCGACTTTAAATAATTTTACCTACTTTTACTCAAAATATTTACAACTATTACTCAAAACATGCTTCTTTATCAAAAATTACAAATGCCGACTTTAAATAAATTTACCTACTTTTACTCAAAATATTTACAACTATTACTCAAAACATGCTTCTTTATCAAAAATTACAATCTGTGAATATTTTGTAAGCATCTCTACTATAATAAGAATGCTCTGCTTTGACATGAAAAGTACTATAGTTTTTAATTCTTTTATTTTTAACTTTTAAAGAGCACAGCATATGTAAAACCAACAACGGACAATGTAGTAGATTGTGCTTGCCGAGGGGGCCAGACCAAAGAATCTGCAATTGCCAAGAAGGTGTTAATATCAACAACGATGGGAAAACATGTATTGGAGGTCGGTTTGTGTGATATTACGAATAAATGAAAGTCTTATTTTTTAGAGAAAAAATTTTTTTTTTCTGCATTTGATGTAATTAGTTTCGGCCACAGCAACTTCTGTTCTCAGGACATCTTGCTTGATTTCTACCAATTAAATCATTTGCTGTACATTTGAATGAATTAGAACATTTAAATACAGAGGGCTAAATCATCTGACCCTACCTAACCATCCACCCTTTCACAGTACCAGTCGAAATCGGTTCCCCGTCACTCTCCTATTTGAAATGTGTTTGATTAATTGTTCTACTGGTTCTCGTCCTAAAGAAGTATGAAATATTTGCCACCGGACGTTAGGCAAACAACAAACAAACAAACTATACAGTCATGTCTCCCATAATGTCAACGAAATGAAGGTTAAATTGTATATTAAATTGTAATACAGTACTGTAAAAGATCCCAGTCGTTGAATTATCCCTCGAAAATTCCTATGATTCAGTGGTTTTTGAAAGATGAAAACTTAACGATTTTCTGATATGATCTGATAACATGTGTTTAACCCTTTAAACATATTTCACTTGAATTCATTGCATTTCAAAAAAAGAAAAAATACAGGTAACGGAGCTTACAACTTTGATATCGGGTTCATCTGCTTAATTTTTGAAAGGGGGTGTTATTGGTCTTTTTAGCACCTACTATAGCAGACTAATGTCATAAATAGAATTTTACAATTTTTAGACCTCCAGTGCCCATCTACACATGGAAAAGCAAAGACAGACGAACAGTGTTCAAGATATGCGGGTGTAACATGTAGTTACGAGTGTGAACTAGGATATGTAAAAAATGCGAGTGCAACATATATACTATGTCTACCTGATGGGTCTTGGAACATAGAAAGTACCAGCTTATGTTCACGTGAGTATTGGTACACTTGCAACACAGTTTTGATATGAACAGGGCATTCTGTCTTGTGTTATCTTGATAGTCTTGATTTTACGAGGGTATCCCCAGCTCAGTTGCTAGTACTTTGAAACTACCCCAACACTCAAACATTAAATTTACTGTTACCCTCTCTCATGCATAGCTTTGTCCTTAGATTGTTTTGGCATAACCTCTATTTGTCATTTTTTAAATTTTCTCTTCAACATTTTGGACTATTGTTATGGTTTTCAACATTTTCGGCCTGGAGCACAACTGTTGAGGAAATGTGCACATCTTGTGCATCGAAATTGGCATGAAATAATTTATTTACAATATCTGAGATTTCCAAAACGAGATAACACTATCAAAACAATATATATGCCTTGCAGTTAACACCCATTTATAACAGTTAAGAATGAATCATGCAACGTTTAACGTTCCATCCAATGAACTGTTGACCGATATTGTCCAACTGCAAGACGAAATGTGTTGATTTTTATCCTGTTATCGTGAATGTGCTTGAAAATATAGTAATGCATAAAATCAATTTAAGATAAAAATTACAGACAAATATTAATAGCCAGCTTCAAGAACTTTCGTTTTAGTTACGAGCAAGAAGTCGTCGAACAACACGTTTGAAAACAAATATTATCCCCATGCTGCACCAGAAAGCGGATTAAACGTATACAATTTTACTCAAAGTGAGTAGCTCTTGCATTTTAATGAGATAATGAAAATACTACACGGTATCAAAATGAATTTGTGCTATGTTTTATGAAAAAGTAATAAGTCCTTTCAGACAACAACAGCGCACAACCCCAAACGCTTTTTTCCTAAATTTTGCTTTTGTTTTTCCAGGAATACTCTGTCCAGATAACATTGAGAACGGTAAAATTTCAACAGGATGTAGTCGGTATGTTGGATCCACATGTGGATTCAATTGTGATGATGGATTTGTTAAACAGACAACAAACCTGTTTTGTCAAGAAAACGGACAATGGAATGAAGATACTAGTACAGTTTGTGAAGAAGGTATATGTAAAGAAAAACATGTAAATTTACGTAGGGTTCTAAGTAAGAATCCAACTAATTGATAGGGAGTGCTAGTTCAATGGCGAAAATTTGACTGCAATGGTAATGCCTATTTTTCGTTACATGTGGTGTAAATTAACAGAAAAAACGATTATTTCATTCTCATAATTATTTAAATTTATCCAGTCATCAAAATTCAGGTGAGGTACAGCTCATTTAGAAGCAGGAGAATTTTATATTACTTAACTCAATATACTTCTTTACACGCTTCTAATACCATGACTGGTACAACACCTAAAAAAAACAAAACAAAACACCAAGATGTCTGTCTATCTTTATACTTTTCTGTCGATCTCTGAATACATGTGATTTTGACACTTGCATTGCGTTTTGGTTAATTTCATCCTATCATTTTGACAGTATTCGGAATTACAGAATCTGGTTCAAAATATTTCATAATTGGCAAAATTTCAACTACCTGTTGAACGTAAATTATTTATTAATAATTAAACAATGGGTAAAATTTCACCAATTATTAAAATCATTGAGCAACAGATCCCATGTTACGAATGAAAGCCCTTGTTAACATTTGGTAAGATTTAAGTTTTAATTTCAAAACAGTAATTTCGTCTAAAAATGTTGGTATATTTTTTAGAGACCGAGAAAACGAACGATGGTATGAGTATTGGAGCAATTGTCGGTTTGGCATTTGGAGGCATTGTACTACTTGTCATTGTCATTGCAGTTGTTGTTGTTTGCATGCTCCAAAAGTAAGTACCTAATATCATTATTATTTTTCCATCTCCATAATAGAAGAATATGGTTACCCTTTCGAAATAGAAAAATATCTTGCTGGTTTTCTATCACAGAATGTTAATACTCTTCCAATAAAAGCAAATTTTCATGTAAATACATGTATTAAGCGCTGACGTTCAATGGACCATTAAGTTGTAAACAGGTCGTTCGACATCAACACAAATTCAATATATAAAACTAAAATTTGCAGATGCAATCCTGATTCGGATTGTTTCAAGTGGTAACCCACATTGCTTTATAATACTTAAAAAAATTATAGCTGAAAATAGATTTTCATAACAAAACATGGAACTAGTTTGAAATAGTTATTTATTTATATGATTTTATTATGAATTAAAAAATATATTTCTTTAAATTGCAATATTTTTTATATATGTATTGCAGTTTTGCGAGAGACTAGTGAAAAGTGGCCAAAATAGACCACAACACTAGTGCAAATTGACCAAAATAGACCATAACAAACACTTACAGTTTTTTTCTTGGAAGGTCGAAATGATTTTGCTTTTAATTCATTGTTTGGGTATATTCAGATATTTTTATTTCGAATATGAGACTAGATATCATCAGTTCTTCTGGAATCGACACCCCACTGGACTTGAAACTTCAGTGACAATGTGACATGCCGTTAAGGGAGCACCACATGCTTACCCTTTTGGAGCACCTGATGTCAATTCCTTTTTTTGTGGGAGTTCACATTGCTATTTTTTTTTTAGTTTTGTCTCATCTTGTTTTATATATCTTGAGTTTACCATGTATTTTATTTCTTTTGGGTTATGTTTTGTAATATTGTTTCTCATTGTCAGTCAGTTCGTTCCAACTTGTAATGTGACTGATGTCTTGTTCTAGTTTTGTTAGTTTATTATACGGTTTTATTTCTCTTAGTTATACATGTATCCTTGTCACGTGTGTTTGTTGTGTTCCATTATCCTTACTTTGTCTTTTCGTTGGACTTCGAATTTGTGGACTTTTCCCTCTGTTTTGTCGCATCGGTAATTTTTCGCCGATATATAAGGAAAAATGTGGGTCAGAATTGACCAGGACGCATGGTTTATGTACTTAACATTTCATGTTCATAGTGATTGTTTGAATTGTTTTAGTGAATACTTCTATAATTGGCGAAATTAAGGGGTTATGTAACAGTAAATTTAGTCCCGTAGTAAAACATGTCCCCTGGCCTTTTTTCCTAGTAGAGGAAGTCCGTATTTTAAATTTTACCAGAAAATTTAGTCCCTTGGTTAATTTACCTAGGAAAACGAACCTATAATTAGTAATATATGCCCGGCATCTGTTTTCCTAGGAAAATTGTTTCTGGAACTTAATTAGAACGTCACAACAGTTGTTTTATTTGTAGGGGATTTTTTTTCCGTATTAAAACAGTTCACAATTATCCAATTTTAAACTAGTGAGTATGTAACAGTAAATTTAGTCCCGTAGTAAAGTATGTCCCCCGGACGTTGTTTCCTAGTAAAGTAAGTCCGTGTTTTGACAATAGATGAATATTTCAACTCAGTTTTAAAGGCAGGAGTAAAATGTGCTCACCACAAAATATTAGGATTTTTGTAGTGAGTACTTTTCATAATAAATGTAAAAGACGTATATCAACATACCATCAGACAGAACTCAAGGCAATAAAAATAGGAAAAATATATAAGTCAATCAATTAAATAATAATATCTAATAATTTTATCTCCAGATGGACCTATTTTCCTAGTAAATGTTTGTTAATTTCTATCTAGTCAATTAAAAGTGAATATTATCTTTATCTGTAATAAATTCCATTTTTCCTTAATACTTTTTTCCACACAATATATCATATTTTAAAAGTATTTGTTTTTTTATTTCTTTCACAATACATCATACTTAAGATTGACATGTTTTCCTAATTATTTTTTTCCAACAATTTTACCTAGTAAAATTGATCCTCGGACTAAGATTACTATTAGTTAGAATGTTTTTACTAGAAAAAATTGACACATTGGATCTATTTCCTTATGTACATTAGTCCACCCAGACTTATTTTACTAGGACCAAATTATCACTTACAGTTACGGGATTATACACAGCCCTCACCTGGATCAGGAAAACGATAGGTGTTATGCATTAGAAATGAAGAAAAATGTGTTCTGGTGTCACATAACTCCACTCCTCTCCTCGCTGCGACCACTATATCCAATGTCTCATAAAGAGTAGGTATTTTTGTCTCACCTGTTCTATAAAGTTGCATTACTATCGGTACATCTCTATTTTTTTACCATTTCGAGGCCCTGCCCACTAGTTCATGGTCCAGTAACTTTCAATTAATAAGCAATTTTCAATGTTAATTTTTCTGCTTAAGATAGTTTGATAGAAACTACTTTTGATTAAACAATGACATTTTCTATAATGTTGCATTACTATCAGTACATCTCATTTTGACGACCACTTCGAGCCCTTGCGTAGGTCATGGTCCAGCGACTTTCAATTAAGCAATGTTGCTGTCAATAAGATTTCCTTTTTTTTTTCGAATTTTCTGCCAGTAAGCGAGACATCTCTGTGTCAACAGTGTATTTCTAATTAGGGAGTAAACCAGTTAGATTGATTGATTGATTGTTGCTTAACGTCCATTGGCAAATATTTCATGCTTGATCAGGACGAGAACCAGTTCAATTCATCAACCAATTCAAAAGTGGGATGGGACACAGAGGGCAACCAATTTTGACTCCCACTGTAAAAGGAGGACGGTTGGGTAGGGTCAGACAATTTACCCTTCTGTAGCGGCCATCAGCCTAATCTTTGTCGAAAACTGCAGAAGGGGCTTTAGCGTGCAGGCGGTGCGGCATTCCCCAAACAAGTTACCCACTATGGAGGGTTATTTGTCGTGTCGAAAAGCCATTTAAATATTATTGTATAACTAAATTGGTTTACTAGGGAGTGCCGTAATGACATTAGAAATGTGTCTTGTGCATTTATACTAAAAATGTAAAGAATATTTTGCAGAATGCGGAAAGAAAGTAAGAAACAAAAAGAGGATACAGTGCTATATCGATCACAACCAGAAGGGTACGGGTATCTTAACCCGACTGAAGAATCAGAGAAAGCAAAGGAAGAAGTATACGAAGAAATTCGGGACGAACACTTATATAATGAAAAAATGAATACGGCAAAAGCTTTGAGTGAGTCAACATCATCCAATCGGTATAGCAAATGGCCACAGGAGGATCCGCCTCCAGATTATCTTGACGTAATTGGTGCAGCTGGTGGGAATAGTCCTTACTTAAATCATAGGTCAAACGGCAATTACTATTCTAAATCTCCCGAAGATTTACACCCTGCTAATCATGGTGCCATGGGAGTGAATGATGAACATAAAATGGATGAAGCTGGTTATATGACACCGAGGTCATCAATACGTGATTCATCTATTTCATTTAATCAGCATATGTGACTAACCTAAACTGTAAAATTAAATGTGCCAAAAAATGGTCTTTCCTCTTATAATGATGACTAAAAAGACCCTTTGATTTCATATAAAATTAATATAGACATTATGAAGTATTGTAACAATTTAATTATATAGCTTTAATCAAATGACATGATGAAGGCCGACCCTACTATACTTAATAATGGAATCTGCACTGCACAGTGGGAATTTGCAATAAATTGATTGGAATTTTGGCACTCTTTCCATAATGTGTTTGTGCATATGGTCTAGTATTTTCTTTTACAAACCAAGTATAATCGCAGATCCCTGCTCGCTGAGTTAGGATATCAAAACTTCCATCTTCATCGAGATTGCCGTCCAGTTGACGTTTGAAAAAAAAAACAGCCAGAATCAACCGTTTTTAAACCAATCAACTAATCGGACGCTTAAAGTTACCTTCATAAGCAAGTCGGAAGTTGAAAAAGAACAGGTGGCAACTCTCCACAACACACGTTGTGACGGCCAGCTACAATGTAATTTTGAACATCTTTGACTTTGTTGGAAGATACGAGTCAGAAAAATGCTCATAATGTGTTCGCCAAGGGTCCATCTTTTCACTCAAATAAACCTAAAATACACTCAACGTCTCAAATTAATTATATTTTTACTCAGGCACAAGGGGGCTGAGTACTCTATTACAATGCTAAGTACCAATCGCAAGAAATAATCATTTAAAATTAATTTATTATTTTCAGTCACACAAAAAAAATAAAAACGACTTTTCCTGTTTTAATACACAACATCATGCTAAGCGTACGATGTAAGTTGAAATTTGTAAATACATTTTGTGTTTCGCATCGCGCATCAATAATGCAAAAAAAATACTCCAACTTCTATCTAGGACGTACAACAGATGACGAAACGGAACAACTAATACATTTAATACTAGTGATCTCCCTTTATGTCTTTTCATGGTCTTGCTGTTCAACAAACTTGACAAACTATTTAGTCAAGGTATTTTTACTAAAACATTCTCTTACCAACTCGTACCCATCTTATGTTTTTTCCAAAGCTTGGCTTTTTTTTTAAATCTATAGATCTTATATTCTTATTCGCCGGGCTTAAACGAATATAAATTATTTACCCAATAAAACTCAACACATAAATATGGGAACTGTGCCTACTCGTGTAGCAGCTTTTTATTTTAATACGTTTGAAATAAATATATTTTCTATAGCAATGTCTTGTAATTATACTTGTCATCCATCCAACACTCCAATCATAGCCTTAATATATTAAAAACTACAAAATAGAAAACTTCACATTAATTCTATACACGAATATATATATCAGTAATTGGTGGTTGGGTGTTAAATTAAACACATAAACGTCAAACTGCTGATACACAAGCTGAAATGAAACTTCGATTAAACTTCAACGTCATAACAACCGCTTAAATATTACTAGGGCTCGTACTGCACGGACTACATGTACTTCATCTACCATAAACATGATAAAAGCCGCATTGCGTACAATTACATCCAACAGTATTTTAGATAAACACTGACCATGTGCTTACAGTAAACAATCACACGTGTCCATAATACCCATAAGCACTGAACACCTTGTAAGTGTTACTGTACCTAATTCGCCGAGCTTAAACGAATATAGATTATCTACCAAATAAAGATCAACACATAAATATGATACTAAGACTACTCGTGCAGAAACAAAGAAAGGGAAAAGGAGAAATAGAGATTCTACTTTTTTTTAGCTCACCTGTCCTAAAAGGACATGTAAGCTTTTGCTATCACTTGGCGTCCGTCGTCAACTTTTTCAAAGATCTTCTCCTCTAAAACCACTGAACCAATTACAGCCATACTTAGAATGAATGAGCCTTAGGGTATCTTGAATAGTCTGTTTTATTTTATTGTCTGTCTAGAAACATGGCCGCCATGGCTAAAAATAGAACGTGGGGTAAACTGCAGTTTTTGGCTTATATCTCCAAAACTAAATCATTTAGAGTAAAACTGACATGGGCTAAAACTGTTCATCAGGTCAAGATCTACCTGCCATGAAATTTTCAGACGAATCGGTCAACCCTTTGTTGGGTTATTGCCCCTGAATTGCTAATGTTAAGAAAATTTTGCAGTTTTAGGTTATTATCTTGAAAATTATTATAGATAAAGACAAACTGTAAACAGAAAAAATGTTCAACAAAGTAAGATCTACAAATAAGTCAACATAACTAAAATCGTCAATTGACTTATTGGAGTGTTTGCCCTTGAAAAATTATTTACATGTAAACAGTAATTATCAGTAAAAATAATGGTCCGATCTATTGTCACAGATGTTAAGAGGATAACTTGAAATAAATTAAATTGTAGCTGTACAATTAAAATGGAGGGTCAAGCCAATGAAAGAGTCCCAAGCAACTATAATATTTGGGTTAGGACCACATAATTTACCTGTACAAGTAAAAAAAGAAAGGTCAAGAGTCAAGATCATTGAAAAAGTCAATAGCAACAGATGAAAAAGTCCATAACAACCATATATATTTAGATTCAGGACCCTATAATTTAGATTTACAAGTCAATATGGAGGGTCAAGGTCAATACATAAATAAATAGCAATTGATGTAAAAGTCCCTAGTAACCATATACTAGGTTAAGGACCCTATAATTTAGATTTACAAGTCAATATGGAGGGTCAAGGTCAATAAATAAATAAATAGCAGCCGATGAAAAAGTCCCTAGCAACATTTACATTTGGGTTCAGGATTCTATATTTTAACTGTTCAAGTCAATATTTAGACGAAAAATGCAACTGTATACATTAAACCATAATAACCATTGATGCAAAATCTAAAAAAGTAACAGGTGAGCGATTCAGGCTCTTGGGAGCCTCTTGTTTCTTTTTTTACAATCAACTTTATCATTTAATTTTTATTTACACGTATGTGAAGATATAAAAAAAACGTTGATGTTATAACACTGAAAACATTCCATAAACTAGATATTAAATAACATATGTATATGTTATACCAAATTGAACATATCGTGTTACCAGCTTCTACATTTACAGCAAATTCATCTTGATTGCACATGACAGGTCTAGATATCTGAGAACACACCACATATATAAAAACAAATCTACATGTACTCTTAAACCTTGGTACGGTAACATTTAAATGCTCTTTAATAATTTTGAAATATATTTGAAATGGCTCCGTCTATAACTATTTTAACTGTGAGGATAAGGAAAACATTAAACGGGTTTAAAAAAAACGCAGGGTGTTACTGCAAATATGTTTTTATATTAATTTATATATATTATTGAACAGTTAATATGAAGAACTTATTTAAAACATGATCATTATGTACGCTGGTACTAAGATATGATAAATGAAGCATTAAATAGAAACATCAACAGACGAATAAGATTACCGTTTAGGATATACATACCAAAATACACGGAGTGGTTCCTTACAATAGCGTCAACTTAACTGGCGATAATGTTTTGGTACAAGTTTGTTCAGTGATGATGACAGGTTGGTTTTGAAGACAACTTCATAGAAAAATGGCATATAAATATACCAATTTGTTCCTTGAAATAACAAGCCAGATGGCTACAAGCGTTAATATAGCTTCTTTTTTTATAGATATAAAGGATACCATATCTATAACAATACCTAACATCATCGAGCATCCTTTGTTCTTTATTGATGGGTCGTAAATCGGTGAAATGTGCACATCCTGTGCATCAAAATTGGTATCAGAGAATTTATTAATATCTTACACTATTAGGAAAACATAGGTCACACCTTGATTCACTCTATACCGTGACAGTGGAAGAGAGCTAAGAATGAACGTAACTGCAATGTGCATGTCAACTAAATTATAACAATACATGTCACACAAAGTACAAATGTTTATATCTACAGAATAGTGATGTCTTTACACGACAGTTGAAACGTCTTATTCATAAAGCGTTTAAGTAACCATGTCTACTGCAATATATTGCGATACCAGAACCACGTCACACATACTATCCCTCTGCAGTAAGGGGGGTGTCCTTGCAAGACCATTGCTGCAACAGTTTGAAAATTAAAAAAATATATATTAAAGTGACCATGTCTACTGCAATATCTAACGATACCAAGCAGGGCCAAGTGTAACTCTGAACCATGTCCAAAAGCTAGAAAGTTCATGCAATTTTTCAAATCAACAGTTAAAAAGTCTTGAAATTTTGTAAAGCATCAAAATTCGACCATTTCTACTGCAATATCTAGCGATACCAGGACCATGTCACTACTTATTCGTTTCTCATAAGATATACATTATCAATATGCTGATACATATACTAGGGCTATAAAGACTGCATGATGACCGCCAATTTAAAAAAAAAATAATAAAATGACCATGTCTACTGCAATATCTTGCGATACCAGGGCAATGTCTACTGTAATATCCTGCGATACTAAGTCCACGCCCCCCCCCCCCTTTTTAAGTGTTTTTACAATATAATTTTGCTGAAACTGGAGATATGAATGCGAAAATGCATGATTTGAATCTTTTTAAAATACATTTTATCTACTTCATGTATAAATTCTGATTAAAGCGACCGTGTCTACTGCAAAATCTTGCGATACCAGGAACATGTCACGTTTTTAATATATAAATTGCTGAAACGGAAGATACGAATGAATCTGTACCAATTTAAATTTCGTCTACTTCATGTTTAAAATTCTGATAACAGCGACCATGACCACTGCAATATCTCATGATACCAGGACCATGTCACCACTTTAAAATTAGTATCAGAAGAACCAAGTTTCACCGATAACCGTACCTGTACTGTTGTGCCGGCCAGAAATTGGTTCCTTATTATGTCCTTTTATGATCCATAAATATGTTAAAATGGTCTCAAATGTTATATTGTTAATATTTATTGTTGTTAGGATATTTCGTTATTCACACCCCTGTTAAATCCCATCTGGTTCACTTGTAACTTATCCGTTTGTTTACATCTGATGTTAAAGTACATTTCTGGAATGTTACCGGAAATTGATTGTTTACATGTCGTTTATACATGTTGAAGGGACCCCAAAATTAGTAGTTTACGCTTGTTATGTAATAATTATGACTTGATGTTGTAGAAATCATAGAATAGTGTACTTCTATATTGTTTACACACCTATTTATATATGTATTAGCTCTCATACTGTAGTTTTAGTCTACTTTCACTTTTCACTTGCAGTTCAGATATCCACTTTTTGTCGGGACACGAACCTTTTCAATTGGGAATTTCACTTACATTATATTATGTCACTACTTATATCCTGCATTACTAGCTTTGTAATATATTTATTCATCCATCTAGTTAGGTGTGGGTCCTTTGTGAAGTCTGAATTATTTGTAATATTGTGCATAAGTGCCCGGAGGATACATAGAACCACCATATTTGCGCAAATCAGCACGTTTGCCCGGAGATCGCAAACCGAATTATTTGATTGGTCAATATTATTCTATATATAAAGCGACATCAGCGTACTCGTGACGTCATTCTTCTCAGTTCACTTTCTTGAGACGACGTTAATTTTAGTCGCTTAGAGTTTAACTTGAATTATTTCTTATAATGTCGCAGCAGTATATTTGTTCGGATGTAGCGATGGTACGTTTGCGTGATAGTTTAATTTAATTATGCCTTTTTAGGTATTTTTATTTGTGTGTTTCTACTGAAGAAACCATTCTTTTACTTTGTTGGCACCGGGAGTCAAACTAAATTGCACCGGGTGCATCAGTATTTATTTAATAGCTTTCGTAAATTATTGCTCCTTTAGAGAACAGTTATGAATATAAACTACATTTTATATTTAGATGATTTTACCAATCAACTGATTCGTTTACTCGGTATTCAAATTTAACGGTGCGTCCAAGTTTGGATTTGGCGCACCACATCTATTTTCGGTGTCTCTGCACCGTATAAGGCAAACTTTATATACATTGCTGAGGCAATGCACCTTGATTAGAGAGGACCATTTATTACTAAATATGTAAACCTTGGTGCAACAGCACCTCGTTTTTATAGTATAGTCACCTGAACTTTGGGTGCACATGAACTTTGGGTGTAACTGAACCTTGGTGCAACCGCACCTCATTTATATACCTTAACTGAACCTTATGGTGCAACCGCACCTCATTTATATACCGTAACCTGAACCTTAGGTGCAATTGAACCTCAGGGGCCTATGCACCACGCCTGAAATATAACAAGTTTACTATGAGATTGATAAATCTCATACCTTTTTAAGTTTTATGTATCCTCTTGGGACTTCTTCTGTTTATATAATGTCATATAAGTTTATGGTATAATTAATTACTATTGTCAAACTGCATACATTCATGTGCCTTAATACCAAAATAAACAGGGTGTGAACTTTTATTAGTTTTATGTCTCTGTATAGCCTAAACAGTTAAGTTATAGCAGCAGATCGAACCCTTTGTAGAAGTATATATTTAATATATATATAACTTGATATGTCGTCGTCCCATAAGTGGCCAATGCGCTGACTGGAGATACACGCCTGTGGTGGCGACGCAACATATTTGGCATCCTCGGCGGGATCTATAACTAACTGAGTTATCTCCCATGTAATATATTTAATTTTTAACCCACTGTTTTGATTGTGGTGATTAAATTTTTATCCACTGGTTACCATTGAAATTGATAGATTTTTGTGAATAATATGTACAATGGACGATTCAGAAATTATCTTTAATAACAGAATCTCAGACACTTTGATTGAATTTGACCAAAATAGGAGCTGCCCATCTAATTTAATGGACATGCATGTTGTTGATGAAGTTACTTGCAATACTCCTTCTGCAAGTACTTCTACACCAAACTATAATAATGTAGAGAGACTAATGCAAAACAAATTTGATGACTTTCGTCATCAAATAGACCAAATGTTTAAGAAAACAAAAGAGGAAATGCAGCATATGACAAAAAAGGCCATGGATAAAGTTGACCGAGACATTGCAGCTTTACGTGCTCAGGTCACCCCGCCTCATGTTCAAAGTTTGGGGTCAGGCGATCATCAAACTCATGTTACCAGGAATTCGTTGGTTGATTTTGACCAACGAATAACTGATTGTAATGGCAGTACATTTCACCCACACATGCAAGGTGAAAGTACATCTCATTATTCAGAGCAGGCAACTAGCTCTAATAATATGTTTTCCACCCAAAATGTTTTATTTAACAATAATTACAATGACAATTTAGCAACTGCTAACAGATGGTCTGGTCCATCCACACTGGCTCCTGGCGTATCTAGTTTGGTAGCTGGTAGGTCAAAGTCAGGTGTACATACTCCACATCAGAACCAAACATCCAATTATAATGGTTCCATTAAAATGAAACCTCAATATTATGATGGTACCGAAGATCTTGACGATTATCTGTCTCAATTTGAGATCTTAGCAGAGTTGAACGCATGGAATTATGTCACTAAATCCCTGTATTTAGCTGGTAGCCTCAAAGGTGATGCCAGAACCTTGTTGTCTGAACTTTCCCCAATGGAAAGGAAAGATTATCAAAGCTTGGTTCTGGTCCTCAATTTAAGGTTTGGATCAATGAACCGAGCTGAGATTTTCAAAGCCAATTTATAGACACGTGTCAAACGTAAGGAAGAGTCTATTTCTGAACTGGCGCAATCCATTAAAAAGCTCACTCGTCAAGCTTACCCAAATGCCCCTCCAGCGCTAATCCTTACTTTGGCAAAGGATCACTTCATAGATGCTTTGCCGGAGTCAGATATGAGGCTCAGAATAAGAGAGGCTCAGAGCAAAGATATTGCTGAAGCTGAAATTTTGGCACTACAGCTTGAGGCCTATAGGGTCGCGGACAAACAGAAGACCAATCGGTATCGTGGTCACCCCATTAATGTAGTAGCTACTAATGAGTCAGCTTGTCTTGCTGATCCTGAGTCCTTTACAAAGACTTTCGTGGATGGTTTCCACCAGGAAATGAAGTCTTTGACTAACGACATCAAGCAAGTTGTCAAATCAGCCCAGAATAATCAACCTGCAAAAACAAATGACAATGTTAATAATAATAAACAATGGTCAAATAATTACCAAAATAAGGGTAATTATCAAAATAGGAATAATTACAATGGCTCTGAAAATAATAATAAGAGCAATAATTCTAATGGTCAAAATAATAACAATAGCAGGAACCAAAATGGTCGTTGACTAAAATGGCAATACCGCTCATAATTATGGGCAGGGATACTCGGGAAACCGGGACTTGTCTAACACGGGGGCCGGTGTGAGACAAATGAGTCAGGGCCCAGGATAGTTACACTTAATGTGTCTAAGTTCGGAGATGAGGGTTTATTTGTGTCAACAAAAATACAGGACTTTCCTGTAAATATGTTGGTTGACACCGGTGAAGTGTCACTGTAATTAATAGAAAGATTTTTGAGAAGCTCCCCCTCTCATCTCAGAACTTAGTTACTCCAGTTACTTTAAATTTAGTTACTGCTACTGGAGAAACTTCCGAATTTATTGGAAAATTTAATGTGGAAATAAAAATTGGTAGCAATATCATAAATCATGAAGTTTTGATTGCTGATATACATAATGATGGAATTTTAGGGGTAGATTTTCTTACCCCAAATAAATGTGATGTTTTGTTAAGTAAAAGTTGTTTGTCTATAAATGGTGACAAGATCCCATGTTACCATTTTAATAAAAATATGCAACCTACTATAATTTTTATGCAGAATTGCTGTAGCTCAGGACGTTATTGTACCTCCTGAAGCTGAAATTATTGTCCCTGGAAAGATAGTTGATTCTGTTGTGAATATTGAAACTGGCATGGTTAGTGCAGTTTCAAAATTTGTTAAAAAGACGGGTCTCTTAATGGCTCATGGCTTGGTTAAACCTGAAAATGGAGTTATTCCCCTTAGACTTATGAACTTAACAAATAAAATTTGTAAAGTCAAGAAAGATACCATAACGGCTAAAATGGAGAATGTTGAAAATAATGAAATACAAATTCCTGAGCAGGATATAGGTCATTATTTTTAAACAACATTAATCCTTCAGATGAGTTACCGGCTCATCTAGTTGATTTATATGAAAACAGCTCAAAGAATTTAAATGAGGAAGAAAAATGTCAATTTATGGCACTCCTCATCAAATATCAGGATGCTTTTTCGAAAGATCCTAAAGATATTGGTACAACCAATTTGGTTGAGCATACCATTGATACAGGTGATGCAAGGCCTATTCGTATACCCCCTCGCCGCCTTCCAGTCTCCAAACTTAAAATGGCAGAGGAAGAAATTTTGGAAATGGCGAAACGATGGTTATGGCCTTGGAGTTTTCAAGTGGTACTAATTACCCAGCCCAAGCTTCGATTCACGATAGATTACAGAGGCCTAAATTTTCTGACTTACAAGGATTCGTACCCCCTACCACGTATAGATGATACCTTGGACGCTTATCCGGGGCGAGTTTGTTTTCGGTGCTCGATTTGAGGAGTGGTTATTGGAATGTAAATATAGCAGAAAAAGATAGACCTAAAACCGCCTTTTCCATACCAGATAGTGGGTTGTGGCAATTCAAGAAAATGAGTTTTGGGCTATGTAATGCCCCAGCCACTTTTGTTCGCTTAATGGAGACAGTCCTCCGGGGCTTGTCCTGGAAAATATGTCTCGTTTATTTGGATGTCATCATTGTCTTTTCAAAGTCCTTTGATGAACACCTAGAAAATTTAGGCAAGGTTATTAATTGCCTTAAAGAAGCAGATTTGAAGATCAACCCTCAAAAATGTAATTTGTTTAAAGACCAAGTGAAGTTTCTTGGACATGTGGTTAGTTCCGATGGGGTAGCCACTGATCCAGCCAAATTAGATTCTGTTACTAATTGGCCAATCCCCAAAAATGTAAACAAGTGAGAAGTTTTCTCGGCTTGTGTTCCTATTACAGGAGATTTGTTAAGAATTTTGCTGACATTGCATAACCCTTGCATAGCTTAAGAGAGGCAGGCAGAAAGTTCGAGTGGACTAAGCCATGCCAAGGGTCCTTTGATACTCTGAAACAAGCCCTAACAAGTACTCCGATTTTGGGGTATCCTACGTCCGATGACCTGTTTATATTAGATACTGACGCTAGCAATGATGGAATGGGTTCAGTTTTATCCCAAGTCCAAAATGGGGTTGAGAGAGTTATTTGCTACTATAGCAAAACTTTTTCTAAACAAGAACGCAGATATTGTGTAACACGTAGGGAGTTACTGGCTGTCGTAGCCTCGATTAAAAATTTTCATCATTACTTATATGGTAGATATTTTTTAGTCAGAAGTGATCATGGCTACTACGCTGGTTATTCAACTTCAAAAACCCTGAAGATCAATTAGCTCGTTGGCTAGAGACCCTAGCTACTTACAATTTTAAAATTGAGCATACAGCCGGTAGAATCCATTCAAATGCTGATGCATTGTCTCGTCGCCCATGTTGCGAAACTGGTTGTAACTACTGTCTGCGTGCTGAAAGTAAATATGAATATACATGTAAATTTTCACTAGATACAGTTGAAATCAGCAAACAGATAGATTTACCTGGGAACTTGCCTGAAATCCCAGTTGTGGACGAAAACAAAAGTAAAAACAACCGGAGTGTCTGTGTCGTAACTAGATCCCAGACTAAGAAGGGTGATAATTCAGAAATACCTGGTAGTTCTGGAATTTCAACTAAGTTAACGGGAGACATAAACCTTGAGAAAGATATATCTCTGTCGGATGAACAAAGACAGGACCCTATTATTGGTCAATTGTTCAAATGGAAGCTGGATGGTCATAGACCGGAATGGCCGGAAGTTTCTGCTGGCACCGTTGAGTTAAAACACTATTGGTCCAAATGGGACTCTATAGTAATAAAAAACAATATATTATACCAGAAATGGGAAAATGATACTGGAAGTAGAATAGTGTGGCAAGTTTTACTTCCTACTATCTTGAGAAAAGCAGCCCTTGAATACTTACATAATGCCCCTTCAAGTGGTCATCTCGGTATCAAAAAGACCTTGGCCAAACTAAGAGATAGATATTTTTGGTATGGCCTACGTAGAGATGTGGAGTATTGGATCAAAAATTGTGATGCATGTTCCTGTCGTAAAAGGCCCATAAAGAAACCCAAAGCCCCTCTGAAATTGTATTCAGTAGGTGTGCCCATGGAACGTCTAGCAATAGATGTAACTGGTCCATTTCCTCGATCCCATCATGGAAATAGATATATAGTTGTTATAGCTGATTATTTTACTAAATGGACCCAGGCTTTTGCAATTAAAGACCAAGAGGCTCCCACTGTAGCCCAAGCGCTAGTTGAAGGTGTGGTAGCTCTCTTTGGTGTTCCCCGTAGTTTACATAGTGATAAAGGTTCAAATTTTGAATCAACTGTATTCCGGGAAATGTGTGAAATTTTGCGTATTGATAAAACCCGTACTACCACCAGACGACCCCAATCTGATGGTATGGTCGAAAAATCCATGAACACCATTAAAGAAATGCTCTCTAGTTATGTGGATGAGCGACAAAAGAATTGGGATCAATTTTTATCTGTCTTAACGATGGCATACCGTTCATCTGTGCACCAATCCACTGGTGTCAGCCCTTGTAATATGATGCTCGGTCGGGAAATTACCCTTCCAGTAGATTTAGTTCTTGGAGTACCTGAAGAAGAAATAAAAATATATAGTTCCAATTATGCCTATGAACTGGCTTAATGTATACAATTTATACATGAATTTGCTCGAAAAAGATTAAAAATATCTGGTCATACAATGAAAAAATATTATGACCACAAGATTTATCATAAATTATATGATGTAGGTTCATGTGTGTGGTTGCATAACCCAAAACCAAAGCGAGGTTTAAGCCACAAATTACAAAATGACTGGTGTGGTCCTTTTGTTATTACACATAAACTAAATGATGTTATTTACCGGGTTCAAGAAACACCAAAATCTAAACTGAAAGTGTTTCACCATGATAAATTAAAGATGTACACTGGCAGCAATGCCCCAACATGGTTTAAAATAAATGCTTATTGAATAAAACTAAAGTAGAAATACAATATTTCTTTTAATGAAAGAAATAATGATTGTGGAAACCTCTAATGTAGAGAAGGCTCTCTTAGACGGTACAATCATGTTTGTTCTAGCATTTGATGTTTTTTTTTTATGTTCCATGTATGATGCATTGTTGCACAGCATTAAATTTTGGCCACTATATATCAAGTTTATTATATTAACTTTGGTTTTAACATAATTTTGAATGTAGATCATTCAACATATGAGTGCTATAAACATAGAAACCTATAATTAGTAATTGCTTGTTATTGTTGACAACAATTTGAGTTTAAAGAAGCATCCACTGTAGAGAATGTGCTCGTGGAATGCATAAACTTAAAAACTAATTATTGTTCTACATGTTTATGTGTGTTAATTATAGAAACCCTAAGTAATATTAATGTCATAATATTCATGTTTTTCATTCTTTTGACAGGTAACCCAATGGGCATGCTCCCTATGTCGGCAGGGGGATAAGGACCTATTTGTGGCTGCCAGGAAGACCGTGATACGTCGCCATTTGATTGAGCAACACTCTGGTGTGAGTCACAGGTGTGACTCGTGTTACAAGTTTCTGGGAAGAGCAGGACAGAAACATGGCACCTGTGATGCCAGGACTCAGACTACAACATTGGTGGTTAGGCAGTCTGGCAGCACAGGAGAAGAAGCCAAACAGGTTCTAATTGATTTTCGCCAGACCGTTGAAGAGAAAATATTGGTCAGGCTTTCACCAAGGAAATCAGTCGTTCCTGGCCAAAAGGCAAAGAAGAGGCCCAGTAGCGAGCCAGGATTGAGTAAGACCAAGAAGTGGCAAGGGCAAGCCATCGCCACCACTTCGCCGTTGGCTAGGGTTGCACCACCCAACCCACCCAGTTATGTTACATCAAGGCACTGGGTGGGAAACCCATCTCAGTCACCCAGGCCAGTTCCAGGCCACGCCCTACTCCCTGCAGGGTGACAGCCACTGTGGTTAGGGAGCCATCACCCACACCAATAGAGGCAGAGGAGCCAGCCAACAGTGTCTCTGGGGACACCGCCTTTAATCCATCCTTAGCATCTGATGTTGAGGATGGAGAGGTCGTGGACCAAGTCAGCATTGGAGTTGGCCCCCAAGAGACACTGGACGTCCCAAGTATTCCTATACCTTCCAGTAGGGTTGAGGAACCTACACCACAATCACCAGCTGTCACCCCCAGGCCCACAGGATAGGGCAGAGGCTGCTCCAGCCATTGAACCTGCCCGCCGTGTGGTCTGGGATCACCTGGCAAGTCAGAGGGTGACTGATGTGAAGTTGGCTGCGTGGAATGATGTGCAAGCTGGTAGGGTGGTGTTAGACATTGGTGGTACGAGGTTCGTGACGAGTAAAGCCACCATGAAGATGGAACCGAGCTCTCTGCTGGCTGAGATGGTCCAAGAAGGTTCGGCAATGAGGCCCTTTCGGAAGGACGAGCATGGGAGCCCCATGTTCTTTTTGGACAGGGACCCACTTCCGGCACATCCTCAACTATTTGAGGTTGGGAAGCCAGTGGTCCTCTCAGTCTCTGCCCCGTGTGGTCAGATATCTCTATGACCTGAGGGCAGAGACAGACCACTTCCAACTCCAGGGCCTCCATGACCCTATCAACAGGAGGATAACCACCCTGATAGAGTCAGAATATGACGTGAATTTGTAGATAATAAAATTGTGGTACAACAGAGTACCTTACCAACGATCAACTTGTGATCGTACTAAAAACCTAGACCATATAGCTAAGAAGACCCCGGAAGAAGATGTCAGAGAGAAGATTTGGAACAAGTGAATTTTTTTGTGTTTTCTTTTATTCATGTGTAAAATTTAACTTTAAGTAAAAAAAAAAATATGTAAAAATTAATATATTATGTTTTTTTTATAGGGGAATAGTAGATACTTTTAAATAACAGTGGTATTTTATCACATGTAAATCATCTTTTACAAAATTTTCAATTAAATTGCAAATCTTTTGACAAGAATAATATAAATATAAATACCTTTCTTTAATTAGTTAGTTGATTTGAAGTAATATTGTGAACATGTAACACCATTCTTGATGATGCCTTCTGCATAGATTAATTATCTGAATAAGTAAACCAAGATATATGATTAATCATAAATTTCAAATTGAGTTAAATGGTATATATCATTAAATTCTTATTGTATATAGTGGTCAGAAGACCATTATAAATGTATATTTTACTAAGCAGTCCTGTGGCAGCCTTGGCCCTCTACTGTAAATCCTGAATTTAAGGGTACTTGTATGTATATATTGTTAATAATAATTATTGCGCTTGAGTATGTGTGATAGTGATAGAGTACATGTATGTGTGTTCCGACTGAGCATACTGCATTTATAGTTACATTTTTATTTTTGTGTATAATTGAATACCTTTTTCAAGTTTTCAAGTTTTAGAAAACATTATGAATGGCTATAGGCAAATGTATAAATGTATAATATAGAATCTAATATATTCTACTTGTCAATCGTAGCAAGTACAGAGATCTTATAATTTAATTGTAGATATTCTTTAACTTATTGTATGGTTGAAAAATAATGTACATATTTTAACTTAATAGTAAGCGCTTAGGCTTTATATAGATGTTAATAATATAATTTTTATCTTACCTTACCATCCAATTGTAGACCAATCCATACCTAGGAGGGGGCAGTGTTGTGCCGGCCAGAAATTGGTTCCTTATTATGTCCTTTTATGATCCATAAATATGTTAAAATGGTCTCAAATGTTATATTGTTAATATTTATTGTTGTTAGGATATTTCGTTATTCACACCCCTGTTAAATCCCATCTGGTTCCATTGTAACTTATCCGTTTGTTTACATCTGATGTTAAAGTACATTTCTGGAATGTTACCGGAAATTGATTGTTTACATGTCGTTTATACATGTTGAAGGGACCCCAAAATTAGTAGTTTACGCTTGTTATGTAATAATTATGACTTGATGTTGTAGAAATCATAGAATAGTGTACTTCTATATTGTTTACACACCTATTTATATATGTATTAGCTCTCATACTGTAGTTTTAGTCTACTTTCACTTTTCACTTGCAGTTCAGAATGTTCACTTTTTGTCGGGACACGAACAATTTCAATTGGGAATTTCACTTACATTATATTATGTCACTACTTATATCCTGCATTACTAGCTTTGTAATATATTTATTCATCCATCTAGTTAGGTGTGGGTCCTTTGTGAAGTCTGAATTATTTGTAATATTGTGCATAAGTGCCCGGAGGATACATAGATCCACCATATTTGCGCAAATCAGCACGTTTGCCCGGAGATCGCAAACCGAATTATTTGATTGGTCAATATTATTCTATATATAAAGCGACGTCAGCGTACTCGTGACGTCATTCTTCTCAGTTCACTTTCTTGAGACGACGTTAATTTTAGTCGCTTAGAGTTTAACTTGAATTATTTCTTATAATGTCGCAGCAGTATATTTGTTCGGATGTAGCGATGGTACGTTTGCGTGATAGTTTAATTTAATTATGCCTTTTTAGGTATTTTTATTTGTGTGTTTCTACTGAAGAAACCATTCTTTTACTTTGTTGGCACCGGGAGTCAAACTAAATTGCACCGGGTGCATCAGTATTTATTTAATAGCTTCCGTAAATTATTGCTCCTTTAGAAAAACAGTTATGAATATAAACTACATTTTATATTTAGATGATTTTACCAATCAACTGATTCGTTTACTCGGTATTCAAATTTAACGGTGCGTTCAAGATTGGATTTGGCGCACCACATCTATTTTCGGTGTCTCTGCACCGTATAAGGCAAAATTTATATACATTGCTGAGGCAATGCACCTTGATTAGAGAGGACCATTTATTACTAAATATGTAAACCTTGGTGCAACAGCACCTCGTTTTTATAGTATTGTCACCTGAACTTTGGGTGTAACTGAACCTTGGTGCAACCGCCCCTCATTTATATACCTTAACTGAACCTTATGGTGCAATTGAACCTCAGGGGCCTATGCACCTCGCCTGAAATATAACAAGTTTACTATGAGATTGATAAATCTCATACCTTTTTAAGTTTTATGTATCCTCTTGGGACTTCTTCTGTTTATATAATGTCATATAAGTTTATTGTATAATTAATTACTATTGTCAAACTGCATAAATTCATGTGCCTTAATACCAAAATAAACAGGGTGTGAACTTTTATTAGTTTTATGTCTCTGTAAAGCCTAAACAGTTAAGTTATAGCAGCAGATCGAACCCTTTAAAGAAGTATATATTTAATATATATATAACTTGATATGTCGTCGTCCCATAAGTGGCCAATGCGCTGACTGGAGATACACGCCTGTGGTGGCGACGCAACAGTACAATATAAAATTGTAGACACTTGGACAAATTGTATAAATCGCATCTAATGATTTCCACGTTATATTAGCATATCATAAAAGGAAAGTGAATATGTAGATCATATCACTATCGTGTAACTTAAAGTCCATGCCTCTGCAAATATAAAGCACTATATTTCACCCAACATAATGTCCAAGTGAAGTAACCTTCCTTAAACATCATCGTCCTGATATGCACCTGGTTGCCACTGGACGTTAAACAATAATTCATCCATCCATCCTTAAACATCACATAAAGATGTGTTTTATTTCATAACACACCAACATTTGTAAAATGTCTGCACCGTACCAGACCAGTTTAAAGTATTGGAGGCAAGCTTCATATTTCATCTAGGCTTATAAATACCGAGCCATGTTTAAAATTACTTTTTTTTGTTTTTATCTGTTTACGCTACATCATTGGTAAAATTCGTTTCATCTGATCAATATTCAAAAATAGCAAAATTCTTTTATATATTACAACATGCTGAACTTTGAAATCATGACATGAAGTAACTTTATAACTTATTGATGGATGGATGGATGAACTATTGTTTAACGTCCAGTGGCAACCAGGTGCATATCAGGACGAGAACATGCTGATATCACAATGAATATGATCCCTGCTTTGTACAAGACCGACACGCTAAGTCGGATTTTTAATGTGCTAGCTCACTCACTCGGACACATTATACCGACTCCGAGCCGACCAGTCTTTGCTCTTACTCCTAGATGCCGCGTGCTTGACGTAGAAGCAGCAAATGCCAATTTTAATGTCTTTGGTTTTACCCGGCCGTGGATCGAACCCGCGATCTTCCGCACTCGGGGCGAGCACGCTCCCACGAGACCACCGAGGCGGTTATACCTTATTGAAGTATCTAAAATATATGTCAAAAACTTTGAGGCTGATTTATCTGGTTTCTCTCATCTGAATTTCAATAAAAACATTGATAAAATAAATCTTTTTGAAATAATTCAAAATATAACATAACTGCCTTAAACTCCTACGTCAAAGGTGTGTTGGATTCATTCGTAATTATGTTAATGGTATGTGTTCTTTTTTCATTGGTATATTGATGTTATTTTTGAAGAGCAACTTGTGAACATGCATTAGTAGTATATGGGGACAGGCAAAGTCGCATTTGAGGACGCATTCGCAACAGGAAGTAGTGTGTGTTCCCACCATTTTTCCATTCTTTGTTATGGAAGTGACGTCAGTCACATGGTCGTAGCCGGATGTGCCATGCTTGACCAGATTTCAGATTGAATTATCTCCCCTTTTTTCCGTGCTTCTCGATCGTCTTTGGGTCTTTCATCGGTCTGTATAGGGTAAGGGTCTCGCATCGAGTCTTCTGTGACTGATACTCTCACTGTTATGTCGAAGTCCGAGAGTAATCGAAGTAGAGAGTTGATTGGATTATCTCCCCTTATCATGCGCTTTTCCCCAAGGGTGATGTTTTCTGTGAGAACCAAAGGTAGGATTGGATTATGTTCCCTTACTTCCAAGTGATGCTGTCACCATTTGATCAATGGAGGGGTGTCCTTAGCATCCGCCTTAGCAACTGCGGTCGATTTCATTGCTCTATGTTGCACTTCCTTTCTCTTCTCTTGCTCAATGCCGCTCTTCGCTGCTCGTCGCTGTTCATCGCTACTCATGACCTTACTCGCGTGCTCATTTCGGTTTTTTGGGGCTACTTGTCACTGTTTTCGCTGCTGCTGCTCCTGGTGCTTGTTGCTGTTCGTCATCGATGCTCTTCTCTTGCTCATCGCTGTTTTTCTCTTGCTCATCGATGTTTTTCTCTTGCTTTTTGCTGCTCATCGCTGTTTTTCTCTTGATCTTTGCTGCTCAACGCTGTTTTTCTTTTGCTCTTTGCTGCTCATCTCTAATCATGACTAATACTTGCGTGCTCATTTCGGTTTTTTGCTGCTACTTGTCGCTGTTTTCGCTGCTGCTGTTGCTTCTGCGGCTTGTTGCTATTCGTTATCGCTGCTCTTCTCTTGCTCTGTAGTGTTCTTTCCTGCTCATCGCTAATCGTGGCTATTCTCACGTGCTCATTTCGGTTTTTTGTTGCTACTTCTCGCTATGTTCGGTGCTGCTGCTGCTCCTGCTGCTTGCTGCTGTTCGTCATCGCTGCTCTTTGCTGCTCCTCGCCGTTTTTCTCTTGCTATTTGCTGTTCATCGCTAATCATGACCTTATCTTGCGTGCTCATTTGGGTTTTCAGGTGCCACTTGTCGCTGCTGCTGCTGCTGCTCCTTGTTGCTGTTCGTCATCGCTGCTCTTCTCTAGCTCCTTGCTGTTCATTGCTAATCATGACCTTACTCACATGCTCATTTCAGTTTTGAGGCTACTTGTCGCTGTTTTCGCTGCTGCTGCTCCTTGTTGCTGTTCGTCATCGCTGCTCTTCTCTTGCTCATCGTTGTTTTCCTCTTGCTCTTTGCTGCTCATCGCTAATCATGTCTATACTTGCGTGCTCATTTCGGTTTTGTTTGTGCTACTTGTCGCTGGTTTCACTGCTGCTGCTGCTCCCGCTGCTTGTTGCTGTTCGTCATCGCTGCTCTTCTCTTGCTCATCGTTGTTTTTCTCTTGCTCTTTGCTGTTCATCGCTAATCATGACCTTACTTGCGTGCTCATTTCGGTTTCTTGGTGGTACTTGTCGCTGTTTTTGCTGCTTCTGCGGCTTGTTGCTGTTCGTCATCGCTGCTCTTCTCTCTTGCTCTGTAGTTCTTTCCTGCTCACCGCTAATCATGACTATACTCGCGTGCTCATTTCGGTTTTTTGGTGCTACTTATCGCTGTTTTCGCCGCTGCTTGTTGCTGTTCGTCACCGCTGCTCTTTGCTGCTCATCGCTGTTTTTCTCTTGCTATTTGCTGTTCATCGCTAATCATGACTTTACATGCATGCCCAATTCGGTTTTTTGCTTCTACTTGTCGCTGTTTTCGCTGCTGCTGTTGCTCCTGCGGCTTGTTGCTGTTCGTCATCGCTGCACTTCTCTTGCTCTGTACTGTTCTTTCCTGCTCATCGCTTATCATGACCTTTCTCGCTTACTCATTTCGGTTTTTTTTGGTGCTACTTGTCACTGTAATCGCTGCCGCTGTTTCTCCTGCTGATTGTTGCTATTCGTCATCACTGCTCTTCTCTTCCTCATCGCTACTCATGACCTTACTCGCGTGCTTATTTCGGTTTTTTGGGGCTATTTGTTGCCGTTTTCGGTGCTGCTGCTCCTGCTACTTGTTGCTGTTCGTCATCGCTTGCTCTTTGCTGTTCATCGCTATGACTATACTCACGTGCTTATTTCAGTTTTGGGGCTATTTGTCGCTGTTTTAGCTGCTGCTAGTGGTGGTGGATTGTCGTTAGTCTGAGATTGGATCTGTGCGAGAGCACCATTACATCCGGGTCATTTGAAAGGCCACTCTGCATTTATCCAGGCTTGTGACTGGCTATCATAAGATAGGCTGCATTAATCCTACTCAATTTTTTGAAGGCCACACTGCATTTGATCTCTCTATGTACCGGGTCTTTATTCATGTCTTGATGCCAGGACAATGCTTTCGCATTTCGTCTCTGTACGAGTCAAACATGTCTCTATATGCTGCCAAGCGTGTGTGTGTGTGGGGGGGGGGGGGGGGGGGGTGTTTAGCCTCATACGAGGAAATAGGGCGATGGACTTCCTTGTTCAACTGTGCATCAAATACTGCAAGATCTGCCAGAATGATGTTATCTCCATCTTCACAATTTTCCCTTATGTAAGTTTCTGTCTCCTACATGTACATGGCTTTTCTCTCTTAAGGATTCTGTGACCTTTCCTTCAAAGGTTGTTTAAAGTTATTTCTTGGAAACAGTGTAAGAACAGGGTTTTTGTCTGTGGGCTTAGAGTCAACAAAATGCAATGAGCATATTCTGTGGTGACGTTTCGGCTCAAAGTCATCCCTGTTAATCAACTTTAACCATTGCTCTCGACTTTTTCTCTCCTTTTTTGAAAGGAAGTGAAAAAACTGAACCCCATGCATCCATTGATATTTATCCAGGTTGGTCTTCTTTCTCCCATCTGCAGAGCAGTCAGGCAGTGCGCACCAAAACTTTGACGGTTTGTCAACGTCATTTGTACGGCGTGAATATGCAATTATCATTCAAATTTCCCTCCACTTTCGTAACATTCTCATGCCTAACAAAACACTAAAGTCACGTGGTAGGAATAACAATTTATAACACTGATGCGGTAATTTCTGACGAAGTCGGAAATCAAGTATTCAGCTATATAAGCTTTTGCAACATAAGAGAAATGTGATATTTGTAAGAATGCTACAGCTTTTAAAGTAAAAACACAGTTTTAAACTTGATGCGCACATATTTTATACTTTTAGGAATTTTGACATGAATTTAGCTCAAAAAATTTCATACGGTATATTAAAAAGCTTCTCTGCAACTTACCATAATACTTACTTGTTTGTTAAGCTTTTCAAAAATATACATAGGATGGTACTTAGTTAAAATTATCTATATAAGCTTGTGCGATATAAGAAAAAATTATTTTTTGTTAAAATGCTACTGTTTTAAAGAAAAAATACAAGTTTGTAACATCATATATATGATTATTTTTACTTTCATTAATTCTCTATATAAATTTATTTCATCAAATTGTTACGGTATCCAAAAAAGCATCTCTGCATCTTATCACACGACTTGTTAGATGAACAAATTTAAATTTCACAGTAAAGCAACACAAAATTTAGGTTTTCAACAAATTTTAGGTTCATACTTAGTCAAACGAAGGTAAATCAAGGTGTGGGATATAAGACAAAAGTGTTTTTTTAAAGTAAAAATACAAGTTTCAAACTTGACATATGGTTATTTTATACATTTATGATGTTTTGACATGAATGTTGTTCAAAAGATTTCATGCCGTATCTTAAAAAGTTTCACTGCGACTAACCGTAATACTTGTAAGGTAACAAAAAATCAATTTCATAGTGGACAAAATACATGATGATACTTATAGTTATATTAAGCCATACCAGGAGTGCAGCATAAGACTTTAAAAGATATTTTCATTGTACCTGAAGTGTTTTTTTAAAGTTATAATATAAGTTTCAGTATTGACTTGAAATATAAAATTTTTATATATACTTTTTATTTCATTTTATATTTTCTTTAAATAGTATCATCAAGAATTCATATTATTTAGTTCATTTGACAATAGGAATAACTTTGTGTACATTAGAACGTATTGAAATTGAAACCATTCACATCAATATAAATATTTTATAATTTTAGCACGAAATATTATTTACTCATTATAACATGATCAACCAATAATAATAAAATAACATTTTATTTATCCCCGGGTAATTGTTTTTCGTCCTAGGACGGCGCATGCGCATTTAGCAGAGAATTATTATTCAAATCTCTTGTTTTATCACGAGAACAGCGCGTGCGCAGTTGAATAAATCGAACCAGAAATTGAAAAATCAATAAAGCAGAGATTATGTTTTGTTTGTTTAATTCGGGTTTTACGCCGTTTTCAGCACATTTGCCTATTTCGCGGCGGCCAGATTTTATTGGCGGAGGAGGCCGGAGTACCCGGAGAGAACCACCGACCTTCGGTAGGAAAATTGGCAATCCTTGTCCATTAAGATCGGAGTCGAACACACCCCGCCACAGGTGAGATTCGAACTCGCAACCTCAGCGTTGACAGGCTAGTAATCATTATTAATCATGACAAACTACCTAGACCACTCGGCCACCCAGGCCCCCAGAGATTATGACTGGTCCTAACATGAAGTTGAGGTGATGTTTTAAATGAGCCGTACTGTATTATTTAAATACAAGATTTTCTTTTTATTTTCGAAATGTGAAATAAAATAAAAGAATAACATTTTATTTCAAGTCAATGCTGAAACGTATATTCACTTCACGTACAACCAAAATATCTTTAGTCTTATATCGCACAATCTGGTATTGCTAAATTTAACTAATTATCATCTTTAAAATGTTTGAAAAGCTAAATATTTTGTTTTTTTTTTTTACTGTAAAATTGAATTTATTTTTATCACACAAGTAGTACGGCATTGAAGCTTTTTAATAAAGCTTTTTAATAAAAGTATAAAACATGTACCAATCAAGTTTGAAACTTGTGTTTTCACTTTGATTTACACATCTGTTATCACAAAATCACTTTTGTCATATATCACACACTCTGATAGGACTGGATTTGATTAAATATCAAGTTGAACCTAAAATTGGTTGAAAAGCTATGTGTTCTTTCACAGTAAAATTGAAATTTGTTTCGTCAAAAAAGTACTAAGGTAAGTCGCATAGAGGCCTTTTTGGATATCGTAACTAATCGATCAAATAAATTTCTACCAATAATTAATGAAGTAAAAATAAGCATATGACAAGTTGAGTATGTTCTCTTTAAAAAAAGTAGCATTATAACACAAATCACATTTCTATTATATCGCACAATCTTATATGGCTAAATTTAACTAAGTATCCTAAAAATGTTGAAAAAGCTAAATTATGTGTTTTTTCTCTGTAAAATTAAATATAATTATCAAACAAGTATTACGGTAGGTTGCAGACAAGTTTTTGAATATACCGTATGAAATGTTTTGAGCTAAATTCATGTAAAAAATCCCTAAAAGTATAACATACATTTTAGGCATGACCTATAGCTTTGATACCCTAGACCAGTACGAGTTCGTCAGCACGGGATGGGGGGGTATGGGACCCATTATGTCACATAGTCCAACTGAACTATTGTCGGCTGGGCAAACTAAGATTCCCCCCGACGGTGATGATACCAGATGTTGAGGTAGGCATGGTGTCATAGCCCACATGGATAATCGCTTAGTTTGCCCAGCCGGCAATATTTAAGTTGAACTATGTGACATTCCTTGCACGGGTCTCAAGTATCTGTGTTATGGGCCACTGTAGAGGTCATGACTTCTTCTGAATGACAATGTCCAGATAATGATAAGTTTTATGTATATATGATTGATCTCCGTACTTTTGAATAATGATATGTACATCGATATAGTCACTGATCGCTTTTACCTTTCTGTTTTTTTCATAAATTGAAAATACTTGTTAAAAATCGTATTTAGGACCTGCAGTACTCTTCAGTTGGGACTATATACGTAATTCCTTTTGATGCACGTGTAATATATAATTGCAAAACACGCATGTTTAATATCTTAATACTTCGAGAAGTCAGAGATGTTTATAAAAAACTGTTCTTGTGCGTGTTCCTATTTGGAATGTCCCGTTTTTAAGAAGCGAAAATATGCCCTCAATTTCCTTGTTTATAGTAATCGCTCAGTTTCTTTATTTATATCACTTTCACTTTATTGTTGTTTGTTCCTAATCGCATTTCAAATTATTCGGTTCTTAGATATATATCTGTAAAGGTTATACGGAGCCGTTCTTTTCGTATAATTGATTATATAATCGCGGACCTCGAAGAAGAAACCCATTGACTTGAGATTCCATTGTTATTTATAGAAATTTCAAATATATACCGTAAACGTTATTTTATCATAATAATCGATAGTTTCTTACAACACCTCAACGAACGCAATTCATCTCATGAATTTTATTGCAGGCTGGCCTTATGAATATTAACGCAGTCTAGTTTCACATTGTTTTAGAAAGTTCCTAGTGAGGTTCAATCTAGTAGAGTTCTTCAGACACACCCATTTTATAAAATGTTGTTTTTTTTTCATTTATGCTACACTCATTTTTAAAATGTCAAATTCTACAAGCTGTTTTTATTTTTAAAAAAAACACACACGTTATTGAAATTACTGGAGATGAGGAAGATGGATTTAGAATTCCTCTTGAGAACAATACATTGAAGGATTCATACCTGTGTAATATATATATATGTGTTTATTTCAATGACTGTTGCATTTGTTCAGTGAAGTGTCAAATGTTTTTATTTCTTTTTCGTCTTCGAATTTTGAAATACGAATCAATTAAAGCCTCACTAAATTTTAATAAAGCATTAGGGTATTATCACACTACGTAAACGGTGTTTCTATAGCGTTCTTGTGAGTGGTATGCATAGCATGTGAGGTACCTAGTTCTGATTATTAATTCAATAAAAGAACAGCGTTACAATGTTTCCAATATTTCCACCAGGTGGCAATATAATGGTACGGCACTGAAATTCGAACTGACCGAGATAATGCTAATCACAACTATGATATAAAATTAAATTAAATCCATTAAGGTTTGTAGGCGTGAAAACGCTTACAAAAAAAAATGACGAAATTTCCAAAATTCAAAACAAATAACGGTACGGCACTGAAATTCGAACTTGACCGAGCTAATACTAAATCTCAACTATGATACAAATTTTATATGTAGGCGTACGGTCGCTGACAATGTCATATCAGACCGATTGCGTTCGATTAGCACGCCAGTGGTAGGTTATTAGCCTGCAAATATGGCTTGTTCACTTCCAGTCGTTAAACAAGTGCAAAAATCATCATATTAAGTACTGTATATGATAATCTTATATTTTGACCTGACAAGTGCTTTCTTGCCTAGCTGATATGACCAAGTTCGACCTCAATTTTTTAAGATATGCGTTCCAATACGAATTTCTGATATTATCGTAAACAAACGAGATGGTAGACTTGTGGAAAATTTATGATAACTATTAAAATGAATTTTTAATATTTATGTCTCCTCCATGCGTAAGCATGGGAGAGAGACATACTGTTTTTACTTCGGGTGTCTGTCACAAATTTAGTTTCGCTCGTTTGAAGAAACTACTCCACGCCATATTGACATATAAACTCTTTATATTATTATCTAAGGAATGTATACTTTATAATTCATTTTCATTTGGTTATTTTATGCATTTAAGATGCTTTCTTATTCCGTTTACTTATCATTGCGCTATTTTTAGCGGTTAATATAAATAAGTCGGTCATGCACTTGACCCAGATAACAAGTAGATCTATACTAATTTACAATAAATATAAACGATGAAACAAATTCTTTTTTTTTTTTAATTTTATTGCTTTCGATACACTTTTCTTGTTTAATATTACTGTATACATTCTTTTATATTTTTATTTTAAATGATTATCGATTTAATTTACTTGATCACGTGACTACTACACACGTATACACACGGACACGTCATTTATTGAGGACACAGCCACGTTGCACAACATCATGGCAACAAAAATGGAAACCGAAACGGGAAAAGGAACGCCTGTCAGTGAGGATAAAGCTGGTAAGAATGCTCAGGGACGTAAATAAATGTTAATGCTTTATTTAGTTTTGTTTAATTAATGTGTTGTAAAACGGGATGACACTGTTGAACTTGAAGAAGTTCTTGTAAATACTGACGAAAATAGACCACATCACTGATCACATGGTCAACTGTTTAATTATATATTTGTGACTTGATATGCCCTAAGAGCCCTTTGATTGGAATAAAGGATTTGTATTTGTATTTGATTTATAAAAAAGAATTATGGCAGTGGCTCAGTGCACAAACATTTCTGAAACCGACTTTTACACAAGGATATACTGTAGAGTAAAGTAATATGGAGAAATACTGAGTAATATGTAATTACAATCTTGCGTATTATGACAATACCCGTATTTACACCTATATGCAAATTTGTCCGCCATTACACAAAATCACACAGGTTCCCGCAAAATTTTACGTCACAATTTAAAACATCTGACATCATAATTCAGAACTGATTGTTGTTTTTACGTCATTAGGTCATTCGGAGCGGAAGTTCCGGTCATTCGGAGCATCTGGCTAAATACCCAAAAAGTGTAAATACGTCTATATCAGGATTGTCATATTTTTTTCCAAATTGAAATATCTAGAGTAGCAAAATATTTATCGCACATTATATTAACATGTGCATGGTTGTTCTAAGCTACTTGGACGCACATCAATATTTATTACATTGATTGTGAAGCAAGAGCGGCCACATTTTATAATTTTCAACTGTCAATTCAGATAATATAGTAATACACGCATTTATTATTGTCAGATTGTAACCAGTCAATTGATGAAATCGAGTCAGACCATGACCTAGACCAGGACGCCTCCATTCTCAATGGTACATTGCTTAAAAAATTTGTATTCTAAATGTTCATCTATTACACATATATATCCAATTTTTTTTAAAACATTGCAATAAATGCAATATGGATTTGAAATATTTGATTAATATCATGGAATAATGAAGGGATATGGGGTAAATGTACACGAGACAAATTACCAAATAATACGTGGTAAAAACCAACAACTGGACATGCGCTTTTATTGTTGTTCTTCATCTTGAAGTAATGTCAAGTGCGAGCTGAAAAGTGGACAAAAATACCTGACATTTCTCTATATAAAAGACTTTAAAATATGTAAAAAAAAAAATCAATGACATAATTTTTAAATCAAAATTAAACCCGTATGGAATAAATGTCACAGACTTCATGGCGCCTTAAAGGTGTAGAGGGATAATAAAAGCATTAATCATTTCAAGTGTGTTTTTCACAATAACTTGTAACATTAATAATTTATATTGAAGGACAAATTATGCATTTACCTTTTATACCCATTTACAGTTATCACATCTTGTATAAATAATGTTTTGCATAATGGTTCAAGTCTACATTACATGTGTAATTAATTATGTTTCCTTTTTTTCATTTGTAGATGAAAAGTCCTTCTCAGATACATCCCTTTCATCATTGCCAAAAGGTAATTTAAAGTTATAAATAGAATGACTTAAAAAGTTTTTATGCTGTAATTTACGGCAATTCCTATCTGTGAAGTTTTCGAACTTTTACAATAATTTGTAATTTTCCTTTAGGCCATAAAAGAAAAAATTCCAAGATTCTCATCCCTGCCCACATCCGCCTGATTTTTTCTAAATTTTTTCATGTCTGTTCCAATATCGTGAAACTATTTATATGTGTCGATCTTCATTTCCTGTTCACAAAACTTGATTGTCGGCATTGATTTTCATTATTTTACGGGTGGTTCTTGGCGTTTCTTACGAGAGTTCATTTCAGTGTACTGCCAGTGACGTACGCATTTTCTAAGACTTGTAAAATGGTTTTTTAAGGTTTAATATAGATCACAAGCATCAATGTCTGACCTTAATGTCTGACCTTAACTCACGAAGAGTGACATCGACATCATCAATGAAAGGATATTTTT
Organism: Mytilisepta virgata; assembly: GCA_028015205.1. NCBI lineage: Eukaryota > Metazoa > Mollusca > Bivalvia > Mytilida > Mytilidae > Mytilisepta > Mytilisepta virgata. The sequence continues at coordinate 33,930,809 of CM051512.1, forward strand.
TATTATGGCCATAATTAAAGGATGTATATTCACGATCTGCATGAAAGACAAATTTATGCATTTACCTTATAATAGAAGAAGAATATTGAATATTTTATCAACCAATTAAATGACCCATTTACAGTTATCACATCCTGTATAAATAATGTTTTGCATGATGATTCAAGTCTACATTACATGTGTAATGCATTATGTTTCTTTTTTTTTCATTTGTAGATGAAAAGTCCTTCTCAGATACATCACTGCCAAAAGGTAATGTATTTACCTTTTTTTAAAGTTGTATAGAGAATGTTTATAATACTGAAGCAATATTATCTAATCTCAAGTAATATAACTAATAAATATGCATTACACCCCTTGAAACACTGCAGAGATATGTAAATTCCAGGTATCAACATGACAGAAATTTAGTAAAAGCATATTATTGTTTGCAAAAGAAATTAAAACGTATCTTATATTTATTTTTGATTTACAGGATTTAAGCCCCTATACACATCCACTCCAATAAGGTCAGTTATAGAGTTTATACAGTCATTTCATGGCCTGGATTGGCCATCAAATGAAGATATGTTACATGTTTTGAAGTTTTAGGTTAAATTTATTAAACACGTTTCCGGTTCTGGTATTTTGCTATTGGAAAAGTAAAAATTTATGATTTATCCCCTAAAATACAGTTTAGCCATACTCTTTAAAAAATATTATATCTGCTTATTCAGTTGAGCAGTTTACACTCAGACATTGAGTTTTTTATTTGATTTGTAGAAAGTATTAATGGTGAAACATGTTATAGAAATGTATCTGATTTATAACTCTATTTGGAACAGATTTCATTTTGTAGATTACCGGATCCCTTAGAATAGACTCTTAATTTTTTAAAATTTGAACAGACCTATTGAAATTTGGATTGACATGTAACGTGTATAAGATATTTGGATAGCTATGAATACAATTTCTCTCTGTAAAATAGAAACAGTTGCTGATAAAAAGAAATTTATGGTCGGACATTTTTTTTACCTGATTGTGATGCAAAAACATTATGCACATTTCAGTTGGTCTGTTGAAATAAGGAATTGCTTGAAATGGCATGAGTTGAAAATTCAAGTTATGTTTTGTATTATGATGTATTTGTTTACTCATTGGCTGATTATTTTTTCCAAGTTATAGCCAGTTGAATATACCGTATAAGTGGTTATTTTCGCGAGGATTTAATTTTCGCTTTATTTGCATTTATTCTGGTGATGTGAAAAATGCATATCGAAAAATATATTTATACAGTACATGGAAAAGATTCATGAAAATACCGTGAAATAAATCATACAATTTTGATAGAAATCGTGAAATTTGTGACCTGCGAAAATGACCACTTAGAGGAACTGCAACATCATAACCCAAATCAAATTATTCTGATTCTAACATGACAACATTCATTATTGGTTCAAGTGGGATCCAAATTATAAAGCATTCCAAATTTGAACCTTGAGCTAGGCAGAAATTACTTACATAATAATTGAAATAGTTGATTGAAAGATTCAATGGCTTGATAATTCTTATTTTTGTAAGTTTTATTTTTTGGAACATTTAATTTGCACTATAACATCATGAAAAACTTGTGTGACACAGTCAGTGTTGCCACATGTATGTGATGTTTAATGTTTGCCAAATATTATATAGTTTGTCATAGTAGAAATCAGTGTTTTTGCATGAATTTGTATTAATTTATTATGAGAATTATTCTAACTATTAATTTACAGGATAATCATTTTCTGTTGATTGCTGTTGAAAATGGAAATTGTCTACCTGAATGATATTAAGCTTTCTATGACCAGTGCAGTAACATGAAGTAACTATTAAAATATATGATCGATGTTAGTAGTCATGTTCAAATATATTCTACATATATCTAATAATATTTTTAATATTCTTTGAAATACATACTTTTGGTCATTGCGAGTGTTACCTGTTATCCCTTTTCTGTAAATTGACCTGATATACCATTAGTGGGTTATTGTGTCAGTTTTGAAAAGAATTACAATACCAAACTAGTATGACAATTGTTGAACAATTGAGAGGTCCCTCACAAGTTTCCTATTTTTTGGTCCTTTTTTAATGTTTTGATGGATGTTTTCAGACCTTTGATTTAACGTTTAAACCTCAAAACATCTTAAAACGTCGAAAACCGTCATTTTTGATTTTTTTCAAACTTACCATAACTCTGTCAGATGATGTCAAATCTTTTCGAACCAAAAGTAACAAAGCTGCGTCATGACCTAACAGATATTTTCCCTATTACATTTTAAGGTTTCCGAGTTAATGTTTGGGCAGATAACTCTGTTACTAAAAATAGATCGATGTACTGCATTTGTCGTATTGTTGTACTAGTTTGGTATTATACCCCCACTCGTAGAGTGGGGGCTATATTGCAATCGCCTTGTCTGTCCGTTCGTCCGTTTGTCCGAACATTAACACTGTCGTAACAGATATCTCGGCTATTACTTGAAGAAATGATTTTATATTTGAGACATGGCTTTGCCATGATGACTTGTACCGTGTCTCCCCTTTTCAGGTTTACCACACTTCTACTTCCTGTTTACCGAGCGACTTGGAATTTTTTTCAGGATTGCACTAATGGAAACTTTTGTAACAGATATCTCTGCTTTTACTTGAAGAAATGATTTTATATTTGAGAATTAGCTTTTGCGTGATGACTTGTACTGTGTCTCCTCTTTTCAGGTTTATCACACTTCTACTTCCTGTTTACCGAGCGACTTAGAATTTATTTAGGATTGCACTAATGGAAACTTTCGTAACAAATACATGTATAACATCACAATAATTTCTGAATTTATAGTAATGTAATTGACACATATATAGAAAATCTCAAATCAATGAACGAGTGGGGGTATCCTTAGCACGACTCCGCGTGCAATTAAATGTTGTAATCTGCCCTCAGATAGATGCACTGCCCTCATTTGGAGGTCAGGTAGTATGACCGATTAACCACCCTAATCCGAAGACTAACAAGATCTTAACAACTGAGGTTGTGAGCAACCTTAATTATCAGAAGATAATATGGAAGGAAACGTGCATCCTTCCTTTTTTTAATAGTTTTAATATGGCACTGTTGCTTTTTGACATTTGTTGTTGTTGAATTACCTTTGATCTAGTAGAGGGATCATCTTATCCTGCTATGCTAAGCTTTGCAGAGCCTCATTTTTCCATATTCTACCACATTTTACATTTTTATTTATTTTCTTCAGATGTGAAAAAAAATATGATCTGTATGAAGAAACTAGCAGCAAAAAGGAAAAGGATAATCCCACAAGTTAAAGAGATGTTTGACCAGTTTGAAATAAGCATGAAGGTTTATGCTTACGACAACAATGTAGATAAAAAGGTCATCAGAACATTATTCAATAAAAACAGGGAACTGTGTATTAAGATAGGAAATCTTTTAAAAGAGTTCACAGAGGAAGTGAAAGAAATGATGGATATTGCAGAAGAATTGCAGAAAAACATGATAGATCTTTTCTAATAAATAAAATTTAAAAACTGCAAATTTTTTTCTTATATCATCATTTAATCAGGGCTTAGTACTTCATTTCCCAGCCATTTGATCATAATTTTGTATCAGTATCCTGATACAGTTATCAGTATTTTGTAATTACCTTCAATGGTTCAATTTCAAAAATTTTAGTATTGGTCTTGGTTAGTACATGACAGTCTACCATATGGCTTTTGACCTTGACCTCAATTTCACTGTCTAGTGACCATGTTAAGTTTTTCTGATTGGATCAGTTTCTCAGTAAATATAAGTGATAGTCAATGGTATTTGGTATATAGGCTTGTCTTGGTTAGTACATGACAGTCTGCCAAATGGCTTTTGACCATGACTTCATTTTCACAGTCTTGTGACCATGTTAAATTTTGGTTTTTGAAAAATCCACCTTTCACTTATTTTGCTATTAGTGTTTTGTTCAGATTTTTTTTTTGCCACCATATCTCAGAACGTACATTTCATGATGATAATTAGAAAGTGGTTATGATAATTAGAAAGTGGTTACATCTTTAGTAGTAACCAACATTCGTAGCAGAATTAGGTCACTTTGATCTACATTTTTGGCATCAATGAATGTGGCTATATTTTGTAGTTTTACTGAAATGTATCTGAGCAGGTGAGACACCAGGTTCTGGGGAACCTTTACAAATTATTTTTGTTTAACGTGTTCTTTGTATTGAAAATACCAATAGAAAGCACTTGAGTCAGCATGCATGATTTGCCTTTTGCTTGTGGCATGTTCTTGTAAACAGTAACCACTGATGCTTCAGAATATTTATTATATTGGCAATCAGTCACTTGCAGAATAACTTACAGTACACATGAAAACGAGATAAAAGTAAACACCAACATGCCAATCAAAGCACCAAACATCCACCAATTAAAATCCAACATTGTAAAAACATGAAGTTAAGACATTCTTGATGGAAATGGATATAAATCCTACAGAATCTTAGACAACTTGCTTCTCTACCAAAGAAGGTTATGACAAGGTAGAAAGAAGAATATGATGTTTATAGTTGTCAAAATAACTCGTTTTAGTCATAAAAAATACCAAATTTACATTCTGACGAAATGTCTTGTCCAAATAACTAACAGTTTATGGGTTTATCAAAGGTTGTTATAGAATTTATATCCAAAGGAAACTAATAATCCACCAAAGCAGAAGTTTTCATGATCAAGATGCTCAACAGTAGTTTGCAAAATAATCTTTCTTGTCAATTCAACTGTGAGTGGATTGCAGGTTGGGTTTTAATTACTCTCAATGAGACATTTTCTGAGGTGTTTTTTGGTTTTCAATATATGTGATCTGCACTGATTAGGCATGAATTGCCAAAATATCCATTTAAAGAAGTTAAATTACTTTATTGGTATTTTGTGTTCACCTCGCCAAACAAAGTTGGGAACGGGATTTCGCGTTTGACCCGTTTGTCCGTTCATCCGTTACAGAGTTAAAATCCATGTATCTTTTGAATAACAAGTCATAGATGAATAAGCTGTTGCCCATTAATGCATCTTGGATAGCCGATGAGATTGATATATAAAATAGGCGGATGTGTCCTACATTTCATGCATGAGTGACTTAGGTTAAAGTTTTTGTAAGAGTCCAGATACTACAAGTTTTAGAGGAATGATATTTTATCTGTAGATGCGTCTTGTATAGTCAGCTCCAGTTAAGAATTAGGTCACTTTGACCTACATTTCATGCATGAGTGGCTCAGGTTAAAGTTTGCATGAAGGTTCATATCTCAGTTGTCATTGTACACCTTGAAATTGCCACGTGGTGCGGAACAATAAGAATCTATTTAATAGAATTCAATGTCAAAAACCATCTATGACCTCATAGAAAGTCATCATGATAAGCTCAAAACTGGCTATTTTACCTTTAATAGAGTATAATGCTGTTTAGATTTTTACCATATTATTTACCCTTAAATTCACTTCTAGGTAACAGGAAAAGAAGAAAAAAACACGAAAAGACTAAGAGAGAAAATAGAAAAAAGACAAAAATAATTACAAACACAGTCAATACCTCTCCTCGAACAAGACAACGCAAATGCCGTCAACAAATGACGCCTAGAACAAAACGAAAGAACAAAGAGCAGGACGCTATACATAAAAAAAGATGCCGTACAAACGAAACGCCAAGATCAAAAGAAAAAAGGCTACAACTAAGACGTACTGCTAAAGCCAAATCCTTGTTCCAAAAAAACCCAATTGAGAAATTGATTGCTGACTTTAAGGCTAAGATCAAAGAAGGGCCAACGTATGTTTGTGTAGTATGCCATAGACTGTTGTATAGAAAGAGTGTTAAAGGCTTTATCAAAGACAAATACAAAAATCTCAAACAGGAAAAGAAAGCCAAGTTATTCATGGATGATTATATGATTAAAAGCAATGATGGAAATCTGTGGATTTGTCATACATGTAATATGGCGTTGCACCAAAATCGAATTCCCGCTCAAGCTAATGTAAATGGACTCTCTGTTAACAAGATCCCAGAAGAGTTAAGCGACCTAAACCCTTTAGAAAGTCGAATGATCGCTCGAAGAATTCCATTTGTCAAGCTTCTTGCATTGCCTCGTGGAAGACAAAAAGCTATCAATGGACCTGTGGTGAACGTTCCAGCAAACATCGAAAAAATTTGTGACTTTTTACCACGCATACCAGGCAATGCAAATATTATTGGGCTAAAATTGAAACGTAGGTTAAAATACAAAGGTCATTACATGCATCAATTTATCAGACCCAACAAAATCAGCGAGGCTATTCAGTATCTGCACACACACAATAAGCTATACTCAGATGTGACATTAAATACAAACTGGGAAAAAGACTGGGCCGACGAAGATCGAGAAATGTGGGAGAGCTTGATACAAGCGAATATTAGTTTTGAGGAAAATGAATTAAGTATTGAAAGACAAGATGGCAATGATGTACAAGTCGCAAATGAAAATGATAACACATCATTGATATCTACACAAGACATTGAAAACGAAGACGCAGATGATCAAACAGAACTGGATCTGTCAAGTAAGCTACGAGGTCTTCCTATTGCTACATTATTGACACCAGAGAATTTCAATCCCGACACTGATATTACTTCAATCGCACCATCGGAAGACGAGAAACCACGATCCATACTTCTAGACGATGACTTTGAAGCTTTAGCTTTCCCAGCCTTATTCACCGGTGAAACTGGTACATTATCAACAAAACGTGAGGTTAAATTATCCGCTAGAAAGTACTTTAATCAAAGACTTTTAAATTTTGACGGTAGATTTGCAAAAGATATCGATTATCTCCTAGCTGCACAATATGCAACAGAACATAAGCAGGTTATTGATGACATTAGCATTATGTTAAGGCAGCGGAAAGGGACAGGGCATGGAAATGAAGTTATTAATGCTGGTAAACTTCGACAAGGCAACTGTATAGAAAACATGATAAAGGATGATAAGGCATATAGGTGTTTGAAAAATGTTCGTGGAAGCCCGTCGTATTGGTCACTGATACAACATGAAGCCATGAGTATGATCAGACAATTAGGCAAACCAACATGGTTTCTGACATTGAGTGCAGCGGACATGCAATGGCCAGAAGTCATCAGAAGCATAGCTTTCCAGTATAACATCAATTACACAGACGATGATGTCAAAGAAATGTCATGGGATACTAAATGCGAATGGTTAAGAAACAATCCGGTCACAGTAGCAAGAAACTTTCACCATCGCCTTGATATATTTTTCAAGGAATTCATTTTGTCGAAAAGTAATCCAATAGGAGAAATTGTTGATTACATAATACGAATAGAGTTTCAAGCTAGAGGATCTCCCCATGCACATACAATACTTTGGGCACGTGACGCCCCAAAAATGGGCATCCAGTCAGACGAAGAAGTAATAGAATATGTCGATAAATACTAAACTTGTAAGTTACCAGACGAACAGGACGACCCTGAATTAGCTAGTCTAGTCAGGCGATTACAAACACACGTTCATTCCGCTAGTTGTCGTAAAACTCATTCTCACTGTAGATTTCACTTTCCACACCCACCAAGTGTAGAGACTATCATAGCTAGAGAGGTCGAAAATGAAGAAGATATGAATGCAGCCAAATCCCTACTAGGGAAGGTTCATGACATTATTTCAGACAAAGAGATGGACAAAACATTGACAATAGAAATGCTGTGTGAAAGTGCAGACGTAAACATGGAACAATATTTCAAAGCTTTACACGTTTCAAACAGAGGTACAAATCTCGTTCTTAAAAGATCAGTGGAAGAGATAAACATCAATAATTACAACCCAGCAATTTTAAAAGCTTGGCAAGCCAATATGGACCTCAGTTATATAGTTGACGCGTACGCATGTGTTATGTATGTGGTATCGTACGTTTTAAAGCAAGAGAGAACCATGGGTGATCTGTTAAGAAGAGTAGCAAAAGAATATCAAGATTCAGATCTACAAGTACAACTTCGAAAGACAGGGGCAGCTTTCCTTAACAATCGAGAAGTCAGTGCCCAGGAGGCAGTTTATAGAATATTATCCATTCCTTTGAAACAAAGTAGCAGAAAAGTGGTATTTATTAACACAAACCCGAAACAAAATAGGGTGGTAATGTTGAAACCAACCTCGATGCTAGAAAATCTTGAGGACGAAGATGAAGATGTCGTACAAAAAAGCCTCATTGATAAATATGCTGCAAGACCTGATCATTTGGAACATCTCTCACTAGCCGAATTTGGTGCATGGTATACTTACAGCAACAAACAAGATAAAGATGACTGTAATGCTGATGAAAACGAAGAATGCGAAAGAACTAAAATAAAGCTAAAAGGAGGTCTAGGTACAATGTCAAAAAGGAAACGCGAAGCTGTAATACGATTTTCCTCCCTTAAAGGCTCTAAAAACGAAGACCTTAAATTAAGAGGCAAAATCATGCTTTATATCCCATGGAGGAGTGAGGAAAAAGATATAGATGGAATTGAAAGCTACACCGACTATGCCAATCAGATGAGCAGAATTATTGATGAAAAAGAAAAGTTGTTCACTAAAGTTGAAAGGGATTTTGACGATCACGTTCAACGCCTTGAAGAGGAAGGCGTTCCGAGCCATGTTTGGGATAATATTGCACCACATGCGTTGCAGAATGAAGGCGATGATGAAACTGAAGGCGCTGCATCAGAACGTTGTATGGTTTTGGAAGATATAGAGGCCAACGAAAATCTTGTAACTGGGAAAACTAAACCTAGTCCACTAGAAGCAAGAGTAATGTTTGAGAAAAACAGATCTGTGATGTCTTCAGACGAATACCGTGCAGCATTTCAGACACTTAATACAACTCAGAAAGAAGCAGTTTCATTCAATAGAAATTGGTGCGTTGAAGCAGTTGCTGCTATGAGAAGCGGAAAGTCACCTAAACCCTATCATATATTTCTTAGCGGACCAGGTGGTGTTGGAAAAAGCCATGTTATTAAGCTGGTTCACAATGATGTCACTAATATTTTCCGCCAATCAGGGCTACTGGAACCTTCTGAAATACCAGTTTTGGTCACTGGTCCTACAGGTACAAGTGCGTTTGCAATTGGAGGGTTGACTTTGCATGCAACGTTTCTTTTTTCTACGTATAAAAACCAATATCAACCTCTATCAAGCGACCGACTGAACACTCTTAGATGCAGCCTCGGAAAGTTGCAAGTCTTGATTATTGATGAAGTGTCTATGGTAGGATCTGAAATGCTTTACGCAATCCACAAACGATTGGAAGAAATAAAAGGGTTAAAGAACGACAACTCTCGATTCGGAAACATTAGTATCTTGGCTGTTGGCGACCTGCTGCAACTAAGACCAGTCAAGCAGGGAACAATTTTTAACTTACCTATGGATCCATATGCTAGACTTCATGGTTCTTTATGGACAGAGAACTTTAAATTAATAGAACTAACAGAAATCATGCGTCAAAAGGACGACCAACCATTTGCTGAACTATTGAATAAGGTTAGAAACAATGATTGCAGCGTAGCTGATATTTCGATTTTGAGAAACAGGTCTATTGAAATAGGAAGTAAGGAATATGAAGAACTAGACCTAAGCTCAGCACTGCATCTTTTTGCAACAAATAAATTAGTTGATAAACATAATGAAAACATGATAGCAAGATTGGGGGTACTGACACTTAAAATACCTGCTATTGACAGCACTAAAGATGAACAAAGCAGACAATTACTAGTTACTCTTCCAGACAAGCCATCAGATACCGGAGGATTGCGAGCAGTTGTTGAAATATGTGAAAGAGCAAAAGTAATGCTGACTTACAATGTAGATGTTTCTGACGGTCTAGTAAACGGAGAAAATGGACGAGTTAAAGGCATTGTCAAGGACAATGATCACGTTAAAGTCATACTTGTCGACTTCGATAATAAGTCTGTGGGTATCTCAGCAAGAGCTAACAGTCCGTACCAACTAGAATTCCCACAGTGTGTTCCAGTAACAAGAATTGAAGCGGTCTTTATGATAGGGCGACGAAAGAATGCTGAGGTCACAAGAAAACAATTTCCTCTAACACTTTCCTGGGCACAGACTATCCATAAGGTTCAAGGACAAACAGTGCCAAGGGTTGTGATTGATATGTCAGGTCGATTTACAGCTGGGCAAGCTTATGTGGCCTTCAGTCGAGTTACAAAATTGGATGGCCTCTATGTTACAAATTTTGACCCCAAAAAAATTAAAGCAGACGACACCGCTATTCAGGAGATGGAGAGGATGAGAAAACACAGTAAAATTGAGCCACCTATTTCAAACCTGTTATTAGAAAAGTCTAATATTCTGAGGATAGCACATCTCAATATATGTTCGGTATCTGGAAAATGGGAGTACCTTACAAAAGAAGACTTCCTTCATCACATGGACATAATTTGCTTAAGCGAAACCTGGTTGCAACCGTCAGTGCAACTTCCAGATAACTGTCTTCTTAAAGATGCAGTGACATACCGTAAGGACAGAAGTCAAGTTTCTGGATTAGAAACAGTAGGCAATGGTGGTGTTCTTACTATTGTCAAAAACCACTTACATTCGACAGAATTATCAATGAATTTTTCAAATTTAGAGGTTGTCACAACAGTTGTCAGATATGAATGTACAGTCATTAATGTTGTTTGTGTTTACAGAAAACCAGGAGGAATTTCAATGGAATCATTTATTGACTGTTTGAAAATGCTTCTACAAAAACTGGCAGATGGACCAACCATTTTGTTGGGGGATTTTAATTGCGATACCATTTCGAAGAAAAAGAACCATTTAGTTGAAAATCTGAAAAAGGAAGGCTTTGATCAAATAATAGATGGGCCTACAACCATAAGGGGCACATGCATCGATCACATTTATTGTAAAAACGTGCGTAGCGTTTGCCCAGAAATACATGACTGTTTTTATAGTGACCACAGAATTGTTGCAACTGGGATTGTTCTATAGATTAACTTTAAATGTAGTATTGTGAAATGTAGAAAACAATGGCATTTAACAATAAACAAGTATAAATGTTAGCCTAAATTTTCTTATGAAAACTAGAAGTTAAGTATTAAATGATGTACACGAGGCAAAATCTCGGATATCTAACAACATGATGGTAAATGCAAAGGAATGATGCTTTCATTATCGTTCTGCACCTTTAGGACGCCATGAGGTATTTAACGTGCATTTATTCCATATCCCTTTATTTCTTATCTAAATTTTTTCTTTTTGTAAAGCAACCGAGTATATTCTTATATCACATTCTCTATTCAGAATTTAATACAGGTGGGAGGGAGGAGACATTGTATTTGATCACCAAATACTTTACATCTAGTTTGCTATATTTTTAATAATTTCATATAGCTGCTATTTTTTACATTATGTATACATAATTGTTGTGTATAGAAATTGAAGTTATTTAAGTTGAAAATAACATGCCAATTTTCAAATCGGCCCTTGAATCAAACATTTACCCATATCGTACCTCAGGCGGAGCCTTCGGTCCGATATGCAAAAATACCATGTAATCTATAATTCTCATACTTACTACTTAATATGATTGTTTTAGCATTTGGGAAAAAGACCAGAAGTGACCCATATTTTTACACCTTAAACTGTAAACCAACATTCAAACTCTATTCAAACGCACCCGGATTGATATGGCATTCAGACCCAGTGTGTCACGGGGGGGGGGGGGGGGGGGGGACAGGCTAATATGTCCATATCAGACCGGATGCGTTCGGAGAAGATACTTTTAAAGTCTATTTTAGATTAATACAAAACATAATCTATAACGGACCAGGTATCATCCCGCGACCAATATCAATATCGATATGGGAGTCTCGAGATGATACCCGGTTCGATATTGGTTAGTTAATGTAATAACTTGATAATTACATATTACACGTTCAAAGGGCAACCAATAAAATTGTGTTCAATCAAATCAAAGCACTGTAGTACTGTTTCAAAGGATTAGGAAAACATATTTTAACAAATTGAACGTTCGCTTTAGGTTTGAGGTTCAGTAGGTAGTATGAGAAATAAATGCTTTAGGTTTGAGGTTCAGTAGGTAGTATGAGAAATAAATGCCATCATTTTATCTTATCAATATTTTTATAGAATACCAAAGCTGTGATTCGTCAAGATGTCCATGAGAACCTGTCCAAGCCAGATTGTCAAGGTCTTGCTGGGCGTATTAATATTGGCATAATCATGGTTTAGTCCCACCTGAGATTGAACTTTTTAAAGTATCAAAAATGTCATCCTTTTCAGAATAAATTTTACGAAATATAAAAGAAATAAACTTCTTATAAAAATACAGTCACGGTCATTCAAATTGTCTTAAGGGTATTTTATAATATCAGTGTACTATATCTAATCAATGTTTAGTCCCACCCTTATGGGAATTTCGGTTGTTAAGCATGGAGGGTGGGATTAAACCTTGATTATATATATAGTCACAAACAATTTAAAATGTGTATTTTATAATGTCAGTGTACAATATCCAAATAAATCAAGATTTAGTTCCACCCTTACGGAAATTTAGCTTGTTTAGCATGGAGGGTGGGACAAAACCTTCATTAGATATATAGTCACGACCATTAAACTGTCTTTTAAACGCGTATTTTATCATTTCAGTGTATTATATCTAATCAAGGTTTAGTCCCACCCTTATGGGAATTTCGCTTGTTAAGCATGGAGGGTGGGACTAAACCTTGATCAGATAAAGCCCACTTATATAAAAACAAATATGTATATAAAATGAAATTTTATTTTTAATAATAGTAATTATTAATTTATTGAACATTCTTTCAGAAAACGCTCTGAAAAAGGTTTTCTTTTGGGGCAATGCCTATCACAAAAAGGGGCTTGGAATTAATGTTTTGGGGTAACATGCAAAAGAGATATTAAACTGGTTATTTATTGTTGTGACCTTGACCTTTTGATAAGTTTCAAAACAGATCAAAGTGGATCATGAAATGTGATGAGTAAAAAGGTCAAGATCACATACATAATTAACCGGTTGAACATCAAAGTAATTATGATACCTTGAAAAATGACATTTCCTTCTACTAAAAGGTAGACGGAATAAATCTTGATAGATTTTACATTTTTTTTCACAACGGACTAATAGCATTTGGTTGATTCGTTTGTTGTTTTCAACACAGCTTAAAGAGAACGGAAAATCTTTTTAATATTTAAGGCAGAAAAATTGGTAATTTGTTGTCAATTAAGATCAAATAAACAAAAAACTTCTTTCTCATGGTGTGGCCTTAAACTTTGATGAGTTAAAGGTCAAGGTCGATTAATAACGTAAGAGGTAAGATCAGTGTTTAACCAAGGACAAACGTTATGTGTGATTAGTAAATGGTCAAGGTAACAAAATCTCTCTCTCTCGTAAAATAATGTGAGAGACTCCTGCCTCCTAACTTCTCTTTCTCACGAACGTCGGTGGTTGATATTATGGCAGACCATAAACTCCCGAATGTTTTGAAATATTAATTGGGTTCATATATATTTTTTTTCTTTTTATGGTTTCCTCGGCAATTGTTTAAACACCAAACACAACAATTAACCTCTAAACTTACCCAACGCAAAGATTAATGGTACATTTTAAAATGTTTTTGTGATCATGAAAACTGCTCACTTTTCGTAAACAAAAATGACAAGTGACAGACACAACATAATTGCCAACATAAGGAGAGAAATTCAGCTCATTAGAGATAGCGAAGATATGGCCTAAAGGGATGAGTTCTTTTCTAGAAAGAAAACCTTAACCACTCAGAGCGGAAACGAGTAGCTGTTTTTGTGTTTGTAAATGGGCTGCCAAGACGACTGTTTTTTCAGTGGGTGATGTTAATAGGAATGTGTGAAAACACTGGAGCTGTCAGGCATTTCCGCGATTTATTTATTCTTTTTAACAGGCACAACAGTAGGTTATTTGCCTGGAATGTACACTGGCAAATTTACCAACGCATCGATGGATCTGAAAAAAATAATAGAGTAGAAAGGTTTGTAGTATCCTTGTATTATTCCAGAAACATATTCTATACATTTAAATTGATAACAGATTTGCTTAGAAATTGTTAATTATGTCAATCTCAATAACCATACAATACTTTTCAACATACATGTGTGATTAAGTTACAATTACTGTGCAAATGGTAACTATAAACCAATAAATATTATAACTAGATCTATAGATATATTTTGTACACATCCTTAAATTGTGGTAATATTGAATATATGTAGTGTTTAATTATTTTAGTCTTTGATATGCAAACTTTTTTTTCTGAATGTAGTAGTATTAAATGGATATAATATATTAATTCCCATAGTGGTACAATTTTTTAATGTTAAAAAAAAATAAAAGACAGAACGCCGTAAAATTACAATTGATTGAAAAAATAAAGGAAAAGGGAAAAAGGGGGGGGGGGGGGGTGGGTGGGTTTTAGATTACATATTCAAATCAATTCGAACTGACATTCTAAAAATAAATCTGATTTGCAACTCAGTATATAAATATCCTTTGTTTTGAATAAACCAAATTTGAAAATGGCAGAGGAAAACAGAGGAAAAGGAAAGTTCAGAGCGCTGGCAATTTTAGATTTAGGAAAACGGGAGATGATGTTGATATCACTGATTTCACTAACCCGTGGACTTTTTATGGGCTATTGAGCCAAGAAGATTACATTGTAAATAGATGGCTGAGGAAGGAGCGTCTCATTCTTTATGAGTTTAAATGTTCAAAATATACAGGTGATTGTAGAATTGCAGAGAGAAAAGACAAGCAAGGAAGCCAGTTTTAGGTGCCTAAAAACAAAAACCACGAGTTTTCGATTTATACTTTTTCTTATTTCTTCAAATGCCATGCAGACTGTCGAGACCATCTTCAGTTAAGAGGACATCTAGGGAGGAATTATCTCCGCTTGTGTGCAGTTAGTTCGGGAATAGCATAATATGGAAATGGTAAATGGTTTAGCTCTACACTTGTTAACTTAATGGGCTAGATTGATGCATTTATGTCGTGATTGTGCAGCTTACAAGCATTTTGAAATGCTCTACAAAGTATTTGAAGATCGTCACTACAAATTATACGCATTTCAGGTCGGCAATATAAGATATGAATATGTCGATGGAACAACGCGTTACTATGTACATAAAACAGAACGGTAAATAAAATGGTCAGTTCAATATCACTGTACTTGAAAGTTTCTTATACCGAAAATTAAAAAAAAATTGCTGTCGTTTATCCGTAGATTCGTGTTAAGTTGTTTCTGTTGCAGACATGAAATGAGGTGATATTATTAAAAGCTATAATAATAACTATAATATTTAAATGACAACTATATTTTCTTGCAGCTATACAACCATGACCTAATGCCATATGATATGTTGAATAATGGATTATGTCTCAAATAATCTCAGGTAGAAAAATTGATTATTGAAAGTCCATTGAAGTTTTAACTGGTAATTTTTCTCAAACTGTAAAATAATACATGTATTTTTAACTATTATTCTGACATAGATTACGGAATTCTTACATCTACTACTACTACTACGATTATTACTATTAATTGTTTGTATGTAGATGGTAAAGCCGTATATTAAATATTGTACAACGTTCCAACACATGCCATATGCAAATATAATACCTGAAAGAACCTCAAATACCGCAACAACACAAATTCACCATTCTTACAAACATTTTGCCATCAATATTTAAACAAAATTTCAAATTTGCCTGCTTTTTCATTTGTCGAAGTTTCCATAATAGACCTATCAAACTGAATCTTAATGGGTTAATTTTAGACTTATTTTATATTTATTTTCGTCATAGGTTTTCATTGCGTTTTTCTATTTGTAGATTATATGAGTTCCAGTTCCAAAAGACGCCATTGACATTACTGTTTATTACTCTGTAAACAAACTTTGTGCTGCAATAAAGCTTAGTGTGGATCTCATCCCTGATTATGTATCGTGTTATTGTAACCCACTTCCTTTGGATAGAAAGCATAATCCCACTATATGATATCATGGGAACAAACCATGACCTATAGTGTCCTATTTCAATCCACTATGTGATATCATGGGAACCAACAATGACCTATAGTGTCCTACTTCAATCCCACTATATGATATCATGGGAACAAACCATGACCTATAGTGTCCTATTTCAATCCACTATGTGATATCATGGGAACCAACAATGACCTATATTGTCCTACTTCAATCCCACTATATGATATCAGTGGAACAAACCATGACCTATAGTGATTGATTGATTATTGTTTTACGCCATCTGGGCCTTATCACGGCTAGAACTAATTAAATTAAGTATGATTAAAACAAAAACTATCTAAAACGAATGAACTATTTACAAATAATATTTAAGGTGAAAATAAAACAATAAAACAATACAAGACAAACACTCAAAATCAAAAATCAAAATCACAGACGAAATTTTGAAAATATCACAGATACGCTATTAAATAAATTAACATCATTCAAAAAATATTAACAAATTTAAAATTATTGGATTCTATTCAAGAATGTCAGACTATATTCTCAAATAAAGTCCAACGTCTTTCAAATACTGTAAAATACGGTTGCCAGCAACCTTTGTAAACAAGTCTTTCATATTGTTGATTAATACTATGTCGACATTGACATGGAATAAAAGAATGAGTCGTCCTGGTGTGGCCATACAGACATCTAGTTAAAACAACTTGGTCTCTTCGGATTTTGCCGAAGAAATAAATATTCTTGTCAACAGTTGGCTCTATAGAATGTAATTTATTGTCTGTAAGTAGATACCGCTGGGACTGCCACAGACGTAAAACATATTTGAATATTAAAGGTTTAAAATCAGAATAAGCATCCTTCGCTATTCTATCTACGACTGTGTTTGCCTTAATACCAAAATTCAATAATATGGGCAATTGAAGGGTTTTTTTTTATTTCTTACGTTCTATAGCCAATATACACGAAAGTGAATCTGAACAAATAAGGAATTTCAGTTTATCACACGTTCGGACAAAGTTTAAATCAAGAATGATGGCTCTAGCTTCTGCAGTAAATATTTAGTTGGAAGATCGAAGACGGAGATTTGCTGCCTGCTGCCCATGCTTTGTCCGCATCCTTGGATCCATCAGTATAGAGTCATGAAATGCAAAACTTGATTTTATTTCAGCAAAATGTTGCTCAATTATAATTGGTTTCGCTGGAACATGGCCAATTGTTTGGCCACCAACATCTATAGCAAACATCATTTCACCAGTTTTGGTCTCGCTGGAACATGGCCAATTGTTCGGCCACCAAAATCTACAGCAACATCTATAGCAAACATCATTTCACCAGTTTTGGTCTCGCTGGAACATGGCCAATTGTTCGGCCACCAAAATCTACAGCAAACATCATTTCACCAGTTCTGCTGACAATACATATGGTTCCTACAGGTGGTCTCACTTAACATGCATGATAACATTTGAGAACTGAATGAATGTTGATTTTAGTCATTGAAAACATGTTTTCACCTCTAAAAGTAATAGACTTACGACACGTCAAAATAACCGATTTCCGATTTTTATAGACTCGGTGAAAACAACGATTTTAAGGTTCTCATCAAAAACGTCGTTTTTAAAGCAAATACTTACCTTTAATGTTTACCAAGTGTTAAATAGCATTCCTTCATCATTATTTACAAGTATGTATTAAAATAGGTCATAATTTATTGACATATACACTAATTCATGTCGATGTCTTTGAAAACATCGATCTCTTGGGTAATACCGATCGTTGAAAACACCGAGCCGTCCCGACTGGTTGTGGACCATATTTTTGTAGTGCCAATGACTTCTTTATAAAGTCACAAACATGTGGTAAAAGTTCTAACTTAGAGATTAATATTTATTTGATATGTTCCAATTAATTGTTAATGTCAATATTTGGACTTAATTGAAGTTTTGATTATTAACGAGTGACGTTCCATTATAAAAGTATTTGTTCTTAAATTTAGTTACTTTCAGTAAATTATGTTAAGAATAAATAAAATGCTCCGCTGGGCGCAGCTTGATACGACCGCAGAGGTCGAACCCTGAACAGTTGGGGCAAATATGGACACAACATTCAAGCTTGATACAGCACTGAATTTGGATTGTGAATAAATATTTGACACAGCATAGGTTTCTGACACAGAATTAATGTGGTCTAAGAACTTAAAAATTTTTAATTTACCTATTCAAACCATATCAGTATTATTTGCTTTTATATATAAATCAGAAATAACCAATTTAAAATGGAAAATTTTAAAGAAGTTTAATTTTGGACCCTTTGGACCTTAATGTAGACCAATTTGAAAACGGGACCAAAAATTAAGAATCTAAATACACGGTTAGATTCGGCATATCAAAGAACCCAATAGTTCAATTTTTGATGATTCAATTTTTGATGAAATCAAATAAAGTTCAATTTTGGACCCTTTAAACCTCAATGTGGACCAATTTAATAACCGGGCCCAAATATCAATTTCTTGCTATTGCGCAATACTGTGCAATTGAAGATTTCTTGCTATTGCGCAATACTGTCCAATTGAAAATTTCTTGCTATTGCACAATACTTATTATAATAATTTACACATCCTGTTTGGTGTGTATCTCTTGCCTTATCATTATTATTTGCTTTTATATATAAATCAGAAATTTAATAATAAAGTTTTTGGCAAATTTCCAATATACATAATTTAAAAGCAGTTTAGGTGAGATAAACAAAAAAGCTTCATCACCAACATTTTATATTGGCAAATTTCCAATGAAGTTCATTAAACTAAAGTTACTGGCAAATTTCCAATGGAATTTATTAATAATAAAGTTTTTGGCAAATTTCCAATATAAATAATTTAAAAGCAGTTTAGGTGAGATATTCAAACGAGTTTCAATTACCAACCTTACACTGCCTTTTAAATTATGTTTTGTACTTAAGTAATTGTCCATTAACCTGGAAACCCTTCCCCCCCTTTGGTTAGATTCAGCATATCAAAGAACCCCAAGAATTCAATTTTTGATGAAATCAAATAAAGTTTAATTTTGGACCCTCTAAACCTCAATGTGGACCAATTTGATAACCGGGCCCAAATATCAAAAATCTAAATACATGGTTAGATTCAGCATATCGAAGAACCCCATATATTCAAATTTTGTTGAAATCAAACAAAGTTTAATTTTGGAATCCCGATTTGGACCAACTTGAAAACTGGGCCCATAATACAAAAAAACTAAGTACATGTTTAGATTAAGCATATCAAAGAACCCCAAGAATTCCAATTTTTGTTAAAATCAAACAAAGTTTAATTTTGGACCCTTTTGGCCCCTAATTCCTAAACTGTTAGGACCAAAACTCCCAAAATCAATCCCAACCTTCCTGTTGTGGTCATAAACCTTGTTTTCAAATTTCATAGATTTCTATTTACTTATACTAAAGTTATAGTGCAAAAACCAAGACAAATGCTTTTTAGCCCCTAATTCCTAAACTGTTGGGACCAAAACTCCCAAAAACAATCCCAACCTTCCTTTTGTGGTCGTAAACCTTGTGTTAAAATTTCATAGATTTCTATTTACTTAAACTAGAGTTATTGTCCGAAAACCAAGAAAAATGCTTATTGGGCCCCTTTTTGGCCCCTAATTCTTAAACTATTGAGACCAAAACTCCCAAAATCAATCTCAACCTTCCTTTTGTGGTCATAAACCTTGTGTTGAAATTTCTTAGATTTCTATTTACTTATACTAAAGTTACAGTGCAAAAACCAAGACAAATGCTTTTTAGCCCCTAATTCCTAAACTGTTGGGACCAAAACTCCCAAAAACAATCCCAACCTTCCTTTTGTGGTCGTAAACCTTGTGTTAAAATTTCATAGATTTCTATTTACTTAAACTAGAGTTATTGTCCGAAAACCAAGAAAAATGCTTATTGGGCCCCTTTTTGGCCCCTAATTCTTAAACTATTGAGACCAAAACTCCCAAAATCAATCTCAACCTTCCTTTTGTGGTCATAAACCTTGTGTTGAAATTTCTTAGATTTCTATTAACTTATACTAAAGTTATAGTGCGAAAACCAAATGTCTTCGGACGACGACGTCATACCAATATACGACTTTGCGGTCGTATAAAAACCGATCAATATCATCAGATGAGATGTTGAAATTAATAATTTGATGAATCCTGCAGCACTGACGGTCAGCTATGCCAGTTATTGATACATAGTCATCAGAAAAGTAGTCTGATGTAGATATTTTTGTTATTTACAATTTTTTCTGTTTTTCATAGAATATATCACATCTTGAAATATCCATGGTAATCTCAGCGGCAAAACTTCAGCTTTATCAACTGATGTGTAATAAACAATGAAAACTTTGAGCAGAATAATTACATTAATTTTAAGTACAATGATTTTTTATTGGTCTTCTGGGGTTAGCCCCAATGTTACTATTCCCACCCCTTTCTAAGGCACTCAAAATAATAGTTCTTGCAGACAAAATCGGCGTAATTGTTTAAAACTTTTTAAAGTTCCTTTGATGACAACTGATCAACATTTTAAAAATCTTGATCTCCCTCGTTCCATAAATTGTCACCTTGATCATTACACTCAGAATTTTGTTCCGAGGAACTGATCACTTCTATGGTTTTGAATAAAAAAAAGTGTAATTGATAACTAGTGATCTTTTTCATAATTATTTTTAGCTACGATCAAAAACTATTATTTTTTCATTTCTATTTTTAAATTTTTGGATTAATCAGAGAGTGGTACTCTGTTAGAAAACCGTAGATAATGTTACGATCATCTATTTCATTAAAGTTAATATCACATGTTGAGAAATTATAGATAAAGAATACTTTTACTATCAGACAGTTGGAATTGTAATTAAAGCTTGTGAGAGGCTTGACCACAAATATTTATGTATCCGGTATCTGTTTACTTTAACCATGTGTCAGAATTTTCCCACCGTTGTATTCTTGCACTATTCAAGTCAACATCAATAAAATCTAGTCTGTACAAAGTCTGGATTATTTATGTTCCTTATGGAACCACAGTTGTCCCATAAGTTACAACCCAAATGTGCCACGCAATATCTAGATATGTTTATTTACATCAATAGATGATTCTAATACAACAGTTTGAAATAACCTTAAAAGGCATGTATTATTATTGAATTTTTCACTCTCAAAACCATTTTATTGTGTCGTTTTGTAGTTATCTCCCTTTTCCCATTATCATGATATGTATGGATTGTTCGTCTTTTTGATAACGCTCATTGTTATTATAAAAAGCTTCATATGAGTCTTCATTCTTGTAATGTGTGTGTGTGTGTGTGTCATGTTTTTTTTATATATTTAATCATGTTTTGATCCCTCATGATAGCATGTTTTTGCCTATCTATAATTGTCAACATTCATTGACCCCTTATGGAAGTTTTGGGTAGTTATGAACTTTCGTTATGTACCCTCATTGAGTAGTCATATTTTAGTCCACCTCAAAAAATCAGGGCCTTGTACATCATCTCTATATTGAAAAATTCTAGATTCTCATCTAAGGTTCCCTAAATCGGAGGTTCACTTACATTGGTCCCTCATGTTGGGTTCCTTTACTCATTGAAGGGTTTTGTATTACTTACTCCATGTTAAAATTCTGATCCCTCATGTATGTTCCCTATATCTGACGGACTTCTATATTATCTCTATCTCTATGATCAATAATTTTGGTCCCTCATGTAGGTCTCCACTATCCCTACTGTAGTTGTAGAAGGAATCCCATGTTGAAAGAGTTACGTTCGCGGCAGACCTGCGGTAACGTTCGCGGCAGACCTGCGGTAAACTCATTTACATAGATTTGCATACCTTCTTATAAGGAAAATCTTGTGTTTGCAGCAGACTTAATTTGCATGGTAAAATGTTCGCGGCTAGTTTGCAGCAAACATGTTTGCGGTAGGTCTGCAGCAATGTTCGCCGCAAGTTTGCAGGAAACATTCCAGATATGGCACATGTGTTGTTTGCAGCAGCACAGCAGCAAACCTAATTTGCATGGTAAAATGTTTGCCGCAGGCCTGTGGCATATTTGCAGCAAGTATGCCGCAACCTCTTTACTTTTATGGAAAATGTTTGCAGCAAGCTAGCAGCAAATACGCTGCAAGCTTGCGGCAAATAGTTGCAGGAAGCTCTTTTTTCCTGTAAGGGATAGGGTGGATAAATGTTATATAAAGGTGGAAGTTTGTTTAGTTTATGTAGAGATCTCCTTTCCATAAGTATAAATGAATTTATCTCATGTTTATATCAGATATTTCCTCTCTCGTTTACATGTGGCTTTTGACCCTTCCAAACCGGAAGTTAATTTAGAGTTAGAATCGTGATACGGGAAATGAATGCTGTGCTTCATCATCGGCCACGCCAACAGCATATTAGTCAATATTAGTGAATACTATTTGCAAATTTTGAACCGTCAAAATATGTGTAAATTTCCCGGGTGTGAATCACACCCGGCTTGTTCCATTTAGAGTTATTGGACCGCATTGTAGCTCCGACGAGTCAAAACATGTCACTGGAGCTACATTATTGTAGCTATAATTCAGGGTGATCTTTAAATATTTATATTTATTTCGACCTGTTCAGTTGTCACCATAACTTGAGAATGAGTGTAAAGATGATAAAATAATTTTTAGCCAAGAGAAAAATCAAGTATCTATAAATATCGAAAACAGACAGAAATAAAATAAAAATGTACCTGCGAAAATAAATCCCTCTCAATTTAAAAACTAACGCTGCATAACTAAATAATAAAATATATACAAAGTACGGCAAGTTTTCCACATCAAACTTCTTAACACGTACTATATGCATGATGTGTATAGATTACATTATGTAAGTTGCTAGTACACATGTGTTTAAAAATAACAAGGGTTTTCCAAACTAATCAACCTAATCATCGATGATTCAAACATGTAAACAAAGTTTTGTCTGTTAAATAAACAAATATAAATTCAAAACTTGTAATACAAACAATTAAATCGTCTTTTTACTTCTGCGATCAGTAAATATTTTCTGATGCATGTCATTTACATATTTTTGACATTTCTCATATAAATCTTGGTACTCTACCCAAGAATTATTCGTGGAGTCAAAATCCAACCACTTCACTCGGTAATACCATTTACCATTAAATTTTTTTCTACCTCATACAATTTTTCAGAACTATTATCATTCTGAGGGTCATCATTTTGAGACACATTATCCACACCCTGAAGTATTTCAGTATTATCAACCAAATTATGGGGAATTTCTTCATCTGCAAATATAGCGGGCTCTGTGGCATCAACATTTGGGGGCTCAGAGTCCTGCAGCCTATCAAGCCACAAAAATCCATGCTTCAAACGGTTGACATGAACACGGTTCTTTACTAGTTTTCCATCTGATTTACGGCGGATTTTAACATGAATGTCTGCCAGTTTTTGTGTAATATAGTACCGTCCAATCCACGGTCGCATGAATTTTCGATGCTTTCCTGGAGTTACAACTGGCAGATATATGTACACAATATCGCCGACGGTAAACTGGTTCATTTGTCTTTATGTTTGCTTTTGTTACCATTTGTTGTTTTCGTTCTTGAGAATTTCCACGGCTACTTCTCCTGATTTGTCTAGATTTTCCAATAAGACTTCACTTCCGGTGACTTCCGGTGTGAACATCGAAAATTTTTACTGATGAAAATATTAAGTTTTCTATGAATTTTTTGTGATTAACAGGGATTACAGCAACATAAAACATGAACTTTACTTAAGACAAACAATTTATTAACTGTATAAATTGAAAACAAACAACAGAATAGACACATTTTATCATCGCAGCCACTAAACAAAACCACGTGTGTGACATGAGTTCCCCTTCAAATCACTGCCAAAATTACCAGCTAAAGACATTGTAATATCTGACAGCTGGGATACCATTTCATTCGAAAAATATGACATCCCATCAATACCAAACTGCCCAAATGGCAAAGGAGAATATGCTGAAATAGAATCAATCAATCGAAATCTTTTTGAACCTGCTGCACGCATGGTTGGTTTTAGAATTGAGTCGAAAGAACGTCTAATCCAATGGATCAAAGCAACTGCATATCGTTATCATGAACAAATGGGAGAATCACCTGATTTTATGTGTGAATGGAAGGATCGACTAAGGGATGGAAGTGACACTATCATTGATGAAATTTTAATTCAACTTTACAATGCCAGAAAGACAGTTAAATACCTAACTATACATATTTATTTGACCACCTTTTTATACACAGTTCAAGGAACACACTATCTTACTTGGGCAGACAAGGAGTTTAGCTTTCTAAAAACCATTGTAGACTTTCAGTTACCTGACTGTACTTTATTAAATAATGACAGAAAAGCTGAATCAAGCGACCCTCTTAATATGACTCACAATGTGTCAAACTATGAAGATTTTCTTTCAACTTTAGAAGATAAATCACTTACAAACCCTAAACAAGTACAATTCTCTACTCCTAGACTACTTGTAGCAAAAAACAACCCACCGCTAGACTCACTACAGAATATACATGAATCAATCCAAACTATAGAAACCAAAGTTTGTGATATAAACAGAAAAGTCGACAACATAGAAACCAATGACTGTGTTAGAGAATTGGAGAAACGTGCGTCAAAACTTGAAAGCAACAAAGAAATCCAACTCAACCTCTTAACAAAGTTTAACAAAATAGAAGATGTCACATGCAGCTGGAATGATAAAATGAAGTCGTTAGATGAAACAACAAAGAATCTAGAACTCTTACTTTTAACTAGAATTAACTATGAAACTAAACTAAAAGACCTTCTTAATGAAAAGGAGACAATCGAAGGTCAAGCTAAAGCCCTCCATCAGGAAAATTTTGAACTACAAAAAGAAATAGCTCGACTAAAAAGCGAGAAGACAGGATTAGAACAAGCTAAAAACAATATCACAATTGAAAACTTTCAAATTCAACAAGATAATGAATCTTTAAGAAAGAAAATTTCTATGTTGAAACACGAATCATACTCTTCAGCTGTGAAAACCAATCCGCCAACTCAACAAGAGAAAACAGATAAGCCTAAGGTATAGCCTGTATCAGAATCGCCGAAGCCCAAGGTACTGTCTACATCAGAATCGCCACATGACCAAATTACACGGATAAAAGAACCACATATACATGTAGGAAATTCAGAAGAAACCGTGTTTAACGTTCCGATTTCAAACAGATTTGAAGTGCTCAGTGAAAAAGCTCGACCCAAATTGAAAAGTCATGAAATAATAGAAATAGTGATGGATTCGCATGGAAACTGGATCGATTCAAAGAGAGTTTACCCATCAAGAGATGTAAATGTCACAGTTCTTGGACCGAGCAAGAAAAACATAGATGGTGCGAAAGAATTTATTGAGAATCATGAGACCACTTAACATTTATTTGTAGGTGTAGGAAACAATGATATTTCAAGCAAACCTATCAATGAATGTATTGAAAGTATGATTAGCCTACTTAGTGATTTGTCAAAATTGAAAAACTGTAATATCCATATTTTTCAATGCTTTGAGAGAATTGGTCAAGTTGAATTTAACAAAAATGTTAAAAAAATGAATACATCTATAAGAGAATTTTGTAGAAACTCTGAGAATTTAAAATTTTTGGCAAATACTTCTCTGATGAACAGTAAAGCTACCTTTCTATATCACAGGGATGGTGTTCATTTTAGCAAAATTGGCACTGCACATCTGGTAAAAATGATCAAAGCCGTGCTGTCTTCTGCATTGGGTCCAGATATGAATAAATTTTTCACAAAACAAAATCCGCTATAATAACAATCCATACAGGAAACAACAACATGGTTCTCAAACTCCAAAATATCACAACCAACAATCCCATTATCAAAAACAGTATAATAAACTAAATTACCAACAAAATAACGGGTATAGGAGACAAACTGATGGATATGGGAGACAAAATGAGCAACACGGGCATCAGAGACAACAAGAAATTAACAATGTACTTCACCACCTGATGTACCTTTTGAACTAACATTTTTGCACATACAATCTTTTGCATTTGTACAAGCAACAATCAAGTTTATGAAAACCTTAATTAACTATGATTATACTAAGTTTGATATATATATATATTTTTTTTTCACTACATGTAACTTTATTATGTAGAATTAGTCATAATGTGTTATATGTATCCCTAGTTATCACATGTGTTCATGTTTACTTTTGATAATGATTAATGTAGGATTTTGGAATATCCATGGTTTTTCTAACCATAAAGCTGATGATGATCTTTTATGCAACTTAAGTTGTAAATATGATATTATGGGTCTATCAGAAACAATGCTAAGTGAAAATCCCAAGAGTCTTCCAGGTTACTCTTCTCCGTTTATAGTGGAATCAATAAAACAAAAAAAGAGAGGACGCAAATCTGGCGGCTTATTAATATATGTAAAACCAAAATTAAGAAAATATATATCTGAGGTTAAACGTAGTAAAATCTCAATATGGCTCAAATTAGAAGGGCAGAAAACAGGCCTCAGGAAGAACCTTTTTATATGTTTTTGCTATATACCCCCTTACAAAAATAAAGATTTATCACAACTAAATTTTTCAAATTTGGAAAGCGAAATTAATCTCTTTAAAGTAAAAGGTAACATTCTTCTGTGCGGAGACCTAAATGCTCGTACAGGGGGGTTGTTAGATTATATAATTTCAGATAACATAAATGATAACTTTACTGATGTGCCATTGCCTAGAAACTACACACCAGACATAGCAACTCCAAGAAATCATATGGACACAAAAAACAACCTACACGGTACCCTTTTAACTGAATTGTGTAAAAACAACAATATGAGAATATTAAATGGAAGACACCTTGGAGACTCTATGGGTTTTTACACATTTTTTAATTCCAATGGACTGAGTACCATTGATTATATGTTAACATCTACTGATTTAATACATGATGTACAATATTTTAATGTTTCACCACCAAATGAGTTATCTGATCATTGTATTATAAGTGCTGGTATAAAAATCACCAGATAAATGTGTCATCTAATCAAAATTAGTGTAATTCCCTACCAGGGAAGTATTTGTGGACTGAAGAGAACAAAGAGAAATATATTTTGGCACTGTTAGATGAAGAATCTGTCAATAAAATAACTGAAATAAACAACTTACTAGATAATCCAACAAATGACATCAATTTGATTTCTGATAAGTTAAAAAATATTTACATCAGTGCAGCAGATAAGTCTCTTATTCTTAAAACTATCAGAAAGAAAAATAAAAATAGAAGACCTTCTAAAATGCTACCAAAAAAGAAATGGATGACCACAGACTGTCTATCAATAAAGAAGGAAGTAATGTCACTTTCAAAAAAGCTGTCTAAAAACGCAAACAACTGTTCCCTTAGACAAACTTTTTCCAACTGTAGAAGTAGATATAACAAAATGCGAAAAAGTTTAAGAGCTAATCATTTTCATCTCTTGACAGAAAAAATAAATTCTCTAAACCCAAATGTTTCAAAAGAGTTTTGGAATTCAATTAATAATCTCAATTCAAAAGATAATTCATCAACACCAGTTGAATTATCAGAATTTGTATCTCATTATGAACAGCTTTTCCAGATAAAAGGAAAAATTTGATAAATTAATGATTTCCCTTTTACTTGTAATGAAGTGAAAAAGAGTATTTTAGAACTAAAATCTAATAAAAGAGAAGGTTTAGATTTAATTCTGAATGAATTTATAAAAAGTGGAGCAAATTTTATGCTTCAAACACTTGTAAAATTTTTTAACAGAATTCTAACTGATGGAAATTTCCCCACAGAGTGGAATCTCTCATTGATCTCTTCAATTCACAAATCTGGTGACCCTACAGACTGTAATAATTATAGAGGTATTGCAATCTGCAGCTCAATTGGTAAACTTTTTACCCGCCTGCTTCAAAAGAGACTGAATAACTTCCTTGAATCAAGTAACTTATTAAGCCCAAATCAAGCTGGTTTTAGAAAGAACTCAAGAACAACAGATCAGATTTTTGTTTTAAAAACAATTGTCAATAAATATACTGCTAAAAATAATGACAAACTGTATACATGTTTTGTAGATTTGACAAACTGTATACATGTTTTGTAGATTTTAAAAAAGCTTTCGACAGCATATGGAGACAGGGTTTACTTTTCAAAATACTTCAAAAGGGTATTGGAGGAAAATTTTATAACATAATAAAACATATATATTCTTCCACTAAATATGCATGTAAAAATCAAGTAGAGTATAGTCACCCATTTATAGCAAACAAGGGTGTAAAGCAAGGGGACAATTTAAGTCCCACTCTGTTTAATATCTTTATAGATGATATAAAATCCTATTTTAATGATATTTGTGAACCTGTTGCTCTGAACAACTGTGATATAAATCATTTACTATATGCGGATGATTTGGTATTGATCTCAAAATCCCCAAAAGGTCTCCAGTGCTGTCTTGAGGCACTAAAACGTTTCTGTAACGACTGGAAACTTGAAATTAATTCCAATAAAACCAAAGTTGTGGTATTCTCCAAAAGAGAAATTGACCCTACAACAATGGGTTTTTACTTTAATAACGAAGAATTAGATATAGTAAAAGAATATAAATACCTTGGGGTCATTATGAAAAAGAATGGCTCCTTAAAATCAGCTGGTGAACATTTATCTAACAGGGCACGCAAAGCTTTTTATGCTCTAAAATGTAAACTTACTCAAAGTGATCACTTTTCTTAAAAAATTTGGTTAAAACTTTATGATAATATAATCTCACCAATTATTACTTATGGATCTGAAGTATGGATAAGTGACTTCCATACAAATTTAGAAAACCTAGATAATTTACCTTTTGAAAAAGTTCAAAACATGATCCTAAAAAATATTCTTGGAGTACACAGTAAAGCTTCAAATCTAGCAGTTCATGGTGAATTGGGTGTTTGTCCAGTCTCTTTTAAAGCTTATTCCTTAATGTTTCGTTATAACAATAGATTATTAGAATTAGAGAAAAAAGGTGATGAGAGCAATTCCCTTCTGAGATCCGCATTTATAGAAAACAAAAAGTTGAAATCATCAATTTGCAAAACTGTTGAACTTCTAAAGAGAAAACTTGATATTACATCTCAGGATGTATCAGATAAAATTGTTAAACAAAAACTCAAAGAATATTATACAAGTAAATTAAAAATCAGTTTTGAAAATATTAAACATAAGAAACAAGGAAAACTTTTCTTTTATTCTACCATCTATGATGTAAATAGATTTGAATTACAAAAATATCTTCAACTTCCCCTCTCTAAAACATTAAGAGCAGAATTGACCAAAGTTAGAATCGGTGCTCATTCTTTAGAAATAGAGGTTGGTCGTTATAATAAAATATCCAGTGACAGACGTTTTTGTAAGTTCTGTAAAACTGAAATAGAAAATGAACACCACTTTATTTTAAAATGTCCAATATATAATACATTGAGACAAGAAACATTTTTAAACTTGATTGATAATAACATGAATGAATCAGATCTCATAAGGGAAGTTCTTAATCCTAAAAATCCCACTTTTACAAAATCAATTTGTAAGTATATAAAAGAAGCATATGTCATCAGAAAAGGAAATTAAAGAATAGTTGGTATTACTGTTATCAATATTCACATAATGTCATATTATGTATATATGTATATATATTTATGCCTTGTCGTTAAAACTATTATCTAGTCCCTTTGTCTTTTGTATTTTGTAAATTAGTCTTGTGTTTATTAATGTGTTTGTTAATATGATGCTCGCCTAAATCTGGCTTATCATTAATAAAGAATTTGAATTTGAAAATAAACGAATTATATAATCACGGCAAGTAACGGGCAAATCAAAATTGTCAAAGCTAATATCTAACAATGATCTAGGATAGCGTCGGTGTGTGAGAAAAAATGGTGTATATTCGGTACTGTCAAGACAAAGTGTATTATTGTACGAAAATTGAATAAACGGGATAAATCGATCCCAATTGTCGTTATCATCAATACGCTTGGCAATAGAATTCACTATAGTTGACATCATTCGCTCGCTCTGACCGTTAAACTGTGGATGAAAACTAGTCTGTGTTTTCTTTACATCCAAAAGACGACAAGTTTCGCGAACAATGTTCGATAAATAGTTCGTTCCGCGGTCAGAGTGAAAGGTTTTACAAACACCATAACGGCATATGACGTTCTTTATAAAGGCGTCCACGTATTGCACATGGTTAAAGTAAACAGATACCGGATACATAAATACTTGTGGTCAAGCCTCTCACAAGCTTTAATTACAAATGTCTGATAGTAAAAGTATTCTTTATCTATTATTTCTCAACATGTGATATTAATTTTACATGAAATAGATGATCGTAACACTACATGAGACTATCATATTGTCAAGTGTTAGTAATAAAAGCACCTGAGCAAAACGATAGACCCTGTGCTTTTATTTCTTCCTTTTTTTTGGGTGTTCTTCTTTATTTTTGACTAAATATGTAAATCATGTAAAAAAAAGATCACAAAGTATAATACAGACATCATTACAAATAATTAAGAAGAATTGTTTTATATTTTTTGTATAAACTATTAAGTAAACTTAATTAAATTAATAAATGTATATATGGTAAAAAGAAGAGGTAAAAACCATGAAAACATACAATATGTATAGGAAAATATTTTAAAAGGTAGGAGGGTAAAATGTAAGAGTTTGAAAATCTTGATTAAATTGATGAAACTAAAGGTCGGACGGATAAAATATGATTGTTTTTTTTCTAAATTAAACTGAAGAAACATTTTAGAAGTTCAGTTGTTTTCTGGTTTTTGACCTTGTTCTACTTTAAATTGGACCAAGTGCGTTCGTTTCCATCAACTCTGAGGATATATACGAAAAATCTCGTCAGGGGATCTATCGGTATGACGTCAGGTAGATGGTGAGGATGATAATGATGGTGATGGTGATGGAGACGGTGTTAGATAAGGTAGTTGGTTGGAGTCCAAAGAAATGGGAGTGTAATATTGGTAACGGGTCTCAATCTGGTGTCGTCTTCATTTTATGCAAATTAAAATGATAATCAAAACTAAAGTAATCAGAGAGGAAAAAGTTTCCTATATAATGAAACCTGTAAATGAACATTTAAATTAACATGTTCAAATTAAGTTCAATTATTCTTTAGATTAACATACATCCATGACTCATTGTAAAGATAATTGACATTTGACTACATATATTGAATACATAAGGTGTGTTATATGTGTAAAGTAACATTTATAGTTCATCGTCATCAGAAGAAGTATATGTATAAGTGTTATGAGTAACCAACTGAATTCCATTTTCAATATTGTCAACATTATCACTCCTTTTTTTAACAACAATGTAGGCGGTTAATAATAACAATAAAATAACAACACTAATAATTGATATGATAATTTCCACAAATCTAATAAATTTATTTGGATCTGTGGATCAATGTTTACTTTCGTTGAATCAAAAACAGTTACACTATGAATATTTTTATTTGTGCTAAAATTGAAAAATGATGTTTTGAAAGTAGAATCTACAGTTGATAAAGTATAAGGATCATTTGAAGTAGTTCTATCAAAATCAACATTATTTGTAAAATTCAAAGTTGTTACTTCAGAAATTCCTGACCACATTGTATTAATATCATGTGTTGTACCTCTATGGGACATGGAGGGGCTGCCTGTTGATGTTGTCATTGCGGGAACGTCTGTTGTTGTTGTTGTGATATTATATGGTGCTGTGAAAATAGATAAAAATGGCTATGTTCAACATGTAAATATTCTATTTTAGATATTTTTACAAATTCTTCCTAAATAGTAGGTACATATCTTAAATAGGTGTAAAAATAATGTGCAAAATTCCACAAAAACGGGACCGCCTCGGTACTCTCGTGGTAGCGTGCTCGCCCCGAGTGCGGAAAGTCGCAGGTTCGATCCCCGGCCGGGTCAAACCAAAGACATTAAAATTGGTATTTGCTGTTTCACCGCCAAGCACGCGGCATCTAGGAGTAAGAGCAAAGACTGGTCGGCTCGGAGTCGGTATAATGTGTTCGAATGAGGTGATATGTCTTCCTGCGGACAGTTACCTCGGGAACTAGCACATTAAAAATCCGTCTTAGCGTGTCGGTCTAGTACAAAGCAGGGATCATATTCATTATCATATCAACATGTTCTCGTCCTGATATGCACCTAGTTGCCACTGGACGTTAAACAATAATTCATTCATCCATCCACAAAAACGGTAATTTAAACTTGACAACGAAATATAGACAATGGTACATGTATGTCAATTCGAAACAGACATTCTATCAGAAAGGGGGAGGTGGACACAGTAGGAACATTTTTTTATGAAGGATTCTAACAAGCATAATATTATACATGTAATGAAACGTGTCGGATGTATATACTACAGTAGCTATTCCAAGTGCTGTTTGATTTTTCCGATGCATGTTCAATGCGTGGAGCATCAAGTCCATTAACACATTTCACATATGTAATAAATTGAAATAATGTTAAAAATGTATTATGTATATACTACATAAAAACGAGTTTGCAAGGTTTGGTTTCTGATATTACTATATATGTATTAACAGAAAAAAATAGTTATGAATGTTGTGTATGGTTACTTTTCAAACGCTGATATGTAAAATAAAACACAACAAATACGATTGTTTTTTTTTTTTGCCTTTATTATGTTATAATAGTACTAAATATACATTGTAAAAAAAGTGTCAAATTATATTGGCATCAGTAGTGTGACATCAGTTGACGTTCGTCGTTGAGAGATAAATTCGCTTATGCACCATTCGGCTATAGAACAAACAAGTTATATTCTTTAATGTATCCATCCATTTATCTCTGCTAGTTATATCATTATCAGACTCAGTTTTGTTCAGAATTTTCCTCGACAGTAGGCACTTGTAACGGTTCCCACCAAATTTCATAATATTGAAATTTACCTCATGATTGGGACTTATCTCTTCACACTCTTCCTCCTCATGAAAGGGTGAGCATTCGAGAAAGTCTGCTTGTGCGGAGTGTGTAAGCTCGCATATGATAGCCGAATACAATTCTGGTACGAAATCACGTATGACTTCTGTCACATGTTTCAGCCTTTCCCATTTTTCTACTGACAAGGAGACACCTTTTCTGGAGGCTACAGGTGTCCTTGACTCTGTGGGTTTCCAGAAATGTTTAATGTCTACCGTCGGAAACTTTTCTCCGACAGTCACGTAAACCCCACCACCTAAATGAAACAAATCTCGTCATCCTTGACCAGGTTTCCTGCCATAACGTCTTGGTATACCGCATCTATTTCGTCCAATTTCAGTTCAGCATTAACCATCTGGATAGATTAAGAGTGTCTCCATGTTTAGTAGAATATCTCTTACCTCCCTTTTCTTCGTAATTCGGAAAATTTAGGAGTCTTTCTTTTTGGAAATTTTTTGCGACAACAAAGGTATCGCCACCCAAATGAAGCATACACATGTTCTCGGTTTTTGGTTTATGAACTTTGAAGTGTTTTGCGAGATCTGTGTGACCACTTTTAATTAGAGCTATCTTAAATTGTTGAATATATGAAACCGGGGCATTAAGTGATTAAGAAGTCGCTCCATCTTGTCTTTTTTAGAAGAAATGGTAAGCATTTTGAAGAATTATATAAGTGAGGGGAACCCCTAAAATATTGATTGATTGTTGTTTAACGCCGTAAGGACAGTATTGCAGCCATACCGCGCAAACTTGATTAGAATACATTTTGGGTCGGTTGTACAATCAAAACTAGAGTAAATATGTTCAAATGTAAGAAGATATATATTGAGTTTAACAGTTTTATGGTAAATCGTTTGACTTTAGAGATATGTTTCGGTTGTAATTCCTTACAAATTTCATCTTCAGACAAATCAGCGAGATTTATTGGGTTGCTGTCTAATTAATGTATACCCATAACTCCTTTTACTCATTAATTAAAATTGATCATGATTGAAATTGAGAGGAATTGATTCATTAACGGTTGTACATATA
The DNA here is from genome assembly GCA_028015205.1 of Mytilisepta virgata. Classification (NCBI taxonomy): domain Eukaryota; kingdom Metazoa; phylum Mollusca; class Bivalvia; order Mytilida; family Mytilidae; genus Mytilisepta; species Mytilisepta virgata. The sequence continues at coordinate 33,965,026 of CM051512.1, forward strand.
GTCTAGCTACTGCTTTCAGATTATTTACATTAACATGTTCTCCTAAATAGTAATGGATATCTGATTAATCACAATTAATTAGGGGAAGATGGTGGTATCTAATCATTGACCCTCCCTGTTTGGATAGTATTTTCAGAAAACAGGGTTGCACGTTACTAAAGACAACAATGACATACTAGATAAGGGGTGGTGATACCTATATTTAAATGTAAATGTGAACCAAAATTTGTTATGCAGGCAACACAAAACACTACCATAATTGTTTACCTGGATTAAGGTTTGGTCTTGAAATATAGGGAAGCTCCATATTAATGTCTTCAACAATGTTTGAAGCTTCCCGCACTTTGTGGCCTGTTGTTGTTAGATCAACGGATTCTTCCTCTTCTGTCTGATTTAGATCTTCAAACTGTAATCAAAGATCTGGTTTGGTTCGATACTTTAGAATGGAGTTGTGTTCATCCTGTTTATTTTTTTCTGTGGCATTCAGTTTTGTCTTCAACCTCTTTTTTCTTTGTTTTATTATTTTCTTTTCTTTTTCTTGGACTTAGTTTCTTATCTTGTAGGACTAGTTCCTTATCTTGTAGGACTGATTCCTGCATGATGGTTGGCACTTTTCGTTCCCTCTTTGCAGCCAAGACTGGCTTGTTACAATTACTGTTATAGTCCCAGAGACTTTGGAGGATGTCTTCATGATCCTCCCAGCATTTTTTGTAATAATATGCTTGACAGCAGAATTTCCAAATTCTGTCAGCTGTTCTTCATTGTCTATTATGCAAACAAAAATATATATTGAAATATGATTTAAATTGCAAGTTTCAATCGACAAAAGAAAAGAAAATAGTCAAATGTGGGACAAAAACAATACCCCCCCCCCAAGAAAAAGAATAGATGAGAAAACTTTCATATGCCCTAATAGTTCAAAGTTTTGTCAAAGTGCAGTACTGCTTAAGTTTATAATATTTTGTTCACTGGTCACACAATGTCTGCAACATCAGGGTTAACGATATTTATTTACAATGAACTTTCACTTTCGTTTTGAAGTCGTTCGGTAATGCTTGGGTATTTGCGTCTTTGTCGGATACCGAGTTTTTCAGATACCGGATATTTTCAGAAGTTTTGCGGTAAAAAAATTAAATAATAAAAACTTTCAAGTAATTCGTTTAGACATATTGGGTTACGTTCTTTAAAACGATCTTCATCAATCGTGAGAGATTACACAAGTTTGGCTTAAACATTAGAATTATGATCCTCTTTACTAAGTGAAATGTTTTACAAAGCCGACTGTAAATTAAACTAGCCGGTAAATTTTAGCACGAGTCATTCAGTAATAACATATTAATGTTGGTATAAAATTTATATAAAATAATAAACAAGACGAATGAATATATATACTCATAACATCTACTCAAAGTTGATTCTGACTATTGTCCCATGATACGTTTTCTTCTCGTGGGATCCTTTCACTTTCCAATCCATAGTACATTTACTTCTGGATTCGAATTCTCCGTCCAATTTCAATTCCTTGTCTGCTTTCCCCACGACAATAACTGACTCCTCAAAATATATGCAAGCGAACATTTTTTTCTGTGTTATGGATGTTACGGAACTACGGCAAAAGATGGCGTCGATACTCGTGGTTATCGAAAACAAACGCGCAAGTTGCAAAAAAGGCTCTCGAGGGATAATTTGAAAATGATATTTCTTTTATGCGAGGCTTTTCTCTGCACAAATGAAATGAGACTAGTGACATCAAACTGACTAGAGGTTGCTTAAACTATATAGAAAAAAAATCTGTCAAAATTATGTATGAAATTATCTGCAAGAATTCTTACTTGATTGATTGATTATTGTTTTACGCCGTGTGGGCGACATTCAAGCCATATCACGATGAGAACTATTTATATTACGTTTGATTAAAACACATATTATCTAAAACGAATGAACTATGTACAAATAATATTTAAGAAGAAAGTAAAACAAAACAAATACGAGACAAACATTACGTAAAATTATATCACAGACGAAATTTCCAAAATTGATTGATTGATTGATTAAATATTGTTTAACGCCGAGTTGGCGATATTACAGCCAATATCACGGCGAGAACTAATATGAAGTGGAATGGAGCTGATTAAAATTAAATACAATAAACCAATAGACTATTTACAAATAGAATAAATTCCAGTATAAACAATAAAATACATATATGACAAAAAGTAACAAAAAATTTCCAATATCACAGACATGCAAAATATCACAGAAAAGCTATCAGACAAATACAATCAATAAATTAATATAATACAAAACAATAACAAATTAAAATTCTGGATAAGGACTATAACCAGGAATACAGTCAGACAGACTATATTCTCGAGTATAGTCCTACGTCCTTCAAATATTGCAACACACGGCTGCCTGCAACCTTTGTAAATAAATCTTTCATATTGTTGACTGTGTAATACCGACAAATAATGTCGGATTTATCTACACAGTCAATTAAAAGATGACTAATACTATGTCGACATTGGCAAGGTATATACTCAGGAGGCGGCTCACTCTCTAAAATAAAAGAATGAGTCGTCCTGGTGTGGCCAATGCGACATCTTGTTAAAACAACTTGGTCTCTTCGGCAAAAGCCGAAGAAACAAACACTCTTGCCAACAGTTGGCTCTATAGAATGTAATTTATTGTCTGTAAGCAGATCCCACTGGGACTGCCACAGACCTAAAATATACTTAAAAAATAAATGTTTAAAATAGGTATACGGCACTGACATATAAGTAGAGATTTATCGAAAGTGTAGATACCTACTTTTACGCCGACTTTTACAGGTAAAAATAGAGTGACCGTCTCAAAGATGAAAATAGTAAAATGTACCATTTATTGAATTTTTTTATTGAAATAAATTTCTTCTCCGATTAACAAGTGATGCACAAGTCTCCACTACTTGTTTCAATTTGTGCCTCGGGTGTCTCCATAGAGTTCCAAGAACTCTATAGTTTTTAAGGTCGCCTATGGTGTGTTCGACAACGATCCTGTATTCGCTTATGATTCTATTAAGTTTTCTACATTTACGCCTCTGTGCATGTGGTCTTCTGTTAATTTGCTGTCGTGTTAGTGGTGTTAAAATCGGGTGTCTGTTTGGGTAAATTTTGTCTGCTAACAAAAAGCAATCCTGCGGGAAGGGAAGTGCTGGATCATGGCCGATTTGTCTCATCAGCATAAACTGCTGTGCGTCGTTTTGGTGGCCTAAAAATCCACTTTCAATGTAACATATCGTTCCTGTGTTATCTATAACCACCTGCGTATGTATAGCATGAAAATGACGATGTCCAGAAAAATATATTTCTTGCGGTTCAACTTGTGGTCTGTATATTTCAATAGATGTTCCATCAATTGCCCCAACTGCTGCTTGAAGTTTCGGCAAAATTCCGCGTTTTTCTCGCCATTCGTTTAAATTTGGCCACTGTACATAAAAACCAAAAGCTCTATGAAATACTGGAATACACATATCGATTTCTCTTTGAATTCCAGATACACTTATTTTAAAAATCAAGGACAGAACATGATACGACGGATACGACCTCAACCACATCATATACAACATGACTGTTTCTTGAAGATAATTTATGGGGTCTACCATTATCTTGTATAAATGAATCTTGAACCAATTGAAGAATTTGCAATAAAGTTTCTGGACTTTCTCCCGTAGCTTGAAAAAAACCATATCTATGTTCCGAAAACTCCGTAAAAACATCATTTCCACTCCAATTTTCAACAGTGTCTCCGTTGATCCTACGGCGGAGGTCTATCAAAGGATCTGGTGGCAGACGAAGAATTGCGACAATAATTTGAAGCAATTGCTGTAAATAATGTAAGGCATCCGGAGGCTGAAGACCTACAGTAGGCAAAATCTGACGAAGAATTTGATTTCTGCGAATATTCATAGTAACCTGAAAATAAAGCTATTTTGTATTAATTTACTGTTTTTGCCCCCCCCCCCCCCCCCTTTTCTACCCTTACTCCGGATTTACTTACTACATAGTGACAAGATACTTTGCACACAGAAAACTGCATAAATATTTACTGTTTTTATTTATTTTTCAAAATAACATGACTTGTGGACTGTATCTCTGGAATTTCCGTTTTGTATGACATTTCGTTTTTGTACGGTATCTAAACCGGTTGATTACAATTCGAGCAGACCTTTTTTAAAAAAACAACGTGTTATTCATATGTAGAAATCATGGACGAGACCGCTAACACAATTACAGGTAAGTATCTTTCTTTTATACCCGTACAAAAATCTTCTGCATCTTGTGCAGACTAAAATCGTCCAAAAAATAGAAAAGAATGACTAAAGTGTAAAAGTATTACGCACCGGAATTTTTTACCCCCCCCCTTTTTTTTCCAAACCTCATCAGCAATTTTTTTATCCATCCTGTAGTCTAAATTTCCCACTCTTCCCTTTATCGTTATATTTATTTTCAGTTTTATAGATAAGCATATTGCATTGACCTCAAGAACTTTTAATCAGTTTATCTGTAATTTCACCCCCCCCCCCCCCCCCCCCCCCACCTTTTCCCGGCCAAATTCGCACCTGTATCTTTTTCATTTGCCCAATTCCATTATTTCAAAATTGTGAAACTATATAAATTATATTCATTACGTATAAGATATGATTCAACCATGAATGTCGGATTTCATATAAGGTCAAAAAAGTTCATTTGCTTTTTTATTCACCAAAATAACACTTAAATAAAAAAAATATAGAAGACTATATTGTACATCTTTTAGATGAAACTTTTGAAACTTAAAATTTCAGGCACGTTGAATTTTTTGAGTTTAAAGAAAAGGAGTCTGGAGGAATAAATTCAAAAATATATGTTACTGATAGCTGTTTTCAAATTTTTATTTCTTATCGCAATATGTATGACCTTTTTATTTTTATTGCAGTGCCTACCATTCTTATGAAAAAGAAAAAGAGTGTGTCTTTGTCGGATGCAGAAGTCATTTTGCTACTCAAAGCATATCAGCTTCATCCATGCTCGTGGGAAAAAATCTTGAAATACATGAAGGATCAAGACATATCCCTCCCTGCCGATGCCAAACAGCTTTATGCTTCAGCTACAGCAAAACAATTGAAAAGTAGACTATCTGCCAAGTTTGGGAAGTTAATGGCATTGGAGAATGAAAAGATATCCAATGAAACTATCCGGTAAGAAATACCATTTTATTACTTTTTTTTTCAAATCTGTATACCATATATTGTAAAATTTGACATATTGTATGCGCATTTCCGACAGTACATCAACCACAAACCGTTCAATTGCTAGGAGTTCGTGTGTTCAACAAAGTCATCAAGTATCTCGCTTAATGTTTTAAGATGAAAACAACAATTCAGTCAAAGGGATGACAGATATTTTTTACTGATGCGGATTGTCTCATCTTTTCCGCCATTTGTTGTTTTATCCCCGTATTTTGTAAGGAACTTTATTCGTATACCACGAAAAATCGCGTACCTGGGGGTAATTTGGTATTTGATCCACAACTTTTTTAAAGAGCGCGTCTGTCGAAAATCAATTTTGTATTTTAATCCTCAGTTTCCTATCTTTCGATCCGAGTACTGCTGATGAGACATATTAAGTTGTCGAAATGGCCATACAGTACATTAAAATTAATTACAGTTTGAGTCCCATGTTTTATTGTCCCGTGTGCATTTACTCCATATCTTTTCGTCAAAATATTACAATGACTGGAAACACTGCAAACCAGGCCAGACCCCTAAAGAACACATAGTAGACAACAAAGAAACATTGAAAACTGGAATAGCAAGATGGTACCGGCACTAACTAACCGTATCATTTTTCAAACCAGATAAATACCTTTATAAAGCATTGTAGTTTGGATGTATGACGGGGAACTTACATTAATAAAGTGATCGTTTTTTATTCTTATTTTATTAACTTTAACAAGCAGTTGAAACATAATTCATATTGATTGATTTCATTTTCAGTTCAGCCAAATGTCAGTTTCCAAGTATATAAAAGAAATTAGCTGTAACAATCATTATGGTATTTTTATTATTTCAGCGAAGAGTGTAAGAAAATTAAAGAAATGGAAACAAAATATACCAAGACCAGTGAAAAGGTGGATCCAGCCCCTGTTACCCCTGCCCCCACGGAAGTGCCGGACATTCGTGAACATATATTGAATGAGTTATCATCGGAAGAGGGTGGAGCCGAAAAGGAAGAGATTTTAAAGGATTCCGTGGCGGACGATAGAGAACCTGGACCGTCTCAAGATATACCAAAGTCAGAGAAGAAAAGGGCCAAGAAACGACCTTTGATGGATATTGTTAGGGAAAACCAGCTGGCCTACAATAAGTTTATCAGTAAAAAAATTCCTAAGCTTTTGAGATCAATCGGGGTTTCATCTAGCGAGTCCGATTCTGACGACTGAATTCTTGACTTTATTAAATAAAATTCATATAATATTTGCTGTCTTAATTATTTAATTGATGACGTTAAGAAGCTCGCAAGTGCCACATAGAAATACATAAAAATAATTTATCTGGCGCCACATAAACTAATTATTTTGAGGCCGCCGCTTAAATTATCTGGTGGCCGCCAGATAAGTGGCGGTTGCCAAATTAATTATTCGTTTATGTGGCGGCCGTCATATATTTTGTGGCGACTGCCACATAAAAATTATTTCTAGGTGGCACTAACGGGTTTCCACATTTGCTAAAGATTTATGTTTAATGGAACAAATGCAACTGGAGCAGAAATAATGACGTATTGAACTTGACAATTTATTTTCTGGTTTACCTGCTGGTTTTTTGTCCGTCAGTCATATCGTTAGATTTCTTAACAGCTTTGTCGAAATTTTTGTAATGACTAGGGTGCATGGAAGGTGTGATTATTTCTATTTAATTCGAAAAACAAATGTCCTTCATATGCCCAAAATAATAATAAATCGGTATGGAGTAAATGTATTGTCGGAAATAATTGGCATGACCGGGCATGGCTAAATTTTCTCTGCATTTTAGGTATATTTATAACAACTACAGTCTACGCCCGATATAATTGACCAGTGACCGGCCAGGTCAATATATTTGAACAAAACATGATTGTGTCTGCAAATATCGCATATGGCTGTATTGCCATTCAATATTTTGACTTTTATGATAAAAGTTCAGTGTATGTTATTGTGTAATTGTGTCCATGGTTTCTAAAACATTAGATTACGAGAGCATAAATTAATTCATCAAACACTATAAATGTTGAATTAATATACGATTTATAGCATGACGTTTTAGCTCACCTGGCCAAAAGGTCATGTGGGCTTTTTCCATCACTTGGCGTCCGTCGTCCGTCCGTCCGTCCGTCCGTAAGCTTTTCACATTTTGGCTATCTCCTTTAAAACCGCTGGACCAATTTTAACCAAATTCTACAGGAATGATGTATGGAAGGTCCTTGAGCCTCTGGTTTCTGAGAGAAGTAGCTGGTTATAAAATATACAAAATGTAAATTGTTAAAATACACTCTTGCTGGGTAAGAGATGGAGACATGAAGGCTGGTAAGTGATTACGTTTACACTAATTTCAATTAGCGTATTTTGCTTTATCTAAACCTTGGTCAATTTTCATTTGTATTTGAGATTTTAAACTATCCTTTACAGATTACTAACCTATACATGTATGTACATCGAAAGCAGATACTTTGGTCACATGTACTTCACGTGACGAAGATATTCAATCGAGTGCACCTTTATTTCTTACATTTCACTTTTGAGACGACCCACGGTATTATTATTGTAAGAGTTGACAATAGTAGTTGGTATCTACACTTTCGATAAATCTCTGTTAATGGGGTCGTCTAAAGCATCATTCGCTATCCTATCTACAACTGTGTTTCCTCTTATACCAATATGACTTGGTATCCAGATAAATATTTGTTTACCCATATGCGCAAGCCTTTTATAGAATTCAATTATATGTGAAATTAAAGGGCTTTTGACTTTCTATAGCCAGTAAACATGAAAGAGAATCTGAGCAAATTAGAAAGTTTTGTTTATCAGAAGATCTTATGAATTTCAAAAAAAATTCAGCTGTAAATATAGAACTGGAAGATGGATTGATTGATTGAATATTGTTTAACGCCGAGTTGGCGGTATTACAGCCAATATCACGGCGAGAACTAATATGAAGTGGAATGGTTATTGATTAAAATTAAATATAGCATCTAAAACCAATAGACTATTTACAAATAGAATAAATTCCAGTATAAACAATAAAATACATAAAAGTAACAAAAAATTTCCAATATCACAGACATGCAAAATATCACAGAAAAGCTATCAGACAAATACAATCAATAAATTAATATTATACAAAACAATAACAAATTAAAATTCTGGATAAGGACTATAACCAGGAATACAGTCAGACAGACTATATTCTCGAGTATAGTCCTACGTCCTTCAAATATTGCAACACACGGCTGCCAGCAACCTTTGTAAATAAATCTTTCATATTGTTGACTGTGTAATACCGACAAATAATGTCGGATTTATCTACACAGTCAATTAAAAGATGTCTAATACTATGTCGACATTGGCAAGGTATACACTCAGGAGGCGGCTCACTCTCTAAAATAAAAGAATGAGTCGTCCTGGTGTGGCCAATGCGACATCTTGTTAAAACAACTTGGTCTCTTCGGCTTTTGCCGAAGAAACAAACACTCTTGCCAACAGTTGGCTCTATAGAATGTAATTTATTGTCTGTAAGCAGATCCCACTGGGACTGCCACAGACCTAAAATATACTTAAAAATTAAAGGTTTAAAATCAGTATAGGGCACTGACATATTAGTAATGGGGTCGTCTAAAGCATCCTTCGCTATCCTATCTACAACTGTGTTTCCTCTTATACCAATATGACTTGGTATCCAGATAAATATTATTTGTTTACCCATATGGGCAAGCCTTTTATAGAATTCAATTATATGTGAAATTAAAGGGCTTTTATACTTTTGACTTTCTATAGCCAGTAAACATGAAAGAGAATCTGAGCAAATTAGAAAGTTTTGTTTATCAGAAGATCTTATGAATTTCAAAGCAAGAATAATAGCTCTTGCTTCAGCTGTAAATATAGAACTGGAAGATGGAAGACGAAGAGTCGCTGCCCGTTGTCCATAAACAGCAGCAGCAGCTACTCTATCTCCGTCTTTTGATCCATCAGTATAAATTGTATCAAACTCTTGAAAATGTAATTTAATTTCAGCAAACTTTTGCTGAATTTCAATCGGATTAGTCTCAGACTTTTTATATTTTCTGATGTCAAAAATGAATTTGGGTTTTGGTACAGGCCAAGGTGGCGATTGAGGTACATCAATAGGAGCTATTTCATCAAGGTTGATGTTACATCCAGAAATGTGTGGTTTTATCCGGATACCAAAAGGGGGGATTTTGTTTTCATGCTGTTCAAATAAATCCTCATAGAGAGCGTTGAAAACACAGTCGTAGGAAGGATTTGAAGGATAGCCTTTCAGCTTGGTTAAATATTGTAGACCAAGTTTTATTCTACGGTTATGAAGAGACGCCTCTACATATAAACTCTCCACAGGAGAAGTTCTGAACGCAACCAAGGCCAAACGTAGGCCTTGGTGATGAACAGTATCTAAATTTTTTTTTTAGGGTTTGCGAGCAGATCCATATATAATGGAACCATAATCAAGTTTTGATCTAACTAAATATCGATATAAATTTAATAACATATTTTTATCAGCACCCCAGTCAGTGCTGGAAACAACTTTTAAAATATCCAATGCTTTCAAGCATTTAGCTTTAAGCATTTTGATATGGGGTAGAAAGGTAAGTTTACTGTCAAACAGGAGTCCAAGGAATTTGGTTTCTTTGACCACTTTAATTGGAGAATTATAAAGTGTCAGTTCGGGGTCTAAATGCAATTTCCGGTTATTATAAAAATGCATACATACTGTTTTAGAGTTGGAAAATTTAAAACCGTTTTCCGTAGCCCATTTTTCAATTTTATTTAAAGAGTCAATTGTAATTGTCTTTCAATATTGTTCATATTTTTAGCTCTATAACATATTAAAAAATTATCAACGTAAAGAGAGCCTTCAACATTCTTTTGTAGGGTTTTGGCCAAACTATTTATTTTAATGCTAAATAAAGTAACAGAGAGGATGCTTCCCTGGGAAACACCCATCTCCTGTTCAAATGGGTCAGACATAGTTATATTAACCTTAACATTGAACTGCCTGTCTGACAAAAAATTGTCAATAAAGGTAGGTAGTCTACCTTTCAACCCCATATCGTTTAAGTCTTTTAAAATACCATATTTCCAGGTGGTGTCGTAGGCTTTTTCAAGATCGAAAAAGACCGACACCACATGTTCCCCATTAGCAAACCCGTTGCGTATAAAGGATTCGAAGCGAACAAGATGATCCAACGTGCTTCTGCCTTGTCGGAACCCACACTGTATATTGGACAGGAGGCCGTTCGCCTCTAGGAACCAGACAAGGCGGTCGTTGATCATCCGTTCCATTGTCTTACAAACGCAACTTGTGAGGGCAATTGGTCGATAATTCGACGGTTCAAAATGATCCTTCCCAGGTTTTGGAATAGGGACAACTGTAGCCAGCTTCTACATAGAAGGCAAGTCACCAGTTTCCCAAATGCTATTTAGTATATTCAAAAGTGTTTGTAATGATGTATCAGGAAGATGCTTTAGTAGTTTATAATGGATATCATCAGGGCCACATGCCGTGTCATGGGCCTTTGACAGAAAATTTTTGAGTTCATCCAAAGAGAAAGGGCTGTTGTAGTCTTCTGTAATTTTAGATCTAAAATTAAGTTTAGTTTTCTCAGTGCGATTTTTGATTTGTTGAAATTCCTGAGTGTAATTTTGAGTAGAGGAATGCTTAGAAAATGTTTCTGCAGGTTTATTAGAGATGTCCTTTTCGGATGTGAGAAGAGTCTGGTCATCTTTAAGATGGTGGAGATTGTTCTTTCTGTTTTTTCCATTAATTTTCTGTATGAAATTCCAAACTTTATTTATTGGTGTATGGGAGTTTATTTTATAGACGAAGTTTTGCCAAGACTTGCGTCTCTTTTGTTTAAATGTTCGACGTGCTTTAACACGAAATATACGAACATTACTGAGACTGTCAGAGGTTGGATTCATGTTGAACCGTCGTTCGGCCTTTTTCCTGTGTTTCTTAGCTTCCTCACAGTCGTCATCGAACCAGGGTTTGCTTGGTTGTTTTGGATCTGTCGAGGTTTTAGGAATGGTTCTCTCCGCTATCGATACTAAAATTTCAGTAAATTTTAGAATTGGATCGCTTACACTATGGAAAATATCTGTTCTAAGTTCATCTCTGCAGAGTTGTTCGAACAAAGGCCAATTGGCTTTGTCAAATTTCCAGCGAGCAACTCTTTCAGAGGTCGATGGAAATAAATTTTCCTAAATTATGGGAAAGTGGTCACTTCCACATAAATCATCATGGACTCGCCATGAATAATCCAATAATAGTGAAGGATCACAAATTGTTAGATCAATAGCCGAGTAAGAACCATTCCCCGGATGGAGGTAGGTGTCCGATCCATCGTGAAAAATGCATAAACTTTCCTGATTTAAGAAATCTTCAATCTTTCTGCCTTTGTCATTTTGAGAGCCACTGCCCCAAATAGGATTATGGGCGTTAAAATCACCCATAAGAAGAAAAGGGGCAGGCAACTGATCTATTAAAGATTTAAGTTGGTTTATTTCTAAAGGACAGTTCGGAGGGATATAGACAAAACATAATGTAATAGTTTTGTTATGTGTTATACGAATGGCAACTGCCTGTAAGTCAGTTTTCAGGGATATCTGACTATGAATGATGTCATTATTAACAAGGATGGATGAGCCGCCAGCAGCTCTTTCATCCTGTTTCACTCGTGTGGTGTAGAGAGAATAATTTTTAATATTTATATTATCGTTTTCTTTTAATAGAGTCTCTTGAAGACAAAAGGCAACTGGAAGGAAAGTCTGAGCAAGAAGGGATAATTCAATTAAATTAATTTTTAAACCTCGACAATTCCATTGTATGATGTTTTTCATTTTCTAGGTGGTCGAATTGGGGAATATTTTTTTCTAGATCGATCTGACGAACAACTTCTGTTACGATTTTCAGAAGGACCAGAACCCTCAGGTGGAACTATTGGGTCCGGCCAGATCGACTCCAGACATTCATTTGTATCCATCTGCTAAGAGTCTTCATCGATATCATCGTCAAACGCTGAGCAGAGGTCTCGAAACTTGTTGAATTTTTGACTTTTTTCAGCCTTCGAGAGGCGATTTGAAGAGTTTTTGTTTTTTGATTTGTCTTGTGATGAGGAACGTGCAGCTCTCTGTGATGGTGGCGGTTTTTGAGGCGATTTTTTGCTTGAAGATGTAGAAGACCTTTGTTTCTAAGTTGGTTTTTGTTGATTACGGACATTTGAAGAAAAAGAAGTGTCAGACGTTTGTGAAGAATTGGATGAAGACTGTTTAGGATGAGATGATTTTCCTCTTGCTTGGTTGGGTTTGACGGTGAGAACCGGGAATTCTGTTCCGTCAGGCCAAGTGAAATCGGTTTGAGTTGCAAAGGATCTATTGGTTTTAGATGATTTAACTTTGTCAGCGTATGATGTTGTAGAAGTAGAGTTGTTAGAGGCAGAGACCATTTTTTTTTTGCTTCCTGATAGCTTATACCTTTTTCCACTTTAGTTTTCTGAATTTCAAGCTCTGTTTTGTAAAATTTGCAGTTTCTGGAATTGGCCATATGATCTAGTCCGCAATTTACACATTTAACGTGGCCGTCACAATCGAAATTGGAGTGGCCCTCTACAGAACATTTAACACACTTTTCAATACCTCTACATGAACTCTTACCGTGCCCAAATTTTTGGCATTTGAAGCAACTGGTAGGGTTAGGTATGAAAGTGTCAACTTTGATTCTTTAGGGACCTATGAAGATATGTTCAGGCACACGGGTAAGGTCAAAAGTGATGAGATAAGTGTTAAGTTTAATAATATTACCTTCATGTCGTTTTGTAAACCTTTTGACTTTGGAAACATTTTGGGATTTCAGTTCTTCACATATATCTTCTTCTGTCAACTCAACTAAATCACGGTCTCTGTCTCTAATCACACCTTGGCATGAATTCAGTGATCTATGAGGTGTAACAGATGTGGACATCAGAAATTGTTGTAAGAGAGAGTAAATTTTTGGCCTGTTGTGATCTGAGACATTCAACTAAAAGATTTCCATTTCTCATTTTTGTGACTTTTTGAAGCTGGCCGGCACAGCCTTGTAGTGTTTTTTGAATAACAAAAGGAGAAATTTTGGTGACAGGTTTTTCAGTGTTGACTGATGTTATAACTAAGAATTTAGGAAAATTGTCCGGAAAAGTATTTGGTAATTTAGCTGCATGTTCCTCTTCGTCGCTTGTTGCTAATTTTCGTTTATGGGTTTGATTTGGTTTTTTATTTATGAATTCCATGGTGATGTATATATGTTTCGTTACCCTAGCTCCCCGCCCACCTCGGAGCAGCATCAACACGATGTATGCTTGCCACATTTGCGACAAGCGTGATGCATACATCGCCTTGATGCACTCTAGCATCCACGATGGATACCAGAATACATCAAAACGACGCACGCCCGTCACATCTGCGACAAGCACCAGGGATACTAGAATAAGATACTCGCATGGAGTACCTTTTAATGGGCGCAAGCCTTGTGCCAGGGGTTGCCCGGCAAGACAACCGCCCAAGGTAACATCCACACGATTGACCCATGAGCCACCGCCTTCTTGAACCCAACCTAATAAGTGGTACTATTGTTGTACATTTTGGAAATAGGTCAAGTGGAAGGGCTTGGCGTGACCAGCCTCATTAAGCCGAGGAAGCCTTGCCCTATGAGCCACCGCCTTCTCCGTGTTTCCGTCAGTGGTCATCTTCCAAGACCAAGGAACCCAAACATCAACCTAGATGCAGTGTTACCACCCGCAAACAAAGTTTGGGGGGGTATATAGGAATCACCTTGTCCGTCCGTCTGTCTGTCTGTCCATATATCTTGTAAGCGCAACTCCTCCTAGACCGCTCAATGAATTTCAACGAAACTTTACAGAAAGGAAGTACATCATCCAAAGATGTGCATGAAGAAAAATCTTTGCTTTCCGATATCACACAAGAAAGATAATTGGACTTCTATTTTTTTTGGCTTATACATTATATATGAACCTCGTAAGCGCAACTCCTCCTAGACCGCTCAATGGATTTCAACGAAACATTACAGAAAGGAAGTACATCATCCAGAGATGTGCATGAAGAAAAATCTTTGCTTTCCGATTTCACACAAGGGAGATAATTGGACTTCTATTTTTTTTGGCTTATACATTATATATGAACCTCGTAAGCGCAACTCCTCCTAGACCGCTCAATGGATTTCAACGAAACTTTACAGAAAGGAAGTACATCATCCAAAGATGTGCATGAAGAAAAATCTTTGCTTTCCGATATCACACAAGAGAGATAATTGGACTTGTATTTTTTTTGGCTTATACATTATATATGAACCTCGTAAGCGCAACTCCTCCTAGACCGCTCAATGGATTTCAACGAAACTTTACAGAAAGGAAGTACATCATCCAAAGATGTGGATGAAGGAAAATTTTTGCTTTCCGATATTACACAAGGGAGATAATTGGACTTGTATTTTTTTTGGCTTATACATTATATATGAACCTCGTAAGCGCAACTCCTCCTAGACCGCTCAATGGATTTCAACGAAACTTTACAGAAAGGAAGTACATCATCCAAAGATGTGGATGAAGGAAAATTTTTGCTTTCCGATATTACACAAGGGAGATAATTGGACTTCTATTTTATAACTAATACTCTTAATTCTAGATCTGTATTGGTATATGTTTCAGGTTCAATTTGAAAAAAAAATAACAATTTTTGCTGTACCTATACTTCCCAAGTTACATCAGCCATTCGAAACATGAACAGATATATCATGTTTTGGAGTAGTAAAGTCAACCATGAGTATGCTTAAATTGATGCAAATATCTTATGAAACTTTACCCTGGGCAAGGCAAAGCGGGGGGTATTCTTTGTGAGCTTTGCTCACAGTACATCTAGTTGAGGGCTTCTTTTGATCTTTTCAAACAACCACGAGAAAACAGCAGAGGGCAAGACATGACCAGTAAATGGCTGGACCGGGACCATCGAGCCATTGTTTGAACTGGGTGTACAAATATTTAAATTTTCCAAATTAAAAGTTCAAAAATGTATGTAACAAAAATAGTTGAAGGGGGAAAAACATGATAAATAATATTTTAATTAAAGAGAAGTTTAATAACTATGCTTTGGAATTAAATATTCAGAAATAATAAATAGAAAACAACAACAATAACAAAAAGGAATTCCAAACTGAAAAGCAAAAATTGAACCTGTTGAGTTTTGTGACCCATAAGCCAACACCAATCCATCAGATCAGAAATTTAGAATGTTTATGTGATATATAAAAATAAATATTTAATGTAACAAAAGGAATTGGTGTGACCAGCCGATTTACCGAATCGGGTCCATCCGGCCTCCCGTCTAAGTAAAGATTGTGCCCCAGATGGTGATCGGAACAGTTTATCCGGCCATCCAGGAACACTCCCTATTACCGACACGGGTTTGCGACACACGGCAAACATGTCGCCTCTTTAGGGGCCTCTTACGCCAAGCCGAGGAGCTGTGGGCCTATTCTATTGTGTCCCCGGGACCCACACGGGGGAAATTTCCAAAATAATATCACAGATACGCTATTAAACAAATTAACATCATTCAAAACATATGAACAAAATTAAAATAATTGGACTTTATCCAAGAATGCAGTCAGACTATATTCTTGAATATAGCCCAACATCCCTCAAATATCTTAAGACGGTCGCCAGCGACCTTTGTAAACAAGTCTTTAATATTGTCGACTGTGTAGTACCGACTAATGATGTCGGATTTATCTACACAGTCTATTAAAAGGTGTTTGACAGTGTGTCGGCATTGGCATGGAATACACTCAGGAGGCGGCTCTTTCTCTAAAATAAAAGAATGAGTCGTCCTTGTGTGGCCAATGCGACATCTAGTTGAAACCACTTGTTCTCTTCGGCTTCTGCCTAAGAAACAAATATTTGTACCAACAGTTGGCTCAATGGCATGTAATTTATTTTCTGTCAGCAGATCCCACTGGGATTGCCACAGACGTAAAATATATTTACAAATCAAAGGTATAAAATCAGTATAAGGCACTGACATATTAGTACTTGGGTCATCTAAAGCATCCTTCGCTATACCATCTACGACTGTTTCCTCGGATACCAATATGACTTGGTATCCACATAAAAACTATTTCTTTGCCCATTTGGACAAGTCTTTTATAGAATTCAATAATATGGGCAATTAAAGGGTTTTTTTTTCTCACCTTCTATAGCCAATAAACATGGAAGAGAATCTGAGCAAATAAGGAATTTCAGTTTATCAGACGTTCTGACAAATTTCAAAGCAAGAATGATGGCTCTGGCGTCTGCAGTAAATATTGAACTGGCAGAAGGAAGACGGAGAGTTGCTGCTTGCTGCGGCAGCTACTTTGTCCCCGTGCTTGGATCTATCAATATAAATTGTGTCTGAAATGCAAATTTTGATTTTATTTCAACAAAATGTTGCTGAAGTATAATTGGGTTTGTTTCAGACTTTTTATGTTTTCTGAGGTCAAAAATAAATTTAGGTTTGGGTACAAGCCAAGGTGGCGATTGAGGTATATTAATAGGGGCTATTTCATCGAGGCTTAAGTTAGAACCAGAAATATGTGGTTTCATCCGAATACTAAATAGGGGAATTTTATTTTCATGTTGTTCAAATATATCCCCATAGAGAGGATTGAAAACACAGTCGTAGGCAGGATTTGAAGGATATGCTTTTAGCTTGGTTAAATATTGTAAACCAAGTTTTATCCTACGGTTGTTAAGAAACGGCTCGTTCGCCTCTATATATAAACTTTCTACGGGAGATGTTCTGAACGCCCCCACGTCCAAACGTAGGCCTTGGTGGTGAACAGTATCAAGAATTTTTTTTATAGGATTTGCGAGCAGATGCATAAATAATAGAACCATAGACAATGTTTGATCTCAATAAAGACCTATATAAATTTAACAAAATGCTTTTATCAGCGCCCCAGTCAGTGCTGGAAACAACTTTTAAAATGTCCAATGCTTTCAAGCATTTAGCTTTCAGCATTTTGATATGGGGTAGAAAGGTGAGTTTATTATCCACCAGAATTCCATGGAATTTAGTTTCTTTCACAACTTTAATAGGTGCATTGTAGAGCTTTAGTTCAGGGTCTAAATGCAGTTTTCGTTTGTTACAAAAATGCATACAGACGGTTTTTGAGTTGGAAAATTTAAAACGATTTTCTGTGGCCCACTTTTCAATTTTATTTAAAGACAACTGTAGCTGTCTTTCTATATTGTTCATATTTTTAGCCCTATAACATATCAAAAAGTCATCTACATAGAGGGAGCCCTCAACATTTTGTTTTTAATGTTTTAGCTAAACTATTTTTATACTAAATAAAGTCACGGAGAGGATACTTCCTTGAGGAACACCCATTTCTTGCTCAAAAAGGTCAGACATGGTGGTGTTAACCTTGACCTTGAAATGTCTGTCTGAAAGAAAATTTTCAATGAAGGTAGGTAACCTACCTTTCAACTCCATATCATTTAGGTTTTTTAAAATACCATATTTCCAAGTGGTGTCGTATGCTTTTTCAAGGTCGAAAAAGACCGACACCACCTGTTCACCCTTAGCAAACCCGTTGCGTATGAAAGACTCGAAGCGAACAAGATGCTCTAACGTGCTTCTGCCCTGCCGGAATTCACACTGTATATTGGACAGGAGACCATTGGTCTCGAGGAACCAGACAAGGCGGTCGTTGATCATCCGTTCCATCGTCTTGCATACGCAACTTATGAGGGCATTGGCCGATAATTCGACGATTCAAAATGACCTTTCCAAGGTTTTGGAACAGGGATAACTGTAGCGTGCTTCCAGAGGGAAGGCAAGTCGCCAGTAACCCATATTTTATTGAGGAGATCCAAAAGAGTTTCTAAACATGTACAAGGAAGGTGTTTCAGAAGTTTATAATGAATATCATCTAGAGAATTTTTGAGTTCATCAAGAGAGAAAGGACGGTTGTAGTCTTCTGAATTGTTTAATCGAAAGTTAAGTTTGGTTTTTTCGGTTCTGGTTTTAATACCTTGAAATTCCTGAGAGTAATTTTGAGAAGAAGAATTTTTAGAAAAGGTTAGAAAAAGAATCGCTATATTCCTTATTGTACATATATGCGCCAAATAGTAGAACTTTGCGTAATGCTTTTTTGAGTCGCCAAGCTTTCAGCTTGCGACTCTTTGTTTTCATAACTGAAGATACAAAAATATTTCGAGGGAATCCCTTTCAAAAAAAGCTTGGATTGGTCGTTTTGAAAAATAAAGTTTTTTGATTGGCAGTATAAATAATCTGTCTCTGGATTGGAAGATCCTGTTAACATGCAAGGTCTTTCAGCTTCCCCCCAAAATAGGTCCCTTTCTTGAATAATTGTGATTAATAAGTGTGATACGGATGCATGCCAATTTATTTCAAAATATAATTTGTCTATGCAAATCGCTTTATTTGTTTTTATATCACCACCTGTTACAACTTCTCGATACGCGCATTAATACTACAGATGTGAAGACGTGCGACGTGGCAATACCCTACAGGCAGCAGCAGACACAGGTAAATATTGATTTTAATATGTGATTATACATGTATCTATAATTAGTATCATAAACAGCTCTATGTATATCTAAACGTCAATGGGGAACTTAATTAGTATGTGCACAGTTATGATTTTAATGTTTACAGTATAATCCTGTGATTAAAATAGCATCAAACATCCTATAGTCCGTGAACATTTATAAACTTCAATGCGGGAAATTAAACAAATGTGTACAGATTCAGTTTGTGTGTAGAGATATCGCGTTCATAATCTAATTTAATATGCATATGATTACAGTTGAACAGTATTAATGTACGTAAATCTGATTATTGGCCTTAATGGCCTAAGAGGTGAGCAGACAATGAGACATATTATTCTCGCAATATATTTGTTGCATTATCGTGCCGTGGGAACTGTTAGAACCTGCATCTCGAATAACATAAAAATTAAAAACAGATGTTGATGTTCTGTTACTGTAATGCAGGGCATAATGGAAAATACAGAATGACTCTTAGTTAAATAATTAAGTAAGTTCCATGTATAATTAAACTATTTAAGCTTATCAATACCCCTGCCTGAAAAGAGGGGGGTATATAGTGAGCCTCATGTCCGTCCATCTGTCTGTCTGTCACACACTCAGTTTGGTTTCTATGTAAAATGTGTGGATTTTCTTCACATTTCTTCAATAGTGAAAAATCCTACAGATGAAAATTTCTAAATTTTTGCAATAATATGGTGCATTTTATTTTAAATTAATAAATGTAAAGAAAGTCATGGGTCACCAGGTTAAAATCTTTCAGAGATTTCAGAGATTTTATTTAGAAACTTAGGCACATTACTGTGCAACATAAGTAATTACAAAGTCATACACATATAATGAAACAATAAACACAATACAATAATCAAATTCAAAACATGGGAGATAGTAGTGAGTAAACAGGATTAAAATAATGGACATATTTGTTTGATAAAGGATGCTAAATTGACAAGTAACTCTTTATGACAAAGTTTCAGTAAACCAATCATTTTGGCATCACATGGAATGTTGACATAATATCGAGGAATATACTTTAACCTTTTTTCAAGTATCATGGGGGATTGACATAATGAAATTCATTTCCAATATCTACAGAGTTGCATTTTGTGCATACTTGGTTGTCTCTTGAAATATTTCTCCATCGTCCTGTCTCTACAGGGCATCTAATGTATCTTCAGTATTTAACAAAAACATTGCAAAACCTAACAAATTCATGTGCATTTTGGTATAATTTGAAACAAGGTAACCTCCCTTGGCAAAAAGTTTCATTTTGCATTTTACGTAATATTATGCTTTATGTCAGAAAATTGCTGTATTAAATTGGTAGTTAGGTTTAATATGATAGTTACTACAATTCACCTTTAGAAAATTAAAAAAAACAAAACACCTTTAAAGAAATACAGCAAAAATAATTGAAAATTAATACCACTTTCTTATTCAATACTACTGAAAGTCATGTGACGAGTATTCTTTGATCTAAAGTTTTCACATTTTTTAATTATACATTTTATTACTAACTATAAGATACAGGTTCCTTTCAATTTTCAGTGTTGAGTGCACATTCCATTCTTTAATAAATAGACTGCAGTCTTCGACCTAACCCACTTGCCCGAAGCCTGGGACAAGTTATTTCTGAGTCAGACAAGTAAAATTGTATAGTCACTTGTCCAAACGGGCAAGTGCTATTTTTTTAGAGTAAATATACATTGTATATGTCCTGAGCAAATCTAGTGATTCTTTACACATCTTTCAGTTAAAAGTAAGTGTGAAAAATAACGATTGATATTCGTTATTTCCTCGCATATTATTCTCCATTGATCCGGAGCACTCGTGCGTAATATTTGTATTTAGGGTGTAATCCGAGAGATCCACGAGTGTGTGTCACTTTCCGTCAAACCCCAAGAGTACAAATGATGACACAAAATGTCGTTTCCCAAGTATTCCTAGTAAAAATTGAAGACACTTTTCTCATTATGTCATTTAGAGAATAAAATAGAGAACCTGGATTCTTTTTATTATTTTACATAAAAATTAGCTTCCAATTTGTCGGGTAAGTCGAAATATGTTCGGGCAAGTAGAAAATGTGTAGTACTTGCCCAATAGGGCAAGTGGCATAAAAAAAATAAGGCGAAGACTGATAGAGTTACAAATTTTGTGAATTAACATGGTTATTAATATTTAGGAATATAAATGCAATTAAATTTTGTGATAATAATATTCTACAAGCTGAAATGAAATGATGTCATCTATTTTGGCTCTCTCAGCCAATCAATATGAGCCCTTGTCTAGATTGTAGTTGTATGTTTTGTTACAGATGATGTCTTGCAACGATTGCCTTTTCTACATAAGTATAATTGTTGCGTTGTTCTTGTTTTATATGTTGGTGTCCAATTTTATCCTGGTCTTCTTTTTGAGACAATACAGGTATTTTAAGCACAACTGGTCTAAAGGGAAATGTGTGCTATTTCAGGACGTGATCACTTTGGAAAGAAACATTTGATTTGGCATGGAGATCTGGGTGGGGCTTCGTACAAATTATAGTTTCTGGAAATAAATTCTTCATGTTCTTGCTGTAAAAAACATTAAAATAACTAATATTGCCGCATTAAAAAAAATACATTATCATGTATTCATTATTGTTCATAGGTATCAATTTTCTTGGTTTGTCATAGTGAGGTATTTTGTTGGCTTTGTATTTGTTTAGCTCACCTGGTTGTAGCCAGAGTGAGCTTTTGCTATCACTTTGCTATCCATCGTAAACTTTTCATTCAAAGATCTCCTCCTCTGAAACCACCAAGCCAATTTGAACTAAACTTTAGTGGAATGGTCATTGGGTGGACTTTTTTCAAATTTCTGTGGTTTCCAAAATGTCTGCCATGACCCAACTTAGTTTAACATTAGGCCTAAAAAAAATACCTGTGTTTCCGGTAACATGCTCTTCAAAATTACAGGCCTTGACAATCCCGTTTGTCCGATTGTCCGGTACCAGTGGAAATTCTGGTCGGACAAGTAAAAGTTTGAACTAACTTGTCTGACGGGACAAGTCAAAATTTCCAAGAATATCAATGGAAAATTGGTTCCAGTGGTTATGGACATGATTAAAATGACTGAGGTACTGCGGCAACGCGCGTATAACGTATCAGACATGTCTTTTTTTTTCTCAAAATTTAGGCGGCGACCGAACTTGAAAAGTACTTCCCCGAGATCGATATTAACCTGGGTACATATGTAGGATAGGGGAAAGAAACGCAATATTTTCACAACTTCCGAATGTGGTTTTATCGCTGCCGTAAAGGTAAAAAACACATGATGTTTCAGTCAATACTCTTGGGAAAGCAATTGAATCTTTGAAAATGTGTGCTTTGCTTTATTTTGATCAAATGCCCATGAAAATGAAAAAATTCTTAAACCAGACCACTTGTTGAAATTCACTCACATAGCAGCTAAAAGGTATGTTAAAGCTGACACAGCCAATGATAATTATTACAGTATTAGCGCTAGTTTTAGTGTGTTGATATCATGGTTTGGTCCATTGCATTGAATGGAAAGGGGCCATTGTCCCATTGGCTAAATTTTTAATCCCAATCATTGTTGGGTCGGCAAGATTTATAATAAATAACTTTCACTTTCAGATTGTAGAGAATGAAACATAAATATCCATGTTGGTTCCTTTCACCGTTTTATTTCGCCCATAACGGTGGATTTGTCGAAGCACAAGAACTTGTTACATTTAGGTAATTTCATGCTCCTGACCCCGAACATGTGTTATTATAGATCAGGACCCATGCAGAGAATGTCAATAATCAAGTGTAATAAGTTCCTTTGGGCAAAGTTTGGATTCACAATTCCAAGAAGAAAAAGGCAAATAAGGATGACTTTTATTTTTTTTTCAAATATGTCATGTACAAAATGTACATGTATGTCGGACAAGTTAAATATTCATTTGGACAAGTAGAATTTGGTAGTTACTTGTCCGAAGGGACAAGTTGAAAAAAAGTTGATTGTAGAGGCCTGAATTAGGGTCGGTCGGTAGGTTTTTTTTTTTTTTTTTTTTTTTTAAACTTTTTACATAGACATATAGGGAGTTACTTCTGGACTTTAACAGTGCTTCTTTAAAAATTGCCAAAAAAACTTTAGGGTAGGCAATTTTAGCCCCTAAAATTTAGGGTCGGTCGGGTTACCAGAAACACAGAATTTTTTTTATTTTGCCTTAGGACCCTATGGGAATTTCATTGAAAGATTAACTCCTCTGAAACCACTTAGCCAATTTGAACCAAACTTAAGTGGAATGGTCATGGGTTGGACTGCTTTCAAATTTATGTTCGTTTTTCCAATATGACTGCCATGACCCAACTTAATTAGCTTAACATAGGACCCTATAGGAATTTCATTCAAAGATTAACTCCTTGAAACCACTTGGCCAATTTGAACCAAACTGTAGTGGAATGGTCATTGTGTGAACTACTTTCAACTTTGTCAATTTGTGTTCGGTAGCCCAAGGCCCATCCAATATGGCTGCCATGACCCAACTTAGTTTAATATAGGACCCTATGGGATCCACTCCTCTGAAACCACTGCGCCATTTGAACTATTCTTTGGTTGAATGGTCTTTGGGTGGACCACTTTCAAATTTATGTTTGTTTTCCCAGGCACCATCCAATTTGGCCACCATGACCCAGATTATTTTTCATACAACCCTATTGGAAGTTCATTCAAAGTTCAACTCCTTTTAAACAACTGTTCCATTTTGAACTATACTTTGGTGGAATAGTCATTGGTTGGGCTACTTTCTAGTTTATGTTCGGTTTCCCCATTTGCAATTCTGTATGGGCGCCATGACCCAACTTTAAGTTTAACATTGGACCCCATACCATTTTAAACTATACTTTGGTGGAATAATCATTGGGTGGACTACTTACATGACTTACAAATACATAGAGAAAAAAGGCGTAATAATCTTAAGGATCAGTAAGGTCACTGATAAAAGATTCAAATTTATTTCAATAAAGGTTCACAGGGCCGTGGATTAGGAGGACCGTGGGTCCAAAGTTTACATAGGGTTCCATAGAAAATCACCTTTGAACTATTTTTTCAGGAACTACAAGACCATTTTAAACCAAACTTTTCAATAATAGTCTCTAGAGCATTCCTTTCAAAATTTTATCTGACAGTTTCATCTTCATGGGGAGTCCTAAAGGGGAAATTTGATAAAATATTTGCAAATTTTATTGAGAACCCATGGTGTTTGAGGATCATAATTCCAAAATTTATATAGGGTTCAAATCTAAGGACCAGGTGAGCAATGCAGGCTCAGGTGAGTCTGGTTTTGTTCATCAGTGTTTCTGCATGATACATTTGTTGGATTTTTATTTTAATGGTGACAGCTACCCACGAAAATCATGAAAATTGATACCCCACCATAGAAATAGAACTATTGTATATGTACAGACTGTAGAAGAATTCTTTTTAATTAAAATGAATAGAAAATAAATATTTTGGCTTTTTACTTGTCATTAAAAATAAGAATATGAGCCCTCAAAACAGCAATGAATATTTGGACTCAGAAAAATTTAGCATGCCCTCGGCTGAAAATCACTAATTATTAGCTCACCTGACCATGGCCCATACAAGCTATGTGTCTGTTGTCTGTAGATTTAAAAAAAATGAACTCCTTTGAAATCGCTGAAGGGTTTCATTGAGACTTTTAATCACTGATCTATAGCATGTTGATTAGAAGCTATCCGATAAAAAACATGATTCATATGATTACAGTTACTAAAGATTGAACATAAACGTAAAACTGCAGTTTTTGCTAATTCTTTCATACACTATTGTAGAGTCTGAGTGAACATGAAAGCTATTTTAGAAGTAAACCTAATATTCTGAGTTGAATGGCAGTGACAGGAATTTTTTCCAGGTGGCCATTTTCAAAATTAAACCAATTAAACTTCCTCAGATTTTATCAAAATTTGGATTTGGAAAGAAAAGTGGTATCCTGAATTGAATGGCAATTTCAAGAACAGCTAATTTCAATATGGCCAAGCGTTTGCTGCTAATATTTCAACTTAATAGATGTAGATAATATTTCATTTAAAAAAGGCAGCAATGTGCAAATTCCTTTAAAAATAAGAGCTTACTGGATTTCAGCAATATTTGCACCATATAAACAATATATCGTTCATGAGCTAGAAGGGCATCTGAGGTTTGCCAAGTTAGCATTCATGTTTTTATGAGCCTTTTGTTTATTTGTTTTATGACTAATAATCTTTATATATAATCAATGATAATTAAACATTGTTATCTCCTCGCCCAACTGTATTGGGGAGGGGATATAGCGTTTCAATCATTTGCCCGTCCATTACAGGTAAAGTTTTACATTAAATTCAATTTGTTTGAATACTATACAGTATATACTGTTCATGGTTAACTCAATCAGTGGATTCATCTTGGAGAATACAGATCACCCACACAACAACTATATCAATTTGACCTACATTTCGAGCTTCAATAACTGATTCTGTTTTGCATTAAAGTCAATTTACTCCAATACATGTAGTCATGGAACTTCATCAGTAAATTCATCTTGGAGAGTACAGAACAGCCATAGAACAAACAAGTCATCTTGACCTACATTTCACACTTCAGTTACTTCAGTTAGGTTATGTGTTAAAGTAAATTTTCTTCAGTACTATACAAGATATGGTCATAGTTTTGTGACAAGTGATATTTAGGTGTTAAACAACTATTTCTTGAGATGCATGTAGAAAGACACCTATGATATATTTATGATTAAAACTAAATGTACCCTAATACTGAATTATTTATTTTAAGTTTTATTTTCAGGCTTCTTGAAAGATTAAGAAGAAATTGTGCGAGAAATTGAGAGGTAGGTATGAATTTATGACAGTGTTTGTTGCTATGTTTAATTCTGAAAACAATATTTAACTTTCATCAATACAGACTGTCAGCAGTCCAAGACTTATTTTTAATGAAAGAAATGAAATCAATTGAACACTTTGACATTTTGAAATAGTTTTGAATACTTTTATGAACTTGATGAAGTATATTTGAACACTTGAACATGTTTGAATACTATATGATTTAAAATTTGTATGTGTAAAATTGTATTGAATATTTCACAATTTTCCAATAAATGTTTACAGTGTGTGTTCTGGTCAAATATATGAGCAAAATAGAAAATTGTGAGGAATTTGACACAACTGTTTAATTAGTACACATTTTGCAATCTATTAAATTTAGTAAAATCACTTTTTAAGTTTTAGTCATCAAAAATGTGTGTTTCAGTTGAAGTGTGGAGAATAAGAATAGGTGTATTTCAGCCTAAACTTAATTCATCTGGTAAAGATTATGTCATGAATTCAAAATTTGGTAAAGGTAGCAGGCCAGTAATTCATATTATTTTGAAATTTTTATTTTCATTTAGACTATTATTTTGTGTTTTTTTGCTGTTGTTATGTGGGGATATTGAAAAAAATCCAGGCCCTGGTAATAATTTCCCTTATTTTCCAATAAAAGGGAATATACATCAAGGTTTATCAATTTTCAGTTTTCAGTCCTGTGGTAAACAGTGTTTACCTTGTTGCATTGTCTTCTTCCTTTATTTGGAACTGAAATCTTTTGAAAATACAGTATGGACTTCTAAAGACATTGATTCTATTTTATTTGATGGAGATTTTATGTATCAAAATATTGTATCCAATTTATTGATAAAAGAATCATACCTAGAACCAAGTGAACTGCCTTATTTAGTTCAGTTGAAGACTAAAGTATTTTCAGTCAAAAATGTTAAGTCATTTAGTGGAATTCTCTCATCAACTTATCAAGCCTGTCACCCATTTGTTTCTTTGGAAATTGCTTTAACTTTAGGGATGTCATCAAACAAATATGCAGTTTTCATCAGTAAAGAAAATGCTTGTGCCATTTTCAAAGAAGGGGACAGTTTTATTGTATTTGATTCCCATTCTCGCAACTCTGATGGATTAAGCTGTTCAGATGGGTGTAGTATAATTATCAGATTCAGAAATTTACAAAATATATGTGACCACTTGAGGTGTCTTATTAGTTCTTTGGTGGATCAAACCAATGCTACATTGAATTATCAGTACGATCTTCATGTATACACTGTACATTTGCTTCAAGAACCAAGTGTACGAAAATATAGAACCTTGGGAAAACACATATGTTGTATTCCAGAACAATCAGTGTTGGTTATCAAAAGAAAAATATCTGAAGGTACAAACAAAAACGCTTCAAAAAAGTTGAAAATTGACAAAAAGCAGAACGAGAATATTGTGTTGAATTTTCATGAATCAATCCAAAATGGTCCACATTTTGTATGCACCAGTTGTTCACAATTATTTTTCAGACATTCTGTACGTCTTTATTCAGATTCCATCAAAGGCATGTCTGATATTTTGAGAAAAACATGTCGTACGGGGTTAAAAAGTTGTGATGGAGAAGAGTGGTTATGTAGTCAATGTTATGATTATTTCAGAAAAAACAAAGTCCCAACATGTTCTATCGGAAATGGTCTTGAGTTTCCTAATACACCAAATGAATTAGTAAATTTGACTGATTTAGAAGAACGGTTAATAGCACCAAGAATTCCTTTCATGCAGATACGTGAATTACCACGTGGTGGACAGAATTGCCTCAGAGGCAACATTGTAAATGTACCTTCGGATGTAAACACTACATTAAAGCTTCTTCCAAGAAATTTTGATAATGATGAAACTATAGCCCTAAAACTAAAAAGAAGTACAACTTTCAAAAGTCATATTTTGTATGAACAGATAAGACCAAATAAAATCTTTACTGCTGTTAAATATTTAGTAGAAAATAGCGACCTGTTTAAAAATGAGGGAATACAAATTAATGACAATTGGAGACAAGACTTTCAAGAGAAAATTGACTCTGTTCGAAATGAAAGTGTAAATTCTATTTTTCACAATGAAAATGATGAAGATTATTCCTGTAGTTCTGATGAGTGGACTGAAATAGACAGGCAAAGAGAAAATCCGGGAAATTTAGACACAGTGTTGCAAGCTGCTGATTTTCGAGAATTCAATAGAATTCTCACAGTTGCACCTGCACAGGGTTAATGTTCCACTTAGTATGTTTCAGGACAAAAATGCAGAATTTTTAGCTTTTCCTAAAATTTATTGTGGAAAAGCAAGAGACCCAAAGAACAGAAAAATTCCTCTGCATTATAGCACTATTTGCAAATGGGAGCTAAGGAACATAGACAGACGTTGTGCTATGAATGTGTCAAATATATTTTTTAAACTTAAAAAGCTTCAAATAAAACAAATATCAGATAAAGTAGCTTTAGCAGTTAGAAAGTGTAAATTGAAAGGTAAAAAAGTAACAGCAGGAGATATGCTAAACAAAGACCATGTCCAGAACATATTAAAACTTGATGAAGGTTATAGGGTTTTAAGAACTTTGCGTGGGTCACCTCCATACTGGGAACATACTAAAAAAGAAATATTCTCAATGATAAAACAACTGGGCATACCAACATGGTTTTGTAGTTTTTCAGCAGCAGAAACTAAGTGGCTGCCTTTATTACGTACCTTAGGATCTCTTGTAAATAATAAACATTATACTGATGATGAACTTGTAAACTTGTCATGGAATGAAAAGTGCAAGCTGATTAAATCGGATTCTGTTACCTGTGCAAGATATTTTGACTATAAAGTACACATGTTTTTATTACATGTGTTGCAAAATAAAGAATATCCTATTGGTAACATTCAGGACTTTTTTTACCGTGTAGAATTTCAGCAAAGAGGTTCACCGCATATTCACATGCTTATTTGGATAAAAAATGCACCACAATTTGGGATTCAGTCTCATGATGAAATAGTATCATTTATTGACAAGTACATAACTTGTAAAAATGATGAAAAATTAAAAGAACTAGTGAATTATCAAACTCATCGTCATGCTAGAACATGTAGAACAAAAGGTAAAGCGGTGTGCAGGTTTGGTTTTCCCTTGCCTCCAATGAATAGAACAATGATATTGCAGTCACTTGAATCAGATTGCCATGCGAGGAAACGAGCAGAAAAAAATTACATATTGATAATGAATGAACTTGAAAAATTTAAAGTTTTACAAAGTTCATTTGAGTCTATTTCTTTTGCACATTTTATTTCAAGGTTAGGTATGACAGAAGAGGAATATATAACAGCTTTGAGGTCTAGTATTAAACCTGGCAATTCAAAATTATTTATAAGGCGTGGTATTTCGGATATAAGAATCAATAACTACAATGAAATATTATTAAAATGTTGGGAAGCAGACATGGATATACAATATATCTTAGATCCTTTTGCATGTGCTGCTTACATTGTGTCTTATATTTCAAAAGGACAGCGTGGTATGTCAAAATTATTAAGTGATGCTATTAAAGAAGCTAGAAGTAGCAAAAGTGACATTAAGCAACAAGTTAGATGTGTTGGTAACACCTTTTTATCTCATGTTGAGATTGGTGCACAAGAAGCTGTATACCTTGTGTTACAGATGGCTCTCAGGCGATCATCACGCAAAATAACATTTATTAACAGCAATCCCCCTGATCAAAGGGTATCATTGATTAAACCAGAGTCCATTCTTAAGGACCTTCCAAAGAGTTCAACATCAGTGGAAGCAGATAATGACATTAAGAGATATCAGAGAAGACCTAGATCAATGGAAAATATTTGTCTCGCTGATTACATTGCATTGTATGATATAGTTTACCCATCACCAAGGCAAAACAAATTTTCACACTGCACTGAAGAAGAGTTACCAGAGGATAGTTATGATATAGACACTATTGACAACCCTGTTGAAACTCAGGATAATGATGCGGATCAGAATAATGATCAAGTCAGGGATGAAAGTACATGTAGCAATTTTGAAAATCACAGTTTGGAAGAGCACTACATGACAGATGGGTCAATTTTAAAGCGTAGGAAAAAAACAAAAGTGATATATTCTGTAGGTTTTAATATAGATAATGATCGCGAAAATCATTTTAGAGAATTAATAATGTTATATTTTCCTTGGCGGAATGAGGACATGTTAAAAGGTAGTTTTTCATTGTATGAAGATAGATACAACTCTCTAAAACATTTGATAGATAATAAGCGCAAAGAATATACTGCATTTTCATCATCAGAAATAGAAAATATTGAAATGTTGAACATAGACATTGAAAACAATTCTTCTATAGTTCCTGAAGAGCAGCAGCAAAATGAAATGGATACACTTGAAGGCAGCACAGATTCACAGATGTACAAATGCTTTGATCCAGGCATGCCGCATCATAATGTTAACTATGATATTGGGTTGGATATTGGAGTTGGAAGAACTTGCATCCGTATTGATGAAGAAATATCAAATGACATGGATGACAATGTTTATAGACAACTAGTTCAGAGTTTGAATAAGAAACAGAAAGAATTTTTCTATCATGTGTTACTATGGCATAAAACAACAGATAAACCATTGTATAACTTTCTTACTGGAGGCGCTGGTGTAGGAAAAAGTGTTTTATTAAGATCACTATTCCAAGCTCTCAATAAATTTTACTTGCACAAACCCGGTGAAAATCCAGATAATTTGAAAGTTTTGATATGTGCTCCAACTGGAAAAGCTGCATATAATGTTAATGGATTGACTATTCATTCTGCATTTAATATCCCAGCAGATCAAGGTTTCAATTTTAAACCACTTGACATGCAGCAGTTGAGTTCATTTCAAGTAAAATATAGAAATCTTAAAGTCATTTTCATCGATGAAATTTCTATGGTTGGTCAGAGAATGTTCAACTTTATCAACCTTAGACTGCAGGAAATAATGGGTACAACAACACCTTTTGGAGGTGTGTCTCTTATAGCATTTGGTGATTTATTTCAGTTAAAACCTGTGATGGATAGATGGATATTTGCTTCTTCTAATAGCAGTGAAAGTATTGAATCTCTAGCAATAAATAATTGGATTGAATATTTCACTGTATTTGAGCTTGATCAAATTATGCGTCAAAAAGATGACCAGTGCTTTGCTGAGTTACTAAACAGGCTAAGAGAAGGTAATTACACCTCAGAAGATATCAGTATTTTGAATTCTAGAATAGTGAGCTCTACAAATACTTTGATGCATATTCCTCATTTATATACAACACGATCTGAAGTAGACATGCACAACACATCCATTTTTAACACATCACCTACTGAAAAAAAGTGTATAATTACTGCTATAGATACAGTATCTGGAACATTTTCTGAAGAAGTTAAAGAAAAAATTTTGTCTAGAGTCCCAGATGATTCATCAAAAACAAAAGGCTTGGTAAAAAATTTGTATATTGCTGAAGACTTGCCAGGAGAGTTATGTTCAAATATTGATGTGTCTGATGGTATGGCCAATGGAACACCATGCACAGTTAAAAAATTAGATTTTCGAGTTCTGAACTCTGACCGATGCAGTATCATTTGGGTACAGTTTGAAGACAATAACATAGGACAAAAATGTAGACATTCATACAGACACTTGTATAATGGGACCATTTCAAATTTGTGGACACCAATACTTGAAATAACTAAGAAATTTAATTTCAATTTTTATAAATCTTTCCTTATTACAAGACGCCAATTTCCTTTAACATTGGCTTTAGCTAAAACTGTTCATAAAGCCCAAGGTTCAACAATGTCTAGTGCAGTTATTCATTTTGGAAATAGAAAAATTGATCACATTCATTATGTAGCTTTGAGTAGAGTGCGCAACATTTCATCTGTTAAAATAATAAAGTTAAATTGTGATAAAATTTCAGTCTCTACTGCAGTTTCATCTGAAATGGAGAGGCTAAGAACAGAAGCACGTGTGAATTTAGTTATACCTCTTATTTATAACTTTCCTTCATCATCCACTACTGTCATTTATCACAATTGTAGGTCTTTGCACAAGCATATTGAAGATATAAGAAATGATTCAAATTTACTTGCTGCAGATGTTGTGGCTTTTTCTGAAACAAGACTTTCTTGTGCAATGTCTTCAGAAGACTATGTTATATCGGGGTTCAGTCTTTTTCGAAATGATAGTTCACACAATGCAGAAAATGAACTTGCTCATCATGGCACAGCAATTTATATGAATGAGAAAGGTGTAGATTGTAAAGTATCAAATGAAAGTAATTTTGAAATAACAAATTTAACACTCCATCATCAAACTATTGATATTCAGTTAATTATTGTTTATTGTCCTCCAGGGGAGGCAACCTGTACAAAATTAAGACAATTATTTTATCTTTTATCCAGAAATAATGACTTTCAGTCACCAGTGATTTTAATGGGTGATTTCAATTTGGATTTCAGATCAAACAACTCCTTTTTTAGACATGTTGAAAGTGAATACAACTTAAGACAGTTTATATCATCACCAACCACCAATTATGATAGTGTTATTGATCATATATATACAAACTTGGATAGTAATTATATATTCAGTTCTGGAACATTAGAGTCTTACTTTTCAGATCATAAACCTGTCTATTTAAGCTTAAACTGTTGAAACTAAAATACTTCTTTAATACTTGAAATATTTTACTACTTTCATGACTTATTTACAGATTCTATTAAGAGCACAAAATATTTTGCAACAACTGTTCAACTTCATAGGGTTATGATTTTGTTGTATTTTTGTATTTCATAAAAATATTTGCAGAAAGTGTATTATCCCATGATGAATATTTTTTCTTAGAATTTATTTAAGATCAGAATATTTTGCAATTGTTTTTTTTCCCATTGGATTCCAAATTTTCAACAACAACACCCCCCCCCCCCCCCTGAAATTACTCAACACTTATAAAATATGGTTTACTTTTATTGCAACATATTTATAATGGATTTTTCAATTCCTTCATTTTCTTTTAAATAAATCACTGTAATCATATATAATATTTATATTATTAAGATGAAAAAGTACAAAACACCATTTCTGTGTGAGAACACATGATTTTGAAAATCATTGTAATTTTTTTTTCTAATGTAAAGTGTCAACTTGCCAAAGTGTTCAATGTTTAAAATTACTTTTATACATAATGATTTTGCTTACCTTAAGATCACACAGGTCCATGTAGAGATATTGGAATATGACATTTATATTGGTCTGTATTAGTCTATAATACCTAAAAATTCATATTCCAATTTTTCTCTCTATTCATCCAGACATGATGTTTTTCCCACTTTAAAGAGGAAATCCGCTTTTTGCAGTCAAGATTTTCCCATACTTGTCTCTTTATTTTATGGTATTTGGCTTCCGGTAGGGTTATTTCCACTTTGATTTTTCTCGGTCAGAATCATGTCTGATTCATCATCCATTACAAGATGATGGTAAATTTCAAAATTGTCTGCATCTCCCTTTAGAAAAGATGAGAAAGAGAATTGTGGGAGGAAGGTCAATTCTCCCAAGCTGAGGATTTTTCCTCTAAAATAAGGGTGAGTTGGCATATTAATTACTAGGGCACTTGGTTGTGGGGTTGGTTATAATGCAAAATTTCAAATAAGAACGCTTAATTCTCTCAGAAAGTAAGTTTTATATCCAATTTTAAGAATTGCAAATAGAACTTCCTTAAGTTCATTCCAAAAAAAAAGAACAAAAAAAAAAAATGGTAGCCTGTCCACGTATTGTATTACATCACTGGTTTGATACAATTAAACAGGCTAAAACTGGGAGAATTTGTGTCAGTAAAAATTAGCCTTATAATTAATGTAGTTTCAACATTATTAACAATAACATAATATGAAACCTCTCTTGGATTAACAATTTGCATGTTTGCCTTGTATTTATTATGTATTGGTGTACTTCATTAAAAAAAAGTTAAATATTTGGGAAATCTCTAGTAATCATTGTTAACATTATATTTTCAGATCCAAAATGCTAACTATACAATCAATAAAAGCCAGAAATATAGTCCAGTTGAAATCACCTATCAGAGTTAAAGTATGCGCAGTAGCTTTACCATATCAGTATGGGGAAACTGAGGAGAAATCTCTTATAAACTTAAGCATATGTGATGCTACCGACTACATAAAAGCTGTATGTTTTGACCGAACAAAATTCTCTTCATTTGAAGTTAATGCTGGAATTGTTTTACACAATATCACACAAAAGAACCAGCAGATCATAATTAATCAGAATTCCAGGGTTTTTAAAACAGCATCACCACAAGTAGATGATGAAATATTCCAGAGAGCAAGACAACTTATATTGCCACCAAAACCGCCAACTATTACTATATCGGAGGCAAAGAAAAGTCCTGTCAAAAAACAATTGTCTATCAGAGGACAAGTTGTTAAGGTAATGTTAAATCCATAAATTAGTTCAATTTTTTTTCCCGTACAAACTGTATTTTTGTGCAAAATGTTGTATTCCTCCAACATGTCCAACAATTCCTG
This sequence comes from Mytilisepta virgata, assembly GCA_028015205.1. Taxonomy (NCBI): domain Eukaryota; kingdom Metazoa; phylum Mollusca; class Bivalvia; order Mytilida; family Mytilidae; genus Mytilisepta; species Mytilisepta virgata. The sequence goes on from CM051512.1 coordinate 33,999,380, forward strand.
TTGTAAATTTAGACCAGGTAAGCCATTCAGGTTATTCAGAACCTTGATCTTGTTGCTTTGGTTTCTGTCTCGGCTTTAACAAATATCACAGAAGGCGAAACATCTGTGTTGGTTTTCCAACGACAGCGGCTTTAACAACAGTTGTTCAGTTTTGTGATCAGACAAGATTATCAAGAAATACTACTGTTGGGTCAGTGATATTTCATATGCACTTACTTCTGCATCAGTACATCTCATGTCCATGATAATATGTTGACCTTGACCCCCAAGTGGTGCTTCAGTGACTTAAAAACATAGCACAATAGAAATGTAAAGTTTTGTGATTAGGTAAGTATAATAAGATCTGCTTATGGTAGGTCAGTAATATTTGGTTTGCACATATATCTTAACTATCCACCTTGATGATTAATGCACATATACAAATATAATAAACAACAATATCTTAATTACTGGTGAGCTTGGCTACATTGGCAGTAATTAAGTGGTTTCCCCAGTTACTCGATACATTTCGTTTTACAAAAATTACAAAAAACTCTTAATCATAACGAGTACCATTGGTCCAGTCAGTTATTTAAAAGTGTTTACTGATTTCATTCTAAAAATATGCACTCCTTTTTAAAGCAAAAAAGTTTAAAAGGTATTGACATATAGATAAACTTTTAATTTTTTAGGACTCTATCGCTACTGATGTGCTCGTTGGTCAGAAGAACGTCCCTGTAAAGTCTATTACAATACAAGATGATACAGATGAAGTCAATGTCAGTTTATGGAGAGATCTGGCCAACACAGATGTCACATTAGGATCATACGTTGAAATAACCCATGTTATTCTAAATGAGAAGAAATATCAAAATAGTGAATGCCTTCAGTCAACTCAGTATTCACACATCCAGGTAAAACATTAAAATCAATCTTAACAACATGACATAATTTTAGATTGTATTGAACCAAGTTGAACAAATAAATTTATTGGTCATTTAAGAAAACACCATTAATTAGTTAGGTTTGACCAATCCATATGAAATTTGGATGTAATGTTGTTGGCCACTTATAAGAAAGAAGGTTGGGGTTGTTGTAGGCGGTCATTATGTGACAAAAATTGACTACATTCATAAACATCCTTTTGTGAGCAATATTGGCAAATTCAGATCATCTGTTTTTTAGTCCACCTGGCCTGAAGGGACATGGAAGCTTTTGCATTCACTTCACTTGGCATCTGTCGTCATTGATGCCAAGGTAAAATTTTCTGCTCAGAAATAAGAAACATCTTTAGAGTATATAGTTTGTAAATTGTATTCAGCATTTTGATCTATCTGGCATCAACAAATATGGCCACTGTTAGTACTATAAATAGAACATAAGAAAAACTGAAGTTTTTGTAACAGAGAAAAACTCAAGTGGTTAAAATTGATCAGCATGACAAGATCTATATGAAAATTTAAAAAAAAAAACATCTGCTCACTTAGAGTAATTGCTCTTAAAGTGTCAGTTTTTAGCTCCCCTGGCTGTAGCCAAGGTGAGCTTTTGCCATCACTTGGTGTCCATTGTATGTCGTAATCATCGTCGTAAACTTCATTCAAAGCTCTTCTCCTCAGAAACCACTGGGCCAATTTGAACCAAATTGCCATGAATCATCCTGCAGTGCCCGCCCCCCCTTTGAAAGTTGTGTTTTTAGTTTGGATCAGATATTCAACATGGCTGTCAGAGCCAATATTGTGTTTTGATTGGCTGAAATTTCAAATATCTTCTTGTCAGAAACTAGACAACAGATCAAACTGTATTGTAGCATAAGTTTTCCAATCCAGAATACAAGATGGCCGCCATCAGTGGCCGTAGCTTAACATACGACCCTATGGGAATTTCATTCAGTGTTAAATTCCTCTGAAACTACTGGGTCAGTTTAAATCAAACTTTACTGAAATGGTCATTGTGTGGACTTTTTTCAAATTAATATTCAGTTTTTCCCAAGGGCAAACCAATATTGGGGCCATGACCTGACAGTTTTAACATAGGGCCCTATGGGAATTTCATTCAAAGATTAACTCCACTGAAACCACTTGGCCAATTTGAACTAAAACTGTAGTGGAATGGTCATTGGGTGAACTGCTTTCAACTTTGTTTTCGGTAGTTCAACTCCTTTTAAACCACAATGCCATTTTCAACTTTACTTTTGCGGAATGGTCATTTGGTGGAGTACTTTCAAATTTGCGTTTAGATTTCCCTAACATGATCCAATATGCCCACCATGACCCAAAATTACTTAATAAACAGTGTTAAAAATATACTGTATTTTAGTATTAATGTATGAAATTATATACAATAAATTTTGACAATTGTTGCATTTGTTGGCCACAACAGTAACAGATAGACTGTAAAAAGCAAATGATCAACAAGTCAAGTTCTACAAAGGTCTTTAAATGCATGGAATTTTGGGGACTAAAGTCCAGGTGAGCAATAAGGCTCTCTGAGAGCCTCTTGTTAGTGATCTTCATAATTTTACTGTTATCTTTAACTATAGAAGCAAGGTAGAAAGCGTAAATTGCTAAATCAAGTAGTTTTCAGATTGTGCTTTTTAACTGCCCAAACTGTGTTGAGGTATCATTTGATGTCTCATTAGATGTTGTGTTTCACAATGATACATATATAAGAAACAATGTAAAATTTGTTTTCCATTTACATGCATCTATACCTTTTTTCCAGGAAACTGAAATGCCTGTAACAACGACAATGGATGAAATCCTCGGGTGTGATATAGGAAACGCATCATCAACCCTAATTGCCAAGGAAAAAGGCATCTTTAAAGTTGATAATGATATCCTTACAGCACATTTCCAATGTGAACTGCAAGAACTGACAACCCAGTTTCCAGTTAACATGGAAATTACAAGAAGAGGACAAAATGTCATCTCATTGCAGTGAAACCAAAATATGCAGTTACATTTTTCACCCGTCCAGCATTGTAGCATTAACCTTTAAATGTTGATGGAAAAGACCACAAAATGATTTTAAATTCAACACTTGATAACATCAGGTTAAACGTTTTAACAGCATGAAAAGCTCTCAAGTCTTATAATTTTTTACAATCAGGACAGCAGGCTTAAGGATGCCTGGGAAGAAAGGTAACTTGAGCAGAGAGTAAAAATGGTAGATCAGTTATGTATTTTTTGTACACATGAAACCATGTACAACTTTACCAGAATTTATGTCTTTGTAAAATCATAATTTTGTTTGCATGAAACCATGCATAACTGGGCTACATTTTTTGAATTTGTAAAATCATATGTTTTTGCATGCATAAAACCATATATAATTAGAATTTTTGTAAAATCATAATTTTGTTTGCATGAAACCATGCATAACTGGACCACAATTTTTTTATTTGTAAAATCATTTATTTTTGCATGCATAAAACCATGTGTAATTAGACTAGAATTTTTGTAAAATCATATAATTTTGTTTGCATGAAACCATGAATAACTGGACTACAATTTTTGTATTTGTAAAATTACATATTTTTGCATGCATAAAACCATGTATAATTAGACTAGAAATTTTGTATTTGTAAACTGATAGACTAGTTCATAACAATTACCACATATTTTTGAGTGCATGAAAGCACATATAATTAGACTAGAATTTTTGTATTAGTTAAGCTGATAGGAAATTAGTTGATCTTTAGTAACATTCATTTTTACCTGTATTACATAAAACCGTATACAATTCGACTTTATTTTGTTTGTTGTTTTTTGCTTTGGTGTAACTGATAGAAAAGCCTATAATCACACTCTGCAACAACAACGAAGAACCTTTGTTTTATAATGTGATCTAGTTTCCTGTATTGTATTAATTACCATGATTCATTAAAACAGAATTTTTTTTTAAAAACTAAGAAGAATTTCTTCAATAATTTTTCAAAGACTAGATAATAAGAAAACTGTTATATATATAGCAATCCAATTTATCCACCTTTTTTCCATAAAAAAACAATATGTGAAACCAAGGTCATTGTGAAAAACTGTGAACATTTGATCAACGTTTCTTTCAGTTTTATAACATTAATTTTTTCCTGGATTTGATAAATGAAATTTGGCATGAATATTTGTAATAAGGCTTTTATGATACATTCAGCATTGATATTTTAAATTAAACTATTTTCATCTCAATCACAGTCCTTATTCTATAGAATTAAGATTGATATTCTTCAATTTTATAACATCAGACATGTTTCTAAACATTGTAATTTTGGCAGGTTCCTGACTAGACTGACTCTTGTTAAATTATAAATTTAAACCATTTCTGTCAGATATTTTAAATTAAACTATTTTCATCTAAATCACAGTCCTTATTTTATAGAATTAAGATTTATATTCTTCAATTTTATAACATCAGACATGTTTCTAAACATTCTAATTTTGGCAGGTTCCTGACTGGACTGACTCTGGTTAAATTATGAATTAAAACCATTTCTGTCATAAAAATTCTATGTTTAACAGTACATGTATTATTTAACCAAAGAAACATTGTTTTAAGTAAAAAGGTGTTGAAATGATAGATCAGTTGATAGAATTATGTATTTTTTGTACCCATGAAACATGAACAACTGGACTAGAATGTATCTATTTGTAAATTCAGATATTTTTGTGTGCATGAAACCATGCATAATTGGACTTAAATTTTCATATTAGTGAAACATATATTTTTGCATGCATGAAACCATATATAATTAGAATAGAATTTTTGTATTTTTAAATTCGTTAATCTTTAGTAACCTACATGTATATTTTTACTTGTATTGCGTAAAAACGATATACATGTAAGTAGACTTTGTTTTTGTGTAACTGATAGAAAAGCCAATAATCACACACTGCAACAACAATTAAAAACCTTTGTTTTATAATGTGATCTATTTTCCTGTATTGTATTAATTACCATGATTCATTAAAATAGTTAAAACTCAAAGAATCTCTATGAAGAAATAATATCTCTAACTAGGGTCATTGCAAAAAACGGAGAACCTTTCATCAATGTTTATTTCAGTTTTATAACATTAATTTTTTCATACATTTGATCGGTGAATTTTAGCATGAATATTTGTTACAAATAAGGATTTTTCATGATGCATTCAGCAGAACCTATTTTAAACGACACTATTTTTCAACTCACTCAAAGTCCTTATTCAAATTTATTTTAGAATAAAAATTTATATTCTGCATCCATGCTTAAATTAATTTTTTTAATATCAAACATGTTTGCAAAATACAAGAATATCAATGTGCACAACAGATAGATATTTTTTATTCACTTCTGTACTTTCATGTATAATACATAATTTTTTTATAAATAAATTTTGCATCTGAACTTGAGTTACACTTTATATTAAAAAATGCAATATAATAGTTATGGGGTACATCCATCCATCCACTCATTTGATTGTCCATCCTTACCATAAATTCACAACTCGTCTTAAACTATGAATGAAATTTAATGAAATCTATCCAAGTGCCAAATGAGCTTTTGCCATTGCTTGACATCAGTTGTCATCATTTTCATCTGTAATTGTTCTTTAATTTTATTGGATTGACACGAAACTTGGCCACAATGGTCCTTTGGATGTTTTGTTAAGACTTGGCTTATTCATGGCCGCATGTCTAAAAAATGCCAGCCATGGCTACAAATAGGAAATAGGGGGTCAAACAATATTCTTTCCCAAATAACTACAAAAAAACAAATGCAGATATCAGAATTCTGACATCAGGCAAAAGTGATCCATCTGTGGTGAAAATTTTGTCATCTATGAAAATTTGTCTATGATAAAATACATATTTGAGTGAGTGAGTGAGTGAATGGGATTTTACGTCACGTTCAGCAGTATTTCAGCTATATCGTGACGGTCAGTTTTAGTGGCGGAGGAAACCGGAGTACCTGTAGAAAACCGCCGACCTTGGGCAGGTAACTGACAAACCTTATCACATACGGCCACAAGTCAAGTGCACCCATTTTTGCTTTACCTGCAGCGGAGCGCGAACTCACAACCGCAGAGGTGATAGGCTACAGTGATTGTACAGGTAAATCGACAACCTTAACGACTCGGCCACCCAGGCCCCCATATTTGATAAAATCTTTGTGATTATTGCTGAACCATTATTTGAGTTACTGCAATTGTGGTGGACGTACTTGATCATAACAAGAATATGGTTAGAGATGGTATAGCCGGCATGCATACATAATTAATTTTCAAAAAATCTTTTAATTGGAACTAAAGGTCAAAAATCATTGATAACTTTGATACCTGGTAACCTGTCTTATGACACACTCAAATCCTCAGCAACAATGGTTATTTCCTTTAATATGATACGAAAGGAACAAATAAGTTTTAGATGTTTGCCATTACAATGTACAATCTTTACTAAACATGTAAAATTGGATCACGTTAGACAAGAAAATTGCGAAGATTCATGGTTCAGGTATCTATGTGAGCAAAATTTCGATGCATATTAGAATCACTTAAGGTCAACTGTCCATTATCTCGTAAGCTCTTCTTTTATCTTGCTTTATAGATTTCAATGAAATAAACCTGTTAAAGTCCATAAAAGGTTTGTGTGTAGTATATGTGGACCCTAACGAAAAACTCCAACAGTAATTCAGTTATTCATGCATAAAATGTAGTCAGTGTTACCTATTTCTGGTACAGATGCTGGTTAATACCCAAATAACTTTAACCTGGGACTAATAATACTAATACTGTAAACCTGGTTACTTTTGAGATTTTTGAAATTGAAACCTTTCGCGTGGGTATAATGAAATCACAAAGTCTTACACAACACAAGAGTCTCTAGTAAAAATGAATCAAAGCTTACAATTTTGAAAAATGGCGACTCTCAAGACCTTCAGTCTTTGATTCAAAAAAGTTAATGTATTTCTAAAAGAAAAATGTACGGGAATTCTAATATTGGGAGGTGACTTCAATGAATCGACAAATCTGACAACAATTTATCTTTCTACTACATCCTAGACAAGTTGCCAAATGTCCACATTTGCTGAAAACTGTGTCTCTTTCTTCATCCATGCAGATTACACAATCTGAAAAAATTACAATTCAAAAATCAAAATATAATGTAGAACAAGATTGAAAATCTCTTTATTTTTGAGATTTTTAAACACAAATTATATTTTTTAATTCCCTTATTTCAGTTATAACAAAATTAATTCATGTAATTCTACATATTAATTTTTTTTCTGACCAATTGCTGCTATAAGATTGTTCATAGCAGTCATTTTTTCAGTGTGCATTTGTTTCTCTTCTCTCTGCTTCTTTTTCGTTCTTTTCAAGACGAAAACATAATTTTGAAAAAAGTCAATCACTTCTCCACCTGCTGATTTTCTTTTTTTTTGCGGGTGCAGGCTTTGAATTTTCAACTTCACTACCTTTTTCAGAATTACTGTTAGTGTCACATTCATTAGTAAGATCTTCTTAAGTTCGTTTTTTCTTTTTCATAGAGCTTGTAGTCGCTTTTGGTGAAACAGAAGGGTCATCACCAAAAACTTTATCCAATTCCTGCTCATATTCATACTTTTTTGGGTCGTTTCCACTCTTATTATTGTGATCTTTGATGTTGCGATATGCCCTTATAATAGACTTCCAACGGCCTTGCACTTGATCAGTAGTGAATGTATATCCCTCTTTTTCCATTTTTACAGCAATATTTCCCCACATACTTTTCTTAGTTATCTTTCCAGATTTGAGAAGTTCGTCATAACTTTTGCAATACTGTAAATTCGGAAATTATTGCGATGTTTTTATTATTGCGAAAAATGCGACAGGGTTGTAATAGCAATAATTTAAAGTCGCATTTTGAAATTTTTTATATGAAACTTTTGCAATACTGTAAATTCGGAAATTATTGCGATGTTTTTATTATTGCGAAAAATGCGACAGGGTTGTAATAGCAATAATTTAAAGTCGCATTTTGAAATTTTTTATATGAATGAAGCGGGATTTTTCGCAATATCGCAAAAATTAAATTGGATTTTGGTCTAAAATGACAAAATCGCAATAATAAATGCACGCAATAAATTCTGAATTTACAGTAACCAATTAGTAAAAGTGTTGGCCTTTTTTGCCACACAACTGGATGAATACCTTTTTCTTGTTCATCTTTTCTTTACGAATTTTCAGCTTTTTTTCTGGAAGAAAAACAAATAAACTTGTAATTTTTTTTACATTCATGAAAAATATGAAACCTTAAAATTTTTTCCTGTGTGAAATTTATTCCAGAGGAACAAATGTTCTGTGAAATAAATTCTAAAGGAATCTTTTATCTGTGAGATAAGTTCCAGGAACAACTTTTCTGTGAAACGATTTCCAGACGGAATAAATCTGAAATCAAATTTTTTCACTGGAACTTATTTCACAGGAAATTATTTCGGCTCACATTACAAATTGTTAATTAAGAAATCAATTTTCAACTGCTCAAATATTTCGCAATGAAAAGGTCCGTCAACAGCTTCATATTTGCTCTTTTTTGCAACATGATATAACATAACTGCATTTACAGGATATACAGCTAATATATCAATCAGTTGGCTCAATTTAAAATGGTTGGTACATTTTATATTTATACGTTTTGACAAGCCCATAAAAAAAAAACCAGAATGATCGATGCTTAACATCCAGAAAGCAATACTTCAGCTACAGTACAGCCAGAAACATACCATAATAGATCATAATGATAGATGTATCACCCACTAGGGTGAAATTTATATATCTTTTTTTTCTGTTTTTCCAATTTCTCTGATTTTTTTGTGTTTAGAGTGGTAGGTTTACAAAAGAAATACACAAGATACAAGAAATATAGAAAGATACAGCCATTTCACCCAGGTTGGTGATATGTCTATCACTGTGGTTTATCACTGTATGTCTTTGTCTGTACTGTTTATTCAAAACAAAAATAACAGGGAATCAAACAAGGACAATGAGACCGGCCAATAAGCAGATAAATTTGAAGCCGCTAGAAAAGGCTAAAGACTATCATGGATATGGACTGATAGCCTAGTAAAATAGACATTCATGATCAATAAAGGGCATTGTTATTATAATGCAGAGTCTAACTTTTTCCCCCATACAAGGCACCATTTAATGTCCAATTCTATGGACAAATTGTGCATTTATAATCCCTTTAAGTTTGGTTTTTCCTGAAGCTGGGTCCTATTTCTATACAGTACTACTATGTAGTACACCCCCAAGTGGTCCCTTATGGGTGATTAAGAATCAGAAGGATAAATGTGATTATAATGAAAAAACTTGTTTAAACTAAATTCAGTTTTACACTCACTTTCAAAACAGTCATGGTTTCCCCCAACATACTTCTTACATTCCTCACAATATGTTACAGTTTCTTCTTCTGATGAGTCAACATCAGGTTCTAAAATACAAAAAGCAGCACTTCCCAAATCAACTGTATGTATTGACTTTCAGATATGTAATATTCAGTTAAAACTATACTTAAATACAATAAGTACTAAACACCACCGGAATTTAGTATCCCTTAAATAATGAATTACAGGATTAAATCTACACACAGAAATAGTATTTTTATCAGTTTTTTACTGTTTGGTCTTAGTCAAACTGAACTGGTTGAGACAGCTCATACTTCTATTTGCAGTCCCTGACCTTGCCTTTCTGGCATAACCGACCAGTTCTTGTTCAGACTTCTTTTTAATTACAGGATCTGAAAAACATAATTACACCATGAAGTATAGGAGAAAGGGTTTGGTTATCTATCTTAAGATTAACCTAATTAACCGTTAAATATGAAGAAGAAAGGAAATGGGGTCAATGTCAAGGAGACAACATCCAATTTACAAGTTAAAATGACCTAAAACAAAGCATCACCGTACGGTCTTCACAGCGAGGAGTGCAAATATACAGTACAATATAAGTCTTCAAATATTATTATTAACTGATTTGCAAAATACAATGTACATGTAAAATCAACTAATCGAACTAAATTTAGCTAGTCAGCAGATTTTAAAATACAACATTTAAAACCGCGACAATTATATAATTTTTACTTGTTAAAAATGGAGCAAATACAAAACTGAAAAAGTTTTTTGTCACTGTCTCAGTCCATTGAGGAGGAAATAACAATTTAAAAACATGATGATCATGGTAATTGGTTATGATGAAAAACAGTAATTAGGTACATGTATGCCACACGTTAGAAATGTGCATGCATATGTGATTTTATCATTTAAGCATGTTTCACTTGATTAACAAAGGATTCGCATGAATGGGAACCCTGACCTGCCATTATGTTTTCGCTATTAACAACATCTAACCTTTTGAATGAAGTCTTTCATACAATTCAGTGTCAACGAAGAGGACATATGATTCCCCATCTAGAGTTAAATTAACCCTCTTCTTTCTACAAAAAAAAAAAAATCGTGTAAGAGTTTGTCTTTCATTTACTGTATATAAGATGTAAAGTGAGTGACAAAATAAATGACAACAAATTTAAATGTGTTTCAGTTCTTTAGCTAAACTGAAATTACTTAAAGACTTGTTTGTTTGTTCCTACTTCTGACAATCAGAAACTTACAAAATAACTTATTAAATACCTTTAACTCTAAAATAATTCACAGTCATCATTTTAATAAATTCATGTCGCCGTGATATTGGCTGTAATATCGCCAACTCGGCGTTAAACAATATTTAATCAATCAAAAATTCAGTGGAATTCCAACATTTGCTGAAAAATGCAGTATACTGTATTTTTTTTCCGGATGGAACATTAAGCATGTTAAGTTGTCAAGTGAGACACATATCGTGATTTTCACAGTGACATTAGGCCAATTCAACTTAATCAGTAGATTATCATCCGGGGTTCCCAAAAAATATGGGGCGGGTGGGAGGATTTTACTTTTTATTTTCGGGAAAAAAACATTGCAGCTTGATTTTTTGGCAGGGGTGGTTTGCCGTCCATTTTACCACTGACAAATTAATTGTAGAAATCTAGGACTGCCGTATCATCACTTTTGTTGGTGGAAAACCACCCCTTCCTTTCGTCTAAGCTTGTTACTACCAGGGAAATCATAAAAGAACCACAAAAACCATGTTTGGAGTTGGTCGGAAACAGAAGCGAATGTAAAATTCTGCCAAACTGGTTTCGGACACAAGAAATTAACGTAAATCGTCATTTTGCACAAATAAAAAAAAACTCAGGGTGGGCCGATTTTCTAGGGGCGGGCGGGGATGATAATCTACCAATTAAGTTTAATTGGCCTTTTTTATCAATTTTACTTTAACATTTTCTTGGTAAATATCAGTCTTTTAATGCTTTTTCCCATTTGGAGATTTATCTTGGTTGTTTATTATTTAGGTGAGAACTCTGCTACAGAAGAACAAGTGGGTCCTGCAATACCATTAGGTAAAGCTATTTAGTAGGACATATATGGGTTCTTGTTACCCAAATTTTTTGTCAAACTAGTTGAATCGACTGAAGTAGACACTTAGATATTTAAAAAGTGTACAAAATGTTTCATTAGATGAACCTGAAACTTGAGGCCAAAATGGTCCCTTAATGTTTAAGTAAGCAGATTGGTGATTTCTCTGAAAATGGAATTTCCTTTGCTCTGATCCAAAACACCACATGACCTCATCTTCTTCTAATAGAAAGTATTAACAATGTTTAAATTTATTAAAAAAAATAAAACTACACTTTTGTATTAAAGAATTTTATTACATTGATTTCCCAGTTAAATGAAAACTGATAATTTCACATGTGAAATAAACGTGGTATAGTTCTTTACATGTTTTATATTAATTTCTTTAAAAAAAGCCATTTGCCAATGTAATAAAAAGAATAACTAATTAAAGAATTCAAATATCGAAAAATATTGAACTCGTGGCCGAACAACACTGATAATTAACTCATGCGCTAAGTGCATATGTGAATTAATGTGTTGTTCGATCACTCGTTGAATAATTTTCTCTATTTGAATTCTTCGAATAGTTATTCTATAAATATCACATTGAAGACAACTCGAAGATGGCCCAGCTCATTTCATTAACTTAAAGCTAATTCACATAATGTATTGCCTATTTTTTATGCCATTGGACTATTTTAGTAAGATTTTGACCATATGTTATTATTTTGATTTATATATTAAACCATACGTTTGTTATGTAGCTATTTTAATTAAAGGATTACTATGTTAGTTGAAAAGATGATGATAATGATAGGTTGAATCTTTTTAATCAATGGGTCAACTTGCAATAAGCAATACATGTATAATCTTTCCAAAATTGTGTTTGACTTCACTTATTTAACACTTTCAGAACTAGTTGATGGTCCTAATAACTTGTTGGGGTTGAAAAAAGATGATGAATCTGCAATAATCAGCATAGGTAAGCAAAAAGAGTGATTGGTAAACAATGTTTTATAAAGTATCAAAATGAATTTTTGTTTCAGAATTACGACTTGTAATATATGACATCATTTTTCTATACCTGTCTTGTATTTTATATGATGCTCATTTTAATTGTATGATGTGGGCTAAAACTAGAGACTGCTAAGAAATGAAATTAATATATTTGAAAGGGTCTAGCATCAATTTTGTGTCTTGATTGATAATTTTTTGAAAAAATAACCATTTCATTTACAACAGATAAATTTTAGAAAAAGTTCACTGATAAGTAATATTTGTTGTTTTTATATTTTAGGTAAAGTTGAGAATGATACCACGAAGCGAAAGATGACTGCTACAAGTAAGCTATTATAAGTTATCTACGTTCATATCTGTAGATATGGATATTTAAACACCCTGAAGTATCCAAGTACACCCTGAGGCACAGGGTACGAATTTATCCACCGTCTTAGTCTAAATCTGGCGATTATTAGAGAAATTCCACTACAAAGTAAATTTTTTTTCATTAATTTAATATCTTTTATTGAAATTTGGGATTTTGACATTTTTAATGGGGTGTAGGGTACTACCTTTGGTAGAACCCTACAGGTAGACACAAATAAGACGTTTTTAATCTAAAGACAGAGAAAGCGAAATGGGTCGAATTTGGCGCTCAAAATTGTGAGTTACATCATAGACGGTGTGACGTCAACGTGGGTCATTTGCATAGCTAGGTCAGTAGTCCCATTCATTGACAATGTGACAGAATAGTGATGCATTTACTAAAACGAGTGCAAATTATCGACATAAGATAAAATCGTTATTGGATTAAGTATCTAATTATACAGACATCATGGATAATCGACAGAATTCAATATTTCATAAGGAACAACCATGGTACTATGTAAAACGCGCGTGAATTTCCCCGATGTAATGGGTAGCAACGTCCAGGACTATAGGTTAGCAACACTCAGGGGCTATGGGTTTTGTAACGACATGCGTTAACCAATCAAAATCCTAGAAATATACTAAGCCGGGGATAATATATAATCTTTATTTGAGTATTCATTTCATTATTTATGACTTGTGTTTTCATACTTCCCTAACTTTGATTGTTGATAACCTTTGATAGAAATAAGATGATACTAAGATCTCTTTAAAAAGCAAAAGAGACAATCAGAAGGATAATAGATTAGTCAAAGTGTCAAGTAAGGCTTTTGTTTCAATTTTTTAAATGAATGTTGTGATATAATTGTGTATTATAAACTTTTATTTACAGATGTCAATAACGGAAAGGTATCCGTTCCTCCAAAGAAAAAAGTCCAGTATAGGAAAGAAAGGTAGTCAACTTATTTCCTAAGCTCCATTTTAGACTGTTATATGGTCTTGTTTCAGTTTAAATATGATTTTGCCTGAATACATAAGGGTACATATAGAGCGATAGACTTTTTTCAAATTTCATCAGATATTTCATAGGATTAGTTTTACCACAGTACATGTATATGTAAAAAAAAATATGTTCAAAAATTACTTTGGGGAAAAAAATGATTTAACAATATAAGACATCATCATATACCTGGTTCATGGATAGTTTTTCCTTTTTCTCCAAGTCTTTGCTCATTTTCAATCAAACACAACTTGAAGATCTAAGGAGAATTCCAGACTTTAACATTTTGTGTAAAAATTGTTTCAAATTGCTAATACGTCAACATTTGGTATTCCCGTGTTCCAGACAGTTGGGTTTTTTTTTATTCAGTGTGGTTGACAGTACAATTTAGCATTTTTTATGTTGTTTTTTTTTTTATTTTACAGATTGGTAATTGGTAGAATTAAAAAAAAAAATCATAACCACTTATAATTTATTTTATATTTATTTGCGATCGCAAAAATATGTTTTACATGAATTATGCGATGGCATTAAAACAAAATTGTGACACTATTCCCGCGCCATCTAGTCAGTTGATGTCTTAATGGTGGACATTTACTTAATTAGAAAGGAGAAAACTTTAATTTCTAGAATTTCATATATATGTATGCGTTTTTAAAGAAGGATATCTTTTTAATGCATTTAGATATCTTTCATTGTTTGTTTGACTACAAATAAAATACCAAAATTATTAATGTTATTAACTTGATAATCTCATATTTGGTGTTTTAAGGGCATCTCAAACTTGTAATCTTGAACTCGCTGAAATCAAAACAATACAATACAATAAACTCCTAAATTGTCAATTTAAATAAATGTGCATCATGGATCGGCTAAACTTTTCATTAATTTACAGACATTTTGAAGTTTTTACATATTAAAAGATAATTTACTGTGCTAAATCCCCGGTTTGAATGATATTCCGTTGCCCCATTACGCTTTTTAGCTCCGACGAGCCGAAAGATATATCACAGTAGGTACATTTTTGTAGCTACCTGAATTAGGTCTTGCTTAAAAACTGAATATCTAGGCTTCTCAAAACCACAAGTTTGTTTCTACTCGGAAACTTCGACTGAAAAAGGGAAAGCATTCATTTTTTATACTTTCAGAGTATTCAATTTACACAAAATATTAACGTGAATTAACCTACCAGTTTGAGCTGAAAATGTAGAATACTATGTGAAAATTTCAAATTCACAGCTGGAAAGCATCCTTTTCAAATCGAATAACGCAAGAGGGCAAACAAGAAATGGTCACATTTTTGGACAAATGAAAAAACCTAAAAAACCGCTATCGTTGATCTACATGTAGGTTTCAGTTATTGTCCTCAAAAATGGTTTCGAAGTATTAATTTAGCATCATTATACAGCTTAAATCTTATGTATTTCTCCAAATTAATAAAACTGTATAAAAAAATTGTAACTATAAAATAGACTTTCACTGAAAATCTAAATTACATAAATTAAGTTGATCATTTTGACTGTCCTCTAGATGACAATGCATTTAATCACTTTGACAAGGGAAATAGTCATCTGACCACGTGTTAAGTCACGTTTGACTGTTAACGATTGTCATAAAACAATGTTTGGTAGTCAAAATGACTGAATTTTAAGTCACGATGAGTAATGTTATTGGTAAAATTGAGTATTTACATTTTTCGGACAATTATGTGCAATCAATTCGACTAATAGAAGCAGTCAAAACCGACAATGCTGGTTTGTGAGCATGATTATTGTAAATAGTCAAATCAACTATATAAGATGGTCAAATCGACAAGTTTAGGTGGTCAATATGACTGTCCTCTAGATGACAATGTAAAAGGTCATTTTGACTATTTCGATAATCAGACAGTGAAGTTTTGACTAGTAAATCAGTCTGTTTGAATACAAGTTTGGTCATCAGGAAAAGTTGACTAAAAATACCACTATATATCAAAAACACTTGAAAAAGTAAAGCCTTATTCGCAGTTTTTTTTCTCTTTCCTGATGGACTTGCAATTGTTTTCAGGGGGTGTTCAGAACGTCTCCTGTGGAGAGTTTATATGTAGAGGCGAACGAACCGTCTCTTTATAATCGTCGGATAAAACTTGGTTTACAATACTTAACCAAGCTAAAAGCATATCCTTCAAATCCTGCCTATGACTGTGTTTTCAATCCTCACTATGAGGATATATTTGAACAACATGAAAATCAAATTCCTCCATTTGGTATCGGGATGAAACCACATATTTCGGGTTCTTACATCAACCTTTATGAAATTGCCCCCATTAAAATACCTCAATCACCACCTTGGCTTGTACCCAAACCTATGTTTATTTTTGACCTTAGAAAACATAAAAAGTCCGAAACAAACCTATTCTTATTCAGCAACACTTTGCTGAAATAAAATCTAAGTTTGAATTTCATGACTATTTATACTGATGGGTCGAAGGACGGGGACAAAGTGGCTGCCGCTGCGGTCTATGGACAGCAAGCAGCAACTCTCCGTCTTCCATCCTCCAGTTCCATTTTTACTGCTGAAGCCAGAGCCATAATTCTTCCTTTAAAGTTTGCTAGAACATCTGAAAAACTTAAATTTCTTATTATAGATTCACTTTCATGTTTATTGGCTATCGAAGGTCAGAAATATAAAAACCCTCTTATTGCCCATATTATTAAATTTTATAAAAGACTTGTCCAAGTGGGCAAAGAAATAATTTTTCTCTGGGTACCAAGTCATATTGGTATTAACTTAAAAAGTCATATAATTTCTTCTGAATAGTAAATATAACATATAAAGGTATCACAATTTAAAACAGCACCTTTTTTCAGCTTGAACAAGCCTTTGTTGCATGTGGAAGTGCTCTCCAAGACAAGTTGACACTCTGTAATCCATTTTTAAAGGCAGTGTCTGCTGTTCATCCAGATGCCAGTGGTCACTCTGTAACACTCAATTTTTTACAAAAACTACCTACATTGGCTCCTAATGTTTTAGATGATAATGAGAGAGATGAATATGAACTTGAAATCAGGAAGTACCAGATGGACATCTTGCCAGAATTTGAGGAAGGAAGTCGTATTGACTGTTGGTGGGGGAGAGAAGACTGGGTAAAACGGTATCCCTGCATGTGCAAGATGGTGAAAGCTTGTTTGTCATGCTTTCATGGGCCACAAGTAGAGTCGTCATTCAATATCATGAACGATGTAATAGACAATAAGTCTGGAAGAATAAATATTGAAACATACAACTCAATTCAAAACATGAAATATGGACTTGAGGCCTGTAAAAAGACATCAATTGAATATTTTGTGAAGAAAGACTATTTACATGAGAGAGTAGATACCAACTTAATCAGGAACATGAACAAGTCTTCTTCAGCATATAAAGAGGAACTAGAAGCAAAAAAAGGGAACAAAATGAAAACAAAAGAATGTTAAATGTACAACAAAAACAATTAGTGACAAAAAGAAAGGCTAAGGAACTGTACATTAAAGCAGCCAAGAAGGCAAGAATGGTCCATCAGAAATCAAGTAGTGGAAAAAAGGATTAGAAGGACCAATTCAATATTTTGTTAATTATGTTCATTGTTTACAAATAATATATATAAATGAATTTTATTTCGTTTTATGGTCAGTAATGATTACATGGCACTTATAGGATGCTTGATACTTCATATATATATATATGAATTTTTCTTGTTTTTGCTATTCACCCAAATGGTGTATTTAAAACAACTGGTAACATGTCATTTTTATTTTCAGATTTTCAGACTTTTTTATAAATTTAGAAAATTGTCCCCCAAAAATACCAATTTTTGAAACTAAATTTAAGTGCCAGGAGATGCCCAGATTGCAGGATTTTGCACCATTTACCCCAGAGCTTCTGGGGGCCTTGAGCGGACCCCCGGCCGTATGGGCACCTCGCTAGGTGCATGGGTTGCTTCGCAACCCATTTTGAAGTTTATTTCATGTAAGTCTAAAATCATGTCTGATTAAGGGAAACACAGTCGTAGATAGAATAGCGAAGGATGCTTTAGATGACTCCATTACTAATATGTCAGTGCCTTACTCTGATTTTAAACCTTTAATATACAAATACGTTTTATGTTTGTGACAGTCCCTGTGGGATCTGCTTACAGACAATAAATTACATTCTATAGAGCCAACTGTTGGCAAAAGCCGAAGAGACCAAGTTGTTTTAACTAGATGTCGCATTGGCCACACAAGGACGACTCATTCTTTTATTTTAGAGAATGAGAGTGTATTCCGTGCCAATGTCGACATAGTATTAAACATCTTTTAATTGACCGTGTAGATAAATCCGACATTGTCGGTACTACGCAGTCAACAATATGAAAGATTTATTTACAAACGTTGCTGGCAACCGTATTTTACAATATTTGAAAGACGTTGGACTGTATTCAAGAATATTGTCTGCCTGCATTCTTGAATAGAGTCCAATACGTTTAAATTTGTTCATGTTTTGTATGTTATTTAGTAGCGTATCTGTGATATTATTTTGAAATTTCGTCTATTATTTTTTTGTTTACTATTGTTTTTGTTTTGAATTACCCGACTAAACTTTTGCATCAAGACAACTCAGTATGCCAGTTAATCTCGATGCAAGTAAAATAAGCTCATTCTTAAAGGGCTAAGAATATCACCAAATTCAGTTTTGTTTTTGTTTTGGTAAAATTCGGTAAATTGGTTCTCACAAAGGAAAGAGAATCATCAATATTCAAAAAATTTTTTAGGAACAATAATTTTTAATAAAGGAAGGAAATCAGCTATGTGAGAATTAAACAGTATAAACTGCTTTGAACTACTGACAAATATTCAATATGAAATGTAACTTTTATTCTATAGTACTAGTAAATCATACTTGACATTGCAATCTTTCATGATAATAAAATATTAACATACATTACATTTTGTATTGGAAGATACAAGAATTTAATACACACATTATATTTGTAATTAATTATTGTTCACATGAAACAAGACCATAAATATGGCAATCTGATTAAAATAGGGATCCTTTGTCTACGCTTTGCTTATAAGGATCTGAAAATGCTCCATTCTACTTTCTGTTTATAAAGACTTTTTGGGATTCTCTTGTTTTGACGGATTGATACAGACCTTCAAAATTTGAAGGCTTAAATTTCATTGGCTGATGTAATAAAGTACAACGGAGTGTCGGCAGATCCTTGTAAGCAAAGCGTAAACACAGGATCTGTATTGTATGATGATCCACTCTCTCCCTACATAACAGGTAATTTCAATACGGCTGCGCACCTTCTCGCTGCTGCAAATAAAACAAGGGACAAAAAGAATTAAAACTTCTTTAGTCATATTCATCGACTGAAATAGTGTTGTACTTGTAGATTGATTGATTGATTGTTGTTTAACGCCGTGCTAGCGATATTGCAGCCAATATCACCGCGAGAACTAATTTGACTCGAACTGATTAAAATGTCGAACAATACCTAAAATCAATAGAATATTTACAAATAAAATATTGAGGGCAGAATAAAACGTAAAACTGATATCACAGTCGAACTTTCATTTAGAAATAATATCACAGATACACTAATAATATCACAGATACAATATTAATCAAACAAAGTCAATATACATAAAATATTCAGTAAAAGATATCATCTTATATAAAACCACGTTAATTAACAATAACAAAGTTTAAGATAATGACCAATAACTATACTCAAGAACATAGTAAAATAGTCTATATTCTCGAGTACAGTCCTACGTCTTTCAAATATTGTAAAAGACGGTCGCCAGCGACCACTGTAAATAAATCTTTCATATTGTTGACTGTGTAGTACCGACGAATTATGTTGGATTTATCTACACAGTCTATTAAAAGGTGTTTCACAGTGTGTCGACATTGGCACATGATACACTCAGGAGGCGATTCATTCTCTAAAATAAAAGAATGAGTCGTCCTGGTGTGGCCAATGCGACATCTAGTTAAAACCACTTGTTCTCTTCGGCTTCTACCGAAGGAAGTAACATTTTTGCCAATAGTTGGCTCAATGGTATGTAATTTATTTTCTGTCAGCAGATCCCACTGGGACTGCCACAGACGTAAAACATATTTATAAATCCCAAGTTTAAAATCCGTATAAGGCACTGACAGATTAGTAATTGGGTCATTTAAAGCATCCTTCGCTATACTATCTACGACTGTGTTTTTTCGGATACCAATATGACTTGGTATCCCGATAAAAACTATTTCTTTGCCCATTTGGACAAGTCTTTTATAAAATTCAATAATGTGGGCAATTAAAGGGTTTTTATATTTCTGACCTTCTATAGCCAATAAACATGAAAGAGAATCTGAGCATATAAGGAATTTCAGTTTATCAGACGTTCTGACAAATTTCAAAGCAAGAATGATGGCTCTAGCTTCTGCAGTAAATATTGAACTGGAAGATGGAAGACGGAGAGTTGCTGCTTGCTACCCATGGACTGCTGCGGCAGCCACTTTGTCCCCGTCCTTGGATCCATCAGTATAAATTGAGTCATGAAATACAAAATTTGATTTTATTTCAGCAAATTAGAACCAGAAATATGTGGTTTCATTCGAATACCAAATGGAGGAATTTTATTTTCATGTTGTTCAAATATATCCTCATAGAGAGGATTGAAAACACAGTCGTGGGCAGGATTTGAAGGATATGCTTTTAGCTTGGTTAAGTATTGTAAACCACGTTTTATCCTACGGTTATAAAGAGAAGGCTCGTTTGCCTCTACATATAAACTCTCCACAGGAGACGTTCTGAACGCCCCCAAGGCCAAACGTAGGCCTTGGTGGTGAATAGTATCTAAAATTTGTATGTAGGATTTGCGAGCAGATCCATACACAATGGAACCATAATCAAGCTTTGATCTAACTAAAGATCGATATAAATTTAATAAAATAGTTTTATCAGCACCCCAGTCAGTGCTGGAAACAACTTTTAAAATATCCAATGCTTTCAGGCATTTAGCTTTAAGCATATTGATATGGGGTAGAAAGGTAAGTTTACTGTCAAACAGGAGTCCAAGGAATTTTGTTTCTTTGACTACTTTAATTGGAGAAATATTAAGTGTCAGTTCGGGGTCTAAATGCAATTTCCGTTTATTACAAAAATGTATACATACGGTTTTAGAGTTGGAGAATTTAAAACCGTTTTCCGTAGCCCATTTTTCAATTTTATTTAAAGACAACTGTAATTGTCTTTCAATATTGTTTATATTTTTAGCTCTGTAACATATTAAAAAGTCATCAACATAAAGAGAGCCTTCAACATTCTTTTGTAGGGTTTTGGCCAAACTATTTATTTTAATGCTAAATAAAGTAACAGAGAGGATGCTTCCCTGGGGAACACCCATCTCCTGTTCAAATGGGTCAGACATAGTTGTATTAACCTTAACCTTGAACTGCCTGTCTGACAAAAAATTGTCAATAAAGGTAGGTAGTCTACCTTTCAACCCCATATCGTTTAAGTCTTTTAAAATACCATGTGGTGTCGTAAGCCTTTTCTAGATCAAAGAAGACCGACACCACATGTTCACCTTTAGCAAACCCGTTACGAACAAAAGTTTCAAATCGAACGAGATGATCCAACGTGCTTCTGCCTTGCCGGAATCCACACTGTATATTGGACAGGAGACCATTGGTCTCTAGGAACCACACAAGGCGGTCGTTAATCATCCGTTCCATGGTTTTACAAATGCAACTTGTGAGGGCGATTGGCCGATAGTTCGACGGTTCAAAATGATCCTTCCCAGGTTTAGGGATAGGGATGATGGTGGCTAGCTTCCAAATAGAAGGCAAATCACCAGTTTTCCATACATTATTAAGTAGATCCAAGAGTACTTGAAGAGAGGCTTCAGGAAGATGTTTGAGGAGCTGATAATGAATATCATCAGGTCCTGAGGCTGTATCATGAGCTTTGGCCAAAGAGGTTTTTAGTTCTTCCAAAGCGAAAGGAAGATTGTAGTCTTCTAAATTATTTGATTTAAAGTTCAGTTTAGTTTTTTCGGTGCGGTTTTTAATTTGTTGGAATTCTTGAGAATAATTTTGAGAAGAAGAATGCCTTGAGAAAGTTTCACCGAGTTTATTAGAGATATCACTTTCCGATGTCAAAAGGGTTTGGCCATCCTTTAGATGGTGAAGATTGGCCTTTCTGTTTTTGCCGTTAATCTTTTGATTGATTGATTGATTGAATGTTGTTTAACGCCACGTCGACGCAAATGGTCATATCGTGGCGAAAGCTAATTTTCTTTTAAACCAAATAAAGCAAGACCAAACATGATAAAACAAAATTCATATTAACAAATAAAACAGAAAATAATAAAAACAGAGCTAAACAATAAAATTCCTCAAAAATCTGATTATATAAAAATATCACAGTTTAAGCTTTTGAAACAAAGAAATATACATTATCACAGTCAAAAATAATATCAACAAACAATAAGATTAAACAAATAAATTTAAGATACAACGAACATATTAAATTTGTAATGTGAATTATATCCTAGAATATAGCCCAACATCCCTCAAATATTTTAAAAGACGGTCGCCAGCGACCTTTGTAAACAAGTCTTTCATATTGTCGACTGTGTAGTACCGACGAATGGTGTCGGATTTATCTACACAGTCTATTAAAAGGTGTTTAACAGTGTGTCGGCATTGGCAAGGGATACACTCAGGAGGCGGCTCATTTTCTAAAATAAAGGAATGAGTCGTCCTGGTGTGGCCAATGCGACATCTAGTTAAAACAACTTGTTCTCTTCGGCTTCTGCCGAAGAAACAAATATTTGTGCCAACGGTTGGCTCAATAGCATGCAATTTGTTGTCTGTAAGCAGATCCCACTGGGACTGCCACAGACGTAAAACATACTGATAAATCAGAGGTTTAAAATCAGTATAAGGCACAGACATATTAGTAACTGGTTCATCTAAAGCATCTTTCGCTATACTATCTACGACTGTGTTTCCTCGGATACCAATATGACTTGGTATCCACATAAAAATTATTTCTTTGCCCATTTGGACAAGTCTTTTATAAAATTCAATAATGTGGGCGATTAAAGGGTTTTTATATTTCTGACCTTCTATAGCTAATAGACAAGAAAGAGAATCTGAGCAAATAAGGAATTTTAGTTTATCAGACGTTCTGACAAATTTTAATGCAAGAATGATGGCTCTAGCTTCTGCAGTAAATATTGAACTGGAAGATGGAAGACGGAGAGTTGCTGCCTGCTGCCCATGGACTGCTGCAGCAGCCACTTTGTTCCCATCCTTGGATCCATCAGTATAAATTGAGTGATGATATGCAAACTTTGATTTTATTTCAGCAAAGAGTTGCTGAAGTATGATTGGGTTAGTTTCCGACTTTTTATGTTTTCTGATGTCAAAAATAAATGTGGGTTTGGGTACAAGCCAAGGTGGCGATTGAGGTATATTAATAGGGGCTATTTCACCAAGGTTGATGTTGGAACCAGATATGTGTGGTTTCATCCGGATACCAAAAGGAGGAATTTTGTTTTCATGCTGTTCAAATATATCCTCATAGAGAGGGTTGAAAACACAGTCGTAGGCAGGATTTGAAGGATAGGCTTTCAGCTTTGTTAAATATTGTAGACCAAGTTTTATTCTACGGTGGTAAAGAGACGGCTCGTTCGCCTCTATATATAAACTTTCTACAGGAGATGTTCTGAACGCCCCCAAGGCCAAACGTAGGCCTTGGTGGTGAACAGTATCTAGAATTTTTATATAGGATTTGCGAGCAGATCCATAAATAATAGAACCATAGTCAAGTTTCGATCTCACTAAAGATCTGTATAAATTTAACAAAATGCTTTTATCAGCGCCCCAGTCAGTGCTGGAAACAACTTTTAAAATGTCCAATGCTTTCAAGCATTTAGCTTTCAGCATTTTGATATGGGGTAGAAAGGTGAGTTTATTATCAAACAGAATTCCAAGGAATTTAGTTTCTTTCACAACTTTAATGGGTGCATTGTAAAGCTTTAGTTCAGGGTCTAAATGCAGTTTTCGTTTGTTACAAAAATGCATACAGACGGTTTTTGAGTTGGAAAATTTAAAACCATTTTCTGTGGCCCACTTTGCAATTTTATTTAAAGATAGCTGTAGTTGTCTTTCTATATTGTTCATATTTTTAGCCCTATAACATATCAAAAAGTCATCTACATAGAGGGAGCCCTCAACATTTTGTTTTAACGTTTTAGCTAAACTGTTTATTTTTATACTAAACAGAGTGACGGAGAGGATACTTCCCTGAGGAACACCCATTTCTTGCTCAAAAAGGTCAGACATGGTGGTGTTAACCTTGACCTTGAATTGTCTGTCTGAAAGGAAATTTTCAATGAAGGTAGGTAACCTACCTTTCAACCCCATATCATTTAGGTCTTTTAAAATACCATATTTCCAAGTGGTGTCGTATGCTTTTTCAAAGTCGAAAAAGACCGACACCACGTGTTCACCCTTAGCAAACCCGTTGCGTATGAAAGATTCGAAGCGAACAAGATGATCTAACGTGCTTCTGCCCTGCCGGAATCCACACTGTATATTGGACAGGAGACCATTGGTCTCGAGGAACCAAACAAGGCGGTCGTTGATCATCCATTCCATCGTCTTGCATACGCAACTTGTGAGGGCAATTGGCCGATAATTCGACGATTCAAAATGATCTTTCCCAGGTTTTGGAACAGGGATAACTGTAGCTTGCTTCCAGAGGGAAGGCAGGTCGCCAGTAACCCATATTTTATTGAGGAGATCCAAAAGAGTTTCTAAACATGTATAAGGAAGGTGTTTCAGAAGTTTATAATGAATATCATCTGGGCCACATGCTGTGTCATGGGCCTTCGCCAGAGAATTTTCGAGTTCATCAAGAGAGAAAGGACGGTTGTAATCTTCTGAATTGTTTGATCGAAAGTTAAGTTTGGTTTTTTCGGTTCGGGTTTTAATACGTTGAAATTCCTGAGAGTAATTTTGAGAAGAAGAATTTTTAGAAAAGGTTTCACCCAGTTTTTGAGAGATTTCATTTTCTGATGTTAAAAGGGTTTGGCCATCTTTTAGATGGTGAAGATTGGCTTTCCTGTTTTTACCATTAAGCTTTTGTATAAAGTTCCAAACTTTGTTCATTGGTGTATGAGAATTGATTTTTGAGACGAAGTTTTGCCAAGACTTTCGTCTTTTTTGTTTAAATGTTCGACGCGCTTTTGCACGGAATATACGGAAGCTACTTAAATTATCTTGTGTTGGATGTTTATTGAATCGTCGTTCGGCCTTCTTCCTACTTGTTTTCGCCTCTTCACAATCATCGTCAAACCATGGTTTGCTGGGTTGTTTTGGATTTGTCGAGGTTTTAGGAATGGTTCTCTCAGCTATCGATATTAACGTTTCATTAAATTTGAGAACTGGATGAATAAAATTATCAAAATCATCTATTTTAAGTTCATCTCGACAGAGTTGCTCGAACAAAGGCCAATTGGCTTTGTCAAATTTCCAGCGAGCAACTCTCTCAGATGCAGTAGGAAACAAATTTTCCAAAATGATTGGAAAATGATCACTTCCGCACAAGTCATCATGAACTCGCCACGAGTAATCTAACAATAAAGAAGGATCACATATTGTTAAATCGATAGCCGAATAAGAACCATTTCCCGGATGAAGATAAGTATCAGAACCATCGTTAAATACGCACAATCCTTCCTGGTTTAGAACATCTTCGATTTTCTTTCCTTTATTATTTTGCATATTACTACCCCAAATAGGGTTGTGAGCGTTAAAATCTCCCACCAGTAGGAAAGGAGCTGGCAACTGACTGATCAAAGATCTGAGTTGCTGAGAATCCAAGGTTGAATTTGGGGGAATATATACTGAACATATAGTAATTGATTTTTCAAGAGAAACTCTGACAGCAACAGCTTGCAGATTTGTTGTAAGGTTAACCTGACTGTGAATAATGTTATTTTTAACAAGGATAGAAGAACCGCCTGCAGCTCTTTCATCCTTTCCGACGTAAGTACTGTATAAAGTATAGTTTTTAACATTAATAGAATCATTTTCTTTCAAGTGAGTTTCTTGAAGACAAATAGCAACAGGAAGGAATGTTTGTATAAGTAACGATAGTTCGATGAAGTTAGTTTTTAAACCCCGGCAATTCCATTGTAATATTTTCTTCATTTTCTGGGCGGACGAATAGGAGATAATTTGTTACTACGCCGCGCTTGCGGGGGACAGCTCCCATTCCTCCGAACAGAGCCATTTGAAATGGGGTCACCCCAGACTGATTCAGAATAATCATCTGGGGTTACTTCCATTTGGCTGTCATCATCGCCATATTCGGATGACAGCGTCTGAAATTTAACTAAGTGTTTTTCCGCTTTCTTTATGCGACCAGTGTTCTGTTTTAACTTTTCTATTGAAGATGAACGTTTATTTTGTTGTTGTGATGATGAGGACTGCTTATTGGATTTCTGCGGTGAAGACTGTTTATTTGAGGACTTCTGAGGCGAAGATTGTTTATTGGTTGAAGTTGAGGACTGAGATTTTCTATTTGAAGCATTATTTGCAGATTTGTTTGATGTTTGAAGTTTTCTTCCTAGATCTTCGCGCATCTGTTTGTCAACATTTGAGTCCAAGTAGATGTCGGCCATCTCAAAGTGGTTGAATGGTAGAGATGAAGTTGTTGTTTGCGAGGAACTAGAGGACTGGGGTGGAGTAAATTCAGAAATAAGTTTTGGCATTTCAGCACCCTGTGGCCATGTAAATACTGTTTGCATACTGATTGATCTGGTAGTTGGAGGACCTTTAACCTTTTCAGCGTAAGAAGTATTTGAATTTAAATTATCCGAGGCAGAGACCAATTTTCTAGCTTCTTGGTAGCTCACATTTTTATCCACTTTGATTTTTTGAATGTCAAGTTCTCGTTTGTACAATTCACAATTTCTGGAATTTGCCATGTGGCTACCGCCGCAGTTAGTACATTTGGTTTCCCCTTCACATTCAAAACTTGAGTGGCCCTCACCAGAACACTTGACACACCTTTCAGTCCCCCTACAAGAACTCTTCCCGTGTCCAAACTTTTGACATCTGAAACAACGGGTAGGGTTGGGGACGAAAGGGTCAACTCGTATTCTGTAAGGTCCTATGTAGATGTGATCGGGGATTTTTGAAAGTTCAAATGTTAAGAGATATGTATTGAGCTTTATAATTTTGTTTTCAGATTTTTTGGTGAAACGTTTCACTTTTGTGATGTGTAGAGAATTAAGTTCTTCACAAATTTCGTCCTCTGACATGTCAAGTAAATCATGATCTCTGTCTCGGATAATACCTTGACAATAGTTAAGAGTCCTATGAGGAGTTGCAGAAACAGCAACGTCCATGATTGCCGTCATAGACAAAAGATTTTTGGACTGTTGCTGTCTGGTGCACTCCACAAGGAGACCTCCATTTTTCATTTTGGTAACCTTCTTTACTGTGCCTGCTACTGATTGAATTTTCTTTTGTAAAATGAATGGGGATAATTTATTTAAAGGTTTTTCTGTGTTCAAACTGTTCAAAACTATAAATCTAGGAAAAATGTCCGAATTAGTATTTAAAATTTTGTTGGGAATGTCCTCATCATCACTCGAATCCTGCAATTTTCTTTTATTAATTGAAATTAGTGTTTTTTGGTTGTTGTTTTCATTTGAAGTAGCCATAGTGATTTGTGATGTTTCGTTACTCTTGTTCCCCGCCCACCTCGGGAGCAGCACCAAAACGATGTATACTTGCAACACATGTAACAAGCACCAGGGTTACAAGAATAAGATACTCGCATGGAGTACCTTTTAATGGGCGCAAGCCTTGTGCCAGGGGTTGCCCGGCAAGACAACCGCCCAAGGTAACATCCACACGATTGACCCATGAGCCACCGCCTTCTTGAACCCGACCTATATAAATGGTACTAATGTTGTACATTTTGGAGACAGGTCAAGTTCAAGGGCTTGGCGTGACCAGCCGATTGATCAGGACCGGGCCCATCCGACCGCCCGTTTCAGATAAAGTAAGGGCCAAAGTGGCGTGTTTCAACCACCAGGATCCCGTCCTCTATCCTTACGGGTATCCACACACGGCAAACATGTGGCCTCATTGAGCCGAGGAAGCCTTGCCCCATCAGCCACCGCCTTCTCCCCGTTTCCGTCAGTGGTTAATCTCCAAGACCAAGGAACCCAAACATCAACCTATGTGATGCATGCATTCCGCCCATCCAATCCCATTGCATCTAGGCGTCATTGAGGGTTCCTTAGGATCTTTTCAAACAACCACGAGAAAACAGCAGAGGGCAAGTCATGACCAGTTTTGGGTGGGCCGGGGTCATCACTGGGTGTAGAAAATAAGGACACAATATTTATTATCATCAAAAACAAAATGAGAATTAAGGGAGTTATCCAAAGCCGAAATATTATAATTTAGACGTAATTCCAACAAAAAATATAACAAAACAAAGATAAAGATTAAAATGCCGAACTTAAACAGTAAATAATCTTGAGCCTGTTGAGGTTAGTGACCCATAAGCCAGCAACAATCCCGCCAATCAGCAATTTTAAAGTTCGATTAACAATTTGAGTGAAAAAAAAAAATAACATATATTGTGTTACAAAAGGGATTGATGTGACCAGCCGATTGACCGGATCGGGTCCATCCGGCCTCCCGTCTAGGTAAAGATTGTGCCCCAGATGGTGATCGGAACCGTTTTTCCGGCCATCCAGGAACACTCCCTATTACCGACACGGGTTTGCGACACACGGCAAACATGTCGCCTCTTTAGGGGCCTCTTACGCCAAGCCGAGGAGCTGTGGGCCTATTCTATTTGTGTCCCCGGGACCCACACGGGGCGTTAATCTTTTGTATAAAATTCCAAACTTAATTCATAGGTGTATGTGAATTCATTTTAGAGACGAAGTTTTGCCAAGATTTACGTCTCTTTTGTTTAAATGTTCTTCGTGCTTTTGCACGAAATATACGGACATTACTTAAATTATCAGACGTTGGATTCAAGTTGAACCGTCGTTCGGCCTTTTTTCTGTTTTTCTTTGCTTCCTCACAGTCGTTGTCAAACCAGGGTTTGCTTGGTTGTTTTGGATTTGTCGAGGTTTTAGGAATGGTTCCCTCAGCTATCGATGCCAGCTTTTCAGTAAATTTAAGGATTGGATCGCTAGCATTGCAGAAATTATCTGTTCTAAGTTCATCGTGACAGAGTTGCTCGAACAAAGACCAATTGGCTTTGTCAAATTTCCAGCGAGCAACTCTCTCAGACGACGAGGGGAACAGATTTTCAAAAATAATTGGAAAATGATCACTTCCGCATAAGTCGTCATGAACCCGCCACGAGTAACCCAGTAATAAAGAAGGATCACAGATAGATAAATCGATAGCTGAGTATGAACCATTCCCGGGATGGAGATAGGTATCAGAACCATCGTTAAATATACACAATCCCTCCTGATTTAGGAAATCTTCTATTTTCTTGCCTTTGTCATTTTGCATATTGCTACCCCAAATAGGGTTGTGAGCATTAAAATCTCCTACAAGAAGAAAAGGAGAAGGTAATTGATTGATTAAAGATCTCAGTTGTTGAGAGTCCAAGACCGAATTTGGGGGAATATATACTGAACATATAGTTACAGTTTTTTCAAGAGAAAGTCTGACAGCAACAGCTTGTAGATTTGTTGTTAGATTTATCTGACTATGAATAATGTTATTTTTAACAAGGATGGAAGAACCGCCTGCAGCTCTTTCATCCTTTCCAACATAAGTACTATATAAATTATAGTTTTTAACAATTATAGAATGATTTTCTTTTAAGTGAGATTCTTGAAGACAAAAGGCAACAGGAAGGAATGTTTGTATAAGTAACGATTATTCAATAAGGTTAGTTTTTAAACCCCGACAATTCCATTGAATTATATTACTCATTTTTGGGCGGACGAATAGGAGAGAATTTGGAACTACGCCGCGCCTGTGGAGACGAGCTCCTATTCCTCCGCACAGAGATATCTGTAATGGGATCGCCCCAGACTGATTCAGATGAATCATCTGGGGTTACTTCCATTTGGCTGTCATCATCGGCATATTCTGATGACAGCGTTTGAAATTTAACTAGATGTTTTTCTGCCTTTTTCAATCGACCGGTGTTTTGTTTTAATTTCTTTTCAATTGAAGAAGAACGATGATTTTTCTGTTGTGATAGGGGACTGTTTATTTGGTTTTTGAGGTGAAGATTGTTTACTGGAGGTCTTTGGAGGGGATGACGGTTTCTTAACAGAAGTTGAAGACTTTGGTGTTGAAGACAAAGATTTAGTATTTTGAGCAGTATTTGCAGCTTTGTTTGATGTTTTGAGTTTTCTCCCTAGATCTTCGCGCATCTGTCTGTCAACATTCGAGTTGAGATAGATGTCAGCCATCTCAAAGTGGTTGAATGGAAGAGATGAATGTGCTGTTTGAGAAGAACTAGACGAGATAGATGTCAGCCATCTCAAAGTGGTTGAATGGAAGAGATGAATCTGCTGTTTGAGAACTAGACAACTGGGATGAAGTGAATTCAGAGATTGGTTTTGGAATTTCAGAACCATGTGGCCATGTAAATACTGTTTGAATACTTAATTGATTTTGTGGTTGGGGGACCTTTAACCTTTTCAGCGTAAGAAGTATTTGGAGGCACATTATCCGAGGCAGAGACCAATTTTCTAGCTTCTTGGTAGCTCAAATTTTTATCCACTTTAATTTTTTGAATATCAAGTTCTCGTTTGTAAATTTCGCAAATTCTTGAATTTGACATGTGGTTACCACCACAGTTAGTACATTTGGTTTCCCCTTCACACTCAAAACTGGAGTGGCCCTCAACAGAACACTTGACACACCTTTCAGTCCCCCTACAAGAACTCTTCCCGTGTCCAAACTTCTGACATTTGAAACATCGGGTAGGGTTAGGAACGAAAGAGTCAACTCGTATTCTGTAAGGTCCTATGTAGATATATTCGGGGATTTTTGGCAGTTCAAATGTTAAAAGATAGGTACTAAGTTTTATGATTTTGGTTTCCGATCTTTTAGTAAAACGTTTTACTTTTGTGATATGTTGGGCTTTTAGTTCAGAACAAATGTCTTCCTCTGTCATGTCAATCAAATCATGATCTCTGTCTCGGATAACACCCTGACAATAGTTGAGAGTTCTATGAGGAGTAGCGGAGATAGCAACATCCATGATTGCCGTCATAGACAAAAGATTTCTGGACTGTTGCTGTCTCGTGCACTCAACAAGCAGACCTCCATTTTTCATTTTGGTGACTTTTTTAACCGTACCAGCAACTGATTGTATTTTTTTTTGTAAGACAAAAGGGGATAATTTGTTTAATGGTTTTTGTGGATCTAAACTGTTCAAAACGATATACCTGGGAAAAATGTCTGAGTTTGTATTCAAAATTTTGTTCGGAATGTCCTCATCATCACTAGATACTTGTAACTTTCTTTTGGTTGAATTGGTTGGTTTGGTGGTTTCATTTTGAATCTCCATGGTTGATGTATAATGTTTCGCTGCCCTTGCTCCCCGCCCACCTCGGAGCAGCACCAAAACGATGTATACCTGCCGCATATGCAACAGACGCTAGGGCTACAAGGACAGGATACTCGCATAGATTTCTTTTCAACAGGCGGATGCCTCGTGTCAGGGGTTACCTGACGATTCAACCGCCTAAAGTATCATCTACACGATTGACCCATCGCCTTCTTGAACCCAACCTATATAAATGGTACTATTGTTGTACATTTTGGAAACAGGTCAAGTTCAAGGGCTTGGCGTGACCAGCCGATTGATCAGGACCGGACCCATCCGACCGCCCGTTTAAGATAAAGTAAGGGCCAAAGTGGCGTGTTTCGGCCACCAGGATCCCGTCCTCTATCCTTACGGGTATCCACACGGCAAACGTGGCCTCATTAAGCCGAGGAAGCCTTGTCCCATGAGCCACCGCCTTCTCTGCGCTTCCGTCAGTGGCTACCATCCAAGACCCCAGAACCCAAACATCAACCTACAACTATACATGCAGACCAACCCCAACCCACCCATTGCATCTCAGTATCACTGAGGGTTCATCTGGGTCTTTTCAGATAACCACGAGAAAACAGCAGAGGGCTAGACATGACCAGTTTTTGGCTGAACCGGGACCATCCAGCCACTTTTGAGCCGGGTGTACATTAAATTCTAGATAATAATATCAAACCAAATCCAAACAAAAGGAGAAATTACAAATTGAACAAGTCGTAAATAAATGGAATGAAGTGTGTCCGAGAAAATAGTAGAAAAATAATAAATAAACAAATAACAGAAATAAATAATAATTTTGAGCCTGTTGAATTTTGTGACCCTTAAGCCTACACTAATCCATAAATCAGCAATTTGGAATTTAAAACATATTTTGCAGGAAAAAAAATACATTATATAACGATGTTAAGGAATGGTGTGACCAGCCGATTGACCGAATCGGGTCCATCCGGCCTCCCGTCTAGGTAAAGATTGTGCCCCAGATGGTGATCGGAACCGTTTTTTCCGGCCATCCAGGAACACTCCCTATTACCGACACGGGTTTGCGACACACGGCAAACATGTCGCCTCTTTAGGGGCCTCTTACGCCAAGCCGAGGAGCTGTGGGCCTATTCTATTGTGTCCCCGGGACCCACACGGGGGTACAAAATTTAATATTAAGAAATAAAATAACAAAACAAAAGTAAAAAAATTAAAGTCCCAAATTCAAAAAAATTTTTAGCCAGTTGAGGTTTGTGACCCATAAGCCAACACCAATCCCGCCAATCAGCAATTTCGAATTTAGAGTACTCTATGTATAAGGAAAAAAAGAATATAACGTTTCAAAAGGGATTGATGTGACCAGCCGATTGACCGAATCGGGTCCATCCGGCCTCCCGTCTAGGTAAAGATTGTGCCCCAGATGGTGATCGGAACCGTTTTTCCGGCCATCCAGGAACACTCTCTTACCGAGACGGGTTTGCGACACACGGCAAACATGTCGCCTCTTTAGGGGCCTCTTACGCCAAGCCGAGGAGCTGTGGGCCTATTCTATTGTGTCCCCGGGACCCACACGGGGGTGTACTTGTAGATTTTAGTAAATAATCCCTTATTGGTTAATGACTAATAATCAATGACATGATAAAAATAGTAACCGAAGATTTTTTTTTTGAGTGACAATCATCATTTTACTTTTACTTTGTGTAGAATAGTACAGGATCTCAATGCAAATAAATACCATAGTCTATAACTAAAAGACATTGCTAAGCTAAAAAAAAAGATTTTTATATTTGCTAACTTGATTAAATTATTCATGAATATCTTCAACATTGAAAAAGACCGACACCACATGTTCCCTGCTAAAATAAACATGCATTTCGTCAATAATTACAAAGAAATTAACTGTTTTAGTTATTGACGAAATGCATGTTTTTTTTAGCAGCTTAAAATTAGCATGGATATAAATTGATGCATGATGCGGGTGAATGATGTGAAGTCTGCAAATATTTCATTAACAAATGGTTCACATTTAAATTGTTTTAAGATTGACTTTTATTAAGCAACAGGAGAGTCAAAAGTTTTGGCTTTGTTCAAATATCTCTTCAGTATAAGTATATTAGTGAAATATTGATCTGTCAAGCTATATTTGATAATTTTAGCAAAATATTTCAAAAATATGAGAATAAATTCATTAAACTTGAATATGTTTTATTTCAGTTGATAAAAGAGTTCGTCAGACTTGGTCCTTCAATGGTTGAAGAGGATACAAGAAAAATATTTCTAAGATATTTGGACAGATATGCTGATCCTATTTCAAACTCGACAAAAGGGAGAAAAGGAGGACAAATGGTTGAAGATATAATCCAGAGACGGGCAATATTAAGGACTGAACAAGAACGTGAAGATGTTCCCCTTTAGCAAACCCGTTGCGTATAAAGGATTCGAAGCGAACAAGATGATCGAACGTGCTTCTGCCCTGTCGAACCCACGCTGTATATTGGACAGGTCGTCGTTCGCCTCTAGGAACCAGACAAGCCGGTCGTTGATCATCCGTTCCATTGTCTTACAAACTCAACTTGTGAGGGCAATTGGTCGATAATTCGACAGTTCAAAATGATTGATTATTGTTTAACGCCGTGTGGGCGACATTTAAGCCATATTACGAACAGTTCAAAATGATCCTTCCCTGGTTTTGGAATAGGGACAATTGAAGCCAGCTTCCACATAGAAGGCAAGTCACCAGTTTCCCAAATGTTGTTTAGTATATTCAAGAGTGTTTATATTGATGTATCAGGAAGATGCTTCAGTAGTTTATCATGAATATAATCAGGGCCACATGCCGTGTCATGGCCTTTGGCAGAAAATTTTAGAGTTTATCCAAAGAGAAAGGGCTGTTGTAGTCTTCTGTATTTTTAGATCTAAAATTAAGTTTTCTCAGTGCGATTTTTGATTTGTTGAAATTCCTGAGTGATATTTTGAGTAGAGGAATGCTTAGAAAATGTTTCTGAGTGTAATAGAGATGTTCTTTTCGGATGTTAGAAGAGTCTGGCCATGGAGATTGTTCTTTCGGTTTTTACCGTTAATTTTTTGTATGAAATTCCAAACTTTCATTGGTGTATGGGAGTATATTTTAGAGACGAAGTTTTGCCAAGACTTGCGCCTCTTTTGTTTAAATGTTCACGTGCTTTAGCACAAATTATACGAACATAACTGAGATTGTCAAAGGTTGAATCGTCGTTCGGCCTCTTTCCCGTGTTTCTTAGCTTCCTCACAGTCGTCATCGAATCAGGCCTTGCTTGGTTGTTTTCGATCTGTCGAGGCTTTAGGAATGGTTCTCTCAGCTATCGATACCTAAAGTTTAGAATTGGATCGCTTACACTATGGAAAATATCTTCTAAGTTCATCTTACTGTGTTAATTTCTTGGCGTTTTCTTTATCCATTTGTTTCTCTTCTCTTGCTGTCGCCTTGTTGCAGATACGAGATTCAAATTGTTGTTTAATATTTTCATCTAAAGTCCCTAATTCTTTTAACTGGTTCACTTTATGACATAGAGCACACGTTTTTCTTTGGTGTATGAAATGATAGATTATAATTACAAAAAGTCTTTCTGAATATGAATGCAGATGCTGGTTTTGTTCCTTTTCTGATACATTCTTCCTTGAATAAATCATACATTTTATTGATTGATAAATCTTGACCAAGAAACTCTCTTTGTGCAGCGAGATTCAACTAGAGAAAGCTGTCTATGATGTTTTATATCATCCACAGTTTGAGTTGGTGTTTTATTATGGGCAGCATTTTTACCTCTTTGGTCTGACGACCCACACGTTTTTCCAGTCTTTTTCATCGCATATGTAACGGTCTTTTCTCCTATATTTAAAGTTTTGAGGAAAAAGTTTTTGCATACTCTTATACACGCTCCTTTTACTTCAAAATGATATTCCCGTGACAATGATTTTGGCCTCTGTGCTTCCCTAAGAATACGTTTAGGCTGGTGTTCTGTTATGCTGCTGCAGATAGTCTTTGTGGCGTTCATAACTATTCAAACTCCAATACTCCTTAAAAGATTACAACAATCATCTTCTGTAATATTTGTAGAGCATTTGAACCTACACTTAAAACAATCCTGTGGTTTCATTTTTCTCTGAGATACTTTGTTTCCTTTATAATCTAGGTACTCTTTTTCGTATTTCGTTTCCAATAATCCTTGTTTGGAGTTCTTTTCCTACTGTCTTCTTTTTTTGACGACAAAAAATTAGCGTGTTTCCTCGGAGTTCTTTTCCTACTGTTTCTTCTTTTTTTGACGACAAAAAATTAGCGTGTTTCCTCGGAGTAAAATTGTTGGAACTATCAAGGCCAGATTTTTTAGGGGTACATTGTTTCTTTGGAGATGCTGAACTTATTTTAATACCGTCATAATGTTCTAGACCATGCGTAGTAGTGATATAATGGTGATACCAAAACTGGTTAAGTTGGTTAAGTTGGTTAAAATCTCCGTTAACCCGGTTAAAACTGGTTAAGTTGGATAATGACGTCATTTGTGAAGGCTGGTTCCACGTGAAAAAGAGCTGGTATGAAGTATGAATTCAATATTTCAATAGAGATGGGTGTTAAGATTGTACGTGGAGATTTATTGAAAACTAAAGATGTCGATGCAATCATTCATCAAGTTAATTGTCTTTGCATTAGATCACATGGGTTGTCTGTTCAGATATCTAAACGTTTCCCTTGGGGTGATATTTATTCAACACGTCGAGGTGAAGGCAGTAGAAATTTGGCTATCCTTGAAGACAGAGGGACACCCGGTACAATAAGAATATTTAAATCACCACAAGATTTAGATCCTGATATCATATGTTTTCTAAGTCAATGGGATTTTGGAAATCAGAACTATAGATGCATACCGCCGTACAAAGATACTAAAAATAATAGACTGAGGTGGTTTCGTCGATGCCTAGACCAACTCGCAACATTAAACATTAAGTCAGTTGGATTTCCACACCAAATAGGTTGTGGGCTTGCTGGAGGAGATTGGATATTATACCTGAACGCCATTGAAGATTTTGCGGAAAGGGTTGATAAAGACGTCATCATTTTTGTCCCATCATGGAAGTAGCTCCGTATTTCACAGACAATTTTCGTTTTCAACCAGTCCATCCTCTCATGGCGTATTACACTAGCAGGGAACACACTTTTAAAAACTGGCCAATACAACTTACCCAAAAAACCAAAGGATCTGATAAAGAATGGGTTTTATTACACCAATGTAGGCGACCAGGTGACGTGTTTTTATTGTGGTGTAACTTTGAAGCAATGGGACCATTTAGACATTATTGAAACTGAACATTTCAAATGGGAACCAATTGTTTCTTCACTAAGATGATAACGAATACGACGTCATGAAGTCGGTTCATAATGTGATTTCCTCATTCTACGATTTGTCGTCAGAGAGAACAGTCGTTATGGAGAAAGTAGAGAGATTTATGTGTCATACACTTAAGTATTTGTATGCAAGGATGGTTCTAGACATTCTACCAACCATTGTTACTGAGAATTGCTATGGATGTGAAGTGAATCACCCAAGTCAAGTTCAACACACATGTTTAATGTGGACAAAAATGGAGCATTTGGATACCTATTTCGATATTGCTTATAAGAAGATAGAAGATAAGGACATAGTTAGTGCGATGAAAGACCAAGTCAATCTAATGGACGTACCAGATAACTATAAACATTCCAATGTCAATGCTTGTTTCAAGAAATATTGAACATAAGTGAAGTTGTTTTAGTTTGATAATGTTATTAACATGGTTTATAAAATGAAAAAAAATAATAATGATAAATAATACCTTGATATTAAGATGTCCAAATGCAATTTTAGCTATATTTCTGCTTTTATCAGTCATGACTCTGCTACACTGGAACAATAATTGTCCTAAGTGTCTCTCACTTTTAAACAACAGTATTTGTCTCACTGTTGTATTTTCCATATGCATGAAAGAGTGGTACTCAGCTAGAAGGTCATGTTCTTCTATGGTGAAATATTCTGTTTGTTGCTGTTCATATAATAAATTTATTTCTTCATTGATTTCTGGATTCTCAAGACATTTCAAACAAGGGAAACATCTTATATTGTATGTATTTCTAGTAATGGAGTCACAAATATTTGAAATAGCTTCACTAATGTTGTTCGCTGCCATGGTTAACACCAGAAATGTGAGAAAAAATTTTGAGGTATTCTTAAAATAGGGATAATAGATTAAAACTAAGCTTCTTAAAAAGATATGATATTAAAACTTCAACCCATGTTGGTGTCTTTGTTATCATGAGATTATGGCTATGTGAAATCAGTATGGTTTATTTCATATGTTGTGTCTTTTAACTTTTAAAGAAGTAATCTATTTAAAGATCATTTTCTAAAGATAACATTTAGTCATTACCTAAATTAAATATAAACAATGGTGAACACTTTCATTACTCTGTAATTATTTCAACCTTATTTTATTGTGTAGTATATGGTAAAAATATGATATGTGATTATTGTGTGTGAGATGAGATGGTGTATGAAATTATGAATGAGAAAATATTACATATATATATATGATGATGAATATAATGATGTCAAATGCACAATTTAGATAATTTTTTGTTCCATTGCTGATTTTGATGTTAATGAAATTAATTATAAAAAAAAGCACATGAGATTACCAGTACATAAAATTGTGATACCAATATTTAGGTATATATTAACTGATGTATGGAATATCATAACAACTGAGAAATTCATCTGATTAGATATATAGTTTACTTGTTATCTTGTAGCTTGATTTATTTTGGCTTCACTACAAACATTGATTAAATTTTAATTAAGTAGAGACCTATAATTGTAATTCAAATGTCTAAGTTCTGTTTATTGAGTAAATATATTAAAATCATCATAATATTGTTGTGAAGAAAGGGGATAATGAAAGTACATATTTGTTTAAATGCTTCTCTGTTATATTATTGTTAGTAGTTATTGTTAGTAGTGGTTGTAGTAACAATAATATGTTTAATACTAGTTTTTATTAAAGATGTAAATTTCATAGCTGTTTTGTATTTTAATGAATGAATATATATATAACTCTGTGTTGTCTTGACAAAAAGAAAGCAGAACTTAATGAGATTATAAATCTGTTAATTTATACATGTTTAAAACTTCAACCCATGTTGGTGTCTTTGTTATCATGAGATTATGGCTATGTGAAATCAGTATGGTTTATTTCATATGTTGTGTCTTTTAACTTTTAAAGAAGTAATCTATTTAAAGATCATTTTCTAAAGATAACATTTAGTCATTACCTAAATTAAATATAAACAATGGTGAACACTTTCATTACTCTGTAATTATTTCAACCTTATTTTATTGTGTAGTATATGGTAAAAATATGATATGTGATTATTGTGTGTGAGATGGGATGGTGTATGAAATTATGAATGAGAAAATATTACATATATATATATATGATGAATATAATGATGTCAAATGCACAATTTAGATAATTTTTTGTTCCATTGCTGATTTTGATGTTAATGAAATTAATTATAAAAAAAAAGCACATGAGATTACCAGTACATAAATTGTGATACCAATATTTAGGTATATATTAACTGATGTATGGAATATCATAACAACTGAGAAATTCATCTGATTAGATATATAGTTTACTTGTTATCTTGTAGCTTGATTTATTTTGGCTTCACTACAAACATTGATTAAATTTTAATTAAGTAGAGACCTATAATTGCAATTCAAATGTCTAAGTTCTGTTTATTGAGTAAATATATTAAAATCATCATAATATTGTTGTGAAGAAAGGGGATAATGAAAGTACATATTTGTTTAAATGCTTCTCTGTTATATTATTGTTAGTAGTTATTGTTAGTAGTAGTTGTAGTAACAATAATATGTTTAATACTAGTTTTTATTAAAGATGTAAATTTCATAGCTGTTTTGTATTTTAATGAATGAATATATATATAACTCTGTGTTGTCTTGACAAAAAGAAAGCAGAACTTAATGAGATTATAAATCTGTTAATTTATACATGTATATAAATACCTTATTTCTTGTTTAAGTACTGAAATTAAATACTCTGTTGAATCCCTTTTTGATGATAGAACTTTGATGATGAACCTTACATTTTCTGCAGACATTAAAATTTGTTACAAATTGATGTATAATTGAACTCTCTGCTTTAGAATTAAGTTTTTTATGTATATTACTGAATAATCATTGTGTAAACTCTGTGATTGTTATTCAATTTATGTGATTTTGATCAGTATTATATTCATTATGAATGAAAATACTCAGGTTAAGGAGGTTCGCTACATTGCATTTCCATATTTGAAGGTTTTTTTTTTTTTTTGTTTTTTTTTTTTTTATTTTCATGTGTATTATTACATTCCAACTTCTTGCTATGCAAAGTATGTATGTGTCTCAAACATTCCATATTTGGTGCTATTTGTTTTTTAATATTTACATTGGAGATGATGAAAGAAATCAAGTTTTTATATATTTCTATTTACCAAATCATTATCAGAAATCCCAGTACATTGTTGTTAAACATTTTATTTTACTGAACTTAATTTTGATACTCAGGTTGTGACAAGTTACAGTTGTGATATTGTTTTTAATTTTATTTTACTGAACTTAATTTTGATACTCAGGTTGTGACAACTCACAGTTGTGATATTGTTTTTATTTACCAAATCATTATCAGAAATCCCAGTACATTGTTAAACATTTCATTTTACTATGATGAAAGAAACCCAGTTTTTATACATTTTTATTTACCAAATCATTATCAGAAATCCCAGTACATTGTTAAACATTTCATTTTACTGAACTTAATTTTGATACTCAGGTTGTTGATTTAAATACTTATGGTTGTTGCTCAATGACAATTTATAATGTGATGAATATTCATTAGCTTATGTTTTGTTTGTATATTTTAGACTAAATCTTTAGTATCTTAATAAACTGTTATTTTCATCATTAGTTCAATCTTTTCTTGGATGACCAAGAAACTTTATAAAATTGGAGTTATCTTTCTTTGTATTGATAATGGAGACAAACAATCGAAAAATGAGACTTTTGCTGTCACTTTGCATCTGTCAACCTAGTGAGTTTTTCTATGGGTAAAATGTGTTTGAGACAAGCAACAGACAAAAAAAAAAAAAAAAAAATATGGAACAAGTATGCAGAAAAAGAACAGTAATTTCTAGAGCGATCACTTGGTGTCTGTTGTCTGTCAAGTATACAGAAAAAGAACAGTAATTTCTAGAGCAATCACTTGGTGTCTGTCAACCACAATTTATGGGAGGAAAAAAGAAGTTTCTGTTAGAGCAGTCACTTGGTGTCCGTCGTCTGTTTCCTGTGTGTCTGCTATTGTGAAATGCTAAGAGAATCTGTAAACATGATTTACTAGTCCACAACAATGAGTGTTAGCTCAAGCTACAGGATACAATTTTAATGTTTAAACCAACAAAAAAGATTCTCCAACAATCTCCGCTACAAGAAACAACATTCATTCTACTGGTCTTGGTCTGTGTATTCTACCTGATGGTCTTGGTCATACAAAGTATTTGTATATACAGAACTTTAAATTCATAGATACCCTTGGTCAATTTAAATGCTCTGCTGGTCTTAGCCAAACAAAATAATTCTGTTTAATACAAACCAATGTATGTAAAGCTTTACAATGATACTTGGGGATCCATGATGGGACTCCAACATGGTGGACAACCAAACCGTTCTTCATACTTCATACCAGCTCTTTGTCATGTGGAACCAGCCTTCACAAATGACGTCATTATCCAACTTAACCAGTTTTAACCGGGTTAACGGAAATTTTAACCAACTTAACCAGTTTTGGTATCACCATTATATCACTACTCGCTCTATATGCAAGTTGAATAGTTGGTCTATCACATTCAGACTCTGTCAACTGCATGGTTGGAAAAACATGAATTATTGGTGTTCCTGTTCTACTGGTGAAAATGCATATGTTACAATCTAAACAGAAACTGCCAAAGAAAGTGCATCTGCAATGCCTATTGACCACTGGCCAGCAGCCCTCAATATGTCTATTTGTTGCATTTAGTCTTTTGTCAGACGGAAAAAATGCCAGCAGCCATCAATATGTCTATTTGTTGCATTTAGTCTTTTGTCAGAAGGAAAAAATACCATACATTCTTCTATATGTAATTTCAAGTGATCACAACTGGGTTGTCGAATTTCTGATGCTGTTCAAAGGTTCAAAGCTCCAGCTGATTTCGATATAGATTCAAAGAAGCAATTTCCATCTTTGTTTACTTCATCACGCTCAAAACCATTGCTCTTTAAAGCTTGTCCAACATGATGTTATGCATTTCAATCACGTTTTGTCGTCGATGACAAATGCTTGTAAGCATTCTTGTTTGACATGGTTTACTGCCGTTTCAAGGTAGGATCTACGTAAAAATAGGTCTTGGTGCACTTAGCGTTAACTAGAATTATACAGTGATCATACATTCAGATACATTAAAGGGAATTTATATAGTTCTTTTGAAGACGGCTTAGCAAAGGATTGTTTAAAAAAGGCAGTGGGTAAGTTATATTCGTTACAATGTGTAGTTGACCTAATACGGTATATATATGGGGTAAGTAAATTTCGTACGGGTCAGCGCAGATCGAACCCCGTACGAAATTTACTTACCCCGTATTTACCGTATTAGGTCAACTACACACGCTGTAATTAATAATGTTCCCCATGTTTTTAAATAAACAAAATGCACATTTATAGACATCAGAACAAGTAATTGTCGTTAACACCAGCGGTGGCGATATTCAATATTATTAATTCGTACACCAAAATTAAGTTATAGAGAAAGTATATATGTAGGTTTTTTCTGGTATTAGAATACCTCGAGGGGTGAAATTAAGTACTAATCAAGTGTTGTGGTTTTTGCCAAAGTTAACTGTTTAACTAGTGGACTGTCATAAATTAAAATACTGGCAATGTGAAAGACCATTATGTAAGTTAAAATCTATTTAAGTTAAAAGGTAACAGGTTTTGAAACATTGTTATTTTCCACGAAGATAGGTATTTTTTACTCATAGATTTAAATTAATCACAGCTTCGGAGGTAACTATGCACAAAAATGCAGTCCCCCCCCCAAAAAAAAATGTACATATGAAGTTTGGGGTCAGTCGGTGAAATATGCAACCCCCCTCCCCCATTACACTTATGGGTGGCAGTTACATGTATTACATAATCATATGTGGTGCCGTACATGTACTTTCTTTTCTACTTCCAGCATTACTGCCTCCCCCCAGAACATATTTTTTTTTTATTTATCCAAACAACTCTGTTATAAAAAGTACTCAGGAAATGTTTAACTATTATACATGTACCTCTGGCTATACATCGTACATGGTTGAAGACCCTTTATTCTAAGAATGACCCGTACTAGGTTATTATAGAAAATAATAACCTTGTACGCATATACAACAAAGAAAACTGGTATTGCGCAGGTTTTTCTTCGAAATAAAGACTTTGCTTTCTGAATAGACAAAACCCTCTATAGGTATATATAAGTGGTAAGAAATGCTCGTTTTCCAATAAACACCGGGTTATTATATGTCTTAATTACTGAAAGGACGGAGCAGTCGTGAAGATTTAAATCAGTCACGATTCGAAAGAGCTAATGCGATGGTCGTGTTCAATATTACAGATTGGTACCACAATGAAATGAACTTTTTGCTTGCTAAAATTCTGTTACATAAAGGAGCGGACGTCAACATTCGTGATAATTTAAATAGGTCACGATTCCATTGACCTGTAAACCGAGGTCAAAGACATTGTAAACACACTGGAAAAAAACATTTAAACAACACAGAACTGTCAAAAGATATTTATTCCTATTGGTTTCAGAACAAGTTATTAATTGCTAAAACTCTTAAAACATGGAAGAGACGTTAACATTCGTGATAATTTAAATAGGTCACGATTAGGCAGAGATGTTAATCGAGGTCATACAGTCATTGTAAACTTACTGAAGGGGCATAGGACAATGGTTAGTGTTTGGATTCTATTTTATTTTCAACCTTTAGAATAATGTAAGAACATAAATTTTTATTAAATCTGTGAAGATAAAACTGGAAAAATTAACTAGAGCTAATTGTAACGCCAGGGGTATCGAATGTTCCTAATATCAATTTGTACAACTTCTTTTTTTTTAATTTTCCAGTGGGGGCGATCTTGGAATTTTCCACTATGGCCTATCGAAAGCACTTTTTTAACCAAGTATCAAGTCTACGATTCTTTCGACCTTGAACGGCCATGTCGGATTTCTTAATATAACGTCAGTGGATGCTCTATTTTTGTGCCGAGTTTGGTAATTCCACTCGACTGTTTCTGAGAACACTCGATGACCGTTTAAGGTTACGTAAAAAAAGGAGTAAAACAATATGTCCCCCCCCCCCCATGTTTTTATAAAAAAAATGTACATGTATACAATATCAGAACAAGTTATTATCATTAACATCAGCGTTGGCGATGTTCAATATTATTAATTCGAACACCACAATTAAGTGGCAAGAAATACTTGCTTTCCAATAACCACCGGCTTATTACATGTCTTAATTGCTAAGTCTGTGAAAGGGCGGAGTAGACGTCAACATTCGTGAGAGTTTAAATAGGTCACGATTCGAAAGAGCTAATCCAGTGGTCGTGAACAATATTATCGATTCGTACCACAAGGAAACTGAATGGTAAGATCTGTTTGCTTTCCAATAAACATCGGCTTATTACTTGCAAAAATTCTGTTAAAGCAAGGAGCAGACGTCAATATTCGTGATAATTTTAATAGGTCACGATTCGACAAG
This sequence comes from Mytilisepta virgata, assembly GCA_028015205.1. NCBI lineage: Eukaryota > Metazoa > Mollusca > Bivalvia > Mytilida > Mytilidae > Mytilisepta > Mytilisepta virgata. The sequence goes on from CM051512.1 coordinate 34,043,691, forward strand.
AGCTCTGTTAAAGCAAGGAGCAGACGTCAACATTCGTGATAATGTTAATAGGTCACGATTCGACAAGAGCTGTAAATCGAGGGTCATGTAAAAATACTGATAAAATCGTTTTATAAATACTACATGACTGACACGGTGATACAGCAGAAATGACAAGAGAGGTTCATGAACAAGTCATCAGCATTCACACCAGCGGTGGCGATGTTCAATATTATTGATTCGTACCACAATATAATTAATTGGTAAGAAAATATTGAATATAATATCAGAATAAGTTATTGTAATTAACAAAATTCTGTTAAAAGAAGGAGCAGACGTTAACATTCGTGATAATTTTAATGGGTTACGATTCGACAAGAGCTCTGTTAAAGCAAGGAGCAGACGTCAACATTCGTGATAATTTTAATAGGTCACGATTCGACAAGAGCTCTAAATCGAGGTCAGCGTTGGCGATGTTCAATATTATTAATTCGAACACCACAATTAAGTGGCAAGAAATACTTGCTTTCCAATAACCACCGGCTTATTACATGTCTTAATTGCTAAGTCTGTGAAAGGGCGGAGTAGACGTCAACATTCGTGAGAGTTTAAATAGGTCACGATTCGAAAGAGCTAATCCAGTGGTCGTGAACAATATTATCGATTCGTACCACAAGGAAACTGAATGGTAAGATCTGTTTGCTTTCCAATAAACATCGGCTTATTACTTGCAAAAATTCTGTTAAAGCAAGGAGCAGACGTCAACATTCGTGATAATTTTAATAGGTCACGATTCGACAAGAGCTCTGTTAAAGCAAGGAGCAGACGTCAACATTCGTGATAATGTTAATAGGTCACGATTCGACAAGAGCTGTAAATCGAGGGTCATGTAAAAATACTGATAAAATCGTTTTATAAATACTACATGACTGACACGGTGATACAGCAGAAATGACAAGAGAGGTTCATGAACAAGTCATCAGCATTCACACCAGCGGTGGCGATGTTCAATATTATTGATTCGTACCACAATATAATTAATTGGTAAGAAAATATTGTATATAATATCAGAATAAGTTATTGTAATTAACAAAATTCTGTTGAAAGAAGGAGCAGACGTTAACATTCGTGATAATTTTAATGGGTTACGATTCGACAAGAGCTCTGTTAAAGCAAGGAGCAGACGTCAACATTCGTGATAATTTTAATAGGTCACGATTCGACAAGAGCTGTAAATCGAGGTCATGTAAAAATCCTGATAAAATCGTTTTATAAATACTACATGACTGACACGGTGATAAAGCAGAAATGACAAGAGAAGTTAATAATCGGCTTATTACTTGCAAAAATTCTGTTAAAGAAGGAGCAGACGTTAACATTCGTGATAATTTTAATGGGTTACAATTCGACAAGAGCTCTGTTAAAGCAAGGAGCAGACGTCAACATTCGTGATAATTTTAATAGGCCACGATTCGACAAGAGCTGTAAATCGAGCTCATGTAAAAATACTTATTCATTAACCTCTCTTAACAACAGCGGTGGCGATGCTCAATATTATTGATTCGTACCACAATATAATTAAGTGGTAAGAAAAAAATTGTATATAATATCAGAACAAGTTATTGTAATTAACATCAGCGTTGGCGATTTTCAACATTATTAATTCATATACCAAAATAAAGTGGTAAGAAATGCTTGCCTTCCAATAACCACCCCCTCATTACATGTCTTCATAGCTTAAAGTCTGTTAAAGAACGGAGTAGACGTCAACATTCGTGATATTTTAAATAGGTCACGATTTGAAAGAGCTAATGCGGTGGTCGTGTTCAATATAATCGATTCGTACCTCAAGGAAACTGAATGGTAAGAACTGTTTGCTTTCCAATAAACATCGGCTTATTACTTGCAAAAATTATGTTAAAGCATGGAGCAGACGTCAACATTCGTGATAATTTTAACAGGTCACAATTCGACAAGAGCTGTAAATCGAGGGTCATGTAAAAATACTGATAAAATCGTGTTATAAATACTACATGACTGACACGGTGATAAAGCAGAAATGACAAGAGAGGTTAATGAACAAGTTATTAGCATTAACACCAGCGGTGGCGATGTTCAATATTATTAATTCGTACCACAATATAACAAGTAATAATTGTAACAGTGAACTGTTACTTAGTCTCCCAAACGAAGTTCCCCATCAGACCCCCCCAATGGTACCAAATGCTTCGTCTTGTCATAAGGAGTAATAATATACTGAACTGCAAAAGAAACGTCGCTTTTTCAAAAATGTTAGCAAAGTTCAAAATAAATATTAATTAATGATTTTTAGGGTTAGGTTGCTAAGCAACCAAAACCCTTATGCCGTCGGTCGTTTGGTTGGACAATGAAGGAAACTTTGGAAATCTGGTGTTTTGTGGAAAAAGTTGGACCAGAAGTTTTTGAAACTATGTTTTTATGAGTAAATATGCAAGCTTATCTAGGATTGAAGCTTAAGCAAGGCTAGTTAAGCAGCTTTTTATTTCGATTTTGAGATGACACATGCGCAAAGAAACCTCCATATTTTCCGAATTACGACTATGTTTATATTTGAATATCATATAAGAAAATAAACATTCCGCGGTAAAATAGTCCTAATATTTGTTGTTGCTGTTGTTGTTTTTTAATAGAAATATAACTGAAACACACTGAGAAGTGTAATTGTCCAGTTATTTAATAAAAGATGTGTGTTTTATTGACGATTTCCTTTTTGTTTTGAAAGCCGTATAAAGTATTCGCGCCTTTTAAAATGTACAATGCTATCGGCGTAAGGATATTAAATGTTTACATTTGCACGGATATCTTGGGAAGGATTACAATCAGGTTTATTTTCAAAAGATTTCAAAGGTAAGTTCCATTTTTGTTGTGAACGTGATTGTTAACTTATACAGAACATATTTTGCACATTATTTGCTTATTCTTCTTGTAATTCTGATGGTATTTTGTGTATTTCATTAACCTTTTGACCTGATCATCGTGACTTCATTTTGTCAAACCTGTTGGTCAGTGATAGAATTGCATACAAGTTATTTGAAATGCCGACAACTTGCACATTAAGATTGAAAAACAATGTGTTTATCATTAATTTAGAAAACGGTATTATCGAAAGTATAATGGGTTTATTTTAATTGAAAGCTTGAATGTTTACGTTCTGATCTACCTGCACATGCGCAATGTAGTGTAAATATATTGTAGAAATGACCCCCTTCTACAATTGTCCGAACTTTGTCTTTTTATATAACCTTAATAACTTGAAGACCTTTGATTTCTGTTTATTTTAATTCATCAAATCATTATTATGCGTTTGTCTTTTTAAAAAAATTCAATTTAGAGTGATAATTCAAGAAGCGTTAGCCGACTCGTGCTTTCTTTGATTGATTAGTGCATATTTATTGAAATAATCATCAGCTATGTTTGTACAAATAAAAGTCAAATGCTAGCAACCTAACCCTAGCAGTGCTATGCACTTTGATTATATAATCAGTATTACGATTACATCACCAGGTAAGATTAAATTACCTGTGAATTAAATTTTCGGTTGAATAATTTTCAGTTGATATCGTAGAGCGACCGTACCTAAAACCGCTCGTGGGACACACTTGGCGGTAATTTTTCTTAAATCTTAATTGTTCGTGAAATTCATGCTCCTTTATGGGTATAAAAGGCCGGAGAAAATTAAAGAGTGTTAGTATCAGTGTTGACAAAGAAGCTATGCCACGTCGGACTCCACAACAGAGAGAACAGGCCATTGGTCGATTGGATGCTGGGCAATCTGCCAGAGTTATTGCCAACGACTTCAACTGTGCTGTTCGAACAATTGAACGTCTACGGACACGGTACAATGCAACAAACAGCACAAATGACCGTCCACGGAGTGGTAGACCCCAAGTCACTACCCCTAGACAGAATAGAGGCATTGTTCGTCACCATTTGATGAATCGGTTCACCCCAGCTGCCGAAACTGCCAGAAACACTGTTGGAACACATGGACGACCCATAAGTGATGATACGGTTCGTCGGCGATTAGCTCAGCTGCCGAAACTGCCAGAAACACTGTTGGAACACATGGACGACCCATAAGTGATGATACGGTTCGTCGGCGATTAGCTGCTAGAAACATGAAATGTCGCCGTCCAGCAAGAGGACCTATTCTTACTCCTAGACACCGTCAAGCTCGTCTTCAGTGCGCCACTCAGCGACAGAATTGGCGAAATCGACAATGGCGTAACATCATCTTCTCTGACGAAAGCCGTTACTGCATTTCAACAGCCGATGGCAGAACCAGAGTGTGGAGAAGACGCGGGGAACGTTACGAAGACAGCTGCATTCTGGAAACAGACGCGTGGGGAGGACCTAGCATCATGGTATGGGGTGGAATCTGCCTTAACGTTAAACTTGGTCCAGTCATCTTTCAGAACCTTGGCCCAGGCAGAGGAAATGGCGTAACAGCTGCCCGTTACATCGACCAAGTCTTGACACCCCATGTTCAGCCCATTTCGCACGTCATCAAAACAAGACTTTCCAACAGGACAATGCACGTGCGCATACCGCAAGAGCCACAAGAGACTTCCTACAGCAGAATAACATTAATGTTATGGATTGGCCGGCTTCGAGTCCAGATTTAAACCGTATTGGACATTTATGGGACGAAGTTCAAAGACGGTTGAATAATGAGCAGCCAAGTCCGACAACTGCAGCTGAACTTTCACAAGCGTTTCAGAGAGTATGAGCACGTATTCCGATGGCGTTTATTAATCGGCTCATCAACTCCATGTACCGAAGATGTGCCGCAGTAATTGGTGCCGGTGGAGGACATACACGTTATTAACGGACGTGGGAGCACAGCATTGAAAACATGTGACGTTGCGGCAATTGTGACGTTTTTGTGAACATTGTAACCAAAAGACTGTAAATCATTCATTAAATTTTGTAAAAATTAATTTAAAATATATAAATGTGACTTTGAAATAAATGTATGTGAACATATCATTTTGTGCGACGTTTCTTTTGCGGTTCAGTGTATATATGGTTATAGGGTGGGGATCTCAATGGTTTTCAAGATATTAAGTATTTTGTCACTTGAGGGGGCGGGGGCATGACCCCTCTAGATACCATTTCCTTCGTCTTATCATAAGCAGTAATAATATATATGGTTATAGGGTGGGGATCTCAATGGTTTTTAAGATATTTAAGTCTTTTGTCATTTGAAGGGGGTGGAGCATGACCCCCTCAGACGTTTGGTCGCTTTCGATTCAGTTCATGTGCAAGTCTACTGAAGACCAGATATTATTTTAACTTAAGTTATTGGATCTGCTGCGGTTCTACCCACCCTTATTCTTCAACTGTTTTTTTCGGTCGTGTTCAAATGCTGTCGTTTCAATGGTGGCCATTGTTGCTCTGTTTTGTATATTGAAAAGGGTATTCCCAGTATTCTGCATTATGTGTATTGCACTTTTTAGGTATCGTCTCAAAATGTTATTTATTGAATTTTACTAGGTCATGGTATATATTTTATGTTTCAACCTGCTAAATTAATTCATTTATAATAAATCGTTGAACTGTTACAGAATTATTTATTCAGTCGGATACCCAAACATGTAGTCACAACACTGCCCAGAAGGCCCAGTTTAGGGAAACTATTAATTACTCAGTTTGAAACCCCTCCTGTTATAACTGCAAAGTTTGATAATTGGTCAGTGTTTTTAGACAATAAGGTAAGTATATTTCCCATTATTGATTGAGGAAGTTGTACGCTTGAATTAGATATCAAAATGTATTTGACGTTCCTCCAGTGTTATAAACGTACCTAGCAGTACAATGAGTCATGACAATTTAAGAATAATCAGTGTTATGGCTAGATGACAATAAATTCTTTGATACCAATTTAAATGCAAAGATCTGCACATTTTTACTTACACGTGTTGACCCTTTCGTTCAACCCGACCCGATGTTTCAAATGCCAAAAGTTTGGAAACGGGAAGAGTTCTTATAAGAGGAACGGAGAGGTGCGTCAAGTGTTCTGTAAGAAAAAATGTGCAGATTTTTGCATCTAAATTGGTATCAAAGAAGCGAGGTGCCTGTAAATTACGGCAGGGGTCTGGGGCCGCTTAAGACCCCCAGAAGCTCTGCGGTAAAATGGTGCAAAATCCTGAATTCGGGCATTTCCTGACACTAAATTTGAAAAGCTGGAAAACATCATTTTACAGTGCAATTTAAATATATATTTTTGAATTCATTAAAAAATTTCCAAAGATTGATTGAAAAATAGAAAATATGATATTTTACAATAAAAGCCATGAAATACCTTTTTGAACACTCTTTTTATATATTTGTTTGGGTTAAAACTGCTCAATAAAAACTAAAAAAGTATGAAGTTATTGGTTACTTACAAGATATCAACATCCATAGTGTCTACATAGCCATTTATATATGATTTTTTTCTACAACATTGAGCAATCCATCAAAGGCAAGGCAATACTAAGTTCTTCAAAAAATATGCACAACCTCCATTTTATATAAAACATTATTAACATCATTATATGCAACTATATATACACATATGTACATTCACTTTAACTGTCAGCATTTCTTGAGGCCAATGAAAGCATGACAATAAAGACCTCACCATTTTACCAAGACAGGGGTATTTTTTGTCAATGTCATCCCTTCCCCACCAGTGGTCAATTCTGGCTCCATCATTAAATTCTGGCAGGTCATCTGTTTGGTATTTCCTAATTTCTTCCTCAACTGACACATTGGGGGTAGTAGTAAGAAAGTACACTGACAGAAATAATTAGTCAGTACGACTATTTAAAATAGTTAACTTGACTGTCCATTCAACAACTTTATTCTGAAAGTCATTTTGACTAGCCTTGAAAGTCTATGTAACTAAATGTAATTGTCAAACAGACCCTTTGTAATGGTCAAGTTGACTGATGGTTAAAGTCAAGATGACCAACTTCAATTGTAAAGTTGTTAAAGTCAAGATGACCAACTTCAATTGTAAAGTTGACTAGCCAACATAGTCATATCTACTCTTAATCAATCATACTGACTAGTATATTAGTCTATCACACTAATCTTATTAGTTATATTGACTTTCTGTTGGTCAAACTGACCTTTCAATGCTACAAAACCAATCCTTAAGAAAATTCATCCATGTTTACCCAAAACAGTGACGAACCAAGATTGTAAATAATACTGATCAGTCAGAGTCATCCATGTATGGAGGATTCAATTTTTCAAACTGACAGATTTCATCTATTCGTCTTCAGGTATGAAATCCAAATATCAAAACTTTTATAAAGAAAATCAAACAGGCATAGTTGTGGAGAGTTGTCCCATTGGCAATCATACCACACATCCTTATTTTTATATAGTACATGTCATTAAGGAACTTTATTATTTGCAAAACACAGGGCAACATTATAACAACAGTAGCATCAGTCAAAACATCATTTATTTTGTACAATATGCTAAAACAAGGAACAATGATGCAAACAGTGAGAAACATTGATTGTTTAATAATAATGTTAAAATTTTAATTTCATTTGACAGAAACAAAGTTACTAAAAGAATCATTTTCAAATAATAAATTTTTGTATTCACTCATAAGAATATCACTTACTTTTGTTTCATAAGTATGTTTTGATATTTTTTAACAAAGATCAGATGGCACCTTGTAAATATTGCCTTGGACTACATAATTAACTTAGGTGTTCATGTTTGAAACTTATGTACACAGTAATCAGGGGGATAATTGTTGATAATGCTCTGTGTTTTTTGTTAGTGAGAAAGTAATAGAAATTGTAAATAAAGGAACTTTTAATTTCTTGTTTTTAATGTAGTGCTATGAAACAAATTATATTCCAACTATACTGATATACATTGAAACCTTCAACATCAAGATTATTTCTTTTAGGTGAAGAGTCTAGAGGAAAAAATCCTGGAATCCTTGAAAGAGGCAGATTCCTGGGATTCTTTCTTAATGATTTGCCAGAGTACCGACCTGAACAAACTGATAAATTTGCCAATGACACCCATGTCTTTCAACGATATATCTGGCATTGACAAGCATAAAAGGTAAATTGTACAAAATTAAACCTTTTAATATATGATGGCTAAATTCAGTTGACTTGAAAATACATATAAATAATATTTGCAGTTTCTCTTGAGTACTGTTTTTTTATTTTTTTTAAAAATTGTCTATATAGCATCATTTCTATTATAATATCACAGTGCCTGGTATCTGAAATTTAACAAGTTTACACTGTTATTTGAACTAAATACAGATATTTCTCACTGTACATTAAAACAAGAAGAGAATGTTGTGTTTTTAAAATTTAAATCTTTTTATGTAAAAGTCTGGATTTCTTTTTTACAGATACGCAAAGATTTCATCCCTTCCAAGTGGATACTGGCCAGTTCAGTCAACAGGTGATGGTAACTGTTTTTTTAAAAGTATATCACTCCTTTTGTTTGGAACAGAAGAATATAGCAAAAAGTTAAGATTAGCTGCATGTGTGCATGGAGCACTCCATCAAAATCATTACATTGAATCTGTAAGTTTTTAAAACTGTGGATTCATTTATTTTTGTGGGTACCAATTTTCGTTGTCTGAGGAAGAATTGTATTTTCGTGGTTTTCCCAAAATCTGCATACAATCCAATATAAATTTTGTGCTTCCTTGAACATTGAAATTCGTGGTTCACATGTAACCACGAAATCCATGAAAATTGGTATCCCACGAATATTAATGAATCCACATGTTGGTTTAACACACTTAGCCAAAGGTTATGTGATCAGTTTCTTATATGCATGTATAATTATAAAAATTTCTTTTTCATGGTACAAACAGACAATTTGGCACTATGCTCTTTCTTTTTCATTGGGATAATTTTATATTATATTTTAAAAGTGCATTTCATCTGTTTTTATGGTATTTTCACTTCTTGTAAGATATATATATATCTGCTATGCATACAGTTATCTAATATCAAAAATGTAGATTCAATAATCTTAATGTAATATCTAATTCACTCTTTTGATAGTATAATAATGAACTGAAAACAGAGGCTGAGGTAACACAGTTTATGTGTACTGACAATACATATAAGAATAGACCAGTCAACCAGCCTTCAGTGAGAAATATTGTAGAGCATACAATTCGATCTGAGGTTATGGAAACAGCAAAATTAAATCAAGACTGTGCTAATTTATGTTTTTTATTATAGAATCTTTGAAAAATCTGTAATTATCTTAGTGTCATTCGAAATCTTTGAGTGTTTTAATCTCAGCATTGAATTATCCCATTTAGTTGAAAATAAAAGTTGCAATCCCTCTCCACAGGTCTAATCAAGGATGCATATATACTTGAGATTTTCCCACATCACCAATGTCAATGTTTATTTAATACAAGTACTATTCCATTAAAATTCATTGAGATTGGTGGAGTTTTTTTGAATAGCATGTGAATTCTTATCAGCTATATTGCACATTTCATTAATGCTGGTTCTTATATAGTGTACTCTAAAATTTAATTAAACAGTTTTGGAATATATACATAGTACTTTTTTTTTAAATAGTCTTCATTGATCTTATAGTACAAAGTGCTTTAAATGTTGACATAATAGAATATTTATTAATAATGTAGTTCATGGCACCTTAATGAATAATCATTCTTTTTTGTAGGTTTGCTACAGATTCTGTTTATGACTGGTGCACTTGGTAGGCCAATACAGCAGTATTCGGAAATTAAACGATATGGATATGACTGGTCCAAGTTTTAACTGCAGTTGTTTGAACAATCATTTGGCGATATTGATTATGATTTATAAGTATGTAAAACTGTGTAAACATGGTAATCTGAATTATTTTAGCATTTATTTTTAAAAATAGGCAATAGCCTTCGTCCATGTGGTCCCTAGTGCGAAGTCATTGCTACGGCGCATATAGGCGTTGGGGACATTGAATGTGACATTCGTACAACCGTCCGTCCGGATTTGGGGGGGGGGGGGGGGGGGCTGGGATTTTATAATACATGCGAGTCAGAAATTTTTTCGTCTGCTTCGAGGGCCAGTTTATTTTTTTTCTAAAAGATTAATGCAAGAAAAAAATTTCTTTGGCAAATTAATTTTTTTCCAATGCCAATGGGCAACATGTGGGCCAGAATATTTTTTTCACTCCAGATGCTGGCCAAATTATTTTTTTTTTTTGGACAAAAATCAGGGTCAGAAATTTTATATAGACTATATGGGAGAAAGAGTCTGACTTTAACGGTCCTTGTCCTAAAAATGAAATAAAATGGACTAGGATAGGCATTTTTTGGCCAGAAAATTAGGGTAGGTCGGGTAACCTTTTAAAAACAGACATATTTTTTTTTGGCCTTAAAATAATATACAGGTCAAGTTTGATTTTCAGCCAGATCCCAATTACCAATTTGAGTTAGGCCACGGGAGGGGGATATGTGTCTTCCGACACTTTACTGCCTGCCATTAGTTGGGCAATTTTAACAGTATTCAGAACTTGGAAGGACAATGGCAAATCATAGTCAGTTACACTTTCTTTCACTTCACTATAGTGTTTAAGTAATATCTTATAAACGGTATGCAGTAATCAAGCAGATTAATTTTTGGTAAGTTTAACTATTTGTTATTGAGCATTTTGTGGATGGCTGTCTCATTGACAACCATACCAAATCTCCTATTTTATATTTATTATTCATTTTTTGATAATTTTCGTAAAAATCTGCAGATTTAAAAAAAAAAATCCTGAGAATGTAGGAAATTGAAGCAAAATACAATGGGGAAATGACTATATTATATGGACAATTTTCATATGATTTCTTCAAAAATGGTATAAAACCTGTTCTAATAAAATCTAAAGATACCCAACTTGGTGCACTATATTCGAAATGTATAATGAAATTATTTTTTATTATTTTTAGTGTCCAGATAGCTGTTACAAATGGTCAAGGGGAAACCTTTCAAGCATGGATACCAAAAACGGATGCAGATCTGTTATCTTCAAAAGATACAGGTACACTTAATGGGATTTCAAATACTAAAACTAAAAGAACAGACTTCAAATAAAGTTATACCCCCAAAACAAAGTTCAGGCAAGCAAATTACTGACCAATAATTTATATCATCTAAAGCAACAAAACAAATATACATTTACCACCACAAATTCTTCAACATGTGGAAGTTACCACACCTAACATTGAGCTCAAAGTCTCTGTTTGGCCCAAGTAAAAAGCAGTAATCAATCCGTGGTGTCAGCACATGAGTTCAGTCCATAGTATTACACTAATTGTCTTTTCAAAATGATTATCGAAGTCAGTCCAAACAAATAAATATGTGGGTTTCCTGTTTCGTATCAGAAAAAATAAAATATTTTTACATTGAGTGAATAGGGATGAAATCTCTAAAGTTTAACAGTGCTTAATAAAAAATGCCCATAAAAATGTTAGGGTAGACATTTTTGAGAGAGAGAAATAGGGACTGTAGGGAAACAGGAAACACACATACATTTTCTTTCAGCCTCAGGGTCAACTCAAGATATTAAGTATTTTGTCATTTGAGGGGGCGGGGGCATGACCCCTCTAGATACCATTTCCTTCGTCTTATCATAAGCAGTAATAATATATATGGTTATAGGGTGGGGATCTCAATGGTTTTCAAGATATTTAAGTCTTTTGTCATTTGAAGGGGGTGGAGCATGACCCCTCAGACGTTTGGTCGCTTTCGATTCAGTTCATGTGCAAGTCTACTGAAGACCAGATATTATTTTAACTTAAGTTATTGGATCTGCTGCGGTTCTACCCACCCTTATTCTTCAACTGTTTTTTTCGGTCGTGTTCAAATGCTGTCGTTTCAATGGTGGCCATTGTTGCTCTGTTTTGTATATTGAAAAGGGTATTCCCAGTATTCTGCATTATGTGTATTGCACTTTTTAGGTATCGTCTCAAAATGTTATTTATTGAATTTTACTAGGTCATGGTATATATTTTATGTTTCAACCTGCTAAATTAATTCATTTATAATAAATCGTTGAACTGTTACAGAATTATTTATTCAGTCGGATACCCAAACATGTAGTCACAACACTGCCCAGAAGGCCCAGTTTAGGGAAACTATTAATTACTCAGTTTGAAACCCCTCCTGTTATAACTGCAAAGTTTGATAATTGGTCAGTGTTTTTAGACAATAAGGTAAGTATATTTCCCATTATTGATTGAGGAAGTTGTACGCTTGAATTAGATATCAAAATGTATTTGACGTTCCTCCAGTGTTATAAACGTACTGTGACGAAAGAGGTTTTTGTCTGTGTTGTGTGTTAGAACTTTGTGACGTAGGCGACCAACAAGACGATTATTGACAGTTGTTACAGTTGATGCTCGTATTTATGTTGTTATTGTTTGTCTCTTGACATATACATCCAATTGACGACAGACACTAAAGTTCAGGCCCTTTTCTACAGCAACTCCCAGTAGCATGATATAGTAGAGAGTTTCTGGTCACATAAAATAAATGGATCCTTGTATAGTTAGACAACTTGCTCTCGCAAGAAAAAGAGTCAGTGTTAAAATAAACTTGTATTAAGAAAACATGTCAATATTCACACAATTGAACAATATGGCCCTGATTCGCAGATCAGTTCTATAACAACGGACGGTATATTTTACATAAATCCCAAACAGTTGAATAATGAATAAAATAACAGAGCTCTACATTAACATAAAGTCTCAATGGTATGGAGTTACTCATTGTTGAAGACTCGTCTTTTTATACATAATAGGTGACTAACCTATTTTCCTTGAAGGTCATTTTCTGATGAAATATATTCTGATGCAATATATCCTGATGCAAGATATATATATTTGTGGGAGTCCCACTGGGACACCTCTAAGGACCCAGTGTCCCTACGGGACTACCTTGTCCAGGAGTCATTCAAAGGAGTAGTTATTACAGTAACAGCTAATGACCTTGACACTAAATGACCTAATATTACAACATCTGTGCCATAAATCAATAATCTGATGAAATAGGCCACTGACACTCTAACCCCTGTTGAGATATACCAAAATTAACCTAGCAGAAATATATATGATGAAATTATGAAACAAAATAGTGACTTACATGAACTTTATGAAAAATGGAGGTGGTTGTACGAAAATTTCATTACATTGCCCCCCACTAAGCCCTGAACTTCCACTGTTCAGAAAAACATTTTATCAAAAACAAATCATGATTGATATGTGAAATTCAAAAATAAATTTTTGACAAGCCGAGGTAAGTATTGATGTGATATGCACTATATAAAAAAAAAAACGACGTAAGATAATTACGAAAAATAATTATGTATATGTTTACAATATAAGGGTCCGTAAAGGACTCCTTTTACCTGGGGTCCATTATGGACTCCCCCAGGAGAGGTCCCAATAGGTACCAACTCCTGCATACATGTACATTATACAAAAACAAAATAATTAAAAAAAAAAAAATAATAATCATAAATCAACACATTGTATATCAATAAGTTTTGCAATTTAACCCTACCACTACGAAATAATATACAGACAAATTCACGCACACTACCATGTTAGTCCATATCCTCATCCGAATTATTGTCACTTTCATCAATCCTGACGACCGATGGCCCTGGTCTCTCACTGGAATTTACATCATTCATGTGAGCTCTGACTTGAGCTAGAAAATATCTTAAGAACTCTTGCCACGGAAATGTTTTCGAATCGTAATGCATGCTTGTATTGATGTGCTGTTCCCTCCTTATCACAACTTTTCCTTCTTGGTCGATATGCTTTTTCTGAATCAGAGTTAAATTGATCAATTCTATGTCTTTGTCCTTGTCAATTTCGTACACCTCCTCTTCTTTTTTATCACTAGTACTCTTGTCACTACCACTATTCACGTTTATACGAATGTTCTCATATTTCGGAATTTTCCTTTTTTTACTGTGATTTTCATCCTCAGAATCATCACTTTTATGTGTCAAAGTTGACATTGTACTAGAAATAAACCATGGGAATTGTTTCTGACCGAGATAAGGTTTAAGATTATCACCATGAACAATAACAGGTTTCGAATTTTTAGAGTGTTGAATTTTGAACAAAACGTCACTTAATCTTTGAACAATAATCCAGGGACCAGAATAATCTCGTTGAATTTTTAATTTTCTCCCTACTACATTTTTCCTCTGATTGCGCCAAACTAAATGTCCAACTTCATAATTTTTACTACGTACGGAATTATCATATGCCGATTTCTGTCTCTCTGCAGCACTCCCGAGTTGCTCCCGAGCTAAAGAATGAATTTGTTGTAAATTCTTCTGCAAATTCAGGACATATTCAGTAGTATATTCTTCGTCAATTTCTACTTCATCTTGTAAAATTTGTTCCGATATAAAATCCAACGGGAATTTCATTTCTTCACCATATACCATTCTATGTGGGCTCTGACCCGTGCTCTCATGGGGTGTTGAATTATAAACCATAATAACAGAGTCCAAATAGTCGTCCCAGTCTCTTTGATGAATTTTGATATATTTGGATAACATATTATTGATTGTTCTGTTCATTCTTTCGACCATTCCGTCTGATCTCGGATGTAACGGTGTTGTTCGAGTTTTCTTAATGTCTAAAAATTTACAAAGTTCTTGAAATAACTGGCTTTCAAATTGTCTCCCTTGGTCAGTATGTAGCTCCCCGGGGGTCCCGTAACGTTTTATCCATCCTCTAAACAAGGCATCCGCAACTGTTGTCGCTTGCATATCAGGAATAGCATACGCTTCTGTTAGTTTTGAAAAATAATCGGCAACAACAAGAATATATTTGTTTCCATTCTCACTCATAGGAAATGGCCCTGCAAGGTCGGCTGCTATCCTCTGGAAACTCATGCCTGACTTGTATATTTTCATCCTGTGTCGTTTCTTAAAAGCTGGACCTTTCCTTTCCCCACAAATGTCACACATGTCTATATAATCCCTTACAGTTCTTTGCATTCCAATCCAAAAATATGGCGACAATTTTGCTTTCTCATAAGTCTTTTTGACTCCCTGGTGTCCCGCAGTTCTGGCATCGTGTAGATAAAACAGTATGGCACTTAATAATGAAACAGGAGCACATATTTTCCATCTAAATCTTTCATTCTTGTCCTCCCAATGTATGCACAAAACATTATTATGAACCTCAAGTAGCTCCCATCTTGCTATGTATGCTCTAAATTGTCTACTCTCTCCACTTATCTCTTCCCAAGTAGGTTTTTCTTTATTTTCTAGCTTTAATTTTAAGATTTTTCCAATAACTTCATCTTCATCTTGTTTAAGGCGTATATTTTCTTTATCGTTTAAGTCCTCTGTTGGTATCGACTTCTGCTTAGCTGACTTAGGTCTGTTGGGCTTCCTCCCCCTTCTTAATATCGGAGCTCCTCCTGGAGCTTCTTCTGGTGTTTCAGCTTGACTCCTTATCTCGGGAGTCCGACTCCCTCGAGTAGGAGTATGATCTCGATTCTCTTCATCAGATTCAGAATCATCTACCAGCATGCCTACAAATTCAGTTGGTTTCTCTTCTTTCATATTCTTTATCTCTGTCGTTTTTGGTCCATTATACTCGAAATCCCAAGGCATTTCACACTGTTTGCAGACGTCGCCGCCCGGTGTTACAAGTCTGGACATAGCATCGGCGTTTCCATGCTTGGCGCCCGGTCGGTGTTGTATTTCAAAATGGAATTGACTGAGCTGTTGTATCCATCTGTGTATCTGTCCGTCTGGCTCCTTAAACTTCTGTAGCCAAGATAACGAGCCATGGTCTGTTCTGATGAGAAATTTTCGTCCCAACAAGTAGTGCTTGAAATATCTGGTGAAATATACAACAGCTAACATCTCCCGTCTTGTCACACAATAATTCCTCTCTGGTTTATCTAGGCAACGACTCCCGTATGCTATGACTTTCTCTCTGCCTTCCTGTACCTGGGAAAGTACTGCTCCTATGGCGTATGCGCTCGCATCAGTGTCTAGTATGAATTGACTCCCGTTGGCTTGTGGGAATGCTAAAATGGGAGCACGCATTAATCTATCTTTAAGTTCTTGGAAACTCTTATCACAATCATCAGACCAACTGAACTTTTTGTCTTTTCTCGTTAGATCAAACAGTGGTTTGGCAATCTTGGAAAACGACTGTACATATTTACGATAGTAGGAGGCTAGACCCAAGAAACTCCTAGTCTGTGTCACAGTTTTCGGACATGGCATATCTCTAATAGCAGCAATTTTAGCTGGATCGGTTCTTATTCCAGATTTGGATACAACATGGCCCAGGAACGATACCTCTTTCTGTAATAGGCAACATTTCTTAGGTTTTAATTTCAATCCAGCTTTTGACAACCTGTCAATCACCTTCTGTAGATTCTCGAGATGATTTGAAAACGACTTTCCATATACAACAATATCATCAAGATATAGAACAGCTATCTCCCACTGAAGTCCCGTTAAGGTCTTTTCTATTATCCTCTCAAATGTACTGGCTGAATTACATAAACCAAATGGCATTGTAGTGTACTGGTATAGGCCGCCTCTAGGTGTTGCAAATGCAGTCTTTATTTTATCTTCTTCAACCATTGGCACCTGGTGATAGGCCATATCTAAATTTAAAGATGAAAACCATTCAGCTCCCACCAGGGCATCTAAATTCTCATCAATTCTGGTCAGTGGATAAGCATCCTTAACCGTCTTTTCGTTTAACTTTCGATAGTCAATACACATCCTCCATGTCCCATCCTTCTTTTGAACCATTACAGTCTGCGATGACCAAGGGCTGTTAGACTTTTCGATTAACCCTTTCTCTTCAAGTTTTTTTATTTCTTCTTCAAGAGCTTGTCTCTTATACAAAGGAATTCTTCTTGGTGGTTCTCTCACAGGCTTTTCATCTTTCAGTTGTATCTTATGTACTCCCATATTAGTTCTCCCGACTTCTCCTGGCCTGGCAAAACATCTTTGATTATCCATGAGAAACTTCTTCAGCCTTTTACATTGTTCGTGATCTAAATTCTCTTTTCCTTTTAGAAAAACAGGTAACATATATTCTGGTAACTCTCCTTCTTCATCAACGAACACTTCTTCAACTTCATCATCTTCTTCTTGTGCCTGGACACGTAGATTAACTACTGGTCCTATTCGACACACTGGCGTAAATATCGCCATATGTGTATGCTTATACACCCTCACATCATCTGCTCCAGGGTTGTATACTCTAGCATAAACAACTTCATTAGCTGCATCTACTAAGGTTTTTGCTAATGCAAGTCCGTGGCGTTCCATGAATGGACGCTCTGGGGTCAAAATCCCAAGGTGACTTTGCCCGCAGGTCCTTGTACAGAGACCTGACTTTATTATTGCCTCCTGTTTCGCTGGCACTAGTACGGTCTCCAAAGCTATGACTCTAGCTGTCTCTGTAGAGGACATAGAGTCCCTTAAGGGTACTCTACTCCCTTTTATGACAAATGTTGACTCATCATGGTCCCAATGGCATCTGTACTTAGTTATGAAGTCTTCACCAATTAAATTATGCCGAACTACTCCAACAACAACTTCATGGGGGTAGATGGTATCACCAAAGGCAATGTTCATCAGTGCTTGGCCATAGCACTTTAAACTGTGTCCACTGGCAGTAATATATCTACTATCCACTTCCTCCAATACAGGTTTATCAGGGA
The DNA here is from genome assembly GCA_028015205.1 of Mytilisepta virgata. Taxonomy (NCBI): domain Eukaryota; kingdom Metazoa; phylum Mollusca; class Bivalvia; order Mytilida; family Mytilidae; genus Mytilisepta; species Mytilisepta virgata. Next base: position 34,061,438 of record CM051512.1, read on the forward strand.
TCAAGTCAAATGTCTGTTTGGTTATGAACGTACTTCTGGCTCCCGTATCTATCTTCCAATGAACTGGCGCTCCTTCAACTTGTCCTCGCACCATCATTCCTGGTAATCTGCTAATTGTTTCTTCTGGCGCTCTGACCCTCCAGTGGGGTTCCACTGAGGATCCCTCTCCTGCTCCCAAAGACTTCAACTCCTCTTTACTGGAATCACTATCATTGTACTCTTTTGACTTCTTTCTTTTCCACTTCCTGTGGAATACCAATTTGTCGAAATGCATTTCATTAAAATTAGGCCTTTCTTCCTTCACGACCGGTACGGGGCCCTCGGCACCGGTCTCTTCTAGTTTAACGGCTTCTGTGGAGGGCTCCCAGGGGCCACCCTTGTAGGACCCCCAGGCTCCTGCCGGCTCTGGTCTTGAATCCATGGTTGTCCTCTGCCTCGACCAAATGCGCGCTTAAATGGCCGTCCTCGAGGTCCGGATCCAAACCTAGGCGGGTATCTTCTTAAGGGGTGTACACCATTATCTTCGTATTTATTGCTTCCAGAACCTGCTTTTTGAGATTCCTCAGCGCACATCATGTCCATCCCGCCTAATTTTTCTTCGATTGCATAAACCCTTTTATTCACAGGTCTCTCCTTAGCTAGCTCCCTTTCTCCTACTCTAAGGCACTCCTCCTGCATCGCATTTACCACAGCCTCTTGCAGGGTTTTTGGTCTACTTCTTTTCACTGCTAGCCTGAAATCTTCTGCCTGCCCACATTTATCCAGAAACGCCTTTATTGCGTTTTCCTCCACTATGTCTGGATTATCAGGGTATGCTCTTCTATACAGGTCCTCTATAGCCTGTCCAAAATCTCTCAACGATTCATCAGGTTGCCTCTTTCTTAACTTTGCATCGGCCATATAGCGCTCCTTCATAGCGGTATGCCCAAAACGTCCTTCCATCTTTGTCTTAAGTCTGTCGTAGTTTCTCTGCACTACCAATGGCAACCCATAAGCAAACGTCTCCGCCTGACCACGCAGCGTACTAAAGAGTACCCTTCTTGATTTCTCGGGTCCCCACATATTAAGTTCTGCCATATTTTCAAAATATTGGAGAAACTCATTCCATACATCGTTACTCCCTCCAGTAAAGGTCCTCCTAACTGGGTATTCGGATGTGTTTCCTGTACTTCGTGGTTCTACATACTCTCGGCGGTCCACAATTTGGTTCTCCCTATAAGCAACCGACTCCCGGCCTTCAAAGGGGGGACTTGGCGTATCTTGCCTTCGTTTTACTGTAACGCCTCCTATTCCTTCACCTGTCTCATTGGATTTTCCTTTTGAGTTACGCAAACGTCCATCGGACGATACATCATTGAAGTCCATTGCTGGACTACTGACTACGTCCATTTTGTTGGACACATCTGCCGGCGTAACTGGATCGACATCTTCTTGAAACTGGTCGTCCCGGTAGTCTTCCTCCCACATGTCTTCTTCCATCTGTCTGGTACGAAATCTGCGATTATCATTCTCTCGGGATTCCCTCCTGCACACAGTCGTCAGGAACTTCAGGAATATAGCCAGAAAAGTCACACCAATCACAGCTAACAAACTATTCATGACATACTCTTGAGAAAGTTGAACTATCCGGTTGTTTGGGAAATAGGTCCAAGTAAACGCTACACAGCAACAACTCAGTGCAAGGATTACAAACCATGTAAACCAAAATACACTCCAACGACTCCTTTCTTTAACTCCTGGGATTTCTGCACCATTCCTCAATGGGGAGACACGCATGCCTAGTCCATTCGTCCTGGGGAATCCTCCAGTCGGAATATCCATAGGGGTCCGGCGAGGTGATGGTGTATCTCCAATACCAGAATCAGGGGTGAATAATTGAGTTCTAGAAAAATCAGGTCTTACCTTGGATGACATGATAGCCTGATTAGAATGTCTCCTGTTAATCCTAGGAGTATCCATAACACAAATTAGAATGTACACTAAACTCCAATACAGCGAAATTGTCAAGTCACACAAAAGATCCCACCGCTGCCACCAATGTGACGAAAGAGGTTTTTGTCTGTGTTGTATGTTAGAACTTTGTGACGTAGGCGACCAACAAGACGATTATTGACAGTTGTTACAGTTGATGCTCGTATTTATGTTGTTATTGTTTGTCTCTTGACATATACATCCAATTGACGACAGACACTAAAGTTCAGGCCCTTTTCTACAGCAACTCCCAGTAGCATGATATAGTAGAGAGTTTCTGGTCACATAAAATAAATGGATCCTTGTATAGTTAGACAACTTGCTCTCGCAAGAAAAAGAGTCAGTGTTAAAATAAACTTGTATTAAGAAAACATGTCAATATTCACACAATTGAACAATATGGCCCTGATTCGCAGATCAGTTCTATAACAACGGACGGTATATTTTACATAAATCCCAAACAGTTGAATAATGAATAAAATAACAGAGCTCTACATTAACATAAAGTCTCAATGGTATGGAGTTACTCATTGTTGAAGACTCGTCTTTTTATACATAATAGGTGACTAACCTATTTTCCTTGAAGGTCATTTTCTGATGAAATATATTCTGATGCAATATATCCTGATGCAAGATATATATATTTGTGGGAGTCCCACTGGGACACCTCTAAGGACCCAGTGTCCCTACGGGACTACCTTGTCCAGGAGTCATTCAAAGGAGTAGTTATTACAGTAACAGCTAATGACCTTGACACTAAATGACCTAATATTACAACATCTGTGCCATAAATCAATAATCTGATGAAATAGGCCACTGACACTCTAACCCCTGTTGAGATATACCAAAATTAACCTAGCAGAAATATATATGATGAAATTATGAAACAAAATAGTGACTTACATGAACTTTATGAAAAATGGAGGTGGTTGTACGAAAATTTCATTACAGTACCTAGCAGTACAATGAGTCATGACAATTTAAGAATAATCAGTGTTATGGCTAGATGACAATAAATTCTTTGATACCAATTTAAATGCAAAGATCTGCACATTTTTACTTACACGTGTTGACCCTTTCGTTCAACCCGACCCGATGTTTCAAATGCCAAAAGTTTGGAAACGGGAAGAGTTCTTATAAGAGGAACGGAGAGGTGCGTCAAGTGTTCTGTAAGAAAAAATGTGCAGATTTTTGCATCTAAATTGGTATCAAAGAAGCGAGGTGCCTGTAAATTACGGCAGGGGTCTGGGGCCGCTTAAGACCCCCAGAAGCTCTGCGGTAAAATGGTGCAAAATCCTGAATTCGGGCATTTCCTGACACTAAATTTGAAAAGCTGGAAAACATCATTTTACAGTGCAATTTAAATATATATTTTTGAATTCATTAAAAAATTTCCAAAGATTGATTGAAAAATAGAAAATATGATATTTTACAATAAAAGCCATGAAATACCTTTTTGAACACTCTTTTTATATATTTGTTTGGGTTAAAACTGCTCAATAAAAACTAAAAAAGTATGAAGTTATTGGTTACTTACAAGATATCAACATCCATAGTGTCTACATAGCCATTTATATATGATTTTTTTATACAACATTGAGCAATCCATCAAAGGCAAGGCAATACTAAGTTCTTCAAAAAATATGCACAACCTCCATTTTATATAAAACATTGTTAACATCATTATATGCAACTATATATACACATATGTACATTCACTTTAACTGTCAGCATTTCTTGAGGCCAATGAAAGCATGACAATAAAGACCTCACCATTTTACCAAGACAGGGGTATTTTTTGTCAATGTCATCCCTTCCCCACCAGTGGTCAATTCTGGCTCCATCATCAAATTCTGGCAGGTCATCTGTTTGGTATTTCCTAATTTCTTCCTCAACTGACACATTGGGGGTAGTAGTAAGAAAGTACACTGACAGAAATAATTAGTCAGTACGACTATTTAAAATAGTTAACTTGACTGTCCATTCAACAACTTTATTCTGAAAGTCATTTTGACTAGCCTTGAAAGTCTATGTAACTACACTGAAAAAAAAAACTAGTAAATTTTACTAGGTAAACTAGTAAACTTACTGTCCATGGGAATACTAGGCTATAAGTAATTTTACTTGGAAAGCTAGTAAAGCTACTAGTCATCACTAGTAAGAATACCACCTTTGCCTAGTAAATTTACTAGATTTGAGTAATTTAACTCTGCATGTTCTGGTAATTCTACTCCTCTCACCTAGTGCAATTACTAGGAACAAGTAAATAAACTAGATAATCTTAGTAAATGTACTTCCCTGGCCTAGTTGAATTACTAGGTGCAAGTAATATACCTAAGTATTACTAGGAAATATACCCATCTTGCCTAGTACAATTACTAGGTGCAAGTAATTAAACTAGAAATGTCTGGTAAATGTACTCCTTTCTTCCTGTGAACATACTAGGTACAAGTAGCAAAATGAGGTCCTTCTGGTAGAAAAACTCCTCTAGCCTAGTAAAAATACTAGCTGCAAGCAACATGCTATGGGTTCCTTGAAAATATCATGGTAAATACAGGAAAATGTTTCAAGTTTTGAAACAGTCTGGTTTCTTTTCAGTATTCTCCAAATGACAGTAGCCCCAAAGAAAACATCTGAAATATTGAGTCAAGAACAACCTAACTTGGAATACCTTTTTGTTTTCCCTTCCACTCTTGCTTGAACTTGTTTTCTTTTATTGGTTCCATTAATGTTAAACTGTAGAACAGTAAATATCAATTTTCCTGTTTCATTGTTAAGAAAGTGGTTGTGCATTATGAGTTTTTGCCTTTAAAGATAAACACACAGCATATGTGATGTGTTTGATCCCTTTTCCAAAATGTGTCTATAAAAAGAACCACATAAATTTTGTTGGAATATCCTGATTAAAAATACTCATACATTTAATCCATATCTTGTTGATAAAAAAAATATTATCAAATCAAATGCTTTTGGATCATTTTATTGCAATACCAGACAAAAAAAAACACAATTGCATGTTTTTTAAATGTTGATTTTGTTAATGGATTTTACTTTAAATGAAAACAAAAATCCCTGATAGACATCAGTGCTTTACAAATAGACATTGCTTTGTAAAAAATATGTACAATAATTTACAAAGAATGTAAATGACAAATTTCAATTTAAAAAATCATACAAACTAAAAACATTTTCAACAAAAAGAGGAAGGCAGTTTTTATAAACTACTAACATATACTATTTATTTGATTAATATTCAATTTAAAACACAACTGAACAAATTCATAGCATGAACAGTGGACTATTATGCCAATGAATAAAACATATTAGGTTCTCAGCCCCCTCATCTTCTTTAAGGGTGCCTAATTGTCCCTTTGTATTGCCAAATCAAAAATAAAAAAGAAAAACATTACTTCCTCTGTTTCTTTTGCAAAGACTTGTGCAGTACAAAAGGATAACTCCTCACTGTTTTAGCAATAAAAATAAAAATTAATGCCTTACTCTCTCATTATTTCTTTGAAAAATGGCCCAAGAACCAAGGAATTAACTTTGCATTGCCTATTGTAGAAAGTATACAATTTTCTGCAAAAATAAGTAGAATGATATCAGGTAAATGAATGCATATTAAAGAAATAAAACGCATGAAAAAATGTCATTTTCAAAACCTGAAAATCAAAAATGTCATTTAAAAAACAACAACAACAAAAAACAAGGAGTTCATAAACTAGACATCAGAAAAAATACTGAAAATTGTGTTTCTGATATAACTGGGAGAACATTCATGTTTGTTACACTAAGGCGTAAGGAAAACAACTAAGTTTGTTTTAGATAGAGTATTTCATTTAAAAAAGATAGGTATAAATAGTTGATGATAAAAATGATGCACCATTAAAAAACTAAAAACAATAAAAAAAACATTATAAATGAAGTAAATGTAGATTACAGTCAATTGTTTTCCAGAGCAACTTTAGGAGAATTTGAAATTATTTATAAAGGATGATAAGTTACCATACTTTTGACAAGCAGCTTATTGTAAAATATCTGTATATAGAGCTAAGTTAGCCAAACAGAAAATGATATTTTAACGTCTATAGAAGGAAAAATATAGCATCTTTTAAGCATGTTGTCTACTTTATTATAACAGTTTTTACATGTTGTGAAAATAGGGCATCACATAATATTTTATGATCCATGTCTGTCAAATTAATTAGCTCTTTTTAATTTCTGCATTTAATAAAGATAATACATTTACAATTCTTCTGTCTACAGTATTTTTTGAAGTGTCGTCTCTAAGGCCTAATAAAAAAGCTTTGATGAATTTGCGAGAAAAATGAGATGTCGCTTCCACTTTCATAAGAATGATGACACTATACATCCATTTAGAATCAAATCAAGTTACAAACCAGATTACACATGCTTTGAACTTGAAAATTATTTGGAGATAACGAAACTTGATATATCACACATGCAGATTAAGAATTTAAACAAACGATCCAACATCAAGCATGTCAAAACATTGAAATCCTTACGTAACTTACAAAATATTATCTTCTCAAAAAGTGACAAAAGTGGTTCCATTTGCTTAATAAATAAAGACCATTATATAAAAGAAGGTCTACGACAACTTGAGTCTAAATATTACACTGAAGTAATACAACCTGGCCTTAAACTAATTCAATCTAAGTTGAAAGAACTAATTGATGACATGTGGGAGAGAAAAGAGATAGATGAAACATCATATACATTCTTAAACAGCTCATTAACAAATGAGCCGAAGATAGGAAGATTATTTCTTCTACCAAAAATACATAAATATGAAAAACAAACTTTACACAAAATCATGAATGGAACACATGAAATTCATGAATTATGTCCTTGTAGGCCTATTATTTCACAAATAAACTCTGTTACTGAACGGGTTAGTCAGTTTATTGATTATTTCTTGCTTCCTATAGTGAAGCGTCAGAACACTTATACTCGAGACAGTACAGATCTAATCAATAAACTTGAATCAATAAAACATCCAAATGATTGTCTGCTGGCAACCTTTGATATTACTAGCATGTATACCAATATGCAATTTGATGAATTAATCACTGCGGTACAAAGAACATGGGATCAAGTGGACACTAAAGAATATATCTGTCCTAAACCATCAAATGCTACTATTACTAAATTAATTAAATTTGTGCTGGAAAATAACTACTTCTCATTTAACAAGAAATGTTATAAACAGATAATCGGAGCAAGCATGGGCAGCAAATGCAGCCCAGAAATATGTGACATAAGAGCTTTTGAAGTTATAAGAGACATTATTGATAACTTCGAATCAAAAGAAAAATTAATTTTTGTCGGGCGCTACAGAGACGATGGTATTATAACATACGCAGGTACTGAGGATGAACTTCATTCTCTTTTCAGAATAGCCAATTCTGTCCACCCTTTATTGAAATTTACCTATGAAATTTCAAAAATTGAAGCAATATTTCTGGATACGACAATATACAAAGGACCCAGATTTCTGAATCAAGGAATCCTTGACTTTAGAAGCTTTACAAAGCCTTCTAATACCTTCCAATATTTACACAGGTCCTCATTTCACAACCCTTCAGTCTTTGCGGGATTTATCAAGGGTGAAACAATAAGACATATCAGAAACAATAATAACGAAGATAAACTCTTTGAAGAATTGGCTAAATTTAGATCCAATCTCCTTAAAAGAGGATACACGCCGACAGAAATTGATAAAAACATGAGATCAGCACTGTCTTACAAAAGATCCGAACTACTTAAAACAAAAAGAAATAATAAAAAGAGTGAAACTCCGCTAGTACTTATTACTAAATACCACCACTCTATAAGAAAAATTGGATTCTACTTAAGAAAAAACTGGCACAAATTGAAAAGAGATACAATCTGTTCAAAACTTTTCAAAAATAATCCAATAGTAGCTTACTCTAGACATAAAAATCTGTCAGACTACATTATAAACTCAAAAATATAACTTGTAGCCATTTCAAGGGGCCCCTGATGAAGCAGACTTGAAAGGCTAAGCAACATAAAATATATACAGAATGACATCCGTTTCATCTATTAACTTAAAAGCTGCCGAAACACACTGGTGTAGGGTCCAAGAAATGGATGTGCGTGGCTGATGGGTACCTCTTTTAAATACATGTTGATAGAGACGATGTCTCCACAGGTACCTTCCCGTGTATCACCCCTTATTTGTAGGGGCTGATCCGTACATTTATCTTCGAGGACTCGCAACTTGTGTTTCGGTTGCGTACTCCTACATGTCATTAATGAACTTAGAACTGTTAAGACATGAAAAACAATGGACCACTTTTATAATTAAAATCTGCCACCACAAAGTATAACACACTAATTGACTCTCCAGAATACTGTAACTGATACGATGCAATAAATTTGGTTTTGGAAAATCCAAAACAATACCACAAAGGAAACTGCTGTCAACATAGCTCAAAGGTCGAGATAACTATTTTGATACAAAACATTTAGCATCATCCAGTGCAAAAACCCACACTCTTTTTGGGACACTTCACATGAATAGAAGTGAAAATAAACTATCTCTGAAGAAAAAGAAAATGGCCGCGTCAAACTATCCGCCATGTAATCAGGAGGCAATTTCGAAACAAAAAGAAAGTGACGAAGAGATGAACGATTCCGATTTAGACTACCTTGATCTAACGGACGTTGATTCAGGTTCAAACTGTTTTAAGGAACTAGACGTTGCTTACAATGCAATCGGCATCAGTGAAGAAATTCATAATAAGAGACTGGTACTTGCAAAAGCTAGAGAATGGCTTGTGTTTGCTAACAACTCGAACAGAAACCCGCCATTTTGCTACATTAAAATGCGATGCACTCCCGATTTAGGAGATAAACAAGCTGAAGAAAGATTCCAATCGGCAGTCCAGCATGCATACGATGATGCTAGAAAATGTTTTATTCAAAAAACTATAGAAACATTAGACCAAATTATACATGAGAAGACAGAAGAAATAACAGCAGTTAGGAAAAATGCTATAGAGGAAATAGGAACACTATCAAAAGGAGCAGGAGAGGCGAGAAAGACCCTTTACAGGAAACTAGGTGAACTGAAAGATTCAAAAGACAATGAATTGAAGGAATACAAAGGAGAGATTAGGGCCAATAAGTACACAGTTGAAAAACGGCCTGAACTGACGAGACCAAGGACCGAGTTAAATGCAACAAACTTTAAACGTGGTGGTGGCAGAGGCAGAGGAAGAAGTGGCAGAAGATGGTGATATTGCCACAAACTCTATTTCAGTGATTTTCGGAATGAATAAACTTTTGGATTTCATAACTCTGTATATACTGTTAGTATTACAATTTTTCTTAGTTAACATATTGTTATCTAAATTCGTCAAAAGGAACAATTAACCGTCTTGACTTAACATTTTATATCTAAATCTTCATTCATGGATTATATAGTGTCAATTTTATAGTTGATTTGGTAAACAGATAAAACTATCTATATCTGTCACACTGGTATTTTGTTATTAATCACGCCCCTGCACGTGGTGTGAACTTAACGTTTCTCGCTATTCAGATTATTTTACAGATGATTGTCGTCAGACACACATCTAAACAGCATAATTTAATTGGAGTTTTTATAGAAGTGATTTAACAGATACTGATCTGTTTTACAATTGAATACTGATTCAATTAGAAGATATACTGATTTATTTTACAATCAAATACTGATTTGATTAGTTATTTAAACATATTTAAACAATATTATAGATATGGCAAGGCGCTTTAAACAAAAACAAAAAAAGCAAAAAATTAAATTACGAGCTAATGATTATAACGCTCGTAAAGTGAGAAGAAAAAGACAAGAAATCTTAACTGCAAAACAACATGTAATAAATCTTGCCAATATACCACTTAATGATGATCAGTATATTTTATTAGCAAAGGGTTTAAAATTCATTCCAAACCCATCAAAATATAATGTACACAGACATTTATTACAAAGCTTTGATGAATTTGCGAGAAAAATGAGATGTCGCTTCCACTTTCATAAGAATGATGACACTATACATCCATTTAGAATCAAATCAAGTTACAAACCAGATTACACATGCTTTGAACTTGAAAATTATTTGGAGATAACGAAACTTGATATATCACACATGCAGATTAAGAATTTAAACAAACGATCCAACATCGAGCATGTCAAAACATTGAAATCCTTACGTAACTTACAAAATATCTTCTCAAAAAGTGACAAAAGTGGTTCCATTTGCTTAATAAATAAAGACCATTATATAAAAGAAGGTCTACGACAACTTGAGTCTAAATATTACACTGAAGTAATACAACCTGGCCTTAAACTAATTCAATCTAAGTTGAAAGAACTAATTGATGACATGTGGGAGAGAAAAGAGATAGATGAAACATCATATACATTCTTAAACAGCTCATTAACAAATGAGCCGAAGATAGGAAGATTATTTCTTCTACCAAAAATACATAAATATGAAAAACAAACTTTACACAAAATCATGAATGGAACACATGAAATTCATGAATTATGTCCTTGTAGGCCTATTATTTCACAAATAAACTCTGTTACTGAACGGGTTAGTCAGTTTATTGATTATTTCTTGCTTCCTATAGTGAAGCGTCAGAACACTTATACTCGAGACAGTACAGATCTAATCAATAAACTTGAATCAATAAAACATCCAAATGATTGTCTGCTGGCAACCTTTGATATTACTAGCATGTATACCAATATGCAATTTGATGAATTAATCACTGCGGTACAAAGAACATGGGATCAAGTGGACACTAAAGAATATATCTGTCCTAAACCATCAAATGCTACTATTACTAAATTAATTAAATTTGTGCTGGAAAATAACTACTTCTCATTTAACAAGAAATGTTATAAACAGATAATCGGAGCAAGCATGGGCAGCAAATGCAGCCCAGAAATATGTGACATAAGAGCTTTTGAAGTTATAAGAGACATTATTGATAACTTCGAATCAAAAGAAAAATTAATTTTTGTCGGGCGCTACAGAGACGATGGTATTATAACATACGCAGGTACTGAGGATGAACTTCATTCTCTTTTCAGAATAGCCAATTCTGTCCACCCTTTATTGAAATTTACCTATGAAATTTCAAAAATTGAAGCAATATTTCTGGATACGACAATATACAAAGGACCCAGATTTCTGAATCAAGGAATCCTTGACTTTAGAAGCTTTACAAAGCCTTCTAATACCTTCCAATATTTACACAGGTCCTCATTTCACAACCCTTCAGTCTTTGCGGGATTTATCAAGGGTGAAACAATAAGACATATCAGAAACAATAATAACGAAGATAAACTCTTTGAAGAATTGGCTAAATTTAGATCCAATCTCCTTAAAAGAGGATACACGCCGACAGAAATTGATAAAAACATGAGATCAGCACTGTCTTACAAAAGATCCGAACTACTTAAAACAAAAAGAAATAATAAAAAGAGTGAAACTCCGCTAGTACTTATTACTAAATACCACCACTCTATAAGAAAAATTGGATTCTACTTAAGAAAAAACTGGCACAAATTGAAAAGAGATACAATCTGTTCAAAACTTTTCAAAAATAATCCAATAGTAGCTTACTCTAGACATAAAAATCTGTCAGACTACATTATAAACTCAAAAATATAACTTGTAGCCATTTCAAGGGGCCCCTGATGAAGCAGACTTGAAAGGCTAAGCAACATAAAATATATACAGAATGACATCCGTTTCATCTATTAACTTAAAAGCTGCCGAAACACACTGGTGTAGGGTCCAAGAAATGGATGTGCGTGGCTGATGGGTACCTCTTTTAAATACAAGCCAAACAGAAAATGATATTTTAACGTCTATAGAAGGAAAAATATAGCATCTTTTAAGCATGTTGTCTACTTTATTATAACAGTTTTTACATGTTGTGAAAATAGGGCATCACATAATATTTTATGATCCATGTCTGTCAAATTAATTAGCTCTTTTTAATTTCTGCATTTAATAAAGATAATACATTTACAATTCTTCTGTCTACAGTATTTTTTGAAGTGTCGTCTCTAAGGCCTAATAAAATATTTTGCACGAAAGAAAATGTTTTGTCTAAACCTTTAGGATAGGCAAGATTCATAACATATATACAAGCCAGCAGTCCACTGTATGCCTCGAAAAAAGAATCACACTTAAAAACTTCAGTTTCTTCTGCGTACACAGAAAATGAGTTGTCATCCATTGTCATCATTTGGCTGTTGATTTTGATGCCCATTGGAACCCCTTCACCTTTGCACATAAGTGTATCTGGCTTTTCCTTAAACAATAAAGGGATGCCAGCCAATGCCATACAATCATCAGCATCTAAAAAAAATCATGGTCATAAACATTATATTTAGTTTATTTTTCAAATTGTCAATTATAGGCATGTCAAAAAATAATAATATGTGTTTAAGTGTGTGTATAGTAAAACATAAATACAAATGTATCCATGGTTGATAATTCAAAATGTATACTGTAAATTGCGGTATGCTGTACAAATGTTTTAAGGAGCAACATGACAACAAAATGGTTGGGAGGCATTGCTTTTGTGTCAATAAATTCTAAGTTTGGCACAGAGCAAATAAATAAATATAAACTTCAGCATTTTGGTTGGTTGATTCTGTATTATGCAATTGTACTGAATATTTCAATATTATGGGAATCTGGATCCAGAAATCACCCATCTCAAGCACCAGGATTTTATTTTTCAAAATATCACCCATCTTGAGCACCAGGATTTTTTTTTTAAAAAATCACCCATCTCAAGCACCAGGATCTTTTCAAAAAGGTCACCCATCTCGAGCACCAGGATCGTATTAATCAAAATATCACCCATCTTGAGCACCAGGATCTTTTTTTAAAAAAATCACCCATCTCAAGCATCAGGATCTTTTCAATCAAATAATCAACCATCGCAAGCACCAAGATTATTGTAAAATCACCCAACATATAGTGTTCTTATTATTCAACCTGCTAAACAAGAATGGTCATAAAGCTTATTTCATTGTTACTTTATTTGTTTTATTTTCTCATATACATTAAGTCCTTTCCTTTGAATTTCTCATAATCATAATGGTGAAAAAATAAATTTATGGCCATAGCAGAAATGCCAATGATCCATTTTGAGCTTAAAACGATAGTATCGAAAGCTACTTACAATTTCTTTGTCCTTCTGCCCTAAAATGTCTGCTAGCCTGATCAATTTCAGATAAAAAATCTGGTTTTTTCTTCTTCTTCAGAAGGCTTACAATGGCCTTTCTGTATTTCTGTAAGCCATCAGTGAGTAATTCTACTAAATTTTTGGACACAGTGTTAGGTTCTAATCTTTCAAATTCTTTGAGAAGCTGAAATATAAATACAATATGTACTCACTGAAAAAAAAATATGTACATACGGTTATCCGAAATCTTAATTTCTATACTAGGGTTGTTTGCTGAAATAGTGAAATGTGATTGAAATATTCAGTCATTGTATATATGTCCTGTTATCCCTATATTTCAATGTATTTTTCTCAGGATTTAAGATTCTTACAATGTAATATGATATTTTGTAAAATATTACCATTAATTAAAAAAAAACAACATTTAAACTGTAGGACCCATATGTTTTCTTGATTGGTTTTTAAAATAAATTTTGTATTTTGTATGTCTGACATTGCATATTCAGTTCGATTCAAAACATATATATTTCATTCTGTAAAAATTATGGACATTATTACCTCATGTCTGCTAGTTAGCCATGGAAATTGCTCAAGCAAATCTGTCACACTTATTTTCTCCTCAACCACCAATTTCCGACGATACGGAAAAGTAAGCTGCATTTTTGTGTCAACACCATCGGTATCTGGATCAGTCTTCTTAAACTCCCTTTGCAGCCATTTAATATGGATTTCAAAGGATGTATCGTCTTCCGTTACTGGTAACTCTGGAAGGTACTTTGCAAGACCCCAAGTAAATGTTGTTATTTCTTCTGCTTTTTTCTCTGTGTTCCCTGCAACATTTTTCTTCCTTAATTTTACATCAGGGTGATCTTTGTCTAATACTTTTCTTGCATTACCGAATTTATATATGATTTTGTCTTTCCAGAATTCCTATAATATATAAATAAATGTATTTATTTATTCATTAATTTGATAAAGATTGGTTGTTGTTACCTGACCAAGACGTGGCAAATACTTAGATCTTGTTTAAATTTAAATATGTAGGGAAAATACAAAAATTAAGTAATAGTTAAAAGTATAGATGTATGGAATTTTCAGTCATTTTTCACAAACTGAAAGATGTGCCAGTATTTCTAGCATTTAAAATTGTTCTTCATTTTATACTGTTTTTTTTCAACTAGAATTTATGAAATGTCTCAAAAATCAAAGGTTTAAATTAAACATGACGTCAAAGAGCGTTAGCATGATTTTTGTGTTGGTTTTCAGCAATAATTATGCTACAAATACAGTTTATTTGTCGTGTATCTGAATATAAGGCAATTCAGGTCTCAGACAGAGTATATCAGACTATATTTCCTGCCTGAATAACATATAATATATGTTTTACTTGTTGTATTTTGTGTAAATAAAATCAACAACAGGGAAAGTAAAATATATTGCCTCTTTAATACCATATATTGAACTTCTGTGCAAATATCTATTCATTTTATTATATTCATTTGTATATAGAACAATATTTTGTTTTGACGTGTTGTTAACGCTTCATTAATACCATTTTTGAGATTCTTAAATAATGTGATAATATGGAATGATGCCTTCACATGTTTCACTAAAATTCATTATCAAATTAATAGCAATTATTTACACACTACATTTGTTGTCTTGCACATTAATTAAAGACTCACACGTGCAGCCGCTGGTGGTAAATCTCTATATGTCAGCAGATATGGATATTCTCTCATAAGGCCATCTACAATATCTTCGTACATCTCAGATGTTGGGTACCTGAAATTTTTTTTTCGATTAAAACAGAATTTCGATGGCAACTGTATAAATTACTATAGAAACCACTTAATCACATGAAATGATTTACATTGATACCAATATAATGCCCTATGAATGTCTTTGTGAATTTGTTGTTTATTTTTCAATAATTGTCATTTACGGGAATTTTGAAAGTGCATTTGAATCTCAAGACATTGTTTTTATTTTCTATGATCTAAAAAGAAATTTCTGTCAATACGTGAATAAAATGTATAGCTGAAGTTACTAGTATTGTCCACTTAACATTTAAGACATATGTGTGTTTGCTGTTGGGGTTGGTAAACTGGTTCTCTTTAGTTTGTGTTTTCTGTCATTGTGGGGGTTGCCTTTCATCCATTTTATTATATTAAATCAATCAACTGATCAATATTTGCCCTCAGTGTTTTTAATAGACGTCTGATATCATTATTATACAAATTGTATACATTAACGTACATTCCTCCACTATAACGTGTCACATCATTATAAACCCCATCCAACATATTACGTCTCTCAGCAGTAGTAAGTTCATCTTTGCTCTCAAGTTTTACCAACACTGATCTTGATATGCTGGATCTGGGTATTTTATACTGTCTACACCATAGTTTGCTGCAATATAAATAATGATGCATATATCCATTAATGAAAATGAAAGGATATGGAATAAATGTACATGAGACAATGACTCAAATAATACATGTAAAATGGTGAGATAAGCAATGGAATAATGTTTTTGTTGTTGTTCTTCATCTTGAAGTATCGTGAAGCCTTCAACTCATGGTGTTCTATTATTTTGTTAGATATATCTATACATTCATAACATCAAAAGATAAATAAAATAGCTTGAGTGTTTACATGGATTTACATGGGATTAGTAATCACAGAATTTGAATATGTGAAAAATATTTAAGGACCTTGAATATTAAAATGTGTCTACTGGTATTGTTATCTTTTTTATTTCATTGATAAAAGATTTCCATTTGCTAAGTGAAAGAAAAGATTTCACTTTTCATTGAAATCCTGATAATTAACCACAATTCCTTTTTCGCTCAAAATACATAAAATATATAAAACCTTTTAAAATACCAATGTACTCTGGCCTGGGTACAATACATGTACAAGACTTCAAAAATTTTGCCATTGTCGGTCGAGAATGTTACCAAAAAACATTTTTAACGTAATAAACTTTGTCATTCTATTTTCTACATTATTGTGTTGATACAAATGTAACGTAAACCGTCCATAGGTCGTCAGGGATCGGCACTTTTCCATACACTGTGATGATATGACGGCTTAAGGACGAAGTTTTGAAAAACAGTAAGAAAAATTATATTGAATTCGAGTTACCTTGGACTTTAGGCATTAAAACATTAACATGGTTAAGAAATATGGGTAATTATCGTCGAAAGACACAAGGGGTCTGCATGACGACTTCAGGACAGTCACGTCTGTAAGTCGCCATACACCCTGTCCATAGGTCGTCATGTATTATTCACTCTTGCTAAAGTTGTTAAATCATTTCTTTTGTTTTAGATAAAGCCCACACAACTTAATGAACACTTATTGTTGTCCATATTAAGCGCTCACAAACTTTCAAAACACGAAAATGAAGCGAGAATAATGCGAGATTTCTTGATGACGACTGGGACGGTGACGACCTAGGGACGGTTTACGTTAGTATATTTCCGATGGATAATAATATTGCAAGAACTTACTTATTGGTGTAGTACTCTGCGGTTCTGGCAGAACATTTTGAAGCATTGTCAGATGAGGTGGTTGCAGATGTAGAGGTTGAAGGTGTAAGTGGTCTTGATGATGATGATGATGATGATAAAGGTGTAAGTGGTCTTGATGATGATGATGATGAAGGTGTAAGTGGTCTCGTAGGTGTTGAAGATCTGCTAGGTGTAGAAATAGGCATACCTGGTCTTTGCAACTGAGAATCTAGCATATGGGTATGTGTGGGTGTTGAAGGTTGATCTTTATCTGCCGATATCTGTATGTCATCCGTCTCAGCGACATCTTTTTCATTAACTATCAATTTTAGTACTTTAACTTCCGACACATATTCATCAGAATCTATATCAAAATCTACCCAGTCATCAACATCAGTATCAAAATATTTTATGTCTGGGGATTTTACAGTAAATCTCTCTTTCACTATACCTAGTATAGTTCTATAATTGATTTCTTCCACTGCTATTTTCTTGTTTTGACTTCCAAATTTAATAGTTAGTTTTCAAATAATAAATTTTTGTATTCACTCATAAGAATATCACTTACTTTTGTTTCATAAGTATGTTTTGATATTTTTTAACAAAGATCAGATGGCACCTTGTAAATATTGCCTTGGACTACATAATTAACTTAGGTGTTCATGTTTGAAACTTATGTACACAGTAATCAGGGGGATAATTGTTGATAATGCTCTGTGTTTTTTGTTAGTGAGAAAGTAATAGAAATTGTAAATAAAGGAACTTTTAATTTCTTGTTTTTAATGTAGTGCTATGAAACAAATTATATTCCAACTATACTGATATACATTGAAACCTTCAACATCAAGATTATTTCTTTTAGGTGAAGAGTCTAGAGGAAAAAATCCTGGAATCCTTGAAAGAGGCAGATTCCTGGGATTCTTTCTTAATGATTTGCCAGAGTACCGACCTGAACAAACTGATAAATTTGCCAATGACACCCATGTCTTTCAACGATATATCTGGCATTGACAAGCATAAAAGGTAAATTGTACAAAATTAAACCTTTTAATATATGATGGCTAAATTCAGTTGACTTGAAAATACATATAAATAATATTTGCAGTTTCTCTTGAGTACTGTTTTTTTATTTTTTTTTTAAAAATTGTCTATATAGCATCATTTCTATTATAATATCACAGTGCCTGGTATCTGAAATTTAACAAGTTTACACTGTTATTTGAACTAAATACAGATATTTCTCACTGTACATTAAAACAAGAAGAGAATGTTGTGTTTTTAAAATTTAAATCTTTTTATGTAAAAGTCTGGATTTCTTTTTTACAGATACGCAAAGATTTCATCCCTTCCAAGTGGATACTGGCCAGTTCAGTCAACAGGTGATGGTAACTGTTTTTTTAAAAGTATATCACTCCTTTTGTTTGGAACAGAAGAATATAGCAAAAAGTTAAGATTAGCTGCATGTGTGCATGGAGCACTCCATCAAAATCATTACATTGAATCTGTAAGTTTTTAAAACTATGGATTCATTTATTTTTGTGGGTACCAATTTTCGTTGTCTGAGGAAGAATTGTATTTTCGTGGTTTTCCCAAAATCTGCATACAATCCAATATAAATTTTGTGCTTCCTTGAACATTGAAATTCGTGGTTCACATGTAACCACGAAATCCATGAAAATTGGTATCCCACGAATATTAATGAATCCACATGTTGGTTTAACACACTTAGCCAAAGGTTATGTGATCAGTTTCTTATATGCATGTATAATTATAAAAATTTCTTTTTCATGGTACAAACAGACAATTTGGCACTATGCTCTTTCTTTTTCATTGGGATAATTTTATATTATATTTTAAAAGTGCATTTCATCTGTTTTTATGGTATTTTCACTTCTTGTAAGATATATATATCTGCTATGCATACAGTTATCTAATATCAAAAATGTAGATTCAATAATCTTAATGTAATATCTAATTCACTCTTTTGATAGTATAATAATGAACTGAAAACAGAGGCTGAGGTAACACAGTTTATGTGTACTGACAATACATATAAGAATAGACCAGTCAACCAGCCTTCAGTGAGAAATATTGTAGAGCATACAATTCGATCTGAGGTTATGGAAACAGCAAAATTAAATCAAGACTGTGCTAATTTATGTTTTTTATTATAGAATCTTTGAAAAATCTGTAATTATCTTAGTGTCATTCGAAATCTTTGAGTGTTTTAATCTCAGCATTGAATTATCCCATTTAGTTGAAAATAAAAGTTGCAATCCCTCTCCACTGGTCTAATCAAGGATGCATATATACTTGAGATTTTCCCACATCACCAATGTCAATGTTTATTTAATACAAGTACTATTCCATTAAAATTCATTGAGATTGGTGGAGTTTTTTTGAATAGCATGTGAATTCTTATCAGCTATATTGCACATTTCATTAATGCTGGTTCTTATATAGTGTACTCTAAAATTTAATTAAACAGTTTTGGAATATATACACTGATAATTTTAAATAGTCACCATGACAAATTAAAGTAGTCACCATGACTGTCCTACCAACGACTATGCTATTAGTCACTTCGACTAACAACTTAGTCAATTTTGACTAATAAATAGTCAGTGTGACTACCTTAACAGTCATGGATGACTATATTAAACTAGTCATATTGACTATGCAAATAGTCAATGTTGACTATTTAACTAGTCATTATGACTAGAAATGTTAGTCAACACGACTAACTTGGGTAGTCATAATGACTGTCCTACCAAAGACTATCCAGATAGTCACTCCTCAGTGCTAACTAGTCATCCTGACTATGGAATTAGTCACACTGACCACTTCTTCAGTCAAATCTGACTAATAAATTTGGTCATTTGAAATCTTTAGTTTTTTTTTCCTGTTTTGTTATTAAACTCATTTGTTTTGTTGGAAAACATTCACAAATAGAACATTAAAGCAACAAACATTGTTGACTCGCCCATATTTTACAAAATCATCTGAAATCCTTGGGGGGGGGGGGGGGGCATTTTTCTAGTGAGAGAAAAATTGGATTCCTATATATGTTTTAAATGAAACTGTGCGTGGTAAAGGTGCTCTCTTATTTTTTGATTGTTGCCTCATCTTTATTTACCCAAATATATCATTTTGTCATCTTCTGTATGTTGTCAAATTCTACTTATATTAGATCTTGTCAAAGCTTTTGACGAAATCAAATCAATTGCTGGTCTAAGAAATCGAAACTGTTGTTTTGGAAAGAAAAGTGAATTTTTATCAATGCCAACAATGCAACTGACTGACTGAAACATTCATTTTCACTACAACATGTTAACATAGTAAAAGCATCAAAACATTTAACTTTATTTTAATATCAAATCAAGAAAATTATCTATCTTTTTTTTTGTTTTGATTTACAATAGATTCACATAAATTTATATTGATTTCAGCGTTCAATAACGCCAACATATTTTATCCTGGAAAATAAGGATAAATTAATTGTTAAGGACAGATAAGTAGCCGTAAACAAACATCTTAAACAGTTTTCTTTTTCAATTCCTGATTCAACATTGACACAACATTCAAAATCCTTTTGTCTATTGCCATTTCATCATCCACTTTTAGCCAAACTCTCTGGCAAAAAATCAAAGTTTTTTCACATTTTTTGGGGTATGCCAAGTTAAAGGCATAAATTGCCATCAACAGTGCCAAAACGGCTTCTGTCAAGTTTGATGCATTGCAAACTACATAGTTTTCAACTAGAACGTTGAATGAGTTCTCCTCTCTGGACAGAATGTCTCCACTTTGGCATATCACTATTCTAGGAGGCTGAAAATACAAATATTCAAATTAATTTCCTTGAAAATAAAGAACAACTTAAGTTCAGGAAATATGTTATATACTTTACCAATAACCACTAATACTTTAATTTTATGTCAACAATAAAGTTTGACGAACTCACACAGACAACCAATATATTGCAGTTGTCGAGAAAGTAACAAAGCTTTTATTTTACCATAGTCACAGCTTCATGTATTTGGAAGATGTCTTTTGATCACATGTATACACAATCTCCGAAACAGAGGTGCATAGCTCTTCCTTCGTCAGAATATCACCTCTGCCACACCGGATGGAGAGCTTTCCCTCATAATAATCCCATAATGCATTATTTTTTTTCTCCATGGTGCAGGGCCTAAACTGGTCCCGGTTGTATATATGTACGAGTAGTATTCCCTACGACCGGGAAACAGACTGCTTATTTGTAATGGTGGGCGAGGTGTGGCAGAGGTGTAATCATCTGACAAGGGAGGATATGTAACCTCTGTTTCGGAGATTGATGTATACAATGTGTATTTTCTGCAAACCAAATCAATTAGTGATTGACATCTCCTTAAAAGAAACATGTCTTGAGTTCACATGGATACCCATTGGTCAGTGGCTTTATACAGCTTAAACTTTGTAATTGATTGACAGCTATGTTGTTAAATCCTTTGTTCGCCTTTTCACGCCTACCACCTTTATCAAATCTTATCCTTCGATGTTAAGGAAAGTATACATTGTATAGTACATTTATCAAAAGAAGTAAACTGTGACTTTAGGATAATAGAAGTTTTGTCACGTTCTCGACCGCTGCAATAACAGTATCCCTTCAAAGCAGTGCTGCCTTTTTATAAATATAAGAAAAAAAAGAAATCATAGTGACAAGTAAAAAAAAAAACACTAGATGAAACAATATTAAATATTTAAACATATGAAGTATGACCTGTTTGATTGCTTGGTGGTGTTTGGTCGGTGTTTTCTGTCATTGTGGGAGTTTCCTGTTATTTTTTAATTAGAAGATGTTACAACTAAAAAAACTATTTTTCATTTAGCTCTGACCTTAAATGATTTGGTATTATAGTCTAGAAACTTTGAGTTTTCATTGTTCTCAACCAAACATTTACTTTGTGATTTCCACTTTTTCAATGTGATCTGTACTGAAGAGGCATAAATTGCTGAAATGACCAAATATAGAAGCTAAATTAACTGCAATATCAGTATTTTGTTGTTTTACCTCTTCACTGGTTGTTATTTCTTCTTTTGTCATAACCAACTGCTGGAAGTTTTCTTTAAGCAATATAGGTAGGTTTATCAGAACTGCACATCTTTTGGCAGCTAAAATATAAAAATTTATATAAGAATATAAAAGAAGTTATACGTACATGTACAGGTTTATGTTTATGTTTGTTATTTGACTTAGTTAAATTATGTCGTATTTCAATGCAAATATTTGAAATGTATTGTCTGAAAGTTGGTAGCCCACTTGTGCCTTTCATTTATACATGTACGTCATTTATGAATATTAGAGGATTCTAATAAATAATATTCGACATTGGGAAAATACTTATCAGATCTACTGCTTAACCGATTACCGGTAGTATCCAATAATTTACATATACTTTCAATATAATTCCTTACCTTCTCTTTCAATTTCATTTCTCATGGTAGCTCTTCTAGCCATAATATCATCTCCATGTTTTGCTCCTTTCTTCCCCTTCGTTAATTTCAATATGGCATCACCATATTCATCAATGCCATGTAGGAAAGCCTCCTCAACACCAAAGTCTTTCAATGATGGGCCTAACCGGATGAATTCTTTCATTAGCTGAAAAAGATATTGTAATGATTTGCTTTGTCAAATTTAAATTCAGTAATGAAGGTTACAGTTGGACTTTGAAGGCTAAAACCTCAAAGAGACCAATGAAAACAATTTTGAGTTAGAGGGTTGAATTAACTATAAAGTTAAGAAAAAAGACAACGGAAAGGTTAAAAATATCAATGATGTTTCAGTCATTGCAGTTTGAGTCATCAAAGTTCTACCATTTCTTTAAGAAATGTATTTCATGTAAATGTATCAGAATCGCACACAAAAGTGTGGTGTGAATTAAAAGCTACATCCTTCATGTAATTACATTTGGACTTTTATTGTTCATATCTTCATTTAAAAGAAGTTAAAAATCATTCTTAATAAATACCTGTAAACATACAATTATAGAGTTTTGTTTGTTTATGTTTTCACATGCCTTCCACTACTGTAAAGCGGGAAATTTTCATGCAGTCTTTATTTCAGTTTTCAACATTAATTTCAGAATATGCGGTCTTGAATTTGCATTTTTCAGTTGATCTACTTATAATCATCCAATCACATCAAAATAGTTGTGTTAGTTTTATTTTCATGCTTCAACCCCTTAATGCAATTATAAAATTGAACCAAAAAATTTCATGTTTATAGTACCTGTATTCAAGTTCAAAGTTCAATATTTAATGTTTTATTTTTCAGGAATGTCAAATATAAAATTGAAATATTTTCCAACTTACTCAAGTTAGCATCAATATCATTGATCATGCAAGGTCAATTCGTTGAAGCATGCAACCTGGAAAAAAATTACAATAGTTAAGTAACCTAACTCTAATGTAACACTTTATGTAAAGTCCATTTTTATTGAACGAGGCGACGTCTAAATTTTCATGGTATTCATTTATAATACATGATTGATAGTGTGGAATTTACAGCACATGCACACTCGTGTTTCAAAAATAAAAAATAAACATCTTTTCAACAGTTACATTAGAATTGAGATAACAGTATTTAACAGTCTTAATTTATTTTCAAATTTTAAGGCATCAATCGAAAATTTTATGGTTGCAAATTCCTGTTTAATGGCACCTCTGAAGCTAAGTCATTTCTTTAAATTGGTGAGCATCAATTCTCCAATTGATGCTGTGAAATTTTTAAATACAATACAGTTATCTCCCAACTACAGCTAATTGTAGAATCTAACATTTTATGGGTAGACAAATGGTCATTTGAAATATAGCATGCATTTATACATAAAGACAAATGTTATTTTCTTTGGTCAGATATAAACACATGCAAAAGAATGGCCCATAGATTTTACTCAAACAGTACAATTTTCAATTTAAACCAGTTAACAAAATATAGGTAGAGTACCTCAGATGGATTCTTCAGCCAAGGATAGTCTGATAAAATGTCTGCAACCCCTTTCTGTAAGGTTACCACCATATCTCGTCTTTTATACAATGTCAAATCCATAACTTCATTCACACGTTCCATATCATGATTCTCCTTTTTTTTGTACTCTTTTTTCAACCATTCAATGTGCATTTCAGACGTTGCAGCATCTTCTGATTCAGGACAAGGGGGAAGGTAATTTGACAGTCCCCATGTTGTTGGTCCTTCAATGGTTGGGATAACTGCCTTCTTTTGCCTCTTATAGGCTTGCACCTCTGGCAAACCTTTGTCTGCTCTCTTCCGGCTATTCTGAAATTTATGCAAAAGCCTCTCTTTCCAAAGATCCTGTAAATTCAACAAATAAAATGTGAAAAACTTAATTCTAGTGTAACTTTATAGGTGTTTACTTTGCACATGGAAGTTGTTGTCAGTCAAATTACAGCATCATTTATCATAAGAGAATTATTTTAGTTTTCACCACTCGTAACAATGGAATAGTGTTTGTTTTCAAGTTTCGTTAGTTAATTTTGCTTTGTTAGAAATTTGCACAAGACTTGTAAAATTATTTGATAATTACCCTAGCACTCTGTAGGGCTACACCTTCCCCTGTAGCCAGGTGTGGGTATTCTCTAAACAGGCTGTCAATTATGGCATTATACTGGTCAGCTGTTGGATACCTAAAACAAACAGTGACAAAAAAAAAAACAATTTATTAATCAGTACTTGTAAGAGGAATAATTTGTCATCCCGTATTTGATGAATATTTAATAATCTCTTATTTCATCAACAAAATACTCATTTATTATTTTTTTTGTTTCAATAAAGCTTAACATCCCAATAAAAGTTTTATAAAACCATTTGCAAAAGCATAAGCTTAAAAAAAAAGACTTTTGAAAATCTTAGAACACACTAATAAAGGTAATAATACTTACAATCCACCTTCATGCATAGTGACATCAGTATATATTCCACCCAATATTTCTTTCCTGTCTTTTTTCTCTATTGGTAGGTGACTTTCCAACTTAACAACCAATCCTTGGGAAAAGGTGTGTTTGGGTATGCTATATTCTTTTGGCCAAGGTTTCTTGCTTCTGCAAAAAAGAACCCTAATGTCAATACATATGACATGCATAAGAAATATTGGAACTGTGCTATCAAATTATTCGTATTATTATACATTATTTTAATACAATGTCCTTCATTTACTTTGTATCCAATTCTTCTTATATTCATTTGCAACATCATACACAATTGACGGTACTGCTGACGTCACAGATAATTTGAAGGTAGTTTTGGCAAGCCATATCGTACCTTCCGTGTAACATGGCAGACTCATCTCAGTACTATTTAAGACAACTTCAGATCATCGAAACCCTGTTTATATTATATCAGAATCAAAACAATTGGTGATTTACTGGTTCGTCCCTTATGACAAACATTTTACCCTGGACACTCAAGAGTAAGATATTTGTCAGAAAGGGCCAACATGTGGTAAAATCAATAACTTCCAATTATTAAATTCTGGGTGAGAGATAGCAAACCAGACCTCAATGCAATATTAAATGATGTAAACAAAAAAATATACATACCTTTCAAAACTGCTTGCTGCAAACAAATTCCTCTTTCTTGCATTTTCAGATGGTACAGCTTGTTCAAGTGTTTCAGGTAATGCAGTTGTAAGTAGATGAATGGGAGTTGTAGATCTAGATCCAGGCTGTGATTCAGACCCACTGAGATTTGGTGTTGTTGACCTTGATTTTAGAGTTAGTGTTGATGACCTTGATTTTGGTGTTTCTATACTTTGTGTACTCTTGTACATGGAAGGTGTTCTTAGCAATGGCAGCTCAACTTCATTTCTATCCATAAAATCTTCAGCTAAATCTCTTTTATCTCCTTGATCCTCCTTTGTTTCATTGATAATGATGACATTATCAACTTCTGATTGAGATCTCACTTTACTGAAACCATCTTCTTTATCTAGTACATCTAAATTATCATTGTCAAGGTCAAGCCATTCTTGAAATCTGTCATCAAAGTACTGCAGGAAAAATTCCCCCTTTTGAAGAGAATACTTTTCAACAAATACTTTTGTGATACTTTCAAGGGATACTTCACACACAACCACCTTTTGTCTCTTTCCGTGAGAAATCAACAGTTGAACCATTATTTCTGAAACATAAGTTTTTTTACATAAAACAGAATATATAACAATGAAGTGACTATATACAAAATAAACCAACATTCCATGATTAGTATGGACATGTCATAGGTACTGAATGAAATGTACTGATACCTTAACCCCCCCCCCATAAATTGAGACAGATCACCGTTTCCGTTTCACCTGAGCAATTTAAAGACAAGAGTAGTGAAAACTACTGCAAATGTAAATTTATACACATATGCTTTTCTCTATGTCTAGCTGGCTACTCTTCTCAGGAAACCATGAGTAAATCTGGCTCACCCAAATTTTTGTGAAAAAAAAAATGGCATCATGCATTTTATCATATGTTCAAGTACCAACATGACCAATACAACTATAAATCTACTGTATAAAATTCAAAACAAAAATTTGTACCTCATCACAACAATTCTTAAATCTCTGTGTTTATACAGTCCTATTATTTGACTATCAGTAATTTGATCTACTTTCTTTAGCTCATAATCTGAAGTGTCATCAACAATGAAACCATAAAAATGCCGATTAAAAGAGCTTGTTTTCAACTTTTTGCCAAGCACAAAAGGAACCTCATGAACCACAAAACATTGTTCAATTTTCATGAATTGATATAATGAGTCTTTGAAGTCTGTAACTAAGCAACAACCTTTTATGTACCGAATGCCTCTAAAAGTCAGTGACCTACACTGATATACCTCTGTAGAATCACCAATGTGGGGTGTCAATAGCCTTTGAACTTTATTTTTCAACAAGACAACTGGTACCATGCTCCCTCCAACAGTCTGTAGTTTGTCAGGGTTTAAAAATCTATCTTGACTTTGGGAAACACATTGTAAATATTGATGTCTTGTTGCTAGGGATTTGCAAATATTTCTCTTGCATTTATTTCTTTGGGCAAGTTCTTTAAAATAACTGTGCTTTGCCTCAAATCGTAATGTTTGCAAATGAATAAGTGGGCCAAATTGAAGAATTTGGTTAGGATAATGCAACATAAAATGAAATTTTGGTTTCAAGTGTTCACCTGGGAATTCTCTTAAAAATGATTCAAGAAAATCCTCAATAAGCTCTTTCAGATACTCAATATGACCTCTGCCTAATGCTGGAGCACACACATAAAAAACAACATCATGCAAAGATAACAGTGTTTCCCACTTTGGGTCTCCTACTGGAACAAAATCAGCAATCATTAAAGGTAGAAATCTAAAAAGACACCATGACTGAGATGCAGACTGACTAACTTTAAGTTTTGCTAATGTTGATGGAAGCGTTTTTGGTCTATTTGCTCTGTCGACTTCAGAGAAGAAGAAATCAACTATTTGCCCATTCAGAAAATCCAAACTAAAAAATCCACTCTGAACACAATATTTCAATACATGGGTAATCACAACTGGTACAACTCCCTCAAATAAGTCATGGGCTAAATCAGAAGGCATCCCACCAATCACGTGATAATAATTGAGATCATTCAGGGTCGATTTCCCTTTCAATCCATATGTAGTTGAAAGATCTTGATTCAAAGAAACAATCCTAACTTGTTGATCATACATTTCCCTAGTTCTTATTGGTAAATTGTAACAAGAAACTCTTTGTTGCATTTGAGGTTTAGGTAGAAAACAAAATCGACAGCACCTTGCAGTTGTGAAACTTTCAACAAATCCACCAATAGCATGTGCCCCTAGATTGTCACCTATAACAGCAATAACACTACCTTGCAATGTGATGTTCCCTTCAGGTTTTTCAATTTGTACCCCATCAGTTTCTAAAGTTTTTATATCTTGAATCAAAGGTTCTAAGACGTCTTTGAACCCAAAGGCTTTTAGGTGGTCTGATTCTACCAATGCTACAAGCTGAATAACATGAAGCTGTGATCGATACTTTGGTGGGAGGTTTGCAAGTATCATATAGAATGCACCCAATTTATACTTTTTTACTGCATGCCCAATAGGATTTGAGACAGTAAAATCATCATAAAATAAAAGAATTTGTACTTTATTTCTGCCTTGTGCGAAAAAATTATTATTATTGCAGACTGAACCATCACAGATATCTCTTAATATATTATCATTTGATTTATGACCATTAATCACATATGAAAACACATCTTCGTGTGATAGAAGAGTTTTCAATGTCTCTAAAATAGGTACATATTGCATGGGACACGGCTTTTCATTCAAATTATCATTCAAAATAAACTCTACTGGTTCAACAATTTTTAAATGCTCTTTTGCATATTTGTTCAACTTTGTACTACTACTGAAATTAAGGAAGGCATTTTCAACATCTGAATTTTCTTTCATCAATGACTTGCATTGATTTTTTACTTTCAAATTTGCATCCAAATCACAAAGAACCTTATCTAATTTGCGGCTTACTTCAGCTTGGTGAAGACAAAACATATCACTGAATTCTTGCACAATTGTTGGCAAAACATTTGCAGGAAGTTTGCATTTTTCCCTAACATTTAACAAAAACAATGCCATTTTCTCCTGGAAATCTACATGTACTTGTGTTTCAATTATATTTTGGTGTTCCTCATTTACCACACCTAAATTGTCTACATGAGCATCTTCACCATCATCAACCTCTTGATGTGCTGTTAAATTAAGATATGAATCAGGTTCCTTTTGACTTTCACGGAACCTTGATAGATGCAAGTTGTAAAAATTGACATGTTTTCGTCTGATGTGTTTTGTTAAAGAAAATACCAAGCTGTAATTTTTTTGACAACTGTCTACCCCACAAGTAATTTTAAAGCCATTCTCATGACTATGCACAAATCTATAGTGCAATAATAGATTTTGGTATGTGCGACACAACACTGCACATCGTGAACATGGAAACATTGTCCAACAGTTGAGAAGAAAACTATTTTGACAGTGCAAAGTACATGTAAACTACATTATACTTGCCTTGAAATATACTGTATTAGTATAAACAGGATATTATGGAGTACAATTTGAATTGTAATTAACAGTCTCAAATCTGAAAAAAATATAATTTGCATAAATTTGTAAGATTTACTATCTTTGTTAGTGACAGGACAAAGTCCAACTGTCCCCGGTTCTTATACACCCGTGTATTCTGATACTCAGAACCGATGCTGGCACCAAAAACACTGGTCACGTGACTTGTAATGCATGTGTTGATTGGTCAGGCTTAAAAAAATGTGGTAAATGACACAACGGAACACAGTTTTCAGTGCATCTGACTGCACCATGATTTATTGTGGCTATAAATTCAAATCTGACCAATCAAAACACCCGTTACAAGTCAACTGAACCACACCTTTTAGTGCCCGCACTGGTTCCCAGTATCCGATTATACAGTGTGCTTTAGTTAATAGTTTTGTTTGCTTGGTGCATATTGAGTGATGTTTGGTTTGTATTTCTGTTATCATGGGGGTTCTTCTTCAACTAAATTGCTCACTTCTGTATGACGGGTGCAATACAAAGAGCAGAGGATGCTAACTTTTCTGGAACACCTGATGATACTCCATTTGGTTTTAATTAAGCTCACATTTTTAGTGCTTTGTTTTCCTTTTTATTTGTGTTGCCTGGATTATCTTTTTTTTTGCATTTTGCAACTGTATTTATTTGTTGATGTTTCTTATACACCTGTCATGTTTTCACATACACATAACTGGTAATGAGGACACTTAAAATTACAAGTCACCTGCACCACATCTTAGTTCCATTTTCTGAATACATGTGAAATTAAAATTTTTGTTAAATATTTTTAATTTATTCAATTAAGGTTTCAATTTATCAAATAAAATTAAAAAACAATGACATTTTGTAAATTCTGTTAAAACAAGTTCAACATCTACAAGTAAAACATTCCGCAGTTCAACATTATTCATTTGTTCATAATAATATACCAGTACAAGTAAGATTGTTCATGATAGTATAAGCTCGTTCAACAGTGACATAGTTTATAGAGGTTTCATTACTGAACAGTTTTCTTTACTAAAACTTCATTTTTCTTATTCTAAGGGCACGTTTTTGTAACATTTTCAGTTCTTCCCATTTGACTAAGAGTGGATCATTGGCTTCTGTATAATGTTGTAAAATGCCATGATGATTTTTGTCCCTGGGCTTAACACTTGGTTTGCTCGAGCTTTGACTTGATTTTACGGAGTGAGAAGAACTAGCTTTGTCGTCAAAAATACTATTGCTGCAGCTTGATGTAGTTGATGACGAATCGCAATGTTTTTCATTAGAACAGTTAGTTATTGTCACAGCCTCTTCTGTTAATTTCAAATTATTCGAAACGCCTTCTTGGCTATTAGAAGTACTAATTTTGTCCTCGGTAATGGGGATAAATGTTGGATTGCCTGTCATTGCATTTTTCTTTTTTAAAATCTGATTCTTCTTGCGCCTCTTCTGGTATTCTTTCCTCTTGATTTTATTGTGTTTACCCATTTTCAGAATTTTTTTTGGAAAATCTAAAGATAAAAAGGCAATATGTTTACTATAAATAACTGAGGTGGTTTTAAGGGGGTCTTGATGTGTGCCTTTCCCAAAATCCCAGACCAGGCTTAATTTTCGAGTTTTCTGACAAAGTTTAGTCAGGTTCTTTGTAATTATAATCTCATTCAAAAATTTTACCAAAATGTACCACAAGCACCGAGATTTGCATTCACTCTTCTTGAGACACAAATGTTTCACAAGCACCAAGACTTTGTCATTCACTCAACTTGAGACACAAAAAAAATGTACCATAAGCACCGAGATAATGACAATTACTCATGTTGAGAAATAAAATGTACCACAAGCACCGAGATTAGCATTCACTCTTTTTTAGACACAAAATGTTTCACAAGCACCAAGATTTTGTCATTCACTCAACTTGAGACACAAAAAAAAATGTACCATAAGCACCGAGATAATGACAATTACTCATCTTGAGAAATAAAATGTACCACAAGCACCGAGATTTGCATTCACTCTTCTTGAGACACAAAATGTTTCACAAGCACCAAGATTTTGTCATTCACTCAACTTGAGACACAAAAAAAATGTACCACAAGCACCGAGATAATAACAATTACTCATCTTGAGAAATAAAATGTACCACAAGCACCGAGATTTGCATTCACTCTTCTTGAGACACAAAATGTTTCACAAGCACCAAGATTTTGTCATTCACTCAACTTGAGACACAAAAAAAATGTACCATAAGCACCGAGATAATGACAATTACTATTCACTCTTCTTGAGACACAAAAGGCACTACATGCACCGACATTTAACCACCTTGAGAAACATTGAAAATACACAAAAATTGCAACGCCTTTTAAATTTTTTTGCTGTATTGCTATCTATATAGTGTGATTAAAGTGGGAAGTGGAACGGACAGATTTTCGAAGGCTTAAAATAGGATTATGTACCAATTTTTGTCAATTTGTGTCATTATTACATGTATGTTATGTTTGTTTTTATGTTATACATCTGTTTTTATATTTGGTTAAAAGCTCTTCAGAGTTTGTATGCATCGAATCAAAATAAATATTTCTTATCTTATAACAAGAATGAGGGTGCTTAGGGATTCAGGGAATTGTTAAAAAAATAGTTTCTATTTATTTTGCTGTAACTCAATTGTAATGGTAAAATAGCATCAAAGGCTATTTTAATTGTTCTAATATGAGCCTAAACTTCTCTAAACTGAAATAGGTTCCGAGCCAACTTGTGAAAATGAGAAGCCTTGGGAATGGCCATAGCCGGGCATAGGCAAAGCACATACACAACTGCACTTGACTCTGTAGTCATGTAGGTGTTATTCCACCTTTTCAAGAGCACCTCTGTAAACAAACTGACAGGCTATTTCTGCACATGCATGGTCATAACTAGTTACCTCGATGACAAGTAGTGAAACAACGCTGTGATATTGATATTCTTGTCCATGTCCGCTGGCAATGTCAACAAACAGAAAATAATACCCAAAACAACATCGTACCCAACTTCCGGTTAACAGTTTTCGTGAACCAAGACTATTATATATGATATTCGCTTATTTTAGACCATTTTTGCATAATAATAGTATATAAAATCATTGACAGAGATAAAATTGATCGTCATTGATTCTAAATTGAGGATGGCACGAGATTCCGGACCCCCCCCCCCTTTTTGCTCTCTCTGGCTGCCTTGTCGTTACGCTAACATTTACGTTATGCCTGTCACATATATCACTCGGGAACTACAGATTCAAAAACCATGAACGAAACTGTAACATAATCTTTTGTGGTTGTTTCATGCAAATCGTTAAACCTTTTAGCGGTTCCCCCTTTTCGACTTCAATGACGATTTGTCGATTTAATCTACACAAATCGGCACAAACTAATTGTTATGTAGGCTCCCTTTTAATTATTTCAAGAATCAATATAAAATTACAATGTTAAATCAATTGTATACTTACATTAGACAAATTTTTAAACAATTACAGCTTGTAGTTTCTTGTTCGAACAAAGAGCGAATGAGCCCGCGAAAATATGCGCGTGAAATCCGATACTTCCTGGGCACACCACGTGGTGTACGACTATCCGCATGGTCAATAGATAAGTTGACCACGTGGGTAGTCCCTCTGACTACCTAGATAGTCATGTTGACTAAGTTAATAGTCGTTTCTCTGTCTGACTACCCATAACCGGGATTTTGACTAGTTGATTTGTCACAGTGACTAATTAAAATTATCAGTGTACATAGTACTGTTTTTTTAAATAGTCTTCATTGATCTTATAGTACAAAGTGCTTTAAATGTTGACATAATAGAATATTTATTAATAATGTAGTTCATGGCACCTTAATGAATAATCATTCTTTTTTGTAGGTTTGCTACAGATTCTGTTTATGGCTGGTGCACTTGGTAGGCCAATACAGCAGTATTCGGAAATTAAACGATATGGATATGACTGGTCCAAGTTTTAACTGCAGTTGTTTGAACAATCATTTGGCGATATTGATTATGATTTATAAGTATGTAAAACTGTGTAAACATGGTAATCTGAATTATTTTAGCATTTATTTTTAAAAATAGGCAATAGCCTTCGTCCATGTGGTCCCTAGTGCGAAGTCATTGCTACGGCGCATATAGGCGTTGGGGACATTGAATGTGACATTCGTACAACCGTCCGTCCGGATTTGGGGGGGGGCTGGGATTTTATAATACATGCGAGTCAGAAATTTTTTCGTCTGCTTCGAGGGCCAGTTTATTTTTTTTTCTAAAAGATTAATGCAAGAAAAAAATTTCTTTGGCAAATTAATTTTTTTTCCAATGCCAATGGGCAACATGTGGGCCAGAATATTTTTTTCACTCCAGATGCTGGCCAAATTATTTTTTTTTTTTGGACAAAAATCAGGGTCAGAAATTTTATATAGACTATATGGGAGAAAGAGTCTGACTTTAACGGTCCTTGTCCTAAAAATGAAATAAAATGGACTAGGATAGGCATTTTTTGGCCAGAAAATTAGGGTAGGTCGGGTAACCTTTTAAAAACAGACATATTTTTTTGGCCTTAAAATAATATACAGGTCAAGTTTGATTTTCAGCCAGATCCCAATTACCAATTTGAGTTAGGCCACGGGAGGGGGATATGTGTCTTCCGACACTTTACTGCCTGCCATTAGTTGGGCAATTTTAACAGTATTCAGAACTTGGAAGGACAATGGCAAATCATAGTCAGTTACACTTTCTTTCACTTCACTATAGTGTTTAAGTAATATCTTATAAACGGTATGCAGTAATCAAGCAGATTAATTTTTGGTAAGTTTAACTATTTGTTATTGAGCATTTTGTGGATGGCTGTCTCATTGACAACCATACCAAATCTCCTATTTTATATTTATTATTCATTTTTTGATAATTTTCGTAAAAATCTGCAGATTTAAAAAAAAAATCCTGAGAATGTAGGAAATTGAAGCAAAATACAATGGGGAAATGACTATATTATATGGACAATTTTCATATGATTTCTTCAAAAATGGTATAAAACCTGTTCTAATAAAATCTAAAGATACCCAACTTGGTGCACTATATTCGAAATGTATAATGAAATTATTTTTTATTATTTTTAGTGTCCAGATAGCTGTTACAAATGGTCAAGGGGAAACCTTTCAAGCATGGATACCAAAAACGGATGCAGATCTGTTATCTTCAAAAGATACAGGTACACTTAATGGGATTTCAAATACTAAAACTAAAAGAACAGACTTCAAATAAAGTTATACCCCCAAAACAAAGTTCAGGCAAGCAAATTACTGACCAATAATTTATATCATCTAAAGCAACAAAACAAATATACATTTACCACCACAAATTCTTCAACATGTGGAAGTTACCACACCTAACATTGAGCTCAAAGTCTCTGTTTGGCCCAAGTAAAAAGCAGTAATCAATCCGTGGTGTCAGCACATGAGTTCAGTCCATAGTATTACACTAATTGTCTTTTCAAAATGATTATCGAAGTCAGTCCAAACATATAAATATGTGGGTTTCCTGTTTCGTGTCAGAAAAAATAAAATATTTTTACATTGAGTGAATAGGGATGAAATCTCTAAAGTTTAACAGTGCTTAATAAAAAATGCCCATAAAAATGTTAGGGTAGACATTTTTGAGAGAGAGAAATAGGGACTGTAGGGAAACAGGAAACACACATACATTTTCTTTCAGCCTCAGGGTCAACTCAAGATATTAAGTATTTTGTCATTTGAGGGGGCGGGGGCATGACCCCTCTAGATACCATTTCCTTCGTCTTATCATAAGCAGTAATAATATATATGGTTATAGGGTGGGGATCTCAATGGTTTTCAAGATATTTAAGTCTTTTGTCATTTGAAGGGGGTGGAGCATGACCCCCTCAGACGTTTGGTCGCTTTCGATTCAGTTCATGTGCAAGTCTACTGAAGACCAGATATTATTTTAACTTAAGTTATTGGATCTGCTGCGGTTCTACCCACCCTTATTCTTCAACTGTTTTTTTCGGTCGTGTTCAAATGCTGTCGTTTCAATGGTGGCCATTGTTGCTCTGTTTTGTATATTGAAAAGGGTATTCCCAGTATTCTGCATTATGTGTATTGCACTTTTTAGGTATCGTCTCAAAATGTTATTTATTGAATTTTACTAGGTCATGGTATATATTTTATGTTTCAACCTGCTAAATTAATTCATTTATAATAAATCGTTGAACTGTTACAGAATTATTTATTCAGTCGGATACCCAAACATGTAGTCACAACATTGCCCAGAAGGCCCAGTTTAGGGAAACTATTAATTACTCAGTTTGAAACCCCTCCTGTTATAACTGCAAAGTTTGATAATTGGTCAGTGTTTTTAGACAATAAGGTAAGTATATTTCCCATTATTGATTGAGGAAGTTGTACGCTTGAATTAGTTATCAAAATGTATTTGACGTTCCTCCAGTGTTATAAACGTACCTAGCAGTACAATGAGTCATGACAATTTAAGAATAATCAGTGTTATGGCTAGATGACAATAAATTCTGTGATACCAATTTAAATGCAAAGATCTGCACATTTTTACTTACACGTGTTGACCCTTTCGTTCAACCCGACCCGATGTTTCAAATGCCAAAAGTTTGGAAACGGGAAGAGTTCTTATAAGAGGAACGGAGAGGTGCGTCAAGTGTTCTGTAAGAAAAAATGTGCAGATTTTTGCATCTAAATTGGTATCAAAGAAGCGAGGTGCCTGTAAATTACGGCAGGGGTCTGGGGCCGCTTAAGACCCCCAGAAGCTCTGCGGTAAAATGGTGCAAAATCCTGAATTCGGGCATTTCCTGACACTAAATTTGAAAAGCTGGAAAACATCATTTTACAGTGCAATTTAAATATATATTTTTGAATTCATTAAAAAATTTCCAAAGATTGATTGAAAAATAGAAAATATGATATTTTACAATAAAAGCCATGAAATACCTTTTTGAACACTCTTTTTATATATTTGTTTGGGTTAAAACTGCTCAATAAAAACTAAAAAAGTATGAAGTTATTGGTTACTTACAAGATATCAACATCCATAGTGTCTACATAGCCATTTATATATGATTTTTTTATACAACATTGAGCAATCCATCAAAGGCAAGGCAATACTAAGTTCTTCAAAAAATATGCACAACCTCCATTTTATATAAAACATTGTTAACATCATTATATGCAACTATATATACACATATGTACATTCACTTTAACTGTCAGCATTTCTTGAGGCCAATGAAAGCATGACAATAAAGACCTCACCATTTTACCAAGACAGGGGTATTTTTTGTCAATGTCATCCCTTCCCCACCAGTGGTCAATTCTGGCTCCATCATCAAATTCTGGCAGGTCATCTGTTTGGTATTTCCTAATTTCTTCCTCAACTGACACATTGGGGGTAGCAGTAAGAAAGTACACTGACAGAAATAATTAGTCAGTACGACTATTTAAAATAGTTAACTTGACTGTCCATTCAACAACTTTATTCTGAAAGTCATTTTGACTAGCCTTGAAAGTCTATGTAACTAAATGTAATTGTCAAACAGACCCTTTGTAATGGTCAAGTTGACTGATGGTTAAAGTCAAGATGACCAACTTCAATTGTAAAGTTGACTAGCCAACATAGTCATATCTACTCTTAATCAATCATACTGACTAGTATATTAGTCTATCACACTAATCTTATTAGTTATATTGACTTTCTGTTGGTCAAACTGACCTTTCAATGCTACAAAACCAATCCTTAAGAAAATTCATCCATGTTTACCCAAAACAGTGACGAACCAAGATTGTAAATAATACTGATCAGTCAGAGTCATCCATGTATGGAGGATTCAATTTTTCAAACTGACAGATTTCATCTATTCGTCTTCAGGTATGAAATCCAAATATCAAAACTTTTATAAAGAAAATCAAACAGGCATAGTTGTGGAGAGTTGTCCCATTGGCAATCATACCACACATCCTTATTTTTATATAGTACATGTCATTAAGGAACTTTATTATTTGCAAAACACAGGGCAACATTATAACAACAGTAGCATCAGTCAAAACATCATTTATTTTGTACAATATGCTAAAACAAGGAACAATGATGCAAACAGTGAGAAACATTGATTGTTTAATAATAATGTTAAAATTTTAATTTCATTTGACAGAAACAAAGTTACTAAAAAAATCATTTTCAAATAATAAATTTTTGTATTCACTCATAAGAATATCACTTACTTTTGTTTCATAAGTATGTTTTGATATTTTTTAACAAAGATCAGATGGCACCTTGTAAATATTGCCTTGGACTACATAATTAACTTAGGTGTTCATGTTTGAAACTTATGTACACAGTAATCAGGGGGATAATTGTTGATAATGCTCTGTGTTTTTTGTTAGTGAGAAAGTAATAGAAATTGTAAATAAAGGAACTTTTAATTTCTTGTTTTTAATGTAGTGCTATGAAACAAATTATATTCCAACTATACTGATATACATTGAAACCTTCAACATCAAGATTATTTCTTTTAGGTGAAGAGTCTAGAGGAAAAAATCCTGGAATCCTTGAAAGAGGCAGATTCCTGGGATTCTTTCTTAATGATTTGCCAGAGTACCGACCTGAACAAACTGATAAATTTGCCAATGACACCCATGTCTTTCAACGATATATCTGGCATTGACAAGCATAAAAGGTAAATTGTACAAAATTAAACCTTTTAATATATGATGGCTAAATTCAGTTGACTTGAAAATACATATAAATAATATTTGCAGTTTCTCTTGAGTACTGTTTTTTTATTTTTTTTAAAAATTGTCTATATAGCATCATTTCTATTATAATATCACAGTGCCTGGTATCTGAAATTTAACAAGTTTACACTGTTATTTGAACTAAATACAGATATTTCTCACTGTACATTAAAACAAGAAGAGAATGTTGTGTTTTTAAAATTTAAATCTTTTTATGTAAAAGTCTGGATTTCTTTTTTACAGATACGCAAAGATTTCATCCCTTCCAAGTGGATACTGGCCAGTTCAGTCAACAGGTGATGGTAACTGTTTTTTTAAAAGTATATCACTCCTTTTGTTTGGAACAGAAGAATATAGCAAAAAGTTAAGATTAGCTGCATGTGTGCATGGAGCACTCCATCAAAATCATTACATTGAATCTGTAAGTTTTTAAAACTGTGGATTCATTTATTTTTGTGGGTACCAATTTTCGTTGTCTGAGGAAGAATTGTATTTTCGTGGTTTTCCCAAAATCTGCATACAATCCAATATAAATTTTGTGCTTCCTTGAACATTGAAATTCGTGGTTCACATGTAACCACGAAATCCATGAAAATTGGTATCCCACGAATATTAATGAATCCACATGTTGGTTTAACACACTTAGCCAAAGGTTATGTGATCAGTTTCTTATATGCATGTATAATTATAAAAATTTCTTTTTCATGGTACAAACAGACAATTTGGCACTATGCTCTTTCTTTTTCATTGGGATAATTTTATATTATATTTTAAAAGTGCATTTCATCTGTTTTTATGGTATTTTCACTTCTTGTAAGATATATATATCTGCTATGCATACAGTTATCTAATATCAAAAATGTAGATTCAATAATCTTAATGTAATATCTAATTCACTCTTTTGATAGTATAATAATGAACTGAAAACAGAGGCTGAGGTAACACAGTTTATGTGTACTGACAATACATATAAGAATAGACCAGTCAACCAGCCTTCAGTGAGAAATATTGTAGAGCATACAATTCGATCTGAGGTTATGGAAACAGCAAAATTAAATCAAGACTGTGCTAATTTATGTTTTTTATTATAGAATCTTTGAAAAATCTGTAATTATCTTAGTGTCATTCGAAATCTTTGAGTGTTTTAATCTCAGCATTGAATTATCCCATTTAGTTGAAAATAAAAGTTGCAATCCCTCTCCACTGGTCTAATCAAGGATGCATATATACTTGAGATTTTCCCACATCACCAATGTCAATGTTTATTTAATACAAGTACTATTCCATTAAAATTCATTGAGATTGGTGGAGTTTTTTTGAATAGCATGTGAATTCTTATCAGCTATAATGCACATTTCATTAATGCTGGTTCTTATATAGTGTACTCTAAAATTTAATTAAACAGTTTTGGAATATATACATAGTACTTTTTTTTTAAATAGTCTTCATTGATCTTATAGTACAAAGTGCTTTAAATGTTGACATAATAGAATATTTATTAATAATGTAGTTCATGGCACCTTAATGAATAATCATTCTTTTTTGTAGGTTTGCTACAGATTCTGTTTATGGCTGGTGCACTTGGTAGGCCAATACAGCAGTATTCGGAAATTAAACGATATGGATATGACTGGTCCAAGTTTTAACTGCAGTTGTTTGAACAATCATTTGGCGATATTGATTATGATTTATAAGTATGTAAAACTGTGTAAACATGGTAATCTGAATTATTTTAGCATTTATTTTTAAAAATAGGCAATAGCCTTCGTCCATGTGGTCCCTAGTGCGAAGTCATTGCTACGGCGCATATAGGCGTTGGGGACATTGAATGTGACATTCGTACAACCGTCCGTCCGGATTTGGGGGGGGGGGGGGCTGGGATTTTATAATACATGCGAGTCAGAAATTTTTTCGTCTGCTTCGAGGGCCAGTTTATTTTTTTTTCTAAAAGATTAATGCAAGAAAAAAATTTCTTTGGCAAATTAATTTTTTTTCCAATGCCAATGGGCAACATGTGGGCCAGAATATTTTTTTCACTCCAGATGCTGGCCAAATTATTTTTTTTTTGGACAAAAATCAGGGTCAGAAATTTTATATAGACTATATGGGAGAAAGAGTCTGACTTTAACGGTCCTTGTCCTAAAAATGAAATAAAATGGACTAGGATAGGCATTTTTTGGCCAGAAAATTAGGGTAGGTCGGGTAACCTTTTAAAAACAGACATATTTTTTTTGGCCTTAAAATAATATACAGGTCAAGTTTGATTTTCAGCCAGATCCCAATTACCAATTTGAGTTAGGCCACGGGAGGGGGATATGTGTCTTCCGACACTTTACTGCCTGCCATTAGTTGGGCAATTTTAACAGTATTCAGAACTTGGAAGGACAATGGCAAATCATAGTCAGTTACACTTTCTTTCACTTCACTATAGTGTTTAAGTAATATCTTATAAACGGTATGCAGTAATCAAGCAGATTAATTTTTGGTAAGTTTAACTATTTGTTATTGAGCATTTTGTGGATGGCTGTCTCATTGACAACCATACCAAATCTCCTATTTTATATTTATTATTCATTTTTTGATAATTTTCGTAAAAATCTGCAGATTTAAAAAAAAAATCCTGAGAATGTAGGAAATTGAAGCAAAATACAATGGGGAAATGACTATATTATATGGACAATTTTCATATGATTTCTTCAAAAATGGTATAAAACCTGTTCTAATAAAATCTAAAGATACCCAACTTGGTGCACTATATTCGAAATGTATAATGAAATTATTTTTTATTATTTTTAGTGTCCAGATAGCTGTTACAAATGGTCAAGGGGAAACCTTTCAAGCATGGATACCAAAAACGGATGCAGATCTGTTATCTTCAAAAGATACAGGTACATTTAATGGGATTTCAAATACTAAAACTAAAAGAACAGACTTCAAATAAAGTTATACCCCCAAAACAAAGTTCAGGCAAGCAAATTACTGACCAATAATTTATATCATCTAAAGCAACAAAACAAATATACATTTACCACCACAAATTCTTCAACATGTGGAAGTTACCACACCTAACATTGAGCTCAAAGTCTCTGTTTGGCCCAAGTAAAAAGCAGTAATCAATCCGTGGTGTCAGCACATGAGTTCAGTCCATAGTATTACACTAATTGTCTTTTCAAAATGATTATCGAAGTCAGTCCAAACAAATAAATATGTGGGTTTCCTGTTTCGTATCAGAAAAAATAAAATATTTTTACATTGAGTGAATAGGGATGAAATCTCTAAAGTTTAACAGTGCTTAATAAAAAATGCCCATAAAAATGTTAGGGTAGACATTTTTGAGAGAGAGAAATAGGGACTGTAGGGAAACAGGAAACACACATACATTTTCTTTCAGCCTCAGGGTCAACTCAAGATCCCAGGCTCAATATATCGAGGTCCTCTCAAGATTAACTTTTTTTATAATACCCTCAGCAGGATTTTAACATGTAAATTTTACTTGTAGATGCCCAAATCAAACATAACATGTATCAAGACATTATCCGACAGGCTGAAATACAGATGAAGGGGGCTACTAGTCGTGGTGATATAGCTGCAACTTCGCAGGATTTAAACATACCAATACAGGCAGATGAACATGAGAAAAACTTAGACTTCTATCTTCCTGAACCAGAAACGAGATGTTTCTCTGATTTTGATGATGATGATATATCTTACTCAGCCTCATCATGTACTTGTGAAAATATTAACTGTGAAAATGGAATTGGAATTTCAAAAACAACAAATTTATCTTTTAAAGACTTCCACGTTATTATTTGTGATAAACTTAAATCATTTCATTTGTCTGCAGATGCATGTCTTGACTGTACCTGAAGAAAAGCTTCTTATTGAAATAAGATCGGATCGTGATGGTGATTTTAACAACAATAAACAGCATGATACCCTTTGGAATAAAATCCGCCTGGAATTGCAGCAAAAGAAAATATATGTAACGAAGAATCAAATCATAAATAAGTGGAAAAATCTTAAGAGAAAATATAAAGAGGTTGTAGATGCGAATTCCAAAACTGGTAACCCCCCATCACAATGGAAGCATTTTGAAACTTTTAACAGTCTTTATGGTAATAAAGCTTCGACTAAACCCGCCCTTACTATAGATAGTGGTAAGGTAACCAGTATTGCGAAAATGTCTGAAAAAATTGACGCAGCTGAAAGTTCCGATCCCCTTCAGACTCAAAAAGATGAATTGCCAATACTATCAAGCCAAAAAAAGAAACAAAAAAGTACATGGTGTACAGAATGTAATCAAGCAGTTACAAGTAGAAAACAAAGCTGTTTTAGATAAAATACAAGAGCAGCACACAGACAAAATGGCAAGAATGGACCGTTTCCTTCATACTTTTGAAAAGATGGCCAACAACAAAGACAAGTAGTCTACAGCAACAGTTCATCTTTACCAATGTCAAATGTCAAATATGTTATATTGTTGATTAATATTTTAATCCTTTTTTATGCACCAAACACAAACGTTTCAAGGAACATTTAGTTTTGCCTCTAATCAGAAGCTTGTCTGTTTCTCAGTCATGAATGTTGATATATTCCTTAGTGGCTATTCCATTTAAATTTCCCACGGGGGGGGGGGGGGGGGGACACCCATGAAAATTATGGGTACCACCAATAGAAAAAAGATAAACAATAATACCACCAAATATTTTGCATTTTAAGCTTCAATTATTATTATTATAACTTTTATTGTTATTCCACCGAAATCTACCCCCTTCCAACGGAAAACTAACCAGTTACACCTCACCAGTTATTTCACAATACAAATTTCCCTACACCCAATAGGAAAAAAATTGCCCCCGCTGGTGGGATGTTTACCCCTAAATTTTGAACAGCAATTATTTTTCACATACATGTATAATACGGTTTAGCCTTTAATACACATTTGAATTAATTCACTGAGGAACTTTCGACTAAATTGAGCGGCAGCCTGTGTCTTGTAGGCACATTTTCCAGGGTTTTTTTTTTTACTTTTTTTGTTTTGTGTCAGGCAAAGGAAGTCGAGAGGTGTAAATTTACATGTGTTATATAATGTTTTTTTTATTTACAATGTACTTCATGTATGTATTATTTTATTTACAATGTACTTCATGTACTTATAGGCCAGAGTGTTTAAGCTCACTCGGCTAGAGTCCATTGTGAGCTTTTGTCGTCATTTTGCATTCATTGTCCTGCTGTTAACATTTCTTTCCAAATCTTTTTCTACAACCACTGATTTTAAATGAACAAAACATCTTCTTGAGCCATGTGGGAGTCTACATTCTTATTGGCTGAAATTTCAAAAATCTTCTTGTCAGAAACCACAAGACCAAATGAACTTCTACTTGTCAGGAATGTTCCTTATATGGTCCTCTACCAAATTTGTAATTTTGGTGCCGATTGGAAATCCAAGATGGCCGCCACCGTGGGACATGGTTAACATAGGACCTTATGGGAAATACATACAAACAACTTCTTCGAAACCGTTTGACAGAGTGAATTAATAATATGCCTGAATGATTGTATGATGGTCCTGTACCAAATTTGTAATTTTGATGCCGATCGGAAATCCAAGATGGCTACCACTGCAGGACATAGTTAACACAGGACCCAATGTTTCTAAAATCTTCTTGTCAGAAACCACAAGACCAAATGAACTTCTACTTTGCAGGAATGGTCCTTAGATGGTCGTCTACCAAATTTATAATTTTGGTGCCGATTGGAAATCCAAGATGGCCGCCACCGTAAGACATAGTTAACATAGGACCTTATGGGAAATACATACAAACAACTTCTTCTTCGAAACCGTTTGACAGATTGAATTGATAATATGCCTGAATGATTGTATGATGGTCCAGTACTAAGTTTGTAATTTTAATGCTGATCGGAAATCCAAGATGGCTGCCACTGCAGGACATGGTGTTCTGATTGGCTGAAATTTCAGAAATCTTCTTGTCAGAAACCACAAGACCAAATGAACTTCTACTTGTCAGGAATGTTCCTTATATGGTCCTCTACCAAATTTGTAATTTTGGTGCCGATTGGAAATCCAAGATGGCCGCCACCGTGGGACATGGTTAACATAGGACCTTATGGGAAATACATACAAAAAACTTCTTCGAAACCGTTTGACAGAGTGAATTAATAATATGCCTGAATGATTGTATGATGGTCCTGTACCAAATTTGTAATTTTGATGCTGATCGAAAATCCAAGATGGCTACCACTGCAGGACATAGTTAACACAACTTCTTCGAAACCGTTTGACAGATTGAATTGATAATATGCCTGAATGATTGTATGATGGTCCAGTACTAAGTTTGTAATT
Source organism: Mytilisepta virgata (assembly GCA_028015205.1). NCBI lineage: Eukaryota > Metazoa > Mollusca > Bivalvia > Mytilida > Mytilidae > Mytilisepta > Mytilisepta virgata. The sequence continues at coordinate 34,105,455 of CM051512.1, forward strand.
TTAATGCTGATCGGAAATCCAAGATGGCTGCCACTGCAGGACATAGTGTTCTGATTGGCTGAAATTTCAGAAATCTTCTTGTCAGAAACCACAAGACCAAATGAACTTCTACTTGTCAGGGATGTTCCTTATATGGTCCTCTACCAAATTTGTAATTTTGGTGCCAATTGGAAATCCAAGATGGCCGCCACCGTGGGACATGGTTAACATAGGACCTTATGGGAAATACATACAAACAACTTCTTCGAAACCGTTTGACAGAGTGAATTAATAATATGCCTGAATGATTGTATGATGGTCCTGTACCAAATTTGTAATTTTCAGGGTTCGCACAGGTGCTTGAAAACCTGGAAAGTACTTGAAATTGGAAATTAAGGCCTTGAAAGTACTTGAAATTCAAAGGAGGTACTTGAAACTCCTTGAAAAAACTGTTTTTGAAGAATAAAAAAAAATTGGTTAAATTTTCTGTCATAAAAGTGTTTTAATTCGTTTTCAGATCACTCGGTCTCGCGTTTATTTTTGTCAAGACTTTATATAAGTTTCGCGTATTTTCCCTTTTCTAAAGATAGCTACTTTCTGTGAAACCGGTGCGTAGTAATTTCTGTGATGCGGTCAAGAAATAAATCTGACTTTGCGTAAAAGTTTTAGTAATCAAACGATCCAGATTGATTTTTTGGTAACTTAAATTAACTTTAACTAATAAAACATCTTTCATTCACTTGATTAAATTATTTTGCCGATGAATTCTTGTCATAGTGAACAAACCGAAACTGAAAGTAGTTCGAAAGAACGTTGATGACATGCCTGGGAAATGTAAATTCTCGGATGTATGGCTACTTACAATTGCATATAGGTCATAACCATATGGATTTAAATTGTCCATCAGTTGATTTCTGGTCCTTGAAAATTTTGAAATTGGTCCTTTAAAATCCTTGAATTGTCCTTGAATTTTGTGGTAAAAAATGTGTATGAACCCTGAATTTTGATGCCGATCGGAAATCCAAGATGGCTACCACTGCAGGACATAGTTAACACAGGACCCAATGTTTCTAAAATCTTCTTGTCAGAAACCACAAGACCAAATGAACTTCTACTTTGCAGGAATGGTCCTTAGATGGTCGTCTACCAAATTTATAATTTTGGTGCCGATTGGAAATCCAAGATGGCCGCCACCGTAAGACATAGTTAACATAGGACCTTATGGGAAATACATACAAACAACTTCTTCTTCAAAACCGTTTGACAGATTGAATTGATGATATGCCTGAATGATTGTATGATGGTCCAGTACTAAGTTTGTAATTTTAATGCTGATCGGAAATCCAAGATGGCTGGCACTGCAGGACATAGTGTTCTGATTGGCTGAAATTTCAGAAATCTTCTTGTCAGAAACCACAAGACCAAATGAACTTCTACTTGTCAGGAATGTTCCTTATATGGTCCTCTACCAAATTTATAATTTTGGTGCCGATTGGAAATCCAAGATGGCCATCACCGTGGGACATAGTTAACATAGGACCTTATGGGAAATACATACAAACAACATCTTTGAAACCGTTTGACAGATTGAATTGATAATATGCCTGAATGATTGTATGATGGTCCTGTACCAAGTTTATAATTTCGATGCTGATCGGAAATCCAAGATGGCTGCCACTGAAGAACATAAGTGTTCTGATTGGCTGAAATTTCAAAAATCTTCTTGTCAGAAACCACAAGACCAAATGAACTTCTTCTTGTCAGGAATGTTCCTTAGATGGTCCTCTACCAAATTTATAATTTTGGTGCCAATTGGAAATCCAAGATGGCTGCCACCGTGGGACACAGTTAACATAGGACCTTATGGAAAATACATACAAACAACTTCTTCTCAGTTCACTGTATGACAGATTGAATTGATATTGTGCCTGAATGATCAGATTATGGTACTAAACAATGTTTGTGTTTTTGGTGCCGATTCAAAATCCAAGATGGCTGCCACCGGGGGACATAGTTTAACATAAGACCCTAAAGGAAATTCAAACAAAGAGCTTCTTCTCAGGAACTGTATGACAAATTGAAATATTACGCCTGAATAAACAGATCATGGTCCTTCACGAAATTTTTGTTTTTGGTGCTGATAAAAAATTTAAGATGGCCGCACCTACGTTACACAGTTTAACATGGGACCCTATGGGAATACATATCAAATTGCATCATTGATGACAGGCTCCTGGGAGCCTCTGGTCTGGTTACAGAGTTACGCCTCTTTGTACTCAGAATTTTTTCACCATATGCCACTCATTGATTGTGTCCTCAACTCCTCTTACACCCTTCAACTGATCGACTCCAAAGTTAACCAATAGTTTATACATGATATGTAGATATGTATGTGATAAGGGTTTTAATTTTTGTTAATTTTTATAGGAATTATGCCTCTTTGTACTTAGAATTTTTTCTCCACATGAAACTCATATATTGAGTTCTAAACTTCTCTTACACCCAGCAAATGATTGACTCCAAAGTTGGCCTGTAGTTCATACATGTACATGTGGTAAGGGTTTTCTTTTTTGTCAATTTTTATAGGAATTATGCCTCTGTTCTTACAATTTTTCCCCACATAACACTCATTGATTGTGTCCTCAACTCCTCTTACACCTGTCAGCTGATTGACTCCAAAGTTGGCCTGAAAAATCATGGCAAGAAAATTGAAAAAAAATGCTAGCTCACAAAAATCAGATGGGTTGCATGTGCGCGACAAGGGATAAAAAAATACAGTGATCTTGATATAATTGAAATTAAAGGCAGACAGATCTTGAACTGATTTTGATCAGCAGGGGGTATATATAGTGGACCCTGCTTTCAGTTTTTACGCTTAGTTTACAGGGCTATGCATCTGTTCTTGGCAGAACACTTGAGTCTAGTTAAATTTTATATTTCAATTCTGTTAAATAACAAGAAACACAAGTGAAAGATTGAAGGTCTTGGGAGTTACCAGAGGTGATAATAATAATAATAATAATATATAATAAAACTTTATTTAATGAGGGTTACACAGTTAGTTATAAAACCAATCTTCCCTGAGGCCCTCAATTTTCACAAAAAAATAAAATAAAAACAAGCTGTGAAATTGTACAATATCAAGTCAAATAAAAGTATTAGCAACAATCACAAATATAAATTTATCATATAAATCAAATACAAAATATTTAACAATATCAGTTGCTCATAGTTTGTATCAGATTGTCAGTAGTTGAACATCCACTGTTTTCAGTCATAAATCCTCATATATAATAAACATAACAATCATGTTGAAAATGTAAACAATAATATTTAAATAAAGTTAATTTGTAACAGTTCTTCATTCATTTAATTGGTCAAGAAAGTGGGTTTTAAGCCTATCTTTGAATGCATTGATACTTGGAGCGTTACGAATTATGACTGGTAGGTCGTTCCATAAGAGTGGTCCAGAGTAACTGAACGACTTTTTGTAAATTTCTATTCTGGGCTTTGGGACTTGAAGATCACCTTTAACAACATTTCGTAGTTGATATTTATTAGTTTCGGAAATAGATACAATTTTATTTTCTAAATATGATGGAGCCTCACCCTTCAGACATTTAAACACGAGTAAACATTTATGATATTTAATTCTGTCTTCAATCGTCATCCAACCAAGTTTGTAAAATAAGGGCAGAGAATGTGCAAAGGGATCAGCATCTAAAATTAACCGGGCAGCTCTTTTTTGTAACTTGAGAATGCGATTCAAATTATCATTACTACAGTTTCCCCAAATAACACAACAGTAGTCAATTAGTGGTAAGATATACCCAGTGTAGAAGAGTTTTCTAGCTTCATGGTTTAGAAATTTCTTTATTCTAGATAAGAGATAAATACGAGATGATATTTTTGAACAAATCAGATCTATCTGGTTGGTCCAGTTGAGGTGAGGGTCAATTTTTACACCCAGAAGCTTTTCACATGTGGAATGTTGTAGTAATTGGGAATTTAGTATAAAGAGAAGGGTTTTCCTCTTGGGATAAAAGCTTTTGTCTGGTTCCAAGTACCATACATTTGGTTTTGTTACAATTTATAAACATATTATTATTTTCACACCATTTTCCAACTTCAACTAAGTCTTCCTGTACCTTTTTTTGTAAAATATTGATATCCTTCCCAGATGTATGCATAGTGGAATCATCAGCATACATATCTATTTTACAATTTCTAATGTGTAAAGGTAGATCATTTATATACAAAATAAATAAGAGAGGACCTAATATTGAGCCTTGGGGAACACCATATTGAATTGACAATTTTCCAGATTGAATATTACCTATCTGTACTTGTTGTGTTCTATTTTCCAAGTAAGAATTAAAAAAAAATTTAATGAAGAAACACTGCAACCATGCAACTCAAGTTTTTTACATAGAATATCATGATCTACTACGTCAAATGCCTTTTTCAAATCTAATAGAACTGACATATTTAGATTTCCATTATCAATTTGCTGTAACCATTCATCTACAATGTTTATAAGGGCTGTTTGACAGGAGTGACCGGGTCTGAAACCTGACTGAGCAGGATGAAGAAGTTTGAACTTCATCAAATATTTATACATGTGCCTAGATACATGCTTTTCCACCAATTTCGATAAAGTTGGGAGAACAGAGATAGGTCTATAGTTTGTGGCAAGACATCGTTCACCCGCCTTATAGATCGGGGAGACTTTTGCATTTTTAAGAACAGGTGGAAAGACACCACAGTCAAGTATTCTATTGAAAATATATGTCAGAGAGATTACAATTTTAGAAGCACTCATCTTTAGTATTTTAGGACCTATATTATCAGTACCAGAGGATTTGTTTGTATCAAGTCTTGTAATGTCAGACAAAAGATCATTTATATTGAAAGGGGGGATTGTAAATTTCTCGCTATTAGGTATCTTGTCTTTGACAAATTGTTCTAAATTAAACAAGTCTGGGGTTTGGGGAAGGGTATTATCTGTAAGTTTTTGAACACATGTAGTGAAAAAATTATTAAATTCATCAGCGATCTTACTAGGGTCTGAAGTCTTATTGTCATCATCTAAACAGAGTTCATAAGGTCTAACTGGATTTGTTGGATCCAAACTATGTATACATTTCCATAATGTTTTTGAGTCTTTTGAATCCTTTATCATATTGCTGAAATATTTTTGTTTTTCTTCATCTAAAATTTGCTTGGTTCTGTTCCGCCAAAATCTATATTCATCCCACATACCAAGTTTATGACATTTATCCCTCATTTGTCTGGCATGTATTACATTGTTATTGTACCATTCAGGCTGCCTATCTCTTTTCACCCTTCTTGTTTATTTAGCACTCTAGTAAATATATCATACCAAATTTGAAAACACAAATTTGGGTCACTTTCAAATTCTACAATGTGAAAAGGGGCATTTGATAGATCTTGTAGAAAATCATCTTCATCAAAATTTTTAAAATTTCTATATGACATAGTTGTGTGAGTATGTTTTTTTATGGGGAGTTTTTCCTCTCTTGTGAAGCCCACAGGATAGTGGTCACTAATAGAATATTTAATTACATGTGATTCTTGAACCATATGTAGGTTTGTAACATATATATGATCTATTAGGGTTTGAGAATTACTAGTAACTCTGGTTGGTTCATTAATAATTTGATTAAGATTGTATACTTCTAGGAGATTTAACCATGATTTTGGTAAATTGTTTTGAGACAGGAAATCTAAATTAAAATCACCTGCCAAAATAATATCAGAATTTATATTAAGTGCCTTGCATAGTTCATTTTCAAAATATTGGTACCAATCTATAAGTGATTTTGGATGCCTATATACATAACATAGTAAAAAAGATTTCTTGTGGGAAGGTTTTACCTCAAACCACATGGTTTCGGTGTTTCTTGTTTAATATAAGTTTGGTTTTTTGGGTCTTCCAGATGTTTCGGTTTAGTGCTGCTGATGAGAGGTAACTCCTTGAAATGCGTCGTATACAGCATAGTATAAATTTACTGTATCTAATATTAGTATCTTTGGATTGTTATTTTGAAACTCCTGGGATGATGCCTATGCTGGTGGACCCTAGGTCCCCGAGGGTATTCGTCAACCCAGTCGTCAGACTTGTCTGACATGATTATTCATTGATTTGTTGCAGAAATTACCAGTATTTAGCAAAATTCAAAAATAATAGAAATACTAAGGGTTCATTCCTTGTATTGCACATGGTAGATCTCCTTAGCTGAAATTTGGCTTCCTATTTCGGTATTTTTGGTTGAGTACTTCTTGTTTAATATAAGTTTGGTTTTTTGGGTCTTCCGGATGTTTCGGTTTAGTGCTGCTGATGAGAGGTAACTCCTTGAAATGCGTCGTATACAGCATAGTATAAATTTACTGTATCTAATATTAGTATCTTTGGATTGTTATTTTCACTTTCAAGTTCAGTTTTTCTCTCAAAAGGTAAGTTATCTGAGAAATATACAATCCATCCCCCTCCTCCATCAGAAAGCCTGTCTTTCCTTTGTAAGACATGGTTAGGAATTTCTAAGTTTTCATTTTTCATATTCTCATCAAAAAATGTTTCACAGCAACCCAAAATGTCTGGAGGGTTTTTGGAATGAAGAAGATTAAATTTAATTTCCTCCAATTTGTTTTCTAGTCTGTTTACATTATGACAACAAATTTTGATACCTTTTGAGAACTGAAAATCATATGTATTTAGTATATCCTTATCAGTTTTGGGGAAAATTAAATTGTTTTTTGTCTCATTCACCAATAAGTCATAATAAAGTATATAATATAAACATGACATAATTAGTAGAGTAAACACTAAGCTGAAATATAATTTGATATCAATTAAACAGTTGGCCTCAGGGAAACAATTTAACATATCACATACTGAGACAATATTGTTATCATTTGACAAATTACCATCAGATGGTCCAAACTTCCTATCAGGCTGATCATTTCCAGATGTGTTCACAGTTTTGTCTTTATCAGCTTTGATCTCAAATTCCTTGTACTGATAATTTATGTTAACCTGACATGTTAAAGAATTTTTTGTTTGTGTCCAAAATTTCCACATTTTTGACATCTCAATTTCAGTTGATGTCTACAGTGTTCAGTTGTATGATTTTCTTCCCCACATTTTGAGCATTTTCTTTTTTTATAATGCTAATGATGTTATTTATTGTCTTTAAATACCTGGCTGTACCCCTTGAGTTCAGGTGGATTCCATCCCTTACATAAAGCTGTGTATTTAGTCTGAACTCATCCCTCATGAATGTTTCATACTGTCTAATAAATATAATACCATAATATTGACACAGATTTTTTAAAACTACATTTGCTATGTCAACTCTTACATCAGACCTCGGTGGAATGCCTGACACTAGAATGTTGCAGTCAGAGTTTGAAAAGGCCCGGGCAGCTAATATAAGACTTTCATAATCATCTTCAAAATCACTGAGTAAACTACCTGAGCTTATATCATTCCCACCTACTTGCAGAATTAGATTTTTGTAATCCTTCAGATCCTTTTTCATTAGCAATTCTGTTATCTGATTTATTCTAGCACCACGTATTGTATGTACATGTGTCTTTGATAGTCCTGATGTTTTTATTCCTTTCAGAATTGAGGAGCCTATAATAAGTGTTTTTTCACTCTTTTCTGTTGGTTTTGCTTTCATTTCAGAGGTTTCTGAGGAATTTTCTATAGAGGTAGGGCAATCAGATTTTTGGCTTTTCTTCCGTAATAATGAAAGTCTAGGTGCAGGAATAGGTTTTGTTTGGGTAGATGATGTTTGGACAGTATTTTGTTTGAAGTTGGTCTGGCAGCTAGTATTCAAATATTCAGTGCAGTCCTTGGTTTGTGTGGCAGTATCGATTGTAGCTTGTACATCATTGTGAGGTTCTATTTCATTATATGCTAGGAGCTTCATTTCTAATTCTTCAATTAAAAGAATGAGATCATGTCTATCTTTTCCTTCAAATCTATCAACTTGGCATTTAGGATGGGTTTCTAAACTTTGTAGGGAGATATCATGATGTTTACTTACAGTTGAGTCATTTTCATCATCCTTAATTTCACTATTGTCCACTGTGCTATTAAAGAAGGAATTTAAGCTTGGTATTGGTGTTGATGATCTTGGTTGTAAAGAAATAATGTCAGATTTATTCACATCTAATTGTTCACATTTAGCTACGAAAATATCTGTCCAAATGAAGACAGAACGTCCTTGTATATTCATAGTACATGTTGTACGATATAAGGTTGCTGTCACAGAATTATCCTTGGTTTTATAAATGGCTCCATTCTGGGTGTTACTTTTTATTAAATCCAATTCCTTGTCCAGGATGTTTTGGATTTCATCTAACATTGGAGGTGAAATGTGTATTGTCACACTTTGAGATTTTGGTGAAATTTCCAAAAAGTCTGGAACATTTTGTGGTGACACATTTAGTGCAGATTCTTCTAATTTTTCAATAGAATAAAATTCATCATTTATATCCTCATCTTTTGTACTTTCAGAACTAAAAACTTCACTAAAAGAATTAACTAGTGATTTCATCATATTAAATGAATTTGTTACTATAGATAAAGACATAATTAATCCACTATATCTGGAGCTCACATTAACACATCCTATCACCTTGAAGGTCTTATCAGTTTAACAAAAATAACAAAAATAATCAGTATATATATATTATGGATAATGCATTTTAGCAGGCTTTAAAATACTAATATGTTTCAGTAGTTTGTTACTATGTATTATATTTTTTTTGTCATGTAACTAATTACATCCTTATCTGTTTCAGCCAACTGAAATACCAACCATACAAATGGAAGCTGACATCATTTCCTATGATGACCATGATGATAATAACATAATAGTAAATTGCTTGTCAGGAGATGAAACCTACGACTTCAAAACCAACATCGAAATGATGAGATCAAAACTTCAAATAGAAAATGTAATGGAACTTCAGCAGAGCCTTCCTCTTAGCATAAGAGCTGAAGTTGCCGGAAATTCTGTTATTGATATCAGCTATGTCTAATACTTTGAAAAACAATTTCACAGACATAAATTTGCAATACATGTATGTTAGGCTGCAATGTTTATCCTTTTAACTTGAATTCTTCTAACATTAATTAATCAGTTGAATAATGTGTGCTTAAATATGAATTAATCAATTAACAGAATCATCGATAGTTTTAGTCAATATTGCTTGTAATTTGTCTTGAGGTCTTTGAAGAGTTTTTATATAATTATCAATTCATTACTTTTATTGTACCGGTACAGATTTAGAACATTTCAAACCCTAGACCTGGGTACTGATTTGACCTTTATTCAGTTCATGTTCCATGTTTAATAAGTATCAGTTCAGTCAATGACAATTAGTTAACTAGTGACTTTGATATCCTTTGCAGCCTGACAAACATGTTTTGTGTTAGTTTTTGTATAACTGAAAAATATTATGTCATAATATGGTATGATGTTGCTGTTCCTGTCAGTAGACAGCTAAGTTTGTGACAGTCACTTTTTGTTGTAGTGAACTGATGATTTTTTTATATTTCAACATTTGGAGTCTTAATATACTGTAAAGATTTGAGTGGATTTTTGGGTTGGTAGCACATTTTTTGTTGTTGTTGACACACATATTGTGATTGTATCATGCTGCGCTCTCAGAGTGAAAGTCTGTGGAATTAATTGAACATCGAGAGTAATTACCATCGCCAAAAATTGCTTGTCAATGTCTGGTAACTAGCAGAAATATTTGAAGCTCTGCTTTAAGTAATTGTATATCATTGAGCTGTGTGCAAGATTTAAAGGTCAGCCTGAGAAGTGTCAGTTAGGTTTACAATATGAAAACTTTTTTCCCTATTTCAGTGTAATAGCACGCTATACATCTGTGTGTCAACAATTTTTTCTTATGAGGTAATCATATATTATAATACGCATGCTGTATAGTAAATCATAAGTATATATCATATAGCTTATCCAGTGTATTCAATGTTTAATAATTTTTTACTCTTTTTGTAGCATGCCATGTACATATCATATAGCATATCCAGAGTATTCAATTTTTAATAATTTTTTACTCTTTTTGTAGCAAGCCATGTACTTAGTTTTTAGCCTATGTTGTTTAAGTATTTCACATTTAAATCATCTCCTCTCCCTGATGGAGATCCACTACAAAGTATCTTAATTATCAGCCTCCTAGTCATGGATGAGTGTTTTGCAATTCTACTTTTCACCAGAGCTTAACATGTACTTATTTTATTCAGTAAGGCCATTCAAAAAGATTATTTGTTTCTCAAGCTCAAAATAGGCTGCATCATGCTTCTTGAATTTCCGACAATCATTTTTTTTATTTTGCAAAAATAATTGACAAAGAGCAAATGCTACAAAAAAGGCTTTATTTTTTGTACAAAGATCTGAGTAATTATGGCCAAATTCATCAAAAAAATATAAAACTTGCAGTCAAATTAGATGAGAGTGACACTCAAGAAATCATAAAATAAAAATAAAAAAACGCACGCATGTACCAAATTAAAATAATAATGCTTTAGAAACAATTTATTTTTAACAGCCTTAGTAAGGATTTATATCAGTCAGCCATTCTGGTTTTAAGTGTTAAAGTTGCCAATTTAGTTGTGTCTTTCAAACACTTTACATGTGGCTAAGTTAGGTGCAGCTGTTGGTTCAAATGTTGCCCATATAGCTTTTATCAGTCTTAACGCTAACAAATTTTGTGCATTTTTCAATCTGTATGCATGTTGCCAAGTTTGGTGCAGCTTCCAGTCATTCTAAATGTTGTCTATAGAGGTTTATTAGCATTAATATAGCTAGATACATGCAATTTTCAATTGATATCAAGGTTGCCCACAATAGTTAGCAGTATTTAAGTTGCCAAGTTAGGTGCAACTTTCCACCAGTATACACGTTGCCAAGTTGGGTGCAACAGGTTTATAAGCATAAAAAATAGCAAATTATGTTTAACTCAGTATAAATGTTGCTAAGTTGGACGTATCTTCTTATTGGTTTAAACATTGGCGTATAGATGTTTTACAGTGTTAAGAGTTGCCAAGTTGGGTGCAGCTTACATTCCATCTAAATATTGCCTTTGAAGGTTTATTGGCATAAAAATGGCAAATTATGTGCAATTTTCAACATGTATAAATGTTCCCAGTTTGCTGCATCTTCTACTTGGTTTGTATGTTTGCCCATAGTTTTATCAGTCTGAAAGTTGCCAGGTGAGGTGCAATGTTCCCTTTGCAGATATTTACTCAAGCTTTATAGTTATAAATTAACTCTCCTTTATTGTAAAATTTTTAAAGCTGATATTTTTTTCCACTTTTCTGCTTGATTTCGAATGTCATAATATTTACCCATATTTGGCAAATTTTAGATTTATTCATACCCATGGACAAGGCATTAAGGCCCATATTTGGCCTGAAATATGACTAAAAATTCAAATCCCTTTATTCAAAATTAAATCATTATAATTATAAAGTTAAAATATATACTTTGTAAAAAATCAGGACAAAATCAATATTTATTGCAGTACTATGGTAATAAGCCATCATTGAAATGACTCAAACTTGGCAAATTCCCTAAATTTGTAAATTTTAGGCACTTTTCACATAGATTTTGGACTAGGAAAATACCTCCACATGCAAGAAACAACTTTATATTTGGCGTACACCTGCATTGGGATAGTATACATCTCCTGTGAAAATATTTAATTGTTTCTCGAATGTGGACCATATTTCCCATAGCAAAATGTGCTTGAAAAACTGCAAAAAGTAAGTAATTTTCAGTATTTTGGGTAAATGAAGGAACTTCGTGACGTCAATTTGACTTCATAATGCCCAAAATGAAGCTAAATTGAATTATTTTCTTAATCTTTGTCCATTTTACTAGATTTCATGTAATTTTGAATACATTCCATTGATATTCATATTTTTAGGCCAAAAACAGCCCGTAATGCCCCTCCTCCAAATTGTTTTATTGGTGCCGTTTTACAGAATTTTTTTTCAATTTTGATCAAATATTATTTGCAAACATACTGTCAGTTTGTCATATATTGTTCTTTTACCAATTTTAGTAATTGTATATAAATAAATTACCTATAGAAAAATTTACGTTTTAATCTTAGTATTGCATGAATCTGTGACTAGAAAAGATGACAAAAAATGTCAATAATGTAGTAGTTATATTGTTCTGTTCAATGAATGAGATTGGGATTTGCTACAGCATGGAATCCCATTCACTTAAACCAATGCAGTCAAGATATACACACATCGTTGTATAATACAGATTAAGAAAATTCCTTGCTATTGAAACACCCTAAAAATTGTTAAAGTTCTAATATTGTAGTCTAAAAGGCAATGAATACCGAAGATTTCCTTTAGTTCAATTAGTTCATTCACTAGTACAGTATTGAACAATACCACTACTACATATCAGTCATACATCCAGGAGGAAGTTGAAAATATTTTGTCATATAAGTCATAAAGGCCATGTGAGCTTGTTCCATCACATGGCATCCTCTTCCATCCATTTTTAAACTTCCCTTCTGAAACCACAGGGCCAATTGGTACCAAACTCTGGAGGAATTGTCCTCGGTTGGACCCCTCTCACAATTATATCTGTGATCCTCATCCAACAACCAATATGGCTGCTGTTCCTTAAAAAAAAGGATGAATTCTAAAAATCCTCTCCTCTTAAACTGCTTGGCCAGATACACCCAAATTTTTATGCCCCGCCACGAATGTTGTCGGGACATATAGTGTTACCATTGTCCATATGTCTGTCCGGAAAACATATATTCATCTTGAGTAATACAGACCAGATGTGCAGGTCTCGGTTCACTTTGTCCTACATTTTACACTCCAGTGACTCTGTTTAAGTTTTGCGCTTAGCTCCATTTCTGAAGAACTAGACCAGGTATGGCTGCCCACATGTACCAGTTTACTCATCTTGGGGAGTACAATGCAGATGCTCAGGTATCCGATCACTTTGAACTACATGTTACACTCCAGTGACTCAGGTTAAGTTTTCCATTAAGCTCCATTAAGAATTATACCTGGTATGGCTGTCCAACTGTACAAGTATACTCATCTTAGGAGTACAGTCCAGATACTCGGGTATCAGGTCACTTTGACCTACATTTAATGCTCCAGTGACTCTGGGTAAGTTTTGCGTTTAGCTCCATTTCTGAAGAACTATACCTTGTATGGCTGCCCAGCTGTGCCAGTTTACTCATCTTGGGGATTCCAATCCAGATGCTCGGGTATGGCATCACTTTAAACTACATTTTACACTGCAGTGATTCAGGTTAAGTTTTGCATTAAGCTGCATTACTTAAGAATTATACCTGGTGTGGATGTCCAACTGTACAAGTATACTCATATTAGGGAGAATATTCCGGATGCACAGGTACGGGTTCCCTGATATATATTTCATGCTTCAGTAACTCTGGTTTTGCATTAAGGACCATTCCTGAGATACTATAACTGAATACAACAATGACACTTGCTGTACACGTATAGATCTATACATTTAGATTGATGTTACATGTATGGGGCGGGGCATTCGTGTCTTTCAGACACATACATTGCAGTTATGGTTTGTATCATATTGAATTTAGTAATGCATCAAATGACCAATTATAACATAAACCACAAGATATAATTTTGGTACAATAGCCATTGGGCAGACTCTCCTTCAGATTTATTCCTTGCAAATGATGAAAATCCAACACACTGATCAGTTTTAGTTGATTATCATATGCAAAAAAAAAATTATTGAATGGTCTGCGACTTACAGTACTTCAGTACTTTGATTTGTCTGAGCCAGAAAATTTTGTTTGCGCGCAGATAAGAAAAAAATATATTTTGTTTTTCGAAGCAATAAGTCAAATTATTTTTTTTCTTCAAAATTTAACATTGTTATATATGGGGGAAAATTAGCTTCATAATATTTTTTTTTTGTTACCTGCTTATCCACAATATTTTTTTTCCATAAAATTTGGAATCAGAATATTTTTTTTAGAAAAAAAAACAGCCACCCCCCCCCCCCCCCTTTTTCAAGTTAAATGGCATGTCCCTTAGTATGTGTAACTCCAGAAATCAATTTAATCAAAAAAGAAAATAGGAGGTGCAAAAAACACACTCTAACAAAGAATCTGTGAAAGTTTGATTGATTTTTATCATGTAGTTTGGGAAGAATTGCGGATAAAAGGTGTATGTACCTTGTAATAATACTCGAAGACCCTGTTTTAGTATGGGAAACCCCCAAAATCAATATGATAAAAAGATCAAATAGGAGGTGCACAACTTCACACTCTAATGAAGAATCTGAGAAAGTTTGGTTGAATTCTAGTGGTTAAGAAGGAGTTGCGGATAAATGATGTACATTGTATGCTTCTTTTTCTAGTCAGCCGGCGACACAAAAATCACTGCATTTTTAAGTTGGGGCTCTTTTTTAAGTAACAAAACAATTTCCAATTACTTCATGTACGTCGTATCCACGCAAACATATTTCAAAAGATTCAAGTCTAATTTTTGCCGATTTTCACGTTCTTTTTTTTAAAGGGGGGTTTCAGGGGGAAAGGGGTGTTGCGACTGCCGAATCCCACCTTGGATCCGCCAATGTACATTACGTTAAGCCTAATTTTCAACACCATAGAAATGTCTAAAGACTGTTAAGGGACCGACCATTTCCTAATCTGAATTCTGACTTTAAAAAAAATCCCGGCCAGATTTTTGCTATAAAAATACAAAATTTGAGAAAAAATAACCTGAAACAGGCGCGGATTCATAGGGAGCGGACCCCCTAAAATTGGAAAAAACAGGATTTTGAGCTTGAAATCTTAATTTTTCGCTAATTTTACCACAAAAAATTTCCCGCCTCGCTCCGCGAAAATCTAATTTACGCCCCCTCTAAACTGAAATCCTAGATCCGCCCATATGTTAGATAAAGGTAAAAGAATCAAATGGTCGGCCCCTCTCCCCCATATATATAAGAAGACGTGTAATTGAATTTGAGTTGTAAGTAAAGCTCGCCAGGGGACAGTCTGGCCGAAAATTCGCCCAAAGCTTATGGAAAAAACAATAAAGTACACTGAGAAAAATGAATAGTAAATGACACTAGTTAGAGTAGTAAATTTACTGTCCACTCATTCACTATTGTAAAAGTAAATTTACTGGAGTATCTAGTACCTTCTTACTAACATGATTAGTTAGGATTACTAACAAGAAAAGTTCTCATTAACTTTTGAATAAGTATTCATACTTTGTGTTTAAGTACACATCACTACTGTTACTAGTATACTAATACTTATTTTGTAGTATTCTTTACTAGTTGATGAGCAAATTTCACTTGGATGACTGGTACGCAGCACTAAGGAAAATAGTAGTGATACTAGTGCAAATAGCAATCTTTGGCAATCATACCACATCTTCTTTTTTATTTGAAATGTCCACACATTCACTATATAAGGAGTAAATTTACAACCCCATTTATGTAACTTTACTTTTATTGATTATGACACTGTTTATTTGACATAAACTGATAAAACTATGATGTGCATTGTCTTTCTTTCTCATATGGCTACCATTTATGATCAAAGTTACTACTTTTGAAGCATTTGTCAACTCTACTTACTAGTATTCAAACAACACAAATTATTTTCCAAATATATACAGACTAGAACATAAAATGAAAGCATACAGGGTAGTTGTGTGCAAGATACCAAAATCAAAATCCAATCAAACCAGAAAGACTAAACTCTGACAGTGTATGTGTATGTATAAAGAGTACTCTTGTCTCATTGGCACTCATACCACATCTTATATCTACTTCTTTAATATATTCTTTTAATGAAATCTAATTGATATCTCCAAAAAAGAATTTAATTTCTTATGAAAGACATGCATATATATTTACAAATGAACAGTGATTACAGTAAATAATTAAAATGTTTTAACAAACAAATTAAAAAAAAATATCATGACAATAATCAATTATACAACAATTAAAGCAAAGGTATATATGTACACCACTTTTGTCTCATTGAAAATTAATGAAGCCTTCACATGTTTTTTTAATACTTAATTTTCTGCTGTTTAGTAAGTGCACTTCATTATCATAACATCAAGAGAGAAATAAAAAATGAAAACTCTCATGTGTGTACTTTCCTCCTCCTGTGCCACTTTCAATAGGCAAAAGGCGTATAACACCTTGCCTCTTCGAAAAGCTTCAGGCGAAATAGATACACAATTTCCCTTGTCATTTAATTTAATTTGCTTTAAAAAAAATCTTGTATTTTAAAGTAGAATTTATTATAAACCATGAAAATCATTATTGTAAATATCAAAATTCAATTTCTAGTTACCTAGTTGACCTCGAGTATGAACCAATTACATGTTCTTCTGCCTTTCTCTGTTCAAATCTGTGACTACAGACACAATTTTTTTGTCAATTTTCCCTGCATCATTTAAATTCAAAAACACATTTTGAAAGAAGTTTAAGGTTTTAGAAACTGGTTTTGGATATGCAAGGTTGAAGCAATAAATTGCAGCCATGAAACCTGTGATAAGTTCAATAAATGTGTCACAGGAAAAGATAGTGTTATTATCAATTTTTAGTTCAAAGCTATTAGAGTCCATTGTTAAAAGTTTGTCACAGACTATCAAAGCAATTGGTGAAACTGATGAATCCTGTCCTGGAAAGAACAATATTTTTTCAATCTTCTCTTTAAATAAGGTGGCACAACTTGTAACTGCAATACACTGGCTAGCATCTGAAAAAATGAAGGAAAAATATATATTTTATCAAACAGTTTACACCTTGGTACATATTAATGAATACATGCAATGGAATCACTCCAGCTATAAAACTATGAATAAAGTTCATTCTAGGTGGCCGAGTGGTCTACAGCGCTATACATAATGCAGGTGGTATTATCTCGATATCCCAACCGCACGAGTTTAAATTCCAGGCTCCCAGTGAGGAAAACAAAAATTTGCTGCTGCAAGTTTGCAGATTTATAAGTCTGAAAGTGTGACAACTCTTTAAGTGATTTAATATATATTTAAAATGTACTTATTTGTCACAAATTATGCAAGCAACATACAATGTACCATGTAGAATTTGAAGTCATGTCTTGCATTTAAAGAATGTTATTACAATTTGTTATTAATCAATATTAACATACATTTTCTCTCCCCTTCTGTTCTGAGTAGAACAATTTGGTCTACAACTTCTTTTACTTGTGGGATGAGTTTCTTTGATTTAGTAAGGGAAACAATCGGACCTGTAAATTTGTCCAAACCACCGTAGAATACATCCTCCAATCTGTCATCCTTTTAATTTGGACCCAAACGTGTGAATTCCATAAGTATCTGTAAAAAGTAAAAAAAAAACAATTACTTAAAAAATAAAACGAAAGCTAATCCCATACACAAGATCGGCTAATATTTTTTTCCATTCTCAATTTTAATATTTGTTAAAAAAATTCTCAATACTTACTACTAATATTAATATCACGTATACCTACAAGTTACTGACTTAGGACAAGTTAAGACCATTGGAATAAATAATCATATGAAAAGTGCAAGAATTTTCTTTTTTTATCACATGACATGTGAGATGACAAATCCTGAATCTTATTGTACATCTTTATAAAGAGAGTCAGAGAGACAGTATTTTTTTATTAATGAATTTAAACCTACAACAATTTCAAGTTAACTTACAACAAACAATATCACACCAACAATCAGAGAGATCTATGGCAACAGAAAAAAGTTCAAAATACCTGTCTCCTATCTTTAAGAAATGGATATTGATCCACAAGCTCAGCAGCTGAAATAGTTCCCTCGACTACTGCCTTTCTTCGGGCAGCAAATGTTAGGTTCATCTTCAAATTAATATGAGCCTCATTCTGGTCTGTCTTGATGAACTCTCTTTTGAGCCAGCCACAATGTAGGGATATAGCTGTGTCATCCTCAGACTCAGGTTGAGCAGGCAAAAAGTTTGCCATACTCCATGTCAGGTATACCTTCCCCCCAGAAATGTTTTCAGAATTTGGTGCTGTTTCTTTCTTTCTTTTTCTTGCCTGCACCTCAGGTAGATGTTTGTCCCTGGACTTCCTTTCATTTCCCCATTTATACTTCAATTTTTCTTTCCAATAAACCTTTAAAAAAACATCAAATGGCAATTGTTAGAAGCAGCATTTAATTAACAAAATCAATTGTAATATTTATATTTATTATACCATTATGATTTAATCGATCTTACAAGCGTTAATTAACTTTTTATACTTTGTGTCTAATACTGTATTATGTAATTTCACATGTTTCATCTTGAAAAATAAAATAATTACAAAAAAAAAACAACATCAAATGTTCTGAAATTTTGTTATTTTAATTTGCAATATCCAATATATGAAATTAAATTTTCCACCCTCGTAAGAGTTTCAATAATCCAGGTATACTACCCCCCCCCTCTTTTTTAATGTTTTAGGGAATACTTCCCCATATAAATATTTCACTCGGAAAATATAAATTTGTTTTGTTGTTCTGAGAATACTATATCTTATCTTTCAATCATACATGTCATACCAGACGTTATAGTTAGAAATACATTTTAATAATAGGGACACAATTTGCATACCTCATATTAAAATTTAATCCACTCTCAATAAATACTTACTCTGACTGATTGCAGGGGTACGCCACTTATTTTGATTAGATATGGATACTGCCTCAAAAGACCATCAACTATTTGATCATATAGTTCTTGAGACGGATACCTGTTAGTAGAAAATTTAAGTTGAAATTAAGCTCTTTAACCTGTTATGTACAATTGTATATTTAAAAAAAGACTTGTATATTATCATGATTATCAATGCTTGCAATTACTTTATCAAATGATTAAAAATGATGTCCATAAATTAATTGTATAAATAAATATAATATGAGGCATATTGATACTGTAAAGTAACCTGATTAAATGCAGAAAAAATTAGTAGTTTATGACAATTTTAGAAAATTTAAGAAACATTTAAATCATTTTCTTAGTACCACGACTAAAAGCTTACAATCCATTTTCATACTGCGTTACATCTGTGTAGATGACATCAAGCAGCCTGGTTCTGTCCACTCTTTCAAGGGGTTGTTGGCTATCCAATTTTAGTCTGAGGCCCTGTGGTATTGTTTGAACGGGAAAAAAATAAATCCTTGGCCAGATTTTTCTGAAAAATAATACATAATATGAATATGGTTTTACATGAACACAACATAATCTCCATGTATTTCGAAGGTTTAATGAACATATTAGAGGGATCATGTAGCAAGACTGGTAACGCAGCAAACAGAGCATTTATTTTCTTTAACAGAGGTACAATGAGTTTTTATGTTTTGTGGAGGTGTATGAATAAAAAAGAAAATATTATTATAAATGCTGGGTAATCCGAATCAGACATCTGACATATAATTCATAGCATAGCAAAAGGACGCATACAAAAACTAGATGCAATGGTCCCTTGTCAACTGTTGATATTTTCAGGACCATCTTTCATGTATAATTATCTAAAAAAAAATGACATAAATTTACTAATTGTCACATACCTGTCATTTCTAACAATTATTGGCGATGAGCTAACTGCAGGGCTGGTGGGTCTTGATAGAGGCGTTAATGGACTTGCGGGTCTAGTGATGCCAGCTGATGATGTTGAAGGTGTGCCAGCTGATGATGTTGAATGTGTTAAAACTGATGATGTTGAAGGTGTTAAAGCTGATTATGTTGAAGGTGTGCCAGTGGGTGATATTCTACCATTGTTGCTTTGGGTTTCTTCTGATGTGCTTGTTCGTTTCAACTTAATTACTTTGACTTTTAGGATTCTGTCAATTTCAATTTCTTCTAAGTTTTCCAAATCAATCCATTCTGTAACGTCATTATCGAAGTATTGGAGGTGACAAGCAGATTTTTGGATCTCAAATTTGGCTTCTACTTCATTTGTTATGAAGTCTATGTTAGCATATTGAGGAAAAACAATTTTTTTGGTCTGAGTATCATGACTTAGAATCAAAAATTTTCTTTCCAATGACATTTTTCTGAAATAAAGAAGATCATAATAAATAAACTTAAACAAGGCAAAACGAACTTAAGTTAAAATCAAAATAAATATTTAACTTGTAACTCATTTCAGTAAATATAGTAAAACGTAAGTTTTTAAAAAAAATATTTGATTAAGGCAAACAAAAGTTTGTGTGTGGAAACCTCTTTTTTTTCTATTTGAGTATACACTAGTTAGTAACAAATATGACAGAAAATATTGCATTGTGCAAATTAAATATAAACATGTATACACTTACTGGCAATAAATTAAAAATCCAATTTGAAATTTCAGAACAGGACAATGTATTTCATGACCACTAACAACAGGTCATTTTTTTTATACAATCCAAAAGTGTGTGGTTCAACTAAATCACTTATTTTGATTACTTCAACACATGCAGTGTTCTCAACAACATAAGAATAGAAGTGTCTGTCAAAATGCTTTGTACACAATTTTGTGCAGAGTAGATAAGGAGCTCCATTTATTACTACACAGTATTGAATTTTGGAGAAACAAATCAAGTGTCCACTTTGATTACAACTAACTACAGAATCACCACTACTATATTCTATTCCCATCAAAGTAAGTGTCTTGCAACTGAAAATTTCTGTCGAATCCCCAACTAAATGTTTCAATTCTTCTTGAAACTCATATCGCAAGAGACATATGGGGAGTGGATGGCCATCACTTGTTTCCAATTGTCCGGAATTAAAAAAGTTTTTAGATGTGTTAAATATAGTTTGGTAAAACTGGTGGCGCTCTGCTAGTGATTTACAAATATTTACACGATTTTTTGTTCTATTTACAAGTTCCTTGAAGTAGTTATGCTTGCCTTCAAATCGTAAAGTCTGCATATGAATTAATGGTCCAAACTTTAAAATCTGATTCGGGTAGTGTAGAGTGTAATGCGTCTTTGGTTTGATTGTTTGATCTGGGAAACTTTCACAGTAACAATTATGGAATTCCTCAGTTATGTCTTGTAGTAACAAAACATGCCCTTGATCTAAACAAGGTGCACATGCATAAAATATCAGATCTCTGAGTAAGAGAAAACTGTTCCATTTCATATTATTTCTTGGGATATGATCTCCAACCATTAAAGGTAAAAACCTTGTCAAACACCACATTTGAGCTGCTGTTTGTTTAACATTTAAAGTTCTCAATACTTTAGACAAAGTTATAGGCTTATTGCTTTTATCCATTCTACAGAAATTAAATTTCTGAATTTGATTATTTATTGTTTCCAGGCTAAAGAATCCCTCTGTAACACAGTATTTTATAACATTAGTTAAAACATCGCACACCACACCCTCAAAAAGATCATGTGCCAAGTCTGATGCCATTCCTGATATTATATGATAATATTCAAGCTCATTTAAAACTGAATTAGACTTTACTCCATAAACTGAGGACAAACTTTCATCCTGCTGAACATTTTGAAGCTGAGAATTATGCATTTCAACAGATCGCATTCTGAAACCATTGCATTCCTTAATTTGATACATATCATTTTTTGTAACAAAACAAAATCTGCAATTACGAAGGCAATTAAAACTTTCCTGAAAGCCACCTAAAGCATGGGCAGCAAGGTTATCAGCAACTACTACACTGATTGAGCCATAAAATTTATGTACATCATCTTCTTTAACAATATCAACACCTTCAGTTTCAAGTTTTTTAAGATCTTGAATAAGAGGTTGTAGTATAGATTTAAAACCTTCTGTTTTAATAACTGAAGACATGCACAATGTTACTAACTGAATGCTATAAAGCTGTGATCTATGCTTAGGAGGAATATTGCCTAACATCATATAAAATGCTCCTATTTTAAAATTTTTAACCTTATGTCCTATTGGGTTACTTGCTGTAAAGTCATCATAATACAACATAATTTCTAATGATTTAGAATCAGCACTAAACAATTCATTTTTAGAATAAAATTCTCCATCACAAAAGTCTCGAAGAATGCCGTCTGTGGAACAATGACCATTAATTACAAATGAAAAGACATCATCATGCTTTAGCAATTGCTGAATTGTTTCTAATATTGGAATATACTGATATTTGCCTTGTTTTGAACTAGTCCTGTCGCTTGCAAGGTTATACTCAACTGGTTTTACAAAGCCAAATTCTCAATAACAAACTTATTTAAATTGTATTCAGAATTCAATGAATTACATGCCGATTCAACAGTGCTCTGACAGTTCAGACTTTCTCTTATATCATTTTTAAACTCTTCATTTTCAGATGTTGCATTAACTATTTGAATGATATCTTTTGATACTTCTGCATGGTGATATCCTATCATTTCACTGATTTCTTTTACAACTGTAACAATTGCATTTGAAGGTAGTTTTGATTTTTCCCTTAACTGAAGAAGAAATAAAGCAAATCGTCTTTTAAAATCAATTGCAATTGCATTGTTTTCTACTTCAATGTCCCCCGTGTCAGTCACATCATTAACTACAGGTGTATTTTCTTCATGCTGTCCATAATCTGCAAGCGAGTCAAGAGCCCGGTGGTCCCATATATTATTTTTCCACTTTGAAAAATGTTTATGGTGAAATTCAGGGTGTTTTCGTTTCACATGTTTAATATATGAACCCGTCTGTTTGTATGTCCGACAACATCCATCTTCTCCACATGTGATTTGAAAATCATTATTCTGTTCATGCACAAAGCGATAATGTAGAACAAGTTTTGATAAGTATCTTGATGAGAAATTACAATATAAACATAAATGCATTCTGACTCAATTCCCTATATTTATGCTACAACAATCCTTGTTATTTTAATAAGTGTACAATTGTAAAGTTTATATTCTATGCTCTAGAATGAATGTTTAAGTTTATGCATTCTGTATGAAAGAAGCTGATATTCTTTCCATTTCACATACAAAGGATCTCTCATGAACGGTTCGTCTTCTGGGTTCGAAACACTTTTCTGAATTTTATTGTTTTTCTTATCAGTGTGATTTTTTACTTCAGCTAATTCAGTGGAGCTTAAAGAAAAAGGAGATCTGCTTCTGTCGTCAGATTGCAATGAAGAATCCTCAGCTGTTTCTGACTGATTCTGAATTCGAACAAAAGTTATTTTGATCATCAGTACAAGTATTTATTTGCTGGTTTTTAACTTGATCAGTGCATGGTACTATCAGTTTCAATTTGATCTGCAGACAGCAAAGAGTTAGACTGGGCTTTTCTTAAAGTTTTCCTTTTTTGAATTTTTCTCAACTTTCTTTTCTTGCGATATGCATCTAAACTGACCTTACTATGACGTCCCATTCCCTGTGTAAAGAGATACGAAAGAATATTTTAGGCCTTATGGTCTATTAAAAATTAATGTTATACATTGTATATATATCTAAAATTGTTAACCCATTTATAAATATTTAATGTGAATTTCAACTCCAAATTTTTTAACCATTTCAGAAAAAACAGATCTGTTTTATCAACACATGTGCATACATGTATCTTTTCATTGGTAGAACACCCCCCCCCCCCAAAAAAAAAAAATCATTTTAAAATACTGGGATCTTAGATAAGGATAATACTCTTTCGGGATCCTTTTATCAGTTTATGGTAAGGGTGCCCGACTTCATTAGTTAACTATTTCCTTTGGTCAATGAACTTTACAGTACCATGGACAAGTCACATTATTGACCAATTTTGCAAGGCTTGAAATTGAAAATCACAAATACTTGGGTGATGACCTTTCTTTGGTTGAATTTTAGTTCTTTGTGTATATGCACACACTTATTGTGAACAATAAAAAAAATTACATATACTGACTACCTAACCTACCAACAATAACATGTCATTGACAAATGCTTTCCCGTTCATAGACTTCATATTTTTTTTTCGTCAAAATTAATAAAGGTTTAACTATCTTATTTTAAAGCGGAAGTTACTATTTTTGTTTACGATTTGTTTATGTGTATCGTCCTCCTGTGGAGTGAGGAGCACTTAAAT
The DNA here is from genome assembly GCA_028015205.1 of Mytilisepta virgata. NCBI lineage: Eukaryota > Metazoa > Mollusca > Bivalvia > Mytilida > Mytilidae > Mytilisepta > Mytilisepta virgata. Next base: position 34,129,553 of record CM051512.1, read on the forward strand.
ATATGGCGATTTATATCCAATTTACGTAACAACTTACCATGACTACAATAAATAATTTATTAATACACAAGAGGTAGATTTAGGGGCAGCAGTGGCGGATCTAGGGGCGGTATTGGGGTTCAAAGCCCCTTTTTATACGATCAATGCATTTGAATGGGTAAACATGTAGTTATACCCCCCTTTTTATCCTCTTTTAAATTAGATGAATCCGCTCCTGTGCAGTAACATCATTTTATTTAAAGTCAGAGCAAAGATTTAGAGCAGTACGATGATCACATTGTATAACTTTAATACAGATTAAAGGGCTGCAGAATTTTCAAGGCCATACCTTCAAAGTTCGAAATTCGTTATGATAAATAGAATCATTTGTAAATACAAATGCATTTTAAATATTTTGAGTCATATTTATGTGTTGCTTTATATTCACAATGCTCAAATATTAATATATCATGCTTAAGCTTACCAAAATCTTGAAAACGTGGCACCGCTTCTGTCTTCTTTGTCTTTGTTTTCTGTGGCGCGAAAATGACCGCGGCAGGAAATAGTGGAAATCTGATACCGAGCATCATTTAATCTTATCATCTACTTATTTATAGACGACTGATTACTGTTGCAAATAGTAGGCAAATCAATTACTAACTTAGATAATCAAGTACGAACAAAACTAGTAATGTATACTAATTATTTTTGTCAGTGTACAGAGATATGATAATTCCGATTTTGTAGATAAATGTTATATTACATAAATATATTATAAATAAACAACACATGTTTAATACATGTAATTGCATTGATGGGAATTGTTTCCTATTCATATAGTCCTGGTCTTCATTAAGGCAATGTGACAATCGAATATGTGTCCCATCTAAAGCAGCAATAATGTCCGGCAGTCCATGAACAAGTTGGTTTTCTCGGGAAATAGCCCCCTGTTCTTCAAAACTGGGCCACTTGAGAAGCTGAAAAGGGAATAAATTTATTCAATTTATACGAAGCATGGACATGTAGCACTTTCAGTTCTATTTTAACATGATCATTATGAAATAAAAGAAGAATATGTCTGTAATGCCCCCGCTGGTCTTACTCGAAAGCCATACGTACATGACTGAAATTCTAACTTGACCTGTATGTTATGGTTAAAACACTACTTGTATAAATTTGCCGAAAACATTAGATCAATGCAAAATTAAGTTATGCACCAGATACAAAAATCCGAACGGACGAACGTGAATAATATGTAATTGCCCCAATGCTTATGGTGGGGGTATAAATTTATATGCAGTATATAAATAATGCTCCTTAAAAAATATCTTGTAGAGCGTGTTTAGTTTATAAATACATGCTATACACGACGTTCGGGTTCCTTCAAACCATTATTCTATTTGGTAAGGCAATTGTAAAACCTCAACACTTTAATCAGCAATGGAATTCACGCTTTCTTAATTTAGAAGTAAAGCATTATCATTTTAACATACATTTATAAAGCTGGAATTAACTGCTTCAGTAACTCTTGCTAACGTTCTGTGTACGGTTGAAGTTCCTAGTCCGAAATACTGCCCTATTTCGCGCATCGTTTCCTGATTAGCCATGTAACACAAGAAAACTAACAACTGTTTTTCTGGTGGTACTTGGTCATGACCTCCCGCGTGTAAAAATGTAAGTTTGTCAACGATTTTGTCTAGCAATGTCTGACATATATCTTCACTGACTCTGAAATGAGTTCGGTAATCTTCTGATATGAAACGGGGTATCACATTTTCCACATATCCCGTTATGCGTGGCAAACCATCTCTCTTCGTGCCTTTACTCATATGTATTACTGCTATGCCGAAATTTTGTTTGATCAACAACTGCATTAAATCGGTATCTTCCATAAAGAAATCTAAAGCGAAGAAAGTGCCATAGCTGACTAAAGCCATTACATTAAATATATCCTATCCGTGAATCCGTAATTTTTCGTAATTGTCCGTAAATCCGTGTTTCCGTAATTGATCCGTGTTTTGTTAACCTCCTTAACTAACTCCACATTAACTTCCCAGTCGAGTAACACGTATCATTCGAACCTTACCAACTCTTTACTGCGCATGTAATTTTCGATCTATTTACAGATTTTGACATCACTCGAGTTAACTCGAGAGTTACAAGTGAAAACGGCTCATATGTCCGCAGGTGGGTGGGATTTGTGTGATATATTTGCGAAAGAGGGAGATCAAGATGACAAGTTAAATACATCAGTTCGGTAAATATATTAACGTGGACGAATTCGTTAACGCCTTTAGTGTTCATGTTAATGATTGTGTTATAATTGTATTATAGGAATGCAGCAGTTGTTCAAGTTGAGGCTTCGACCACAGAAACAAATTTGTCTGATAATAATAAAATGTTTGAACTCAGTCTGAAATGCACTACTGCTCATCCATGGGTTTATTATAACCATAGCCAAAGGGTTTTTTTTTATGTAAAGTTTGTGAAGTTTTTGTTTCATGTTGTCAGTCTGAAAATGAAGTAACTTTTGTTAAGGTAAGGTTTGCGCTCTCCTTGGATTTTTATCATTAAGATATTGTAGTAAATGGACATATTTATTTGTTCATTGGGGTATCTCTCTTATTTAGTGGCATTTTTAAGAAAATCGCCCGTCCAGTTTTTTTGTAACAACAGCTCAAAATTTGGATTTTTGGTAGTTTTGTCACAATGTATTTATTTTACTATTTTCAAGAAATAATTTATGCAAGTATTAAAACTATTAAAGTTTTTAATGTAAATTGTAAAAATGATTATGTTCTAGATATTATTTATCAAATCTGTATGAAAATGTAAGAAAAAATCACGAAAACACAACATTTTACATTTCCTTGCAAAAAATAGAGACGTTGCCATTGCAACAAAAAGGTGAAAATGTCCTGTTTCCAGGTCCCACATTTCATGAAAAATTGAGAACTCATAGATTTAAATATTTCCATTATAATAAAGTAATAAAATTCATATGTCCCCGATCTCGTTTCCATGGAAACGGATGCTATATTAACTCATCTTAAACACATAAAAAAAGTATTTTCCCCGTTTTGTAAGAAAATAAATCACTGAAAGCCGTTTTCAGGGCATAATTTATTTCCCCCGCCGGAACGCAATGCGGGGACATAGAAATGCCGGGCGTCCGTCCGTCTGTCCGTTCGTCCTCATTTTAAGCGCTCTAATGTCTATATTAATTTGCGAATTTTGATGAAATTCATATGGAAATCTTGTTTTGATAGTATCTAGATCAAGTTTAAATTTGAGTATAGTAAAACAAAGTACTAAGCAAATATTGTGTTGGATCTGTTTAACATGCATCGTGGTGCAATTTATACTCAACTATAAAACATGCCTCATGCATGGCATGTGTGTTTTTTTTTTTTTTTTTTTCTTTTTATGTATGAAAAATACTGCATAGTTTTCCCTTTTTATATTCTAAATAGGAAAAAACATCAAATTATAAATGTAATAGGCTCTGACCTGCGAGAAGGAACCCTTCCCTCAGCTAACCAAATCATTACTCTACAGTACAAGAGTGGGCGCTAAAATTAAAGTAGATGAAGACCAGGTAATCAATGGACATTTTTATTTAACTAATGAAGTCAAAATACACGTAGCTATTCAAAATCTCTTCTTGAACTGTTAAAGGTTAGATTTTCAATTCGTGGAAATATCAGGATTTATGACCTCCATGAGTTCGTTGTTTGAATCTCGTAGCAAGTAGCGACTCTATTACATGTACATGTAATATTGATTTATTCACTGTATCCTCATAATTTCTGGCCATGTTAAAGACGATCAGTTACTGAAATATAATAATTCAAAGCGTCGGTAATGATAAAGTCGTCCATAAACATGAGATTTGTCGTTTTAAAAAATTTTCTCCCAAATCAACGTTGATCAATATTCAACACATAGTCATTCATACACGCTTCGTCAGTTGTGTAGACTTTCACCTGTTTTTGGCAAAAAAAAACTTTTCTTAAATTGACATTGATCTAGTTCCCGAATGCATTCCTTGCAATAGAGCAACGTTTTGAATTTTAATCTTTAAACATGTGATTCGATTCACTGCTACGATGTGTTGACATTTTGTCAGACGATAATTGTACGCAGCGCGCTTTTTCGACGTTGTTAAAATTCACCGGAATAAACGCTCAAGTGATCAGAACTTTTCAATTCGAGTTATCTCCCTGTGACCGCAAACCTTACCTTAATTTACCTGTAAAGTGGAGATCTCGAGGAGGCCACCCCGAAAGAAATCTGGGAAAACATTAAAATTCAAACCGACATATCACAGCATTGTGAACAATTGGGGAAACATTGTTCATCTAAAACTTCAGTCATGAGAAGATGGGTACTAAGACTGGGCGCACAACTGTTGATGTTCAAAATAAATCCGAAAGTTCTAACTACATTGTTTATTTTAAGGCGATGGCATGGCAATCATATATAACACAATACAATTTTACATTGCTGGTGGTACTACAATGGCTCGATGTTACATGAGCTGAGCCTGATGTTTTGCTAAGTATTCACATGCACTCCCAAACATTGGTATATCTTAATAAACTCCTCCCCAAAAATAACAATTAAAAACATTAAATTCTAGTACTGACCAATGAAAGAGTTTCTTACAACCAAACCAAAGTGGGTCCTTATTCACTTGGGTGCCACAGTAGTCAGGTCAATGTCATTGAAAAAAGTAGTTCATTTAGATACTGTTTTTGTTGCATTTTTATATTCTTGAATATCTGAATTGTTTTATTTTCACTCATTTTAGATAAATAGATGATCTTTTTTTTTCATTTTTTACTTTTAAAGTCAGCCCTAATTGCAAAATGTTGTACAAACAAGGACACACAAGATTGGTGATAACTTTACCTTGAATGTATGTAAAGGGTTTATTTTTGTCAATTAAGAAAAAGATTTGATTTCACTTGCAATATTTTTTTTTTCAGATTCTTCATTTGAGTCTTTGTTTAGACGACATGAAGATATTTTTGAATATATGTTGTATGAACAGAGACATGACTAAGAGTGAATTACTTCGCTATGACACATTACATCATGAAGTTTTTGCTTGAAGTAGACACATTAAAATCATATTAAAGTCCTTAAACCTTTTAAAGTCGGTTTATCTGGACATCAGCAGCAATATTGGAAAAACATTTACCTTCAAAAATGTTGTATTAACAAAAGACAACCTGTGATGAATGTTGTATGAACAAAACACAACCTGCGATGAATGTTGTATGAACAAAAGACAACCTGTGATGAATGTTGTATGAACAAAAGACAACCTCTAATTAATGTTGTAACACCAGACAACCCATAGATTGTTGTATGAAAAAGAGACAGCTAAATAATATATTCTCTTTTGCATGCATCTACCAAAGGTTAATTTTTAATACAGATGCATTATTATGGGGAATCTTATTTAAACCATTTGCATAATTCCAAAAGAGACTTTTTGAGGTTCCTTTTCAGAGTTGTTGTATCATTGACATTAACCCCATATCTCATTTTATTTCTTTCGGAAACAAGAATAAAATACCTAAGGAGTAATCCAAAAGCTGTAAAACCATAGAACAGACAAACCCAGGAACATTAACGAACAAATACAAACACAACAAAGAAACACTGAAAACTAAAAACATTGAACAACATGAACTATCATTAACCAGGGTGAACTCAGGTGCTCTAGAAGGGTAAGCAGTTGCTGCTCCCTATACAGCACCTGTCCTGCTGTTCAACAAAGTAAATCCAATAAAGGTCACAAATCGTTATAGGGACATGAGATGTTAACGACAAGGGAAACAAGTCTGACACCATTTCACATTTATAATAATTTTTTAAGGTTCCAACAATAAATTTTATTTCAAACAAACAAGTTTCTAGTTTCTCGTCTCCAAGTTCCAACCATCATCTTCTATTCATCCATCTCTGAAAAAAAAACAATTAGTCTACCCTCAATCAGAACCAAAATTCATGCATAAGTTATAAAGTTACAAGAAGGCCATTTTCTTTCTTAGTTGGTTTACGGATGCGCCGACGCGAATTTTCCCATTTTTGAAATAAAAATAAAATAGTACTCAAGATTTATTTTATTTCTGCCGATCATAATTTTAGGAGCAAAGCTAAAAAAAATACTTTTAATCTTATACTTCCTGTTTTCTCAGACTCCGATTTTAATTTCATTTTTAAAGTACTGGTTCCTTGTTCCGACTTGCTTCCAATTTTAAAAATGGAGGTCAACAGAGGGCTGATTTTCTTCAAAGTGATTGTGAGAAATCCCTCGAAAGGCGAGGTCCTGAGCTTAGCAATAATATTTTTACAGCCACAGTTATGATATTTTGGAAGCTAATGAGCATCTCCCTTGTGCATAGATCCTTAGATGATTTTTGGCTCTGGGCTTTTCGGTCATATTGGTATCTGAATTTGCTTTTTGTTTTGGATTTCAATATTTTCGTCCTTGAGCACTGCTGATGATACATATTAAGTTGTAGAAATGTGCCGGTACACTGCATCAAAATTGGTATCAGCCAATGTCTATCTATTCTAGCAACAACAACAAATGGAAATACTGATCAAGAATTGAAGTGACAAAAAGCTAGACCTCATTTTTATTTTTTATGACCTCCTACCCAATATTTTTGAGGGATTTTCCAGTAAACCAACTAATAAAAAAAAAAGGCCCAATGAAGACATGTACAAACTCTCAGGTTTGTATGATCTCAAATTCATATGAAAAAGTAAGGATATACGGTAAGTCAATGAGACAACCCCAACAGATTGCATATAAAAAACAATGAGTACGATAAATCCAGGTACCAAATTTCTTGTTTCGATGCGCATTTCTGGGTTAACCTTCTTTAGGAACGCTCGTTACCAATACTGGAAGCCAAAAAATACTAAAAACATTGTGAGCAATAAAACTAAACAGGAAAGCCAAAATGCAGAAAAGGTTTTATTTATTGAATGAATTAGAAATTTGTTCAGGACAAACAGGCTTTAACCAAAATAGCCCCACCCAAATCTAAGAGACCTGTATGATAACCAAAACATAAGACTCACCATCAAATATGTATACAATAGTTCTTCTGCCTTCTTGAATAAGAACTGGTGGCTTAATCCTTTTATGTATATCTTCTGGTATAATACTGTGCAACACAGCTTCTGGTACCCACCCTTTACTGCTTTTGTGCTGCTTAAAATAGCGTATGAAAGGCCAATGGTCAACCTGTAAATATAGAAATAAAGCTCATTTATGATAGAGAATATAATATGATCAAATATAATATAATTAATCAAAACTGAGAGATATAGGTCAAGATTGAAAAATACTTATAATTAACTTGTAACTGATAAATGTTACATAGAAAACTATGAACAGATGAACAATAAAAACCCACTTCAAAGTGAGGGCAAGTTTTTGAGTGACAAGGCGCTTTCCAAGGGCAATCATTACCCGTGTCTTATTATTTTTTTAAAAAGCCATCAAGATGTTCAAGGAAACTATCGGATGACTGTTCACTGTGATAATAAAACAATGAATTAATGAATTAACAAACAAAAACAACAAAAGTCAACTCATTCTCACCACAGCTGGTAATGTACATTTTCCATAAAAAACTGACACATATTCTCCTGCACTGAAACTGAAAGCACATAGGGGTATAATAAAATTTATTGAATGGGCAATTTTACAGACATGAAAATTAAAAAATTAGGCTCCCGGGAGCCTGTAGTCGCTCATCAGAAATCTTACTGCACCATTTGCTAGAACGCAATACTGACCAAATAATCTGATCAACTTCAAATGGGACCTGTAACAACTGAAGGATTATTTTTACAGAATTTGTTCACTTCGCTCAGTGGTTTCCCCATATAAACCTATGTTAAACTAAGCGACTGCCATCTTGGATTCCCAATCAGCACCAAAAATACAATTTGAGTAAAGAACCATCTATTGTACATCCTTGCCAAGTTTCAGTCCAATCAGCTTAGTGGTTTTGGAGGAGAAGATTTTTACACATTTTTCCCATTGAATCTTTAATAATTTAGATTTTAAATTTCCAATCAACACCAGATTAACAAATTAAGTAAAGGACCAACCAGTGATCATATCTGCAGAGTTTCAATCAAATCAGTAGAGTTGTTTCTGACAAGGAGATTTTTGAAAATCAGCCATTCAGAAACGTTTTTGGCATTTGGCAGCCATATTGGATTTTCCGTCGGCACTAAATTATCAAATCTGAATGAGGACCACCCAAGTACAATTCCTGCCAAGTTTGGTTTTAATTGACTCAGTGGTTCTGGAGAAGATTAAATTAAAATGTAAAAAGTTTACAGATGGATGGACGCCAGAGGCCAAGTGATGGCAAAAGCTCACTTGAGCCGTCGGCTCTAGTGAGCTAAAAAAAAAACATTTTCATTTTAGGCCTGTTTCATGTTAATAGGTTAATTAGAGTTTTATGCCACTTCTATATGTGTTGTTGTTGTCTGTCTGGTGGAATTTGACTTTGGATCATAATGTTAACTTTTCATTAGGGCTATTCCAGAAAAAAGTGCCGCCAGGGGGCAGAACGCCATTAGTTAATTATTCTGTTGGTGGGGGGGGGGGGGGGGGGGGGGTACAATTTCAAAATTTTCTATGTTACACAAATATTGTATCTAATTAATTTTAATGTGTTGGTGGTACCCCTAAATTTCATGGGCGTACTGCCCCCAGGAGACACTTTTTTTCTTGGAATAGCCCTTACATCGTTTGTAGAACAAAAACTTGATTAAAAATACCTTTGTTTTTCTTCATGATTTATATCAATCAGGGCCTTGTCATCTTTGCCATTGTCAAACTGTGTTTTGTCGTCACCATCAGCCATGTCCGACTGTGTTTTGTTATCTTCAGTGTTGTCAGGCTCTGTTTTGTCACGAACTTTGGCCATGTCTGATTGTGTTTTGTTGTCAACTTCAGTGTTGTCAGGCTCTATGTTGTCATGAACTTCGGCCATGTCTAATTGTGTTTTGCTGCTAACTTCAGTGTTGTCAGATGGTCTTTGGTTGTTATCTATTTGAGTGGACTGAGTACTGGAAAAGAAAGTATACGATCATAAATATCTAGATATTGTTTTTCTGTGTAATTTTTTTTATCTTGTGTTTTGTCTCTTTTTTTCAATGTTTCTTTGGACTGGTCTAGTCCCTTGAAACTTTGTTTTTGATTAGCTCTTTTAAGTGCCGATTGGATTTTTATTTAATAAAGTATCAAGACCACATGTTGATTATTTGATTGTGCATATTGGGTTTCTCACAGGTACCGCATCCGGTGCAGGAAATACTTACCATTACACAGGACCTGATTTCATCCAAATTTTATAGGGGTCCGAGTTACTCGGTCTTTAAGTTTTCAGTGTTTTTTTATGTTCATTATTGCTTCTTCTTGTAATGTTTTTGTGTTTGCCATGGCATTGTCTGTTTTTTTTTTGGCATCTTGATTACTGCTTAGGATCTCTTCAGCTTCTCTTGAATTTGTCTTTGTTGTTAATTTCTTGTCTGTATTGTACTCTTTTCTGCCTTTGTATTTGACTTTGGCTCAGTAGTAAAAATGAATAGCTAATTAAAATTATGGGTAAACTTACAACATAGTTTCTGGTTTTCCATATAGTCCTAGGTTATCAGCTCTTACAACTTTGTCCAAATCAATGTACATATCATCACATCGAAGAAAATCTTTAGACTTCATTAAATCATCAAGACTGAAACTGAAGTCATCCTGTTCATCTATCTGATAGCGTAATGTATGGATTATCAACTGATCTTGGTCATCTTCTATTTGACGGATAACCCCACTCAAATCGATAATGTCATGAACGTAGTCTGGATCCACAGTCTCTTCATCGTCAAATATCTTTATGATCGTTGTTTCTATGGGAGCATGTAATAGCGGAACAAAATGATTGGGAATCCAGTTTTTATCAACCATGTCTAATCTTGTGGTTGTCCACATTAGAAATAATTGGCTGTTGATGTCTTTATTTTCCTGTGGTAATGGTTGATTAAATCTATGTACATCTTTCCGCACCATTTTTTAGCCTTTCTCTGGGTATACTGATGCTATTGGTGCATTCATGACTGTTGCCAGTGCACAGATTTGCCACATTCCCATGTAGGTGCCGGACTTTAAAATCTCCATTACCTCTCGTCTATATATCTTTTTTGAAATTTCTGCATCGATTTTAGTCCCTGGATTGTAATAATCTGAATACATGGTTAAACTATTTACTAGCCTCTCTCGTGAACGACCTGTGGCCAAATGCTCAAGTTTTAGGTATTTTTCCTCATTTATTACCATTTCAACCGCAATTCTTTTCCGCATTTCTTGGTGTCTTGCTTCTGAACCAAATGCCAGAACACTTGCTGTGCGTGGTAGGCAATTACCATCAGCCATTACTTGAACAGGATATACATCTTCAGTTGTCATGTCTTTAATATCTGGCATTATTTTCATTGACAGATCATCAATATTTCTTCCTGAGATACATACATTGGTAGCTAGTTCTTCCTTTCTTAGAACTGGATTTAAAGATGAATTCTTTATCCTGTCCTGGAGATCCTCATATGTTTTTGATCGGACTAACCGTATTGCTTCCCACGACAATGGACCATTCTCTTGTTGATGAGTTGTATCTTGTGTATCTTTATCATCATCTTCAGAATCAGTTTGTTTTGAGGTCTGTGGATCATTAATCTTCACAGATTCATTCTTTTGTTGATGTGTTGTATCTTGTGTCTTCTGATTACTTTTTGCGTCAGTCTGTTTTGTGGTCTTTGGATCAATTTTCCCAACTTTCTTCTTTGGAATCTTACCAGAATTATTTTTACCAGTAATCAATGTTTTGACTTCCCAATTGTCCACAAATTTGAATTGACTTTTGTCTTCGCTTGCGCTTTGTTTAGGTGTTCTCGTCGAGGTCCGCGTTATAATATATTTATAGATTCTTGACAACATTACGAAGATGATTAAGGAACGAGACATTTTTTTTAATGCGATCATTTGTGCGCCCAAAAAGAAAAAAGAAGCAGGTGAAAACAGAATCACATATTACGCAATTTACGCATGAATATCGATAGTTGTTGTGACTGACAATTCTTTAATAATGATCATAATAATTTTCGGATCCATTCAACGCTGATATGGTTGTCAAGTATATATAATTATTGATGCGGAGCTCAACGAAAACACACAATATGTCAGTGTAACAACAGGTCGATGTAAATGTATTGTTTATCCTGTTTCCAGTTTCTGTTATAGTTTTAGTCTAACCTACTCCGAAAAATTTGATTATAAAAAAAAAATCAAGGAAATTTCATATAGGTTGGCCTGCAATTTTTGTTTTTGTGCATGTTATTTTTTTTCAATTAGTTATTAATAAAGAATGATTCTACAGAAATTGGAATTATGGATGTATCCCTACCATATGGAGAGCTGCAGCCAATTTTCTGTCAATATGTTAATGTATGCAATATCACAATTTACTAATAAGATTAACCTTACTAAAATTGTTAATACCAATGAATACAGCAATCAAAAAAGAGTCAATGATGCGTTCTGTGTGGAAATAACGCGGCACTTGATTTATTCTGCGTATTTTTTTTTAATTTTGCGTTAACACGACCGCTGAGAAGATGTTACCGGAAACACAGAATATTTGTTTTAGGCCTAATTCAATTAGGCTTTTAGATTCAATATAATTCGGGACTTCTTTTGGTCATACCTTACGTTATAGGTAAACCGGTTCCCGGTCAGATCATGACCTTTTGTGAAGTGAAAATATGTCCATATGAAAACATTACCAGACCGAGAGAGACTTTATCAGATTTGACCGATGGTCCGACGAATTTTGCCTAGACAGCCCACGGGTTTCAGAGGAGAAGATCAAAACGTAAAAGTTTACAGACGACGGACGACAGACGCCAAGTGATGACAAAAGCTCACACTGCCTTTCGTTTTTGTTTGATTGGAAGCAACTTTTAAAAAAAAAACTTCCCAAAAATTTGAGATACAAACGTTGATAAAAAAAAAAAAAAAAAACAGGATCTGATATTCTTTGCTTGCTCACTCAAGAAATTTGGATAAAATCCATGTCTGGTAAAAAAAAACTAGATATGGACAATGCCCCCCCTTTTCTGCTCTGCCATATGCATGAGTATAGTTCCACATATTTTAGATTTGACAAACAGTGATGTTGGCATACAACTTGAAATTGTTACGCTGTCTGTAAGACACAAATGATGCCCCCGCCTGACCATAGGAAATTATAAATTTAACACTATGTATGATGATCTATGTTTTATTCTTATGCTAAAGGCTACACTTGCAGGACTGAATGTCTAGCCAAAAGGTTTCAGCTTTCAAGAATACTGTCGGCTACAAGTTTTTCTTAAATATACTCACTGAATTACTGACGAACAATAGCAAGAATTTTATGGTCTGAGAAATAAGTAGGAAATACATCAACTTTATAATGATATCTGTTGTCAGGAACAAACACTAGGTCTAAGGTTGAACCTCCATTATGTGTATGAACATCCTACATTAAAGCTGTAGCTCCAAAACTGTAGGAGGAGATAGCCGGATCTCTTTATGCAGCTAGTACCAAAAAAATGACTAAGTCCAACTACCTGTCATTTTCAGAATATTTGAAAAAAAAAATCAAAATCCTGTGGCCATGCACACCTCCATTATGTGTATGAACGTCCTACAAAATATTAAAGCTGTACCTCCAAAACTGTAGGAGGAGATAGCCGGACAAACAATGTATCCTAATCCGGACGGACGGACGAACAGGTGTAAATTAATATGCTCCTTGACATTTTGTCGCGGGGGCATAAAAACCATTTGGAGCTTGTTGGGATACCATAATGGTATAAAAATCAGATTGGGGAAAGGGGGGGGGGGGGGGGGGGTGTCTGAACTTTGGAAATATTCCTGAAATATTCCACACATTCTACTTTAAAACTTTTTGGGACTTTAAAACAATATTTCAATAATTCATCATTTCTTTTTATGTCCAGGAAAGTTTATTCAATTTCATACAACTTGCGTTAGTTCAACGTCTTTTGTTCGTACGATATAGAAAAAGTTGGTTCGTTTGTTACAAACAACATTTTAAACCAGTCTCATGTTAATACAACATGAAAAATTACCGTCTCTTCGTTACGTACGAACGGAATATAAATGTCCTAATTGCTCAATTTCCTTCTCATATTAGCGTAACATTCATTTCAGTGGGCTCATTTTTCGTTGTAGCGATCGCATGTTTTATGTGCTACACAATGATTTTGGTCCTTATTATATGTTCTGGGGCGTTGGACCACAATATTTCTTTTTTCGTAACACCAATGTTGTTCGTAACTTACCCATGAAACGTGGATAGTTGAGGAAACTTCAGTCGAGTTGAAAAACTAGCGTCTGCAAACGGGCGGAAATGATGTCAATTAAACCGTATTGTACATGCGCAAAAGTTGATAGTATGCAAACCGAATTCGGTACGCGCTAGGTTGCTGTTGCGGTTCCAGATGTTGTACGTAACAAGTGGACGGCTTGGGAGTAAGTCGAGAAAAAATTAAAATTGTAGTAACCAGTCTATAATTTCCTCTAAATAAAAGAATTATTTGTAAACCTCAGAATATATGACACTCATAAACACAACATTATGGGTATTAATGATGATTATTTCTATTTATATCTTCCTTTTGTCAGATATCATTTGGACATTAAATGTTACGTACAACATTCGTTTGCAAATGATTAAATTTTGTCAATAAAACCGATCTATAGCTCATTAAATTGACTGAAAAACTACTATTTGATCTTATTTCAACATTGTACAGTTAAAAGAATGAAGTTATCTTCATTGGTTCTTTTTTTATCACCCCAGAAGAATGCACTAATTGCTTTGTCCCATTTCTATCTTTAAACAATACAGATTTATATTACATTTTACCACATTTTGGCCATAATGTTTGTCATTTGGACACATAATTATTTTTTTTATTTCCACAACCTTAAACATCAATAAAGCACACTTTTTTTTAAAGATCCTATTGATAAGCTTTGTTTTACATTGTTTTATTTATCCAGTAGTGCAAAAGGGCACCCAAGTGAATAAAGACCCAAGTATGTTTGTATAAATAATAAGGTGTCACTATTTATTTTATCTTTGTCTCTATGTCAAATATCTGCATTCTGCAGATCCAGTTATCAAAATAAGAGTATGTCTCCCACTGTGATTTATGTTCTCTGATGTTTCAGGATCAACAGATGGTCGTGAGAAAGTTAAAGATTAAGTGTATGTAATCATGAAATGACTTATCTAATAAATAGAAATTACCATTCACTGACCTATTATAATACCAAAACATAACAGCATTGGAAAAACGAACAGCCTATACAAGTACTTTAAAAAAAAAAAGAAATGTATTAAAACAAATAAAAGCTGGTGCATCCAAAGTGCAAGATCTGAAAATCATGGCTAATAGAAAATATATTAAAAATCTTTTAAAAACTTTGTATTTCATGACAAGACAAAAATGGGCTCATACAAATAATTTAGAAGAATTAGTAAAATTTTTAGCAAATGATTTGGAATTTAGTTGTTTTAAAGAGTACATGGAGAACTCAGTTTCATCAGATGGTGCAACCTACTTATGTGCTGGGAGTGTTGATCAGCTCTTAACTTGTATAAGTAACAAAATTGAAAGGAATATTTTAAACACACTAAATAATGAAGTTTGTTATGCCATAATGGCCGATGAAACATACGATGAAGGTAATCTGGAACAGTTTGCAGTATACAGTAAGTTTGCACAAGACGGTACTACAGAACATTATTTGAGCATTATACATGTTGAAAATTTAACTGCAGAAGCCTTAATGACAACTTTAAGTGATTTTTTTTATGGCAAAGGGTATTAAGCATAAAAAAGCCATGTTCGTTGCTTTTGATGGATGTAATACCATGTCTGAATGTGTAAAAGGAGTTCAGCGGTTGTTCAGACACCAGTCTGTTTTCTCAATGTATGTTAATTGTAGGAACCATAAATTGACCTTGTGCTTTAAAACATTTGATTAAGAAATACAAAGAATTACAGGAAACAGATTCATGTCTGCTTTCATTTTCTAATTTATTTGAATACGGTGCACAAAAGTCAAATATTATTAAAAAATGTTCAACAGTTAAAAGTCAGACCGTACTGATGCCTGTAAAACCGTCGGTGATTAGATGGATGTCTCATAAAGACTATTCTATTCGCATGTTTGACCGATACGAATCGTTTATAGATGCACTAGATCAAATCTATGCAAAGACAAGAGATCCACAGGTATTTGGTGTTCGTGCAGTTCTTTTAAAACAAACAGTGATTACCATAATTGTTATACTTTGTGACATTTTCACTGAAACCATCAAACTCGGCCTCTTGCTACAGAGTGATAATGTAAACTTCACAAAATTACCTGTTTATGTTCAAAGCCTCATTTCTTCACTGAATGGCATAGTAGAAGCCTTGAACACTAATAAGGGCCAGAAACTTGAGTACTTCAGCAAAATTGACTCTTTTGGATATAATTACTGAACGTGCTCCTTTGGCACGCCCGTTTAAGGGGTGTCACTGATAGGGACAATTTTAATAAAGACAATTCATAAAAGAAGTCATTCAACCATTCATACATGATTTGATTAATGTAATACAAGATGCAATGCATGTCCATCCTGTACTTCAGGCGTTTGGGGTCCTTAATCCCCGTAATCTTCCAGAAGAAATTGAGAACTTCATGAGTATGGATATTCAGATATTGATAGATTAGCAGAACATTATTGTTCTGCATTAGAAGATGTACTATATGGCCATAAGGAAACGAGTATCCCTGTTATTGATGGTCAGAAAGTAAAGTTTGAATTTCATAGCTTCAAACATCAGTTGTTTGCTTTGAAAAGGAACAATGCAAGTAATAACACTACCAGGTCAATTTTGTATCTTCAATTTGAAGGAGAGCCAGGGCTAAAGGCTATATATCCCAACTTGTACTATTGTATTTACTAAGCCAAGTGATACCTGTTAGCACTGTTTAAAAATAAAAGACGGTATAGAAGCAGAATGAGTATTAATTGTTCTTTCTAAAATCAAAATTGTTGTTGTCAATGTTCTAATTTTGAAAAATGACCAAATATAATAAATAAATGTAATGGTGGCTAAACATGTTCCAATTAACCATGTGTACCATTAAGATTTGGCCAATTACTTTCTATATCTATTTGACCATCTAATAAAGGTTCTGCCAAATCTTGAAAAATAACTCCTTCCTTTTTAGCTACCTCAGTCATTTTCTTTACACTAAGATGTTCTTTTTGATCTTTTACCAAGAATGAAGAATATGAATGATTATAAATCTTAAAGTCTGGAACATTAATATTCATCTTTTCTACAGATGTAGAACTACCATTTATTTCTGTTAATTGTTTAGAACGCAGGTATGTTAAGGCTGTGTTTTCAGGGGAAAGTAACTCCTGTCATCCAGAATAGTAGCGTGTGCAACGATACTGACGTCAGTATTCGCGTCGTTGTTATAAACTTGCATAATTACGCCAAGAGTTTGATGGGTTTTTTTGTCGGCGCTGATAGTGTATGATGTATAAGCATACCATCTTTCGTTTTAAGTGTTAAAATGTATCCAATATTATCAGAAAAGGCAACGAAGTGGTAAAATTGGGAGCTGTCCGTCACAATAGATAGGCGAGGCCTATTTTCCTTATTTGTTACTGAAGATTTTGACATCGCACCTGTTGAACGACATGCAGAGATGTAAAGTGAATTGTTACCGGTTTAAAGGGACAATTCTCTCACTCATGCACTTGTTTGTGCTGTCGTGGTATAAAGGCCTCAGGTAAAATATCTTAAGATGCAGTAATAACCCAACAAACAAATGAACTTAGACGAAAAGATGCGAGTCATCACAAATTCGACGGGATACAATTAAAATGGGACAGTAGACAAACGAATGTATACGTGCAAAATGATGCAAAACATCGATTTGAGATTCGCCCCAGAGCCTGTTATATACTTATAAACCCCCCCCCCCCCCCCCCCCCCCCCCCCCCCCCCCCGCTTTGGAATTTTAGCCTCAATATCATCTACTTAATATACTGCAGACTGCAGTAATGTCCTTGGAATCTCTGGATAAATATATTATGGTTCAGAGGAAATTCAACTTGGATATTACAAATATTCAATCCAATACCCCCCCCCCCCCCCCTTTTCCACCCAAAAGAGAGAAAGAACTTCAAACAATATTTTTTTATGGCAAGAAATTAGAAGTTTTGGATGTATTCTCAATTTGTTTTTCTTCTGTAGGAAATTTTTTTCAAATAATAGTTTTGTTTTATCTTCATATATTAAAATCAAAATGTATTTTTTGGGGGGTCCAGGGTCATTAAAAATTTTGGAAGTTCACGTATAAAACATTCTCATTGCATCATAGGTTCCATTATATCGTGATATTCATGTGCTTTTTCACGTTAATTCGATGCCATTTTGACATGGTTAAATACCGCCATATAACGAGCTACCACTATACTTTGGGAGGAGGGGGTAAAATTTATTTTAGAAGTAATGCTTTAAGAATGTATTTATGTGTGAATTGATTGAGTGATTTGACTCTCGGAATGATGCCTAAAAATTAGCTCGAAAAATCTTGATTACAGAAATAAGTTTTATTTATTTTGTAGAGCAAATTACTGGTGCTGTCTGAAAAAAAAATATTATTAGGTGTAAAAAAAGTATTTCCAGTAACATATTCGATCATGTTATATGGTTTTTAAACTTTTTTGTAGCACAATAGTGTTGAGGTTACACAGGTTTTGGGAATTGGGAAAAAGGAATTTTGAGGGTGGGAATTGGGGAAGATTGAGGGGGATGGGCAAAAATTTGAAGGAACTGGGAAAAAATGGAAAATTTATCAGGGAATTGGCAAAATCATACCCAGTAGTAATAAACGTGTAATTGTGTATAGTAAGGTCATTAAATATGACTATTATTATACCCATACACAACTACATACCCGTAAATAAAATATTGATTTTTTACGTGTATAACGCTCCAACAGTCCTTATTTAGACATGTGAAAGTGAGGCAATTTATATTTTATGTTATTGTATGTAATGTATTTAGTAACTAAGTCATAGTATTTTATATTTAAATATATTAAATGAGAAAATTTACATGTTAATAAAATATTGATTTTTTACGTGTATAACGCTCCAACAGTCCTTATTTAGACATGTGAAAGTGAGGCAATTTATATTTTATGTTATTGTATGTAATGTATTTAGTAACTAAATCATAGTATTTTATATTTAAATATTAAATGAGAAAATTTACATGTTTTTCTATAAATTTATTTCCCACACTTGGAGAACACTGGTGTAGGTTGCCCTTTGTCCATGAGACAGAATGTATGTTGGATAATATTGCACATCCTTATTTTTATGTTTCCAGAAATTTCAATCCACAAATTTTTAGTGAAGTTTTTTGTCTTTACTTCATATTAAGACAGCAATTGTATATTACTTTAAGATTAATAAATACAAAAGTTTAACTTATTCCTTGAAAATCCATACAATTTTTTTGGTTTTTTGTTCTTTTTCTGGAAATATTAAAGTTATAATATTGCTGGCTTAATTGTTGATAATTCTTTGCAATATTTACTAGTTGATTTTCATTTTTAGCCTCTGTTGATCTTTGTCACCATGAGAGAAACTTGGACGGTATTATCCAGAATAACAAGATTCATTTGAAAGGTAACGTTATATAACTTGGAAATATGCATTTAAACGAAATAGACACAAGCAAATCTTCAAAAAACAAAAAAAAAAATCATTGGTTTACAATCTTATTCTCTTGATGATATATTGTACTAATTTGGACACTTTGTCTCCTCAGTTGTTGAACTTCACTATTTTGAATATCAAAAAATGTAATCCAGAGTAACAATTATTAATACATTATTTTATATTCAAATTGAACATGGTGAAATTAATATTTTATAACATTTATCTATGTTCTTGTTCAATGAGCTCACTCAAAACTGAAAAATGAATGAAAAAAATTTACTACTGTCTGGATGCCTCAGTTCATGAAATGGATTTTTCAAAATGTGAATTGTCTAGTCACTTCAGTGAAAGATGCAAAGAGCTAAGATATAATTGAAACCATTGAACTTTACTGATTTTCCAGGGAAACAAAAAAATTCTGTCTATGGAATTTTCAATGTAAACGATTCCTATTTCCATGATCTTTATATTGTCAAGAAGTTCATATCTTGTCTATTCGTAAACTTTTTCTCATTCGTGGACGATCGAGGCATATTTTATTTCTTTATAATTTTAAATATTCTTTATTTAATTGTTGTTGCTTCTTGTTATTGTCTTTTGTGAACAGGTTTATTTTTTCGCGGCAATCAGCCAAGATACATCGTACACCAAGAAGAGGGCTTCGTAGAAATACCTTAAAGCACCTTAATCCCGCTGGTTGGAAGAAAAAATCTAAAGACATGATGGTGAGAGAAATGAAGAAAAAGGTCATAAAATGAAAATCATTATGCAAAAAATCCCATGAATTTAAAATCTCATTGTTATTAGATTCATACTTAAATATTTTTTTATCGGCACATGTCATAGTGATCAATAAGTCCCGTAGTACTCAACACCTTGACTAAAATGAATTTAGCTAGTTTAATTTTCATAAAATTTTTAGGAAATATTTACTTTGACCTGTTGACATAAATGTTGATTTTTTAGCTCACCTGGCCGTTGAAATAACATTCCGAGTGTGTTGTCAAAATGTTTCAGCTTAACGTTGCGAGAACATTATATTCCGATATAGCAGGTATGTTATTGAAACGTTGTAGGTAGGTTGTAAATGACCAATAAAAACACCTTCCGCAAATATAAACGTGCTTGATTCTGGCCATTGGGCACCTTCCTGTCCATGATGATAAAGCACATATGATTCTGTATCCTCTAATCCATGAAGGAAACACATTAACAAACATATGTGTTTCTCAAAATGAATAATGCAGATATAAGTTTTAATAAGAATTAAATGAAATTCATCTTCAGACTAGTTTCTTGAACTACTCTATGGTTGTATCATTGGCATTTACCCTCTATTCCTTCTATACGGAACAAGTTACTAGTACTAACACATAACTGAAAGCATTCAAACATTTGTAAATGAAGCAGTTTTCTCCAGTATGAAGATTCATTTGTAACATTAACTTGGTAAGTGAAATAAAGAGAAATAAGGTGAGTACAAAAGTCCTAATGCAAGGTGTCCAGTGTTATTTCTTGGTATGTGGTAGCTTCAATTATTTTTGTGAATGTGCATGCCTTCTAACATGGAACATGCATGTGGCAGCTTCACTCACTTGCGAATGAGCATACCTTCAATTCATCAAGTTAATGACATTGGGTCCTGCTTCTGCACAATCCTAAATTTCCTGTATCAAAAGATCTGATAACAAAAACTCTTACTTTTTTCTATATTGAAAACTGATATAAAATACAGTGTAGCTGCATTGCATGGGTTCACAGTCAAATATAAAATTCATTTAGTTTAAAAGTTTTATTTGTCATTGACTTCAAGATTATTAACTGTCAAATAATTAGGCTTACAAGAGACAAAAAAACAAGTAAAAACTAAATGAAATGATCTTTAACACCAAAATAGTGTTACTAAATCCTCAAAAAAGTGATCTCAAAACATTATCACAAACAATATAAAGATAATTAATAATCAAACTAACAGTAGTAGTTGACTTTGGTACTAAAATCTAAGTAAGGGAAAACAAACCTTTTTTATATGGTTTAATTAAAACAATCAAACTATCCACAGTCCATTACAATTAACAAATAATACAATATAAATTCCTTATTACTAATCACAGGGCCCAAAATTGAGCAGAATAATTACGTCAAATTTAAGTACGATGATGTTTATGATTTTCATTGATTATATTCCCCCCCCCCCCCATCAATCATGTTACATAAAAAAAACAAAAGAAACAATATGTCATCAATTATTACTGGATTCTGCTGGGTCTTGATTTTCATTAGCTTGAGCTGCTGCTGGAGCAATAGTTCTGGCTGCTTGAGCAGGTTTCTGAAAAAGAAATTGCAATCAATTAAGAAATTATTGCAATCGAAATAAATTACAAACAATTATCACACTTCCAAGTTCAGTGAACCATGCCATAGGGGTCAACATTGTAATTTGGCATTAGTTATTAAAGGTTCACATCATAAGGAAGTATACTAAGTTTGGAATTTGTGTGACCTCAACTTCATGGTAATCTTTCTTGGCGTAAAATGTTAACCTGATTACAGACGAAAAAGACCAGGAAAACATAATGCGCCTCCACGGGCATAAAAATGGATGATTTATCATAATTTCAAGAAACGCGACATATCTTATTAGAATTCAAAGGTTACCCAAATATTTTCAGATGGCACAGACAGATTTGATTGGCCTTACGAACATTGGGGACCAAAATTTTTAGGATTGTATTGAATAAACTGAATTCTGTTGTTTTCAAATATATAATACCTTCAACTTGGTTCCTCCTGGTTGATGAGGGGCATGCCTAAGGAAATCTGATATTGCTTCATCAATATCAGACTCTTCAGCATTTTGATGGAATCTAGTACAGGCCTCTGAAAGAAATTATATTACTTTAGAAACAGACACAGAGGAATAACAAAATCTGAATTTCTAAACAGAACAGGACATAAAAACATATATACTTTTTCTCTCTAAATTTGATCATATTAAAGTTGTCTTCAGACTTTTTACAAATACAATCACTGGTACAAATTAATATTCATACAAAATGCAATAATAAACAAATTTGTAAATACCATACATTTTGATTTGTTTGACAATAGACCTGCAGCATTAATTTCTATGTTTGAGCAAATTCCAATAATGAATGAAATTAAACCTTTGATATGTTTGATATGAGAAACACCAACAAAAATTATCTGACCAAACCCAACTTCATACTTGGTCTGTAGTTCTGTTAATAAAGCATGTGTATATTATATAACTTGAATTAGATTTCAAATAAATATGCCAGACAGATTACAATCAATCTGCACGGACGAATGCCCAAACTATATAAATCCCCAGCTCTGCGTTGCCGGATAAGGACATGATTAAACTATATCAATAGTCACTACTTACTGGTGATGATTTTATAAACTAGCTCTGCCTGAAAAGACTTCTTTTGATTCTTCCCTTCAAACTAAAGCCTGACCATACTTTATTGCCAGCCTATCTCCTGCAAATTTTTCTGACAGTTTCACCAACACTGTTCCCATCCAATGCTCCCAAGAAATGTACCTGCAATAAAACAGTAATAAAATAAAAATGAATTATTTATTTTGGCGACCATTTTTTAAATCGAAAGTTGGTAGCACACCCTTGAGTGACGAACTATTGTTATATTAAGTGTCATTAAGTTTGCAAATTCGGGACATTCATCTCTGAGGAAACTTGCAGGGACGTTAATGTCTAAGGAGGAGAAAATTATTAAACAAAAAAAAATGAGAAACATGACAAAAACAATAAGGCAAAAGACTAACACTTTCCATCTAGGGGCCTAACTAACAGTAACCGCAAGATGAAAAAGTAAAACAAGTCCCATGTGGATTTTCAGCTAAAACTCAGTGCTCAACCAAATATTTAGTAGCATTGGCCACTGGGACCCTGCTTTACTTCGATTCCCTATTATAAGTATACGCTTATAGGCCTAATAAAAAAATATCTGAGGTTCATGCTTCCCTACATATCCTACATGCACTTTTAAAGGCTTAAAAATAATAGCCTAACATGAATTTTTTTTGTAATTTTTCAATATGCACTGCTAAATAACCTCACATATTATTTAATTTGGCCTAACATGTTAAAAATCATGCAACACTGCTAAAAATACAACTACATGCTGGTGATCATGCTCATTTCGTATTATTATAGCCTGTCTTTCTATATTCTGTACAGAAATTTTAAACACTCGACACAAAAATATGTCATTGCCGTCAAGATCTTGCTCATTTGTTTTCTCAACTATTTCACAGCAAGAATGATAATTCAATATATAGGCATTATTTTGTTTCCTATGTGTCACTTTTTTCACAAAATTAGCAAGTTGACACGTTTTTGTGGTGTTTTCCATTTCATAGATCCTTTTGACAATTTGAGTCAGTGGACTTTTTCCAGAATGTACCATTTTCTTCAGTTTTTGCATGTAATTTCATATGGAAAGGCACTAAATTTCCAAGCTGAGAAACATCATCAGCAATATGCAACAGGCTGTGTACATTATATACCAAAAATTCAACACCGTACAAATAGCGTTATGAAGTATTTCAATAAATCTTTTGCATAAGGTAGATAAGTTTTTGATAAATGAGGAGAAATGAGAATGCAAATAGCAACACTGAGCACCATAAAATGTGAATTAAAGTCTGAAAACATTTTTCAGCACAATTTTCCCTGTATACAGGAGAAACTCTATATTCGGGGGCCTTCCATCTATCAACATTATCTAGAGAATGTGGTTTTCGTGCAAAAAGAGCTGGAATGGACTTTCTTAGTTGCATGAGATTCCTACTGATCTCATCTTTATGCTGGGCTGAAATTCTGAAGTCCCTTTTACCTTTTAACCAGAGGAGTAACAATCTCTTCATTACACCAAGGCATGCTTGGTGCATGTAATCAACTGGAAATGTTTTGATCATGTCTATTGGAAGATTTGTTAGTGGTGTTATCCGATGATGATGTCCGACCTGGCTCTGATTTCTAAATGTTTCATCAGTGCGAAGAACAGCATTTTCAGTTTCCTGGTAGGTCATTCTGTCAATCCATACACCAGTTTGAGCGCATTTGTCACAGCCATAGTATCCAGAATACAGTTTTATGCCTTTTATCATGACTTTAGCTGGTGCGTCAGAGATAAAGGTACGTATGTGTACTCCCATGTTTCTCTGCCTTGGAATAAAAACCATGTTGAACTAGTCTTACAAGTTCTTCAATTAATTCATCCATGAAGTTCAAATTGCTACCACCTAAGCATAAAGCTACTGGGAAAACCTCAACCGGAAATGATTCAGCATGTATTCCACATAATATTGGCCAGAGTGAAGTTTTTGTGCTTTGAAAAAGAGGTAAACCATCTATATTAAAACTAAAAGCTATTTGACCCATATTTGCAAGTGTATTGTCTGGATATGTCTTCAAAGTGTTCAAGAAACCTTTCTCAAGTCCAAAATAAAAATATTCCATTCCCGCTTTTGTGAGGAGTTCAAAATTGCGTTTCGTTTTTAACAAAGA
The DNA here is from genome assembly GCA_028015205.1 of Mytilisepta virgata. NCBI lineage: Eukaryota > Metazoa > Mollusca > Bivalvia > Mytilida > Mytilidae > Mytilisepta > Mytilisepta virgata. The sequence continues at coordinate 34,154,009 of CM051512.1, forward strand.
TCTAGCCGTTGCTGGTAGCTCTGTCATTCCATGACTTCAATATCTTGAGAAACTGGTCTGTAGCGTTATGAGATATGTTATTTTCGTTTACCCAATTTACCAAATCTTCACATATAGATGGCTCACATTCTGCATTTTCTAATTCATCTTCAGAATCTGAATCAATAATAACATGCTGATCAATTAAATCCCAAATTTTGACTCAATCTTATATCGTTCTCCAAGTAACCTGTTTGTTCAACTGCAACATTTTTGTTGTGATTTATAACTTTGTTCAGCATTATGTAAAGATGACTTCAACTGGAATAGATCCATTAACTTTTTGTTTTTGTAAAGCACGTGCACCTTGTATCCATTTGCTTTTATAAGTTTTCCTTTTACTATTCATTTTACTAGTGATCTGTATTGTACATGCAATCTGAAAAAATGTAAATTGTAGGTAGTTTTATTACTACATCTACATTTTGTACGTGTACATGCAAGTTATGTTCAAAGATGCAATGAAAGGAAGTACAAATGAACTGTACATCTGTACATTTCAAATGTCTGCAATTTCTTATATAAAAAGAAATAAGTTCATTTAGATACCTTCTGGAAATTGTATGCAGATTTTTACTGCTCAAAGCGTTATGCCTTAGACAGTGTAGGATAAGGCCAAAAAAAAATGTATGTTTAAGGCTTCCCTACCTACCCTAATTCATTTTATTAGGATTTGGGCCAAGAGTCGTTAAAGTTGAGAAGTACTCCCAATTTAATCGAGTTAAAATATTTAAAAAAATAAAATTACAATGTCTACCTACCCTATTTTTAAGACAATGTAACCTTAAACAGACATATACTTTTTTGGACAATAAGCACATGACAGGGTTAAGGTTCTTACTAAAAACTATTTTGATTCCAATCTTTGAAGAAAAAAAAATTCTGATCAAGGATGTCCGATAAGGAAAAATTAAATTATCTGTTTAAGAGTTTTTGCCATTCAATTTAATTAATTATGATTTAGAAAGAAATGTGTTCTTTGTAAGACAAAAAAAAAAAAATAACTATAAATCGTTGCTGGGTCTGAAAACAGAAAGATACCTACATGTACCTCAAAGTTAAGTGGTAACTCTCTAAAAGACCCAAATTATGAAGGATGGGAATGGACTAAAGCGATAATAAGTAGAGGAAAGAAATACTACTCATGAGGGGTAAATGGAGGATGGACATTCCCCTAATCCCTTTTGGGATTCAACGATTAAGCTATTTTCTATTTGTCTACCACTGAATTTATTTCCAGCCCCAATCATCGGTAAGGCCAACTAAAATTAATTAGTAGATTTTCATCCAACTTTTTGAAAAAAATGGGGCGGGTGGGAGGATTTTATTTTTTATTTCATATGAAACTATTTTGTAAGGTGTTATTAATATGTGAACGTTATAAAATGGCTTATAACGCTTACTACTCTAAGAATCACGAAAACCATGTTGAATTGTTACAGGAAGTTAACAAAAAAACGAAATTATTGACACGGATACCGGTAACGGAGATGAACAAAATCCGGAAATCGTAAATTTTAGAAAATAAAAAAAATCGGGGCGGCACGATTTTCAAGGGGCGGGCGGGGATGAAAATCTATCAATTAATTTTAATTGGCCTAATTGGGAAAATTTAAAATAGACCCCCTTCCTTAGTTCGACGTGTATTTATGCATAAGTACTCGTCATCTATTCTAACATCCCACGCGCGGCCCATTTTGTATCTGTGCAAATACGTTCCCAATTTTGGAACATTAACAACGTTGTCAGTGAATCTCGACAAACACCCACAATCCCCCGACCCTGCCACCTTGCTTATATGCAGGAGGCCCCCGTGTGGGTCCCGGGGACACTAATAGAATAGGCCCACAACTCCTCGGCTTGGCAAGTAAGAGGCCCCTAAAGAGGCGACATGTTTGCCGTGTGTCGGTAATAGGGAGTGTTCCTGGTTGGCCGGATAAACGGTTCCGATCACCATCTAGGGCACAACCTTTACCTAGACGGGACACCGAATGGACCCGGTTCGGTGAATCGGCTGGTCACATCAATCCCTTTAAAATATTTCAAATACATATATATATTTTTTTTCCATCAAGTGTTCCCTCTAAATTCTAAATTCCAGATTGGCGGATTGGTGTTGGCTTATGGGTCACATTTCAACATACTCAAATTATTTACGTTTAAATTTGGCATTTTATTCTTTTTTGTTCTTTGTATTTAGTTTATTTTCTCTAATTTCTTCATTGTAAAAGATATTGTATTTCATAGATTTTCCTATTATTCAGTTTCATTTTCATTTTTGGTTTGACATTTTTCCCTATAACCTGCTCAAGAATGGCTGGATGGTCCCGGTCCAGCCAAAATCTGGTCACGTCTTGCCCTCTGCTGTTTTCTCGTGGTTGTCTGAAAAGATCCAAAGGAGCCCTCAATGGGTTGTAACCCTGTGTTTAGGTTGAGGTTGGGTTCCTGGGTCTTGCAAGATGAACACTGACGGAAGCACGGAGAAGGCGGTGGCTCATGGGACAAGGCTTCCTCGGCTTAATGAGGCCACATGTTTGCCGTGTGTGTATACCCGTAAGGATAGAGGACGGAATCCTGGTGGCTGAAACACGCCACTTTGGCCCTTACTTTATCTTAAACGGGCGGTCAGATGGGCCCGGTCCTGATCAATCGGCTGGTCACGCCAAGCCCTTGAACTTGACCTGTTTGCAGAATGTTCAACAATAGTACCATTTATATAGGTTGGGTTCAAGAAGGCGGTGGCTTATGGGTCAATCGTGTAGATGTTACTTTGGGCGGTTGTCTTGCCGGGCAACCCCTGGCACAAGGCTTGTGCCCATTAAGAGATACTCTATGCGAGTATCTTGCCCTTGTAGCCCTAGTGCTTGTCGCAAATGTGGCAAGTATACATCGTTTTGGTGCTGCTCCGAGGTGGGCGGGGAGCAAGGGCAACGAACCATTCAAAATCACCATGAGTTCTTCAAACAAAACAAAAAACCAAACAAGTGCTAAACGGAAACTTTCGGATACCAGTGATGATGAGGGACATTCAGTTAAAATTCAAAATCTGACATCAGACATATTTTCTAAATTTTTGGTCTTGACTAGTTTAAATTCTGAAAAGCCATTGAATAAAGTTTTACCTTTTCTTTTACAAAAGTCTATTGAAAGTTGTGCAAGTCATGTTCAGAAGGTTACAAAAATGAAAAATGGAAGTCTTTTGGTAGAATGCTTGAGACAGCAACAATCGAAAAACCTTCAGTCACTTACTTCAATTGGAGATATCAACATTTCTGTTACTCCTCACAGGACTTTGAATTCTTGTCAGGGAATTATTCGGGACAGGGACCGTGATTTGGCTGATCTATCTGAAGATGAAATTCTACAGGAACTAAAATCACAGCATATTTCTAAAATCAAAAGGTTTACTAAAAAAATGGACAACAAAACAATTAAATTGAACACCTATTTACTCACTTTCGAACTCTCTTCAATACCTGATCACATCTACCTTGGACCATACAGAATACGAGTTGACACCTACATTCCGAACCGTACCCGCTGTTTCAAATGCCAGAAGTTTGGACACGGGAGGAGTTCATGCCGGGGAACCGAAAAGTGTGTCAAGTGTTCTGTAGAAGGTCATTCCAGTTTTGAGTGTGACGGTACCGTTAAATGTGCAAACTGTGGTCTGGATCATTTGGCGAATTCTCGAAATTGTGAATTTTATAAAAAAGAATTGGAAATTCAGAAAACAAAAGCCGAAAAAAATGTTAAGTTATCTAGAAGCTAAAAGAATGGTCTCTGCCTCGAATAATTCGACTTCAACTACGTCTTACGCGGACAAGGTAAAAGAATCCATAACCACGAGATCTTTTGCCTCTCAAACTGAACTTACCTGGCCTGATGGGGCACAAATGCCAACACCTTTACCTTCATCAAATCAATCAAAACCCCAAAGCTCCCAAGCTAAACCATCAAATTCCGTTCAAACGACTGAATCGCTACCTTCTCAAAGGTCAGGCAAAACTCAGCAGCCATCACTATCATCCAAAAAAACTTCATCTCAGAATCAAAAAGCATCTCAGAAACCCTCATCATCCAAAAAAGATACAAGATCTTCGTCAACTGACAAAACAAAAAACAGACAAGCTTCTAATCGTCTCTCAAAAGCTGAAAAAAATCTGATACTCAACAAATTCAAAGACCTCTGCTCAGAGTTCGAAAACGACACTGAGCAGATGGATACCACTTCAAATGAAAATATAGAATCTATCTGGGGAGATCCTTTAGTATCTACTATTGACTCCTCTCCCCATGTTTCAGAATCCTGCGCCGCGGGTGGTCGACACAGAAATAGTTCACATGAACGACCGAGAAAGAATTTTTCTCCAATTCGTCCACCTAAACAATGAATTCTTTCATACAATGGAATTGTCGGGGCTTAAAAATAAATTTATTGGAGCTATCGTTACTTGTACAAGCTTTCCTTCCTGTTGCCTTTTGCCTTCAGGAAACACATCTAAAAGAAAACGATAATGTGAACATTAAACAATATTCTCTCTACAGCACTCATGTTAAAAAAGACGAAAGAGCTGCAGGCGGCTTAATTCATAGTCAGATTAAACTGAATACTCAATTACAGGCAGTTGCTGTCAGACTTTCTCTTCAGAAAACTCTAACATTATGCTCTATATATCTACCTCCTAATATCCCCTTGGAAATCAATCAACTTAAATCTTTAATAGATCAATTGCCAGCCCCTTTCCTCCTTATGGGCGATATTAACGCTCACAATCCGATATGGGGCAGTAATTCACAAAATGACAAGGGGAAAAAAATTGAAGATTTTTTAAATCAGGAAAGCTTGTGCATTTTTAACGATGGATCCGATACCTTTCTCCATCCCGGGAACGGTTCTTACTCGGCTATCGATCTGACTGTTTGTGACCCTACTCATGGCGAGTCCATGATGATTTATGTGGAAGTGACCATTTTCCAATTATTTTGGAAAATCTATTTCCTTCTTCGTCTGAGAGAGTTGCTCGCTGGAAATTTGACGAAGCCAATTGGCCTTTGTTCGAACAACTCTGTCGAGATGAACTTACAACTTACAACAAATAGATTCCATAATGTTGAAGATCCAATCCTTAAATTTAGCGAAACGTTAGTATCGATAGCTGAGAAAGCCATTCCCAAATCCTCGACAAATCCGAAAAATCCTAGCAAACCATGGTTTGATGATGACTGTGAGGTAGCGAAGAAAAATCGAAAAAAGGCCGAACGACGGTTCAATATGCATCCAACTCCTGACAACTTAAGTAAGTTTCGTATATTCCGTGCAAAAGCACGTAGAACATTTAAACAAAAGAGCAAAACTTTGTTTCTAAAATAAACTCTCGTACACCCATGAATAAAGTCTGGAATTTTATACAAAAAATTAACGGAAAAAACAGAAAGGCCAATCTTCACCATCTTAAAGATGGCCAAAATCTTTTAACAACTGAAAAGGACATCTCTCGTAAACTTGGAGAGACTTTTTCAAAGCATTCTTCTTCTCAAAATTACACTCAGGAATTTCAACGCATCAAAAATCGTATGGAAAAAACTAAAATTAACTTTCGATCAAACAATTGTGAAGACTACAACTGTGCTTTTTCTTTGGATGAACTCAAAAATTCTCTGGCAAAGGCCCATGATACAGCATGTGGTCCTGATGATATTCATTATAAACTTCTGAAACACCTCCCTGATACATCATTGCAAACACTTTTGGATATACTTAATAACATCTGGGAAACTGGTGACCTGCCTTCTATTTGGAAGCTGGCCACAGTTGTCCCTATTCCAAAACCTGGGAAGGATCATTTTGAACCGTCGAATTATCGGCCAATTGCCCTCACAAGTTGCGTGTGCAAGACGATGGTCAACGACCGCCTTGTCTGGTTCCTTGAGACCAATGGTCTCCTGTCCAACATACCGTGTGGGTTCCGGCAGGGCAGAAGCACGTTAGATCATCTTGCTCGTTTTGAGTCTTTCATACGCAACGGGTTTGCTAAGGGTGAACACGTGGTGTCGGTGTTTTTCGATCTTGAAAAGGCATACGACACCACTTGGAAATATGGTATTTTAAAAGATCTAAATGATATGGGGTTGAAAGGTAGGTTACCTACCTTTATTGACAATTTTTTATCTGACAGACAGTTCAAAGTAAAAGTTAATACCACCATGTCTGACCCTTTTGAACAAGAGATGGGTGTTCCTCATGGAAGTATCCTCTCTGTTACTCTATTCAGCATAAAAATAAATAGTTTGGATAAAACATTACAAAATAATGTTAAAGGCTCTCTCTATGTGGATGATTTTTTGATTTGTTACAGAGCCAAAAACATGAACACTATTGAACGGCAACTACAGTTATCTCTTAATAAAATTGAAAAATGGGCTATGGAAAATGGATTTAAATTTTCTAGCTCAAAAACTGTCTGCATGCATTTCTGTAATAAAAGAAAGTTACATCTAGACCCTGAACTCAAACTCTATAATGAACCTATCAAAGTTGTCAAAGAAACCAAATTCCTTGGACTTCTGTTCGATAACAAACTCACCTTTCTCCCCCATATCAAAATGCTTAAAGCTAAATGCTTGAAAGCATTGGACATTTTAAAAGTTGTTTCAAGCACTGACTGGGGTGCTGATAAAAATATTTTACTAAATTTATATCGATCTTTAGTTAGATCAAAACTTGATTATGGTTCCATTATATATGGATCTGCTCGCAAATCCTATATAAAAATTTTAGATACTGTTCACCACCAGGGCCTACGTTTGGCCTTGGGGGCGTTCAGAACTTCTCCTGTGGAAAGTTTATATGTAGAGGCGAACGAGCCGTCTCTTTATAACCGTAGGATAAAACTTGGTTTACAATACATAACCAAGCTAAAAGCATATCCTTCAAATCCTGCGTACGACTGTGCTTTCAATCCTCTCTATGAGGATATATTTGAACAACATGAAAATAAAATTTCTCCATTTGGTATTCGGATGAAACCACATATTTCTGGTTCTAACTTAAACCTTGATGAAATAGCCCCTATTAATATACCTCAATCTCCACCTTGGCTTATACCCAAACCTAAATTTATTTTTGACCTCAGAAAACATAAAAAGTGTGAAACAAACCCAATTATAATTCAGCAACATTTTGCTGAAATTAAATCAAACTTTGCATGTCATGACTCAATTTATACTGATGGATCCAAGGACTGGGACAAAGTGGCTGCCGCAGCAGTCCATGGGCAGCAGGCAGCAACTCTCCGTCTTCCATCTTCCAGTTCAATATTTACTGCTGAAGCTAGAGCCATCATTCTGGCTTTAAAATTTGTCAGAACGTCTGGAAAACTTAAATTTCTTATTTGCTCAGATTCTCTTTCATGTTTATTGGCCATAGAAGGTCAGAAATATAAAAACCCTTTAATTGCCCATATTATTGAATTTTATAAAAGACTTGTCGAAATGGGCAAAGAAATCATTTTTCTCTGGGTACCAAGTCATATTGGTATCCGAGGAAACACAGTCGTAGATAGTATAGCGAAGGATGCTTTAGATGACCCAGTTACTAATATGTCAGTGCCTTATACTGATTTTAAACCCTTGATTTATAAATATGTTTTACGTCTGTGGCAGTCCCAGTGGGATCTGCTTACAGACAATAAACTTCATTCTATAGAGCCAACTGTTGGCAAGAATGTCTGTTTTTTCGGCAAATGCCGACGAGATCAAGTTGTTTTAACTAGGACGACTCATTCTTTTATTTTAGAGAATGAGCCGCCTCCTGAGTGTATACCCTGCCAATGTCGACATAGTATTAAACATCTTTTAATTGACTGTGTAGATAAGTCCGACATTATTTGTCGGTACTACACAGTCAACAATATGAAAGAGTTGTTTACAAAGGTTGCTGGCAACCGTCTTTTACAGTATTTGAAAGATGTTGGACTGTATTCAAGAATATAGTCTGACTGCATTCTTGAAAAGAGTCCAATAAATTTAATTTTGTTTATATTTTTTGAATGATGTTAATTTATTTAATAGCGTATCTGTGATATTATTTTCCAAATTTCGTCTGTGATATATTTTTTTGATTTTTGAGATTCTTGTATTGTATTATTTTATTGTTTTATTTTCTCCTTAAATATTATTTGTAAATAGTTCATTCGTTTTAGATAGTATCTGTTTTAATCATACTCAATTTAATTAGTTCTCGCCGTGATATGGCTTAAATGTCGCCCACACGGCGTTAAACAATAATTAATCAATCAATATATGCAGGAGGTTTAATTTTTACCCAGGTCGAGTTTTATACCCCCGTGTGGGTCCCGGGGACACAATAGAATAGGCCCACAGCTCCTCGGCTTGGCGTAAGAGGCCCCTAAAGAGGCGACATGTTTGCCGTGTGTCGCAAACCCGTGTCGGTAATAGAGAGTGTTCCTGGATGGCCGGGAAAACGCTTCCGATCACCATCTGGGGCACAATCTTTACCTAGACGGGAGGCCGGATGGACCCGATTCGGTCAATCGGCTGGTCACACCAATCTCCTTCCAATAATTTATTTATATTTTTTCTCTCTTTATAAACTGGGTAAACTAAATTCTAAATTGTTGATATATGAAATTGGTGTTGGCTTAAGGGTCACAAAACTCAACAGTTTTAATTTTGCTTTTCTGTTTGGAATTCCATTTTTTTGTTATTGTTATTGTTTTTTTATTTATTATTTCTGAATATTAAATTTTACACGACAGTATTTAACTTCTCTTCAAAATATTATTCACTGTTTTTGTTACATTCTTGTTTGGCCCTTTAATTTGAAAAATATACACCCTGTTCAAAAAATGGCTCTATGGTCCCGGTCCAGCCATTTACTGGTCATGTCTTGCCCTCTGTGTTTTCTCGTGTTTGTCTGAAGATACCGAAATGAACCCTCAATGAAACCGAGGTACAATGGGATGGGATGGGTGGTTTGCATGTACCGATGTAGGTTGATGTTTGGGTTCTAGGGTCTCGGATGATAACCACTGACGGAAGCACAGAGAAGGCGGTGGCTTATGGGGCAAGGCTTCCTCGGCTTAATGAGGCCACATGTTTGCCGTGTGTGGATACCCGTAAGGATAGAGGACGGGATCCTGGTGGCTGAAACACGCCACTTTGGCCCTTACTTTATCTTAAACGGGCGGTCGGATGGGCCCGGTCCTGATCAATCGGCTGGTCACGCCAAGCCCTTGAACTTGACCTATTTCCAAAAGGTACAACAATAGTACCACTTATTAGGTTGGGTTCAAGAAGGCGGTGGCTCATGGGTCAATCGTGTGGATGTTACCTTGGGCGGTTGTCTTGCTGGGCAACCCCTGGCACAAGGCTTGCGCCCATTAAAGGGTACTCCATGCGAGTATCTTATTCTTGTAGCCATGGTGCTTGTTACACATGTTGCAAGTATACATCGTTTTGGTGCTGCTCCGAGGTGGGCGGGGAACAAGAGTAACGAAACATCCAAAATCACAATGAAGACTTCAAATCCAAACCAATACCCCACAAAACCGAATTCATTGAACAAAAGAAAGTTGCAACATTCAAGTGATGATGAGGACATTCCCAACAAAATTTTAAACACCAGTACAGACATTTTCCCAAGATTTATAGTTTTGAACAGTTTGAATCCAGAAAAACCTTTAAATAAAATTTCTCCATTCATTCTACAAAAAAAAATTCAGTCAGTTGCAGGCACAGTTAAGAAGGTTACAAAGATGAAAAATGGGGGTCTCCTTGTGGAGTGCACGAGAGAACAACAGTCCAAAAATCTCTTGTCAATGACGGCAATCTTGGACGTTGACATTTCAGCAACTCCTCATAGGACTCTTAACTACTGCCAGGGTATTATCCGAGACAGAGATCGTGATTTAATTGACATGTCAGAGGAAGAAATTTGTGAAGAACTTAATTCTCAACACATCACAAAAGTTAAACGTTTCACTAAAAGATCTGAAAACAAAATTATAAAGCTCAATACCTATCTCATAACATTTGAACTTTCAAAAATCCCCGATCACATCTACATAGGACCTTACAGAATACGAGTTGACCCTTTCGTCCCTAACCCTACCCGTTGTTTCAAATGTCAAAAGTTTGGACACGGGAAGAGTTCTTGTAGGGGGACTGAAAGGTGTGTCAAGTGTTCTGGTGAGGGCCACTCAAGTTTTGAATGTGAAGGGGAAACCAAATGTACTAACTGTGGTGGTAGCCACATGGCAAATTTCAGAACTTGTGAATTGTACAAACGAGAACTTGACATTCAAAAAATCAAAGTGGATAAAAATGTGAGCTACCAAGAAGCTAGAAAATTGGTCTCTGCCTCGGATAATTTAACTTCAAATACTTCTTACGCTGAAAAGGTTAAAGGTCCTCCCACTACCAGATCAATCAGTATGCAAACAGTATTTACATGGCCACAGGGTGCTGAAATGCCTAAACTTATTTCTGAATTCACTCCATCCCAGTCCTCTAGTTCTTCGCAAACAATAACTTCATCTCTACCATTCAACCACTTTGAGATGGCCGACATCTACCTGGACTCAAATGTAGACAAACAGATGCGCGAAGATCTAGGAAGAAAACTTCAAACATCAAATAAATCTGCAAATAATGTTTCAAATGCAAAATCTCAATCCTCAACACAAAAGTCCTCAACTACAACCAATAAACAGTCTTCACCTCAGAAGACCTCAAATAAACAGTCTTCACCTCAGAAATCCAATAAGCAGTCCTCATCATCACAACAGCAAAATAAACGTTCATCTTCAATAGAAAAGTTAAAACAGAACACTGGTCGCATAAAGAAAGCGGAAAAGCACTTGGTAAAATTTCAGACGCTGTCATCCGAATATGGCGATGATGACAGCCAAATGGAAGTAACCCCAGATGATTTTTCGGAATCAGTCTGGGGTGACCCCATTTCAGACGTCTCTGTGCGGAGGAATGGGAGCTCTTCCCCACGCGCGGGGCATAGTTCCAAATTTTCTCCTATTCGTCCGCCCAGAAAATGAATAATATTATTCAATGGAATTGTCGGGGTTTAAAAACTAATCTTATCGAGCTATCGTTGCTGGTACAAACATTCCTTCCTTTTGCCTTTTGTCTTCAAGAAACTCACTTAAAAGAAAACGATTCTATAAATGTTAAAAACTATACTCTATACAGTACTTATGTTGGAAAGGACGAAAGAGCCGCAGGCGGCTCTTCGATCCTTGTTAGAAATAACACCATTCACAGTCAGATTAATCTAACAACAAATCTGCAAGCAGTTGCGGTCCGAGCTTCTTTTGGAAAAACTGTTACCATCTGTTCAATATATATTCCTCCAACTTCTGCCTTGGATTTTCAAGAGCTCAGATCTTTAATCAGTCAGTTGCCAACTCCTTTTCTCCTGCTGGGAGATTTTAATGCTCACAACCCCATTTGGGGTAGCAATTTGCAAAATGACAAAGGCAAGAAAATAGAAGATTTACTAAATCAGGAAGGATTGTGTGTATTTAACTATGGTTCTGATACTTACCTTCATCCGGGGAATGGTTGTTACTCGGCTATTGATTTAACAATCTGTGACCCTTCGTTATTACTGGATTACTCATGGCGCGTCCATGATGATTTATGTGGAAGTGACCACTTTCCAATTATACTGGAAAATCTGTTTCCTACTTCATTCGAGAGAGTTGCTCGCTGGAAATTTGACAAAGCCAACTGGCCTTTTTTCGGGCAACTCTGTCGAGATGAACTTAAAATAGGTGATTTCGATACTGTTATTGATCCAGTCCTTACATTTAGCCAAACGTTGGTATCGATAGCCGAGAGAGCCATTCCTAAAACCTCGACGAATCCAAAACAACCCAGAAAACCGTGGTTTGATGATGATTGTGAGGAAGTAAAGAAAAATAGGAAGAAGGCCGAACGACGATTCAATTTGCATCCAACCCAGGATAAATTAAGTAATTTCCGAATATTCCGTGCGAAAGCACGTCGAACATTTAAACAAAAGAGACGAAAGTCATGGCAAAATTTTGTCTCAAACATAAACTCTCATACTCCTATCAACAAAGTTTGGAATTTTATACAAAAAATAAATGGAAAAAACAAGAAAGCCAATCTTCACCACCTGAAAGATGGTCAGACTCTTTTGACGTCAGAAAATGATGTCTCCCAAAAACTTGGAGAAACTTTTTCGAAAAATTCTTCTTCTACAAATTACTCTCAGGAATTTCAACGTATTAAAACCCGAACAGAAAAACCAAACTTAACTTTCGATCAAACAATTCAGAAGAATACAACCGCCCTTTTTCTCTATGGATGAACTGAAAAATTGTTTGGCAAAAGCTCAAGATACAGCTTGTGGTCCTGATGACATACATTATAAGCTTCTTAAACATCTTCCTGATACATCATTACAGACGGTTTTAGATTTACTTAATAATATTTGGGAAACTGGTGACTTGCCCTCTTTGTGGAAACTGGCAACAGTTGTCCCTATTCCAAAACCTGGGAAGGATCATTTTGAACCGTCGAATTATCGGCCAATTGCCCTCACAAGTTGCGTATGCAAGACTATGGAACGAATGGTCAACGACCGCCTTGTTTGGTTCCTAGAGACCAATGGTCTCCTGTCCAATATACAGTGTGGATTCCGGCAGGGCAGAAGCACGTTAGATCATCTTGTTCGCTTCGAGTCTTTCATACGCAATGGGTTTGCTAAAGGTAAACATGTGGTGTCGGTCTTTTTCGACCTTGAAAAAGCATACGACACCACTTGGAAATATGGAATTTTAAAAGACTTGAATGATATGGGGTTGAAAGTAGGTTACCTACCTTTATTGAAAATTTTCTTTCAGACAGACAGTTCAAGGTCAAGGTAAATACGACCATGTCTGACCCTTTTGAACAAGAGATGGGTGTCCCTCAGGGAAGCATCCTCTCTGTTACTCTATTCAGTATTAAAATAAATAGTTTAGCTAAAACATTACAAAAGAATGTTGAAGGCTCACTTTATGTTGATGATTTTCTTATATGTTATAGAGGTAAAAATATGAACAACATAGAAAGACAACTACAGTTATCTTTAAATAAAATTGAAAAATGGGCCACGGAAAATGGTTTTAAATTTTCCGACTCTAAAACAGTATGTATGCATGTTTGTAATAAACGAAAACTGCATTTGGACCCTGAACTAAAAATTTATAATTCTCCGATTAAAGTTGTCAAAGAAACAAAATTTCTAGGTATTCTGTTTGATAGTAGACTTACCTTTCTACCCCATATCAAAATGCTTAAAGCTAAATGCTTGAAAGCATTGGATATTTTAAAAGTCGTGTCCAGCACTGACTGGGGTGCTGATAAAAACATATTGTTAAATTTATATTGATCACTTGTACGATCAAAACTTGATTATGGTTCCATTATTTATGGATCTGCTCGCAAATTCTACATAAAAATTTTCGATACTGTTCACCACCAAGGCTTACGTCTGGCCTTGGGGGCGTTCAGAACTTCTCCTGTGGAGAGTTTATATGTAGAGGCGAACGAACCGTCTCTTTATAATCGTAGGATAAAACTCGGTTTACAATATTTAACCAAGCTAAAAGCATATCCTTCAAATCCCGCCTACGACTGTGTTTTCAACCCTCTCTATGAAGATATATTTGAACAACATGAAAATAAAATTCCTCCATTTGGTATCCGGATGAAACCACATATTTCTGGTTCTAACATCAACTTTGATGAAATAGCCCCTATCATTTTACCTCAATCGCCACCTTGGCTTATACCAAAACCCACATTCATTTTTGACATCAGAAAACATAAAAAATCTGAAACAAACCCAATTATACTTCAGCAACATTTTGTTGAAATGAAATCAAAATTTGCATTTCATGCCGCAATTTATACTGATGGATCCAAGGACAGGAACAAAGTAGCTGCCGCAGCAGTCCATGGTCAGCAAGCAGCAATTCTCCGTCTTCCTTCTACCAGTTCAATATTAACTGCAGAAGCCAGGGCCATCATTCTTGCTTTGAAATTTGTCAGAATGTCTGAAAAACTGAAATTCCTTATTTGCTCAGATTCTCTTTCATGTTTATTGGCTATAGAAGGTCAGAAATATAAAAACCCTTTAATTGCATATATTATTGAATTCTATAAAAGACTTGTCCAATTGGGCAAAGAAATAGTTTTTCTTTGGATACCAAGTCATATTGGTATCCGAGGAAACACAGTCGTAGATGGTATAGCGAAGGATGCTTTAGATGACCCAATTACTAATATGTCAGTGCCTTATACTGATTTTAAACCTTTGATTCGTAAATATATTTTACGTCTGTGGCAATCCCAGTGGGATCTGCTGACAGAAAATAAATTACATGCTATTGAGCCAACCGTTGGCACAAATATTTGTTTCTTCGGCAGAAGCCGGAGAGAACAAGTTGTTTTAACTAGATGTCGCATTGGCCACACCAGAACGACTCGTTCTTTTATTTTAGAGGGTGAGCCGCCTCCTGAGTGTATTCCATGCCAATGCCGACACACTGTCAAACACCTTTTAATAGACTGTGTAGATAAATCCGACATTATTAGTCGGTACTACACAGTCGACAATATTAAAGACTTGTTTACAAAGGTCGCTGGCGACCGTCTTTTAAAATATTTGAGGGATGTTGGGCTATATTCTAGAATATAGTCCACATCACAAGTTTATTTGTTTAATCTTATTGTTTGTTGATATTATTGTTGACTGTGATAATGTATATTTTTTTGTTTCAAAAGCTTAAACTGTGATATTATTTATATAATCAGATTTTTTAGGAATTTTATTATTTAGCTATATTTTTATTATTTTCTGTTTTACTTGTAAATATACATTTTGTGTTATCAAGTTTAATCTTACCTGATTTGTTTTAGTTTAAAAAGAAAATCAGCTTTCGCCACGATATGACCATTGGCGTTAAACAACATTTAATCAATCAATCGAGTTTTATACCCCTACTTAACACGGCATGGTGTGTGTTGTTTGTTATACATTTCAAGCAAAATAATGCATTTCCTTCTGGCTTTGGGGGTCTCATACTTCAATTGTATGCCTGAGATCTGAACAGAAGATATCCGATGGGGACGAAATACATGCATGAATGTTATGTTGCTCAATGCCATGCGAGTGCCAGTGCCAGTGGTTCAAAGTTCATGTGAAGTTAGTTGTGTTCAATTTCAATGACAATCGATCATGCTCAATTTGTTAGGGAGAAACAATTAATTTACAAATTACAAGTCAGAAAATGCGCCATGCTTACATAATTACCTTCTTTTTATGGTGTAGGTCTCTGGTAAATGTTTTCTGGTGTTTTTTTTCTATCGTGCAGTGTAACGCTATCTTCCCGCCTTTGTTGAAATAACCGGAGTTGTTTTTTTTTAATCGTATTCGATAAAAGAATGTGCAAGAATTAATTCAATACAAATATTTTATATGGATACACGCTTAAACATTGAAACAAAGAGAAATGTCGAATATACTCGAAAGTAAACTGGTATGTTCCTCAAGAATGCGCATGCGCGAGATTTGGGCCGCGAAAATACAATTAAACAGCCGGTTATCAGGATCTTGGAACGTTCCTGGGCTGTTCTGTCTGTTGTGATTATAAAACCTTTGTTTTATCACACCAGGGAACCTTATAAATTATATTATGATGACTTTTTTAAGATGCCGAAAACTAAATTACTATATATGTTAGCCTGAAAAGGGAAAAAAGGGAGGGGGGGTCTTTTAAGAACAAATACGGTGGACTGAAAACTAGCTGTAGCAAATTGAATTACCACCTCTTTTTTTAAAGCGAAGTTGAACATAATTTTTTTTAAATTCTGAAGTGGTGCCTGTGAATTAAGTAAATAAAGAATTTTTTTAAATTATTTTTGCCGGACTGTTTCTACAACATTCTGAAAATGTTTTAGAGATTACCGTTCGTGAGCGTTTACAAGTAACGTTCTAACAACGTTATGGTAAAAACTTTACCAAAATGGAACATTCTAACGATGTTTAAATGAAATGTTACGACAACGTTTTATCGTAACATTGCCGTTTTACGTTCTGTGAACGTTGTGACAACGTTAACATCCCGCCATAACATTGTGGGGACCATTCCGTAACGTTGTGAAAATGTTATGTGTTTAGGGGGATACGTGCAAGGATTTAATCCGGGATTTAAAAAATACACTATAAAAAACTCGCGCAAGCGCGGCTTGACTAGACTACTTGAAATGTTTATGGTGATACACAGCTTGGGTTCGTGTTTCTCACTGTTTTTATGCACTGATGCATAATGTTGATAGTTTTTATTAGTTTGTCAGTTCTTCTTCCATAGGAGTTTGAATGTCCAATTAGTAGCTTCTGTCTCGATGTTACACAGGTGCTCCTAGAACGGAGGAAATAACTCCGAGAAGAAGACAACCTAGAACACTGATGATTAAAACATTTCTCAGTGGTGCGTGGATTGGTATTGTTGGTGTTACATTGTGATGATCACCTGAAAATATTTAAAACAAATAGCTGTATAAACTAAACATTTGCTAAAGTTAAAATAATTTACATGTCAGTAATTTATCAAGTTCTCAAAGACGCTTCTTTCATTGGAGTGGATATTTGTGTAATTTTATAGCAATTGATACTTTTACTGACTCATTTTTATATCTGATAATTGTTTCATGCAGGGAGAGAAATCATGTAAATGGAGTTAATTGTGTTATATGTTTAGAACAGGAATGGGTGTGTATGCTATGCTGCATTTTATGTGCTTGTCCAGGAAACTGTTTAGAAATTGTGGTAGTCTTGTCTTATAAACATGATAAATTGTTGTTTTATACAAAATTATTTTTTAGGTATTTATCAGGTGGCACTCAGTGGGAGTTCTGCTCTGTGTTGAAAGCTGAACAGTAATCTTGTTTTGTTTTGGTTGTTAGTTGTTGTCTCATGGGCATATTCACTATTTCCTTAGACATGTTAAAATACTATATTCTTGTCTGAACTGAACCACTTTTGGACTGAATGTTTTGTTCAGTTGAGAGGTGTTCAGATCACACATGTTCAGAGTATATGAATATTCATACAAAAGGGCTTTTGATTAAGACAGATTTTATGCATAATCCCAGTTTGGTTTGACAGGTTTCACTGTATTACACTTTTATACAGTGTAATGCAATATCTATAATCATAGTCAGATTTTATAAATTTAAATACCATGTTTCTCAGCCATCTGTTACGATATCAAATTAATGTATCTGTTTCTGTCAAAACACTGATTACTTGCAGTTACCTGAAGGAGATTAAAAGGCATACTTATTTAAGTTTTATTTTTTTTAATAATGGCTGCCATTTTTACAAATTTTTCAAGCGAGCTTCCAGTTTTTGAATAATAAATACTCCACAGGGAGCAGTTTGATACAATCATAGCGGTGGATGCCTGAACTGTTTGGGCAAAAGATATTAAAAATTTGAATTTGGACATTTATGGTCAAATATCCAAAATTAAAATGCATCGTTTGATTCAGCATATATCAAAGAATTGTAAGTTAAATTTTTGACCCTTTGGGCTGTAATGTAGACCAATTTGAAAACAGGACCAAAATTAAAAATAAATTTACAGTTCTAAGATTCAGCATATGAAACAACCCCTTCAATTCAATTAATGCTGAAATGCAACATTTGAACATTAATGAGGACTAATTTGAAAACAGGTTGTAAAATATGCGGTTTTATTCCACTGTATGTAAACATTGATAGGGTAACTTATGTTTGATTGGCGTAGAGTATGCCACATGACGTTTAATAAAACTTCATATTCCCCGCCTGAGAAAAACAAAACAACATCATATTCCCCTCTCGCGAATTAAGCACGGTTTATCACTGTTTTTTTTCCACTGTATGTAAATATTGATAGTTAAACTAAGGTTTCATTGGTGTAGAGCATCCCACGTGACATTATTTAAAACTTCATATTCCCCTCTCGTGACGTTTAACGCAGGGTTTTCACTGTTTATGTAACGTTGCAATAAAGGGATTTGAATTATTATATGTTCGGAAATCAAAAAAGGGTAAAAGCAGTGGAATAAATCATTTATTTCCCTTGGCTACGGGAGATATGAAGATTTCTTCACCCTCGAAAATATCGAGGGTGAAGAAATCTTCATATCTCCCTAAGGCAAGGGAAATAAATGTATAATATTCGGCATATCAAAGAACCAAAGTAATTCCATTGTTGATGAAATAACTTTGGACGGAAAATGGAACGAAATTAAATTAACTTTTATTTTGTGGGGAAATGGTCCTCAATGTAGACCAATTTAGAAATGGGGCACAAAATGCATACCGCTGAAATCAAACATTTGAACGTTAATGAGAACTAATTTGAAAACGGGGTGTAAAATAAACGGTTATATTCAGCATATTAACAAAATATATAAATTATTTTTTGATGAATGGACGGAAAATTAAATGAAAATTAAAAGAATACCCTTTGGACCTCAATGTGGACCAATTTAAAAACAGGACACCAGATTTCTAATTCAGCAACTAACCTTCCTGAGGCCCTCATAAAATACAATCAGACTGTGCAAATGCTGCGTGTGTGTGATGCAATTCATTTAGCACTGTTCAGTCATGGCTCGTTCTAAAGTATGTATGGGCAATTATTTTGGACGGAAAATGAAATGAAAATTAAAAGAAGTTTTATTTTGGACCCTTTGGACTCAATGTGGACCAATTTAAAAACAGGACACAAAATCCATATATGAGCAACAAACCTTCCTGAGGCCCTCATAAAATACAATCAGCGTGAAATATGTAAAACAAACAAAAATGTTTAACTCTGCAAATGCTCTGTGTGTAATGGAATTAAATTAGCACAGTTCATGGCCAGTCTATAATATATGTACAGAATTTATTTCATTTCTAAAGTATGTACATGTATGCTTCATTTCTAAAGTATGTATGCCCCCAGCCCCAAAAAAGCCCACTGGACTTACAGGCAGTGTTATGGAAAATAGTGACACATAGACATTTATTAACGTGTGTATGATCTGTATTTTGAAAATATCATAAATATAAATATATGCAAAATAGTGACACATACACATTTATTAACATGTTTGATGGTTACACTAAAGGACTGACTAATTTACTGACCAATTAACTGACTGGTAAAATGCTTACAACTATTTAGTTTTCAATGAAATGTTTCTTTTGGCACACAAATAGAACAAAAAAAAATAAAGAAAAAATGTTTTCAGGTTACAAAAAATGGAACTGACCAACAACGATAATTTACTGACTGACATAAAAATGCTAACAACTTGTTTAGTTTTCGTAATCTTAAAACTTTTTTTTTCTGTTTATGCTCCAAAAGTAACATTTTTACTATTCTTGCTATGTTCTAAATTTGAAGTAATTTCATTGAAAGTTGTTAACATGTTTATATCAGTCAGTAAATTGGTCAGTAAATTAGTCAATCCTTTACTGTAACTGAAAATATTATTATATAAATAAAATCACGGTTCTAATACCTTTTTCTTATAAATAACTTTCTGTGTTGGTGTTATTCTTTCTGGTAGCTTTTGCGCATATTCACAACGACCGCATTCCTGTTGGGGGAGGAGAGGGAGTTGTTCCAAAACTGCACAATGCATTACCCTGAGGGTGCATTTCACAGCGACTGCATTCCTGTTGGGGGAGAGGGGGGTGTTCCCAAACTGCACAACGCATTACCCAGAGCCTGGCAGAGGGTGCATTTCACAACGACCGCTTGCAAGAATTTGTTTGTTAGGGGATGGGGAGGGTACATCTTCACAACTAAGGGAAAGTGTGTGGGGGAGGGGGGTGGTCCAACCTGCACAATTCATAATCTGTTTTGAATTCCGAGTCCTTAGCTGTTTTCTGACTTGGCCGCTAAGTCAAAAAAAGCTCTGGAATCAGAATTCAAAAGGAATTACACAATGCATAGCCCTGAGAGTACATTTCCAAACGACCGCCCTTCTCTTCTAATAAATGTTTGCATATCGCAAGTCTGTAAGTTTGATTTTAGTTCAATTTTTCAATTCTAGACTATACCTTTTTCGGATAAATATTTTTTTCTTTTTTGGTACCTTTTGCGCATGCTTAAAACGGATATAAAACCATTTCCGCCTGCTTACAAAACGTAGACGGTAATGAACCAGCTACGGAACTTTATTTGAGGTTTAATTAAGCTACGCTAATTAAAGCAATTACTATATGAAGTTATAAAGTACATTACATACACTAACTATTTATTATTATATAATACTTCAGACGATCGTCGGCTCGGAGACAAACCGGCTAAAAACTTTTGGTCTACAAATCTAATAGATGGGATAAAACATAAAATTAATATTTTGTTTATATTACCTATGTTTTTATAGATAATCAAACCCCCTTTAAATGTAAATCACCAAGTTTTTAACCCACATTTCCCGGAATATGTATCTTTTTTTAAAGTCTTCACTTTTCTTCATACGCTTTTCTCTGAATAGGCAGTGAATTTATTGACTGGGTAGCCCAACTTGGCTGGTCTCTTGGGATCTTCAGTGAAAGGTTTGAACAAAATTTTGCTATGAAGCCAATCACTCTAGAATAATGCACCAAATGTGTAAAAACCTGGCTTGTTCTTTTGGAAACCTACCAAAAAGAAACAGACTTAACCACCATAGAATTAAAATCCAAATACAACACAATAAGGCATGTTAGCTTAGGGGCCGGTCAATATTTATAGGGGGCGGGGGGCTTGATAATTATTGGGGGTCAAAATTTAGAAATAAAATTTTCTATACGCAATTTTTTTTTTGGGGGGGGGGGGAGGATAAAAAAATCTGAGAAGTACAGTCACTTTATCTGTCTGTACTGATGGTATTACTTTCCCACATACCAAGGGTAATTAACATCTTTTGCGTCTGACATTCAACACAGCTGGTCATAATTATTGGTCTTTCAAAAATCTTATCTCCATCAGAGTATGGTACAAACTGATTTATCTTTTACAGTGCTTATCATTGTACCACATTGGATTTATACACATTGTTTCTGACAAAATGGATAAATACATTGATTTTTTAAAAGTAAAACAGTTGCAGTATTTTTTTAAAGCTAGAAGGATCAAACAATAATCAAACTGGGGAAATTAAAAATTTTACCAATGACGAAAAGTCGGAAAATTACGCAGGAACTGTCCTCTAATTAGCTTTATTACCTTCTGTTTCAATGTGTTAATAAAAATGATCCGAGAACAAATGTGTAATATTAATATATAACTTTCTGATGAAAATAATGCCCCCGTGTGGGTCCCGGGGACACAATAGAATAGGCTCACAGCTCCTCGGCTTGGCTAAAGAGGCGAGATGTTTGCCGTGTGTCGCTTACCCGTGTCGGTAATAGGGAGTGTTCCTGGATGGCCGGAAAAACGGTTCCGATCACCATCTGGGGCACAATCTTTACCTAGACGGGAGGCCGGATGGACCCGATTCGGTCAATCGGCTGGTCACACCATTCCTTTACATCACTATATAATATTTTTTTCCTGCAAAATATGTTTCAAATTCCAAATTACTGATTTATGGATTGGTGTAGGCTTAAGGGTGACAAAATTCAACAGGCTCAAAATTATTATTTATTTCGGTTATTTGTTTATTTATTATTTTTCTACTATCTTCTCGGATATACTTTATTGCATTTATTTACCACTTTTTGAATTTGTAAGTTCTCCTTTTGTTTGGATTTGGGTTTATTTTATTATCTTCAATTTAATGTACACCCTGCTTAAAAGTGGCTGGATGGTTCCGGTTCAGCCAAAAACTGGTCATGTCTAGCCCTCTGCTGTTTTCTCGTGGTTGTCGGAAAAGACCCACATGAACCCTCAATGATACCGAGATGAAATGGGTGGGTTGGGTTTGGTTTGCATGTATCGTTGTAGGTTGATGTTTGGGTTCTGGGGTCTTGGATGGTAACCACTGACGGAAGCGCAGAGAAGGCGGTGGCTCATGGGACAAGGCTTCCTCGGCTTAATGAGGCCACATGTTTGCCGTGTGTGGATACCCGTAAGGATAGAGGACGGGATCCTGGTGGCTGAAACACGCCACTTTGGCCCTTACTTTATCTTAAACGGGCGGTCGGATGGGCCCGGTCCTGATCAATCGGCTGGTCACGCCAAGCCCTTGAACTTGACCTGTTTACAAAATATACAACAATAGTACCATTTATATACGTTGCGTTCAAGAAGGCTCATGGGTCAATCGTGTAGATGTTACTTTGGATGGTTGTTTCGCCGGGTAACCCCCGGCACGAAGCTTGCATCCGAAAAGAAGTGCTCTATGCGAGTATCCTATCCTTGTAGCCCTAGTGCTGGTCGCAAAAGCGGCAAGCATACATCATTTAGGTGCTGCTCCGAGGTGGGCGGGGAGCAAGGGTAGCGAAACAGTATATAATCACCATGGAGTCTCAATTTAAAAAAAACACAACCCCCACAAACAACCAGTGCTAAAAGAAAAAATGAAGATAGCGATGACGATGGACATACTTTGAAATCCCCCAATACTGACTCTGGCAAATTCTTCCAATTTTTGGTTCTTTCTAGTCAAAATCCTGATAAACCTCTAACAAAAGTTTCTCCGTTTGTGCTACATAAAACTCTCAAATCTTGTGCAGGTGATCTGAAAAAGGTGACTAAAATGAAATCCGGAAGTGTATTGGTTGAGTGTACTAGACACCAACAATGTAAAAATATCCTTTCCCTACCTACCATTGGAAATGTTGAAATCTCCGTTACTCCTCATAGAACTTTGAATTCTTGCCAAGGAGTAATTCGAGACAGAGACCATGATCTCGCTGATTTGTCTGAAGATGAAATTTGTCAGGAATTACAACCACAACATATCTCTAAAGTCAAACGATTTACCAAAAAACTTGAAAATAAAACTGTTAAACTCAATACATATCTTCTTACATTTGACCTCCCAAAACTACCAGAACATATTTACGTTGGACCCTACAGAATCAAGGTTGACACATTTGTTCCAAACCCTACCCGCTGTTTCAAATGTCAAAAGTTTGGACACGGTAGGAATTCCTGTAGGAATACTGAAAAATGTGTCAAGTGTTCTGTAGAGGGCCACTCTAGTTTTGATTGTACAAATGACCCAAAATGTATAAACTGCGGAGGTGAACATATGGCTAATTCTAGAATCTGTGAGGTCTACAAAACTGAACTTGAAATTCAAAAAGTTAAAGTAGAAAGAAATATTAGTTATCTGGAAGCGCGAAGGGTGGTCTCTGTCCCAAATAACTCTTCCCAAAATACAACTTATGCAGAAAAGGTTAAAACTTCAACAAAAACGAGATCTTTCCAGACACAAACTGAATTTACATGGCCGAACGGAAAAGAACTTCCCGTCCTTGTATCTGAATTGAAATTTCCCGGTACCCAAACTCCATTAAAGCAGTCAACAACATCAAATTCTTCACAAACCTCTGACTCTTTTGTCTCAAATGCTACAGGTAAAAACCAAACTCAACCAAATAACAAAAAGTCACCTTCAAATCAAAAATCAAAATCTCAGCAGAAACAATCATCATCGTCATCTCAAAAATCAGATCGCTCTTCAACCTTTGAAAAAAATTGGAATCCTTCAAATAGACTCTCGAAAGGAGACAAAAAGAACAGGTTTAATAGGTTTAGAGATCTCTGCTCTGAGTTTGACGACGACGCAGATGCAGACTCTGAACAGATGGATACGACGTCAAGTGAACATCTGGAATCGATATGGGGGGATCCATTAGATCCTACTGTGGATTCTACTCCCTCCACCACTGACGTCAGTGCAGCGAGTGGCAAAACCAGAAGTTCTTCAAACAATAGATCTAAGAACTTTTCCCCCATTCGCGCACCACAGAAATGAACAATATACTACAGTGGAATTGTCGAGGTTTGAAAATTAATTTGATTGAATTATCTTTACTTATTCAAAGCTTCCTTCCTCTTGCCTTCTGTCTACAAGAAACTCATTTAAAAGAAAATGATAATATCAATATTAAAAACTACTCTTGATATTGCACTCCGGTTTCTAAGGATGAAAGAGCTGCTGGCGGCTCATCCATCCTTATAAGAAATGGAATAATTCATAGTCAAGTGCATTTAAACACTGAATTACAAGCAATTGCTGTCCGGCTTTCTCTTCAGAAGACAATAACATTATGTTCTATTTATATTCCGCCTAATTCATCTTTGGATATAAGTCAGGTGAAATCTTTAACAGATCAGTTGCCAGCCCCCTTTCTTATAATGGGCGACTTTAATGCTCATAATCCTATTTGGGGAAGTAACACCGAAAATGACAAAGGCAAAAGGATGGAAGGTCTGTGTATATTTAATGATGGATCACCTATCTCCATCCAGGAAATGGTTCTTACTCCGCTATCGATCTAACAATTTGCGACCCTTCTTTATTACTAGATTACTCATGGCGGGTCCATGATGACCTGTGTGGAAGTGACCACTTCCCAGTTATTTTGGAAAACATCTTTCCTTCACCTACTGAGAGAGTTGCTCGCTGGAAATTTGACAAAGCCAATTGGTCTTTGTTCGAGCAACTCTGTCGCGATGAACTAAGAACAGATAATTTCTGTAATGTTAGCGACCCAATCCTTAAATTTACTGAAAAGTTAGCATCGATAGCTGAGAGAACCATTCCTAAAACCTCGACAAATCCAAAACAACCAAGCAAACCCTGGTTTGACGACGACTGTGAGGAGGCAAAGAAAAACAGGGAAAAGGCCGAACGACGGTTCAACATGAATCCAACCTCTGACAATCTCAGTAATGTTCGTATATTTCGTGCTAAAGCACGTCGCACATTTAAAAAAAAGAGGCGCAAGTCTTGGCAAAACTTCGTCTCTAAAATAAACTCTCATACACTATGAATAAAGTCTGGAATTTCATACAAAAAATTAACGGTAAAAACAAAGACCAATTTTCACCATTTAAAAGATGGCCAAACTCTTTTGACTTCAGAAAATGACATCTCGAATAAACTTGGTGAAACCTTCTCAAAACATTCTTCTTCTCTAAACTATTCCCAGGAATTTCAAAGGATTAAAAACCGAACTGAGAAAAATAAACTCAATTTTAAATCAAATAATTTAGAAGATTACAACCGCCCTTTCTGTATGGATGAGCTGAAAATTTCTCTGTCGAAAGCCCATGACACAGCATGTGGCCCAGATGATATTCACTATCAACTTTTGAAACATCTTCCTGACACTTCTCTTAAAACACTTTTAGATCTTCTTAATAATGTATGGGAAACTGGCGACTTGCCTTCCATTTGGAAACTTGCCACAGTTATCCCTATTCCAAAACCTGGGAAGGATCATTTTGAACCGTCGAATTATCGGCCAATTGCCCTCACAAGTTGCGTTTGTAAGACAATGGAACGGATGATCAACGACCGCCTTGTCTGGTTCCTTGAGGCGAATGGCCTCCTGTCCCATATACAGTGTGGGTTCAGACAAGGCAGAAGCACGTTGGATCATCTTGTTCGCTTCGAATCCTTTATTCGCAACGGGTTTGCTAAAGGTGAACATGTGGTGTCGGTCTTTTCCGATCTGGAAAAAGCCTACGACACCACATGGAAATATGGCATTTTAAAAGACCTAAATGATATGGGGTTGAAAGGTAGGTTACCTACCTTCATTGAAAACTTCCTTTCAGACAGACAGTTCAAGGTAAAGGTTAACACGACAATGTCTGACCCTTTTGAACAAGAGATGGGTGTTCCTCAGAGAAGTATCCTCTCCGTCACTTTATTTAGTATAAAAATAAACAGTTTAGCTAAAACATTAAAACAAAATATTAAAGGCTCCCTGTATGTAGATGACTTTTTGATCTGTTATAGGGCTAAAAATATGAACAATATTGAAAGACAACTACAGTTGTCTTTAAATAAAATTGAAAAATGAGCTATGGAAAATGGTTTCAAATTTTCCGACTCCAAAACAGTATGTATGCATTTTTGCAATAAACGAAAACTGCATTTGGACCCCGAACTAAAAATTTATAATTCTCCAATTAAAGTTGTCAAAGAAACAAAATTTCTAGGTATTCTGTTTGACAATAAACTTACCTTTCTACCCCATATCAAAATGCTTAAAGCTAAATGCTTGAAAGCATTGGATATTTTAAAAGTTGTTTCCAGCACTGACTGGGGTGCTGATAAAAACATATTGTTAAATTTATATCGATCACTTGTACGATCAAAACTTGATTATGGTTCAATTATATATGGATCTGCTCGCAAGTCCTACATACAAATTTTCGATACTGTTCACCACCAAGGCCTACGTTTGACCTTGGGGGGCGTTCAGAACGTCTCCTGTGGAGAGTTTATATGTAGAGGCGAACGAACCGTCTCTTTATAATCGTCGGACAAAACTTGGTTTACAATACTTAACCAAGCTAAAAGCATATTCTTCAAATCCTGCCTATGACTGTGTTTTCAAACCTCTCTATGAGGACATATTTGAACAACATGAAAATAAAATTCCTCCGTTTGGTATCCGGATGAAACCGCATATTTCTGGTTCTAACATCAATCTTGATGAAATTGCCCCCAATAATATACCTCAATCACCACCTTGGCTTGTACCCAAACCTATGTTTATTTTTGACTTAAGAAAACATAAAAAGTCCGAAACAAACCCTATTCTTATTCAACAAGACTTTGCTGAAATAAAATCAAAGTTTGAATTTCATCATTCTATTTATACTGATGGGTCGAAGGACGGGGACAAAGTGGCTGCCGCTGCTGTCTATGGACAGCAAGCAGCAACTCTCCGTCTTCCATCCTCCAGTTCCATTTTTACTGCTGAAGCCAGAGCCATAATTCTTGCTTCAAAGTTTGCTAGAACATCTGAAAAACTTAAGTTTCTTATTTGTTCAGATTCACTTTCGTGTTTAATGGCAATAGAAGATCAGAAATATAAAAACCCTTTAATTGCCCATATTATTGAATTTTATAAAAGACTTGTCCAAATGAGCAAAGAAATCATTTTTCTCTGGGTACCAAGTCATATTGGTATTAAGGGAAACACAGTCGTAGATAGAATAGCGAAGGATGCTTTAGATGACCCCATAACTAATATGTCAGTGTCTTATTCTGATTTTAAACCTTTAATATACAAATATGTTTTACGTCTGTGACAGTCCCGGTGGGATCTGCTTACAGACAATAAATTACATTCTATAGAGCCAACTGTTGGCAAGAATGTTTGTTTCTTCGGTAAAAGCCGAAGAGACCTAGTTGTTTTAACTAGATGTCGCATTGGCCACACCAGGACGACTCATTCTTTTATTTTAGAGAATGAGCCGCCTCCTGAGTGTATACCGTGCCAATGTCGACATTAAACATCTTTTAATTGACTGTGTAGATAAATCCAACATTATTTGTCGGTACTGCACAGTCAACAATATGAAAGATTTTTTTTTTAAAAAGGTTGCTGGCAACCGTATTTTACAATATTTGAAGGACGTGGGACTGTATTCGAGAATATAGTCTGACTGTATTCCTGATTATAGTCCTTAACCATAATTTTAATTTGTTATATGTTGTGACTGATTTTATTTCACTGTTTGTATTTATGTGATAGCGTTTCTGTGATATTATTCAAGTCTGTGATATTGTAAAATGTTTTGTAACGTTTTGTCTGTTTTTTTTTTTATTGTTTATACTGCCATATCTTACTTGTAAATAGTCTATTGGTTTTAGATGTTATGTTAAATTTTAACAACTTCCATTCAAATTAGTTCTCGCCGTGATATTGGCTGCAATATCGCCAGCTCGGCGTTAAAAAATATTCAATCAATCAATCAGTGAAAATAATGATTACATACTTTCAATCAACTTAATTTTTGACTAATTGTCTTTGCAAGTTACATAAAATACGACAACTTTTTTTCAGGATCTGGTTCAGAAAATGTCTCAGTTTTAGAGAAATAATTTCATACACAATTTTAAATACTTTAATCCTCTTGATAGAATGTTTGACATTTTTTGGATCTTTAACTTTATCTAAATACAGGAATATTGATAGGAATTATAAGATGGCAACTATTAATTCCTCTATCTCCCATATAATATGTCAACCCCTACCTTTCTCTCATGTCTTCAAATTTGATTTGCCTGGTCTAATTTTTGGAATAGCCCCAAATGCCATTATATCTTTTACTAAAACTAAATTCTGGAATATTGATAGGAATTATATATGTTATATTAAAATTTTGATTTATCAATACAAAATTGTTATGGTAAATGTTTGTGTTGATAAATCAAAATTTTAATATAACAATTATAAGATGGTAACTATTAATTCCTCTATCTGCAATAATATGCCTCTACTAATTGTTTTCATTTTATACAATATTAATTAATCAACACATACACAGTCACTTCTAAACAATCGTACCAACCAGGGGCCAGGTTTTCGAAAGTATCGTAAGATTGATCGTAAGACATATCTTATGACATTACTTGCGACTAAGATATGATGGTCTTACGACTTATCGTATGATGTAAAACAAAGGTATCCTAAGACAATCATAGTTACGACGATTGTATGACACTCGCAAGTCAGTAATGACAAATAATGAAATTTTAAATGATTTAACAAAGTATGCAATTTATTTTTTAAAAAAGTACATGTAACTAACAGGAGACAAAATAAATAAAAAAACGTTTAATTAATTTAAATTTTAATAACCCTTTAAAAATGATTAATGCATATACGTTTACTGTACATGTACATGTTAATCAATTATGGAATGTCACGATCGATTAACATGGTTCAATAAAACCATTGTAAAAGTTTATTGGTCTACTCTATTTTAATATGTTAAAGAAATACCTAAGGTTCGAACATTCAAATACCCGCTTAACGAATTACTCGTGCTTCTATACATATACGATCACTATAAGACCATCTTACGACACCTTCTTTGGTGTCGTAACTTTGTAACAAATTTTGTGACATGTCACAAGTTGCCACCCTTTCGAAAACACATTTTATGACTGCGACACGTCGTAAGACCATCTTACGATATGTGGTAGTCATAAGACATTTTCGAAAACCTGGCCCCAGCCTTATCAGGAAGGTCATGACCTCGTTTTAGCAAGAGATGATAACTTGGATAACAAGTAATAGGTTTTCTCCCTTTCTTGGCGCATTTGCAAATAAATAAAGTATTATACACACCACCATCTTTCGGGTTTAAATTCTTACTTTTTGGAGTCAACTTGTATATTTTCATGACATAATATCCTGCAAAGTGATTTTAATCAGTAAATTTCAGTATACATTCTTGCTTGTTATAGTCACTGTAACAGTTGTTTTAAATTACAAAATTAATTGGTCATCGCAAGGTTTAAAATTTTACCAATTTTTTATGACACGCATTGAATTGACCATCTTTTAATTGGCAAAAGTCCCAGTAATATGTTAAAATGTGTTAATCATCCGTAAAAATTGAGACCTGCTGGAGTGATAATAAATTATGTAAGAGAAAGAAATTGAATAAATTCATCAAACATCTCTCCTTTTCGAATCATCTGATCGACAGACAGACTGACTTTTTAGCTCACCTGGCCCGAAGGGCCAAGTGAGCTTTTCTCATCACTTGCCGTCTGTCGTGCCTCGTCCGTCGTCTTCGTTAACATTTTACATTTGAACTTCTTCTAGAGAACCACAGAACGGAATGAAACCAAACATGGCAGGAATGTTCCTTATGAGGTGCTGACCAAGTGTTGTTACTTTGTAGCCGATCCATCATCCAAGATGGCCGCCAGCGGGGAACTTAGTTTAACATAGGGACCATATGGGAAATGCATACAAATGACTTCTTTTAGAGAACCACTGAATGGAATGAAACTAAATCTGGCATGAATGAACCCTTATAAGGTCCTGACCAAGTGTTGTTACTTTGTAGCCGATCCATCATCCAAGATGGCCGCCAGAGGGGACTTAGTTTAACATAGGACCCTATGGGAAATGCATACAAATGACTTCTTTTAGAGAACCGTTGAATGGAATGAAACCAAACATGGCATGAATGTTCCTTATGAGGTGCTGACCAAGTGGTGTTACTTTGTAGCCGATCCATAATCCAAGATGGCCGCCAGCGGGGGACTTAGTTTAACATAGAACCCTATGGGAAATCCATACAAATGACTTCTTTTAGTGACCCACTTAATGGAATGAAACCAAACATGGCATGAATATTCCTTATGAAGTGCTGACCAAGTGTTGTTACTTTGTAGCTGATCCATCATCCAAGATGGCCGCCAGCGGGGAACTTAGTTTAACATAGGACCCTATGGGAAATGCATACAAATGACTTCTTTTAGAGAACCACTGAATGGAATGAAACTAAATCTGGCATGAATGTTCCTCATGAGGTGCTGACCAAGTGTTGTTACTTTGTAGCCGATCCATCATCCAAGATGACCGCCAGCGGGGGACTAAGTTTAACATTGGACCCTATGGGAAATGCATACAAATGACTTCTTTTAGAGAACCACTGAATGGAATGTAACAAAACATAGCATGAATGTTCCTTATGAGGTACTGACCAAGTGTTGTTACTTTGTTGCCGATCCATCATCCAAGATTTTTAGAAGTCTATCAGAAAAATGTAAAAAAAAAAATTCTGAATGGTCACAACTTGACCACATATTCAAAAATAATAATGATAAGATATCTGCAGTAGCTACTGTAAGACTACACTAAGATGACCTGTTTTTAATTTTAAATACTGTGTCAAATTAAACCAATCTTGGTCTCAATCATTATATAATTTTAAATAATTTCCAAAATCACATTAGATACAGGTGAGCGACACAGGCTCTTGAGAGCCTCTAGTTTCTTTTAAAGTTCTGTCGTATAGGAACTGGCTTTTTTTCATCTCGGTTTCAAACATTTTCCAATGCACAAATCAGTTTCCATGGATCAGGTCATTTTACTATTTTAATACTTGGTAGAGAGAAGGAATATTTATATATATTATTAGAAGTTTCAAGGTGAATAACATCAATTCGGCTTTATGGAGAAAACAGATAAGTAGGGCCACTTTCCCCAGTATTTGTTTCACTCTTAAACATTGATTTTGAATCTGAAATATTTTTTCTACTTTTTATCTTAATCGGTTGTATGCAATGCACCTTACAATAAAACATTTTCTACCCGCAAAGGTCGTGTAGATATATGGGCGATTTGGGTAAATTTGTATCATTTTTGGAATATTGCCAAGAAGGAATTTCAGACCCAAAATCATTCTATTGTCATATAAAAAGAGATTCATAAACTCATTTACACTCAAAACAAGTTTTGGTTCTGAGTGTCCTTCACGTAGAAAAATTGTATTCAAGAAGTTAATTTGGCAAATTTGTGTTAAAAATATCTCCCATGTTTAGGTAAGAAGAATTTTTTTAGTAACTTATATGTTAGTTATTACATGTATTAGCAAATCTTAACGGAACACATACTAGGCTATGCCCACAGAAATTTTTATAGGCCTCAGACGGCTTGTTGAAAATGGCCCTAGAAGTGAAATAAAAATAAAATGGCGAAAAAGGCCCTACTTCTTTTAAACGTAATCAGTAATATGAGATTTCATTAAACTGATGACGTATGATTTGAGCTATTTATTTTAAAATGTAAAATTTTTTGATACAGTCTGTAGACTCGGGACTAAACAAGTCACAGGTACATGCACTAAAGATGAAAATTTTCAAATATTAATATTCCCAAATATACTTCAAAACATCTTTTATCTCTATTAAAATGCCTCAATTTTTTACCTCCAAAAGAGTGTGTCTGGGGTTTTATCCCTAAGATCTCAAAAATTAGTAAATTTGTAAGCCATCCAAAAAAGAAGTAAAGTGTGCCCTACGGACTGGTAAACCTTGAGAGTATACACCCTCATACAACAATAGTCCTAGTCTACGTACTGGCAAAACTTCATTGTAATCCCGCTGGTATTCCATTCCAAAGAATTTCTTTTGTCGTCACAGTGTATGTCGTTCAGATTACGATAAATATATACATTTTTGTGTAAAACCAAAATTTGTAAGGACGTATTTATGGTTGCTGAAAAGCTTGTTAGAAAAACTTGCAAAAGTAGCGGATTTATAGGACAGCCACCCCTCCCCCCCCCCCTCCCCCTTCTCCAGTTGAGGTAACAAAAAAAATGTGTACTAAAATTACTAGACACGCAGCTTCACACTAAAATTACTAGACACGCAGCTTCACATTGTTGACAATGTTCATATTTATCAAACGAAAATTTTAAGAAAGTGACCATAACATATGCAATTATCTTTTGTAATGGTTGATTGAAAAATAGTTCTGAAAATTAACATGTATGTAACTTTTTACAAACCCGTTAATAAAAAGAATAAGATTTAATTGGATGGAGATGTATCACAGCGAAGAAAGTAAAATTAATTTTTCCATCGGTGCCCGTTGAATATTTGCAACTACATGTATTTAGTAACTGGCATACCCTTCATATACAATGGCTTACACATTGATTTATTTTATAATATATACAAACACAAAATTATTAAAAATTGTCTGTCTTTTTTTAAAATTATTTGAAATCCATTGTCAATTAAACATATCTGGGTAATTAATTTAGATAAGATGTTGTACCATGAAAGAAAGTCTTTAAATCTTCTTTAAGGAGGAAAACATTGGAAATTGTGACCCCCCTCCCCCCCCCCCCCCTCTATTCGATCCTCTAGCTCCGCCCCTGTAAAATTAGAAATGAAGATTACGGTTCACAAGAAAGTCTACATACATGTATTTTGACTCACGGTAACTTACTTTTTTTAATTCTACAGAGAATTCGTATTTATTTCAGTAAGTATTAAGGCAAACCATTCAGTCGGATGAATAAAATTTCACATACTATCAGAAGTTTCTAGGACAAAATCTTCATATTTTAGTCTGCCATAATGACGATAAGCACGGTTTTATAAATTACATAAGTGTAAATGTATGGCTCAGCATTTGGCAATGTTATTTGATGAAATAGTTCCCTAGTGTATTAGATAAATTGTTGATAAATTTATAAGAACAAATATTGCCTACGACATATATTATAAATTAACACACAGCGGATTGCAGCAGCGGGCTCCAATATAACTTAGCTCAGAACGCTCACACTTAGGAAATTATAGGGCCTCGGTGGTTGAGTGGTCTAGGTAGTTCGTCACGACTACTAATGATCACTAGCCTGTCAACGCTGAGGTTATGAGTTCGAATCTTACTGTGGCGGGGTGTGTTCGACTCCGATCTAAATTAACAAGTATTGCCAATTTTCCTACCGAAGGTCGATGGTTCTCTCCGGGTACTCCGGCTTCCTCCACCAATAAAAACTGGCCGCCGCGAAATAGCCAAATGTGCTGAAAACGGAGTAAAACCCCAAATAAACAAACAAAGGAAATTATATACCATCATTCCTGGATTTTTTAACTTGAGCAGAACAATGTGAATATTAAATATCATTTGTTGCTATGCATGCTGTTGCATACCCAACGATAAAGTTTAATAAATAAATTGTTTTCTCTGCGTGTAAAATTATGTACCTTGTTATCCGCACTGACCAGCGGATTCAATGCTACCATATATTTCATTTTAGAACAAATCCAGTAAAAATACAATAATATAGATATATTTTTTACTCCTTTTTTAATTTAAAAGGTTTTGTTTGTTTATTTAGTTGGGGTGTTACGCCGTTTTCAGCACTTTTGGCAATTTAGCGGTAGCCAGTTTTCATTGATGGAGTAGGCCCAAGTATCTAATAGTCATAACGAACTACCTAGACCATTCGGCCACCGAGGCCCCAAAATGAAAGGTAATAGATATATTAAAGAATAAGAAAATGAAAAAAAGTAACTGGTCTGTTACCAAAAAAAGTAAATAGTTTGGGTTACTGTATCTGCAACGTGTTACGAACGCCGTCATGACGTTGCCTAAAAATTGCCCACAATCGGTGCCTTTTTGTAATTTTCAACAGTCGAACACGGGAACACTCAGATATTTTTTTTTATCGTCAGAGCTTTCGTGTACGTAGCAATATAATATTACTTTTTCACGAAACTGTAGGATTTACACAATGCTTTTTATGGACTTTTATATCGAAAAATCAGAAAACTGTACGATACTTTCAATTAGTTCGATTTGACCTTAACATAGATTCTTCGAAAAATTAATGT
This sequence comes from Mytilisepta virgata, assembly GCA_028015205.1. Taxonomy (NCBI): domain Eukaryota; kingdom Metazoa; phylum Mollusca; class Bivalvia; order Mytilida; family Mytilidae; genus Mytilisepta; species Mytilisepta virgata. Next base: position 34,188,431 of record CM051512.1, read on the forward strand.
AGAATCTTCAATCATAGAACTAATTATCGTTCAGAAACATCTCACACACAAAAGACTTCAATGTAAGAGAAATTCAGTCTGACCACTTTAATTCAATGGACCATAACGGCATTATAATTACCAACGTATTAGATCTACTGGGATTTAACAGTCCATTCTCGACTTAAATGGATTGTGTCCGTTGTTTGGTAAAAAGGACATCTATCTCTAAAACCTTTTAAATTGCAAATTGTACCAAATTGTACCACAGATGAAATCATTTCACAACCCAAAAGTGTCCCGAGTGCACCGATGTATAGTCCTGACTTTGACATTAACTATTTGCTTATTAACACTGAAATGGGTTTTTTTAAATTTGATTGTAAGAAAATTTGGAACTGTGAAAACCTATTCTAAAATATTTTGACCAAAAAATCCCATTATTCACTACATGGAAAGAGAGGAAAGATTTAAACTTATTTTGAACCCATCAACACCCAATAATAAAGAAATTTTGATTTCTTTTGTATTTCAGTCATTAGAACTGGGGAAGGTAGGCTGTAAGGCTATTTTCATACTATGTATTTGTTCGTTTAATTTGTCGTGAGATGAATTTGTATTGCTATAACCCGTTGGGTTTTATATGTTTGCAAAAAGTGTTAGCCGAATTGAATTGAGTTTAAATCAAAATAAATTACACCATACTTTAGTAATTGAAAAAATCTTTATAATATTCTAAAAATAGTGGCAGATCAAGGAAGTGTACTATTTTGAAATCTTTTATTTTTTAGTATAAAAACAAGCAATAAAATACATGACATTTTTTAAAATCAGAACATTATGAAATATGAAAATAGGTGTTAATTGGAAGAAGAAAAATAACTCAAAAAAATATAAACATGATGTACAGGACGTCACTTTTTATCCTGAAAGGCAAATAGGCATGTCAATTCATTTATGTTTGGTGGCAAACATTTAATATGTTTACTGTACGCAAGTTAATTGTAAGTCACGTGTCACATGGGTCGTAAATTACGCGTCGATGAGAGTAAGGCACCGAGTTTTTAGTTGAACCTTCAAGATGTGTGAACAGAGTAGATCTAGATGGAAGTTGTTAATATTTTTGCTAAATTTTCAGAAAAAAATTAGGTTTCAGTATTTTTTTTGGAATTTTTGGGCTGGTCAAACCAAATAAATTTCCAGGCTTTGTCGAGGTCGACGATCAACTTACGGTCTTCAGTAGAAAAAAATGTATAAGGACGACGGATTTATCTTCGTTCTTTCCGAATTTCCTGTTAAGCTACTTGCACACGTCAGAATGCAATTTAATTTACACGACAGTTACCATCTTCAGACGCCGTGAACCTTATCTTATAGGTCGTGAATCTACACCAAAATTTTCTGATTAACGCCAAAATGTGTAAATGTTGCGTAAAAATTATGAGAGAGGTTGAAAAAAAACCGATTTAAGACCGTGCAAAGAATTAAAACGTGGAATAAAATCTATAAACCACTCATGTTGTAAGTCCAATAATTTGTAATAGCGCAAGTGACCTCCGAAGTCTTGACTATAAATATTTCTTATTGGAGGCAATAGTAACGCGACAATTTTAAAATATCTATACATCGGAATTTTTTTCTGACGTATATTCGTAGGTGAGTTCTGATTTTTTTGCATCAGAACCATTCTCAAACAAGTAGATCCCCTGACTGTCTAGAGCATTATATGTTCTATGAACCACGCTGGGTATGAACGGAATTTTTGTTTATGTCTTCACGTAGAGTGATTGCGGCAACGTCAGTAGTCATAGTAGCAATGGTTGACAATATTCTATTGAGTTCCCCATTTGGTTTTACATCCGGGCTTATACTATCATCGGTGCATTCAGTAAACACTTGAGTTCCGCTCGTGCTACATTTTCTGTCCATTTCCGAATGGGTTATGCCATTCGGTATATTATTTTCATCCGTACTGTTCTTCCTAAATAGATATTTCTTGAAAGAGTCTCTGGAATGTTTGTAAATTGCTTGAACAGAGTATCTAAATCCATCGTCTTGAAAACCATAAATAATTGGATTAATCACAGGAAATAGAAAATAAGACCAAATAAATAAATAAAACACTTGAGCCTCTGCTAGATTCAAATCGCAATCTACTATAACACGGGCGAAAAACAAAATAGCTAAAATATGGTACGGTAAAGCACATACAACGTATCCAAAAGTAACTGAGCCGTAAATCCAAACACGCTGTTTTTCTTGTTTAGCTTGTCGCTGTTTGAATGATTCGGCAGTAGTTGTTGAATATCGTCTTGAAGTTCTTCTAAAACGTAAAAGCTTTGTGTAATCTTTACGGACTTTAGTATACAATACGAGCAAAACAATCATAACAACGAAGAAAAATAGCACTAAAAATGCTTGATAATATTGCTGGAGTTTAGTTATTGCTTCGTCTGCTAAATAACATCGGTATCCGCTTAAGCCCGGAATGCCGGTCTCTGTTTTACCTCTACCAAAAACTATAGCAGCCGGCCATGAAAACACAATGGACGCTACCACTGTCGCAGTACACATCAATTTAGAATGTTTAGAAGTCAGCTTGTTTTGAAATGTTTTACAGATAACGAGATATCGGTCTACCGCAATTGCAATTAATGTAAAATTCATAGCAACTGGAACAAAATATAAAACGAATCGGAAAACTCTGCACAGAACATCCGATGGATACGTCACTGTATATGCTAAATACACAATAAGCAATGGCGAAACGACAGAGCACTGTATTACACTCAAGAACGATAACCATAGAATAAAAATTCTATAATTAGCATGAATCCTGTCCTGAATGAAATTCGATTTGTATTTTCTGCGACTAAACACGTATAACACATGAATGTTACCTATAAGTCCCAACACAGTAGCTATTCCTAAAAATATTATTCCGGGAATATTACGCTTCATAACAACTGAATTCACATCGTCTAGTGTAAAATTTCGACCAACGAATTCGCTTGCAACCCACGGATAACAAATTTTACTATTGTTTTCAGCTGTTAAATTTCCACAATTCAGACAATAATATGTAGACGTCATATTGGCATGAAATGCTGCTGAGATAAGAGTCACTTCTAAAATAAAAAAAAATATCATACCATTAATGATTACTGAGTTGGAGTTGGATATTAAATTTAATGATAATTGTTGTCAAATGTAGTGATGTTTTCTTTTTCCTTTTAAGACACGCCAAAGATCTTTTTTTTAAGAAACGCCAAAGTCATATTCATTTTTTTTCTATTATAAGCGAAAGTTTGATAATTTTTTTTAAACGCCAAAGTTTGTTTATGTTTTTTTTTTAAAGAAACTGCAAAGTTCGATTAATCAGTCTAAAATAATGATCTGATGAAGAACAAATCTTTTGTTCTATCACGTTAGGCGAGAAATAGATAAAAGATATAATATCCCACGTTATACTAGTTTTTTTTTTAAATAAAGAACTTCTAAAACAAAATTTCATGAGTGTCTATTGACCATACTTACCGTTATAAAGAGAAATAAAAATTTTCATCAAAACTACACTATCACTTACTGTCTTAAAAACCTCATAAACTGTAACTATTATGCCAGATTCTAAAAGTTAGCTTGATCCTAATGAGATTGTAAAGTTTACGGATCGTTTAAAACTATCTGTTACTTCATATCTGCTTAGCACATTTTAAATTTTGGTTATTGTTCAATATTTGATAATAAAATATGGAAAAGACATTAAAAAATCCATGCTGAGAAACTTGTGGTTTCGTTACTTGCATTTAACTCTATAAATCTTAGATTATCTACAACCGTTGGCCTAATCAATAACTTTTATATCAGTTTTCTTTGGAAAGGAGTGAGATCGGTGTTTGAGGGTGTAAAAAATAATAAAATTTAATGTGTTTTAAGTAATGTTTGTAGACAAAAACACATTCTGTTGAAATGATTTATCTGGTTACTTCAGAGGGCCGTACAGGCACAAATTGGAAAAAAATTCACGGTGGAATCAAAATATCCTGTGTTTTTTAGCACGGGTAGGCCCTTTATGCCAAATATGTTGTCACAAACGAGAGTGAGTGGTAAAATACCGGCATAAAGTGCCTACCCGTGGTAAAATCATGATATGATTTTTTTTCTATTCTAATGGGACAGTTTGTAGGATATTTTGACAGTACGCCATTACACAACGCAAATGTATACTATAACGTCGTTAAAGCTTGTGGGGAAATTTTACTATGCGAAACAAGCCTGATGTCTTTGACATCCATGTAGACAGAAGGCGTTTGAAGCAGGTCATATTAGAATCAGCTGCATTCTAATTCTCATTTAAATATATGAAATGATGCGGTGCAGTATGTAATCTATTCAAGAATATCGAATACAGCAGAATGTTTTATGAAGATATTTAAAATTAAAAAGAAGTACCAACTGAATTTTTTCTAACAATAAAGAATTTAGCGCTAAAAATGACTTTATAAATGTTTTTCATGAATGTCAATACGTTCTAGGTAACCAAAGCTTTTGCGAATCTTTTGTCACGTCGAATAATTATGAAGGGCCGTTCGGGTCATAATTCATTTTGTTACATGTACGCTAGAGGTACACTTAACACTTTGTTCACATACCCTGGAGGTACACGTAACTGTTTGCTCGTGAACAAACTGTTACGCGCACATCTAGGAACGTGAACAAAGTGTTACGTGTACATCTAGGGTATGTGAACAAACTGTTACGCGCACCTCTAGGAACGTGAACAAAGTGTTACATGTACTTTAGGGTACGTGGACGACCTGTTACGCGTACCTCTAGCGTACGTGTAACAAAATGAATTATGACCCGAACGGCCCTTCATAAATAATGAGAATTAACCTATTTTTTCATCCATGGCTACATTTGCAAGAGCTTACTAACAAAATTCTTAAAAGTTGTATGACCCTCTGAAGTAATGTTGTTCTCTCAGTTTTCCATAAATAGTTTTGCTCTTAGACTTTACTAATATTGTACTTTTATAATTAATAACAATGTCTTGACAGAATAAAATAACCCTGTTTAATTTATTTGTAAAATAGAAAACACTTAAAATTTATTGCCAGAAATGACATAACAATATGCCAAAATTACGTAACTCCCGATTTTCTAGGTCAACAAAAACATACATTACACAACTATATTATATTCATAGACGAAAAACTTAAAACTTCCTGTTAATCACCTGTTGTATTGTATAACAAAAGCAGCAATACATCCATATAAAATTTATATTCAAAGCAAACGGGTATTTTTAAAACTTAATTTATCTGATCAATTTGAATAAAAGATTTCCGATATATTTTTAATCAAAGGCTTCTTATCTTCAGAAGTTTATAAAATATATATATATTACACAAATCCTCTCACGCATGTAATATATTGAAAGATTTTTGAAGTAAAACTTTACATTTTGCCAGTACTAATCTACTGGCTGAAGAAACTAACGGGGAAAATGTAAAAACATGAAAAATGGAGAAGAGTTAAACTATCCACATATATTTAGGTTCCGCCAATTGCAAGCGCTGATTCAAAAGTATTATATATATACTCAAGCATTTTTCTGGCAAACATGAAACTGTTAAATCAAATACGAAGCGTAGGGTCCCTGGTTCGATTCCCGTTCGGAATGAATATTTCAGGGATCAAATTTGCTATCGATACCATTTGCGAGGATGGTCTTGGTAAAAGATGCTAGTCCGTCGTATGGGGACTAAAAATGGCTGTCCCGTGTTAAGGGAGAGCAACACCCTTGTCGAAAAAGTGTAGGCTAAAGCGCCGCTCCCGCACCCGCTAATAGGAGAGGGGATTAGTATAAATTGGTATAACTTGTTTCCCAATCCACTATAAATAAATAAGTTTAAACTAAAATAAGCATTTTTCTATGAACGACATTAGCGTAAGAATCCATGGGCAGGAGAAATAATACTGTTTTGCAAGCATATTAGGCTGTAACATTCATCATTTTTTTGGAATAATAAGTAATAATTCCAATGTTGTTTTTAAAACATCAAATGCAGTAATTTCATTGGTTAGCAGCAACTTCGGGTAAAAAGTTCCTTTCATGACGTCGTGCGTATGACTACGTATGCATGCAACATAGTACATGAGGAAAATGTTAATTTCAAATTGAAAACGTCATATTTCTGCATTACTTTGGAATTTTAAGTAATAAAGGTTATTTTTACGGAATTTATCAATGTGTAAACTCGAGTTTATCACTCACAAACTTTGCATAAAGTCCTTCGGACTTTATTTAGTTTGTGGGTGAATCGCCCGAGTTTACACAGTGATAAATTCCTTCAAAATAACCTTTATTACTATAATATTCGGTGTGTACACCTAACGAAGTCAATCTCAAACGTAACTTGAAGTCCGGACTTGGGAGTGAGTTGTTCTCGTTTACAAACCTATGAATTCCTTCAAAAAAGGTTTTATTACTCTATTAATTGTTCTTTAGAACCCCCCCCCCCCAAAAAAAAAAAAAAAAAATGTTTTTTATCGTCTAGTTGTTATTCTGCTGATATTTTAATATATTATAATGATAAAAAGCTTACCTTAATTAAAAAATGTAAATGAAATATTTTACTGTTACATTCAATCAATATATTTAAATTAGATAATTTTGAAGTGAGGTATAATCAAATCAATAGCATTTCTCAGAAATAGATTTTCTCAGAAAAACATAAACTGTTTTAATGTTTATTTATTGATAAAAAGCTTACCTTAATTCAAAAGTGTAAATGAAAATTTTTACTGTCACATTCGATCAATATATTTTAGATAATTTTGAAGTGCGGTATAATCAAATCAATAGCATTGTACTGTTTCTGAGAAAAAAATAAAATATTTTAATGTTCATTTATTAAGGTATCCTGACCATACATGACCACGTGATTATTCAAAATGTTCCATACAACGCAACTGAAATGACCTCGGTAATTATCGGCAAACTTCGGAAATGCCAATTTAACTAACTTATTTTTACAGACTCTGCATATAAGCAACAAAGTGTGTTTCAACTTGAGAAAAATATATATACAAAATTCCAGTTTTAAATTGTTTGGTTCAGCCATTCACGGTCAAAAAGAGATACAATTTTCGATCATGATCTATTATGGTCCGGATACCTTAAATAAACCATGTCATGCTGTGGTGATTGTAAACAATGACAATGTGTAAATTATCAGATTATGCACTGTACATGGAATTTTTAAAATGCCGATGATAACGAAAATGTTCAAACAAATATGCATGCATGGTTCTATAATTTAAGATGAGTCTAATTATAGAGAGCTAGTTTTTAGCTTGTAAGTAGAAAAGTCTAAAAAAAGTTCTTGTTACTCGTGTCAAATTTTTTTAAACAAATATACAGGAAATAATTATAATATCTTACATTTAAAGTGTCTTTCTGTTATTCATTAAAAATTCGTAAAGTGTCTCGCCTGCTTTCGCTGTTGTCTATGTTTTCAGTGTAATAGTGGAATATACATAATTTTTCTCCACATTTTATTTAGGCCAAAACAAATATATGTGTGTTTAAGGTTACCCTACATACCCTTTTTTTTGTGCCTACCCTAACCCATTTTAGGGCAAAAATGTCGCTGATCTAATTATTTCGCCAAAAAAAACATCCGCTGACCATTTTTTCTCCCATCTATGTAAAATATTTTTTCAAAATAAAATGATTTTGCCTACTTACCCTTTTTTTCACAATGTAACCTTAAACAGACATATATTTTGTTTTGGCCAAATTGATCATCAAGAAGCTTCTATCCAAGTTCGGTAAAATCCAGGATGGTTTAAGAAAGTAATTAATGTGTTAAAAACTTTAAATGCAGACTGTATATAATGTTAACTGGGAGAAAAACTAAGTCCATTTATAAGTAAAATATGGAAAAATTGGAAAAAAAATTTAGACAATTTCCTCTGGATACTAGCTTTTGATCATGAACAAGCTTCTGTCCAAGTTTTGTTAAAATCCAGAATGGTTTAAGAACTTATGTGAACTGGGAGAAAAACTAAGTCCATTTTATAAGTAAAATACGGAAAAATTGTGAAAAAAAATTACACAATTTTCCTCTGGATACTAGCTTGTGACCATGAACAAGCTTCTGTCCAAGTTTTGTTAAAATCCAGCATGGTTTAAGAACTCATGTGAACTGGGAGAAAACTAAGTCCATGTACATGTATAAGTAAAATACGGAAAAATTGGAAAAAAAATTTACACAATTTTCCTCTGGATACTAGCTTTTGATCATGAACAAGCTTCTGTCCAAGTTTTGTTAAAATCCAGCATGGTTTAAGAACTTATGTGAACTGGGAGAAAAACTAAGTCCATTTATAAGTAAAATACAGAAAAATTGGGGAAAAAAATTACACAATTTTCCTCTGGATACAAGCTTTTGATCATAAACAAGCTTCTGTCCAAGTTTTGTTAAAGAACTCATGTGAACTGGGAGAAAAACTAAGTCCATGTACATGTATAAGTAAAATACAGAAAAATTTTCCTAATAATGTTTTTTGATCATTAACAATCTTTTGTCCAAGTTTGGTAAAAATCCTGGATGGTTTAAAGGTTATTGATGTTTTAAAAACCTTTAACCACAGTGTGAATGTAATTGTTGACGCCGCCGACGACGACGGAATGTAGGATCGCTATGTCTCGCTTCTTCGACAAAAGTCGCGGGCTCGACAAAAACGAAAGGAAGGTATCTAAACTTAATTATCACACTTGCATGATAATCTAGGAAACAATTTTGTTTTATTTCATTTTTTGGGGGGGGGGGGGGAGAGGGGGCCGGGGGGGGGGGGGGGGGGTAGATGAAGTAATTTGAAATAAAAGGCAGGGTACAAAATTTGGTGCCAAAAGGTTTACTATTAATGAATTTTACTGATAAAAAAAAACGAATGGAGGATACTTAAATTAAATTCTCACAGTTACATGAGGGGAGGGGGAGTTAAGTAAACGGGAGTCTCAAAAATTTGGCGACAAAGGGTTTACTAAAAAAAAATATGGTGAATAAAAGAAAGACGGGGTTGAATATTATCTGTCATGAAATAATTGCATATTTTGAATTTAAATTGTGGATAAATTCCATGATCCAAGATCTGTCCTTTGTCCAACCCCCACCCCTACAGTTACAATACATGTGATATAGTACTATAGAAATGAAACAGCACCTTACTTCAAAGTAAATACAACTTTGAAAATTATAAGACATGTGCATCCACAAAATTGATCGTTCTTTTCCCGGTTCGTTTTAAAAAAATAACTAAAAATACGCGTTTGTTTGTCACATCAAAGAAGTAATTTGAAGTAAAAGGCAGGTTAAAAAGGTTTACTATTAGTATTAGAATAACATATCACTTATCAAAAACGAAGGGAAGATATCTGAACTAAATTTTCATACTTAAACTCATTTCATTTTCTCTTTTTTTTGGCAGGGGAGGGAGGATTGTCAGTAAACGGGAGGCTCCAAAATTTTGTGACAAAATGTTTACTAATAAAAATATAGTGAATAAAAGAAAAGCGGGGGTTGAATATTACATGTAATAAAATAGTTGTATATTTTGAATTTAAATGGTTAATAAATTCCATGATCCAAGATCAGTTCTTGGTCCCAGCCCCACCCCTACTATTTAAATGCGTGTACTATAGTTTATAACTAAAAATGAAACAGCACCTTACCTCAAAGTAAATACAGCTTTGAAATTGAGAATACATGTACCGTTCTCTTCCTGGTCCGTTTAAATAACTATAAATCCGCATTTGATTGTCAGATCAAAGAACAATTGATTGAATAGACAACGTTGATATGCATTTTTGCATTTATCATTTTAAATGCGATATAAAAAAGCACAATGTTATCTTATTTTGTAATGTCCACAGGTAATCAATCCTATTATTTTGTGCATATAAATATTTAAACATTTACATGATAATTATTAGTTAGATTCCAGTTGAATTAAACTGATTCCGTAATGTGAGAATAAAAAAACAATCAAATTTCGTCATTAATAATAGATGTAATTTAAATCTGAATTAAGTTTTCTCACTCGCAGGCGAGAACAAAGTTTTTGAAAATGCCAACAAACTTTAATTGAGGCGAGATTTATATTACAGTACACTGAGGAGATTGATTGAGAATTTCAGTAACTAAATAAACGTATACAAAGCACACGCCAACCCGATGTATTTAATTATTTTAAGCGATTTTCCCGAACGACAAGCTTAGCTAAAGCTCGAGACATTCAAGTAGGAATAAGGGCAAAGTTTTGTCGGCCCCTCAGCGTGTTGGTCAGAACAAAGCAGGATTGATATTCATATCACATCAACATGTTCTTGTCTTGAATATCCATGTCATAATTGTCAATGGACGTTAAATTAAAATCAATCATTAGTCAAGTTATTTATTCTTCAATTGAAACATCTAACGATCAGCAATGGGTGTATGGCAATTTTCCCAAGTGTTCACAAATAAAAATAGTAAAATTCAGGCACATTGACCACATTGCTTTGCCCAGTTAATAATTATCTTTCAATTCTAAAAAAAAACCGCCATGATGGTCTGATGATAGCGTACTCGGCTCCAGTGTGGAAGGTCGCTGGTTTGATCCAAAAAGACATTTAAGTTGGCAAATGAAAAACTTTCAACAATTCTCAACTGAAATAGATCTGAAAAAAATCCTTAATTACAAGATTGGAAGGCATTCCAATGGAAATGAAGATTACATGTACCAGATCAACGTCAAACCCGGTGACGAGGAACGGACGGGTGGACAGACACTTAAATTAAATTCAACGGTATAATGTACTATCATGCCATTATCATCCATTGTTATAAATACACCAGGAAGACTTTAAAAATGATTGGCCCTCACCCATGCTTTAAACAAACAAAAAATTTAAAGAACACATGTTAATATGACCTATCTTAATGTCAAATTACTGTTTTCAAAAAATGCGCATAAATCACGAAATTAAAACCTCAAAATGTCAAGTTTTAGATAAAATATAAAATATCACATCACTACTTTTGTGCAAAATCACAGCAGGGTGGAATAATTTATTTAACTTAATCATTCCAAACAAGACGAAAAGTAAGTTTTATAGCTAGTATACAATATCATACAATATTCTGAAAGGTGGATGAAACTTAATATAATGACTTATGTATTCTTTTTATCTACAAATAAAACCTCTCCAAATAGAAAGACAGACATTGAAATGCTTTAAATTGTAAATTACAAAAACTTTACATGAAGTGATTTTTTTTCAAACTTCTTTCATAATATATATAGAAATTTCGTATTTATTGCATTTTTTTCTTTTTTCAGTGTACAAAAGTAATGGTTGAAGTATAAAGTCGAGAGTTATTCTCATGTACAAGTACACGCGTGTAACTTTGGCAAAAGTCTCTTTTTTAGCTTTATTCTTATTGATGCAGCCAATTTTTTTCATATTAAGAAGTATCTTGTCTGACATTAATTTTGTATAAACATGAATGAAAAGGATAAAATATCTGAAAAAGCCCCCCCCCCTCCCCTAAAAAAAAATCCAAGCCAAATTAAAAAAATTGTCTGGATGTAAAAAGACGGAAATCAATTTAATACTTTTAGAAAATCAGGCCTCATATGTTACAGTTTATGTATTTATTCACGTATATGTGATATGCGAGGTACCCTTTTCCTTAAAAGATTCTTTGGTAGATATCAAGACTTAATAGAAAAATATTCAGTTCCTTTTCAAAATTTAGTCTTGATGAAATTCCTTGAGATATGTTGACAACTGTTCACTGATGTGACTTACTGGTTTAACCACCATTTTCATATGAAATGCCTGTACCAAGTCAGTAGTATAACTGTTGCTTTCCAGTTGTTCTGGGTATTTGCTTGTCTCCCGACCTTGCCAGTTTTTGTGGACTTTGATTATGACATTTCCCTTGGAGTTCCATTTTTTATTATGAAACTTTACTTAAAAACACGTACAACCAGAAAAACGGCAAAAATCCTAATTTCTTAGTTTTTCCACTTTAACCAATGGTGAACGTAAGACTTCTGAAAGAGGCAGCTATAGAGTTGAAATATCCGTTATGTAAATTGTTTAATTTATCGTTATCTCTTGGCATATTCCCAACTGACTGGAAGAAAGCAAATGTTATTCCGGTTTTTAAGAATAACAATCCTAATGATGTTAAAAATTATAGACAGATTTCACTTTTAAGCGTCATCTCGAAATGTATGGACCGCTGCGTTTACAATATGTGTACAATTTATTTATTACAAAACCGTGTTATTATCTCCAGTCAGTCTGGCTTTACGCTTGGTGATTCGACAATAAACCAGTTGGTTAATATTTCTAATGACATTGGGAGAGTTTTAGATAGTGGGAAGGAAATTAGAGTTATTTTTTGAGACGTAAGTAAAGCATTTGACCGCGTTTGGCACAAATGGTTATTTATTCAACCTACAGAATGATGGAATTTCTGGAAATCTTCTTTTATGGTTCGAAAATTATTTCTCTGGGCGATCCCAAAGAGTGGTTTTAAATGGTTGTGATTATGAGTGGAAGGACATAAAAGCGGGAGTCCACAGGGTTCGATATTAGGTTCCCTTCTATTTTTACTATTTATAAATGATATTGTTACTGATATTAATGCATGTATCAAATTATTTGCGGACGATACTAGTATTTACCTCACTGTCGATACTCTTCAAAATACAGCTGATATTCTTGACAGAGATCTTGAAAAAATTCACCAGTGGTCCCTAAATTGGCTAGTAAATTTCAATCCCCAGAAGACACAGGCCATGGTTATTTCTAGAAAATCAGTTAAGCCTATGCACCCATCTCTTAAAATGAATAATCACGATCTTCAAGAAGTTACGAATCATAAGCATCTTGGTATATATTTTTTTTTCTAATAATGGCTTATGGCATGATCACATAGACTATATAGATAAGAGGGCCTACATGAGACTAAATATGTTAAGGAAATTTTGGTTTAAACTTGATAGGTTTATATTAGAAAAGATGTATTTTTCATATATCCGACCCATTCTAGAATACGGGGATGTCATTTGGGACAATCGAACATTGTCATTACTTAATAAAATAGAAAACGTCCAGACAGAGGCAGCACGAATTGTTATGGGTGGGACAAAATTAACTTCAACTCAAAAATTATACGAGGAAACGGGATGGGAAACACTTTCGGAAAGAAGGGATAATCATAAACTTTTCTTATTTTATAAGATATTTAACAAAGAAACACCTGAATATTAGTGTAATTTATTACCCGACACATTTGCCGACCGACATACTCATAATACACGCCGGTCTTCTAACATTGTAGAAATCCGAGCAAGAACTAAATTTTACTCAGATTATTTTCTCCCTTCTTCAATAAAACTATGGAATAACTTATCACAAACCATTAGTGACTCTTCTTCTTTAAATATTTTCAAGAATCGGGTTACGAAACAAAATAGAAAATGTCCCAGTTTTTATTATATTGGCACCCCAATGGGACAGATTTTGCATTCTAGGTTGCGAATGAATAGCAGCTCATTAAACGAGCACCTGTTCAATCGGAATTTGGTGTATTCCCCTAATTGTGTATTTGGTCAAGTCAAGTCTACATCACATTACCTACTATATTGTAATAAGTGTTCATTTTTTCCATCAATAACTCTGTTCCTTTTAATGTCAAACTTCTACTTTTTGGAACTGAAAATCTTAGTGAAGATGAAAATAAAGAATTTTTTTCAAGGTACAGAAATTTATTCTTAAAAGTAAAAGATTTACAACGTAGAGTTAATATGCATTTTATCCTTTTATACTTTTTCACTTGTTTTGTTATACACATATATTCAATCATGTTTATTCATAATTAGTCGAGTAGCATGTTCTATTATTTGCTTGTAATGTTTGCGTGTAATATATTAGGAGACGGATCAGGATAAGATTTAACTTGTTTCCGAATCCTATTGTGTATATTATCTTATGTATATTTTATATTGCATGATATTTTCTAGATAAAATATGTTTAAACTAACGTAAATGCAATCTGATCCCTAGCGTTTATTAAAGAATCAAACGTTCAACATCTGGGAAAGTATAAAGTAATTAAACCGTTTTTCCGACGTTACCACTGTTGTACACAGTGGTTAAAACTAAATGAATTTTAAATAAGTATAGCTATTGTCTTCACAATAAAAACCCCTTAGATACCGATAAATATTTTCCCATAAAATTTTGGACATAATAGATTTAATTGCAAGGAGCTTTAATTATTCCAGCAATTGTCATAAAATTGCACAATGATAATGCTTTTATAATGATTACTAAGTTGTTTTTACTGATCTTTATTCAACTTCAAAACTATCTACACAATAATAACAGTTGATTCAGCATAAAGACGGTTATTTGTGAGTTTGGTTGAAAGTATTTAAAACACGTTCATGTGTATCCGTATTTTTATTAACTTTTTTTCATCGATTCTCCTGGAATAAGGTTCCTTTTATACAGAACAAAGAAAGAAAAACAAATAAACTCATGCAATACTGAAATTCAATGAAATTTTATTGAAGATTTTCGGAATTTGGGATAAATGATAGGTGTCTTGACCGTAAATGTAAATCAGTGTAAAATAATTTAAATATTAGTTCTGGTGATTACCGAATAGTGTTTATATGTGGCCTAGGTAGTTCGTCATGACTACTAATGATCACTAGCCTGTCAACACTGAGGTTGTGAGTTCGAATCTCACCTATGGCGGGGTGTGTTCGACTCCGATCGTAATTGACAAGGATTGCCAAGTTTCCTACCGAAAGTCGGTGGTTCTCTCCGGGTACTTCGGCTTTCTCCACCAATAAAAACTGACCACTGCGAAATAGCCAAATGTGCTGAAAACGGCGTAAAACCCCAACTATACAAATGAACAAACATTAAGATACATGTGTTTTAAATTTATATTTCATACTTGGTAATTGCAGATTTTTTGAGATAGAATTAAGCTGCATTTACAAAGCAGTTTCCATCACAATAATTTATTGTTTATTTTTTAAAACACGTAATGAATAATTAAGAGACCCCCATCTGCTGCTTTGATATAAAAACATTTAAATACGAAACTATCATTTATAACAAAATCTATGAAGTTTTAGAAATCGTGTTAGTGATACTTAGTGAATGCTTTTAATGAGTGTAGTAATTTAAAACTCACTAGTTAATGTGAATAATAAATTCGATTTCATTTTTATCTCCATTAAATATGCATGGGCCTGTTTCACCATAGTATTGTGGATATTTAAACAAAGACTATAGGCTAGGTTTCCATAACAGATTTACCGTCAAACAATTATTCAAGGAGAAATTGTCATGGTTATTTTATTTTAAAACAATCAACACCAATTGTTTGGATTGAGTTTTTCAACACATTAAAACCAAAACTTCCACTGTGCAGAGTTAAAAATAAACAGCTGCGCCACGAGCGCATGATACGCCCGTCGTCTTGTGAAAAAAACATAATAAATGTTTTTGGAATCCCCCTTTATTTAGTGGAGCTGCTGGTGGGATGTATATGGAAACCCGGCAAAACATAAGCGTGTAAACTTTTAAGCAATAGAGATACGGCGCGAAATGTGACCAAAAAAGACTACCTTTTTTTATCAAAAAGCTCAATAAAAATTCAATAACTCAAAAATAAAATAAAGAATCATCACGAAAAAGTACCTTTTTTTTACCAAAAAGTTCAATAAAAATTCAAGAACTCAAAAATAAAATAAAGAATCATCACGGAAAAGTATACAGATCTTCAGATTGATATAACTAACAAGTATGTGAAGTTTTATGCAACAATCATAAATAGTTTCTGAGATACGGCGCGACATGTGAAACCCCCCCCCCCCTTTTTTTTTTTACAAAAAACTCAATAACTCTGAAATAAAATTTTGAATCATCACCAAAAAGTATACAGATCTTTAGATTAATATAACTAACAAGTGTGTAAAGTTTTATGCAATAATCATAAATCGTTTTTTGAGATACGACGTGACATGTGAAACCCCCTCCACACTTTTTAACAAAAAACTCAATAACTCTAAAATAAAATTTTGAATCATCACCAAAAAGTATACAAATCTTTAGATTAATATAGCTAAGAAGTGTGTAAAGTTTTATGCGACATGTAAAAACACCCACCTTTTTTTAAGAAAAAAGTCTATAACTCTAAAATTAAATTTTGAATCATCACCAAAAAGTATACAGATCTTAAGATTAATATAACTAAGAAGTGTGAATCATCACCAAAAAGTATACAGATCTTTAGATTAATATAACTAAGAAGTGTGAATCATCACCAAAAAGTATACAGATCTTTGGATTAATATAACTAAGAAGTGTGTAAAGTTTTAAGCAATAATCATAAATCGTTTTTGAGATACGGCGCGATATGTGAAAAAAAACACACTTCTGTTTTAGTTACAAAGTCCCGTAACTCAAAAAGTTTAATCGTATTTTCTCCAAAAAGTATACAGATCGTTTGACCATTACAAGAAACAACTATGTTAAGTTTCATGAAATTTGGACAAGTTGTTCTCAAGTTACGGTGCGACATGTTTACGACGGACAGACGGATGTCGGACATTTGTATACCATAATACGTCCCGTCAAAATTTTGACAGGCGTATAAAAAAGTATTTGCAATATACACAATGTAGCGTAACGTCGGTCATTTCAGTATTATCTTACCGTACAAAATGTTTAGAAAGACGTAATCGAGGTTTCTGCCAGGTTTAATATCCCAGAATAGTCGATGTATTTTTAAAACAGATTAATGACACCGACTAATTGTCATTTGATGTTGGAAGAAAGAAACATCTGCTTTCTGAACCAATCAAAACGCTTTTAAATTGACCATTACCTTTTCATTTTGAAACAATATTAAAGGATAACGATAAATAAACATTTGCTGCGGTCGAAGATTACTAGATAATTGCAGAGGAATTTGATAATTAATCAGCGTCAATTCACTATTTCTCAAAATGCTTTAAGCAGTGAGTAAATAAATGTGCAAATGATTGAAGAAACGTGATGATACTGATGCCTTTCACTTTGATTAACTGATCACAACTACGTTCAATTCAATTATGAAAGGTAAAATAGTAAGAATGTATGAATATTTTTTTCTGTGCATATAATTTCTCTTAATCTGTACTTTTACTGCGGTTAATGTTTTGGAAATTGGCTGAGGAACGATGTTAAATGTTTGACGATTGGAAGGGGAGGGGGGAGTGTGAAGGTTGGTTAGAAGTAATTTTACAAATTAATACATGTATTATAAATTATTAAAGCAAAAATAAACATTCTTTTCAAATTAGGCTTGAGAGTTAATTTTAAAAACATTGCATTTAGGAGATAAATATGTATGTAATAAACAAACATTTTGATCGTTATTTGAACAATAAAAACGTCCTACTCCCCCTCAAAGATAAACAACATAT
The DNA here is from genome assembly GCA_028015205.1 of Mytilisepta virgata. Lineage (NCBI taxonomy): Eukaryota > Metazoa > Mollusca > Bivalvia > Mytilida > Mytilidae > Mytilisepta > Mytilisepta virgata. The sequence goes on from CM051512.1 coordinate 34,205,972, forward strand.
TTCCTTTGTATGACTGTATACACTAAACTAGTACGTATGCAAATCATCAGTAAATTATTCTCAGTAAAGCTTGTGCAATAGTTTAATAAATAGATAATGCATTTACCACGTAAGTTCTGGAGTGCCATGCAAAAAATAAATTACACCGAACTCTCTTTTCCCCCGATAATAGAATATCCTAGAATATTTGAAAATACATAGTGCTCTCTATCAATTACTGTTTGAAAACGAATTTTAAAATTTAGTTTATAGACTGAAGCCAAATGTTGCCATTGAGACTTATTTGGAATTTAAAACCATCCAATCGAGAGAAAAAAAATCAAAACAATAAAGTCAAATTTGTAAGGGACGAGATCAAAAGTTCAATGTCGGATAAAAAACTTAATTCACATAGTTTTTTCACTGACCGCCCCCCCCCCCCCCCCTATTAACTTAATTTGGGAAAAATTGATTGACCAATACGAGCATATTCAAAAATCGATGTCGGATAACAAAACTTGCAGTGATTTTTACCCCCACCCCCAAACTATGTGAATTAAGTTTTTTATCCGACATTGAACTTTTGATCTCGTCCCTAACACGGCCACCAATCGCTCTAAGTAACAGCTAAATTGCTGTGAAAGAAAAACTTTAGAGGGATTTCCGGTTGTGACTTGGAGGAAACCATTTACGTGACCTTTTGCAGGTAGGTCGTAAATTTATGGTCCCGTATGTGGATTTTAAAGAGAACATGAAAATTCTAAGAATGTCATCATACCCTTTAATAATTTCCCTGTCACATATTAACAACGTTTTTCACATCTGTATTAAATATTATGTTAGCGCTACAAATTTTGGAAGACAGAAGTTTAGCTGTTTTATGCTGCAGATGGAATTTCAAATCGTGTTTTCCGGAGCGAAATGGTTGTTTCTGGATCAGTTTTTTATTCAAAAGGAATCTATTTGCCGACTAAACATTCAAGTCATCTTTAATTAACCAAAGTCTTTGAATTGCAAAACAAATACGGACATTTAGTGCAATGCAGTGACTGAGAGAGACCTGTTGTGACTTGGAGGAACTACGTGTAGATGGGATATGGAGGAATCAATATTTAGAAAATTTAGTAGTGCATTAATATTTGTATTATATCACAGTCGCGAGACTGTTGGTATACTGGAATCACTTTGTTCGTTCGTCATTCCGTCCATCTGTACGTCCGTCCGTCATTCTGTCCGAAACTTCTGTCACAACAATCTCTGCTTTGAGGTAAGGTACGTATTAACTTCATAGAAAAGAATAGAATAGAATAATTTATTAAATCCAAGCACTGGCCATCTCTGGCATATCATACATGAAATAACAATATACGATTCATTTAACAATAAAAAAAAAAAATAAATAAACTAACTGCCGGGTCTAAATAAATTGACCATGTTAGAGAAAACCAACAATTAATTTTCCTTGGCTCAAATAATCGTACAGTTGCCTTTTTTTATTTTAATATGATTTTTACCGACCGAGACCAGAAATGGTCGCTGCCAGACGTGAAAAGGGTATGATGACGTTCTTAGAATTTTCATATTCTCTTTAAAAACCTGACACGGGACCATAAATGTTCGACCTACCTACAAAAGGTCATGTAAATGGTTTCCTCCAAGTCACAACCGGAAATTCCTCTAAACGTTTTTCTTTCACAGCATTTGGCTGTGACTTAGAGTGATTGGTGTCCGTGTGTAAGTAGTCCGAAAGTAAAAAATATTTAATTTCGCTATTCGCAAAGGAAATTGAAAGTTTGAAACATTTTTTTTTCTTTTTTTTTTTAATAAAAAAATTTACAAGGGGGGGGGGGGGGGGGTAGGTAGGGACCCTAGGATTGCCACTGCATTTCTAATGTCCCAACTAGAGTTTTAATTTGTTCTGAAAATTTGTCTTCATTATTTAGGGAGACAATCTTTTTGACTCTATCAGGTAGAATGAGAACATGCGAAAAGTCGACGAGTACGTTTTCAGATTCATTCGAAAAATATTTTGCTTGCACAAATCATATAATTTTGTGAATTTAAAAAAAATTAAGGTATTGATCGGGCAAGATCAAATCAACGCCAAGAAAAGATTTAATGCTGGTACATTTCGGAAGTAGAAAAAAAAACTGAATCTACTTTAAAATACGTTATCCTTATTTACCAGCTGTCAATTTTAAATCCAGTATGGTTCTATTGGTTCGATACTAAATACATTTTGATTGGCGTTTGGGTCATTCTTTCAGATTATGGCTGTCAAATTATTAAATTAGCAGTGAATTTGTATTTAAAACTTTCATAAAGTTTAAACTTTCAAACAGGTTTGATAATTGAAAAAAGATGAAATAACAAGTAAATAAACATAAAAATTTTAACGAAAACAAATTTTCTTAAAATGCGGAAAAACAAAACAAAAGAATTAAAAAAAAAATAAAACTGGTTTTGAAAGCAGTAATTTAAATGATTGAAAAGAAATTCTCAGAAAAGAATTAAAAGAATAAAAATTGTTTTGGAAGGAGTAATTTAAATGATTGAAAAGAAATTCTCAGAAAACGAAAGTAACTCATTACATTTTAATTTAAGTAAGCAGGAAGTTAACATTTATAATATTCATCGGTGTTTTCGTAACCTCTGCTACACTTTTTTACAAACTATATCACGATACCAATAAAAAGTATTTTTATTACGGTCCTTGTATTTTTTTTTAATTACTACGACGGATCACTTGTAATATATACTATCATTATACCTTACAGTATAATTAAATAAATCTATTGGCTAATAAATGATCACATGACATAGAATAATTCAGATATTTCATTATAATCGGTGGTGCCGGGGAATAACCTCGACAAAATTCATTTGTCCGATGAATAATCCTATTATTCCTCGCAGGTGAATAACCCTTATAATCGATATGTTACACAAAAATATTTGTTCGGTATAATAAAACAGTTGCGGCCCCATGAGTCGGGAGATATCCAAATGGTCAACCTTGCTGAAGGGTTATTCCCCTCGGGCTTCAACAGGGTTGATCATTTTGGATATCTCCCTCCTCTGAGGGTCGTAATTGTATATTATCTAATTCTATGTGCATTTATACATCTTTTGACCTGTTCGGTAAGTTCTGTTATGACCACACGTTGGATAATAAATGCTCGTGAAATTTCCCGCCAAATAGTTTAGAAGTCCTCTCGGAGTTTTACTTTGTCATTAGAGAAAAAAAATCTAAAACTTTTGACGCGTTAGTTATGTTTTAAACTGCTCGCACAGTCAAAGATTAAAAATGAAAATTTAATTATCTGTAGTTGATAAATTTCATAATCAACTGGTTTAGTTTAAACATATTTATTTGCAAATATGAGCAGAGGGATTGGAAAACATTATGAAAGTCCTCTGCCATAATTAAAATTAATGATTACTTACAATTTGCATAATGAGGACAATAATACATATTTAACAAAAAAGTTAGGATAATGAATAGACAAAAAGTGATGGAAATAATACGAAAAAAACCAGACAAACAAACATAGACATAATAAGAAGACACAATGAGACAAAAATAAAGATAAAGACTGGAGTGTGAGGTTGTAAATAATACATTACAAAATTATGATTAATCCTGAAATCGTTTGATAAATGTTTGGACACTTGAAATAATATGATCAACTGGTCATCGTAGTAGAATCTATATCTATTCTTTCAAAAGAAAAAGTAGCACTTAGGTAAAAAAAAAACTGAAAAGTAAAACAAGAGAGAAGTATCTGTTACATTGTAGTCCAGGTTTCGATCAATGTGCAATGTATATCAACACGTTTCTCTGTCTAGTTGAGTAAATATTTAATAAAAAGCCTACCTGTCTAATTCTAATTGAAACGTTTTAATTATCCTTTCACACATTTCTCCAAATAATGATCAATACATAAGAAATGCAACTATATAACAAAATGTTTAGTCATTTGTAAGTTCAATCGGTTTTAACTACTTAGAATAATTATCAGTAGGAAATTACTGTAGCTATTTCAAGTCATGCATTTCTATATATAGTGCATAAAGTCAACGCTTCTGTGAACTTAGTTTTCTAAATCGTAAGCAGTGGTCTTATTGGGAAGGAGTTGCCCATACTAATTCCTATCAAGTAGTTAATGAAGTAGATATTTTTTAGGGGGAGAGTGGAGGAGGGCACCAATAAATTAAGTCATCCTAGTTTATTCTTATAGACCAAAGATTTATGGAGTGGAGTGGGGTCATCTTTGAGAAAAAAATAAAAATAAAAGGCTCCATGGAGCCTGTATTACACGACTGGATTAAATTTACAAAGGCCATACATTGTAGTTAGACTAAGGTGGCCAAATGATGAATAACTCAAATCGAGGCCGGGGCCTCGGTGGCCGAGTGGTCCAGGTAGCTCGTCATGACTACTACTGATCACTAGTCTGTCAACGCTGGGGTTGTGAGTTCGAATCTCACCTGTGGCGGGGTGTGTTCGACTCCGATCTTAATTGACAAGGATTGCCAAGTTTCCTACCGAAGGTCGGTGGTTCTCTCCGGGTACTCCGGCTTCCTCCACCAATAAAAACTGGCCGCCGCGAAATGGCCAAAATGTGCTGAAAACAGCGTTAAACCCCAACTAAACAAACAAACAAAATCAAATCGAGGCCGTAATTCTGTTTAAACATATTACATGTAGACCCGTTTGTTTAGTTTCATTTTGATTTGATATCAGCTGTATATCAAAATAACAATCCAAAGATACTAATGTTAGATATAGTAAATTTATACTATGCTGTATATGACGCATTTCAAGGAGTTACCTATCATCACCAGCATTAAAACCAAAACATTTGGAAGACCAAAAACCAAACTTATATTAAACAAGAATTACTCAACCAAAAATACCGAAATAGGAAGCCAAATTTCAGCTAAGGAGATCTACCATGTGCAATACAAGAAATGAACCCTTAGTATTTCTATTATTTTTTAATTTTGCTAAATACTGAATTTCTGTAACAAATCAATGAATAATCATGTCAGACAAGTCTGACGACTGGGTTGGCGAATACCCTCGGGGACCTAGGGTCCACCAGCAGAGGCATCATCCCAGGAGTTTCAAAATAACAAACTACGAATGTCAAAATATATCTTCAGCCATCGTATATAATACATGTAGTACATGTTGTGCAATAATGTACATTTTTTAAAACACTTCCAAAAAATGACGAACGCCGCATATCATGTTTCAGTTAATTTGTCTACGAAAGAAATGTTTGTGGATTAACCTAGAAGAAATGCCCTTCCATTCATTTTAAGGTATCCGGACCATAAATGATCACGTGATTATTTAAAAGTTCCCGGATGTTCCATACAAAGCAATTGAAATGACGTCGGTAATTATCGGCAGACTTCGGAAATGCCAATATAACTGACTTATTTTACAGACTCTACATATAAGCAACGAAGTGTTGTTCGACTTGAGATAAATATATATACAAAATTCCAGCTTCAAATTGTTTGGCTCAGCCATTCACGATCAAAAAGAGATACAATTTTCGATCATGATCTATTATGGTCCGGATACCTTAAACCAAGTTCCAGTTTAATTAACAGAGAAGTCGGGGGAAAATTCTACTGGCTTGAAGACGGATGCGAGTCGTTCGTGTGGCCATTTAGGTTCGGATTGGCTTATATTTGAACCTGTGTTTAAAGAAAAAAATGAATGACAAAAATTGTGATAAAAAAGTCAGTTTATAACTTTAAGGATGATTGCTGGTCTAATAGGAAATAAATAGGATTTGAAATAGGTGTTTTAGTTTGAGAGAACATATGAATAGTAAACAAATAAGCAAGAAAAAAATATAGGTTCATGTGCTCATTTTAGAGCTACAAGGCCTTGAATATTTGCATGAAATGGGTTTTCTCTGGATTTTTCATTTCTTTGCATTGCCAACTTCAGTCTCTCAAAATGTATGAAAAAATAAAAAGGATTTCAATAAATTTTGTCAAATACCATTTTAAGGTATATATAATTGAATTATAAAAGAAAAAGTGGGGGTTCATGGGCAAAAAAAATCATGTTTAAGAAATGGATAAAACCCGAGGATTCCGAAAATCTGACAAAAAGACCAAAACATGACCAGCGAGCATCCTTAACAAGCTCACTTGCTAGTAATTCGATACTAATGTGAAATTGATAGACTTGACTTTTAATGGTAATAAAAAATTGAAAATACTAAGGAGTAATCTCCCTCTTGCATCGCTCTGTCCTCGAGGTGGTATTCGCTGTAAAGTTTTTTAGTCATTTTTGCATTTGGATTTGGTTTTTAACCATTTTGGATGATTATTTCGGAATTTGACATTTTAAGCCTTGACCAGAACTAATGAGTCGAAAATCGACGAAATGTGCATCAAAATGCTATTTTGTCAAATATTTAATATATAAGAAAATTTTACACAATTCGGAGTAAATTTTGTCAAAAATATTTCAGTTTTGATACTGCTGATGACAGGTAACTCCTTGAAATGCGTCGTATACAGCATAGTATAAATTGACTATATCTAATATTAGTATCTTTGGATTGTTATTTAGATAAACAATACAGAAGGACGGTTTTCTTTTTATCATTAACGACTTTAATGAACCGTTGAAAAAAAATCAATACACGCAATAAATACATTTTGTGTGGCTCTATCCGGGCGATTTACAGTTTCGCGCATTAGGGGAACCTTTTTTACTATTGCGCACAAGAATTTTATTTATTCGCGCATTCATTTTACAGGTAACACAGATAAATGTACTGTAGGCATGAATGTACTAGCAAATTTTTAATTTGAAAAACAAAATGGAAATAAACATAATATGAATAAAAATTTGGGATTTGTTATTTATGATAACATATATTATACATATTATACTTATAAATCAAAAGTCCCTACCTTACTCACACATTCTGTGGTTATTTAAGTGTTAGCTTCCTAGTCATGCAAGTGTAGTAAAAAATAAATTGTGATTTAACTATTTAAATATCTCAATTGTTAGAAGTTTCACAAGTAAACATAAGCTGTCTCTTTAAAATGATTAAATAGCACGTATTGTATTACTACTGTGTCTCAGATTAACTGCAACTAGTTTCTTTTTCTTTATCAAACATTTCTTTAAAATGCAAAAAATATGAAATATATGTAAATTGAAAATGTTATTTTTACGAGCCTTAGAAACAGGTAGTAATATGAGCTTTGCCGGTAATTCATTATATGTTACAGAAAAAAGCAAAATCTCAAGCCGATTTGAAGACGGGCGTTTCTGTTGCGTAATCTAGTGAAAAAATTGTTATAAATACTGAGAACCAGCCTGCAATGCAAACTTTCGTTGAATGTGAGGACAATGGTACCAGGCTGCTGACCTAATAAAGCTTAACTGTATCCCCCTCTTAATTTAGCCTGTAGTAAAACAATTTATTAATAAATTCCTTTTCCTATGCTGTGATTTGTTTTTTTATCAAAATGTCAGTTACAGAAGAATACGAAAAATATGATAATAGTACATCATTCTGTAAAGTTTTGTAGACACTGTCATGACTGTATTAACGAATGATCAGTTTTATAATTTTATACTGGAAACAACTAGATATAAGAAAACGGATTATCTAAGCAATGGCTGATTCTAAAAACACAAATTTCATTTTGAAACTTCAGAATAGTGTTTTTTTTTCAAAAGCGGTAGTGTTTTTTTTTTTTATATTTTTATCATTATTTTGTTTAACGTAAATACTTATTTTTCTATTCATGTGGATAATAATTGTAGGTGTGCATCAAAACTATGTACTTCGCTTCATATACTTTGCCATTTTAATATCTTGAAACACCACCTTTGTCATAAATGGCCAGTCTGGTTTTGTTTATACTTAATTACATAATTTTCTGCTTTATAATTACTCATAGAAAATCAAAATCCGTACATCTTGCCACACAGCCACTCTACATCAGTTAAAACCATTATAGTCAGTTACGGACGGATACATCGGATAATGGTCCTCAAAAGAACTGGTCTTAGCCAGTGTTATATAACTGCAAGACACTATATCTAGACAGGTTCTTGTTTAAAAATTCAAAGTTCACAAAAATCAAGACAACTGTTATTTGTGTGTCTTGTTTATGTGTGTGGGTGGGGGAGTTTTGCTCCTTCTTGAAGACCACGCTACGACCTCTATATGTAGTTAATCTTTTCACATGTTCAATCCTATGGTATGCCGTATCGTTTAATCTTACCCCCCAATATTCGTATATTTTCTTGACTATTGATAAAAACGATATAAATGGCCGTACAAGTGATTTACAAGTGACACAGAAGTCAGTACCACAGTTATATTCTTGTATTAAGGGGGTACAGAACACCCAAGGGAGTTAACTCTTCAAAAATCAGCTGAAAGTTTTAATGACATACTATTAGTACAGAGACATCAAGCTTCTCAATGATCAAAATCTGCTATATATCCAATGAAATTATTTCTGTAAATTGTGTGGTTCAAATTTCTTGAAATTTTATATTTTTGTCAGCAGGTCAAAGTAAATATTTCACCAAAGGGTTATGAAAATTAAACGAGCCAACTCTATTTTTGGTCAAAGTGATGGATACCCCATTAATCGTACAGAATTTGAGCACAAAATTGTGTAAACACACTAACAACACATGACAATAGATAGGAACTTTGGTAATTTAATTACATATTCCGGAATTTCTCTTCGTTTGTAAGTCGCTCTTGTTTAAAATTCTTCAGTGTTTTAGATTAGCTTTTATCATTGAACGAAAAAGAAAAAGTACCTATCTGGAATACAGACATCATGAATTTTACGTAGAAAGAGGATAATTTCCGTGACAACTTTTTAAAAGTTAAACATTTGAATAGACGTACACTTACAACTTTAATATAAAATAACCTTATACAGAGAGAAGAAATTCTCATAAGAAAATGAACTGTACGAAAATTATAGGGCCTTCCTTCTCCAACAACACAACTATTACAAATAAACCGTTTAAATGCAGGTATTTTAAAATTGTCGATGACGAATGTCAACATTTTTAACAAAAAGCACTTCTATAAATTTGTTTAAAATGTTGAAACTTCTTTAAATATTTTGTAACAATACATATTCGGCTATGCATACGAATATAATAATCAATAACTTATATTTCTTATTTCAGTCTACAGTTTTCTAAAAACGTTTATAAAAAATATATTTACAAAGAAATCAAAGGCGAAATAACATTGTGTCACAACTCATTGTAAGGCACTTGATATGAAGAGGATCGTCCGAAGCCCTGATTTATGACGGTAAAAATCTTTGGAAAAACCTACCTTCTTTGTTTGAAAGATTTAACTCCGACTTCCTTGTCGAATATATTGGCGAATAACTGCACAATACATTTTCATGTGATTTAACAATTTAGATAAATTGATGGCTTGTGTCTTCGCAATGAAACATCATTGTACTCGTTAAACTATCCGATATCCTTTATTGTATCATAGCATGGTTATTTACTGGCCAGGGTCAACAATTGTATTGGAACATTGCGAAGTTTGGGTTTGAAAGCGGATCATATGACTACCAAATAGCTTGAATGTAGACATCAACAATAGAAAAGATTTGATCGGATTTCGATGGATAGACAGGCGCACATACATAGACAAACGTTCATATTATATTTTTATTACCGTAGTACGAATAGCTAAAAAAATCAACATCGAAAATAAAAACAAATATGTCAAGATAACTTATCGGTACATGTAGGTATATATTATCAGCATTTTGACAGCTAGATATCGTAAAATATCATCCCGTGAGCCAGAATATGAAGCTTCATATTCTGTCGAGCGGGGTGATATTTTACGATATCTAGCTGTCAAAATGCAGATAATATTTTTATCATCTTAATTACTTATCTGAAACGTAAATATTTGTACACGTTCTGAATTCTCCCAAATTTTCGCGGGAAAAGTATGGATTCTTCATTGCAACGACAAGTTTTCCGTTACGTTATTTACCATACCAATAAGTATATATTTCCTGAATGTTCATGTAAAAAATCTTATAAACGATATAAAAACCAACATTAAGGTGTATTTTCATGTTTTAAAAAACAAAATCAGTCTGGAAATCTTTGTTCATGATTTTCCGGGAAACTAAAGCACCCGCTTTCAAACTTGCAACCTCGTTGACGTCATAGTCCGTCTCCATTCGCGAAACAACTTCTGACTAAAATATGCGCAATGTAAAATAAGCACTCAAATTTAACCAAGGAGACGACACATTTAAACAACATTTAGTCGTTTTTGTACTAATTCAGGCGAAAATATAGACACATATAAATAAAGCGTACGTTTAAAAATTTGATTTAATTGCAAATAATGAAGTGCTATGGAAAGAGCAGAAAGAAGTCCCAGCAGACATTATCAACATCGAGGAAAGACACATTTTGTTGATCTCACTTTTAGAAATTTCTTCATCATTCATTTAAATAAAACGCCATAATATAGAAAAGGAACACCAAATCTTGATATATTTATTAATATTTTGCAATTTTGAAAGCTATTTAATAAGTTCTGAGCTGCCAAACGTTGGGAGAATTTGTTGATAAGTCCTCCTGACTGTTGATAACTCCTGCTCAGCGCACGCGCTTCTTGATACGAATTTTTCGGAGATGCTCAACAAGCTGATAGAATCACAGGGAAGGATGATAATTGAATATATCAGAATAAAAATATCACATTAAAAAATAACATAGAAGTCAAATATGAATGAATATACACGTAATGGCATATTATTTCAATATTTTATATATTTCAATGTACTCCATGTACAGCAGAATTTGTTGCGAAAAGAAACAGGACGGACACTATTGGATCAAATACATGTTCTAGTGTGATTGTGTTTCATCTGAATCTTTAAACGGCAAACTTGTTAGGGACGAGATCAAAATTTCAATGTAGGATAAAAAACTTAATTCACATAGTTTTTTCACTGAGCCCCCCCCCCCCCCCCACCTCTTAACTTTATTTGGGAAAAATTGATTGACCAATATGTGCATATGCTTTGAGAGTATACTTTTTGTATCATGGGTACTGTTTTTTCTGTATATTGACTTGGACATCACTTGAATCCGTATTTTTAGGTCTTTTATCCTATATTGAACTTTTGATCTCGTCCCTTACGGGAAATACTACTTCCTGCATTGTTGTATGTCTTTTCGCGTAGTTTTCCCCGTAATTCTATACAAGTTCAAAGATTCATATGAAATACAATCACACTAGAAAATTGGCGGTAATGTATGACATATGTTGATTTAGATCATTGATATTATATTACATTATCTAAAGATAACAAGATGTACTGTGAGCTATTGGTCACTAGTGATACCCCCGCCGCGATGAGGTAGAAAAATGAGTTGTCAAACATGAAGTTGATATCGCTCTCGTCAAAAAACGTATCCCACGATATGGCGTACCTACATGTATAGAAGGCTTGTGACAAAGTATGAAGCGGCTGTGGTGAGTAGTTGCAGAGAAAAGTGTGACGAAAAACTTGGTATTCAAAACCATAAGGTAGAAAATAAACGATTCAAACAGGAAGTTTATATCGCCTTGGTCTGGAAATATCCCACGATATGGCGTACCTATTTACCTGTATAGAAGGCTTGTGACAAACTATCAAGCGGCTGTGATGAGTAGTTGCAGAGAAATGTGTGACGAAAAATTTTGTTACGGACAGACGGACGCACTCACGCACGGAACCACAAGGATAAAACAGTATAAACCCCGTTTCCTTTGGTGTGGGGGTATAAATATCAAAATAAAAATTTTGTATTTTGCATTGTTGCATCTTGTAATTAAATCTGTTTTCGCAAAAGCCTTTAATTAAAAATTCATTAATCCCTAAGCCTCTGTTTTTCTTATCTATACATTTTTTTTGTTGTTTATAAGTGGTCTAGATCGCTGGTCAAAGTGCCGATGATTGAGACGATTTATTATCAACGTGAGATTTGTTCGCGATTGCCGCTGAGAGAACGACAAAAATTATCACAATATAAATCTAACTCCAAATACAAAACCATCGGATTTTCAAAAAGCGATATAGTAAATATTTACTGTTAACGTTGAAGAAATATTGGGATTTATATATATTTAGATCTTTCTGATTTTATGTGGGTGTAGCACAAGGGAAATTTAAATATTGATAAAAAAAAAAAAGCAGAATTAGATTCCTAACGCCTGCTTTTTTCTCTGATGCATTGCAACTGATTTTTAATATTCAAAATGTTAAAAAAAAGAATATAGTTCGATGGCACATGTATCTGTGTACTCGATTCTATTTAATTACATAACAAGTATACATGTAACTACCAAATCCGCTCAATATCTCATGCGTTCAGAATAAATTTGCAATCATAATTGCGTGTATCTAAATTGGATAATAAACACACCTCAAACGGGAACTGTTACATTCTCAATTTTTTTTAATTACTCCGCATACAGTTTTAATTTCACCATAAACAGTTGTTACGAATTAGAGAGATACACAGGCGTGCCGTTGAGAGTTGAAAATTTTGATTTAAGACAACAAATAGCATCCCCAAGCAAAAATACAGCCTTTGTTGTAGTCATTTTAGTTACGTCTATGTGGAAAACGAATTTATTAGAACTGGAGAATAAATAAATTCTTTGATACGAATTTGATGCACAAGATGTGCACATTTTGTCGATTTACAACTCATCAGTTGTGCTCAAGGCCTAAAATGTTGAAAACCAAAACAATAATTTAACAGGCTGCAGAGCAATTTCAAAAATAACAAAAGGGGTTATACTCTAACCATTTAAGGACAGAGATATGCACGAGGGAGATACTCCTTAGTTTTTGCCAATTTTACATTTTTGTAGCTGTACATTTAACATATCAACTTCCGGCTAGTATTGAAATACTAACAAGTGAGGATAATTTTTTTTAAATCGTGTCTTCATGCATTTGGACTGCCTCGGTGGTCTGTTGGTAGCGTGCTCACCTCGAGTGCGGAAGTCCGCGGGTTCGATCCCCGGCCGGGTCAAACCAAAGACATTAAAATTGGCATTTGCTGCTTCTCCGCCATGTACGCGGCATCTAGGAATAAGATCAATGATCTACTGGTCGGCTCGGAGTCCGTATAATGTGTCCGAGTGGGGTGATATGTCTTCCTGCGGACAGTTACCTCGTAAGCCAGCACATTAAAAATACGGCTCAGCGTGTCGGTCTATTACATAGAAGGGATCATATACATTATCATACATGTTTTCGTCCTGATGTGCACGTGGCTGCCACTGGAAGTTAAACAACAATCCATCATCCATTCATACATTTGTATTTTTATGATTTGAGTGCAATATACCTTTACTATTATCTTCTAAATTATCTTGTTATCAAACAAACCATCCATTGAATCAATAAAAACTATTTCACGATATCGGATAATTATGAAATTTTCCGCTTTGCTTAATACGTATATTTATTAAAAGATGTATATCTTTACTAAATATTTACTATTCTGATCTTGCGTGAATGATTATATGAAAAGTTTGATTCAAAAACTTTTATTAAAAAAATACATTGGATCTCTCCTGCAACCAGAGCTACAGTTATAACACTGAAATCCAAGAAATTTAAACCTCCGGTGGACCAATGCAATATCATTTTTTTTTTGTCTTTTATAAATTCAAAATAAATTCTGTATAATGCTGAAGAAGATATACATGCGAAACAAAAATGGATTTGATAATTAATTGACATGGAAATTACAAATCTTGATTTACATTTCAGTGTAAAAACTCCATCAAAACCTAGATGAAACGTTCTTAACAAGTCCAATTTTAGCTAATGTCTCCCTCGCCCCATGTGTGCTATGCATTAGAGTTAATGTATTCAGTTTAAGAATACACCCATAAACACGATGACCTTACATAGCCAGCGTTAAATGTATAAATATAGATTATCCTTTAGGTACGAGTGAGTTATGGAATTTCTCCACCAGAAAAAGTTAAATTTTCGATTTTCAACACGCGAGCTTTAAGCGAGAGTGTTAACATCTAAAATTGAACTATTGCAGGTGGCGAAATTCCATAACTCAAGAGTAAATCGAAGGAGAATCTGTTTCTCCTATGATTTTCGAAAAAAAAACCTCAAGAAAATGTCATTGCTATGTAGTTTTTTTTAAATGGACGTCATTTCTGGACTTCTCTAGTTCATCGTTCCAGTAACTGTAGAAAAATCGGCGGGGAATTCCCATGCAGAAATTTAATCACTGGGAAGTGGTTAAAAATATTATGTATTTTTAACCACAGATTAAACACGTCAAGAATAGGAGAATATGTTTTCCATGACAAATATTCATTAAAGCAGGTTTATGAATCAGTTAAGCCGAATATGCCGGCATCAAAAACAATAATTCAAGATGTTGAAGAGCGTATTCAAAAGTTTATAAAAATAGTATGATAAAGTCAAAACCAAGGACAAAACTATAAACGAGGTAGATACTCCACTGTTCAAACATTATTTTTATTTTTAACACTGAGTACCTGTACATGCCGCTGTTGGTAGACTCAATGTCCCCGGTTTATCCCCAGCTCAATATTTAATTTTTTTGATACTAGCCCAAAATTAATCCTTAACATTTACTGTTACATACAATATTTGAAAACTAAGTATCTCTCTTGTACATGGCTCGGTACTTAGATGGTTTTGTCTTAGCGCCTGTTTGGTCATTATGAATCTGCTCTTTAACTTTTTGGAATGTTATTTTAATTTTCAAAATTTTTGGCCTTGAGCAAAACTGGTCAGTCGTAAATCGACGAAATGTGCATCAAAATTGATATCAAAGAATTAATTGAACCAACTATTTTTATACCTGTAAAAGTTTCCTACTCTATATATCATCATCAAAAGTATGGTTTCCACTAATAATACTTTCGATAACCATAAACAAGTTCGACAGTATATCGGCAAAGAATACCGAAGCGACAAAACGTTGGGGAAGTCCAATGAAAAAACACACCAAACGCTACATACATTATTACTGAAAGAATAATAAACGTAAAATAAACTAACAAAAAACTAGAACAAGACATCACAGAAACTAAAGCACTAGCAATGTGAACTCCCATTAAAAACCGGGAGTGACAACAGGTGCTCCGGAGGGTAAGCATATCCTGCTCCGTTAACGACACCCGTCACACTGTCAGTGAAATATGTTCTTTATTAAGAGCTACAATACTTGTTGATATGATTTTGACTGTTGCTATTTTTGAATAAAATATTTCTGTTCTGCTAAAGAAATTACACGATCTACATCTGTTTTTGCACGGTGTATTTTCTAAATCTGTTGTAATTAACCCACTAAAATACATGTTCCTACCTTATAGTGCTATCCCTACATCAATTCTGATTTAGAAGATAAGTCCAAATATTCATTATTCATTATTTGAAACCAAAACACACTGTGATTAAGTTACTGTATTTTAACTGACAATTTAATATTCAATACAAAAATAACCTTCTTTTAAGTTTCCGGTTAAATGTAGTTTATCATGTATTTAAAAGGTATTTTAACTATTGTCACAGGTGGATCAGCATAACACTGTACTTAACGGACTGGTGTGTTACATTTTATCAGTTTTATTAAGTAAATATTTTGAAAAGATGAAAATTGATTTACGTTTATATTATGTTTCATTTTGTGTTTTAAATATTGATTATTATTTATTTCACCATCTAATTTTAGAAAAACGATATGGATTTAATGACATGATTTATTACTCAAAATTAAAAAGAATTATTTTTAAAGATCCGGATTCAAAATACTTGATTTTTGAAGTTCTTGGAATTCATTACAAGTACATTGTATTTAATTTAAGGTGTCTAATTTAGAAGCGCCGGCGTATAGCGTGTATATTTTAGAACTCATACGTTATTCCAGAGATTGTTGCATATACATTATCTTCCTAGACAGAGCCCGGCACCTGACAGAAAAGTTGCTCAGACAGGGGTATGTTACCCCTAAGTTGGAGTCATTCTTATTTATGTTTTATGGACGTCATCATGACTTGGTTGACAGGTATGAAAAACCTGTTTGACAAATGAAAATTGACCTGATCCATTGATGCTGTCTCTTCCTAATACCGGATGTGACATGGACAGCACGGCGGGTGTCCTACAGGAAGCAGAGACTGCTTACTCTTCCGGAGCTCTTTCGTCTAAGCCCGGTATTTTTTGTGGGGTCATGTTGTTCACATATTGTTACTTTTTGAGTGAAGTGTTTTATTGATTTGGTCTTGTCTTCGTTGTTCTCAGGAATTTGTCAGTTGTTTATCGGTGTGTAGAGCTAATCGATATACAATGCAAGGGTTTATCAGGGTATTTTGGGAAACATTAATAAAGAAATAATTCATAAATTTAATTTCCTGTCCTTTTTTGTTTGTTTAAACTTTTCATCTGGTAAATGTATTGGTCCTTCAAGACAAATTCTTATGAACGAATCTAATGTCTGTTGTCCTAGCGTTGCAAACGTCATTCATGCAACTAAAACTTCTTTCAACACTAGCTGTTGATTCCGTTATGATACACATAAGATTCACAATATGGATTCGTTTAAAACAGTTCCTTACCACTTCACTTCCAAGCTAGTTTATAAAGACCAGTCCATCTCTAATCAACACCTCCCCCACATAAATCTCTTGTACACATAACTATCACATCAAAATAAAACCATTATAAACTGATAGATTCAACCAGCTTAATTAAGTAAAGTAAAATAATTTTCTGTTTGGCATAAATAAGATCGAGATGGTAAAAACTAGGAATTTAATCATTAAATTCTAAAAATGTGAATACCTTCCCATAATCAGGTAGTTCTGCCAGTTGTTCTGGAAGACATCATGGACATCTTGGGTCAAAGACTTCCGACAATGAAGTAAAGACTGGATGGCAGTGAAATGCTTCCGTTATTTCATTAATCAAACTTCTTATGAATGGAAACCAATTAACTGTAAACAGTCCCCAGGGTTCAAAATCAAATTCTTGTTCCCTTTTATTCTCCTCTATCATGAATTTGAATTTAAGGTAGTTGAAATTTGTCATGTTTTAGAGTATTTAGCTGCATAAGAGGAGCGTTTCCGGATAACTCCTCCTAGAGTTTGAATGTTAGGAAACTTTCACTTTGCTGGCTGTTTGTACATACATTGAAGGTGTGCATGTGGTCAGGGTTTTGATTTTTAGCTCACCTGGCCAAAGGCCATGTGAGCTTTTGCCATCACTTGGCGTCCGTCGTCGTCGTCGTTAACAATTATACAAAACTCTTCTCCTCTGAAACTACTTGACTAATTAGAACCAAACTTTGTATGAATGTTCATGGGGTACCCTGCATAGAACTGATGTGGGGATTTTTGATTTGTTGAAAAACATGGCCGCTGTTACTAAAAATAGAACATAGGGGTCAAACAACAGTTTTTCGAAAATATCTCAAAAATCATTAGGGTACGGCAAATTCTGGCAGGTTGAAAGTGTTCAGCATGAGGAGAGCTACCCGTGTGCTGATTTTCGTGAAAATCTGTCAAATGATGTTAGAGTTATTGCCCTTTTTTGACATTTTTGGCTTTTTTTTATGTTATTTCAAAAATCTTCTTCTTTGAAACTACTATTCAAAATCAAATGAAACTTGGTAAGATTGTTCCTTGGGGTACCCTGCATAGAACTGACGTGGGGATTTTTGATTCGTCGAAGAACATGGCCGCCGTCACTAAAAATAGAACATAGGGGTCAAACAACAGTTTTTCGCAAATATCTCAAAAATCATTAGGTTACGGCAAATTCTGGCAGGTTGAAAGTGTTCAGCATGAGGAGAGCTACCTGTGTGCTAATTTTCGTGAAAATCTGTCAACTGATGTTAGAGTTATTGCCCTTTTTTGACATTTTTGGCTTTTTTTATGTTATTATTTTAAGAATCTTCTTCTCTGAAACTACTTTTCAAAATTAAATGAAACTTGGTAAGATTGTTCCTTGGGGTACCCTGCATAGAACTGATGTGAGGATTTTTGATCCGTCGAAAAACATGGCCGCTGTTACTAAAAATAGAACATAGGGGTCAAACAACAGTTTTTTGCAAATATCTCAAAAATCATTAGGTTACGGCAAAGTCTGGCAGGTTGAAAGTGTTCAGCATGAGGAGAGCTACCTGTGTGCTGATTTTCGTGAAAATCTGTCAACTGATGTTAGAGTTATTGCCCTTTTTTGACATTTTTGGCTTTTTTTATGTTATTATTTCAAAAATCTTCTTCTCTGAAACTACTTTTCAAAATCAAATGAAACTCGGTAAGATTGTTCCTTAGGGTATCCTGCAAAAAGAGAATGCTTGGATTTTTGATTGGTCGAACAACTTGTCCGCCCTTACTAAAAATAGAACGTAGGGGTCAAAATGCTATTTTTTGCTATTTTTTCCTGAATTATAGAAAGAAAATGAAGATGAAAGCTACTTTCAAGGTAAACATGGTATCCTGAGTTGAATGGTGATGATGAAAGTTTGTTTTGGACGGCCATTTTTAAAATGGCTGCCATTTTCTCGCCATTTTTTACACTTGCTCAGATTTCAACAATATTTGGTTTTTAAAGTAAACATGGTATCCTTAGTGAATGGTGATAAGATTTTTTGTATGGAGCATCTATGAAAGTTCCTTTAGGAAATTTGCATAAATCTTCCCAGTTCGTGAAACAAAATGGCCGTCATGAGCATTTACATGTTCTGATTGGTCGAAATTTAAAAGTTCTTCTCCTCTGAAACCGTAAAGCCAAATGAACTGATTTTTGGTATGAATGATCTATGGAAGGTCCTTTACAAAGTTTGCATAACTCATCATGGTCTGTGAAACAAAATGGCCGCCATGAGCATTTGCATGTTCTGACTGGTTGAAATGTAAAACTTCTCCTTACAAACCGTTAAGCCAAATGAACTGATTTTTGATACAGAACATCTATGGAAGGTCCTTTACAAAATTTGCATAAATCAGCCTGGTCCGTGAAACAAAATGGCTGTCATGAGCATTTACATGTTCTGATTGGTCGAAATTTAAAAGTTCTTCTCCTTTGAAACCGTAAAGCCAAATGAACTGATTTTTGGTATGGAGCATCTATGGAAGGTCCTTTACAAACTTTGCATAAATCTTTCTAGTCCGTGAAACAAAATTGCCACCAGAAACCTTTATATGTTCTGATCGGTCAAAATTTAAAACTTCTCCTCTGAAACCATTTGGCCAATGAACTTATACTTGGTATGAAGCATTTATAGAAGATCATTTACAAAGTTTCCAGAAATCAATCTAGTCTGTCAAATCAAAAGTTTGTGACTACCAGGTGAGCGATACAGGCTCAGCTCACTGAGCCTCTTGTTATCTTAAAAATAGATGTCATACAATGCTGATTAAGGAGCTACCATTTGATCTGAACCTTTGACCTATGTGCTCCCATGCTCAACTTTGTGTATTTGAAAATAACACTTATCTGCGGTGCCATCAATATCTCAAAGAAAGTCCTATACATTGGCTTTGTTATAATGCAGTTACTTCAGAGTGGAGTGCGGGGGCATCACTTTGTCTAGTTTTAAAGCTGTCTTTACCTGAGGCATTTGTTATAGAACGTTTGAACGGATTAAATAAGTAAAACCAAGACATTTTGTATTCTACATGGAGAGCATGAAAGAGGTACATTTTGCTTTGCGGAGAATTTTTTAACCATGGCTCGTGATTTGTAAAATTGCGGAAAAGCAATCAGCCATCAAACCCCGAAATTTTAACTGGATATGTGTCAATGTATGGCGATCGTTTTGAGCCATATCCCATGTCGCAACGAAACTTACAGACTTAATGGCAGCCTATTATTTCATGACTTCTGTGAAAACAATTGCGCGTCTTGTCTCATATAAACGCAGGATTTTTCTTAAGAAAGAATCCACGATATACCTATTTCCGTAGAAGCGTTTAGGTGGTCTAGTGGTAGCGTGCTCATCTCGAGTGCTTAAGGTCAAGGGTTCGATCCCCGGTCGGGTCAAACCAAAGACATTTAAATTGGTATTTGCTGCTTTCCGCGAAGTATGCGGCATCTAGGGGTAAGGACTTGTCGGCTCGAGGTCAGTATAATGTGTCCGAGTGGGATGATATGTCTTCATGCTAGCCTATTTAGTCGAAGACTCAAATTTCACACATTTAAATTACTCTGAGACTAAACTGTCAGTTGGACAGTTCTATCATCATAATAGGAATTTGAGTAAGTTTAGCTGCACAGATGAACAAGACAAAATAAACGAGTTACATTTTTATTGTAATATTAATGAAACTGTTACAAGATAATATATCACAACTTCATAGAATGTCATTAATATTCTAGTGGTGTTATGCTTTTGTTTTGCCGATAAAGGTATGCTTAAATCCACAATTAACAATGGGTACAAAGCTCATGCTTAAATGTTATCCTTCGATAAAACTCGAGGTAAAACTTTGCTTAATTTATTTAACTCCTATTAAATTCTCCAAGAATAACTTAAATAAAATTAATTATTTAATCATTAATTATGCACAAAAAAATGCATAAATATATTGTCTTTCTAAATTAGTTGTATATGAAACACAATACAAGAGTTGACACACAAAAATGTCTCGCCTGTATTGTATTTCTAATGAAAGTAAATGCTGTCAGACATATTGCATACAGTATTCGAAAAACAGGCCAAAACACAAAAACATAACTATAACCACTGAACCATGAAAATGAGGTCAAGGTCAGATGACACCTGCCAGTTGGACATGTACACCTTACAATCCTTCCATACACCAAATATACTAGACCTATTGCTTATAGTATCTGAGATATGGACTTGACCACCAAAACTTAACTTTGTTCACTGATCCTTGAAATTCGGTCGAGGTCAATTGAAAACTGTCTGACGGGGATGAGGACCTTGTAAGGTACGCACATACCATATATAGTTATCCTATTACTCATAAGACAGAAATTAACATTACACAAAATCTCAACTTTTTTTTAAGTAGTCACTGAACCATGAAAATGAGGTCAAGGACAATGTACATATGACAGACGGAAACCTTGTAACATAAGGCATCTATATACAAAGTATAAAGCATCCAGGTCTTCCACCTTTTAAAATATAAAGCTTTTTTTAAGAAGTGAGTTAAGGCCGCCGCCGCCGCCGGATCACCATCCCTATGTCGAGCTTTCTGCGACTAAAGTCGCAGGCTCGACAATAATGACATGATGGACAAAATGTAGTCTTCTTTCTTCATTGTTCTTACTGGCATTGGGCGATTTTGATGTCATCTATTGCAATATCACTCTCATCGCCGCCTCTGGAAGCCTTAAATACTATCTGTAAAACGTTTTTGAAATTAATACCTCAGAGACACAAAGGTTAAGTTTGGAATGAAAATGATTAGGTCATAAAAACGTTAATGCTAAATACTATTTTAGTATTTTAGTTGTTCAGCACTTTAAGATTGATGTGTCATGATACTCTATGCCAGTATTCAATTGGGTAGCTTTGCAGTTTTTTTGTTAAGGTCATCAATAATTTATCTTGTTTTTGTAAGATACAACTGAAATTTGCTAGCTCCTACAACTGAGTGGATGGCCGTACCAGTTCCACTGTCAGGAAATTCATATTTTAAATTTTCTGTCATTAAATTGTTTTATTTGGACTGATATCTTTTTGTAATTATGGATTAGAATAACTTCTGATGGATGTTTCAACTTTCCACATTTTCAATCCTTACGTTGTAACACCGACAAAGAGATACGAATTGTAGCGTGATAAATGCAATGAGGGTTTGTGCTTATATTCGCTTTCAAATCATGTATATGTTTGTCTACAGGAAAACAAACATACATTTTTAGTTTGTAAAATATGTTTTCTGTGTGTTGGTAATGAGAAATAATTCATTAATGTAGAGTATAATACGGCTTGTATGATTGATTGATTATTGTTTTACACCGTGTGGGCGACATTTAAGACATATCACGGCCAGAACTAATTATATTAAGTTTGAATAAAACAAATACTACCTAAACCGAATGAACTATTTACAAATAATATTTAAGGAGAGAATAAAACAACAAAACAAATAAGAAACAAAATTTCAATATGAAAATTATATCACAGACGAAATTTCCAAAATAATATCACAGATACGCTATTAAATAAATTAACATCATTCAAAACATATGAACAATTTAAAATTATTGGACTCTATTCAAGAAAGCAGTCAGACTATATTTTTGAATACAGTCCAACGTCTTTCAAATACTGTAAAAGACGGTTGCCAGCAACCTTTGTAAACAACTCTTTCATATTGTTGACTGTGCAGTATCGCCAAATAATGTCGGACTTATCTACACAGTCAATTAAAAGATGTTTAATACTATGTCGACATTGTCATGGTATACACTCAGGAGGCGGCTCACTCTAAAATAAAAGAATGAGTCGTCCTGGTGTGGCCAATGCGACATCTAGTTAAACAAATTTAATCTCGTTGGCATTTGCCGAAAAAACAGACATTCTTGTCAACAGTAGGCTCTGTAGAATGAAGTTTATTGTCTGTAAGCATATCCCACGGGGACTGCCACAGACGTAAAACATACTGCTAAATCAAAGGTTAAAAATCAGAGTAAGGTACTGACCTATTAGTAATGTGGTCTTCTAGAGCACCCGTCGCTATTCTATCTACGACTGTGTTTCCCTTTATACCAACATGACTTGGTATCCAGAGAAAAACTACTTCTTTACCCAAAACAGAAAGTCTTTTATAAAATTCAATGATATGTGAAATCAAAGGATTTCTATACTTCTGACCTTCTATGGCCAATAAACATGAAAAAGAATCAGAACAAATTAGAAAGTTTTCTTTGTCAGAAGATCTAATGAATTTTCAGGCATTGCCTCAGCTGTAAATATAGAACTGGAAGATGGAAGACTAAGAGTCGCCGCCCGTTGTCCATAAACAGCAGTAGCAGCTACTTTATCTCCGTCTTTCGATCCATCAGTATAAATGGTATCGAACCCTTGAAAATTTGATTTAATTTCAGCAAACTGTTGCTGAATTTCAATGGGGTTAGTTTCCGACTTTTTATGTTTTCTGATGTCAAACATGAATTTGGGTTTGGGTAAAAGCCAAGGTGGCGATTGCGGTACATCAATAGAAGCTATTTCATCAAGGTTGATGTTACAACCAAAAATATGTGGTTTCATTCGAATACCAAATGGAGGAATTTTATTTTCATGTTGTTCAAATATATCCTCAAAGAGCGGATTGAAAGCAGTC
Source organism: Mytilisepta virgata (assembly GCA_028015205.1). Classification (NCBI taxonomy): domain Eukaryota; kingdom Metazoa; phylum Mollusca; class Bivalvia; order Mytilida; family Mytilidae; genus Mytilisepta; species Mytilisepta virgata. The sequence goes on from CM051512.1 coordinate 34,229,362, forward strand.
TTTATCCTACGGTTATAAAGAGACGGCTACATTTTATGTAGGATTTGTGAGCAGATCTATTGACATCATCGGACACATTTTTAAACTAAATACCCCAATAATTCTGGTGACCACGTTTGGTCAATAATGGAACAATAATCAAATTTAGATCGTACAATTGATCGATATAGATTTAACAAAATGTTTTTTGTCAGCACCCCAGTCAGTGCTGGAAACAACTTTTAAAATATTCAATGCCTTCAAGCATTTAGCTTTAAGCAGTTTGATATGGGGTAGAAAATATAAGAACATCAAGAAGATCTTTAACTTCAAAGGACATTTTTTAACTGTAAATGACTGCAAACGTTGTTTCAGAGAAAATGATTGCTGCTATGGTTGAAATATGACTGCCTCAGGCGTTTGAAGGGCTAAATTAGAAGATATTGAGATATAAGTACACAAAATAATGTTAAATAAACTATTGTTTTTTAATTTAACGGGAGAGTTTGTTTGAAGGTTCCCGTTTTCCCGATCCCAAGTCAGGATAAATGCGATTCGTTTGATTATAAGTTTATTGTTAGTTACAGATGTTATAACAATACATACTGTTAATGCAAAGGAAAGGCTTCTATTTGTAATTGTATGTACGATACCAGTCTTACCTAATTACTAATTGTGAAAGACCAGTCAAATATTACGGTAAAAACGACGTCTTTTTAAAATCCCCAAAACGGCCCCTGACCCATAAAAACAAAAGACCATCATCATAAATTATTAACGAAACAACATCTAATAGGATTGGAACTAGAGGGTCTCAAGATTATGTATCGCTCACCTGGATTTAACTTTTCACCTTGAGCAGAACAAAAATTTAAGTGTTGCAGTCAATTTTGCTGGTTCTTCTATAGGGTTCTATGTTAAACTAAGTTCGGCTGTGGCAGCCATCTTGCTTGACAGTTCAGGTCAATGGACGCATTTCTAAAGAGAGCCATCTTAGGACCAATACTGCTAAGTCTTGTTCCAACTGGCTAAGTGGTTTCAGACAAGAAGATTTTGAAATGAATTTTTCCCATAGGGTCCTTTATTAAACTAAGTTCGGCTGTGGCGGCCATCTTGATTAACAATCTGGGTGATCGGACACAATTCTGAAAGAGGACCATCTAAGGACCAACGCTTCCAATTTTAGTTCCAATTGGCTCAGTAGTTTCAGACGAGAAGATTTTTGAGTGAATTTCCCTTAGGGTCCTATGTTAAACTAAGTTCGGCTGTGGCGGTCATCTTGCTTCAAAGACCACCAAATCGGGCACATTTCTGAAAGGGACTTCCTTATGACCATTGCTGCCATGTCTGGTTCCAATTGGTCAAGTGATTTCAGACATGAAGATTTTTCAATGAATTTTTCCATAGGGCCCCATGTTAAACTAGATTCGGCTGTGGCGGCCATCTTGGTTGACAGTTCGGGTAATCGGACATAATTTTGAAAGAGGACTATCTAAGAACCGTTGCTACCAAGTCTAGTTCTAATTGGCGTAGTGGTTTCAGACAAGAAGATTTTTTAGTGAATATCTGATATGGTCCAACTTTAAACTAAGTTGGTCTGCGGCGGCTATCTTGGTTCACAGTCCACGAAGCCGGAAACATTTCTGAAAGAGGACCCCCTAAGGAAAATTGCTGCCAAGTCTGGTTAAAACTGGTCAAGTGGTTTTAGACATAAAGAATTTTCAATGAATTTTTCCATAGGCCCTATGTTAAACTAAGTTTGGTTGTGGCGGCCATCTTGGTTAACAGTTCGATTCATCGGACACAAGTCTGAAAGAAGACCATCTAAGGACCATTACTGCCAAGTCTAGTTCTAATTCGCTTAGTTGGGTCAGACATGAAGATTTTTAAATGAATTTTCCTATGGAGTTCTATGTTAAATTAAGTTCGGTTGTTGCGCCCATCTTGGCTAAAAGTCGGTGTCATCGGACATACATCTGAAAGAGAACCTCCTAAGGACCATTAATACCATGTTGGCTTCCAATAGGCCTTGTAGTTTCATAGAAGATTTTTGAAATTCATCCCTCCTTTTTCCTGTCTATAGTAACAGCAGGCATGTCGGTTGGAAGTCGGGATACCGAACTTAATTTTGGAAAGGGGGGGGGGCACTCATTAACCATTCCACCAAATCTTGGTCCCAATTGGCCCAGTAGTTTCAGAGATCTTTAAAGGAAAGTTTACGTCGGACACCGCCTATAAAGGGAAAAAACTCCTATAAGGGGTCAATCAATGATTTTTGTCGTCTTGACATGTAGATCGTACTTTGTGGATCATTTTTGCTGCTTAAAGTTTGTCTTTGTCTATAAAAATATTCAATAATAATAGTAACCTAAAATTGCAAAATTTCCTTAAAATTAAAAATTTAGGGACAAAACCCAACAAAGGGTTGACCGATTCATCTGAAAATTTCATGGTATGTAGATCTTGACCTGATAAACATTTTTACCCCGTTAGTTTTAAATGCTTTAGTTTTTGAGATATAAGACAAAAACTGCAGCTTATCCCTATGTTCTATTTTTATCCCTGTCGGCCATGTTGGGAGGCAGGCGGGATCATTGGACACATTTTTAAACTAAATACCCCAATAATTCTGGTGACCAAGTTTGGTTTAATTTGGCCCAGTAGTATCAGAGAAGAAGATTTTTGAAAAAGTTAACGGACGACAAAGAACGACAAACGACGGATGCAAAGTGATGAGAATAGCTCACTTGACCCTTTGGGTCAGGTGAGCTAAAAAGGTAAAAATTTAACACATCCAATGGTCATGATGGTCGTCGTGTGATCTCAAGGAACAGACTCCACATCAAATGGCTAGTGACAACGTAATATAAAGACAGGTAATAAATAAAAACAATTTAACAAGAGGCCAATGGCCACGTGGCTCTCCGGTATTTTCATTTCAATCTTACCATTTCCACATGCTTTTGAAGAAAGCAATTAATTTTTGTTATGAAGGTACTAGTTTTTACGTGATATTCTCTATGCAAGTTGCAAAACACTGCACAACTGACCGTTAAACAAAGAGATCTCAAGTATCTATTTTTACCTAAAAATTGAGCAAAGCTCAATAATATATACACTCCGACTTCCAAGATAAATCTTCTTTACCCCTGATGCTTTCATGTGTATATATTACCCAAATATCATTAGGTATCATCCTAAAACTTTAATCTGTATAGGTGTCATTCAAATCTTGTATTGACTGTTGTGTATGTATAACTTACAAGATAAATAGGTAATCCATTTGTTTCTCTTATGATCTCTTATCAACATTCAGCCGGAGCAACTATATGTCAAGGACTTAAACTGTTTTGTTACAATGGTGTATAATGGGAATATAGGTCATTACAAAATTTCGCATTCCACACCTGTAAAACTAGATTTGAAAAAAGCATGCACAACTTCAGCCTAAATACCGAATGCATCCAAATGCACAATTTGCAGTAAGTTACCGTTTTGGAGATCTCGAGCACACAAAATCAACAAAAATTCTGCTACCCACAGCATAAGGCTCTCGGACCTACGGTCCGGAGAGCCAAAAAGTACATATTAATTCAATCTGGTCGATTCTATACTTTACATAGTCATGATAGTGGACCAGGCAGTCAGGAGGAAAGGCACCATACAAAGTATGTCCAATAAACTAAATAGATGACAAAAGTCCATTTATCTCTAGATTCAAACGTTAGGGGTCTTCTGGCCATGTATAGAGTATTTTATAGTTTTATATAACATGCGTTTTTTACTTTAAAATATTCCATGAATGACCCACAAACTGGTTAAATTTCATATTCTTTTCAAGAAACTCTCAACTGACTACAACTTAATTTGCATATTGATGAGAAAAGCTAAATTTTGTTTTTTTTTACTGTGAAAAGTATTATGGTAAGTCGCATAGATGCTTTTTTGAATACCGTAACAAATTTATCAACTTAAGGATGTATTCTTTTGATGTTTTAGTCTCGGCAAAATCTTGTTCGGGAATTATTTCCAAAACATGTGATACAAGTGGAAAACATTAATGAATTTCAAAAATATTATAATCCAATTAAAAAAACATGTACTTACAATAAGTAGTTTTTGAGTAATAACATTTTCAAATTTTATAACCAATCCGACCAGTGTCATCAGCCAAAATGTTGAGAAAATAGGTGAGGGGTACAAAGAAATGATTTTACCAAAAATATGTACATCCAATAACATTTTTTTTTCTTTTTAAATTCTTAAATATTTATTTTTTCAATCATTTATAACAAAGAAGTTGAAATTATATGATCTTTGATCTAAAAATATAAGAAAAACCCCAAATTTACTAAATTGACTGCATGGACACAAAATTTTATAAAACCTTTTTTTATATTAACACCTACCTATATAGTTTTTTAAGTTAAATTTATTTAGATGGGTCCACTCCATCTTTAGGGAAAGTATGAAAAAAAGTTTAATTGTGGAACTGTGATTTTTTTCATGATAGTAGCCCATAAATGGGTAAACATTTATGAAAAATGGGAAAATAAAAAAAGGGGTACTTTCAAATGACCGTAGCAAAAAAAAAAAAGAAGTGCACCACCATGTGATTTTTTCTTCATAAATTACTTTTTTTACAGTTATATAAACCCAAGAAAAAAGGTTGAATTCTAGAAATGTTTGGCTCCACCATTGTCCTCAGAGGTGTACATCCTTACTTTCTATAAAAACTAGATGTACTGTGAGCAAAGTTCAGAACGGATACCCCACGCTTTGAAGTCCAATTATCTCCCCTGTGTGATATCGGAAAGCAAAGATTTTTCTTTATGCACATCTTTGGATGATGTACTTCTTTTCTGTAAAGTTTCGTTGAAATCCATTGAGCGGTCTAGGAGGAGTTGCGCTTACAAGATATATGGACAGACGGACAGACAGACAGACGCACGCACAGACAAGGTGATTCCTATATACCCCCCCCCCCCAAACTAGTTTGCGGGGGGTATAATGAATGAAAGTAAAAATAAGCATATGACATGTTAGAAACTTGTACTTTTTCTTTAAAAACAGTAGTAGTATAACAAAATTCACATTTCTCTTATATGGTTAAATTTATCTAAGTATCATCCTAAAAAATATTTGAAAAATTAATGTTTTGTTTTTTCACTGTAAAATTTAATTATTTTATACGAAAAAAGTATTACGGTAAGTTGCAGAGAAGCTTTTTAATATACATTATGATTTTTTTAGCTAAATTCATGTAAAAAATTCCTAAAAGTATAAAATATGTTCCCATCAAGTTTGAAACTTGTGTGTTTCACTTATAATCATACATCTGTTATAACAAAAATCACTTTTGTCATATATCAAAGACTCTGATAGAGCTGAATTTGATAAAAGATCAACCTAAATTGGTTGAAAAGCTAAATTGTGTATTTTCCATTGTGAAATTGAATTTGTTTTATCTAAAAAGTATAACAGTCTCAGAGAAATTTTGAAGATAACGTTTGAAATTTTCTGACCTACGCTCATGTTCATAAATGTATAAAATAAGCATATGTCAAGTTTGAAACTTGTATTTTTACTTTAAAAAACACTTTTGTTGTAACAAAAATCACTTTTGTCTTATATCGCACACTCTGATATGCTTAATTTGACTATGAAGCTAAAATTGGTTGAAAGCTTTTTAATATACCGTGTGAACTTTTTGGAGCTAAATTCATGTAAAAAAATACTAAAAGCAAAATATATGTACCGACCAAGTTTGAAACTTGTGTTTTTATTTAAAATTACACATCTGTTATAACAAAAAAAACAACACTTTTGTCATATATCACACACTCTGATAGAGCTGAATTTGATAAATTGGTTGAAAATAAAGGTATAAAATAACTAGATATCAAGTTTTAAACTTGTATTTTCACTTGAAAAACCCTTCTGTTAAAACAAAAATCACTTTTATATTGCACGCTCTGATAGGGCTTTATTGTACAAAGTATGAACCTAATATTAGTTGAAAATCAAAATTTTGTGTTTTTTCTCTGTGAAATTGAAATATTTTCCTCTAAAATATATTACGATAAGTCTTAGCTAGAGTAGCCGTTTTGGTTACCGTAAGAATTTTATGTACTAAATTCATGTCAAAACTTCATAAAAACATAAGATAAGCATATTTCAGGTTTGAAAAGTCTTGTATTTTTACTTACAAAAACAATATCAACATACAAAAAATCATATATTTCTTATACATTGTAGCATACAGTCTGATAGGGACAAAATATCTAGAGAAGATCGAACCTAGTAGTCACAATATAATAAAATATTTTGGTCATAAGGACGAAAACTGCCACCAGAAGAAACCCAGGGCGCATGCCCCGTCCTAAGAACGAAACCAGACGCGGTCCTAGTCGTGGTTCTAAGAACGGTCATCAGGACCATTTCTTTCCTCAAGTTAACTTTATGCAGATATTATGACCAAACGGACCAGTCTGGTCTAAGTTAACTTGGAACGGTCATAATCTCTTTCAAAAGTCTGCTTGAGAGTGATGTTTTAAATGATCCGTACTGTAGTATCTACTTGGCGCTTGTTTAATAATAAATTTTAGAAACCGGACCTATAATTTCTTTACAAGGTAAGGCAATTTAATAAACTTTGGAGAATTTCACACAAAGCCTATAATTGGGAGTGTTTTTATTTGCTATCGAGATGTCATTACATGTTCAATCAGAACTTTTGCGGTAATGTTAAGAGGCACATAAAAAATAAATCAAATCCCAAATGCCACTAATTGCAGTGGTAGTTGGAAAAGTATGCAACAAAATTTCAACCATTCACCTGGCCTTGTTTATTTTCTAAGGTCAGGTGGAAGTAAATTTGTCTGAATATTGATATATCTGATTGGTTGCGCTAGACGATGAGGCTAACCAATCTTTAACTACGGTCGCACTAGGACACATGACCCCTCTCATGTGAGGTTTTCTAGATTAGAGGTGAAGTGTTTCGGTGCAATGACTGTTCTACATAATCAAACAAAACTGACAGTAAAATTGATGTATCCCCGACGCTCAAATATATGTCCGTCAAATTATATGATGACTGGATTGCTTAAATTATCGTTGAACTTTCACGAGGTTCAAGTGATTTACAATGAATATCAGATATACAATATATTGAATAAAACATGGAACAATTTTTACCTCAGTTATTCTGGTTTGTGAACAGTTTGATATGAAATATATAACACTTTTATGAGAGCACTATATATGCTAAAGATTTTGAAAATAAATACCTGTGACACTGTATTATAAAGACTGATATTTGCAAAAAGCCAACGGTTTCCTTGATCTCCAGTCTCTCTAAACGGACGTCTGTTGTCAATGTACACGTGCAGGTAACCAATGTCACTTCCATACATGTGGTAATGAAACGTAAGACATTTTCCAGAATCTGTTGATAAAGACTACGTATAAAATTAAGGACATAAAATGCAATGCAATATCTATGACACATTATCCGTGTTACTGACTAACATTAACATAATGGTTAAATTGAAGAGTCAACAATAACATACCAAATAATTAACGCCACCTTAACGACATTAAGTCAGACAAAAAAAAAAAAAAAAAAAAAACAGGAAGGAGCAAAAAACACAAACAGTAGAGATTCAGGATAGTGTATACTGTATCGAAAAAATTATGGATCGATATTTTACAGTAACATATAAATACAATTAAAAAAATTAAGATTCCATGCAATCAAATGCGGAAAAATATAGATCTGAAAATATCATAACCTGAAATTCCTCAATGAATAAAATATGTAGAGTAAGAAATACTGAATTCAGCAAAATGAATCATAACATCAAAGCTCGTAAATGTTACAAGGTGCAAATATTTGTCCTGGATTATTATATATATATACAATTCATTATGCAAGTAAATATTGGAAATAACGTTGCCATTTGTCTCATTTTCTAGAAATGATGTAGTACTATTCTACTTAGAGGAACATCAAAATAAAAGTTGCATCTTACAATTTTGTAAACTTTCTGTTGAATGTTTTCACTAAGTACTTAGGTTCTATATACTCATCATTTATATTTAATTACTGCTATCGATATGTTGGCGAATAAAATTATCAAATTTACCTAATTTTAAATATCTTGTCACCAGCCTAACACATATATATAACGAACTTCTATGATAAAGGTAGTAGCTGCCATTGTAAGCACTAGATGGACCAGTAGAGCTTCTTGGTGTATTACCCTGTAACAATTTAATTCGTATTGAGTCAATATATTGTAATATAGTCTTGCTCTTGGTTTCCAAGAGTCAACACCTTTTTAATTTCATGATCGTGATCAAGGCCATATTTGGTTGAAACGTTGCGCAATTTTTACTTTTTACTTTGGTTGTTGTGTTTAGTTTTGTTTGGCTTGTGTATTTTGTACATTTGAGTCGTTTAAGGCCCCTTTTGACAGCTCACCACTTCCATTTATTAGCTCACCTGGCCTAAAAGGCCATTGAGCTTTTGCCACCACTTTGCGTCCGTCGTCCGACATCGGTCCGTCCACATTTTCATCTTCTTCTCTGAAACCACCAGTCCAAATTGAACCAAACGTGGCAGGAATGTTAATTGGGTGGTTCTATACAAAAGATGTTTTTTCTGCCGATTGGATATTCAACATGGCTACCAGGGGCAGATAATTCATTCTTATTGGACTTATCTTCAAAGCCAATTGAATTAATTTGTTGCATGAATGATCCTTGAATGAACCTCTACAAAATTTGCTTTTTGTGCCGATCGGAAATTCAAGATGGCTGCCACAGCCGGACTAAGATTAATATTGGACCCTGTGTGGAAATTTGTATAAAGGTCTTCTTGTCAGAAACTACCAAGCCAATTGAAATGTTTTTATGTATGAACAAGCATTAGCTGGACCTCTACAAAAAGTTTGTTTTTTGTGCCGATAGGAAATTCAAGATGACCGCGACAGCCGGACTTAATTTGACATTGGAGCATACGGGGAATTTTGTACAAAGGTCTTCTTGTCAGAAACTACTAAGCCAATTGAAATGTTTTTGATGTGCGAATGATCATTTGATAGACCACTACAAAATGAATGTTTTTTTGTGCCGCTCTGATATTCAACATGGCTACCAGGGGCACATACTTCATTCTGATTGGATTAATCTTTAAAGCTCTTCTTGTCAGAAACCACTGAGCCATTTGAATTGATTTGTTGGATGAACCTCTGTTACGTAATGTTTTTTGTGCCAATCTGAAATTCAAGATGGCCGCCACGGCCAGACTTAGTTCAACATTGGACCCTGAGGGGAATTTTGAACAAAGGTCTTCTTGTCAGAAACTACCAAGGCAATTAAAATGTTTTTGATATGTGAATGATCATTTGATAGACCACTACAAAGTCTGTTTATGTGCAGATCGGAAATTCAATATGGCTACCAGTTTCAGATATTCATTCTGGTTGGACTAATCTCTTTCAAGCTCTTCTCGTTAGAAACTACTGAGCCAATTGAATTGATTTGTATGAACAAGCATTGGATAAACCTCTACAAAATATGTGTTTTTGTGCCGATCTAAAATTCCAGACGGCCGTCACAGCCAGACTTAGTTTAACATTGGACGCTAAGGGGAATTTTGAACAAAGGTCTTCTGATCAGAAACTACCGAGGCAATTGAAATGTTTTTCATGTGTGAATGATCATTTGATAGACCACTACAAAATCTGATTTATGTGCCGATCGGAAATTCAATATGGCCACCACAGCCAGACTTGGTTTAACATTGATTAGCTCAAAGGTCCTCTTGTCAGAAACTACCAAGCAAATTGAAATATTTTTATGTATGAACAAGCATTGGATGAACCTCTACAAAAGTTGTTTTTTGTGCCGATCGAAAATTCAAGATGTTTGCCACAACCGGACTTAGTTTAACATTGAACGCTATGGGAAATGAACTACCAAGCCAATTGAAGTATATCTATGTATGAACAAGCATTGGATGAACCTCTATAATAGTTAAGTTTTTGTTATACAGATCTGAAATTCAACATTGTCGCTACAGCCGGATTAGTTTTACATTGGACACTATTGGTAAATTAGTAGAAAGGTCTTCTTGTCAGAAAATACTAAACCAATTGAAATGTTTTTGTTGCATGAAGATCCTTGGATAAATGTGTGCTACAAAAATTATGTTTTTGTGCCGATGGGAATCCAAGCTAGCTGGCACAGATGGACTTAGTTTAATATTGGACACTGGAATAATTCTTTACATATCTTCTATAAGTGCTGGGCACTGTAGAACAACTCCTTATCTAGAAGCTCGTTGTCAGTTCTGGTCATCTTAAATCCAGGTGAGGGACCCAGGTTTCATGGAGCCTCTGGTTTTCCTCGTTTTCTATTGTAATATTATACTCCTATATTTTTCCTTTTTGTCTAAGTGCAATTCCCAGGTCTATATAATCGTATATATGGACCAGAGTTAAGGGCCAGTATATCATTTTACCGGAATAGCCACGTCGTCTTGTTTTTGTGTTTTAACTTCGTTTTTAAGATTCGGCTGGTGGCCGCTACAGAAGGCTGATTTATCCGATCCTATACAATCATCGTCCTTTTTACAATGGCAGTCTATATTGGTTCCCCATTGTGTCCCACCCCGCTCACTATTTGATAATTATTTGATAAACCGAACTGGTTCTCGTCAAGAAGCATAAAATATTTGCCACTGGACGTTAAGCAACAATCAATGAATCCATTTCTTTTTCTTGTCCACAGAATGACATTATTTTAGTTTACTTATTCATTTTGTGCAGATATCAAAGTCAATGATAGGGAGTATTATATTTCTATTTTGAAGTATTATTTTCCAAATTCTTAATATATATATTGACCGGCAGGTCACTCCAAAAACATTATATAAACCCCAAATTAGCTGTGGTTCATATACTGTTGATGGAGTGTCTTGTCGGTCCTTATGTCCATCGGTGTCATGAACTATATTAAATATGTTGAGAAAATTGCCAGAATTTGTTTAATTATTCAGGAATTTTAACATGCACCTTGCTACGCATGTTCTAGTTAAACAATTTTGAAGTGATGACTTTTATCATAGTTTTTGAAGCAAATTCTTGTCCTGATAAACTTTTCAAAATTACAATTTGTTAACTGTTTTGAATTTGAATCACGTTTCAACTTTTCATTGATTGCTATTTTATGAAAAATTCAATCGGTGAAATTTCAAACTAATAAACTGTCGTCTTGAAGCAATATTTTTCAAAAACTTTGTATTCCTACTGATTATAGTTGTGAACATTTTTTTTTACCTTAGATGTCTATTACTCTAATATTGTCAAGTTTCGACAATTGTTGTTAGAGAAATTAATTAATTCTATTCTGTTCTGTGTGTGGGGGGGGGGGGGGGGGGGGGGCGTCCGTGAACTAGAGTTGCCGTCAGAGATTCTGTCACAACTTTCAACTTTGTGTTACTTTCATTTTTAGAACAATTTCCGGTTTTGCATTTATGGAATCAGTTTTTAGGGTATTTTAGTGGATCGGGAACCAATCAATGTATACCGAATAACATAACAATTGCCCTAAATGTTGAGCCACAGATTCAAACTTCAAAACGACTAAAAAATAATGCCATAACCATAAACGGACAGAGTTAACTTTTGTGTTTATATTCGTGCCTAGCGGATACAAACTAGGTGCTCAAGTGGTAAGCTTTTATCGCTCACCTAGCATCATTTTCAACGTGTCATTCTTTGTATTTGTTCACAGATGTAGCTATTCAGTTTCAGAGAATTTTTTTTAATTGACAAATCAAGAATAGGGAATTGCACATGGTGGCCATTGGCCATCCTACCTTGGAAAAATGTCCAAATTTTATATGGTCCCTGTACAGATTATATCTCTGGTCTTATGTTGAAATATGCAAAAATTTTAAAGGTCCCACCATAAATCCATCAAACCAAGTTTCACTTCAGATTAAGGTATCCGGACCATAATTGACCACGTGATTATTCAAAAGTTCCCGCATGTTCCATACAACGCAATTGAAATGACCGGTAATTATCGGCAAACTTCGGAAATGCCAATATAACTAGCTTATTTTTACAGACTCTGCATATAAGCAACAAAGTGTGTTTCAACTTGAGAATAATAGATATACAAAATTCCAGCTTTAAATTGTTTGGTTCAGCCATTCACAATAAAAAAGAGATACAATTTTCGATCATGATCTATTATTGTCCAGATACCTTAAATGAGAAAATAGCATTTGTTCCTGGCGACCATGTTAGTTATCCGATCGCGACAAAATATGCAAAATTTTTTAAAAGTCCTTCCATAAATGCTGAATACCATGTCATTCATTTGGCTATATGATTTCAAAATTTTTTTTAATATGACCATGATGACCAATGAGAACTTGGATTTGTTCATAGCATGTTAGTGGTCCGATATAGAAAAAATATGAAAATTTTATAAAGGTCCTTCCATAGATGCTTCACACTGACTGTTATTTTTTTTTCACGGCTATATGGTTTCAGAGGCGAAAAATTTGACCAATGACATAATGGGATTTGTTCTTGAAACCTTTATACGTCTTTCATAGATGTTTCATACCAAATTTCAGTTGATTTGGCCAAGAGGTTTGAGAGGAGAAAAGACTAAAATGTGAAACAAAATTAATGGACGGACAGATAGACGAACAACGGACACTAAGCGATTAAAAAAGCTTACATACCCTTTTGGTCCAGGTTAGAAAATCATTTTATCGTACATGTTCGACATTTTTTGTCGTTTGAACAAAGTCTTGTTTACATTCTAATCGATCACGCCGTTATATGGCTTCAATACTGTTAACAAAGGCCAATAAACCAGCCAACTGTCGACAAGAATGTATACATGGGAGTCTTTAAGATGTTACTACTTTTTATCTGTCCTATGACAAGACAATGTTTCATCCTAATCCGAGTGTCCAGACCATTTTACTTAATGGTTTAATAATATAAGTGTGTGTGTATATAAATATATATTCAGTCCAAAAATAATCTACATGTGTATAACTGAGGTTAACTTTAGTGAGAAGCTATTTCAGTTTAAAGGCCGATTGGTCTGACAGTTTCTTTCGACCTTTGTTTGAGAACTATCATATATGTAATATTTCAGTTGTCTGTAACCTGCCCATCTTCCCGACCCCTTAGTTGTTTGACACTTACATTTGTACTCAATCAAAATATAAATCTTACATCTAGATATGGCGTTTTGAATTGTTTTACACGTGCATAAAGACTTTTAAATTTACAATTTTTAGCTCACCTGGCCCAAAGGGCCATGTGAGCTTATGCCATCACTTGGCGTTCGTTTGTAGCTATTTTCCGACGAATCGGTCAACCCCTTTGTTGGGTTATTGCCCCTGAATTGTTAATTTTAAGGAAATTTTGCAGTTTTAGGTTATTATCTTGATTATTATTATAGACAAACTGTAAACAGCAAAAATTTTGAACAAAGTAAGATCTACAAATAAGTCAACATGACCAAAATCATTGATTGACCCCTTATAGGAGATTTTGCCCTTTATAGACGGCATCCGGCGTAATCTTTCCTTTAAAGATCTTTTCTTCGGAAACCACTGGGCCAGTTTGGACCAAAATTTGGTGGAATAGTCCTTGGGTGGCCCCCTTCCAAAATTATGTCCTGCATGCCCGACATGGCTGCTGTCACTAAAAATAGGAAAAAGGGGGATGAATTTCAAAAATCTTTTTCTATGAAACTACAAGGCCAATTGGAACCAAACTTGGCAGTAATGGTCCTTAAGAGGTTCTCCTTCAGAATTATTTCCGGTGACCAAGATAGGGCCCTATGGGAAAATTCATTGAAAAATCTTCTCTGAAACAACTCGACCAATTGGAACCAGACTAGGCAGCAATGGGCCTTACATCCTCTTTCAGAAATGTGTCCGATTTTGTGGACTGTAAACCAAGATGGCCACCACAGCCGAACTTAGTTTCACATAGGACCCTATGGGAAATTCACTTAAAAATCTTCTTGTCTGAAACCACTAAGTCAGTTAGAACTAGACTTGGTAGCAATGGTCCTTAGGTGGTCCTCTTTCAGAATTTCGTCCGATGATCCGGACTGTCAACCAAGGTGGCCGCCACAGCCGAACTTAGTTTAACATAAGGCCCTATGGGAAGATTCATTGAAAAATCTTCTTGTCTGAAACCACGTGACATATTGGAACCAGACTTGGCAGCAATGATCCTTAGGAGGTCGTCTTTCAGAAATGTGTCCAATTTCGTTGACTGTGAACCAAGATGGCGCCACAGCTGAACTTAGTTTATCATAGGACCCTATGGAAATTCACTAAAAAATATTCTCTTCTGAAACTACTGAGCCAATTGGAACTAAATTTGGCAGCATTGGTTATTAGATGGTCCTCTTGCAGAATTGTTTCCGATCACCCGGATTGTAAACCAAGATGGCTGCCACGGCCGAACTTAGTTTAATATAGGACCCTATGGGAAAATTCATTTCAAAATCTTCTTGTCTGAAACCACTTAGCCAGTTGGAACAGAACTTAACAGTAATGGTTAGATGGTTATCTTTTAGAAATATTTCCATCGACCTGGACCGTCAACCAAGATGACTGCCATAGTAAACTTAGTTTAACATAGAACTCTATAGAAAAAATCAGCCGAATTCACTGCAACACTTAAATTTTTAGTGAATTTCAAGGTGAAAAATTAAATCCAGCTGAGCGATTCAGGCTACTGAGAGCCTCTTGTTTGAATCGATAATACTTTATGTTTTCTGCTGAAGCTACAACACGAGAATAAACTGGTGTAGTAAGTGCATCTTGACCCTTTAGGCTATTTTTTTTACAGCATTGTAAGATGTCTTGACCTTTTGGTACGCATACTTTTATATACATATAAATAAAATAAGTTAAAGGAAAAGACTAATCAAACGAAACAACGTGAACATGAATCCGAAACAATTAAGCAAAACATTGCAGCGCAAAAATACAGTCGAACTTCGGCAGCTCGAACTCGGATCGCTTGAACACAATCGATGGCTCGAACCGTTTTGAAAGTCCCGTCAATTGTCCCATTATGTTCATGTTGAAAAAGCCCCGGTTTCTAGAACACCGATTTCTCGAAAAGTCAAACAAAAATGTTGGTCCCAACAATTAAAAAAATAGTGTATTTACCACTGAAAACTCGAACTCGATCATTAAATGGACAATCTTGTTGCCTGATACTTACAGGTATGCATCTAACAATCACAAGCTTAATACAAATAGATGAATATAACAGGTTCAACATAAAAACGATGTCATGATAATTGTTGATTGGTGATTATCCTGTTAAATTTTGATTAAGAAATATTTCGTGATAATGATTAGCTATGCCAACTCGTATTCTGACGGTTCTGGTAATTGTTCGTACCTGAACAAATTGCGGTAACTCGAACAACCGATAACTCGAATAGAAATCGAGGGTCCCTTGGAGTTCGAGCCACCAAAGTTCTACTTAAATGACGGCAAAGGCCAAACACTAATACTAACTGAATGCAACACACAGTTTTCAAACATGTCCTAACTTTATAACAGTACAATGTAGAGTTTCAATTTCATAGCCAATAACGAAATATAACCTCATTAGATTGTGGTAAATAATTATATAAATTATACATGTCATGTGAGGATCCAGGATACTGTTTTATTGAACAGCACATACATGACATATAAAATTTTTGTTAAGTGTAGCAAGGCAAATCTCTAAGTTCTGGCTTTTGACGGTCTTTTTGCTTTATTTGTTTTTCATTCAGTATAGATCGGAATCTGATCTACATTTTCAGCCTAAAAGAACTTATTCAATATTGCCATGGAATACAATGCATAATTGTTTACTCACTGATATTCTTATCCAGTTATTACATGATGAGCCGGATAAGTCCGGCGAAAAGAACGCACAGTTTGGATCGTTTAGTCTTTCAAAACCGCAGTGCAGATCTGAAAAGAATTATGAAAATCGGATTTTTTTACAGTGACTACTTGACTTATTTAAACTGGGTTAAACTAGTTTTATGTGTACCCAAAGCTCCCCCTTATCTATCCGAATTCTGTGGTGTATAAAGCATACTTTAAAGATCAATACAGTATGATTACCAACAAGATGAAGGCCAGCAAGGTTGAACAATTGGACGGTACTTATCTTAGTTTTGAAGGTCAAACTAGCTTGTTTTAGTCCTATAAGTATAATATGCTGTTGACGTGGCCAATGATGCAAGCACAGCAATAGCCCTTTCCAGAAACTCATTTCCGGTATCATGAATCCGACTCTAAAATTATAATTCGAAGCAGGTTAATTCCCTTACTTTACTTACGTCCTTTTCCGGCGAACGAAACTTTTGCTAGCCTTAGTATGTAGCACAATATGGCCATATTCGCTTAAACAAATAGATTCACTTCGGATTGCATAATGGCTGCCCCCATTAAACAAAGAATTTTCTAAATGCCATATGCTCCCATAACGCTAGCTTCGCCCGCTATAATTAACACTCATATTAAGGATATATTTGTAAATTGAAAGTATCCAATTAATACTATGTTTAGTCCGGGCTTCCTCTGACGTCAAACACCATGTTTAAGAAATGAATTGTAGACTCCAGAATTCGCATGTTCTTTAGATTTAAAATTCATTTCCTGTCTAAAAAAAGCCTTGTATGTTTCAATTGTGTAGATATTTGAAAATTAAAAATCATCTTTGTCAAGATGAAATTGCTGTTGTATACCAATTAAATTGAAAATTAACGACACAAATTCGTCATTTATACCGATATCGCTTTCTTTTTAAGATGTTATTAAAAACTATGCACATTTGTGAGGATATCAAAGTTTAAACAAATGATGTATATCAGGTAGAAATTAATGTATTAGTGGTAAAACACAAAGTGACAATATGGGTAATTTCGGTCTAAATGACACAGCATACATTAACACTAAAGTTCCCAAATTTTACCTTTTTTTTCTTTACGAGGCACCCATCAATTTACCTGGATTGTTATTTTGGTTTTCAACATTTTAGGTGACTAGTAAATGGACAACATGTGCACATCAAAACTGGTATCAAAAAATTTCATTTATTAGATTTTGTGGCTAAGAGTAAAAAGGTGTGCTGTATTCTGCATTTTTTCCTTGTAACTAGAAATCACATCTAAATTCGTTTTGTGTTTGAACAATCTTCATTTTTTGTCTGCTTTTCATAGCAGTGAGCTAGCGACATCTAAATACAACATTCCAATACCCGAATGAAGTTTCAGTCACGTGATACCTTGAAAATTTAAAATCACCACATAATACTAATAATTATATAACAGCATACTAAATATAGATTTTTTTTCATATATCCAATATCAATACAAGACTCCGATATTACCCCAGAGCTAGCACAATAATGTAGCTCCTCTGATATCTTTTGACTCGGCGGAGGTACAAAGCGGTCCCATTGCTCGTAATGGAGCAAAGGAATACCATTGAAACCGGGGATTTAGCACATTGAATTATCTTTTAATAGGTAAAAACTTCAAAATATGTGTAAATTAATGAAAAGTTTAGCCGATCCATAATGCACATTAATTTAAATTGACAATTTAGGAGTTTATTGTATTGTTTTGATTTCAGCGAGTTCAAGATTACAAGGATGAAATGCCCTTAAAACACATAATATGAGATTATCCAGTTAATAAGGGACAACATCAAAAAATCAATGTCGGATAAAAAACTGAATTCAAATAGTTTTTTTTTTTTTTTTTTTTTTTTTTTGGGGGGGGGGGGGGGGGGGGGGGTAAAGTTTGTTATCCGACATCGATTTATAGATTGAAGATTTCGGATTCAAGTTCGGCCCTAATCATTTTGGGATTCTGTGTCGGGAGCTATTTTTCTGACTTGACCTCCCACTGAATCCTTTATCAACCACTAATAACTCTATTCGGGAAAATCAAAACTGGACTCCCACTCTCATTCCGGCACTCGGTACGGTTTGAATTTCATCTGGCAGTCCGAAAACAGGTAAGTGTTCATTAGTAGACATATTTTACTTTCAAAAAGCCTAAAATGAATTAAATCACTTCCCTATTTCAACAGTAATGGCTCACGATTCCAAGACTCCGCCTCGGATTGACCGGCGGCAGCCATTGTTGTTTTCGTTTAAATATTTATCCCATAATTCCCGGCACACAAATGTATTTCACGCTTTTCATTATTCAACTAATTTGTCATGTAAATTATTTGATACTCTTATAAGACCTATTTTGACATACAACTCTGAAATTTGGTTTATGGATAATTTTCAGTCAACTTGTAGGGCATCTAATAGAGCTGCTGTAAATAATACTTTTTGTGATACTCTTGCATTAGCAGAAAAATATTCTTTTGAGAAGGTTCATTCTAAATTTTGTAAAGCAGTATTAGGACTGAAAAAGACAGCCCCTTACATAGGTGCTAGATCAGAATTAGGTAGATTTACTTTGGACTCTTATATAAAAACTCAAACACTCATGTACTTTTATAGAATAAACTGTAACGATATTAATCCCCTGGTTAAAGAATCTCTACAAACAAATATAAATTTACATTCCGCAGGAATTTATTCTTGGTACTCATATGCAGATAAAATTTTTAAAGATATGCAAATAAACCCAGAAAATAGCTCTAATATCAATGTACCTTTTAAACAATCAAAAAACGTTATAAAATGTAATATTAAAAAGTGTATTTCAGAGGAATATGAAAAAACTACTTTAAATAAACTTTCAAAATTAGATTCCTCATCAAAACTTTGTCTCTATGGGAAATTAAAAACTAATTGTCAGTCTGAGGAATATTTAAATTGTAATAATTTTATACATAGGCAGTTACTCTCAAAATTTAAACTTAGTGATCATTCTCTAGGCATTGAATTGGGAAGGTACAGAAACATCCCAAGAGCACAAAAATTATGTAAAAAATGTGGAGTCCTAGATGACGAATTCCATTTCTTGTTGTATTGTGACATTAACATATTGCGTTCTATTTTTTTGGCTTATATAAAAGACTATGTACCATCATTTCAACATCTTGATGAATTTAATAAACTAAAACACATTCTAAACCCCATTCCTGAACTTGTTTGTCATATTGGAGTCTTCATTAAACAGTCTTTAGAACTGAGGGGGTCAGACCCATGTCAGACAAGCTCATGATTGAAATATGTTCTATTATATTGTATTGTATTGCATTGTATTTAAAATGTATATGTGTTTGTTTGTATTGCTTGACCCTTATGGGTGTAATTTTGAAATAAAGAAGTTTATTGGGATAAATTGACATAATTACCTAGAGCAGTATGATTGAAAGGCGATTATAGTCCGTTTCACTTTTCCATTTTGTACGATATAATTTAGAAATAGCTGGAAGGAGCCGCTAGATGCCGACAAATATATTCTTTTTTAATTTAATAAAGGTCGTTGACAGTTTAATAAACGAAGGAGAGGAGGTTTCAGCATACAGTTGGTTAATACTTTTTTGACTTTTTTTTTTATGAAAAACATATTTTTAAAAAAAGTTTTTTTTCTCAAATTGTTACTCAGTAGATCCTTTTAATGCCCCGAGTGGAATAAACATGTATTTACATAACATTTTAATCAAAACAATTAATAACAATAGTGAAACGTGTCATTTTTTTTCGTTTGAGTCTATTTAAAATATTTCATTTGATTTGTATGACCTTTTAATGTAATATATTACTTAATTTTAGTTCATATATTTATGTACATTATTATGGAATAAAAGGTGAAGTTTAGTCAGAAATTTATTACATGTCTAGGTGACTACAATTACAGGAATGCAATAATAATAATAAAACAATACAAAATTAAATAATAAATCACTCTATAGGTTCTCTATATGAAAACTGTTACCAGCTTTTTTTCATTTTTCCTGCACATTGAAGATTTTGACTACAGAACAAGAAGAACATTTACAATTAGTTCACTCTAGGTTCTCTATAGTTTTTTTCCACTTTTCTTGCACATTGGCAATTTTGACAACAGTTAGAACAGCAAAGGCATTTATAACAAGTTCGTCTTTGCTGACAGTGACTGTTACTCAACTGACTTTTTTCCTTCGAAACATCCATATCTTTAATTTTAAGGGCATTAAGTATCTCTTGTCGAATACATTTCTTATCAGTCAAAACATTTTTGGCGATACCTATTAAATTTTCTTCAGTAGATTTCTTGGTCATGCTCCTCTCGTAGGCATAGCAAATGGCATAAGCCTGTCTGCTATCTCTGCCTGCCCGACCAACTTTCTGCCAATAGATTAACGTATTTCTATAGAAAAAGAAATGAAATAAGAACAGAGAGACAAACACTTTGGCTATTTTTTTATTTACTTGTTAGGAGAAAAAAACAAAATGCAAAAAAAATGGTTGGGACAAATTTATTTTCTATCGATTTATAATGAAATATATAATATATGTGATCACGCCTCCCCCTCCCCCAAACAAAAAAATTCCTGAATTCAAGATTAATTTCGTGTTTCGATGTAAAAGAAAATATAATATTGTGTATGTTAATTCTTTCTTAAAAATATATCGTAATAATCTTCTATGAAATACCTTCGTCAAATAATCATATTTCATCTCAATAGATACCCAACACTTCTTCGTTTGGAGTGTCCGGGTCTATAGATATTGCGCTAATGACAAATTCAGACAAATGGGTAACCTGATCTCGCATGAGAGCTTTCAAAGGCGAAATTACTACTGCAATATGCTTCACAGTGCAGTCCATCTAAAGATTGTACTAATAAATAAAAATTAAAATTACAACTAAATGCAAACGTCAAGTTCAATTGATCCCTAAATTTATATTCAGAAAATATGTCGAAAATACATTTTCCTCGTTTTAAATTAATATTTGTTTAAAAAAATGCATTCCTATTAATATTTTTTTTTATAATTAATGAATAGAAAATAACTAACCTCGTCCAAGAGCAGAGGTGGAAGGACAAAACACATTGATTTTCCGTATCCTGTAGGAAGCAGCACAAACACATTTTTTCTATTAAGTAAAGCTGTAACAACTTTGGTCTGTTCTTTTAAATTGAAGTTAAAAAAGTGTAAAGAGTTTTCAAACTATCAAACGTCTCAACAATATCCTTTTCTTCCATTTCGTGTTACAAATGCGCTTACGCTGACGAATAAAGAAGAAAGATGAAAAAATGAAAAGAACACTAGCAACTCATGTAAAAACGCCGAGAAAAGTCAAAGTATACAGACCAACAGGAACAACACCAAAAAAAAAATTAAAAAAAATAAAAAAAAATAATAAAAAAATAATGATGAAACTGTGAAGGTAGGATCCTCAACATTTTGTATATTTAAATATTTATCTGTACTTTTAAAATAGAAAGTAATAAATTACACATTATAATAGTCAACTTTTTGAGATATTTTCAAAATTGCCCGAAAATGCTGACGTCCAACATATCGCTGTTGACAGCATCGATACAATTCGCTGTTACAACAAAGAACAACGAAAAAAGTCTACTCTGGTAATATTTAAATTTAAATTAAAAATTACATTTTTTACGAAGGAAAACTGCAATGTTTTATTTAAATCAATATTTGTTACAAATGATCAAGTTCAAATAAAGTAGCAGTAAATATTCCCCAATTTCCTCGCTATACGAAATTTAACCACCATCCCTTTCCTTCCCTTTGAGATGAATCTGTGCCGGAAAATGGTGATAATTTTCATAACTACGTAATTACATGTTCTATTTGATTATGGGCGACTCATAAATAACTGGGACTTACTGAATTTCTATTTGGATAAGTGAACACAAATTAATTGAATGGGAGCCCTGTAGATTAAACTATTTTTGTAACAGAATTATCACCTTGAAAGTCACAGGTCGGTAGGGAAATATACCACTGAATTAAACTGCGCTATATATACTTAACCTTTGCTAATAAAATTTTAGATATCGTAATAAACCTCTGACACCAGGAATGGTACTGTGTATCGCTTTAATGATACATTTAAGAGCACCACATAATATGAAATTGGTACAAGGGCTTCATTCGTTAGAGGTATGGAGATATGGTGCTCAAAGGAAGGTAACGAACAAATTTACATCAAAATGAAAATAGTAATTGTGGTATGCAAATAATATTGATTCTATAAAATTAACACTGATCAATAATCACACCCAAAGGAATAAGTTGGTATATATAAAGACTCCAACAAAAGTGTACAAAATATCCCTAAACAATGTAATTTTGTCGCAGTCCTGGACCTTTAAACTGAGTAAGATATACAAATGTATTGAAATATTGTGTAAAAACGTAATTATATTTATACTAATCACGTTTATTCGTTTGAATTCATTACGCATCAAATAATAGACATTATATTGCTTTTTAGATTTTACTGATTACAATAATTTATTTTACAGTTATTCCAACACTTTAGTAGACTTGGTTTGTGCACAAGCTGTCCAACTGCCTTAAGAACGTTATGAAAGATCAGAGTTCATGCCGACGACGGCGTTGTTCGATGGAAGTCAAAAATCGAGGTAAAACCTTTTTTTTAAAAACATATTTGACCTGATGTTCTTATTACATACGATTGTGTGAAAAGAATGTCACATAGAGAAAAACAATCAGGGAATGATGGAAAGTGGTGTTTGAGCAAATGCAATACCAGAAGACGAAACAGACATAGAGGTGTTCCCCGAAGGTGAAGAGGTCGAGGAACCTTCTGAGCCCTCGTCTTCCTTGATACCAATGTCGACATCAGAAGAGAGTCCTTTGGAGAGTACGAAACATACGAAGCCGACGCAACGAGTGAGGAATTAACAGATAATTGTTGTGGTAGAAAATATGTTGGGTCTCTTTATCCTGAATTGATCATAATTTAAAAATGAGGACATTTTTATACATACTGTAAAATCGATTCTTAAAAATATACATTAATGTTTTTCTCTCCTGTTGTAAATTCTGTATTGTTTTTTTATATAAAAAAATTACAATATATATGCGCAAATGACATTATCTCTTTACATTTCTTGGGGACGGAATGACGAGATAAATGAATTATGTCGTATAAATGTTTTAAAAGTTCGTTTATTTCAACTTTCCAGAGCAAATTTCACCAAGTTTTACTCTGGTATGGGATAATGTGGGGAAGACGGTCAAACAACACACACGTATCAATGGAGTCGAAAACGCCTCTCGGTTTATGGTTCCTGCTAGATATTTAATACCTGTGGATCTTTCTAACCCTAAAGCAAAACCAGAAATGAACAGGAAAATACTTCATGTACTTCCAACCAAAGTGGAGAGAACCAAACGGCTGGACAACACAAGTGGAGGACTCAGCAAAGTGGATCCAAACAAGAAATGTGCAAAGTGTCAAATGAAAAAGAGCTTTTCGGAATTCTGCAAAAACGTGAATATCTGCAAGGGGTGTAGAAGGATTGACAACGAGTGGACAAGTCTTAATAGAGACCTCATCAGAAAAGTGAAATCTGAACTGCAACAATCTCTAAACGAATACTTTGCCAAACGTTTGTGTATGAATCAACAAGCTGTTGAGGAACCTGTAGCTAATATAAGCACTTGCAGGACGACCGGAGCTCATTCTACTATCGAATCCCAGGAAAGAAAGACGTATTAAATGTATACCTGTGACATATGTGGAAACCAGTCCAAGCGAAACTTCAACCTAGAGCGACACAAAAAGAAATCACACGGTATGGAAGAGGATTCATCAGACTATAGTGATTCAGTCTCAGATACTACCACAGAACCCGATGACGAGGAATCGGAACAAAGCAGTGAACATGAGTCCAACGAAGAGTCCGAAGAGCAATGCGAACAGTCTCCGTGAGAAGTCATTTTGAATAGAACATTTCAAGTACATCAATCGGAATACTCACAGAAAGTAAACGAACTAGTCGAAGCCGGAATGGAAGAAGACCAGGCACGCTTGGCAGCATATAGAGACAGGGACGAAATGCGAAAGCATTTACTCGGACTGACATCTTGGCATCAAGACATGAATAAAGACCCTGTACATAGAAAGATCAAGAAAACGGCTAAACGCCTGAGAGAAGAGGAAGACTACGAATCAAAAGAATCATGGGAATATGCCGTAGAAAAACGAAAATATCTGCTTAACCGTGTATTGAACGACTGCGACCAACCACCAGCTAAAGACAGCAATGACTCTATGTGACGGAGGAATTGGAACATATTACAAAGAAAAAAAAACAAAAAAAATATATATATAAAAAAAAATTAAAAAAAGAGGGAAGGAGAGTAATGCAGCCTATATATGTTTATACATATATATATATATATAGCCAGTCACAAGCCTGGACAATGCAGAGTGGCCTTAAAAAATTTAGGACGATTAATGCAGCCTATCTTATGATAGCCAGTCACAAGCCTGGATAAATGCAGAATGGCCTTTCAAATGATCTGGATGTAAGGGTGCTCTCGCACAGATCCAATCTTTGACTAACGACAATCGACCACCACTAGCAGCAGAAGCCCCAAACAGAAATGAGCACGCGAGTAAGGTCATGAGTAGCGATGAGCAGCAAAGAGCAAGAGAAAAACAGCGATGAGCGAAATGAGCACGCGAGTAAGGTCCTGAGTAGCGATGAGCAAGAGGAGAGCAGCGATGACGAACAGCAACAAGCAACAGGAGCGAAATGAGCACGCGAGTAAGGTCCTGAGTATCGATGAGCAGCAAAGAGCAGCGAAGAGCGGGATGGAGCAAGAGAAGAGCAGCGATTACGAACAGCAACAAGCAACAGGAGCGAAATGAGCACGCGAGTAAGGTCCTGAGTAGCGATGAGCAGCAAAGAGCAGCGAAGAGCGGGATGGAGCAAGAGAAGAGAAACGAAATGCATCATAGAGCAATGAAATGGACCGCCGTTGCAAAGCGGTTGCTAAGGAAACCCATCCATTGACCACGCGTCCGGGTCCTGGCACGTTACTACGTCACTTCCGTAAACAAATCATGGGAAAATGGCGCGAAAACACACTACTTCCGGTTGCGCATGCGCGCAAATCACTTCCGGTTCCTCCTACGCATGCACAGACCACACATCCGGGTCCTAGCATGTTACTGGAAAATCGACTACTTCCCGTTGCGCAAGCGGTCAAATCATTTCCGGGTACTTCCGGTTCCGGTAACGTCACTTCCGGCACCTCAACAGCACCTTCTCCACACCCACCTCCACAAATGCGACTTTGTGCCCATATACTACTTGTAAATCTACCGGGTGTGAATCACACCCGACAGCTCCATTTAGAGTTATGGGACCCCATTGTAGCTTCGCCGAGTCAAAAGATATCACAGAAACTACATTATTGTAGTTACCCAAGAGCTCGCTCGAGGCGATAATATGAGGTACGATTTGAAAAAAACCCATATCATTCTTTTATCACATGTTGTTTATTTTGAAGCAAGTATAGGTATAGGTTTATAAGCGGAATGATATGGATATCACCCTTCTGGAATAATATGGAAGGTTGTATAACTAACTGTATCAACGCTAAATACATGATGAATAACTATAGCAAATACCTGTACAGTTTTCTCCCACAAATCCGTCAACACATGAACATTCATATCTTGAACCGTTAACTGTACACATTCCTCTGTTCTTACAAGGCAAACCCGTGCAAGGCGTTCCTAAAAAAACATGGTGGTAAAATGTCTTCGGTGTATGCATAATTTCTTTAAAGAAGTAAAGACAAGTAAGTCTTGTGGTGACCGTGTAGTTTAGGATAAACTTTAAAAATCATTCCGAATAAACAAAGTCTGTTATTATACCTTACAGTATAATTAAATAAATCTATTGGCTAATAAATGATCACATGACATAGAATAATTCAGATATTTCATTATAATCGGTGGTGGTGGGGAATAACTTCGACAAAATCCATTCGTCTGATGAATAAGCCTTACAATCAATATGTTACACAAAAATATTTGTTCGGTATAATAAAACAGTTACGGCCCTCATGAGTCGGGGGATATCCAAAATGGTCAACCTTGCTGAAGGGTTATTCTTCTCGGGCTAAAGCCCTCGGGGAAATAACGCTTCAACATGGTTGACCGTTTTGGATATTTCCCTCCTCAGAGGGCCGTAATTGTATAATATTTGACTTGTGTTAATGTTACAATTCTAAAATCCTGTCGAGCCCCAAAAAGTTCAAAGACCCTTAAAAAATATTTATCGATAATACATCACCGTGTCCAATGCCACATGTGAGGACGTTGATGGTAATGTCGATTTTTTTAACAAAATTATTTTTAAATCTATTGATATTTATATATTAAAAAAATCATTAATATCTTATGATTGACGAAATCTATTGTTTATAAGGGTCTTTGCTTTCTTGTTTCTTATACTTTAAAGAAAATGCCAATCGGAACTCAGGGTGGATTGCCGATGTATGAGAATAAATGTTCAATATAGTTATACTGTACTATATTGTTTAAAATTATATACTAGTATAGGCTCATTGACTTCGGGTTTTCAATTTATGTGTTCATTTAACGTTAATAAACAAGATATTTTTGCCAAATTTTTCGTCTCTACAACAAATAATATAAATGTGTATTTGGCATTTTTTAAAAAAATTAATATTGATTCACTTGTATAGTCTTTGCATCAGAAATAAACCCATTTATTCTAAAACCAGTTGTTGGCATGATACTGGTATTCTTCCAGTATAATTGATGATGGAATGATACTAAACTCCTAACGAAAGGGATTGTGGCTGATTTCGTAGTTTCTTCTATTACCTTTTTTAACATGTCGCACCGTAACTTGAGAACAACTCGTCCAAATTTCATGAAATTTAATATAGTTGTTTCTTATGATGGTCAAACGATCTGTATACTTTTTGGTGAAAATAAGATTAAAACTTTTTGAGTTACGGGACTTTGTAACTAAAACAGGGGTGTGGTTTTTCACATGTCGCGCCGTGTCTCAGAAACGATTTACGATTATTGCTTAAAACTTTACACACTTCTTAGTTATATTAATCTAAAGATCTGTTTACTTTTTGGAGATGATTCAAAATTTTATTTTAGAGTTATTGAGTTTTTTTGTTAAAAAAAGGGGTTGTTTTCACATGTTTTTTTTTCACATGTCGCGCCGTATCTCAAAAACTATTTATGACTATTGCTTAAAACTTTACACACTTCTTAGTTATATTAATCTAAAGATCTGTATACTTCTTGGTGATGATTTAAAATTTTATTTAGAGTTGTTGAGTTTTTTGTAAAAAAAAGGGGGGAGTTCACATGTCGCGCCGTATCTCAGAAGCTATTTATGATTATTGCATTAAACTCCACACACTTGTTAGTTATATTAATCTGAATATCTGATTACTTTTTCATGATGATTCTTTATTTTATTTTTGAGTTATTGAATTTTTATTGAGCCTTTTGGTAAAAAAGTAGTCTTTTTTGGTCACATTTCGCGCCGTATCTTTATTGCTCACATGTTGTGAGCAATTGTTTTTCTGTCTCTTATATTAAAACTTCCTATTGAGCAGGAATAAGGAATGAGTCAGGATATACTTAGCATGACTTCCTGTACAACCCCCGTGTTATTCCAAAAACATTTGTTATGTTTTTTTTTACAAGACGACGGGCGTATCATGCGCTCATGGCGCAGCTGTTTATTTATGGTGTAAAACAATTGTCAGATTTTAATAGAACATGTTTTGTTAAAAGTCTTTTAGTCACCTGTTATATTTATTATCTTATGGAAAATATGATTATGATTATGTTTCCTGCTACGTTAAAAAAAAAGTTGCTGTCCGAACTAGGAAGTGTTTCTTCTTGTCAAAATCTCAGTTCGGTTCGGAGGAATATCGATAGGAATAATCATTGGCACAAATTGTGTAACTCTTATTTTCCTGACCTTTTTAGCCCAGCTAGCCCAAAGGGCCAGCTGACCTATTGCCATCACTTTCCGTCGTTTTCGATGACCCATATCAACATCCAAGATGGCCGACACCTGTGAACTTAGTTTAACATGTAGGACCCATGGAACATTACAGATCTCCTTGTCAAAAACCTGTGAGTCAATTGGACCCAACTTTTGCAGCAATGTAATTTAATCTGTCAAAATAATATCTGAATGATTCGTTCCAACACCGATTCGTATCAACTTCCTAGTTAGACGTATTTGTATAGACACTTTCAACTAGTACAAACACAGAAGGAAGAGGAATCTTGTTATTTTTGGGAGGGGGAGGGGGCGAATGAGGACTTTACCTATATATATTTTGGTATTCAACAAACAACGATTTGTTTTTATCCGGATTTTTCATTCCTTTTAACGTAGAGAATATCAAATGGGTTTTTTCATATCATTATCCATATCAACACCAGAGCTTGTTCGAGAGATGATATGAGTAAATGGGTTGATATGGGGTATGATATGAAAAAACTCATACGATATTTTGTTTATTTTGATGCCAGTTGCAGATTAGAACACGTGATTCTTTAGGGTATGATGCTTGGACAATATGGCAAGTTTACTTTAGACTGTATCATATTGAATAAGCTACCTTTTATCATATACTTACTAATAATAAAGTAAAAATATTACCCTGCGATAAAGCCTTCGATTTCGCGTTAGCAGATAAGTATAATTTCGTTGAATTATAATTGTTGTTAGCGGGATGATATTATAAAATTCTTTGATACCAATTGTGATGCATAAGATGTGCACATTCGTCGATTTACGACTCATCGGTTGTGCTCAAGGTCTAAAATGTTGAAAACCAAAACAACAATCCAAAAGGTTGAAGAGTAAATACAAAATATGAAAAATTATGAATTGCCTACTGAAATTATCAAACCCCTTTCCGTCCCCAATTCGTCATCATTAGGCAATTTCCGGAAATTGTTGACAAGATGACAGATTTGGAGGAAACATTGAATGTCTTCCTAAAAAAATCTCTTTATTTGAATTTGATAAAAAGATCATGGTATGACATGACATTTTTCATATCAAATACATTATGATCATAATTGACTGGCATTCATCAAAAAAGCCATACTCAAAACTACGATTGTTATTCTTTTTTAATTCAATCATATTAGTTGGAAATTGTTATTTATATAATACGTTACATGAAATTGTCAAAATGAAATAAAAGTAACATACCTTTTTTAGGCATAAACACTAATACATGAACACACCATCCAGCGGCTAGGCCTGCACAGCAAATTATCATGAAAACTGATAATATCTTCCATCTGACAACGCTTGATTCTTGAAGGGTTGATGTTTTCTGAGGTAACTGTATGCTCTCATTTCTGGTCTTGTCTTCATTCCTATTTCTGGTCATGCTGGTTGCTGATACAAGTTTCTTTCGATTACCCAATTCTGAATATTTGTTAGGTTTAGCTCTATCTGTTGGTGTTTGCTTATTATCTATAGGAATAATCACTTCTTCATAATCCTCCAGTGGGTCATCATTCTGATTTGAAGATGTCGATCCTGTATTTGTATTTGCAGAAGATTTATTTTTCACATTTTTGTATTTCACATCTCTTGTACGCACAGCCATTGTTAAATCCGATATACTTCACTGTTTGTCAAACCTAACGGGAAATGAACATACCCATACTATCTGAGTTAATCTTAGCAACAGATGATATTTTTCATATTTTGATGCAGTCGCTTTCGGGGAAAACCGGACATGGCGAAGTATTAAAGGTCATTTAAAATGGAAGCAAGTCGAATTATTTAACAACATTTACTAGCACTTTCATAGTTTACATAAAAATATCTTCAGATACAATATGTTGTTTAGGCAATGAAAAATATTAAGATTATATATATATGAAAAATGCATAACACAAAATTGTATATTGCATGTAAAGTTTTTAAGCTTGTTTCTTTTTCAAATATGTAAAACACATGACATATGTACGTATGATTTTAAATTAATTATTTGCGAATTCAGAGGGAATTGTAGAATTAACACCCTTCCAGTTACTTAGACAAAGATTCCTCTGATGCTAAACGGCCTTTTTAGATTTGGTCACGGGCTTTAAAGCCATATTATTACACTGATCTGATAAGGGATTTTTTACCACATTTTCCCACATTGGACCTCAAATATCAAGACCCAAGTCAAATATGCGGTACAATGTATATCATCCCAATATCATACCTGAGAGCTGATACGAATTTGTAAAGAAATCCGTATTTGGCCTCGTGTGCTCCCATAATGCGCCCCCTTCTCGGACAGTGATGCTTTCTGTCAATGGATAACAGTGTATCGCCAAAGAAATATCGGATGTATAGGGTAGCTCTAAATGTTTATATACGTGTGAACA
This sequence comes from Mytilisepta virgata, assembly GCA_028015205.1. Lineage (NCBI taxonomy): Eukaryota > Metazoa > Mollusca > Bivalvia > Mytilida > Mytilidae > Mytilisepta > Mytilisepta virgata. The sequence continues at coordinate 34,259,815 of CM051512.1, forward strand.
ATTTTAAAATCAGAGTTCAATAGTTTCAAATGTTTGTCAACTTTCGGTGAATCTGGAACTCACACCGTCATCACCTTTGAGAAACAAAAGCACCTATATATATATAGTGTTTATGCATTATAGTATAGTATAGGTATTGTTGTTTAAAGATTTTTCTATGCTATTGTTATTATTTTTTGTTATTTAACGCACGTTTTCTATAAATCGTCATTTCTAAGTACGGATGTCGGTCCTATATTTCTCTGAATACAAGATAGAAATCTTGATTCGTCAGTTTAACTTTATATCGTGTTTTTCATCTTTTTTCCGTTTTTATATATTTATCTTTGTTTAATCTTAAATCTGGTGAATATCTACCGCCTCAAACTTCCTTGTATTTCTTCAGAGAATATATGTTTGTGGATTTTTTTCATTTTTTAGGAACGTGTTTCATTTGTGTTTGTGTACAATGTATAAATATGATTTGTATTTTACTTGACCCTTGTGGTCGTAAATGCAAATAAATTTTCTCTTGTTTCACTGTATAAATGTTTTTGTTGTGTGGAATTATGTTACTTTCCCGACCTTGCATAAGATACCAAATTAAATTTAAGTATAAAAATATGAGCACAAAATTTCAAATTCTATTACCACGATTTCGTTATTTTCTCGATCGCAATTGCACATATCCGATCTAACATATGATATCAAATCAAATTTATGTATAAAAATATTACCACCAATTTCAAATTTTATTAGCACAATTACGTACAATAAAGGGTAGTGGCTTACATAGAAATGCAATTACCAACGTGTAGGCAGTACATATAATACTATGAAGCAGTTAGAGAAGAGACAAATGAAACTAAGTGTCCCCGACGTCAGAGCAAAATACTATTCACCTCTTCATTGTTACCTACCTGGATACAGAATAGCTTTAATTTTAGGCTGTTCATCTTGGTTTTTATTAAAACTATTCTATTTAAACAATATTCTCTGACGTTTTTTTTTAAATTTATTATAAGTTTAAGAGGATGTGCTGTTCATCGTCAATAACACTACATTTCTTGCAGAATCGGGTTTCCCTTACGTATCTTTTGCATTCTTTTGATATCTGCCTCTTTCTACAGCTAGCGTATTTACAAATGAGATTTCTTAACTGTACATTATTATATTTTAAATAGTATTCCATTTTATAATTTTCTTTCAAAATTTTAGAAATTTGAAGTTTGCTGTTTTCGTCAGTAAACTTGAAGTTTCTCGATAAAATGTTTATTTTCATAATTGCAATAAATTTTATTTTTGTAATATGTTTTTTTTTTCTATTCTATTTCTAATATGCTTTATATAGGTAAACCATGAATAAACACCTTTGGAATCTATTTTGTTTGTAACCTGATAGCTTTGTTCTAAGATTGGATTAATGTTTAGACTATTCAGCCTGTCTTGATATAATTAAAACTGTATTTTAATAACGTTATTAACTGGAGGTCTGATCTATCTTGTAGCCACACTGTTTTCACATTTTTTTGTACCGAATGTAAATTTACAAAAGGGGACAAATATATTTTAGAAGCAAACCAAAAACAAGCAATTCATTAGACAGACAAACCCGCTAAAACAAATGAACAACCACAAGCACAACGAATAAACACTGAAAACTAAAAAACAATCAACAACACGAACTCCTATAAAACCAACGAACTCAGGTGCTCCGGAATGGTTAGCAGTCCCTGATCCACATTCAGAACTCATCGTGAAGTTCAACTAAGTCAATCCGGTGGTAGTCACAAATCGATGAAGGTGCATGAAATGTTACGACAGTGGGAAGAGTTCCAACATCATCTTAGATATTGGAACACTATAACGGCCAAGCAAATCGTGATGACGACCGTAAACTTTCCTAAGTAATGACATCAACTTATCCCTGATAAGTTAAGAACCTATTGTGACAGCAGTAATCCTCTTTGTCGAAAGCAATGGTAACTCACACATACCCTTGAATATCAAAAGTTTGCATGAACCTTATCTGCTACACATAAATATGTATCTGTGAAATTGAAGTAGTCTGCGCCATTATTATTATTTATTTTTTTTTTTGGCTGCCCGAACTGCAGAATTGTAATATGACTTATAAATGTCCATTCAGCATATTTCACCATTAGACGTTAAAATTGGCCGAACTACTCAAAATGATGGCGAGACAAATTCGAATGACTTATACCTGCTTTAATTGAGTACAAGACCTTTAACTTTTTTGAGACAGATATTTAGCACATTGTGTAAAATTACCATTTTTAACTAATGTAGTTCCTAAGAATTTAAATCCAATAACCCACTCTATTTGATATCTTTTGTTATACATATCAATATTGTATTTATTTCTTCCGTTAATGAAAATCATTGTCTTTGTCTTTATAATTGATAGTAAGCTACAACTTCTCGCAATAAATGGCTAAGCTATTTTAAAAACTGTGTAATCCTTATTGGTTGGGAGAATATCTCCTTGCCGAAACACGTAAATGTCCCCGGTATAGAATAAGATATCATAACTTAATTAAAACCCTAAAAACAATGGTAAAATAAAAACAGCAAACTTTAGGGAGGATCTATTTGAACGTTTATAAGACTATTACTAAAATAAAAATCAAGATGATTGGGAAATCTTAAAAGAGATGGAAAGAAAGTCAAATGATTACGAAGGTACAAATCTACTAATAATGAGAGATTTTTCAACATATTTAATGATTAGAAAAACATTTAAAAAATCAAGGAAATTGTTAAAATGTTGATACAATATTTGAGACAAAAATCATTAAAGCGCTTAAAAAATAGAAAAGAACATTCGTTTCTCTAAAACTTCCGACACTCCATTTTTGTTATCGGAAGTCAACGAGGTGGTTAATAAATGTACTTAATAATACGTCAAGTGGACCAGCTAATATCATAAACGGCATAATTATATATAGTAGTCCTATCACTCTAAAATAAAAAAAAAATAACTAGTAATCCTGTTTCAGCTAACTGATACTTAAAGTCATCCATCTTTCTTTTCCCGAAGCAAACAAACTGTACGTTTTAAAGATATTTTAAAATGTTGCAAAATGAGTTCATTTTGAGATGTTTTATTATTTCTGTATTTCAACTAGGAACGGACAAGTGGACGTATGGACAAACGGAATGAACAGGCGAATGGACAAACAAATTAACAGAAGAAAATACACGGTATTCCAGTGGCCCTGCCCGTCATCCTAATTTACGCATACTAAAAACACAGAAGTCGACTTCATTTTTCTTGAATAAATGTATACATAATATAGTTTGTCCAGTGTGAATCCACACAGATGGTTTCCATTTAATTAAGATATTCATTGAAAAAACATATTGTACAAGTCATTATATCAAATGTATTTACATGTAATTGAAAATCTCATAAAATACAAATGTTTTGTTTATGAAAGGTCACACATGAGTGTTATTACTCCTTTCGTCTGTTTTTATACCTCCGATAAGATTTGTGTCCTTCACTTTTTCACTGCGAAGCTCTTTCCACTCTTTTATTTTCCAGACTTTCCATAGAGCAACCAACATGAAGATCAAAGCGATGAGTTTATAAACAGCACTTGTTCCGAATATCCGATATCGGAGATCCTCTATATTGTACAATAAACAAGAACCTTTCCGTTTACTATTGGTGTTCCATATTCGACAAGTGGTGTCGATGACTTTTCCATAAACAATCGGAGCAGGAATAAATGCTACATATAAATCAATGTAATTTTGAATACATTCATATTAAAAGAAATTGTATAGATAAAATCGTTTTAAATTTTAAAAAATGGTTAAATTTTCTCTTTTTTATGTGTAAAACTCTTCTTTATCTTACAATTTATGGTTGATTGTTGTTTGCGTAACGTCCAGTGGCAAATATTTCATGCTTCCTCCGGAGGAGAACCATTTCAAAAATTTATCAATTCAGATAGGGGTTGGACGAGACAAGTGAAACCAATGTTGACTGCCACCGTAAAAGCGTGAGTGGTTGTGTAGTGTAGGATGATTAGCCGTCCGAAGTGGCCATTAGCCTATTCTTTATCGACAACTACAGAAGGTGTCTTTAACGTGCAGGGAGGTGGCGTTAGGCTACAGTTGAGGAAGTCAGGTTCGTGACAATATTATGTAATCTTTAAGCAATGAGTTTGAATCAAATCTTTTTAGCATTTCAGTTGATTGGTTAAAGCCATTTCCCCCGAAAATGAGTTTTAAGTGTTTGTGAAATTATACTGATTCTTTAATGTATTTATCATAATATGCAATGATGTTTTGAGAGGGATACACTTGTGTTAAAAAGAAACTGCATTCTATTTGTAATCTCTATTAAAGATGTTTGTTTGTTTTTTGTTTTGTTGTGGTTTTACGCCGTTTTCAGCACATGTGGCTATTTCGCGGCGACCAGTTTTTATTGGTGGAGGAAGCCGCAGTACCCAGAGAGAACCATCGACCTTCGGTAGGAAAATTGGCAATCCTTGTCAATTAAGATAGGAGTCTAACACACCCCGCCACATGTGAGATTCGAACTCACAACATCAGCGTTGACAGGCTAATGATCATTAGTAGTCATGACGAACTCTATTAAAGATGAACTATGAACATGTGTGTAACCTGTACATGTATAAACATACCAGTATAACCTGTTTGGCTACTATTTAATATATAAGGAATTACATATGAACATTCTGCTGTTATATATATTACCTAAAACCGACGCTGAAATAGATTTTAATCCTGCTGCTGTTGACTTATCTCGATCTTCAACACTCCTAAAATGGTCAACAAATGCTTTCCGTAGATACTTATTCATAATCAATAGATTTTGTAACTTGATTTTTATACTGTAGATTGGAGGTCAACTATTTGCTTTGTGTTGAACTAAACAGGGAAGTTTTTTTTATTTTTTTGTCATCGTTTTTTTTTGTTTGATTTTTTTACAAGGAACCTGTATTTCCAATCTGCTACATTAGGAGTCAAGTTCTTTTTTGACTCCACGAAGTTGTTTAAAGTAGAAAATATATATGTGCATTGAATTTGTAAAACTAAAACCAGAGGTCGTTTGGGATAAATTTTTTAGGCCAAATAGAGTACGTGTTTTTTTATTTAGGGGCTCCATTGGGGAATTTAAGTAATCTAAATCCATTTCAACATAATACAAATAACTTTAACACCAAAACAAAATATGATCCTATTGTTGCATTGAAAACACATAAGATTTGTTGTCAAAACATAAAATTTTCCACTTTTAACTACTACGGTTAGACTACACATTCAGAAGTGAAAGTTTTCGTTTTAAGTGGCTTAACTGATTTCTTATCATGGCGGAATTGACCATGAAAACAGAGTTGTCATATCAACATTTGAAACATTTTGTGAAAATAGTAAAAAAAAATTCATTTTGCAAATGTTCGTCTGAAATGTAAGGTCTTATGTGGCGTTTCAACGGAGATGAGCTTTGATTCTACATAAAAAATCATTACATTTGTAAAGAAAGCCAAAAACTATAAAGGCTCATTTTCTCACGATTTAACTTGCCAGTTCATGTTACAAAAATTGCTATCACAAACGTCAACCGAACATGGTATTACACATGTCCTAGTCATTAACCCCTACTTGTATTTTCAAAACTTGATTTGTTTATGTTTTGGCACTTGATTATTCTAAAGAGGACAGATATACATAAGGAGCAATCCTAAAAAAGTAATTTATTAGACAGACAAAACCCGGGAAGACAAATGAACAAGCACAAGCACAACAAATAACACTGCAAACTAAAAAACAATGAACAACACAAACTCCTATAAAAACCAGGAGTGAACCCAGGTGCTCCGGAAGGGTAAGCAGTTCCTCCTCCGTATACGGCACCTATCATTTCTAACTTAATATTCCTTATCTGTGGGTGATTATATTCATTATATGATAACCATCATGTCAAGAGCTTAACCTAAATATATACCTTATGGTAGATATAAACATAGGCATAATTTTTAACGACCCACTTGCAGCTCCTAAAACATTCAATGCCAAATATGGAATTAGTGTGTTGCATTCAAACGGGCATAACCCCGCTGTAGCTTGGCCATCTGGAATAAGAGTACAGTTCGAATACACCTAAAAAAGACATCTGATACATTTATAGTTCGTTCAGAATATTTAAAAATAAATGTACGTATACTTTTACTCTGACTGGATTTAATTCTGACACACATTTTTTTAACGCAATTTTTGTATGTGTAACAGAAGAAGAGCTCTTCTGCAGAGTTAACCTGATTCACCTACTTTACCAATTGTTTTTCGTAAGTATTCAATTTGTCATTAAATGATTATACTTTTGGGCATTCTAATATTGTCTGATTGGTGATACGTGTAGGGCAGAACATAGCTAACACGTGCAGACCATCTAAACCACTTCCGCTTCTAAGAAGTTTCCTCTGTATTGGTTTTAGATTTGATTTTATTATGTTATAGGTTTGCTGAATTTTTTGTTTCAAAATGTGTTTTAATTTTTTATGAATTTTGACTGTGCGTGCAAAACCCACTCCTGACAAAATTTTATTCTATGATCTGGCAAGATTCTGTTATACTTTGAAATTGAAAGCCTGGCTCTTGCATCCACCGGGAAACAAATGTTTTTCCACCAACTTTTGTTTCACTAAATTGTTCTGCTCACAATAAAATAATCGAGAAAGTGGATACGTTTTTAACAAGTAGTATCATTACGTTTTCAAAATTTGAAATTGTCTACAAATTTGTAAATTTATTTACCCTCCCATTTCTGAGTACGTCCTTACATCCAGCATAACAGGGAGAATGGTAATTCAAACCGTTGGTTCCGCATATCGGAAAATAATTTTTCGTGTCACAGTGACAGATATCAGTCGTATTTAAGATGGATTGTTGTAAACTGTTTAAAACAAAGTTGAGACATTAGTAGTATATGAGGACAGGTAAAGTCGCATTTGAGGAGTTGGTGCTGTGGTTGTGCCCGAAGTGACGTCACCGGAAGTGGAAGTCACTTGACCGGAACCAGGAGTACCGGGAAATGGATTGCGTCCATGCGCAACCGGAAGTGATGTGTTTTCCCGCCATTTGTTTACTGAAGTGACGTAAGTTACGTGCCATGATCCGTATGTGTCGTCTACGTATGTAGAACCGGAAGTAGCCGAAAGTTGTTTTCGCTGTTGAGCATTGGAAGTGATTGATTTTCGCGCCATTTTGTCATTATTTGTTTACGGAAGTGACGATAGTCACGTGTTGGCACCCGTATGTGTCGTCTGCGCATGTTAAGACCGAACCGGAAGTCCAAAGGCAGATAATTCTCCTCTATCAATACAAGTGGAGATAACTTTCCCCGCCATTTTTTGATTTTTGCCATATTCTCCTCAATCAATACAAGGGGAGATAATTTTCACCGCCGTTTTTTGATACATATCAAGGAGAGAGAGAAAAAAAAGCTGATCTGCAGTTAAGGATGTATTCTTCTGATGTTTCAGTCTAGGTGAATTCTCGTTCGTGAATTATTTTCCAAAATATGTGATACAAGTGGAAAATATTAATGAATTCAAAAAATATTATAATCCAACTAAACTCTGTGAAAAAATTATGTACTTACAATAAGTAGTTTTTGAGTAACCAATCTGGTCAGTGTCATCAGCCAAAATGTTGAGAAAATGGGTGAGGGGTACAAAGAAATGTACATCCCATATCAATTGTTTCTTTTTAAAAAATTTTAATATGTATTTTTTCAATCATTTATAATAAAGAAGTTGAAATTGTATGCTCTTTGTTCTAAAAAAATGAGAAAAACCCCAAATTTACTAAATTGACTGCATGGTCATTTTGACACGAAAAAACAACAAAGTTTTATAAAACTTTCTTATATTATCACCTACCTATAGTTTTTTTTAAGTTAAATTTATTCAGATTGGTCCACTTCCTCTTTTGGGAAAGTATCTAAAACAGTTTATATTTGTGGAACTGTGATTTTTTTCATGATAATAGCCCAAAAATGGGGACTTTTAAATGACTGCAGCAAAAAAAAAAGTCCACGACCATATGCTTTTTTCTTCATACATTACTTCCTTACAGTCATATAAACGTAAGTTGTCTTATTTTATGAGTTGAAAGGTACCCACTTTAGACATATCGGGAGTCAAATCGAAGCCAAACAAGGTGTAGCCTTTAGAGAAGTCTTCTCTGGGGATGGCATTTTCTTCGTCTCGAAACATCTTTTCGGTGCGTGCTGGTATAGAGTGTATCCTTCCCTACTGAAATCCGCGTGCAAGGGTTTGCTGGGTATCAGTTTTCCGTCCACGTTGAGCGCGAGAAAGTTAATCTTGAAATTTTTGAAGTTAAACGAGTTTTTCGTGATGTTCCCGTTTAAAGCATCGCTTTCTACACATCCATCACCAATCGCTTGGGCATCTGTCCCGGAACAAGTTGTCTTGGACGTAATTCGTGTTTCCTCTAGGTACAGTGTCCACTTTGACTTCCACCCGTCGTATTGGGTATTTGCTGCTCGTTTTTTTTTTTTTCAAAGCTTTGATGTGGGCAATGCGTATGGCCGGGCTCAGTTGCACCTTTCTGACGAATAGACCTAAATCTCTAATCTTAACCTGGAAAGCATTGGCATGTCCCATAAAAGCAAAGACGTCTCTGCACCTCCTCAGTTTGATTTTCAGTTCAAATTAATTTGATAAGTATTTATCTTGACAAAACAAGTCTACGTGAAGTTTTCCCATCATCTGGACTTGTCTGATTTCGCCAATCAATGCCTTTCTGCTGGAGAATCCCACGTTGTCGGCGCAGAAGACACAACCGGGTCCCATCTAGTGACTGACGTCACTTCCGTAAACAAATAATTCGAAAATGGCGTGAAAATCAACTACTTCCGGTTACAAGTGCACGCAAACCACTTCCGGTTCCGCCAACACATGCGCAGACCACATATCCGGGTTCCAGCGCGTGACTTACACCACTTCCGCAAACAAATAATTGGAAAATGGCGAGAAAACCACTACTTCCGGTTGCGCTGCGCACAAACCACTTCCGGTTCCGCCAACGCATGCGCAGACCACACATCCGGGTCCCAGCACGTGCTTACGTCATTTCCGTAAACAAAGAACAATGGCGGGAAAACCCACTACTTCCGGTTGTAGATGCGCGCAAACAACTTCCGCGTATTTTCGGTTCGTATGACGTCATACCCGGCACCTCAACCTCTTCCACCACCTCAAATGCTAACTGAACTATTTTCATATACTACTGACATTCAATTATGATTCGATTCGATTTTAGATTCTTATGACTCGATTCGGTTATTTTCGATTCTATTCTATAATAATAAATATTTATGGTAGTACGATGTATATATTTTCCCATGGTTTGTTTTCGATTTGAAAAGTTTGAAATGTCTGTTTTTTTCAGAATTGCAGATTACAAATGGTTTATGAAAGATTATAATTTTACTTAAAATCTGCAAGATTTCTTGTTTTTTCTGACTAGTTAAATTGCTGTGTTGCTTTGATAGTGAGAATAAAAAAGGGTTGCCGAAATAAGAGTATCTGGCCTTAAAGAAATTTTCACGAAGAAATCATGATATCATGAACTGCTGACCTTTCCGGAGCACCTGGGTTCACTCCTGGTTTTTATGGGAGATTGTGATGTTCATTGTTGTTTTGGTTTTCAGTGTTTATTTGTTGTGCTTGTGGTTTTTTATTTGTCTTACCGGGTTTGTCTGTCCAGTGGGTTGTGTTTTATTATTTGCTCCCTGGGTATATTTGTGCTCTTTGTTGACTTTTTATCTGGCTATCTAAACCAACTGGATGGATTTTACATAAAAAAATTATACACATCGGAAAATACCGAAACAACAGAAAAATGAGAAGAGTCATTAAGTCAACACCAATTATTGCGAGTAGAACATAATAAGCAAGTACCACAATTATACATTAATAACTAGAAGAATAAAAATCAAATGATAAACTAAATAGCATTAGAATAAGACATCGAAATTTAAACAATAGCTAAAAATACTTGCCTATTTGGACCTTGTATAATCGGCTGCTCACAGCCAACAAACATTAATGAACCATAGAATATTATCTGACCAGAATGTAGAAGGATAGAGAAACCTATTAACAACCTAGGTGACATTTTGAACTTTTTTGTTAAATATCCACCAACTAACGACCCTGTAGACACTGTAGCTATCATTAGTCCCGCTGTAAAAAATAAATCGATGATCAGTCATAGAACAATTGGTCAATTAATTATTAAACCTTTCAAAATGTGTCTTAGGATATATTATGTATATTGTTATACAAATTACTGTAACTATTTCTACTCGCATTTTGGAATATTTAAACACATTCAAGAAAGAAAAATGCCACTTTTTTCCAACAAGAGTGTGTCCATAGTAGTAATTTCGATCCATCGACATCACAGAACCGTAAAATAATCCTTGAACTAACATGAAAACAACATTTTCTGTTCTTATCTCGTCTTCAGATTTGTAGTGCGATGTTCCATATTTTCAACAAATGTTTAATCTTTACAATATAAGAAATTAAGAGAAAGCACCAAAAGTGTATCGTGTAAGTGGTATATTTTAATATACTTAAACTTTATTACGCATACATACATATTAAAAGATTTGCCTTCCAGAGTGGAATACCAAACTGTGCCTCTATATATTTAGATTTGAAAGCTATTGGTCCTATGATTGAAGACATATGCAATGCAAATGCAACCACTATGCAGACATATACAGGACTCTTTATCACCCGGATGTATGAAGCTGCACGTTCTGCAAGAAGAAGAAAAAAATGAAATATTGTTCCCAACCGATGGCAAACGCTTCGATGAATGATCTCTCTATTCAAAGGCAAATCGTATCAGAGAAAAGGAGATAATTTATTGTTTCCATTTTCAAACTCCAGTGAGTCGCATTTAGCCATTTTCAATCAATGTTCGCGAGAACATCTTTTGTGTAGTTTAGAATCGGTCATTTAAATATATTTGGTATTGTTATTGAACAAACTGTTTGATATAATACTGTGCGTACCAACTGACGGGTAGAATATTGACCATTTTGTTTTAGATTTGTGTATATCCTAACACTATTTGTATTCGGGGAAACCAATCACTTCGGAAGATATCACAAAGAGGACACATTACCTAGGGAGCAAATAAAAAAAGCGTAACATCATCACTTCCATGAAATGTTTTTAAATACCAACACATTAACTGTTAAAACGTAATGAAATTTGTCGATAATGCTGAAAAGAATCATCACGAATTGATTGACCGTTACAGTGTTCCAATATCTAAGATGACGTTGGAACTGTTCCTACTGTTGTAACATTTCATGTACCTCAACCGATTTGTGACTTCCACCGGATTAATTTTGTTGAACTGCACGACGAATGCCGTATGTTCATTTGTCTTTCCAGGTTTTTCTGTACAATGGATTACGCTTTTTGATTTTTTCCTCCTTAGGTATATTTGTCCTCTTCAAGTTAACGTCGAATTCTCAAAGTGAGGGATAAAAAACATTGAATCCATACCTTTCAAAGTCTCAATCTTAGACATTTTTGAATTCGATATTTCAGTTGCCTTTTCAAATTTGTTTTTCAAAAAAGGTTTTTCTTCTAGATCTTTTTGGTCCTTAACTTTGGCAGTCAGATATCTTGGAAAACAGATCACAGGAAACACAACAACTAGTGCAAACACACCAAAAACTACAAAACCCAACCACCACGCACCGATCCATCTCGGGTCCTTTGTTGACATATCTACCTCTGTAATATGTTACAAAAAACACTAGAACAAAATCTGTAAGGCTATCGAGAGACACGGATATGTATCTCAATTTTAATAGAACAACTTACAATAAAGGACATATACATGAACAATCTGTTGACCAGCTACATTCTGACATTGGCAATTATTATGACACGTTTTTCTTGATATAGAAAGTAATGTATATGAACACAGTCAAATAAAAGTAGTATGTATTGAACCACCGTCTTCCCTTATCGCCTTAAACAAATTGTAATATAGAAAAAAGGCACAGTACAGCAGAACTTTCATTCCAATGGAAAATTGTATTGTGTAGAGAGTATGGTTTTTTACCATACCTGTAATTTAGAATACACTGTCTGTATTATTTAAAGAGGAAAAACAAAGTAATGTACATATACATACCGATTAACCATTGAAATATTTTGCATTATTTACATATGTTACTAATTGTTTATTTTATTTTTTCATTTGCATGTTTATTTTAATTTGTGAGCCACCCCCATAAAACTAATCTAAGTACTTGAAGGAATTACATGCATTCGTCTTGATTAAAACTTTTCAATAATCATATACAAATGATTAGGGAAATATACATTTTTTTGTGTTTAGCTCAAAAGCTTTTCATTTTCGATTAGTTCAGCTTTAGCATTTGTAGATGTTACATATTTGCACTTTTTATCTTACATCATACCTTCAAGGGTAACATATATTCTGCTGAAGAGTCCTCCAACTGCAAACGACAAAGCTGGGCCAAATATGGCCGCCCCAATTATTATACCTATAAAATAGCATGAATGATTACCATTTCACTAACGACAGAAGCACTGTGAATTTCAGATGGAGTTGTTTCTACCTACATGTCTAAAAATTTTTTGTTATTTGATTTGACACTCTCATATGAGTACAGGTAAAACATCGACTAATTATTAATTACATGTATAATATATGCACAATCTAATCAATGGAACAACAATATGAGAAAAAAAAATGCCTAAAAAGGGCATAAAATTAACTGTGTGCAAAGTATAATAATAACGTAAAGATAACAATTTCAATATTGCAATTCTCCAAATATACACATCGCTTAAATAAACGTTAACTCACCCATATAAAAGCCTGTTTTACTTTTGTCCTCACCGTCTAAATACTGAGTTAAAAATGGTGTTCGGATAGATTTGGCTGCTCCTTGTAGGACCATACCAATTCCTATCAAACCGATTGAAAGGGTTTTCAATGATGGTTCGATGTTTATACTTAGAAACTGTGTCTCTTTAACCCTTTCCATTTCCGTTTTATTTAATATTTCTGTTTCCAAACACAAAGGATAGTTTTCCTTTGTCTCAAATGTAGAATTATTTTTCGTCCTTAATTCTGTCAAAGAGATTTCATTTTCTGACTGGATAATAAAATGAGGTAAACTGCATAGCAATCCGGAAATGGCAAATATCAATACGGAAGTGAACAACCATCTTGGAATGTGTACCAACTTTGGGATTGAAGATACCAACAGGCCGGCAAATAAAAAACCAAAATCATTGAATGTCATGAGTATTCCGCTTTCATAACTGCTTAATCCAAATTGCTTTTCCAATGTCGGTATTTGAGAGTTGATATATGAAGAGAGTGTTTGTGACGCAAGAAGCGGAAGAATGAAAAAACCGGTAAATCCTGCTGCTGTTGCAAATCTTTGAAGAAATTTTATGCGAAGAATACCTATACCACACTGGTAGTCTGGGTCTTCTGGAATGGCCATGTGGTCTATACCATTCTTCTCCCTCTTTTCAGACATTTTTACTGTAATAAATGTATTTATCTTTGGTAACAATTTTTATGCACAAGGTACATTTCGACGATTTACGTCTCACTAGTTGTGCTCCAGGCCTTGAAAACAAAACAATAATCCAAACGGTTGAAGACCAAATTTAAAAACTGCAAAAGGGGTAAAGCTAAAACCATCGAAGTACTGAACTATGCACGTGAGAGATACTCCATAGATTTAACAAATTTTACAGTTTTTAACGGTAAATCTAAAGTATCAATTTTGGGCTAGTATCGAAATACAACCAACTGAGCTGGGATACCCTTAGGGAGTTTCATTCCAGTGGTAAAATACGGTCTTTGATCTCAATTTTGATATACAAGATGTGTATGTTTTGTCCATATATGACTCGTGAGCTCTGCTCAAGGCCTAAATCGTTGAAAACCATAACAATAATATCAAAGATAATTTCTTCTGCGTATAAGAAAGGTGGGTTGTGTTTAAGAATTTCAATATGTATTAGTACTCTCCAACTTATAAACGTTATGAATGTTTTTTTTTTTGTCTCTTTTAGATTCCAGGATATTAAAAAAACAAGTTTATAGCTAATAAATTTTGAATTCTTTGATGAGATTTATTGAAAAATGAAAGACTTATAATGAAAATCTGGTGATACCTCAATCAAAGGAGCTAGCCGAGGGATTCACCATCTTGTGGCCATAACCTTTCTGTAATGACGTTTTAATATATCGTTCGTTCGAAAAGGAGCAACACAATGTAAGAATTTATTTATATAGAAATATTTCTTTTATTACCCTTTAATTTTCTTGTATTTTTGTTTGTTCCTTGCCTCATAACGGGATAAAATATTCCAATCGTGGTAACTGGATCCTTTTCCTCACATGTACAATCATACTCCTCCCGCGTGATATCATACGCTTCACATTAGATAGAAAACACTGTACCTATACAATACACCAGCGTATTTCTACGAATGAACCAGAAAAGTTTCTTTCAGAACTCCGGACCAAAATATAAACATAAAAGAGTACTAAACACAACAGAGTCAGGATAGTCTGACTTGGAACAGACTCTGAACAGTGTTGGAGTTAAACCGGTTTGATGGGTACCCAAACCTCCCATTATCTATCCCGACACTCTGGTCTATACAACACACTAACAAAACCAATGCAGTGGGATTACCAACAAGGTGACCGCTTGCTAGAACTGCAACTTTAGAGTGGACGGTACATAATTGAGATAGCATGGTCAGAGTGTGCTTGTTTTAAGTGTAAAAGTAGCTAAGGCTCTCATACCTGCGTGTCGGATACTGTCGTTATACTAAACGAAAAATAATTCTGAAATGACACTCCCATAAAATATTTACTGCTATCTCTTTATAGAGTTCAATAGAAATCGGCAATATTCGTGAGAGGCCAGTATGAATTTAATGTCATTGTGAGACAGAACAATTTTTTAAGAATTGAACATAATTTCATATTTGTGGTCCTTGCTGTGAAAATCCAAGTCACTTCCAAGATTCCCCGGTTTACTAGCGAGACTTTGCATTTATTCAATATATTACAGTAGAAACTAGGATGGGAAAATCCGCTCATGGTAAGTGCTTTTCTGGAATCTGGGTACTGGATAAAAGATGTTGATATCTATCGTTAAACTTTTTGTCCCCCGCCGCAACGCGATGCGGGGGATATGGTAATGCCGGGCGTCCGTCCGTCCGTCCGTGCTTCCGTCCGTCCGTGCTTCCGTCCGTCCGTCCGTCCACCTTGTAAGCGCTCTAGCAAATTTATTTCTTGACTGATTTGGATAATATTTATACAGTAGCTTTAACTCAATGATACCTCAAGGGAGTTCGAAGATGAGTCATGTCGAAATATTTTTGTAGGAGTTATGCCCCTTAATAACTTAGAAAATTGACAAAATTTTCATGTAAGCGCTCTAGCAAATTTATTTCTTGACTGATTTGGATAATATTGATACAGTAGCTTTAACTCAATGATACCTCCAGGGAGTTCGAAGATGAGTCATGTCGAAATATTTTTGTAGGAGTTATGCCCCTTAATAACTTAGAAAATTGACAAAATTTTCATGTAAGCGCTCTAGCAAATTTATTTCTTGACCGATTTGGATAATATTTATACAGTAGCTTTAACTCAATGATACCTCAAGGGAGTTCGAAGATGAGTCATGTCGAAATATTTTTGTAGGAGTTATGCCCCTTAATAACTTAGAAAATTGACAAAATTTTCATGTAAGCACTCTAGCAAATTTATTTCTTGACTGATTTGGATAATATTTATACAGTAGCTTTAACTCAATGATACCTCAAGGGAGTTCGAAGATGAGTCATGTCGAAATATTTTTGTAGGAGTTATGCCCCTTAATAACTTAGAAAATTGACGAAATTTTCATGTAAGCGCTCTAGCAAATTTATTTCTTGACCGATTTGGATAATATTTATACAGTAGCTTTAACTCAATGATACCTCAAGGGAGTTCGAAGATGAGTCATGTCGAAATATTTTTGTAGGAGTTATGCCCCTTAATAACTTTGACAATTGACAAAATGTTCATCTAAGTGTTCTAGAAAATTTATATTCTCCTTGCATTGGAATAATATTTATACACTTAGACCTAAAGGGAGGTTTTATACATAAACTCCTATCGAAACTTATAAAATTGAAAAATACTGTCTTTAAGAGTTTGTTAGGCGGAATACTTTTGATCAAAGCATTTCTGTTTATTGAAAAGGAGTAAATGTACATTTGTATAAATTCTCAATACACATGGTAAAATAAGATTTCAACACTATACCCATATTGTATAAATGTCTTCATACCACTCATTAACTTGTAAAAAACTTTAGCAATAACCACAAATTGTTTGTCCTTCTATTCTCTCTCTTTGAGAAAATTTTGTTATGTTTCACTTGTCCAAGGGTTTCTGATGCTCCAGTGGCGGGGGACTTCGGAACGCTGTTCGATTATTAAACGCTTTAAGCAGCGTGTGAAATCTATAATCCTGTAATAATTTTTTTTAGTAATCGTATGGCTTCGCTCGTTAAAATCCTCTAGCCATAAGTTAATTTGTGCAAAACGTAATATCTGTGATATGTACACTACACGATAGTGCCACGGGCACGTCTCCGTCCTCCCTTTCATCATACATTTTTAGCTCACCTGGCCAAAGGCCATGTGAGCTTTTGCCATCACTTTTCGTCCGTCGTCCGTCCGTCCGTCCGTCGTAAACTTTTCATTCCAAAATCTTCTCCTCTGAAACCGCTGCGCCGATTGGTTTGAAACTTAATAGGAATGATCTATGACATGTCCTCCACAAACGATCCTCATTTTGTATTGATCCGATGAATAACGTGGCCACTGTTGCTAAAAATAGAACATAGGGGTAAATTGCTGTTTTTTGCTAATAACTCAAAAACCGTTACAGATATCGAAAATCTGACAGGGGTAAAATTGATTAGCATGACGAGATCTACCTACCCTGAAATTTTGAAGGAAATTCCAAAACCCATTTAGGAGTTCTTGCCCTTTTTTCGTCAAATTTTCAAAATTTTTTCATTCAAAAATCTTCTCCTCTGAAACCGCTGGGCCGATTGGTTTGAAACTTAATAGGAATGATCTATGACATGTCCTCTACAAATGATCCTCAATTTATTTTGATCTGACATAAAACATGGCTGTGGTAGCTAAAAATAGAATATAGGGGTGCATGTGTTGTTTTTGGCTTATAACTTAAAAACCGTTACAGATATCGAAAATCTGATGGGGTAAAAATGATCAGCATGATAAGATCTACCTAACATGAAATTTTGAAGGAAATCCCAAAACCCATTTAGAAGTTATTGCCCTTTTTTTGTCAAATTTTCAAAATTTAACATTTTTTGTCATTCTCCAAAACTATTTGAGATAGAAGTGAAATGTAAATTGAAAAATGTTTGCCTTGTTGAGATCTACATACCCTGAAATTTAAAGGGATTCCCAAATTCTATTTAGGAGTTATTGGTTTGTGTAATTTGAGGTCGGGTTCTGTTACATTTATTTAAGGTTCACCCTTATTCCTGGTCAATTTTATCAACTTCCTGCCAGGACTACCACCAACAGGGAACATATTTTAACATTAAACCTAAGGCTTATGAAAAATAAATCTTCAACAAATTTTCCCTTGACAATTGAACCAATTGCAACAAACTTGGTAAAATAGTTGATTAATTGTCCAATGAAAACCAGACTCCAAGTGAGCGATACAGGCTCTGGAGAGCCTCTTGTTGTACAAATCTCTCCATTTTCGATATTTGTATTACTATGTAAAAAAGAAGAGCATTTACTATTCTTATTAGCATTGTTCAAATGTAGCTCTTTTGGATAAATGTCTTTAGCAACTGGGGGCTATCAACAGTAAGTACTTAATCAAGATACCTGCAATTATTGCTAAAATTATCAATTAATTTATCATGATTTTTTTATTTCACCATTTAGAAGTTTTTATATAATAGGCTGTCATGACAATATAAAAACAAGTCGTCAATAAAAGGAGCACAGTTTGTATCCATAGAATCCAAATGACCTGTCGATACAAAGTATTGCCAAAACGAACAAAAGTCCTGCAAGAAGTGTAGGGTTTTCAGCATATCATCGCTTGTCTTGCAACTGTAATTTGGATACATATTAAAACTGTTACAACGTATTAAGTATAAACCAGAAGATTCAAAATACTGTATGTTTCCGACTCTTGTTTAGCTTTCCTTTATCTACAGCGTCTCATAAACATGTACAATGTGATTGGTCAATTTGTTATATTTGTTGACATGCGTGCATATTTAAGTATTCATTGGCTAGTTATGAAACAGTGGATCATTAATTTAGATATATATATGTCCTCTTTAATATATGCGATATCATGCATCGGCTAATTTTCATATATCTTAGGGGTGAAAAAGTAAGCAGCACAAAGAAACTATTTGGAAATTAAAATATTTGTTTTGAAATTAGGTACTATTTGTGCTACATTAAAAGTTTTATCTAGAACTACATGTATAGTAACATTAATATTTGAAGGCTCAGTTTACGTAATGGAATTTGCCATTTCAAAAATCTTAATACTGAAATTATAAGACCTCCCTTTGAATAGAAAAAAATAGAAGAGATTATACCCGTATGGTAATAAATAAACATGAAATTCATTCGTAATGTAAAGTAAAGGTAAATTATGCTTATTACGTCTGGCATATAGAACTATATAAACGTTTAGTTTAACACGGCTATAATTTTGAAAAAAATAGAGTAAATAATATGAAATAAACCGCTGCGCCACGAGCGCATGATACGCCCGTCGTCTTGTGAAGAAAACATAATACATTTTTTTGGAATAACACGGGGCTGTATAGGGTGTCATGGTTAGTATATCCTGACTCATTTCTTATTCATGTTCAATAGGAAGTTTATATAACAGACAGAAAAAAAATTGCTCACAACATGTTTTATATGATACCAAATTGAAGCAATAATTCTGATTAAGGGAGCAAAGATTTTAGCAACGAAAATTTTGCATGTCAATACATAAATTGAAAATTTCCATAAAACAGAAAGTTGATAAAAGAGAGAAACAAAAATTGTTACAACATGTTTCAGTGTTCATGGTATAAGGTTTCTCTAAAATAAATTCCCCATATTGGTTCTTTCTAAGGGTTATTCCATCAATAAATGTATGATGGGAGGGTTGGAAGGGAGTTTTTTGTGACCCAACCAGCCATACATATTTTTTTAAGGATTAATGCACCTCCTGAATTCCCCTCATGCATAAATAAACTTGTAAAGTTTCTTACAACCCCTCCATACATTTTTTGCTGGAATAGTCCTGAAGGCAATCTTTAATTAATATTACCTGTAGATATCAAAGCGAAAATCTGTCAACTTTCTATGTATATAAAAGAATCATCAGTTTATGTACTAAGTATGGTTCCATCACAAGTCAAGTTTATATTCATATGCAATTTGCAACAATTATACATTACCTACAATTGAGTCACTCTGATTCATCAAATAACTAAATATTCAAACTGATCAAAATGATTTTGTGGTCAGAATAATATGTTTCCATAGTTCCACATTTGAAGTCCCGATCAGTGTTTGTGAAAATAAGATCTATTGTAGAGTTGGAAACCCGGCAAAACATAAGCGTGGAAACTTTTAAGCAATAGAGATACGGCGTGAAATGTAATAAAAAAAGACTACCTTTTTTATAAAAAAAAAAAACTCAATTAAAATTCAGTAACTCTAAAGTAAAATTTTGAATCATCACCATAAAGTATACAGATATTTAGATTAATATAACTAAGAAGTGTGTAAAGTTTTAAGCAATAATCCTAAATCGTTTTTGAGATATGGCGCGACATGTGAAAAAACACACCCCTGTTTTAGTTACAAAGTCCCGTAACTCAAAAAGTTTTAATCTTATTTTCACCAAAAAGTATACAGATTGCATTTTTAAAATCCAGTCCAAAAACACTTTTCACCTTCTGTCAAAAATACTCAAAACCTCTTTGAAACACATAAATAACAAATTTGCAAGAGAACCAATCATTACTGCAAGCCTACATTGGGTACTTATGGAAAGCCACAACTGCCTTATGTTGTATTCGATCTTTATATTCGGTGCTTTTTTTAATATATTCGGTCCATACATCATTGTGTGTGGTGCTTATGCCACTGTGTGTGGTGCTTTTACCATTATGTGTGGTCATTTGAACATTATATTCGGTACTAATTGCATTATATTCGGTGCAAACTTCATTGTATGTGGTGCTTAAACCATTATATGTGGTAGTAAATGCATTATATGTGGTAGTAAAGGCATTCTTTGTGGTAGTAAAGGCATTCTTTGTGGTAGTTAAAGCATTATATTCGGTACTTTTTAAATCATATCCGGTGCTTATTTCATTATATTCGGTACATTGATCATTGTATTCAGTGCTTGCATCATAGTGTGTGGTGCTTTTACCATTATGTATGGTCAGTTTAACATTATATTCGGTACTGATTGCATTATATTCGGTACTGATTGCATTATATTCGGTACGAACTTCATTATATGTG
Source organism: Mytilisepta virgata (assembly GCA_028015205.1). Lineage (NCBI taxonomy): Eukaryota > Metazoa > Mollusca > Bivalvia > Mytilida > Mytilidae > Mytilisepta > Mytilisepta virgata. Next base: position 34,280,532 of record CM051512.1, read on the forward strand.
GTACTTAAAACATTATATGTGGTAGTTAATGCATTATATGTGGTAGTTAAAACATTATATTCGGTACTTGTTTCATTATATTCAGTACATTAATCATTCCATTCAATGCTTATGACATTATACTCAGTAGATAAATCGTTATATTCAGTGCATACATCATTGTGTGGGGTGCATTCTTTTTCCATTGTTATATGCAGTCACAAAATCATTATATGCGGTAGATAAATCATTATATTCGGTGCATTCTTCATTATACGATTTTTCGATGATGATGATACTTGACGGAAAAAGCCGGAAAAACTTCGGCAATTTTACGAATGTTAACGAAGTGGGAGAAAATACTTACGGCGTAAATTGTCTAATCACCGATTTTAGCTGACGACATGTCGGAAACTGAAAGTGAACTGAGGAAAGTACTGGAGGAGGTAGGACTTGGCATCCTATTCCAGAATTTTGTGGATGAAAGTATGGAAAGCCACAACTGCCTTATGTTGTATTCGATCTTTATATTCGGTGCTTTTTTTAATATATTCGGTCCATACATCATTGTGTGTGGTGCTTATGCCACTGTGTGTGGTGCTTTTACCATTATGTGTGGTCATTTGAACATTATATTCGGTACTAATTGCATTATATTCGGTGCAAACTTCATTGTATGTGGTGCTTAAACCATTATATGTGGTAGTAAATGCATTATATGTGGTAGTAAAGGCATTCTTTGTGGTAGTAAAGGCATTCTTTGTGGTAGTTAAAGCATTATATTCGGTACTTTTTAAATCATATCCGGTGCTTATTTCATTATATTCGGTACATTGATCATTGTATTCAGTGCTTGCATCATAGTATGTGGTGCTTTTACCATTATGTATGGTCAGTTTAACATTATATTCGGTACTGATTGCATTATATTCGGTACTGATTGCATTATATTCGGTACGAACTTCATTATATGTGGTACTTAAAACATTATATGTGGTAGTTAATGCATTATATGTGGTAGTTAAAACATTATATTCGGTACTTGTTTCATTATATTCAGTACATTAATCATTCCATTCAATGCTTATGACATTATACTCAGTAGATAAATCGTTATATTCAGTGCATACATCATTGTGTGGGGTGCATTCTTTTTCCATTGTTATATGCAGTCACAAAATCATTATATGCGGTAGATAAATCATTATATTCGGTGCATTCTTCATTATACGATTTTTCGATGATGATGATACTTGACGGAAAAAGCCGGAAAAACTTCGGCAATTTTACGAATGTTAACGAAGTGGGAGAAAATACTTACGGCGTAAATTGTCTAATCACCGATTTTAGCTGACGACATGTCGGAAACTGAAAGTGAACTGAGGAAAGTACTGGAGGAGGTAGGACTTGGCATCCTATTCCAGAATTTTGTGGATGAAAGTATGGAAAGCCACAACTGCCTTATGTTGTATTCGATCTTTATATTCGGTGCTTTTTTTAATATATTCTGTCCATACATCATTGTGTGTGGTGCTTATGCCACTGTGTGTGGTGCTTTTACCATTATGTGTGGTCATTTGAACATTATATTCGGTACTAATTGCATTATATTCGGTGCAAACTTCATTGTATGTGGTGCTTAAACCATTATATGTGGTAGTAAATGCATTATATGTGGTAGTAAAGGCATTCTTTGTGGTAGTTAAAGCATTATATTCGGTACTTTTTAAATCATATCCGGTGCTTATTTCATTATATTCGGTACATTGATCATTGTATTCAGTGCTTGCATCATAGTGTGTGGTGCTTTTACCATTATGTATGGTCAGTTTAACATTATATTCGGTACTGATTGCATTATATTCGGTACTGATTGCATTATATTCGGTACGAACTTCATTATATGTGGTACTTAAAACATTATATGTAGTAGTTAATGCATTATATGTGGTAGTTAAAACATTATATTCGGTACTTGTTTCATTATATTCAGTACATTAATCATTCCATTCAATGCTTATGACATTATACTCAGTAGATAAATCGTTATATTCAGTGCATACATCATTGTGTGGAGTGCATTCTTTTTCCATTGTTATATGCAGTCACAAAATCATTATATGCGGTAGATAAATCATTATATTCGGTGCATTCTTCATTATACGATTTTTCGATGATGATGATACTTGACGGAAAAAGCCGGAAAAACTTCGGCAATTTTACGAATGTTAACGAGAACGGATAAAATTCATAGACATATATTTTGTATACACCGAAGAAAATGGAAGCTGTGTTGCAGGAGTGCAATTTACAACATTTATATACCAATTTTGAAAGGGAAAAGATAACGCCAGACATAATATGTAAATTAGGAAAAGATGACATGGTAGCATTAGGCGTCCTGAATCCAGCTGACATGATGCGTCTCCGAACCAGCTGCATTAGCTTTGGTTCACAGAAACCGAGCAAAGTGGCACAGCCACAGGTATATGAATTAATGTTTTAACAAATGACCATATTATATACTTAATTTCGAGGTAATTTTCAACATGTTCACACAAAAATACCCTTTCTTTTCCCCCCCCAAAAAATAACAGAGACATATAATACAAGGGATTGGCAACTTCTTAAGAGTCCTGTTAAAAGTTCAAAATATCATCCAGCCACACATTTACTGGTTCGATTTTATTTCAATTATATTTCTGCATACAGTAAAACAAGTTTTATATTGATAACTTTTGTCATATTTTAATTCGAAAATGAAAAATATAAACACTAAAATAACAATATTAATGCAGCTTGAATTTGTATTGTTACCTTTTTGAACTTCTTTTTTAATCATTTACATGAAACAGCACACCCACCTGGCAGTTTTTTAAAAGAACTGTTGAACCGATGCAAATGAAAAAAACATGAAAAATGATGCATGATTTTTATGAATTCATAGGGGGTTGAATGAAATGATTGTTTCGTACATTATCGGTATAGGATGTGCATCTTTGAAAATCATAATTTATTCACAGCAGAAGAAAATCTCAATTGTTTTACTCACTTTACATATTTCATGTACTTTTCAGATCATAAAAACCCAAAATTTTATGAAAGTTGTCCATATAATTTCAATTTTGTCCTTACAAGTTACATTACTCTAATATTTGATTTTATACTAGGAAGTGTAACTTTGAAAATTGGAATTTCACCTCTGAGGGAACTTCTTTGAGCAAAATCTCAATTGTTTTACTCACCTTACATATTTCATGTACTTTTGAGTTTAAAAAAAGCCAAATTTTTATGAAAGTTGTCAATATACATGTAATTTCAATTTTGTCCTTACATTACTTGTAAACCAAAACAAGACGACATCACTCACTCAAATAGTTCCCTTTTTTAAAACATTTGTAACATTACATAATTTTAAATTGTTTTTTTATTTTGTTAAGTATATAATATGGTCATTTGTTAAAACATTAATTCATATACCTGTGGCTGTGCCACTTTGCTCGGTTTCTGTGAACCAAAACTAATGCAGCTGGTTCGGAGACGCATCATGTCAGCTGGATTCAGGACGCCTAATGCTACCATGTCATCTTTTCCTAATTTACATATTATGTCTGGCGTTATCTTTTCCCTTTCAAAATTGGTATATAAATGTTGTAAATTGCACTCCTGCAACACAGCTTCCATTTTCTTCGGTGTATACAAAATATATGTCTATGAATTTTATCCGTTCTCGTTAACATTCGTAAAATTGCCGAAGTTTTTCCGGCTTTTTCCGTCAAGTATCATCATCATCGAAAAATCGTATAATGAAGAATGCACCGAATATAATGATTTATCTACCGCATATAATGATTTTGTGACTGCATATAACAATGGAAAAAGAATGCACTCCACACAATGATGTATGCACTGAATATAACGATTTATCTACTGAGTATAATGTCATAAGCATTGAATGGAATGATTAATGTACTGAATATAATGAAACAAGTACCGAATATAATGTTTTAACTACCACATATAATGCATTAACTACCACATATAATGAAGTTCGTACCGAATATAATGCAATCAGTACCGAATATAATGCAATCAGTACCGAATATAATGTTAAACTGACCATACATAATGGTAAAAGCACCACACACTATGATGCAAGCACTGAATACAATGATCAATGTACCGAATATAATGAAATAAGCACCGGATATGATTTAAAAAGTACCGAATATAATGCTTTAACTACCACAAAGAATGCCTTTACTACCACAAAGAATGCCTTTACTACCACATATAATGCATTTACTACCACATATAATGGTTTAAGCACCACATACAATGAAGTTTGCACCGAATATAATGCAATTAGTACCGAATATAATGTTCAAATGACCACACATAATGGTAAAAGCACCACACACAGTGGCATAAGCACCACACACAATGATGTATGGACCGAATATATTAAAAAAAGCACCGAATATAAAGATCGAATACAACATAAGGCAGTTGTGGCTTTCCATATGAAAGGATTGAATTGGAAATGGTGCCTTCGCTTTCTGACAATGAAATGGCAAGACTGGGAGTAGTCACCATTGGAGATAGGACACGCTTGAAGTCCAAAGTGTCTACTGCTAGTAGTGTTTCTTCTGATTCGTCCCAAGTACCTAGTAATATAATTTTTTTATCAATTGCAACAAAAAATGCTGTAAAAAGGTGGACGGGTGACAATCTAAGTAAAATTAGAAGTCCTCACTTGCCCCCCCCCCCTTTTTTTTGGTTAGTGTCTGCGCTGCATGGGAGTGGGGCGCAAGTGAGGAGATCTTATTTTAATTAGATGGTAACCTTTATTGCCTGCCAGTTTCTTTCCCTACATTTCTATACAAATTGTACCGCCTGTAGGCTGTGACAAAAGTCGAGGGTGCAACATTGTTAACATTATCCCATGAGGTAGCAACAAAAAAATCTCGGGAACCAAATTCCAAATGGGATTTGTGTAAACAGTGGCAAGTTTTAGTGATAAAGTTTGTTTCTGAGTAACCACACATTCATCCTGGTGTTGGGGACTCCAGGTCAAAATATTAAACAAACTGTACCTAAGTAAATGAAAGAGCTCACTTCACAGAGGAAGAAAAAAAAGTTTTTGAAAATCCGTCCAGTAATAAAAAAGTTACGACATTTCAAAGTCTATATTTTTGTGTAAATTTTGGAAATTTGCAACAAAAATAAAATCAGAAATGCATGAAAGGCTCTGTTGTCAAGTTCAAGACCTGATAAAAAGTTCTATTTACATATTACATGTATACTTTAAAAGCAGCTTAAACATTTCTCTCATTTAAATGACTTAATAGGAAGAAATCTATCCATGCACAAGCTTCTAGTTTTGAATAAACTGGACTTCAAAGATTTCAAAAAGTTAAATTTTGACTGTCTTTCTTGGAATCAGTTTCTTTCATGGCTAGCACAAAATGGCAGAAAACCCAATTCTGTCATGGCAAAAATGGCCTTCATGACAGAATTCCCAGTGCAAAAATTGTATGATGCAACTGTAATACATACTTGGCATTCCATATTCCTGAAGAATAAAGTGCAATGATCTAATAATACAGTTTTCAGGACCCTATTCCAAATTACCAGTTCATTAAGGCTGTCTGAAAATTGAATGAAGCTTAAATGCTGAAAATAGCTCAAAGAGCCAGTAGGCATTAGGATGAAGAATCAAGTTTTTAGACAAGAAAATATGAAAAGCTAAAAATTTCATTGGTTTTAAACATTTTATGATTGATTATCTTAACCTCCACATACCAGCTCACTGTTTGTTTTGGGGTTTTTATTTCAAGGCCATGGAATTATTGTAAATTTCAAACATTTGCCATTAGGGCTTAAAATTCTCCGATATAAGACATCTCAGAAATTAAGTTTGAAATTGCATGTAGCAACAATGCCTGAACAAAAACTAACTTTTGGTTGTCTTTAAATGTTTTTAATTTGAAAAGCTGTTATCTCAATGCTATAATAGTACTTATTTGTGTGTCCTCAAAATGGTTTGTCCATGGTAACCCTTCTCATTTGATTTATACCTAGTTTTAGCTATTCATTTTCCACATTTAGCTAAGAGTATAATCAGCATTAATACAAATTTCTTATAAGTCGTCGACTAGAAAATAATATTTCTGAAAACTATGAGATAATTGGTACTTATTTATCGCAAAACATGCATTTATATAACCCTGGCTCACTGTTTTTTATTTTCCTGATTTTGACATGATAATTTAAAACTGGTGCCATGTTATTAAATGTGATTCTTTATTGACTAATGGATATAATGTCCTTTGATATTTATAAAAAAAAATAAAATCATGTACATAAAAAAGAAACAAAACAAGCTATACACATTTGTTCTAAGTTTTGACTACCAAATACTGATAGTGGCTTAGTGCAATTTCTCAATTTTCTGTAAATTGATTGACTTCATAGGCAAGAATAAACATATTTTCCTTATTTTCCAAGGTATTTTAATATGACCTGGAGTCCCTACTGGTGTGTATGTAAGTGATAAATGGGTCTTTGTAAAATAAGTCCAGACAGACCAGTATTACTAGGAACATAATTCTGTTGTGACAAATTTTCGTAGTTAGAAAAGTCCAAATGTAGTAAATCTAGTCCGGCGAACAATTTTCCTAGTTAAAAAGATATCGCTCAATTTTTGACAAAACGGACAAATTTTACTGTTGAGGAATAATAGGCCGACACTCCAATTACTAGGAATATTAGTATTTCATGTAAAATTATTGTAAATAATTCCTTTTCAAGATTGATATATTTTTGTGTAATTTTGAAGATCTTATAGAAGATAATATCGAAAGATAAAATTATATGTATAAAATTTCAGAAATGAAAAAGATAATTACAGTAAAACCTGTCTCGAGAGACCCTCCTTTCTGTCTACTAAATTGGTCCTTGAAGACAGGTGCTCTCTCAAGACAGGTTTGTTATCACATTTTCAGGGATGATCTTTGGGTGGTTACTTTTCAGAATTATAATATCCAGCAGCCCTGCCCATCATCAAAGATGACTGCCATTACTAAAAATAGAAATTTCTTCAAATTGTCCAAAACATCTATATCTTTAACAGGAATTGGCTTAAATTTGAACTGTAGTTGCCCAATAATGAGTTGTGGACCATAAATAAATTCTGGCTTTTTCAATGAAATTTGTAATTTTTCAGATTTTCGACCTTGGGTAAGCAACTGGTTAACTTTATCACATGCGGATGTGAGTCGAGTGCACCTTTTTTTGTAATTGCCCAAAGCGGGGATCGAACTCGCACCGTATAGGTGATAGGCTACAGTGATCTATAAGGTAGATGCGACCAACTACCTAGACCTCTCGGCCACCCAGGCCCCTACCTTTTGGAAATATGTCGACGGATTTGATCTATCTCTTATGGTTTTCGAAATAAAAGGGGCCAAAAAGGTGGAAATTAAAAAAATAAATTTGATGCAGTTTCTTGCAAAATGTTAATCTTTATGAGTTATTTATAAAATCTGTAACAATTTTTGTTTTCCTTTTCGGCTGAGGGCTAAAAGGGGCCAAATTTACGAAAGTTCAACAGGTTCACAGAATTTATATTTTTCAGTTTTTGCCATTGTGTTGCTGTGAATAAGAGCTTTTAGTAGTAAGTCAACGGATTTGATCTATCTCTTATGGTTTTCGAATTACATTTATGTAAAAGTTGCAAAAAAGGTGGGGGGGGGGGGGGGTGATTAAAATTATTTTATATATTTTTCAACCAATTCTGATGCAGTTTTTTGCAAAATGTTAATGTGTATGAGTTATTTATAAAATGTATAATTTTTTTAATTTCCGTTTCGGCTGAGGGGCTAAAAGGGGCCAAATTTACGAAATTTTGCAAGTTCAACAAGCATGACAAGTTCACAGATTTTTATTTTACATCCAATTTTAGTGCAGTATTTCCCATTGAGTTGCTCTAATGAGAGCTTTATAAAATGTGTAACTTTTGTTGTTTCTGTTTTGGCTGAGGGGATGAAAGGGAACAAATCATCTAGTTTTTCAAATTTTTATAGAGTTTTTTTTTCTTGATGAGATATTTATTATAATATCAAACAGTTTACCCTGACAACATAGTACAGTGACAAATTTTTCCTGTGTCCAACAGTTACTTCAACATGCAAGCGACACAAGTTTTCCCTGGAAAACTCAAGCCTAAGTTAGGTTTTAGGTTAGGTTGTTTCGAATTAGGTTAGGTATAGTGTCAGTGCTAAATCGGTGATTTCTCCTGAAAAGATTAACAATGTACCAACACTATATATTTTATAAGAAGAGTAAATCATAACATGCATTTTAATGTTTTATTTGTCAAAATCCTGTAATAAAGGGTCATGTCAGCTTTTTCCATCACTTGGCGTCTGACATCATCTGTCATCCGTCCGCCCGGCGTAAACTTTTTCGAAAAGGCTTCTCCTCTGAAACCACTGGGCCAATCTTGGCCTGAATCATCCTTAGGGTGTCCTCTTTCAAACTTTTGTCCAATGACCCTGCCCTCCAACCAAGATGGCCACCATTACTATAAATAGAACATAGGAGTAAAATGCATAGAAATTTCTATAAATGGCAAAAACCGCTGTATTTTTCAGTAAAATGAGTTCAAATTTGAACTGTAGCCTCATCATTTAGAGTTGTTTGAAACCACTGGGCCAATTTGGATGGTCCTTGGGTGGTCCCCTTTCAAAATTTTATCCAGAAGCCCTGCCCTCCATCCAAAATGGCCATCGTTACTAAAAATAGACATTCTTTAAATGGCAAAAAACTGCCTTATTTTTCAGCAAAATGGGCTAAAATTTGAACTGTAGCCTCATAAAAAGGAGCTGTTTAACATATACAGGTTTTTCAGAAAAAATTTACACTTTTGCAGATTATGCAAATTAGGCTTATTTTGACAAAAAACAATTAAAAATATTCTTCTCTAAAACTACTGGGCCAATTGGAACCAAACTTGACATTGATGGGCCTTGGGTGGTCCTCAAAAATATATCCCATAGGTTTGCCCTCCATCTAAAATGGCCACCATTACTAAAAATAGAAATTTCTTTAAATGGCAAAAACGGCTTCATTTTTTAGCAAAATGAGCTAAAATTAAAACTGTAGCCGCACTAAAAATAGATTTTTAATGACAAAATCATTCTTTTTGCAGCAAAATGGGCTCAAATTTGAATTGTAGCCCGGAAATGTAACATTTAATACAGTTTTTGTATCTGAAAACAATTTTCATAAAGTTGCAACATTCTGGTCACAGGTAATTCAGGTGAGCGATTATAGATGCCTAAGAGCCTCTGGTTCAATTACTTTGGTTTAAATTTCTTAGGTCTTGATAGCACCCTTAATAGGGCCAGTCAGTTCTTCTTTAGCAATTGAATTTTTTTAAACATTGCTATTATTTTTATGTTCATGCATTTATAAAGAAATGCTGTATTTTACCCACTTTTTTATAGCACGGGGATATGCAACATTGCTGCTGAGTATATTGTTATTTTGTGGTTGAAATGTGTCCAGAGAATTTTGAAATTTAAAAAAATGGCTGTCCTTGGTCAGAAAAACATATTTTTCATTACTTCCATATATAAGTGTCTATGGGCTAATTCAAAGTTTTTTTGAAGTTCTTTAAAACCGTTGAAGAGAATCTAATAAAATTTTAGGAAGGTGTTTGAAAAACATGAAGCTAACACAAAGAGAGATTTTATTGAATTTGATTAATCTTAGGGAACGACCATTTAACTTTGCGTGGGGGGTTATGTTTTTTTGTTTCTTTCAGGAAATTTTTTTTGTGCGACCCAAGCAACAGATTTTTATTTTTTGACTCACGCGGCAGTGCAAAATTATTTTTGAGCATTTAACATTAAATTTTATGGCAAAAATTCCCAAACAGAAAATTTATTTTTTCCTTCTCCCTGATCAAAATATTTTTTTCTTCAAAGTTGGGAATCAGAATATTTTTTTAGAAAAAAACCATAACCCCCCTCACAGTTAAATGGTCGCTCCCTTAACATCTTCTGTAGGTGTAATACCACCAAATCAGGAAACGAATCCTGACAGGTTGTAACTTGTATTTATCTGCTTATATAATTTCACAAATCACAAATTTGTGTGTTTTTTTGTACTATACAATGTTAACCATACAACATAATAATGCCTTAAATTAAGTACTGATTTAGGGACCGGTCAAAATTTCTCAAGGCATGGGACCGGTGCAAATTAGCATGGGACATGCACTTTTTTAAAGCAAAATTTCCATGGGACCTGCATTTTTTACAACTTAGATGTGCATGGGACATTGACTTTTTATTAAATCAAATCAATAAGTTCTGACTGTAAACCATGTATATGGCCTGCACAGACACAAGGACAGTCCCATATATCCCTTCGCAACTTTGTTGGCGAGGAGATAATAATAATGTAAACTGTTTCAATAAACATTCCTGACAGCTAGAATTTTCAGTTTGCACTAAATTCAGATAGTCGCCTTTTAAAAATGTATATAACTTTTTCAAATCAACTTGGATTTTCATAAAACTTGACAGCTATCTCAATTATATACTGTTCTTACAAATTGCAAAGTTATTTTTCATTTTGGTTTATTCCTGTCAAATTTTATGTTTAAATTAAAAATTTAAAAAGCTAGAATGTTTAGTTCGGACTAAATTCAGATAGTCACCTTTAAAAATTTCTATAACTTTTTCAAATCAACTTGGATTTTGATAAAACTGGACAGCTATCTCAATTATATACTGTTCTTACAAATTGCAAAGTTATTTGGCATTTTGGTTTATTGCTGTCAAATTTTATGTTTCAATTAATAGGTAAAAAAAAGCTAGAATTTTCAGTTCGGACTAAATCCAGATAGTCACCTTTAAAAATTTCTATAACTTTTTCAAATCAACTTGGATTTTCATAAAACTTGACAGCTATCTCAATTATATACTGTTCTTACAAATTGCAATGTTATTTTTCATTTTGGTTTATTGCTGTCAAATTTTATGTTTCAATTAATAGGTAAAAAAAAGCTAGAATTTTCAGTTCGGACTAAATTCAGATAGTCACCTTTAAAAATTTCTATAACTTTTTCAAATCAACTTGACCGCTATCTCAATTATATACAGTTCTTACAAATTGCAAAGTTATTTGGCATTTTGGTTTATTCCTGTCAATTTTTTTGTTTTAATTATTATTTGAATGATGTATGCTTGTCTGGCACATTGGTTTGAAGGACAGTTTATACTGTATGAATTAACATGGGACACCAACTTTTTTTGTTGCAAAATAGAATGGGACATCACCTTTTCTTCATTTGTATAACCATGGGACTTCAACTTTTTTTATAGTTCATTTCAGTTTTGCACCGGTCCCATGCCTTGAGAAATTTTGACCGGTCCCTTAACACTGAAAATTTCAGCAAAAATTTTGTATTCTTAAGGGAGGATCTTTTGATGGTATTACTTCTAGTGTAAACCACTGGACCAGCATTTACCTTAAACAAGCTGGCTTCCATGTCCCTGGTGTGTCAGAAATCTTCTGAATTATTGAGCCAAATTGAAACAAATTACTTTGCTGATTATGGGTTATAGATACTAGTCTAGCCAATATACAAAATGGCAGCATTGCTAAAATTTAGAAAAAATTTGAGAACCATTAAGCCAAATAAACCAATTGTCTCCTGCAAAATCACTGGAATTAAATTTAACAAAAAATTGGTTGATAAACAATTGTTGACTTTACATGGAAATAAGTCCTCAGGAGCCTCTAGTTTTATTTTATTTTTCATTTGCAGGTAGCAGCACTCTTGCAGAGAGAATAAATTTTGAAAGAACCCAACTGTTTTCAGGACGTACAAGTAGAGGACGATCTAAATCTAAATCAAATAGACAAGGAAAACGTGCACACGAAAGAACATGGTCTGCCAATTTTGCTTGCCTTTCTGATATTAATAGTCATAGAGTACCATCACCTGCTGAAAAAACTATTTTATTTAAAGCTGGACTAGGTGCAAAGCGAATACAGCTTAATCTAAATGATGCTGAAGAAGAACTCTTGGAAAAATTATCTTCTGAATCTATAGGTTATCCCCAGTTACATAAAGCTGGAGGGTTTGAACTCATGAGATGCAGACAAAACTGTCGTGAACTAGAAATTATAGATTGTCCATGGACAGCTGAAGATCTGAAAAGTCACATTGGAAGTCAGGCCAAGATTTATTTACGGCCAGTTCAGAAAAACTTGAGCACTAAATCTGTTGTTCCAGAACCTGAATCCAAAAAAAAGGAAAAATGCAGGGAATGTAAAAAAGAAATAAACATTCGCGACCTAAGAGACCATATCAGACTTTGTTGTAGTTCTTCAACATTGGATGATTTATACCAAGATGATGATGAAGAACTTGAAGACCCAGGTATTACAAGTATAATTGAGATAACAACCACAGAAGATGGTTCACATGTGTTACAGGTCTCCACAGAGGAAACGGGTACAGATGCAGATAAAGAAAATTCACCTGAGGAAGTAATAGTAATAGATACTACTGAAAATTCACATGAGGAAGTTATACAGCCAGTGGTTGATAATGTGCCTATCATGAGTGTTTTAACTGATGATTGTGTTGATTACCTAATACAAAACAATGTTAAAGACCCTGTTGATATATTAACATATCTACAGTCAAAGATTGTGACTGGGAGGGCACTGGAAATAACTGACCCTACTACAGTGTTAGAAGGAGAAACCAATTTTGTTATGATTGACAGAAATAATATATTAGAATCTGCATTTTCAGAAATTGGAAGTCTTGCAGACCTTACTAAAACACTGGAAGTACAGTTTTATGGAGAGGTATGTTTTGACAAGCGCATGCATCCAAGTTAAAAAACCTAAGATTGAGTCTGATAACAGGATTACAAATGCTGCTCTTTACAATAAACTAAACCTTTCTGGGAGTGGTAGTTTTTGTGGCAAGAGTTTTTTTTAAGGTAGGGAAGTAGCAGACAATTATTTTTTCTATTTTAGGGCTAACTTGCATTCAATCTCAACAAGCTCAAACACAAAAATAAATATAAAAAAAATGAAAACAATGCAGTATGTGTAACAGCTATTTTTTTCCACCTGAGTTATATAAGTACCAGGGGGACTTTTCAACTAGTTATTTTGTTCCTGAGGACTTTTTTGACTAGTTACTTTGTTCCAGTTCTAGTTATAAAGTTCCGAATCATTATTCAGATTGTTTTGCTAGTTGTGACTAATTAATAATGTCCTGAAAAATGTCAGTTTTTTGTGTTGTCTTTTTATTACAATTTCAAAAATGTTTAATAACCCATGTCAAGTCCGTTTTAGTTCACTAAAAAAGTACCCTAAATACTGCATTCTATTTCTTTTGTACTTCTGTAACTATATATTCACTTTATTCCGGAATTTTATGACTATTCACTGTATTCCGGAACTTTCTGACTATTCACTGTATTCCGGAACTTTCTGACTAGTTAGTCACTTTTAGTATTCTGGAACTTTGTAACTAGTCACTTTATTCTGGAAATATTTATGGAACAGTTTTAAATCATAATCAACTTTGAAATGTTGAGCTTGTTTTCTTGTTCTTCTCTGTACATTTTCATGAGTTCAATCCATATATATTTTTTTGGTTAAAATACAAAATGAATTTGTGATACTAATGTCTCCGTTCATTTTGATACAGACTACTAGTTATAGTAAGACTACTCATTAAAATGCTTGAGATTTACTCACCTGAGGCTGAGTTACACTGCAATATTGAATATTGATCCATTTTACTACATGTATTGTATACTGAGCAACACACATAATGCAACACTAAAGAAAATCCACAAACTTAACTCTAATTGAAATGTTGAAAAATATTTACATAATATTTCCTGTTATCTTTGACATCAAAACCCCCCCTTTTTCAAACAAATATTCAAAATGATGCCAAATTGGTAAAATTTGACATATTACACATATCTGAAGAAAAATTGGAAAAAAAATAATAACATCCTCAACTTATCATTCACTTTAATACCAACAATACAAAATTTAGACTTTGTTTTTTGCAGGTCTTTGACATAATTCCGTATTTTCACATTAAAATGTTTTTTGTATCCATGTGAATGCTGAATTGTGCTTTAAAATGTAACAGTAAAAGTAACCATTATTAAAATACAACTCAGAAAACATGTGGTGAATTTCGTCTTTTGTTGAGTATAGTGTGAACAAAGGAACTTTTTGACTAGTTATAAGTTCCTCTGAAAAAACATTTAAATGGCTAAAACCGCTTCATTTTTCAGCAAAATGGGCTCAAATTTGAACTGTAGCCTCATGCAAAAGAGTTTAACATATATTCCGAGTTTTTCCAAAAAAAATTATGCTTTTGCTGATTTTACTGATTATGCAAATTAGGCTGATTATGACAAAAAATCAATTAAAAATCTTCTCCTCTAAACCTACTGGGCCAATTGACACCAAACTTTGCATGGAAGATCCTTGGGTGGTCTTATTTGAAAATAATATATGATAGGCCCGCCCTCTATCCAAGATTGCCACCATTACTAAAAATAGAAATTTCTTTGAATGGCTAAAACTGCATATTTTCTGCAAAATGGGCTGAAATATTAATATTAATTATAGCCTTATGAGAAAGATTTGTTTAACAGTTATTACAGTTTTTTTTTAAACCATAATATTTTATCAAGTTGCGTCATTCTGGTCACAGGTAATCCAGGTGAGCGATTACAGGCTCCTGGGAGTAGCAGCTTTAAAAATGTGATCTCATCTTAAAAAAGGGACTTTTCAACTAGTTAATAGATTCCTTTTTATCCGAAACTTTTCAACTAACACAGGAACTTTTTGACTAGTTGAAAAGTTCCCCTGGAATTTTATAACTTGTTACTTTTGACCGACCGGAACTTTGTATGCCCGGAACAATTGAGTGCTTATACATATGCAAATCCCCACATTGCCAGATCAAGTTTCACAGGAAAACATATTGAACCTTATTTCCATACAATCATTTTTCGATGTTATATAGTATTTGTATAATGGTGTAGATCAACATGCATTCAAAAATGATGACCTTGACCTCATTTGTGCGATTACAAAATTTGATGCGAAGTTAAGAGTTGGGTTAAACAATTTGATTAGTTAGCAATAATAACAGCAATAATAAATCTAAAAGATATTTCAACTACTAGTATACGTTGTAGGCCATAGTTCATAAAAAAATAATGTTAACCATTGTTTTAATCATAGGTTGCAGTAGATGTTGGTGGGCCTAGGAAGGAGTTTTTCAGACTTACATTAATGGAAATTAAAGACAAGTACTTTGAGCCACTAAGAGCACTAAGAATTGATGACTATGAGATTATAGGGAAGATATTTGGTAAGATTATGCTAATTGTCACTTGCTTGAGATTTGTAGAATAGACTGCATACATGTGATAAGGTACTGCTGCACATGCAGGAGACTGGCCTCAGAAATACAGGAGACTGGGGGTCAGATGAGGGAGAATTTTTATTGACATAATCACAGTTAAAATTTCGTGCAGTGTTTTACTTTATTCTATATATATTTCATCCAGTATTTTTTTTTCTAATTCTATTTTATATCTTAATTATAAAATTTATTGACATAAGTTTAGAGGTCAGTATACACATAATGTGCCTTTTCAAATCATCTTTACAAAAAACTGAAAATTTTACATTAATAATTTGAATATTTGCCATAAAACGTTTCCAAAGAATTTTCTCTTTTCCATATTTATTTCAATAAAAAATGGTCAAATTAAACCCCCCTAGAAGAATTTAATGGCATTCTCTTTGAATTAAAACAGGTGAAAACAAAATTCACATGGTTTCTTATGTAATAAGTGATATTATATCAAATTGACAATTTAAAGGGAAGTAACTCTTTGTTTATAAAATACGGTGACAAAATTCACTTGGTCTAACTAATTAATCTTGTGTTAATTAATAGATTATACAGGTGTCAACTCTGTCAGAATATGCAGATAATAAACTCCTTCAAAGCTTGTTAATGACTGACTGTTAAGAAAACATAATCACTTGACCGTGTCAATGGATAATTGGGTAAACGGAAATGTTGACAATCGACAGGGACGTATATAACTAGTTATATACGTCCCTGCAATCGAGAATTTAACATTTGATTATTTTGGAGTTTATAATTTCGGCAGATCTGGGAGATTTTCTCCTGGCAGGAGGCATTTTTCAAGGGGTCAGATTCGGGAGACTCCCGGAAAATGCAGGCAACATCACGTGTATGATACTGTATTCCTGTGACTGTATGTCAAGTTTCCTTGTCATCCAGTACAATATATGTATTTATGTAATAGCTGAATTAGATGCTGTCAAATTAATATAAAAATAATAAAAACCTATCATTTACACACATTATGACTATCTCTAGATTTACATTACATGACAAGGTAATTAACACTTCAAGTTGTAAGCAATCTAGCGTTTTATTTCATAATGAAATTGAACGAAATTTATACAGCAGATTTGTATTGACAATCTCTCGTTCAAGTTCGAAAGTGAAGTTTGTTCATGTTTTTTTAATAGAAGTTATGCCTTTGAAATACTTTGAAAATAGGCAAAAATTGAAAACTTCTCGCTCAGTTTCAAAAATGAGGTTTGTAGATTTTCATAGGAGGTATAATAATGCCCCTTAAAACATTATTTGAGGTGGTAGGGAGTATTGGGACACTGTTCCATTTTAATTTTTATGCATTATGAAATTTTCAATAATGACCAAAAAAATTGTTTGCATACACCTACATGTATAGCTACATACCCACACACCACATATACACTGTCATTCAACTGATATATATTAAGAATGTCTTGATTTCTTATTTTTGTCAGCTCTAAGTATTCTCCAGAATGGAAAAATACCAAAGTTTATGAGTGCAGATATTCTTGAAGAGCTATTCAGTAACACAATTCCTTCGGGCTGTATTTTGAACCTTCGTAGTGGGATGAATCAACTTGGATTGTATGAGGTAAGTACTTGCATACCATGTAATTGTAAATGGCTAAATTCCATGAATGTCTGTTTGAACAACACCTGTTGACAATAAGCCCAATTTTATTTTGATATGGCAGAGTTCTACCCTTTTCCTCTCTGTGATCAATTAATAATGATTTTTGGTATGATTGCATTATTGGTTTTATATAAATTTGGACCAATTGCAATACTAAATATAAGAAATTTGTCACAGTTGAGCAATAGAGGCTCTACTTAGCCTCTTCTTTACCTGCATGTCAAACCTGATGCAGGACAGTGTCAGTGAGCCACTGAGCCAGCAAGCAAATGAATGTGTATATCGATGTACGTCATTGTGTTCCATGTTCCTCTGTACAAATTCTTTTTTGTTTCTTTGAGGAAGAAGGAGTTGTCTCCCTTAAAAACATTTTACCTCCCCTTTTAGCAGGCATTCTTAACATGCCTGTACGAAAAGATCCGCCTGGAATTAACACGGATTCCAGGCGGAAATTTTAGACGGACTCCGCTTAATACTACAGTTTATACAATATACAGTTCTAAGGTGGAATCCAGGCGGATTCAGGGCAGAATATGTAAATTAGTCCGCCTAACTTAGGCGGAAAATGAAATTCCGTCTAAAAGGCGGATTTCTTAGGTAGACTTTCAATATTCCTTCTAAAGATATTTTAGTCGGAAATTAGCAGAAATTTCTATAAGAAATACACCTGTTTTACACCCAATATTATTATTGATACACACAAATAAAATAAATTGTACAATTTAATTTAAAAACATTAATTCTAATCTTCATCAAATTCATGAGCATCATCAAAATTTAGTTTAGTAATTGATTCAAATTATACAACATAAGGGCTTTGGATTAATTATAACATTTAGAAATTAATCAGGGACAATAATATGCATATGATTCATTATAATAATCATGAGGATTCTTATTATATATGAAAAGATAGCTCAGCATACAAAAACTATATAGATGCAAAAACCAATAAGAAATTTAAGTTGAGTTATCCTGAGTGAGGCAGATATTTTTTTTTAGCCTTTGAATACTTCTGTTTACAGTATAATTTACATAGAAAGTAAAAATATTAAGCACTTATCTGTGTAAATACAAATGTATGTTCTCCTATAATTCAATATAATGCAATCCTAATGGTCTGTTAAGTATAATTCTCTGACCATGAATTTGCTCAACTAACTTTCAGCTTTTTATTTTCAAAATGACTTGACCTTGACAATTAGTAATTCAACACACAAGTAACTGCTCACTGATTGGTCAGAAACAAAATTCCGCCTAACCTTTTGGCGCAAACTTTTCATCAGAATTGTGTCCTTCTACGAAGAAGATTTCACACTATATTCCGTGTAAGGCTTAGGCGGACAAAACATATTCCTGCTAAGAAATAGACGGACAAAATTATATTCCTGCTAAAGATTACAGGATCTTAAGCGTATTCCTGCAAAGAATTAGACAAGATTTTTTTAATTTTACCATGTACGCCTAAGATCCGTCTAATATCATTGGTTTTAAGGCGGAATCCGCTTAACTTTTTCATACGGGTAGCACTAATGGAAATCATAGATTTTTTCCTCTTTAAATAAAAATTTCCTTTTTTGATATTATTTTATAAGGTTAACAAACTATCATATTTGGCGCATCTCCGCCTCTGCCTAATTCACCAGTCCAAATTACACTAGTGCCCTCTAAATTGATTGTAAATTACTATTTACTGTGTTGATTTTTTTTGCAATAAAAAACCGATCTCTGTTACATCTGCCATTATACCATCACTATCTGAAAAAAACTATAAAATAGGAAATAGGACTCCGGATGAATCAAAGTTGCAGCTTTGTACAATTTTATTAAGTGACCCCTCTTTTTAATTTGTTAAGCGCCCTGGGTGCTTAGTATGGTAATATAAAAATATGTAAATAATTTCCTGTAGAAATATTGTATAGCAATTTTTTTTCAAACAATAAAGGGGAAATAACTCCTACAAAAGGGAGATTAATCTAATTTCTGCATAACTCAGTTGTTAAGTTGGCAATGAAATTTACGAAGAAAATGAGTTTGCTACAGTATACAACTGCTTATTAGCCGAGTTGCAACAAAGTTGCGCTCGGCTTATGGTTTGGTGAATTCCGGGCGGTCGGGCGGCGTGCATATTAAATCTTGTTAGCGCTCTAGCATTTTCATTCTTTCACAGATTCAAACCAAATTTATACACAAGCTATATATTGACAATATCTAAGTTAAGTTAGAAAACCACATTTTTTCGTCAACGATTATGGGAGTTATGGCCCTTTAAGATGTAAAATTATGCTTGCGAATACTCTAGCAAGTTCATTCTTTGACAGATTCTAATGGAATTTATACACAGGCCTTCTAACAACAATTTCTTGATTAAATTTGCAAACCAGAATTTTTTTCGACAAGAAATATGAGAGTTATGGCCCTTTAAGATCTAAAATCATCCGCGCAAATGGACAACCAAATTTATAAACAATCCTTATTAAAATATAGCAACTCGGCTTATGCATCTATGATGCCTTCTACGATTTTCAGTTATCATTTATGCAGCAACAGCAGCCCCATTTTTCATGGGTTATATTGTGAATTAAAAAAAGAAGTGGTATGGATGTAAATGAACATGAAGGAAGTTTCAAGAACTTGGATAGTAAATCTAGAAAAGGAAAACTTATTTTGTTCTTCATCATGAGTCACAATAGCATCTTCAATGATGAGAATTACTCATACCCAAAAATGAGTGCAAAACTGCCCCTAGCCTGCAATTTAGCAGAATTCTTTTCAATTCGCAGATAAACACATCTGGGCATCTTTGTTTTCAGTGAATAGACCCAGATGCAGGCCTATCAACATAACAGTGAATAACAGGTGAAATAGTCTTACAAATATTGTTATCAATATGTCCGACATAAAAAAAAAAGACAAATACAGACAAACTAATACAGGGCTATCAAGTTGAATGTAAGACCACCTTACAGTATAATATGCCAACTCAGAAGTGGGCAAATGAACTTAACAATCAAGCAGTTTAAATTTTTTCCAGAAAGAAATGTTTATGTCTTATTTTTTTTGTAATAATTTTTCTTTTAGGTTGGAAGAAAGATACCAAGTTTTAGGTACCTTTTCAACCAAGTGGTTCATGCATTGACGTACAAAAAAATGATCAGTCTAATGAGAGCAGAATTTCACGAAGAAGGAAGCAATATTGCAAAATATGAGAAAGTTGTATATTCTGCCTTCCTCAGATATTTGCGAGAAGTTGCAAGTAAGTAGGTTTAGAAATGCATGTTCATAGAGAAAACTAGCACAGATATTGTTTTTTAAGGTAAGGTTTGCGCTCTCCTTGGATTTTTATCATTATAATATTGTAGTAATGTGACATATTTATTTGTTCATTGGGGGAACCTCTCTTATTTAGTGGCATTTTTAAGAAAATCGCCCGTCCAGTTTTTTTGTAAAAACAGCTCAAAATTTGGATTTTTGGTAGTTTTGTCACAATGTATTTATTTTACTATTTTCAAGAAATACTTTATGCAAGTATTAAAAGTATTAAATTTTTTAATGAAAATTGTAAAAATGATTATGTTCTAAATATTATTTATCAAATCTGCATGAAAATGTAAGAAAAAATCACAAAAACACAACATTTTAACATTTCCTTGCAAAAAATAGAGACGTTGCCATGGCAACAAAAAGGTGAAAATGTCCTGTTTCCGGGTCCCACGATTTCATGAAAAATTGAGAACTCATAGATTTAAATATTTCCATTATAACAAAATAATAAAATTTATATGTCCCCGATCTCGTTTCCATGGAAACGGATGCTATATTAACCCCTCTCAAACACATAAATAAAGAATTTTTCCCGTTTTGTAAGAAAATAAATCACTGAAAGCCGTTTTCAGGGAATAAATTTATTTCCCCCGCCGGAACACAATGCGGGGACATAGAAATGCTGGGCGTCCGTCCGTCTGTCCGTTCGTCCTCATTTTAAGCACTCTCATGACTATATTAATTTGCGGATTTTGATGAAATACATATGGAAGTCTTGTTTTGATAGTATCTAGATCAAGTTTAAATTCGAGTATAGTAAAACAAAGTACTAAGCAAATATTTTGTTGGATCTGTTTAACATGGATCGTGGTGCAATGTATATTCAACTATAAAACATACCTCATATATGGCATGTGTTTTTTGTTGTTTTTTTTTTTTTTTTTTGGTTTTTTTTATGTATGAAAAATACTGCATAGTTTTCCTTTTTTATATTCTAAATAGAAATAAGAAAAAACATCAAATTATAAATGTAATAGGCCCTGACCTGCGAGAAGGAACCCTTCCCTCAGCTAACCATATCCCTACCAAATCATAGCTCTACAGTACAAGAGTGGGCGCTAAAAGTAAAGCAGATGAAGACCAGGAAATCAATGGACATTTTTATTTAACTAATGAAGTCAAAATACACGTAGCTATCCAAAATCTCTTCTTGAACTGTTAAAGGTTATACATTGTATTTTGAATTCGTGGAAAGATCAGGATTTATGATTTCCACGAGTTCGTTGTTGGAATCTCGTAGCAAGTAGCAACTATATTACATGTACATGTAATAATGATTTATTCACTGTATCCTCATAATTTCTGGCCATGTTAAAGACGATCAGTTACTGAAATCTAATAATTCAAAGCATCGGTAATGATGAAATAGTCCATAAACATGAGACTTTGTCGTTTTAAAAAATATTCTCCCAAATCAACGTTGATCAATATTCAACACATAGATATACGCTTCGGCATTTGTGTAGACTTTCATCTGTTTCTGGCAAAAAAAACTTTTCTTAAATTGACATTGATCTAGTTCCCGAATGCATTCCAAACAACAGAGCAACGTTTTGATTTTTAATCGTTAAACATGTGATTCGATTCACTGCTACGTGTTGACATTTTGTCAGACGATAATTGTACGCAGCGCGCTTTTTCGACGTTGTTAAAATTCACCGGAATAAACGCTCAAGTGATCAGAACTTTTCAATTCGAGTTATCTCCCTGTGACCGCAAACCTTACCTTAAATCCACAAAACAATTTAAAAAATGTACAAAACAGGTTGTGCAAGTTTTTAAATGTGAATTTTCCTATACACTGAGTGAGCACTTTATATGAAATGATAAAAAAAATGTTTTCTTAATTATGTGCCATATACAGACATATTGCAGTTATACTTTGTGTTGAAGTAAAGTTTTGGTAATATTTTTTCCCAAATCTTCCAAATTTTTGGTAATTGTTGTGGAAGCTTCATGAAACTTTCAGGGTAGCTTTCTTTTGGTTAAAAGATTCTTACCTGCTTCTTTAACCCCTTGAGAGGGGAAGTCTTAATTATTTTTGATAATTGTTTTATAAAAGTTTCTTACTTATTCTGTTCTGTGTTTGCAACTTTCAAAATAATTTTATTGTCTTAATGACACGGTGGTTTGGCGTTTCTGGTGTCGAAAATGTCAACATTCATTAAAAAATATATACATCACATATTCACCATTTTTTGTGTGTGGATACTGATTCTGCCGAACTATGCTTCACATGGCATCTAGTGTTTGGCCATTGAATTGTGTCTGTCTGTCAGTCAGATTTGATTTACGGACCTTACCTAGAAAACCTTATGACTATGATCACCAAACTTGACCTGAAGCTTATTATTGCAAAGGCCTCAACGCCTATCAATTTTGGGCTCAGTTGGTCAGAAGTCAAGGTCAGTCTTACAAAACATAGATTTTGACTGCAAACTTGGTTTCGGATGAAATATGGAGAACTTTCAGACCCCTGATCACCAAATTTAATCTAAAGCTTACTATTGGGAAGGCCTCATATACTGGCTTTTGATTTTGAGGTCAATTTGTCAAATGTCAATGTTGGTCCTACTAAACAATATACCAGATAACTACACACATCTACAAATTTTCCATTCCAACGGTCAAATGCTTTTGTTTCTATACAGTGTTATTCATTTGCAATACTGATATATTATTTATTGATTTCTTATATTACAGGTGGACGCAGAGAAGGAGTTGCTTTTCATAATATACTACAGTTCGTGACTGGTGCAGATGAAGAACCATTGCTTGGTTTCAAATTGCATCCTACTATTATATTTATATTGACTGGTGATAGATTTTTGCCAACCTCAAACACTTGCATAAATTGTCTTAATCTTCCTTGTCCAAGTCTTGAATTTGATCTACCTGAAGACACAAAACTGTTTCATCTGTACGATTATGCATTTGTGAACACTTACTATGGATTAAAATAAGAGAGTCTGGAGTCTTCAAGTACAATTTGATTTGATACTTACATTTGTAATTGTAGGACTTACTCTTATTTCATGACATAACATTGTTTATTGACATTCAAATATTTACCCTTCCTGACAAACTGACCATTTGATTTTTGTTTTGTGCATGCTACAATAGTCGCTCAAAGAGAGACATAGGTATTACTTTCAATCATCAGTGTGTTTAGCTCACCTGTACGAAATAGGAGGGGACTATTCTACTTCACTTGGTTTCGTCCATATATGTGTTTGTGTCCGCACTTTATTAAAATTTGTCCAAATTGTTATCTCATGCAGATATTGAATGGGGTAAGATCATCTAATGTTGCATGCAGATGCATCTGAGAGAGGAGGTGAGCATCCAATGCTTCAATTACATCGGTTAAAGTCTGAAATATGCCACAGTGAGTCCACGTGGGGCAGCGCAAGCTTTGTAATTGTAGATTATCTCTGAATGTTTTTTATATCCCCCCCTTAGTTTCCAAGGGAAAAACCTTTTGAAAGTTTCCAGATTATTTTTTTGTGGGCAATTTTTGTAAAAATTCACCCTGGAAAGTATGCATTATTTGAAATTGATATTTGGTACTTGATATCAATCAGTATTACAAAAGCTTATTGAAATTTTTGCCTGGGACAAAAAAAAGTAACAATTTCAGAGTTATCTCCCCAAACTGAACTTCTGAAATGGTTAAAGGTGCTGAAATGAAACAGGAAAATGAAAAAGAACTACTCTTAAATAGTGTACTGTAGTAACTATTATGTATTCTGGGCAGCTTGGGTACATAACAATTGCAACAGTACACTATTTTGTAAATTTGAAAAGGAGTAAAGGATGATGATTAAACTGAAAACAGTGTATGTAACATTGACACACGGAGATTGTATTTATCTGTTGCTTTATTATTTCATGAAAATTGAATTTTACTTTGATTATGGTGTAAAGATATGTTGGCATGTGCTCTAACATTGAACATAAGATAAGAATTATTTTTTTGTTGCTTAATGGAACATTATGATAAAAATGTACTTTCATGTCAATGTTACATACACAGGTTTTATGCTGCACTATTTACAGTGTAAAACATGTTTGCCTGCTTGTCTACAGGTCATATGTTATAGCTATTAGGGACAGTATTTTTTTCAGTTTAATATTTTTAGATTTCATTATGCTACAAAGAAATAAAACATTATTTTTAAGTATGTAACATTAACAAAATTATACTTAAATACTTTTAAATGATATTTTTGTTTAAATTGTTAAATCTTATGATGTTTGTATATTTAAGTTTCCTGTTAGGACAAAATCTTCCTTTACAACCAATTGATGTCTTTCTATATTTGAGTTTTTGCTTTATTTTATCTGTAATGTCATGTCAAAATTAATAGTTACTTATCTGTAATGTCATGTCAAAATTAATAGTTACATACGGATGTAAAGCTTATTTCTTATGAATATATTACTGTTTAATGTTTTTTGTTGATTGAAATGAAAGTATTGTAAGTATCAAAGTTAATGATTTTGAATATTTACAAAATATGAACCATATTTTAATGTGCAAAATGTAGTATGTAACTTGACAATAATCTTGTCAATACATATTGTAAATGTAATTTAGTATTTTACAACTGAAATTGCTAAAAATACTTAAAGTATTTGTCCTCTGTAACAAAGTAGTTAAGGCCTGAGTATTTTTTCAAGCAATAATTTTAATAATATACTATCAAATAAAAGATATTGCAAAAACAAGCATGGCCTTACTGATTAAAATTATCATAAATATAAACTTATTTACTTTTATTTGGTGTACAGTGTTACATATGGCTGTCTGAAGTTTATAATTTAGTTTGTTTCGCTTTACAGAATAAACCAAAAATTGTGCTAAAAAGCTTATTTAACCAATCTTCTTCACATTTTGTTAAATATAAAACAATTTAACTTTTATTGCTAAAAAAATGTATCATGGTTTGTAACTTTTGTTTGACACCAAAAGTCCTAAATTTTGTAATGACTGTCCTATTTTAAATAAAGATGAACAAATTAATAATTTTTTCTCTGTTAGGTTTTAGGTTACCTTAAAGCATCCATTATGAGCACAATTTATTTTCTTTGGAAGTTGCATTCATAGTTTCTTAACTCAGTGTTGTATGTAACAATTTGACGCAAAATGTTACATACATATATATGTCTATTTTCATTAATATTTTTCTTCTATATATACTATAGACATAGTGATAAAAGAACTTTTTTTTAGAAAATTTTATCTTTTAATGACGTTTTGGAACCAATTGAAGACAGCTGTAAGGTTGTTTGAAGCTGTAATATCCATGAAAAATAGGGTATGTCTAAAATGTCACACTTTTTGTCCTGAAAAAAGTATCAAATTTGATATTTTGAAACAAATTTTTGGCCGGATTGCAGTATAGTATGGTGAATTGGCGGGCGGGTATTGGACGGCGAGCAGGCGGGGAAACAGGGTACCACTTTTGTGTAATCATCTCCTCTTAGGGTGTTTAACCCAGATCTTTGAAACTTTGCAGAATGTGCCTAAAGAATTATGGAGGGATTTGAAGAATTTTTTCATGATTTTCTATATCTTGAAACTTAATCATTTTTCACCAACATTGTTTGCAGAGGGTACCACTTTTGTGTAATCATCTTCTCCTAGGGTTTTTAACCCAGATCTTTGAAACGTTGCAGAATGTTTACAGCCATAATGAAAATGTGCATGAAAAATATGGAGGGATTTGAAGAATTTTTTCATGATATTCTATATCTTGAAACTTAGTCATTTTTCATAAACATTGTTTGCAGAGGGTACCACTTTTGTGTAATCATTTCCTCCTAGGGTTTTTAATCCAGATCTTTGAAACTTTGCACAATGTTTACAGACATAATGAAAATGTGCATGAAGAATTATGGAGGGATTTGAAATATTTTTGCACAGAAAATTGATACTTATTCCAATTTTTGCAGATGATGCAAATTATGCCTTTTGGACAAGAAATTACTTAATTCTTCATCCCATGAAACAATATTGTGCCATTTTAAACCAAACTTGGCAGGAATGGTGCTTTCTTTTTTTTATTTGGAAACCCTGACCTCTATCCTTGGAACATAGTTAAACAAAGCAAATATGGGAAATTTATGAAAAAATTGGTCTCTTCAGAAAAAATGTAACGGAAACTGCACATAAATGATCATAAGATGTTCTTTTATCAGGATTCTGTTTTACCTGCCAATTAGATATTCATGATAACTGCCACCATTAAACATAGTTTATTATAGAAGTCTATTGGGGGGAAAAGCACTAAACTAATTGAATCACAAATGTACATATACATGAATAATGATTTAATCATCGATGACCCTTTACCATATGTTTCTGTGTGCTGATCATTTGAGTGATACAGGCTCAGATGAGCCTCTAGTTATTAGTATAGATTTTTATTTTACTGCCACAAAGACAGAGATTATAAGGGTGGAAATTCATAAAGTTTTGTCCTAGTGAATATTTATTTTATCCCCCCCCCCCCTTTCCATGTTCTTTTTTGTGACCTCTTCATTGAATGATCTTTTGTTCCTATGCTCTAAAATGTTTTGGGTTTAAATATTTCATTTTGAAGTCAAGCACTTCCATTATGTGTCAAGATTCATCTGTCACTACGTACTGGTTTGACAGAACAAGCTTGTCAGAAATAGAAGGAATCCTTCATCATTGATACAAGTAATAGGAATAATAAAACAGAATGTTGGCAGGAATGATCATTTGGTGTTGCCCTTTCAAATAGTTATCCCACAGCTCTACCCTCCATCCAATATGGTCACCATTACTAAAAATAGGAATTTCTTCAAATGGCTGTTATTATTTGCAAGTGAGTTGTAAAGATTTTGCCAAAAATCTGGTATAAAACCAATTGATCGACACAGGCTCAAGTGAGTCTTTAGTTTACATCATGCGATTTCTGGCATTTTTGTCTTTCCAATTAAAATGGATCTGTGCACCTTTTTTTTATTGTCCGTCGTATTGTTTTCCAAGGAGATCTGGACATTAAAGGGGGCGGGGGGGGGGGGGGAGGAGATTTCATTAACCAGTATTACCCTACCAATGCCTGTTACAAACCAGGACCCGGATCTTCATTGGTTCTGGTCTCTGTTTTTGTTTATATTTTACATAGTTTGTAGGTTGGATGTGGTGTCGTTTTGTTGAGATATTGTCTGATACAGACATACACTGTTTAACTTTTTACCTTTATCTTTTTGTTTAAATTTGTGTATTTGTCAGAGAAATGGCATACTGAACCATGTTCATCAAAACGTTTTTCTTATATTTTTTGTTATGTTAGGTGAAGCATTATACCTATATATTGTCATTAAAAGAAGTGCCTATCTGATTTACATGTGTCTAGTATTACTTACTATTGAAAATCATATTTGATTTTTGTTCATTAAATTATGCATCTACATTAATTCGTCAGTAGCAGTTCGAAGGAAGATATCCCCCCCCCCCCCCCTTATTTCACCATACTACCTTAAGTAAGAAAAAAGATGGCGTTGATGCCAACGAGCAAAAACCACCATGATACCCGGCAAAACCAACCTGCAGGACATCGAATGTTAAAACATCAAGTGGTCGCCGTACGGCCTTCAACAATTAATACAATTCATACCATAAGGCAAGCATGATGACTCCAGGGAAATTAGTAAAATAATGATAACTGTATAGAATAAAACAATCAAACACAGATTGTTGTCACTTCGAATAAAGCAAAAAACAAAACAAAACTGAACAATAGATAACATGGAAATATATGATATGAAATAGGTTCCTTCTTTTGTACACCCAGCCATCCTATATAGATATCATTGTATAAGCCAATTTGGTATTTTGCAATTCGGTAAAAATGAAACTATCCATACTTGTTTATTATTATATGGAGATGTGCATTTTATCGTTCTGGTAATTTCATTGCCCTTTAAATGTGCGACTATGTGTTTTAGGTACTATAAGGCATTGGTGGTTGCAACTCCTACAGTTTAAATCTGATCAAAATGAAACATGTAAAGTTTCATAGAATCCAACAAGGCACATGCACATGAAAGGAGATAAACTAAATAGAAAAAAGTTTCTTTACTTTTCAAATGATTTTAAAGAGGGCTCCTTTAATCTTGCAATGCTTCACAAAATGGAGTATCCTTGCTTCGTTTATATCTGCACATAAAGGTCTTGAACAAACCAAGTGTTATTGAAATTGGATAAGGCACTTGAGAGGATGAATTTGCACTGACAAGGTTACTGTTCAAATGCATGAGATTTTCTTAGTTCAAGTCCCACAACTCTTGCATAACTTTAAAGACTGGAGAATATTTGCTTTGTGCTTATCTGCACATCAAGGCCTTGTAAGTTGTATCATGCAAAGCTTTATGGCACTCGAAAAAGGTTACATTAGACAACATTTCCAGATAGGTCGATTCCTTTATACCTCTCGGACTTCATTTGGTGGATGGATAGATGGAATAGGATTTAATGCTGCTTTCAGCTACAATGTATATAGAGGTGATCAGTTTTATTGGCAGGCGAAGCCAGAGTAACCAGAGAGAAATGCTTTGGGCAGAAAACTGGTAAATTTTATCACATAAAGTTGTGAATTGGGTGTCTGCAATTGTACAAAGCCATGTGCAAATGGAAACCACAGAGATGATAAGCTAACTGTATATATACAAAAACCAGAGGCTCCAAGGAGCATGTATTCGCTCACCTGGATTAAAATGAGAAGATGCTGCTTGTATGTATTCCTCATAGGGTCACATGCTAAACTTTGTCCTCTGGTGGTGGCCATTTTGCTAAACAGTTTCTGAGAAAAAGCTGTATGTCCTATAGGTTAAACTTTAACCTGCCGTGTTGGCCATCTTGGATTCAAGATCGACACAAAAAACATAAAACTTTGTTAAGGACCATGATCTGATAATTCAGGCACAATATCATTTCAATCTGGCAAAGGATTCTAAGAAGAAGTTATATGTATGTTAATAATAGGGTTCTATGTTGAACTATGTCACACTGTGGCAACCATTTTAGATTTAGGATCGGCACCAACAACAAAAACTCTGTTGAGGACCATCACCTGCTCATTCTGGAAAAACATCAATTCAACCTGCAAAAAGGTTTCTGTGTATCATGTTAAATGTGTTGCAAGGTGGTGGCCATCTTGGATTTCGGATCAGCACGAAAAACATAATCTTGGTAGAGGACCATGTGAGGATCATTCCTGCAATGTAACAATTCACATGTGTTTGTAGTTTCAGAGATGATTTTTGAAATTTCAACCAATCAAGAGTGCATAAATGACACTGGCAGCCATGTTGAATTTTGGATCTGCACCAAAAACGTTAACTTTGTTAAGAGCCATTAGGCAAAAAAAAAACAACCTGTGTTTCCGCTAACCCTACCGACCCTATTTTTTTGTGCCTACCCTAAAGTTTTTTTTGCCATTTTGGAACAAGCACTGTTAAAGTAAAGATGTTTTCTCTGTATAATCTAGGTGAAAACTTAAAATAAAATAAAAACTTTTGCCTACCTACCGACCCTAATTTTTTCCAGTATGTTGGAGGAAACACAGATATTTTTTTATTTGGCCTTATCTGATCATTCAGGCATAATATTTATTCAATCCATCAAACAATTTCTGAAAAGAAGTTGTTTGTATTTTCCATAGGATCATGTGTTAAATATGTCCCGTGGTGGTGGCCATCTTGGATTTCGGAACAGCACAAAATACAAAAACTTGATAGAGGACCATGTAAGGATCATTCCTGCAATGTAACAATTCAATCGTTTTTTTAGTTTCAGAGAAGATTTTTTAAATTTCAGCCAAGATTGCATAAATGACCCTAGAAACCATGTTGAATTTCGGATCAGCACCAAAAACAATAATTTTGTTAAGGACCATTATCTGATCAATCAGGCATAATATTACTTCAATCAGTCCAACGGTTTCTGATAAGAAGATGTATATATGTATTTCCCATAGGATCCGATGTGGCCATCTTGGATTTCAGATCGGCATGAAAAACAAAGTTGCTAGAGGACCATTTAAGGATCATTCCTGCAATGTAACAATTCAATTGCTTTTGTAGTTTCAGAGAAGAAAATTTTTAAAATTTCAGCCAATCAGAGTGCATAAATGGCCCTGCCAGCCATGTTGAATTTTGGATCAGAACCAAAAACATTAACCTTTGTAGAGGACCACCCCAGAAACATTCCTGCAAAATTTGGTTCCAATCTGCCCAGTGGTTTCAGATAAGAAGATTGAAATGTGAAAAGTTAACGACAGACGCCAAGTGATGACTATCTAGGTCATTTGGCAAACCAGACCCCTTAACTGGGGATTAGGGCAGTACAATTATGAAAGACACCATACAAGGTAAACAACATATTATACATATATTCATAAAACATGGAAAAGATGACAATAGTTTTATTTGAATGAATTTCAATTTAGCCTGGATCACTGCTTGTCAGAAGAAAACATTTACTGATGCGTAAAACTGTTAATAATATTTAGAGCTTTCAAATAAATATCAATTCCAAAGTTTGCTGATGTCCATGATGCTGGACATTGTATCAACAACTGTTGCATGCACCCATCATTCAACACTGATAAACCATCAAAAATTGGTCTTGCATTTTCTTCCTCACTGTTATGAATATCCTCAATGTTTCCTTCGATACCATAATACGCTAAATCTATGTCCGCAATGTCTATTCCAATAGGATTATTTAGCTGTCCAGCTGTCCATAAACGAATAGGAGATGATTTGACAGTCCGTATCCTATGATGAGCCCATGCTTCTCTCCACAATTTTAATTTTTCATTGATTTTATGAAGAAATACATGATGTAGGGCTAACAAATTACTTTCTTGAAATGAATCTAGTATTCCTTCTTCCTCCATAAAATAAAATAAATTGTAATAGAAACAAAGGACTCCATCAAAAACATCGCGCCACAACCTTTCAATGCGCTGATTATGAACACTTTTGCCAAGTAACATGCTACCACGGTTTAAGCCTCTGGTCTCAATCATGAAATCAGCAACTTTACAGTTTTCCATTCCTTGATCCGCCCTCACTCTATCAGGAACACCAAACTCTTGAACACCATCAAGAAAACAAGAGAGTATTGTTTCAGCTTTATTATTGTTTGTACATTTTAGGAATGTAATCAGACGGCTGAAACCATCAACTCCACCAACAATAATAAAATTCCAACGTACAAGCTTGTGGTTACTGTCCATGTGCCATAAATGATTAGGTCCTTCCACGTTATACACTCTTCTTTTTAATCTCCGAGCTTTTCTTCCTTGCAACCCCCTCTCATCAAGGCGATGGAGGCTGTCTCGAAGTCTTGATCTTTGTACCTGTAATTAGAGTAAGAAGTTTTCAATAAAATCTTTCAATAATGTAACCAATCTAATTGTTTTTCAAGCACTAGGGCTACATGTACATGGATGTTATTTATATTTGTTAAAAAACTATCTTTTGATGTACATGCATGTACAGATGATTCACTATTAAATTAGTTGTCACTGCTTTAAATGTATATTTCATTAACAAAAAAAAATCATATTGGGCAAGACGGCAGATTGGTGGCCATCTTTACTTTCACAGATTGCTTCAGTTATGAATGTCATTTGGGAAACTGTTTTGAGATGTACCTATTTGATGGAATGGAATGTAATTGTGCATATAGTCTAAAAAGGTTAAAAGGCTTTTGTGTATTTGTATCAAAAATATAAATACTGGCCAAGATGGCAAGTTGGCAACCATTTTTTTTTTAAATTGCTTGTTTTATGTTGTATATAAAATATATTCGTTGAATAAAATTGTATCTTTTGTATGTTGTCTCACAGTGGTGAAGGAAATATGCGCCTTTCCTTTTCTCATGCCTGTACAATCCATCTTTTCCAAAAATGTTCCAGCAAGTACTTCTAATGAAGGGATAAATAAATTAAGAATGTATCCATTGAACACAGATACCCCTGTCCATTGCAAAGGAGCAATTTCGGGGCAACTGAACTAGAGGCTTCCGAGTGCCTATATGGTTCATCTGGAAATGCTGTCTACTTTTTATTTATACTTCAATATGCCATGGCAACAATCTTGGATATCGGATCTGCATGATTTGTATAAATTTGACAAAGGACCCTGTCAGCATCATTCCTGCATAGTTTCAGTTCAATATTTTATAAATTTCAGCCAATCAGAATAGCCAAACCTGTCTTACAGGGCACCTCTATATAGCAAATTTCTGTCTATAACGGGCAACTTACTACTAGTATTTATTTTATACCTCCAATTAATAAACCATTGTAACTGAACCTCTGTATAAAGGGCACAAATTTAGGTCCCTTGACTGCCCTTTATATACAGGTTTGACTTTACATACATTTGTAATTGACCCTGGCAGCCATGTTGAATATCGGTAGTATACACTTTATTGGGAATCTTTATTTAGTGCAACATTCCTGTCAAGTTTTATTGGTTTCAGAGGAGAAGATTGAAATGTATATTAAAAACTAATTGCAGATGACGGACGCAACATCATTGCAATAGCTCACATGGTCCTTTGGAGATCAAACCAAATTGGGACCCACTATTGACAAACCACCTTTTGGCCCCTAATAATTCAAAAATGGTAAGATAGAAAATCTGTTGTCACAATTCGCTCATGTCATGAGGAATTCAATGGGAAAAAACTGCACCAAAATCTAACAAAAAAAAATTATATGGCTCAACAAATAAAATTAAGTGGAAATCGTCAAAATCGAAAGAGAGCTTTCTTCCGTCAATCCGAATGTTGTGTTAAAATTTCATGAGAATTGATTTAAGCAAATTTGATTTATGGTACGAAGTGTTGACATACGGACGGATGGACGGATGGGTGTATAAAAACAAAATGGGCCAGGACCCTAAATTTCATTTATTCTTCATCTCCCATTAAATGCAACCTTCTTCACACAAAATATCCTGCCTTATAGATAAAAGTAGACTGCCTTCTGGTATTTTTCCCCCTCACAAAGAAGGAAACATTATAAAATTACACAAACCTTTATATTTCTTTGCGACAGTAGCTGTCTCAACATGGTTTCCCCACAGAAAGGGAAATCTTTAATTGTTTCGTAGACTTTCATATCAAACTCGGAATCCTCAATGTCTGCAAAGTCTTCCTTTTTCAAATTGTATTCCTGCATTCTTCTGTATATTGTCCTCTCCGAAACTGACAATAGTTTTGCTATATCCGCAATAAGAAAGTCATCCTCCAAATAGTTTTTTAATACTGTCTTTGGTATTATAAACTTAGGTGGACCAGCATTCTACAAAAAAACAGAATAAAATCTTGAATAATTTACAATTATCCCATGACTTTTATTTCAACAAACATGAATTTCCAATTTTGTGTCTTTGTGGTGTGAATGAAGGAACAGGGTTTTTTGTTTGTTTTTGTTTTGTAATTTTTGTTTAAAAGTTGTTTCCAGTACCTCAGTATAAGAAAAGAAAAAACATTGATACTATAATTAGGGACAGGTCATTATTTATCTCCAGGGGGGTCGGCAAAACATTATCAGCCCAATATATTAAAACATGTGGCCACCCCCTTTAACACATGACCCCCCTTTTACCTTTACATATATAAAAAACATTTACCCCCCCCCACACTTATAAATTCCATTTACATAAGCATACATGTATATATATGCTTCTGTTACTATACCAGTTGGTAGTGTTTTACCAGCAATAATTTCATATTTGGTTCTTAATAACCAAAGCAAAATTAAAATGGACAACTTTCTATCATAAACATTTTGCTTTTTATGATCTCAAAAGTACATGAAATGTAAGATGAGTATTACAATTCAGATTTTGCTAAAAAAACAGTTTTGTCAGAGAAGAAATTACAATTTTCAAAGTTGCACTTTTTATACCGATAATGTTAGAGTAATGTAAGGACAAATATTGGAATTATACGAGTAAATATTATAAAAATCTGGCTTTTTATGACCTGAAAAGTGCATGACATATATGTAAGGTGAGTAAAATAATTAAGTTTTCATTCAAAGAAGTTTCCTCAAAGGAGGAATTTCAATTTCAAATATGCACTTCAAATACCGATAATGTATGAAATTAACTATTAGAGTAATGTAAGGATTACATAGCGTCATAGGCCACTATTATAAAAATTTAGCTTTTTATGATCTGAAAAGTACATGAAATATGTGTATTAAGTAAAACAATTAAGATTTTGCTCAAAGAAGTTCCCTCAGAGGAGAAATTTCAATTTTCAAAGTTGCACTTTTCTATATCGATAATGTATAAATAGAGATTATATACATAGTGTGATGGTAAAACTTCTTGTATCAGGTCGAGTCGGTTGAATGAGCTGTATCACTACGAGTCGCACAGTCATGCAAACGACGAGACCTGATGCAAAAATTGTTCCATCACATCTTTGTGTATGTGATCAGTTTATCTATAACATTTAACAAAATAAAAAAACAATTTAAAATTATGTAACGTTACAAATGTTTTAAAAAAGGGAACTATTTGAGTGAGTGATGTCGTCTTGTTTTGGTTTACAAGTAATGTAAGGACAAAATTGAAATTACATGTATATTGACAACTTTCATAAAAATTTGGCTTTTTTTAAACTCAAAAGTACATGAAATATGTAAGGTGAGTAAAACAATTGAGATTTTGCTCAAAGAAGTTCCCTCAGAGGTGAAATTCCAATTTTCAAAGTTACACTTCCTAGTATAAAATCAAATATTAGAGTAATGTAACTTGTAAGGACAAAATTGAAATTATATGGACAACTTTCATAAAATTTTGGGTTTTTATGATCTGAAAAGTACATGAAATATGTAAAGTGAGTAAAACAATTGAGATTTTCTTCTGCTGTGAATAAATTATGATTTTCAAAGATGCACATCCTATACCGATAATGTACGAAACAATCATTTCATTCAACCCCCTATGAATTCATAAAAATCATGCATCATTTTTCATGTTTTTTTTCATTTGCATCGGTTCAACAGTTCTTTTAAAAAACTGCCAGGTGGGTGTGCTGTTTCATGTAAATGATTAAAAAAGAAGTTCAAAAAGGTAACAATACAAATTCAAGCTGCATTAATATTGTTATTTTAGTGTTTATATTTTTCATTTTCGAATTAAAATATGACAAAAGTTATCAATATAAAACTTGTTTTACTGTATGCAGAAATATAATTGAAATAAAATCGAACCAGTAAATGTGTGGCTGGATGATATTTTGAACTTTTAACAGGACTCTTAAGAAGTTGCCAATCCCTTGTATTATATGTCTCTGTTATTTTTTGGGGGGAAAAGAAAGGGTATTTTTGTGTGAACATGTTGAAAATTACCTCGAAATTAAGTATATAATATGGTCATTTGTTAAAACATTAATTCATATACCTGTGGCTGTGCCACTTTGCTCGGTTTCTGTGAACCAAAGCTAATGCAGCTGGTTCGGAGACGCATCATGTCAGCTGGATTCAGGACGCCTAATGCTACCATGTCATCTTTTCCTAATTTACATATTATGTCTGGCGTTATCTTTTCCCTTTCAAAATTGGTATATAAATGTTGTAAATTGCACTCCTGCAACACAGCTTCCATTTTCTTCGGTGTATACAAAATATATGTCTATGAATTTTATCCGTTCTCGTTAACATTCGTAAAATTGCCGAAGTTTTTCCGGCTTTTTCCGTCAAGTATCATCATCATCGAAAAATCGTATAATGAAGAATGCACCGAATATAATGATTTATCTACCGCATATAATGATTTTGTGACTGCATATAACAATGGAAAAAGAATGCACTCCATACAATGATGTATGCACTGAATATAACGATTTATCTACTGAGTATAATGTCATAAGCATTGAATGGAATGATTAATGTACTGAATATAATGAAACAAGTACCGAATATAATGTTTTAACTACCACATATAATGCATTAACTACCACATATAATGTTTTAAGTACCACATATAATGAAGTTCGTACCGAATATAATGCAATCAGTACCGAATATAATGCAATCAGTACCGAATATAATGTTAAACTGACCATACATAATGGTAAAAGCACCACACACTATGATGCAAGCGCTGAATACAATGATCAATGTACCGAATATAATGAAATAAGCACCGGATATGATTTAAAAAGTACCGAATATAATGCTTTAACTACCACAAAGAATGCCTTAACTACCACAAAGAATGCCTTTACTACCACATATAATGCATTTACTACCACATATAATGGTTTAAGCACCACATACAATGAAGTTTGCACCGAATATAATGCAATTAGTACCGAATATAATGTTCAAATGACCACACATAATGGTAAAAGCACCACACACAGTGGCATAAGCACCACACACAATGATGTATGGACCGAATATATTAAAAAAAGCACCGAATATAAAGATCGAATACAACATAAGGCAGTTGTGGCTTTCCACAGGTACTTACTGTGAACTCTTTAGAGTCAAATTCTCCCCAGTAGGAAAGGGGCGAGGAGACGACTGGTTCTATTTCAACAATGTAAAATATCTTGAAAATACTAGAAAGTGTTGTAAATCAAAAGGGATTAAATACATTTTTAACATATGTTATGATATTGTATTATTATATTTATTTTGATATGGTATTGTAATTATTATATTATTTATCTTGGCCTGATTTGTTTTGCGTAGCCTTATAACATGTATAATATGTTTACATAATATTTATAGTTGTTTACCAAATAATGTTATAACTGCGCAGTTTAGAAATCACTGGAACAATAATGGATACTGATGGAATGACTAGAACTTTCTATTTGACTTACGTAATAATTATGGTGTGATTCGAACTTCTACCGTATTCCAGAAGTTTCCGTTCTACAGTATATATATGGACACGAAAGTTAAACTTGCAGATCAGAACTTATTGGACTAGACATTCTTGTGTTCTCAGCTGTTGGATTTATTTACGTTTCACACATCGTACTTGACAGACTTTCATTTTCGTTACATCATACTAGATTGTGACTGATTGGATATAATATTCCGTTTGGATTCCCGCAACAAGAACGAGAAGAATTCCGGATTAGGAAAAGACGAAGGATTTGAACAGTTAAGTTGACATTTTTGTTTGTGTAATATTTTTTTTTTGTAAACTTGTATATAATAAATCTTGTTAAATTTTATTATTGATTTGTGTCTTTTGTTGGCTACAATTTAAAAGGTGATTTCGGCCGTAACACATAATATCTAACAATTCAGTGAAGTGAAAGTGAAATAATTACGAAAGTGTATTACCTGTTGTGTTCCTTTGGTTTCCAGTGTTATACAGGTAAAATCGATGTCTAAAACGCCCAGTATTCCCAATTTATGCCATATCTTTAATTACCTGTGGTTTGCTTAAACATGTATGTATGCATGATAATACATTAGTATCTTATAAACCAGAAGTCAGACTAAATTGATGCAGATTTATACTTTCATCAGGTAGACTGATATGCCTCACTATCTCTTTGTAAACAGGCAAGTTTTGTCACCTCGACTAGTTTTGGGATGAATAGGTAAACCAACATGTAAATATAGCATGGACTAGATACATGTACTTGAGCTGACAGATAGTTGAGACCCTCTAGTTGGGGAACATGGAATCCCTGAGCGTGAACCATAGTGCGTAAGGTGTTTTGAGAATATTACGCTGCCTACTCCCTTAAGACCCCTTCTGTAGTTTTCGAAACAGTATATATTATAGAGAATAAAATATATATATATATTGTGACATATATATGGAACGTACTTGACCTGAATGACTATACTTCAAGGTAGGATTATTAAAGGTAATTCCTCAGGTCATTATATCACTTAACTAGGCACCTGTGACGGATCACGAGAGTTCCACACACAGAGTTGCCTACTGGGTTCCCAGGGTGACCCTCTCGTTGGGGGTTGTCAGGCCGTAATACGGTATGTCTAACCGCGGACCATATTGGGAAACCTGTTTGGAGAATGCCACGCTTTCTGCACGCTTAAGACTGCTTCTGTAGTTTTCGAAAAAGAGTAGGCTAACGGCCGCTAGAGAAGGTTAAATTATCCGACCTTACCCAACCATCTATCCTTATACAGTGGCAGTCAAAATCGGTTCCGCTTGTCTCCCGCCCCATCTCTATTTGAATTATTTGATAAATTGTTGAACTAGAAGCATGATATAATTGCCACTAGACTTTATAAATCCTATAACTTGGTTCAATGTACTTAGTTCCAATGCTGTTTAAGGGTGCTCGCTGGTCATGTTTTGGTAATTTTGTCAGATTTTCGTACTTCTCGGGTTTTATCCATTTCTTAAACATTAAATTTTTTGCCCATGAACCCCCACTTTCTCTTTTATAATTCAATCATATATACCTTAAAATGGTATTTGACAAAATTTTATGAAATCCTTTTTATTTTTTCATACATTTTTGAGAGACTGAAGTTGTCAATGCAAAGACAATGAAAAATCCAGAGAAAACCCATTTCGTGCAAATTTTCAAGGCCTTATAGCTCTAAAATGAGCACATGAACCTATATTTTTTCTTGCTTATTTGTTTACTATTCATATGTCCTCTCAAACTAAAACACGTATTTCAAATCCTATTTATTTCCTATTAGACCAGCGATCATCCTTAATAAAACTTTATTTCAAACAAAATAAACTAATAACTAATTAAGAGTCTGAAAAGTTAACCAATGAACCACACTTATTTCTTTCAAGTATCGGAACCAACATATTTGTCTATTGTTGTCTTTCTCAATACTTACAATGCTTGTTGAGAATATAATGCGGAATTACACAATATTATCGATAATTTAACAACATACATGTATACTTGTTAATATGCTGAAAATTCAAACGCTACGCTTTTTTAAATGGGACTGAAAGTCTTATTATAATTATGATTT
This sequence comes from Mytilisepta virgata, assembly GCA_028015205.1. Taxonomy (NCBI): domain Eukaryota; kingdom Metazoa; phylum Mollusca; class Bivalvia; order Mytilida; family Mytilidae; genus Mytilisepta; species Mytilisepta virgata. Next base: position 34,319,989 of record CM051512.1, read on the forward strand.
TTTTTTAAATTCCTGCATTTGCTTGTAAATATTTTCACACACTAATAAGTTTTTCCATGCAAATTTCCAGATCTGGCGTATGTACATACGTATAACTACCTTCCTTATATAAATCTATATGTAGAGCAGATAAAAAAACCACCAATCTTGATAGATATTTTCTTTTGACAAAAAAACCCTTTCGAAGTACTTTCTTTGATACCAATTTTGATGCACAAGATCTGCATATTTCGTCGTTTTACGACTCATCAGTTGTGCTCAAGGATTAAAATGTTGCAAACCAAAACAATAATTCAAAAGTCGAAGAGCAAATTGAAAAACGCCTAACTACCCAAATGGGTAAAGCGAAAGCAATCTATGAACAGAGCTATGCACGAGGGCGATATTCCTTCGTTTTCACAATTGTACATTTTTGTAGCCGTAAATTTTAGTAAAGTATAAATTTCGGGTTAGTATCGAGATACTAGAAACTTAGTTGGGGATAAAGACAATCATTTGAATTTAGATAAGGTTCATCGATCACAAAACATGTTACCCTAAAATATAAAATACCTATTTTTGACTCGTTTAGCAGAGCGAAAATGTACGACGAGAAGCTAAGGGAGGTTAGCTGTTTTAAAATTAAAATTCGCACATTTTGATCCTGCTTTCTAAATCATGTATCATCTAAAATATTTTGACATTTATGTCTAGCGATCAACTTGTTGATAAACATAATGTGTTGGTGTTTATAGTGTGTTGTTACACATCAGATGATCTGGAGAAATAAGGGAGATGTTTGGGTACACACAAGAGAGATTGAACACTTTTTGGGGTTTTTTCTGAAAATGAAAGGATTTTACGGCGTTTACTGATTTGGTTTCGTTTATATTTGTTTTTGTTTTTTGTACTGCTTCACTCTGTCCGTCATTCGTTATTAGCAAATATTTGAGGGTTCATTGAAGCCGTATTGACGATGTGTGATTCAGATAAGAAGAATTTTAAAGTTTAATCCAATCAAGAATTTCCTATGGCGGCCATTTCTTTTTCCCGATCTGGATGAAATGAGAATTATATGTACGGGACCTCACAAACATCATTCCTGCAAAGTTTGGTCCCAATTGGCGCAGTGGTTTCAAAGATCTTTAAAGGAAACGTTTACACAGGACGACGGTCGACGGACGCCAAGTGATGGCAAAAGCTCACATGGCCTTTTTGTTAATCTTAGGTATGTATAAATATATCTGTGTATATACAAGTAAGTAAATGCTTGTCCGTTTCCGAATATACGAATTAATTAATGCAAATTTGTATTTGAAATGCAACACCATTTCGTGTTGTCTCGGGTTTTTTTTTCGTTTTATAATACTGGGGTCAGAAAGTAAACCTAATTGTACATGCAGTTGGAAAGTAGAAATATAGTAGAATAGTGAGGGTTCCAAAACTCAAGAACATATTGGAAATGAAATAAAGACATTATGAAAACAATTTGTAGATTCCTCTAAACCGTTCTTTTGTTATGATGGTATTTCGACCAGCCAATATTCCTGTTTCTGCCATTTAGTTCAAGCCGGGATGCGGGATTTTGTCACTGCGTTGAAGACCCATGGTAGACTTGATCTGTTTTCTGCTCTTTGGTCGGGTTGTTGTCTCTTTGATACGTTCACCGTTTCTATTCTCTATTCTATCTGTAATGTGGTGTGTAGAATTAATCATACGTTTCATTCCACTTTTTACATACGACATTTAGTTTTGGAATTATATAAGCGAAAAGTATACAAGTACGTAGATATTGCCACATCTGTTCAAATGTTAGACAACAGATAATTTTATGCATATCACGAATTTGAATAATATATATTAGATAGATATAAATTTACATAGATTTTACATAAATTCGTCACCGAATAAACTGACCACTTACAATAGTGGTCGGTAGTGTAGCTTCATGGTTTATTTGGGAACATCAACTTAAGGTAATGTTATTAATATGCAATTCGCAAACCTTTTGTAAGTTTTTAAGAATTTGCATGTAATTTTCAAGGATTGTACGTTTCCTTTGGCATTTGGTTTTCGTCTCCACAGTGGAATAGAAAAACGATTTGAAGTATTCAACGATGTGCATTTTTTAATGCAGTATATCTAGGCGATGACATAGTCACAACTTTTGGTATCACATTTTCATATCGATACGTACGGAGAAAATAAATCAATGTTTTTTATTTACTTTTATATATTTTTTTGGTAGGGAGATGGGGTATCTACATTAATGTAGCTACTAGGGCGAGGTTTGATCTGGTCACAAGAGCTACATTATTTTGCTAGAGATGGAGGTGCATTTAACGTTAACCAGAATATCCGTTTTATTATAATTTGTACAGTCAGCTCGTTAGAAATTAAAAAATCTTTCGGCAGTTTTTTTCAAAATATTCTGTTTTTTGCGATAAAACAACGTTTGTATAATTTTGATAACGGAAAGAAACACACCATTCGGTCTTTAACTTGGCTCAAAATATAATGTGAGCTTTTAGCATCACATATCAACTGTTTGCTAACTATTCACAATTTGATTTTCCCCTCTAAAACAACTTATCTACATATTAAGCTTAAACATGGACGAGCCTATGGGTATTTCCTTCTTTTTGATTAGGTAGCTATTCATAATTTTTATTTCTTATTGATCGAATTTAGAACATTCTTATCTTAAACCACGTGGGTGGATGAAACAAAATAGGTTTGTAGCCTCTACGGAAGGACATGTATAAAGTTTTGTATATTTGTCCTCGTCAAACAAGCATTATCACCGTTTAAGGATGCTCTCTGGTCATGTTTTGTTCTTTTTGTCAGATTTTCGGAATCCTCGGGTTTTATCCATTTCTTAAACATGAAATATTTTGCCCTGGAACACCACTTTTTCTTTTATAATTCAATCAATATATACCTTAAAATGTTATTTGACAAAATTTTATGAAATCCTTTTTATTTTTTCATACATCTTTGAGAGACTGAAGTTGTCAATGCAAAGACAATGAAAAATCCAGAGAAAATCCATTTTCTGCACATTTTCAAGGCCTTATAGCTCTAAATGAGCACATGAACCTATATTTTTTCTGCTTATTTGTTTACTATTTATAATTATACTCTCTCAAACTAAAACACCTATTTCAAATCCTATTTATTTCCTAGTATCCTTAAATTATTGTTTTTCTTTTTCGGTCAATTCCGGAAAACATTCGTCCTGAATTTCAGTTGGCGAATAATTGAATTATAAGTGTTGTTCAGTCTTTACTTGTAGGTTTCAGATATTTGAATTTCAAAATTAGTTTAGCACAAAGCGCTTGCGCATGGATTATGTATTAGTGCTGTCGCTCACGAGTTGAAGAATTCAGGTATATTTGGATTAAGATTATTCTGCAACTGGCCTATTTGCTAACCAAATAAATGGTTATGAATATTTTTTTCTGTATTCTGCTAGTGGCATATTCAGATTATATCAATTGCCACTGGACGTAACAATAATTCATTCATCCATCTGGTTCTCAGGGTTAATGAAATCATACATAGATTAAGAACGAAGAAACGCTATTTTAAGATAAGTACTTTAATTTGAATTGTAAGAGTCAATTTGACTACATGTAGTTGTTAATGGTTTTGTTATTTTGATTATATTTTATAATCACTTTGGGTACTCTGACGTCACAAATGTATTAATTCGCAGTCCGCGATTTAAATATTCCTGGGTTAAATAAGTTATTCAAATGATTCTACCTACAATTTTGGATCAGAATGTTTTTGAAAATTAAACTATAAGGATTGTTATCAATTTTGGAACAGGTTATACTTATTTCTCCTATTCTTGACGTGTTTAATCGGTGGGGTAAAAAAACATAATATTTTTAACCACTTCCCGGTCATTAAATTTCTGCATGGGAATTCCCGCCGTTTTTCTACAGTTATTGGAACGATAAACTAGAGAGTCCCGAAATGACGTCCATGTAAACAAACAAAGCAACGACATTTTCTTGAGGTTTTTGTTGAAAATCACAGGAGAAACATATTCTACTTCAATTTACTCGTGATTTATAGCATTTCTCCACCCTCAATAGTAAAATTTTAGATTTTAAAACGCTCGCTAAAAGCTCGCGTGTTGAAAATCGAAAATTTAACTATCTCGGGTGGAGAAATTCCATAACACACTCGTACCTGAAGGAGAATCTATATATAACCTACTTTTAGAAATTTTACGGTCGTCATCACGAATTGCTTGACCATTACAGTGTTCCAATATCTAAGATGATGTTGGACCTGTTCCCACTGTCGTAACCTTTCATGTGCCTCCACCGATTTGTGACTTCCCCTGTATTGACTTTGTTGAACTTCACGACGGGTGCCGTATACGGAGCAGGAACTGCTTACCCTTTCGGAGCACCTGGGTTCACTCCCGGTTTTTACAGGAGTTCGTGTTGTTCATTGTTTTTTATTTTTCTGTGTTTATTTGCTGTGCTTGTGGGTGTTCATTTGTCTTCCCGGGGTTGTCTGTCCAATGGATTACGTTTTTTTATTGCTCCTTAGGTATATGTGTCCTTTTTTTGGCCAGTTGACGCTAAAACATAAAACTCTTCGCGGTTTATAAAGCGTAAACTGCCTCAAAGTAGGTTATATCGTATAACCTGTTCCAAGATTGAAAATAATCTTTAAATAGTCCAGAAAAGACAATTTTCATGACTTTGCCCATAAAAGACAACAATTTATCGTTGCAGATGAACGTTTTTGGCTAAATGTGTACTCGTCGCGAAATAGGTGACAAATGCTCAGTAAACCGTTTCTATTGCTTCTACAAATAAACGATTCTTTTCGACAATTTACAGACTTGTACATTGTTAACATATTCAGTTATTATATTCAGAGAATTTCCTGCGTACAACGCACAAAGACCATAAGATTTCAAAGCCAAAAAAATTATTATCAACAATAAGTTGTGAACAATAGTAGTAAACGCGGCCTGGTGTTGATGGTCCTGGGTTTTACTTTTCAGACATGAGTTTTGCTGTTTGTCACACTGGAAAAAGTTAAACATTGATAAGAAAATGCGGGAGCCTGAGTTTATGTGATACGCATCGACGTCGACGTTTGTAAATCACAAATCTCCATTTTTTTTTTTTTTTTTTTTTGGGGGGGGGGGCAACGGCTATTGTTATGTCAGTTTTGAAGTGAAATATTGGATTTTCTTTCAGCCGTAAATCTCATTATTTCACTACAAATGTCAGATGAATGTAATAATCTGTAATATTTTCACTATTTGCAGTTCTATGGAGTATTGTTTCATCGGTGCTTACTCGATTATATCAATTTTTCATTGGTGGTCGGGTGTGAATAAAGGTTCACAAAAGTAAAATGTAAAATTGTTCTGCATCGGACGATCTTGTCCATCAAGAAAAAAAATATATAAAATTAAATTTGGGTTATACTCATCTGATTCGTCATCATTTTGTAAAATGTCTTTATCCAAACGTTTACAATTGTGTAGTTAATTTAAGCATACTCCTGATGGTATATTCTTCTGAGTATATAAATACACGTGTATGTATATGTATAAACTTTAGCTGTATTTTTCGGGAAGAATAAGAAATTATTATGGTAAAGAAAAATCTTATAAATATGTAATATGTTCTCGCTTATTTCATTGATATCATGTGTATTTGATACGTTTATACAGCACTGATACACGATAGAAACAGTACATATAGCTTTTTTTAAAGAAATTACCCACTTTTACCGTTCTTAATGCGATCGTAACAGTTTTTTTTATTACTTGTATGTTTATATATACTACAATACATAATAACTGAGTTAAATCGAAAACAAATATGAAAAAAAACTTAGGATGTTCGCTTGTGACGTTTCTAACTTTTGATAAAAATTGTGTAGCCCCTCTGGATTGTTCATAGGAAATACATTCGAATTTTTTTTTGCCCAGTAACCCCTATATTTATTGTCTTATTCTCAAAGGACTTCTTTCAAATTTTCAGTTTGTAAAATATTTCAAAAATGTAGTTATTCCTGCAATACGTTTTAAACATCTTTCAATATTATTTTCCCAATGTATTTCTTATGAAAAATCCTGAGAAAAAATTTAAGTTGATAATATCTCAAAAACAAGTACAAGAACATACACTTTATGGTTTATAATTTTAAAGCATTTCACATTCACTTGTAAAAAATGTATAATTTAGGAAAACGTTGTTATTTTGAACTTCAGGAGCTAACATCCATAAATCGATTACAGCATGCATGGAACACCTGACGTAAATGGCAAGATGTCTGACAGCAGAGGAAGAGTTAAAGAAATTGATTACCTATGCAACTTCTTTGGAATACGTTTGCCTTTTCTCCAGATGTTTGGAAATGCTGCTGGGTTCACTGCCCTTTATAGTACAAGCTCTTTATTCACACAGACTCTATCTTCCTACATCAGTTCTCAGATACCTTCTTTGGAGAAACAGTTCGGTCTGAGCAGTTATGAAAGCGGGATAATCATGACATTCAATGATATCGGGTTTCTCGTCTGTATACTTATTGTATCTCTCATTCCTAGAATGGTTCACATTCCGAGATGGCTATTCGGAACAATGTTTCTGTATTCAGTATCTGGACTCCTCTGTAGTTTACCTCATTTCCTTTTCTCGGCCAAATCAGTGGTTTCTGTTGACAAAATATCTACAGGAAACACGACCGGAAGTGGGAAAAGTCCAATGTCAAATTTTATATTGTGTTTTGACAAACAGGACACCAACGATACCATAGATAGATATGAATCCCAGAAAAGTGGGCGCTCACCCATTTCGTCAGTGGACCCATCCGTAAAAGCCATTTCAATTGCTCTTATTGGAATAGGAATGATATTGCAAGGAATTGCCAAAGCACCACGAGGACCATTTACAACCGTTTACTTGGACGATGGTTGTGATAAAAGAAGAACGGGATTTTACTTTGGTAATTGCTTATTTAATGGTTAAATTATGCCTGCCTTTAAATGGTGTTTGCTATACCCTATTATTAAATTTTGAATTTTTAGATTATAATTATTTTTTATGATAATTTATTTTTGGGATAAAACTGATGAGATATGGATCGACGAAATGTGTAAATATTTTGCCTCAAATTTTGTATTATAGAATTTATCACATCATACCCAAAATGGCATTGACAGGCTCTTGTTTTTTTTTCTCTCACTTGATTTGTTTTCATCTCCAAACAATCAAAATTACAAGATCAAATCAAGATAAATTGTCTTTCATTAAATCAAGATCGATCAAGACAAATTCAGATCAGTTCAGCACAGGCTAAGTTAAATATTACATATTAATCAATTCTCCACTTTTATTAACTAGTCTTAATCACCCTCAATTTACACCAAAGCAATATACCTTTTTGGATATGGTTATATTGATTTTGTCTGAAAATTCACCAATGTGTGAAAATAAGTACCTCCGAATTTGTATTCCAGGCATAATCATAGGATGTTCCATTTTTGGTCCGGCTCTGTCATATGGACTAGGTGGTGTATTTAGTCGGCTATATGTGACATTAGAAGGTAATATTTAACTACGGTAAGAATTAATTAATACGAAGCATTTTGATGAGAAATCTTTCTTCTAGATTTTATATTGTGGTCTTTTCCTTTGTCTATTCTCTCTCCATTTACGATTTTTCTCTCATATTTAGTTTATAATAAAAATATTGTCCTGTGTTAAATAAAACTGAATGGGCAATCACTGTTTGAGAAATGAAAATTTCATAAGCGTTCAAACTGTTACATGTGTTATTAGGAAGGCACTCTGTAGCGATATTGAAGTCAAACCTTTGTCTTAGTGTGTTCACAGACAGATATCAGTACATTTTTTAGCCGAAACGGAAGACAAAGTGTTAAGTTTTAAATAGATAAACGAGGAAAGACATCCATGACATCACCACACTAAGAATAAATGATAAATACGTAACATGAACACTTCAGTTGATATTTTTAACAGATGTCGACATGTCACCAAAAGATCCCAGATGGATTGGTGCATGGTGGCTTGGTTTTGTTGTGTTCGGAGGAATGACATTAGTTACCGCCTTACCAATGCTGTGCTTCCCAAGATATTTGGCTGACAAGAAGAGTAAAAACTACACTGATAAACAGGATAAAGAGAAAAGTCCAAATAAACAAGAACCAGCTTTAACAAAAATGGAAAAGTTCAAAGGTAACTCAATTTTCTTTTGGATTTGATCTGGATATTGGCTCGAGTTGTTCAATTGAAAGATAGTTTTATACAACTGTAGTTAAAAAATGAAGAACTTTTTAATATAGTTTCATTATGGGGCTTTCAAAATGAAAACCCCCCACAAGTTTCGTCATCCGAGACAAATTTTCAAATTTAGCGTGTCAAACATTACTTAAAATTTATTATTTATTAAAAAAAAACCTTCTGGTTAGATAAATGAACATTCAATATTTGACGGTAATAATAGACCTCAGATATACTTAATATACATTAATATCTCTTGAAATTTCAATCCATTATTATTTTTAAGATTTATTTTTTTATATATTTCAGAGAGATTGTCATCTTATTTTCGAGTCCTGAAAAGTCCAGTTTATGTTTGTACTCTGTTTGGGTCGCTGTTTAACTTTTCTGCTATTATAGGAAAGATAGTTTTCTTGTCAAAATATATTGCAGCACAGTTTGGCGTGCCGTTATGGAAGGCTAACATTACAGTATGTGAGTATATAATTAACGTTATTGCAAAATTACACCCATAAGGTTCAAGCAATATAACAAGGAAACACAATACAACATATATCGTACAGAAAACGGTTTTGTTTTTTGTTTTTTGTTTTTTTTTTTAGTTGGGGTTTTACGCCGTTTTCAGCACATTTGGCTATTTCGCGACGGCCAGTCTTTATTGGTGGAGGAAGCCTGAGTAACCGGAGAAAACCACTGACCTTCGGCAGGAAAATTGGAAATCCTTGTCAATTAAGATTGGAGTTGAACACACCCCGCCACCGGTGAGATTCGAACTCACAACCTCAGCGTTGACAGGTTAGTGATCTTTAGTAGTCATGACAAACTTCCTAGACCACTCGGCCACCGAGGAGGAACACAGAAAACGGACCACAGTATAATTTAAACATAATATGTCATGAAATTGTCTGACAGGGGTTCAATGCCCTCAGTTCTAAAGACTGTTTAATGATGGCTTCAAGATGGCAAACAAGTTTGGGAGCGGGATATATTTTTCTTGTGAATTAACAACAACGACAACAACAACGACGACGACAACAACAACAAACTTTGATTTAAACATAAGTCAACTGACTTGTGACAATATAAAATACAAGTTGGATAAAAAGAAAAAGACATAGTAATGGAATTTTTCCACCCGAGATAGTTAAATTTTCGAATTTCAACACCCGAGTTTTTGCGAGCGTGTAAAAATCTAAAATTTAACTATTGAGGGTGGATAAATTCCATAACTCACGAGTAAATTGAAGGAGAATCTGTTTCTCCTGTGATTTTCGACAAAAACCTCGAGAAAATGTCGTTGCTATGTAGTTTGTTTACATAGACGTCATTTCGGGACTTCTCTAGTTTATCGTTCCAATAACTGTAGAAAAAACGGCTGTAATTCCCACCTAGAAATTTAATCACGGGAAGTTGTCAAACAGGTTATGTATTTTTATCCCAACGATTAAACACGTCAAGAATAGGAGAAAATTATGTTAAAACACGTTCAAATATTATTATTACTATATCTAACTATCACCAAAATCAACCGGTTAAAAATAAGGAAACAATATAATTGTTTGAAATACTTACTTGACATATTCCTGCACCAGTACAGTGCCCCTGGATTCTGTTCCTTTCGTTTTTCTTAAATGTGAATTCCGCTGATAAAGCATACTGATCCACACGTTTATTCCAAGTTTTCCCTTTGGTATCATTAATAGGACGGGGAATGTGTCAAAGAGACAACAATCCGATCAAAGAGCAGAAAACAGCTGATTAATTGGTGTTGCAATCAAGCAAAAGATTTTGTAATCCAAAGTTTTCTATTTAAAATAGAAAACTTGTATTATTTTTCTGGTATTTTTTCAAGATTAGAAATACAAATTTCGTTTAATCCGTTCTTATCCATTTTTGTAGGAAAGGGAACTTTGAGGAAAATACACATGATATATAAATTATCATTTAACTTTACTTGCATTAAAAAAAGAAAAAAGTGAACTTTAGTGGAGATGATAGCCTTTGTATAGGCCAAACCAATTATATGGACAATATAATCATAACTGGCTAAAAATTTAAAGAATATAAACATATTTCTATTTATAAACTTTCAACTATATTCCATCTTCTGCTCTACTCTTTTGGTCACAAGACTTTTAATTTCTTGAATGAAATTTTGGTCACACGAGTTTTTTTCTTTTTTTTTTAATTTCTTGAATTTTTAATGTGCAGTAAAACAAGAAAATGTTAGTATGAAACAAAAGTAAACATTTAACAAGTTACTCCTCAATAACATTAGATTAAAACTCTGAAACTGGTTGTCTATTGTATGCCAAAGTGTACTCTTGATATTTGGGGTATAACTTGAAACATGGTGCTATCAACATTAAAGTCAGGACACAAGTATGGAATATCATGACTAGGTCGTATATTACATTCAATAAAATGTTGTTTGTCTTATAAATTGACTATTATTTTTTTCATTTGGCTATTTTCACAAGTTTAATAATATGATGTATGAAACACCGTCCAAAACTTTATTGCCAGTACTTTTTTGTTGTGACTTCTTTCTATATTTTCCAGCTGCTTCAAATTTAATAACTGTTTCCATAGGAACAATACTAGGAGGAATTATCACTCGAAAAGTAAATATGTCTCCAAGACGCTGTTACCAAGTTATAACAACTATATTTTGCCTTCAAGGTCTTTTCTTCTGTAGTGAATTATTCTTAGGATGTAATCAGCCTGAAATTATAGGACCAAACAGGTACAGTCTATAAGATTATACAGTCAAAAAGATAAATGGTATGATTTAGCAACCTTTAAAAGAAATATTAAATGATTTGAAGCAAGATATTTCTATCAAGCCTTGTTTAAGAAATATTTAAGAAATTCATTTCAGAAGAAGACTAATCATTACAAGTATTTCGAAATTCAGGCGAATGGAAACATAATTACAATTATTTATTGCATTTATTTCAGGTTCGACGCTAAAGTTGAAAATGTTTCTGCAACATGTAATTGTGATCCCTCTGAATATTTTCCCGTCTGCGGATCAAACGGTGTTACATATCACTCACCGTGTTACGCTGGTTGTTCCGATACACTCCGAAACGGAAGGGTAATTTTTTGGTTATTATAACTTCGATGAAACTCTTATTTGTTAAATTTACTCAAAACAGTATTTTGAAGTACAAACATTTGCATATTCTGAATCAGTGTTTGAGTGTTGCGTTTTCCAGCTGGTATGTACCATACTTTAATACATTAAAACGTTTCCTTTATTTTGCATTAAAACATATAATTAAAATATCGTAATTATTTCGTGATTTACAACTCGTTATTTGTACTCTCCAATCCCTAAATGTTGAAACCCGAAAGATTAACACGTCGGCCACAATAATAAGTTGCAAGAAAAATTTGTCTCAATCGGTGTTGGTCGTGTGTTTTTTCTTCCTTGGTTACCTTTCTGACCATCTACAGATTATGTTTCCCCCATGAACATGTCTTTAATCCGTTTATTCTTCTTTCTTCTCCAGTCACTTTTTGTTCGAGAGTTTTCTCGGAGAACGACACTTTGCACCAAATAGGGCACCATTAGTAGATTTTCAGCCTGATTAAATTTTCAAAACAGAAAGGAATTGAATTTTTAAAAAAATTCTATAAAATAGAAAAAAATTCTGAACAGCTCCAATTTTAGCGTAGAAATGTTGAGCACTATCGAAAGTGGTATAGATGACCATTTTGAAAATCAAAGGTGACCGACATTTTCAAAATTGCCACCTTCTAAGTTGAAAAAATCGGGAAGAAATCATAATTTTTTTTTTTAAATTCCTATTTGTGTAAAAATTTACATTTGGAGCTAGAGTGGCAATGGTAGGCCGGGGATGGGGCATCTAAATCTGTTATGCTGTGCATAAAAATCAATACTAGTTATTGGTTTGTCATGTCTTCCATACACATAAAAATGCATGCACCGGTTTATTAAATGTACAATATATTTGCGGTGTGAAATATATTTAGGGGGTTTGTTTAGGAATTTAGAAAATGCATTAATTTGTCTTTTAATGCAGAATTATAATTGAGTATTTTCTTTTTCAGAAAATAATTGTAGAATCTAGAATTTATGTTACACAAAAATCCGTACTCGCAATTGCTAATAGTAAATCTTTCTTTCAATTTATATGTCTTGTTAAGGTGGTACCCGACACTACAGGGAGATAACTCTTAAAAATCACCAGAGCGTTTTAATAAAATTTTATAAGTAAAGAGAAATTAAGCTTCTCTATGATCAAAATTGATGTTTGCCAAACTGCTATATATTCAATGAAATTATTCCCGTGAAGTGTGAAATTCTATTTACTAAAAAAAAAAAATCAACATTCATGTCAACAGGTCAAAGTAAATATTTCCTAAAAAAATTATGAAAATTAAACGAGCCAAATTTATTTTAGTCAAGGTGTTGGGTATCACCTTAACTTCGGATAACAAATATAGATAAAACAAATTACCAGCGAAGTGAAGCAAGATGTCCGTTAATAGTATAATTAATAAAATACGAAGTCTCCGTCAACATCTACACACAAAAACAAAAAACAAAAAGACCGATGCTTCACGAAATTCTTAGTAACAAACAACGTACGATGAATATTTACTTTCGCAATACTTCAAGAATCCGTATGTCTTTAATTATTACTGTCAACGTTAATATTAATTTGTCAGTAATTGCAAGTAAAGTTCGTATTGAAAGATAATTACATGATTTTTTCGTATTTGTATTCAGAAAATAAAATTTGTTCTTGTTTGAAATATTGATGTATTAATTTTTTAGATGTTTATAAACTGTACAGCCATTCCAGATGGGCATGCAACTACAGGGTTATGTCCCTTTGACTGCAAAATGTTATATCCGTATATCAGTGTCAATGTTCTTGGCTCATTTGTTGGATCACTTGGTATAATGCCACAGGTTATTGGAAGACTAAGGTAGGTCATGTGCAAAGTTTGTGTTTTGTGATTTTTTTCAAATATAATTTTGACCAGTGTCGAAACATGTTTGAAAACCTACGAAAAATTGCAGCATTGATGTTTATATGTATGGTGATATTGGATAATAAAAAAAATCATAACATTGTAAATTTAACTTCAATAACGCCAGCAATAATTTTTCGCACTTTCTGCGAAAAAAAGGGGGGGGGGGTGATTGGGGGGTGTAATACTTCATATAAATACTATTAGCTTAAATAGTCAGGTAATAGTCGTTCGGAAGCTTGAAATATTATATAGATTTTATGATAAATAATTCTTTGATACCAATTTTGATGGACAAAATGTGCACATTTCGTCGATTTACGACTCATCAGTTGTGCTCAAGGCCTAAGATGATAAAGGATCATTAATATATAAATAGTTCAAGTTTTCCATTCGCCGATATAAACAGTATTATATAAATAGTTACATCTGCTGGTTTATGGTATTGCCATGGTAATAGGGGAATAGAAATTCTATTCTAAGCGTATTGACGACAACAGTTAAAGGACTTAAATTGCCAGATTTACACGATAAATAGATTGTTTGTTTAGTTTGGGTTTTACGCCGTTTTCAGCACATTTGGCTATTTTGCGGCGGCCAGTTTTTATTGGTGGAGGAAGCCGGAGTACCCAGAGAGAACCACCGACCTTCGGTAGGAAAATTGGCAATCCTTGTCAATTTAGATCGGAGTCGAACACACCCCGCCACAGGTGAGATTCGAACTCACAACCTCAGTGTTGACAGGCGAGTGGTCATTAGTAGTCATGACGACGATAAATAGAGAAACACATTAAAAACATACACCAAAGACACAACCAAAGGACTAAAAACACATAGCTAACCAATGAAAATCAGAACATGACGGCAAAATGTACAAAAACTAAATCATGTTCAATGATTTATATGTATTTTATTATTTTAGATGTGTCCAAGACCGCGACAAGGCTACAGCGATAGGATTACAGTCAACTCTTATATCATTATTAAGTTGGTTTGGTTCATTGAAAGTTTACGTCTCTTATAAAAAGCATAATTGACTACATTTTGTACATCCTGGCGATACTTTTTAATGAGAAATCTCGCTTAAACAAATTAGAAAAGGGAGATAATTGTAATTGTCTCCCTTTCGCCTTAAAGGATTATAGGGATGCACTTTAATTATCTCCCCTGGGTAACTTGTTAAAGGTAGTTAACTGACCGATGTTTTTCATTTTCACGAATTGAAATATTTTCTTTGATACACATCTTCGTACTTATGATACGCCTCTCTGATCAAGGACAACAAAACGAGAATACTTGCATGTATCAATACTGCGTTTAAAAAAAAATGTTTTATTCCTCCGAACAAAATTTTGGAATTGCTATGCCTTTTTTAAAGAGAAATCACTGTTGGGTTCAATAAAGTTCAAACAACACTCTGTATTTTATTTTCGTCAAATAAGTTATTTTTTAGTAAATTGCTGTTTTCAGTGGAGATGACCTTTGGAATATCGTTGCACGTGCATCGATCTCCAATTGTTGTGACGTCCAGCCAGAATTCTTTGATCATACCTTTTGACCAACCACGCCTGATTGGTCAAAAGATATGACATAAGAACTTGTTTTTTTTTTTTTTAAAAAAAAAGGTACTTTTAGTCGTTTAAAATTGAAGAACTGGTAAATATTCAACTCTCTTTAAAATACAGCGTCTTTCCCCTCGTTCCTCTGCGCTCCACTCGGGAAAGACGTGAATTTTAAAAAAGAGTTGAAGATTTCCCAGTCATTACTTTGAACTCGTGTAACAACCTATTAGTCTTAATTATGTTATCTGTTATTTCCAGCTGCAATACCTGTGCCAATATTATTTGGAAAAATTATTGACACTACTTGCCTTATTTGGGGTTCTACCAGCAGCCGGAGAGGGGCATGCGCATTGTACAATATTGAAGATTTAAGATTCCGAATGATTGGAATGACAGTTTTATATAAGATAGGAGCTTTTGGTTTCGCACTGATATCTTTGAAGATAGTGTGGTCCATCACAGACTGGGATGATCTCTGGAAATCAAAGGCTATCAAAAAGGATGAAGAAGAAGTAAAGCTGATGAACGTAAACGAAAAAGAAAAGAATGAAAGTTTTCCTGTTTCTCTTTAATGATATAATATACAAGTTTCTTAAAGATGTGAATAAAATGGATTTTTTTTCTTAAATTAGGAAATTATTAGTCTTAAACCTGGGATTTTGTTATTAAAGATACCGAGGTCGAGTGAACTAGATTATTTATTGTGTTGAAACTCATTGCCTCAACAGAATATGTCGATTTTTGTTTCTTCGTACAGTTTTATTTTTTGTTAAATTTGCCATGATCGTAGGTAAGATATTCTCTGGTACTAATTTTCATGCACAAAATGTTACGGCCAGAAATCACCTTTAATTGTAGCCAACAAAAG
Source organism: Mytilisepta virgata (assembly GCA_028015205.1). Taxonomy (NCBI): domain Eukaryota; kingdom Metazoa; phylum Mollusca; class Bivalvia; order Mytilida; family Mytilidae; genus Mytilisepta; species Mytilisepta virgata. The sequence continues at coordinate 34,335,699 of CM051512.1, forward strand.
ACACAAATCAATAATAAAATTTAACAAGATGTATTATACACAAGTTTACAAAAAATATTATACAAAATGAAATGTCAACTTAAAGACAAATCCCTCTATTGTTTTTGCGCATAGAGCAGCGCAACGGTATTATGCCGTCCGTTGCTTGTGATGTCGCGATTTCCGCGAATTTCTAACCAGATCAACGGAAAGAGGAAGACGACTGGAATCAATGGAAGGTTCACAAAAGTTAACGTTAAACAATTTTTTAAGATTGAAATGCACCGTATTTAATCATATTTGTCTTAAACTTTTAAAATAAAATACATATCAACAAAAATTATCCGGTCTGGACTATATGCACATAATTTTCATATATCTCAGGTCATAAAGTATAATTAGTGAACATGAACTAACGTTTTATTCTGTTTTTTTAATTATTATTATTATTATTATTATTATAAATTATAATAAATATTATAATTTCTATTATCTAATGCAACCGCTGGCATTATTTTGACTAATAGATTTTTCTCGTTAATCTTTATCCTTATCGTTATCTGGACGGAAATGCAATTTTTAATGTCGTACTGCATACTCCTTACCACTGACTCTCTTACATTTTTTTGGTGTTAGTATCAATAACATTTTATTACTTTTCTTTAAAAAATAAAAGAAAATAAAAACTGTAAAGATGGTACACCCGAAATCATTTAAATAAATCATTTAACATATGAAATTATTTTATAACTGACGGATACATGTATCTAGCTAGCATCAATACACTTACTCTATGTTCAGTTATAATTCAGAATATATCCAGTTCATCTTTATACGACCGCAAATATTTGTGGTCGTATTATGGTATAAGCCTGTCGATGTCGTCGGCGTCCGTAGACAGTTGAATGAACTTATATTAGTCGATATAACTCGTGAAAACATCACCAACTCTGTCTAACGTTTAAAAGACGTTGCTTTCAGAATTGGCGCAATAATTTCCCGCCATTTCAAATTTTTATGCCTTTTCTTCGAAATATCTCTTTTAAGAGTACGGTGACCCCAAGTTTTTATTTTTCTATTTTGTTTAATAATTAAAAATGAATATTCTATGTAATTATTATAGAAAAAACATTGGTCAATTTTTTTCAATACTGGATTTTAAATAGATATTTTACAATAAAAAAGGCGGGAAAATGTTTATAGCAACATATCGTCATCATCTGTTCCTCAGAAGATGATAATACGAATAATATAAGTTCTACAGACAATACGGTTAACAAAACAAACAAATTTCATGTGATTAGGACTATTTATAAAAAATTAAACTGTAAATAACTACATGTTCCGATTTCTAAATTTTGTGAAAAAGATGTCGTTATAAATCGAAAACGAGGTCGGTGACCCCATTTTTTTATTGGCTGATTTTAAAGCTTTTACTTAGGCTAAAGTGGGAAAAAAATTTAAAGAAGATATTATTGGTAGATCTGAATAGAGGGATTTGTCTTTAACTGTTTAAAATATATATGTCCGATCCTTTGTCTTTTCTTTATCCGGAATTCTTCTCGTCACTGTTGTGGGAATCCAAACAGAATATTATGTCCAATCAGTCACAATCTAGTATGGTGTGTGTAACGTAAATAAAAGTGTGTCAGTCCAACATCTGTTAATGTCTGATCTGATCTGAAAGTCTAACTTTCGTGTCTGTAAATATAGTCATCACGGAAATCGAGGAAAACTTCCCAAATCTTTTAATAATATATAAACTACACCATATATAAATATTAATGTTTTTGAAATGTCTGAAAATGGGTTTCATTTCACTTGAGGTACATTGTGTCATGAACATTTACCTCACTTTAAGGGGCCTCGGTGGCCGAGTGGTCTAGGTAGTTCGTCATGACTACTAATGATCACTAGCCTGTCAACACTGAGGTTGTGAGTTCGAATCTCATCTGTGGCGGGGTGTATTCGACTCCGATCTAAATTGACAAGGATTGCCAAATTTCCTACCGAAGGTCGGTGGTTCTCTCCGGGTACTCCGGCTTCCTCCACCAATAAAAACTGGCCGCCGCGAAATAGCCAAATGTGTTGAAAACGGCGTAAAACCCTAACTAAACAAACAAACAAACAAACCTCACTTTAATACATATTCCCATTTTAACCTATATTGTTTTTTTGTACGTATGCAATATATGCAGTTTTGAATTCAGAAGATTCACTTCCAGAGGATGATGATTAATTTCGATTAAATGGCACATATATGATATTATTTTTGTGCTAGCATCAAACACAACAACAAAAGGTATCTTTATGATTGTCTTAAAGAATACCACAGTGCTGGACAGGGACTGAGGCTGCAAGGTGGAACAGCCAAAATTCCGAACAGATACAACATTGACAATGTCAATTTAAAAATTGTGTATTTTCGAATATTATAAATATAATTGAGAAAATAAATAATCAGTCCCTTCTTTTACTGAAAATGAAAAATCATGCTTCAACGGTGCAGAAAATACATAATCTGTCTTTAATTTCCACAAAAATAAATAACCCATCCAAAACAAATCCTCCTGCCCCCCCCCCCCCCTCCCCATAACCCAGAATGTCAAAGGGTCGTCCCCTTATGAAAGTCAAATAGAAAGTTCTAATCATTCCATCAGTATCTATTACTGTTCCAGAGATTTCTAAACTGCACAGTTATAACATTATTTGGTAAACAACTATAAGCATTATGTAAGCACATTATACATGTTATAAGGCCACACAAAACAAATTAGGCCAAGATAAATAAATATAATAATTACAATATCTTAACAATATTCGTCGACTTACGACTCGTCAGTTATACCCGAAGTCTAAAATGTTTAAAACTAAAACATTAATCTAAAAGGTTGAAGTGCAAAATGCATACTTGATCAAAATGATAAAGTCAAAATCACACAAAGGCAGCGCTATGCACGAAGTTTTGATAGTTTGTTATTTGTGACGAATTATACGAGTACCCCTGGAATCCTCTCCTCTAAAACCCCTTGGTCGATTAAACTGAAACGTGGTTTGAAGCTTTTATGAAAGTCTCTCATAAAATGTGCATATTTTGTCTCAGTCAAACAGCTAACATAGACGTATGAAATTTTCATGAAGTAATTTCTGATTGGTCGAAATAAATATTCTCGAAACATGGAAAACGGCTCGAAAGTCGGTATTAAGCATTATTTGTGGGATATTTATGCAATAATCTTTATGGAGTACACGTACAACAATGTATGCATATGTTGCTGGAAATTCGGTCATGATAAATAATTCATTATTGTCGTTCGTGAAATTTTTCAACAAAAAAATTATTCTCATTTAAAACAGCCAAATAAATCTTTGATATGAATTTTTCCACAGAATTGAAAATCTGAAATGACGTATTGTCTGCACATAGTAATTTTAAGCAATATTTTTTGCTCCGTAATTAATATAAAAACTCATGATGTGTACTTGTATCGCTTTGGATCACAACATTCTGAAAATTAAATACAAGGATTGTTATAAATTTTGGCGATACTTTTGTTCAGTTTACGGTTAAACATAGATGCAAAATAATTTTATTTTATTCATAAAGTTTCAGAGAAAACATTCACTGTGGGATTTCCAATTTAAAAAAATTTTGGTAATTTTTAAATATTGTTGAAAAGTCACGTGAAAATTTTAAGTATTCTTTGGGCACTAATTGATTCTAATCACGCGTAATTATGTTATCCAATTATTTCAGTTTTTCTTGAAACTCTGCATGAAATTAATCTATAGATCTTTACTACGGAGCTTAGTTTCACATTATCTAGAAAAAACCATCCTGAATACATGGTTTGCTATTTAAAGGTACTAGTAAGAACTGTCCTCTGTCGGAATTGAAAAGGCTGCTTGAAATGAAGTAGCTATTGTAGTTTTAAAACAACTATAGTCTAGTCCTAAATTTAGAATTTCTGACAACAGTATTTCCGGGTACCTTTAAAAGGGGGTGTGAAATAATGCCAATTTGAAATGTGAATTTTCAGAATCGGAACTTTTCAAGATTTTACGACTAAGGATTTATTTTCTACAACAAAATCCTTCACACAATCACGTCTATTACCATTTTAACTATTTAAGGTGGTACCCAACACTTTCACTAAAATTAATTTGGCTCGTTTAATTTTCATAAAATTTTGACAAAGTATTTGCTTTGACCCATTGACAAAAATTTTAAAATTTCAAAACATTTGAACCAACCAATTCATCAGAAAAATTACACTGATTGTATAGCAGTTTGACAAACACTAATATTGATCATTGAAAAGCTTAATATTCCATTAACAACACAACGTTATTAAAACGTTTATCTGATTTTACAGAGTTATCTCCCTGTAGTGTTAGGTACCACCTTAAAAAAGTTTACACTTTTACGAAATGTCCCCTTATGTTTAAAAAAACGAATAAAAACCAGTATGGTTGATTTATATGTGTCGTCTTTTTTAATTTTCAAAATTTTAATAATCCGCGTTTGACGTCACAGGAATCTCTGATTATAATAAATTTGATTTTTCTTTAATTTGGATTTGTTTTTCCATTTTTCATTCTTTCCTGTTGTCAATAATCCTACTTGAAAAATATCTTATGTCAATTATGTGGAAGATTTATAGTTGCTAAAGAAATGTTCCCGTAAAATAAAATCTGCGTAGTCAAAATAATTGCACTTATCATTAAAAGTAACGATTGTTCTAAACCATTTTAATAGTGAGAGCATCATAGATGAGGAACAAAGTTGAAATTTAAATGGAATTTAATTGATGTACTATTTTTGTTGCTGGCGTCATTTTATTAAGGATGGTCACTGGAGAGAGTTTTAATACATAAATTTTCAAATTATTTTATATTTAGATAGAGGTTGAAGAAATAACAAACGAGTAATAACTGTAACAGTGAACTGTTACGAAGTCTCCCAAACGAAGTACATGTACATGTAACTGATATCTCGAATGCCTTACTAACCAACAAACTAACTAACAAACTACATTATGACATGTACATGTGTTACAACGTGTAGTATATATTACATTAATGAATTCTCATGTTAAATTACATATTATGTCTGATACATTGATGTCTTCCTTGTATCAATATTATATTAAATCTACAATATGATGGGAGGACAGAAAATAAAATAATTAAAAGATAAAACACCACATTAATAATAAAAGATATTTGAGTTGCTCTATCTATAAAGAAAGATAACGCAATATCTTTTTAACACAAGAACACCTACAAAAAATTAAAAAACTAGACATTCATGATCCCCTGCAAAATTGCATTTAACGTGTTAACAACAATATGCATGTATTTACATCTAAATTTGAGATGGACGGGTTTACAGTTTTAAAAATTACGCTATAACACACCCGCAAAATCGCAGAACTAAATCAGTGTCATCTGTTGATAGATATCATCCTAAAACAAAATGTCTTCTTTTAGTAAGTGACCTTGTCGACCTTACCCACTGGAGTCAATAACAACATGACTTTTCTCTTTCTTTTTCATTCATTTGCGTAAGGGCGAGGCAAAATTCAATATACATATAAAAATGTAAGGATATGGGGTAAACATCAATGAACTTATAATGGCCTCGTATCCTGTTGTTATTGTGACAGTCGTATCCTGTTGTTATTGTAACAGTCGTATCCTATTGTTATTGTAACAGTCGTATCCTGTTGTTATTGTAACAGTCGTATACTGTTGTTATTGTAACAGTCGTATCATGTTCTTATTATGACAGTCGTATCCTGTTGTTATTGTAACAGTCGTATCCTGTTGTTATTGTAACAGTCGTATCCTGTTGTTATTGTAACAGTCGCATCTTGTTGTTATTGTAACATTCGTATTCTGTTGTTATTGTGACAGTCGTATCCTGTTGTTATTGTAACAGTCCCATCCTGTTGTTATTGTAACAGTCGTCTCCTGTTGTTATTGTAACATTCGTATTCTGTTGTTAGTATAAACATATTTTATTCAAACATCAAGCACATATCACAGTATAATACATACAATATTAAAGATGAATGGGATTCGGAAACAAGCAACTGGATGCTTATATAAATCCGTCTCCCGATATTCTACAACCAAATTGGGTTAATGTATTTCAACAAAGACAAAGTAAATTAAGTAAAAGAACATGTTATTTACTTTTCAGAAGAAAATTTGATTGTCATAGATAAACAATAGCCAGGTATGACCGATATCATTTGGTTGTCTTTTTAAATATTACAGCTGTCATTTTTTTTCTCCAAATCTGCTTATTTCTTGGAAAACACTAATGTCAAGATTCTTATTAATATTAACGCTTTACGCTGTGGGAAACGCTGGCGATTAATTCAAGCGTAATCGAGATAATGATTGGCAGCTCTTTAGATATGAGGCTAGAATTGATGGAACTTTCTGTGAAAAAATAATTGGTTTAGGTAAACTTATATATTATGTTAAGAGAAAGAAAAATACGATAATATATTATTGACAGGCCATCTTTATTCTAAAATACTCGTACAAGAAAAACAATATGACTGTCCATTTTTGTTTTCTGAGATGTCTTTCATATCAAAATATTTTTTTATACACAAAGTCTAATTATACTACTAATAAAATCAGAAAATATAAAACATTTTCATGTCTATGAATAGCGATACAAGAGTTGCACGAAAATATTAAGTAAAAGGCTTCCATCCTCCCAAGTCAGGGTTTTGAATCAAAGTTCTTTCCTACAAACCCCTGACATCAAACATTCATATTTTGCCGCTTTGTGTGTTACCTAGAAAATTCTACGTACAACGCAAATGGATTCTCTTGTGACCTTGAGAAGAACCAATGAAAATCGTTCACTTCCGACCCGCAAAACATTAATGTGGATGTCAGAGGGGTTTGTTGGAATGAACGTGGATACAAAACCCTGACTTGGGAGGATGAAGGCTTCCGACGGAAGTATTCTTTATCAAACTCATACGGTACATTTGTGTAAAATAGAATTTAAATTCAATAGAAGCAGACTCTGCTATATGGGAATTGTGCTATGCAAGAAAACGTTCTTACAGAAATTTTAAGTCTTCTACCTTATGTACATCTTAGACCATCACAAAGGAAAATTAAGGTATGAGCCATTGCCATCACTTGGTGTCCGTCCTCCGTCGTCCGTCGTCGTAAACTTTCCTGTAAAGATCTTCTCCTCTGAAACCACTGCGTCAATTGCAACAAGACTTGGCCAGTTGGAACAAAACCTATCAGCAATGGTCCTTACGTGGTTGTCTTTCAGAATTATATCTGATGACTCCCACCCGTCATCCAAGATGGCCGCCAGAGTCGAACATAGTTTAACATATGACCTTATGGGAAATTGACTTAAAGATCTTGTCTGAAACCATTGGAACAAAAATTAGCAGCAATGGTCCGTTGGTGGTCCTCTCAACAGAGCCGGTCCTTAGTTGGTCCTCTTTCAGATTTATATCCTATAACCCACCCGTCATCCAGGATAGCTGCCAAAGCCGAAAATTGTTTAACATAGGACCTAAGTGGAAAAATTAGTAAAATATCTTCTTGCTTGAAACCAGTGAGCCAGTTGGAACTTGACAGGCCGCTGCCAGTCAAGATGGACATAATACAGGTGAGCGATACAGGCTCCTATGGGCCTCTAGTTAATTTTTCCAAATTGTTTTGGTTTTCTGTGAGAACTTCTGAAATTTAAATATGGGTGTGAATTTCGGGAAACTAAAAAGGAGAAATCATTTACCATTTTAGGTGTGGAATAAAATGCGTAATACAATTTTCGCGTTTCAAGTTTAGTCGCGAACAAAAAGAAAATTAAATGCAATTAAATGCAGCCCCCCCCCCTCCTCCACCAAAAAAACCCAACTTATACGGTATGTATCTTTACATGACATTATTGTTCAAAACGGCTGGTTCATAATCTAAATCATCAGTAATAAACAACGCAGTTTTTACAGCCTTCTATGCAATAATGCTATAGATAGAGTTCATCCAAAGGTATACACATTAGTCGAAACGTATTACGTATTTTGCACAAAAAAGAAAGATAAACGAGCGGTTACTAGAAATATGGAAGTATTATATGCAATTATGGTGACGTCAGATTTTGCAGTCCAAGCTACGTATTAAAATTCTTCTACTGTATAAACTAAAACACATAAACTAATTCCGAATATGTAGACAAACAATAGGACGTCAGAAAAAATATAATATTCGGAATTTGTTAGAAATGATATGAAAGAAACCTCAAAGGTCCTTTATGTTCTCGAATTGCAACAACGTTTTCATTAAAAAGCTTAAGAAACCATCCACGAAATCAATTATAGCATGCAAGAAAAGCATTCATAATTAGTTTTTATGACAACTGTTCCGTGTTACAAAACATGTCATCGTAGAAATATTAAAAGCTAATCAATATTCCTTTAGACTAAATATTGTTTCTGTTTACGGAAAAATGGCTTTGATTTCATTTGTTTCGTGTGTGAGAAAATCTTAAGGTATCCGGACCATAATAGTTCATGATCGAAAATTGTATCACGTTTTGACCGTGAATGGCTGAACCAAACAATTTAAAACTGGGATTTTATATATATATTTTTCTCAACTTGAAACACACTTTGTTGCTTATATGCAGAGTCTGTAAAAATAAGTTAGTTATATTGACATTTCCGAAGTTTGACGATAATTACCGAGGTCATTTCAATTGCGTTGTATGGAACATCCGGGAACTTTTGAATAATCACGTGGTCATTTATGGTCCGGATACCTTAACTATACACACTGTAGATCCTAAAGGTGAAGAAACTGTATCGTTATTTCGTAACACGTGCTTGTAACTACGATTGGCGAACTACAATGTGTGTTGATTGGTTGTTGTCCAGTCGCAAATATTTCATGCTTCTTCAGGGCGAGAACCAGTTATCAAACACTATTCAAACAGGGGAGGGACAGGGCACAAGGGAAACCGATTTTGACTGCCACTGTAAACGGGTTGATCATCGGATAATTTCGCCTTCTGAAGTGGCCACCAGACTACTCTTTTTTGAAAACTACTGAAGGTTTCTAAGGCTGACAACCTCCGACGAGAGGGTCTCCCCTATCCTCCATCTAAGGACGCGTTAGAGACTCCGTGATTCGTCACAGGTGCCGAGACTATGTTTATGAATTTACAGAAGACCATATTAGGTTTTTGTCTATACGACATAACAACGATTCAAGGGTATAGTTTTTATTGTTTGTTTATCCCACTTCTCTGTTGAAATAGTTGATAAATATAAATTTGTATAATAAAAAATGAAGCTTTATCGTGATATCTAAACTAATACACCAACGAGATTAAAATAAATGTAGCTACTTGTGCATTTATGTAAACAAATCTGCTTTTTGAACAGTAAATAGCAATTTTAAGAAGCTGTCAGTGAACAGCGAGCGTTTATTTTCCTACACTTTTAGGTCTTGCTATTTACATACATGTCGTTTGTTTCGAGAGTCAAACTATCTGTGTAAGTTGATATTCCTACGTTTACCCTATGTTGCTTTGCTTTCTGGCACAGATGTAACGGAAGAGAATTTTGTAATCGCTTTACTATTCCAGGAGTTTTGTAAGCGGTCGTACATTTCTTCTTTTGGTATTTATAAACAAACAACAAAATGGATAACAGGAAAGGTCAACAATGACATACCAATCAATCAAAGCAACCCATACTGACAAAACTCAGGACAAAAATTAACATAAAAGAGTACAAAACACAAACATGAACACAACAGAAAGTCGGGATAGTCTGGCGTGTTATAGACACTGAAGAGTGGTGGGGTTAAACCCACCCCACCCCCTTATCTGTCCTGACACTCTGGTATATAAAATACACTATAAAAACTAATACAAGGTTACCGCTTGCTAGAGCTGCAAAATTAGAGTGGATGGTACATATTTTAGACAGCAGGGTCAGAATGTGCTCGTTTTAACTGTTAAACTAGATAACGCTCTAATAGTTGCACGTCGGATACCATCGCTCTACTAAACGAAAACGTATGAAACAAACACTCCTATTAATTTTTAAATAAACACGTAGTTTTCATTCCAAAAAACCTTTTTATTGGCTTCGGATTTATTCACATTTAGGGATCATTAAGAGATTGTTATGCTGTATTTAACGACGACCATTTATTATTTAGATGTTCGTTTCATCATTTTTTTCCTTCGTCATTTCACAGCATATAAATTTTTATTTTTGTTATGTAATTTTGATATTGTTTTTAATAACTCTAATTTTTCTAATTAGATAATTTTCATTTTCACGGATTTTTCTGTTAATCGACAGCTTATATAGGTCCAGCGTGTCTGTACAGCATTTTTAGTACTCCCAAGGGTCGACGACCTTAAATTCAAGATTATAAGGATCTAACACCGGTGAAAATGCAAGACGGAAAAATCTCTGACACCCAAGGGAAAGATTTCTGGTCTCAAACGAGGCTCCGCCGAGTTGGAGACCAATGGAAATCTTTCACGCGGGTTCTGAGATTTTTCCGTCTTGCACTTTAACACCGGTGTTTTGATCCTTTTTCTCACTAATATTTGCAAGTGTGTTATACACAGCGTATTTCTATGCAGACGACGTAAACAAACGGAGTTATCTCCCCATGAAAGTAGTGCGTTATGTACATTTTGTGTGTGATGTGTATTGGATGTATTTTGAATAATTCAAGCCACCGACGAGTGAAACCTTTAAATATAAAACGATATGGACAATATGGAATAGGTAAGACTAATAAAAACTCAAACTATTTGTTAAATATCGCTCAAACAGTAAATAATCACGATTGTCGGAGCCGCGAAAATTTTGCGGGAAAACAAGCGTGAAATTATTATCTCACCCACGGGAAAGACAAGGATATCTCACATGGGTAAAAATAGGTACTGGGCTGTCTCATTAGTGAGAAATTTATTTTGTGGGATATCTTCATTTCTAGGTATTCCAAACCCAATACAAGATTTGGTCAAGTAGTGTTACCTGCATAGACACATGGATATTGATTTGTTGCTCCTTTTAATAATTGAAATGGGCCAAGAATCGGTATTCAATAAAGTATACTTTATTCTATCCCATTCTATTCTGTTTCCAGGCTAAATATTCCCAACACAGTGCAACATTTGGATAAACAGTATCACCAGCATAGACACATATCCCCAGACTAAACATTCCAAACCCAATGCGAGATGTTAATAAAATAATAGCACCAGCGTACACAAACAATCCTGAAAACAACAAATCAGCTTTCAAATTGAAAGCAATTATGATTTTCCTTGGTCACTGTTGCTAGTATTGCGACCTGTGCGATATTAATTATACTTTAAATTTTATATTCGCAAAATGTTAAATTTTGTGAAAAGTGTGGAGTATCTCTGATTCCCTCGTGCATAATTAGTACTTTGATGGTTTTGACTTCATCACTTCGGACACTTCGGCATTTTTCATTTGGTTGGATTATTGTTTTGATTTTTAATATTTCAGGCTCTGAGCAAAACTGATGATCGTCATAAATGATATGTACGTCTTGTGCATTAAAATTGGTATCAAAGAATTTAATGTTAAGTGTCGAAACTCATCAACACCAAACTAATAACTCTTTTAAAACCAAGTTGAAGGCAATCATTTTACGATTTAAATGAAAATATTTTATTTTGAATTTTGTATACTGTATGTTTTTGAGATCAAATATGCATGTACAATTTAGCATAAAGTATTTATAAAGTAGTCTTAGTTCGACAGTCTTTTTCCAAGAATAAACAAATTGTCACTTAGCGTCTTCTACGAAGAAAACAAAAAATGTCACTGAGCGCTTCTCTACATTTCTTTCTGAAACTTGAATTTATAAAGCTATATATTAATGGATTGATGGACATGCCAAGGCAGTAAGATCTATAGAAAACTTCGTATACAGATTTCTCAGTGTCCGAAAGTACGGTAAATATCGATGGTTTGCTAGTCTTTAATAAAACTAGTATACAGTACGGCAGATAGGTTATCATATAAACAATAGTCACCAGAAATAACATAAGCGACGTTCTGCTTACTGTTGGTCGGCGGTCAAAAATCCGCCATTCTGAGTTTGTGGATGAACACCGGGACTTTTTATCTTTGAAATGAGACTTAATGCTACTTCTTAATGTGTCTGTGCGTTTTACCAAATTTAAACGAAGTGGTTCGCTTTTGCTTCTTGGCCTGCTTTCGACTAATGTCTGGCTGGAGTTTGTGCAATTTGTTAAGTTTTTACAGACACATATTCCTTTGAGTGATGACGTCTTGCCATGTGAACGTTTTGTCGAAGATTTTCGTCCCATATCAACACTTGTTAGAAATACATCATCCTCAACGGAAGAATCGCTTCCTTTCCTGTTGTCGACCCGTAACGAATATACACGGTCGCTGCATTCGGATATCCTACGTGTTGCCCCCATGTCGTAACAGATTCTCTTCCCAATAATAGAGTAAATTATTATGAAAAACAAATCAAATAACAAATGAACACTCAGCAATGCGATTGTGAACGCTTTTACTGGATAAATATTAACTCTAAACTCGTCTGAAATCGAACACGTTTTTCCAGTAACGCCATCCTTCAGAGGAAACTGAAAAGTTCCAAAGAATAACAACATTGGCCAACTAATTAATGCCGAAATTAACATAGCAATAACAACTATTGTTCTAGATGTGAATGCCTTCAGTTGGAGTCGAAGCGGACCTGAGAGAAATACTCGCAGCCGGTCGATTGCAATCGCAAGCAAAATAATAGATGTGGAATTGTTACAAAAAAAAGTTGTAAAACGTACTAAACGACACAATGCCGGGTTGTCAAAGTTCACATAATTGTAAATAACAGTTAATCCAAAAGGTAATGTCAACGTACAGTTAACTAGGTCAAACCACGACAAAGCTAGGATGAAAATATTTGACGATAATCGCTTGTTTCGTATTTTAAAATGATATACATAACACACTAAGGCGTTGCCAGGTATTCCTATTAGCAGTAGAACCCAAATGTAGACATACGCCGGAATCATTTTCTGCTCAAACACGTGTCGGCTCTGATGCCACAGATACCACTGCGCATCCTCACTTCCGTCAGTGATATTATTATGTACATTTTGTGTTGTGTTTAGAACAATACTTTCAGCTACTGTGGGCTGTATCATGCTTCTAGTAAATGTTGGATGTGTAATGGTGCTATCCATTCTGAAAATTAAAAAAAAAAACCACATGTATATATTTATAATAAAGAATATATTTTTTCTTCCGATGGGCTAACAACAACACAAACACACTCCTTAAATCAACTATACTGGTTGGGACGTGAACCAGTTTCACAGTACATCAAGGTTATCCAAAAATTACGGTGACACTGGACATAAAGCCCAACAAATGACTGCCACTAGAAAAGAAACGTTTAATTTAGAGTCCTGTAGCGGTCATTGGCCTACACTTTTTCGTTTGGGTGAGTGAAATCTTTCAAACAACGTCATCCACTAAGGTCAACGGCTGGACGTAACTGTATGATGACCTGACACCCTGGCCACATGATCAATAAGCAGCGTTGCAAATTGATCCCTGTGACTCACGTACCTAACACTTGTACTTTACAATTCTTGTTATACTAGTATGTGTAATTAGTACAGCTAATATCGGGTATATATGTTTACATGGCGATGCCCTTCAATCTCGATTTGCTTTTATGAGTTCCATTGTTTTAAATTTTGCTTAAAAATGTAATAATTCAGATACACTTAATTATGAAGTAAATCAACTATGCGACCACAAAACTTATTATTTTTTAACACTCTTAGCAACAAATCCCTTTAATAATGGCATACTGCTAGAAATAAAAACGGATTACAGTATATATATATATATATAATTTGGAGAACAAATAAAAAGCGAAGAATAACTACAATACTGGATTTCAATATCTGAAAACATAAAAAAAGCTAGAAAATTAAATATATATATATATACTTACTCAGAAAATCTTTTAAATAGATCCATTTTTCAATGAACTATAATGAAATGCAGTTATTTGTTTTCATGGATGATATTCCGAACTGTTGCATAATCAGTGACTTTTAAATATTTCAGAGTTTTATTATATAATAAATTGTCAGTCAATCTTTTTTTATAATCCTTAAAATTATTCTCTACAACAAACTGTCATTTGATAAATGACTACCAATTACAACACACGGGGACGGAACTCATATTTCAATAAGGTTAAAATCCATATCCGGAAATTAATGTCCGTTTGACGAGTAGTATCTTGTTTACGTGTTATGTCCTTGCAGGTTTTGTCGTAATCAGTAAAAATAAACTGTTTCGCGGAACAGTTGCTTCATTTACATTTACATACACAAATTATATCGTAATGATTTCACCGTCACACGAAGATTTTCAGCTTGGTTTGACGAGTACACGAGACCTAGAGGGTTTAATTATTTTCAAATTTGACAAACTTCCATTTGTTTATTGCACACATTTTCCTTTATATATAGGTATTTAATCTAGTAATTGTACGCGTTTAATAATTTTTAAAATGACATTATTACATGTTGGCGGACTACTATTTTCCGGAACTATTTTGGGGCATCAGATCAAATTGTCAGTATTATGTCGTAAAATCAATCTATTATCACTGGAATTAATTTAATACTAAGAAATAATACTAAGGGTTCATTCCTTGTATTGCACATGGTAGATCTCCTTAGCTTAAATTTGGCTTCCTATTTCGGTATTTTTGGTTGAGTACTTCTTGTTTAATATAATTTTGGTTTTTGGTCTTCCAAATGTTTCGGTTTTAATGCTGCTGATGAGAGGTAACTCCTTGAAATGCGTCGTATACAGCATAGTATAAATTTGCAATATCTAATATTAGTATCTTTGGATTGTTATTTTGAAACTCCTGGGATGATGCCTCTGCTGGTGGACCCTAGGTCCCCGAGGGTATTCGCCAACCCAGTCGTCAGAATTGTCTGACATGATTATTCATTGATTTGTTACAGAAATTACCAGTATTTAGCAAAATTCAAAAATAATAGAAATACTAAGGGTTCATTCCTTGTATTGCACATGGTAGATCTCCTTAGCTTAAATTTGGCTTCCTATTTCGGTATTTTTGGTTGAGTACTTCTTGTTTAATATAATTTTGGTTTTTGGTCTTCCAAATGTTTCGGTTTTAATGCTGCTGATGAGAGGTAACTCCTTGAAATGCGTCGTATACAGCATAGTATAAATTTGCAATATCTAATATTAGTATCTTTGGATTGTTATTTTGAAACTCCTGGGATGATGCCTCTGCTGGTGGACCCTAGGTCCCCGAGGGTATTCGCCAACCCAGTCGTCAGAATTGTCTGACATGATTATTCATTGATTTGTTACAGAAATTACCAGTATTTAGCAAAATTCAAAAATAATAGAAATACTAAGGGTTCATTCCTTGTATTGCACATGGTAGATCTCCTTAGCTTAAATTTGGCTTCCTATTTCGGTATTTTTGGTTGAGTACTTCTTGTTTAATATAATTTTGGTTTTTGGTCTTCCAAATGTTTCGGTTTTAATGCTGCTGATGAGAGGTAACTCCTTGAAATGCGTCGTATACAGCATAGTATAAATTTGCAATATCTAATATTAGTATCTTTGGATTGTTATTTTAATAGAAGTTGATGCTTTTCTACTATATACATGAAAAAGTATTTTCACGGACAATCTGATATGAGAACATCTCCCACGGAAAATGTCAGTTAACAATAAGCAATGCAGTTTTAAACGTTATAACTATATTTAGATTACTTTACGCGTTTTAGCCATAAACACGGCTGCTGAATTGATAATTCTGTATGTAATCTTATGTTATTTGGAGTGGGAATTTATTTCGTAATGAGTAAACACCCCCTCATAGTTACAAATGAATTTGCAGCTTTTCATGATGAATTGTGATCGTATATCGTTACAAAAAAGAACGGAAGATACTTGTTTTTTTTAACGCATGTTTACCAAATGAAAGTACCACCGAGTCCGATTACAACCGTTACAGTAGAAGATCTTTGAAACAGTTTACGACGGACGACGGACGCCAAGTGATGGCAAAAGCTCAATTGTCCTTTTAGGACAGGTAAGCTAAAAATCATCTATTGTCAAAACACGGACTTACTTTACTAGAGAACAAAGTCCGGGGGACATATTTTACTACGGGACTAAATTTACTGTTACATAATAATTTTTGTTGTCTGTTTAGTTGGAGTTTAACGCCGTTTTCAGCACATTTGGCTATTTCGCGGCCGCCAGCTTTTATTGTTGGAGGAAGCCGGAGTACCGGAGAGAACTACCGACCTTCGGTAGGAAAATTGGCAATCCTTGTCAGTCTAGATCGGAGTCGAACACACCCCGTCACAGGTGAGATTCGAACTCACAACCTCAGTGTTGACAGGCTAGTGATCATTAGTAGTCATGACGAACTACCTGCACCAGTCGGCCACCGAATTTTAAAAGCTTTAATATATTTATTCTTCTACAAAATTTCTTGTCATAATACTTTTATCTATCCAAATAAAGACAAACATTAGGCTATTTAATCGGATTTATTGAAAGCAGTTTTATATGTAGAATCGTGAATACACAACCATGATTGACTGATGGTTATGACAGAAAGGGGTTTAGGAGTCCCAACTTTTGCACAAAAAAATAAATAAAATCAAATAGTTATAATTTTTTGTAATACAAAACTTGAGCACAGTCGCTCAAAGTTTCAAGGATCCCAATAAATAACGTATAATTAGACCTTATATCATTGGCTTCAATCATTGAATACTCTTAAAAATGTAAAAAGTGTATTATCCGTACTCCAGTTGAAATCGGGTGATCTATGTTTCAATAATTTCTATCAAAATAACAATTCTTTGAATTGTATCCAATTACGAAACACTTGTCTATGAGATTTATGTTCTATCTTAAAACAACTAATTTTACTATAAAGTAAAAACCATTTACGTAATAGATTGAAGAGCCTATTTAACAAACAGGTTCATAAAATAGAACAAAGTCATTAACATATTAACTAAAGTGGTGACATAAATTTATATGGGATTGACGAAGGTATAAGATTTCCATACTTAAAAATGATGTTGAAAGAAATAGCGAGAATCTGTTAGATTTGTACTGTATAATATAATATGGACAATTTCAATATTTATACAAATTGCCATAACATGTAACTATATAATGTACATAGCATGCATATATCATAGCTTATCTTATCACAACGTGAAATTCCTGATAGACCCCCTTCTAAATTATTAAAACATATCATTTGCACTTTTCAAGGTATAATTAAAAACTATCATTTGCACTTTTCAGAGTATGATGATATAAATAGGATATACCAAGTCGGGCTGACGCCCTCGGAGATATATACAATACTTCTAGTATGTATTTTCTTTTGTCGATTGTTTCCTGTTTATGTAATTTATTTTAGGACGTATTGATTTTTTTAAAAATTAAATACACATAATGTTAAATGCCATTGCCATCACTTGGTGTCCGTCCTCCGTCGTCCGTCGTCGTAAACTTTCCTGTAAAGATCTTCTCCTCTGAAACCACTGCGTCAATTGCAACAAGACTTGGCCAGTTGGAACAAAACCTATCAGCAATGGTCCTTACGTGGTTGTCTTTCAGAATTATATCTGATGACTCCCACCCGTCATCCAAGATGGCCGCCAGAGTCGAACATAGTTTAACATATGACCTTATAGGAAATTGACTTAAAGATCTTGTCTGAAACCACTTGGCCAATTGGAACAAAAATTAGCAGCAATGGTCCGTTGGTGGTCCTCTTTCAGAACTGTATCCGATGACCCCGCCCACCATCCAAAATGGCCAACAGAGCCGGTCCTTAGTTGGTCCTCTTTCAGATTTATATCCTATGACCCACCCGTCATCCAGGATAGCTGCAAAGCCGAAAATTGTTTAACATAGGACCTAAGTGGAAAAATTAGTAAAATATCTTCTTGCTTCAAACCAGTGAGCCAGTTGGAACTTGACAGGCCGCTGCCAGTCAAGATGGACATAATACAGGTGAGCGATACAGGCTCCTATGGGCCTCTAGTTAATTTTTCCAAATTGTTTTGGTTTTCTGTGAGAACTTCTGAAATTTATATATGAGTGTGAATTTCGGGAAACTAAAAAGGATAAATCATTTACCATTTTAGGTGTGGAATAAAATGCGTAATACAATTTTCGCGTTTCAAGTTTAGTCGCGAACAAAAAGAAAATTAAATGCAGCCCCCCCCCCCCCCCCCCCCCCAAAAAAAAAAAAAAAAAAAAAAAAAACCCAACTTATACGGTATGTATCTTTACATGACATTATTGTTCAAAACGGCTGGTTTATAATCTAAATCATCAGTAATAAACAACGCAGTTTTTACAGCCTTCTGTGCAATAATGCCCTTTGTCTCCTCTGTTTTGACAAAGTCAGTGTGTAAGATAGAGTTCATCCAAAGGTATACACATTAGTCGAAACGTATTACGTATTTTGCACAAAAAAGAAAGATAAACGAGCGGTTACTAGAAATATGGAAGTATTATATGCAACTATGGTGACATAAGATTTTGCAGTCCATGCTACGTATTAAAATTCTTCTACTGTATAAACTAAAACACATAAACTAATTCCGAATATGTAGACACACAATAGGACTTCAGAAAAAATATAATATTCTGAATTTGTTAGAAATGATATGAAAGAAACCTCAAAGGTCCTTTATGTTCTCGAATTGTAACAACGTTTTCATTAAAACGTTTAAGAAACCATCCACGAAATCAATTATAGCATGCAAGAAAAGCATTCATAATTAGTTTTTATGACAACTGTTCCGTGTTACAAAACATGTCATCGTAGAAATATTAAAAGCTTATCAATATTCCTTTAGACTAAATATTGTTTCTGCTTACGGAAAAGTTGCTTTGATTTCATTTGTTTCGTGAGTGAGAAAATCTTAACAATACACACTGTAGATCCGAAAGGTGAAGAAACTGTATCGTTATTTCGTAAGGCGTGATTGTAACTACGATTGGCGAACTACAATGTGTGTTGATTGGTTGTTGTCCAGTGGCAAATATTTCAAGCTTCTTCAGGACGAGAACCAGTTATCATACACTATTCAAACAGGGGAGGGACATGGCACAAGGGAAACCGATTTTGACTGTCACTGTAAACGGGTTGATCATCGGATAATTTCGCCTTCTGAAGTGGCCATCAGACTACTCTTTTCTGAAAACTACAGAAGGTTTCTAAGGCTGACAACCTCCGACGAGAGGGTCTCCCCCATCCTTCATCTGAGGACGCGTTAGAGACTCCGTGATTCGTCACAGGTGCCGAGACTATGTTTATGAATTTACAGAAGACCATATTAGGTTTTTGTCGATACGACATAACAACGATTCAAGGGTATACTTTTTATTGTTTGTTTATCCCACTTCTCTGTAGAAATGGTGGATAAATAGAAATTTGTATAATAAAAAATGAAGCTTTATCGTGATATATGGCAAGCCGTTTTACTATTTATTCTTACGTCAAGATATCTCATATAATATATAAGATATCTCATATAATATATAAGATATCTTATATAATCTAGTTTTTATAAGATATCTTATAAACTTTATAAGATATCTTATAAACTATATAAGATATCTTATAAACTATATAAGATATCTTATAAACTATATGAGATATCTTATAAACTTTATTAGATATCTTGAAGTTAGAATAAATAGTAAAACGGCTTGCCATAGTGATATCTAAACTAATACACCAACGAGATTAAAATAAATGTAGCTACTTGTGCATTTATGTAAACAAATCTGCTTTTTGAACAGTAAATAGCAATTGTAAGAAGCTGTCAGTGAACAGCGAGCGTTTATTTTCCTACACTTTTAGGTCTTGCTACTTACATACATGTCGTTTGTTTCGAGAGTCAAACTATCTGTGTAAGTTGATATTCCTACGTTTACCCTATGTTGCTTTGCTTTCTGGCACAGATGTAACGGAAGAGAATTTTGTTATCGCTTTACTATTCCATGAGTTTTGTAAGCGGTCGTACATTTCTTATTTTGGTATTTATAAATAAACAACAAAATGGATAACAGGAAAGGTCAACAATAACATATCAATCAAGGCAACCCCTACAGGAAAAACACAGGACACAAATTAACATAAAAGAGTACAAAACACAAACATGAACACAACAGAGAGTCGGGATAGTCTGGCGTGTTACAGACACTGAAGAGTGGTGGGGTTAAACTACCCTTATCTATCCTGACACTCTGGTATATAAAATACACTACAAAAACTAATACAAGGTTACCGCTTGCTAGAACTGCAAAATTAGAGTGGACGGTACATATTTTAGACAGCAGGGTCAGAATGTGCTCGTTTTAACTGCAAAACTAGATAACCCTCTAATAGTTGAACATCGCTCCACTAAACGAAAACGTATGAAACAAACACTCCTATTAATTTTTAAATAAACACGTAGTTTTCATTCCAAAAAACCTTTTTATTGGCTTCGGATTTATTCACATTTAGGGATCATTAAGAGATTGTTATGCTGTATTTAACGACGACCATTTATTATTTAGAAGTCCGTTTTATCATTTTTTTTTCCTTCGTCATTTCACAGCATATAAATTTTTATTTTTGTTATGTAATTTTGATATTGTTTTAAATAACTCTAATTTTTCTAATTAGATAATTTTCATTTTCACGGATTTTTCTGTTAATCTACAGCTTATATAAGTCCAGCGTGTCTGTAAAAAAAATACAACATTTTTAGTAATCCCAAGGGTCGACGACCTTAAATTCAAGATTATAAGGATCTAACACCGGTGAAAGTGCAAGACGGAAAAATCTCAGACACCCAAGGGAAAGGTTTCTGGTCTCAAACGAGGCTCCGTCGAGTTGGAGACCAATGGAAATCTTTCACGCGGGCTCTGAGATTTTTCCGTCTTGTACTTTAAAACCGGTGTTTTGATCCTTTTTCTCACTAATATTTGCAAGTGTGTCATACAGCGTATTCTATGCAGACGACGTAAACAAACGGAGTTATCTCCCCATGAAAGTAGTGCGTTATGTACATTTTGTGTGTGATGTGTATTGGATGTATTTTGAATAATTCAAACCTTTAAATATAAAACGATATGGACAATATGGAATAGGTAAGACTAATAAAAACCCAAACTATTTGTTAAATATCGCTCAAACAGTAAATAATCACGATTGTCGGAGCCGCGAAAATTTTGCGGGAAAACAAGCGTGAAATTCTTATCTCACCCACGGGAAAGACAAGGATATCTCACATGGGTAAAAATAGGTACTGGGCTGTCTCATTAGTGAGAAATTTATTTTGTGGGATATCTTCATTTCTAGGTATTCCAAACCCAATACAAGATTTGGTCAAGTAGTGTTACCTGCATAGACACATGGATATTGATTTGTTGCTCCTTTTAATAATTGAAATGGGCCAAGAATCGGTATTCAATAAAGTACTTTATTCTATCCCATTCTATTCTGTTTCCAGGCTAAATATTCCCAACACAGTGTAACATTTGGATAAAAAGTATCACCAGCATAGACACATATCCCCAGACTAAACATTCCAAACCCAATGCGAGATGTTAATAAAATAATAGCACCAGCATAGACAAACAATCTTGAAAACAACAAATCAGCTTTCAAATTGAAAGCAATTATGATTTTCCTTGGTCACTGTTGCTAGTATTGCGACCTGTGCGATATTAATTATACTTTAAATTTTATATTCGCAGAATGTTAAATTTTGTGAAAAGTGTGGAGTATCTCGGATTCCCTCGTGCATAATTAGTACTGTGATGGTTTTGACTTCACCACTTCGGACGCTTCGGCATTTTTTATTTGGTTGAATTATTGTTTTGATTTTTAATATTTCAGGCTCTGAGCAAAACTGATGATCATCATAAATGATATGTACGTCTTGTGCATTAAAATTGGTATCAAAGAATTTAATGTTAAGTGTCGAAACTCATCAACACCAAACTAATAACTGTTTTAAAACCAAGTTGAAGGCAATCATTTTACGATTTAAATGAAAATATTTTATTTTGAATTTTGTATACTGTATGTTTTTGAGATCAAATATGCATGTACAATTTAGCATAAAGTATTTATAAAGTAGTCTTAGTTCGACAGTCTTTTTCCAACAATAAACAAATTGTCACTTAGCGTCTTCTACGAAGAAAACAAAAAATGTCACTGAGCGCTTCTCTACATTTCTTTCTGAAACTTGAATTTATAAAGCTATATATTAATGGATTGATGGACATACCAAGGCAGTAAGATCTATAGAAAACTTCGTATACAGAATTCTCAGTGTCCGAAAGTACGGTAAATATCGATGGGTTGCTAGTATTTAATAAAGCTAGTATACAGTACGGCAGATAGGATATCATATAAACAATAGTCACCAGAAATAACATAAGCGACGTTCTGCTTACTGTTGGTCGACGGTCAAAAATCCGCCATTCTGAGTTTGTGGATGAACACCGGGACTTTTTATCTTTGAAATGAGACTTAATGCTACTTCTTAATGTGTCTGTGCGTTTTACCAAATTTAAACGAAGTGGTTCGCTTTTGCTTCTTGGCCTGCTTTCGACTAATGTCTGGCTAGAGTTTGTGCAATTTGTTAAGTTTTTACAGACACATATTTCTTTGAGTGATGACGTCTTGCCATGTGAACGTTTTGTCGAAGATTTTCGTCCCATATCAACACTGGTTAGAAATACATCATCCTCACCGGACGAATCGCTTCCTTTCCTGTTGTCGACCCGTAACGAATATACACGGTCGCTGCATTCGGATATCCTACGTGTTGCCCCCATGTCGTAACAGATTCTCTTCCCAATAATAGAGTAAATTATTATGAAAGACAAATCAAATAACAAATGAACACTTAGCAATGCGATTTTGAACGCTTTTACTGGATAATTATTAACACTAAACTCGTTTGAAATCGAACACATTTTTCCAGTAACGCCATCCTTAATAGGAAACTGAAACGTTCCAAAGAATAACAACATTGGCCAACTAATTAATGCTGAAATTAACATAGCAATGACAACTATTGTTCTAGATGTGAATGCCTTCAGTTGGAGTCGAAGCGGACCTGAGAGAAATACTCGCAGTCGGTCGATTGCAATCGCAAGCAAAATAACAGATGTGGAATTGTTACAAAAAAAAGTTGTAAAACGTACTAAACGACACATTGACGGGTTGTCAAAGTTCACATAATTGTAAATAACAGTTAATTCAAAAGGTAATGTCAACGTACAGTTAACGAGGTCAAACCACGACAAAGCTAGGATGAAAATATTTGACGATAATCGCTTGTTTCGTATTTTAAAATGATATACATAACACACTAAGGCGTTGCCAGGTATTCCTATTAGCAGTAGAACCCAAATGTAGACATACGCCGGAATCATTTTCTGCTCAAACACGTGTCGGCTCTGATGCCACAGATACCACTGCGCATCCTCACTTCCGCCAGTGATATTATTATGTACATTTTGTGTTGTGTTTAGAACAATACTTTCAGCTACTGTGGGATGCATCATGCTTCTAGTAAATGTTGGATGTGTAATGGTGCTATCCATTCTGAAAATTAAAAAAAACACATGTATATATTTATAATAAAGAATATATTTTTTCTTCCGATGGGCTAACAACAACACAAACACACTCCTTAAATCAACTATACTAGTTGGGACGTGAACCAGTTTCACAGTACATCAAGGTTATCCCAAAAATACGGTGACACTGGACATAAAGCCCAACAAATGACTGCCACTGGAAAAGAAACGTTTAATTTAGAGTCCTGTAGCGGTCATTGGTCTACACTTTTTCGTTTGGGTGAGTGAAATTTTTCAAACAACGTCATCCACTAAGGTCAATGGCTAGACGTAACTGTATGATGACCTGACACCCTGGCCACATGAGAGTACACTAAGCAGCGTTGCGAATTGACCCCTGTGACTCACGTACCTAACACTTGTACTTTACAATTCTTGTTATACTAGTATGTGTAATTAGTACAGCTAATATCGGGTATATATGTTTACATGGCGATGCCCTTAATCCTCGATTTGCTTTTATGAGTTCCATTATTTTAAATTTTTGCTTAAAAATTTAATAATTCAGATACACTTAATTATGAAGTAAATCAACTATGCGACCACAAAACTTATTATTTTTTAACACTCTTAGCAACAATTCCTTTTAATAATGGCATCTTGCTTGAAATAAAAACGGATTACATTTACAATATATAATTTTGAGAACAAATAAAAAGCGAAGGATAAATAAAATACTGGATTTCAATATCTGACAACATAATAAAAGGCTAGAAAATTAAATATATATATATATATACTTACTCAGAAAATCTTTTAAATAAATCCATTTTTCAATAAATATAATGAAATGCAGTTATTTGTTTTCATGGATGATATTCCGAACTGTTGCATAAACAATGACTTTAAAATATTTCAGAGTTTTATTATATAATAAATTGTCAGTCAATCTTTTTTTATAATCCTTAAAATTATTCTCTACAACAAACTGTCATTTGATAAATGACTACCAATTACAACACACGGGGACGGAACTCATATTTCAATAAGGTTAAAATCCATATCCGGAAATTAATGTCCGTTCGACGAGTAGTATCTTGTTTACGTGTTATGTCCTTGCAGTTTTTGTCGTAACCAGTAAAAATAAATTGTTTATACCAAGAATTTTCTCAATAATTTCGCGGAACAGTTGCTTCATGTACATTTACATACACAAATTATATCGTAATGATTTCACCATCACACGAAGATTTTCAGTTTGGTTTGGCGAGTACACGAGACCTAGAGGGTTTAATTATTTTCAAATTTGACAAACTTCCATTTGTTTATTGCATACATTTTCCTTTATATGTAGGTATTTAATCTAGTAATTGTACGTGTTTAATTATTTTTAAAATGACTTTGATTATTACATGTTGACGGACTACTATTTTGGGGCATCAGATCAAATTGTCAGTATTATGTCGTAAAATAAATCTATTATCACTGGAATTAATTTAATAGAAGTTGATGCTTTTCTACTATATACATGAAAAAGTATTTTCACGGACAATCTGTTATGAGAACATCTCCCACGGAAAATATCAGTTAACAATAAGCAATGCAGTTTTAACCATTATAACTATATTTAGATCACTTTACGCGTTTTAGCCATAAACCCGCCTGCTGAAATGATAATTCTGTATGTAATCTTATGTTATTAGGAGTGGGGATTTATTTCGTAAAAAAAGTTACACAGTTACAAATGAATTTGCAGCTTTTCACGATGAATTGTGATCGTATATCGTTACAAAAAAGAACGGACGATACTTGTTTTTTTAACGCATGTTTACCAAATGAAAGTACCACCGAGTCCGATTACAACCGTTACAGTAGAAGATCTTTGAAACAGTTTACGACGGTCGACGGACGCCAAGTGATGGCAAAACCTCACATGTCCTTTTAGGACAGGTAAGCTAAAAATCATCTATTGTCAAAACACGGACTTACTTTACTAGAAAACAAAGTCCGGGGGACATATTTTACTACGGGACTAAATTTACTGTTACATACTCACTAGTTTAAATTGACTTGTTAACTGATTTAATATGAAAAAAATCCCCTACAAATAAAACAACGGTTGTGACGTTCCAATTAAGTCCCAGAATTAATTTTCCCAGGAAAACTGATGCCGGACATATATTACTAATTATGGGCTCGTTTTCCTAGGAAAATTAATTCTGGGACTAAATTTTCTACTAAAATTCAAAACACGGACTTACTTTACTAGGAAGTAAAGTTCGGTGGAATATTTTACTACGGAACTAAATTTACTGTTACATAATATTTTTTTGTCCGTTCAGTTGGGGTTTAACGCCGTTTTCAGCACATTTGGCTATTTCACGGCCGCCAGTTTTTATTGGTGGAGGAAGCCGGAGTACCCGGAGAGAACTACCGACCTTCGCTAGAAAAATTGACAATCCTTGTCAGTTTAGATCGGAGTCGAACACACCCCGCCACAGGTGAGATTCGAAGTCACAACCTCAGTGTTGACAGGCTAGTGATCATTAGTAGTCATGACGAACTACCTGCACCAGTCGGCCACCGAGGCCCCCATAATAAATTTTAAAAGCTTTAATATATTTATTCTTCTACAAAATTTCTTGTTATAATACTTTTATCTATCCAAATAAAGACAACCATTCGGCTATTTAATCGGATTTATTGAAAGCAGTTTTATATGTAGATTCATGAATACACAACCATGATTTACTGATGTTTATGACAGAAAGGGGGTTTAGAAGTCCCAACTTTTGCAAAAAAAATAAATAAAATCAAATAGTTATAATTTTTTGTAATACAAAACTTGAGCACAGTCGCTCAAAGTTTCAAGGGTCCCAATAAATAACGTATAATTAGCCCTTATATTATTGACTTCAATCATTGAATACTCTAAAAAAATGCAAAAAGTATATTTATCCGTACTCCAGTTGAAATCGGGTGATCTATGTTTCAATAATTTCTATCAAAATAACAATTCTTTGAATTGTATCCAATTACGAAACACTTGTCTATGAGATTTATGTTCTATCTTAAAAGAACTAATTTTACCATAAAGTAAAAACCGTTTACGTAATAGATTGAAGAGTCTATTTAACAAACAGGTTCATAAAATAGAACAAAGTCATTAATATATGAACTAAAGTGGTGACATACATTTATATGGGATTGACGAAGGTATAAGATTTGCGTACTTAAAAATGATGTTGAAAGAAATAGCGAGAATCTGTTAGATTTGTACTGTATAATATAATATGGACAATTTCAATATTTATACAAATTGCCATAACATATAACTATATAATGTACATAGCCTGCATATATCATAGCTTATCTTATCAC
Source organism: Mytilisepta virgata (assembly GCA_028015205.1). NCBI lineage: Eukaryota > Metazoa > Mollusca > Bivalvia > Mytilida > Mytilidae > Mytilisepta > Mytilisepta virgata. Next base: position 34,362,812 of record CM051512.1, read on the forward strand.
AACGTGAAATTCCTGATAGATCCCCTTCTAAATTATTAAAACATATCATTTGCACTTATCAGAGTATAATTAAAAACTATCATTTTCACTTTTCAGAGTATAATTAAAAACTATCATTTGCACTTTTCAGAATATATATTGAAAACTATCAATTGCAGTTTTCAGAGTATATCTAAAAACTATAATTTGCAATTTTCAGAGTATCAGGATATAAATAGGATATACCAAGTCGGGCCGACGCCCTCGGAGATATATACAATACTTAAAACAAACACATCTTGTATGTACATGTGTATATTCTTTTGTCGATTGTTTCCTGTTTATGTAATTTATTTTAGGACGGATTGATTTTTAAAAAATAAAATACACACAATGTTAAATGAAGTTTCCCTCGTTGAATATAATTTGAACAAATGAAGGGGTATGGTGGTTAGAATTTTAAATTTTTGACTCAAAATTTCTACATGAAAATATCTTTGTTTCTCAACATAAATTCACAATGACAGGAAAAATCTCCGACTCCATTGCTGGCATAATTCAATGTTCAGTCTATTACTATACAGACCTACGAAACCACCCCCCCCCCTTTTTCCTCCCACCGTCCAAACCCCACCAAAGAAGGGGAGAACGTTACAAGTCTAAAGCATTATGTCAGCATTTCAATTTTGGTGGAAATATATTTACATGTATTATCAAATAAATAAATATATAAATAAAGAGTGCCAAATACTGTTTACATACAATATAATACAAATATTAAAAAATTGAAAAAAAATAGATACAATAAATAGATTTAATTATTTGTGACTCCAATCAGATAAATAAAAAATGTCAGTACATTTCATTTTTTACTTGAGTACAAAAATGTAACAAATATCCCCAAAATTGTGTTATGATAATTTTCCTTACCGATATGGTCAAGATAAACCCGTCAATTAGCATTAACCGAAGGCAATTTAGAAATAACTAATTTCTTACGTAATTTGCCCCCACGATAGATAAGTGAAATTGCAAATATTTAGAAAAGAATAGGAATGCAAATACAGGTAAGATAAGTCTGTTTGTATAATTGGTTTATTGTTAAAATTGGGATGGGTTATATATCCGCATAGCGAGACTTTTCGTTTTAGTGCATACATATATCGTAAGATTATATAATTTAATGAGATTTCTTTATGTTTGAGGTTATGGATGGGGGTGTCTATATTATGTATAATGTTGATTTTTGTCAAATTTTTTACTATTCAGTAAAATTATCCAGCTTATTCCGTAAAATCTTGTCAGGTTGAAAATTGTTAAGGTCAGATATAGTAAAACCAGTGTATATAAAGTGCGAATCCAGTTAGTTCATTTTCACTATCATATGCGAGTATGTCTATTGTAGAATGAAGGATCATGGGAAAACTGTATTTGTTTACGTTTCGAAAATACCAAAATAATTGATTTGAAGGTAAGTTTTAACATATTTTCATTGTGATATGTCTTTTTAATGTACAATAACAGCATTAAAGTTCAAATATGTGTTATAAAAGCAACATAATATAGCATATCGATTATTAAAAGCGATCCATTTTAACTATAGATGCGATGAATTATCACTGTATGTGCAATCATTTCTGATGTAGAATTTTCGAAGATGCGATGAATTTTCATTGTATGTGCAATCATTTCTGATGTAGAATTTTCGAAGATGCGATGAATTTTCATTGTAGATTTATGTGATAAATGGACTTGCAACAAATGAAAAAAACTTAGTTGATTACTTTAATATTTATGATATTTTCAAATTGAAATGCAAACTCCTCATTTATTCTTTCTCGAATGTATAACTATTAAAACTTGTAACAAAAACGGTTCTCAAAATGCCATTGTATTCTTAAAATAACGTATTTCCTTAATTATAAAAAAAATTTAAAAGACATATTTTTATATTTTTTGCAGTTAAAGATTGATATGGCGGAGTTTAAGTGAAGTCTGTGTATATTTGAGACAAGTAAATTTGAGGACGTTTTCTTCCATGCAATACATACACATGCAAACAGAGAAATATGCATCTTCAAACGCAACTGCTTTAATATCCATATTCTGAAGAAAAGATAGTTTTTGGTAAACTAAATTCGATTGTTGCTTATATATAAAAAAAGAAGATGTGGTGTGATGGCCAATGAGACAACTCTCCACAAGAGACCAAATGACTCAGAAATGACTCAGAAATTAACAACTATAGGTCACCATACGGCCTTCAACAATGAGCAAAACCCATACCGCATAGTCAGCTATAAAAGGCCTTGAAATGACAATGTAAAACAATTCAAACGAGAAAACTAACGGCCTAATTTATGTACAAAAATGAAGGAAAAACAAATATGTAACACTTAAACAAACGACAACCACTGAATTATAGGCTCCTGACCTTGGACAGGCACATACATACAGAATGTGGCGGGGTTAAACATGTTAGCGGGATCCCAACCCTCCCCCTAACCTGGGACAGTGGTGTAACAGTACAACATAAGAACGAACTATAAAAATCAGGCTTAACTCATGAGATGAATAAAAATACTACAAATACAAGCTTGCATGTTCTTTACTGTATAAGATGAAACGGCATGTGACATATAAATTATCCAAAGTCATTAAAGCGTGAAATGTAAGTTGTGTGGGGCGAACTTTTCTGTCCAAGCTGTTTGCACTGATGAAGTGGCATTGTTACGTGATGTAGAACACCCTTGATACAAACAAAAACTAAATAAAATGATCCGTAATGCACATCTCGATACTACCGCAGAGGTCGAACCCTGCACAATTGGGAATAGTATGTACACAACATTCATGCTATAATTCATTTTTGATGAAATAAAAAAATGTTGAATTTTGGGCAATTTGGACCTCAATGTGGGCCATTTCTATTGAATTTATTGGAGTGTTAAATCAAACTTTCCTGCACAAAGTAAACATTATCAAATCCTTCTCTTACTTTAACTATTGTTTGAGAGAGTCGGCTAAATTAAGACTTTAATAGATAAAAATGAATAAAATTCATACAGTGAAAATGCACCGCATATACAATACTAATGAATCGCCCTACAGTGAAAATGAAAGTAAAGTATCATTATTCGACAGTAAACATGACTCGCATAAAGAAAGCATCATAGTGGAATTTAGTTCAATATGAACAAACTGAATGACAAAACCTATTCTACGTTATACAACATTAATAATTGTGTTGAAATGAATATTTTTCTGCAACTACATCTTAGCTGCTAGTTTTAAATCACCTGCACGATCTGTTCGTGAAACGTCCTAAATATTCACCTATTTCGGTATATATTTCACACCTGGATGGCTCTAGACGCGATAAAAACCCGTCCGCATCTCTTACATTGTCTTACTAGTATTATTTATTTCTAAACATATACATTTGAACTATTTTTCTTCATTTTCCTCAAAAATAATAAATTTTTCGTCTGTTTATTTATCATTCTACATCAGAAATTAATGGCATATACAGTGAAAATGATATTTTAGGATACGCACTTTACATACACTGAAAACATGCAAAGATAAACTGAGTCAATATATTTTCTATTTGCGGCTGTTGGAGTTGTCTTTCCTGACAGAAGGCATGAAGGGAAATTTCATAATTTTTTCTTCAAAGATTAAATAAGGGAAGGCCTTCGTCATACATCGAAAAATATGAGTAAATATATCCAGAAACATAAAGCTACTGTGTGTGAAATATATTGTTTTGAAGAAAAAGTATATTTTGCATGTGATGCAGGAAAATGACAATTTTTACATTGATTCTAAGGAAGACCCCTTCTCCAAAGCGCAGATAACTCCGCAAATGAGCGACAACTCGTATATTTACCAAACATGGGGAATAGTTTTATTGAGGTATAAAGTACAAGTAACAGATGTTTGTGTTTGTAAATATTGTTTAAAGTACATTTTACACTTTGATATATTATTAATTCTGTACATATGTTATTTTCTGTAATCAGTATTTTTTTCTTAAATTATCCATTTTAAGATTGTTCTTTATACTGTAGAACATCACCATTATCTATTATTTGTTTTCTAAAGCTGTTATTCTGTAGTCATTGACTTTTTCGGCCATTATTCTCTATTCTAAAAACCCCAAACAGATCCTCATGTATTTACATGATATGGTGACATAACTTTTAATGCATTTTTTACTGACTGAATTACACTATTAATTACTTTTCAAAATACTTAAATTTAATATAGATAATAGACCTGAACAAGTTCACATCACCCTTCCAAGGTCAACGCCCGATATGGCAAACCCTGTCTAAGGTCGATTTAGAAAACATTATTGCATATATCGTTAGCCATTTTAACTCAACGATGGTAAAATATAAAATAGGAAAGAGAAGTCTATTACAGACTAATAGTGAAACAAAACAGAAAAAAATCAGTCAGGGGTCCTAAGAGGAGATCTTGGATCTATATGTAGACTTTCTCACTGCTCTGTCACAGCTCAGTAAAACGAAAGCCAGATACCATAATAGTAACAACTATAAACGGAAGTTTTTATAAATGAATGCCCCCTTTTTACCTCAGGTCACACGAACTAACTGGAGATGGCGTCCGATGATGATTAACTTTCACATTTAGATTTTCTCTTAAGTCCTACTTGACTGAAAGAAGTAGGTCCTTTTTCCCCTGCATTTATTTCAATTCTAGGGCCATTTTAAAAAAGGCGCCTTAAACCTTTCAAAATCTCTGGAGGCATAGCCTAGTTTATGGTCTCTAAAGGATTTACTAATAATAACTAACAAGTAATATAAGTTAAAAAAAAAATTACACACATGAATATCGCAGTGGGATACAGTTTTAACATAAATTGCCAAATTAACGTCTTTAAGACAGGTTTTTTCAAGGTGAAGGAAACTCAGATCCAAAACGAATTTTTGGCTGTAAGTGAGATTATATATCTCCTTTCATATGAAGTAAGAATGGGTTTGAATTTCATTCTTGGCAATATTCCAAAAAGTGATGAACATTGACCCAAATCGACCTTTGCCCGTAGAAAACTTGAACTTATTAATGATTAAGTATACTATTTTGTTTGCTAACATAAAAATGCATTGCATACATGTAGGTAAATATTTAAGAATAAAAAACCAATGTTTATAAAAAGGACAAATATACCTAAGGAGCAATAAAAAAAAACATAATCCATTGGACAGACAAACCCGGGAAGACAAATGAACAACCAAACCACAAAGCACAACAAATAAACACAGAAAACTAAAAAACAATGAACACGAACTCCTATAAAAACCAAGAGTGAAACAAATATACGCGAAAGTGGCCCTACGTCCTTGATATGATACATCAATTGAAGAACTTTCGTCCTGATATGCACCTGGTTGCCACTGGACGTTAAACAATAATTCATCCATCCATCATCAACTGAAGAACCTTTATAGATTTGTATGTTACATTATAGCAACATTATAGATCAATTATCTATTCCTTAATTTACTTGATGAATTAGAATTCTCAGAATGCTGTTTAGTGTATACAAACCATTAATAAAACGCCAGTTCTTAATGATATAATTTTCCTTAAACCGATATGTTCAAGATAAAATCGTCAATTAAATTAACCTAAGGTAATTTAGAAAGAAGTCATTTTTTACGTAATTTGTCCTTACGAAAAATAAATGAGGATCGTGCAGGGTGGGGGGATATGAACACGTGCTAACGAGAAATAAAAATGTCATTCAGGATGAACGAAAAATAAAAATTTGACCTGCACGCTGAATTTTTCTCAGTTTGGGCGAAAAATTGTGAATAACGACCTATCAGCTCGGTCACATAGGAAATAAAAACTGCTAAAAACGTGATAAAAAAAAAAAAAAAAAAAAAAAAAAAAAAAAAAAAAAAAAAAAAAAAAAACACACACAATATCGACACAAAAGAAAAGAAAATAAATAGTTGCACATATATTGAAATTGAAATAATTAAGGGACGAGATCAAAAGTTCAATGTAGGATAAAAAAACTTTATTCAAATAGTTTGGGGGTTGGGGGTAGAGATCGCTGCAAGTTTTGTTATCGGACAGATTTTCGGATTTAAAAATACGGATTCAAGTGATGTCCAAGTCAAGTCAGAACAAACATACATTGTTGAGGAAAAACAGGACCCATGATACAAAAAGTATACTCTCAAAGAATAAGCCCATATTCGTCAATCAATTTTTCACAAATTAAGTTAAAGAGGGGGGGGGGGGGGGGGTCAGTGAACAAACTATGTGAATTAAGTTTTATATCATACATTGAACTTTTGATCCCTAAATAAATACATAAATAAATAATAATAACAAAAATAATCTAACCTGTAACTACTCGAATTTTAAGCTTTCTGAATAAAAAAAGGATAAAATAAACGGCAAGAAATAAAAAAAATTAAACTTTAAAAATTGTATACATAATGAATATTCAAAATCTACTTACAAACCATGTGTTTAGTTGTTATAGGTCACACTTCAAGTGAGTGTCGACATGTGCTGCGGTTTCTTTTTATCCATCATAATCGCGATAAGAAGCGTACGAAATTTAGCTAAACAAAATAAAATTTATTAATCCAGTTTTGAGAATTTTAGATTTTTCAAGTGGTTTTTAAATACAGTGCATGACCTCAACGGGAAATGATACTCAAATTACACAAACAAATGCCAAAAGACACTTTAAGGTGAAGTGAGGGTCAAAAAGACGTTCGATATACATTTGAATGTTATTTGTAAGCTAAATTTAAATTTTTGCGCTATAATTCGATTAGAAAATTGTAAATGGTTTTAAATTTTGCAGAGCAATGTATAAAATAAATGTTACATGCTATCTGAACGTTAACGCCACCGTTGATTATCGGCAAACCATGAACCTTTTCTCCTTTTGCATTGGAGTGCAGAGTTCACGTCGATTTATAATCTTTGGTTTTTGAAGGCTTTAATGGTAAAATTATGGTTTCTTTCCATTTGAGTAGATGTGTGTTTGTTATTTATTATTATTATATTATTATTATTATTATTATTATTATTATTATTATTATTATTATTATATTCATAGTTTTGCCAAAAGTTTATACTTCAGTCCAACACCTTTTTTAAGCGTTTAGATGAAGACCAAGTTGTCCATTTATAAAATAGGTCATATCTTTTCCCTATAGACCCTGATTATTTATGAACTGAATTAAAAAGTAAGTCAACTCAATCTTCTGTGTGTAAACAAGTCAGACTTATTTATACCAAAACTAACTGACCTTGAAAGATCACGAATTAGGTTGATAGGAAATCCCGGGATAAAAATACTTTTAGATTCTAGTTAACGGGACATTTGTCACAATGATAGATTATAGAGACCCCTCAAAATTTTAATTATTACGATAATATATTACCTAAATTTAAAAGAATACAGGATGTTTTTGTTTCTAAAACTTTAAACGCATCTGTTAAAATTAATAATAATAAAAAAAAAACAGCAAAACAAATATATTTCAAAAGGGAGCTTAGCTGGTCCCCTTTCAAATATTCTTTGAGGTCTGGATCATAGAGCAACATGGTCATTGAAATTTAATGTTGTTGTGTGAATGGCAAATTCATGCAATCCATATGAGCGGGACAGGCTCCTGGATGCCTCTAGTTACTAGATAACATAACAATAAATCCACTGCTCACATCATTAAAAAAAATCATCTTCAGGTATTTTCTCAATAATTTATCTATTGTAACAGCGCAGAATAAAATGGTATGCTTACAAAGACGATCGCTATAACCCGGAATTTTCATATTCCTGTTGTTTCGATTTCAGCTCTTTGTAAGTCACGTACTCTCTAGGATGAGATGTTCAACGAAAAAAAAATATATATCTTGGAAAAATCCATCGTACGCAAGATATACAGTACAAACGAACAAAAAATATAAATAAATAAAACAAACAAAATACATTATAAGCAAGAAATGAAGTATAACAGTTGATTTTAAAATTTTCTCATGCAAAGTTATAATTAAGTGGAATTTTTTTTCCCCGTAATGTGTGGTCTTAGTGCTTACAACCTGTTTTGATGATTTTTTTTTCTTCATTAATGTTTAGCTCTATCTAAAACACCCGAATTTTGTAAATTGATAACAAAGTTTAGGATTTGTGATCATTATTTGGAACTGGAGTAAGGTAGACATAAGAAAATTCCACGTCAACAGATTATGTAATTTTTTAATCACATTCTGTTGATGACAACGTACATTTCTTTCTTAGGGAGAAACAATTTGATTCTTATAGGGGGGGGGGGGGGGGGGCTAGGATCAAATTTTTTATCCTGCCTATTTTTTTCGTCAAAAAGTTTTTCCTGGGTTTATTTTCAGCCGCCATTGCAGTCTAAATTTGTATTTTCATTTAAACCAAGAAATTTCCCGATTGACTCAGGATTCACTCAGGTTCTGTGTTTTTTTTTACACCTAAAGTAATCCTGTCTTTTTATTTTGACAAATTCCTGGTCCTGCCTTTTTATTTCAAATTTTATCCTAGCCCCTCCCCCCTAGAAATCAAATGGTTGCCCCCTCAATTATATACCAATTACAACTTAAATTATGATAAGGCCATACAAAATTGATTTTTAGTTCTTTCGGAAACTAAAAATAAAAAGTGTTTGCCTGCTCCTAAAATTATAGGGGATTCCCCCCCCCCCCCCCCCCCAAAAAAAAAAACAAAATTGTGCCGCACGAAAATTGGATCTTCGCCTAGAAAAACTAGTCCTCAAGAAAATAAAATTCAAGACAATTTATTCTTCCGTAAATGGTCGTTTCCGAGTGAAGATGACCGAGGTAAGATGAGGTCGCGTGCACTCATCTTCACTCGGTATGATATCCAATCAGCGCTTTGTTTTAATTGACCTAACTTCTTCCACAGGTAATTCATGCGCAAAAGTAGTTCCATTTTCACAATGCCTTCTAATTTACGATTTGTTTTAAATCTTCCAGTAAAATATTTAAAAAAGCACAAGTGTAAAAAACAAATGTTGACGGTTCCATTGATTGGTGTCATATAAGTCTTATATATTATGACCTATATATTTCATAGCGCTCAGTGATATTACCCTAGTAACGTATGCAAATTAGTTCTGGATGAATGTCGGGTCTAACGGGGGTCTCGATGGTGTAAGTCGAGGCTGTTTACGGAAGAAACAGGTACTTACATGCGTTGTTGGAAAAACCTGGGTGATCTTCCACTCGTGATAGAAATTTTTGTGTCTTTTCGCTCGTTCCGCTGCGCTCCACTCGCGAAAAGACATAAAATTTCTATCACTCGTGGAAGATCACCCGGTCTTTCCCAAGAACTTATGTAAGAACCTATTAGTGTTTCCTATAAACTGAATATAATATTAAACCCAATAAATGTTGGACAGTTACAAAGTCAAGGATCCTTTAATAAACAATCAGTGCTACTGAGGACAAGGGTCTATCAGACACTACACCTTCTGTTAATTTGTTGTCTGGTATACTTGTTTTTGTTAATTTAATGTATGCGTATAATTTGTCACAAGCTCAAGGTGAACAGCGTACGTCATAGTTATTCTAAATATAGTAACAGTTCCGGAAAATGAAAGTACTTGTTGATGATATTTCCCATTGTTTATGAAAAAATATGTTAATTAGTTTATCAGGTATTGCAAAGTACACCGGTAATTCAAAGCTTTGACCCAGATACGTTAATTTTCGTCTGCTTGCTTTAGTTTTCAACTAGTCAAGCAAAAGGGAGTTTATTCCGGATACCATACAGCGTGGAGCTGTAACTATACAATTTGTTTGATATGATTGTTAAGGGACCGGTCATTTTTTTTATTGGGAGGGGCTGGGAGGAAATATATGAAAATTTCAATATTTTTTTAAAGACCCCCTTCCCTTCTGATTTCAGAAAAATTGCACGACCCACCCCCTTTTCAAAATGTGCTACTAGTGAAACTGTACTTTGGACTACTTCAATTGTCATTTTTATAATGACCATATTACGCAAAATAATAAATAAATCCACGATTTAATAGTATAAAATGGTGAATTCGGAATTTCTATTTCTGAACAGGAAGATAAATAATTTGAGATCTGATTTGTTTGACCCCGTAAAAATATTAACGGTGAAATCATATAAAACATCACAGTTAGAATTTTTTTATGCCTTTCTGGACGAAATTGATCAAGACCAACAAAAGTTATATAATATCATCTATGTGGCTCAGCAGGTCAATGCTACATTCTACCCATGTACAGTCAGAAATGCAGAAAATAAAATGCTAGAAAATGAAAAATAGGAAACAAAAAACAATTAATGCGAGGTGTCCAAAAATTATGTTTGATGTTGCAGGGTCTTTATGTTTCCTATGAAATGTTTGGCAAAAAACTGTCAAGCTAGACTAATAACACGACAAAATATTGAAAGAAAGGTCATCTCGACAAGAAAATGCTCACACACCATCACCACATAAAACCTCTGCAGTACATGTTGGACCATGGATATTTTGAAGACTCGTGTAAGGAGTCTATTGTATGCATCACCCGTCTTCTGAAAGAAAGATATACAATACGAAAGGAATCCATCAAGCAACCAGCAAAACCCCCTAAAGAATCAATTCAATCATTAATATCGTCATTCTCTGGTAGGGCAGCGGGGGTTGAAAGATGCAATAAAATTATTGTTAGACATTCATGACATTTTTGAAATCAGTACCTAAAATACAAAATACAAAAGAAATATAATTTTAATTAGTGTTAACGTTCAATGTTTTATCTGAATCATTCCCCAAAGTATTTGAACCAATGTCGTCTTCATTGGCAGACATATTCTCATTAATCTCCTCTTTCAGGTTTTTGCTCTTTGTCGCAGTTTTACCCCCCCCCCCCCCCCCTCCTTTATCGTCATAACAATTCAAGTCCCCTCCCCCCCATTTTGAGACATACAAAATTTTCAACCCCCCTTAAGTTCCCCCATCATTTGCAAATGACCAGTCCTTACTCCATAAGTACTAATTATACCCAGCCAAATAAGAACAGAGGATTTTGATATCACAATTATTCAAAAACAAACCTATCACCAATATAGGAATTCATTCTGGCAGTTCCCTCCCCTGTATTTCCCTTTTAAGCGCGAGTGAAATACTGTCCAAGCATCTCTTTTATAGTAACCAGCGATTTAATAAGAAAAAAATCTTTTTAAAGATTACCTTCGATTATAGGTTGGCCTAAAGTTACAGTCCTCTTCAGTCCAAAAAGATAACTAAATGTATATCTAATGGTTTTTTTATGCAGCCCACATTTTGGAATTACCTTAAATTCTAATATATATTCATATAAAGATTTAGACGTATATTCATTAACATGGAAGAAGAAATTCAACACTTCAACGGATGTTGCACAATACCATTTTCATTTAACTTTAAGATAATTATGGCTTATATATTTAGTACATCAAACATTTTTAATATATTAAATTATTAACTAATTCATAATAAATATTTCGCAATAAAAGATTTTTCTTATTTAGGTTGATCATTTCAATGTCAGGATATACGGGATATTTATAGCGAGCGCAGCGAGCGCTATAGGAGTATATGCATTTTCTACATATGGGTCATTTATAAAAGTCTTTGTTTAATGAGGGCAGCCATATTGTGCTACATACTAAGGCTAGACAAAGTTTCGTTCGCCGGAAGTAAGTAAACTAAGGGAAATAACAGAATCGTGATACCGGAAATGAGTTGGAAAGGGCTACTATTGCCTTGCTCGCATCATTGGCCACGATAACAGCATATCAGCATAAACTATGATTAGAAAAGTTGATGTACTCATCAAAAACATAACTCAAGGGAGCAAAAGTCTGAAAATGTACAAAATTACTTAGTCTCAGTGGACAATTTTGCACTAATTGCATTTTTATATTGACATGTAGAGCGATGTGGTACTAATATTTTAAATTCCAAGTGATCTTTAAGAATGCGAAAAACATTACACCCTAAGGATACTTATTAAATGGTTCCTCCTCCTTTTGAAACTTTCAGAAAAATGTCCAAAATACTACATGTATAAAAATCATGTATAATACATATTCATGTTAAAGTTACCATTGCGAACTTTCTCGTTATAATTATGTACGTTAGAGGCCGCAAACTGAACTCTCTAAATCCCCAAGATTTGATAAGTTTTAATGAAACGGAAATTTTAACTCGGGAAGAGAACGTAAACAAGGCGGCTTTCCAAGAAATTATAAAATTTTATGTTTGGGGTAGCATTATATAAATGAAATGACGTTATATGTTGATTTGAAAATTATTTAAATAATATGGCAATAGCTGTGCCTTTGGCCTACATGTAGCTAAAATAAAATCCTATCTGCGCCATTAAACATTTAAAAATGGAAACTATGAATTATGTACACGAAATTATTTTAAATGCTTATTGTAATTGACCGAATTCAATGTTTTAAATGCAGTCCTACATTTTGGAATTTCTTTAAATGTTATTATACATTCATATACAGATAAAAAAGCATGTTCATCAACATGGAAGAAGAAATTCACACATTTCATTTTACTGTTAGATAATTACATATACTTAATAAACTAAATTTCCATATGGTTATTCATAAAAATTTCCAAATAAAAGTTTTTTTTATGCATATCATTTAAATGTCAGTTAGTTATATAGGGGATTTAGAACATCTATCATGAATAAAAAGAATAAAAATACTGCAAACTCATCATAAACATTTCGCAATGGAGCAATGTTTGATAATGCACAAAATTACTTGTGCTCGGTTGACAATTTTACATTAAAGACTTTTTTTTATTGAAATGTAGGTAAATATATAGTTAGTCACTACTATTTGTAACTTTCTGAGTTTTGTTCAAATTTTGGCCCAAAGGACATTGGCCAAACAAACACGAAGAGGAACAATGGACTGTAATTGCTGTGCTGGTAGTTTAAAATACGTGAAAGTATTATCGTAATAAATTCCTTTTGTTTGCGCAAATACAAAACTCAAATGACATTATTTATTCTTCATCCTTTTTTCAGAGTACAGCAAGATTTTATTAATCCTACTCTTATATTCATACTTTTTTGGAAATTTTGAAATTTTATTTCAAAATCATAGAAGGTGGGAAGGGGAAGAATAATGTCATTTTTTCTGCTCTCTTTTTATATTATACCCATAGAAATACTGGGTAAAGTATATAATTCTCAACAGCGCGAGGTAATAGATTAGTTTGCCAAATCTAGTGACGTCAGCAAAACTCATTTACGAAAGGTTACGTACTTAATATTTTTTTTGTCAGCCTAATAAAAAAACGACACATTGTTACATGTGTATTGTATTATTGTGTGATCTGAAGCACATCGTTCACTTTCTGTTGTCTAATTTGTTGAACATTGAGGTCAAGTAATTGATACAATTTGTAAAATATGAAAATGAAATAATACGGGCTGTGCATCAATGAAATAGCATCCAATTAAATCAAAGGTGGTAAAACTAATATTTATAGAGATAAACACTAAATCCCCCCCCCCCCCTCCCTTATCCTTATTGATTGATTGATTGATTGTTGCTTAACTTCCGGTGGCATATATTTCATGCTTCTTCAGGGCGAGAACCAGTTCAATAGATCAAAAAACAATTCCAACAGGGTGGGACGGAACACAAAGGGGAACTAATTTCGACTCCCGCTGTAAAAGGAGAATGGTTGGGTAGGGTAGTATAATTTAACCTTCTGAAGCGGCCATTAACCTACTCTTTTTCGAAAACTACAGAAGGGGTCTTTAAGGTGCAGGAAGTGTGGCATTCTCCAAACACGTTACCCACTACGGTCCGAGGTCAGACTTTCCGTATTGTGACATGACACGCCCCCAACGAGAGGGTCTCACCTGGGGACGCGCTAGGCAGCTCTGTGGGTTAAGCAGGTCACAGGTGCCTAGTCTCGGAATAATAACCAGGTCGCTATGATAGAGGCCATGAATATGTATTGATTATAGTATTATATTATAGTTTCAACATCGGCCCGGATAATGATCCCGAAACTTCAATATCATACCGCAGACTTTGATAGTTTATTCCAACTTATCTGTAAGTAGCATGTTTAATGATACAGTAACACCACAAGGTCACGTAATGGGAAATGTATGAGAGTTGAGTTCATTTCTAGAATATTCACAACTAATATTTGTTTCTTTTCCCAGAAATCATTACGTTGACACTAACATGTATAATTTATGTGCATTAAGATCTTTAAGCCGGAAATGTAGCTACTCCGGAAACAGATGTTGTTTCCTAAATGAGACACTGATAATGAAGATTATGTCAAAATGATTATTTTATTAGAATATTGAATAAAGACAAAGCTGTCAGTTTGCCAACAAGTGTCTGAAATCTATAAACTAAACATTCTGTGTCCCAATTTCTTTAATAAAATTAACAAATCAGCCATAATATTGTCATATGGCGTATGCCATACTGGTGACGTACATATGTAGCCCCGTGATTATTGATGCAGCTTCGACCCGGGGCTAATACAGCAAACGGCTGTATTGGACCGTCCAATACAGTATATTTTACTTCAGCTTCCTCTTTATTATGTCATAATAAACAGTTTAAAAAAAATAACGGCATAGTTCGTAGTAAATCGGATTACTTTATAAAATTATTATGAACTGGCTGTTTCTGTATTGGCCATGTAAAAGTAAGTAAATAAGTAAGTAATGAGTCGGGGTAAAAACATTTAAGAATAAAAATAAGCTCTCATGAGCTTTTATACCGACTTATGTATATGGGCAGCTGTATAGGCCCTTGGGCTTTTGGACCGCGGGTCCACTACAGTCACCATCGAATCTATACCAGTGCCAGTACAGAAACAGCCAGTTCATAATATTAATCTTAAGAAATAATCGGATTTACTACGAACCATTATTAACTGACAATAGAATATAAGCCTAAATATGATAATACAATACAAAATGTCAAAGTACGCCAATACGACACATACCTGTACAATATGCCGTATTGACTAGTCAATATGACATATTGGACTGGTTAGTCAATAAAGGATCATATTGGACTAGTCAATATGACATATTGGACTGGTTAGTCAATAAAGGTATAATTGCGCAAGGTTTTCCATACTGGCTTAGTTATTGGTCCTTGGCTAGCCACATTGGACTTCGCCTTCATCTCAGTTCAATATGGCTTGCCTCGAATCAATAACTAACTTAAGCCAATATGGAAAATTTACGCAAGAATACTATATTACACAATTTATGTGCAACAAGAACTTTACGCCGGAAATGTAACCACCCCGGAAACAATATGTTTCTTCCTAAATGAGTTTAACTGATATATGTGTTCTTAATAACGAATATACATGTAGTATCAAAATAATTATTGTAAAAATATTGAATTAGATAAATCTATCAGTATAACTGATTGAACTTCGAATGCCAGCAACAATCTGGAATTGAATACAACCATGAAACCCGATTTTACACAGATTAAATTTAGGTTCTGGTATTTGGTTGTTTGTCTCAATTTTAAACGTACATGTAGTAATAGATAAAATGATTTTCTGCGTTCCCCAATGTAAGAAAAAAGTATATACATATATAAAATATCTGTTTGAGAATCTGATAAGTAATTTGAAGGATGAAATCAAGTTATTTTCAATTCTGCATGAGTAAGACGTACGAACCCGAAGAGTACCATTAACAATTTCTCCTTGTACACTGAACTAAGCTTCGCTTAAAAAGAGACTTTCCCCTCTTAAATTTTATCACATGTTTTTGTACATTATTTCATTTCATATTGATACCATTGTTTTATAGGGGGGGGGAGCATTTAAAGATAAGGCAGGCACTTAAACTGGATGAAAAAAATCTTGGATGCTGCCAAATAAAAATGGTAGTCATTATACGGTATATGTATATGTAATACAGTTTATTTATGGGAGTGATCCCCATCGAAACCCGTATATATATGTATATTTATATAAAAGAGAGATTTTACTTACAATGTCAACTGTTTTTGGATAAATTCCTATAAGTATGAATTAAAACATTTTCCTCGTGTATGTACATATAAATAATAACCATTGTAAACAAAACAAGTATATGTGTATAAATAAATAACACGTCATGATCTATTACGTCTTAAGTTAGGGATGAACTGTGACAAATGACATTTATGGGCTAAATTAAGAAAACGTATTCCTCGTTTAGAAATCTTATACTTTTTAAATGTTCAATATCACATAGTACGATTGAATAAGGATGAAAAATTATAAACCAAACGTGCATTAAATCATTTTTAATTACAGTTTTATCGGTTAAAGGCTTTCGAGTGTCACTTTCCTGACTTGTCATCAGCTGATCAGTCAAGTGTCCTTACATATAAGAAGGTATAATATACTAGCCAACAAAAGTAACTGTACACGAGTTTGGAACCAAATATCTGGGTAATTCCTTAAAAAATCTTAAGTATTAGGGCAACAGTTGTTTGCTACTTCATTTTTTGATCTAATTCCTCTGATTTTGAAATTTTGATAAACTCGAAATGGTGGAAAATGGAAAATGGAAAAAGAGTGTTAAATTAAATTTGCGGAAAATCGAGAAGAAAATCGACACACATTTTGTAAAATGAAAATCCAGTGGCTGAAATCAGTAGAAAAAACTAAAATCTTTTGTCACATTGGCATTATAATTCACATAAAGGGGGTGAAAATACTAATTTTTTAATTTTGGGTTGAAAAATCTGATTTTTGAAATCTCAAAAAAAGAAATTTTTCATTTCAAACTTTTTGCACATAATCCATGCTTTTGATGGGAAAACAATCTACTATGAAATTCAGACGTATGGGTCTATTTTTCTGCTTAGTAAAGCTATTTGAAATTATGAATATATGAAAAATGCATTACCCTGTATCGTTTCTTTTGTTGACTAGTATATTTTTGTTCTTTCTTAATTTTTTTGACAGATACATGTGAAAGAAAGATCAAAGTACTCGGATATAAACGTTTTCTTAGGTGTATATGGACTCGACTTGTGCATGGTTTACAAGTGCGTGTACACGATTTATGTTCCGGGGGGGGGGGGGGGGGTTGTTGGTACCGAAAAGACACCACCTTCAGAATATCTGAATATACTCTATGATATGATACATTGTGTTAAATGAAGGACTTCGAAATATATATAATTTGCGTTTGTTCATAATGATAAGGAACAAATTCATGCTTTGTTTTGTTTTAAAGTGACAATTCATTTGTCATAGTTGTTTTAAGTTCGCACTACTTATCCTTCTTACTGTTTTTCGTAGTATTTGATATTGATGAATCGATCAATTTGTTGGTTAATGACCAGTGACAATAAATACATGTACATGCATAGCAGGACGAGAACATGTTGATATGATATGAATTCCTGCTTCACAATTAGTCGAATTTTTAACGAGCAAGACCACAGGAAGACAGATCTACCAACTAGGACTTACTATTCTGACCAAAGTCTTTACCCCTTTACCCAAATCCGTAAATGTTGGGGCAGCTGCAAAGACTTATTTTAAAGTCTATGATTTGACCCGGAGGGTATCGAACCTACGACCTTCAGTAATTTAGGTATCATGCTACCACCTACAATGTAAGTTAATTAAACACTAGTCTAGTTTTCATTCGTCACGTGTATTAAGTCCTTACGTGCAGAATTTTTCGATAATGAAAAAACTATACTCGAACATGACTTGCACAGGAAAATAAAGAACTTTGTTTCGAACAAAAGATATATTTCAAGGGAGATAGGGAGGTGCTAAAGTAGATAATAAACCAGAAATTTGTAAAGAAGATTTACTTAAACTTTATGATAATTCAAATATGGCTGTAAATCCAAATATGCACAGTGGATTGCTTTATCAAGACCTAGTTTGATTTCATGATATACCTCTGTAAAAGAGGACGAGAGAACCTTAGGGAAATGACACGAGACACTTTTACTGTCAGTGTTGATGGTAAGGCCAAGAGATTTGTTACACAGGTAAATACTAACATCCAGATGCAAATACAAACATGTATTTCTTAAAATTTACAAATAAAAACTTGATCCGAGGTTCTTTTCAGTAAGGAAACTATTTTGTTACCATGAGCATAAGCCTACATTTTAAAGCTAATTTACCGGCATATATTAACACCAGATAATACATGTACATGAAATGTGTCAAAAGTATGTTTAATGTGGTAAAAAAAGACATATAATATGTACAAATACATGTATTAGACAAGATACTGGACAAATTAAAACCAAGAGACAGTACCTAATTGTTGTTCATCGTCTAATGTCACAATAATTCCCAATGTACACTATGCATACTCTTTGTTTACACATACTTTGCAAAAATTGTTTGCAGGCTATTTAAGTAGTGAGAAATAAGTTTCAATCACATACATTTTACATGTAATTACAATGTATCATCTACCTTGTACATACATGTAAAATTTATAGCAGTGCAAGTCCTAAGAAATCTGTAATTATCAGTTGTAGAATTTCCAGGTTCAAGATTAAAACAGCAAAAATAAAACAGTGAAAGATAATCCAAATGACACTATTGGTGAAGGAAGAATGTACGAGAGGCTTGGAGACCCTATGTGCCCAGTGAAATCTTTTATTAAGTATATTTCTAAATTGCAGCAACCTAGTGAAACATATGACGAGTCCGATCCAGTGTGTACACACGTGCACCTCTTTGGAAAAATACATTGTCTTCAATGATGAGCAATATATCTTTATTTATTTATTTATTTAGTTGAGGTTTTACGCCGTTTTCAGCATATTTGTCTATTTCGCGACGGCCAGTTTTTATTGGTGGAGGAGGCCGGAGTACCCGGATAGAACCACCGACCTTCGGTAGGAAAATTGGCAATCCTTGTCATTAAGATTGGAGTCGAACACACCCCGCCACCTGTGAGATGCGAACTCACAACCTCAGCGTTGAAAGGCTAGTAATCATTAGTAGTCATGACGAACTACCTACACCACTCGGCCACCGAGGCCCCTTCCCCAGCAATATATAAAAACTATCTAAACTGTCTACGATTTAAACTAATCGTTCAATTAGAGCCACCAGCATTACTGAAATCGACGAAGCAGGAATTGACACGCGTCACATAATGCGTGTTTCAGGACATAAATGTGAAGCATCAATAAACAATTATGTATAGAGACTGAGCGAAAAGAAGAAACAAGAAATTTCTGACTGTTTGAGTGGGACTTTAACAGCCACAGACAAAAACCCAGTTAAGGGGGTACCCAACACATTGACTAAAATAGATTTGGCTCCTTTAATTTTCATAAAATTTTGACGAAATATTTACTTTGACCTGTTGACAAAAATATAAAAATTTCAAGAAATTTGAACCACACAATTTACGGGAATAATTTCATTGGATATATAGCAGTTTGACAAACACTAATTTTGATCTTTTAGAAGCTTGATTTCTCTTTAATAATAGTATGTTATTAAAACATTCAGCTGATTATTAAAGAGTTAACTCCCCTAGGTTTTCTGTACCCCCTTACATGTAAATTGCCAAAAATGCACACTAATGAAACCGTGTCTAACATTAGTGAAATTACATGCACTAGCAACTCCAGCGGGAATACAACAGAAAAAAGTGTTGGACGCTAGTACCAGGACCAGTTTGAATAATGTTTCAGATCGAAATCTTTCTGATCTTGACCTTTTATTTGCTGATAATCACTTACAAGCACTTTTTGACAATGATTTTGAATTGCAAAACATATCTGATCAAAGTACGGTAGTTGACAGTGCGGATCTGAATGTACAAAATTTTAATAATAGATGCCAAAATGTTGTTGGAAATTCTGCAATGGTTGAAAATAAGATGTCAAATGTTGTTCAGCCAACAGGGCCGATGCAGTTTAACAGTATGCTTGATTCCACTTATCGTAGCATCATGCCATATGTTTCTAACAATAACTGTACTGTTAATTTTCATTTGAATTTAAGGTGAAATATTTACGTTTAATCACATTGAAATAGAAGTTGTTGTTACTTGTTGTTATTGATATTTAGTTATTGTTTTTGCCCCGTTTCTTCTTCTTCTTCTTCTTCTTCTTCTTCTTCTTCTTCTTATTATTATTATTATTCTTTCTTTCTTTCTTTCTCCAACGCGTGAACTTGTCCGACGCGTTTCTCAGATACCTTAAAATCCAAAATCTATGAAACTTAGGGATATGTGATATGCATCTCTAGATTTGCACTCAATAATATTTTTTTTTCTGGGGGTCCAAATAGGGGTGGGGTTTACTATAGAAAACAATGGAGAAAAAACTTTTTCAGCAACATGTTCATAACTTATTAAACTTTAAGATATATTCAATGTGTACATGTATCTCTAGGCGAACCCCTGCCTAATTTTTTTTAAAAGGGGTTCAAAAAGGGGTGCAGCTTAATTTTCGAAATTTTTTCTTCATGTGATATTTTTTCTTCAAAGGTAATCTACCATAACACTCTCAGCTAAAGGCTTTATGTTTATAATAGAAATTAAATGCATGACGTTAAAATGAAGTGTTACGGACGGACAGACGAACCGACGGACGGGGGGGGGGGGGGGATAACAGTATCCCCGAACTTCTTCGAAGTGCGGAAATAATAAGGTATTTTTAACTCAGAAGTCTCTCTATGAGTCCAAAATAAACCGTGTAGTCTTTTAAAATCTTAATAATGTCTGTAAAATATCAATGAAAAAATTAGCTGTCTTTTCCAAAAATGATAGGAATTTTATCGAAATCAGATTTTCATGCTTTTCGATTCATAGTTTTTTATTTACAATATAACGTTGTCGAACATACATGTATACAAGTTTTATGCAGATCCTTGTATGCAATGTGTAGCATTTTAGCTACGGTATTTTAAACAAGAAATCGGATTATGGTGTACTTGGATCATACACTAGTATATCGGTAGCTCACTATGTTCCGGCACTTGTTTACATCAAAATGGCGTCGAATCTACTTTGGTGTTACTTTGAAAAGGCACACGAATAGCACGATGTCATGGAACCCACTAGAAAGTATATCGTGTAAATTCAGGAGACGAAATATCGAAAATTGTACATGTACATTTGTAACAGAATAAGATAATCAATAGGGTAAGCAAGTATACATTTTTCGGTCATGTCGAATAACATGTATCAAAACTGGGAAAACGACAAAACAAATTAGTATAATCTGTATACCGTTATTATTATTCATTTTATGAGGACAAACATAAGCCGAACAAATACTATAAACATTCAATTTTGGTTGATTGAAGTAAAATGGTTTAATGGTAGAAGTCGAAAAGCATTCATAAATGCCAATTCTTGATAGAATAAGCGAATCCCAGAAAATGTTTTTCATATAAAGTGAACCTTGACATCCAGCGGAAACATAACATTAATGGTTAGCCTGGATGGCAATCAAAGACAACTTACTACAACCTACTTAAACTGAACTTGCTTTTTGATTGTTTTTTCTTTCATCTTCTTATACTTGATTGTTTAAAAAATTTCAGTTTCAATTTGATTTTTTGTGCGTTTATTCTGTATTTTGTTATTTTGTTTCAATGTAGATTGTAGCAGACTTTCTAATTTCACTCTCATTACCACACCCTGACATTTTTTTAGAGCCATAACAATGATTGGTCCTTTTCCCGCAAATAATCTCTTTATTTTGTAAAAAGCAATTACAAGATACTTAAACAAAACATGATTTAACACCATCGCGAACCGATAACTTAAGAATCTTAATATTTAATACATTGACTTTTGCCTTAAAAATATCATGAATTAATATGCATGCGATAAGTCAATAATTTACTGTGTATTTCACAAAAATATCAATTTTCGGAAATGCGAGATATCACATCGGCACAGAAATATGTACAAATCTTATAACAATTTGCTTCAAAATGCTTTGCAAAGTGCATAAATTGTCTAAATATTTTGCTGAAAAAGGCTGGTATGAACAGATATAAAAATGATCCGATGACTGTTTATATTTATACCTTATTAAAGTTTTACATGTTTTTCATATTATTTTATTCAAAATCATTCATTTGTTAAATATGCATAAAAACAACAAGGTTTATGTTTAAAAGCCTTTTAAATGACATTCCTGGAAGATAGACATAAACCACCTAAGGTGATAATTCCATGAATAAAACAAAGTACAGCAATGCAGCAGCTTTTAATTGTTATTGCATGAAACTGATTCTTTTGTTTTTGTATTATGTTTGATTTTTTTCTGTAAGTTTGATTTTATGTGATCTGTATTATTATTATCTTCAGTTGTTAAATGGTTTTCGCTAATGTACATATTACCGTTATTGATACACAAGATATGCATAATTCGTTGATATATTAACACCAATCAATTGTTCTAAAAGGCTACAATGTTTAAAACCGAAACAACAATCAAAAACAAATGGCAAAAGTAAAATGACCAAAAGGTCATTTCCAAAATTATCCAAGGTGAGAACTATGCATGAGAGATAAACTCCTTAGGGACGAGATCAAAAGTTCAATGTAGGATAAAGAGCTAAATTCAAATAGTTTCGGGGGCGGGGGGGGGGGGGGGGTAAAAATCTCTGCAAGTTTTGTTATCCGACATCGATTTTCGGATTGAAAAATACGGATTCAAGTCAATATACAGAACAAACATAAATTGTTGAGGAAAAACAGGACCCATGATACAATAAATATACTCTCAACGGATATGCCCATATTGGTCAATCAATTTTTCCCAAATTAAGTTCAGAGGGGGGGGGGGGGGGGGCAGTGAAAAAACTATGTGAATTAAGTTTTTTATCCAACATTGAACTTTTGATCTCGTCCCTTAGTTTTCTCAAATTTAAATTTTCATAACAATATAATTGAATCTTCAGTTTCGGGCTAGTATAGAAATATCCGTGATTGATCTTTGTTGATGTCCAAAGTAGCGGCATCGGCTTTGTGGTAATAAAAAGTTTGATGCACAATATATGTCATTCATTTCCGTACAAGTGTTACACTGATTGGTAATTTCCCTGCAAATCAACACTTCTGTTTTAAAGGCATAGCTAAATGCGATAATCATGATCATTACTAGGAACATTTAATAAAAGATTGATTTTAGATATCAATATATTACACGTTAGCTGTATCCTATGGAGAGATAAATAATTTACTGTATGTCCAACATAAACTAAAAACTCGTTCTGCGAAATACGATTTCTTTTACATTAAGCTTTTGTGTACGTTCATCCGAATGAATTTTGTTGATTTACAAAGCTTAGATACCTCATATTTTCTTCTTTCTTGAGAGAGGGTCTATTATTATTGTTGTTATAAAAATTATAAAATGTAAAATCTCTGCAAACATGACGTCCTTGGATATGTGCTTGTGTAATAAAGCGTATGCTTATAATATTTTTATATGTTCATAGATTTTATTATTATTTTACTTATCAGACATACGAAAATATATTTTGTTTTCGTAAAAGTACAAGTATTGCATTATTTTACAATGGATAGGTCATTGGTTAGAGATATAAGGTAATTGTTTTATCATACCTATGTCAGTCTTACAGCATATCAGAAGAGTTTGAAAAAGGTATATATGGAATCTGAAAGGGTGTTATATGAGAACTAATAATATACATGTAAAACACTCAACATTTAATAATACATTGGTTATTAGATTCAACGATATATTATATTAATCTGCATACCATAAGTCCATAACTGGAAACTCTAACACAGGAAATATCTAGATTTAATCTTTTAAATATGAAATGTAATAAATAATGTTTCTTTAGATTTTATTTCCTTTAATTGAAATGAATTATAATCCTTTTCAATGATGCCACAAAGTGTTCACTCTCTGTGCGAAGTCCATTGGTTTTTGTGCGAGATATCACATCGGCACAGAAATATGTACAAATCTTATAACAATTTGCTTGCAAATGTTTTGCAAAGTGCATAAATTGTCTAAATATTTTGCTGAAAAAGGCTGGTATCAACAGATAAAAATGATTAGATGAGTGTTAATATTTATACCTTATTAATGTTTTACATGTTTTTCATATTATTTTATTCAAAATCATTCATTTGTTAAATATCAATAAAAAACAACAAGGTTTATGTTTACTGAAAACTCTAACATAGGAAATATCTAGATTCAATCTTTTAAATATGAAATGCAATAAATAATGTTTCTATAGCCTTTGTTTCCTCTTATCATACTGGATTATTTCCCTTTACAATGCTAATATTCCACAAATTATTGGCTTTCTTTGTTGATTTTTGTTTCAGATATCACGTTGGCGTAAACAAATGGATGTACCGTACTCTAGAACAAATTGAATGGAAATGCATAGTAAAGTGCATAAATATTTTAAACATTTCGTTGAGAAAATACTGGTTTTGAAAACAAAAGTTGTAACAATTATTGAATTAATATTAAAGTTCCGAGAACAAATAGGAAGGTCTTTTCCGGTATCTCTTTTGATTCCCTATTAAAATAGTTATGGTTGCTAAGAGCTTTTTCATCGTGTAAAATGTGTTGCTATAGCTCTTAAAATGGCCTTGACCTTTGTAACAAATTGTAGGTCTTTTGATTCTCTATTACAATAACTGTGGTTGCTAAGGACTTTTTCATATTATAAGGTTGGTTGCTATGGTATTTTGAAATGACCTTGGAATATGTGATTAACCCTGTTAACAAATTGTAGCTATTTTTATCCTCTATTGAAATAACTATGGTTGCTAGGGACTTTTTCATTAAATAAAAAGGGTTCCTATATGGTCATATATGACCTTGACCATTGCCTTTTATCCCAAATTGTGTATTTTGTATTACTAATCTGTTTTGCTATTGAAAGTATCATTCTATCTAGCATACATTTCGAGATAAATGCAAAAAACCTTTGAAAGGTCCACTTTTGACAGTTTTTAGGCCATAGTACCATAAAGGTTGGTCCAATATATTTGAACCTTATGAAACAAATGTAGTACTCATCAAGACACACATTTTCTCCGTTTATTGTCTGCTTCTATCTGTTACGGTTTTCGAGTTAGGGTGATAACAAAGTACAAGGTCAAAGGTCAAGGTAATTGATGACCTTTGACTTTGACTTGGTTCAATGCGGTATTTGGTTCTCATTTCAAAATAACTGATCACTATCCAGTTTATTGTATAAAGTATCAAAATGATATGTCGCGAACTGTACGCGAGAGATCATTTTGACCAGTGGCGGAAAAAAAGAATAATAATAAAAAAAACAGATGAAATACAGAAAGGTCTTTCCGTCGGAAACGGGAAAGACCTTAATTAATATGCATACCTTATTATATCTTAGAATTCAGATAAATGTATTCAATATTATTTTGTTTGCTCGAAAATTATTATATATATATATATATATATATATATATATATAGTATTATTTTAGGTGTAGGCGTATGATTACAGTAAGTATGTAAAACGATCTTTTTTAACTTGCTGATATTGGAAGATTAACAAAAAATAATGCTTGATTCTATGTAGATTTACGTAATAATATCATCTGCTGAATTGAGTTGCATAAATCTGATTGGTTTGTTTTCTTATTATGGTTTTAGTTCATTTTTCCTTTATTTTTGTCTTTTGGTGTTATTATATTAAAACCTGTTTTTCACACTATGGTATATACATTTTTATCTCTGACATTCATTTTCATAGAGAAGTGTAACACTGATTGTCCGTTTTCCGGTGATCAACACTTTAGTTTTACAGCCATAACAAAATGCGATATCAAAACGTGATATATCATCTTTTAAAGCTGATAACATTACACTCTTAATACTCATCAAAACATTGATTTAAGATAACGATATATTACATATAAACAGGATACGATAAGTCTATCCAACACAAACTAGAAACTGGTTCTGCGGAAGTATCTAAAACAAAAGATGGCTTCTTTTTCACTTTGACTTTTTAAATAGAATTGAGTCTTTTTGATGAAAATGGCTACAAAAAATTGTGGTTTTTTTCATAATAGTCCAACGATTGCTTTACTGTGAAATGAAATGGCCATTTCATTGATTAGTGATATTTGGTAATTGGACAATTGTTGAAGGCTTAATGTGGTCTTCTAGAACGTTTAATCATACCTCTGTCTGCCATCAAGCATGTCTAAAGAGTTTTAAAATTAAATTAAGGTGGTACCCAAAACTTTCACTTAAATTAATTTGGCTAGTTTAATTTTCATAAAATTTTGACAAAGTATTTACTTTGACCCATTGACAAAAATTTTAAAATTTCAAAACATTTGAACCAACCAATTCATCAGAAAAATTCCACTGATTGTATAACAGTTTGACAAACACTAATATTGATCATTGAAAAGCTTAATATTCCCTTAACAACACAACGTTATTAAAACGTTTAACTGATTTTACAGAGTTATCTCCCTGTAGTGTTAGGTACCACCTTAATAAGACAACATTCCATACGATCGGACAAGAAATTGAAGACATTGCCTTCTTTTATGAGGAAAATAATTTAAAAAAAATAAACAAAAATAAAGTAAAATTTACAATAAAACTGAATTTTACAGATTTTTCGGTTTAGTTTGCGTTCAATCTGTTCTAAAAAATTTTCGGATACAATGTTTACTTCTTCATTTTGGGTTTGATAGCTGCTACATGTGTAAAAAGACAAACATTGTTAATGCCATGTCAACTTTAATGAACACGATGTGGGCATATCGCCAAGGGGTGTATAGTACATGCCAAAGATTTGGAAAGCAAGAACAATAAAAATCTGTAATGTTAAGGATGATCGCTGGTCTAATAGGAAATAAATAGGATTTGAAATAGGTGTTTTAGTTTGAGAGAACATATGAATAGTAAACAAATAAGCAAGAAAAACATTGATGTTCATGTGCTCATTTTAGAGATATAAGGCCTTGAAAATTTGCAGGAAATGGGTTTTCTCTGGATTTTTCATTGTCTTTGCATTGACAACTTCAGTCTCTCAACGATATATGAAAAAATTAAAAGGATTTCATAAATTTTTTTTCAAATAACATTTTAAGGTATATGTGATTGAATTATAAAATAAAATGTGGGGGTTCATGGGAAAAAAAATCATTTTTAAGAAATGGATAAAACCCGAAGATTCCGAAAATGTGACAAAAAGACCAAAACATGACAAGCGAGCATCCTTAATTGCAGAAACTTCCATTCGCAAATGCAAAACAAAAGATGCAGGAGATACATTGTTATATCTTTTTTTTTTTTTCTGGTTCCTTGGTACATCCTTTCCGCCCCCCCCCCCCCCTATTATTCTTTTTTATCGTTTCATGCAAATGTTTTTCATATTACATGTAATTTATTTCCTTGAAATTATGACTATTTATATTGCTATTCTTATTACGCCACCAATAACACAATTGTTTATGCTTATAAATATCTAAAATTATTCTTTGATGACATTCCTGGAAGAAAGATCGACAAATAAACCATTCATATTTCTAGACAAAGTTACATAATAATGTCATATTTCTACGAATATGAACTAAATTTTGTAAACAAGACAGCAGTGTAATTGTTGTTGCATTAATTTTTTATGCAATGTATTTTTGCACTAATTATTCCCCAAACGCTATACCAAACCAAACCTTCGTTCTAACAATTATACGCATTGAAAAATAATTACAAACAATCATAATTCATTGATAGCAAGGTGCGTGAAATACTAGTTTTGTATTTATACGCGACGTGGTTAGTACAGAGAAACCGAAAAACTGTGTAATTGATATTATAAATGTTTTGTTTACCAACACAAACAATATGTTTTCATTAAAATCTTTACCAACAATTCTACACTGTTGATTTTTATAAGATTGTTCCGTGTTGTAGCACGTGTATGTACTGAATTTTCGCACTTGCCGGTGTTTAATCAGTTAAACGTATTATTAAATTCTGAATGGTTACTATTTTGAAAAAGGGCATAAACTCATACAACTGTTGTACCGAATCTGTTAGACCGATGGCACCGCACGTTTAAGTCGGACATTCATTAAGGAAAGACTGTTGAAACGTATACGATCAGAGTGAATTTCCATTATTGTAGTGGAAAGCATTTGTACCAAATTGTTCACTTGAATGTCGGACTGAAAAGAACAAAATTCAGTACTTGTTTGTGCTTATACTTGGAACAAATATTTGAAATTCAACAAAGTGTTAGCATCATTTTGCAATTTGCAAACAGTTTATCGCTAATAGCTGAACAAAAATGAAAACAAATTTACTAACCTCGATTATTTACTTCTCATAAAAGCTATTAAGGATTATCGCTGGTCTAATAGGAAATAAATAGGATTTGAAATAGGTGTTTTAGTTTGAGAGAACATATGAATAGTAAACCAATAAGCAAGAAAAAATATAGGTTCATGTGCTCATTTTAGAGCTATAAGGCCTTGAAAATTTGGGGGAAATGGGTTTTCTCTAGATTTTTCATTGTCTTTGCATTGACAACTTCAGTCTCTCAAAAATGTATGAAAAAATAAAAAGGATTTCATAAAATTTTGTCAAATAACATTTTAAGATATATATGATTGAATTATAAAAGAAAAAGTGGGGGTTCATGGGCAAAAAATTTCATGTTTAAGAAATGGATGAAACCCGAGGATTCCGAAAATCTGACAAAAAGTCCAAAACATGACCAGCGAGCATCCTTAACATTTATTTAAACCCAATTAAACAGATATAAAATATAATCTGTAGTGGGCATGTTTGCCAAAGTACCTTCTTTTTACTGCAATTTTTAGTCATTTGTTCACGAAGGAGTCTTGTAACATCAAAAAGCGCGGAAAGAATCCAATATGGATAGTCACTGTGTTTAAAAGTAAATAAACTGTTTTATATTATCCACAACTTTCATTGAAATGTTGTTGATACTTAGAATTCAGTTAACGATTAAGAATATGGCTAATCAGAATAAGTTGTCAAAATAATTACAAAACATCATATTGTTTGTGTTCGCAAAACATAATTTCAAATATTATTCAGTTTATCGGTTTTTATGCATTAACCGCGTCGAGTTAAAAGTCCAGAGTGGGTGACAAGCGCTGAAGGCAGAGATAATTGGTGAAACTATTATTCTTGAGTGGAGGCTGACTTGTATTGAAATTGGCAAATTTATTCATAACATATTAATATTTACTGAACATTAAACACTTTATCTTTCCAAATGAACGTAATTTTATATATAATTATTATTTTATACGTTATTAAAGTACAACCTGGAGGATTTAATCAACGTTTATTGCCTTTTACATTAAACTTCCAATGGAGAATATATTATTATTTTTTTTGTTAATTTTGTTTTCATAAGTAGTTGGAACGTATAAATTTATTTCCCTTGCATTAGTGAAATATGAAGATTTTTTCACCCCAGAAAAGTCATGTTTCTCTCGGGCTTAGTGAAATATGAAGTTTGTTCACCCAAGGAAAGTCATGTTTCCCGAGGACTTTTCAAAGGGTGAAAAAAATCTTCATATTTCACTAACGCAAGGGAAATTAATGATTTATTCCACTAACTCGAGTTAAATCCTGAGCATTTCGAATAACTAAGATATGATGGTGAAACATTCTGAGAGGGAAACACGATGTTTTGTTCAATATCACGTGGGAGAGTCTCAACCAATAAAATACGTGCATACCTATGAATTAATGTATGAACACTTTTATGAGGCTCATGTACCTAGTATTTTGGTTATGGTATTGAATTTATACTCAACATTGCTGTAACAGTTGTAAAACTGGTCTTTTTGAAACTCAGTAGCCCTCTTCTTGGAAGGTTTGAACCTCAATCCTTGGAGGGTTTGAGCCCCACCCCTTGTAGGTTTGTACCCCACCATTATTCACTGCTTAAATGAAGTCAGACTATATGGAGTCTCTTTTGTTTCATAGTTTGTGTTTTGTGATCTTTTAATTTGTTTTTGTTTCTAAAGGTCTGTCTGTTGGGGTGGTTAGTTGATTTGCACGTCATGCTGACCTTTACTGCTATCTGTATTGTTTTTTTTTTTTTGTTTTTTTTTTTTGTTTTTTTGTTTCTACCCTTTTCGAACACTTTTGCCTTTAAGACTGTTTTACAAGGTGTTAGTTTTGATATATTAAGCATCGATTAATGTTGATTAGGCATGTTTATTATTACACCTCACAGTATAATTGAATAAATCTATTGGCTAATAAAAGATCAAGTGGTGTGAAATAATTCGGATAATTTCTTCCTAATCGGTGGTGCCGGTGAATAACCTAAAAATTGCATCGTCCAGTGAATAACCCTATTATTCACCGGCGGTGAATAACCTCAGCAAATTGCATCGTCCGGTGAATAATCCATTATTTGTTAATTATATAAATAATACTTTTTCATTTTTTTTCTTTTCCAGAGACCAAATTGAACACCAATATTTGTTCGGTATAATAAAACAGTTACGGCCCTATGATTCGGGAGATATCCAAAATTGTCAACCCTATGGCAAGCCGTTTTACTATTTATTCTAACTTCAAGATATCTCATATAATATATAAGATATATAAAGTTATATAGTTTATAAGATATCTTATAAATATTTTTTATATAATATATCTTATATAGTTTATAAGATATCTCATATATTTTATAAGATATCTCGTATAATTTATAAGATATCTTATAAAGAAAATTATATAAGATATATTAAAAACTATATAAGATATCTTATAAACTTTATGAGATATCTTATAAACTATATAAGATATCTTATATAACCTAGTTTTTATAAGATATCTTATATACTTTATAAGATATCTTATAAAGTATATAAGATATCTTATAAAGTATATAAGATATCTCATAAAGTATATAAGATATCTTATAAATATTTTTATATAAGATATCTTATATACTTTATAAGATATCTCATATAGTTTATAAGATATCTTATAAAGAAAATTATGAGATATCTTATAAACTATATAAGATGTCCTATAAACTATATAAGATATCCTATAAACTATATGAGATATCTTATAAAGTTTATTAGATATCTCGAAGTTCTAATAAATAGTAAAACGGCTTGCCATACAACCCTGTTAAAGATTATTCCCCTCGTTCTAAAGCTTTCGGGGAAATAACCTTTAGCAGGGTTGACAATTTCGATATCCCCTTCCTCAGAGGGCCGTAATTGTATATTATTAAAGACAAAATTTTATATTTAACTTGTTATGGAATATGTTTTTTGTCCGCCATAAAGATCCTGAGGTAACTATATTGTACATGGTGCATGCATATGTTGTATATACAAATTTCAATCATGGAAACGTTATTACTACAATGAATTTTTTGATACCAATTTTGATGCACAAGATGTACACATTTCATTGATTTATTACTCGTCACTTGTGTTCAAGGCCTAAAATGTTAAAAACAAAAAACAATAATCCAAAACGTTAAAGAGAAAATTAATAAATGCCAAACTTACCAAAAGGTTAAAGCCAAAACATTCTAAGGACAGAGCTGTGCACGTTGGAGATGTCCATACTTTTCAAAAATTTATGGTTTTTGTAACAACTGATTTCTCTGCTGGTAGAATCCAAATCATGGCATGAAATTGATAATTTAAAAGTTCCTGCTATACATTGTTCAATTTTGTATATTAATAATTCTCTCTCCCACACCACTTTGTCCTAAGATGCTTTGGATTTCTTCTATTGGTCATTTTTACATCATAAATTTGCTACTCAGTATTTTGAATGTTTGTGTCGACTCTGAACTTTGACGGCTTTTAAGAACAAATGATGAACCGTAATTCTGTAAAGTATTGCACAAAATCAGTCTCTGCTGGAGAGTGGATGTTAAGGTATGCAGGCATGGCGGGTGTCCTGCTGGAAGCAGAGACTGCTTACTCTTCCGGAGCACCTGAGTCTACCCCCGGTTTTTTGGTGGGGTCCATGTTGTTCATATGTTTTTTAGTTTTTAATTGTCGTGCATGTATTGTTTTGGTCTTGTCTTTATTGTTCTCCCGAGTTAGTCAGTTGTTTCCCCTCCTTTGAATATCCCTTTGGTATTTCTAGACTGTACTTAATCATGTGAATTTTACGTACCTACTTCATGAAATGGAGGAGTCTATAAAGGGAAGAAACCTCTCTGTGACTGAGATTGATGCTTGTGTGTATGTGTGTATGTGTGTTAAAATCTCGTCTTTCGCACCTACAGATTCTTTCTTTTTATTTCTGGCGAGCGAAGAAGAGAATAATATAGTTCTGTAATCATTATGAAACCAAATTATATAAACGATTAAAGATGAAAGTCTTCTTGTACAAATATAATCGAGTACACATATGCTCGTGCCATCGAACTATATTCCTTTTTTTACATAAAAGTTATGCATGTAAAGATGTTTTAGAAATTTAGAGGATAGAGAGAAATAAAGGCCAGAACGTGACATGCAACAGTGTAGGAAGTAGTATTTCCCGTGGGGAACGAGATCAAAATTTCAATGTAGGATAAAAAACTTAATTTTGGGGGTTTTAATTTCAAGAATAATAATTGTAATTTTTAATTATCTATACAAATTCTCTGTGATCGATGAATGTTGAAATTAAAATTATTTAAGCAACCTTTAGATGTTCGACTGTACGCAAAATATTGTAGCACCAGGAGAATTGAAGCTGAACATAATACATTGCTAATTACCTTCAATTTCGATCTAGTACAACCTGACATCAAATATCAGCAAAACCATATATTCCTTAGATCTTCTAATGTCATTTGATATAGGCAATATAAATTTTGAGACAGCCCAAAAGAAAACATCCGATGACAATGCAAATGCGTCATAACAGGGTTACTACAAAAATGCCGAAAAAGCATTACAAGAGGAAATTGAAACAGTACAGCACAAAAAAAAAACACAAGCAACGCAGGATTTAGTTTTAATAGAAAATGGACCAAATCTGTGTTCGCGTGGCAAATTTTGCTAAATATTCCTATTGATGTCCTAGCGCGATGTAATCTCAATATCGTCAACATTGCGATGTTAACAATGCAGACACAATATTGTGTTTATAATGTCCACATTGATTCGCCTTTGTGTTCACATAGTTTACATCGTCGACATCGCAATGTCGATAATGACGATACGATGTTGTGTTTATATCAGGCATGGGGCGAATTACATTGCAATGTAATGCATTACATTACAATTACTTTGACAAAACCATGCATTATATTACAATTACCATTACATGAATTTATCAAAGTAATGCATTACATTACAATTACTTTTGCAAAGTAATGCATTGAATTACACATTACATTTGTAAATTTTATTATCAAGTGAAAAGAAAATTCAAAGTTGATTGCTCTTCTGTCTTTGGTTTTAAGGTATCAATGTATACATCTCTGTGTTTTCTCTAAAAAGAAATTACAGAGATGTAGTTTAATACATATTTTAACTTAATGTTAACTTTTCGTTTATAAAAATACATTTGTTTTTTTTTTTTTTATTTCAATCAAAATATTTACTAATCTTTCCTAATTATGTAATAAACATAGAGCTTAATTTATGACAAATGGAGAAAAGATTGATTGTAAAACAAACAAATTAGTGTTTTATGACAATGTTCAATTATATGTTATTTAATCAAGACTAGATATTCAGTCATCTTTTGACAACAATGGAAAACTTTTACAGTATAGCTTTTCATATATAATTTTTGTTTATACAGGAAAATGCAGGAAATAGAATGAAATAAAAAGACATTAAAAAAGATAACTCAGTCTGTCTGATATACAGTGTTGTGTTATTCTTTTAAAATTGTAATTTGGACATTCTAGTATTTATACAAATTTTATTTTTATTTTTTATTTGTATATTTGTGAAATATTTCTTACATATTAATACAATATCTTAATTATTGAAAATCTTACCTTAAGATGAGTTACAAAATTTGATGTTATGTTTATGTAATCCCATGTAATGCAATGTAATGCATGAAATTACACAGATTTTTGCTAAAGTAATGCATTATATTACAATTACATGTAATGCTAAAAATCCTGCATTACACATTACATGCAATTACTTTGGAAAATGTAATGCATTACCATGCATTACAATTACACATTTGCATTACCCCATGCCTGGTTTATATTGTCTACATCGATTTCCTTTAGTGTTCACATCGTATACATCGTTGACATCGAAATGTCGACAACGGCGAAACGCTATTGTGTTTATATTGTTATCATCGATTTCCTTTTGTGTTCACATCGTTTACGTCGTCGATATCGCAATGTGGACAGTGACGATTCGATGTTGTTTTTACATTGTATACATCGATTTCATTTTGTTTTCACATCGTCGACATCGTAATATCTACAATAAGGACACGATTTTGTGTTGACGTTGTCAACATCGGTTCCCTTTTGTGTTTACATCGTCTATATCGCAATGTCGACAATGACGACACGATGTTGTGTTTACATTGTCCACAACAATAGCCTTATCTGTTTACATCGTCTACATTGCAATGCCTACAATTTTGAATTACTACAATTATAATAATCACTTCAATGCAAGTTTCAAGACGGCCCCTACCACCGGTTTGAGTGGAATGCTTTGCTAAAACCTGTGCAATTGTTTACTTGTGACAAAAATATCTTATAAACGAATGTGTTGTTGATGATGTCATTGATATTGAATGTATGATGCACTGGTTTCAGTTGAAGTTTTAACGAGACAAAGACAAACTAATGACCATCACATGTATCACTCCTGACAATAATAACATCAGGGTTCCATGGGAAAACTTGGTGTGCCAGATGTGTATTTTCTTCATGAAAGAATCATCCGATACGCTCTTAACAAAAACATTTTCGTATGATGTATCAAGTCTGCGCCAAAGTGTTAACTACTGGAGAATGTTAATCGCGAGGTATAAATATCTACCGCAATGTTAAAAATTCAGTGACCCAAAAGACAAAAATAACATCAAGGTTTCAGGCGAACGCCGCAGTTTTGTCCATTACAAGGGAGATTGCGGTCGATGTGAACACGATATTGTCAAAACCATCATATCGACGATGTAGACGAGGTAGACTAGAGTAAGACGATGTATACACGATATTGATAAACTATCGCAATGTTGACAATGAGATCGATGTAAACGAGTACACTTGGGTTAGACGATGTATACACATCGCGATGTCTACAATGTAAACGATATAAATGAGGCAGACTCGGGTAACACGATGTATACACGATGTTGATACAACATCGTTCACACCGCGATGTCGACAATGTCAACGATGTAAACGAGGTAGACTGTGGTTAGACGATGTACACACGGTGTTGACACGATATCGTCATCATCGCGATGTCGACAATGTCAACGATGTAAACTAGGAAAAGACGATGTATAGACGATGTTGACACGATATCGTTCACATCGCTATGTCGACAATGTCAACGATGTAAACGAGGTAGACTGGGGTAAGACGATGTATACACGATGTTTACACGATATCGTCAACATCGCGATGTCGACAATTTCAACGATGTAAACGAGGTAGACTAGGAAAAGACGATGTATAGACGATGTTGACACGATATCGTGCACATCGCTATGTCGACAATGTCAACGATGTAAACGAGGTAGACTGGGGTAAGACGATGTATACACGATGTTTACACGATATCGTCAACATCGCGATGTCGACAATTTCAACGATGTAAACGAGATAGGCTAGGAAAAGATGATGTGTACAATGTTAACGATGTAAACGAGGAAGACTGGGATAAGATAATGTATACACGATGTTGCCACGATATCGTCAACATCACGATATGGACAATTTAAACAATGTAGACGGGGCGAGGCAATGTGGAAACATAATAATGACAATGTCTAAGTATTGCAATGTCGATAATGTATACCGATGTCGATAATACATCGTGGACTGGACATAGCTCAATATTCCAATTTCAAACTTCGGAAACACTATAAATATAACTTATTTTCTTATACGCCAAACACAAACTACTGAGTATTTTTTCACTTGTAAAAGATATATCTATGAAAATCTTGGTAAAAAATGTTGGTTTCATTGTCATTCCTAAAAAAATATGATTTACGGTCATTTTCTTTTAGGATCTCAGTGGCGGAGTGGTGTAGGTAGTTCGTCATGACTACTAGTGATCACTAGCCTGTCAACGCTGAGGTTGCGAGTTCGAATCTCACCTGTGGCGGGGTGTGTTCGACTCCGATCTTAATTGACAAGGATTGCCAATTTACCTACCGAAGGTCGTTCTCTCCGGCTTCCTCCACCAATAAAAACTGGCTGCCGCGAAATAGCCAATTGTGCTGAAAACGGCGTAAAACCCCAAATAAACAAACAAATAAACATTATCTTTTATGGTCCGGATTTGTCACCGTAATAACCACCGGTTACAACCTATAAATTTAAAAAAAATTCTCATTTCGCACAAAAAACAACTATTAACATTCTCTGTTATAATTGTGATTCGTGATGATAAAAAATGTTGTATATCTTTATTAAAGTATATATTTTTATATCAGATGTTTTTAGCACTGTAGTACAGGACATGTGATTTCTACGTTTACGCGAAAGCTCAACATTTGGAGACCTGTTTATTGCACTCGGTTTCTTTGAAATAAAGATACAGTTTCTGTGAAGCAGGGCATGAAATAGATTACCACTGATTGCCTTCTCTGATTAGCACGCACTATTACTAATTGCTTTAACATAACCTGACATTTTGGATGTTGTTTTGCAGAGAAATATTCATAATAATTGTTGTCAATAGTGTCTAGTTATGACGTCAATTACAGATATTTTTTTAATTCTTTTATTGCTACCGTTTGAACTGAATGAGGGAAAGATGTCATCTTTGCACAAGATAAGGACTATCCACGTCACGTCCAAGCCATACCTTTAACTGTTAAGCGTAATTAGGAATTTTTCAGGGAATTTCATAGTTTAACCATCTTAGACTTAGATATGTTATTTCAGTGATCGATCTTTTAGATCTGATTTCCTAATCTTGACACTTTAACTGGATATTGTTTTTTGTTTTTATGAAATGAAGATGCTCAACCTGATCTCAGCTCAAGTTCATGCTAAAAAAACATATATGATAAGCATCTCAGTAACACTCGAGAAGAAACTGATATAGGAGAGATTCATGGTTACAGCTCAAATTGGTTTAAATAACATTTTTGCTATTTTATCTCAATAAGCTCTAATTTTGTTCGTACTCTACAAATACGTTATGTCACTTCCTATCTTTGTTCTTTGTTTCATTTCTAGGAAAACATGGTACATATAAATACTACTAGTATAAGCCATTAGGAATTGGTATCGAGTTCGAGGATATTTCATTTCAAAAAGTATTCTTTTTTATGTATTCCTAGTCTTCGCTAAACATTTTTAGTGCAAAATACACGATGCTCAACCTTCAACGGATCTCACACTAGGTTGAGATGTGCCGTTTCTCTTAATACACCTATTAAATAGAATTCCGTTTGCTCTCAGTTTAAGAATTCGTCCTCTTATTAATTTGTTGAAAATTGAATTCGGAATGTCTGTTTTATTGTGTTTTTGCCACATTCAGCATGTTCAGCGCAATTGGTGGCGGCCTTGCAGTTTTCATTGTTGACGGAAGCCGGAGTATAAACAGAGACCTTCCAGAGGAAAACTTGAAATGTTTGGTACTTAAGATCGGAGAACACATTGCCACACTCACAACCTAGTGATCATTGGTAGTTGTGACAAACTACAATCTGCCTAGATCACTCAGTTCTATTACATGTAGGGAAGGACATAGTTTTGGAATTTAAATATTAAAACATAATAGACACAGCTGACGAAAAAAGTGATGAGAAAAATATGTGATAAGCGCCGACGGCTAATCTCTGTAACAGTGGGGAATATAAAAGTTGGAGAGATTCACGTCTTCATCTCAAGTGTCTTTAAATATTTCGTCTCAATAAGTTTCAATTGTGTTGTTGATTTAACTCATTTATACTCTGCAATAAGATATATAATTTTATATAACTGCAAACTAATAGATCAACTTTCCACAGTTCTAAAAACTGACATAAGAGGATTATCCTCTAATGTTGTAAATTTACAATTTCAAAGTCCGCAACTGTACATTTCTATTTTTTCATTTCATTTTGTTTTTCTTTTCTGAAACTGCATATTTTCATTGGAGACTTTATCGTTATTCTAAATAATTCTAAAGATTAAAAATGAAAATACTTTTCTGTATTGTTTGCCTTGTACCCATAAAATCCATAAATCCGTATTTAAATGTCCTGAATATTCAAAAGAGGAATTAATGGAAAACATTATAATTATAATTCACAAGACATTGAATGTAGAAAATGGATTATGTAACAATCTTACATTGATTCCTGGTAAGTTTCGTCGGAAGCAGTCCATTGGGAATCAAATCCTTTCTCTACTTAATTTGAGGGAATCGAAAAAATACAAGACTGCAAGTAAACAAAATAATTAGATGTCGTTTGCAACAACGAAAGGAGATTTCAAAACTGTATCAATACTGGCCAAAAAAACGGGAATATTATCGACGAGACAACGAGACGTATTGAATTTTGTTTTTTATCGGTTGTTAAAAAAGCAGTTTATATATTCACATTAAGGTTGCGATTCACTTACTCCTTGGATACAATGTGGTACATGTATTCTGCATCCATGTTATTCACATAATCTCAATGAGACCAAATAAATATATGTATATATGTGTGTTTAGGGTTTCACTAACAATTCTTATTTTCTATGCCTATCCTAAATGTTTTGGTGACATTTTTGTGCAAATTCAACCAGTGATGAGTGTGTAAATGTATATAATTCACAAGAAATTGAATGTAGAAAATGGATTATGTAACAATCTTACATTGATTTCTAGTAAGTTTCGTCGGAAGCAGTCGAATTTTAAACTTTACTGGTAATAAAATACATTTCAAAGACAATATCCTGCTAAAAAATCCTACTTCAATCTCCGCTTTGTGAGCAGGGGACAACAGATCTACAAATTATATATTGTATGTAATACTATTTACATGTAGGGGCTGGTAAAGGGAAGAGGTTTGTAGAATTTAGTCATCGTAATGTGTCCTGAATTCTTGGTAATGTGGCACTTAAATAGTCGCGGTAATGTAGTAATGAGCACTGCGCGGTAATGAAAGCTTCATAAAAGTCGCGGCAAAGTAATACGTCTAATGATTTATCAATATCGTCACAGAAACTAATATATACTTTTCTATGACAGTAATAAAGGTGTGTAAATACTAATATAATAAATTCTTTGATACCAGTTTTGATGCGCGAGATGTTAAGCGTAAAAATTTTATGCCAGAATTCAATGTTTAAAAAAGTAATGACTGAAAGTCCACTGTAATTAAACAGTTGGAATGAGTGAAAATTGTAAAATTGGTTGCTGTTTTTTACTAGTGTAAGTGGTTAATCAATACTCATATTATATTGCACATTTTTCAACTACAGCAATACTCTCTCCTTCTGCAACTGTACTATTATATTACATGTATCTGTTATTTAAACTCTTATGTTAAAATTGTTGCTTTTTGTATATAGATTTTAATGTTAACTCTATAATTGCATTTTATTATTATTATTATTATTACAGAACTGTTATTAGCCCAGGGCTAGATTGTACTTTAAATTTACTGTTGCGAAAAAATTTTTAGGGAAAAAGCCAAGGAGTATCTTCTTCGTGCATATCTCTGTCATAAGATGATTTTTGCTTTACCCCTTTGGTCATTTTGGCATTTTTTGCATTGTTCTTCAACGTCCAGGGAAGTGTTTTTAGTTTTCAAAATGTATGCCTTGAACACATATGATGAGTGGTAAATCGACAAAATGTCCATAGCTTGTGCATCAAAATTGGTATTAAAGAATTTATTACATGAAATTAAATTCAGCAAATACAAAAACCGTTTGTTAGTAGTATATAATATTATAATTTTTATTTACCTCTTAGATTGAAAAATGAAATTTTTACAATGGTAATATATATGTTTTAATGTGACATTGAAAGAGCGGTCCGTCCAGCCATAGATTTTTATCAAATGGAACGTCAAATCTATCCTTTTTAATGCATAATATGTGAAATTATTGGCCCATAGTATTGTTTCCAGAATTGCTTATGCTGAAGGATCAAAATCTTACCACTTATGAAGTATCCGGCGTTCATTTCGATTAGAAAATATTCATTCTGCTACGTAAAGAAATCAATATAATTAATCCGACACGATATGACGGTTTTAATTAAACCGGAAGTTATAAGCGTTTTCTTATCTGCCATATTACTACGCTACAAGAATTAGTGTGAATGTCAACGCGTCCTTCCTTTTATTTACGTCTTGTTAATCATGCAAGTATAATGTTTCATTCAATTAAGGGACACTAGTTAGCGTTTGGATTTAATTCATTGTGTTTGGCGACTATTCAATAAAACAATAAAATTATTATCTATGAATTTTCTGTTTAAATTGTTATGATCTTATCTTAGACCAATATATTTTAATATTTTTAAAGCTCTGTTCTGACCACAGCAAATTAGAGTAAAGTGAAATTCGACATTTTTCCCTATGGCGAAGAACCTCGTCGTGCGTTTAAATTGAAATAAGAGCACGGGCACTTTGTTTAATCATTTATCACGTATATGTAGGGATTTGATATCAATTATTCAAAATAAAAGACTCCAGGAATGGTCAACAATAACAAGCCAATGAATAAAAAACATCCATCCTCTCAGGATAATATGAAGAAAACATGAGACAAACAAAATAATGCACGCCGTCGGTATAGTCACACTTGATACATACACTAAGGCAAGGTAGGGTTTTAACCGGTTTAATGGGTACCCTTACCCTATCCTTTATCTATCATGACGCTCTTGTTTATTTCGAAATACATTAAGACCCCATACATTCGTTTTACGTATAATATGATAATACTAAATTCAGAGGTACGACATAGATAAGGGGGTAACCATTTGATTTTTACGGGGGTGGGGGGAGGGGGCGGGGTAGGATTTAATTTGAAATAAGAAGGCAGGTCTAAGGTTTTGACAAAATAAAAAGCAGGATCACTTTAGGGGTGAAATAAAATGCAGGACTTGTGTCAATCAGGAAAGTTTTTGGTTTAAATGAAAACAAAGATTGAGGCCATTTTCCAGGTCTAAAATTTCGGCGAAAAACATTTCATCCTAGCCCCCATAAACATAAAATGGTTGCCCCCTAAGTGAAGTACTTTAAGGCTCAATCTAATATCATTTAAATGTAATTTTCGGAAGACGAAAATATTATATAATATAAACTGAATCATTTGTGAGGTATTGTATTTGCACATTTCAACAACAATTAAGATTGCACTTATTAACTAATTTGTATGTACTGCTTGTGCAAATATAATCAATGTCTTATCACCATGGCCGAAACCATAGAAACCTCAAACAACAAATCTGCTTCTTTAACTCTTTCACTGATAGATGGACAAGTAACTTGAAATTCGTGTTTCGCTTTAGGGATCATCCATAATTATCAACATTTTTCAAAAATGTACAAGGAACACTCTTTTTGGAAAACCCCAACCTCCCTCAAAAATTCTACGTCAACATTTTTTCGTCTCATTGTTGAACAGGTACCACTCCTTACTCGGAAAGAGGATCTACAGACGTCGTTACATTCCTTGAAAATGCGTGTACCAAGTCCAGTGCATGAATCATACGTTAGAATGCTCAATTGATTTGCCGTTTGTTGGCTTTTTGACACCTTATATATTGTTCAGATCTTCGTCAGCATCATGAATTCTATAAATATCACCAGCATGTATTTTATATTTTCATGATTATCGGCGGAAGTGATAACCAATTTTTTAAAGCGTACTCTTAAATGTTGACTTTAACTCCCACCCCTTCCCCTGTTGCGTGCGTTTTATAAACTCATAAAAATTGTTGAAAAGTACGGATGACCCCTTAGAAGAAAGAAAGTTCAAATGCATATTTATAAGAAATATTTTATTCTTTAGGCATGCGCATTTTTAGACAACGCAGTATGTCACTAATGGCACTTTTACACTTTTTGCGAAAACTGTAATTAATAAAGCTATAAATAATAGGATTAATTGCACTACTTAGTGCATATGACCTGAGAAATAACTGGTACAAGGTTTTCTCTATATTGCTAAGCTCTGTATAGAAAGATTCATTTGACATATGCCGCATCAGTACAATAACACAATAAGGCATGAATGAAAGTACATACGCCATTGTTACAATGAATAGCATGAACGATGTCCGACTTGCTGTTGCTCGTCGATTAAATATTTTACATTCTGAAGACCGATGTCGTCGTCGATCATTAAAAGAACTTTGGTTGCTCTGAGTTACACCCGGGCTGTTGTTTTTAGAATCACTGTCATCTGTTGATGTGGTAGTTTTACTAACTTCTAATGAATTCTGACTTAAAATAGCTAATTTGGAATTGCTTCTGCTTTCTGGTTGAATGAATTTCAACTTTAGCCTACAAGGACTGGGCGATCTGCTTTTTAAAATATCATCCTGGGTTACAAAGATTTCATCAGATGACTCGCTTGCCCGTTTATCTTGTAATCTAGTTAACTGAATCTGACTTTTATTTCCTGATTTATGACTAATCATACCACTGTCATAACAGATCCGTTTTCCAATAATTGAATAAATTACCAGAAATGCCAAGTCAAACAATATATGTAGTGATAGTAATGCGATCGTAAAGATAACTACAGTTTCGCTTTTTACAAAATTTTTGGTAATTAGGCATGATTTACCCACAAGGCCATGTTTCAGCGGGAAAGTGTACGTTCCAAAGAATAATAACATAGGCCAACTGACACTTGCAGAAATACACATTGCCATGGCAACTATTCTTTTGGCCATGTGTGGCTTCAGACGACGTCGTATTGGACCAGAAACAAACGCTATTAGCCTGTCAATTGCTATGGCTAGTAAAATTATAGACGAAGAATTATTGCAGAAAAATGTTAAAAATCGGGAGAGTTTGCAAAGTACTGGTTCATCAAAGTGTATAAAGTTCAACAGAAACTTTATTTCAATCGGAAGTGATATACAACAGTTGATTAGATCAAACCAAGATAGAGCTAGGATAAAAATGTTTGACGATAGTCGTTTGTTTCGGATTTTAAATTGATAAACGTAACACACTAATGCATTTCCGGGAATTCCTATTATCAGTAATATCCATGTGTAAATAAAAGATGGTATTAAAGTTGATTTGAAAACAGCAGAATTCAGTTGAGAAATCTGTAAAATGTCTGACAAATTCTCAGCTGATTTGTTCGTAATATTCATTTGGAAAGTGCTTGCTTTCTATTTCTTCATCAACTGTATATCCTTTTTAACTCGTATCTCTGAAAACAAATAAACCGTGAAATTGAAATAATTATGAAAACATACTCATGATGTAATATTGTTTTTGTTTGTCATTGACAATTGGTTCAAAAATCAGATTGAAAGAATTGTGTCTACAAAAAATTTATTATCAACAAATAATTTACGATCATAGTATAATAAGATGCAAAATGGGTGTGATTTATACGGCAAACCCTTATTATTTCTAATGTTACAATACATGCTAGACATCATTACCTACAATGTATAAAAGGAAAAAAAATATCTAATTATGAAGTTTTATAAAGACATTTGACGTAGAGTGCATTTGCATTTTGTGAACATTTTTTCTCTTGCAAGTCTAGCCTATGTCACTAATTTTTTGGGGTCGATTTTGTTTTCCTAATTTTTGGTTGGCTATTCGATGACATTATATTAAAACTTCTACTATTCCATTTGAAAGGAATGCATTCAATTCATGATATCTATAGTCATCATTAAACATACAGACATTTTGGGGGGGGGGGGGGTGGCGGTTTCATAAAATTTGTATTTTATGGATTAATTATATTGACCAACATTATTTATAGACATCTGGTAAAAATAAATCGTAAGAAGTTGTGTTCATCTTTTAAACATTCAAAGTACATTTCAAAATGATTGTGTCACTTATCCGACTTGAATTTATGTAGTTTTAACCTTTCTGTGCAGTGACATATCATTAAGACTTAATCTCGCTATCTCAGGGTTGATACGAAAGATAATCCATTTTTTAGTC
Organism: Mytilisepta virgata; assembly: GCA_028015205.1. Classification (NCBI taxonomy): domain Eukaryota; kingdom Metazoa; phylum Mollusca; class Bivalvia; order Mytilida; family Mytilidae; genus Mytilisepta; species Mytilisepta virgata. The sequence goes on from CM051512.1 coordinate 34,407,170, forward strand.
ACTTTGCCAAAATGTTAGGATGTTTATAGCCATATGGAATATGTGCATAAAGTAATATCATGCCATTTGAAGATATTTTACATAGTTTTTCTGTCTTGTAGAACTGAGTCATTCTTGCAAATTGTAAATTATATAATCAATTCCTCCTCCAATATTTGACATAGATCTTGGAAAATATTTGCAGAACGTTTAAGGGACGAGATCAAAAGTTCAATGTCGGATAAAAAACTTAATTCAAATAGTTTGGGGGTGGGGGGGGGGGGGGGTAAAAATCACTGCAAGTTTTGTTATCCGACATCGATTTTTGAATATGCCCATATTGGTCAATCAATTTTTCCCAAATTAAGTTAAGAGGGGGGGGTGGGGGGTCAGTGAAAAAACTATGTGAATTAAGTTTTTTATCCGACATTGAACTTTTGATCTCGTCCCTAAGGACTTATGAAAAAATCTGAATGAGACTAAAGTCATTTAAATAAGTATTTTTACCCCGTTGGTTTTGTGAGCTTTTGTATTGAAACAGGTGCTGGTACGAGCTTTTCCAATATGTGTAATATTCATATTTTTATACTTTATATACGAAATGATTCAAAAACACATTTTTTTCCAGATTAATATATAAAACATCAAAGGGCCAAAAGTAATTCATATTGGGTTTATACAAAAATCCATCTTGTTGCTTTGTACATGACCTAATTTTTTCACCTCATGACACTTTCCAGCCTTATCAATATTTTTAATAATTACAATAGGTTAAAAATGAATTCTTAGATATATTGAATTCAATTAAGATGTAAAATAAGATCAGTTGATTGTAGAAATAGACAGCAAGTGAACGTCAAAATAGCTGATCTTAACCTAACTTGACAGAGGGCCGTCCGAATCAACAAGTCGGATTTTTTCTTGCACAATCAACTTCATCGTCTAAAAAGTTACAGTGGAATTAAATGTGATAAAATTCGGCAAGAACACATTTTCCTTTGAAACCAAAAGTGATTAAATGGTACTGCATTTCTGTTCAACATGTTATTTAATTATTGTAGTAGATAAAAAACAAACATTTGTAAAGAATTCAGATGTAAAAGATGAATCAAACATTTACAGAAACAGTGGACACACCCTGCATACAGTTCTGCAAACCGCAGATGAATCTGACTCCGCGGTAAGAAATAACAATTTTATCCATTACACACTGATATGAAATCCGCGGATACATATTGGATCCGCGGTTTTTATACCATCTTCTAATGGTAAACATGGATATTTCTTACCGCGGGGCCAGATTTATCCGCGGTTTGCAGAACTGTATGCAGGGAGTGGGGGAATTTACAACACAGAATGCCAAACGATTAAAATTATTGTTTTTAAGATGATTCGGATACTTGTTTGGAAATGTTTGTTTCTTTCTTACTTTTAGAATTTTAAAGGATTTTTCTGGTCAGTCATTTTTATAATGATGCTCGATTGGTTTCTCGTAATATTATGAAAATTCTTTAATTTTGGTCACAAGAATACATGATAAAAGTTAATCCAGAATTTTTTATTCATGTACATGCAGTATAATATCCACAATAAATTCTGTATCGGGGTTCATTTTACAGCTTTGTCAAATTGATGCTTTTTTGCTCCAACAGAATAACAGGCTCGGTGTTGTATATTCACAATTTCACAAAATACCGAAATAAATTTGATGCACCGCCATTTCGTTGACTGACAACTCATCAACAGTGCTCGAGATCAAAATGTTGGAAATCCGATTAAAAATATAATGATGAATTAATGAGCACAACCATCAAAACCCAAAACAATTAAAACAAACAGGAATCCAAACCTAGCTAAGGGTTACCTCTCCATCAACAGTAAGAACCTTAGAAATTTTTTGTAATTGTTGTCAAATTTTGAACGGAAAATTTAAAGGCATTTAAGTTATGAATCTTGCCAGGAAAAAAATTCTGGCTACTAGGCTGGTAATGCCCTCGGGGACTTACAATCCACCGGCAGTGACATAGACCCAGTTTTAGAATCTATTAGAAAGTATCTATACTCACCCTATTTTAAAAATCCCATCAATATTCTAACCGTAACTATGTATATTAATTCCTTTCTACATAGATATCAATTTGCAGTTTACCGTAATAATTCGGATAGCTTAACGAATATTAATTGTTCGTGGTGTGTTGGAAATAATTGCAGTGCGACTGTGTTTTTCTAATAAAGTTTTAAGGTTCAGCGCTGTTCTACAATAAAGCTTTTTAGCGTTAGTTATGTTGAATTTTTTATTTGGTTGACTTTTTTTTATAGGTCTGTAAGTGCACACTGTGTACGACTACGTATGTGATGTAATGAATCCTACTAAAGAATTAGGATAAAAAAAATATGATTTCGAAGAGTAAAAGAGAAAATTGTGTTCTTCATTGGAGTGAAAAAAAATAGATAAGGTTGGGTCAAATGTGCCGTTTAGGAATATGGTATTAAAATAAAACACTAATTTTATTTTAGTATTTTAGAAAAATTGTGCTCAAACCTTTTTGTAAAACTTACTTATTTTACTAAAACATTAAAATACTGAATAAATAAATGGTATAATTAAAATTTATTTACATACATATATATCACCATTAGATATTATTTTTTATGATAAATTTCAAACGATTATCCAATAATGATTGTGACGATGTACAAGAATTTGTAATATACCAACATGAATGTTGAAGAATTGTTTTATATAATTTTTTTTATAATTCCTTACCTGATTATCAAATTTTCGTGAAATTTTTACTTTCCAATCTCACATAATCCATTCGGCAAAACAAATATGATAGTATTGTCATGAATGTGCGAAAAAAAAATTATGAATGTAATGTGACGTGCGATGTATATTTAGCCGATTGTACATTCTTGCTGTAAAAATAACATATTTGTTACATCGACTTATCGATAAACGTTAAATTACTATTCATATGCAATGATATCTGATCGGAATGATGTCTATAAAAAAACAAATCCATTTAGATTCAACAGCAATCGCTCCCACGTTTTTTTTATAAACAACCTTTTCTTAATGCAAACCTTAGCTTAGATAAATCATGCGTTTTCAGCTATAAAAACATTGTTCTTCCTTTCTATTTCTTGTACTAGTATCTATCATGTCTGTTTAATCATATAGCTTAGTATCATTTGCCTCGTATGCAGAACAGGAATTGACCTCTGTTATAGATCATGTATTTTAAGCTAAATACATGTATCGGCGAAAAAATACCAAAGCGACAAAAACGGTGGGAAAAGTCCATCAATTCGAAATCTAAGGGCAAGACAAAGTCATGAAAATGGAACACAACAAACAAACACCACAACGATACATGTAGAACTAAAAGAATAAAAAAAAATATAATAAACTAAACAAAACTAGAACAAGACAGCCTTCAAACTAAAACACTTGCAATGTGAACTCCCACTAAAAACCGGAAGAGACATCAGATGTTCATTATTTTGACGTTGAGAAAACTCGTAAAAACCGTGTACAACCGTTAACGCCCGAAAGATGGCGCAATATTTGATTTCTTAGTGAAAACTACTTTTAACAGGACTAATTAAAATACAGAACAGTGGAACAGTCCTTATTCAAACATTCATGATGTATAGTTTCTGACATTATTTCAAAAGTATGCTTGATTATTTTAGCTAACGACACATTAAGGGAATATTATACAATACGTTTTCCTCCATTGATTTTTGGCGAGAATTTACCAGATAGTCAATTTTTATGTATACCTTTCAAATACGGAAAGAAAAACATACCTTCATGACTTAGTTTTTAAGATATTTGACATTGATTTGGTATATTTGAGCCAAAAACGCTAAATTTTTCATTTTCAAGACTGTCACAAAAAACTGTCTAACCTTTTAACGAAAAAATATATAGCTTCACCTGGTCTTTTGTAAAATATTTCAAACTAAATAGACATTGGTTTGTGCTAATACTTGATGAAAAAGATTGATAAACTAATTAGGAAATTGTGCAAATTTAAGCCAAATAAGGAATATTGATAATAATTTGGTAACTTTAGATGTATGTATAAAAAAATCATTTTTTCTTTAAAGTTTAGTATAAACATTTCTAAGTAATGCACTTCTGTTTCCAAAAGAAAAAAGTTTAAGTCCATGAGCTTCTGGCAGAAATATTTGAGAAAAACCCAAAACTTTAGGTATAATAATTTTTTTGAAAGGACTCTATGACGTCATGGAGTGTATCTCTTGGCGACGTCTTTATCTCCCCAAGCTATACTTTGTCGTATTCCCTTAGGCATACCAATTCATTAATAAGTCAGTTCATCTGCTGGCTAAGTACCCTATCTCGCAGTGTACCCAATCTCGCCACTTGCCATTTTTTTTAAAACTTTTATGGTTCCCTCAAAAAATAAAATCTTTGATACCAATTTTGATGCACAAGATGTGCTTATTTCGTCGACTCATTAGTTATGCTCAAGACCTAAAAGGTTGAAAACCAAAACAATAATCTAAAGGTTTGATGAGCAAATTCGAAAAAGGCCAAAATGACCAAAAGGGATTATGCCAAAACCATCTAACGACAGAGCTATGCACAAATACATGTGTTAATACACGCAATATATACAATTTTCTTTGGACCTTTTATGTTGAAAGAAAAAACATGCATGCCGGAATTGGTTACCTGGCGAGTTAAGGTAGCCAGCCCGTAGAGATCAATAGCAAAATGTAAAAAAAAGTTTAACCGTCTTTTTTGGCGTTTAAAATAAATATAAAAGTACAATGTATATCGGGAGTGGTATCAGTTGCTCCGGAATGTTAACCATTCCTGACAAACCCTGACAAATAAGTTTATTTGAGAGTACTTTGGCTTTATTTCTCTGTTCAACGTTAGTGTTACAATAACATACAGGCAACACACGCTAGTGACGCTTCTACTTGACGACTAGAAAATGGAAATCCACATAAGGAAAGTTATAATCATCACGATTGTCAAAGAGGTATTAGTTCAGTAGTGTTTTTGTCAACAGGTCAAAGTAAATATTTGGTCAAAATTTTATGAAAATTAAACGAGCCAAATCTTTTTAAGTCAAAGTGTTGGGTACCCCCTTACCTTCCATGTAAACCGTGCGTTTACGGAGGTTTTTCTGATGCGAACACATATTCTGGCATAGTTCCAAGTTCCACGTCGTCTTTTAGAAAATCATGGTTAACGTTAAATTTACAGGTAACCTCATGTAAAAATTTCATAAGAAGGTCCTCTTTCTTGTTGTTCCAACGGTACACGATTTCGTCCAGGTGTGGCCCTAGTTGTTTCATGTTAACTCCCCTTATTTCCTTAAAGTGTTTAGAATTCCCTCAACGTCTCTTCAATAGTGTTGGTATGAATGCGGTCATCAGTCAACACTGTGATTGCCAGTTTTATGTTCATAACCAATTTCTGTCAGGTTACAGTATATGGCAAATTGGTCCGAGTGTACAGTAGAGCCAAGGTGAACATGCTGAGTAATCAAAGGTTGAAAAGTTTCTCTTTTCTGGTCTTCTACGGCAAATATAAATACACGGCTATTAATCCTTTCTATAATTCCAAATACCCAAGGTCCTTCGTTATTCCTTGTTGAGCCCTTATTATACTTCATCTTTCTTCCATATTTACTTTCGTCAATTTCCACGATTTCTCCTTCACCACCAAGCTTATAGTCATCATTCAGAATTCTCCAACTGAAAAGAAACAGATTAAAACATTTGAAAAGTTGTCTTAGCTAAATAAATAATAAATTTCCATACAAATAATTTTCTTTTCTGATTTATTGTTGGTGTAATATTTTATTTTATTTATTGTCTTTCCTTCTTTTGAAAATTACTTTTTAATAGTTAATGTTTGTAGTTCTCCATCTTTTTTAGGTTTTTATGTGTTTCGATTTTTTTTTTTTTTTTGCTTTAATTTTTCATTGACAATAAAGTTTATATACCTGCAAATATCTCTGCACAGACGAAACCAACCAACTAGTGTCTTCTTGGATATTCCTGGTAAGAATTTCAGCATGGTCTTCACAGCCGTTTCATGGATAAACATGTCACACTTAATTTGTGAACACCAAATATTTATGGACACGGCCCCCTAAAGTATTCTAAAATTCTAGGGTCCCTTAAAGTAAATGAAGGCCAAAACATTTATCTCCGAAAATCATATTGCACAAGGGAAATAACTGTTATAACCTCCATTTGGTCGCAAATGCTAAAAAGGGGGGGGGGGGGCAATTTTATCATCTACCCTTGGCAACTTAGTTAAGAGAGGTAACCGACTAATATTTCTTATTGTCGTAACAAATCAATTGGTTTAGAATAAAAGAAATTGGGCTCACCAGAGAAAACTGTATATAGTTACATTAAAGCTATTTTAGTTTGTTTTCCTCTTATCTGATCCCGGCTACCTCCCGACTTTTTACACAATAATATTTCGAGTCTGAAATTTTGGGTAACTCTGAAAGGTTTGTTTTTACGTAAAAACGGGTTTTAAATTATCACATAAAAATATTAAATGTAATAAGAAACTTGCGGTATCGTAAGAACTAGATTTACGTCGGTCAGAAAATTCTACAATATATAAACTAAACAAGCAGAAAACGTACATCAATAATCATTTAGATTTCCAAATAAGATCGAGGAGTTTTATTCAAAAACATCACGGGACATTTCACGGTAGAAATAATCTACAGACAGCTACTAAAAAGATTCCAGGAGGGATCTCAATATTGAAATTACTTACGCATTCATACTTTCAATAACATCAATATCATGGATATATACGTTTTTTAGTCAAGTGGTTTTTAGAGAACAACAAACTTTTGTTTTATTTGTAATCACCGCACCATATCTTAATATCAAAAAAGGGCTGCCAACTCTGTTTCTAAGCTTCGAGGGAAGGTACTATAGTTCAGGCATTTTCAACCAATGCTGTTCGCCTAAGACAGTTAAAAGACACTATTTACGCAGGATTGTCGGCTGTTCCGGAATATCAAAATACCGATTTTTGACAGTAGTAGTCCTTTGTCGAAAGTCAGGTTAACTCACGCATGCCGTTGAAAATTGGATCAGCTGAGAAACGTAGACGCCATATGCAGGCGATGCTGGTATATTGCTACTCAAGAAGGGAAAGTTAACAATAGGAAAGTCGAAGTCATCACGTTTGTCATAAAGGTTTGTCTTCAAATGTCCCCCATTGTCTATTTCAAGAAACAAATCCAAATATGAAGCGGAGTTTGGTGTATCTGTAGTATCCTTAATTTCAAGCTCACTGGAGTAGATAAAATGTAGAAAGTCTCGGAATTTGTCTTTATTTAACGACAACACGTCATCTATATAATAAAAAGTGAAATTAAAGGACTGGGCTAGTTTCGTTTTGTTTTCACGTAATAGCCCTTGAATGAAGTCCGCTAAATATGAGTACAGAAACAGATCGGCGAGAAAAGGAGAACACTTCGTTCCCATTGGAATGCCGATTGTTTGTTGAAAAATTAGACCGCCAAATTTAACAAATATGTTGTCTGTGATATATTCATCCACTAAAGATAACTTCTATGATACCAGTTTTGATGCACAATATGTGCTCATTTCGTCGATTTACGACTCGTCAATTCTGCTCAATGCCTAAAATTTTGGAAACCAAAACAATTATCCCAATCTTTGAAGAGCAATTAAAAAATTGCAAAATGACCTAAAGAACATGATCTAAGGACAGAGCTATGCACGAGAGAAATAGAATATCATGTCTGGTCTACAAATTCTCAATACCACCCAATTAGATTTTTCGTATGCTTGTTTCCGAAAAATAATTTCTTTGTCAGTTGCTAGGATTTCGATACTAGCCCGAAGTCGAAACTTTAAATTCACTGATCCAGAAATATAAATTTTGCAAAAGCTAAAGAGTATCCGTTTTTGCCATCATGTAATTCTGTAAATCTGTTCTTAAATAACATGCAATACACTTAGCAAATCAATCAATACATAAAACTGCTTTCAAATTAAGTTTTAAAGTATTACATTATGGTAGAACATGACGCGCATCTTATAAAGAGTTTTTTTTAATATTTTTATATTTGATTTTGTATTTTATAAAACTATCTGCATTTATGCAGCATTTTTATATTATAAAATCTGAACACATTCTATACAATTATATTTGTTTAATGGAAATGTTATGTGCCATAAAAAATTTAGAACTACCCAATTGTGTAAAATTATTGCCATTGTATACAACTGAAAAGTATCACGGAATCCGAGGCTTTAGTAATAAAAAGTGTATATTACATTACTCCATCTAGAAACATTTTTGTTATTCGTCTAAATTTAGCTGTTTAGATATAAATTTAAATATGTATGGTTTTTGTAAGCTGTGCCATTAAGAAAGCGGGTTTTTTTTATAATGATAACTCATTAAAAGGAAATTTCATCTGATGCTGACGCAATGTATTTCAATATTTTGAAAACAAATATTTTAAGGATTTAAACGCGTAATGATTCACGTTTATCCACCCTCACAAATCAGGGTTTTGTATCCACGTTCGTTCCTAAAAACCCCTGACAACAATCATTCATATTTAGCGGGTCAAACATATCGCCGCCTGGTGTGTGACCTAAATATTTCTACCTACGACGCAAATAGATTCTCTTTTTACATGGAGAAGCAACCAATGAAAATCGTTCATTTCCGACCCGTAAAATATGAATAAATGTTGTCAGGGGTTTATGGGAACGAACGTGGATAAAAAACCCTGACTTGGGAGGATGTGTTTCCAGGATAAAGACCAAAGAAAAAAAAACTGTGTCATTCCAACATTTCATGGGTAGGTTTCTTACACCTATGCACATCAATACCAGTACTGTGGTTTTTTTCATTATCATTTATATTATATTGCCAAAATAACATTCATTCAGATATATTTTAAAAAAAATGATAAGAAGCAGGACCAGTAATTTGTATTCATCATATCCATCGTAAATAAATTGTTTCGTTTAGTGCAATTACAAGATTTTTATTGTTTAAAAATTATTATTAACACTTTAATCACCGGGAAGTGACTTTAAACGTATCATCAAAATGAAATGAACGAATGTGGCATTGGGTGACATTCGTCTGATAATGTATATCTTAAATAAGTGAAAGAGTGGTTGTTGGGAAAATGCTCCTCAGAATTTTATCTATGTAGCTTTTATAATGTATAAAGCCGTTTTTATATATTTGGTTATTTACGCGGATTTTTTTTACACCCGTGACGGTTTCCGGATCCATTAAAGTGCTTGTCTCGTGGCTGCTACTTCTTAAAAACCACTCGACAATTAATGTTCTCCCACTAGAAACACACTTTTAATCTTAACTGGGCGTTTCTATCGTATTTTATCTTGAGTGTCTTAAAATTTATAAGATTACAGACACAAACATGACAAATGAAGATATGAAATACATAATATTTTTAACCACTTCCCGGTTATTAAATTTCTGCATGAGAATCCTCGCCGTTTTTTTCTACGTTTCTTTGAAAGATGAAATAGAGAAGTTCCGAAATGGCGTTCATGTAAACAAAATACGTAGCAACGGCAGGTTTTTTTGATGAAAACCATTGGAAGAACATATTCTCCTTCAATTAAATCGTGAGTTATAGAATTTCTCCACCCTCGATAGTTAAATTTTAGATATTGCCTTAGAGTCAATCGAGACTGGTTAACATCAGTTCAAAACCGCTACAAATGAATTGATCTAAATGTCATGACTGAACTTGATTGACTGATAGATGACATATCTTATTTTGATGATCTTCTTGTCTTGATTTTTCTGGAGAATATGGTGACGTAGAAAATCAAGAATGAGAATGGAAACGACCAGAAGGGCCGATTAAGTTCAAAAGTGTCTTGCTAGTGGATACTTTGTTATCTTCTGGGATACTTACCCCATATCTATACATTAATATCAGTAGTGTAACGGGGATGGAGGCGAGGATTTATTAAAATGAGTAATATAAACTCTAATACCCTTTGGAAGGAAAGTTTAATGCATTATTACACCAAATACTCGAACAAATACCTTTTTAAATGTCAACCTAAGTCCCTTGGCTAATTTTGTCACGACTACTCCTATCGTGTTGCATGAAAGATGATTTTTCCATTATAAAGGAATATCATGCTATGTTAGCAAATTATGATTTAAGTGTACGAACAAATTCTTTTATTGACAATTTTCATCAATCCACTTCTAATATTTATTATGCGATTGGAATTAAATGACATCGTATAATAAAGGTGCAACTTGAAATGGTAAAAGAGAATTCAACAAAAAAAAAGAACAGGAAGACGGGATAGTCTGATTTGGTACACGTTAAAATGCGTTACGGGTACTCCAGGAGCCTTTTTCAAAAAATATCTCAAGAGTAAAATCACTCGTAAATTATGTTAGAATCTGTATGACTTAAGAGTAATTTTTTCTCTTAGGATTTTTAAAAGTTCTTAACATTTCGCAATCTGTATCTGACATTTGCACCTCTCACATTTTTAGCCTGCCTTTATGTCTAATTTTGAAGCCTGGGTTTTTAATAAAAAAATTCTTCCCTGCCGCACCATAAAATAATTAGGTGTACAATAGATCAGACTATTTAAGCTAATTAGTATACAGGTTCAATGATGCCAGCGTCTTGGTTATGAATGGTACAGCCTGCTTTGTCTTGTATAAGAAATGCATTTCATATGATTTATTTACATTAACACATTTGAACGCCACATAAGAACGACAGTGGGAATCGCTGCTTTACCCCAAGGAATCGTTGATCTAATCTAGATACCAGGCCTTTACTCTTATACATTCCTCTCTTGAACAGCCTGCACACAAAATTCAACAGTTCAAGTACCTTACTTGACCAATCAAGACTGAATTCTGCGTAAAATATTTAGTGCAAGTATTCTAATAAAGATAATATCCTCCTAATGTATCCGCCTTTTCTCCTTAATTGTTTGTTTGTTTAGTTGGGGTTTAACGCCGTTTTCAGCACATTTTGGCCAATTCGCGGCGGCCAGTTTTTATTGGTGGAGGAAGCCGGGGTACCCGGAGAGAACCACCGACCTTCGGTAGGAAAATTGGCAATCCTTGTCAATTAAGATCGGAGTCGGACACCCGCCACAGGTGAGATTCGAACTCACAACCCCAGTTGACAGGCTAGTGATCAGTAGTAGTCATGACGGACTACCTAGACCACTCGGCCACCGAGGCCCCTTTACTCCTTTAGCGTCCATCACAGTTTACACTGTATAATGTATATTAGAGTTAAGGATGTGCTCGCTGGTCATGTTTTGGTCTTTTTGTCAGATTTTCAGAATCCTAGGGTTTTATCCATTTCTTAAACATTAAATTGTTTGCCCATGAACCGCTACTTTGTTATTTTTTGATATAGTTGACAGTTTTAGTATGTCAACTCCTATGGGGACAGCATACGGTATGTGTGTTCTATATATTTCGACAACTGGTGTCTTGATGAATAAAATCTTACTTTATTAAAATTCTCTCCATTTAAAATAGCAACTCAGGACTCCATAGACCTTATTGCAGGGTTTCAGGTTTCGTTTATTATTGAACATCTCATATTATTGTTAAGTTAAACCTTTTTCACCAATAGTTTTGCGTGGGTTCGTTTGTCATGCAAATTAACCTACACCTTTTTTTCCCTCTTTATACTGAACAGAATTATGTGCACACCCAAGACGATTCCGGATCAGTTATTCTCATGACCGACACCTTTGAAAACCCCAAGTTATCAAAACATTTTTATTAACCTCTCAGTTGATGGTATTTTGATGCTAGTTCGAAATTTACTGCTCATAAAAGGTCGTTAGATGGTTTTGGCTTAACTCTTTTGCTCATTTTGGCATTTTCTGACTTTGTTCTTCAACTTTTTAAAATAATTATTTTAATTTCAACATTTCAGACTTCGTCAGAGCAAAACGTATGAGTCGTAAACCGATGAAATGTGCATACTTTGCCCATCAAAAATGGTATCAAGGAGATAGTTGCAAGGAGGGCAATGCAGAGTGAAAAAAAATAATCAATTATAATTGCAGAAAAAAACGGCATCTGTGTATTAAATGCATTGACTTGTTAAAGGAGGTTAATCTTAACTTGTATTCTTCCTTGATTTTATCAGATCGATATATATATAGTGTAAAATATGTAGAATGACAAAAGCCAATTTTCATCGGTCACCTTAATATCATAAAGTATAATAGAAATATGTACTGAAGCGTAATAGAAATTTTGTGCTTTTATCAAAGTGGGAGATGGTAGGATATTTCCATTTATATTGTACCGTCTGAATATCAACTTTCTATATAACCAGACTATCATATGTAAATTATTGCACAACTATCACCTTTGTCTCCGATATGCATACTGTAAAAACTTTTAAAGCTTCACTGAATTTTAGTCTCAGAGTATGTCATCGGATCACTGTCTTCATGATGTGATCCGAAATTCCGGCGACATTAAACGTTCATTTGACATATTTGTTGGATAGTGGAACATTGTGCGAAATAACCTTGGTAGTTTAAAATAATAAGGCTGCATTCATTATTTTTTGAGAATGAGTAACATAACATTGATGTGGTAATTGAAAAAAATAATACTCTTTTTTCTGTCTTCTTCATTAATCGTAATCAACGATTATTGTCGATTTGTTCATGGACGCAGTCATTGCATGTCAAATAGTATAGCTCTTAGTAATGTTTCATGCGTAATTGTGCATTGATTATGATATACCATTTTTTGATGCGTAAAACTACTATTAGATTTTCCCTAAGGTTCTATATAATTAAACAAATAGAAATTTTGTTTTTATTTTAAATAAAGTGACAGGCATATCTTGTTCCTTTCCTCTGAATCACATCTCATATTAACTTGCATATAAGAAAGCAATGTGCCTTAGAACTCCTACGTGCTAAAGTTTGCACGCCAAACATTGGTTTCCATCTATTTTATTGGTCATTTTGATAGTCTGTAAACTCACAACAGTTTTGAATAAATTCATTTCAACATTTTACATGAAAACATCTCTAAGCTTTCAATAATTACTGAATTCATTTCAAAATACTAATTAATTCAGATAAAACTGAGCAAAGCCAGAGACTATAAATTTTATATGCGCAGTGTTTTCGAGTACGTAAACATGTATGTTCTAATAGGGGATTTCCAATAATTTATACTTATTGACTGAGTAAGAGGGGAATAGTAAGTTTATTGTCCCGAGGAACAACTATTGCCCCGAGGCAACGCCGAGGGGCAATAGTTGTTCAGAGGGACAATAAACTTACTATTCCCCGACTACTCAGTCAGTAAGTGTTTTATTATACCGAAAGAAACACAAGAGATAATTAAGGCAAAATTTAAGTCATGTGTACGTACCCGAGATGCATGATCGAGTGACAGAGTCCATTATTTTTTTTTAAATTCATGTTCTCACCATGACATATCCCTTTTTCTAAATACTTTGAAGACGACGGATGTTAAGTGACAGCACTAATCCAACAAATCGGAATGGCTTTCATAATAATTTGAAGATAACTGCACATTTTTTTTCAAAAAACAACAAATAACAATTTCAGAAAATCGTCTGATGAAATGTACCGGAACATCTCGGGATTCAGCATTGACGATAACCTATAACGCGGGAGCTTCCGAACGGGTCGGCTAAAACCTCCCAGCCAATCCCGTGCCCGGGATTAAAAATCCGCGAAACAACGTAACTTGAAGAGGGAAAATAGTTTTTTGAGGGAAAATAGTTTGGAAACTATTGACTGGTGACCGGGGAAAATAGTTAAATCACTGAAAATGTTAAAAATAGTGAAATTATTGTGCATGTATTTATTATAGAAAAATATATCTAAGGTATAATAATGGTGGCTTTAAACCTATAATTTCATCATCAAATTTCTATAGGAAATACAAACACTCCACCATTTAAATGAATGACATAACAACGAAAAAAGAACCCTAAAATAATATATTATAAAAGGCAATATAGTCATAAATATCTAATCGTTTTAAATAGGTTTTAAATTCTATTGACAATCAAGAATTTATGAGTCACCAGAGGTGTTCAACGATTACAATATAGAGATCCTAAACAATTAGACAGAATAAAAAATATTTTGTATTGTAAGAGAAACCAAACCACGGCATCGGTTTGGGTTTCGATAGATCATCGAATAAATGACTAGAGCTAGTGGTACTATAGGTACTGTTTTGAGAGAACTGTACGGGACATACCCTTTTAACTAGAATGGGTCAATATTAGACCTGTTGCAATGCTAACTTTTGATTAAAAATTGATATGCTATGTCCAGATTGTCCTCAAGCATATGTAACTTAATACCGTTTTAACAGTTTTCTGTCTCTCAGAATTGCCATATCTAATTCATTTTTGATTTTATCAATTATCGTCCTGGGATAATAAAAATATTGACTAACAATTGAATATAAGCCTAAATATGATAAAACCTGTTAATGTCAAAGTACGCCAATATGACACGTACCATTCAAATATGCCATATTGACTAGTTAATATGACATACTGGACTGCTTAGTCAATAAAGGGTCATATTGGACTAGTCAATATGACATATTGGACTGGTTAGTCAATAAAGATATAATTGCGCAAGGTTTTCCATATTGGCTTAGTTATTGGTCCTTGGCTAGCTATATTGAACTTCGGCTTCACCTCAGTCCCATATAGCTTGCCTCGGACCAATAACTAAGCCAATGTGGAAAACCTTACGCAATGATACTATAGTATCTACGATCGGATATTGAACAAGCAACTATATTCGGCCATTACATTCCGTAAAATATGAATCTTTAAGCCAATGCAAAGATATACAGTCGAACAGTCTCTATTAGAATACCATGGACATGTTGCTGACCTGACCCGTTTGTTTGCCCTTGGTTTCAGAGTAATGTCAACACTGTTTATTCGAACATGCTTGAGTCGAATACATCGTTTGTATCGAACAATTTTTATAGTTCCAAAGTCCACAATGCATGTTATTTTACCATTTGACACTCTAACATGACAGCCTTAATTGATCAGATGTATTTTAGTTTTAGTATAATGTAACTTTTAGATTCTTTTTAAGTCATTTGCTTTTTTTTACAAAAATTAGTTTTACCACATTTAAAGAAGAGCATTTGTGTAAATGGATGGATGATGGATGAATTATTGTTTAACGTCCATTGGCAACCAGGTGCATATCAGGACGAGAACATGTTGATATGATAATGAATACGATCCCTGCTTTGTAATAGACCGACACGCTAAGTCGGATTTTTAATGTGCTAGATCACGAGGTAACTGTCCGCAGGAAGACATATCACCTCACTCGGACACATTATACTGACTCCGAGCCGACCAGTCTTTGCTCTTACTCCTAGATGCCACGTGCTTGGCGGAGAAGCAGCAAATACCAATTTTAATGTCTTTGATTTGACCCGGCAGGGGATCGAACCCGCGACCTTCCGCACTCGGGGCGAGCACGCTACCACGACACCACCGAGGCGGTCTCATTTGTGTAAATAATCAAATGTATAATATGTGAGTCAATAAATCCTAGATTAAACTGGTGGAAAAACGGGATTAGCACTGGATAAGTCGAAGTTCTCTTTAAGTTCCTTGCACTTCGACACAACAGAGTTTCACTGTATGTAATTTTCGTTCTCAAGTCCTCCGTCAATGGTATTATGTATTTTGCAACGTTCACTACAAGGAACAAGTAAGCCTTAGAGATTGCTCTGAGGTCGAACGGCCATTTTAGAATTAGCTTACCTCCCCTTTTTGTTTTTATAAAAAAGGCATTTCGACGGACAGGAATGATTTGAATATGCCTGAAGTTCTGTTACACTTTGACTCTTAAGTGTAGTGTGCACATCGCTAGTTAGTTTAGATATTGTTTAATTATTATTTAATGTCAATTTTATCATCTACAAAAACTTCTACTGATACTCAGTCGAGATTCAGATAAAACGTTTTTAATTTGGCGATGGCACTGTTGAATATTGTGTTTGGACTAAACTATATAACTTTCAATACACGTAAGTTTTCAAAAGATTTATATGTATCTTTCTTTCAACTGACCGAAAATACACATCTTTCATCTTAGATTTACTTTGTTATCTTTTAAATTTAATGTAGTATTATGATATTTTACTTTATCCTTTGGTTTCGGTAGTCATCTAGTAAATTGTAATTTTTTTTTTCATCTGTCTGCCATTTGAAATACAATTTTCACGAGGACCCTCGATTAATTAACATTTTTTTTAGTATTTTTTACCTGGTGGGAAACTATTTCAGGGCTGGGCTTGATAAACAAGAAAAATCCATATCTATGACGTAGTTCCAAACCCTCTACTGTAAATAGGTATCTGTGATACAGATACATGTAGAAATCCAATATTGCCTTTCTGTGTTTATTCGTAGTAGTGGGTGGCTAACTTCAAAGGAATAAAATGATTATGCTTAAATCTAACCCAGAAGAAATTTAATATCATGCGGAAAGTGAATGTGAATATGTCTTGATATCGTTAAACAACACTATGGCTTTGTATAAATACTCTAGGTTGTTTAGTAAAATAGTTCACATAAATTGTGACAGGGAAGATAAATTTATGTGTCATATTAACAATGGCCATGTTTATCTTGTAAGTTGTGACGCAAATTATACGTTTAACTTAGTAAATTAAAAGATTACTGTGAGGGTGTTTTTAAACAAATATTAATCAGATCATTACTACATAACGTTATTAGGAATCGTTCCCAAGACAAATACACTATTTGCAAATCATGACCTAGCGAGTTGATTTAAGATTAAAAAAATCCATTTTATGCTTGTTTCGGTCTTTAAGTATCTGTGAAATAAAAATCCAGTGATCTTTTTTTTCTTTTTTTTTTATTATTATCTATTATTTTTTAGTTGCACCAAATGTGTAATGATCGACAACTTGTGTATTGGGCTTTAAATTACAAATGTTCTTTCAGTGTGAATTAATAAATTTTAGGTGAAAAAAACAAAAGCCACTTTTGATCAGACACCATTATATCGAGTTAAAAAATATAAGAGTATAATGGAAGTGTGACGCATAATAGATAGTTGGGGCTTTTATTTGCATGTGTGAGGTGGTAGGATATTGCCGTTTCTATTGTACTGTGTTAATTTAAAATCTACATAGAACCAGACTAGCATAAACAACAAAATGGATAACAGGAAAGGTCAACAATAACATACCATCAAAGCAACCAAACTGACAGAACTCCGAACAAAAAAATAACATATAGGAGTACAAAACACACACATGAACACAACAGAGAGTCACGATCGTCTGAATTGGTACAAACTATGAACAGTGGTGGGGTACATAATTTAGAGAACAGGATCAGAATGTGCTTGTTTTAACAGTACAACTAAGGCCCTCATAGCTGCAGTTAGGATACTGTCGCTCTACTAAACGAAAAGGTCTGAAAAGAACACTTCCATAAAACTTTGATGCTATATCGTCATAGAGTTGAATAGAAATCGGTAGTATTCGTGAGAGGCCAGTATGAATTTAAAGTCTTCAAGTCGTTGGGGAAAAGAGCAATTTTTACATAATTGCACATAATTTTATATTTCTATCCCTTACTGTGAGAAGATCTTAAGTAACTACCAAGTTTCTTTGGGTTAATAGCATCTATTCACGATATTACAGTAGAAACTAGGATGGGAAAAAACCGTTCATGATAAGTGCTTTTCTGGAAGCTGGGTATTTAGTAAAGTCAAGAAATACCAAAGTGATATTCGAAGGAGGGAAAAATCGAAACAACTGACAAACTCCGGAGAACAAAGAAGACAAGACAAAACAATACATGCACTACAATTAAAAACTAAAAAATATGAACAACATGGACCACACCAATAAACCGGGGGTAGACGCAGGTGCTCCGGAAGAGTAAGCAGTCTCTGCTTCCCGAAGGACACCCGCCATGCTGCCCATGTCAAATCCGGTATGAGGAAGGGATAACATCAATGGAACGGGTCCATTTTCATTTAGGAAACGGTTTTTTCATAGTTGTCAACCAAGTCATGATGACGTCCATAAAACTTTAATAAGGATGACTCCAACTTAGGAGCAATATACCCCTGTCTGAGCAACTTTTCTGTCTGGAGCCGAGCTCTGTCCAGGTAGTCTATGTATATGTCACATGCTCTGGAAAAACGCATGAGTTGTGAAATATATACTCCATACGCCGGCGCTTCTGAAAATATTGCCGCTCAAAAATGGGAAGTTCACGATTGGAAATTCAAATTGATCCCGTTTGTCGTAAAGTTTTTTATTCAACTTTACTCTCGTGTCAATTTCGAGGTTAAGGTCAAGATAAGATGCAGAGTTGGCAGTGTCTGTGGTATCCTTAATTTCGAGCTCATTGGAATAGATGAGGTGTAAGAAATTACCAAAACGCGAAGTGTTGAGTGATAAAACATCATCTATGGGCTAACTTCTTTTTTTCCTGAAGAAGCTCGTCAAGGAAGTCTGCCTCATATGAGTAAAGGAACAAGTCAGCCCGGTGTGGCGCACAATTAGTGCCCATAAGAATGCCAATTGTCTGTTGGAAAACACGTCCACTAAATTGAACAGATTGAATAGATGAAAGATGTTGGTATCGTAACCACTGAGTCGATGGCACTGCTGGTGGACTCCAAGTCCCGAGGGTATCCCAAGCTCAGTTACTAGTATTCCGATACTAGCTCGAAATTGATACTTTAGGTTTTCTGTTACAAAATTTAAAAAAAAAGGAGTATCTCCCTCGTGCATAGCTCTGTCCTTAGATGGTTTGGCTTTACCTCTTTTGGTCATTTTGGTATTTTCAATTTGCTCTTCAACATTTTAGATTTTTGTTTTGCTTTTCAACAGTTTAGGCCTTGTGCACAACTGATTAGTCCTAAATGTGCACATCTTGTGCATCAAAATTGGTATCAAAGAATTATATAATAAACCGCTTTAAAAGCATTAATCATCTTGAGAATTCTATAACCCTGTAATAGAAGTTTTTTAGTAATCGTATGGTTTCGCTCGTTAAAATCGTCTAGCCAAGAGCAAATCCGCGCATAAGCATACCATAATAACTGTCCCACATGAATTGGTAGAGACACCTTTAACTTGTATAATAGTAAGATTTTTATTTCCTAAAAAATCTCACCTTACACAAATGTATATAGGTTATTGTAGTACAGTTTGGGGATGTGTATCAACATTGATCAAAACAAGACTCTGGCAGAAGTTTAAAGTTGCAAAAAATAGTCGCAAAAATTATTTTAGATTGTGTTACGGCCGAAATCACCTTTTAAATTGTAGCCAACAAAAGACACAAATCAATAATAAAATTTAACAAGATTTATTATATACAAAGTTTACAAAAAATATTACAAAAAAAACTAAAATGTCAACTTAACTGTTCAAAATCCTGTTTTTTCTTGATCCGGAATTCTGGTCACTGTTGCCTGAATCCAAACGGAATATTATATCCAATCAGTCACAATCTAGTATGATGTAACGAAAATAAAAGTCTGTGAAGTACGATGTGTGAAACGTAAATAAATCCAACAGCTGAGAACACAAGAATATCAGGTCCAACAAATGATGTTCTGATCTGCAAGTTTAACTTTCGTGTCCATATATATACTGTAGAACGGAAACTTCTGGAATACGGTAGAAGTTCGAATCACACCATAATTATTACGTAAGTCAAATAGAAAGTTCTAGTTATTTCACCAGTATCCATTATTGTTCCAGTGATTTCTAAACTGCGCAGTTATAACATTATTTGGTAAACAACTATAAGTATTATGTAAACATAGTATACATGTTATAAGGCTATGCAAAACAAATTAGGCCAAGATAAATAAATATAATAATTACAATATCATAACACCTCCCCCCTTAAAAGAAGTTTGAGTGTAACGAGAACTTCATGAACAATATATACAAAAACATATAGTATGTATACAGTGTTTTAATAAGATCTAGATAAAGCATCTGCTATTACGTTATCTTTACCTTTAATATGTTTTACAATAATATCATATTCCTGTAACAATAAACTCCACCTAGTCAACCTCTGGTTCTTGTTTCTCATTTTATGTATGAAGGTGAGAGGATTATGATCAGTATAAACCAGAATAGGATGCATAGTGGGATTTAAATATACATCAAAATGTTGAAGTGCAGACAACAGTGCAAAACATTCTTTTTCAATAGTGGAATAATTTTTCTGATGTTTATCTAATTTCTTGGAAAAATATGATATAGGTTTCTCAACATTATCATCTGTTTCTTGATATAAAACGGCTCCAACTCCTACATCACTTGCATCAACGGCAAGTTTGAATTGCTTTTTAAAGTCTGGAGTGATAAGAACGGGACTGTTAATTAAAAGTGATTTGCTTTTTTCAAAAGAGTTTTGACAATTATCACTCCAGATGAATTTAGAATCTTTTCGTAAAAGATGAGTCAATGGTTGAACAACAGTAGCAAAATTTGAACAAAATTTTCTGTAAAATCCAATCATGCCTAAATATCTCATAAGTTGTTTTTTATTTGTAGGAGGAGGAAAATTGGTAATTGCATCCACTTTAGCCATAATAGGTTTCACTTGACCTTGGCCAACTGTGTGCCCTAAATAATCAACAGTGGCCTTACAAAATTCACTTTTAGCAAGATTAACAGTCAAATTAGATTGTGACAATCTATCAAAAGTATCATATAAATGTTTTAAATGCTCTTCCCAGCTATCACTACATACAATAAGATCATCAATATAAGCATAACAACAGTCTAAATCTTTTATAACATTATTGATCATTCTTTGAAACGTAGCTGGAGCATTTTTCATACCAAACGGCATGACAGTATATTGAAATAAGCCGTCTGGTGTGACAAAAGCTGATATTTCACGAGCTCTCGGTGTCAGGGGGACCTGCCAGTAACCTTTTAATAAATCAAATTTGCTTACGAATTTTGATTGTCCAATGTTATCAATGCAATCGTCTATCCTTGGAATCGGATAGGAGTCAGATTTTGAGACTGAGTTTACTTTTCTGAAATCAGTAACGAAACGAAAGGTTTTATCTGGTTTGGGTACAAGAAGACAAGGAGAGCTCCATTCACTGTTACTCGGCTCAATAATATCATTGTCAAGCATATATCTAATTTCTTGTCTCATAACATCAAGTTTAAGTGGATTGAGCCGGTAAGGATGTTGCTTAATTGGAGAAGCAACGCCTACATCAACATCATGACAAACAGCAGTGGTTTTGTTTGGCACATCTGGAAAAAGATTTTTAAAAGAAAATACCAAAGTTTTCAATTTTTCTCTGCGATCGAAAGTCAGATGTGCAAGTTTTGAGTCTAAATTTGACAAAATTTCTGAATTTTTCAATCTAACAGTTTGTTCTTCAGTCTTGGAATCAAAAGATGGTTCAATTATGTCTGGTTTGTCATGATCGTTCTCCAATTTAACCATGGCTAAAGTGGCAACTGGTTTACTCTCACCTTCATTAGTACGCTCAAAATATGGTTTTAACATATTAATGTGACACACTCTATTTTGTTTACGCCGACCTGGAGTTTGTACAATATAATTCAAATCATTGATTTTACTGTCAATTGTATAAGGACCACAGTATTTAGCCTGTAAAGGATGCCCAGGGACTGGCAAAAATACAAGTACCTTATCACCAGGCTCAAAAACTCTGTCCCTGGCATCTTTATCATACCATATTTTCATCTTATTCTGTACAGTTTTTAAGTTTTTCTGAGCAATTTGACAAGCAGTATACAATTTTTCTTTAAATCTAGATACATAGTCTAGAAGATTCAAGTCAGTGTGTTCAGTAAGCCATTTTTCCTTAACCAATTTCAAAGGTCCCCTTACAGTATGACCAAACACTAACTCAAAGGGGCTAAAACCAAGGGATTCTTGAACAGCCTCTCGGACCGCAAAAAGTAGAAAGTGAACACCATCATCCCAGTCCCTGTCAAATTGAAGACAAAAAGTTCTAATCATGTTCTTCAATGTTTGATGAAAACGTTCTAATGCACCTTGAGATTCTGGATGATAAGCACTTGATCTATACTGAGTAATCCCTAACTGGTAAACGACCTGCTGAAATAAACCTGACATAAAATTTGAACCCTGGTCGGACTGTATAGACTTAGGAAGTCCTACTAATGTGAAAAATTTGATAAGAGCTTTGACAATAGTTGGTGTCTTGATATTCCTTAAGGGAATAGCCTCAGGAAAGCGAGTGGATGTACACATGATCGTTAATAAATAAGCATTTCCAGTCTTGGTCTTTGGTAAAGGTCCAACGCAATCAATAAGTACTCGGCTGAAAGGTTCTTCAAAGGCTGGAATTGGCAGAAGTGGTGCTGGTGGTATTGTCTGGTTAGGCTTGCCAACAACCTGGCATATATGGCATGATTTGCAGTATTCTGTGACATCATTTCTAAGTCTGGGCCAGTAGAAATGTTGTAATATCTTAAGACAAGTCTTCCTTATACCTAAATGTCCAGCCAAGGGGGTGTCATGGGCAAGACCAATAATTTCTTGCCTATAGACTTTAGGCACCACCACTTGGTATACCACTCTCCATTCCTCCTCTGGGATAGCATCAGGGGGCCTCCACTTCCTCATCAAAATGCCGTCTTGATGGTAGTAACATTCGGCCACTTTGTCTGCTTCTTCTTGGGGTAGAGCCCTCTTGCAGAGCTGAAGAACCTCAAGGTCTTTATTCTGTTCTTCCCTAAATGTTCTTTTGTCTAATGAATGGCTGTTCACGTCTGGCCATGGCATAATTACACGTTTGTTAGTACCAGGTGGTCTTATTATGGCCTTTTCTGAGCTACCGGGACCTTCAATGTCGGCAAAGAAAGAGTCAGAAAGGTCCATATAATCATACTGGCCTTCTTGTAAATCCTCATCTTGTTGTTTTCTTGCCATTGCCCTAGTAACGACACAAGCTGGATAGAGTTCAGCATCATCTTCAGGTGATTTAACATCCACCACCGGTTCATTTGTAACAATTGGTTCAGCAACCACTTTGTTCCTAGCTAGATCATTTCCTAGCAATAATGAAACACCCTCAACAGGGAGAGTAGGACGAACACCCACAACAACTGGTCCAGTAATTAAATCTGACTTCAAATAAATACGATGGAGGGGAACATCTATACAACCTAACTCCACACCTCGTAACAAAACGGAGGCACCAACGGACGTCTCCTCGGACAAAGGCAACACACCTTCTAACAACAAAGACTGAGAAGCTCCAGTGTCCCGTAAAATCTTAATAGGCTGAGGAGTAGTATTATTAACAATAGAAACAAACCCATCAGACATAAAGGGCTTATAATCCTCCATGTAATCACAAAAACTGGACTTAAAAGCCTGACTCGCAGGACATTCCAACTTATTGGTAACAACGGGTGTCGTACAAGCACTGGACTTGGGCTTATGATCTCTTTCATTCTTCTTCTGGAGTCTAAAACAATCAGCCATCAGGTGACCATTTTTCTTACAATAAGCACAAGTTAGTGACTTCTTCTCAAAAGTATCAAATTTTGGACCAGACATGTTATAACTAGACGGACTCTTATTCTGTGCAACAGGCTTAATATCAGTACGCTCAGTGCTTTGATTTTTGTAATTTCCGCTTGAAGTATTAAAATTTTGACCTTTGAAACTCCTTTTACGTGAAATGGTATAATTATCGGAAACAACAGCTGCATCTTGCAATGTCTCAACAGTTTTGTCATCTAAATGTGTTTTTAAGTCTAAATTAACACACTGCTTGAACTCTTCTAATAACATTAATTGTCTTAATTTATCAAAATTTTTATCTATTTTCTTTGACGTAAGCCATTTATCAAATAAATCTTCTTTTTCCCTAGCAAATTCAACAAAGGTTTGTGTTTCAAACTTTTTATAAGACCTAAATTTCTGTCTATATGCTTCTGGCACTAGCTCATAAGCTTTCAAAACTTCCTGTTTAACAGTGTCATAATCAGAACTTTTTTCTGAAGAAAGTGCTGAGTAAATTTCAGCGGCCTTGCCCACAAAAACACTTTGCAACATTGTAGTCCAATAAGGCTTTGGCCATTTCAAATTTTGAGCAATTTTCTCAAATTGTGGAAAAAATTTATCCACCGTTTTTTCACAAAATTTGGGAACCAAACGTATATTTTTTGCTGCCTCAAATTGTTCTGATTTTGACTTAGTGTTGCTTTCTACTTTAGCTATTTCTATTTTTATTTTCTCCATCTCTAACCTTTCTCTCATTTCAAGTTCTGCCTGTAATTGTTTTTCTTCTTTTTCTAATTGTTTTAATTTAAGTTCGTGTTCTAATTCAAGCTGTTTTAATTTTAAAGCATCAACATTTTCGACCTTGAGGTCAAGAGCCTCTTCACCAAAAATTTCTAAATCAACTAAATTGTCTATTACCAAATTTTTTATAATTTGTTTTCTCATAGATGTTCTAAAATCTATTTTTAGATGTTTAGCAAGCAACACTAATTCTTCTTTCTTTAATTTATCAAACCCTTCCAGGTCTGGCGTTTTCAAAAATTTACCAGCATCAAATTCCATTTTGTAGAATTTTGTTGGCTAATTCTAATAAAAATACTGAAAAAAATTATTAAGATATTAACGTTCTCCCGAGACGAGCCCCCAATTTCTGTTACGGCCGAAATCACCTTTTAAATTGTAGCCAACAAAAGACACAAATCAATAATAAAATTTAACAAGATTTATTATATACAAAGTTTACAAAAAATATTACAAAAAAAACTAAAATGTCAACTTAACTGTTCAAAATCCTGTTTTTTCTTGATCCGGAATTCTGGTCACTGTTGCCTGAATCCAAACGGAATATTATATCCAATCAGTCACAATCTAGTATGATGTAACGAAAATAAAAGTCTGTGAAGTACGATGTGTGAAACGTAAATAAATCCAACAGCTGAGAACACAAGAATATCAGGTCCAACAAATGATGTTCTGATCTGCAAGTTTAACTTTCGTGTCCATATATATACTGTAGAACGGAAACTTCTGGAATACGGTAGAAGTTCGAATCACACCATAATTATTACGTAAGTCAAATAGAAAGTTCTAGTTATTTCACCAGTATCCATTATTGTTCCAGTGATTTCTAAACTGCGCAGTTATAACATTATTTGGTAAACAACTATAAGTATTATGTAAACATAGTATACATGTTATAAGGCTATGCAAAACAAATTAGGCCAAGATAAATAAATATAATAATTACAATATCATAACAATTGTGATTATTCTGTTTCGTCTTCTTTCATGTTTACGTCACATAAATGGTTATCATTTCGTAATAGAGTCAATTACCAAAAATCTATATTAATCTACAAAATTGTAAATGGTATGGTACCTGACTATTTACTTTTGTAAGATGAATGTCAGCCTTACAGCTTAAGATCTTCTTCAAACAATGAATTATTTGTGCCTCCACCAAATACAAATTTTTACAAAAGATCTTTCCATTTTTCAGCTGTGAAAATTTGGAATGAACTACCACCGATCATTAAATGTAATTCTTTAGATCTATTTAAAAAACATTGTTTTCAACACTTCTTTAAAACAACACAAAATATTAATGAGTAATTGAATTAGAAAACTGTCTACTAACATATATTTTATTGTATTTATTCTGTATATTTGTATTATGTTTATTTATGTGTTTAGAGGGCCCCAATGAAAATTAGACTTGTTCTAATTGTGTTACCTTTAAATAAAAAATTTACGTCCTTTCTTACTTACTTACCATCACACGTAAATAATTGAACAAACTCTGGCTCTTGAGCAAACACTCAATGAAAAAAATTGAAAAAGTAACTCATATGTTTTAGAGTAGAATGCAATCTAGTAAATGGACTAAGGACGGATACTATTTTGATATCTTGGTTTCGGACAACAACGGTGGTATTATGAATCATTATGTAATTTCACATATCTGGTGTTATGGCGAAACAACACGGAATAAGATCAAGAACAAGAAAACATAATGAAAGAAAGAAACAAAAATGAAACAAAGTGTGTTAGGGGCCGAATTAAATTTTGAATTGCGGTGGGAGATTTTTATCTATACTGAAGGCCTTATTGTTATTTTTCAGAAGAAGAACAACATAGTAAGCACTGTCAAGAATCAATTCACCATTATTTCCTTCTATCATATGTTATTTAAAGCTACATTTATCGTTGAATCACATGATGGATATAAAAATACCGGCGTAACTGATTATTGTTACGGGTAGTGTATATTGAGATTACTTGGATTATGCCGAAAATAAATTCAAACAAAACTGAAGTGACTTCATATAATTTTATCCTTAAGGCCTAAGAAGGATTCCTCTTTATGACGGCAAAGAGGAAAGACAAAGAATGGACATAATAGACGTAAAGGTCAACCAATCAGAAGACGTGTTACATCAAGTATTGAATTGAACGACCTTAAGAATTATAAAAAAAGCATGTTTATTCAACAATAAGTTTATATAGCCCAGTAGTGATCTTCGAATTGCACCAAAATAACGTTGAAATCTAGTTTATTACCGGAAATCTCTGCTTCAGTACCAGCTTTGATTTGCAGTTTTAATTACATCAAAGGTATACATTTCTAAGGACAAAAAGGAGGTAGATATAGTCATTAAAGTGAATGGTCGATTCCGCAGAAAAATTTCCTGCTGCGAATTTATTAAACCACTTAATTGAATATAATACCTTTCACTGGGAACACGAAGATTTTAACATTCCCGCTGATAAGATGTGTATACTGTTTTAGTGCATATTTATGTATTTGCATAGAGAATGGAATGAATATAGGACAACCATTAGTGGCATTGACTTTTGACAAAAAATGCTGATGTTCTATTCATAAAATAATTACATCAGAATCTAATATCTTGGCGAAGATGATGTTTTTTTCCTGAACTGAAAGAAATAAATTGAATAATGTGTAATCTTCGTTAAAAGCTTTCAGACGACTGAAAACATTAAAATACGTAATAATATTTTTAAGACAGAAATACGTACGATACCGACAATGCAATTCATTGAAAAATATTGAAGTACATGAACAATGGTCCTCATTAAAGTTGCAATGTACATATCATTCTGATCGATATGTACTAATGTATTTGGAATACTTGAATACGGGGTTAAGCCACTTGTGATGGATTACGTGAGTTCAACCCACAGAGCTGCCTAGCGCGTCCCCGGGTGTGGGATGCGGGTTGTCAGGTCATAATACTGAAAACCTGACCACGGACCATAGTGGGTAACGTGTTTGGAGGATGTTACACCCCCTGCACGCCATAGACCCATTCTGTAGTTTTCGAAAAAGAGTATACTAATGCAGTTACAGAAGGCTAAATTAATCGACCCTACCTCCGATTACAGCGGCAGTCAAAAGTGGTTCCCCTTTGTATCCCGCCCCACCTCTATTTGAATTGTTTGATAAATTGAACTGGTTCTCGCCCTGAAGAAGCATGAAATATTTGCCACTAAACGTATAGCATCCTTCAAGAAAAACCTTTATACCATTCTTAAATTTGGGGTTTTCTCAAATAGCTCTGCAATAAGCACATGGACCCAACCTTTTTTCTTTTGCAAACAGATGCTCATTACTTAAAAGTTAGTTATGCTAAAATTTAAAGAAAAAACCAATGGAGGGTTTTTTCTACATGCATCTAAAGTTACCAAATTAATATCAATATTCCTTATTTTTGACTTAAATTCATATGGCAAAATTGCGGGTACTTTGGTAATTTGCATAGCGGCCATTTTGGATTTCTCTGACGACATTCATTACAAAGCATTAAACTTGCCCCAAAAAATAAAAATGCAAATATTCAAATTCTTATAACTCATAAGCAATTTGTCCGCATATAGGTGCGTTCTACACAATATTAGCTTTCCTTTCGTGTGCAAATAAACATTGTCAGCATTGAAAACTTTCGGCCAATTCAGTTTAAAAAACTGAAGCGTAACCGTAGTATAACTGCTATATGAATTAACAAAAATTAGTTAAAAATGCAAATTCAAACTACAGATACAGATACAAGGCGAGATCATACATAAATTGTCCGCATATAGAGAACAACTTTGGAGGATGAATTTAATGAGGAAATAAGTTTTATCCCACCTGCTTTCATAACTTTTCGGCCAAAATGTTTTTAAAACATGATAATTTCAAGTCTCCCATAGCGTAATCCTTCAAATATGAAGCCTTTCCCCTCAGAATTAAACAAATAATTTGTAAATATCCGCCAAAGGAAGTTTTCATAGACACATTAGTTTAAGAGCCGAGACGGAAAAAGACTCGATTATCCGTAATTCAAACAATTTTATCATTTTCGATCTACAACTAAGGGAGGTAATTTGCTTAAAAGGGCTGAAGTCACGTGATGCAAATGCCATGAATAATGTACCCAGCATTTTTCCATATGTTGCATAATTTCCTAATTAGTTTATCAATCTTTTTCATCGGATATTTACTAGAAGACAATGTCTATGTATAAGACCTGGTGAAGTTATCTTTTTTCGTTAAAAAGTTGGAGACTTTTTTGTGGCACTCTGGAAAAATGAAAAATTTAGGGTTTTTGGCTCCCAAAATCAGTGTTGATTATCTTAAAAACTAAGTCATGAAGTATGTTTTTTTATACATATTTGAAAAGTATACATAAAAATTGACCATCTGGTAACTTTTCAGCAAAAATTCAGTGCATGAATCTTTTTTGTATCGTATTCCCTTAAACAACAATTAATCAATCAATCAATTGAATACTCCGTCACGTGAGATTCTAAAACAACTTTGGTTGTAAGTTTTATTTTCATTGGATGACGTTGAAAACTTCAAACCATCAATTCGGCAATTGTGCCCTATGAGATGATTCATGAGAAAATGTGTAATCTACGAAATAGTCGGGTCACACCGACTTCAGTTCCGTATTTCCGAGAACTTTTTCTAGCGCCTTGTTCCTAAACAATATTTGATTTCCAGGAAAAAAAGTTAATTTCTAGATATTTCTGTTTCAAATAAGGCAGTTTCCAATCAACAAAATTAGTATGCTCAGAGCACACAATTTGATGTCTGTTTTCACTGTCACGTGGCCAATCAGATTATTGGAACACTTTTAAGTTTTGGAAATATGCGATCTACTATCCAAAACTTTTGTGAACACAAAAAAGAAACAAACAAGAGTCGAACTTACGTAATAACATGCTTTTGCATAGAAAATACATTGTGACAGATAGACCCTTTTCACTGATATAACAGTAATAATATCTACCAATTTTTTGTAATTTTGAAAAATTTCTTGAAACTGCAAAACTCGTCCATAAACAGGTTAACAATTCTATTAAATGTACCATTTTTTTTTTCTCAATTTCAGCTTCTCTCTGATACTTCAGAAGCAAACAAAAATTGTTAATAAGTAAAATTTCATAAATTGAATACAGCATGTTCAACATTTTGCTACTTTCTGGAAATACAAAATTAATCCGTATTAGACAACTCTAAAACGGAATCCAAAACGTAGTCTTTCTCCATTCTGCATTCCATAAATTGATATACGATGTTCTTGCAGCCTGATTTAAAGTATAGAAATATTCTATTAAGCTGAAGTTACATGTATAAATATGTTTACCAAAGTCAATTAATTTATAAAACAGAAATCCAGTATCAGACATAAAAGACTTATAAATTGAAATATCAAAATCTCATTAATTCCACAACGAAGTAACATATGGACCATCGATAATGTATTTAATTCTTGTTTGCACGCATCT
This sequence comes from Mytilisepta virgata, assembly GCA_028015205.1. Lineage (NCBI taxonomy): Eukaryota > Metazoa > Mollusca > Bivalvia > Mytilida > Mytilidae > Mytilisepta > Mytilisepta virgata. The sequence continues at coordinate 34,437,112 of CM051512.1, forward strand.
AATTAAATTCGAAACTATATGTCTAGTAAAATTATAAACTAAGATCAGGATATAAAAAAAGACGGTGTTAAAATATTAGTTTATTGGAGGAGAAGTACATTTGTGTAATAACGAGATCGTTTTATGTCGCACCAAATAACGATTTTCTTAATACATGCAGATGTAAGATTTGTTAGCAATATTCCAAGTACATAAATTTTTTAGACGTCAGAGTGACAGGGCTTGCATACCTAGAATCAACCATTTTCAGTTAAAAAAATGTGCATCTTATATATTATATTAGAAACATTAAATACAATGGTGTAAGAGGCACAAGTGAATCCTAAAAGGATGATTTCCTATCGGTAGTGTTTCGGGGACGTCTTCTTCTCTAGGAATATATATAAATTCATAGCTAGCTCCGCCTGAAATAGAAAATTCTTATCTGGTATCCCATGGTGGTAGACTGCCATTTACTTTACGAGTAATAAAAAAAAATCCCCAACGACTCTTAGATTGTCTTAATTGGTATTCTTTAGTGTTCTGTTACAAGACTAAAATAGTGACTATCCAAATGTGTCCGCTTTATAAAGCTTCAGTCTAAAAATTGTCCCCTGTTTTGATATTTTTGAAAACAGTACTGGTCGATTCATTTACAGAATAAGAATGGACGTTTAACCTAAATCAATCTTAATTCTCGTTAAAAATAGAATTACAAAGAAAATCGAAATCACAAAATCAATTATTTTTGTAGGTTATTCTTATCATTCGTTATCTCAGAATCGGATGTAATAAAATGTATTATAATTTCACAATGAAAACAATTTGCAGAAAAACTTAATTATGAAAAAGTGATACAAATCGCATAAAATGATTTCCCTTTCAAGTTCCTACTCATCATGTGTAATTGATTTTTTTGTCAATCAGATGTTGTGATGATTGATTACAAGGATGCCGACTTCAAAGAATTATCAAATAGATATGTTATCAAATTTGTTCCAAGAATTGCTAAATAAGAATTTGTTTCGCCTTTCGCCTTTCAACATTGTCGATCGACCTGAATGTAACTGAGAAACTTAATTTGACGGATTATGCGAATTAAAATTGTTATCAAAAGTTATTCAAACAAATAAAAAGAAGGCTCGTTCGATTAAGAGCCCAACCGTTTCTTCTGATGGTGCATTCCAAGTCCCAGAGGGTATAAACAACTCACTACAGTTACCAGTGTGTCCATACTAGTGTGGAATTGATACTATAAAATGATAACTTTTATGAAAATTAAGGACTATCTCCTTCATCCATAGCTCTGCACTTAGATTGTATTGCTTTACTTTTTCCGTTATTGTTTGGGCTTTGTAGGCTTTGAGCACAAATAGTGAGTGGTAAATCGATAAATTTGGCGTATCTTTTGCATCAAAAATTGACATTTCCAAAGATATTTTACTGCACTACAATTTTTAAAGGTTTTCTTTTCAATGTGAAAACAAAAAAATTCTAAATATCTTTTAAACTACGAAAAATCTTTAAAAACTTCAAATTTGGGTTCAACATAGACTTTTATTAATGACTATAGTTTATTTGCATTCCTGATTATTAAATCCGCAGTTTATAGGGGGTATGCAGTTAATGGACATTTTGATAGCATCTTTTCCTTAGTCTAAGTACACACAGACACCTCTCGGGCCACTATATAACAATAAAAGAAATAAACAAGTAATAAGACTTTTTAGTGTCATTTAAATTTTACTTGATGTAATTTTGTTGAGAATAAACAACAAAAGGTGAAGGTCAACAATAGATACCAACCAATCAAAGCATCCCAACTGACAAAACGCCGTACAAAAAATAACATAAAAGAATACAAAACACAAACATGAACAAAACAGAGTCAGGACACTCTGACTTGGTACACACGCTGAATAGTGGTGGGTTTTATGGGTACCCAAAACTCCCCCTTATCTATCCTTACACTCTGGTGTATACAACACACTATAAAAACCAATACAGTATGATTACCAACAAGGTGACCGCTTGCTAGAACTGAATATTAGAGTGGACGATACATAATTTAGATAGCAGGGTCAGAATGTGCTCGCTTTAACTGTAAAACTAGTTAAGGCTCTCATAGCTGCAGGTCGTATAATGTCACTCTACTAAACGAAAAAATCTGAAATAACACTTCCATAAAGGGTTTAATGCTATCTCGTCACAGAGTTCAACAGAAATCGACAGTATTTGTGAGAGGCCAGCATGAATTTATAATTTTCAAGTCATTGGGAGACAGAGCATTTTGTTTACAGAATTGCACATAATTTCATATTTGTAGCCCTTACTGTGAAAAGATCTTAAGTAACTACCAAGTTTCTGTGGGCTATCAGTGAGACTTTTGTATTTATTCACGATATTACAGTAGAAACTAGGATGGGAAAACCCGTTCATGATAAGTGCTTTTCTGGAAACTGGATATCGTTTTACCAGAAGGGGCCCATATTTCTGTTTTGCTTTATGGCAAAATTTATTTTGAACCGAAAAAGTTACATTATATTTAAAACATTTTTTTCCCGCTTTTTCAGTGAATTTCACAAAATGTATGATAGCACTGTTTATGTCATTGTCTGTGTGAGCTCATTAAGTGAATGTATTTTCTGCATACTGATCCGTGTCCAACATACTTTGGAAACCTGTTGAAACGGTCTTTGCACAAGTTCAACAACGTCATATTCATTTGGCATAACTTTTCCAGAAAAGAATCAATCGAATCCCGCAACCTGGTGACAAGTGGCCACAAATTAATTCGGATATTAAACATAATAAGCGCTGTTTAACTTTTAACAGGTACATTTATTCATTAGTGGAATTAGAGCAACAAAATCATCGCTTGATATACAATCTAATAAATAAAAATCACCCAAAGGGTCCTTTGTTTATATGAGATATTTGAACTATCGATTGATTAAGACTTTTTTAGTACGTTACCATGATAACCATGACTTCCAAGCGATAGGATTATTGATGTCTCAAAAGCTACTTAATTTTGAATATCAAGATCCATGCTTCACAAACATTCATACAGTTACTAGTAATGTTGGTTCCAGGACATTAATGGAATAAATACACCGACGACCTGAAATCGGATCACACATAGGACTAATCTTGGCTGTGCGAATGTCTATGAAGCGGGACCGAGGTTTTTGTTTTTATATCGATGTTATGACGACCGATATATTACAATCGTTACTTTAAAAGTAATGATCTATTAGAAATATCGCACATAACGTTTGACTTGTTTTTTTTATGCCGTTACTGATCAAGCCCCTGCACTAATGTGCGACTATTACTGGATTGACCACAAGAGGGTGCTGTATAAGAAGAGTAACTGTTTACCCTTCCAGATCAGTGTTCATACCTGATTTCAAAGTTCGATTTCTCCAAATTTTTAGTGTTTTTGTGTATTCTATTGGGATTTCTATGTTTTAATAACCTTTTAAGAACATCGTTTGAATTGCTTCCGAAGTATTCTACACTTATTCTATTCATAGGAGCTTGTTCTCAATCCAGTCAGGACCTTCAGTTTTCACAAACTATTTCTACTTTTTTATGTAACGTTGCTCTATTTAATGGAATTTAAAAAAAAAATATATTAGGTTATTTCCATATCCCTGTTTTACACACATTTGTATGACTACGATCAGGACTGGTTCCAGAACATAAAAATAACAGAGAGACTACAGACCGGAAATCAGATCGCAATTATTACTAATTATATCATAAGAGCATTTGTAAAACGATATTTAGTGTGTTTTCCATGATATTAGTAATGATAACGTTGAAGGTTATCTGCATGTTGAATAAATAGTTTCTGATTTGATGTTGTTTCACTGACGTATCTCTCACGGTGGTTCCATTTTACATAAAGAAAAATTCATTGCACGACGGTCAGTGCCTGATTGGATGCTGTGTGTTCCAATAATGTGCATTGTACCCCCCACATCACTTCATCCTTATCTATACAGGAAAAGGATTATGTGGACGGAATTAATCCAAGTGGTGCCAAATTATTCCATCCTATTATGTAATTGATATTCTAGAATAGAAGGGTGTCTGATTGACGCATCCTCAATATTTTATCCAATACATTTATTAATCCTGGACCAGCTAACGATTTAATTCATCCCATGAGATCGATTTTATACACCTTAATCAGACAGTCATATCATAATTGTCTAGAACGATTCCCAAGATAAACAAATTAATTTACGAATCAAGAACTGTCAATACTTATGTTTTTGCAGTTTTTGTGTAATTCATATTACTTAATGTAAAACAAGTTTACCAAACACAAATAAAGGACACTTAATAAAATTTAATGCACAACAAGAAAAATTTTTTACCCAAAGGTGGTAATGTAAGGTAAACATGAGACTATAATGGATTTTGGTTTGGAAATCAAGTAGTATAGTCGTGTCCAAAGTTAACTTTTTTAGTCATTTGAGTTTAATCGGCTGTAAAACAACCAGGCGACTTTGGTGCGTTTGCAGTTCACCGAAATTGGTAAACATAGAATGTTTATTGTCTTTTAATTACCAGGGGGGCTGAAGCTGAGCAGAATTTTAGAACATGTTTGTTGTTCCATTTTTATTCGATCGAATGACGTTATTAAAAAAAAACGTAGGATCCTTGATATATTGCGATGACATGAATTATCTGATTCCTAACAGGTTGAAGGTGTTCATTGGTGTCATCATACCTTATTAATTTTTTTTTTTTATCGAAATGGAAAATTAGAATCATCAATTTGTTGTGTCGATCTCCACCAGTAATTTAATTTCAAGGACAAAAAGTGTATTTATCTGTATGAATCAGTAATGTTATCCGATAAAATTGTGTCATCTTTAATGTTACTGGGATTGTTTCCCACTGACGCGTAATCTCGTCAATAAATTACATTTTATCAATTAAAAACGGGGAAACTATGATATATGTAAAATGAATTTCACTGAAAGTTTCTCCACACACTCTAATCAGTTCATCCTGGGGGTCTTTTCCTAGTCAAAGACATTCTATGAGGGTCGTGATCTTTTATAACAAACATAATTAGGCCACACCGAATTGGTTTTGTTCTTTGGATCTCTCCGCTCCGATTTTCGGAGTTTGTAAACTTTAAGAAAACAATTTTTTGCCGCTTCATTTTGCAAAACTGCTGGAATTTCACCCCAAATTCTTTTTTCAAGAAATTAAAAATGAAAAGTGTTCGCCCGCTCCTAAAATTTGGTAAAAAATAAGGATTTTTTCTTTTTTTCAAATATTTTAGTTAAAAAATTTGTGCCGCACGTAAATTTTATCTTCGCCTGAAAAAACCAGTCCTCAAGAAAAAAAAATTATAAATAAATTGAAATTTCGCTCGATCGCACCTATTTTTGCCATTAAAAAATGCAAACAACAAAAAATAATTTGGTGTGGCCTTATTATTAGGTTTGATATACTAAAATTTATTTTGTAGTATAAGGTATGCCTATGTAGTACCAGGTAAAGTAAATGTCATGACGCTATTCAACAAAATGTAGGACCCTTTTTATATTCCAGTGACATCAACTTATCTGATTCTTAACAGGTTGAGAGTTTTGTGTCAAGGATACATTTATATAAAAAAAAAAAAAACACAAAAAACAACCATATGGGAATTAATGGATTATCGGAAGCTTTAAAACTCTGTATACCAACCCATAAATCTTCTAATAACGGCGTATTTTCCCGGAACATTTATTAACTGATATAACCGAGGAACTAGGTATCCAATTTCAGGTTTCCTTTTACAAATAGTTCCTGTTTGAATGGCATCAGCTATCTTTAATCTATCATGGTGGTTTAATTCTAACCTGTTGTTAGCAAACTTTGAATGGAAAATATTTTTTTAACGCAAACTGTTGTAATAAGTTCAAAGACCCAAGAATTGTGCAAATCATGTTTTATTTTAATTATTCATAATCTATTCTTCAATGTAAAGGAGGTTACTGGTCTTATTTCTCAAAAATTAATTTATATAGATATCACTGAATTTTTCACGTAACTTCCTGTTGAGTATGGGCAAAAGAATACAGAAGCGACAAAAAGTGCAAAAACTCCGTAAAATCGAAAACTAAAGGTAAAGACAAGGTCATTAGAATTGAGCATAACAAATGCCACAAGGATACATGTATAACTAAAAGAATATAAACATTTAATAAACTAAACAGAACTAGAACAAGACAGCAAAGAAACTGAAGCACTAGCAATGTGAGCTCTTATTAAAAACCGGGTTTGACATCAGGTGCTCCGGAAGGGTAAGCATGTTCTGCTCTGTTAACGGCACCAGTAACATTGCCACTGAGTGAAATCCAGTGAGTAGTCGAATGAAGGAAAACGTAGCTGATACCCTCTCCCTTTTTGTTATAAATTATGTCTCATAAACGAAGTCTAGAGAATTATTGGTCGTGCTGGTTTTTTTTTAATTGTACGTGTTTTATTTCATCGGTTGCATGTATAATCATCTGAATATGCCGGTTATGAATTTGGATCGTACTGAGGAACAATTCCTTGTTCTCCGAATTCTTTTAGCCATCTTACAAACTTCAATGGAAAAAATCTGTCAAAGAAACGAAAATACAATTGTTTAAAAATAATCCTCAACTATTAGTTACGTCATACGGTCATTGCAGCCAAAAATAATGTTTGAATTCTAGCTTTCAATATATACTCCTACATAAAAAATTCTAATAAACGAAATAAGCATTATTTGTGTGTTTTAAAGTGCTATCATGGTAATTTATTATTATCGTTGAGTCGATTTCTATACTTGCGAACTCTTCTATGTGTCTCACATACTTTGGCAACGATTTTCTTGATGAAAAACTTCAATAATATTTCTGAACGCTTAAAATAACAATTATAACTGTCCTAAAAACACTTTCAGAAACAGAACTTGTACACATTCTGCATCGCCACATTTGTTTGTGGTGACGTCATATATACTGCAGAAATTAATGAAATGCACACAATTTTAAGCGGAAAATCAAATCTCGTAAAATATATAGGATATTTCAGCAGTGGAAACGACAATAATTCATTACGACTAGCGGAAACAAAAGGTTAATTAATACTTTTTACTTTAATTTGAAAGAAAGTTTAGATATTCCCCAAAAAATCACTTGCAATTTAAACAAGAGCCTCAACAGAGCCTGTATCGCTCACCTGGAGTCATTGGATTGGGTTTTCATTGGACAATTAATCAACTATTTGACCAAGTTTGTTGCAATTGGTTCAATTGTCCAGGGAAAATTTGTTGAAGATTTATTTTTCATAAGGTTAAATGTTAAAATATGTTCCCTGATGGTGGTAGTCCTGACAGGAAGTTGATAAAATTGACCAGGAATAAGGGTGAACCTTAAATAAATGTAACAGAAACCGACCTCAAATTACACAAACCAATAACTCCTAAATAGAATTTGGGATTCACTTCAAAATTTCAGGGTAGGTAGATCTCAACATGGCAAATATTTTTCAATTTACATTTCACTTCTATCTCAAATAGTTTTGGAGAGAAATGCAAAAATGTTAAAATTTTGAAAATTTGACAAAAAAGGGCAATAACTCCTAAATGGGTTTTGAGATTTCCTTTAAAGTTTCGGGTTAGGTAGATCTCAACATGGCAAACATTTTTCAAATTTACATTTCACTTCTATCTCAAGCAGTTTTGGAGATAAATGACGAAAAATGTTAAATTTTGAAAATTTGACGAAAAAAGGGCAATAACTCTTAATTGGGTTTTAGGATTTCCTTCAAAATTTCAGGTTAGGTAGATCTTGTCATGCTGATTAATTTTACCCCTGTCAGATTTTTTATATCTGTAACGGTTTTTAAGTTATAAGCCAAAAACAACACATGCACCCCTATATTCTATTTTTAGCTACGACAGCCATGTTTTATGTCAGATCAAAATAAATTGAGGATCTTTTGTAGAGGACATGTCATAGATCATTCCTATTAAATTTCAAACCAATCGGCCCACCGGTTTCAGAGGAGAAGATTTTTGAAAATCAGCCAATCAGAAACAAGAATTGCCTCTGGTGGTCATGTTTCTTGAGCAATCAGAACTAAATGAGGAAACTTTGTTGAGGACCTTCCTTATACCACTCATGCAAAGTTTGGTTGGAATTGGCCAAATGGTTTCTGAGGAGATGTTTGAATGAAAAGCTAACGACGGACGGACGACGGACGCCAAGTGATGGCAAAAGCTCACCCTGGCAATAGCCAGGTGAGCTAAAAAGACGAACAGTAAATAGATAATATTTTGATACTTGTTTGAAATTGGTACGCTAAATTAATCTATAATTCAACTGCTTTAAAAACTGTTAATGTGTGGAAAATATACCTCTAAAAATATAGCTCTGTCCTTAGACTGTTTTGGAATTGCACTTAATTTAGGTCATTTTGGCATTTGATTGGCTCTTTAGCTTTTTGAGTTATTGTTCCGGCTTTAAGAATTTTCGACTTTGATAACTGATAAGTGGTAAATCGACATAACATATATATCTTGGGCATCCAAATTGTCCACTTATAATATTTATTACAATCAACAGCATACATGTAGCTGTTAATAAAGTAAAATGACAACTTCTTTTCTATTTTATTCATTTCCTAGTTTTTTTTTTTTGGTTGTATTAATGACGTCATTGCCCACGTTTGGTCTTTACACAAATATAGACCAATTGAGATATATCAAACAGGCGAAATATTCTGCCAATAAGAACATTTCATCAGGGGTTTGCGTTAAAGGAAAACTTACGCTTGCAGTTTTAATCCTACGTGAAGGTCCCTAGGTATGTATACGTGTTCTTCTTCACATTGTATTCCTTTGACAACTTCTCTCCCTACCGTCTCCGGTGTAGATATCTCCATTATTCTTAGTTTAAAAAAGATATATTTGTTTAATAAGTTATTTATTAAGGATGGGTGGCCTGGTTAACTTCCGGAGGCAATTTATTATATGAATATCAGAACTAGAACTTGCATACATTGGCGCCATATAAATATGAACTCTGCTTTGTACTAAATTGACAGATTGACCATAATTTTTAATGTGCTCGATCACGTGGAAAAAGTCCACAGGAAGACATCAAACCCGGATAATTTTATCTGACTAAAAACCGCCCAAGATTTGCTCTAACTTCTAAATGCTGCGTGGTTGACGGAGAAGCACCAAATTTTGAAGCTTGTTATTTGACAGGACCGGTGTTCGAACCCGGGACCTTCCGCACTCGAAGCAGGTACGCTGCAATGCACGAGACCATCGAGGCGGTAAAAAAATAAAAACAATCAATGTTCATATGAAATTTTAAGAACAATTAAAACAATTGTTTTGTATTCACAATGATTTGTATTTTTATGTACTTCCTTTTCATACCTGATATTTAAAAAAAAAACAGCTTATAATCATGAATCAGTGATAGTTCACTCTTGCGAACTTATTTCGAACGTGTATATGGCAAGCCGTTTTACTATTTATTCTAACTTCAAGATGTCTCATATAATATATAAGATATCTTATATAATCTAGTTTTTATAAGATATCTTATATACTTAGAAGATATCTTATAAACTTAATAAGATATCTTATAAACTTTATAAGATACCTTTTATACTTTATAAGATATCTTATAAACTTTAGAAGATATCTTATAAACTTTAGAAGATATCTTATATACTTTATAAGATATCTTATAAACTTTAGATCTTATAAAGCTTATTATATATCTTGAAGTTAGAATAAATAGTAAAACGGCTTGCCATACGTGTAGCTAATATCAGTAAAGTATCGACTGAATGCATCAGCTATGCAGAAAAACAAACGATTGTTCTCTTGACATTACTAGTACATCATATTTGGCTTTTCAAATATATTTACATGGAAGACTTGTCCAAAAAACTTTCAATTGATGAACCTGAATACAGATATAACAGTCAGGGAGGATAGACTAAACCGGCGTCCTTGTTTTGTTTTGTCACTTACTTATCTTTAATTTGCTTGACCAGTCCTGTTGACACAAAGGATGGGCATACCGTTGTGGTCTTGACACCTGTCTTACCAAGTTTGAGAAGTTCCTCTCGGAGGGCATCTGTGAAGCCAAACACGGCTGACTTGAATGAACTGTCAAGAAAGAACCCGTATTATCATATAATATAAGAACATCTAATCATCGATTAATCGATATATCGTACGATTCAAACATTCCATGAGACATACATGTAGATAGAATAGAGAATGGAAACGGGGAATGTGTCAAAGAGACAACAACTCGACCAAAGAGCAGAAAACAGCTCAAGGCTACCAATAGTTATTCAACGCAGCGAGAAAATTCCGCACCCGGAGGCGGGCTTCAGCTGGCCCCTAAACAATAATGTATACTAGTATACTAGTTCAGCAAAATGAACAGCACACTAAACTCCGAAACATAAAAATGAACCACAATTCAAAACACACACAAGACTAACAAAAGCTAGAGATTCCCGATTTGGGAGAGGCGAAAAATGCGGCGGGGTTAAACATGTTTGGTGAGATCGCAACACAATTGGATTAGCCTTTATTTTTCTATTGGTTATTGAAGACTGGATCATGTGAATGGTGCCCTATTTTTTGTGATTTTTCATATCTGCTTACACTGGGTTTTTTTATCTGAGACTCATTGATCTTTATTCTACATCCTATTGGTACAATTCTCATCAACGATCAGTTCTTTGGAATAATAAGATGTTTTATAATGCAGCAACATTAGGAAATAACAAGTTGATTTTTCTGGGGAGGGAGAGAGCACACCCGTTCTGGGGAGGGAGAGAGCACACCCGAAGAATTCAAAGTAATAGTAATAAGACCTTCGTGAATAGAAAGTTTTGAAAAGGTCAATTTTAGGTTTCAACATGAAAATAAAAAGATATGGGTATGCGTCAAATTTTATAACCGTTAGACCGAAGTTTATATTCATTTCCATTACATTAAGCACAGTCAAAACAAACTAGTATGTATTAAACCTTTGACAATATTATTCAATATTATAAAATATGAACAAAATTGTTGCATGGAATTAGGATGTTGGATTATCTTGTTATGGATGCCAGACCGCCATCAAACTGAATTTAAAAGTTTCTCGTTTTGGTATAATGGGCCCGATCAGTCACAGATGACATACTGTGTCAATTGAAACGAGCCCCTGTGGTCCAAATGACCTAAACTTTTGTCTCGAATGCAATTTCGTTTTACAAGAAAATCAAGATCATATCTTTAAACCGAATTTACAAAATATCTGCAAACCTCGGTCGAATCTGCTTCTCTCCTAGGTACGGAATAGGCGGAAGTTGACACGAGATTATCTGTTTGTGGGGGGGGGGGGCATAATAAAAAATTCTGAATACCATTCCACTAATGATCAGTAAATGTATTTTGTCAATACTCCACTAGAAGTTGTTTCAAGAGTTACATGAAGGAGAGTAAACAAAGCGAAAAACAAGATAATGAGGATAAATGATGGTGTTTGATGAAATTTGGTCAACGAATTATTTTTTCTGCATCAAAGGGGAATAACTCAAAACGTTTTGCAATCCAAAATTACATTTGAATTTTCATCTTGCCTCTATTGTATACTCAAGTTAACATTCACAATTCGTATGAAATGCAACATTTTTTAACAAATTTGTTAGGAATACCTGTGTTTCTTTCCTCAGCTGACAGTCTTTACATATAAATTATTATACAATCTATTCAATTTGCTATAATTTAAGTTTTCACAATGAAATGTAGCGCATATTAAAAGCAATAGGTAGAATTCATGTGCAGGACTGTGAAAGAAGGATTAATGGAGTTCTCTGTGCTTGAATTGTTTTGATATTTGGGTTTAATGACAATTTCAGCACAAATGGTTTCATGGTGGCAAGTTTTTTGTTTTTTGGTTCTTTTATAGTTTTTGAAAAATTATGGAATACATGAACGAGAAAATTGGACTTTCAGAAGGAAATCTGGAAATCTGTGAATTAAGGCGGAAGTGCTGGCTTCAAAGTGGAAATAACAGTGTTGACAGATTTATGATGAAAACGAGAAAAAATGAATTGACCCACAGTCGGTAAGTGGAAGCAAAGCGTAAGCGCGACCGGCCGTGGGTTTCCGACGATGATGACAATGTTAAACTCTGAGAGGTCTTCTGAATGGTTTTTTCACAAGCCGTATTTATCCAACGTGTGGTGATATCAGAATTTATCAAACGGATCAAGACATGTATCAATGCACACAAAATTAAAGAAGTGAACATCTTACTTAGTTGTTATGAATAACTACCTACATAGGCCATCTGATAAAAAAAATAAATAATTTGCATTTATGCAGATAAAGTTTAATAATGTGCATCCAGACACAAACACATTAATACATAATTAACTATATATAAATATATCAACAAGTGTGGACCCTAAAAGATGTCTCGCCTGTCCGCGCTTGACCCAGAATAACATGCACTATAAGCCATGTATGATGAGTCTATTCATTGTAGTTGCTGTAAAATAGACTTTAAAGAAAAAAATTGACAAAGTCACTGAACCATGAAATTGAGGTCAAGGACACATGACAGGTGTCAGACTGGCATGTACCCATATAGATCTAGCTATAGACCATATCTGATGAATCTAGTCATTGCACTTGCTGAAATATAAACTTTTGAGGAAAAAATTGACAAAGTCACTGAACCATGAAATTGAGGTCAAGGGCACATGAAAGGTGTCAGACTGGCATGTACCCATACAGATCTTGCTATAAGCCATGTATGATGAGTCTATTCATTGTAGTTGCAGAAAAATGGACTTTAGAAGAAAAAATTGACAAAGTCACTGAGCTGTGAAATTGAGGTCAAGGACACATGACAGGTGTCAGACTCCCATGTACCCATATAGATCTTACTATATACCAAATATGATGACTCTAAACATTACAGTTACTAAGAAAGGGACTTGAATGTAAAACTATGTCGCAGATTTTCGAAGTTCACTGAACCGTGCAATTGAGGTCAAGGACAAATGACAGGTGTCAGACTGGCATGTACCCATATAGATCTCACTGTAGACCAAATATAATAACTCTAGGTATTATAGTTTCTGAGAAAAGGATTTGAATGTAAAACTATGTCGCAATGTTTATGTGGGTATTGAACCATGAAAAAAAGGTCAAGGTCATCTAAAAATGTGCTGCTGAAAAGGTCATCACTTCATGCACCTGTGGACCAAAGATGAACATTGTAAGTATTATACTTTAAAAGTTATTAAGGTTTTACAAAAAGTTAACGCCGTCGCCGTCGCCGTCGCCTTCGCCGTCGCCGCCGGATTGCTATACCTATGTCTCGCTTCCAGCGACTTTCGTCGCAGGCGAGACAAAAATATATAATTTTATCTCAATTGTAAGATTATATAAAATATAAATCATTTCTGTATATATATGTAAGCCATTATTATAAATTGGCCCTTAATTGGGCATAATTGAGCAAATAAATTTGATATAACATGACTTCTGATGCAAGAAACAAGACAATGGATAGTGATCGCTATGTGTTGACACTGATAACAAAAAAAAAGGAGTCCAAAAGCATAACTAGAAGCTCCCAGGAGCCTGTATCACTCACCTGGACTACGTCCATCTTGACTGACAGCCTGGAACACTGCTGTCAAGTTCCAATTGGCTCACTGGTTTCAAACAAGAAGATCTTTAAGCGAACTAGTGATGACAATAACTCAAAAGTGGTCAACTTATAGCCTTCAACAAAGGAAACATGTATCAATTTTTCATTTGGACATGAGTTAATTTTCCAATTTACTGGAATAAAAAGATAATTTCATAAATCATTCAAGTAGTACCACTTAAATGCAAACCAGAGGTGATGTCGCTATGAGATACCAATGTGACATCTTAATATCTTTCAATAAATACCCTTAGACTTGGAGCATCCTAAACTTTTAAGCTTTCCTCAAATATCTCGGTCATAAGCATATGAACCTCAACTTTTTTCTTTGCAAACAGAAGTCCATTACTTCAAGATAATTATACTAAAATTTAAAGAAAAAATCAGCAGCTACATGCATCTAAATTTACAAAATGATCATTGATATTCCGTATTTGACCAAAATTTTCATAATTTCCTAATTAGATTAAAGATCTGTTCCACTATTTATTTAAGACAGAACAGCCTTGAAAAAATGAGTTTTTTTGCTCAAATATACCAAGTCAGTGTCAAATATCTTAAAAAAACTATGTCATAAAGGTATGTTTTTATTTGTGTATTTGAAAAGTATAAAGTCATAAAAATTGATGTGGTAAAATTTCAGAAAAAAATCAAAAGAGGAATCTTACTGTACCATATTCCATTAATGAAACTAAGTTCAAGTACTTGGCTTTAATAAAGGTAAATGATAACAATTCAAGGCCAATATATCTTCCTTGATAACCAAGACTTGCACTAGAAGTCATTTACTTTATTTTGGCAGTATTACATGACAACATAATATAATATACTTCAGATATATTATAAAGTTATCCCAATATCCCAAAAAATCATGTTTGTAATAAGTAGATTATTCTTCAAAGAACATTATTCAACTGAGAATCATGCTGATCACATTTTATTTTTTATTTAAAAAACGATGAAAAATGCCCAAAAGACTAATTATGATTTAAGAAAGTTTTCAATACATTAAAAAGCAAAACAAATCTAACAAAACTGGATATAAGTTTTATGTAAACTAGTATTTTGTAACCTATCAAATTTCAATATCAGTCTGCAACATTGAGCCACTAGTCCAGTGTCCCAGACTTGTAATTTCAGTTTGGACTTGTAATTTACCAAAGTCACTAGCGCGATCAGACTTGTTAAAAATCATCCCCTCCTGCCATGTCCATTATTATTTTTGACAAAAAAAAAGACTTAAACTTAAAAGAATGATTGACAGTTTGTTATTTGTAAATATTGGAAACATTTTCTGGTTAACTGCTATCCTTACTTGATTTTAAGTGTGATGAACCTTTCAGTTCATGTGAGATCATAGACATATGTCTTACTACCAAATGAAACTGTACCAATACAGACGTATTTCTTCAACAGATCTTCATTCCTAAATTCATATTAGTATTTATATAAATGTTGATAAAAAGGTGTTTTTCTTTAAGGTGAACCAGAGCCCTTGAATTAAACTTGAATAAGATAGTTTAAAACTTAGTAGCTTTCTACATGATAAAAATAATTAAAATTTTGGTATATATTTTTTTGACACATCACAAATCCTCATGAACATGGCAGAAGAATGAGATTTTTTTACTAGCAATTCATTTGGTCTCAAGTTTCTAAAGTTGATTTTATTGTATTCCTGCCATGTTATTTATAAGTGGAAAAATTAGGGAAAAAATTCATGTCAGACATGATTAGGGCTGTAGCCCTTACTGAACAGTAATATTCATAAATAATAAAGTCTGATTTTGTTCAGTAAAGAAACACCCCCTGTTGTTACAGTGAATGATTTCAACAATCTCGACATCAGCAGTGATGATAATGATTATTCTGATAATGATGGTCAAATTAAGGAATTTTATGAAAGATTATGAAGAATAAATTTAAATTATATTGATTTGAGTGTTATTTTTTTTTACTAGTAAAATAATTTTCGAACTAGTAAAACCGTATGTCATTAACCTAAAGGACTAGTGGCAACAAATTTTTTGTGCAGACTGCTATATTTACCATAATCTTTTAATAAAATGTTACTTCTACTTTAAGCATCCATGCCTTAACTTATATATCTAGGTCTAAATATTTATAAATATTTTCCAATTGCCCACATAATATCAATAACAAGCAAATTAAAATTTTGGAATATTTTTACCCCAAAAGCTCAATTTTGAAAGTACAAGTAAACATGATTGACTTGTAAACTAATAATTTTAACAGTGATCCAGCTAGCAGTAAATAGAGAGGTACAGCACCCTGCCCCTCTTTCATTGCACCCCTCTGCCCTTTCTTTGATTTCATATGCCCTCTATATATGAAATATAGTAAAGAAAAAAAACACATTTAAATATGATTTTTTCATATCTATAAATTTTTAAAAACAATGAGTCCTAAAACTGTACTGGGAAATTTTTGCAAAACTTTTTCTTTTGCAATTTTCTTCCTTATTTTTTTTTGGTAATGAACTCGAACTTGTTTTAAATTCACAATTCCTAGTCAATCAACAGAGATAAAGTATTGAAATAATTTTTTGCTGTGGTTCTATTTTCATTTCATCTCTTACTACCAAAAAAAAAAAAATAAATAAAAAAACTGTTGCAAATATTTCCTGGATCACATAAAGGTAACACAATTAAAAGAAATGAACTTTCTGATAGAACACAGACAAAGTTACCCCGTCCTTTGACTACCAGTAAAGTTGAGCAAATGTTTTGATTGTAAATAGGGCTATTCCAAAAAAAATATATTGAAATCTGGTACAAGTAGATCATCTTTTTTTATACCCATTCTCATTACATATGTTGTAAGACAACACACTATTTTCTATTTTTTCCCCAATATCAACTTTCATTACATTTATTATTTAGATCATATTTTATCATCACCGTTCCCTCCTCAAACAATTTTATTTTGGAATAACACTATTTAACTGAGCAAGTTAAGATACGTCTATTTCATTTTTTATTGACATATGGTCCTTCCTTCCCTTTCTTCCTGTTTGTCTGATTTTAATCAGATTTGTTATGAGGATCGTACTGCGGAACTATTCCTTGTTCTGATTTGCTCTTGATGTATTTTTGGAATTTCCTTGGAAACAATCTGAAAAGTGAAAAAAAATTACCTACAGATGTTGAACAACATAAATTTAATTTTTTTTTCTTCTGTGCAGTTTCTTGTTGCAAGAATTTCAAATGTGGCTTTCTTTCTATAAGGTTATCAATGATTTAGTAACATTATTAATAGTCTTTACGAAATTGTTTTATAGCTTGTCTGAACAAAAACAAAATTTGGCATTTTGCTCCTACATGTATATGTTCAACTTAGGAATCTCCAAATTTTTGTGTGACCAACTGGATTTTTGTCTGACATTTCTTAGGTCAGAAATCATTTCATAATGACTGAATTATATTCTCTCATCATAGGGATACTTTTATGATGAAATAACGCAGTGCTAGACAGACGAAAATTATATCTTCGACTGAAAAAAAAATTGTAGAAAAAAATTAAAATTAAGATTTCAGTTGCTTGCACCTATTATTGCCATAAAAAAAATCCAAAGAACTAAAATTCCATAAGATGTGGCCTAATGTAAACTTACGCTCCAATCCTAAGAGAAATGCTTAGTGATCTTGGAATGTATACAAATTCTTGGTCATACTGAATTCCTGTCACTGTTTCTATGGCAACCTGTTCTGGCTTTAGAATAGGAAACATCCTGCAAAACAAATGAAAGAGTTGTAAGCTTAAAATTTACAAATAAATCTTCTCAAAGCATTTTAGACAGTTGCAAGAACACTTGAACAATAATTCATAGGACTTACATATAAGTGTACTATTTATTGAATATATTCAATCAAGAGCTGTTAATTAGCCATTTTCAAAATTTGTTTTCTATTATTTATTTGAAAATCCTAAGCATGTCAATATGACTAGCTTCTAAATTTATGTCTCATAAGTTTACTAAATATTGCTGCAGCCTCTTTTTTGTAGTTTTTGGATTCTGTTCAAATTTGTTTACCTCCAATTTTCTGTTTTTTTTCATGAAAAAGGAATTAAAAACTTTCAAACTACTGTACCCAATGGCATGTAATTCAAATTCTAGTGGCAAAGATTCCACATGACTGACTGTAAACAACAACTACCTGTCCTTGGGCTGTTTAACAAGTCCTGTATCTACAAACATAGGATTAACTGTTGTCGTCTTTACACCAGACTTTCCTAATTTTGAAATTTCTTCATTTAATGCCTCTGTGAATCCATATGCTGCATACTTGGATGCGCTGAAAAATATCAGAAAATGTGGAATATTTATAACTCAATGCAATTACTTTAAACTTGTGTAAAATGGCTGCAATAAAACTGTCAGAAGATATGTCTCAGTGTCCTTAGATGGGTTTGACCACTCTTTTGGCATTTTGAATTTGCTCTTCAATGTGTTTGATTAAGGTATCCGGACCATAATAGATAATGATAAAAAATTGTATCTCTTTTTGACCCTGAATGGCGGAACCAAACAATTTAAAGCTGGAATTTTGTATATATATTTTTCTCAACTTGAAACACACTTTGTTGCTTATATGCAGAGTCTGTAAAAATTAGTTAGTATATTAGAATTTCCGAAGTTTGCCGATAATTACCGAGGTCATTTCAATTGCGTTGTATGGAACATCCGGGAACTTTTAAATAATCACGTGGTCATTTATGGTCCGGATACCTTAATGTTTTCGGTCTTTAACATTTTAGGCCTTGAGCACAACTGATGTGTCACACGTTGATAAAATGTGCACATCTTGCACAACAACATTTGTATTATAGAATTTATCATACATGTAATAAGTTATAAAATAAAATATGTCGTGCAATACGAAAGAAAGACAAAAATCAAGATTAGCTATTGCCATATTAAAATGAGCTGCCATATATATGTGGTGATTGATTTAGCTGTAAATGTGTCTTTATTTGGGATGTCAAATACTGTTTGTTTGTTTAGTTAGGATTTTACACGGTTTTCAGCACATTTGGCTATTTCGCAGCGGCCAGTTTGTTTTGGTGGAGGAAGCCAGAGTACCCAGAGGGAACCACTGATCTTCCGTAGGAAAATTGGCAGTCCTTGTCAATTAAGATCGGAGTCGAACACATCCCATCACAGGTGAGATTCGAACTCCCAACCTCAGTGTTGACATCCTAGCTATAAAGTGATCAGTAGTAGTCACGACGAACTACCTAGACCAAACTGCCACTGAGGCCCCTTCAAATACTGTTTCCATGATTGCCATTGTCACTGGAGCCATTCTGAAATCAGGAGACTTCAAGTCTGTTCAATTTCCTTTTTCTTTTAGTGTCAAATTATTGTGGTCCTATATTGTCCTAGCTATATCATTGTATATGTGGTCATTTATCGCACTGAATTAAAGCACATTATGTTGTGCAAAAAACAAAAAAATAGTAACATAAGCACATCAACATTAATAAAAAGAAATAAATGACAACCATCACCAAAATTCGAGTGCATGCTATAAATGTTAGTAAATAAATAAGGACTATGTGAGTAATATATATTAAGAATAAATATGACTTTCGATTTCACTGGGTGAATTATCAAATTTGATTTCACTCGGAAATCCCGATATTTCACCTCACTCAATCATGTGTCAATGTACATGTAATAAAAAGAATTATCATAATATACATGTATAAGTGATGCATAATACAATGTTTTAAATCGTTGTACTAAATTTCTAATTTAACTAATACATTTGTACTTGGGATTTGCTATATTTCACTGATTTGTTGTGTCTTTGAATATGGAGGAATCAGGAATTTAACGGTATTAAACAAAATATATAAGTATTTCATATCATATTATTACAATAATCAATTTGAATGGAATTTGGTACACCGAAAATAACATATTTAAAAAAGAAACAACATAAAACTACTACCCATCAAAATAAATGAATCCATGGCTTTAAAAATAAATTTATCAAAAGTGTATAAAAGCATAAAATACACAATTCCTCCAAAACTTTACTGTAACTTTATAGTACTAACCTGTTTAAATAACCTAATCCAGAGTGTCAAGTTTTCTACGACTTGCTTCTTTTAATTTTCATGCCATCAAAATATCACGTGAGAAAACAATTCAGCTTTAGAATTTTTTAACGTTTACATTTTTCCTATTTCAGATAATTGGAAGGAATTATTAAGAAAACTGTTTGAAATAATTACATGTATAAAAATTACATAAATCTCTCTACAAATACAATAAGCTTCAGCCCTTAAATAAATGTCAAGGCACCAGGCCATTTTATACCGCAACATGAATCCAAACAAAGACACAATTCATATAACAACTCTTATATATATATATATATTGATGAACTGAAATATACAACTATAATTATATTTGATACAGTATGTTGTTAGCTAGCACATAATATGACAATACATTGAGGAATCTAAGAAAACAAAAACCACAACCAAATACATTATAGGGTACAACTGATTAATTCTACGATGAACTTGTTGAGTTGGCTGCCGGTATTAATATCATGAATATATACATGTATATAATGAAACATTCTTGGTTTTTATATGCTGCCTTTATATTCTGAAAGAGGACCACCTAAGGTCTATTCCTGCCAAGGTTTGTTCCAATTGGTCTCACTCAGACATTCAAGATCTTAAAGTAAATTTCCCATAGGGTCCTATGTTAAACTATTTTCGGCTCTGGTGGCCATCCTGGATGGCGGGCGGGTCATCGGATATAATTCTGAAAGAGGACTCCCTAAGGACCATTGCTGCCAAGTTTTGTTCAAATTGAACCAATGGTTTCAGAGGAGAAGATCTTTAATGGAAATGCGTAGTATTTTTCATAAATCCTGCATAACATATATCTTCCAATGTTTTAGGGAGAAATAATTAAACAATAATACTGGAAATCTTCCACAATTACAAATACTGGGAAATAGTAGTAACAATACTGTACAAATGTTTGTTCACAGTATTGTACATAGTACCAGTAATTTATGTGTTTGCCATTCTATGCTTTAACCCTCCGCGAGTATAATTCACAATTGCATTAAATTCTCAAAATATACAGACAGCATATCAATTGCAAAATAAAAACAAACAAACAAACACCATGCCATAAAACATACACACCAAAACTTTATACATGTATATCATTTACCTATAGTCTACAAGATAAGCTGTTCCAGATTTGGCTGACATAGAGGCAATTGTGACAATGTGTCCACTATTCTTGTCCAACATGGCTGGCATAAATTCTTTAACAGTCTGTAAAGAATCGTAAATAAGGAATAAGCAATCATAGCAACTTGACAACTTTTCAGTCGTCATGATGGACTTTTCCACATTTTTGTATGTTCATTAGAGCCACATTAATCAAAATAAAATTTGAGAGAATTATGTAATGGACTCTTAAAACAGACAATTATGAGACTTTAAATGATTCCTCTGCATGGTCCTTTTCTGATTTTCAGAAGCTTAACTCAGTAAGTAAATAAGGAAAATTAGTAGTTCCGTGGAAATAAACTACATAATTATTCAAAATTTGAAAGAAATTATTCTACATTCTACTACAGCTATAATTGGCAAAAACTATACAGAAAGAAGTGAGAAAAAAAAGTTTTCTGCTCTAACTATACAGTAAATATAAATTTAAAATTCGATATATTGCAACATTTTTCATAGCAGATATCAGATAAAAAATCTGGAATTGGATTAAGAATATAATACAATTTATTTGAATCTGACAAATTAAAAAAGTTACAATCGTTTCTTTCAATGATGCTAAATAATAAATTTCTATGTTGGTTAAATTTAGGACAATGAAAACAGAAATGACCTTCATCTTCAACAATATTGCATATATGTATATTACATAGTCAATTAAATCTGAAAATTCAGCTAACAATAATCATTATTGGGGAATCACTTATCATATCTAATTATCTTGTTCAGAAAATATGATCTAAATATGAATTCCACTTCTTACCCAAAAATGTGCTAAGGTGTTAACTTCAAAAGTTCTTCTAATATGAGCCTCTTTCATTTTCAGAAGTTCACCACCATATAATATTCCAGCATTATTAACGAGTATATCTACATCTCCAACCTCTTTTCTCATCTGTTCCGCTGTCTTGTGAATATCGTCACTTTTTGTAACGTCAACAACATAGGTCGTAGCAGACTCTCCCATGCTTCTAATTTCTGTTGCCGTTTCTTCATTGTTGGACTGAAAATGACAACACGTGATAGTTAACATATTAATTTTAAAATATTTCACAATTCATCAATATTAATTCTGATATAAGTACAGATTTTTATTATCAGGGTTTTCATTTAGAAAATGAGGACACAGTACTTAAATTAAAATGTACAAATCATTCAAAGATAGAAAGAAAACTTAGAACTATATTCATAATGAAAAGAAATGAAAAGAACATATTTGAACAACATAACACATGATAAAATTAATTTAACTACGATCAGGTATTTTGCAGAATAGGCACGAACAGGACAGAAGGATAGTACAACCCACTGACAATCAAATCTGTATTCAATCATGATGATATTTCCCGACTTGACTAATTGATCAAAATGATCATCAATCGCTTATTGATCAGTTTTCGAACACTCGGCGATTGATGAGGATAATTAATCAAACACTTATCGATCTATTAGTGATCGATTATTTTGATGACAAATATTTGATCGATAAGTGATCGATATAATTCGAGATATTTAAAAAGTATTCAGAATTCGTCTGATTCTTTCAATATTCAAAAAGACAGGTGTACAACTGGATAGATCAACCATGCTAACAATCAAAACTCTGCCTTTTGAAATGTGCTGTTCATACAGCTTATATAAAATGGTTATTATCTTCAGACATTTAATTCAATCTACATATTACATCAATTAAATCTGAAAATTCAGCTCACTAAAATTCATAAGCGATTTATGTGCAATGTTCTCCCCAGGCTTATATACCGCAGTGGTACCACTGACGCTGTGCTATAATTTTTTACCACTGTGCTATAAATTTTACCACTTTGCTATAATTTTTCACCACTGTGCTATAATTTTTCTCCACTGTGCTATAACTTCTTAGCATTGTGCCATTAATTTTTACCAATGTATATAATATATATTTTTACGCAGTGATCTGTTCCCTTTTACCTTTAATAGTTTACATTAGGGGCCAGAAAAATTAAAATCCATTAAAATTCTACATAATAATTTATTATTTCTCATAAATGACAAGAAATCTTATTCAAATTCACATAAATTTTTTCATTACCATTAATCATGTTAATAGAACAATTCGTTATAAACCTATCTGTATTTTTTACCACAATGCTATGTATAAGTCCTGGGGAGAACACTGTATATGGTCTACTACCACTTTATACTAATATGTAGGTCAGTGTCATCGACAAATTTAATGGTGCATATATAGATTTGTATGGATTTACTCTTTGTTTTGGCTTTCATAATTGTTATTTATTAAACTGTTAAATAATTTGAAGTAGCTTTGCTGTTTTTCTACTTAAATTTATGTTGTTCCTTGGGTTAAGCATGCAAAGTTACTTCCCCTGACACAATACCATGTCAAACTCAATCTTAGATGCATACAGATCTATAAACTTCCCAACAAATATGAAATGACATGTATTTAAGGGAAAAGACTTAACTGCTTGTTCTTACCATAAAACAAAATTTATTTCTTTCTAACAATGAGCCATAAAATTGAACTTAGTAATCAATTAAACTCTTTCAATTTATTTTTAAATGCATTTGGTCAAATAAATACATATCTTTAAAAAGTATGTTGGCTTTCCTTAAATCACCAAAGAAAATACCTGAGAACAAAAGTATACAATTTTTTCAAGTGATCAAGGGCTATAACTTTCTGAAAAATTGTTGAACACAAATCATGTGAACTTTTTCTGTCGGTGCAATTTAGTATAGCTTTCCAATACCTGTACCTAATATATATATATAAATGTCGGAATAAAAAAAATTAAATTAATCCTTCCATGCATAAACATGTGGAGTAGTTATAGTGTGAAAGGCTGACAGACATACAGACATACTAGTACTCATAAGTATCATATTATAGTGTCAAAACTAGGGAATAAATAATCTTCCCAGAAATTGAGGTCCTTCTCTAAAGAATAGATAAATTATTACATACTACTGACAAAATATAAATTCTAAATTTAAATTATCAAATAACCTTGAGTTGATAAGATAGACACGATAGTTAATAATCAAATGCACTTATCCTATAAGTAGAAATATGCTGAAATGTTAATATGTAGGATGCTATAAAATAAATATATCCTGTTAATAAAATCTATTGAATCATGTAGTAGAAATGATAAAAAGAACCTATAACTGCAAACATTGAAAATATATGCAAGTTGTATGACATTATTTGATAGAGAAATACATTTTTATATGATTTGCATTTTCTGACAGTGTTTTTAAAGTTATGGTTTGTCCAAACTGCCAAACTAGAAGAATATACGAAAACATAATAGGGCCAACCTAAAAAATATTTGTGTTTCCCGTACCCAACCCTATATTTTCAACCTGGGTCGGTAGGTCAGTAGGTTTTTTTTGCCAAATTATACCAAGATAGATTTAGATAAATTAAATAGTTATGCTCTGATAAACAGTAATCAATTCATATACAATCCCTGACATGGGAAATGTAAATATGCTGTAACGTACAGCGATATCGTTCTTTTGTCCAGTCACACGCGTTTGAAGCAAAGGGGAACAACTTCATTACATGGTAAAGTTTGGAACGATTCCAGTCATTTTGTACAATCCCGGATATAATAATAAAAACAAGAGGCTCTCAAGAGCCTGTATCGCTCACCTGGATGTAACTTTTCACCTTGAACAGGACTAAAAATTTAAGTGTAGCAGTCAATTTGGCTGGTTTTTCTATAGGGTTCTATGTTAAACTAAATTCAGCTGTGGCAGCCATCTTGTTGACAGTCCAGGTCAATAGATACATTAATTTCTAAAGGGGAACCATCTAAGGACCATTACTGCTAAGTCTTGTTCCAACTGGCTAAGTTGTTTCAGACAAACAGATTTTTCAATGAATTTTCCCATAGGGCCCTATGTTAAGGTAAGTTTGGCTGTAGCGGCAATCTTGGTCAAAGTCTACGAAATCGGACATATTTCTGAAAGAGGACCTCCTAAGGACCATTGCTGCCAAGTCGGGTTCCAATTGGTCAAGTGGTTTCAGACAAGAAGATTTTTCAGTGAATTTTCTATAGGGTCCTATGTTAAACTAAGTTCGGTTGTGGCGACCATCTTGGTTGACAGTCCGGGTCATCGGACACAATTCTGAAAGAGGACCATCAAAAGACCATTGCTGCCAAGTCTGGTTCTAATTTGTCAAGTGGTTTCAAACAAGAAGATTTTTCAATGAATTTTTCCATAGGGCCCTATGTTAAACAAAGGGCAAAAATTCCTATAAGGGGTCAATCAATTGGTCATGTTGACTTATTTGTAGATCTTACTTTGTTGAACATTTTTGCTTTTACAGTCTGTCTTTATCTATAATAATATTCAAGATAATAACCTAAGATTGCAAAATTTCCTTAAAATTAACAATTCAGGGGCAATAACCCAATAAAGGGTTGACCGATTCGTCTGAAAATGTCATGGCAGGTAGATCTTGACCTGATGAACAGTTCTATCCCTTGTCAGTTTTGCTCTAAATGCTTTAGTTTTTGAGATATAAGACAAAAACTGCAGTTTACCCCTATGTTCTATTTTTAGCCATGTCGGCCATGTTGGTTGGTTGGTTGGACACATTTTTTAAACTAGATACCCTAATGATGCTTATGGCCAAGTAGTTTTAGAGGAGAAGATTTTTGTAAAAGTTAACGGACGATGGACGATGACGGACGGATGCCAAGTGATGAGAAAAAGGCACTTGACCCTTTAGGTCAGGTGAGCTAAAAATTGATGACCAAAGACAAAAAAAAAATCTTTTCTGTAACATTTTTTAAAAATGTTTTTAAAATGTTTTTAAAATGACCCACCAAAACGTTCAGAAAAAAACCATTTTAAAATACCAAAAAAATCCTTATTGGGCTTATTTTTTTTGCCTTATAAGGTAAATTTTAAATATATATATATATATATATATATATATATATACATTCATGCATATGATAAAAAAAATGAACGTTAGCCGGTGTCTAAATACAATATCCAGTGGAATATAATAATAAAAATAAAAATATTAGCAAAACTTTGATTTTTATTAATTATTAAACCTCTAATTAAAGTATTGTAAAAAAGAAAAAAAAATCTTTAAACATTAGATTATATAAATTTATCATTGATATAAAGTAATATATATATAAGAATAGTAGGCATAAAATAATTAAAGAAATAAACTTTTGAAAACGCTGAACCAATATATCTGTCATGACTTCTGGGTTTTCAGTCTTGTTATGTCACATGACTATGATAATTTTAAAATTTGAAATGTGGGACATAAGAATGTTGCGCTGCAGTTCAAGTTGCATTGCATTGCATTACATAATGAGATGATTCTGTGGAAGTCCAATTCACAGCTTGGTAAGTAATTCGAAACATATGTATACTGACTGTTTTCGAATAAACCTCAGTTGGGTAGTCAACTCGGGTATAGTTGGATACAGTAGAATTTTTTTTTCTTTTTATATATACTATCAGAGACATATAAAACAATTGTTCTGATACTATATTAATGGTATATAGCCATTATAGGCGGCATATATAAACAAATTTTATCAGTTAAATTTTTTAATTAGGTTGTTCACCCAAAATAAATTCTGAAAGTTTTTTTTTACATGCTAGCTTTTAATACTTTACTCCATATTTACAAATGTACCTTGTTGATATCCCATAACACTAATTTTGCTCCTTTTCTTGCAAGTTCCAAAGCTATTTCTCTCCCAATTCCGTGCCCCGCCCCCGTCACCAAAGCAATTTTTCCTGAGATGTTCTTTGGTTTGGCTGGAATAAATGCAGATATCAGTGCTTCGATGTAAAAATAAAACAGTTTTGGAAAGAAAATGCATGTAAAAAATATCAGCTTTTCCACGAATGTTGCCATTTTCGTCTGCCTTCCTCAATGCATTAGTACAGGGAAAACCTCAGAAGAGTTCCGAAATATGTAAGATAAAATGAATAAAAGACAGAACTTCTTCTGAAATACCTCATTTTACTTCATAACTTTAATTAGCCCCTAGATATGAACTTCAGCATTGGAAAATATTTAAGTTGCAGAATTGTTATTTAAAAATAACAGTACATATTGAAACAGACAGCTGATTACAAAATTCACGTTGACTTTCTTGATAGAAACTGGTAGATAACTTTCATTCAATGAGAGACAATTTGTTTAAAAATTGCCTGGCGGTGGACGATACGCATATTTTTTTCCTACATTGCAAACTGAATTTTATATTGCATTTTAGCAATACTATTCAAAGAATGTATGACGTCACAGAGGTATATAGCAATGCTATTTATGGAATGTAGCTATGTAAAGAATGCATGGTCATGTGGAATGTTTGAAATTTCAATATTAGAATTGTATTTCAATACAGTTTATATTCTGCAGTAACTCTCTTTACCACAAATTGATTCTCAATTGTTTAGGCATGATGTCCAGAGTAAATTCTGACGAGACAATGGATTAAAGTGACAATTATGTAACAGGAATTACTTTTAGGACTTCAATTTAAGTTCCTTAATTGTAGATGTTGTAACAGAATTATGACTTCCACCTAGATATTGTAAAAGCCACAGGAGTTCTAGTTCTCCTTTCTTTGATGAGTGCTACTCTAGCTATAACCAACAATTTGCATGTTTGTCAATCTAGACAAAATGTTTCTGACTGCATTAAATTAACTACACGGCAATAAGACACCGATCAACAATACAATTCTAGTTTGTGTGACTACGTTCAGTAATTTGACTTTCCACAACAATATCGTGTAATTATATGTTTGTATCAGACAGAGGTGCGGATTGACTTCATAGAGACTGAATGACTAGAAGAAAACATTATTTCAAACAAATCATGTCATTTATTGTTCTCTTAATGGTTTCACTAACCCTTGGTGATATTATCAGTTCAGTGAATCTTCAATGGGTTTAAGATAACAAGATTTAAATGATGAAATGTTGACCATGATTTGACAACTATCCAATTGTCCTACGTCTTGCTTTTTACACTAATTGGGCACCGTTTTTAAAAATATCATTCAAAACAACAAGTTATAAAAACAGTGTAAATACATTTAAATATTTTTTAATGATAGAAACCCTAGATTTCTTTTGTTTTTGTTTTACGAGCACAAATACAGGAAAATGAACTTTTTGAAAGTTGAACAGGAGTAACCTAATACCAATATAAAATCACTAATAAAATATAAAGAGTATATTTAGCAAGGGTGAGTTTAAAGTTAATTGAACCCAGATAAGTCTGAAATTCCTTGAACTAACCCACTACCCCATTTTCAAATATTTGTCCATCTTATCACAAGTCCCACCCACCTCAATTTAAATAAGCTGTCCGTTAAAAAATCAGAGGATAACAAAGAAGCCAAAAAATAAAATTTGTTTGCATATCAAAAATTTGGTTTGTTGGAGCAACAATGTATACAAGACATGGAATTGATAGAAAATAAGAAGGATGCCAAATCTTTAGCAAGTTGATTCACGTCAGCTTCCATGATAATTTTGCACTAGTGACTTTCACGCAAGACTTGAAATGGGCCAAGTGTTAAGTTTGTGCAGGGATAACACAAATTTTTCCAAGGAGATTGTGGCAACATACCACAGAGTGTTGCACCTGTCAATTAAAAAGGCAGGACAGGTGCTTTATTTTAAAGACATTAAGACAATATTAGGGATTCAAATTCTGGCCAAACAAGTTGACAGGAGAGATGGAAAGAAAAAGGAAAACCTGATATACCGAATGTGTAGAGACATTGTACATAAGAGGTAAGTTATTATTATAGTTAAGTCTCCAATTCCCCATATCTTTTTGGTGACTGCTTTCGTCTTTGAAGGTGCAATACAGGCTGTAATCCCATAGGTTGTTCATGGACTGGTTGTGGGGGTGACTGCACAGATGGATTAACTAATTGTGGCAGAGCTGGGGCTGGCTGCAGTCGCTCAAATATAGCTACCAATTGGTCAGAGAATTGAAAACACATAGTCACTGCAGACAGAATTAGAACAAGTAGGACTTGAATGGAATCTAAAAATGGAATATTTACATCAAAATTATTGTTGTTAACTAAATATGTAACAATATGTACAAATTTCCAGCTGATTGAATTGAGGTCGACAGGACTTGAGATAAGATGTGTGCATTTTATACATTATAATGAGTACATATTTATACATTTTTATGAAATTCAATAAATTCAGTTTCTTCCTGTAATCCACGTCTCCTTTCCGAAAATGGTTTCTGTCGAATCATACGAATAGGCCTTCTTCGCCTTCTTTGGATACACTTAATTATTTGCCAAATTGGAAATCCATATAAACCTGAATAATAAATAAACTTTCATTAACACATACCGGTACATCAATAGTATCATTAAATGTTCTCAAATTTGAATTAAAACTGGAAAAACGCTTAATCTTCGTTTTAAATTTTTTAAAAAGTGCATCATAAAAATATCTTCTTTTGATTTTAATATCAAGTATTTTCAATATGAACTGTTCATTAGCATGCAGGTTGAATCAGTCTCAAACATATTAGTTGTTATTTTCTATGACAATAGGTCTCATGTTTTTCACATTTACAATAGATGTTTCAAACCATATTAGTAACAGTGTGTGTGTGTGTGAGAGAGTGTGCATATTGTACATGTTGTAATCATTTTGCTTTGTTTTTACTGTTACAAACTACGTCCTTTGTTAACTAAAAAAAAAAAAAAAAAATAAACTAATGTACAAATAATTTAACCCACCTATTAATGAGACCGCAAACACCACTATCCAATAAGTGCTTTTATCTTCCCTCTCATACAACATAAAGTTTTTACAAATTATTTTCTTTTTTGTACAGAAACAAACTGGCAGAGGCAATGATTATGCAGCCAGCATGGTGCAATGACAAAGAGAGTGATTAGGATGAGGTTGAGGAGAACCAAATTATTAACCACAAGAACAATTTTCAAGTGTTGAAGAATTGCCTGTGTCAGCCAAAGTTGAATATATCAACTAGACATCACCACTCTATAAACATTGTGTAACTGTTTGATATCTATGAGTAATCAACAGTATTTAATTCCTACTGAGATATGAATCTCCATAATTTTGTTATTCCATGCAACGCACTGTATATAACGTTAAACTTTAAGTTCAGGTTAATAGTAAATTCAACATTTAGAGACTTAGAGACTGCTTGAATTTTTCAATAAATATATGAATAGAAATGCTTATGAACATTTATATCCAATGTATGTATATGTACATTCATTTAAGTGAAATACACCTGTTTAAAAAAAATTACTGATGCTTCATTAAACCACCACAAAAGTTGACATTCATGGTATTATATTGTAGTTTGTTTTAAAAAGTTCTAACCCCACCTTTGAAACTTCTATAGTGGCAGGTGTTAAAGTCGTTGGATTTAACTGGGTTGTCATGTGTGTTGTTTCTTTCTATTTGTGCTGTAATGGGGATTGTACTTAGAAGGGTGTAGGTAAATATTGTTGCACATCGATCTGGTAGGCCTTGTACCCGCTTTAGTAATTTTCTCTCATATTTTTCAAGGTTATCTTTTTCCATCTGCAATGATTTAACAGCTTCGGGTCCATATATCATTCTAGGTCTACTGAAGGTTGTATATATCTTATGTGACACGATCGGGTTGATACCATTTTTTTCCATGGAGACCTGCCCCGAGTAGGGCATACATCATTCTTCGTCCTTTCTGAATTTTGCTGTCAATATTATTCTTCTTGTTTGTACATCTTGTGATACCAATGTGAGTTGTTTCATTAATCATTATCCAAAAATCTTCATACAGCCGGAACATATTCATGGTTTTCGTATGTAAATTATATTTGCTTATCAAATGATATTGATTTCATTCAATTAGAAAAACTAAATTATCTAAAAGATAATAAAACTTTAAATAATATAAAACAAAAATTAAAAAATAAATATGAAAACACTTTCTTTCATAAATTGAAATCGTCTATTGAAAATAATAAAATCTTTCTATACAGTAAAATTAAAACTAAATATGAAATTGAAGACTTCTTCATAAAAACTAATTTTGAAAATAGAAAAAATGTATGCAAAATGCGCATAAGTGATCATTTTTTAGAACTAGAAAGAGGCAGATTCAAAAATATAAAAAGAGAAAATAGAATCTGCCCAAATTTTCATTTAAATATATTAGAAGATGAAGCTCACTTCTTCTATAAATGTCCAAAATATACTTCCATTAGAGAAGAATTTGAAAAACAAAATGTAAACATTTTTAAAATAGAAAATAATGAAAATGAATTTGAAAATCTTGCTACAATATTGTCTCTATCGGTTCACTTGCAATATGTTGCTGCATTTATTAAAAAGTCACTTATACTGAGAAAAGTGGAAACATAATTGCATGGTTCACCACAGACAATATATTGTGAGATTCACATATAGGTTTCATTTTTTTTTCTTATTATGTTGTATTGTACTCTATATGTTTGTACTTATATATGCTTTCAACCCTTAGGGTATAATTATGCATTTCTAAATAAAGTTATTAATTTCCTGAATTTCGTCATTTCCGATCTTCCATACATGTGGTTCTTTTTTTTTCCACAATTGTAGACCACTGCATCACTTTTGGAGGATTTTATAGTTACTTTATCTTTTTGGTGGTATGACTGACTATGTGTAGTGCACTTCGGAGGTCCAGAGGATCAAAAGCTTTCAGTGCGATATCATCTCCTACTGTAGGGGCCCCAATAAATGTTGTCACTATTTTTGCACCTGCTGAGTGGCGTTGAATAGTGTTCAGGATCTCATTATTGTATCGCTTATAAAGCATAGGGGACAGCTTTGCACCTTGTCGAATTACCTGTCTGGATTGAAAGATTTCGCTGAGATTGCCCTTCCCCTTTACCATTGTTTTGGCTTCTGTCTGCAGAGACTTGACGAGGGACCATGTATCATCTTCAATACAGCTATGAAACAGTTTACGTAGAAGAAGCTGGTGATCTAATTTGTAGAATGCTTTTTCTGCGTCTTTAGTGACGATGCAGACAGGAATCCCTTGGTCCTTTGCTTCGTTTATTCCCTCAGTGACCATAATTCCTGCGTTTGTTGGTGCTGTCTCTTCAGTGAAGCCTCTCTGCAGTTTGTTCTGAGACGGCTGGAGAGTGGGATCTATATGTTGTTGTAGGATACATTCAAGCGTCTTGTTAATGACAGGAGTTACAGCAATACCTCTGTAATTTCCAGGATATCTTGCACCTTTGTTCTTTTTCAGTACAGGAGTCAATAAGCCCATTAGAAGTATCTCTGGTACGTGGCAATTTTGTATGATTGTGTTAAGCAGTTGTTTCAGGGTCGACTGTACCTTTATTCCTCCATACTTGATGTGTTCTGCTGTAAGCCCTAGATGATCTGCAGCTTTGGCATTAGACAGTTTTGAAATTGCCTTTTGTACTGCTTCATCATTAGCATCAGGTATTTTTGTTTCGTGTTTGGATCTGCTATGATTTGCTTGGATTACTAGAGTTTCCAAGGTTACCATATGGAGCTAAACCATCGTCGTAGTCTTGTATCATCTGTACAGTGGCTAATGTTTCAAAATGTTGTTTCCATCCTTGTAATATATCTTGTTCTGTCGAAAATTCGTGACCTTTCACCACGAAAATATTGTCTGTCTCACTGGATTTGGTTGTATGCTGTTCCCGAATTAATCTGAAGAATAGTTTTTGATCGTACTCTGCCGATTTCATTATATTACAATATTTTGTGTCTCTAAGTCTGGCTTCCGCTTGTCTTTGAAGTTGTCGTAGTCTTTTTTTTTCCTACTTTTCATGTCTGTGTATAAAATGTCGTTTTTATCTGTTGGTCGCTCAGCAGTTTTCCATGCATGGAATACAGCTTTGGATACTTTTGAAGCCTCTTC
This sequence comes from Mytilisepta virgata, assembly GCA_028015205.1. Classification (NCBI taxonomy): domain Eukaryota; kingdom Metazoa; phylum Mollusca; class Bivalvia; order Mytilida; family Mytilidae; genus Mytilisepta; species Mytilisepta virgata. The sequence continues at coordinate 34,470,088 of CM051512.1, forward strand.
AATCTCATAGTTCCAAGGGCTTCTACCTCGAGTTTTTCTTATCTTTTTATAGGTCTGGTAGCTTGATATAGATGCAGAACCAGCTTCATGTAGGATGTTTACCAGATGAACCACATCGAGAGCTATGTCGAATTTACAATGTGATGTACTTGTTGTAGGCTTCTCTAGCAGTTCGTCGATATTTTCCAAGTAGGCGGCCTTGTCACATTTTTCCCATTTTGGCTTCTTGTAGATGACGCAACGGCCATACTTCCACGTCGTCCATAGGATGTGTCGGTTATACCTTGTAAAGACGTATCGTCCATACTTTAAGTATTTATTCCATTGTGGTTATAACATAAAATATAATAATACTAGAAGTATTATTTCATAGTTGTAACATAAACATAATTTTGTAATATTTATTATCTACAAGTTTGCCGGTTTGAAAGGGTCAGTATAGAATATAAGAAATAAAAATAATATTTTTGTTTTGTATTTTATTTATTCATTCAATCCTGGTATGTTTACTTAGAAGAGAAAAAGGTTCAAAAGACATGTATTTATATTTTTCAAAAAATTCAGCTACACCCACAGGTCAAACCAAATGGAATCGCATCTTGGATACCCAAACAGTAATCTGGAAAAGAGTATTTAAGATGCCTTTTATTTTGACACAGAACACAAAACTTCAATGGTTTCAATACAGAATAAATCACAGAATACTTGCTACAAATGACTTTCTTTTTAAGATAAAGAGAATGTAGATAAACAAATATACAACAAACAACAAACAACATACAACATACAAGATATATACATCACATACAGCACTTTCCAAATTATTGCAAAACGACATTTCTGGTTACTTTAATGCTGCAAGGTCGGTACTTCAAAAAAGACTGCTCAAACAGTACAGCTTGTATTGTTACAAGACTTTCACTACCCAATGTATGTTTGTATCCGCTTGAACTCAGCATGGATGCTGTTGTTTTTATAATGATGTTGTTTTGTATTTCTTTTACAATTTCTGTCACAAAAGCATAATTAATACTCATAGAAATGATAATAAGCAATTATAACAATCTTATTCAATTTTAAAATTAATCATTATCTGATTTCTTAGTTCTATATTTCAAAACTAAATTTATTGTTTTAACTATGACAGGGATTAATCTCCCATTTTGGATATTCATTTTTGTATTTGTTTTATTTTTTCAGTTTGTTTTACGCAAGATATTTAAAAAATCCATTTAGAAAATAATATAAATATTTTATTAGATAAAGCACATTTATATATGATATATATATAATGCGCATTCCAAGTGTATAATATATAAAACATGACAAATAATGTAAAAATACAGCATAACGGGTGATACATTTACAAGTTATAATAACCACAAATGAACCATCTACGTGTATATATCACAATACTTTATAAGTAAAATTTATTTCCAAAAAAAAATCATGGACAAATTATGGACGATGTTGTCCTATGGCCGATACATCTTTTCGAGGTATGGACGATACATCTTATGGCTATGGACGACGTGACAGTATGAACGTCGTGTCCTGCATCGGTTTTGGGTATTTGTTTCTTTCTGGTTTTTAATACGAATACCAATTCTCTTTTTTGATATCCCTCTTTTATTCAAATTTTTATCGGATGTTCTCTAGAGTTACCCAATCGAAAAAAAGTATTCAACACGTGAAAATTTGTGAAGAAAACAAAACATGGGAAAAGCAAAGAAATCTAAAGTTTCTAAATCAGGAGCCGAGACAGAAAAATACCAGTCATTGGCCGACCAAATATTAACAGAAAAATCCATAAAAATCAGTGGTCGTAGTAAAACACGTAATAGGAAAGACGAAGATGATTCGGTACGTTTTACTTTTGGATGTCAGTGAATGAACACTGGCACCTGCAACATAACATGGATGTAGTTTTTTTCCCCGTACAGTCCTGTCCCGTCCCTTTTCCCTTGCGACATCACTCACCCATCTGTCCCCCTAAAATTGACTGCTTTCCAATTCAATATTAGGGAACAGTCATTATTTACCAGCTGGGGGGGGGGGGGGGGGGGGGGGAATTTTCACCAAAACCATGATGATAGAATGAACCCCCCCCAGATGGGGGAAATCCAAGAAATCAACCCCCCAGAAGAATCAATTCGAAAATTTTGACCCCCCCATTCCTTAACTTCCTAGTATCAGAGGAAAACAACTATAAAAATGACATTTATTTACATTAACAACATTTGTAGATCTAGTATAACTGTAAAACAAAACATGCATTTTTAGACAACATGGACAATTTAAAAACCTTTTTCAAACTAACCTTTAATCAGTCCTCACCACTCTCAACTACTCCATCATTCTCTCCCTGACTGCTTTCACTCTCCATTTGCTCCTCACTTTCATGACCAAAATCAAACATTTTGCCGTATGATTAAAAACATTCTTCTCAAATAAAACAAACAGAGCTTTTGCATACTTTAAAGAAATGTTACCCAATTGTTCAACATCAATATTTTTAGTACCAAAGGAATACTTTTCTTTGCAAAGGTCTTACAATCCATTCATATGAGAAGAAAACAAAAAGTCTTGATTTTCAATTGAAGGACACAGCTGTTTGGTCAAATTGTTGCACATTGAAACCAGAATTTTCAATTTCCTTTTTACAGCCTTTCTACGGTTAAGGCTCCTCTTTTTGTCTCTCATTCCAGCTTCAGTCCTGCCAACTCTACCCTTAGCTCCGAAAATTTGCTTGTATTTATGTAGCAATCTTTCACATCGATGCAAAATTTCCTTCACTTTTTCCTTCTGTTCAGATAAGGAAGCAATCATTTTCAAATTAAAAAGGTGTTGAAACTTTCTTGAGAGAACGTCCTGAAAAGTCGTAAATGTTGCTTTCATCAGCTTTTAAATCCCCCTGTAAATTGTTAATGTTTGATTCCACATCTTCCAACTTTTTTAGATTATCATCTAAAATTTTATTTTGTCCAAGTTTCAGATAATCAGCTTTAATAATGTGTCCAATTGCACTTGGATTATCTCCTTGTATAAAACTAATTAATTTTTCAACTTTTTCCAGTCTTGCTTTGTACTCCCATTGTCTAATACCTTCAGTAAGAAACGCCTTCTTAAACACTGAATGGTCACTTTTATAATCCCAAACATGCTCATAAAATTCAGGTAATACTGCATTTAAGTAACTACATTTATCATTTTTAGGGTTGGGGTACCATCCATACTTGGTGTCCTCCCATTTATTTATACCCTTTAATGATGGAATCACAATGCGAAAAAAAACCTGCTTTTAACATAAAACAACAAACTTGTTAATTTTCCTTTAACCACAGTTTTCACATTCATGAGGAGATTAATATGATAGGTTAAGAAATCAAGCTGTGATGACCAGCTGGCATCAGAGATTACACTGTCAACAGTTTACATGGTCTATTAAGCTCAGATGATATGAAGGCATTTATTTAATAAGCAAGATTTAATCATCCCAACATTAAACAATCACAGACACAGAAAATGGGCTGCCTAATGTTTGTTGTAGTAAATAATTCTGATTCAATTTTTCGACCCCCCCCCAGTGTGCCCTAAAAAAAATTTTTAAGCCCCCCCAGTACAAGTCTAAAAAATATTTGAACCCCCCCTAAAATTTCCCAACCCCCCCAGCTGGTAAATAATGACTGTTCCCTTAACATACTTCCTTTCGGTTTTCATTCAACATTTAAGTACTTTATAACAAGTCTTTATTTCCTCTGACCCTGCAACCCTTGTTTTTTAATTTGGATATTGATATGCTGGCCTCACATTTTACCTGGATTACTGCAGTGGTCTTAAGTCTTAAACTTCTTCAGCCACCTCATGGTTACATGTATAAACAAATTTTGTCTAATACCCCTACTATATATTGAGCTGTGCGCAAAGTAAGATTATTTACTTCTTCCATTCTTCTTATAGACTATTGTATTTAACTTTCATCAAATTACAGAATAACATAGTGAACTCTATAGTTGATATATGTAGGATTACATGTCTTTTCATTCCAATTTTCCTCGTTAAGACAATTTTTAAATATATTAAGGTCAAGGCAAAGTAATTGAACGCCATCTAGTGTTCATTTGTTTACCGTTTCAATGGTAACATCCCCTTGTCATTGTATTACGTCCCCGACTGATTGTCTGACGTCGTGGTCGTTATGACGTTGACTCCGGAGGAGCAATGCCGTCGCTCCAAGGTTATAATGGTGTGTTCAGACGTACAGTTATTGCACAACGCAAAAATTTTTCGAATCGTTTCAAAACGCATCGTGCGTTCACGCGTCTATTCATTATTTAGTCATGTAAACGCATATCTAGAGTAATTCGTTTCAGAATCACAAGTACGTGTTGTTATTTTGTACAGTTAATATGATGCAGGTATAGTTTTAAATTTTAGGTATTTTTATAAAGTAAAGTGTACTACCTCCATGGTATTACCACGCCTTAAGCCATATTTTTTCACATTAAGGTCACAGATACACTGTTATAGCTTTACTAAAAATCTCAACTCCTTAGATATGTTAGAACTAAGTAAATAACCCGAATGTATATGTGACGTCAAGTTGCGCATCTAATGTCATTTCTACTTTGATGGAGAAATAAAACATATCCAGATGGTAGATGGCCAGTTTTCATTGTCCTTAAAAAAAATATTGATACCTTTTTTTATTAATTGTATCGGCAATTTCTCTGTTCGCAAGAATTCGCCTGGTGGAATTAATTCGTACCGCTTCAATATTTTTTCAGTATTTGAATAATATTGAGAATCAAATTCAATCGATTGAAATTGTGCGTATAATCAACAGACCGACCAAGGTTAGCTTAATTTTATCACCTCATGATGCATTGAGGATGTACATTCATTTTTTTTTTCATTTTGGTTAATAATTAGGCCACACAAAATTGATTTTTAGTTCTTTGGATTTTATGGTAAATATAGGTGCGAGAGAGCAAAAAGTAAAAAAAAAAATCTTGCCGCGACTATTTTTTTTTTCAAGCGAGGATCAAATTAAGTGCGACCCAATTTTTAACTAAAATATTGTAAAAAATGGAAGAAAATCAAATTTTGACAAAACTTTAGGAGCGGGAGAAAATTTGTTCCTTTTAATTTTTGAAAAATGAAAAATAAGAGGCAATTATTTTTATTTCTACATAGATGAAGCGGCAAAAAAAAATGTAGCGACGAAATCCAAAGGTTTTGGCCTAATTTGTTATGGATTTAACGGCGAACATTTCAGTCAAAATAAGACATTATCAGCTCCCACTGTTTGAAAAATGTTTCCAGGCTTGAGTTATCCTTACGGATCTTTACACTCCTGCTTATCCCTCGCATGCAAGAAATACCCTCTAAATTTAACGCACTTTGAAATAAAAATTGGTGCTTTCAAATTTCGTGGAGTTGGTTCACTTGACGCACTTTGATTTTTAAAAAATTTTGTTAAGCTTGACCAAAGTTTAATGCACTTTGAATTTGGAAAATATAAGTAATAAGTAGTAACCCGACAAAATGTATCAAGGATATGCATTTCTTATACACATTGTATCTACATTCCATATAACGGGGTGGAAAAAAGAAAACTTTAGGTTTTAAACGTAAGAAACGTTTGAATGCTTAATATTTTACGGGATTATAAGGATACAGTGGCAATACAAATCATCCATCGACAACATGAAAATCAAACGCCGTCATTCAACAGATAATAGATAAAATCTGCAACTCCTTAAAATAAGAAAAACATTAAAATGAAAAAATGTATACCAGATAAAAGGAAAAGATTTGCTGTTCGTCCTGTAATTATTATCTGCAATACATAAACGTTATCGAACGCCGGACGGAAAAATCACCAAAATTAGTACCTTGATGTTATCTTCAGCAGCAGATACCACGAAATAAAGCATGGGGACCCCCAAATATTTTTATATCATCAGAAAGCTCGTTGATGAGGCAATATAATATTAGTTTTTCATGAAACTGTAGGATTAACATCGATGGTTTTTATATACTTTTCGAACAAAATTTTCGAAAATTTGACGTTTTCCCTATATATCCTATGTTAAAAGTTGATTTCAGAACACATTTTCAAAGGGTTATAGCAAAAAAATAAGCATGGATACCCCCCTTTTTTATTTCATATTCCAATGTATTTCGATTAGCTTTACATACTGACAAAAAATTAGAAAACTGTAGGATACTTTCAATTACTTAGCCTTGACCTTAATAGATTTTGCACGAACCTGTTTCCGTTGACAGGCTATTCCACCGGTTACTGGTTCTTTGCGAAAAAATATGGAGATGTTGAGTTGAATTACATCTCTTCATAATTAGTTTCCAGTTATGCCCTCTTGATGTTGACAATTCCAACATACTTTTCCATTTAATAATCATCTATCTCACTGTGATTCTGTCGATGGAATTTGAAATAAATATTCACTTTTCCTAATCAATAATCGGTCACAACAGACTTTTTAAACAACACACAGAAATTTTGGTATTTGGTTCAGTTATTGGGAGGTTATTAGACAGTCAAATCATTTCAAGAAAAGGCTAGGGATGATTTTGATGAGCAGAGGAAATAATTGAAAATTGCTAGAAATAACTGAAATTGGGGGGGGGGGGGGGTAGGCATGCAAAAATATCATTTTCTGGCAGGTTCTCCCAAGTTTGACAAATTTTCAAATAAATTTTGCTATACATGTACCAAATTATATAACTGAAATCAGTTAAATAACTGACTAAAATCATCTCTGATTATTTTATCCAAGGTATTGACATAGTGCCTACTTTTCATGCTTATACAGACAGACAATGAGGAACCAGAATGAGTTATCTTTCCCTAACCAATGTAGGTAAGGGGGATAATTAAATTCTCTCCCTTTTGTCCTGAGGCTAAAAGGGAGACAAATTTTTTATCTCCCTTACCTACATTGGTTAGGAAAATATAACACACTCTGGTTTCTCATTAAAACATGATTTTATATCAGTCTGGCAATAACTGAATATAGTTGCATCTTACAAATTACCATTTCTGATTATAATCGACAATCAAATCGGTATCACCGTATGATTCCTGATTATTTCAATTAATCGATTATTGTTTTTCAGCCGATTCCCAACACTAGTTTGATCAGATACATGTGTGATCATTATGCTGTACATGTATTTAATTTACGATATTTACATATCTAAAAATTTTAAAGTAACACCACTGATAAATATTTTAATTGTGCTTCATTCTGTTCATTTTTTTCACTGACATAAGGGTTATTTTGGAAGTGATTTCCCCAACCGGAGTATACATCCAGAGGAAGGTTGCTTGGAAAATGAGGATTACACTCCAAATCCATGATACTTTTTTGTATATATCTTGGGAAATCATCTACATTTGAAATAAAAGTTAGCAGATTGAACAACGCTATATACAGTCATGTAACTAATAACAAAATATTAAAGAATTCTTTTTGTTTGATTTATTTAATTATTATTTGTCTTTTACAGTTTGTGGATGATAAATTGTCAAAGAAGATATTAGAGCAGGCCAGGATACAACAGGAGGAGTTGGAAGAGGAACATGGTGTTAAAAGGTATAAAAATTTGTATACGTTAAGCAAATATATGTTCTAAATAATATAAAGACGGGATACGAAGGATTAATGGACACAAAATCCCTTCAGGCACACAGAGCTGCCAACCCTTCCCTTTTTGCAGAATCATAAGGATTTTTGGAAAGAGTTCCATATGGCACCCCAGCTGTGACGGAATAAACATATAGATGTACACTACAGCTATCCACCAAAACTCCATGCCCACTTATCTTCAAGGACCATGGTGGACAGTTATATTTATGAACTAATTAATGTTCCACCTGGATAAATGGAATTTGCCCACTCTGATCCACTGTGGCTGCCCACCATTAATTAATTGTGCCCTTGAAGGTAAAGTGGATTGTGTGTTTCATTGGATGGCCGTAGTGTACTTATGGGGGTGCCAGATGGAACTATTGCCGGATTTTCAATCAGAAAATCCGACATTATAATTTTATCATGATTTTTCTTCTCGCATTTAATATGTTAATTTTGTTAAAATATCGGTATTTTGAATATATGTAATGTTACATTTCATATTTTGATAATTTGAACAGCCACTCCTCCAGCGTAAATTGCATTTACATGTATTTGTAAATAAGTTTGGAGTGAAACAAAATTAAAGAAACCACATTGTTTAAATATGGCTAACTATGATAACAGTCACATCATTTTAGAGATTTTCTGTACATTCCTGATAAACATTAAAACCTTCCAGAAAAATGACTGGTCCTTTCTAGAACTGTACGAAGGAGGTTATACATTTGCTAAATGGAAATAGTGATTACAGCACGATCGGTGTTATTGAATGACACAGCAGAATTTCAGAAAGCTTATTGTTCACATTTTTCCTCATTTAACCTCAACTAAGTGGGAAGGCTTGAATGTATGATTTGAAAATATGATTATCATAAGAAGACAAATATTTTAATACATTGGGTAAATTGGTAGAAATGGACTGCGCAAATGCAAGCAGAATTAGGGAATTTTTTATGAACCTGAGTCTACCCCTGGTTTTTTAGTGGGGTCCATGTTGTTCATATGATTTTAGTTTTTAATTGTAGTACATGTGTTGTTTTGGTCTTGTCTTTGTTGTTCTCTGGAGTTTGTCGTTTTTTTTTTTATTTTCTCCTCCTTCGAATATCCCTTTTGGTATTTCTTGACTTTACTTATGAAGTGTTGGAAAGTTATTACAAAAGTTTTGGGAAACTTAAGCAGGGATCCCCATAGAAAAAATTCAATGGATAAAAAATACTGAAATTAATTTTTGCCATAACAGTTGAAGTTATTTTTTTATTGACAGAACTAAACCTGTGAAGAAGAAAACAACATTAGACACTGGGCCTCCGAAAGATGACCAAGACTCAGACAGTGATATACAATCTGATAATGAAGATTTTTATGAAGATATTGTAAGTGGCATCATTATAGAATTTTGAGCACAACAATTCGCCTTTAATTATCGTATTTCATTTCTTGATTTAATGAGTGTTGTTAACATGATGCAATCATGAAAATATTTCAGATCAATGTGAAAAAAAAGGACTGACAGATTTATATCACATATAAAAAACCATCATCTAATTGTATTACTTAAATAAAAGGGTATGTTCCATTGTAAAAACCACAGAATAAATGTGCAGTTTGACAAATGGTTAAATATAATGGTTTTATTAAGGTATTTCCCACTGGAAAAACTTGGCGGAGGGTAGCTCCAATTGCAAATGGCGATGTCAGAAAATCTTGTTGCTGTCACTCAAACATGTTCTTGATTTTGTTTGTTTTGCAGGAAGTTGATGAGGAAGATGAAAAAGCATTACAGATGTTTATGTCGGCAGAGCCCAATAAACAGAGGACACTTGCAGATATTATCATGGAGAAAATTACAGAGAAAAAGACTGAAGTTCAGTCACAGATGTCAGGTTTGTGAGGAATTACTTGAGTATTGTGAAATTTGTTCAGACTTTGTTAGGGTGAGGGTTGTGTAATAGGTTAACGTGTTACATTTAATAGTTCTATATTTGAATAAAAAAGTATTCCAATGACCATTTAAAACTTTCATAAATTATAGCATACTGTTATTACATTTAATGTGTGGATCGCAGTCAACATTACTGGAAAGATTTGGCGGTTTTCATCAGAACCAAATATCCCATGTCACAATTCTAATAATTGTAAAAACCTGTTAGAACAGTTACAATGCTGAAGGTCCAAGGTTTTGATCCAAAGTCGGTAAAACTGGTACATTTATTTCCAAGCACGCTGCATTTATGAGTAAGAGTAAAGACTTGTTGGTTCGGAGTCAGTATTATGTATCTCCCTGAGGTGTCATATCTGCCAGCAGACTGTTGTCTCAGGCATTACCATGTTGAAGTTGTGGCTCAGCATGTCAGTCTAGTACAAAGCAGGGTTCATATTCATGTCTCATCAACATGTTTTTCATTCTTGTTCTGATACACACGTAATAATTGTATGGCTCAGTGGTTTTTAAGTCTACTGAAGGCTTGGTTATGATAACAAATGTTTGGTTTTTTTTTACAGATAATGCCAGTGTTAATATGCAAGAACTAGATGAGCGTGTCGTAAACATGTACAAAAGTATAAGACAGATTTTACAGAAATACAGAAGTGGAAAACTTCCGAAAGCTTTTAAAGTTATCCCAAACTTACAGAATTGGGAACAGGTAATTCAAGAAATAATCTCCATATTTGCCAGTGGCAATAGTTAGAGTAAAGGAAAAATGCATTTATTGCTGTTTTGAATTTTATGGCCTGTTACGCCATCATTGCAGAGTAGAATCGCATGGTTTTGGCAACAGCACCTGAAAAGGTGCTGTATTTAAAAGTATTATTTCAATTATTGATTATAATAATAGAGTTTTCCCCAAAAATATGTGAAGGCATGGTATCTTTTCCCTAGTGGGGGCAATATAGCATGTCAATGTTAAATATGAAGGCATCCTATTTCACAGCCCTGCAATCAAACACTTAAGAATAATTAACACCTTTTATTCCTAAATTAGGTTAAAAACTGCTATAAATCTGTTAAAGACTATAAAACAACTTAATTTGATAGAAATGGGGTGCCTGAAAGGATCTTCTGAATGGTATTTTAGAGGGCAATTAAGGTATTCTCAGGACACTTTCTAAAAAGGCTTCAGGGGGCAGCATGGTGCTCAAAGATGGAGGCATGGTGCAGCGCCATGCTAAAATGACCTAAGGAAACCCCTAAAAAAAATAATTATAGTATAAATGCGAATACCTAACTATCTACAACGAGTTACTGAACAACACATTTATTCATGGGTGAATTATTATTGTTTTTCAGTCACGAGTTGTAGATCTTTGGTATTCTAATTTTTGTATTAGTTATTCTGTTTATTACATTGAAATATTCCATGTATTCAGAAATTTTAACGAGAAAATTCGATGGATTATGTTTTTATATGATTATGCATTGACCATCATATAGCAACGTCATCGGCGAAGGCTATTGTTACATCAATTCCTAGAGTGAAATATGACTTGATTTCACTGGGTGAATTATTGAATTTGATTTCACTTTGAAATCCCGGTATTCCACAACACTCAATGTAATAATTAGGCTGAAATTTTTCGATAAATTTAATAATGAATCGGGTCACCCGATAAGAGGAACATTCAATCAGATATATATCAATATTATTGTACCATATTGATGGACTTGCTGTGACGAAACAAATCATGATAAATAAACAAACTAATTTAGTTTAAAATCTTGTTTTACTGTCAAATTTTCAACAAAAATTTAGAAAGAATACATTTTTCCAGATATTATACCTGACAGAACCTGAGACTTGGTCAGCAGCTTCAATGTACCAGGCTACCAGAATATTTGCTTCCAATCTGAATGCTAAAATGGCACAAAGGTATTGGATATGCACTATTGTTCTTAACCATTATAAGATTTCAAAAACTGCATCAGTCAGATTTTCATTTCTGATATTCTGCCTCTCACGGCCACTCTGCATACTTTTAATAAATATATGTGTGAAAAGTAGACTGAATATTTTAATATGAAAAAAAGTAGTCAAACCTCATTGAAAGGACACCTCTATATAGCAAATGACTGTCTATAAAGGGCACTGTCAAAATGTCCCTGTCATGTACACAGCTTGTAAAATTAACCTCCATATAAAGGGCACTTTTTTCTTGCCCCTTGGGTGTCCTTTATACACAGGTTTGACAATATTTTTTTGTTTTTTTGTCTGATTTTGTATTTGACAAAGTCATAGTTAAATTCTAACTACGATGTGTTGGGTATTTTTTTAATTATTTAAATGGAATATTAAGGGAAATAGAACATTTATTTCATGTTTATGAATAGAAATGTGAAATTTTTACTGTTTGTTTATAATTATTATTATTATTATTATTATTAATTTATTTATTATTTTTTTATAGGTTTTTCAATTTAGTACTATATCCAAGAATTAGAGATGATATATCAGAATATAAAAGATTAAATTTCCATTTGTATATGGTAAGTAAAAATCATGCATACATGTGAAATATATTACATGTTTGTTATATATGTAGTTATATCTTGCCTCTGCGATGGCCCCTGACTGGAACAATAAATATTCTTATATCTTGCCCCTGCGAGGGCCCCGTGATTGGAACAATAAATATTGTTATATCTTGCCCCTGCAAGGGCCCTGTGATTGGAACAAAAAAATATTCTTATTATTATTATATTTGACCCTTGTTATTTCACAGTTAAATTGAGTCATCAAAAACAATACCACCTCTGTGGGTTTTGATAACATGATCACCTCAAGTGTAGGAGGTTGTAGGTTCAATTCTCTGTGAAATGATAGACTTTTAAAATGGTATCTTCTGCTTTTCTGGTAAGCAGCCAGCAATTATGAGCAATGACTGGTAGAGTCAGAATCAAAATAATGCGTTGTCTTGGAAACTGTTATCTCATGAGTTAGCATGTTGTGAATCAGGGTCACATCAGCATGTTCCTTCCTGATAAACATTTAGTAATTGCCATTGGATGTTAACCAATAATCGATAAATCAAATATAATATGATGTAACAGACATCTTTAGATATATTTATCTCAAACCTTCAAATTCTTGTGAGATATTTAGATGATGTAGTTTGAAATATGACATTTTTTCATGCATTTTCTGCCTAGGATTTTCCACATCTGCGGCTTTATATTTTCAGTGATTTACTTGGGCCTTTCATTTTTTATTAATTGGTTTACGGATATTTTTTTTTAAAAATATGGTCAGTCGGTCGGGAAAAAAAAGAGGGAAAATCATGTACTTTTGAAAAATCTTGGTTATATTGCCAAATATACAAAGGTTGCAAAAGATCAGTTAATTCCCTCTTTTGAAACCCAAATGTCAGAACATCTATCTTGAAAGGTGTTGTTCAGTAGACCGTTCCCTTTTTAAGGGATCCGACTCGTCAACTACGACAAGAAATTCGTTTCATAAAACTTGTTTCGGAAATTGGCATCAACTAACGTCTATAAATAGATATATTTTTTTGGGATCATGTTTACAAGTATTTTATTGATGGATAATCTATTTTTAGACGAATTGGAATATAATCTTTTATGAAATTTTGATGCAAAAAGGATTTTAATTTATTTTTATTTTTGGGATGGCTGATTTCAGAGGTTCGGCGGTAATAAAAAACCAAAAATTTTCAATTTTATTTTTTTTCTTCAAATCGGCAAAATCGGGTCGGCGGATCCGTAAACCAACTAATTAAAAATAAATGGCCTTGTTGAAAATTTTATTCTCACACCATGAAGGGATAAACTGAAATGCTGAACAGTTTATGTACATGTGTAACAGTGGATCCTTTGTGGCAGTGTAATGTTTCCTTTTGGAAAAAAAATTTCTAGGGTAAAAATTCCATGACTGTTTTACACAAGAATTTTATTTCCAATGGAATAAACATAAACAGTTAAAGGAAAAAATATGCTAGGGTATATCATGTCTCGAAACTTCTTCCACAGGAAGAAAAGTACACTTACACACATGCATACAGTATTGAAGAGTATATGAACTCATCAGTATTATGACAGTGCACTCATTAGCAATTGTACTGTCTGTTTGTATGAGCCTAAGATATTTACAGAAATGGGAGGTACAAATCATTTTTTTTTATCAGAATGTGAAATAAGTTGGCAGATTTCTAGGAATAGTTAGCTAATTGGAAAACATAATCCCATCACTGTGAAGTGGTATCAGATAACAGACATAGTATAGGGTAAAAGAATGAGCATCTTTGATTTGGCTTGTACGTGTACATGTATATCTGTATGAGAATAAAAGTATGTAATTATAAAATTTGTATGTTTCAGGCTGTGAGAAAGTCTTTATTTAAACCAGCTGCATTTTTCAAAGGAATTCTTTTACCATTATGTGAGGTAAATCTCTTAAATCTTAGTGCACATTTATTTCACCATATCAAAATGATAATATCGTGGTATTTAGTGTCTGCATAGATTAGTCACGTACTAGATGGTTATTCAAGTAGTTATTTATAACTGTTAATACTGTAAATTCGAAAATTTTCGCGTGCACTTATTATTGCGATTCTTCTACTCCAGGCAAAATTGCGAGGTTTAATTATTGTGATCGCGACCCATGTAAATAAAGTTTTTTATTGTGATCGGATATCGTTTAGAAATTGTAGATTAAGTTTTATTAATGTAATCGTTTAAATTAATGGTTTTAAAAAATTAGATTTCCAAATGGTATTATATATATAATTGCTGCCAAAACAATAACTATTTAATTAAGTAACTACCAATTAACCTGTCTGGATGTCGGCAATCAAAGAACAGAAACTTACCCATCAAAATGTAAACAAAGGGACACAAATTTAGAATAAATCGGACGTGATAATACGCATTAAAATGTGAGTTTTTAATATTGCGATCCTCAACTGATCACAATTTTAGCAATAATAAAAACATCGCAATAATTTTCATATTTACAGTATCAGCAAAATAATACCGAAACGACAAAACAGTGGGAGAATCTTATAATTCGAAATTTAAAGAAAAGAAAAAGTCACGAGAATAGAACACAACAAATAAATGTCACAAGGACACATGTATAACAAAAGAAATAAAAAAACAATATAATGAACTAAAAAAAATGAACAAGACAGCACGGATACTAAAGCACTAATTAACTCCCACTAAAAAACGAGAGTGACGTCAAATGCTCCAGAAGGGGTAAGCATGTCCTGCTTTGTTAAAGGCACCAATTATGATTGATGTTTATTAGTCTTTCAAAACCGAAGTTGTGAGTTCAATTTAAATTTTCGAAACTTCTTCCATAAATTGGCTATTTCCATGGAAGACAGGGTCACATGAGACTGTTGATTATAGGTGAATATGCAACGAAATGTCACAGTATAGTTGTATTGATAATGTCAGCAAAATCTGTGATGTCATAATAACAAATCGTTGAGGATGTTGTCATTTCCTCTGAGATGCAACATATAGAAAAAGCAATAAAAATTTTGTAGTTTACAGAAGAAAAAGGTGATTACACTCATCGCTCTTGAAGATCTGGGATCTTCGCTCATGAAAAGACAGAATTTTGAAACTCATTGGATGATGCCTCTGCTGGTGGACCCTAGGTCCCTGAGGGTATTTGCCAACCCAGTCTTCAGACTTGTCTGACATAATTATTCATTGATTTGTTACAGAAATTACCAGTATTTAGCAAAATTCAAAAATAATAGAAATACAAAGGGTTCATTCCTTGTATTGCACATGGTAGATCTCCTTAGCTGAAATTTGGCTTCCTATTTCAGTATTTTTGGTTGAGTACTTCTTGTTGAATATAAGTTTGGTTTTTGGTCTTCCAAATGTTTCGGTTTTAATACTGCTGATAAGAGGTAACTCCTTGAAATTTGTCGTATACAGCATAGTATAAATTTGCTATATCTAATATTAGTATCTTTGGATTGTTATTTTTTTCTCACAGTTGCAGGAAAAATTCCAGATGTTCAGTAGGGACTTGTGGAAGAAAATATTCTAAAATCAAGTATAAAGTTTGTGTATTATAAAGTTTCTACACTAATATGTTACTGTTTCGTTTCTTAGTCAGGAAACTGTACTTTAAGAGAAGCTGTGATCATTTCAAGTATTCTGGCAAAGAATTCAATACCTATGTTGCACTCGGCAGCAGCCATTTTGAAAATAGCAGAAATGGATTATAACGGAGCTAACAGTATATTTCTGAGGACATTATTGGACAAAAAATATGCTTTACCATACCGAGTTATTGATGCAGTTGTTTTTCATTTCTTAAGGTATATATTGGTTATGTAATCTATCAACAATTCTAATAGATTTTGACCTATTTAGTCAGGCAATTCAAAGTCAATTTGTAGCTTTTTATTCACCAAGAGCAAGAAAAATGTAATTTTGTTTTTAATTTTCAAGAGTGGAGAAATTATAATTTCAAAAAGAAAACTTTGGACGGGAAACTTTCTATGGGTGTTCAAGAATGAATGAATGTCCGTCAATTAATTTCACCTGGACTACTTTCAATCATTGATCAACAATCCCAAGTGAGAATCAGGAAAAGAAAGTTTTTTAAAAAATATATAACACTTGAATATATTTTATCATCTTCTGTAGAACTTCAGCTTTGTAATTTGATTGCATATTTTGATGCAGTAATGTTACTAGAAAAGGTTATGATTCATGTGTTTGCATCCTTGATAGTAAATGTATACCACGTATACATATGTGATGTCTAATAGCAAAAAGTCACAAAACATAAACCCAAAACTCATTTTATATCATTCTCCAATGAAAATCATCTGCCAAATTGTATATAGATAAAAACCCAAAGCAGTTGAAATGTTCTAAGTAATATTTTAAACCTCAGTATCTCAGTTTTCAACATTGAGAGAATAAGGAGTTTTCTACTTATGACACTCCTCATTTCAGAATATTTCTGTGCTGTGTTTTTTGCCCACGATTTTGCAATTAAATTCAACTTCAGGATTTTTAAATTTGCAATATTTGGTTAATTTTAATAGTCATAATTATTTGATGTGGTTTTATTGTGAAAAAAAAGCAAAAATTAAACTCACAAAACTTGCCCCGTTAACAGTATCCAAAATCTTGATGTGAAGGAGAGCTAAAGTTTTATCATATTTTTAAACATGAATTTTGGAAAAAAACTCATTTTTATATAAGGCTTTTTTGAAGTGAGTGGTTTCTGAATACAATTTGTTATTTACAGATTTATACCAGACAAAAGACATTTACCCGTCTTATGGCACCAGAGTTTACTGACATTTATTCAGAGATACAAAGAGGATATTTCTGGTGAACAGTGTGAAGCATTGATGGAACTTTTACGTGCACAAACACATGAACAAATAACACCAGAAATTAGACGTGAATTAATTAGTTCTAAAAGACGGGACGTTGAAATTTGTGAACCATCTGGTAGTGCTATGGCTATGTAATAAAATCTTTACTAAAACTGAAGGAATTTTACTGAAAGGGGGCCACGGTGGCCGAGTGGTCTAGGTAGTTCGTCATGACTACTAATGATCACTAGCCTGTCAACACTGAGGTTGTGAGTTTGAATCTCACCTGTGGTGGGGTGTGTTTGATTCCGATCTAAATTGACAAGAATTGCCAATTTTCCTACCGAAGGTTGGTGGTTCTCTCCGGGTACTCCGGCTTCCTCCACCAATAAAACTGGCTGCCTCGAAATAGCCAAATGTGCTGAAAACGGCGTAAAACCCCAACTAAACAAACAAACATAAATTTTCTAAAGCAGGTATAAAACAAAAACATATTTCAACTTTCTTAAAGTTGCCTTCGGTAATGTATCACTAGTAAACAACAAAATAGATACCAGGAAAGGCCAACAATAACATACCAATCAATCAAAGCAACCCAACTGACAGACATCTGGACAACAAATAACATGAAAAAAGTACAAAACAAAAACATGAACACAACAGAGAGTCAGAATAGTCTGACTTTGGTACAGATACTGAACAGTGGTGGGGTCAAACCAGTTTTAATGGTCCTTGAACCAACTTAATCTGACACTGATGTATAAAAAAAGACAAATATACCTAAGGAGCAATTAAAAAAAACGTAATCCATTGGACAGACCAACCCGGGAAGACAAATGAACAATCACAACAAATAAACACGGAACTAAAAAAACAATGAACAGCACAAACTCCTATAAAAACCAGGAGTTAACCCAGGTGCTCCAGAGGGTAAGCAGTTCCTGCTCTGTATATGGCACCGTCGTGAAGTTCAACAAAGTCAATCCAGGGAAAGTCCCAAATTGGTGGAGGCACATGAAAGGTTACAACAGTGGGAACAGGTCCAACGTCATCTTAGATAAAACACACTTAAAAACCAATTCATTATGATTACCAACAAGGTGACTGCTTGCTAGAACTGCAATATTAGAGTGGACCATACATAAATTACATAGCAAGGTCAGAATATGCTTGTTTTAGCTGTAAAATTAGCTAATGCTCTCATAGCTGCAGGTCAGATATTCTCACTCTACTAAAAGAAAAAAGTCTGAAATAACACTCCCATGAATGGTTTAATGCTATCTCATAGAGTTGAATAGAAATCAGCAGTATTCGTGAGAGGCCAGTATGAATTTAAAGTCTTCAAGTCATTGGGAGAAAGAGTAATTTTTAAAGAATTGCACATAATTTCATATTTGTAGCCCTGACTGAAAAGATCTTAGGTAACTACCAAGTTTCTGTGGGTTACTAGCAAGAATTTTGAATTTACCTATTACAGTAGAAAGTAGGATAGGAAAACCCATTCATGATAAGGGCTTTTCTGGAAGCTGGGTATTTAGATAAAAGATTTTGATATTTATTATAAAACTTTTTAAAAGCAATAAGCAACTTGTTTCAAAATCTATAACCCTTTAATATAAGTTTTTAGTAGTTGTATGGTTTTGTATGGTAACACACTTTTGGTCTTAAACAACCATTTCTGTCTTGTATAATATTGATTGTCTTGATTGTTTCAATTTCTAAAATTTTAGACAAAATCAAGATAACAAGACTAAAACAAGATACAATGCTTTGCAGTCAATCAAGACTCTGGATAAGATCGGTTCAAAAAGTTAACTTTTAAAGCAATCTTTAACTTTACCTGTGCTGAACTGACCTAAAATTGTCTCGTGTCTTGACTGATCGCAAGACAACATGTCTTGATTTGGTCTTGTTTGAAAATATTGTGATGCAGAAAACTAAGACAAAATAAGAATAAACAAGACTAGAATGGCTGTTTAAGATCAAAGTTGTTATAACTGTACATGTATTTTAGTTATCAATTGAGATCAGTTAAAGTGCCATTTTTCTCCCCTGGCCCTTTAAAAATCTAGCTGGAACAATGATAAAGCATGACAAAAAGATCATTATTAGCCTGCTATGACATTACAACACTGATGTCGTGAAGCATTATCCAAGAAAACTGCATCACAATAAGATGCTTATAAGCCTGTATCGCTCGCCTGGATTTATCTTGCCCACCTGAAGCATGACTTAAAATCTTAACGTAACGGTCAATTTGGCTGGTTTTCCCATAGGTTACAATGTTAAATTGAGTTAAGCTGTAGCAGTCATCTTTGTTGTCATTAGACACAATTATGAAAGAGAACCATCTTGGGACCATTTCTGCCGAGTCTGGTTCCAACTGGAGCGTTGGTTTTTAAATGAATTTTCCCATAAGGTCCTATGATAAATTAATTTCGGTTGTGATGGCCATCTTTGTTGACAGTCGAGGTCATAGAACACAATTCTGAAAGAGGCTCATGTAAGGACCATTGCTTCCAAGTCTGGTTACAATTGGCCAAGTTGTTTAAGATAAGAAGACAAATGAATTTTCCCATTGGGTCCTATGTTAAAAAAAGTTTGGCTGTAGCAGTCATCTTGGTTGACAGTCCGAGTCATCGTACATATTTCTTAAAGAGGACCATGTAAGGACTATTGCTGCCAAATTCAGTTCCAGTTGGCTTAACGCTTTCAGAAATGATTTTTAAATGAATTTTCCTATAGGGTCCTATGTTAAACACAGTTCGCCTGTGGCGGCCATATTGGTTAGCAATCCGGGTCATCGGACACATTTCTGAAAGAGGACCATGTACATTTGTAAGGACTATTGCTGTAAAGTTTAGTTTCAACTGGCTTGGAGATTTCAGACAATAAAAGTTTTAAATGAATTTTCCCATAGGGTCCTATGTTCAACTAAGTTCGGCTGTGGCGGCCATCTTGGTTCACAGTCCGGGTCATCGGACACATATCTGAAAGAATACCGTATAAGGACTATTGCTGTCAAATTTAGTTCCAATTACAATGTACCTCAGAGGTTTCAGACAAGAACATGTTTAAATTAATTTTCCGATAGCTAAGTTCGGCTGTAGCGGCCATCTTGACACTTCAGCTCATCGAACCTTATTCTTAAAGTGGACCATGTAAAGTCCATTGCTGCCAAGTTTTGTTCCAATTAGCTTAGTGGTTTCAGACAAGAAGAGTTTTAAATGAATTTCCCCAGTGAGTCCTATGTTAAACTAAGTTTAGCTGTAGAGGCCATCTTGGTTGGCATAAAAAGCATTCCCCTTAAAAGCAATATTTCGTTCAAAATAAGTTATGTATTTGAATTTAATTTGCTCAAATTAAATTCACTTCACCTTAAAATTATTAGATAGCAAAATATATCTTACTCAAATGTAAAAATACCAGATGTTCTTGACATATAACCCTATTCCAGATAGTCAGATATTACTCCTTTGTAGAAAAGAGAAAAATATATACATCTTTACAGTCGTTTTGTAAAAAAAAATCCATCTCCTTTTGTTAGTACATACCTAGCACCTCATATATAGTAAGTGCTCCCATATTCTAAGTTCCGTGAAACAGGAAGTGGACATGCGACATATTTGAAACTGCCTTACACGATATACAGTTCTCCATATTAATGCTCTGTGCCAAATATCAGGAACTTGGCAAGTGGGTCCTGAGAAAATGTGACAGAAATTATTTTGTGACGCCGACAACGACACAAAACGACGGATAGTGATCCCTATATGTCGCCTCTCCGTAACGCAATTGATACAATAATAGGTCTACGCCATGTTCGCCATTCTGTTAGATCACATCATCCCAGAGAATTTATAATTATTATTGAAATTATTAAAGGATAACTTAATGGGATTGTCAGTTTGGGTTTTCCACATCTCAAAAATAACTAATGGGTATTTTATCAGTGTTTAATCAAACCGTATGACCTATTTAATCTGTCAATTTAAACCTGTTTGAGATAGGTGAGAAAGTTTGTGTACTTCACAAAATATTAAAGGAAAATATTACTTCCAGGTAAGAAAATTATAAATACTGCATTAATCTAAAAAAAAAAGTGTTTATTGTACGCAAAATTAATTCATTTGGTTTTAAGAATTCGTTTTGTACATCTAATGAAGATGTCAGTTCGATATGATATTCTCATACAGGTAAAGACTACATGTATAATTTTTAACAAGCATTCTGAGCAATACAATGTCCCCTACTGGCTTGAGCTATGAGAAAACACACCAAATGCTCCTGGACTATGTCGCATATGTATGGACAGCTATTCCGAAACATCCGAAAACTATCTTTGCAAGGAGTACACAATAATTACCTGATCAGCCTGAAATTAAAAAAAACTTGATCTGTAGCTCATCATTATAAGCCTACATACTAAAAATAAGGTCAACTGGTAAAACTGTTTGCAAAAAAGTATTGAAAACTAATATTTTGACAATACATGTAATATCTACCTCTAAGGACAATAACTCTAACAATAGTTATCCGATTAGCGTGAAACTCAAACTTGATATGTAACTCACCATTATACCAAAAAGATCAGTTGGTTAAACGGTTTCTGACAAAAAAATCCGGCAAATTGTGAGTGAGGGACAGACGGAGTGCAAACTATAGTCCCTTTCGGTTTTGCTAGAAGGGAACTACAAAGCAGAAACATATAAATCACTGTAAATGTGGGTAGGCGAGAGACGAATATATATGATAAAAGTTAATAGGTTTGTGTGTATGTTTCTTCTATTTGCATGTACAATCATAAAAAATACACAAAATTGAGAAATATCAACATGTTCGAATAACGTCATACAAAAGGACTGAACAATGTACATTTGTGCATATTATATTCCCACTGAAGCTAGGATTGGAGCATCCCTATTATTTCACTATTGTCTGACTTTATAAATAGTTCCATAATTTTGACAGTCAACTTAGCACTAAAATAACCTTACCTATTTCTTAATTTACAAAAATATTTAAAATTAAAAAAATATTATTAAATCAAAATATACCTGTTTCTACGGAATAAACTTAAAAATCAAACTGAACAAGTCAGTATAAGACGATTTTTTAACTCTTTAGACATTTGGGGATAATTTGACTTTTTTTGGTGAGGGCTGTTGGGGCCTGCACGGGAGTCATTTTGAAATATTTTTGCAACATTCAGTATTTTATTATTTTGATTTAATATTTGATTGCAGGTAATACACAGTCCTGCCTTTTATCAGACTTTTGAGCCAGTATTTTTTCATGAAATTTGAAGACTTTTTTTTGCATTAGTTCTAGGTAATAACAGATACCATTCATTTTAAAACTTTGGTTTCATAATCTTGTGGTTTAAGCTATGTATTAACTGTTAACCACCCTTAGCACTTGTTGTCCTTTGTTAAATTGTGATATGTGCGTACAATAAATGACCATTTATAAGAGGAACGGCTAAATCATTCACAATTAAGGCTGATCGCTGGTCTAATAGGAAATAAATAGGATTTGAAATTGGTGTTTTTGTTTGAGAGAACATATGAATAGCAAACAAATAAGCAAGAAAAAAATACAGGTTCATGTGCTCATATTAGAGCTTTAAGGCCTTGAAAATTTGCAGGAAATGGGTTTTCTCTGGGTTTTTCATTGTCTTTGCATTACAAATTCAGTCTCTCAAAAAGTATGAAAAAATAAAAAGGATTTAATAAAATTTTGTCAAATACCATTTTAAGGTATATACGAATGAATTATAAAAGAAAAAGTGGTGGTTCATGAGCAAAGAAATTCATGTTTAAGACATGGATAAAACCCGAGGATTCCGAAAATCTGACAAAAAGACCAATACATGACCAGCTAGCATCCTTAATTTGTGAAAGTTCGAGTAAAATTCTATTCTATCATGTTAACTTGTCTATTGTAGATTCTTTTATTTCAGCAAAAGATTTATATCACAGCAATATATCCACCAGAGTCGCCATGGATACATTCAAAATGTCTTCAGATTTTGAGGTGTTCAGACGACATATACTTCCATCCAAATACGATAACGAAAAAATGAACAGTATAGCCGTCAGTTTTCCAGAAGATCTAATAGACGAAAAGAGTATAGAAAAAATATCAAAGTTTTTCGTCAAAGTTGACTCACTGGAGAAGGAAAAATTACAGAAAATTTTCAGAGATATTGATGATAAAAATAAAGTAGGAATACTTGAACACTCGACAATCGAACTCGTTCGAACAGTTGAAACATTTATTGAACAATTATTGAACTTTGTTGGTGAGATAGACCCGCGTTTCAAATCTACTTTAATAAAAGGCGGGAGTTTTTATGATGGAGTTAAGATAGGAAAACCAGACGAATTCGATTTCACTGCTAAACTTTATTTACTGTGTGTATCTGAGGGACTAGAAGCACGTTTTTCAAGAAGAAAAAAGGGGTTTGTTTATGTAGTGGTTACAGATAAAGCACTATTAGAAGAGTTTAGCGAGTTTTTTGTTAAAGCTAAGAATGACGAAATCCTTGCTAAAGATGAAATTATCTTGTCTGTGGATATGTTACAGTCACATTTCAGTGAACTTATAGACATGGCCGTAACCAATATAGAAATTTCGAAAGATCTCTTGCCAAGTGATGAAGAGTTTTCTTGGTATTCAATAAAACGTGGGCCATGTTCAACCATTTATGCAACTTATTGCTCAAAAGAGTTAGGGGAAATGAAGCTAGATATTGATATCGCGCCTACATTTGATTTCCCAGATCCCAAGTATATCCCTCCTGTTCTAGATATTCCTTGTCAAGAAAATCCTTTCCAAGCTTTTCTGAAGAATATTTTACAAAACAAAGAAAAGATTATGCTGGTACCCTTTACCTTTGATAGGACGAGTATACAGAGCGATGGTAAAACCTGGAAGTACGAGTACAGTAATACATGGCGTGTATCTTTTAACGAACTTGAAAAGGCTGTGTTTGCTTTATATGATGCGGATTCCGTTGAGAAACAACTGTACAGAATCCTGAAAGTAATTAAAGAGACATATATCCAAAAATCAGCGAAGCTCGAGGAAAAAGCTGGAACTAATGAAATGAAGTTTGAAGAGCCACCAAGCACTAAACTATCATCTGCTACTGCAGAGCCTCTCGGATTATCGTCAATTTCTGGTTTATCAGATTGGAATATTGAACCACTCGGCGGCTTAGATAAGGAGAGTGATGAGTCTAATAGTTCAGATAATACTAGTGACTCTTCGAACCGTTCTGACGATGATGGAGTTGAGCTGCTTTATCAGGGTACACGGAATAACGAAGATAAAAATGATTCAAGGGAAGAAGATGAAAATGAAATGTGTAATACAAACTGTTCTAAATTTCAAAATAAGGAAATATCTGCCGAAGAGGAATCGATTTCCAGCACCGACAGTAAGCAAGGATTCGAAACAAGATTGGAATACAGAAGTTCCAAACCATTGATAAAGACATACTACTTTAAGATGATTTTGTTTTCTATGAAGCTAATGTTCACGGAGAAAGAGGTATGGAGAACAGAAAATTTGCCTTCTTTAGTACTTCTTGTTGTCAAAACTCTATATTACATTTACTGCTCAAAACACAGAATATTTTATAATTTCTGGTTTAGGGAAATGGTGGAGCTCAGTGCAAGGCCGTCGGTAAGTCTAGAAATTCTGCAATCGCTAGAAGATATGGTTACCGATTTAAACGCCATGGGGTAATTATTATAATAAACAATTCACATTATTTTAAAATATGCTGATACAATGTAAATAAAAGTTAATGAAGTTAGATATTTATATTGCGCCTACATTTGATCTCCCAGAACCCAAGTATATCTCTCCTGTTCTAGATATTCCTCTGATGTAATACTGGAAAAATATAAAAGATATGACAACAAAGTGTAGTTTCTTTTTACCTCTTTCTTTACGTTAAGGTATCCGGACCATAATAGATCATGATCGAATATTGTATCTCTTTTTAACCGTGAATGGCTGAAACCAAACAATTTAAAGCTGGAATTTTGTATATATGTTGGCACATTCAAATTTCAGAACGACCGAAAGGTTAAACCCGAAACTTTCTTAGGTCTTCTCTATGTACCAATGATGTCCACGTAAATTAACAATTCTTTTAAATTATATCTTAACAGTACTCATTTCACACTTAGATCATTAGCTCACCTGGCTATGCCAGGGTGAGCTTTTGCCATCACTTTGCGTCCGTCGTCCGTCCGTCATTCGTAAACTTTTCATTCAAAAATCTTCTCTGAAAAAGCTGGGCCGATTGGTTTGAAACTTAATAGGAATGATCTATGACATGTCCTCTACAAACGATCCTCAATTTATTTTGATCTGACATAAAACATGGCTGTCGTAGCTAAAAATAGAATATAAGGGTGCATGTGTTGTTTTTTGCTTATAACATAAAAACCGTTACAGATATCAAAAATCTGACAGGGTAAAATTCATCAGCATGACAAGATCTACATACCCTTAAATTTTGAAGGAAATCCCAAAACCCATTTAGGAGTTATTGCCCTTTTTTCGTCAAATTTTCAAAATTTAACATTTTTCGTCATTTATCTCCAAAACTATTTGAGATAGAAGTAAAATGTAAATTTGAAAAATGTTTGTCATGTTGAGATCTATCTAACCTGAAATTGTAAAGGAAATCCCAAAACCCATTTAGGAGTAATTGCCCTTTTTTGTCATATTTTCAAAATTTTAACATTTTTGCATTTATCTCCAAAACTATTTGAGATAGAACTGAAATGTAAATTGAAAAATGTTTGCCATGTTGAGATCTACCTACCCTGAAATTTTGAAGTGAATCCCAAATTCTATTTAGGAGTTATTGGTTTGTGTAACTTGAGGTCGGGTTCTGATACATTTATTTAAGGTTCACCCTTATTCCTGGTCAATTTTATCAACTTCCTGTTGGTAGGTGCAGTTACACAAGGACAAATATCCTTTCAGTTTTTTATTTTGTTAATACTACAAACGTATAAAGCAGCATACCATTATATCTTTTACCCTTTTTAAATATATGAACTTGTTTATGGGACAAGACAACAGATTTTCAACAAAATGTACATGCATATGTACATGATATGATGACGATGTGAGCCAAAAATTAAAATACCTATTAACAACCCTACCAGTTTTTTGCATGGTTAATACAAAATTTTCAACAGTTTCCATGGGGGGTTTGATCCAAAAGCCCCATTAAAACTAGTCTTTAGGTATTTATTTTACAGGACCCAGATGTATGAAAGTGTCATTAGCCTAATGAATCATTTAGTCTTAACAATCCATTGGACTAATGACGTCGTAATGACACTTTCATACAACCGGGTGGAGAAAAAGAAAATATTGCTTTATAAAATATTTATCCTAATATTTGTTTGTTATGTTTTTCCTTGAAAAAAACAACGGCAATGTCTCGTAAAAACAGACATAACAGTATAAAATTATAAATGTGTATCGTCATGTTCAAAATGCTACAATAATGTGTTTGTGTAGCCATCTAATTCCTTTGAACATACATGTATATATAAGCCCATATATCATACCCTATGAGCTGTATGCATCTTTGTTATTAGCTTTAAAGCTGTCATTACAGCTTTTACTATAACACAAATAGATACCATTTTCCAAATTGATTCGTATATTGTTTATTAGTTACATATGTAGTAAGGGTTTCTTTATCTACTTTATGTTATATCCTATCTGTGATATCACTTGAATCTGTGTCCGTCTGTACGTCTGCAGCTGTCACACTTTTTAGTGACACAAATTCCTCTACAGTATTGTACCATGTAAAGTCGACTCTCGAATGGGATCAGTATCCATCATGCTGTGTTGTCCTTTGGTGTTTTCACACTTTGTTAATTTACAACTACTTTACAAACAGTGACTCACGAATGGGATCAGTATCCATCATGTTGTGTTGTCTTTTGGTGTTTTCACACTTTGTTAATTTGCAACTACTTTCCAAACCTTTGACCCCAAGGTCAAATTTATAAGTCTTTTACCTTGGATTCCTGTGTAGGGCAACACTTTTTATCTTTTGATGTAGGATTTCCATTATTGGTGTTTGGATGACAAGGGACTTCAGTCAGCATAGAAATTAATGTATAGGTGGCGGGAGGTATCCTTTGAGTTTTACTTACAGTTTTTAATAAGTAACCTTAGTATCCTGCCCTCAAATCCAATTTTTGGCTGAAGCAGGAGTTTTTTGCGTCTTTTGTGAGTATGTGTTTTTATGCTCCGGCGACTTAAAGTTGTTTTACCCCTGTCCGTCCGTCCGTGTGTCCGTCCGCATAGAGGGTATATGATTTGTCCACTTAACTCCTCTTACAGCTTTTAACCTAGGCAGTTTTTTTTATATTGCAGATCATTTGTACATATATTGAAGATGTGCATGTGGTAAGGATTTTGACTTTCATGAATTTTTCTACAAAATGCAGATTGTTGAACTTTGTCATTTTTGGGTGAATTTTGCCAACAGGGTACATGGTTTGTCCGCTTAACTCCTCCTACAGCTTTTCAACCAGGGAATTTTTTATATTGCAGATCATTTGTACATATATTGAAGATGTGCATGTGGATTTTGACTTTCATGCAAAAGGAAACATAATATAACATAAAAAAATGTAACAATATCGAGTAAATGTACACCAGACAAAAATCTCAATGAATACATTGAATAAAAACCAATACAAACACTGTCTACTTTTCAGTATTTTAAGCACTTACTGGTTTTCATTTGATAAGTGAGTGGATAACTAAAACGTTTTGGGGTTTTGTTTTAAAAATTCAAACTTCACACATGTTCACAGGAGTTCTTTCTCAACTTGGAAATTTTTTAATAAACGTTGTCTTATGTTATATTTCTTTTTTGAACAGTTTATGGTCATAAATCAATAACGTTTCATCAATCAAGACACTTGAAGTCACCAACTTCCCAAGTTTTGGAAATCAACCATTGAGGGCATACAATGACTTTCGTCAGACAACCATTGGAAGATAATTAAAGACTTTAGTTATATATCTATCCATTGATCAACCACCAGTATTAGATGCCTTGATGGAATATAATTCTTTGATACCAATTTTTATGCATAAGATGTGCACGACTTACGACTCATCACTTGTGCTCAAGTCAAAAGGTTGAAGAGTAAATTCAAAAATACTAAAATGACCACAAGGGGTAAAGTCAAAACCATCTAAGGACAGAGATATGCACGAGGGAGATACTCCTTAGACTTCTCAAATTTTACAATTTTCTAAAAATAAATTTTAAGTATCAATTTCGGGCTAGTATTGAAATATTAGCGACTGAGCTGGGGATACCCTCGGCGTTTTGGAGTCCACCAACAGTGACATCGACGCAGTGGTAAAAATATAATTCTTTGATACCAATTTTGATGCTCAAGGTGTGCACATTTCATCGATTTACGACTCATCAGTTGTGCTCAATGCCTAAAATGTTGAAAACCAAAACAACAATCCAAAAGCTTGACGAAAAAATTCAAAAATACCAAAATCACCAAAAGGGAACTGATTATCTCTCTTTGTGAAATACCATGCAAACCCAAAATATGCCATTGAACCGATGACTGCAAAGGGTCTAATTTTTATTTGATGCATATTTCAGGTAAATACTAGAGTTACAACGGCCATGATGCTACATATTCAGACATTGATTAAAAATAACATCTATTCATAATGAGTGGAAGCCGGAGGAATACCTTAACAAGGGAAAATTAAAAGGACTTTTTGATATACAGAATTTTATACCTTACAGGATAGTCTTTTAACATGGTTAATGGAACTTTCCACAACTTGGATTCAGGCTCTGTTTGATTTCTTTCGAGTGTATTTAAATGCAAGATTAGGGCACTTTGTGCTTGTCACAAGTGTTGTTTCTGTGTATTATACATATCGTAAAGTTTCTGAATTACCTTAGAATCTGCTTTAATGTAACAAACGAAAGAAAGAAATTTTAAATGTATACACATATAATTCCTGATAGCAAATTCTATTTCAAATTATGAACTCTATAAAGAACAAAAATCGATTTTTAGCTATATACATGTTAATTATACAGCCATGTTTATTAGTATGATCTGTGAATAAAATTTACGCAAAAGTTGATGTTCTTTTTTCAGATAAAAAAAGCTCAAATAAGCTCAAATAAGATCTGGAGACAAATATAACGTTATTTCCGCCAAATCGTAGTAGTATCAGTAGCAGTCATAGGTGCTTCACCTATTTGGTAATGTTCTTATATGTGATAAACAGTTTGTAAATCAAATTATGATAATGACCGTAAAAGTTATGATATCCACAAAGACTGAACATAACCCTGTCGTAGAAAACAATTTCAGTCTCTGATATCATCACTATAAACTTTTACAACCGTTTATGAAAGGTTGTTCTAGAAAAAAAAAAAAAAAAAACTATTTTATACTTTTTAAATTTGCCTCAAACTAATAAAAACAAATAGTTTCAAATTTCATTAATTTTACAAACTACCTACGAAACTTTAAACAGCTCATATAAATAATTCTGTCATATTTTGATATTTTACAGATTGGCTCATCTTGAAGGCAAAATGCTTTTAATATATTCAATAGAACTATCATTCAATATTTATAAGACAAGTGTTGTTTCTGTGTATTATACATATCTTAAAGTTTCTGAATTACCTTAGAATCTGTTTTAATGTAACAAACGAAAGAAAGAAATTTTAAATGTATACACATATAATTCCTGATAGCAAATTCTATTTCAAATTATGAACTCTATAAAGAACAAAAATTGATTTTTAGCTATATACATGTTAATTATACAGCCATGTTTATTAGTATGATCTGTGAATAAAATTTACGCAAAAGTTGATTTTCTTTTTTCAGATAACAAAAGCTCAAATAAGCTCAAATAAGATCTGGAGACAAATATAACGTTATTTCCGCCAAATCGTAGTAGTATCAGTAGCAGTCATAGGTGCTTCACCTATTTGGTAATGTTCTTATATGTGATAAACAGTTTGTTACATCGTGACTGATTTCAATGAAGCTATTGTTATCACCGTCGATATATATCGACTCTCAGGGCCGATGCCATGATCCCTGGACGATAGTAAACCTGGTATGAAAAAAGTCTGTAATAATCTATAAGTACAGTTGTACAAGACATTATATTTATTTCCGGCTCAGTCAATTACTTATTGAAAAGATTACATATGTTTTGTAAAGTATGCGGTATAATTATGTAAGCATGAAATATGCATCTCTATTCGGAAGTTTTATAATATCTTTTATTATACTTTTGCAAATTTCTGATGTAATCCAGTTAAAATGTGGTATTTTGCAGTTTTGTTTTGGTTTTATTCCGCCGAAGCCCTAGCAAAGCAACGAAAATATCACATTCCGCGATTGAACATTACCGAACTCAATAAATATCACCCTTTCCAGCCGAGTTTTACCGATTATTATTTCACTTCCTGTATTGACTGTTCAGACACTTCTGCAAATGCCATACCAGCAAAATAATGGAAACAGGTTATAGATCATGAAAAACTTGTCGTCTGATGTTTGTCAGCTTGGGTGGATGTGAAATTGTTATTGTTATTGTAACACTTAAATATTCTATTCGATTAAAAGAAAAGGGAAAAGGGGAAAAGGAAGATAAAGGAAAACGAAAAAGATAAATGAATGTTATGTTGTATAATGTATAGTATAATGTAAATCAATTAGCAAAAATAACTATTGGAATTGTCAATAAACATGCAAACAACCAATAGAATACATAGACGGAACGTATTATTGGCTATCTTGTACTTAGATTGGTAAAACCTTTCGATAATAAGTCATTGTCAACTATTCGGAAATTCTTCTGACGTAAAATTGCTTTTAAAATAGATTTATATATTTCAATTATTGTTTTCAATTAGCATTAAAAAAGAATCACGAAGCAATAAAAAGGAAGGAAAAACTGCAATAGAGGGAACAGGTTCTTAAAAATAAATAAATTGATAAATAAATTAAAAATAATCAATCATGCAACATGCATAAAATAATTTTTACTTGACAGTATGCAAACTGCTACAATAAAAAATAACTAAGATGGGATATATCATGGAAATATTGATGGTAAAACAGCAAGGTGTGCTTCGTGAACGGCACCTTTCGCAATGAAAGTTGATAAAAATCCTGTTAGTATTTGACGTGAAATGTAACAGAAGATATCTGGTCTCAATTCAGATAGAGACTTTGTATCGGGAAATCAAATTATGTAATTTCTCATTTAACATAAAAACAAAAGCTTTACAATCACCGAGGTCACCCCCCCCCCTTTACGTTGCATGGAACATCCGTGACATTTGAAATAATTACGTGGTCCAAATAATTATGATCTGAATACCTTAAAACAGATTCTATGAATTGTTTTCTAAAAACAACACATGGATTCATTTCATTGAAAAATCGATTTTGTTTATGTTTCATTTTGTATTCGGTACTGTACAAAAGAGCAAATAAAGTTAATTAAATTCAAATCATTACAGGAAGATTAATTGATATTTTTAACAACAGTTGCAAGTATCTTGATGATGTACTAAGTAAAGTCAAGAAATACCAAAGGGATATTCGAAAGAGAGAAAAATCGTAACAACTGACAAACTCCGGAGAACAACGAAGACAAGACCAAAACAATACATGCACTACAATTAAAAACTAAAAACATATGAACAACATGGACCTCACCAAAAAACCGTGGGCAGACTCAGGTGCTCAACTAACTGTTCCATTTTGTTGTTAACTGTACATGGTATAATTTCGACAACTGAACAAAACTCGCCCCTGCACAACCAGAATTTCAATAACGTACGAGTTAGAAAGAAAGGACGAAATGATAAATGACAAGAATTTCGTTTTCATTTTCTATTATTCAAAACTAACAATGAATGACCAAGGTGAGATACAGACCGTCAACCTTTATAAAACAAAATTCCTAAGTTGGACAAAAATCATTCCTTATCCACTTAGGGTCACTGTATTTTGTTTAGTCTCGACGACTGAACAAAAATCATCACTCCATAAACAGACTTTCAATAGGACACGAGTTATGAAAGAAACCAATAATCACAAAGAGTCACGTAACTACCTCTCAAATCAGGAAATCGAGATGCATTAAAAAATGGAAAAAGCGAACACTGGAATTTGAAACGGGAAACAAGTTTGGTTCCAACTGGTTCGCTGAACTGAGACGAGAAGACTTTTAAGTCCATTTACCACAGGGCCCAAAGTTAAACAATGCAATGATAGATGACTACCTAAGGGTCATTGCTGCTAAGCTTTGTTAAATATGCCCTGTGGAAAGTTATGCCGACGGACGACGAACGCAAAATGATGGCAATGGCACAAATGACGCTTTGGTAAGGTGAACTTATAAATCTCAATATATCTATCCTTTATATCTATATATGTAAGAAAAAATGGTCTCTTTTTGAACATAAATCAATGGCGGTCATTTCTTAGAATGTTAAAATATCTCACATTTTATATATTCATTATATGAACATTAATTGTGTATTCTTTAATGAACCATTTAACGAACAGCGTAAATAAGCTATCGGTAATATATTGTTTTACGTTACATTTAAACGTATTTCAAAGACGATACATGTGTAAACCTGTTGCAATAAAATTATCTAAAATTCTTCATTTGAATTCACTTAGAAATAATTGTTTGATTCTAATAGTTTGAGATAACCGTATATTGGCATAATATATTAAATACACTATACCATAACAGTTAAGGCTTTAGATGACCACATTCATGTCTTTATAAATTCTTTAAAATACATTTATGTGTTTCTAATAGCCATTTGAAAAATTCGCACATCTCATACTTTAACAAAGTTTCTCAGTTTTCATTTTCCAAAAAATTCCTTTCGCTTTATTTCAACAAAAGGTGTATTGCTTTGTGTTTTGAATTTAGAAACTACCAACATGCACCAAAGTTCCCCAAACTACTGACGTTTGTCTTGTTTATCCTTGATAATTAGGAAATAGTCATCATTTATTTTAATTTTTCCACATTTTCCCCATTGTTCTGTTCCACCGGACTGTCAGATCCGGTAATTTTAATATGATATCCCTATTACGATTTGAGAGCAAGCAGGAATTAAATGGTTAAAATTGTTGGAAATTAAATTACGGCTTTGTTCTCAAAGAGTAATAGGGACGTCATAAGTGACAGCATACTTCATATAAGCAATAGTAAATTAACAAGAATAAACGAAAAAAAAAATAATTAATAAAACACCCAATAATTACAGTACTAAAATCTTAAACAAACATGATTAATAGTTACCAATTGCAATGGAGTTTTACATGTTAAACGTAACAGTGTCACCAAAAAAAAAAAAAAAAAAAAAAAAAAAAAAAAAAAAAAAAAAAAAAAAATCCAATCGCAAAAGAAATTGAAAAAGTAGTCGTATGATTTAAAATTTTGCTCATTTAAATAACTGGATACAACTGATCAGTATTTTGGTGCTTACATTAAAAGTATTCAATATAATCAAATCTATAACATTTTTTTATATTTTTGTTATAAGATAAAAGTAGGTATA
This sequence comes from Mytilisepta virgata, assembly GCA_028015205.1. Lineage (NCBI taxonomy): Eukaryota > Metazoa > Mollusca > Bivalvia > Mytilida > Mytilidae > Mytilisepta > Mytilisepta virgata. The sequence continues at coordinate 34,503,745 of CM051512.1, forward strand.
CGGTGGCCTAATCGTCGATAGTAAATCATTAATTAAACTTGTCGAAGGTTTAGTTAACAAAACAGCGCTTTTATTGATGTTATTCATCTTAAAGTCACGGTAAAGCCTTCATCACCGAGAAAAAAAGGTCACACTCCCCATATCAAGTACACATCCTATAACGTAAAAGTTAATACTTCTAGCGTCCGTACATCGTTTAGCGTCCGTACATCGTCTGTACAACGTCCGTTCAGCGTCCGTACTCAGTGCGTGCATCTCAGCGTTTGGTGTAAAACAGCGTTTAGCGTTTCGTTTAGCGTATGGTTTATGATATCGTTTATTGTATGGTAAATGGTACCGTTTAGCGTTTTAATTAGCATATGGTACATCGTTTGGTAAATGGTTCATCGTTTCGTTTAGAGTTTGCTTTAGCGTACACCGTTCGTTCAGCATATCCTACGGTGATTGGTCGTTTAAAGAGACCACGCCTCTTCTATGTAAAAACAAATTTTATCCCCTCCCTTTTCATAAATAATACAAAAATCTATAGGTCACAGAATTAAAAATAAAGATAAATAATAATAATAATAATAATAAATAAATAAATAAATAAATGAAAAAATTAAAAAGTAAACAAAAAATAAATATTATAGGCCTACGAATAATGACTTAATGTTCTGTAAAATAAATTCATTATACATTAATTTAAGGTTGTACATTTCAATAATATTGACAATTGTAAATATGTTTTTTATATTTCATCACTAGAATTTTTCGATTCTATTAAAAAAAATAAGAATTGATTTAAACACTTTTTGCATTATTTATGAAACAAATTTACGATTGTGACCGAGTAAGTCATCAAAATAAGCACATCTTGTGCATAATGACTGACATCAAAGAGTATATATTCCTTACAGGTGTGAATTCTTTTATTATATGGCAGCGTATTTTTCAACAGTCTTTGGAAGTGGAATATTAAAAGTGTAAAGCCATATGTCATTCTTCGCTTATCCGCACTTATATTTTACTTTTAATTTTCACTATACATGCACTTGTATTAGCAAAACTTCCCTCGCTGTAGGTATTAAGGCATTGTTAAAAAAACTTAATTACTGCCAATCTTCTCAATATACATATGAATATTTTGCCATTGTTTAAATATTACCAGTATTTAGCAAAATTAAAAAAACAATAGAAATACTAAGGGTTCATTGCTTGTTTTGCACATGGTAGATCTCCTTAGCTGAAATTTGGCTTCCTATTTCGTATTTTTGGTTAAGTACTTGTTGTTTAATATAAGTTTGGTTTTTGGTCTTCCAAATGTTTTGGTTTTAATGCTGCTGATGAGAGGTAACTCCTTGAAATGCGTCGTATACAGCATAGTATAAATTTACTATATCTAATATTAGTATCTTTGGATTGTTATTTTAAGGTTAAATGTAAATATCAGTTTAAGCACAACTTACACGAAGTAAAATTAAAGTGCTTTATTATTTTTTTTTGTGTACTTTGTCATTTGTTATGATGTTATAAATCTGTAACATAATTCTCTACCTTATGTTAAAGGATTATTTATCTGTATTATTCTAATTTTTGTTTACAGGCGTTGCTACACATGAGAAAGATCAAGATCACGATTAGCCATATTGTTTTCTACATGTAATTAATTTGTCATTTCGCAACGCGATAGCACTGATGAAGGGTCTCAGTGGTCCGAAAATTTTGCTAAGTTTGAATTATTGTTATAATTCAAAATTTTATTTGTTTTATTTTGATGTTGTATTGCAACTTTTCAGACGTTTATATATATGTGAAAAAAGGACAAATATACCTAAGGAGCAAATCAAAAGACGTGATCCATTGTACAGACAAACCCGGGAAGACGCATGAACAACCACAAGCACAACAAATTAACATTGAAAACTGAAAACCGATGAACAACACGAACTCCTATATAAACCAGGAATGAACCAAGGTGCTCAGGAAGGGTAAGCAGTTCCTGCTCCGTATACGGCATCCGTCGTGAAGTTCATCAAAGTCACAAATCGGTGGAGGCACATGTTACGACAGTGGGAACAGGTCCAACATCATCTTAGATATTGAAACACAGTAGCGGTCAATCAATTCGTTATGACGACCGTAAAAGTTCCTAAGTGGTGACATCAACTTATCCCTGATAAAACCCTGGCTAAGAAGCTTCTGTGACAGCAGTAATCCTCTTTGTCGAAAATTACAGACAAAACTCATTTCAATTACAAATAATTGCTTTTCAAAAGACTAAGTGCACTAACCCGAGCTATGCGGTGTTTAGACGTCCCCCGTTTTAAAATAAATTATCTTTTAAATCAACCTTTTCTACTAAATTAGATAAAAAGCAATAAGTAGGGCGGTCTCAACGTTTTTTTTTGTTTTTTTGTTTTTTTTGTTTTGTTTTTTTGCTAGATCAACAGAATATTTATTTTCACACCGAATAACCTAAAAATGAATCGGTATAAAGTAACTTGGAGCATAGATATTACTAATAAAATATTTTTTTTTGTCTCCCTTCGATATTTGGAAATCAGTTATTCTTTGCTTTCCATACTAAGAAATTGATATGAAAATAGATAAAATATCTAAAATATTTTGTACTTTAGTTTATGGCTTAAGAGGACTCAAATGTCATAATTACCCTGTCGCTATCGTTCGATATAGAAGGTATCCAACTGACCACCGCTATTGTAGCCGTAATTGTCCATAAGAGATGTAATAAGATGATCCGCATTTAATTAAAATTGATACCAATATACCTGTAAAGGAAGTTCAGGGGACCACCCAGTGTTTAATGATCGATAAGTGTGATGATTATGTTCTTTATCATGAGTAAAATCTAAAATAACCAACGAAGAGGACGCGCTTAAGGAAGCACTTCTGGGTGAACTCTGCTGTATAATAAATATCAAATAGAAATAAATGTTCAATAACAAGAAGATATAAATTTTACAAAGTCTTTTGTAGAATAATATAAGATTAAAAATGTCTATAATAATCACTTTGATCTTTTTTCAATAATCAAAAAAGCAGTAAGACTCTTTTGACTGAAAAATTAATAATTTATTGACAAATTTCAACACTCTTGGTTAATTTATTTATATCTTTTTGTTATGATATTGTAATTATTATATTTATTTATCTTGGCCTAATTTGTTTTGCGTAGCCTTATAGCATGTATACTATGTTTACATAATACTTACGTAATAATTATGGTGTGATTCGAACTTCTACCGTATTCCAGAAGTTTCCGTTCTACAGTATATATACGGACAAAAAAGTTAGACTTTCAGATCAGAACGTATTGGACCAGACATTCTTGTGTTCTCAGCTGTTGGATTTATGTACGTTTCACAGATCGTACTTGACAGACTTTTATTTTCGTTACATCATACTAGATTGTGACTAATTGGATATAATATTCCGTTTGGATTCCCGCAACAGTGACGAGAAGGATTCCGGATTAGGAAAAGACGAAGGATTTTGAACAGTTAAGTTGACATTTTAGTTTTTTTGTAATATTTTTTTGTAAACTTTGTATATAATAAATCTTGTTAAATTTTATTATTGATTTGTGTCTTTTGTTGGCTACAATTTAAAGGTGATTTCGGCCGTAACAGAAATTGGGGGCTCGTCTCGGGATAACATTAATATCTTATTAAATTTTTTCAGTATTTTTTATTAGAGTTAGCCAACAAAATTCTACAAAATGGAATTTGATGCTGGTAAATTTTTGAAAACGCCAGACCTGGAAGTATTTGATAAACTAAAGAAAGAAGAATTAGTGTTGCTTGCTAAACATCTAAAAATAGATTTTAGAGTATCTATGAGAAAACAAATTATAAAAAATTTAGTAATAGACAAATTAGTTGACTCAGAAATTTTTGGTGAAGAGGCTCTTGACCTCAAGGTCGAAAATGTTGATGCTTTCAAATTAAAACAGCTTGAATTAGAACATGAACTTAAATTAAAACAACTGGAAAAACAATTGGAAAACGAAGTTAAATTAAAACAATTAGAAAAAGAAGATGAATTTAAATTAAAACAGGCAGAACTTGAAATGAGATAAAGGTTAGAGATGGAGAAAATGAAAATAGAAATGGCTAAAGTAGAAAGCAACACTAAGTCAAAATGAGAACATTTTGAGGCAGCAAAAAATATACGTTTGGTTCCCAAATTTTGTGAAAAAACGGTTGATAAATTTTTTCCACAATTTGAGAAAATTGCTCAAAATTTGAAATGGCCAAAGCCTTATTGCACTACAATGTTGCAAAGTGTTTTTGTGGGCAAGGCCGCTGAAATTTACTCAGCACTTTCTTCAGAAAAAAGTTCTGATTATGACACTGTTAAACAGGAAGTTTTGAAAGCTCATGAGCTAGTGCCAGAAGCATATAGACAGAAATTTAGGTCTTATAAAAAGTTTGAAACACAAACCTATGTTGAATTTGCTAGGGAAAAAGAAGATCTATTTGATAAATGGCTTACGTCAAAGAAAATAGGTAACAATTTTGATAAGTTAAGACAATTAATGTTATTAGAAGAGTTCAAGCAGTGTGTTAATTTAGACTTAAAAACACATTTAGATGACAAAACTGTTGAGACATTACAAGATGCAGCTGTTGTTTCCGATAATTATACCATTTCACATAAAAGAAGTTTCAAAGGTCAAAATTTTAATATTTCTAGCGGAAATTACAAAATTCAAAGCACTGAGCGTACTGATAGTAAGCCTGTTGCACCGAATAAGAGTCCGTCTAGTTATATAATGTCTGGTCCAAAATTTGATACTTTTGAGAAGAAGTCGCTAACGTGTGTGCTTATTGTAAGAAAAATGGTCACCTGATGGCTGATTGTTTTAGACTCCAGAAGAAGAATGAAAGAGATATTAAGCCCAAGTCCAGTGCTTGTACGACACCCGTTGTTACCAATAAGTTGGAATGTCCTGCGAGTCAGGCTTTTAAGTCCAGTTTTTGTGATTACATGGAGGACTATAAACCCTTTATGTCTGATGGGTTTGTTTCTATTGTTGATAATACTACTCCTCAGCCTATTAAGATTTTACGGGACACTGGAGCTTCTCAGTCTTTGTTGTTAGAAGGTGTGTTGCCTTTGTCCGAGGAGGCGTCCGTTGGTGCCTCCGTTTTGTTACGAGGTGTGGAGTTAGGTTGTATAGATGTTCCCCTCCATCGTATTTATTTGAAGTCAGATTTAATTACTGGACCAGTTGTTGTGGGTGTTCGTCCTACTCTCCCCATTGAGGGTGTTTCATTATTGCTAGAAAATGATCTAGCTATCAACAAAGTGGTTGCTGAACCAATTGTTACAAGTGAACCGGTCGTGGATGTTAAATCACCTGAAGATGATGCTGAACTGTATCCAGCTTGTGTTGTTACTAGGGCGATGTCAAGAAAACAACAAGACGAGTATTTACAAGAAGGCCAGTATGATTATATGGACCTTTCTGACACTTTCCTTGCCGACATTGAAGGTCCCGATAGCTCAAAAAAGGCCACAATAAGACCACCTAGTACTAACAAACGTGTAACTATGCCATGGCCAGACGTGAACAGCCATTCATTAGACAAAAGAACATTTAGGGAAGAACAGAATAAAGACCCTGAGGTTCTTCAGCTCTGCAAGAGGGCTCTACCCCAAGAAGAAGCAGACAAAGTGGCCGAATGTTACTACCGTCAAGACGGCATTTTGATGAGGAAGTGGAGGCCCCCTGATGCTATCCCAGAGGAGGAATGGAGAGTGGTATACCAAGTGGTGGTGCCTAAAGTCTATAGGCAAGAAATTATTGGTCTTGCCCATGACACCCCCTTGGCTGGACATTTATGTATAAGGAAGACTTGCCTTAAGATATTACAACATTTCTACTGGCCCAGACTTAGAAATGATGTCACAGAATACTGCAAATCATGCCATATATGCCAGGTTGTTGGCAAGCCTAACCAGAAAATACCACCAGCACCACTTCTGCCAATTTCAGCCTTTGAAGAACCTTTCAGTCGAGTACTTATTGATTGCGTTGGACCTTTACCAAAGACCAAGACTGTAAATGCTTATTTATTAACGATCATGTGTACATCCACTCGCTTTCCTGAGGCTATTCCCTTAAGGAATATCAAGACATCAACTATTGTCAAAGCTCTTATCAAATTTTTCACATTAGTAGGACTTCCTAAGTCTATACAGTCCGACCAGGGTTCAAATTTTATGTCAGGTTTATTTCAGCAGGTCGTTTACCAGCTAGGGATTGCTCAATATAGATCAAGTGCTTATCATCCAGAATCTCAAGGTGCATTAGAACGTTTTCATCAAACATTGAAGAACATGATTAGAACTTTTTGTCTTCAATTTGACAGGGACTGGGATGATGGTGTTCACTTTCTACTTTTTGCGGTCCGAGAGGCTGTTCAAGAATCCCTTGGTTTTAGCCCCTTTGAGTTAGTGTTTGGTCATAGTGTAAGGGGACCTTTGAAATTGATTAAGGAAAAATGGCTTACTGAACACACTGACTTGAATTTTCTAGACTATGTATCTAGATTTAAAGAAAAATTGTATACTGCTTGCCAAATTGCTCAGAAAAACTTAAAACCTGTACAGAATAAGATGAAAATATGGTATGATAAAGATGCCAGGGACAGAGTTTTTGAGTCTGGTGATAAGGTACTTGTACTTTTGCCAATCCCTGGGCATCCTTTACAGGCTAAATACTGTGGTCCTTATACCATTGACAGTAAAATCAATGAGTTGAATTATATTGTAAAAACTCCAGGTCGGCGTAAACAAAATAGAGTGTGTCACATTAATATGTTAAAACCATATTTTGAGCGTACTAATGAAGGTGAGAGTAAACCAGTTGCCACTTTAGCCATGGTTCAATTGGAGAACGATCATGACAAACCAGATATAATTGAACCATCTTTTGATTCCAAGACTATGGAACAAACTGTTAGATTGAAAAATTCTGAAATTTTGTCAAATTTAGACTCAAAACTTGCACATCTGACTTTCGATCGCAGAGAAAAATTTAAAACTTTGGTATTTTCTTTTAAAAATCTTTTTCCAGATGTGCCAAACAAAACCACTGCTGTTTGTCATGATGTTGATGTAGGCGATGCTTCTCCAATTAAACAACATCCTTACCGGCTCAATCCACTTAAACTTGATGTTATGAGACAAGAAATTAGATATATGCTTGACAATGATATTATTGAGCCGAGTAACAGTGAATGGAGCTCTCCTTGTCTTCTTGTACCCAAACCAGATAAAACCTTTCGTTTCGTTACTGATTTCAGAAAAGTAAACTCAGTCTCAAAATCTGACTCCTATCCGATTCCAAGGATAGACGATTGCATTGATAACATTGGACAATCAAAATTCGTAAGCAAATTTGATTTATTAAAAGGTTACTGGCAGGTCCCCCTGACACCGAGAGCTCGTGAAATATCAGCTTTTGTCACACCAGACGGCTTATTTCAATATACTGTCATGCCGTTTGGTATGAAAAATGCTCCAGCTACGTTTCAAAGAATGATCAATAATGTTATAAAAGATTTAGACTGTTGTTATGCTTATATTGATGATCTTATTGTATGTAGTGATAGCTGGGAAGAGCATTTAACACATTTATATGATACTTTTGATAGATTGTCACAATCAAATTTGACTGTTAATCTTGCTAAAAGTGAATTTTGTAAGGCCACTGTTGATTATTTAGGGCACACAGTTGGTCAAGGTCAAGTGAAACCTATTATGGCTAAAGTGGATGCAATTACCAATTTTCCTCCTCCTACAAATAAAAAACAACTTATGAGATATTTAGGCATGATTGGATTTTACAGAAAATTTTGTTCAAATTTTGCTACTGTTGTTCAACCATTGACTCAACTTTTACGGAAAGATTCTAAATTCATCTGGAGTGATAATTGTCAAAACGCTTTTGAAAAACGCAAATAACTTTTAATTAACAGTCCCGTTCTTATCACTCCAGACTTTATAAAGCAATTCAAACTTGCCGTTGATGCAAGTGATGTAGGAGTTGGAGCCGTTTTATATCAAGAAACAGATGATAATGTTGAGAAACCTATATCATATTTTTCCAAGAAATTAGATAAACATCAGAAAAATTATTCCACTATTGAAAAAAAAATGTTTTGCACTGTTGTCTGCACTTCAACATTTTGATGTATATTTAAATCCCACTATGCATCCTATTCTGGTTTATACTGATCATAATCCTCTCACCTTCATACATAAAATGAGAAACAAGAACCAGAGGTTGACTAGGTGGAGTTTATTGTTACAGGAATATGATATTATTGTAAAACATATTAAAGGTAAAGATAACGTAATAGCAGATGCTTTATCTAGATCTTATTAAAACACTGTATACATACTATATATTTTTGTATATATTGTTCATGAAGTTCTCGTTACACTCAAACTTCTTTTAAGGGGGGAGGTGTTATGATATTGTAATTATTATATTTATTTATCTTGGCCTAATTTGTTTTGTGTAGCCTTATAACATGTATACTATGTTTACATAATACTTATAGTTGTTTACCAAATAATGTTATAACTGCGCAGTTTAGAAATCACTGGAACAATAATAGATACTGGTGGAATGACTAGAACTTTCTATTTGACTTACGTAATAATTATGGTGTGATTCGAACTTCTACCGTATTCCAGAAGTTTCCGTTCTACACTATATATACGGACAAGAAAGTTAGACTTTCAGATCAGAACGTATTGGACCAGACATTCTTGTGTTCTCAGCTGTTGGATTTATGTACGTTTCACAGATCGTACTTGACAGACTTTTATTTTCGTTACATCATACTAGATTGTGACTAATTGGATATAATATTCCGTTTGGATTCCCGCAACAGTGACGAGAAGGATTCCGGATTAGGAAAAGACGAAGGATTTTGAACAGTTAAGTTGACATTTTAGTTTTTTTGTAATATTTTTTTGTAAACTTTGTATAGAATAAATCTTGTTAAATTTTATTATTGATTTGTGTCTTTTGTTGGCTACAATATAAAGGTGATTTCGGCCGTAACAGAAATTGGGGGCTCGTCTCGGGATAACGTTAATATCTTATTAAATTTTTTCAGTATTTTTTATTAGAGTTAGCCAACAAAATTCTACAAAATGGAATTTGATGCTGGTAAATTTTTGAAAACGCCAGACCTGAAAGTATTTGATAAACTAAAGAAAGAAGAATTAGTGTTGCTTGCTAAACATCTAAAAATAGATTTTAGAGTATCTATGAGAAAACAAATTATAAAAAATTTAGTAATAGACATATTAGTTGACTCAGAAATTTTTGGTGAAGAGGCTCTTGACCTCAAGGTCGAAAATGTTGATGCTTTCAAATTAAAACAGCTTGAATTAGAACATGAACTTAAATTAAAACAACTGGAAAAACAATTGGAAAACGAAGTTAAATTAAAACAATTAGAAAAAGAAGATGAATTTAAATTAAAACAGGCAGAACTTGAAATGAGATAAAGGTTAGAGATGGAGAAAATGAAAATAGAAATGGCTAAAGTAGAAAGCAACACTAAGTCAAAATGAGAACATTTTGAGGCAGCAAAAAATATACGTTTGGTTCCCAAATTTTGTGAAAAAACGGTTGATAAATTTTTTCCACAATTTGAGAAAATTGCTCAAAATTTGAAATGGCCAAAGCCTTATTGCACTACAATGTTGCAAAGTGTTTTTGTGGGCAAGGCCGCTGAAATTTACTCAGCACTTTCTTCAGAAAAAAGTTCTGATTATGACACTGTTAAACAGGAAGTTTTGAAAGCTCATGAGCTAGTGCCAGAAGCATATAGACAGAAATTTAGGTCTTATAAAAAGTTTGAAACACAAACCTATGTTGAATTTGCTAGGGAAAAAGATCTATTTGATAAATGGCTTACGTCAAAGAAAATAGGTAACAATTTTGATAAGTTAAGACAATTAATGTTATTAGAAGAGTTCAAGCAGTGTGTTAATTTAGACTTAAAAACACATTTAGATGACAAAACTGTTGAGACATTACAAGATGCAGCTGTTGTTTCCGATAATTATACCATTTCACATAAAAGAAGTTTCAAAGGTCAAAATTTAATACTTCTAGCGGAAATTACTAAATTCAAAGCACTGAGCGTACTGATAGTAAGCCTGTTGCACCGAATAAGAGTCCGTCTAGTTATATAATGTCTGGTCCAAAATTTGATACTTTTGAGAAGAAGTCACTAACGTGTGTGCTTATTGTAAGAAAAATGGTCACCTGATGGCTGATTGTTTTAGACTCCAGAAGAAGAATGAAAGAGATATTAAGCCCAAGTCCAGTGCTTGTACGACACCCGTTGTTACCAATAAGTTGGAATGTCCTGCGAGTCAGGCTTTTAAGTCCAGTTTTTGTGATTACATGGAGGACTATAAACCCTTTATGTCTGATGGGTTTGTTTCTATTGTTGATAATACTACTCCTCAGCCTATTAAGATTTTACGGTACACTGGAGCTTCTCAGTCTTTGTTGTTAGAAGGTGTGTTGCCTTTGTCCGAGGAGACGTCAGTTGGTGCCTCCGTTTTGTTACGAGGTGTGGAGTTAGGTTGTATAGATGTTCCCCTCCATCGTATTTATTTGAAGTCAGATTTAATTACTGGACCAGTTGTTGTGGGTGTTCGTCCTACTCTCCCCATTGAGGGTGTTTCATTATTGCTAGAAAATGATCTAGCTAGGAACAAAGTGGTTGCTGAACCAATTGTTACAAGTGAACCGGTCGAGGATGTTAAATCACCTGAAGATGATGCTGAACTGTATCCAGCTTGTGTTGTTACTAGGGCGATGTCAAGAAAACAACAAGACGAGGATTTACAAGAAGGCCAGTATGATTATATGGACCTTTCTGACACTTTCCTTGCCGACATTGAAGGTCCCGATAGCTCAAAAAAGGCCACAATAAGACCACCTAGTACTAACAAACGTGTAACTATGCCATGGCCAGACGTGAACAGCCATTCATTAGACAAAAGAACATTTAGGGAAGAACAGAATAAAGACCCTGAGGTTCTTCAGCTCTGCAAGAGGGCTCTACCCCAAGAAGAAGCAGACAAAGTGGCCGAATGTTACTACCATCAAGACGGCATTTTGATGAGGAAGTGGAGGCCCCCTGATGCCATCCCAGAGGAGGAATGGAGAGTGGTATACCAAGTGGTGGTGCCTAAAGTCTATAGGCAAGAAATTATTGGTCTTGCCCATGACACCCCCTTGGCTGGACATTTATGTATAAGGAAGACTTGCCTTAAGATATTACAACATTTCTACTGGCCCAGACTTAGAAATGATGTCACAGAATACTGCAAATCATGCCATATATGCCAGGTTGTTGGCAAGCCTAACCAGAAAATACCACCAGCACCACTTCTGCCAATTTCAGCCTTTGAAGAACCTTTCAGTCGAGTACTTATTGATTGCGTTGGACCTTTACCAAAGACCAAGACTGTAAATGCTTATTTATTAACGATCATGTGTACATCCACTCGCTTTCCTGAGGCTATTCCCTTAAGGAATATCAAGACATCAACTATTGTCAAAGCTCTTATCAAATTTTTCACATTAGTAGGACTTCCTAAGTCTATACAGTCCGACCAGGGTTCAAATTTTATGTCAGGTTTATTTCAGCAGGTCGTTTACCAGCTAGGGATTGCTCAATATAGATCAAGTGCTTATCATCCAGAATCTCAAGGTGCATTAGAACGTTTTCATCAAACATTGAAGAACATGATTAGAACTTTTTGTCTTCAATTTGACAGGGACTGGGATGATGGTGTTCACTTTCTACTTTTTGCGGTCCGAGAGGCTGTTCAAGAATCCCTTGGTTTTAGCCCCTTTGAGTTAGTGTTTGGTCATAGTGTAAGGGGACCTTTGAAATTGATTAAGGAAAAATGGCTTACTGAACACACTGACTTGAATTTTCTAGACTATGTATCTAGATTTAAAGAAAAATTGTATACTGCTTGCCAAATTGCTCAGAAAAACTTAAAACCTGTACAGAATAAGATGAAAATATGGTATGATAAAGATGCCAGGGACAGAGTTTTTGAGTCTGGTGATAAGGTACTTGTACTTTTGCCAATCCCTGGGCATCCTTTACAGGCTAAATACTGTGGTCCTTATACCATTGACAGTAAAATCAATGAGTTGAATTATATTGTAAAAACTCCAGGTCGGCGTAAACAAAATAGAGTGTGTCACATTAATATGTTAAAACCATATTTTGAGCGTACTAATGAAGGTGAGAGTAAACCAGTTGCCACTTTAGCCATGGTTCAATTGGAGAACGATCATGACAAACCAGATATAATTGAACCATCTTTTGATTCCAAGACTATGGAACAAACTGTTAGATTGAAAAATTCTGAAATTTTGTCAAATTTAGACTCAAAACTTGCACATCTGACTTTCGATCGCAGAGAAAAATTTAAAACTTTTTGTATTTTCTTTTAAAAATCTTTTTCCAGATGTGCCAAACAAAACCACTGCTGTTTGTCATGATGTTGATGTAGGCGATGCTTCTCCAATTAAACAACATCCTTACCGGCTCAATCCACTTAAACTTGATGTTATGAAACAAGAAATTAGATATATGCTTGACAATGATATTATTGAGCCGAGTAACAGTGAATGGAGCTCTCCTTGTCTTCTTGTACCCAAACCAGATAAAACCTTTCGTTTCGTTACTGATTTCAGAAAAGTAAACTCAGTCTCAAAATCTGACTCCTATCCGATTCCAAGGATAGACGATTGCATTGATAACATTGGACAATCAAAATTCGTAAGCAAATTTGATTTATTAAAAGGTTACTGGCAGGTCCCCCTGACACCGAGAGCTCGTGAAATATCAGCTTTTGTCACACCAGACGGCTTATTTCAATATACTATCATGCCGTTTGGTATGAAAAATGCTCCAGCTACGTTTCAAAGAATGATCAATAATGTTATAAAAGATTTAGACTGTTGTTATGCTTATATTGATGATCTTATTGTATGTAGTGATAGCTGGGAAGAGCATTTAACACATTTATATGATACTTTTGATAGATTGTCACAATCAAATTTGACTGTTAATCTTGCTAAAAGTGAATTTTGTAAGGCCACTGTTGATTATTTAGGGCACACAGTTGGTCAAGGTCAAGTGAAACCTATTATGGCTTAAGTGGATGCAATTACCAATTTTCCTCCTCCTACAAATAAAAAACAACTTATGAGATATTTAGGCATGATTGGATTTTACAGAAAATTTTGTTCAAATTTTGCTACTGTTGTTCAACCATTGACTCAACATTTTTACGGAAAGATTCTAAATTCATCTGGAGTGATAATTGTCAAAACGCTTTTGAAAAACGCAAATAACTTTTAATTAACAGTCCCATTCTTATCACTCCAGACTTTATAAAGCAATTCAAACTTGCCGTTGATGCAAGTGATGTAGGAGTTGGAGCCGTTTTATATCAAGAAACAGATGATAATGTTGAGAAACCTATATCATATTTTTCCAAGAAATTAGATAAACATCAGAAAAATTATTCCACTATTGAAAAAAAATGTTTTGCACTGTTGTCTGCACTTCAACATTTTGATGTATATTTAAATCCCACTATGCATCCTATTCTGGTTTATACTGATCATAATCCTCTCACCTTCATACATAAAATGAGAAACAAGAACCAGAGGTTGACTAGGTGGAGTTTATTGTTACAGGAATATGATATTATTGTAAAACATATTAAAGGTAAAGATAACGTAATAGCAGATGCTTTATCTAGATCTTATTAAAACACTGTATACATACTATATATTTTTGTATATATTGTTCATGAAGTTCTCGTTACACTCAAACTTCTTTTAAGGGGGGAGGTGTTATGATATTGTAATTATTATATTTATTTATCTTGGCCTAATTTGTTTTGTGTAGCCTTATAACATGTATACTATGTTTACATAATACTTATAGTTGTTTACCAAATAATGTTATAACTGCGCAGTTTAGAAATCACTGGAACAATAATAGATACTGGTGGAATGACTAGAACTTTCTATTTGACTTACGTAATAATTATGGTGTGATTCGAACTTCTACCGTATTCCAGAAGTTTCCGTTCTACACTATATATACGGACAAGAAAGTTAGACTTTCAGATCAGAACGTATTGGACCAGACATTCTTGTGTTCTCAGCTGTTGGATTTATGTACGTTTCACAGATCGTACTTGACAGACTTTTATTTTCGTTACATCATACTAGATTGTGACTAATTGGATATAATATTCCGTTTGGATTCCCGCAACAGTGACGAGAAGGATTCCGGATTAGGAAAAGACGAAGGATTTTGAACAGTTAAGTTGACATTTTAGTTTTTTTGTAATATTTTTTTGTAAACTTTGTATATAATAAATCTTGTTAAATTTTATTATTGATTTGTGTCTTTTGTTGGCTACAATTTAAAGGTGATTTCGGCCGTAACAGAAATTGGGGGCTCGTCTCGGGATAACGTTAATATCTTATTAAATTTTTTCAGTATTTTTTATTAGAGTTAGCCAACAAAATTCTACAAAATGGAATTTGATGCTGGTAAATTTTTGAAAACGCCAGACCTGGAAGTATTTGATAAACTAAAGAAAGAAGAATTAGTGTTGCTTGCTAAACATCTAAAAATAGATTTTAGAGTATCTATGAGAAAACAAATTATAAAAAATTTAGTAATAGACAAATTAGTTGACTCAGAAATTTTTGGTGAAGAGGCTCTTGACCTCAAGGTCGAAAATGTTGATGCTTTCAAATTAAAACAGCTTGAATTAAAACATGAACTTAAATTAAAACAACTGGAAAAACAATTGGAAAACGAAGTTAAATTAAAACAATTAGAAAAAGAAGATGAATTTAAATTAAAACAGGCAGAACTTGAAATGAGATAAAGGTTAGAGATGGAGAAAATGAAAATAGAAATGGCTAAAGTAGAAAGCAACACTAAGTCAAAATGAGAACATTTTGAGGCAGCAAAAAATATACGTTTGGTTCCCAAATTTTGTGAAAAAACGGTTGATAAATTTTTTCCACAATTTGAGAAAATTGCTCAAAATTTGAAATGGCCAAAGCCTTATTGCACTACAATGTTGCAAAGTGTTTTTGTGGGCAAGGCCGCTGAAATTTACTCAGCACTTTCTTCAGAAAAAAGTTCTGATTATGACACTGTTAAACAGGAAGTTTTGAAAGCTCATGAGCTAGTGCCAGAAGCATATAGACAGAAATTTAGGTCTTATAAAAAGTTTGAAACACAAACCTATGTTGAATTTGCTAGGGAAAAAGAAGATCTATTTGATAAATGGCTTACGTCAAAGAAAATAGGTAACAATTTTGATAAGTTAAGACAATTAATGTTATTAGAAGAGTTCAAGCAGTGTGTTAATTTAGACTTAAAAACACATTTAGATGACAAAACTGTTGAGACATTACAAGATGCAGCTGTTGTTTAAGATAATTATACCATTTCACATAAAAGAAGTTTCAAAGGTCAAAATTTAATACTTCTAGCGGAAATTACTAAATTCAAAGCACTGAGCGTACTGATAGTAAGCCTGTTGCACCGAATAAGAGTCCGTCTAGTTATATAATGTCTGGTCCAAAATTTGATACTTTTGAGAAGAAGTCACTAACGTGTGTGCTTATTATAAGAAAAATGGTCACCTGATGGCTGATTGTTTTAGACTCCAGAAGAAGAATGAAAGAGATATTAAGCCCAAGTCCAGTGCTTGTACGACACCCGTTGTTACCAATAAGTTGGAATGTCCTGCGAGTCAGGCTTTTAAGTCCAGTTTTTGTGATTACATGGAGGACTATAAACCCTTTATGTCTGATGGGTTTGTTTCTATTGTTGATAATACTACTCCTCAGCCTATTAAGATTTTACGGGACACTGGAGCTTCTCAGTCTTTGTTGTTAGAAGGTGTGTTGCGTTTGTCCGAGGAGACGTCCGTTGGTGCCTCCGTTTTGTTACGAGGTGTGGAGTTAGGTTGTATAGATGTTCCCCTCCATCGTATTTATTTGAAGTCAGATTTAATTACTGGACCAGTTGTTGTGGGTGTTCGTCCTACTCTCCCCATTGAGGGTGTTTCATTATTGCTAGAAAATGATCTAGCTAGGAACAAAGTGGTTGCTGAACCAATTGTTACAAGTGAACCGGTCGTGGATGTTAAATTACCTGAAGATGATGCTGAACTGTATCCAGCTTGTGTTGTTACTAGGGCGATGTCAAGAAAACAACAAGACGAGGATTTACAAGAAGGCCAGTATGATTATATGGACCTTTCTGACACTTTCCTTGCCGACATTGAAGGTCCCGATAGCTCAAAAAAGGCCACAATAAGACCACCTAGTACTAACAAACGTGTAACTATGCCATGGCCAGACGTGAACAGCCATTCATTAGACAAAAGAACATTTAGGGAAGAACAGAATAAAGACCCTGAGGTTCTTCAGCTCTGCAAGAGGGCTCTACCCCAAGAAGAAGCAGACAAAGTGGCCGAATGTTACTACCATCAAGACGGCATTTTGATGAGGAAGTGGAGGCCCCCTGATGCTATCCCAGAGGAGGAATGGAGAGTGGTATACCAAGTGGTGGTGCCTAAAGTCTATAGGCAAGAAATTATTGGTCTTGCCCATGACACCCCCTTGGCTGGACATTTATGTATAAGGAAGACTTGCCTTAAGATATTACAACATTTCTACTGGCCCAGACTTAGAAATGATGTTACAGAATACTGCAAATCATGCCATATATGCCAGGTTGTTGGCAAGCCTAACCAGAAAATACCACCAGCACCACTTCTGCCAATTCCAGCCTTTGAAGAACCTTTCAGTCGAGTACTTATTGATTGCGTTGGACCTTTACCAAAGACCAAGACTGTAAATGCTTATTTATTAACGATCATGTGTACATCCACTCGCTTTCCTGAGGCTATTCCCTTAAGGAATATCAAGACATCAACTATTGTCAAAGCTCTTATCAAATTTTTCACATTAGTAGGACTTCCTAAGTCTATACAGTCCGACCAGGGTTCAAATTTTATGTCAGGTTTATTTCAGCAGGTCGTTTACCAGCTAGGGATTGCTCAATATAGATCAAGTGCTTATCATCCAGAATCTCAAGGTGCATTAGAACGTTTTCATCAAACATTGAAGAACATGATTAGAACTTTTTGTCTTCAATTTGACTGGGACTGGGATGATGGTGTTCACTTTCTACTTTTTGCGGTCCGAGAGGCTGTTCAAGAATCCCTTGGTTTTAGCCCCTTTGAGTTAGTGTTTGGTCATAGTGTAAGGGGACCTTTGAAATTGATTAAGGAAAAATGGCTTACTGAACACACTGACTTGAATTTTCTAGACTATGTATCTAGATTTAAAGAAAAATTGTATACTGCTTGTCAAATTGCTCAGAAAAACTTAAAACCTGTACAGAATAAGATGAAAATATGGTATGATAAAGATGCCAGGGACAGAGTTTTTGAGCCTGGTGATAAGGTACTTGTACTTTTGCCAATCCCTGGGCATCCTTTACAGGCTAAATACTGTGGTCCTTATACCATTGACAGTAAAATCAATGAGTTGAATTATATTGTAAAAACTCCAGGTCGGCGTAAACAAAATAGAGTGTGTCACATTAATATGTTAAAACCATATTTTGAGCGTACTAATGAAGGTGAGAGTAAACCAGTTGCCACTTTAGCCATGGTTCAATTGGAGAACGATCATGACAAACCAGATATAATTGAACCATCTTTTGATTCCAAGACTATGGAACAAACTGTTAGATTGAAAAATTCTGAAATTTTGTCAAATTTAGACTCAAAACTTGCACATCTGACTTTCGATCGCAGAGAAAAATTTAAAACTTTGGTATTTTCTTTTAAAAATCTTTTTCCAGATGTGCCAAACAAAACCACTGCTGTTTGTCATGATGTTGATGTAGGCGATGCTTCTCCAATTAAACAACACCCTTACCGGCTCAATCCACTTAAACTTGATGTTATGAGACAAGAAATTAGATATATGCTTGACAATGATATTATTGAGCCGAGTAACAGTGAATGGAGCTCTCCTTGTCTTCTTGTACCCAAACCAGATAAAACCTTTCGTTTCGTTACTGATTTCAGAAAAGTAAACTCAGTCTCAAAATCTGACTCCTATCCGATTCCAAGGATAGACGATTGCATTGATAACATTGGACAATCAAAATTCGTAAGCAAATTTGATTTATTAAAAGGTTACTGGCAGGTCCCCCTGACACCGAGAGCTCGTGAAATATCAGCTTTTGTCACACCAGACGGCTTATTTCAATATACTGTCATGCCGTTTGGTATGAAAAATGCTCCAGCTACGTTTCAAAGAATGATCAATAATGTTATAAAAGATTTAGACTGTTGTTATGCTTATATTGATGATCTTATTGTATGTAGTGATAGCTGGGAAGAGCATTTAACACATTTATATGATACTTTTGATAGATTGTCACAATCAAATTTGACTGTTAATCTTGCTAAAAGTGAATTTTGTAAGGCCACTGTTGATTATTTAGGGCACACAGTTGGTCAAGGTCAAGTGAAACCTATTATGGCTTAAGTGGATGCAATTACCAATTTTCCTCCTCCTACAAATAAAAAACAACTTATGAGATATTTAGGCATGATTGGATTTTACAGAAAATTTTGTTCAAATTTTGCTACTGTTGTTCAACCATTGACTCAACATTTTTACGGAAAGATTCTAAATTCATCTGGAGTGATAATTGTCAAAACGCTTTTGAAAAACGCAAATCACTTTTAATTAACAGTCCCGTTCTTATCACTCCAGACTTTATAAAGCAATTCAAACTTGCCGTTGATGCAAGTGATGTAGGAGTTGGAGCCGTTTTATATCAAGAAACAGATGATAATGTTGAGAAACCTATATCATATTTTTCCAAGAAATTAGATAAACATCAGAAAAATTATTCCACTATTGAAAAAAAAATGTTTTGCACTGTTGTCTGCACTTCAACATTTTGATGTATATCTAAATCCCACTATGCATCCTATTCTGGTTTATACTGATCATAATCCTCTCACCTTCATACATAAAATGAGAAACAAGAACCAGAGGTTGACTAGGTGGAGTTTATTGTTACAGGAATATGATATTATTGTAAAACATATTAAAGGTAAAGATAACGTAATAGCAGATGCTTTATCTAGATCTTATTAAAACACTGTATACATACTATATATTTTTGTATATATAGTTGATGAAGTTCTCGTTACACTCAAACTTCTTTTAAGGGGGGAGGTGTTATGATATTGTAATTATTATATTTATTTATCTTGGCCTAATTTGTTTTGCGTAGCCTTATAACATGTATACTATGTTTACATAATACTTATAGTTGTTTACCAAATAATGTTATAACTGCGCAGTTTAGAAATCACTGGAACAATAATAGATACTGGTGGAATGACTAGAACTTTCTATTTGACTTACGTAATAATTATGGTGTGATTCGAACTTCTACCGTATTCCAGAAGTTTCCGTTCTACAGTATATATACGGACAAGAAAGTTAGACTTTCAGATCAGAACGTATTGGACCAGACATTCTTGTGTTCTCAGCTGTTGAATTTATGTACGTTTCACAGATCGTACTTGACAGACTTTTATTTTCGTTACATCATACTAGATTGTGACTGATTGGATATAATATTCCGTTTGGATTCCCGCAACAGTGACGAGAAGGATTCCGGATTAGGAAAAGACGAAGGATTTTGAACAGTTAAGTTGACATTTTAGTTTTTTTGTAATATTTTTTTGTAAACTTTGTATATAATAAATCTTGTTAAATTTTATTATTGATTTGTGTCTTTTGTTGGCTACAATTTAAAGGTGATTTCGGCCGTAACATTTTTAAAACAAAATTAGGAGTCCAGACTACAGCAGAAGTTCTGTAAATTCTGAAATTTTTAAATGTGGTAAGAAATATTTTGTTAATATACGAATATTTATTTATTCATTCTATTAAAATTTTTTATCATCTGATTATCATGCATTCATTCATGGAATATTTTAATTCAATTAAATTTGGATAGTTGAAAATTTTGTGCAAGTGCAAGCACGTAAATCTACCTAACTGTGAAATAATTTCACACCTTATAATAATAGTATGACGTCTGCTGATACTTTTATCCAGGTTGACAGTGTCATAACAACTCATTAATTAAATTAATTTTAATATTCCAAAGGCATTTCCACGTAATACAATATGACACGCTACTATCGAAATATACAGAATTATTTCAATAATCCGAATTATAATTTCACACCTGATTGTTCTACATTGTATATTGTGCTACATTCACAAAACTTTGTATATGTACTCAGAAAATTAAATATTTGTAAGAAAACATGTATTTAATTTTTGGCCCTAGAAGATCAAAATAACCAGTAACAATGAACAGTAGCTAACATAAACCGCAATTCCAAATATTTATACATGTACGGTGAACATGTATAATGTGATATGCATATAATTTAACAATATTTCAACATCTCTTTAATTCGTATTATGCATGATAATACAACAATTGCTAATAATCTATGTTAAACAAAAACAAAAACAAAACAAAAAAAAAACCAAAAAAAAAAAAAAACAACATTAAAATATATATTATTTAAATTAATTCAAAGTTTAACGAAATAAATCTTTGTCCCGCAAACAACTTCGATATATGACAAACGCTAAAATAGCCATATATGGGAAAGGCTAAAAATTACCTTATATGGAAAACGTAAAAATATATCACATAAGATAAACGATACGATGCACGATAAACCATACCATAAGGTCATCAAAACGATCAACGCTAAACGAAACGATGTACGATAAACCATACCATGCACGCTAAACGAAACGCTAAACCATACATTATACGCTGAAAGAGCGTTCATGGTATCATTTATGGTACAAGACCATCGTTCGTTCAGCGTCTGTACATCGTCTGTACATCTTTCGTTCAGCGTCCGTGCATCGTCCATACAACGTCCGTACATAGTTCGTACATCGTTTGAGTGGTTAACTTTTACGTTTCAGGGTGTACATTCAACAACAGTAAGAAGAAGAGTGAATAAAATATTTGATTATTGTTTTTAAAAAGCATTACATTTAAGTAATGACATTTTATATGCTAAAACTGTTTTGTAGTTTTGATTTGCACGTTTCGTTGTGCTTAAAGGCCTAAATCGTTAAACACCAAACCAATAATAAAAAAAGTTGCCGAACCGACCAAAAGCTTAATTCCATTTAAGGACAGAGCTACGCATAAGAGAGATTCTCCTTAGTTTAACGACTTTCTATGTTAATAACTATAATAAAACGTATCACAAAATACCGAAATAAATTCAAATAAAACAACATATGTGTGTCTTGTTACTAATCACAAGTATATACGTTACTACAAGTGCTGATAGCTGATTATAGTATTATACGATATAGTCAGCTCATTTCCAACAATGTTTATGACATCAGAACATGCCGTAAAATCAAATAAAATAAAAATAAACAATCATTCTGAGAGTATTGCAGGGCAATACAATGTCCCCTACCGGCTACAACTGTGAGAACACACACCAAATGCACCTTTACTATGTCAATCGGACACATATGTGTCTTAATTCTGAAACTATATTTGCAATTTGTACAATGATCTAAACTTGACCTGTAGCGCATCATTATAAGATCACATACCAAAACTAAGATCAGTTGGTAAAAGCGTTTGCGAAGAAAGTCCAGAAAGCCAATATTTAGACAAGTTTTCCTATTTCCAAGTGCAATACCGCGGACAATAATCTGATAAAACTCAAACCTGATCTGTAAGTCGACATTCTAGGCTTACATACCATAAAAAGATCAGTTTGGAATTTAGATTCTGAAAAAAAGTCCGGAAAACTGAAGTGTGACTGACGGAGGGGACAAAACTTCTGCGTTGCTGTTAGGGGACTAAAAATATGCTGATTGAATTCATCAGGGTACTGAAACAAATGTAATTACATGTATAACTTAGGTAGAAATGTGTAAGTATTATATTTTTAACTTAACAACCATTCCCACGATCAATGATTAAAACTTATGTTGAATAATAAAGGCATAAATCGTGTATTGCTTATCTACTTAATGGCTATTAGTCAGTTTTTAATTTAAAATGCAGAAAATGGCTGACTTTCTGCTGTGTTTATGTTTGTATTTTGAGCTCTTTTGTGTTACTTTTTGAATGAGGTTCTGTCTGTTCGTTGGCATTGATTGATTGGAATGTCATTTTAACATTTCATGTTATCCATATTATCAGTTATCAGTTTTCAAAGATTATAATAATACAAAAGAACCCCGAATCAACGAGTTAATACTGCGTTTAGACCAAAATGGGCAACTCTATAAATTATGTTATAATTTTGATTATTATTAAATAGAACATTTGAAATACTCTCTTATCTAAAATTAACCTTACATGTATATTCACATAAGAAATGCTTTCTGTGACAATCCTACGACGTAATTTAAGTATTTAGTTTAATATTATTCTGAACGCATTGAATTTCTGGGGAGAAAAGTCATTCCTACAAAACCTTTAACTCTGTTAATTGGATAAGGTACATATAAATGTAAAACAAATATGGCTGTTTTTTTTTAAATATTGGTAAAAGTACAGAATAACAATCCAAAGATACCAATATTAGATATAGTAAATTTATATTATGCTGTATACGACGCATTTCAAGGAGTTACCTCTCATCAGCAGCATTAAAACCGAAACATTTGGAAGACCAAAAACCAAACTTGTATTAAACAAGAAGTACTCAACCAAAAATACCGAAATAGGAAGCCAAATTTCATCTAAGGAGATCTACCATGTGCAATACAAGGAATGAACCCTTAGTATTTCTATTATTTTTGAATTTTGCTAAAAACTGGTAATTTCTGTAAAAAATCAATGAATAATCATGTCAGACAAGTCTGACGACTGGGTTGGCGAATACCCTCGGGGACCTAGGGTCCACCAGCAGAGGCATCATCCCAGGAGTTTCAAAATAACAATCCAAAGATACCAATATTAGATACAGAGTACTGTTTCAATAAAAATCCGGACCACAATAGATCCTTACCATAAGTTATATTTGATTTTAACCGAAAATGATTGAAACCTCAAGTAAAACCTGGACATCTGGAAGAATCATCTGATCAATTATAGTCTGGATGCTATCTCATTTAACAACACACACACAAAAAAAAAAAAAAAACACCGAGGTCACCCCCATTACGTTGCATGGAACATCCGTGACATTTGAAATAATTACGTGGTCGATTATGGTCCGTATACCTTAAAACAGATTCTAGGATTTCTTTTTCTCAAAACAACACATGTATTTATTTCATTGAACAAATGATTTTGTTTATGTTACATTTTGTATTCGGTACTGTACAAAAGAGCAAATACAGTTAATCAAATTCAAATCATTACAGGATGCGCATTCTTGTGAGCTAATCCCATATTGTGTTGAATTGAAAGGCAACCTATTTTAAATTTTGATTTACTGTTGATGCAAATATTGAAGTATTGACAACGACGTCTACTCTCTGTGTCTATTTGTTTGCATTGAACGATTACTACCACATCTTTCCTAGCAGACGTGCACACATACAGCAAGAAAAGACATATGCCAACATACACCATAGACCAGGTAAATCGTACGTCCTGCAATCGACAATTCCGATAATAGCTGAAATACAAAAAGAAAAAAAAAAGAAAAAAAAACATTTTCGTTGAGCAAAAAATTATATCTTACACTGTATTTACTCAAAATAACGATTTCTTCAAAGTTCCATGGTAACATCAGTTTCGGCTTGTGTGCTTTACTTCTTGTTAATCAACGATTTATTTTTCAGTGCACCTTTTCTGACTTGTAATAATTTGTTTTAATTAAAATATGTATAAGTTTATTGATGAATTCTTTGAAAGCAATTTTGATGCGCAAGATGTGCACATTTCGTCGATTTATGACTGGTTAGTTTTGATCGAGGCATACAAATGTCCTAAATCAAAAAAAATAATCTAATTGCTGAAGAGCCCAAAGATACAAAAGTATGTATCTGATAATTTAATTCATTTGTTTACTGGGTCTATTTAGTGTTTCGAAAATTTAAAAGTCGTCTTAAAATGTATTGGCTTGATTTATGCTGATAAAATTAGTCGAATTATGTTGGTGTTGCCTCTATTTAGAGAGAAAGACAAAAAAAAGAGACAAAGAAAGTGAATTTTTTTTTATAAAGTCTTTTTACGCCTAACGGGCCAAACCTATCTAAAGTTTCATGGTAAAAAACAAACACAGATTTCAAACCGAAAAGGGATGGCAAATTTGTCATAGAGAGTTTTTGCTTTGCTTGCATCATGTCAGTTCAAGAGGGGATTTGGTAACGTATAATTAACACATACCTGCCATCACAAACATACACCATGCCGCAATAATATTATTTTTTCTCGCCGATGTATCCGGTATGAAATATGCCAATCCATTGAATAACAATCCAAAAATGAATGGCAGAAATCCACATATTCTGTGAAGCTTGATGTATAAAGGGCTTATCATAGCTAAAGTAATGCAAATAAAATATATTTTAAGAGATGTACATTTTTTCCAATACAACATTTATGTATAATTCAATGTAATATATGGTTATCTTTTGGTGAATAAGCAATTAGTTTTACATTTTTATACAGATCTAAAAGCAAATTTTGTACTGAAATCCTACCAGAAGTAAATAAATTGAAATATCGAAAGGTATGAAATTATATTTACCATTACATTGCATTGTTTTCCCTTTTATTGTAACAAAATCTTAGTCTTTTAGCTCTGTCTTTATTTTTTGGCAGAAAGGCAAGTTAAAATCTTTCATTAGAACGGATTGTTTCCTCTACACATCAATGGGGCTTTGTATAAAATACTCAACTAAATGAAGAGAAGATAGTTTGTCCAGTTTTTAGAAGTGTATTCGACAGGAACATATATGTTTTGGACCGAATTATCTCCCGTATTCGGAATTGAGAGGGGCCGGATTTTGGAGGATTTATTTCTTTAAAATATAGGTCTAAATTCTGGACAAAAAGAAAGTGTTCTGTTTACGGAGGAATCCGGTTTCAGAAGAGCCGGTTTAGGGGAATTCCACTGTATATCTGGTTCTAACATGGAAGTCCAGTATAAAATATACTATTATGGATATAAAACGTATCTGTTTTGTTTCCCATGTAAACTTTGGTGTTTCGACTTTTCGGTGAAAACTGTTAACTTATACTGTACCTTTAGTTCTGTATATGTTAATTATTAGTGTATGCCCTACAAGTTAAGATATTTCAAACTCTTGGAAACAAAACTTGCACATATTAAATTCCTGAATTTCGTTCACCCACGTTCGATTGTTTTAGAGGGTTAGAGAATTTACATTAACCGTTTAATTACATAATTGGTAATGTCAAATATAAGGTGTCTTAGAAGAGGACGAACAGATTGAGTTCAACCCTGGTTTTGTTGATTGTGGCCATTTTGCTCATGTTTCTTTCATTTTTTTGTGTTGGTTGTCAGTTGTTTGTGTGTTCTCGTCTTTAATTATCCCGGTTTTGTCTCTGGACTAATGATGGTCTGTTATTAGTTGGTATGTTAGAGCGAATCTTTAGAATATTGTCGAAAACCGCGTTTTACATGATGTGAAAAGACGATGTGAAGCAGATAGTAACACATGGTATACAAAATAAAACTAGAAATTGGGCCATCATAAACGATGCCCATCCCCGCACTGCACAAACAGTGAAAATTAGCAATTTCACAATTTCAGTATAAAAATTGGAACCCTTAATCGATTTCAAAAATTCAAAACCGCACATCTACATTTAATAAGGAACAATATAATATACAAATAAATTTGCTATAGTAATGAAAAATGAAAGAGGAGTTCAAGACACAAGCTTAAATTCCCTATTTCGGAAACACAACCCCTGTGGGCCCCACTTTTTGAAAATCAAAATTCTAAAACCTTATTGCGCATCTAAATACAGTATGTGACAAAACTGTCATATCCAACTATAGAAGTCATCACGTGACTTTGGTGACGTCACACATCACCTATACCATGCCCAAGTAAATTGTATAGAAATGCACTTGGGCGATCAGGAATCGATAAAATAAACTACTTTTATTTCGTGCTGAAAAATTTTTGGTGCTATGTAGTACTTCCTCATATATTTAGAAATATATTTATGCTATTTGGAAACGTTTAAATTTTTGTCTTATCCCTTCCAAATGCTTTTGAAAATTTGGTCTTATTTTCCCGTTAAGTCCATATTGTTAAATCATCTAACTCCAATAAATTGGCCTTTTTGTCGTTTTTAACATAAAATTGCGATTTAACCAAAAGTGATGGAAAAATTTTGGTGCTATGTGCTAATTAATACATTTATAAATTTTTGAAATATCGTAAATGCAATAGTTTAATTTTTTATTATATCCCTTCCAAATTGATTTGAAAATTAGCTATTTTCGGAATATCTGTTATTACTTTTCAAGATGGCGACGATGACCGGAAATGGCACTAGGCGCGAAAATACAAACATTTAATGATTTTCAATTTCATATTTGCATCGAAACAAACGCTTGTGTTTGAAATATAAAGTATATATATATATATATATAGCTGACATAATTTATTAATAAGTGTAGTTTCCAATTGAACTGCATATTAACTTATCCTCGCCAAGGGCGATATAGATCATGAAAAAAAATCGCACCTTTGGCAGTATTAATGAAAACTGATACAGATGATGGATCATTTCACACAGACATCATTTCTATTCAATCGAGGATTTTATTGTATAATGTTTGTGTGATGAAGTTATAATAAAAAGGGGGTATATGCATACTATAGATACTGATATATTACTAGAGACATATTGTTTTATAAAACTAATAAAGTATATCCTTTGGTCTTCATATATAATATGTTTGAGTAAAACCTTCATAACTTTTCGAAATATCGTAATTGCTGTAGTTTAAATTTTTATTATGTCCCTTCCAAATTGATTTGAAAATTAGCTATTTTGAAATGTGTTATTTTTTACTATTATTATTCAAGATGGCGCCCATCCTAATAAGCTTCTACCTTGCCATAACAAAGTAAATATATATACGAGTAAATAGAATTACTCATATAATATGTCAAATGTTAAATATATAAATACCAAAAAGATAAATTATTAATTTAAAATAAATTAAAATGTTACTTATCTGACATTTGAAATTATATTTGATCACTGCATTCTTTGTGATCCCCCCTTAAACACACACACACACCTCTTTATTAAAATGTTGCATTAATTATCAAAAAATGTGGCGTTAAAAATGAAATCACGCTGTTTTTGGTCAGCAAAACGGTTTACCTGTATATGTACAATGTACCTGTGTACCTTAATTAACGGTTGAAACAATAAACATCCGGACAGTCAAGGTACAATATACATGTCAAATCGTTAATTAGTTATAATTACCTGAAACACACAGCATGTTAATTGCACATAATAAATTTCTTCAGATAAAACTCAAATAAATTTTACCAAAAAAGAAAATCGCTTTTCTCGCGGCTTAAAAAATAAAAAAAAACTTTCACCATTACCCTTTATCACGTGTAATTATGTACTTTTGACAGTTTGTATAAATTGGGGATAAATTTCATATTATTAATTATTGTCACAATTTCATATATTGAAATTATAATCCATGTGAAATGTTACTACATATTTCAAATAAAAAGTTTTTTAAAGTGAAGACGTGGAGAACGTGCTATAATCAATCCAGAGTTATCGAAGTACGATGAATGCCTGGCATGAACGGGACCAGTAGATTCCCGATATTGGGTAACCAGTTAATAAGTCTAAACAGAGTTACCTAACGTAATTATGACCGATATAGCTGCATATGATAGAAATTAAAAACATAAAATTAAAAATGAACTAGACATTGGTGCCATCAGAACGATGTCCATCCCCACACTGCACAAGTAAAAAAAACAATTAACAGTGAAAAAATAGCAATTTCACAATTTCAGTCTGAAAATTAGAACCCTGAATCAAATTTCAAATCTGAAAACCTTATTGCACATCTACACATAGTAAGGAACAATATTATAAACAATTGAAACCACTGAAACAAAAAATGAATGAGTATTTCCAGAGACAAGGCAAAATTAGGAATTTTACCATTTTCGGTCCCACAATTTTATCCCTTAATAGATTTTCAAAATTAAAAACCTTTTCAAACATCTACAGAAAATAAAGAACAATGTTATATACAATAAAATTTCCTAAATCTAAATGTAAAATGAAACAGGAGTTTAAGGCACAAGGTTAAATTCACTATTTCCAAAATACAACCCAGGTGGGCCTCATGTCAAAATCAAAATTCTGAAACCTTATTGCGCATCTACATACAGTATGTGACAATATTGTATAGAAATTAAAAGCATAAAATGAAAAATTAATAAAGAGTTTAGTTTAAATTTCCAGTTTTGGAAATTCGACCCCTATTGTCCCCAATTTTTGAAAATCAAAATTCTAAGACTTTATTGCGCATCTACATATAGTATGTG
Source organism: Mytilisepta virgata (assembly GCA_028015205.1). Lineage (NCBI taxonomy): Eukaryota > Metazoa > Mollusca > Bivalvia > Mytilida > Mytilidae > Mytilisepta > Mytilisepta virgata. The sequence goes on from CM051512.1 coordinate 34,532,528, forward strand.
ACAATATTGTATAGAAATTAAATGCACGACCTGAAAACTGAATGAAGAGTTTAGGTCACAAGCTTAAATTCCAATTTTCGAAATTCTACCCCTGTGAGCCCCAATTATTTTAAAAACAAAATTCTAAAACATTATTGCACATCTATATACAAAATGTGACAATACTGTATAGAAATTAAAGCATAAGAAAGTTCGGGGATATAGCGATTGTCTCCGTCCGACCGTCACACTTTCTTGTGACATCAACTCCTCCTTCACTTTTGGGTTTAGGAATTTAATTTCTATATAGAATGGTTGCATACAACATGTAGATGCGCAATAAGGTTTTAGAATTTGAATTTTCTAAACAAGGGGCCCACATGGGTTGAACTTCGAAAATTTGGAATTCAAGCTTGTGACCTGAACTCGTCTTTCATTTTTCAATTTATGCATTTTATTTTTATACAGTATTGTTGTGCACCATATGCAGATGCGCAATAAGGTTTTAGAATTTTGATTTCTAAAATTGGGGACCGGAGGGGTCCAATTTTGAAGAACTGTCAATTTAAGCTTATGACATAAACTTGTCTTTTGTTTTTCAATCTATGCATTTTATTTCTATACAGTATTGTCAAACACCATATGCAGGTGTGTAATAAGGTTTTAGAATTTTGATTTTCTAAAATTTGGGCCCACAGGGGTCGAATTTTGAAAAACTGTCAGTTTAAGCTTTTGACCTAAACTCCTCTTTCATCTTGCAATTTATGCTTTTTATTTGTATACAGTAGTGTCATGTACAATATGTAGATGTGCAACAAGGTTTTAGAAGTGTTATTTTCTAAACTCGGGGCTCACAGGTGTCGAATATCAAAAAACCAAGTAAAGCTTTTGACATAAACTTGTTTTTCATTTTCCAATATATGCATTTTTTACTATATAGTATTGTCATGTACATTAAGTAGATGTGCAAAAAGGGTTTACAAGTTTAATTTTCTAAAATTCAAGCCCACAGGAGTCTAATTTAATAAATTGTAAATTTAAGCTTGTGACATAAACTTGTCTTTCAATTTCCAATATATGCATTTGTTACTATATAGTATTATCATGCACATTAAGCAGATGTGCAATAAGGTTTTAGAAGTTTAATTTTCTAAAATTCGGCCACACAGAGGTCGAATTTCGAATATTGTCAATTTAAGCTTGTGACGTAAACTCCTTTATCATCAATTTCATTTCATATCTATACAGTAGTGTCATGCACAATATATATAGATGTGCAGTAAGGTTTTAGAATTTTACTTAGCTAAACTTGGGGCATACAAGGGTCAGATTTCAAAAATTGTCAATTTAAGTTTGTGTCATAAATATTTTTTCATTTGTGATTTCTTCATCATGGCATAACATCTTTAAATCGGCATAATGTTTAAGATTTATGTAATTGGGTAGGTGTCCCAACTAATTGCAGGGGTGCGGGGATAACTGTCGAATCCGACAGTCCAGATTTCTAGTATAAATTCGACCCATATGGACCCAATTTAAAAAAATCAAAATTCGAAAACCTTATTGCGCATCTACATACAGTATGTGATAATACTGAATAGAAATTAAAAGCATGAAATGAGAAATGAATGAGGAGTTAAGACCACAAGTTTATATTTCCAATTTTCTAAATTCGATCCCTGTGGGCCCCAATTTTTGAAAATAAAAATTCTAAAACCTTATTCCGCATCTACCTACAGTTTGTGACAATACTGTATAGAAATAAAATGCATGAAGTTAAAGATGAACGAGGAGTTCTGAAGAAAAGATTATCTAACGTACGGATAGACGGACAAACACACAGAAGGACAAACGGACGGACGGACAGACTAACCGATTACAAATATCCCCGAACTTGATTCGAAGTGCGGGGATAATAAGAAGTTTAAGTCACAAGCTTAAATTTCCAATTTTCAAAATTCAACCTCTGTGTGCCCTAATTTTTGAAAATCAAGATTTTATAATTGCTCATCTAGATATAGTATGTGACAATATTATATAGAAATTAAATGCATGGAGTTACAAATGAATAAGGAGTTCAGGTTACAAGTTTAAATTTCCAATTTTCGAAATTCGACCCATGTGGGCACCAACTTAGAAAAAATCAAAATTCAAAAACCTTATTGCACATATGCATACAGTATGTGACAATACTGTATAGAATTTAAAAGCATAAAATGAAAAATATATGAGGAGTTTGCCACAAGTTTAAATTTCCAATTTTTTTTAAATTCGACCCCTGTGGGCACCAATTTTAGAAAATCAAAATTCTATACCACTGTCAGACAGGGTATATTGTTCCATGTATGCAGTAATCGCTTCTTTCTTAAAACTCAGAAGATAAAAGGGATTGTCATGATATATCAATTTCAATCTTTTAACTTCCGTACTTACTTAGTAGCCGTTTTTAAAAGACTACTTACATGGTTTGTAAGCTCTTTCTGAGTTAATTATCTTTTCTTCGTACCAAGATGGAAGACTGTAACCACATAAGTAGAAACATAAAGCCACCAAAGCAATTATAAAAGAAACTTTTAATTTGTCCATTCTGAAAAAAAAATCCATACAGTTTAACATCAAAGATAAATGTCTTACGAGTGAATAAATAAATTTTATTTATTAAAATTTCTCATAATTATAATGTTTCATAATAATACAACTAATATTTACAAAGAAAGTCTGCCACTTTAGGGTTCAGCATACTAGTTATTACAACATTTAAAATAAATAAAACAATAGTAAACCAATCACAATTAACGAACAAATAATAAATAACCCAATAATTACAGTACTAAAATCTTAATGGAGTTTTACATGTGAAACGTCACACTGTCACAAAAGGTTCCATCATACCCAAAATTAGCCATATAATTTTAAATTTTGCTTCTTTAAATAACTGGATACAACTGATCAGTCCAGTACGGCTCAATTAACACATCACCTCAAGTAAACTTCAATGTTAACATATACTCTGGTTCAAATCTCTGCTCTAGGACAAAACAAACCCAGAGATTAGAAAAGATAGGACCATTCCTGCGACTGATCAATCAGGGATTTGAAAGCAGTGATTAGGACAGGTTCTTTAGTGCTTAGAATAAAAGCATCTTCAATATAAGCAAACCTACTGTTGCGACCACAAGTCATAAGTTAACTTGCAGAGCAGCTCTTGTCTGGAGGTAGAAGAGTTTTGGTCAAGAGCTAGAGCAGTCCTGGTCCACAACTGCTTTTTAGAATAGCTCTGGTAAAGAATCAGAGCAGTCCTGGTCCACGACTGCTTTTATCAATAGCTCTGGTCAAGAATCAGAGCAGTCCTGGTCCACGACTGCTTTTTAGAACAGCTCTGGTCAAGAATCAGAGCAGTCCTGGTCCACGACTGCTTTTTAGAACAGCTCTGGTCAAGAATTAGAGAAATCTTTGTCCACGACTGCTTTTGCGACGATATCGCTTCATTTTACAAATTGTATGTGAATGATCTGGACATGTAAATATGCCACCTGTGAAATTAAATAGATTGATTCCCTACATAAAACAAAAGATTGTAAATTTACGGAATTGTGGAAAATCATTCCTAGAAATAGAACGGAAGAAATATGGAAGTTTGACCTTGGATGTGCTATTCGCTTGTTTAACACTCATAAGAATAAACCCAATCACGCATCACGAAAATAGCCTCCCCTCATACCCCGCCCCCTAATAAAATATGCACAAGTTACAACTTGTTCAGTGTTAGAAGAAAAGTGTATAAAATATTTATTTATTGTGTATAAAAAGCATTACATTTAAGTAATGACATTGTATTCGTTAAAATTGTTTTGTGGTTTTTCGTTGCACGTTTCGTCGATTCATGACTCATCAGTCGTTGACAGATCGTTGCTAACCAAAGCAATAATCCAAACAAGTTGCCGAAACGACCATAAGAGTAACGCTAATTCCATTTAAGGACAGAGTTATGCACGAGAGTGATACTGATTAGTTTAACGACTTTCTCTGTTTATTATTTTAATAACTTTAAAAATATGTCCGTCTTGTTAAGTGTCACAAGTGCATAGGTTATCGGATTCGATATAGGTTATCCGCAATTGCTGCCAGCTGATTATATTATTACATGATATAGTCTTCTCATCCTCAAACAATGTTTCTGACCTCAGAACATGCCGTAAAATAAAATGAAAATCAACAAGAATTCTGAGAGTATTGCAAAGCAAAACATTGTCCCCTACCGGCTGGAGCTGTAAGAAAGACACCAAATACACTTGACTATGTGAATTGTACGCAGATGTATGTACAGGTTGTTATTTAAATTTCTAAATCTATGTTTCTAAGGTGTACAATAATTCAAACGTGATCTGTAGTGCATCATGATAATCGCACAAACCAAAAAAGATCAGTTGGTAAAGGGTTTGCGAAAAAAAGTCCGGAAAACTAATATTTTGACAATATTTCCTATTTTAAAGGGCAGTTACTCTCACAATCATTATCTGATCAACGTGAAAGTCAAACCCGATCTGTAGGTCAACAATATAACCTCATATACCAAAATTAAGATCTGTTGGTTAAAAAATCTCTAAAATAACTCCGGAAAACTCTAGTGTGGCTGGCGGACTGGACAAAACCTATAGTCCCTTTGAGGTTGCCGGTAGAGGAATTATAACGCTGCTCAAACTACATCAGGATACCGAAACATATGTAATTACACGTATTGTATAAGTATAGAAATGTGCAAATTTTATACTTTTTAACTTAACAACTATTCATACGATCAATGATTAAAACTTATGTTGAACAGTAAAGGCATAAATCATGTATTGCATATCTACTTAAGGGCTATTAGTCAACTTTTTTAATTTATAATGTAGAAATGGCGAAATCATAAAATACAATATGCTTGAAACAATTTGGGGAACTTATGTATGCAGTGATAATCATTTCATATAAATTCATTTGAAAATATACATGATATAATAGTTTCATATAAACTTCGTTAAATATATTCATTCGCCAACCAGACCTAGCCGAGATTGAAGTCATCAAGACACCATTGTTATTTAATGCACATATTATGTCCATTTTCTTAAAATTATAATAATGAAATGTAAAATAAAAGGATAACAGCGAGTAAAATATACTTTGTATAAATGTGACAATTTTTTTCTTTTTTATCATGTTTTTGGAGTTTATTTTTATAATTTTAATTAAATGTATTGCAAAACAAATGTACTATAATGAAAGTTTTAGTACACTGATATATAAGAGTCTCTCAAAAAAATTATTATGTAATACATGTAGTTTGTTATTTAATCAATACTAAACTTTTTTTAGTAAAAACTAACCTATTAACAGTATAAAATTTTACAGATTGTTCTACAATTTATTTTACCTTTTCTACCTGTTGATATCAAAAGTGGGACAAGAAAATGACACAAAATGAAGTGTATTCAAACTGTTTGCGATGGGTCTGGCGTTTGCTCACCCCCCTTGCGGTTGGCAATCCCTCCCCACCTCCTTCTGCAGTTAAACAAATAAGAAATGAACAAGCAATTTGTGAATTTACAGTACTAACGAGTTCACTTTATATCTTCATGCAATATATACTTATTGACTGGGTATGATGGGAGTATTAAGTTTATATCCCCGAGGTAATATTGCTCCGAGCATAGTCAAGTCCAATAGTTGCTTTCGAGGAGATAATAAACCTACTATTCCACGAATTTACAATTAGTAAAGTATTTTATTGTACCGTAATCCAGTACTATTGACCTTTCACTAGTAATGGAAACTTGACCGGTCCATTGTTTAGAAGAAGACAGAATAGTAAAATTATTGTCTTAATTTTTATTATATAGAAAAAACATGTCGAGGAACAATAATTTGATGTATATAATCTTGTATTTTGTAAAGGAGGAAGATATTATTTTTCAATAATATGTAGACTTTCAATACTTTTATGACATTGTTACATAACGGTGGCATATTCAATTGGGATACAATTTACAATACCTATGTTATTTATATACATATATCATGTGAATCATCAACAAAGGGTCAGTTTAACCATCATTTTTTTGTTTCAAAAAATGAATGAAGGAAAAACGAAAAATGACATCACTTCTTTTCTGATTTTTAACAATCCTATTTTATCAAAAAAAAAAAAAAAAAAAAAAAAATTGTGCATGTAAAAAACGACAAAAAAAGCTCAAAAAAAAAGAAAAAAGGAACAAATTATATTTGAAAAATAATACAGATTTCAATACTATGAAAAGATATTCATGAAAATGCGACTGGAAACCAACAATCATTACGTAACTACCTGTAACTCCGTTGGCTAAGTGAATATATAAGTGTATAAAGTATTTTGTAAATTTTTTAATCAAGAAGTCGAGATAGATTAACAAATGCAAAAAGCGAAAACTGGATTTTGATGAAAGAAAATGATGCTGTACATACTGAAAATGGATAAGAGTAGGTCTGTCTACGAATTAATCCAGCACGAGAGATTTCTCAAAAGAGAACAGAACCTAAACTATAGGGAAGTTCATAATATCAAAATAAAAAACAAAAAATCATAGATGTTTATTTATATCTACGAATATTAATTTTTAAAGTTTATATTCTGTGAAAAAAGTTTAGGAAGAGTACTATACAATATTTCTTCAATATATATAAGCAAAGAAATAATTATAACTTTTGGCGGAATATGAAACTCTACAAGTATAAACGAATATCACTAGGGATGTTGAAAGTTCTGTGTCAAACATTTATTTGGATCGCTTACACCTGTCCCTACCTAACTATTAATTCATGAATTTGTTTAATATAAGTTTGGTTTTTGGTCTTCCACATGTTTCGGTTTTAATGGTTTTAATGCTGCTGATGAGAGGTAACTCCTTGAAATGCGTCGTATACAGCATAGTATAAATTTACTATATTTAATATTAGTATCTTTGGATTGTTATTTTGAAACTCCTGGGATGATGCCTCTGCTGGTGGACCCTAGGTCCCCGAGGGTATTCGCAAACCCAGTCGTCAGACTTGTCTGACATGATTATTCATTGATTTGTTACAGAAATTACCAGTATTTAGCAAAATTCACAAAAAATAGAAATACTAAGGGTTCATTCCTTGTATTGCACATGGTAGATCTCCTTAGCTAGAATTTGGCTTCCTATTTGGGTATTTTTGGTTGAGTACTTCTTGTTTAATATAAGTTTGGTTTTTGGTCTTCCACATGTTTCGGTTTTAATGCTGCTGATGAGAGGTAACTCCTTGAAATGCGTCGTATACAGCATAGTATAAATTTACTATATTTAATATTAGTATCTTTGGATTGTTATTTTGAAACTCCTGGGATGATGCCTCTGCTGGTGGTTCCTAGGTCCCTGAGGGTATTCGCAAACCCAGTCGTCAGACTTGTCTGACATGATTATTCATTGATTTGTTACAGAAATTACCAGTATTTAGCAAAATTCACAAATAATAGAAATACTAAGGGTTTATTCCTTGTATTGCACATGGTAGATCTCCTTAGCTGAAATTTGGCTTCCTATTTCGGTATTTTTGGTTGAGTAGTTATTGTTTAATATAAGTTTGGTTTTTGGTCTTCCACATGTTTCGGTTTTAATGCTGCTGATGAGAGGTAACTCCTTGAAATTCGTCGTATGCAGCATAGTATAAATTTACTATATTTAATATTAGTATCTTTGGATTGTTATTTTGAAACTCCTGGGATGATGCCTCTGCTGGTGGACCCTAGGTCCCTGAGGGTATTCGCAAACCCAGTCGTCAGACTTGTCTGACAGGATTATTCATTGATTTGTTACAGAAATTACCAGTATTTAGCAAAATTCACAAATAATAGAAATACTAAGGGTTCATTCCTTTTATTGCACATGGTAGATCTCCTTAGCTGAAATTTGGCTTCCTATTTGGGTATTTTTGGTTGAGTACTTCTTGTTTTATATAAGTTTGGTTTTTGGTCTTCCACATGTTTCGGTTTTAATGCTGCTGATGAGAGGTAACTCCTTGAAATGCGTCGTATACAGCATAGTATAAATTTACTATATTTAATATTAGTATCTTTTGATTGTTATTTTTAATTATTATGTATTACCATTGAAGATGTCTTATTTTAAACCATGTTTTATTGTGTTCATATTTTTAACCAATTAAGTGACAAACGGGGAATCCGAGATTTAGTAATCTTCTGATAAATTATTCTTATTCTTTAAAATGGTATCGCTTAATTGCCAAAGTTAACAAAATAAAGGTTCATATTATACTGAAAATTTGCAAGAATTTAACGAAAAAATCTGCCTTCATCATTGAGAAATAGTGAAAGTTTAATTCTGCTCCAAATACAAACCGTAAAAATGAGTCGTGGAGGGTATCGGAAAAGGACTTTTTAATAGTTTCTGCACAAAGGTAACAATGTTTGCATTTTTATATTCAAATTTTCACATTATATAACGATCTTCATTTTAAATTATAATTTTTAAATTGTGCGTGGACACGATTTGTTACGGCACTTTTCTATATGTTGTAACATTTTGTTGATCTCTTTACCTCGGAATCCTGATAGATATCTATTGGATTTGTGAAACCTCTAAAAATCCGTTCCCTTCTTTCTTCAGTCATATACGGTAACGAGCGATGTTCAATATTATTGCTTTTTAAAAGAAGTAACTGATGAGCAACAATTATCATTCATTAAATGCATTAATTCCGTGTGTGTCATAATAGTAAGCTCTGTTTAATGAGACAGCACAAAATGTGTAAATATATTATTAATATTTAGCTAGTAGATTTTAACAAAATCTAAATGCATGTACATGTTATGAATAAGCCAGATAAAAAGGATAAACATACCTAAGGAGCAATAAAAAAACGTAATCCATTGCACAGACAAACCCGGGAAGACAAATGAACAACCACAAGCACAACAAATAAACACAGAAAACTAAAAAACAATGAACAACACGAACTCCTATAAAAACCAGGAGTGATAAGATTTTTTTAAAATATGCCACACGCCAAGGGAGAGAGGGGTAAAAAGAAAAACTTTTTCAAAATATTACAAAATTCATACATACGTGTGTTTTAGACAGAATAGTAAAATTATTGTCTGAATTTTTATTATATAGAAAAAACATGTCGAGGAACAATAATTTGATGTATATAATCTTGTATTTTGTAAAGGAGGAAGATATTATTTTTCAATAATATGTAGACTTTCAATACTTTTATGACATTGTTACATAACGGTGGCATATTCAATTGGGATACAATTTACAATACCTATGTTATTTATATACATATATCATGTGAATCATCAACAAAGGGTCAGTTTAACCATCATTTTTTTGTTTCAAAAAATGAATGAAGGAAAAACGAAAAATGACATCACTTCTTTTCTGATTTTTAACAATCCTATTTTATCAAAAAAAAAAAAAAAAAAAAAAAAAATTGTGCATGTAAAAAACGACAAAAAAAGCTCAAAAAAAAGAAAAAAGGAATAAATTATATTTGAAAAATAATACAGATTTTTATTCTTGTTTTCAAGGCAGCAAAAATGATTTCTTTTCATTTTCTTTAATTCAAACCTAACAATGAATGACCAAGGTGAGATACAGAGCTTCAACCTTTATAAAACAAAATGCCTAACTTAGAATTAAAATAATTCCTTACCCACTTATTTTCACTGTATATTGTATAGTCACTACAATTGAACAAAAATCGCCGCTCTACAACCAGGATTTCAATACTATGAAAAGATATTCATGAAAATGCGACTGGAAACCAACAATCATTACGTAACTACCTGTAACTCCGTTGGCTAAGTGAATATATAAGTGTATAAAGTATGTTGTAAATTTTTAATCAAGAAGTCGAGATAGATTAACAAATGCAAAAAGCGAAAACTGGATTTTGATGAAAGAAAATGATGCTGTACATACTGAAAATGGATAAGAGCAGGTCTGTCTACGAATTAATCCAGCACGAGAGATTTCTCAAAAGAGAACAGAACCTAAACTATAGGGAAGTTCATAATATCAAAGTAAAAAACAAAAAATCATAGATGTTTATTTATATCTACGAATATTAATTTTTAAAGTTTATATTCTGTGAAAAAAGTTTAGGAAGAGTACTATACAATATTTCTTCAATATATATAAGCAAAGAAATAATTATAACTTTTGGCGGAATATGAAACTCTACAAGTATAAACGAATATCACAAGGGATGTTGAAAGTTCTGTGTCAAACATTTATTTGGATCGCTTACACCTGTCCCTACCTAACTATTAATTCATGAATTTGTTTAATATAAGTTTGGTTTTTGGTCTTCCACATGTTTCGGTTTTAATGGTTTTAATGCTGCTGATGAGAGGTAACTCCTTGAAATGCGTCGTATACAGCATAGTATAAATTTACTATATTTAATATTAGTATCTTTGGATTGTTATTTTGAAACTCCTGGGATGATGCCTCTGCTGGTGGACCCTAGGTCCCCGAGGGTATTCGCAAACCCAGTCGTCAGACTTGTCTGACATGATTATTCATTGATTTGTTACAGAAATTACCAGTATTTAGCAAAATTCACAAAAAATAGAAATACTAAGGGTTCATTCCTTGTATTGCACATGGTAGATCTCCTTAGCTAGAATTTGGCTTCCTATTTGGGTATTTTTGGTTGAGTACTTCTTGTTTAATATAAGTTTGGTTTTTGGTCTTCCACATGTTTCGGTTTTAATGCTGCTGATGAGAGGTAACTCCTTGAAATGCGTCGTATACAGCATAGTATAAATTTACTATATTTAATATTAGTATCTTTGGATTGTTATTTTGAAACTCCTGGGATGATGCCTCTGCTGGTGGTTTCTAGGTCCCTGAGGGTATTCGCAAACCCAGTCGTCAGACTTGTCTGACATGATTATTCATTGATTTGTTACAGAAATTACCAGTATTTAGCAAAATTCACAAATAATAGAAATACTAAGGGTTTATTCCTTGTATTGCACATGGTAGATCTCCTTAGCTGAAATTTGGCTTCCTATTTCGGTATTTTTGGTTGAGTACTTATTGTTTAATATAAGTTTGGTTTTTGGTCTTCCACATGTTTCGGTTTTAATGCTGCTGATGAGAGGTAACTCCTTGAAATTCGTCGTATGCAGCATAGTATAAATTTACTATATTTAATATTAGTATCTTTGGATTGTTATTTTGAAACTCCTGGGATGATGCCTCTGCTGATGGACCCTAGGTCCCTGAGGGTATTCGCAAACCCAGTCGTCAGACTTGTCTGACATGATTATTCATTGATTTGTTACAGAAATTACCAGTATTTAGCAAAATTCACAAATAATAGAAATACTAAGGGTTCATTCCTTTTATTGCACATGGTAGATCTCCTTAGCTGAAATTTGGCTTCCTATTTGGGTATTTTTGGTTGAGTACTTCTTGTTTTATATAAGTTTGGTTTTTGGTCTTCCAATTGTTTCGGTTTTAATGCTGCTGATGAGAGGTAACTCCTTGAAATGCGTCGTATACAGCATAGTATAAATTTACTATATTTAATATTAGTATCTTTTGATTGTTATTTTTAATTATTATGTATTACCATTGAAGATGTCTTATTTTAAACCATGTTTTATTGTGTTCATATTTTTAACCAATTAAGTGACAAACGGGGAATCCGAGATTTAGTAATCTTCTGATAAATTATTCTTATTCTTTAAAAGGGTGTCGCTTAATTGCCAAAGTTAACAAAATAAAGGTTCATATTATACTGAAAATTTGCAAGAATTTAACGAAAAAATCTGCCTTCATCATTGAGAAATAGTGAAAGTTTAATTCTGCTTCAAATACAAACCGTAAAAATGAGTCGTGGAGGGTATCGGAAAAGGACTTTTTAATAGTTTCTGCACAAAGGTAACAATGTTTGCATTTTTATATTCAAATTTTCACATTAAATAACGATCTTCATTTTAAATTATAATTTTTAAATTGTGCGTGGACACGATTTGTTACGGCACTTTTCTATATGTTGTAACATTTTGTTGATCTCTTTACCTCGGAATCCTGATAGATATCTATTGGATTTGTGAAACCTCTAAAAATCCGTTCCCTTCTTTCTTCAGTCATTACGGTAACGAGCGATGTTCAATATTATTGCTTTTTAAAAGAAGTAACTGATGAGCAACAATTATCATTCATTAAATGCATTAATTCCGTGTGTGTCATAATAGTAAGCTCTGTTTAATGAGACAGCACAAAATGTGTAAATATATTATTAATATTTAGCTAGTAGATTTTAACAAAATCTAAATGCATGTACATGTTATGAATAAGCCAGATAAAAAGGATAAACATACCTAAGGAGCAATAAAAAAACGTAATCCATTGCACAGACAAACCCGGGAAGACAAATGAACAACCACAAGCACAACAAATAAACACAGAAAACTAAAAAACAATGAACAACACGAACTCCTATAAAAACCAGGAGTGATAAGATTTTTTTAAAATATGCCACACGCCAAGGGAGAGAGGGGTAAAAAGAAAAACTTTTTCAAAATATTACAAAATTCATACATACGTGTGTTTTAGACAGAATAGTAAAATTATTGTCTGAATTTTTATTATATAGAAAAAACATGTCGAGGAACAATAATTTGATGTATATAATCTTGTATTTTGTAAAGGAGGAAGATATTATTTTTCAATAATATGTAGACTTTCAATACTTTTATGACATTGTTACATAACGGTGGCATATTCAATTGGGATACAATTTACAATACCTATGTTATTTATATACATATATCATGTGAATCATCAACAAAGGGTCAGTTTAACCTTCATTTTTTTGTTTCAAAAAATGAATGAAGGAAAAACGAAAAATGACATCACTTCTTTTCTGATTTTTAACAATCCTATTTTATCAAAAAAAAAAAAAAAAAAAAATTGTGCATGTAAAAAACGACAAAAAAAGCTCAAAAAAAAAGAAAAAAGGAATAAATTATATTTGAAAAATAATACAGATTTTTATTCTTGTTTTCAAGGCAGCAAAAATGTTTTCTTTTCATTTTCTTTAATTCAAACCTAACAATGAATGACCAAGGTGAGATACAGAGCTTCAACCTTTATAAAACAAAATGCCTAACTTAGAATTAAAATCATTCCTTACCCACTTATTTTCACTGTATATTGTATAGTCACTACAATTGAACAAAAATCGCCGCTCTACAACCAGGATTTCAATACTATGAAAAGATATTCATGAAAATGCGACTGGAAACCAACAATCATTACGTAACTACCTGTAACTCCGTTGGCTAAGTGAATATATAAGTGTATAAAGTATGTTGTAAATTTTTTAATCAAGAAGTCGAGATAGATTAACAAATGCAAAAAGCGAAAACTGGATTTTGATGAAAGAAAATGATGCTGTACATACTGAAAATGGATAAGAGCAGGTCTGTCTACGAATTAATCCAGCACGAGAGATTTCTCAAAAGAGAACAGAACCTAAACTATAGGGAAGTTCATAATATCAAAATAAAAAACAAAAAATCATAGATGTTTATTTATATCTACGAATATTAATTTTTAAAGTTTATATTCTGTGAAAAAAGTTTAGGAAGAGTACTATACAATATTTCTTCAATATATATAAGCAAAGAAATAATTATAACTTTTGGCGGAATATGAAACTCTACAAGTATAAACGAATATCACTAGGGATGTTGAAAGTTCTGTGTCAAACATTTATTTGGATCGCTTACACCTGTCCCTACTTAACTATTAATTCATGAATTTGTTTAATATAAGTTTGGTTTTTGGTCTTCCACATGTTTCGGTTTTAATGGTTTTAATGCTGCTGATGAGAGGTAACTCCTTGAAATGCGTCGTATACAGCATAGTATAAATTTACTATATTTAATATTAGTATCTTTGGATTGTTATTTTGAAACTCCTGGGATGATGCCTCTGCTGGTGGACCCTAGGTCCCCGAGGGTATTCGCAAACCCAGTCGTCAGACTTGTCTGACATGATTATTCATTGATTTGTTACAGAAATTACCAGTATTTAGCAAAATTCACAAAAAATAGAAATACTAAGGGTTCATTCCTTGTATTGCACATGGTAGATCTCCTTAGCTAAAATTTGGCTTCCTATTTGGGTATTTTTGGTTGAGTACTTCTTGTTTAATATAAGTTTGGTTTTTGGTCTTCCACATGTTTCGGTTTTAATGCTGCTGATGAGAGGTAACTCCTTGAAATGCGTCGTATACAGCATAATATAAATTTACTATATTTAATATTAGTATCTTTGGATTGTTATTTTGAAACTCCTGGGATGATGCCTCTGCTGGTGGTTTCTAGGTCCCTGAGGGTATTCGCAAACCCAGTCGTCAGACTTGTCTGACATGATTATTCATTGATTTGTTACAGAAATTACCAGTATTTAGCAAAATTCACAAATAATAGAAATACTAAGGGTTTATTCCTTGTATTGCACATGGTAGATCTCCTTAGCTGAAATTTGGCTTCCTATTTCGGTATTTTTGGTTGAGTACTTATTGTTTAATATAAGTTTGGTTTTTGGTCTTCCACATGTTTCGGTTTTAATGCTGCTGATGAGAGGTAACTCCTTGAAATTCGTCGTATGCAGCATAGTATAAATTTACTATATTTAATATTAGTATCTTTGGATTGTTATTTTGAAACTCCTGGGATGATGCCTCTGCTGGTGGACCCTAGGTCCCTGAGGGTATTCGCAAACCCAGTCGTCAGACTTGTCTGACATGATTATTCATTGATTTGTTACAGAAATTACCAGTATTTAGCAAAATTCACAAATAATAGAAATACTAAGGGTTCATTACTTTTATTGCACATGGTAGATCTCCTTAGCTGAAATTTGGCTTCCTATTTGGGTATTTTTGGTTGAGTACTTCTTGTTTTATATAAGTTTGGTTTTTGGTCTTCCACATGTTTCGGTTTTAATGCTGCTGATGAGAGGTAACTCCTTGAAATGCGTCGTATACAGCATAGCATAAATTTACTATATTTAATATTAGTATCTTTTGATTGTTATTTTTAATTATTATGTATTACCATTGAAGATGTCTTATTTTAAACCATGTTTTATTGTGTTCATATTTTTAACCAATTAAGTGACAAACGGGGAATCCGAGATTTAGTAATCTTCTGATAAATTATTCTTATTCTTTAAAAGGGTGTCGCTTAATTGCCAAAGTTAACAAAATAAAGGTTCATATTATACTGAAAATTTGCAAGAATTTAACGACAAAATCTGCCTTCATCATTGAGAAATAGTGAAAGTTTAATTCTGCTCCAAATACAAACCGTAAAAATGAGTCGTGGAGGGTATCGGAAAAGGACTTTTTAATAGTTTCTGCACAAAGGTAACAATGTTTGCATTTTTATATTCAAATTTTCACATTATATAACGATCTTCATTTTAAATTATAATTTTTAAATTGTGCGTGGACACGATTTGTTACGGCACTTTTCTATATGTTGTAACATTTTGTTGATCTCTTTACCTCAGAATCCTGATAGATATCTATTGGATTTGTGAAACCTCTAAAAATCCGTTCCCTTCTTTCTTCAGTCATATACGGTAACGAGCGATGTTCAATATTATTGCTTTTTAAAAGAAGTAACTGATGAGCAACAATTATCATTCATTAAATGCATTAATTCCGTGTGTGTCATAATAGTAAGCTCTGTTTAATGAGACAGCACAAAATGTGTAAATATATTATTAAATTCATACATAATTGTGTTGTACGTAATACTATTTGCTAATTTGCAATTCATTAAGTCGCACAGATCAGAATGATTTGATCGGTTTTGAAACGACTTAGACACCTCCATAGTCGTCTAAGAATTAACTCAAATCTTAAGTATTTTCTCAACTTATGTTGTTTTATACAGATAAGTGGGCGGGGTTTCAGTAAACTACGATTTTGCTAACCAAATTCTTAACATAAGTTGCCTTCTCCTAAGTTAATTTAATTTAAGTCATTTCTTTTGTATATCTGTATCATGTTGTATTCTTTAAAAGAAGAAGATCCTTTCATGTATATTCTATTTTTCAATAATATGTAGACTTTAAATAATTTTCCTTAATTAGGCTAACGATATTATTTTCAAGTTTTTGGTTGGATATCGTGTTGTTTTTTTTTTTGCGTTTTATATCTTTTTATTATAACTTCTGTTATTTTTATCTTTTCGCTTATATCATGTACATGAATACATCACGTATACCAATGTCCTTTGGAATGGTATGTCCTTGTTACTTTCTTTTTTAAAAACGAAAACAAACAGCAACAAAAAAGAAAGGAAGAAATAGTATCTGGAAATTGAACAAATGAGAAAAGTTTCGTTTTTATTTTCTATTATTCAAAACCAAAATGAATGACCAACGCAAGATACAGACCTTCAACCTTTATACAACCAACTGCCAGATTTGAAATAATCGTTCTTTACGCACTTATGGTCACTGTTTCTCAATTATATAAGATTTATCAGGAATGTGCCTGCACTTCATTATATAATCCATCTTCTGAATGTTAAAAAATTATTTATTTGCTCTGCTATGATCGAATGTTTCCTCGTATTGATAAAACTGAAGATCACATTAAACATATCCTTAAGATAAAATATGCAAATAAAGGTATTGATTTAATAAAAAGTACCAATATACCTAAGGAGCAATAAAAAAAACGTAATCCATTGGACTGATAAACCCGGGAAGACAAACGAACAACCACAAGCACAATAAATAAATACAGTAAAATAAAAAACAATGAACAACACGAACTCCTATAAAAACCAGGAGTGAACCCAGGTGGTCTGGGAGGATTAGCAGTTACTGCTCCGTATACGGGACCCGTCGTGAAGTTCAACAAAGTCAGTCCGGTGGAAGTCAGAAATCGGTGGAGGCACATGAAATTTTACGACAGTTGGAACAGGTCCAACATCATCTTCGATATTGGAACACTGTAATGGTCAATCAATTCGTGATGACGACCGTAAAAGTTCGTTAGTGATGACATCAACTTATCTCTGATAAGCTGAGAAAAGTAGACGCCATATGCAGGAGATTCTGGTATATTGCTACTCAAGAAGAGAAAATTAACAATAGGAAAGTTGAATTCTTAACTTAATACATATTGCTAGCCTTTTTATAGAATATCATGTTAAGAAGTTAATACCAGCTCATTTTGACAATACTGAAATGCATATCATTCCTATTCATTAATAAAAACACCGAGTAGAGGTATCATGTTTAATTATTCCTCTATAGTATCTGACGCGGAAACGACTGACAGCTACCCAAGGACTTGCAACTGTATAAAATCACCATATATCTATAGTCTCTGTGGCCATATTGTTGTTGGAAATATAAACATCGTTGCAGACCAAGAAGTTAAGACGTTTCTTCCCAAAGGGCCAAAATATCGCCCTCCTTCCAAAATAAATTGGGAAGTTTGTTACAATACAACCAGTGATTCTGTTAACAACTACTGCGTAAAATGGATTAAAAAAGAAAGTGCTGACAATCATGCACTGAATAAATTCAAGAATAAAGTTATGAGTATTGTAGAGAAACGTATTAAATATTATCAAATACACTATACAGAGATAGGTAATAAGTTATTTCTACCTAGAATAAAAACCAAACCCACTAAATTAGGTGAAAAGTTTGTCTTTGTTCCAGCAGACAAGCAGCTAATAATTTTGAGATAATCTGAAAAAGTACTATAATAGTGATGTATTAAGAGAGGATTTAGGTAATTCTACCACTTTCGCTGAACCTAGATTACAATAAAAAAAAACCCACATAACTGATCAACACATTAATGCCAATGAACAATTCCAAGCTCCTACCCAACAAGGCAACGTTCCTACGACGTACTGGTTAACTAAATTACATAAAATCCATACAAATTTCGATTTATTTCTGTTTCTAGCAAATGTACCAGCACTAAATTGTCTGTTCTTTAACAAGTTTTCTTACATGTATAAAAGCATTTGTCATTAATTTATTTTCATGAATCTTTATGGAACTTTATTAACAAAATAGAAGGATTTTCCAATTTTCGGACTATAAACTCAAAAATGCTTTGCTCAATTTTCATGAGACTTAAGTTAATTGTTTGTAACTTAAGTTAATTTTTTGTAATTATTGACATAACTTCCCGTTCGATTTTTATAAATTTTGAGTTTTAGGTTTTAGAATTATGAGACTTAATTCATGAAAAGGGAGATTTCCAGATTTCGGACAAGAACTGAAAAATGCTTTGAGTATTTGTCTTTGGTGACTTGTTTACTTTTTAGTGAAATTGCGTAGCTGTTTATTATACAATATATACAAACCTTCCGCATGATCTTATCAAAGAATACGTGAGTACACTTATTAACTGGTCTTTTAAATCTTCTGGTTTAAATTATATTTGTTGTAACTTTTAAAACATTTTTTCAATGATAAAAAGTATGCAGATTACAGTTGCTGGACAAGCGATGACATAATCATGGCCCTACATTTCTTGCTGGACAACATTTTTATTCTTTTTTCCAATACTGTGTATCGACGGATCATTTTGATTGCTATTGGTACAAACTCTGCTCCTCTTATTGCCTACTTTTTTATATTCTTATGAACAGTTTTTCATGAAAAACTCCTTAAGGGTGAAATACAAATCATGATAATTTAATTAATATTTCTAACAAAAATGGCAGGTATCTTGATGATGTTCTTACTGTTGATAACCCCGAGTTTCTTAAATATACAAAAGACATTAATCCAAAAGAGCTTCAGTTAAACATGCTAATAAGAATAGCAAATGCTGTTCATTTTTGGATCTTACTATAAATATCGAAAATGGAGAGATATGTACTAAAATTTAAGATAAAAGGGTCGATTTTAATTTTCCAATTATTAACTTTCCATTTCGTGACGGAGACGTGCCCGTGGCACCATCTTATGAAGTTTACATATCACAGCTTGTACGTTTTGCACGAATTTGCTCTCGACTAGACAATTTTAACGAACAAAATCATACGATTAATAAAAAAACTTCTATTTCAGGGTTATAGATTTCACAAGTTGCTTAATACTTTTAAAACGTTTTGTAATAGATATCAACATCTTTTATCTAAATACTCAGTTTCCAGAAAGCACTTGTCATGAACGGATTTTCCCATCCTAGTTTCTAGCTGTTATATCGTGAATAAATACAGAAGTCTCGCTAGTATAACACACAGAAAATTGTGGTTACTTAAAATCTTTTCACAGTACGGGCTACAGATATGACATTATGTGCAGTTAAAAATTGCTCTTTCTTTCAATGACTTAAAGACTTTAAATTTATACTAGCCTCTCACGAATTCTGCCGATTTCTATTCAACTCTATGAGATAGCATTAAACCCTTTATTTGAGACTTTTTCGTTTAGTAAAGTGACAGTATCTGACCTGCAGCTACGAGAGGCTTTGCTAGTTTTACATTTAAAACGAGCACATTCTGACCCTGCTATCCAATTATGTGCCGTCCACTCTAGCAAACAGTCACCGTGTTGGTAATCATATTGTGTAGGTTTTTATAATATGTTTTAAACACCAGTGTCAGGATAGCAAAGAGGGTACCCATAAAGCAGGTTTAATCCCGCCACTGTTCAGTGTCTGAATATCGTGACTCTCTGTTGTGTTCATGTTCGTGTTTTGTACTTTTATGTTAATTGTTGTCGTGAGTTCTGTCAGTTGCGTTTTTTGATTAATTTGTTTCTATTTTATTAGTGACCTTTCCTGTTATCCATTTAGTTGTTTACTGCATATGGTAAAATTTCTACAACTGAACAAAAATCGCCTTTGCACACCAGAAGTTTAATAAGATACGACTTATGAAAAAAAAATATTCATGAAAATGCGACGGAAGACCAATAACCATAAAGAGTTACGTAACTACCTGTCAATCTGTTAGTTAAATAAATATAACAGTGTATAAAGTATGGTGTGCATTTTTTAAATCAGGAAATTGAGATATATTAACAAATGCAAAATGTGAACACTGTTTTATGAAAAGAGAAAATGATGTTGTAGATACTGAGAATTGTACACACCTAAAATCATTTAATCACGCAACATTATCTGTTAACAATGCTTCACAACAAGAAATGAACAAAAATTTTCTGAATTTACAGTATTCAGGAGTTCAAATTTTTATCTTCATAGAACATTATCTGTATCATCTTGTATTTTTCTAAAAGAATACAGTCCTTTCAGATATATTGTATTTTTCAATAATATATAGACTTTCAATAATTTTCCTTAATTAAAGTAATGATATTATGTTCAAGTTTTTGTTTGGCAATCATGTTCTGAACTTGTTTTCTGTGTTTTACATATTTTTTTTTATTGTAACTTCTATTATTTTTATCATTTAACTTACATGAATACATGACGTATACCAATATCATGTGAATTCTTATATTTCGTTGTTGCGTCATGGTTTATAAATATCTCCGAGGTGGCATATTCAATTGGGATACAATTTACAATTGCAAATTATAGTTGTCAGTAGTTTGTTACCAAAATTTATATTGATCAATATCACTTGATTTACTTTCACTTTCCACAAATATATCAATATAAATCTATCCAAAATGATCAAAACATGATGATAAACCAACAAAATATATAGAAACGGATTTTTTTAAAATAAAATAAAATAAGAAAGATGAAAATATAAATGAATAAAATACCGATAAAACTACTTCATTTTTCTGAAACAAATGTAATTACATGTACGTATTACGTAAGTAAAGAAATGAGTAAACATTATATATTTTCGACTTAAACAACTTTTTTCACTCGGTCAATGATTAAAACTTTTGTTGAATAATAAAAGTATAAATCATATTTGACACGTTGAGGGCTAATATAAAAAGTTTTTTTTTATTTTTAAATGCAGAGATGGGAAAAGCATAAAATAAAATATGAACGGATAAATTTTCTTTAAAAAATGTGTATGTCTGTATGTAAAAAAATGTATACCCAGAATCAAGGATTATATATTGTACTTCGACCAAAATGGGCAACCTAGAAAATTAAATGTTGTAAATGTGATCACTATTAAATAGAGAATTTGTAATGTAAAGAAGAAATTTTCTCTTAGAATTAGCTTTATTTAAGAATTGAATGCTTCATGTTTGTAGTTTTATTGTGGTTATGTAAAAGTCTTGGCCGAAGCACAAAATGTGCGCCCCATTCCACATTCAATTCTTACAGTTTCAATTAATATGAGAAATTTAAAAAATGACGTCGGTTTTAAAATTTTCTCCGTATTATTTTAACTTTGTGAGTGCATGTGCTTATCAAGATTTTGACTTTTATTGTGTTATAATACATAAATTTTCTTAATCATATAACTTATGGCTTCCAATAAAAAAGTGCGGGTTTCAATGATAGAAACAAGTAATATAAATATACTCGCATAGGAAATACATTCCGTGATAGTTATACGACATAATTTTTTATTTCTTTCTGAAAGCATAGAATTTCTGGAGAAAAAAAAACAAATACATGTATATATATTTCCATTTTGTAAAATATTGTTAAAAGTATAGAGTACAGTTCTAATAAATATTTCAGATGTCAGGTTCATAATACTGTAATTTGTATTTGTCTTTGACAGAAAATGGATTCAACCAACAGTTTAATGCACGAATTTTGTAGTTATAATATCTTTCTCAAATTGAAACGCACTTTGTTGTTTAAACATGTTGTATTCGGCGTCTATGAAAAATAAGTTGCGTTCATGAAAAAATAAATAAAATAAATAACAATCCAAAGATACTAATATTGGATATAGTAAATTTATACTATGCTGTATACGACGCATTTCAAGGAGTTACCTCTCATCAGCAGCATTAAAACAGAAACATTTGGAAGACCAAAAACCAAACTTATACATGTATTAAACAAGAAGTACTCAACCAAAAATACCCAAATAGGAAGCCAAATTTCAGCTAAGGAGTTCTACCATGTGCAATACAAGGAATGAACCCTTAGTATTTCTATTATTTTTTGAATTTTGCTAAATACTGGTAATTTATGTAACAAATCAATGAATAATCATGTCAGATAAGTCTGACGACTGGGTTGGCGAATAACCTCGGGGACCTAGGATCCACCAGCAGAGGCATCATCCCAGGAGTTTCAAAATAACAATCCAAAGATACTAATATTAGATACAGTAAATTTATATTATGCTGTATACGACGCATTTCAAGGAGTTACCTCTCATCAGCATGAAAGATAGTCTGTTAACATGGTTAAGACACATTTCCACAACTTGGATTCAGGTTTTATTTGATTTTTTTACCACGTATTTAAATGTAATGTTAGAGCATTTGTGCTTGTCACAAGTGTTGTTTCTGTGTATTATCTATATCTTTAAGTTTCTGAGTTACCTTAGTATACCTTTTTATGCTGCTTTAATGTATCCGTAATTTGAAAGGATTTTACATAGGGGTCAATGGGAAAATTTTTAATTCAGAGACATATTTTTTTTCCGATGAAGGTGAAAGTTGTGCAGAAATGATATGAGAACACAAATAACAATACTGGCCAATGCCGGTTTTGTTGTTTTCAGCCTCCGAATTAAAATCTGTTATATTACAACTATCAATCTAGTTTCTATTTACGAAATATATACTCCACACCCCGGGGCCTCTGGAATATTGCCGCTCAAAAATGGGAAGTTGACGATTGGAAAGTCAAAGTCATCCCGTTTGTCTTAAAGTTTTGTATTCAACCTTTCTCTGGCGTCAACCTCGAGGCGAAGGCCAAGACAAGACGCAAAAACATGTAAATAACCAAGATAATACAAAGACTGAACGTATTATTGGCAATATTGTACCTAATATTGGTATACCCTTTCCATAATAGGTCATTGTCAACTGCTGAGAAAGGTTCTCTTTTTTTTCACAAGAAAATTCGAATAATTTTTAACAATAGAACGCTATCTGACTGATATTCATACATTAGTTTTCCAATCACAACACAATTGTGGATGTTTATGAATATTCAATCAATTTGTATGCACAGCCAATTAAGGAACCTTTCTTTACAGACCGAAAGTAACTATGACTAGTTATATTCAGTCTCTGGTATCATCAATATAAAAGTTTACGTTTATGAATGGTTGTCGTAGACAAAAATATTTAAAAAAAAAACTATTTTATACTTTATAAATTTGCATGAAACTAATAAAAACAAATAGTTTCAAATTTCATTAATTTTACGAACTACCTACGAAACTTTAAACAGTATCTTTGAATAACCCTGTCATACTCTGATATTTTACAGATTGGCTCATCCTGAAGACAAAATGCTTTTAGAATATTCAATAGATCTATCATTCGATATTTATAAGACAAAACAGAATTCAATAGAATAAAGGTATCCATACCAATGTCTGCAGGTGGCATGGGTAGTTAAAGTGTCATACTCTGATATTTTACAGATTGATTCATCTTGAAGACAAAATGTGATTAACTTTTTAATAGATCTATCATTCAATCTTTATAAGACAAAACAGACTTCATAATAACAAAATTATCTTCCCTCACCAACCTCTGTAGATGGGTAGTTACAGTGTATAGAACATATACAACACTTGATGAAACAATTATGTCCGAGTAACTCTGTCACAGAGAGATATAAAATAAAACAATAACAATGATGACGACGCGTGTAATTTAATCCGGGGGTGGGGGGAGAGGGGTTACTTCAATTAGATAGTATGTATGTGCCGCAAAACAGGGTCCATTTTTCACACATGTCCTGTTATGATCGAGGTTGCCTTTTTTACCCTTGTCAAAAACAGGATTACTTTTTTATAATTTTATCATTGTGGAACGTATAAATAACCTGTCATGCACATGGTCTGCTACACACTACAGGTCATTCTCTGTTTTAACTAAAATGTAAGGCTAATTACAATGTATATCGTCATCAGTTCTCATTAGTGATGAAACTGACCATGCAGTTGTCAAGTAAAGTCATTAACAGGGTTTCCTTTGAACATTGAATGTTACTGACAGGGTATGATTTTCGAAATTTCCGGGTCATGAACAGGTTCCGGTTTGACCACCACAGTTGGCGCATACATAACCACTTTTTATCGGAGTACACCCCCCCGGGAATGTAATATCTCATTTAACAAAAAAAAAACAACAGTTTTACAATCACCGAGGTCACACCCATTACGTTGCATGGAACATCCGTGACCTTTGAAATAATTATGGTGTAGATTATGGTCCGTATACCTTTAAAAAGATTCTAGGATTTTTTTTCTCAAAACAACACATGGATTTATTTCATTGTAAAATCAATTTTGTTTATGTTACATTTTGTATTCGGTACAGTACAAAAGAACAAATAAAGTTAATGAAATTCGAATCACTACAGGATGCGCATTCTTGTGAGCTAATCCCATATTTTGTTGAATAGAAATGAAACCTATGTTATATTTTAATTTACAGCTGATGAAAAATATTGAATTATTGATAACGACGTTTACTCTCTGTGTCTATTTGCTTGCATTCGACGATCATCATGCCATTTCTCTCCTAGTAGAAATCCACACATACAGCAACAAAAGACATATGTATACAGACACCATAGCCCAGGTAAATCATACGTCATGCAATCCAAAATTCCGGAAATAGCTGAAATACAAAAAGAAAACATTTTCGTTTTGCTAAAAATTATTTCTTACACTGTATTTATTCAAACCAACGGTTTCGTCAAAGTTCCATGGTAACATCAGTTTCGGCTTGGTTGCTTTACTTCTTGTTAATAAAAGATTTATTTTTCAATGCACCATTTTTGATTTGTAATAACTTGTTTTAATTCAAATATGTCCAAGTTTATTGATGACTTCTTTGAAAGCAATTTTGGTGCACAAAATGTGGCCATTTCGTCGATTTACGACTCGTTAGTGTTGATCAAGGCATAAAAATTGATCAAAACCAAAGCAATTATCCAATTGCTGAAGATCCTAAATATATAAAATTATGTATCTTTGGTGTAATATAATTTATTCATTTGTTTACTCGATCTATTTAGAGTTTCGAACATTTAAAGGTCGAATTAAAAATGGATTGGTTTGATTTATGCTGATAAAATTATTCGAATTGTGTTGGTGTTGCCTCTATTTATAGAGCGACAAATAAAGTGGGTCAAACCTATTTAAAGTTTCATGGTAAAAAAAACAAATTTCAAATCGAACGGGGATGGCAAATTTCTCAAAAAGAGTTTTTGCTTTGCTGACATCAATTCAGGGGACTGTTAACTCCGACTTCATACATACCTGCAGTCACAAACATACAACAGGTCGCAATAATACGATTATCTGGTATCGCCAATGTATCCTGCATGAAAGATGCCAATCCATTGAATAACCATCCCAGAATGAATAGCAGAGATCCACATATTCTGTTAAGCTTGATGCAGAAAGGGTTTATCATAGCTAAAGTAATGTAAATAAAACATATCTTAAGAGATTTACATTTTTTCTAATACCACATTTATGTATAAATTATTGTTATCTGTTGGTGTATAACTAATTAGCTTTACCTTTTTATACAGATCTAAAAGCGTATTTTGTACTGAAATCCTACAGGAAGTAAATAAATTAAAAAATAGAAAGACATGAAATTACATATACCCCTACATTTGCATTGTTTTCCCTTTAAGGTTGTTCGCTGGTCATGTTTTTGAATTTTTGTCAGATGTTCAGAATCATCTAGCTTTATCCATTTCAATGCCACAAATTATTTTTCCCGCTAACACCCATTTTTCTTTTCATAAGTCTTTTGCATGCAGAATAATAAGCCATTTGTTAAAATCTTATAAAATCCTTGTTATTATTTAATGTTTTTTGAGAAATAACACTTGTCAATGATAAAGCTATATCAACTGAAGAGAGGATATTTTACGCCACATTTTTAATGGCTTATATCTCGAAAACAAGCATACGGACCTATAACTTTTTTTCGACTCATTCAGTTCCTTTATAAATCAACTTTACCAGTCTTATGAAAAGCTTGTTATTTTGAAACTGAGCAGCGAACATCCTTAACTGTAACTAAATCGTAGACTTTTAGCTTCGTCCTAATATTTGGTAGAAATGGATCTTTATTAGAACGGAGATTTTCCCGTACACATCAGTGGGGCTTTCTATAAAATACTCAACTCAATGACGAGAACGATAGTTTGGCCAGTTTTTAGAGATGTATTCTGTTTAAAATCCAAGGCATGGGAAAGGGTAATAAATGAATAACGCGGATTCAGTTGGTATGTTAGTGAAAATCTTTCAAATACTGTCGAAAACTGCGTTTTAGACGACGTGAAGCAGATAGTAGCACATTGTATACAAAATAAAATTAATACCAATTTTGACGAAGAAGATGTGAACATTTCGTAGATTAATGACTCGTCAGTTGTGCTCAAGGCCGAAAATGTTGAAAACAAAATCAACAATCCAAAACGTTAGAGCAAATTCCAAAATTCCAAAATGACCAAACGAGGTTAAGCCAAAACAATTTAAGGACATAGCTACGAGGGAGTACAAAAAATATGTACCTGTTGTAGGTTTTTATTGTTCATCTTAATATTTTCATTATGAATTTTAAAATCCTTTTATTAATGCGGGTACCACTGTCAGACAGGGTATATTGTTCCATGTATGCAGTAAACTCAGAAGGTAAATAGGGATTGTCATGATATATCCATTTCCAATCTTGAAACTTCCGTACTTACTTTGTAGCCGTTTTTAAAAGACTACTTACATGGTTTGTAAGTTCTTTCCGGGTTAATTATCTTTTCGTCGTACCAAAATGGAAGAATGTAACCACAAAAGTTGAAACATAAAGCAACTGAAGCAATTATTAGAGAAACTTTCAATGTATCCATTCTGAAAAAAAATCCATACAGTTAAACACCAAAGATAAATATCTTACAAATAAATAAATAAATTTTTATTTATTAAAATTTCTCATAATTATAATGGTTCATAGAAATACAATTAATATTTACAAAGAAAGTCTGCGACTTAAGTGTTCAGCGTTCTAGTTATTACAACATTTAAAATAAATATAGCAATAGTAAATCAATCACAATAAACGAACAAAAAATAAGTAATTACAGTACTAAAATCTTTAACAAATATGATTAATGGAGTTTTACATGTGAAACGTCACACTGTCACAAAAGGCTCCATCATACCCAAAAAAAATTTAGCCATATAATTTTAAATAACTGGATACAACTGATCAGTACAGTATGGCTCAATTAACACATCACCTCAAGTAAACATAATCTCTAGTTCAATTCTCTGCTCTAGGACAAAACAAAGGCAGAGATTAGAAAAGATAGGACCATTCCTGCGACTGATCAACCAGGGATTTGAAAGCAGAGATTAGGACAGATCTTTAGAATAAAAGAATCTTCAATATAATCAAACCCACAGTTGCGACCATAAGACATAAGTTAACTTGCAGGGCAGTTCTGGTCAGGAGGTAGAAGAGCTTTGGTCAAGAGCGAGAGCAGTCCTGGTCCACGACTGCTTTTTAGAACAGCTCTGGTCAAGATTCAGAGCAGTCTTGGTCCACGACTGCTTTTTAGAACAGCTCTGGTGAAGAATTAGAGAAGTCCTTGTCCACGACTGCTTTTGCGACGATATCGCTTCATTTCACAAATTGTATGCGAATGATCTGGACATGTAAATATGCCACCTGTGAACTTAAATAGATTGACTCCCTACATAAGACAAAAGATTGTAAATTTACGGAATTGTGGAAAATCATTCGTAGAAATAGAACGGAAGAAATGTGGAAGTTTGACATTGGATGTGTTATTCGCTTGTTAAAGACGCATAAAATACCCCAATAACGCATCACGAAAATAGCCTCCCCTCATACCCCCCAATAAAATATGCACAAATTACAACTTGATAATCGGCTTTATTTCAGTGTTATCTATTTTGGAGTTTACTTATATTTGCATTCTTATCCTATATTTTATAATATAAAAGTAGGTATACGGTGAATTAATCTCGTATTCTAAATACTTACATGCACTTGTCGAAAGGTTAGTTAACAAACAACGCTTTTATTGATGTTCTTCAGCTTTAAGTCACGGTTAAGCCTTCATCACCGAGAACAAATTTCACACCCACTGCTCAAGTATTCAACAACAGTAAAAAGAAAATATATGTATTAAATATTTGTTTATTGTTGATAAAAAAGCATTACATTTAAGTAATGACTGTATTTTGTGTTTTTGTTTGCACGTTTCGTCGATTCATGACTCATCAGTCGTTGACAAATCGTTGCAAACCAAAGCAATAATCCAAAAAAAGTTGCCGAAACGACCAAAAGAGTAACGCTAATTCTATTTAAGGACAGAGTTATGCACGAGTGTGATACTGCTTAGTTTAACGACTTTCTCTGTTTATTGTTTTAATAACTATAAAAATATGTCCGTTTTGTTAAGTGTCACAAGTGCATACGTTATCGGATTCGATATAGGTTATCCGCAATTGCTGCCAGCTGATTATATTATTACATCATATAGTCATCTCATCCTCAAACAATGTTTCTGACATCAGAACATGCCGTAAAATAAAATAAAAATCAACAAGAATTTTGAGAGTATTGCGAAGCAAAACATTGTCCCCTACCGGCTAGAGCTGTGAGTAAACACACCAAATACACCTTGACTATGTGAATTGGACGCAGATGTATGGACAGATTGTTAGTTAAATTTCTAAATTTATGTTTGTAAGGGGTACAATAATTCGAATTGATCTGTAGTGCATCATTATAAGCTCACAAACCAAGATCAGTTGGTAAAGGGTTTGCGAAAAAGGTCCGGAAAACTAATATTTTGACAATATTTCTTATTTCAAAGGGCAATTACTCTCACAGTCATTATCTGATCAGTGTGAAAGTCAAACCCTATCTGTAGGTCAACAATATAAGCTCAAATACCAAAATTACGATCAGTTGGTTAAAAAATCTCTAAAAAGGTCTGGAAAACTGTAATGTGGCTGACGGAAGGGACAAAACCTATAGCCCTTTGGCGTTGCCGGTAGGGGACTTATAACGCTGATCAAACTACATCAGGATACCGAAACATATGTAATTACACGTATTGTATAAGTATAGAAATGTGCAAATTTTATACTTTTTAACTTAACAACTTTTAATACGATCAATGATTAAAAACTTATATTGAACAATAAAGGTATAAATCGTGTATTGCATATCTACTTAAGGGCTATTAGTCAGTTTTTTCATTTAAAATACAGAAATGGCGAACTCATAAAATACAATATGAACGGATGAAAACTTATGTATACGTTATAATCGTTTCATATAAACTTCGGTGACTATATTCATTCACCAACCAAACCAATCCAAGATTGAAGTCATCAAGACACCATTGTTATTTGATGCATATATTATGTACTTTTACTTAAAATTATAGTAATGAAATGTAAAGTAAAAAGATAACATCGAGTAAAATATACTTTGTATACATGTGAAATTTTTTTTCTTCTAATTTTAGTTAATTTTTATCATTTTAGTTAAATGTATTGCAAAAATGATGTATTATAATGAAAGTTTTAGCATATTGATATATAAGAATCTTTAAAAAAATATTATTAAATACATCTAATTTGTTATTTAATGATTACTAAACTGTTTTTAGTGAAAACTAACCCATTTACAGTATAAATTTTTTTAGCATTGCAAACACAGTAATTCCTGATTGTCCCACAGTTTTTTTACCTTTTCTATCTGTTGATATCAAAAGTGGGACAACGAGGACGACACAAAATGAAGCGTACTCAAACTGTTTGCGATGGGTCTGGCGTTTGCTCACCTCCCTTGCGTTGGCAATCCCTCCCCACCTCCTCCTACAGTTTAACAAATAAGAAATGAACAAGCAATTTACAGTACTAAGGAGTTCACTTTTTATCTTCTTGCAATATATACTTATTGACTGGGTATGATAGGAGTATTAAGTTTATTTCCCCGAGGTAACAACTATTGCCCCGAGGCATAGCCAAGTCCAATAGGTGCTTTCGAGGGGATAATAAACCTACTATTCCACGAATTTACAATCAGTAAGTGTTTTATTGTACCACAATCCAGTACTATTGACCGGTCAGAGGACAGAATAGTAAAATTATTGTCTTAATTTTTATTATATATAAAAAACACGTTGAGGAACAATAATTTGATCTATATTATCCTGTATTCTGTAAAGGAGGAAGATAATATTATTTTTCAATAATATGTAGACTTTCAATACTTTAATGCCATTGTTACATAATGGTGGCATATTCAATTGGGATAAAATGTACAATACCTATATTATTTATGTACATATATCATGTGCATCATCAATCAAGGGTCCGTTTAATTATAATGTTTTTGCTTCAAAAAAATTAAAGGAAAAACGAAAAATGACATCACTTCTTTCCTGATTTTCAACAATCTTATTTTATGAAAAATCTGAATTTAACTTTCTTTTTGTTGTGCATGTGAAAAATGAAAAAAAAGCTAAAAAACGAAGAAAAAAGGAACAAATAATATCCGAAAAATAATACAGACTTTCATCTTTGTTTTCAAGGCAGCAAACATGTTTTCTTTTCATTTTCTTTAATTCAAAACTAACAATGAATGACCAAGGTGAGATACAGTGCTTCAATCTTTATAAAACAAAATGCCTAGCTTAGAATTAAAATCATTCCTTACCCACTTATTTTCACCGTATATTGTGTAGTCCCTACAATTGAACAAAAATCGCCGCTCTACAACCATGATTTCAATACTATGAAAAAATATTCATGAAAATGCGACTGGAAACCAACAATCATTACGTAACTACCTGTAACTCCGTTGGCTAATCAAGAAGTCGAGATAGATTAATAAATGTAAAAAGCGAAAACTGGATTTTGAAGAAAGAAAATGATGTTGTACATACTGAGAATGGATAAGAGCAAGTCTTTCTATCATCCAGCACGAGAGATTTCTCAAAAGAGAACAGAACCTTAATTATAGGGAAGTCCATAATATCAAAATAAAAAACAAAAAATCATAGATGTTTATTTATATCTACAAATATTAATTTTTAAAGTTTATATTCTGTAAAAAAAGTTTAGGAAGAGTAATATAACATTTTTCTTCAATATATATAGGCAAAGAAATAATTATAACTTTTGGCGGAATATGAAACTCTACAAGTATAAACGAACATCACTAGGGATGTTGAAAGTTCTGTGTCAAAAATCTTTTTGGATCGCTTACACCTGTCCCTACCTACCTATTCAGTCATTAATTTAATTATTATGTATGACTTATTTTAAACCATATTTTTATTGTGTCCATAGTGTTATGAATTAAGTGACAAACGGGGAATCCGAGATGTAGTAATCTTCTGATAAACTATTTTTATTCTTTAAAACGGTGTCGCTTTATTAACGAAATAAAGGTTCATATTATACTGCAAATGTGCAAGATGTTTCACGAAAAAATTTGCCTTCATCATTGAGAAATAGTGAAGGTTTAACTCTACTCCAAATACAAATCGTAAAAATGAGTCATGGAGGGTATCGGAAAAATACAGTATAGTTTCTACATAAAGGTAACAATGTTTGCACTTTTATATTCTAAAGTTTCACATACATAACGATCTTAATTATAATTTTTAAATTCTGTTAGGACACGATTTTTTACGGCACTTTTCTCTATGTTGTAACATTTCGTTAATCTCTTTACCTCAGAATCCTGATAGATATCTATTGGATTTGTGAAATCTCTAAAAATCCATTCCTTTTTTCCTCAGTCATATACGGTCACGAGCGATGTTCAATATTACTGCTTTTTAACAGAAGTAACTGATGAGCAACACTTATCATTCATTAAATGAACTAATTCCGCGTGTGTCATATAGTAAGCACTGTTTAATGAGACAGCACAAAATGTGTAGATATATTATAAATATTTAGCAAGTAGATTTTAACAAAATCTAAATATATGTACATATTATGAATAAGATTTTTTTTTAAATATGCCACACGCCAAGAGAGAAAGGTGTATAAAGAAAACTTTTTTAAAATATTACAAAATTCATATGACTTACTTGTGTTGTGCGTAATACTATTTGCTAATTTGCAATTCATTAAGTCGCACAGATCAGAATGATTTAATCGGTTTTGAAACGACTTAGTCACCTCCATAGTCGTCTAAGAATTAAGTCAAATTTAAGTATTTTCTTAACTTAAGTTGCTTTATACATATTACTTAAATGGAGTGGGCGTGGTTTCAGTAACCTAAGATTTTGCTAAGCGAATTCTTAACTTAAGTTGCATACACCTAAGTTAATTTAATTTAAGTCATTTCTTTGGTATATCTGTACCATGTTATATTCTTTAAAAAAAGAAGATCCTTTCATATATGTTCTATTTTTCAATAATTTGTAGACTTTCAATAATTTTCCTAAATTAGGCTAACGAGATTATTTTTAAGTTTTTGGTTGGATATTGTGTTGTTTTTTTTCTGCGTTTTATATCTTTTATTATAACTTCTGTTATTTTTATCTTTTCGCTTACATCATGTACATGAATACATCACGTATACCAGTGTCCTTTCATATGGTATTTCCTTGTTACTTTCTTTTTTAAAAACGAAAACAAACAGCAACAAAAAAGAAAGGAAGAAATAGTATCTGGAAATTGAACAAATGAAAAAAAAAATCGTTTTTATTTTCTATTATTGAAAACCAACAATGAAGGCAAGATACAGATCTTTAACCTTTATACAACAAACTGCCTGAATTGAAAAAAAAAAATCATTCTTTACTCACTTATGGTCACTTATATAATCCATCTTCTGAATGTTAAAAATTATTTATTTGTTCTGCTATGATCGAATGTTTCCTCGTATTGATAAAACTGAAGATCACATTAAACATATCCTTAAGATAAATTATGCAAATAAAGGTATTGATTTAATAAAAAGTACAAATATACCTAAGGAGCAATAAAAAAACGTAATCCATTGGACAGATAAACCCGGGAAGACAAACGACCAACAACAAGCACAATAAATAAATACAGAAAACTAAAAAACACGAACTCCTATAAAAATCAGGATTAAACCCAGGTGGTCCGGAAGGGTAAGCAGTTCCTGCTTCGTATACGGCACCCGTCGTGAAGTTCAACAAAGTAAATCCGGTGGAAGTTACAAATCGGTGGAGGCACATGAAATTGTACGACAGTGGGAACAGGTCCTACATCATCTTAGATATTGGAACACTGTAATGGTCAATCAATTCGTGATGACGACCGTCAAATTTCGTACTTGATGACATCAACTCACCCCTGATAAAACCTTGGTTAAGAACCTAAATTGACAGCAGTAATCCTCTTTGTCGAAAGTCAGGGTAACTCACGCATGCCCTTGAAAATCGGATAAGCTGAGAAATGTAGACGCCATATGCAGGCGATTCTGGTATATTGCTACTCAAGAAGGGAAACTTAACAATAGGAAAGTTGAAGTCTTAACTTAATAAATATTGCTAGCCTTTTTAGAGAACATCATGTTTAGAAGTTAATACCAGCTCATTTTGACAATACTGAAATGCATATCATATCCTATTCATATATAAAAACACCGAGTAGAGGTATCATGTTGAATTATTCCTCTATAGTATCTGACGCGGAAACGATGGACAGCTACCCAAGGACTTGTGACTTATAAAATCACCATATATCTATAGTCTCTGTGGCCATATCGTTGCTGAAAATATAAACATCGCTACAGACCAGAAAGTTAAAACGTTTCTTCCCAAAGGGCCAAAATATAACCCTCCTTCCAAAATAAATTGGGACGTTTGTCATAATACAACCAGTGATGTTGTTAACAACTATTGCGTAAAATGGATTAAAAAAGAAAGTGCTGAATAAAGTTGTGAGTATTGTAGAGAAACGTATTACGTATTATCAAATACACTATACAGAGATAGGTAATAAGTTATTTCTACCTAGAATAAAAACCAAACCCACTAAATTAGGTGAAAAGTTTGTCTTTGTTCAAGCAGATAAGGCATCTAATAACGTTGTGATAATCTAAAAAAAATACTATATTTATGTATTAAGAAAGGATCTGTGGATAAAATTTACGTAAAAGTTGATTTCCCTTTTTCAGATAAAAAAGTTTAAGAAGCTGTTATAAAATTCCTTCTAGACACTTTTTCGGCAGATAATATTTTCCCCGTCATAAAAAATGTGTTATCATGACAGCTCTAATAACATCTAGAGCCAAATATAACGTCATTTCCGCCAAATCGTTTTAGTGTCAGTAGCAGTCATGTTCAGTCAGAGCTGGGAAGTCTGACTGTTCTATCAACTTTTCTGAACATGGTACTTCATTTTTTTGGTAATGTTCTTATATGTGATAAACAGTTTATTCGTATGAGCCATTGTTACCACTCGTCGATTATATCGATGCTCAGGGCTTATACCATGATCCCTGGACGATAATAAAGAAAGTAATTCTGTACAAGACATTATATTTATTTCCGGCTCATTAAACTTCTTATTGATAGGATTACATAATGTTTTGTAAAGTATGCGGAATCATTATGTAAGCATGAAATATGCAAATCTGTGCGGAAGTTTTACAACATCTAATATGAACATATAAGAAACAAAGAAATAGATGAAAAACGAATGAACGGCATATGCAATTTCCATCCGGTAAACATACGAGTTTGTAAGCTTATACTAACTTGTGAACTGTTTACAGAGTCGAAAACCATAAAACGCAACTTTTATCCTTGATTTTAAAGGATTTTACTTAGGGGTCAATGGGAAACTTTTTAATTCAGAGACAGATTTTTTTCAACCAAGGTGACAGTTGTGTAGAAATGACATGAGAACACAAATAACAATAATGGCCGATGCCAAGTTTGTAGTTTTAAGCCTACGAATTAAAAACTGTTATGTTACATCTTTTAATCTAGTTCTTATTTACTAATTTGTAAACAGTTTCCACATTGGTAACCGTTTACAAATTCATATGTTTCCCGAACTGATTTAATCTTAATTTAAGTTCGTGCAGTAAAAACGGATTTTGTTATTATAGATGACAAGGATATTGACGAACGAACGTACGGAAGCGTGACCTGAAGAATCGTACCAAACGGGAGCTATTGCTTACATAACAATGTATAAATCTAACATAAAAACGCATGTTGAAGTAAAGTAATTCGCATCGTATACATGTAGCTAAAAGAAGATTTTACCTTCTCTGTAGCTACATGTAACTCCTCGCATTAATAATTAAATGTTTTCTACAATAGCAAAAGGTACACTCGATTTACAAGCCTCTGCGTTTACTATATTGATATTTTTGATGATCCAACTTTAAATCTATTTTCTTATCAGCAATTTTAGTTATCTTATGCCCTCAGACCAGCCGGATTATGCTGCGTTCAGGGAACCCCTGCCAAATTTAAAAACATTGGGTTCCAAAAGGGGTTTTATGAATTTTTTGGATAAACATGGTGATACCATTAAAGATATTGAAGTTTATTATATTGATACATTTTATTATCAAATTATGTGAAAATCGAATTGGAGTTGCAACTCGGCGTTTGCATCTTTGATGTTCATTACATTTTTTCTGCTCATTATTTTAGTTTATACATTGTAATCTCGACTTTACAAGGCGATCAATGTTTGGAAACACTAGAATATTTTTTTAGAACCCCTCCCCCTTAAATGGTTAGTCCCTAATATGTTGTGTATTGAACTCCATATGAAAAATTATGACAAGGTTTTTAATAGATTACACTGACTTGGATTTTTTGTTCAGTTGCTAGCATGTCTTCAATTAAGATAAATGCATGTATTTTATCTACTGAAAGGATCCGTACATAGTATATTAGAATATTGTTCGACAACAGAATAAATATGTTTACATATGCAATATGGGAATGGGTCACTGTTTCCTCACAAAACAATATATAAAAAAGAAAGTATAAATTAATGTGTACGGATTATTTCCAGACT
Source organism: Mytilisepta virgata (assembly GCA_028015205.1). NCBI lineage: Eukaryota > Metazoa > Mollusca > Bivalvia > Mytilida > Mytilidae > Mytilisepta > Mytilisepta virgata. The sequence continues at coordinate 34,568,733 of CM051512.1, forward strand.
TAATAATTTTCTTATTTTAACGGCACTGTAGCCTTATTTCTAGCTCAGAAAAGGAAGGCGGCACTTACTGTTTTGTTGGACGGTTGTGCAGCTGAGGCAGTGTACACCCCACCTGTATCATATATTTATGATCTTAAAATGGTATTAATATGACGGCAGAGTAATTCTTATATATTGATTGGTTGCTTCGCGACAAATGAGAAATCTTGGACTTAAGAATTTTCTTAAATATACGGCTGCAACGGGGCAAGATCTCGAACAACTTGGAAAATGATCAGTAATTCAATACAAATCTCAGACTGCTGTATAGATACCCCTTCAGTACTTTGCTTGTCATTTGTGGTTAGGCAAGATAAAAATAGACATCATAAAGATTTGTTAACCATGGTTAACTGTCAGTTTTTTTTATTAGAGGGCATTCCATCATAATAAAAACAATTTCGAATATATAGAATTAAACTAAATAAGAATTTCTTGGTTCATGATATATGTACATGTAAGAGTCGATTTCGAACAGAATATGCAAATTTCCACACAGCTCACATTGTTGAAAATTTTCATATTTATCCAATGAAAATTTTAAGAAAGTGACCATAACATATGCAATGATCTTTTGTAATGGTTGATTGAAAAACAGATGTGAAAATTAACATGTATGTAACTTTTTACCAATGTGATAATAAAAAAAGGAAGAGTTAATTGGATGGAGATGTATCGCAGCGAAGAAAGTAAAATTAATTTTTCCATCAGTGCCCGTTGAAGATTTGCAAGTACATGTATTTAATAACTCGCACACCCTTCATATACAATGGCTTACACATTGATTCATATATAAACACAAGATTATTTAAATTGTCTGTCTTTTTAAAAAAAAATATTTGAAATTCATTGGTAATTAAATATATCTGGGTAATTAAACTAGATAAGACGTTGTACCATGAATGAAAGTCTTTAAATCTTCAATAGCTAGGAGAACATGAGAAAATCCCATTATTTACTACATGGAAGCAGAGGAAAGATTTAAACTTATTTTAAACCCATCAACACCCAATGATAAAGAAATTTTGATTTCTTTTGTATTTCAGTCATTAGAACTGAGGAAGGGAGGATGTAAAGCTATTTTCATATCATGTATTTGTTCGTTTAATTTGTCATGAGGTGAATTTGTATTGATATAACCCGCTTAGTTTTATATGTTTGCAAAAGTTTTAGCTGAATTGAATTGAGTTTAAATCAAAATAAATTACACCATACTTATTGAAATCAAAAAAATCTTTATAATATTCTAAAAATAGTGGCAGATCAAGGAAGTGAACTATTTTAAAATCTTTTATTTTTTAGTATAAAAACGAACAATAAAACATTCTGTCGTCTTGTGTCTTGCGTCGTCACACTTTTCTTCTATCCCCAACTACTCGTAAACCGCTCAAAAGAGTTTGATAAAATTTTCTCTGTGCATTAACCTTAATGCACAGGTGTGCATATATATTTCATTTTTAGAAAATTTAATTTTTTTTGTAAAAATTGATGTTTTTGCAAAAAAAAAGGAGGGGGGGGGGGCAAAACGTCTATCCTCAACTACTCCATAACCGCTCAAAGGAATTTGATTAAACTTTCTCTGTGCATTAACCTTAATGCACAGGTGTGCTTATATATTTCATGTTTAGAAAATTAAAAAAAAATTTTTGTAAAAATTGACATTTTTGAAAAAAAAGGGGGGGGTCAAAACTTCTATCCTCAACTACTCCATAACCGCTCAAAGCAATTTGATGAAACTTTCTCTGTGCATTAACCTTAATGCTCAGATGTGCATATATATTTCATTTTTGAAAAAAAAGGTGGGGGGGGGGGCAAAACTTCTATCCTCAACTACTCCATAACCCCTCAAAGGAATTTGATGAAACTTTCTCCTCTGTGCATTAATCTTAATGTAAAGGTGTGCATATATATTTCATTTTTAGAAAAATTTATTAGCTTTTGTGAAAATTGACGTCCGCAGGCGACACATGTCTTCCTTGGAAGACTTATACATTTTTTAAAAATCAAGAACATTATGAAATATTAAAATAAGTGTTCATTTGAAGAAGAAAAATAACTAAAAAAATATAAACATGATGTACAGTACGTCACTTTTTATCCTGAAATGCAAATAGGCATGTCAATTCATTTATGCAAGTTACGTGTCACATGGGTCGTAAATTACGCGTCGATGAGAGTAAGGCACCGAGTTTTTAGTTGAAACTTCAAGATGTGTGTACAGAGTAGATCTAGAAGGACGTTGTTAACTTAAAATATCCAGTGGATTTTCTAATAAAAATTCAATCCTTATAATATTTTGCTAGATTATTTCAACTAAAGATTAATCCAATACTTCATGCTGCATAAAATTCATAAAAAAAACTCTATTCTCGGAAAAATCTGCTTTGCTAGAATGTGAAAAAAGAAAAATTGATTTGATCCAGACCTACAAAAAGATATATTATCAAGCACAATATATAAAAAAAACAACAACTTACAAACCTATTGACAAATCTTTAAAACAAAATATCAATACGTATTCTCCTGTTACATGTCTTACCTATTTTATATTGTTGAAAAAAATATTTGCAGCCAAATTTGCCTTTATTTTGAATAATCTTATGCAACTATCAATTGTACATCGGATCTTTCAACATGTTCAAAGGGTGAGTTCCGTCGCCAAGTCAACTGGGGCATCTTGAAGGTAACAAACGTTTTAAATAATTTTAAAATTGGTAGTAATGTCGACTAATGTCACAAAAGATTGCAGTATAAAGATAATAACAGTGCACTGACTAGACATAAAATTCGATATACGAATTGTATGAACACAATCGTGTAAAATTTGAATATTTTGACGTGTTTGATCGATCCATGTATCTATGGGATTTGTGTAATCTCTAAAAATCTGTTCCCCTCTAATGGATCATACGGTAACAATAAAGGTAGACACTGATGAGTAACAATTATCATTCATTAAATGCATTAATTGCATTAATTGCATGAGTGTCGCAGTAAATATTTGGTAAATCTATATATACTAAGGAGATAAATTTACGATAGCTATTTACGATAGCCTATTGTTACAAATTTATCTTATTTTATAAGTTTTAAACACTACCACATATTAAATGTGACTATACGCCTAAAGTATGAATAAGCCAAGATACAAAGTTTTAATATAAATCAAATATTCACAGAGAATATAAATTATGCGAGACGTTAACTTACTGCATTACTGCATCCGTGAATAAAATCTTTAAATGAAAGCAAATTTTGACATGCAATAAGGAAGTTTTCTAGCTGTATATATTTTTTTAAAGTAGCAGTCATTATTTACCAGGTGAAATATTTTGTACATCCATGAGAAGGAGCAAAACTAGGCCTTCATCCTAACATGCCTACGGAACTACTTTTTACGCTGACCCTTGCATTAAGATATTTTTACCAATGCATATCTGCAAAGAAACTCTGAGGAAATATTACTTCATTTACCATAAAACAGTATTTAAAGCATACATTTACATGTATACAAAACTTCCAAATGCAACAAAATAAAAGCAAGCCACCATATATATGTATAAAACTCATAAATGAGATATGTGAGTTACCTGAACATAAAAGTACACATATATATATCTGATTAATAGCTTATTGTTTTTTTTTGTTTAGTTGGGATTTTACGCCGTTTTCAGCACATTTGGCTATTTCGCGGCGGCCAGTATGTATGGGTGGAGGAAGCCTGAGTACCCGGAGAGGACCACCGACCTCTGGTAGAAAAATTGGCAATTCATGTCAATTGAGATCGGAGTCGAACACACCCCGCCACATGTGAGATTCGAACTCACAACCTCAGTGTTGACAGGCTAATGATTATTAGTGGTCATGACGAACTACCTAGACCACTCGGCCACCGAGGCACCGAGGCCTGCGAACCCCCAGCCCCCCCTCACTTGATTAATAGAGAATCTTAGATAAAATAACTCGATCGAAAAATTAGAAAAAGCAGAATGGAGTACAAAATTAATGAACTTATGATAGTTTACACTTTAATATATAGAACAAGATGCCTTCAATTGCTTTTACCGTTTCCCTTACAGGATCGATTTCCTCCCCCTCAAAATGTGACCTTCTTGTGGATTGTAGTTTTTAAAAATGACAAAAAAGATAAATAATAAGATGAAAACCAGTTTGTCTGGAAATTTTCAAAGTGAAAACAAAAATGTATTGTGCCATTACTAAATTAAACAAAATGATGATATGACATATAATAAAAAATATTTGAGCATTTAAAAAAATAATAATAAAATCATACAAACAATATAAAAATAAGGATATTGTGAAATGGATAGAAATTATTTTTTTTTATCTTTTTCTAAGAATTTAGAATTTTTATAATCTTCGAAAATAGATTTAAACTTATGTAACTAAAAATAAAAAATAACAAAGGAGCTTTTTAAATTTTTTTTGTACAAAGAAATACAACCTTCAAAGATATTTTTGCCCAATTTTCAGAAAAAAATTGGTTTCAGTAATTGTTTTGGAATTTTTGGGTTGTCAAACCAAATAAATTTCCAGGCTTTGTCGAAGTCGGCGATCAACTTACGGTCTTCAGTAGAAAAAATGTATAAGGAAGACGGAGTTATCCTCCTTCTTTCCGATTTTCCTGTTAAGCTACTTGCATACGTCAGAATGCAATTAAATGTACACGACAGTTACCATCTCCAGACGCCGTGAACCCTCTCTTATAGGTCGTGAATCTACACCAAAATTTTCTGATTAACGCAAAAATGTGTAAAGATTGGGTAAAAATTATGAGAGAGATTGAAAAAAAAACCGATTTAAGACAGTGCAAAGAATTAAAGTCAGACTAAAAAATGTTGATTTTTCGTCAAAAACATGGAATAAAATCTATAAACCACTCTCTCATGGTGTAAGTCCAAGAGTTTGTAATAGCGCAAGTGACCTCCAAAGTCTTGACTATCAATATTTCTTATTGGGGGCAATAGTAACGCGACAATTTTGAAATATCTTTACATCGGCGAAAATCGACAAATTTTTTTCTGACGTATATACGTAGGTGAGTTCTGATTTTTTTTGCATCAGAACAATTCTGACTCAAACAAGTCGATCCCCTGACTGATTATCTGTATTGGCCGCTCGTATGTTATTTGTTTTCCGGTAATTGTTCATTATATAAAGCATCATGTCTCAACAAAATCTTGTGAATTATTATCTATGTTCTTTTTAACATTCAAAAAGCCGAACTTATTTAAATTCTATACGAAAGAACCTATTTCATCAATTTAAAACTTCAGCAGTCAACTTTGTTATTTTTAGCAAAGGTATTTCCCGTTTATTTCCGATTTAGTTACCTGCGATTACGCCCCCCCCCCCCCTTTGAATTTAATCAGTCTGTGTAAACCAAGGAAAATATTGTTGTCGGGATGTTTGTTTCTGCTATTATTAGATTTGTCGCTACGCTTAGCTGAAACGCATTTCATTGTAATATGTTTCCATTAGTTCTATTTTAGTAACATCGGCCAACTTCATTGGTGTCCAGGGTCATCACAACAACTCTTAAAGGGAATTTTCTTCCATGAGGACCAGTCCAACAAAACTTTTGAAATGATTTTTGCTTAATTTTCTAATTTTAAGTAACAGCGGTCTGGAGTATCGGACAATGGTGAAAAGAGACCATTCCAGCAAAATTTAATCACAATTAGGCTTGCAATTTCAGGAGACAATTATAAGTTGGGTTTTGGTATTATTATTATTATTTTCTGATAACAGCAGCCATATTAGTTGGGGGTCAGGGTCACCCAACATGTCCGAAATTCATTGGAAAAATCCAAGGACCATTCCACCAAAGTTTGATGTTGATTGGCTAAGTTGAGTTGAGGAGTTGATTAAAATGTGAAAAGTTAACAGAATGACGAACAACGGACAAATGAACAGACGACAGCCGCCCAGTGGTGACATCAGTGTCGTGTGCGCTAAAAACAAGCACACATTTAAAAGGAACAGACATTTGTATTTTAGTGCCTCCGTACTAACTTGATTTATACTCGTGAAAGAAAAACTAAAAAATAGTTTAATGGATACTATATTTTTTTAAAAATGACAAAAACTTGTCCATACAGCGATATAGTTTTTCTTCCAGCTATTTAAATTTTTCAATACTATCAGCATATTTTATATAAGCATTCCTTGCCAGGCCTGACGTTCTTTGGTGTGGTGGAAGAATGGCCAGTCTTGCCACCGTCAGAGGTTGATAGATATGATAAAAATTTCTTTGAACAGAAATCGGTTTTTTGTAGTTGGTTCAAAATAATAGGTTTTCTTTTTTTATAATCTGATAGATTTGTTTGTCCGAAACATTAATATCCAATTAAAAACGCAGAGGAAGCATACGATCCGATAACAATATTTTTTTCAAATCATCAAAATCCTGTATTCACATTTCATCATGCTTTTCAACAATAATATACAACCACATTGTATCGTAAGATATGTAAAACTTTCGGAAATTTTTAAACCTCGTTCATTTATATGATGAAAACCTTTTTAAAATCGGCATATTTTATGCATTTCTATCTGTTATCGTGATTGCATCCAAATGCAGTTTAAACATGATAACATCTTTAAGTTTTAAGTACGTTTGTAAACATATAATTACCGCTCGTATTACGTTCGTTCGTCGAGATGAGTTCGTACGTCAATATGCTGGGCATCTCTATTGTAACCTTAAATATTTTATTCGATTGAAAGAAAAAGGAAAACGAAAAAGATAAATGAATTTTATGTTGTTATGTCTATTATAAATAAGCAAAAATAACTATTGAAATTCTCAATAAACATGTAAACAACCAAGATAATACATAGACCATGTAGACTGAACGTATTATTGGCGATCTTTGTCAACTAGGCTCAGTTTCTTCTCACGTAAAATTTTCTACAAATTAAATATATATGCATACCTTTGCATTAAGGTTAATGCACAGAGAAAGTTTCATTAAATTCCTTTGAGCGGTTTACGATTAGTTGAGGATAGAAGTAAAGTGTGATAAAGCAAGACGCAAGACGCAAGACGACGCAAAACGCAAGACATAAGACGACAGGTAGTGATCCCTATATGTCGACCATGCTGAAGGCAGGCGACACAATAAATAAGTTGAGACATATCATGGAAATATAGACGGTAAAACAGCTTCGTGAACGGCACCTTTCGCGTTGAAAGTTGATAGAAATCCTGTTAGTATTTGACGTGAAATGTAACAGAAGATATCTGGTCTCAATTCAAATATAGGCTTTGTATCGGTAAATCAAATTATGATGATGACCGAAAAAGTTATGATATCTACAAAGACTGAACATAAACCTGTCCTAGAAAACAATTTTTGTATGTTGAAAAAATCACCGTACATAGCATATTACGAATATAAAGAATAAACCGCCGAATAATAACACCACAGATAGCAATGTTACTGCTGAGAAAGGTTCTCTTTTTTCATAACAAGAAAATTCTAATAATTTGCAACAATAGAACGCTATCTGAGAGATATTCATACATTATCTTTCCAATCACTAAACGTTTGTGGATGTCTTTACAGAGCGAAATTAACTTCTACGACTTGTTATATTCAGTCTCTGGTACACATCCTGTAACGTAAAAGTTAACACTTCTAGCGTCCGTACATCGTATGTAAAGCGTCCGTACATCGTACGTAAAGCGTCCGTACATCGTTCGTTGAGCGTCCGTACAACTTCTGTACATCGTCCGTACAACGTCCGTACATCGTCCGTACAACGTCCGTACAACGTCCATGCGTCGTTTCGTTTATCGTTTGACTTAATGGTAAATCTCAGGGTTTGGTGTAACACAGCGTTTAGCGTTTCGTTTAGCGTTTCGTTTAGCGTATGGTTTATGTTATCGTTTATCTTTGGTAAATGGTACCGTTTAGCGTTTTATTTAGCGTATGGTAAATCGTTTGGTGAATGGTAAATCGTTCATCGTTTCGTATAGCGTTCGCTTCAACGTACATCGTTTGTTCAGCGTATCCTACGGTGATTGGTCGCTTATGAAGGCCACGCTTGTGAAAACAAATTTTAGCCCCTCCCATTTCATTAATAATACATAAATGCATAGGTCACAGAATTAAAAATAAAGATAAATAATAATAATAATAATAATAATTAAATAAATAAATAAATTAATAAATAAATTAAAAAGCCAACAAAAAATGAATATTATAGGCCAACGAATAAGGACTTCACCTTAATGTTCTGCAAAATAAATTCATTATGTACATTAATTTAATGCTACCGTTTAGCGTTTTAAATTTCAATAATATTTACAATTGTAAATATTTTTTTATATTTCATCACTAGACTTTTTCGATTCTATTTTATAAAAATAAATTGATTTAAACATTTTTACTTTATTTACAGAGTATTATTTGTTTGCAGGTATGAATTCTTTTATTATATGGTTGCGCATTCCTCAACAATGTTTGGGAAAGTGGAGTATTAAAGTGTAAAGCCATATGTCATTCTTCTCTTCTTCGCACATATATTTTAGTTTTAATTTTCACTATACATATACTTGTATTAGGAAAACTTCCCTCACTTTATGTATTTAGTCATTGTTAAAAAAATTGAATTACTGCGAATATACTCAATATACATATAAGCCATTGTCTTAGGTTAAATGTAAATATCAGTTTAAGCACAACTTACACAAAGTAAACGTTCGCTTAGCCCTTCAAAATGCAATTATGCGAAATAGGAAGCTGAACGATTTGACTTTGTAACTATTAAGCTTTTAGGTCCCGTAAAATAACCTGGTGTGTGATCTGTAAACTTGATTTTATCAGTCACATATATATACATCATTAGAATAGAGAATGGAAACGGGGAATGTGTCAAAGAGACAACAACCCGACCAAACAGCAGAAAACATATACATACCATCGTACATTTACGGAATTGAAAACAATTCGTTCAATGAAATGTACCTGTTACAGGACAATGTACGACGGTTTTTTTTTCTCCAACATCGGAAAGTCACAAAATTCCTGACCCCGTATGATATACATATACATATAAATAGCAAAGTGAAAATATTTCGTTAGACATTTGTTTTTGTCCAGAATAACAATTTTTTTAATAAATCAAATTTATAGCGAAATGTTTCTGAAATACGATTATTCATGATATATTCAATTCACTTCCAATTTTCAAATTGTCCTAAAATAGACCCTATCTGAAAAAATAGTTGCTAGAGCTTCACTTATTGTTATATGTTGTAAAAAGCTTGTACTCTAACTAAACATTATATACACATTTAACACGTATAATTGTTTTATTTCTTGTATCTTTTTTCTTATCGGCATTTAATACATGTTGTAGGTGATTATAAAAGGTGCCTAATTCCTTAACGGTCAGATAATTAATTACTCCAGGTGGTAATCTGACAGAATTGGCACACGCTACGAAATATCTTAAAACTTCATTATTTCTCCAAATTTATAAACTACTTTGGACTTATTGCTTTTTTTATTATATATATTTAAAAAGTGTAAAATTACATACTAAAGTCATTTCAATTACAGCTAATTGCTTTTCAAAAGACTAAGTACACAAACCCGAGCTATGCGGTGTTTAGACGCCCCCCCCCCCCCTCATTTTAAAAGTGAAGTATCTTTTAAATCAACCTTTTCTACTAAGTTAGATCAAAGCAATAAGCAGGGCGGTCTCAACGGGTTTTTTTTGCTAGCTCAACAGAATATTTTCATACAGAATAACACAAAAATGAATCGATATAAAGTAACTTGGAGCATAGATATTACTAATAAATTGTTTGTTGTCTCCCTTCGGTTATTTGAAAATCGGTTATTATTTGCTTTCCATGCCAAGACATTGCTATGTAAATAAATAAAATGTCCAAAATATTTGTACTTTAATTTATGGCTTTAGAGGACCCAAATGTCATAATTGGTCATTTGTGAGTTACCCTGTCGCTATCGTTCGATATAAACAGATAAAAGGTAGGTAACTGACTACGGCTATTGTAGCAGTAATTGTCCATGGTATCCTTAGGGATTTAATAAATAAAATGACCCGCATTTAATTAAATTTTATACCGATATGCATGTACCTGTACGACACGTGTAAGGAAGCACTTCTGAGTGAATTTTAAACTCTACAGTATAATAAATATCAACTATTGATTATCATGCATTCAAACATGGAATATTTTAACTCTATTAAATTTGGATAGTTGAATATTTTTTGCAAGTGGAAGCTCGTTAATCTTCCTGAATGTGAAATAATTTCACACCTTTTACAGATATAATAACAGTAGGGTGTCTGCTGATAGTTTTATCCAGGTGGACAGTGCCATAACAGCTCATTAATTAAATTAATTTTAATATTCCCAAAGGCATTTCCATAAAATGCAATATGAACCGCCACTACAGATATATACAAAATTATTTCAATACACGGAATTAGAAATAACAATCCAAAGATACTAATATTAGATAGCGTAAATTTATACTATGCTGTATACGACGCATTTCAAGGAGTTACCTCTAAATAAGAAGTACTCAACCAAAAATACCGAAATAGGAAGCCAAATTTCAGCTAAGGAGATCTACTATGTGCAGTACAAGGAATGAACCCTTAGTATTTCTATTATTTTTGAATTTTGCTAAATACTGGTAATGTCTGTAACAAATCAACGAATAATCATGTCAGACAAGTCTGACGACTGGGTTGGCGAATACCCTCGGGCACCTAGGGTCCACCACCAGAGGCATCTTCACACCTGCTTGTTCTAAAAAGGACAAATATACCTAAGGAGCAATCAAAAAAACGTAATCCATTGGACAGACAAACCCGGGAAGACAAACGAACAACCACAAGCACAACAAATAAACACAGAAAACTAAAAACAATGAACAACACGAACTCCTATAAAAACCAGGAGTGAACCCAGGTGCTCCGGAAGGGTAAGCAGTTCCTGCTCCGTATACGGCACCCGTCGTGAAGTTCAACAAGGTCAATCCGGTGGAAGTCACAAATCGTAGGGGTTTGTAAAACATTGTATATTGTGCTTCATTCACAAAACTTTGTATATGTATATAGAACATTAAATGTTTGTAAGAAAAACTGTATTTAATTTTTGGATCTATTAAATCAAAATAACCGCTAACAATGAACGGTAGCTCTCATAAACCACAATTCCGAATATTTATACATACACGGAGAACATATGTGATATACATATAATTTAACACTATTTCAACTTCTCTTTAATTCGTATTAAGCATGATAATACAACAATTGCTAATAATCTATTTTAAAGAAAAACAACAAAAACAACTAAAAAACATTAATTCAAAGTTTATTGAAATAAATTCTTGTCCAGCAAACAACTTCCATATATGGCAAACGCTAAAAAATACCTTATATGGAAAACGCAAAAATATACAATAAACGATGCGATGCACGATAAACCATACCACAAGGTAATCAAAACGATCAACGCTAAAAGATACGATGTACGATAAACCATACCATGCACGCTAAACGAAACACTAAACCATACGTTATAAGCTAAAAGAGCATTCATGGTATAAGGCCATCGTCCGTACATCGTTCGTTCAGCGTTCGTTCGGCGTCCGTACATCGTCCGTAGATCGTTCGTTCAGCGTCCTTACATCGTCCGTACACCGTTCGTTCAGCGTCTGTGAATCGTCCGTACAACTTGCGTACATCGTTTGTTCATCGTTTGAGTTGTTAACTTTTACGTTACAGGATGTGTATCATTACATTTACAACCGTTTATGAGTGGTCGTTCTAGAAAACAAAATATTGATAAAAACTATTATATACTTTATAAATTTGCCTGAAACTTATAAAAACAAATAGTTTCAAATTTCATTAATTTTACAAACTACCTACGAAACTTTAAGGTAGGAGGTACCTAACTGGGCTATATTTCAGATTTTTATAAAATTTGGCATGCAACTAGAGAAAGTTGAACTGCATCTGAATATCAAAAAAAAAAATAATGTAGGTCCCTTAAAAATATGCTGTTTCAGGTTTTGGCAAACTAATGGGTAAATACATAGAATGCACGCAGTTATAGCTCCAAAAGGTCAAATATTTAGACTTTATATTATGATTTCTCAAAATCTAGTACCTATAATTTTTTTTTAAAATGACATATGTATTATTGCCATTGAAATTCTCTTTTTATTGATAAAAAATTTATTGGGGGTCACCAGATTCGTTTTATTAGTATATTATATTTATTACTGTATGAAGAGTGAAAATAAGCCAAAATAAGCGTAACGTCGTCACGAAGTCGCGATAAAAATGTAGATTTTCAGTGTTTTTACAGACAGGACCTATAGTTGAATGATTTCCACAACAAAAACGAAGATGTTGACCCTATGTTTATTTAGTATCATTGAAACGAAAAAGTTGAAAGCAATAACATATCGTGTTTTTTTTTAGAAATGACGATTGAAAGTGATTTTCAGTAAATGTCCTTTATTTCAATAAATTTAAATCAACCTTATGAAAGAAATATAAAAGCTAAATATAATTTTTTTCGATACTTAGATGCAGCTTCGAATGATCTAGCTGCATGTAAATTTTCATGAAAATCTATAATTTAGCGGATTTAGGTACCTCCTACCTTAGTTTCTTTGCTTAAACTTTTGGAACATTTATGTGAGGATCTTGTGTCAAGAATTAATCCTTCGCATACTCATATTAATAATCCTGTCATACTCTGATATTTTACAGGTTGTCTCATCCTGAAGACAAATGCTTTTAACATATTCAATAGATATATCATTCAATCTTTATAACACAAAATAGACTTCAAAAGATTAATCCCTCAACAACCTCTGTAGATGGGTAGTTACAGTTTATAGAACATATGGAACACTTGATGAAACAATAATGTCCGAGTAACTCTGTCACAGAGGGATATAAAATAATTATGGTAGTATGTATGTGCCGCAAAACAGGGTAAATTTTTCACATATGTCCTGTTATGATCAGGTTTGCTATTTTTTTGCTATGGCAATAACAAGGTTACTTTTCATAATTTTGCCATTGTGGAACGTATAAATCACCTGTCATGCACAGGGTTTGCTACGCACTACAAATCACTCTCTGTTTTAACTAAAATGTAAGGCTAATTACAATGTGTTATCAGTGATCATTAGTGATGAGACAGACCATGCAGTTGTCATGTCAAGTCATTAACAGGGTTACCTTTGAACATTGAATGTCACTGACAGGGTATGATTTTAAAAATTTCCGGGTTATGAACAGCTTCCGGTTTGACCACCACAATTGGCACATATATAACCACTTTTCAACGGGGGACCCCCCTCCCCCGGGGAATGTAATCTCATTTAACAAAGAAAAAACAAGAGTTTTACAATCACCGAGGTCACCCTCATTACGTTGCATGGAACATCCGTGACATTTGAAAAAATGACGTGGTCGATTATGATCAGAATATCCTAAAAGAGATTCTAGGAATTGTTTTCTCAAAACAACATATGGTTTTATTGCATTGAAAAATCGATTTTGTTTATGTTACTTTTTGTATTCGGTACTATCATGACTGTACAAAAGAGCAAATAAAGTTAATGAAATTCAAATCATTACAGGATGCGCATTCTTGTGAGCTAATCCCATATTTTGTTGAATTGAAATGCAATCTATTTTAAATTTTAATTTACAGCTGATTAAAAATATTAAATTATTGATAACGACGTTTACTGTCTGTGTCTATTTGTTTGCATTGAACGACCATCACAACATCTTTAATAGCAGACGTCCACACATACCGCAACAAAAGACATATGCACACATACACCATAGACCAGGTAAATCATATGTCATGCAATCCAAAATTCCGGAAATAGCTGAAATACAAAAACAAAACATTTTCGTTGAGCCAAAAATTATATCTTACACTGTATTTACTCAAAACAATGGTTTCTTCAAAGTTCCATGGTAACATCAGATTCGGCTTGGTTGCTTTACTTCTTGTTAATAAGATTTATTTTTGAATGCACCTTTCCTGACTTATACGAATTCATTTTATTTAAAAGTTTATTGATGAATTATTTAAAAGCAATTTGAATGCACAAGTTGAAGTTGTGCACATTTCGTCGATTTACGACTCGTTAGTTTTGATCAAGGCATAAAAATGTTCAAAACCAAAAAAAAAAAAAAAAACAAAAATAATAATAATAAATAATCCTATTGCTGAAGACCTTAAATATAAAAAAAGTATGTATCTTTGGTGTAATATAATTTAATTCATTTGTTTAATCGATCTATTTAGAGTTGGTTTGATTTATGCTGATAAAATTAGTCGAATTGTGTTTGTGTTGCCTCTATTTAGAGAGCGACAAAGAGGGTGAAACGGCAAATTTTTCAAAGAGTTTTTGTTTTTTGTTTTGCTAACATCAATTGAGTTCAAAAGGGGATTTAGTAATTCCGAATTCACACATACCTGCAGTCACAAACATACAAAAGGCCGCAATAATACGATTATTACTCGCCTGCATGAAATATGCCCATCCATTGAATAACAATCCCAGCATAAATTGCAGAAATCCACATATTCTGTTAAGCTTGAAGTAGAAAGAGCTTGTCGTATCTAAAGTAACGCAAATAAAACGTATCTTAAGAGATGTACATTTTTTCCAAAACCACATTTATGTATAATTTATGGTTATCTTTTGGTATATAGCCAATTAGCTTCAATTTTGTACTGAAATCCTACCGGAAGTAAATACATTGAAATATAGAAAATCATGAAATTACATATACCACTACATTTGCATTGTTTTTCTTTTAACTTTAACTAAATCTAAGTCTTTTACCTTCGTCTTTATAGAAACAGATGTTAAAATGTTTTATTACTTATTAGAACGAAGTTTTCCTGTACACATCAATGGGGCTTTGTCTAAAATACTCAACTAAACGAAGAGAACGATAGTTTAGCCAGTTATTTGACAGGCATATATTTTGGACCGAAAATTATCTCCGTTATTCGGAAATCAAAGGGGCCGGATTTTGGAGGATTTTTTCTTAAAAATTTTTTTTGTTTCAGTGGTTTTATTTGTTTATAATATAGTTCTTCACTATGTGTAGATGTGCAATAAAGTTTTCAATTTTGAAATTTGATTCAGGGTTCCAATTTTCAGACTGAAATTGTGAATTTCAATTGATATTTTTTCACTGTTTATTATTTTTTGACTTGTGCAGTGCGAGGATGGACATCGTTTCTGATGGCGCCAATTTCTAGTTCATTTTAAATTTTATGCTTTTAATTTCTATACAGTTTTGTCACATACAATAAGGTTTTAGAATTTTAATTTTCAAAAAGTGGCGCTCACAGGGGATGTATTTCCGAAATAGGGAATTTAAGCTTGTGACTTGAACTCCTCTTTCATTTTTCATTAGATTTAGCAAATTTATTTGAATATTATATTGTTCCTTATTAACTGTAGATGTGACAAAAAGTTTTGAATTTTTGAAATCGATTTAGAGTTCCAATTTTGGGACCGAAAATGGTGAAATTGCTTATTTTGCCATTTCTCTGGAAATACTCATTCATTTTTTGTTTCAGTGGTTTTATTTGTCTATAATATTGTTCTCCACTATGTGTAGATGTGCAACAAGGTTTCCAAATTTGAAATTTGATTCAGGGTTCCAATTTTTATACTGAAATTGTGAAATTGCTAATTTTTCACTGTTTGTGCAGTGCGGGATGGACATCGTTTATGATGGCCCAATTTCTAGTTTTATTATGTATACCATGTGTTACTATCTGCTACACATCGTCAAAAACGCGATTTTCGACAATATTTTCTACCATTTCAAAATTCGACCCCTGTGGGCCCCAATTTTTGAAAGTCAAAATTCTGAAACCTTATTGCGCATCTACATATAGTATGTGACAATATTATATAGAAATTAAATGCATAGAATTACAAATGAATGAGGAGTTCAGGTCACAAGTTTACAATTTACAATTTTCGAAACTTAAACTTAAACAAAATTATAGAAAATCAAAATTCTAAAACCTTATTGCACATCTACATACAGTATGTGACAATACGGTATAGAATTTAAAAGCATAAAATGAAAAATGTATGAGGAGTTTGTCACAAGTTTAAATTTCCAATTCTTTAAATTCGACCCCTGTGGATCCCAATTTTAGAAAATTAAAATTCTAAAACCTTATTGCACATCTACATACACTTTGTGACAATACTGTGCAGACATTAAATGTATGACTTGAAAAATGAACGAGGAGTTCTGGAAACAAGATTATCGAACAGACGGACGGACGGACAGACGGACCGATTACAATTATCCTCGAACTTCATTCGAAGTGCGGGGATAATAATACCAATTTTAGCGAGGAAGTGAGAACACTTCGTAGAATAATGACTCGTCAGTTGTGCTCAAGGCCTATGATGTTGAAAACAAAATCAACAATCCAAAACGTTAAAGAGCAAATTCCAAAATGACCAAAGGACGTTAAGCCAAAAGCATCTAAGGACAGCTATGTACGAGGGAGTACAAAAAATATGTACCTGTTGTATATTTTTATTGTTCATCTTAATATTTTTATTATGAATTTTAAATTCCTTTTATTAATGTGGGTAACACTGTCAGACAGGGTATATTGTTCCATGTATGCAGTAATCGCTTCTTACTTAAAACTCAGAAGATAAATAGGGATTGTCATGATATATCAATTTCCAATCTTGAAACTTCCGTACTTACTTAGTAACCGTTTTTAAAAGACTACCTACATGATTTGTAAGCTCTTTCTGAGTTACTTATCTTAACGTCGTACCAAGATGGAAGATTGTAACCACATAAGTAGAAACATAAAGCCACCAAAGCAATTATCAAAGAAACTTTTAATGGGTCCATTCTGAAAAAAAAAATCCATACAGTTTAACATCAAAGATAAATGTCTTACGAATGAATAAATAAATTTTATTTATTAAAATTTCTCATAATTTTAATGTTTCATAATAATACAACTATTATTTACAAAGAAAGTCTGGATCTGAACAAAAATATTAAAACTAAAATTTTATAATGAACATTTTGGTTACTATTAAAACTGGCTTACAAAAACACAAGTGACACAAAACTTTGTTAAACACATGGAAAAAGCATCCATATCTAATAACCGAAATCGATCTTCTTAATTTATGCGGTTATAAACAAAATAGATATATTACATGTATTTAAAAGTACTTTTCGCATGTCTTTAATTAATTTTTAAACAAATTCAAAGCCAATACACGTTCGATATTAACGTTTCATAAAGGAAACGTTCCAATCACGTCATGTTGCTTTCATGTTGTTTTACCCCAAAGCATAGAATGTAGGCGATATTATCAACAAATTGAACAAAAAGAGTGAATCGTTTAATTCTGTTTCAATAGAATTGAGATAACGTTATTGTATTTTAAGCTTTGCCGATGAAAAGGTTGGTTTCCTGTGGCAGATGTCTGTTTACCTAGTTCCGCTGGGTAACCGCTAGGTAAACTCAATTTGCGACAGTAAAACCTACGATTTACGGCCGGAAAGCTTAAAATACAATATCGTTATCTCCTAACTCGAATTATTAAAAGAATCACGATATACATATAGGCGTTGATGCATGTGAATTTCTCTTCAAATGAATTCACATTTTGTACATTTAACGTCCAAAAGAATTAGTCAAGACATTATATATGTTATTATATCCACATCTTAGGCGCCGTGTACAGAACATATGCATAATATATACTAATTTTTTATGTCTTTTGAAAGAAGACACTCTATAGATTTGTTACAGAAAATTTTATGAATATCTGAGATGGGACCAATTTGGGCCCTTATTGTCCCTGGTCCTTTCTCATAATGTTTCATAGAAATACAATTAATATTCACAAAGAAAGTCTGCGACTTTGGTGTTCAGCATACTAAATATAGTAATAGTAAATCAATCACAATAAACGAACAAAAAATAAATAACCCAGTACTTACAGTACTAAAATCTTAAACGAATATGATTAATGGAGTTTTACATGTGAAACGTCACACTGTCACAAAAGGTTCCATCAAACCCAAACGAAATTTAGAAATTAGCCATATAATTTAAATAACTGAATACAACTGATCTGTACAGTATAGCTCAATTTACACATCACCTCAAGTAAATTTCAAGTTACCATAATCTCTGGTTCAAATCTCAGCTGTAGGACAAAACAAACCCAGAGATTAGAAAAGATAGGACCATTCCTGCGACTGATCAACCAGGGATTTGAAAGCAGAGATTAGGACAGTTAAAAAATAAAATAAAAGCATCTTCAATATAATCAAACCTACAATTGCGACCACAAGTCATAATTTAACTTGCAGGGCAGTTCTGGTCAGAAGGTAGAAGAGCTTTGGTCAAGAGCTAGAGCAGTCCTGGTCCACGACTGCTTTTTAGGACAGCTCTGGTCAAGAATCAGGGCAGTCCTGGTCCACGACTGCTTTTTGGAACAGCTCTGGTCAAGAATCAGAGTAGTCCTGGTCCACGACTGCTTTTTAGAACAGCTGTGGTCAAGAGCTTTGGTCAAGAGCTTTGGTCAAGAGCTAGAACAGTCCTGGTCCACGACTGCTTTTTAGGACAGCTCTGGTTAAGAATCAGAGCAGTCCTGGTCAACGACTGCTTTTTAGAACAGCTCTGGTCAAGAGCTTTGGTCAGGAGCTAGAGCAGTCCTGGTCCACAACTGTTATTCGCTTGTTAAAGACGCATAAAAATCACGCATCACGAAAATAGCCTACCCTTATACCCCCCCCCCCCCCTAATAAAATATGCACAAATTACAACTTGATAATCTGCTTTATTTCAGTATTAGAAGGAAAGTGTATAAAATATTTGTTTATTGTTTATAAAAAGCATTACATTTAAGTAATGACATTGTATTCGTTAAAATTGTTTTGTGGTTTTGTTTGCACGTTTCGTCGACAGATCATTGCAAACCAAAGCAATAATCCAAAAAAGTTGCCGAAACGACCGAAAGAGTAACGCTAATTCCATTTAAGGACAGAGTTATGCACGAGAGGAATACTGCTTAGTTTAACGAATTTCTCTGTTTATTGTTTAAATAACTATAAAAATATGTCCATCTTGTTAAGTGTCACAAGTGCATAGGTTATCGTATTCGATATAGGTTATCCGCAATTGCTGCTAGCTGATTGTAAAATAAAATGAAAATCAACAAGAATTGTGAGAGTTTTGCAAAGCAAAACATTGTCCACTACCGGCTAGAGCTGTGAGAAACACACGAAATACACATTGACTATGTGAATTGGACGCAGATGTATGGACAGGTTGTTAGTTAAATTTCTATATCTATGTTTGTAAGGGGTACAATAATTCGAACTTGATTTGTGGTGCATCATTATAATGTCACAAACCAAAAAAGATCAGTTGGTAAAGGGTTTGCGAAAAAAAGTCCGGAAAACTAATATTTTGACAATATTTCCTATTTCAAAGGGCAATTACTCTCACAATCATTATCTGATCAGCGTGAAAGTCAAACCCGATCTGTAGGTCAACAATATAACCTCATATACCAAAATTAAGATCTGTTGGTTAAATAATCTCTAAAATAAGTCCGGAAAACTCTAGTGTGGCTGACGGACTGGACAAAACCTATAGTCCCTTTGAGGTTGCCGGTAGAGGAATTATAACGCTGCTCAAACTACATCAGGATACCGAAACATATGTAATTACACGCATTACATATGTATAGAAATGTGCAAATTTCATACTTTTTAACTCAACAACTATTCATACGATCCATGATTAAAACTTATGTTGAACAGTAAAGGCATAAATCATGTCTTGCATATCTACTTAAAGGCTATTAGTCAACTTTTTTTAATTTATAATGTAGAAATGGCGAAATCATAAAATACAATATGCTTAAAACAATTTGTGGAACTTATGTATGCAGTGATAATCATTTCATATAAATTCATTTGAAAATATACATGATATAATCGTTTCACATAAACTTCGTTTAATATATTCATTCGCCAACCAGACCTAGCCAAGATTGAAGTCATCAAGACACCATTGTTATTTAATGCACATATTATGTCCATTTTCTTAAAATTATAATAATGAAATGTAAAATAAAAGGATAACAGCGAGTAAAATATACTTTGTATAAATGTGACAATTTTTTTCTTTTTTATCATGTTTTTGGAGTTTATTTTTATAATTTTAATTAAATGTATTGCAAAACAAATGTACTATAATGAAAGTTTTAGTACACTGATATATAAGAGTCTCTCAACAAAATTATTATGTAATACATGTAGTTTGTTATTTAATCAATACTAAACTTTTTTTTAGTAAAAACTAACCTATTAACAGTATAAAATTTTCCAGATTGTTCTACAATTTATTTTACCTTTCCTACCTGTTGATATCAAAAGTGGGACAAGTGGATGACACAAAATGAAGTGTATTCAAACTGTTTGCGACGGGTCTGGCGTTTGCTCACCTCCCCACCCCCACCCCCCTGCAGTTAAACAAATAAGAAATGAACAAGCAATTTGTGAATTTACAGTACTAACGAGTTCACTTTATATCTTCATGCAATATATACTTATTGACTGGGTATGATGGGAGTATTAAGTTTATATCCCCGAGGTAACAACTATTGCCCCGAGCATAGTCAAGTCCAATAGTTGCTTTCGAGGGGATAATAAACCTACTATTCCACGAATTTACAATTAGTAAAGTATTTTATTGTACCGTAATCCAGTACTATTGACCTGTCACTAGTAATGGAAACTTGACCGGTCCATAGTCTAGAAGAAGACAGAATAGTAAAATTATTGTCTTAATTTTTATTATATAGAAAAAACATGTTGAGGAACAATAATTTGATGTATATAATCTTGTATTTTGTAAAGGAGGAAGATATTATTTTTCAATAATATGTAGACTTTCAATACTTTTATGACATTGTTATATAACGGCGGCATATTCAATTGGGATACAATTTACAATACCTATGTCATTTATATACATATATCATGTGAATCATCAATCAAGGGTCCGTTTAACCATCATGTTTTTGCTTCAAAAAATGAATAAAGGAAAAACGAAAAATGACATCACTTCTTTTCTGATTTTCAACAATCCTATTTTATCCAAAAAAAACCAAAACATTTGTGCATGTAAAAACGAAAAAAAAGGTCAAAAGAAAAAAGGAACAAATTATATTTGAAAAATAATACATATTTTTATTCTTGTTTTCAAGGCAGCAAAAGGTTTTCTTTCATTTTCTTTAAAGGTGAGATACAGAGCTTCAACCTTTATAAAACAAAATGCCTAACTTAGAATTAAAGTCATTCCTTACCCACTTATTTTCACCGTATATTGTGTAGTCACTACAATTGAACAAAAATCGCCGCTCTACAACCATGATTTCAATACTATGAAAAAATATTCATGAAAATGCGACTGGAAACCAACAATCATTACGTAACTACCTGTAACTCCGTTGGCTAAGTAAATATATAAGTGTATAAAGTATGTTGTAAATTTTTTAATCAAGAAGTAGATTAACAAATGTAAAAAGCGAAAACTGGATTTTGAAGAAAGAAAATGATGTTGTACATACTGAGAATGGATAAGAGCAAGTCTTTCTACGAATTCATCCAGCACGAGAGATTTCTCAAAAGAGAACAGAACCTTAATTATAGGGAAGTCCATAATATCAAAATAAAAAACAAAAAATCATAGATGTTTATTTATATCTACAAATATTAATTTTTAAAGTTTATATTCTGTACAAAAAGTTTAGGAAGAGTACTATAAAATATTTCTTCAATATATATAAGCAAAGAAATAGTTATAACTTTTGGCGGAATATGAAACTCTACAAGTATAAACGAATATCACTAGGGATGTTGAAATAACAATCCAAAGATAGTAATATTAGAAAGTTCCGTGTCAAACATTTATTTGGATCGCTTACACCTGTCCCTACCTAACTATTAATTCATGAATTTAATTATTATGTATTACCATTGAAGATGACTTATTTTAAACCATGTTTTATTGTGTTCATATTTTTATATGAACAGATATCTATTGGATTTGTGAAATCTCTAAAAATCCGTTCCCTTCTTTCTTCAGTCATATACGGTAACGAGCGATGTTCAATATTATTGCTTTTTAAAAGAAGTAACTGATGAGCAACAATTATCATTCATTAAATGCAAAAATTAATTCCGTGTGTGTCATAATAGTAAGCTCTGTTTAATAAGACAGCACAAAATGTGTAAATATATTATTAAATTCATACATAATTGTGTTGTACGTAATACTATTTGCTAATTTGCAATTCATTAAGTCGCACAGATCAGAATGATTTGATCGGTTTTGAAACGACTTAGACACCTCCATAGTCGTCTAAGAATTAACGCAAATCTTAAGTATTTTCTCAACTTATGTTGTTTTATACATATAAGTGGGCGGGGTTTCAGTAAACTACGATTTTGCTAACCAAATTCTTAACTTAAGTTGCATACACCTAAGTTAATTTAATTTAAGTCATTTCTTTTCTTTATTTGTATCATGTTGTATTCTTTAAAAGAAGAAGATCCTTTCATGTATATTCTATTTTTCAATAATATGTAGACTTTTCCTTTATTAGGCTAATGACATTATTTTCAGGTTTTTAGTTGGATATTGTGTTGGTTTTTTTTGCGTTTTATATCTTTTATTATAACTTTGATGTTATTTTTATCTTTTCGCTTACATCATGTACATGAATACATCACGTATACCAGTGTCCTTTGGTATGGTATGTCCTTGTTACTTTCTTTTTTAAAAACGAAAACAAACAACAACAAAAAAGAAAGGAAGAAATAGTATCTGGAAATTGAACAAATGAAAAAAGTTTCGTTTTCATTTTCTATTATTCAAAACCAAAATGAATGACCAACGCAAGATACAGACCTTCAACCTTTATACAACCAACTGCCTGATTTGAAATAATCGTTCTTTACGCACTTATGGTCACTGTTTCTCAATTATATAAGATTTATCAGGAATGTGCCTGCACTTCATTATATAATCCATCTTCTGAATGTTAAAAAATTATTTATTTGCTCTGCTATGATCGAATGTTTCCTCGTATTGATAAAACTGAAGATCACATTAAACATATCCTTAAGATAAAATATGCAAATAAAGTTATTGATTTAATAAAAAGTACCAATATACCTAAGGAGCAATAAAAAAAACGTAATCCATTGGATTGATAAACCCGGGAAGACAAACGAACAACCACAAGCACAATAAATAAATACAGTAAACTAAAAAACAATGAACAACACGAACTCCTATAAAAACCAGGAGTGAACCCAGGTGCTCTGGGAGGGTTAGCAGTTACTGCTCCGTATACGGCACCCGTCGTGAAGTTCAACAAAGTCAGTCCGGTGGAAGTTAGAAATCGGTGGAGGCACATGAAATTTTACGACAGTGGGAACAGGTCCAACATCATCTTAGATATTGGAACACTGTAATGGTCAATCAATTCGTGATGACGACCGTAAAAGTTCGTAAGTGATGACATCAACTTATCTCTGATAAGCTGAGAAACGTAGACGCCATATGCAGGAGATTCTGGTATATTGCTACTCAAGAAGAGAAAATTAACAATAGGAAAGTTGAAGTCTTAACTTAATACATATTGCTAGCCTTTTTATAGAATATCATGTTAAGAAGTTAATACCAGCTCATTTTGACAATACTGAAATGCATATCATTCCTATTCATTAATAAAAACACCGAGTAGAGGTATCATGTTTAATTATTCCTCTATAGTATCTGACGCGGAAACGATTGACAGCTACCCAAGGACTTGCAATTGTATAAAATCACCATATATCTATAGTCTCTGTGGCCATATTGTTGTTGGAAATATAAACATCGTTGCAGACCAGGAAGTTAAGACGTTTCTTCCCAAAGGGCCAAAATATCGCCCTCCTTCCAAAATAAATTGGGAAGTTTGTTACAATACAACCAGTGATTCTGTTAACAACTACTGCGTAAAATGGATTAAAAAAGAAAGTGCTGACAATCATGCACTGAATAAATTCAAGAATAAAGTTATGAGTATTGTAGAGAAACGTATTAAATATTATCAAATACACTATACAGAGATAGGTAATAAGTTATTTCTACCTAGAATAAAAACCAAACCCACTAAATTAGGTGAAAAGTTTGTCTTTGTTCCAGCAGACAAGCAGCTAATAATTTTGAGATAATCTGAAAAAGTACTATAATAGTGATGTATTAAGAGAGGATTTAGGTAATTCTACCACTTTCGCTGAAACTAGATTACAATAAAAAAAAACCACATAACTGATCAACACATTAATGCCAATGAACAATTCCAAGCTCCTACCCAACAAGGCAACGTTCCTACGATGTACTGGTTAACTAAATTACATAAAATCCATACAAATTTCGATTTATTTCTGTTTCTAGCAAATGTACCAGCACTAAATTGTCTGTTCTTTTAACAAGTTTTCTTACATGTATAAAAGCATTTGTCATTAATTTATTTTCATGAAACTTTATGGAACTTTATTAATAAAATAGAAGGATTTTCCAGTTTTCGGACTATAAACTCAAAAATGCTTTGGACAATTTCATGAGACTTAAGTTAATTGTTTGTAACTTAAGTTAATTGTTTGTAATTATTGACATAACTTCCCTTTCGATTTTTATAAATTTTGAGTTTTAGGTTTTAAAATTATGAGACTTTATTCATGAAAAGGGAGATTTCCAGATTTCGGACAAGAACTGAAAAATGCTTTGAGTATTTGTCTTGAAACTTTGGTGACTTGTTTACTTTTTAGTGAAATTGCGTAGCTGTTTATTATACAATATATACAAACCTTCCGCATGATCTTATCAAAGAATACGTGAGTACACTTATTAACTGGTCTTTTAAATCTTCTGGTTTAAATTATATTTGTTGTAACTTTTAAAACATTTTTTCAATGATAAAAAGTATGCAGATTACAGTTGCTGGACAAGCTACGACATAATCATGGCCCTAAATTTCTTGCTGGACAACATTTTTATTCTTTTTTCCAATACTGTGTATCGACGGATCATTTTGATTGCTATTGGTACAAACTCTGCTCCTCTTATTGCCTACTTTTTTATATTCTTATGAACAGTTTTTCATGAAAAACTCCTTAAGGGTGAAATACAAATCATGATAATTTAATTAATATTTCTAACAAAAATGGCAGGTATCTTGATGATGTTCTTACTGTTGATAACCCCGAGTTTCTTAAATATACAAAAGACATTAATCCAAAAGAGCTTCAGTTAAACATGCTAATAAGAATAGCAAATGCTGTTCGTTTTTGGATCTTACTATAAATATCGAAAATGGAGAGATATGTACTAAAAATTAAGATAAAATGGTCGATTTTAATTTTCCAATTATTAACTTTCCATTTCGTGATGGAGACGTGCCCGTGGCACCATCTTATGAAGTTTACATATCACAGCTTGTAAGTTTTGCACGAATTTGCTCTCGACTAGACAATTTTAACGAACAAAATCATACGATTAATAAAAAACTTCTATTTCAGGGTTATAGATTTCACAAGTTGCTTAATACTTTTAAAACGTTTTATAATAGATATCAACATCTTTTATCTAAATACTCAGTTTCCAGAAAGCACTTGTCATGAACGGATTTTCCCAAACTAGTTTCTAGCTGTTATATCGTGAATAAATACAGAAGTCTCGCTAGTATAACACACAGAAAATTGTAGTTACTTAAAATCTTTTCACAGTACGGGCTACAGATATGACATTATGTGCAGTTAAAAATTGCTCTTTTTCTCAATGACTTAAAGACTTTAAATTTATACTAGCCTCTCACGAATTCTGCCGATTTCTATTCAACTCTATGAGATAGCATTAAACCCTTTATTTGAGACTTTTTCGTTTAGTAAAGTGACAGTATCTGACCTGCAGCTAGTGCAGCTTTGCTAGTTTTACATTTAAAACGAGCACAATCTGACCCTGCTATCCAATTATGTGCCGTCCACTCTAGTAAACGGTCACCGTGTTGGTAATCATATTGTGTAGGTTTTTATAATATGTTTTAAACACCAGTGTCAGGATAGCAAAGTGGGTACCCATAAAGCTGGTTTAATCCCGCCACTGTTCAGTGTCTGAATATCGTGACTCTCTGTTGTGTTCATGTTCGTGTTTTGTACTTTTATGTTAATTGTTGTCGTGAGTTCTGTCAGTTGCGTTTTTTGATTAATTTGTTTCTATTTTATTAGTGACCTTTCCTGTTATCCATTTAGTTGTTTACTGCATATGGTAAAATTTCTACAACTGAACAAAAATCGCCTTTGCACACCAGAAGTTCAATAAGATACGACTTATGAAAAAAAAATATTCATGAAAATGCGACAGAAGACCAATAATCATAAAGAGTTACATAACTACTTGTCATTCCGTTAGTTAAATAAATATATAAGTGTATAAAGTATGGTGTGCATTTTTTTAAATCAGGAAATCGAGATACATTAACAAATGCAAAAAGTGAACACTGTATTATGAAAATGGAAAATGATGTTGGAGTCCCAGTGGAGCAAACTGCATGTCTTAATTGCTATTGTCCGCCAGTCTGTCCATTTGTTTGTCAGTAAATTAGTTGTTTATTGTGAAACTCTAGACATTTTAATATACAGCGGGGCTTGGAAACGCATAGCTGTCAGACCCTCCTGTTACATTTCCTTTTCGTACCAAACAAGTAACATCGCCGTGAAACATTGAATGAAAATATTGTTTACACAGTATTAATATTAGGTAAAATAGATCTAAACATATGAAAGCCCTCATTTTATTTGACAGTCAATGTTCATCTTTTAGCATTTTTATGTGTAGTTTACAACTCAACGCGTTTCCAAAAAATCACATGGCGTGTACACAATACCGATGGTACATAATAGGTTAGTCCAAATAATTAATCCGTCTTGGAAAATTTTTACTTGGACGTATATTCCATCGATGAGGGATTAAAAACAAAATTCAAAAATAATTATACCCTTGCGACGCCATGATTATCTGGACTAATAAACAAATAATAGGTCCCGTTGTGTACAATGCACATTTACAGTATGTTAGTTTGTCATTTAAATAAAAATAAAAAAAAAATGATCACAGGCTGAACACCTACATGTACAGTGTGTCAGGTCTTCACGTGTCGTATACATGATAAACACTCAGAATGGAATTGTTGTCCTCCGGATTGTCCCCTAAGTATTAAAAGACTAAAGTCCAAGGGAAAGGACAAAGCTTAGGAAACAAACATAATTACAATACACAATTGTTGAAGAAAACACACATTAAGACTAACACCACTGTGCATCCCCTTACAGCAGATATATATTGCTCTTTTTTGGCACTTATTACAATAGTATACATGTAGGTGTACCGTAAATGGCAACAGGCTGCAATTAGCGGTATACTAGCCGCAATTGACGATATACTTCTGTTGTTGAGATAGATTCGGTAGCTGAACTGAAGCACACTGGTGCCTTATAAAGTCGCATCTACCGTTAAGGTAAATATTTAAAAGAAAAATCGCATGAAAATATACTCGTCTTCTCAAGTTTTCTCTTGTGGGGAGTGCGAATGTAGTTATAAACCCTTGACTTGACGCGGGAAGATTATTTGCAGATTATATATTTTTTTACCCGAAAAGATAAAACGTTTTTTTAGAGTGTATCTTGTTGAGATTACTTTGAAAGTTTAAACCAAATTTAAAATATCTTTTCTGTTGACTGATATCAGAAGCCGAGTTATTTAATGGTTTTTGTTTCATTGTGTCTTCAGTAAAGCTTAAACAATTATAACAATATGACCTTATGACATGTACGGTTAATTAAAAATCCTTTATGTTTAAAAAGACCAACGTCGAGTTATATATATATATATATATATATATATATAGAAGTCTATAAAAAAGACCAACCAGCAAATTTAATATGTACCGGATCGTCTAGAATAGACGATACTGCGCAGATAAGGAAAAAATTATATAAGTCTAAAGATTTGCACAACGGTACTAATATAAGAAGATAATATACGAAGTTGATGTTATAAAATCGTGTTGACAAATATTTCGGCTTAACAAATAGCCTTCGTCAGTGTCGATAGTTTTTACACTATTTAGCTTTGGTCTTGCTTCAAAATAAGGTTGAAATGTGTTATTTGTTTAAGAACCAATAAAGAAAGATGGCGGGCTAGACAGAAGTGGGTACTGAACGCTCTTACATGAATGTCTTATATTGCGTACTTAATGCAAATTCATAAGGAATGGAGTACTGGGATTTGAACTATATTGATATAGATAGAATATTTCACCTGTAAATAGCAAGTATACAAAAACGTGTTAATTATTGATAAACTGACACTCTCTTTTTTTTGTCACAAAATGGCGGAGACACCAAATGATGATGTAAACAATGGACTTACCAGATGCCATACACGTGTTGGCAATAGTATTCAACAGGCCCGACAAGTATTATATGGTCAGACATTACAATATAACGTCCCCTGCAACACACCAGCAGTCGCGGCTGCAAATGTACAACAAAAACTGTCTTTTTCTGACCAACCCTCCCCCCTTGACCCGAGACAATTGACGAACCTCGAGGCAGTATTAAATGATATATACTCCAAATTGCAAAAAAATAGACATTATACCAAACTTATTACAGTCATTAAAATCGATTGACGCAAGACTCGGTGGCATAGAAAATAGATTTTCTAGACTGGAGAATGAAATAGTACAGATGAGAAATGATGTTAACGGACTTGAAGATAGGGTTAGGGGAACCGAATGTAATAATTCGAATCAAATCAAAGATTAAACTATATCGAAATGGAACGGGACCACATTAAACAAGAAAATTTTGATTTAAGAGAAAGAGTTGTGGAAATGCAAGCAAGATCTATGAGGGAGATGCATATGAAACAGAGGACCCTGACAATATCGAGGCTGAGGTCTCCAAATATTTATCGAGGAAAAGCTCAATGTACCTGATAATATCAACTTTCATGTGGTACATCGATTACGTCCACGACAAGATGGTAAACCACGTACCATTGCTGCCAAGTTTGACCGTAGCAAGGATAGGGTATTGAAGGCTGGACGCGATAATTTAAGAGGGACTCAGTATAGCATCTATGAGCAATTTCCGACTGAAATTATGGAGCGTAAAAATATATTGTGGCCCATATTTAAGAGGGAACAACGAGCAGGTAAACGAGTCCAATTCAAAGAGGACAAGCTTTATGTTGACGTGGGAAGGATATTTCCACAAGAGGTAGCATATCAAAACTATCGTCAAAATCTTTCGCCCCCTCAACAACAGACGCATAGCTTTCAAAAGCTGATATTGTATAATATCCCATTAGACAGAGCTAATGAGGATAAAGGTAGATGTAATACATTTGGCTCAAAACTATTAAATTTTTGCAAAAATAATAACATGTTTATTTGCAATGGACGAGTGGGTTCAGATAAGGGGATTGGTCGTGTTACGAGTAGTCAGACGAGTCTTATTGATTATTGTATTGTATCGCCAGATTTATTTCCTCTTTTGACGGAATTCGAGGTCATTGACTTTGACCCATTATTCTCGGATGTTCATTGCAGGTTACATGTAATATTCTCAACAAGTGTTACAACAGATTTGCATAACAATGATACTTCTCCGAATACGGTAAATATACCTGTTCGGTGGAACAGTGAGATGAAAGATCAGTTTGTTAACACAGTTGAGGATAAACTCTCCACTGAAGATTTGTTCAAGAAACTTACCACATTAAATGTTGAAAGTGACACGTTTCAAACAGATCTTGACAATTTTGTCGAATTTTTTTAACAGCATATTTATTGAATTAGCGCATAAATCTTTTGGTGATAAGGTAGTTCGTTATAACCAGCCGAAAAGGCAAAAAAGGTGTTTCAACCCTGGTTTGATAAAAATCGTCATCAGAAGAGATCTGAATTTCACAAGGCAAAGCGAAAGCATTATCTTTCTAAAACAGATGAATCCCGAGCTGATTTGAAGTATCGTGGTAAGGCCTATAAGAGTGCAATGAGCAAGGCTTTTAATGACTTTCAGTTTAAGGCAGAGAAAGACTTGCGCAGTGCATCTGAAGGCGAGCCACGAGAGCTCTGGAGTATTTTAAATAATTTGAATAAATCTACGTCAAAGAGAGATGAAATTGGTCTCGATGACTTGTATGATTATTTTAAAAATTTGAACATTGATAATCATCCAGATGATGATGATGATGAATTTATTTTGCCGAACTGTGAGGATGATTTTGTAAATGATATACTCAATGGTGAAGTATCAAACGAAGAAATGTTGAATGCTGTGAAAAATTTAAAAAACAGCAAGGCACCTGCATTTGATAAGGTCATCAATGAGTATATTAAATCAACCATTAATGCTGCTTTGCCTATGTATAGAGAGATTTTTAATATGATTTTGAATACTGGTGTAGTTCCTCAAATCTGGACGGTTGGGGTAATTATTGCCATATATAAAAACAAGGGTGATCCTAACAACCTGGATTCGTATAGAGGTATTACACTAGTGTCCTCACTTGGTAAATTTTTTACAGCAATACTTAATAGGTTGACAAAGTATGCTAAACTGATAGAAACTATACCAAAGGCACAAGCCGAATTTAGAAAGGGATATAGTACAAATGACAATATATTTATACTACATGTTTTAATAGAATTATATTTTTAAAACAATAAGAAACTATTTTGTACTTTTGTAGATTTCAGGAAAGCGTTTGATACTGTTTGGAGGGTGGGACTTTGGAAAAAACTTATAAATTGTAATATTACGGGAAAGATATTTAAGGTTATTTATAATATATATGGCAATATCAAGTCTTGTGTAAAAAAAAGGGGGTGAGTTCTCAGGGTTTTTTCCATGTGAAGTCTGAGTTCGTCGAGGGGAAAATTTATATCCTTTCTTGTTTTCTGTATTTCTTTCGGACCTGGAGACTTTTTTCCGTGAAAATGGTATATCAGGACTCCAAACTGTATCACAAAACACTTTAGAACACCTGAATATGCTTTTGTTGTTATTTATTCTATTGTATGCTGATGATACAATAATATTAGCTGAATCAGCAACAGAATTGCAAAAGTGTCTAGATGTATTTGGACAATTTTTTAATATTTGGAAACTTTCAGTAAATTTTGAAAAAAACTAAGGTGATGGTATTCTCTAAAAGAAAGTACGCTATGTTGGACAATTTTAAACTATATGGTTCAATTATTGAAAGAGTAGAAACGTACCACTATCTTGGTTTGCTTTTAAACCAAAATGGGAAATTTGAAATTACAAAAAAGAAGTTAGCAGAACAAGGACAGAAAGCAGTCTATGCTCTATATAGAATGACTAGGAAGATATCTATTCCAGTAGATCTACAGCTTAAGTTATTTGATTCTTTAATTGATCCTATACTTTTATATGGGAGCGAAATTTGGAAACGGTGCATTTGAAATTTTTAAAGAAGGTGCTCTCTGTCCGAAGAACAACGCCAAAGTTCATGGTGTACGGCGAAACAGGTAGATATCCACAAGACAGACAAAATGGTTATTACGTGTGAAATCTATACTGAATGATGCTGGCTTATCGTATGTATGGGATACCCAAGTAACTGTTAGTAAAAATAATTTAAAATATGTTGTTAAATAAATCTTACAACACCAATTTGTACAAAAATGGCACAGTATTGCTGAAAGTGCATCAAGAGGGGAACTTTATTTATCATTTAAAAGGGATTTCTGTCTTGAAGGCTACTTGACGAAACTAAATAAACAACGAAGAGTATACCTGAGTAAACTGCGATGTTCAAATCTGAAATTTCCTATAGAGGCCGGAAGATGGTTAAATATTCCTCGTGAGGACAGAATATGGACATTATGTGATAGTGGGATGATTGGAAATGAATTTCATTATCTTTTAGTATGTTGCAACCCAAATATTGAAAGAATTAGAAAAATACATATACAGGGATATTATTTGTTGAACCCGACAGAGGACAAACTATTTGGTTTGCTATATTATTGTAATATAAAAGTACTAAATAATGTCGCGTTGTTTTTGCAAAAATTTATGAAATATTTTTGATATAAAAAATAATATGGTACTTACGTAATTTAAATTGCGTGTTATAATCTAATTAATCATATGATATATATGTCACGATATGTGCAAACTATTTGAATTGATCATTTTAACCACGTGTGAATCAACCGTACGTGGCGGTGTGATTGATAATTTATATTAAATTGACCTTTATATATGTTTATTTAAATTTTGTTCTGCTATTATACAACTTCTGGCAAGCTGTATATTATGTATATCTACCTCTTGTAACAGTGTAAACTGTCAGAGTGTACAATAAAATCTGAAATCTGAAATTATTCAAGATGGCGCCCACCCCAATCAGCTTCTACCTTGTCATACCAAAGTAAATATCGTTCATACGAGTAAATAGAATTAATTATATAATATGTCAAATTTTTACAATATATAAATACCAAAAAAAAAGATAAATTATTAATTTAAAATAAATTAAAATGTTACTTATCTGACATTTGAAATTATATTTCACCTATTCATTCAAATTTGTGATCCCCCACTTATACCCACGCCTCTTTATTAAAATGCTGCATTAATTATCAAAAAATCTAGCGTTAAATATGCTTGCTTTTGGGGGGCTTAAAAATGGAAAATAACTTGCACCATAACCCTTTATTATGTGTTATTATGTACTTTTGTCAGTTTGTATAATTGATGATCAATTTCATATTATAAATTATTGTCACACTTTCAATCCAAGTGAAATGTTACTACATATTTCAAATGAAAAGTATTTTAAACCGAAAACGAGGGGTGCGTGCTATAATCAATACAGAGTTATCGAAGTACGATAAATGCCTGGCACGAACGGGACCAGTACAAGATAATTGAGTAACCAGTCAATAAGTCAAAACAGAGTTACCTTACATAATTATGACCGATATAGTTATATATGCCCTGCATTTCTTCACATCTAAATTGATCATGCCTTTTTAATTTGCCAAAATCCTGGTCCTGCCTTTTTATTTCAAATTTTATCCTAGCCCTCCCCCCTTAAAAATCAAATGGTTGCTCCTTAATCTCCATTGCGTGCTCAAATTTCGTTGCAATTTTTATTGTGATTAGAATAAAAATTTAAACTGCTACGTAGGTAGTATATATAAATTTAAACTGCTACGTAGGTAGTATATATAAATTTAGACTGCTACGTAGGTAGTATATATAACAAGAATATATTAATTTAAAAATTATGTATTTGTACTTTTTAAAAAGTTTAACAGAAAGCATAAAACATTAAAATTACAAACAAAGCATTCATTTAAAGTTTTTGAAGTTTCTGACTTCTTGGATGATCCGCTCATTTATTTGTAAATACCAATAACGAAAGTAAAAGTAGAATAATAATTTTCGGAATCCATATCTTAGATGTGTACATGTCGTGGTTAAAATCACAGGTAGGCATGTTATATAAATAACATGTTAAGTAAAAATAATATAATAATTTTACACTGAAATATACATGATAGGTGCGATTGCACGTTTTAAAATAAGATATACGTATAAACGAAAATGTCAATATCAAAGTCGGGCTTCGGCTTAATATCATTCAATAAATATTTCATATATTTCGCGATTTTTAATTGTATATGTATTGATGTTAGATGGATATTGTTTTAAAACTTTACAGAATTAAAAAAAAATATTGAATACATGTAGTAGGAGAATACACTTATGTTTTATAACATCTTGAATTTAAAATGGGAAGGAAGTGGCAAGTGAACTTGGATAATAGTTGTTTTTGCAGCATTTTTGTCGGATGGTTTGGCCTGCATTTTATTGCCGGTCCCTTCCCATTACAAATCAGATGATCGCTACCAAATCATGTATCTGTGGCATCATTAATACTAAAGGAAGAGACCGTTTTATTTGAGCGGTAAAAACTCTGAAACCACAAAATGTTGGAAATGTTTGAGATATAAAATATAATAGTGACATTCAGTAGTTGCCAAGTTTACCTTCAGAAGATTTCTTTTTCTTAGAAAACCGAGTTTTGTGTGAAAACGTTCTAAAAAAACGCCCGTCATTGGGAAGAGTATTATTTGCTTGATTAATATTTTATTATCTCCCTTTTTGAAATAACATTTTTGCTAAAGTTAATTTCATTTTTGTAATAGTATCTATTTTGGTAAAATTTAACATTCTATAAAACGGGAATAATCATTTTTAAAACATAAGCATTTTTTTATTATGATTAGATATTCGGTTTAACTTAAATATTTTGCAAAAGATATAGTTATATGGTGCCATAATTTATGATTAGTATATTTGATTTAAAGTCTATTGTTCAAACCTTTGTGCTTACGATAGGTATGACATCTGTTAACACTTTCTGCATTTGTTTTGGAGCTTGCTTATTTGAATACTTTACGAAATGCAAAGCTAAATTCCCGTACTAGAAGGTTCGGTTTAAATATTTGAAGTTTAATCGAAGATTTCAGTTTCTATATTAAAATTGAGATTACGTTAAAAATTTCCACTTAATGTCTTTACAACCAAGTATTTTTTTCTAGGATTATTATTTCTGGGGTTATTTTTACTTAGCCAGTTGTTTTTTTGCCCAAATTAAATTTTTTTTTGATATAGAACTATTACTTTTTTGTAAGGAATTCCTATTTATATTTTTGAATTATATTTTTCGAATCTTTGTTCTATGTTAACATGGTTAATAAAATATGAAAACTTTTTAAAAACTTTATATAAACAGCTTGGAGTCCCAGTGGAACGATCTGCATGTCTTAATTGCTACTGTCCGTCAGTCTATCCATTTGTTTGTCAGTAAATTAGTGGTTTATTGTTAAACTCTAGACATTTTAGTACACAGCAGGGCTTGGAAACGCATAGCTGTCAGACCCTCCTGTTACATTTCCTTTTCGTACCAAACAAGTAACACCGCCGTGAAACATTGAATGAAAATATTGTTTACACAGTATTAATAGTAGGTAAAATAGATTTATGAAAGCCACATTTTATTTAATCACCGTCACAGGAAACGCGT
The DNA here is from genome assembly GCA_028015205.1 of Mytilisepta virgata. Taxonomy (NCBI): domain Eukaryota; kingdom Metazoa; phylum Mollusca; class Bivalvia; order Mytilida; family Mytilidae; genus Mytilisepta; species Mytilisepta virgata. The sequence continues at coordinate 34,604,125 of CM051512.1, forward strand.
GATTCAGTCAATGTACATCTTTTAGCATTTTAATTTGCAAGTAAAGCAGGGATGGGCACGATTACTTTGAACTGTAATCGATTATTATTCGATTACATGACATATTTTTGTGTAATCGATTAATAATTTATTACATATGTATTTCACATGTAATCCATTACAATCGATTACTTTAGGAGAAGTAATCGACAATTACTTTCAATTACTTTCAATTACATTTCATAGAAGGCATAAAAATTAGAATGATTCACTGCAAAACATACTTATATAGAGGGAAACATTTGTACATTTTCAAATATTGAATCTGAAGAGTAAGAAACTTAAGTGTTTAAGTGTTTATTAGATATCTGTTTCCTTGGTGGGATTTCATATCTAGGGTCCAGAATGTTAACAAGTTTTTTGAAGTGCAGATTTTCTACGATTGAAAGTGGTGACAACGTTCCTGCTATCATGTGAATTAATGCATTGTTAATATCCTGTTGTTTTTGTTCATTCTTTCTATATTTTATCATTTTCCTTGACATGAACTGGGCAAGATTTTGTTGTTTATACTTTTTTCTGTTTCTTGATCATATGTGAATTGTTCATTGCAATGTTTCCTCTGAAAAGAGGAAATAAAATCTTATTTCCAAAGAGAATTATTTGATATTTATAGGTCAAATATGGCCAAATATTAATCATTAGGTCAATCATTGCAATTGACAAACAATACATGTGTTTATAAAGATTTAATTTTTAAAAATATGACAGGTGTGGATTAATGCCTAGGTTATATTGTAATTAACAGTTTTATTCTTGTTTAAACAGGCTGTCAACATGTATATATACCCTCAGGCCTAATTTGCTTGACACATTTATTTTATATTATAAATCTATCTTTTATGTATTGGAATCATCATAACTTAATAATTATGTCATATTGCTATTTTCATAGATTTAAGTGATGACCTGCATAGAAATACACATCTCTATGTTTCAGATAAAAATGTAATTGAAATGTAATTAAAAAGTAAACGATAATTACATGGGTTTCAGCAGCTGTAATCGATTAAATTACGATTACATGTAATTTAAATTTAGATCGATTACAGATTACTTTCGATTACTCAATATTTTGTAATTGATTACAATCGATTACGATTACTCATTACCATTACCCCAACCCTGAACAACTGACAAACTCCGGAGAACAAGGAAGACAAGACCAAGACAATACACGCACTGCAATTAAATACTAAAAACATATGAACATGGGCCCCACCAAAAAACCGGGGGTAGACTCAGGTGCTCCGGAAGAGTAAGCAGTCTCTGCTTCCTGCAGGACACCCGCCATGCTGCTCATGTCAAATCCGGTATGAGAAAGGATAATATCAATGGAACAGATCCATTTTTATTTGGGAAACGGTTTTTTCATACCTGTCAACCAAGTCATGATGACGCCCATAGATCTTTAATAAGGATGACTTCAGCTTAGGAGCAACGTACCCCTGTCTGAGCAAATTTTTTCTCAGGAGCCGGGCTCTGTCCAGGAAGTCAATGTATATGTCACAAGCTCTGGAATAACATATGAGTTGTGAAATATATACTCCATACGCCGGCGCTTCTGGAATATTGCCACTCAAATATGGGAAGTTAACGATTGGAAAGTCAAAGTCATCCCATTTGTCGTGAAGTTTTGTATTCAATCTTCCTCTGGTGTCAATTTCGAGGTGAAGGTCAAGATAAGATGCAGACTTGGCAGTGTCTGTGGTATCTTTAATTTCGAACTCATTGGGATAGATAAGATGTAATAAATTCCCAAAACGTGAATTGGTGAGTGATAAAACATCATCTATGTAGCGGAAGCAGAAATTAAAGGTACATCTTCTGTTTTTCCTTAAGAAGCCCGTCAAGGAATTCTGCCTCATATGAGTAAAGAAACAAGTCGGTCAGTAGTGGCGCACAATTAGTACCCATAGGAATGCCAATTGTCTGTTGGAAAACACGTCCACCAAATTGAACAAATATGTTGTCGATCAAAAATTCAATCATCAGGACAATTCCGTCCTCTGTATATTTTTTGATTTAGAGTGGTATTTAACAAAGTATGATTTATCTCTACCAATGACAAGGTATGTGTATCTCTTGTTGCCATTTTTATTTTGAAAGCATCGATGGATTAGATCTTTCAACTTCTCCTTCAGTTGTGAATGAGGAATGGTGGTATAGAGGGTAGAGAAATCAAATGTTTATATGCTGTTACAGACTGAAATGGACCGAGATCGTAAAATATCCTTTACGTCTTTGGAGTTCTTTAATATCCACATTTGATTGATACCACTTCTTGAATAGCTTGTAATTTACAACTCAACGCGTTTCCAAAAAATCACATGGCGTGTACACAATACCGATGGTACATAATAGGTTAGTCCAAATAATTAATCAGTCTTGGAAAATTTTTACTTGGACGTATATTCCATCGATGAAGGATCAAAAACAAAATTCAAAAATAATTATACCCTTGAGACGCCATGATTATCTGGACTCATAAATAAATAATAGGTCCCGATGTGTACAATGAACATTTACAGTATGTTAGTTTGTCATTTAAATAAGAAAAATTATCACGTGGCGTGTATATGATACACACTCAAAATGGAATGGTTGTCCCCCGGATTGTCCCTTAAGTATTAAAAGACTAAAGTCCAAGGGAAAGGACAAAGCTTAGGAAACAAAGAAAGACATAATGACAATACAAAATTGTTGAAGAGAAAACACATTAAGACTGTGCATCCCCTTACAGCAGATATATATTGCTCTTTTCTGGTACCTATTCGACCGCTGTGGGCCCAAATTTTAGAAAATCATAATATATAATTATAAAACCCTATTGCGCATCAGAATATGGTGCATGACAATACCGTATAGAAATAAAATGCATAAATTGTAAAATGAAAGAGGAGTTTAGGTCAAAATCTTCAATTGACAGTTTTTCGAAATTCGACATCTGTGGGTTCCACTTTTAGAAAATCAAAATTCTGAAACCTTATAGCGCATCTGCATATGCTGCATGACAATACTGTATAGAAATAAAATGCATACATGCATACATTAAAAAATGAAAGACGAGTTTAGGTCGCAAGCTTGAATTCCAAATTTTCGAAGTTAAACCCATAAGTGATGGAGGAGTTGATGTCACAAGAAAGTGTGACGGACGGACAGAGACAATCGCTATATTCCCGAACTTTCTTCGAAAGTGCTTGGATAAATATATAGACAAATTGGTTTCAAACATATACAACAAATCCACAGCTATTTGATCTTGATAAGTACAAGTCCTTGCTATGTACCAAGTTAAGTTGAAATCCATCCAAGGATGTTGAGCCCAGAATGTTCATAAAAATGTTTTGGACAAACTGATGGATGAACAATTATTGTATTATCATATTCTTTTCACAACTTTCTTCGTGAATTTGCTACAGTTTGATTTCACAATAGATAGATACAATCGCAAAACCGTTGATATTACATGACTTAGCAAGTTATATAGAAAAACGTGGGGCCTCGGTGGCCGAGTGGTCTAGGTAGTTCGTCATGACTACTATTGATCACTAGCCTGTCAACACTGAGGTTGTGAGTTCGAATCTCACCTGTGGCGGGTTGTGTTCGACTCCGATCTAAAATTGGATTGCCAATTTTCCTACCGAAGGTCGCTGGTTCTCTCCAGGTACTCCGGCTTCCTCCACCAATAAAAACTGGCCGCCGCGAAATAGCCAAATGTGCTGAAAACGGCGTAAAACCCCATCTAAACAAACAAACAAAACGAAAAACTTTAAAACAAATCCCATCAAGATAGGCCAAAATATATCAATTCACTTTTAAATTGATGAAAATGCACGTTTCTGGTCCCTATCGCACGGAAACCAGGCGTTCACAAACGACGACGCCGACAACGCCATACCAATATAGGACATTCAACAAATTTGCAGTTTAAAAAAAAAAAAAACTATTCACTTGAATAAAAAAACATGTACCTATCTGTATAAACTCAAATAATTCAAATGCCTTTCTTTTGATAACCGATAACTCTTAAAATTCAATTCACAAGACTTTTACAAATATCTGTGTTTGCTGAACTTTCAGAATGACATTAAGTGAACGTCCATCGAAGACCTACAATAAAGAAAACTTAAATCTAAATCTAGAAATGCTGTGAACACAGCTCACAAATGGATTACCCCTCCCCGCTCCCCTATTTACCTATATCCTCATATAACCAGACTTATAATAAGAACTCGTGCGCTCAAGTTAAGAAACTCGTGCGCTCATGTTAGTAAGTCGTGCGCTCATGTTAGTTACTCGTGCACACGTGTTAGTTACTCGTGCGCACGAGTTGTAATATTTTTTTTGCATGACACTCCAGAGCTTCCGTAGTTCGTACATGTTGTATTCGGCGTCTATGAAAACTACGTTGCGCTTTATGAAGTTTACCGATAATTATCGAGAGCATTGTCGTTCTGCTGAATGGAACATCCGGGACATTGAAAAGAATGACTTGGTAAATTCTAGTCCCGATACTTTAATAACAAGTATTTACAATACTGCTATGGTTATCACAGTTGCCCTTTAGTAATTGTATTCGTCATTAAGCTCAATTTGAGAAGTATTTTGGTGTTAGTATAAATCCTTATAAAAGTGTTTAATTATGAGCTATGATACACTAAGTACTGTTATTGTATTTAATTAAATCTCCTTTGTGTTTAGTACTTTTTTCAAATTTTAGTCTGAGTGTATACATATCAAGATCACAAAATGATAGAAAAAAAATTATCGTTTTAAACGTTATCTTTATATAGCATTAGAATGAGACGTCTTACCATTAATTTAATAATTGAAAACATGCCATTAATATATTATGTCTCATCCAGTGGCGTAGCTAGGCAAACATGCTGAGTGTCACACCCCTTAAATTTCAAAAGTTCTGATTGTCCCCTAAAAGATGCAATGTATATGTTATGTTTAAATAAACTAACCCATTATTTATCAGATCCGGACCCGAAGCCTTAATTACAAGTATTCAGAATCTTTAAAACATCCATCCAAAACAACATTACGAAGTTGATGTTCAGACTCGGTGAAATTTGGAAGACTGGCTTATGAGGTATCCAACTCAGTCTGAATGGCAAAAAAGTTATTAAATTGATTTGCCTTCTCAGTATCGTTGTAAATCAAATTATCACCAATCAATAAAGGGGGTATTCCGGTGCGTGTCGGTTGAATTCCAGATATTTGGTTGCAAACCTTCCACCAAGTTTGCGATGAACTGCTGGTGTTTTTTAATTTTTCAACAAGATCAGCCTGATATTTTTCACGAGCCAGTCTGACCTGTGACGTCACAGTATTTCGTGCTTTTCGAAATTTTCCGCAGTCAGCCTGTCCACCTGAGCGTCATGCTTTCGCGTGAGCATGATTTTTCTTACGAATTAATTTCTTTATGTAACTGATCAACCACGGAGGTTCGTATTTGCGAGTTGTAACGACTCTGTGAGGAATGGTCATTTCTACTGCATGCAAAATACGACTAGATATATCATCTACAATTTTATCAATATCACACGTATTAAACATGTAGTTCCAATCAGTTTCCTCCAGTATATTACAGTATCTATCAAAATCTCATCGGTCATATAACCAAAAGGACAAATATACATAAGGAGCAATCCAAGAAAAAAAAACGTAATCCATTGGACAGACAAACCCGGTAAGACAAATGAACAACCACAAGCACAACAAATAAACACAGAAAACTAAAAAACAATGAACAACACGAACTCCTATAAAAACCAGGAGTGAACCCAGGTGCCCGGAAGGGTAAGCACTTCCTGCTCGTATACGACACCCGTTGTGAAGTTCAAAAAAATCAACCCAGGTGCTCCGGAAGAGTAAGCACTTCCTGCTCCGTATACCGCACCCGTTGTGAAGTTCAACAAAATCAACCCAGGTGCTCCGGAAGGGTAAGCACTTCCCTCTCCGTATACGGCACCCGTCGTGAAGTTCAACAAAATCAACCCAGGTGCTCCGGAAGGGTAAGCACTTCCTGCTCCGTATACGGCACCCGTCGTGAAGTTCAACAAAGTCAATTCGGTGGAAGTCACAAATCGATGGAGGCACATGAAATGTTACGACAATGGGAACAGGTCCAACATCATCTTAGATATTGGACACTGTAATGGTTTTACGCTTGAAAGAATTTTGGACCGGTTTAGGGGAGTTTATAAATCAAACAACCGGACAATGGCAGCGAATTTGGTCGAGGAGAAGGGGCCCACTCTAACATACAGGATAAAGGTAGGGTTATCGGTAATAATTAAATCTGATAAATCCGCGTCTATTTTAAAAAAGGAAGTGGCCTCTCAGTTCAGGCCCCTCTATGTAAATTATTTAAGTTATCATTATCGTTGTCTATTTTTCCATCTCAGTGGAAAAGAGCGAATGTAACGCCGCCTGTTTACAAAGGTAATACACAGGTGAGGTCAAGAATTTAATAGACCCATCTCTTTGTTATGTATTCTTTCTAAATGTATGGAGAGAATTGTGTGTAAACATGTACATAATTTTTTATTACAAAATAAGGTTATTACCCCAGTCAGTCCGGTTTTACCAAGGGTTATTCTGCAGTTAACCAGTTTGTAAGCTTTTCAGATGATTGGTAAGGCGTTGGATAGTGGAAAAGAAATAATGGTCGTATTTTGCGATATAAGTAAGGCTTTCGATCGGGTTTGGCATGCTCGACTTTTGTTTAAACTTGAGAAATATGGAATTACTGGAAATTTATTAAATTGATTTAAAAATTACTTATCTGGAAGGGTTCAGAGGATAGTTCCAAACGGAACAGTTCAGAGTGGAGAACCATAAAAGCTGGCGTTCCGCAGGGTTCTATTCATAATTTTTATTAACGATATAGTGTCAGAGATTGGTTCCTCTATTAAGCTTTTTGCAGATGACACTAGTATTTACATTACTGTGGATACTCCTTGAAAATGCTGTGGAACTCTTGAATAGGGACCTTGACAAAGATACACAGCTCGTCAAACCAATGTCTCGTTAAGTTTAATTCTCAAAAAAAAAAAAAAAAAAAAAAACCATGACTATCTCTAGAAAGTAAGTCAAACCGATACATCCTCTATTAAAGATGATTGGCCAGAATCTTCAAGACCTTGCATCTAATAAACACCTTGGTATTTATTTTTCTGATATTGGCTCATGGCATGACCATATTGATTACATAGTTAAAAAGGCCTATAATAGAATAAATATCATTGATACTTAGGAAAGTACGTTTTGTATTAGATAGATTTATTCTGGAGAAAATATACTTTTCTTTCGTTCGACGAAATTTAGAATAAGGTGATGTCATTTGGGACAACCATACCAGATACTAGTAAATAAGTTAGAAAATGTTCAGATAGAAGCTATGAGAATATCTTTGGATTGTTATTTTCATTACGGGTGGATTACATTGACATCAATTATATAAAGAAACGGGATGGGAAAAACTTTCCGGTAGACGAGAAAATCATACTCATTTTATTTCATAAAATGATTAATAAGGAAGTTCCTGTGTATTTGCAAAATTTAATACCACCCTCGGTCTCCACATTACATAGGCATTTTACGCGCCAGTCTCAAAATCTCCTAGAAATTCGTTGAAGAACTAACTTCAATTCTGAATATTTTCTAACAGCGACCGTAAAACTCTGGAACAGGTTACCCCAGACATCACAGAACACAAATTCAGTGGAATCCTTCAGAGATAAATTACAAGGACACCGGTTCAGATGCCGAAAGTTATATTATGTAGGTACTAGAATTGGACAAACTTTACATGCAAGACTGAGAATGAACAGCAATTCATTAAATGAACATCTGTTCTGCCGCAATTTAGTTGTTTCACCGAACTGTGCATGTGGTCATGTTGAGTCAACCTCTCACTTTGTTGTACTGTCCAAAATATACGCAAATGCGTCACGAAACAATTTTTTTCATTGTATGTGATGAGCCGGTTAATACAAATATTATGCTGTATGGCTCAGGGAGTCTAAATTTTGAACAAAATTCTGATATTTTTTATAAGGTTCAAAATTTTATTGTTAAAAGTAAGAGATTTATTAATTCATTAAGATTTTTTTTTCGCATTTCGTCATATGATAATTATTCTATTTGTTTCCTCTTTTTTCACATGGGCTATTTTATGCTGGTAAAAAATAACATAACACGTTCAACAATGTTGACACCTTTTGATAATGCAGGATTATTGCATGATTCCTCAGTAATACAATTTATCATAAAAACAAACTGATTGTCACAACCGACAAAGCAGTTTAATTCTAAAGTTGAATTAGGGAACAAAAAGCAAATTTCAACTAATTCAACAATGTTTAGCAAAGCTCAACTATTTCAACTTCTTTTGACAAATACAACTATGATAACCATTATTATCAACTATATCAGCTGTTTGGTTAAAGCTATGTTTGGCATTTGGTTTTAAAATAAAACAAAATACAGTTTGGCTGGTCATGACATTTAATTAAATCAACAAATAAATAAACAATAAACTCTTCAAAGTCAAATGCTCTACACCAAATGTTCAAAGATTCAACTGGCCATCAAGTTAAAGCTTGTGACATTTAAACTATTGGGCGGTCCAACAGTAAAATTAAATAACCGCTGGGAAGGCCAAAGCGGTGACATCGGATAAATTACGCCAAATGAATGCTTGAAACAAAGTGAAAGCATGAACCTCGCCAATTTATCCAGACATAAATTACTAAGCCAAACATCTTATATGTATATATGGCATTTAGTATTAACAATGAAAGATTCCAAAGCTCCTTGAATAGTATTTATAAATATATCATATCCTATGAAGGATAGGTGAGCTCCATCTTTTGCGAATGAACCAATACATTTATTGTCAAAATCTGGATACTTAATAATGTAACCTAATCTTTATAACAAAAAGAAACGGACTCCTCTGTTAATTCTTTTCCTTGTTTTTTTCCATTTTTCTAACATTCATTGAAAAACGCCGAGAGTGCCTCGGTAACATTTCAGAAAATACAATAGAACAACCTGGAATTAACTCAATTATCAAACTTGAAATGGCTACTTTTATGTCATAAAGAAGTTTGCCAGCTGGCACATCGCCTATATCATTTGTCCCACAATGGATTACAATAATGCTAGGTATTCCGTACAAATAAACCATACCAGAAGTAGAAGATAATAAATTCTGCCATTTCATTCCTCTCATACTGATCCATACAACTTCATACCCAAACTTCTCCAAACCAAGATTTTTTCCGGTGGGTCTTTGTTTGGTATGAGATGCAGCCTGTTGTATTAGAGAGCTGCCAACAATCCAAATACTGCGTAATGCTGTAATAATATATCATATAATTAGATTTGATACAAAAATGTAATAGGAAAATGGAAAATACAACTTCTCATATAACTTCTGTACGTATTTGAGGTCCATCTACCCTTAGCTTTAATTACATCCTCTGAAAGACCACAAATTGCTAAATGTGTTGCACCTCCAATTCTAAAGGAATGGGAATTATAATTAGTTACTGAATAACCAAGATATTTCAAAGCAGAATGTAGTACGCTCACAAACTGAGTTCTGGTTACTGGTAATTTATTGAAATGACAAAACAGTGGTCCATTAAACTGCGGTCTTAATTTTAGATAAGCCTTGAGAGATAGCAAAGGACAAACGCTTGAATTTTGCGCCTCAATCTGAATTCGACAAGATTTTCCTACCTGGTCAGATTTTGAGAATCTTAACGTAACAATCACATTTAAATTGGAATTCATTGAAATATCGGTGTCATGAATTACATGTTTGCTAACATCAGATTGTTTCGGAACGGTAATTTCGCCAACCCTCAAAAGCCCAAAAATTGATAAAGTAAATGCAGCCTTGAATAAAGTAGCCTCGTATGTTGAATAACTAATATTTTGTAAGACAGAAGAAATATTAACAAGAATATCGAAAGTAATAGGATATCTTGCATCAAGACTTCTGTGTAGCTTATTTGCCCCTTTTAGCATTTTCTGTACAATAAATGACCTTGACTACGTAATACAAAACTGGTACCAGATAGATATGCCCGTATTGTTGCTGGAGAGTAACCTGATCAGCTTCAGGTGGCCATAATAACTCAAGAGCATATGCTTTTCTAAGCCTCTCAAACGAGTCAACTCCATTACTGTAAGTACTCCAAGTATTTGCAGACAATGATGCTTCTAAAAGCATTCTGGCTTCTGACACAAGAGGCTCCAAAATGCCACTGGGACTACACATGGGTATACGTCGGCGGATGGTGCCAGTCTTCTGAACCGTTCCACCTGTCCACGAGAAATTGCATCCGCTATACAATTGCTAACCGAATAAACATGCCTAGATTTGAATTCGAAATTTAATAAAAGTGACCAATAGATTATTGACCTAAGCAAAGACATTACTCTGTACGACTTTGAAGACATGTTGTTAAGGATAAACACAATTGCTGCATTATCTGTATGAAAAAACACTTTTCTGTTTCTGAACTGATACCCCCATAAGTATATGGCTAATGCAATGGGGATGAGCTCAAGATAGGTAATATCCCTCAAAATATCCGTATTGAACCATGCCTCGGGCCATTGCAGAAAGACCCATTTCCCGGCAAAGTATGCTCCACAGCCTTTAGAAACACCCCAGCGTTATCGGTGTACAATTCCAAGTTTCTACTTGATAGCTATTCCTCATCTTGGATATACGATACCCCATTGAACTTATCAAGAAATTCAACCCAAACTAAAAGATCCGCTTTTAAACTATTTGAAATTCTAATAAAATGAAAGCTTTTTTTAACATTTCTCATCGAAAAACAAAGTCTCCTGCTAAATACCCTACCAGCTGGTAATGCACTCGTACAAAATGCAAGTGAGCCCGCCAACGACTGAAGCACCTTTAAAGTTACTTTTTTACTGCTGATGACAAATTCAATTTTTTGCTTCAGTTCTGCCAATTTATTATCAGGAATTTTAATGAACATTTCAATTGTGTCTATGATAAGTCCTAAGTATTCTAATACCGTTGAAGGACCAACTGTTTTTTCTTGTGCAATTGGCACACTCAAGCGGCTACACACGTTTGAAAATACAATCATTAATCGATTGCATTCATCAGTATTTCCTTTACCGGCAAATAAAAAATCATCAAGATAATGATCAATATTATCTGAATTGGCTTCACTTTTAACTGCCCATTCTAAAAAAATGGAATTTTTTTCAAAATAAGAACAAGATTCAGAACAACCCACTGGCATCATTTTATCTATGTAGTATTTCCCTTTCAGCTTAAACCCAGGCAAGTCAAAACAACCTGGATATACGGGAAGTAACCTAAATACAGATTTTAAGTCCATATTTGCAATTAATGTCCCTTTACCTAACCTATGAATAATAGAAACTGCATGATCAAAAGATGAATAATCTGGGTCAATGTGGAAATTAACGCTATTGAAAGAAGGATAAGATAAATGAGTTACGAGCCTAAACCCTCCTGTTTTCTTTTTAAAAACCCAATGGGTGAGAAATTTGAAATTGGTCTTTCATTGAAAGGACCAGCAATGCGACCTAAATCAATTTCACTTTGTACTTTCTCCTGTACTAGTTTAGGATATTGATAAACTGACTTTAAATTTTTTGAATCCATTGGAGTCCGAGGCCCTGAATAATGTATTTTAAAACCAATACTAAATCCTTCATAAATAATATTTGCATTTTGTTTGTCAGGAAAATTGGAAACCATAAATTTAAGCTTTGTTAAATTAATTGGACTTTTACCCAATAACCACACATTTGTGTTGTCTTTACATTTACCTGAAATAAATAATATTTAATCCTTCAAATATCATAAAATATTGATCCCTTTGAATACATAATATAATGCAAGCTTTTATAATATTTAACGTCTAGGCCATGAATTTCTGACCCTGAAATTTGTATTATACACAGAGTTCACTGGCCTATGAGCACCTGCTCTGATCTGCGGTACCCGAAATCTAGGGTTGGGTGATCCATAACCAGAAAAATGAAAACAATGTATGGCTGGATGTAATAAAGAGCACTTCATACAAAAATGACGATACAAACATTTTTGTCTCTTACACTGACCTTTGAAATTATAATCATAACATGGGTATCTAGATAGCCTTGCCTGATTATTAATGTTCGACTGACCACATATACCCTTAGCTATGTATGTAAGCCAAAGTTCAGCATCTATACTAGCCCACGATTTTGTAGGGTTACGTGACACTCTCAGTCGAAACTGCTGGTCGTACTGCAACCACCTGTCTACAGAACAATCATATGCTATATTTCTGATAATTGATAAATATTTTAACAGTTCATGCATTTTGCTGGGATGATTATCAATACAACTTGTATATATGTTATGAAAGCATCTGTCCAAAGCTTAATACTATCAATTGTTTTGACCTTTTTAACTTTTGACTGAACAACAAGCTTTCCTTCTATAATCTGTAGTGTATTTTGATTTTCTTGTGTGTTATGTACAAAGTTCTGTTTGAGTAGCAATGCTAAATCTATGTACGCAAAATTCCAGATTTTATCTTTAAGACTCTGAGAGAGAGATATATATATATCATATTCATTTACTAGACCAGGTACATAAAGAGGTTCATCATTTTGATATTTATTTGACTACCTATATCTGAACTAATCTCACCTATATGTTGAACAGTCACAGTCTGCTGTACTGGCATAGGCTGCTGTACAGGCATTGGCTGTTGTACGTACAGAGGTTGCTGTTCCTGCATCGGAACAGGAATTTGTGCTGGAGCCTCCTGTAGGGGGTCAGGTAATGGGATATGGTGTGCTACTGGACGAGGCTGATTTTGAGCTACCGGTTGAACATCAATACCTTGATTTCTTATGTCGTTGTAAAACCCTGGTTTATACATATCTCCGAGGTGGCATATTCAATTCATATTTACAGTGCCTTTGTTATTTTTATAGACATACATGTATATCATCAATCAACGATCCGTGTCACCATCATGTTTTGGTTTGAAAGGAAAAACGAAAAATGACATTACTTCGTAACACTATTTCATTTCTGTTTTAAATCAGCCATCATGAAGATTTTCATTTAAGAAGATAAAAAGTTTCGGCTTACCAATTTTGAAAAATTATTCAAAATTGCCATGTAGGATGACATAATCTCTTGATAATGATCATATTCCACGTCGATAAGGGTTGTCTTCCGAAGTGAGTCATATGGAGCAGAATTTGTGTGTAGCAACTGACGATATAAGTTTATACAAGTTAAGCAATAAGATTGTGATTAAAACGTTTTACCATGGCGAGGTCTTCCTCAGTTATATACATATAAAATATTATACATGTATGCAGCGTTTATCTGAGCATGCAACATGCAATACAATGTATGCATTCTTGCTTTTTGCTTAGTTTAAAAATGAAATCTGATAATACATATGTAATATTGCGTCCACATTTGAAATCTCATCCCAGTTAACACCTGTTTTACATATTTCTCCGGGGCCTCGGTGGCCGAATGGTCTAGGTAGTTCGTCATGACTACTAATGATCACTAGCCTGTCAACACTGAGGTTGCGAGTTCGAATCTCACCTGTGGCGGGGTGTGTTCGACTCCGATCTAAATTGACAAGGATTGCCAATTTTCCTACCGAAGGTCGGTGGTTCTCTGCGGTTACTCCGGCTTCCTCCACTAATAAAAACTGGCCGCCGCGAAATAGCCAAATGTGCTGAAAACGGCGTAAAACCCCAACTAAACAAATATTTCTCCGAACGAGAATCCTTCCTTGAATTTTGTCGCAGAATGTATCAACAAACAAAGAAAATGTTTTATACCTCTATAAAAATAAAATGTATCACAAAATACCGAATAAATTCGATGCAGTGTATGGCCATTTCGTTGACTGACAACTCATCAGCTGTGCTCGAGATCAAAACTTTGGAAAATAAAATAACAATACAAAGATACTAATATTAGATATAGTAAATTTATACTATGCTGTATACGACGCATTCCATGGAGTGACCTCTCAAAAGCAACATTAACCAGAACTGTTGACAGGTCAAAAGTAATTGAACTTGACAGCTCAATAATTTCATATTAAGAAGTAGACAGAATTGTAAAATTATTGTCTTCATTTTTATTATTATAGAATTAAACGTGCAGAGGTATAATAATATAATCTATATGATATTGTATTTCAATAATTTTCCTAATTTAAGTTCACGAAATTGTTTTCAAGTTTTTATTTAGCTATTGTGTTGTCATCTTTGTTTTTTCTGTAATTAGATTTTTTAATTGTTTCTTCTGTTATTTTTATCTTTTCACCTACACGAGTACATCATGTAGACCAATATCCTTTGATTTCTTATGTCGTTGTATAACCCTGGTTTATACATATCTCCGAGGTGGCATATTGAATTCAGATTTACAGTGCCTTTGTTATTTTTATAGACATACATGTATATCATCAATCAACGATCCGTGTCACCATCATGTTTTGGTTTGAAAGGAAAAACGAAAAATGACATTACTTCGTAACACTATTTCATTTCTGTTTTAAATCAGCCATCATGAAGATTTTCATTTAAGAAGATAAAAAGTTTCGGCTTACCAATTTTGAAAAATTATTCAAAATTGCCATGTAGGATGACATAATCTCTTGATAATGATCATATTCCACGTCGATAAGGGTTGTCTTCCGAAGTGAGTCATATGGAGCAGAATTTGTGTGTAGCAACTGACGATATAAGTTTATACAAGTTAAGCAATAAGATTGTGATTAAAACGTTTTACCATGGCGAGGTCTTCCTCAGTTATATACATATAAAATATTATACATGTATGCAGCGTTTATCTGAGCATGCAACATGCAATACAATGTATGCATTCTTGCTTTTTGCTTAGTTTAAAAATGAAATCTGATAATACATATGTAATATTGCGTCCACATTTGAAATCTCATCCCAGTTAACACCTGTTTTACATATTTCTCCGGGGCCTCGGTGGCCGAATGGTCTAGGTAGTTCGTCATGACTACTAATGATCACTAGCCTGTCAACACTGAGGTTGCGAGTTCGAATCTCACCTGTGGCGGGGTGTGTTCGACTCCGATCTAAATTGACAAGGATTGCCAATTTTCCTACCGAAGGTCGGTGGTTCTCTGCGGTTACTCCGGCTTCCTCCACTAATAAAAACTGGCCGCCGCGAAATAGCCAAATGTGCTGAAAACGGCGTAAAACCCCAACTAAACAAATATTTCTCCGAACGAGAATCCTTCCTTGAATTTTGTCGCAGAATGTATCAACAAACAAAGAAAATGTTTTATACCTCTATAAAAATAAAATGTATCACAAAATACCGAATAAATTCGATGCACTGTATGGCCATTTCGTTGACTGACAACTCATCAGCTGTGCTCGAGATCAAAACTTTGGAAAATAAAATAACAATACAAAGATACTAATATTAGATATAGTAAATTTATACTATGCTGTATACGACGCATTCCATGGAGTGACCTCTCAAAAGCAACATTAACCAGAACTGTTGACAGGTCAAAAGTAATTGAACTTGACAGCTCAATAATTTCATATTAAGAAGTAGACAGAATTGTAAAATTATTGTCTTCATTTTTATTATTATAGAATTAAACGTGCAGAGGTATAATAATATAATCTATATGATATTGTATTTCAATAATTTTCCTAATTTAAGTTCACGAAATTGTTTTCAAGTTTTTATTTAGCTATTGTGTTGTCATCTTTGTTTTTTCTGTAATTAGATTTTTTAATTGTTTCTTCTGTTATTTTTATCTTTTCACCTACACGAGTACATCATGTAGACCAATATCCTTTGATTTCTTATGTCGTTGTATAACCCTGGTTTATACATATCTCCGAGGTGGCATATTGAATTCAGATTTACAGTGCCTTTGTTATTTTTATAGACATGCATGTATATCATCAATCAACGATCCGTGTCACCATCATGTTTTGGTTTGAAAGGAAAAACGAAAAATGACATTACTTCGTAACACTATTTCATTTCTGTTTTAAATCAGCCATCATGAAGATTTTCATTTAAGAAGATAAAAAGTTTCGGCTTACCAATTTTGAAAAAATATTCAAAATTGACAGGTAGGATGAAATAATCCCTTGATAATGATCATATTCCACGTCGATAAGGGTTGTCTTCCGAAGTGAGTCATATGGAGCAGAATTTGTGTGCATCAACTGACGATACAAGTTTATACAAGTTAACCAATAAGAATGTGATTAAAACGTTTTACCATGGCGAGGTCTTCCTCAGTTATATACATATAAAATATTATACATGTATGCAGCGTTTATCTGAGCATGCAACATGCAATACAATGTATGCATTCTTCTTTTTGCTTAGTTTAAAAATGAAATCTGATAATACATATGTAATATTGCGTCTACATTTGAAATGTCATCCCAATTAACACCTGTTTTACATATTTCTCCGGGGCCTCGGTGGCCGAGTGGTCTAGGTAGTTCGTCATGACTACTAATGATCACTAGCCTGTCAACACTGAGGTTGCGAGTTCGTGGCGGGGTGTGTTCGACTCCGATCTAAATTGACAGGGATTTGCCAATTTTCCTACCGAAGGTCGGTGGTTCTCTCCGGGTACTCCGGCTTCCTCCACCAATAAAAACTGGCCGCCGCGAAATACAAGTAGCCAAATGTGCAGAAAACGGCGTAAAACCCCAACTAAACAAACAAACAAACATATTTCTCCGAACGAAAATCCTTCCTTGACTTTTGTCAGTGAATGTATCAACAAACAAAGAAAATGTTTTATACCTCTATAAAAATAAAATATATCACAAAATACCGAATAAATTTGATGCACTGTATGGCCTTTCGTTGACTGACAACTCATCAGCTGTGCTCGAGATCAAAACTTTGGAAAATAAAATAACAATACAAAGATACTAATATTAGATATAGTAAATTTATACTATGCTGTATACGACGCATTTCAAGGAGTGACCTCTCATCAGCAGCATTAAAACCGAAACATTTGGAAGACCAAAAACCAAACTTATTTTAAACAATAAGTACTCATAACCAAAAATACCGAAATAGGAAGCCAAATTTCAGCTAAGGAGATCTACCATGTGCAATACAAGGAATGAACTCTTAGTATTTCTATTATTTTTGAATTTTGCTAAATACTGGTAATTTATATAACAAATCAATGAATAATCATGTCTGACGACTGGGTTGGCAAATACCCTCGGGGATCTAGGATCCACCATTCAGAGGCATCGTCCCAGGAGTTTCAAAATAACGATCCAAAGATACTAATATTAGATATAGTAAATTTATACTATGCTGTATACGACGCATTTCAAGGAGTGACCTCTCATCAGCAGCATTAAAACCGAAACATTTGGAAAACCAAAAACCAAACTTATTTTAAACAAGAAGTACTCATAACCAAAAATACCGAAATAGGAAGCCAAATTTCAGCTTGTCCCTTCCTCATACCGGATTTGACATGGGCAGCATGGCGGGTGTGGGTGTCCTGCAGGAAGCAGAGACTGCTTACTCTTCCGGAGCACCTGAGTCTACCCCCGGGTTTTTGGTGGGGTCCGTGTTGTTCATACGTTTTTAGTTTTTAATTGTAGTGCATGTATTGTTATGGTCTTGTCTTCGTTGTTCTCCGGAGTTTGTCAGTTGTAACGATTTTTGTCTCCTTCGAATATCCCTTTGGTATTTCTTGACTTTACTTACTACAAATACACGTACAAGGTATATAAGTTACAATCCAAATATACTAATATTATATATTTATAATAATATTGAGTAATAATAATATATTTATACTATGCTGTATACGACGCATTTCAAGGAGTGACCTCTCAACTGGGTATTGTTGAAATATTGATATTTGTTACGGCCGAAATCACCTTTTAGATTGTAGCCAACAAAAGACACAAATCAATAATAAAATTTAACAAAATTTATTATATACAAGTTTACAAAATAATATTACACAAAATAAAATGTCAACTTAACTGTTCAAAATCCTCCGTCTTTTCCTAATCCGGAATTCTCGTCACTGTTGCGGGAATCCAAACGGAATATTATATCCAATCAGTCACAATCTAGTATGATGTAACGTAAATAAAAGTATGTCAAGGATGATGTGTGAAACGTAAATAAATCCAACAGCTGAGAACACAAGAATGTCTGGTCCAATACGTTCTGCTCTGAAAGTCTAAATTTCTTGTCCGTATATATACTGTAGAACGGAAACTTCTGGAATACGGTAGAAGTTCGAATTACACCAGAATTATTACGTAAGTCAAATAGAAAGTTCTAGTCATTCCATCAGTATCTATTATTGTTCCAGTGATTTCTAAACTGCGCAGTTATAACATAATTTGGTAAACAACTATAAGTATTATGTAAACATATTATACATGTTATAAGGCCACACAAAGCAAATTAGGCCAAGATAAATAAATATAATAATTACAATATCATAACATATTACATATGCGCAGTGTTTCCTTATCTTGCTGTAATACGAATCTTTGTAAATTCTACATGATGGAAATAGATTCCTTTTGTTTGACCCTCTGACTGAACTGTTGTTTACAGCTTAAAGCAACAGTTCAGTCAGAGGCTCAAACAAAACAGCTATTGTCCGAGGAACCAGTCAATAACTGTAACAGTTTTGTTATACCTAATAATTTCCAATTTCTTAAATTTCTGAATTTTTTTATATTATTGTTTTACTGCTTTATCACAAGGAGTTTATACAATATTTTAGCAAGTGTATTTGAATGTTGTGGACAAATGAACTTTTTAAAATCTGTAGTTTTTCGTCACTTGGAAGATTTTCTAATCGTGATCATCGTGAAGTCGGGAATACTCGCTGACACTACGATCATTCCAGGACTGAATTATTTCTAGTCATCACCGAGGTTTAAATTGCTTTCAGCAAATAAGTTTATCCATCCAACACATGAAAATTGATTGTTATAAAAATAAAACTTAAATAAATTTAATCGATGTTTTTGCAACTGAAAATTTGTTTAAAAAGGTTCAACAAAATCAAGTTCGATATGATTACGCTTCCGATTTCGTGTTAGCTAAAGAGGATTACATTTTTTATACTACAAAATTAAACAAATTAAACTTCTAAATTCCTTTCTTTAACCTATAAATTGAATTGACATTGAACCTGCTGATAGTCGCCATATTTACAATTTTTAAGAGTAAACAGACGATAGTTATCTGCACGTAGAGATGCTGTTTCTAGTAGCCAATTAAAATAAGGCAAGCGGTCAACAGTTCGGTCCCGGTCCAACAGTTCAAAACTGTTGACGGTCAACAGTTCAACAGTTAACAGATTTGAGATTTGTATTTAAACAGTCAAAATGTTGATTTATAGGAAAAAAAATCAAAAGGTATAACAACTTATTTGTTGAAAGGAATTTAAAAGGAGGACGGGGATATTGTGAACTGAAGGCTAAGTCAAGTGGTGATGAATATTTTGAACATACAAATAGACAAACTAATACCAGAACAGGTGCAACAAAAGCTGCAAGACCTTTCCAAGCTAAAATGTTTGCTGATAAGGTTGCTTTTATTATAAATCAAGTTCACAAAACGAACAATTAATGTACATATAATTCTTGGAAGTAATAAATACATAGATAAATAATAAAATAAATTGATGAAATAGTACATAAACATGTGGTGTGTTCACTAAATTTAGTATTTTTTATTTATCGTGTTTATTGTTTGCAGAAAATGAAGAAGACAAACCCCCCCCCCCCCCCCAAAAAAAAAAAACAAAACAAAACAAAACAACAACAACAACAACAAACAAACCATACAAAAAGTACATAAAAACACACATCCAGAAACAACAAAAACAAAAATAGTCTATATTAATTCTGCAGTTTCGACCTTCAATAAGGAACTCTAAGATGTCCTGTGGAAACTTACAAAGACTATACCAAAAAACGGACAGACAATGAAGGAAACAGTCGTGAATTGATACTCTACATGTTACTGTTAAAGGTGTTACATGTACATGTATGAAATTACGAAAGTTTTGAAAAATTTATACCTCTGTCCATAGATGATTTTCGATTTTATCTTATTGTTCATTTTGAATGTTGTAAATCTGCACGTCAGTGTTTTGGTTTTTGATTTTTGATTTTCAAATTTTTGCATTACTGCTGATAAAACTGCCAAAATGTGCAAAATACAGTGCATCCGTATTGATATCATGGAGGGTTATTGGAATCGCGGAAACTAACACTCTAATAAATCAGAATATGTCTTCTTTATTCGCACCGAAGTCATCTATATACGACTTACATGCCACCGAAATCCAACGCGTTTCTACTCAAAGGGGGATAACTACAATTCGAATAGACAATACGAATTCGTAAGTCTTGGTTTATGTTATAGTATTTATGAATGGGTGTTTTTTATAATGGCCTTGTTATATACCCGAGGTCTGTAATAATGGCCAGTGGAGGTTGTAATTTCCCGATGCAACGCCGAGAACCATTATTACAAACCGAGGGCATATATTAAGTGCCATTATAAAAACACGCATTCATTGATACTTTTATTAACCAACTTAGCTCTAATATTGTAAAATTGGAAATTGTCATACAGATGATCCAGCACCGCTGATCATAATATAGCTTTTTCGGACCCGGTCAATACAGATAAAAAGCTGTATAGGACCGGTCCAATACAGGATTTTTCACTCCCGCTTCCAGTTCATTACGTCCTAGTAAACACAGCACGTCGTCTGCGGAGAAACAAGTGATGTATTGTTTGTTTAATTTTGTAACTGTAGGTTATAATTTTGTTTAGCGGTAAAATCAATCATTATGCTTAAAGGTTTGAAATGCAATAGAAAAGTGTCAACTTGTAGTTCAGCTTGCTAGTACTGCATATTATTATAGGGTTATTGAATTGGCTTTTTCATATTGGTCCTGTATTATGTCCAAGGACAGTCGTATTGGGCCAAGGATAGCTGTATTTGGCCTCGGCTTCGCCTTGGCCAAATGCAGCTGTCCGAGGCCCAATGCGACCTGTCCGAGGACATAATACTGGACCAATATGACAAAAGCCCATTCTATGATCCCTTTATTAACTAGCTGTGTAAAATCATGAAAATGTATGACTTATCAATAATAATTAAAAAAAAATATTGTGATATTTTTGTTCACTTGTTTATAAATAAAAAATATATACCTTCATTGGCAAGTTTCCGATGGCCACATCTTCATATTCTTTCTTTCTTACCTTTAGGTCATTGATCGATGTGTGATGTTACATGCTAAATTTCTTTTCTTACAGTTGTTTTTGTAGTAATTTTTTTTAAATACTTACGCAAGCAAATATTACAGAAAGAAATTATAGCTTTGTCTCCTCCCAATATTATTTGCATCGATTTTCTAGGTTTTTGTCATCTGCTTGCAAACATGGCGGAAGTAAACAAATCCATATTGGGCCTATGCCTTATTTTCATATTGAGGCTGAAATCCATATTGGTCCTGTTTTTCTGGCTCATATTTCCATATTGAGGCAAAACTCGTATTGGTCCTGTTTTTCAGGCCTGATATCCATATTGAGGCTATAATCCGTATTGGTCCAGTTTTTTGTTTGTTATTAGTTCTTGACATTTAGTATTGCATTGCCAATTTATAACATATTTTACACAACTAGTTAATAAAGTATAGTATTAATGAATGGGTGTTTTTATAATGGCCCTGCAATGTGTACAAGGTCTGTAATAATGACACGAGGAAGGTTGTAATGGCCCGAGCAACGCCTAGGGCCATTACAGCCTCGAAAGTTATTATTACAAACCAAGGACACATTACAAGGCCATTATAAAAGCACCCATTTCTTAATACTTTTATTAACAAACCGATGAAATGCAAATTTAGTGTAACAATGTTGTAGAGGTATTTTAATGCCTATTACAAACTTTTCATCAGTTGTAACTTGTTATAAAATGTTTGTGCCGTAAGACTTATTCTACATCCCATTTGTTCGTTGCTACTGGTTTATGTAATGAAGGGTGGAATAGAAGAGAAATAGAATTAATTTTTAAATTACATGTACGTCTGATGAAGTATCGAATAGAAAAATATGTTGCAGAGCTTCATTGTATCATATGATTTTAACAATAGAAACTGTAACAAAATGGGATAAGTTCATTGAATAATAGGATTACTGAAAATTGTCAGTCTCAAAATTTCTCTTCCCAGAGTAAATGTAAATTTATGTTAAGTGTCCCCCACCCTCCCAATTATGGTAGATACACATTTCTCAATGCAAGCTCTCTATTGGATTGTCAACAGACATTGCATTTCTTACTTGTCATCTGATAGTTTCAATCAGTTTTCCGGGGTGAAAAAATGTTAAAATACAGACTTTTTAACAAATGCCGGCTGAATAGAAATTCTTTATAATAAATAGCATAAAACAGAACTCTGCGATCAGCACAATCAACAACAAAACATTCCATGCGACAAAATCCTCAGAAATGTGTAGCCATCTTTAATTTTCTGATTTCATAATCGCCCCTGTTTTTTCATAATCGGCCCTGTAATAATGCCCTGTTTTGTCGTAATGGCCCTGTTAGGAAATTTGTAATACACATGCATTTTAGCTATAATTATACCTAGTTGGTTAATAAACAACAAAAATACACTGAATTTTCCATATTTAATATTGGTCTTGTTTCTCTGTAATATTATTTTACATATTGAAAGTTTGTCTCGTATTTGTTTTATTGTTTTATTTTCTACTTAGTATTTGTTTTAATCCAAGTTAATTTGATTAGATATCGCCGTGATATGGCTTAGATGTCGCTCACACGGCGTAAAACAATTTTCAATCAATCAATCAATCTGTAATGGCCCTATACTGATGTCTGGTTTGTCTGTATCAGCCCGGTTGGGGTTTTTAATAATGCCATTTTTGGCAATTATGTACTAAGTAGATTAATAAATAATAAGTGTAAATATCCTAAAACTGAGTATGGTGTTCAAGCTGCTAAATTTTGCATGGTTTGTTGATAAATGCATAGATTTTTTGTGTTATTGTGTAGGACGTAATTGTTTTTTCATCTAATTTATCTTCTGCGTTTCCCATAGTAAAACAACATTTCCAATAAAGTGTAATTATGAAGACTTTTGTGAATGGCCGTTAATTAGACTCGATTGCTAAAGGCTGGCCCAAGTTTCCAAATAAGTCCATATCACGGTTTTCTTTGTATCTGGCTGAGAGGTACCATTTCGCAAAGTCTCTTACATTTGCATTGACATGAAACAAAGGTTGAAAAAATTGCTGCACACCATGTGTAGTTATGCAGAAATTTTTATATGATTTGGTTGATTTTTGGAGATGATAATAATAAAACATGTAAGTTTGTGAACACAAAATCTCCCACAGTTTAGATTCGAATGAAACGAAACGTGACAGAATAGCTGCCTACCCTGGGTAATTGTTTAAAAAATGAACTTTTTTCTGGATTTCACAGAGCAAACGGTTTCATTAACAACTTTAGATGTACTTGTATATTCTTATTTTCTCCCTCGTTTCACTCCTCCGAAAATAAAGTTTTTCTTAACTAGATATCGTAGAAAAACCAAACACAGTCTAGGGTTGTGCGTTCGCTACAAGATCGCATTTAATATAACATATTTAACATATCTACATACAATCAGCCATACATAAATGCATCAAAATTCACCATACTAGAGTCTATAAGAAATGAGAAAGTAACATATAAGATGGTTATCTGGGGTGGGTGGGTGGGAATAGAATACCAAACTAACTACTTTGTCCTCACTATCTTGTAACGAACGTCGCATTGGTCAAGCGCGCCTTTAAATTTTCTTTATATACTGACCGCCGAAATCATCCGTGCAGAAAGGAATTCAACGGGTATTACCCTAACTAATTTAAATATTTAAAAACCGTTATATAAAACATAGGACCGTAAAGAAATATAATTAACCACCACAGACTGTTTTTAATGAAGAATGACAACAGAAAATAGGGAAGACGTATGTTTTTGTCTCAAAAAGTAACTTGAAACCTATTTACAATTTATTGAATAACAATGGATCAATTGCCAAAAGCACAATTCAACAAGAAATCAATAATTAGCAATGTCAGTAAACGCCAGGTGGAGCTGTTTTTGGGGAAGTTATTTGAAAACTGGATTCCGCTTCTTTACAATCTTTTCCAGCCTATTGTGGGACCAGTATACTGTAAACAAACTGTGGTTTCCGCCCAGTGGCGCCCCTAGTGTTTACTGACATTGCTACCTTAATACATCCACACAAATCTAACCGCTAATCACCTCAACTTTAACCTAAAGATAAATGTGAAGTTGTCACATGTATCCTACAGTACTATTCTCCATTTTACATACATGTAACTTGTATCCCATTACCGGAGTTATCTGCTCTTTTGAGAAGGTGTCTTCTATAGATATCAATGGACAAATTGTCGTATTTCTGCAAAATATTTTCCTTCAAACATTAATGATATGTTCTTATATATATGTCTGTACATTTTTAAATGTTTAATGAAGGTCTTCCCGAATTCAACATTTTTATAAAAAAAAATATAATTACTTTTAGGCCTTTATGTTTAATACACCTTCTGTCAGGAACGATAACTCATGCATATGGGACTCAGCTCCAATATCCACAAGAAGGGCACAACTCAGTGCACATTGTTACTGTTCTACACCGATAAGACTGATTTGAGTTTACTTTTCATGGCCATTTTAAATTAACATAATTTTATACAAAAAGTACTCCAACATTTTTGTATAATTTTGGCCTCTGAAGTGTTGGCCATGAGAGTACATGACAAAGACTGCTAAAAAAGAGCGTTAAACGCATTTATTTCGTCAATTTTTATTGTTTGTCTGTCTTTATTAAGCCAATCAACCAGATTTTAGGGAAAGGACACTAATAAAAACCTGTAACCCAGCAAACATGCTACGGTGGATTTTTTGTTCTATACAATTTACAAATACTTGTGTGGGAAAATTATCATTTATTGCGTTGAGAATTTATAAGAATTGTGGAATATAAAATTATACATGTGAACATGTTTTAATATCACATTTGTCTTCAATTTCAATAATAACTCAAATAGAATGCGAAGATGACATTTCAGGAGTCGTCGATTGTACCTTGCAGCAACAACAGCACAATCGGTTGACAATAAATTTTCTAAATTCTGTGTTCAAGAAACCGTATATCATAGGATTAACAGCACTACTTATTAAGAATGACCTAAGGAAAATTTGAAACGCTAACAGCTCACTATCTGATAATATGTCTACCTCGTAGTCAGTAGCAACCGTTCTCCACGTGACTAATGCCAAATAAGGTAGAAATGACACAATAAATGCAATAGTGATCGCAATCATCATGATTGTATATTGTTTCGTGTAAAGTTTCCTTGACAATTTTCTTGACGCACGGTTCGTATTTCGAGTACTGTTTACACTGCATTCGGAAATACTCGTGCTTAATCGATTTTTGCTTTTACTCTTTTTATGTTTTCCATTCGATAGCTTAGCGAAAGTCACACCACCCGTCCCTTCTTTCAGAATAATTTCTGTTGATCTTCTATTTATAGCTGGATCATTATCATCCATATTTTTCAACCCATCATCAATATAGAAAGAGGCACGTTTGTTATTTCTTTCGTTGCTAGCTTTACTTAATTCATTCAGCTCTATTTGAGCATTATCAAAGTTGTCAGATGAAGGACGAGAATTTCTGTTCTGGTCAGTGTGTAGTTCAGTTACTGTTGCTAATGGCTTATTGTCATGTTCGTCCTTAATTTGAATTTCAAGGCCATAACTTACAGACTGGCGTTTTAAATCATTTGCAGAACTATCATTCTCAGTAACAATGGTGTCTGCCACACTGTATCGCCGAGATGTAATTTCGTTTCTTTGCAGACCCTTACCATTGCAACATCGTAGCGTAAACAACGCTCGCCCAACCAAGGAGTAAAGGATTATAAGCGAACTGACACCTACTATGAAGCATAAAAACAAAAATAAATTGTAAACTGTAATCAACACCTTAAAATCTTCATCTCTTATCATAGTACAATCACTTCCGGTTAATCCGGGTACTTTGGTAATGTTGACGTTGACGATATTGTAGAAAACGAGACTTGGCCAAGAAATACAAAAAGAAAACAAACAAACACAACCAATTATAATTCTGGTCATTTGTAGGCTGAATTGTTTCCTTAAAGGCTTACATATTTTTCTATATCGGTCTATCGCTAGTGCCATTAATATTCCACCGGAACCAATTGTAGCGAAGTAGTTGACAAAGCGTAAAATTTTACAAGCAGCCGCACTTTCGAATTTGTAAAAATGGGTCATGTCGACTATTTCAAGAGGCATTGACACGCAACAAACGATAAGGTCGAAAATTGCCAGCGCTAGGATGAAATGAAAAGATGATGTTGATCTTGCTCGGAAGCCATAATAATAAATCACTAGGGGATTTCCAACTAATCCGAAAACCATATATATTGCAACAATGATAATGGCTGGCATTAAGGTCGTTGTCATGGCATCGTTGATCTTGTCAACTTCATTG
This sequence comes from Mytilisepta virgata, assembly GCA_028015205.1. Taxonomy (NCBI): domain Eukaryota; kingdom Metazoa; phylum Mollusca; class Bivalvia; order Mytilida; family Mytilidae; genus Mytilisepta; species Mytilisepta virgata. The sequence continues at coordinate 34,630,918 of CM051512.1, forward strand.
TCTTCCATGATGAAATTCTGAAAATATAAATAAATAAATAATTCACCATTACCTGAAATTCTCATTTTAAAAAAATTCTCCTCTTTGTTGTTCACAAACTATTAACCTTTAAATTGGGCCATTCTAACAAGTCGCCCTGGGACCATGACAAATATTTCACCTTTGCTGTCAACTATTCCCGGAAATAAATTTAACTAAAATCTACTTCTTTTTTTATTTTCCCTTGGAAATTTACATTTTCAATAGACTATAATTTTCAAAAACGCCCCTTCAAAAATATACTGGGTCATCCTCAAAATCTGTGGTCTTGTGAACTACTAGTATATATTTTAGAGGCGCTCCACGGTCTCTCTAAGCTGAACCCGGAATCGCAATTTAAAATGAATCATTTTCTGTATTTACCCGTTAAGTAATAGACAAAACAAAGTTATTCCTACATGTGGAATGTTATTCCCAAGTGTTAATTTTCGGGCGAAAATTCATCCCTTGTACATGTATTATTATGTGAAAGTCTTCACTTAGTCATGTTTTGGTCTTTTTGTCAGATTTTCGAAATCCTCGGGTTTTATTCATTTCTTAAACATGAAATTGTTTGCCCATGAACTCCCACTTTTTCTTTTATAATTCAATCATATATACGTTAAAATGGTATTTGACAAAAAATTTTTTTCATACATCTTTGGGAGACTGAAGTTGCCAATGCAAAGACAATGAAAAATCCAGGAAAACCCATTTCCTGCACATTTTCAAGACCTTATAGCTCTACATTGAGCACATGAACCTATATTGTTTTCTTGCTTATTTGTTTACAATTCATATGTTCTCCCAAACTTAAACACCTATTTCAAATCCTATTTATTTTCTATTAGACCAGCGATCATCCTTAATATTCCCGATTATAGAACATGTAAAAATAAACTGCGTCTTACAAAATTTACACAACCAAAAAAAAAAAAAAAAAAAAAAAAAGAAAAAGAAAACAATATCCCTGATTTCAAAACCAAGTAGCCATGACTTGTATACATGTGTAATAGTGTATGGAAATAACTGTATAACTTGTTAACCCTGTAATAGCAATCTTGTCATTTTTATCGATGTTAGTACGTAGGGTGATAAATTGACCATTCAATCATAAACGTGGCGAGCCGTCTGTCGATAACATGTAACAATAAATTTGCATGTATTTTGTCCTCAGAAAATGGACACAATGAAATAATTCGTTTTTATGAAAAAGTAATTCTTTAGATAACAAATACCTCTGAAATACATATCCCAACATCCGTTTTCAGAAACTCATTTCGAAATCACGATTCTGACTCTAAAATTATAATTTGAAGCAAGTTTTTTCCCTTACTGGGACGCAGTACTGGTTCGCTGCAGTGCAGAGCAAGCAGCAGGAAGTAAACAGAAATTATTTATTACTTTGATATACAAAAATGTTTCCAGCTTTATTTAGAGTCAGAATCGTAGGTCCGAAATGGGTTTCCGAAAAGGGCTACAGTGTTGAAGTGAATAGTCAAATACCAAAATATACGAAGCCATCTAAGCTCAGAGTTATTTACAAGGTATACTGCGTATTTTTCACAGAATTTAACATCAGTACGATCGACAAACAACTAGCTAGCTTTGGATCAACCAGCCCAGGCATCCAGAAAGTGGTTTAATTTTGTTTTTAATAAGTGGCACTTTTGATGCACAATATACATATCGTCAAAATAATATCTAAGCAACAAAATTGTGGGAAAAGTCAGTAAGAGCGAAATTCAAGGACAATACAATCTAGGAATGTGAACTCCTACTAAAAACATTTTCATTACAAAATTTATATTTCGAATGAGGTTTTGACAAAAAGCCATATAGAAGAAAGAAACATACACTTGTAAAAAAAAATTCCAAGATTATACATGGATTGTCACCTGACTGTTTATCAGAATTAATTGAACCATTTTCTCCGAGGTAAGTAGAATATAATACATGTATAAGAGACATTGATCAAAACAATGTACGGTCTCAATGAGAACTTCGTATTATAGAAGTTTTGTGCTTAATCCACTATTAAGGATGCTCGCTAGTCATATTTTGGCCTTTTTGTCAGATTTGCGGAATCCTCGGGTTTTATCCATTTCTTAAACATGAAATGTTTTGCCCATGAACCCCCACTTTTTCTTTTATAATTCAATCATATATACCTTAAAATGGTATTTGACAAAATTTTACGAAATCATTTTTATTTTTTATACATTTTTGAGAGACTGAAGTTGTCAAAGCAAAGACAATGAAAAATCCAGAGAAAACCCATTTCCTGCAATTTTTCAAGGCCTTATAGCTCTAAAATGAGCACATGAACCTATATTTTTTTCTTGCTTATTTGATTACTATTCATATGTTCTCTCAAACTAAAACACCTAGTATTTCAAATCCTATTTATTTCCTATTAGATTAGCGATCATCCTTAAGCTTTGAAATGAACTTAGTGTTGAGCTAAAGCAATCATCAGCTGTTGGTCAATTAAACTATATAACAAAAAGTTATATCGGCCTATATATCTATTCTTGAGTAAAATAATGTTTACAATAAAAACATGTATGATGTATGGATATTTCGTCGAAATAGTTCATTATTATCGTCCACATTCTCTAATTTTCAATTTTACTGCTCATTAAAAATTTGTACCGAGGATTTAGTTGTTAAGGGGATGAATATCCCATTAAAAGTTTAAATGTTTACTAGTTTAGTGTTTGTCTTTTGTCTATAAACTTTTAAACTGTTGAAGAGATCAGATTTAAAATGTCATATTATGAATACGTACTTTCACAGTATTTCACATCATTAGCAATGTCAGTAAACACTAGGGGCGCCACGGACAGAAACCACAGTTTGTTTACAGTATACTGGTCCCAAAATAGGCTGGAAAAGGTTGTAAAGAAGCGGAATCCAGTTTTCAAATAACTTCCCCCCAAAACAGCTCCACCTGGCGTTTACTGACATTGCTACATTAATGTTTGAACACAACCCATAGTACGTTCTCTGAATATAACTGTATTCTGTGATATTTGCCACCGGAAAATCGGTTTGGTTTGATTTAGTTGAAGTTTTACACCGTTTTCAGCACATCTGGCTATTTCGCGGCGGCCAGTTTTTATTGGTGGAGGAAGCTGGAGTACCCGGAGAGAACCACCGACCTTTCGTAGGAAAATTGACAATCCTTGTCAATTAAGATCGGAGTCGAACACACCCCGCCACAGGTGAGATTCGAACACTCAACTCCAGCGTTGACAGGCTAGTGATCATTAGTAGTCATGACGAACGGTCACCGAGGCACACCGGAAAATCGGTCTCGAGGAAGTATGATAATAATATCACCTATAATATTATGATTTTATTGTTCGCCCCTTTATTTATTTCTTTTACATGTTTAATCACTATGACATTGACAGATATTTACAATTTCCCGAAAAAAAATCTTTATATGTTTTTATATATTATATTTATTTATTTATTTGCAAATTACACCCATACGGGTCGAAGCAAAACACACAATTTAACAAACACAATACAATACATGTACAGATTAAACACGACAACATGGTTATATAAAGAAAATAAAACAATTTTTATGCATAGTAATTTTTTACCACTGTTGAATTCTACTTTAACGGAGCTGAACCCTATTTTCGCAATGCCAATGACTGCTTTATAAAGTCGCAAATGAATGGTACAAGTTCAAGTTTTTGGGTTTAAAATAGATTTAATATACAAACACAAGTATATGATATTTTAATTGTAAGGTTATTGACTTATGATGATTTTAATCAGTACTGAAATTAAGATAAATATTTAATTAAACACTTATAATAATTCGTTTCTATTTACAGATATCTCAAAAGATCAAAATGTCGACGAGATCTTTAAATAAAATACAAAAGCAATGACAACAAACTTATTTTTTAAAGTTGTAGATCAATCTTTTGTATTGTTAACGGACAGTCTAAATTAGTCTTCCTATCTGTTTGGCGTTACAGTTTCATACTCGTGGTACAACATGATCTGACTGTGTTAAACAGCTTGCGAGTGTTTGGAAAGTCGGTTACCATAGCAGCAATTTCTATAATCCGGTTGGCACAGCATTATGAAAAAAATGGTTCAGCAGTAATAATAAGTTCAATGGTACTAATGTATAATGTTGAAAACCTAAATATAAAAAATGCAAAATCAAAAAATGCCGAAAGGAACAAAAAGGGTAAATCCAAAACTATCTACGGACAGAGCCATGAAAGAGGGAAATACTTCTTACTTTTCAGAAAATATTTTGTAATAGTAAATTGAAAGTATCAATTTTGGGCTGGTTTCGAAATTCTAACAATTGAGCTGATGATACCCTCTGGGACTTGGAGTTCACTAGCAGAGGTATCAACTCAGTGTTAATGATAAATTATTCTACGTGTATCTTAGTTCGAAGCAATTACGCCAAATTGCCGATGTCTTAGCCCAAAATCTAGTACTTTAGTCTATATTACATCTACACTACGACGAGACAGCTTCCAGTGGATATAAAATCCACAAGGTACAAAAAAATGTATCATCTAATCAAGACACATATGGGCAATGTTTAACTATTGACATGCATGATTTTAGATACATGTGGGCGTTTGAAATTTGCATTCGATGAATGTGTTTATTTTATTAACAGTAAGATTTCAAGCTGCACATTCTCGGTTTTAGGTTATTATTTTTTTTAGCTAAGAACTTTTTTTGTTTTATCTTAGGCTTTCTTAAGTATTGGTCACGGGATAGCTGATCAAATTTAATTCTAAAAAAGGAATTCCTTTGCAAAAAAATCGATAATAAAGAACTTGTCGTTGAATTAATATTTTATAAAAATAATATCCTATAAAACAATATTAAGTTTAATCCGGAAAAGCAATACCTTATTTGGCAAAAAATTCGAGATTCTAGAAGTTGTCTTTGAATTAATATTTTATAAATTCGATATTCTATAAATATAATATTAACAGTTAGTATAGATATTCTACGCCAAGAACTAAAAAAAAAAATCAAATTAAAAAAATGTGATTTTCTCATTTAACAAAAATGTTATAAACTCCTACACCAACTGTTATTTCTTACAATAAATATGAACCTTACCTGCTTGTGTCTGACAGTTTGTGTTAATTGTCAATTAAAACTGATCATCTATCAAACTTTACGTAAACCGTCTCCTAATACATCAAACATTTCATTGTGTATATTGGCTGAATAGGGAATACACAAATACTGTCAAATGTACATCGTCCTTGTATTTTATAAACGAATATATTCAATGACATTTATTTGAATATGTCTCCTTCTCAAATGATTTAAAAGTACTTATTGAGATGAATCAAATCACTGCCTTATATAAAAATATTATTATTGCTCCTTTTAAAAAAATATCCGTTAACAACTTCTCATAAAAATATCGGTTATGATATTATTGTATTTTATAAAATAAACCATTTAAACGCACTTGACATATATAACGTAAACATTTCACTATTTTTCGAACATTTAATGGAAAATTAAACAAGTTCACTAAATTAAAGCAAACGCATAAAACTCGGTCAATAAATTACGATCCGCAATCATGTATTTATTCCTTTCTAATGATAATCCAAAATTGCGGAGGCCGTAATGCCCCATACATATCCATATCGTTACATCTAGAGTAAAAAATGACACCGTAACTTGCCGAAGGATCATAAATTAAAAGATGGAATCTTTCTTTTCTCCTTAGGATCATAAAACAAAAGATAGAATCTTTCTTTTTCTCCTTGTAGTATCTGGTTTGTGTCGATCATAAAAGATACACAATACATTAAGTAGATATATGTGGTATTTGGACCGTGAATTAACATGAAATATGACAATATTTCACAGGTATTGTAATCAGATGTATATCAATAAGATTATTGTGGGGGGAACCTTCCTTCGTTTTTATGGGACTGAAATGTTTATTTCAATCTTGAAGAATACCTAAGTTATGAATTTACAGATTGGACGTGAGTCAGATTACACATCCAAATGTCTCGTTATCTAATTTTAAATAAGTATTTACCTAATCATTTTATGGAATTGTTTTATCACTGTGCAAGGTCCTAATACTGAACGTAACTAAATATGAAAATCAACGTTTTACGTTTCCGCATTTTGGCACTACGTTTCCGCATTAAAATTCCTACGTTTCCGCATTTTTATAGTACTCTTTTCCGCATTGTTTTTACATTGATTTTGTTAAAGGTTATTTACGTTTCCGCATTTTAATTTTTAATGTATTCCTCTTCCGTTTGACTTTTGAAGTCTAACCTCGTAATCTCTTCTCTACCATACTTGACAAACTGTTCGAATACGAATTCAGTTCGTTCGCGGTCATTTTTACGAACTGGTGCTATTGCTGATAAAGACCGAATTTTGATGTAAGTTGTTGTTTGGATCTTCTGCAAAACGTCCATAAAATAGATATACTTTGGTGTCATGCATAGAACTGGGAGTTAAAATGAGAATGAAACGATTCCGGCCCATTTGTGGTTTTTTTGGCTTCCGTGTCGGGAGGAGATGTCCATATTTGCGTTGGAAACTTAGAATCAGCGGCAACGTAGTGAATTTTGAAAAGTACTCACAATGTTAAATCTGAATATAATCTACCTGTTGAAGGAATTTTATTATCATAATAAAATACAAATTAAGAAAAAATACTATAATTAAATAAAAGTCTTATATATCATTATTACCATTTTTTTACAGGTGAATTACAGGTAAAAATGCGGAAAGGTGGTATCTATTTATTTCGGAAAAGTAATGCACGAAAATGCGGAAACGTGAAACTGGATTTTTGCTAAAAATGCGGAAACGTAATACGCCCATGAAAATAGAACTTATGAAAATCGAAGGCAATAATAATAATAATAAATAAAAAAATAACTAAATAAATATAAAAAAAAACCTCGACAATCTATACAGAATAATTACAACAGAATTCAAAATTATTATGGTTTGAAATAAACTTCAAAGTGATAAATAAATTCATTTGACTCTGTTTTTGTAAGTTTTGGAACCAAGGTAGTATAGAGGCGATCAATGGGAATCAGATTACCTACATGCGTTTTGTAAGAACAAACTCGCTGCTCATTACTTAGCTTGTTTCAATCATACAATGAAGGTAAATGTTTAAGTTTTTTTATGCTACAAAGTCTATTACATATATCACCATTTTCCTCGTTTTTCTGGTATTATTTGAACGTAATTACATCGTGTTTAACTTTTTACTTGGAAATTCGCCAAAACCACCTTAAGCTTGATGCACGTCAAAGGGTCATCACAAGCGGCGTTTTCCTTTTACCAATTTTTTTACTTTTTGCGCCATTTTTAAAAAAATTGCGCCAAACATATATATCTTTTGCGCCACTTAACAGGTAAACGTAGGTAACGTATTCCTATAAAAAAAGTTGCCTATAAGAATCTACATGTTTGACAGAAAAAGTTCGTCTTAGCGGAATATGTCAAGGATATAATCAGCGAATGCATCACATTTAGGATCAGATGATGTGACAGCTATAATATCCCAGGCTTCGCAAAACAATGTTATTGAATATTTTTTTTTTACTTTATACATTTATTTTTTTTCTGAGTCACCAAAGTCCGCTTCATATTTGGATTTGTTTCTTGAAATAGACAATGAGGGACATTTGAAGACAAAACTTTATCACAAACGTGATGACTTCAACTTTCCTATTGTTAAATTTCCTTTCTTGGGTAGCAATGAACCAGCATCGCCTGCATATGGCGTCTACGTTTCTCAGCTTATCCGATTTTCAAGGACATGCGTGAGTTACCCTGACTTTCGACAAAGAGGAGTACTACTGCTGTCACAAAAGCTTCTTAACCAGAGTTTTATTAGGGATAAGTTGATGTCATCACTTAGGAAATTTTACGGTCTTCATCACGAATTGATTGACCGTTACAGTGTTCAAATATCTAAGATGATGTTGGACATTTTCTCACTATCGTAACATTTCATGTGCCTCCACCAATTTGTGGCTTCCACTGGATTTACTTTGTTGAACTTCACGACGGGTGCCGTATACGGAACAGGAACTGCTTACCCTTCCGGAGCACATGGGTTCACTCCAGGTTTTTATAGGAGTTTGTGTTGTTCGTTTTTTTTTAGTTTTCTTTGTTTATTTGTTGTGGTTGTTCATTTGTCTTCCCGAATTGGTCTGTCCAATGGATTACATTTTTTATTTGCTCCTTAGGTATATTTGTCCTTTGTTTTTTTTTTTACTTTGCTTGAACCTTAGGGGTGTATATTGCAAATAAACATTAATTAGCTATTAACAAATAATTTTCGAAAATACAAGGTTTATTTTGTAAAATGTAATTTTGATGTTTTTCATTTATCTGTCAATTTTAAATGTGAAGTGCAAAGAATGACAAGTCTCAAAACATTGTGTCAAAATATTTTCATGTAGATTCTAAATTTGTACTTTGTGAATATATCAACAAATGATTAACGTACATCGGTGGGACATTGTATGATTTTCAGTATCTGTTTAAATTCAAAAAAAGAAGAAAAGGAAAACAAACGGAAAAAGAACAAAAGAAAAAAAAAACAATAATTCAGCGTTCCATACATTCAGATCAAGAAACTGATACTTAAATTTTGATTTTTTTTTAAACCTCGGTGATATCAGAGACATATAAAGCAACTCGTCTGTAAATTCGCCGAGAAGATAGTCTAGTTCCAAATCATTGAGATCGTCGTCTCACGATAAAAAATCGGACTTTGACATTACAAAATATGTAAACATGCGTTCAAGTTTGTTAAGAAATTAAAATAATAAAAATTTTATTTATGCGCCGAGGGAAGCCATGGATTTTACCGACAAAAACGTCTTATAATTGCATTTGTTTATGCACAATAAACACGGGTCTTAATTATGTCAATAATTTATTTTATTAATTATATAATAAATGTTAGATCTCTAACAGTCCCATTACCTATTATTTCACTCGAATCACTAATTATCATTCAGTTGATTAATTATTTGTTTACAGGTGATTAATTCCCCTTAAATAAAATCTCGTAAGAAACGAAATCCCGAGTGGTTCCGCGTGATATCACGTTATTTCGGCGAGTTGCCAATCTCTTGTTTTATATGTCTCTGGTGATATTTCTCCCAGGTATCAATGGATAACATTGATATTTGGTGGCTTTTTTATTGAACTAATTCGGTAATATTGCTCTACAATAGATCTGTTTGCTTGATTCAGATTTCCAAAAAGGTAGGTCATGAGCAGTACTGACGAATCTTAAATGATTGAATTGTGGACATACAGCGTATTGGAATTGATTTCAAGAATCTATTCTAATGTATGATATTCTAATGTCCCGCTAGGTGGTTTGCTAATTATTCCTTTTACTTCGTTAAGATTTGACTTCACAATGGCCGGGTTGCATATAATCGAAATTTTTTAAGGCTTATCAATTCTTTCCCAATCATACAATACAGAAATATAATAGATAATGCAGATAACGTAATGTTATAAATTGTAATATAAATTACATAGGGTCGATCTAAGATTGTTGTGCAATCGCGTCCCTCTATTCCAGTAATATTATTTTTCGCTATCCATAGAGAACGAGAGTTGGCCATGACATACACAAGGAAAACGCACATGTAACCACGATTATAATTGTCAGTTTGAGTGTTATTTGTATATTAAATGGATGGCAGATTTTTCTATAACGAACAATGGCAGTTGCCAGAAGAATAGCTGAAGACGAAATGCTTGCAAAATAATTGACAAAACGGAGTGCCTTGCACGCTCATGCATTTTCAAACTTTCCAGTGGCATAGAAAAAGTGATCGCGATCATATCGACCGTAGCTAGTGCTACAATGAAATAAAACGATGATGTTAAATTTGCTTGGTGACTACAGAAATATGCTACTATAGGGTTCTGAATAGAGAAATCATCATTTAAATGGTAACTAACATAATTGATTGAATAAACTCCGCTGCCAATTCGTTATTTAGTCGATCTAGTTTATCTAGTAAGAATTTCAATAGGAGGAAAACACTTCAATATAGGTGGAAAATAAAAATTGGCTGGGGGTCTACAGGACCCCGGCGAGTCCAAAAAAGAGATTTAGCATTTTGGGGGCATTTTTCTTGGCCTGTCAGACTATCTGATTGTCCCCTTTCTTTTGCCAAGAAATGCATTAATAGTTCATCTGATGAACCATATTTTGACTGAAATTTTAAAGGCAAGAACATATACACTGCAAACTTTTTCTTTCAAACATAATCTCTGAAGACTAACGAAAATTTAGTTCGATATGGTATAATAATTTATGTTTGCCTTAACTTATCTGCTTTTATATAAAGCAAACCCATCAATGTCTTTTTTAACTGTTACTTCTCTGCAATATTTTATCAAAAGTTTGTGTGTCTTGTTAATATCATGCTTTCATCCACCCAAAATAAATTAACAATACAGCCGGCTGATATGTTGCAATCAGTCAGATTTTTCCTTTATGCTTTTAAATCTGTTTATTCCTGATGTACATGTATATATCGTCCCTTATCTCAGATCTTTACACCCTGAAAAAAATTAACCATGTCTTTATATTTACAATAATGGACGTTAACACTTTTAAAATAATTGCGTCAGCCCTACATTCAAAATCATCGCAGGTAGTTCCAACATAAATGTGAGAAAAAATCAGACATGGAGTGGAGTACCAAAGAAAGAACCCGGGCAATGTTCTCTGATAATGATATTGTACCGCTGGATTACTCATGATTTTCTCTAGAGCTATCAGGGCTTGCGGCATGATTTGGCTTTCCACCATTGAAGACCATGTTGTAGTCTCGGCTGTTTAGTTATATACTTGTGATTTTATGCTTCCTTTGTAACTCACTGCATCTTCGTTTTTCCGCACATATTATTTAAATTTATATCATCAAAAGTCCCCCCCCCCCTTTCACAAATTTATCAGATAGACAAAAGTTATATTATATTCTCAATTGTGAAGATCCTGATATATTAAACTCCGTTGACAAATTTTTACATGTTAATATGCCATGAGTCTTTATATTTTATATAATCATGGATTATTTATTTATATTGAATGTTTTCTGTCATGTAACTGCAGTTGTCTAATTTTCTGTCAATCAAGTAACTTCTTCCCTTTCAATGTTTTCATTTGTTACTCTATTACCTATTGCCCCATTGAGGGCCCTTAATTGGTTAATAAACATTATCTATCTATCTATCTATCTATCTATCTATTCTATCTATTCTATCTATCTATCTATCTATCTATCTATCTATCATACATACATACATACATACATATATATAACGAATATACGAATATACAATCCATTAGTCTACTCGGTTGTGGGACTATAGGTTTATGGCAGTACTCGTGTGTACGTTGTATATGTATATGAATTTGTTTACTGTTATCAAATTGTTTCATATACTTTGCATTCGACAAAATCCTCATTTTAAAGAAAAAAGTCAGTTTGATCGTTAACATTTGTTTTTTTTACAAAATTGACCTACCATCATGACCATAAAACTTTTCCTCAGTTTGAATTTGGTTGGTGTTAAGAGAATGTAATCCTTGATGAATAAGCCAATCATTCAAACACTTCTTAAACAAGTCTCTTCAATAGTACAACGCAGTTCAGCAATACTTGTGTGTATATGACCTACCTTTCATGCTTCAGTGACTTTGGTTAAGTTTTCCGTTTACGCTCATTTCTCAGAAACCTATAGTAATATATCAATGATATTTCACCATTACAGTCCTCTTGTATAGTAAAACACAGTTCAGCAATACTTGGTCACTTTGACCTACATTTAATGCTTCAGTGACTTTGGTTAAGTTTTGCGTTTAGGTTCATTTCTTAGAAACCTATCGCAATATATCAATAATATTTCACCACTACAGCCCTCTTGGATAGTACAACGCAGTTCAACAATACTTGGGTCGCTGTAACCTACATTTCATGCTTCAGTGACTTTGGTTAAGTTTTGCGTTTAGGTTCATTTCTCAGAAACCTATAATAATATATTAATGATATTTCATCACTACAGTCCTCTTATATAGAACAACGCAGTACAGCAACACTTGGGTCGTTATGACCTACATTTCATGTTTAAGTGACTTTGGTTTAATTTTACTACATTAGGGTCAATCAGAATCGTATTGTAATATACCAATGATTTTTCACCACTACAGTCCTCTCGTATAGGACTACGCTATTCAGCAATATTTGGGTCACATTGACCTACATTTCATGGTCGAATGACTTTGCTTAAGGTTTATGTTTAGGTCCATTTCTTTGCTATTTAGGTCAATATTACAAAACCTATATTGTTTTTCTGGCGACCATCCGTGTCTTATAGACACATTTTCTAGTTCTAATTGAAGTCCGTTACGTTTTGGCATGTTAAAAATATATTTCCTTTTTCCTGAATATTAGATTAAAGTTTAAATTTTCTAATTCAATATTTCCGTGTTAATAAAAAATTCTAATTTTAAAAATGTATTTGATAATTTAATGTCACAAAAATTCACCGAATGTAGAAATTGTATAGTATATTTTTATAACGATACAGTATATTGCAACTAATTGGAGTACACAGTGCAGGCGGAATTTTAACATAATAGCTACATACATGTGACATACATTTGTGTATTTGCAGACCATTGTGTTTAAAAGATATCATTAACTTGTATATAATTATAATTACAAAAAATGGATTTTTAAGGAATATGACTTATAAATATTTATGTACTAGCAAGGTTTCAAACACAGCATTGACGAATAAAATCTTTTCTCGTTTTCTATAAACAAAACAGGAGTACTCGGTGCTACGTCATATAAAATACTTCAACTTATAACATATTTAATTCTAAAAAATCGTTATTCGTTTCAAAGTAGAAATGTTCCTTATTTGAGCTACAAGAAGACAGTTTAATAATGTTTTTGTCTTATATTACAGGCCATATAAATCGTAAGGACGATAAATTAAAGATACTGCGAGTTATTTTAGAATGGCAATTTTTTAAGTCTCTTTTTTAAAACTTTTGTGCTTTGCTTAATTTTTAAAATATTTTTTGAGGAAGTCGATGTAGTTATTCTTACGAATATGTGTACATATATTGAATCCGACATGATTCGCATGGTCTCGTTCACACAGTCATGCAAAAAAGTTTTACTTTTATTTACATTTGATTATTTTCCTTGTCAAAACAGGTGACATTACAAGGGATTAAATCTCGTTTGTCAAACGGAGATTGTTTCTAATCAATTACGTATTATATCAAATTGCGGAAATATCAAATTTATATCATCGTAGCAATATTTAGGTAAGTTATTTCGTAATGATAATATTTTCCGTTGGCAGGTGGAAAAGAGTAATCACTGTATGTAGAGCGTAAGATGTATATATACCTTTTATATAATGCTGTTTGAAAATTAATATGTGGTTAGGAATCAGTGACAGGAAATCAACATTTTGTCCATTTTAATATATCTGGACCATAATTGATCACGACCGAAAATTCTATTTCTTTTTTACGTAAGATCACGCCAAATTGATCTTAGTTCTTTCTATTTCATCGCTCCGATTTATGGACTTTGTAAATGTTAAGAAGAAAAAAAAATACTTTGCAAAAATGCTGAAAATTTTGCCCAAATCCTCTTTTTTAAGAAATAACAAATAAACATTGTTCGCCCGCTCTTAAAATTTGTAAAAATTGGTATTTTTCTCATTTGTTGCAATATTTTAGTTAAATAAATTTGTTCCGCACGTAAGTTTGATCTTCGCCCGAAAAAACTAGTCCTCAAGAAATCTATAGGCTCTCATGAGCCTGTATCGCTCACCTGGTTTAACTTTTCACCTTGAACAGGACTAAAAATTTAAGTGCTGCAGTCAAATAGGGTTTCTATGTTAAACTAATTTCGGCTGTGGCAGCCATCTTGGTTGACAGTCCAGGTCAATGGACATATTTCTAAAAGAGAACCATCTAAGGACCAATGCTGCCAAGTCTGGTTCCAATTGGTCAAGTGGTTTCAGACAAGAAGACTTTTTGATTGAATTTTCCGGTAGGGGCATTTGTTAAATTAACTTCGGCGGTGGCGGCCATCTTGGTTGACAGTCCGGGTCATCGGACATAATTCTGAAAGAGGACCACCTAAGGACCATTGCTACCAAGTCTGGTTCCAATTGGTCAAGTGGTTTCAGACAAGATTTTTCAATGCATTTTACCATAGGGCCCTATGTTAAACTAAGTTCGGTTGTGGCGGCCATCTCGGTTCACAGTCCAGGTCATCGGACATAAATCTGAAAGAGGACCATCTAAGGACTATTGTTGCCTTGCCGCTTCCAATTGGTGAAGTGGTTTCAGACAGGAAGTTTTTTTAATGCATTTTCCCTTTTGGCCCTATGTTAAACTAAGTTCGGCTGTGCCGGCTATCTTGGTAAACAGTCCAGCTCATCGGACATTATCTTAAAAGAGAACCTCCTAAGGATCAATACTGCCAAGTTTGGTTACAATTGGCCTTGTAGTTTCATAGAAGATTTTTAAAATCATTCCCCCTTTTTTTCTATTTTTAGTAACTGCAGCCTTATCGGTTGGAAGTGGGGATGCCGGACATACTTTGGGAATGGGGCCACCCAAGGACCATTCCACCAAAGTTTGGTCCCAATTGGCCGAGTGGTTTCAGAGGAGAGGACCTTTAAAGGAATGTTTATGCCGGAAGCTGTCTTTAAAGGGCAAACATTCCTATAAGGGGTCAAACAATGATTTTGGTCATGTTGACTTATTTGTAGATCTTACTTTGTTGAACATTTTTGCTGTTACAGTTTGTCTATATCTATAATGATATTCAACATGATAACCTACAACTGCAAAATTTCCTTAAAATTAACAATTCAGGGGCAATAACCCAACAAAGGGTTGACCGATTCTTCTGAACATTTCATGGCAGGTAGATCTTGATCTGATGAACATTTTTTACCCCATGTCAGTGTTGCCCTAAATGCCTTAGTTTTTTAGATATAAGACATGTGTGTTAGCAAGCCGGTCATTTTTTAAACTAGATACACAAATCATTCTAGTGGCCAAGTTTGGTTCTATTTGGCCCAATAGTTTCAGCGGAGAAGATTTTTGTAAAAGTTAACGGATTACGAACGACGGACGCCAAGTGATGAGAATAGCTCACTTGACCCTTTGGGTCAGGTGAGCTAAAAATGTAAAATTAAACCTATGGTTGCTATCCAAAAATCCAAAGGTCTAAACGCCAATTAGGGTACGGTGGCATAACGTTAGGTTTTTGGTATCGCGATATTACGTTTGATTTCAGTATGTACACGATACATGCAATATCTATGCTAACAATACAACTCAAATGAAACAATCAACTGCTATAATAGAAGGGTCTAGAACTGATCTTAAATTTATTATTTTGAAAACGGAAGACAATAAAAAATAATGCAATTTTTCTGTCGGGAGCCGAGCTCTGTCCAGGAAGTCAATGTATATGTCACAAGCTCTGGAATAACGTATGAGTTGTGAAATATATACTCCATACGCCGGCGCTTCTGGAATATTGCCGCTCAAAAATGGGAAGTTGACGGTTGGAAAGTCAAATTCATCCCATTTGTCTTAAAGTTTTGTATTCAACCTTCCTCTGGTGTCAATTTTGAGGTGAAGGTCAAGATAAGATGCAGGCTTGGCAGTGTCTTTGGTATCCTTAATTTCGAGCTCATTGGGATAGATGAGATGTAAGAAATTCCCAAAACTTGAATTGTTGACTGATAAAACATCATCTATGTAGCGGAAGCTGAAATTAAAGGTACGGACTAACTTCTTCAACTAACTAAATAAATAAATAGAAAATAAATAATATATGACTAATAGTATTATTAACGAAATAAATAAATAATTTAAAATAGAAAATAAAAAAAACGAATAAATATTAAATCGTTACAAAAGATTACAAGTCAATAGTTAAAAGTCAAAATAGAGGCGACAATCTGATTTTACTAATGTTTCGACATTTGTTTCAATTTGAAAGTTTAATAAATTAGTTTTTTTTCTGTAAGGTTCAATATGTTTATTGCTTTTCGCGGGTACTCAATGACAGAAATCTCAGAAAACATCGATCATCAACACTGCGTGATTACAGCAGAATTCAAAATTTGAAATAAATCCCAGATAGATAAACAATTTCATTTAATTTTGATTTAAGGGACGAGATAAAAAGTTCAATGTAGGATAAAAAACTTAATTCAAATAGTTTGGGGGTGGGGGGGGGGGGGGGGGGGTTAAAATCGCTGCAAGTTTTGTTATCCGACATCGATTTTCGGATATGCCCATATTGGTCAATCAATTTTTCCCAAATTAAGTTAAGAGGGGGGGGAGGGGGTGGGGGGGTGAGGGGTCATTGAAAAAACTATGTGAATTAAGTTTTTTATCCTACATTGAACTTTTGATCTCGTCCCTAATTTGGTTTTGGAACTAAGGTTGTTCAATGTATTGAGGCTAACAATGAAAAAAACCGCATAATTCACATGTATTTCTTCGACAAATAAAAAGTGGTTGTCTCATTTCTTACTTGGTACACTTATATATACAGTATAACTATGTTTAAATTTTTATGATATGAAATCTCCTACTTATTTGACCGTCTTCTTAGGTTATCTGGTCTAAATGAACGTGCTTACACACGTGAAACATTTTACTGGGCGATTCTCTCCCCCTCCCCAAACGCTCTTCCACATACCCGACTACCCCAAAGTTCTGCCTCAGATCTTATTCGCAGCTTCATGTAGTTATGCTTTTAATTATCATTGGTTGATAATTAGTATGTACACATTAGTAAGGTATAAGTGTACTTATAATTTTCTAGAATACAGGGTTTATTATGTAAATTTGTTTTGTTGTTTTTTCATTTATCTGTCAATTTTAAATGTGAAGTACAAAAAATGACTAGTGTCAAAACATTATGTCAAAATTCTAAATGTGTACTTTTTAACTCTATCAACAAATGATTAATTAAAGTGCAAGTACTGAAAATAGTATTATTTACAGTATCATTGAAAAATTTACCAAAAAACAAAACAAAGCGAACAAAAAGAAGACAAACAAACCAAAATAAAACAAAAATGAATAATCGTTCCCAACACATGAAACTGATACTTAAAATATTTTATCCTTATAAAAATTGGAAACTTGTGAAAAATTACGGATGTCTCTCCCCCGGCATAGATCTTTGATGGTTTTTAATTTTACTTTTCTGTAATTTGGCACCTGAATCAGCTTTACAATGAGTGGGTTTATTGATGTGGATTTGTACTTTTTGGCCTTGATCACCGTTGATGAGATACACATTTTTGAAATCTGCACATGCAATGCATCACAACTGATTTCAGACAATATATATTCCAACGATTATTCTAATACCAATTTTAATGCACAAGACTCATCAGTTGTGATCAAGGCTTAATATGTTGAAAACCAAAACTAATTCCAAAAATTTGAAGAGAAAATGCAAAAATGCTAAAACCATCGGAGGACATCTATGAACGAGGCGGATACTTCTTATTCGTACTTTAGGAAAGGGTAAGGGATTCAATAATCAAACCGTATTTCGATGTCCTGACAGTAGACAAACTTGTTCATTGGAATGTCCGTTCGTTATTTTTCGTTGTATAAAGAAATGTTTGTTACAGAAATTACCAGTATTTAGCAAAATTCAAAAATAATTGAAATACTAAGGGTTCATTCCTTGCATTGCACATGGTAGATCTCCTTAGCTGAAATTTGGCTTCCTATTTCGGTGTTTTGGTTGAGTACTTCTTGTTTAATATAAGTTTGGTTTTTTGTCTTCCAAATGTTTCAGTTTTAATGCTGCTGATGAGAGGTAACTCCTTGAAATGCGTCGTATACAGCATAGTATAAATTACCTATATCTAATATAAGTATCTTTGGATTGTTATTTTCTAATCACCCATAGAGAAACATATGTTTAAAATCTGGCTATTGCTCTTCAAGGTCATACATTAAATGATTTTTATAATTTCGTTGTGTACGTTGTAATATAAATATCATTTGATTGGTAAATACTAATGAAATTTACTCCGTGTGGGAAGCCACATCATCCACATGCGTCTAGCTTTTCCTGTCTTGTTTGGTGGTTTATGTCACCATTTTACAACCAAAGGAAGCGACCGTGAACTTAATTTTGTTGGAAATGACATGAATATTTTTTCCAGGAACTTAGCTTTTATATATAATTTCAAAAATGTAATATGTTTAAGGTTCATCGTCCATGAGTATTATTTTTTTTAAATCAATTGCTCGTTCTTTGTCTACAGCACATACACCATATTTTACAACATATATTTTTGACAAATGTTCGAAATTCAGAATTTAAAAATCCATAACAAAGCGGATTGACTGCACTACTTATTAAAAACGAGCGTATGAATATCTGATACGCCACTTGACCAGAACCGGACAGAATATCGTACTCGTGTGTATGTTGTGTAGTGCGCCAGGTCTGTAGTCCTAAAAAGGGCAAAAAGCTGACCACAAAAGACACCGTTATTGACATCATTAAAAATGTATATTTTCTGATATCTATTTCCTGTCTATGCAAATTTCGATCATTTTGTTGGATGGTGTTAGACACATTCACTATTTCCTTTTTTGGTAATGTTACGCTTCGATCTTTTTCTCTCTGACAGTTTGCGATGTCAGTTGTGTTGCAAATTTTCAACATGATCTCAGATTGTTTTCTGGGTTGTTCATCTGAGTTGCCATTTGGAGAATCTGTCAAAATAGATGATTCCTTGAGATTATTCGACGTCATGATATTTTTATCTTCTGTTTCTTTGGGAATTTCCGGTTCCGGTTCCTGAGAGGAACTTCCGCTCGTTGATTCTGTAATTATTCTCATTTTGTCGTTTGACTTCACCGATTTCCTAAATGGCCGAATTGCATATAAACGAAATTTGTTCACGCTTATCAATTCTTTCACAACCAGACAATACAGAGTTATTAAACTTACTATAGTAATTATGAATAATGCAGATAATGTAATGTTATAAATTGTAATGTAACTTGTGTAATTTTTATCTCTGATTGTAGTGCAATCTCGTCCTTCTATTCCTGTAATATTAATTTTTTCTGATCCATAGAAAACGAGAGTTGGCCATGACAAACACAAGGAAAACGCACATGCGACCACTATTATAATCTTAGTCATCTTAAGTGTTATTTGTTTATTGAACGGATGGCAGATTTTTCTATATCGATCAACGGCAATTGCCAGAAGAATAGTTGAGGACGAAATACTTGCAAAATAATTGACAAAACGAAGCGCCTTGCAAGCAGTTGTATTTTCAAATTTGACCGAATTTCTCATATCTACAATTTCCAGTGGCATAGAAACACTGCAAGTAATCATATCGAACGTAGCAAGTGCTACAATGAAATAAAACGATGATGTTAATTTTGTTTGGTGACTATAGAAATATGCCACCAGAGGGTTTCCGAGTAGACCAATAACCATGTAGATAACCACTAACATAATTGCTGGAATCAACTCCACTGCCATGTCATCATTTAGTCGATCTAGTTCATCATTTTGAGACATTTTTTTTATAAATTCGTATCTAAACTTCCTCACCTAAAAAGATCCAAATAATGAGATAATTTACAGCCAATTTACCCCAAACTGACTTTGTTGAACTTCACGACGGGTGCCGCATACAGAGCAGGAACAACATACCCTTCCGGAACACCTGAGTTCACTCCTGATTTTTATAGGAGTTCGTGTTGTTCATTGTTTTTTAGTTTTCTTTTGTTGTTCATTTGTCTGTCTAGTTGATTGCGGTTTTTTTGCTTTGCTCATTAGGTATATTTGTCCTTTTCATAGTTCAATTTCGTGACTTCGATTTTTGGATGAACAACGTTAGCGTAGGAATCAATGAACTGGAAAAAATATTTTACAGACTATAGTTCGTGCTTTACATCAATTCATGACATTGTGAAAAAATGCGGTCAATTTTTACAACTACACTTTAACCGTTGCAAAGTAATCTATGGAGCTTCTTTGCGTCAGCCCTACATTCAAAATCAGCTGAAATAGTTTCAGGTCTTCTTGGAATAGCGTTGATTTCAATGGCACGAAAAATTCATCCGAAAAATGGTCATCAACATCTGTAGGTTAACACAATGAACATATTATCTGTTTGTGGTAGAATTTGCTTTTATTTTTAAAGCGTGTTTACTGTTGGTATCAAATTATTTAATGTTTGCATCCGACAAATTTCTCATTTTGAGCTCACAGTTTGATTTAAAACTTGTTCCAAAAGTTTTCAAT
Source organism: Mytilisepta virgata (assembly GCA_028015205.1). NCBI lineage: Eukaryota > Metazoa > Mollusca > Bivalvia > Mytilida > Mytilidae > Mytilisepta > Mytilisepta virgata. Next base: position 34,651,371 of record CM051512.1, read on the forward strand.
GTTCTAAAAACTAAGGAGTATCTCCCTCGAGTACTGTCCTTAGATGCTATTGGCTTCAACCTTCCGGTCATTTTGGTGTATTCGAATTTTCTTTTTTAGGATTATTATGTTGGTTTTCAACATTTTAGGCCCGAGCACAACCGATGAGTCGTAAATCGACGAACTATCACATCTTGTGCATCAAAGTTGGGGAAAATCCTTAAAAAATCAACTTACCACTAAAGCGTTTCTTCAGTTTGAATTTACTTAGTGTTAAGAACCATATGTAATCTTTTTTTTGGAATTAACCAATCATTAAATCCTTCATATATAATCGGGAACTCTACCTCGATTTATTATGTGTCTTTTTTTCTGTGTTGAAGTGTCGACAATTTAAATTTGTGTGCGTTAAATTTGGAATGTTGAAAATACATTTCCTTGTTCCTGAATTATATTAGATTAAAATTTAATAATTCTATTTCAATATTTCCTTGTTTATTCAAAAATGTAAGTGGAAATATGTATTTGAAAATTTATTGTCACAAAAGTTCATCTAATATAGAAAATGTATCGTCTATTTTATAACGATACACTATGTTGCCACTAATTACGGTGCACAATGCAGGAGGAAGTGCAGAATGTTAACATAATAGCGACATGACTGCACACGATTGCGAAATTTAAAATTATCTTGTATATGATTTAAATTAAAAAAAAACCGGTTTTACAGGGAATATGATTTTATTAATATTTATATAAAGAGGACAAATATACCTAAGGAGCAATAAAAAAAACGTAATCCATTTGACAGACAAACCTGGGAATACAAATGAACAACCACAAGCACAACAAATAAACACATAAAACTAAAAAACAATGAAAAACACGAACTCCATTAAAAACCAATAGTGAACCCAATTGCTCCGGAAGGGTAAGCAGTTCCTGCTCCGTATATGGAGGAAGAAATGCACTTACGTAGCGACGTACGGGTCAAACCCAGCATCAGCTGAAAAAGACTTTCATTTTATTTTTTAAACAAAAACAGGGCTACTCGATGCTAGGTCATAGAAAAATATGTCAGCATAAAAAAAAACATTTTCTTTCAGTCTAAAAATCATTATTCCTCTCAAAGTGGCAATGCTCCCTGTTTGAGCTACAAGAATATAGTAAGAATAAAGTTTTTGACTTTTTAAAATTAAAGAAACTGAGAGTAATTTTAGAATAAATCTTGTTTTACGTCTCTATACATGAATCTTATGTTTTACTTTATTTCTGAAATACTGTTTGGTGGAACGTTTTACTTTTTATTTACATGTGACGATTTTCACTGTCAAAACATGTGACATGGAATACTGCATTACAACAGAATAAATCTTTTTTGTCAAATGGAGATCATGAATGTTTTGTGTTTTGCTTTATTTCTAAAATACTGTTTTGTGGAACTTGTCGATTTGGATCATCATACGAATATGTTTATTGGTTCCAATTTTGTGATACGCATGGTCTCGTTGACGCTTACAAAACGTTTCACTTTTTGTTGACATGTGATGAATTTCCCTGTCAAAACAAATGACATTGATTGCTGTATTACCACAGGTTAAATTTGGTTTATCAAACGGAAATTGTTGAATTATCTCACACTGCGGAAATTTTATTATATCATCGCTACGTTCCATCGTGATGATAATATCTTTTGCTGTGAAGTTAAAAGTGAAATCGGTGTGCATTTATTTAGAGCATATAGTGTATGAAATACCTTTTATATAATACTGTTTGAAAACTATTAAATGATTTTAAATCGGTGAAAGAAAATCATTACTCTGTCCATCTTAGGTACCTGGACAATAACAGATCATGACTGAAAATTCTTTTTCTTTTTTATGGAAAATAAATAAAGTTTAAAAAAAAAGATTTGTGCAGATGTGTCTTTTCAAAGTTGAAACCCATTTAATTGTTTGTATGCAGCCACTGTGAAAAAATTAAGTATATAGCGTTTGCCGACAATTACCGAGGTCATTGTCATTGTCATTTTATTTTATTTCTTTCTTGTATCTTCTGTCCCTCCATTATCTGGAGAATCACCCTCGACTATTGTAGGCAGCTGTACTGTGTGTTTAAGCTGCCGAAGCAGAGGGTTGCACTGTATTAATACCGGTTTAATGAATAGTTTAGCATGAATATCACTACCGGCTGCTAATTAACGAAAGTTTATAATATATATATCCACCAGCAGATAGGCACTAACAATATGAATCAATTCGCGAATCCACCATCTTAATAACACGGCTATAAGCCGCACACTTACAATGTTTATAATGTCTGTTCTTCCCACGCTATCAGTTATATTTAAACTATCACCGCCACCGATAACTGCACATATATATTATACTAGACATTGAACCCGCGGGAAAGTAAGCATTTTTTTTTTTTTTTGTGGTGGCCATATTGACTATAAAAAGTTGTTGCGGCCATGTCATTGATGGAACAGGAACTCAATATGGATGTTGTGGCAAGCTTCCCATAAACTTCCCTGTCAAGTAGGTGGTTTCAACTGATAGTTTCATGTCTATATATGATGTAGTATTCCAGAAATGGATGTGAATGCAAACTTTAACCAAGTCAATGAAGCGTGAAATGTAGGTCAACGTGACCCAATTGTCACATGGCTTTTCGTTACTACCGAAGATGGAAACACTGATGAAGTAGACTAAATGCCACGTAGAATTACCAAAATGGACCTTAAGGTTCCATCAAAGTCAAAATCTATGACGAAAACACAACCACATAGATTGTCAATATTTTTATTGTTACAATTAATTCTGAACTGGAACTTGATGAAAAGCTTTCATTAAATACACATTTCATAATGCATTACATTTTTCCTTCAGAATAAATATGAAAATGAAATTGTAGATGTAAACATTTCCTTAGTGACGGATGAATTTTTCAAAAGATGCCGTGAGTTCCGTAGAGCATATTTTTAGAAAATAATTGTTCCAATTGTTCCATTGTCATTATGAGCAGGGCAAGCGAGGCTTAATTTCACAAATATATCCAATAATCAGACGATAAAAGCATTTTTAGTGTGTGGCTGCGTGTGATTTCCACGTTTATATTTATCAAAAATGTCCGAGATAAATTTCGTCATTAATGATAAAGATGACCATTTGTTAAACATATTTTTATCTAGGGCTTACAGGGAATTGTATGGTAGAGATATATTTAGACAGGTCACATTACAAATGATGTAAAAATAGATAATGGTTGGTGTTATCACTTTGTGCAAGGTAAACATCCGAGCAATCCAAAAAACACTTAGTTAGGAATTCCTTTGAACTTTACCTTATTTCTCCATAATCTTCAAAGTTCATAACCTTTACAGTTAGGAGAAATTGCGTTATTGTTGAAAAACAATCCTGAATACATGAAGTGGAAACATCTCACTTGAAGGGGAATGTTTTTAATTTCAAACAGAAATACATTTAAATTATGTGCATACTTGTTTATTTAAATCAATTTGTTAAAATGATGCATTCGAGAACCTTCTAAGGTATGTGTTGGGAGATTTCATATCGGAAAGTTTATACAAATTCCATTTGCACATAAACAAAACTGTAGTTTAAATTTATAAATGCAGATTGTCAAATCCGATAATAACCGTTATAATCTGAACCATACATCGTTTATTTTGAACCACGCGTTTTGCCGCCTATTCGGCTAATTCGTAAATTTAGTATTATAGATATACATGTATGTCTATTTTTAAATATTTATTCACGAAATTCTTAATGTTCATATATCAAGTGGTATCGAAGAATACCACTTTCGGTTGCATCTGGGGGGTTTTGGTGGCCGATTTATCTAGGTAGTTCGTCATGACTACTAATGATCACTAGCCTGTCAATGCTGAGGTTGTGAGTTCGAATCCCACCTGTGGCGAGGTGTGTTCGACTCCGATCTTAATTGACAAGGATTGCCAATTTTCCCACCGAAAGTCGGTGGTTCTCTCTGGGTACTCCGGCTTCCTCCACCAATAAAAACTGGCCGCCGTGAAATAGCCGCATGTGCTGAAAATGGCGTAAAACCCCAACTAAACAAACAAACAATCGGTTGCTCTAGTATCACAATATATATCACCAACTATTTTGGTAAGGTCTGATAAATGTTCTCTATAAGTAGTACTGCAGACTGTGTTCATTATGTATGGAACATCCGGGACATTTGCTATAATCACGTGGTCAATTATGAACAGCGTGTAATTATATACAGTCTCCATTCTCTTTTGAACATAGTTATATGGGTACTATAAGGGATACAGACACAACGTAGACTTTTGGATAACCTGGTATCACTCCTGTTTTAATGTTGGACTTTTTTTAAATAAATTTCATCTTTTTTGTGTTGTATTTTTTATTTGTTTGTGTTTGGTTGTTTGCGAGTCTTTTTTAATGCTGTCTAACGACCAACACAAAAGTATTCCTGTTTTAAAAATCGTAGAAACTAGAACATGATATCAGATACTTTTGTTCTGCCTCAGAATTTTGTTTTATCTAGTTTCCTCACAATTAAAAAGATGAATTTAAGCTTCGATCACACGAATTAATCTTAGTTTAGTAATTTTGGGCCTCGCAAAATCATGGAATTGACATTCTGTCCTTTTTCTTACTGCTTAGAAAGGGGAAGTTAACATTCTGAAAATTAAAATCATCACGTTTGTCATACAGTTTTGATTTCAACCACCCATTATTATCTATACATATGAAGAAGTTGGTGTGTATGTGGTCTCTTTTATTTCAAATTCACTTGGATAGATGGGATGTATGTAATCCTTAAAATAAGGATTATTAAGTGACAAAACATCATCTTTATAACGGAAACTGAAATTAAAGGACTTTTCTTTCCGATTCAGTAACCTCATTAAAAACAGCTTCATAATCAATCCACGAATTTAAGAACCCAAAGAAATATAAATCTTCACATCACCCCATTCGGATGAAATATCGAGACGGGGTATTCAAGATACTTAGGAAATTTGGTTTTATATATGTATACCACTTTTAAACATTTTCGCCAATTACAATAGCCTTCTACGTAATTTTTTATTTAATAATAAATAACTGTTAACCCACAAATATGCCCTTTTCCCCCGAATCAACATAAAATAATGTCAACGAAAATAGCTGAATTCAAATTACTTATAGCAATAGTAAATAAATATTTACAACAAAACAATTATTGGAAACAGGAAAAAGCCCTTTAAATGCGTAACTTTGCCCTTTAAAAGTCTGGTAAAATAAGCTTGGATACCAAAGAAGTATTGCCATTTTCGCCTATATTTATTTCACTTACAGAGCCATTTTCTCTGTATTTATTTCACTTCTAGGGCCATTTTCTCTGTATTTATTTCACTGCTAGGGTCATTTTCTCTGTATATATTTCACCTATAGAGCCATTTTCACCTGTATTTATTTCACTTCTAGGGCCATTTTCTCTGTATTTATTTCACTTACAGAGCCATTTTCGCTGTATTTGTTTCACTTATGGAGCCATTTCCGCTTGTATTTATTTCACTTCTAGGGCAATTTTCTCTGTATTTATTTTACTTCTAGGGCCATTTTCTCTGTATTTATTTCACTTCTGGAACCATGTTCAAAAAGTCGCATAAAGCCTTTCAAAATTTGTGTAGACATTTTCTAAAGATTTGCTAATGATGACTAATAAACAGATAACCAACATTTTTTCTTCATACCTGAATATCCCTTTTGGTGACAGTTTTCAAACACATTTGCGAAATTAACGTTTTCAAGACATTTTTTCAACGCAAAGGACACTCAAAACCAAAAAGATTTTTTTTTACGGTAGGTCAGTTTATGTATCCCCTTTTATGTGACAGAGAATGGTTTTGGTTCTGAATATCCTTCTTGGCGATTTTCCAAAAAGTGGTACAAATTGACCTAAGTCGTCTTTATACATGACTGCTTGTAGAACATTTAAAATTATTAATTATTAAGCATAAGATGTATGTTTGTTAACATATAAATGCATTGCATAGAATCTTTTACGATAAAAAGTAGGTAAAATATTAAAGATTAAAAAATCAATGGTTAAAACTTTATTTTGCATGCTAGTGATAGAATAAGGAAACTAAAATGGAACTCCGTATTGAGATAAATGTTCTATTAACAAAAATTATACCCTGTCACTGACACTATAAAATCCGTAGCCAGAATTCATGTGAAAGACTTCACACCAGAACTGAAACCCGACTTTTAACAGAAATTCAAAGTGAATTGCTCTAACACATATACCATTGCCAAAGCAATACCTAGTGGAGGCTTAAAGTCCAATTATAGCAACGTTATCGCTTGAGTAAAATGAACGTAGATACCAAATTTGTTAATTTTGTGGCACCTTGCCTTTACATTTGATTTCAAGATTAAATACCATATAGATTTCATACGTAGACAGATTCATGCAATAACATGCCATAATTGTGTCACAAACTGCCTAAGTTGTCACTTACTTTTTTGAAAGCATTTTATTTCCTTTTTTAAAACACAAGTCATGTTTGCATATATGTAATGGTTAATAAATATTTATTTATTTATTAATTTAGTTGGGATTTTACGCCGTTTTCAGCACATTTGGCTATTTCGCGGCGGCCAGTTTTTATTGGTGGAGGAAGCAGAGGGTACTCCTGCTTCGGTAGGAAAATTGGCAATGCTTGTCAATTAAGATCGGAGTCGAACACACCCTGCTACAGCTGAGATTCGAACTCACAACCTCAGTGTTGACAGGCTAGTGATCATTAGTAGTCATGACGAACTACCAAGACCACTCGGCCACCGAGGCTCCTGGTTAATAAATAAAACATGTGGTAGATTGTGTATATATTATATAGATATCAAGATGAAATACCATATAGATTTCACACGTACAACATGTACACGGATTCATGCAATAACATGCAATAACCTTACTACCAACTGCCTAAGTTGTCAATTACTTTTTGAAAGCAATTTTGTTTAAACACATATTAGGATATATGTGATGATTAATGAATAAGACATCTGATAGTTTGTGTATATATAGCCTGACAGAATACCATATTGCCTGTTTTTCTGCGAAATTTCATCTTCGTCCATTTTGGCCATTAATATTCATTCTAGTTACATGTATCTTTATCATTGTTACTTTTACTGGTTTATATATAGTAAACATTTTACCACTAATATATACACTTTTTAAATAATCATACAATATCGCCAGTGTTCAAAATCGAAATGTAGATGGCAGGAGGAATCTTTAATAAAGGACTGCTTTTGTCTCTGCTTTCTTCAAGAACGAACCTGTCCCAGTATAATTAAAAGTGTTGTCTAAATAAATTAATATTACTTAAGGCTATTTCGTTATAAATCGAAAGCAATTACTAAACTCTTTTATGTGGCACATTTATGCGCATTTTTCTTTTTCCATCTAGGATTCGTTTTCGTCTTCTTACAAATTTATTGTTTTCTATCCTGTATGTTTTTTGTTTATTTTTCTAAGATTCTGAAATTAACAAGCAAGCGTTCCATATAATAGGTGATTTTATAGAAATTGAACATAATGACAATCTATTCCACATTTCATAGGCATTATCATTAGAGTAGCCAGAACTTTTGTCCTGGCATGATTAATTACTCAAAATTTTCCGTTCAAAATTTTACAAAAATAATCAGAAATTTCTAAGGCTCTTCCTTTTGATGCAGAGGTAACTCTTACCTCCGTTTGGATACCTGTTTGTTTTAATTGTTCTGATTTTTGATGGTTGTGCTTATTTATTCATCATTATACATATATCTTTAACCGGTTTATCCAATATTTTGATCTCGAGCACTGCTGATGAGTTGTCAGTCAACGAAATGGCCATACAGTGCATCAAATTTATTTCGGTATTTTGTGACACGTTTTATTATATACATCTACATATACAACAACTATTAATTTTAATATTTTGTATAGCTGTTTTATAGAAAAAATGTTCTTGTGGTGTTAGTATCTGATTTCACAATCAGAACTCAACCTACAATGCAACGATATATTCATTTACATGCCCTTCCAACTTAAGCTTTTTAAAATCTAGTTTGATTATGGAAAATGAGCACTTTTATCTGACGCCAATTCATGCTTAGAGTTAATAGCTTTAATTATTGTATGGAGTTTGTACTCGAGTAAACAGTTAAACTCTGGGGTATGTATTGTAATGAATTGATAGTTGGTTCCTTATCATTCAAGCTGAACCAGATAGTTCTGTTTGCTTCGCGGATTGTCCCTTTTTGCGACAGAAACAACAGAAGCATTTTTGACCACATGTTTTCACAAATGTTCGAAATTCGGTGTTCATAAAACCATATATGAGAGGATTCACAAAGCTACTTATCAGAAAAGATCGTATAAAAATCTGGTATGCGACTTGTCCTGATTTTGAAAACATATTGAACTCGTGTTCTTTTGCCAATGTCCGCCAAGTTTGTAACCCTAAATAAGGGACAAAACTCACAACAAATGCAACAGAAATCGATAGCATTAATGCTGTGTATTTCTTCGTATCTACATTTTGTGCATGTAACTTCTTTCCAGGTTTGTCAATGTCAACGGAACCTCTTGCATCTCTCGTGTGGGAATCTGGAACAAAATCACTGTCACTATATTCTGACAATCCGGAAATATGTGATTTTCCTGATGCTGCAGAATTTTTTCGAGTAGACCTTGACCTGTCAGACAAATTTGACTTTGCCGAAGCGTTTCTACTTTCGTTACTAAAGTTAAGCAAAATTGTAGAAACTCCTTTCGACGGGGATATGTTTGCTATCTCCTTGGTCACTTTGATATCAGTTAGAGTTGATTCTTTTTCGTATACCTCAGGGTGTATTCGAGTGCCGTTTCCGGTAGAATTAGGTCTACTTGACGCCGCTGATCCTGGTAAACTTGACGACTCCAGTTCTTTTATTGTAGCGAGTGGCTTATCGTCAATTTCATCTGGAATTTCAAATACTTTACTAGAATTCCGCCTCGTTTCTCCATATGAATTCTGATATTCACTAGTACTTTGTGACGTGAAAGACTTTTCGCTCGACTTAGGTTTTGCAGCATAAAATTGAAAACTTTTTAGATTTAATAGTCGTTTTCCAACTAGAGAATACAAAACAACGATACTTACGATCGCAGCTAGAAAAATCACAAACAAAACAATATTATAAACTGTTATGTATAATTTGTACGAATCATCCCGGATCGTTGTACAGTCGTATCCAACTAAGCCCGGAACTGATGTGACATTTACTTTATCTGAACCATAGAATAGGATACTTGGCCATGATACGAAGATGGAAAACACACACGCGACTACGATTATGATCTTTGTCAATCTTAGCGTAATCTGCTTATCAAAAGGATGACATATCTTCCGGTAACGATCAACCGCAATTACGACAAGAATAAATCCAGAAGAGACGCTTGCAAAATGATTTACGAAACGTAAAATTTTACACGCGATAGTATTATCAAATTTGTAAGAATTTCGCATATCCACAATCTCAAGAGGCATCGAAACACAGCAAGTTATCAGGTCGAATATTGAAAGTGCTACAATGAAATGATATGAAGACGTTGCTTTGGCACGGCAACCATAGTAGAATGTCACCAGAGGGTTCCCGATTAGACCAACCACCATATAAATCAAAACAAGTACAATGGCGGGAATAAGAGTGACTGCCATTTCATCATTCACACGATTCAGTTCGTCTTCTGTCGACATTTTCTCTGTATAGCTTTAAAAACAAATAATCAGTTTCCCTGAAAAAATAAAGTAAAAATAACATTGAAATGCAAAATATTTTACAAAGAAAGTTTAATTTCTGATCAAATGATATCTTGTTTATTTTAGAGGTCACCAAACACTTTGACTAAAATAGAATTTCCTCGTTTTATTTTCATAACATTTTGATGAAATATTTACTATGACCTGTTGACAAAAATATATAAATTTCAAGAAATTTGAACCACGCAATTTACGGGAATAATTTCATTGGATATATATCAGTTTGAAAAACACTAATTTTGATCATTGAGAAGCTTGATTTCTCTTTAGTAATATTATGTGATTAAAACGTTTAGCTGATTTTTAAAGAGTTAACTCCCTTAGGTGTTCTGTTACCCCTTAAAGCATCTGACTCATAATTAATAACATGATTATTCTTAATGTCCCGGATGTTCCATGTAAAAGTAGTGGCAAATTTAGGAAATACTGTTTACATAACTTTAATTTCATAGACGCCGTATATCAACTACGAAGTGAGATCAATCTTGGGAAAGTTGTGATTTAATTTCGTTTCTGTCACATTACGGTCATTAGCTATTATAAATACCTTAATACAATTCTTGTTTGGATAAAAATGCTACAAAGATCGTAACGGAGCTTTACCTGAAACTAATTCTCCTTGATATTAAAACTGAAGTTTGACATGGATTATTTAATTACGTAATGTTGTCTAAACTCTACGTCACAAATTGGTGCGTTTACATGGCCATATTTGCCAAAGTTTCTTATGCATTTTCAATCATAATAAAAATAAGTGTTCTTAAACAAATAGCTGAATAAATCAGCTTACTCCTTTCTGTTTTATTTTGGTTTTCCAATATACACGAAATAAATTGTATATTAAAAACCAACTAATCGTTTCAACATAAAAGTTGAGATGAATCCATTAACGAAATGAACACAAACTGAGCTGTATTATATATATTTTCAATGCAGCACACACATATATATATATAAATAATGTATTTAAACAGTTATTCATTTCAAATAATTTCTCACCTATTCATTTTTTATGACGATTTTGGGTTTAAATTAAGTTTTCCTTTAAAATGATATATTTATCTTCAGACAAGTCGTATTTAGATGTTTGACATCCGATTTAATATCAAAGAATATTTATTCATAGTGAATTGGGAAACATGTCATACGAACTTATGTTAATCCCTCTCCAATTGGTGTGGGTAGCGGCATTTTAGCCTACCCCTTTTTCGAAATCTGCAGAGGAGTCTTTAACATGCAAAGGTCGATGCATGTTCTCCCTTAACACGGGACAACAATCTTTCGTCCCCAACCGACGGACTAGCATCTTTTACTGAGACCACCCTCGCAAATGGTGTCGATAGGGCGTTGCAATTTTGATCCATGACATTTTCATCCCGAACGGGATTCGAACCAGGGACCTTTGGCTTTGTATTCCGATGCGCTAACCATTACACCACGGTGCCCTTTATTATTTTTCATAAATCTACTCTTAACACGCGTACACTTTATGAAAGTAACAAAGGACATGGTATGATTTGGCCTGATAATTGGCCCCTTGAATTCCAAAATCAAAAAGTAAAGAAATAATTACTCTCAGCTATCATTAAGTACTCTTAAAATGTTGCCTTTTAAGGAACATGTTTTTCTTTCAACAAGAAATATCTGTAATAGCGGCAATATGCTGTCCAAGATGGCTAATATTGAGGAAATCAATGAAAAACACCAAATTTCACTTATTTTTGGACCTTTGAATTATTATTTTAGTATGAGCAACAGCCTTGCTCAAAAAGATATTTCACTAAAATGTGTCTCTATGTAAGACAAACATTATATTAAAAAATATTTTTGGGCAAGGCTGTTGTTCATAGTTGTTTTGACCAAACTATATTATGAAAACACTTGATTTTCTTTAATTCCTTGATTAAGCAGACGTTCAAGCGTCGCTGTTGCATCATGGGAAGGAATTTTGAACAATGATTGATAGATTGTGAAACTTTTATCATTATAAGATAACAATGATACAAATTCGAATATGAAATCTTAATTTTAGTTTTTCATGTCGGATGTGGCCAAATTATGGCTGAAATCATACCATCTCCTTTCCAGCAGAACAACATAATTTTTTTAGCTTTTTTGGAATTTTTATTGTTGTTGCTTTAATTAAGTTGTAATGGTATTATATATGTAAAAAGTAATGAGAAATTTTACTTAAATTTATATAGCATTTTTTGGTTGCAACAAGATTGTACTTCAAATAATAACACCTTCTCAAAATGGGTAACGTTAGCTTCCTCTGACGTCTTATTGACTTTTAATTAATGAATTTTCTGGGGCTTATATAAAAACTCGGACATTTTGCTAACGTTATTATTTCAATGTAATTTTATGTCAGGAAAACCTTATATGTTTTATTTCTGCTATCATTTGAATAATTATTTCCACAAATATATTCATTTAACTTAAGTTTTCTCGTCGGGCAAAATTAGAGAAGATGACACAATGACATCACCAACACCAATTAAGCAGTTACTTTTTATGAACTTTATAATAAAGGACATTTCATAAATCTATAAACATTTTCAAAGAGCTAAATGGATTTGGAAGTAAGTAAGGTTTGGGTAGAAATTAAACCTTACCCCAATAAAGCACAAGAGTGCTCCTTAAACCCAAGACCCCAGCCAATTCTACAACTCACCGTTTGGCGTCAGAGAAATCTCTGATTGAATGGGAATGCGATGACATAAAATTATATAAGACTTTAAAATGCATAAATCTCATTAATAATAATTCTATTAGGCTTTGAATCAAAATAACTAAACCTGTATATTTTATCGCCTTCCAGAGCAACCTTTTCACATACAACAATGTAAAGAATAATGAATATTAAGGATAAAGGGGGAGGAGAAATCTATTACAATTCAATCAATTTTTTAGGCAGCATTTTTTTCCCTTTATTCTTTAATTCTTTAAACCATTTCTATTTGATTAAAGAAGAATACTAGTAACCCCATGGATATTTGACATTTAATTTAACTAAAGTCTCTTGTATATGAGCATGATAAACTAGAACCATGCAGCTGTATACACGTACATGTACAATACGTCTCGTAAGTGGTACGCATACAAAGCAGACGATTTATAGCACAATATCATTAGTGATATTAATATTAATTTAGTACTAAATCAATTCAAACGGTGCATTTTTCGATTTTAATGATGCAAAAATAATTTTTGTATTTCGTCAAGACGGTAAAGCGCAAAGGTGACGTTACTGATCGTGAAAACGATAAAACTCTACCAAGAACGGACTAATACGTATACAAGCAGAGGATTTATAGCACAATAACATTAGTGATATTAATATTAATTTAGTACTAAAGCAATTCAACGGGCGCACTGACCCATTGCGAATTTGTGTAATATTATGTTTTATCAAATTAAGGTTTAATTTAACTAGGCGAAACTTTCTTTTAATTGGATATCCGATACATACAAACAACTTAATTTCTGTTTGATTTCATAACCAGAAGGTTACAACTGTCATGCCTGTCCTTTAAAAGTTAAAAACGAGATATTGTGTTTGTCTTTGTACGTATCTAAAATAGAAATAATTTACAGACTAATTGGTTTAAATCTATATTTTAAATTATTAATAATCAGGTAGGATTATATATAAAATGTGGTTTGAGGTAATTGCTTTTTTATACTCCTCAGGGTGAAAAGCGATAGTACCTCAAGATAGGATATTAATTTTGTTAATACAAAATACGAATGGAATTTAATAGCAGTAAGTACATTTTAATGAAAAAAAGCGATTCATATGGCTCATCAAAGGTGAAATCAGTGCATTCATTGTCAAAGCGATGATAGAGGACCGGACCGAGGTTAGGAAGGGATTGGATTAGGGTGAGACCTAAAATTTCGACATATTTTGCATAAAGGAATAATACTTTGGTAGGTTTGAGCGGTGCACTGTTTACAGTTTGTAACAAGACCATTTAAATTAAAACTGTTTTCGACAAAAATTACAAAAAAAAATTTGTAGTCTGTATTTACCGTAGGGTATACCCCTTACTTGTCTTTCGTCTTAATGCTTAAGGTAATTTCTGAATTCGTTATGAAAACAAATTCAGAAAAATATGGGTGTCTTATTTATATCAAGTTGAATAACAAATGATGATATTTTTGTCTGTTATAGCTCATCTTTGAGTCTCATTGACGCCGGGAACGAGGAAAACATTTCTAATCCAGTGGAAATTTAAAGCAGCGGTTTTAGATAAATGTTTTGGCAGATTCTGACTCTATCACTGCTATATAATTAATTTCAGAGTATATGGTAATTCGATGAAAAATTACTTACTTAGTTTAATGTTATCATATTCATCCAGGCACCGTGTATAAAGGAATAGATTCTACATTGATCATAAGGTCACCTATTACAAATGTATATTAAATTATTTTCAAAATTTCGACAACTTGTATGAAATGTACGTCTCAGTAGGAATCCGTTTTAAATTTTCTTTTGTGTTGACCAAAATGATCATTAAAACAGCAAGAAATAGGTATTTCACAAATCTTCTAATAAACATTACAATGAGATCCATTTATAAAGAGATTTTATGATAAAAATAATGAACAGTGTGGTATTTGAAAATTATTGAAATACTAATTAATGAAAATGCAAACATTTTCTGTTGGGCAAGTTTTACGGTAACACATATTTAATATTGAAAACCATTAATCAAAAGTTAGTTCCAAAATTTCGAAATTCGAATATTTTACCCGATTAACCGTAAAATCTATACTTTGATGTGCAATAAGGTTTCAGGATTTTACTTTTAAAATTGGGGCCCACATTGGTCGAATTTCGATAGTTTTGAATATAGCTGTGGCCTGAAATCCCTCTTCTTTCTTCATTTTATGCATTTTACTTCTATACAGTATTGTCACGCAGTGTCTGTAGATGAGACGCGATTAGATTTTAGAATTTAGATTTTCAAAACTAGGCACACAGGAATTGAATTTTGAAGTTTTGAATTTAAGCTTGTGACCTTAACTCCTCTTTCATTTTCATCTTATGCATTTGATTTCTATACAGTTCTGTCATTCACTACGTGCAGATGCACAATAAGCTTCTATAATATTTATTTTCAAAAATTGGTAATGTATTCGAACGCATGATTGTGAAAGTGGTGGACAGGAATAAAACATGGGTGAGTGCAGGGATAGAGCTGTCGGTTCCGAATGCCTTATTCTAGTTTTGTTTGGAATCGGCACTTTTCAGTGCTTTACTACTAAAAGGTTCATTTTACCGCCAAAACTTTACAGACCTATATCTCACTTCCATGACAACTTAGCTCTCATAGAATGACACGTTCCCTAATTATTAGGAAATTAATGAACAACAAATGCTTGGTACATGCATGAATAATGTATTTGTATCGGCGGGTCTATTTTTAATTTGTCCGACCAGAAATGATAATCTTAAATTTAGGAACAAATGTTTTTGAAAATTCATTCATTTCAAAAAATCACAGAAACAACTTACAATAGAATATGGAATGAAAACGGGGAATGTTTTAAAGAGACAACAACCCGACCAAAGAGCAGAAAACAGCTCAAGGGTACCAATGGGTCTTCAACGCAGCGAGGAAATCCCGCGCCCGGAGGTAGGATTCAGCTGACCCCTAAACAATACTGCATACTAGTTCAGCGAAATGGACGTCACACTTAACTCCGAAACATACACATTAACCAAAATTAAAAAACACGCAAGACTAACAAAGGCTAGATGTTCCTGACTTGGGACAGGCGCAAAAATGCGACGGGATTTTGCGGTGAGATCTCAACCCTCCCCCTGTACCTCTAACCAATGTGGAATAAACAAACACACCGCGATACACACAGTAAAACTCAATTCAAAAGAAGTCAGAGTCCGATATTAGAAAAAGGTAACGGAAGAAACTTATAAATTATAAATTAACAAAGGACTACTAGCAGTTAGTGGCATGCCAGCTCCAGAACTCTTTATCATATAGAAAATCAGCCACAATCCCTCCCGTAAGGGGTTTATTATCATGCCATCATAAATTATACGAGAAGAACATAACTCGTATCATGCCAACAACTGGTTTTAGAATAAATGTGTTTTATTTTTTCTTGACAGAAACTTAATTTGAAATTGGAAAGCAATTGCAAATTTCGTTCGGATATGATATTTCGCCTAGCATAACAAGAATATTCGAATGCCGAAATTTATATTTTTATCTATTCCCCGAATGCCAACAAAATTTAACAAGTCATGACAAGTAGAATTGTCTACTGGATGTTTTGATCAATGATTTTATTTGTAATTAAAAAAAAAAACAATAAAGTTGCAATTGGTAATGACAAAAAAAAATTAAAATATAATTTTACCAATTCTTCTTAGATGAAAAAAAAAAGATTTTTATAGGAACTTTTTTCCGTACAGTTATTGTCTATATTTATTCTTTCTATTGTAAAATATCACTACTCCATAATTTGTCAAGTCATTATTCATTTAGACCCCTATCCGCTGTTCTATTGACTCCAGCACATCCTCATTTCTGGATGACTAGATACATTCGCCAGCTAAAGCAATCAAAATACAGTGAAAAATACATTGTACAATCAATCTGGCTTAAATGGAGAAGATAAAATCTGAGTTAGATACACTTTGCCTCAGGGGAAGTTGAGACCCTACTTTGAACAAAATATTAAAATTTATCAGCTGACAAGTTGTAAACTAAATTTTTGTATCTAAAAATCGTGTTTTTGTCAACATTTTTTTTTTATATAGAGTATTATAATCAACAAAATTATAGCTAGATATGCCTACAAAGTATGTCTCGCCCAGCAGACAAGTTGTATTTTTGACATGACTAGTACGTAGAATTGTCATTTTCAAGATTGCATCACACAGACAACACTAAATAAATGGAGACGTTATATGTAAATTAATATAGACTTACCGTGTATGTTTTAGTAAAGTTAATACACTTATTTATCCTCACATATCTGCGTAAAACTAAAATATAACCTGGATTATGTATAATTTTAATGGTTATTTTTAACTGGCAAATTACATAGTAAATGGTGTTTAATCCCTTTTCTAAAGCTTAGTGGGAATATATTGTAAATTTGATATAGAAAGTTGTCAAAGTATTTAGAGGGGATTTAAGATAATTATACTTTGAGGGTAGCTTAGTGAACTACCTAACGTTAATGCTTTTTGTGTTTCGGAGTTTAGTGTGGCGTCCATTTTGCTGAACTAATATACATTATTGTTTAGGGGCAAGCTGAAGCCCGCCTCCGGGGGCAGGATTTTCCCAGAGCGTTGAAAACCCATTGGTAGTCTTGAGCTGTTTTCTGCTCTTTGGTCGGTTGTTGTCTCTTTGACACATTCCCCGTTTCAATTCTCTATTCTATTGTATATATGAAATGAAATAAAGTGTCAAATAAAGAACAAAAAATCCCTCTTATTCTTATTTTTGTCAATGTGAATGTTAGGAAATACATGTACTGCTATTGAATGTTTCATATTTCAAAATTTTATACGACGTGGACCTCGCATCCATTTTTCATTTTTAAAACTTTTTGAACGGGCATTGTTGCATTGTTTTAGATATCCAAAAAGATCTTGAAATTTCAGATGTGTGTTTTGGGTTCCAGTAAGGGGCAAAACGGGTCGAAATACAGAAATTGGCATGTTTCTTGAACCCCTCGTAAAGTCTGGATTTTTTAAAGTAAGAAATTGGGGAAATAAAGTTATAGAGAAATGTAAATGCGAGAGTTAAAAAAAAGCTAGATAGGCTATTCAAAGTAGTAGGATCTTCTAGTTGTTTGTTAAGTAATTTAAGATATTACAAAATATATTAATAGGAAATGTATTTAAAAATATTGTCTGATTTTAACTCATGGCAAGAAAATTAGAAAATAAAATAGCTTCTCTGCCCATCAACCTCAAAAGAAACGAAGGCTTAGAGTCATTTTTTAAACAGGCATTAGAACTGAGGACAGGGGACTCTTGATTTATTTATATTATTATGTAAAAAGTGTTTTGCTTTTTAACTTTTATGGGATATGTTTTCCCTTGGGTTTGTTTTTCTTCTTTTTTATGTATGTTTTCTTTTATATATATGTTTATTGTTTTTTTTTATGTTTATGTTACAAATCTTTAATGATTTATATGATTTCAATTCATTTGAATTAATGTCCGTGCACTTTCGTGCTGGATATTAAAACACATTTTGTGTTATCATTTAGGAAGTCCAGCTACATTTAAGAGTTCATTATTTTGAGAAAGTTCTGATATCAGCATATTTCAAATTCTGCTTGCATCAATTATATTATATTAAGCTTTAAATACCTAGACCTGAGTAAAAATAGTCAAATTTTGAACAACGACGAATCTGTGTGAAAAGGGAGATAACTCAGATTGTTTTGATTTCATCTGTCTTTTGGGTACTGTTTTACGATCCAATTTATGACATCTATAAATTTCCAGTTGATAACCGGTTTCATTAAATTATAGGTATTTGTTTTTTTTAATTTTGTAACCTACAATGTAATTTTCAGATTATTATAGCTTCATGACTTTGGTTATTGGCCTAGTAGCAAGTGGAATCAGGGGCGGGTCCAGGTGACGGCGTAATGGGCGTACGCCCCCCCCCCCCCCCTTTCAAAAAAAAACTATCGTAATCTGCTTATATTGTATTGAATATGGCATTTTATCATATTCATTAATTAAACACATACTCTGATTTCTTTTTAAACTTCCCTAATGGCCGTATTTGAAAGGGGGGGGGGGGGGGGTCAGGAACCGTTACATTATTTTATTTCACAATTATTTTATGTTTTTTAGCCAAAAAAAGTCCAAAAAATGCTTCGCCTCGCTCCGCTCGGCCGAAATTTTATTAAAGGCCCCCCTTTAAAATATCCTGGAAACGCCCCTGGAAATGCCTATACCATTGTTATACTAAAGATTAATACAAAATTGAGAGAAACTTTTTTAAATAGTTATATAGGAAATTATCCTAATTTCACTTCCCATAATTATATAGAAAAACTGAAAACCGTTTTGAATCCATCAACACCTGATGATATTAAGACAGTAGGTCTTTTATACAACAGTCATTAGAACTGAGGAAAGGAGACACTTAAACTGTGTTAGTATACCAATTTTTCCTTTTTGTGTTATATATGTTATCTGTCTGTCATGTCATGTTTGTATGATATGTCTGTATTGCTATGGACCAAATGGTCTTTTTGTTCGCAATTAAGTTGAATTGAATTGAATTAAAATTCCAATTATAGTACAAAGGTATAATCTCAGTCAGTAATTTTAAGAAAATAACCTTAATTGATCACTAAAGTATTCGATATTTCCCAGATATTCCTTGCAAAATAATGACTGTGACCTCGGTATTTATTGCAAACTTCGGAATTACTTTATAGATAACTTGTTTTCATAAATTTCGTATACAAACGATGTACTTTGTTGTAAACTGAGAAAGATATTTCTGCTTTTATATAAGTTTTGTTTCAATTGATCTCCCTCTAGCCCGAAATTTCTCTGACGTCAAACTGTCTATTAATGAATTGGCTTTGGCTGTGTGACGTCATAGCGACTCCATATAGAAAACTGGGAAGTATTGGAAACAAGGGTCAATGTTATTCCATTTCAAAATAATTATCTGTCGAGGAAACTTTGCATGTTTCATTTCAATAATAATAAAAAACAATTATTTTTTTTTTTCAAATTGAGATTCCCAATCAAATTCTTAATAATTAGGAGGGAGATATTATTTGAAACTACGCGTTTTTTTTTAAATAAAAATGATCACAGAAGTGAAGCATATACATGATGTAAGGTTTGGGGGGGGATGGGGTAAAAAATAACTGTATTTGTTGTAAAATACTGAAAAATGCCGATTCTGGAGAGAATCAACAGATTTCCCCGTTACATATGGTTTGTCACGACCCCAGCCTTATTGAAGAAATATAAAAGCTAAATATTTTTTTTGTCGATATTTAGATGCAGCTTCAAATTGGTAAAGTTTCATGAAAATCCGTAAGTTAGCGGACTAAGGTAAATGTACCTCCTACCTTAAACCGGAAAACTGGACTATTTACAATCAAAACAGGAATATAATTAAGGTATCTGGACAATAAATGATCACGTGATTCTTTTAGTTGTCCCGAAAGTTCCATATTGCGTAATGGCTATGAGCTCGGTATCTATCGGCAAACTTCGGAAACGCAATATAATACTTTATTGAACAGCACTTTTACGCCCATATGGGCCAATGGCTTACAAACATACATTTATAACAAACAATGAAAATAAACAATACCGTTAAGTCTTACAATAATCATAATTTTCTCTCTCTCTCTCTTTTATATATATATAATGGAGAGAGAGAGAGAGAGAGAGAGAGAGAGAGAGAGAGAGAGAGAGAGAGAGAGAGAGAGAGATTCAAATATTTTCAAGGACTCCCTGCCCTCAGTCTTACCGACTTTGTTTTTTTTTTTTTTTTTTTTTTAAAGGAGCCTAATTTGTTGGTATCCTGTTTTGTTTCATGATAAAGAATTTGTTTTAATTTAACTAATTTTCAGAGGATTTTTTTACTTGAATATATAAGCAAAAATTCCGGACCGAAAGTAAAAGTTCGGTTTTTAGAGGAATCCGGTTTTCAGAGGGGCCGGTTTTCAGGGGTTCCACTGTATATGGTTTACGTTATCAAATTTATTTTCAATAAAAAATATTTTCTTCATTATTCATTAATTTTACATTTACAAAAGAAATGGAATTCGTCATCTAATACATCACAATTTGTACATAGTCTTCAATCTCTGGGAATTTCCCTGTATCTACCAGTTTATATTGCTAAACAGTGGTCACTTATTCGAAATTTACAAAGTAGTTTTTTTATGTTCAAAGTTTTAGGAATTAAAGTAAGTATGATTCAAATCTATAACTTTAAAAAAAAAAAAGTTGTAGTTTACTTGTGTTTGCAGACACTGCATTCAAAAAACAATTCCTGCTTTTAATTTGGGGTCAAGCTAATTTTAGCTCGAAAATAAATATAAAATATACGGTCATTATCTATTTTTGTCATGTTTGTCCTTAAGATACTCATCTAATACGGCCAGCATACCTAAATGCGTAAATATTTTAATTGGCAAGGGTTAATTTCCTGTTGTTACTTACCACTACTTTGTTTACTTTATTAACAATTTAAATTGTCATCTTGGCGTTTGTTCAAGCTTGTGTGAAATCAGACAAACGACGTTTATTCATTGAGTACGTTCCTGTTTCATATTGAGATATAAATGACTCTATTAATTATATATTTCATCTTATTTATTTCAAGAGAAGGGATCTGATATGCGATTTTATTTCTTGATTGTGAAGTATAGTGTTTATAATCCAACTAACAAAAGTGTGGTGGAGGATATTATACAGTAGTTACGCAGATCATCGTCTGCTATGTGAAGTAAATACAAAGGAACTAGAATATATATCGACCATGTCTTCCAACATGTCCAGCAGTGAACTCGATTTGGCCAATGACGAAATGGCTACCACCCTCATTCCTGTCATAGTCATAATCTGTGTGTACATGCTAATTGGTCTCTTCGGAAATCCTCTAGTTGTCTATTATTATGGATGTGTCGTAGCACCGTCGCCATCGTATTACTTCATTGTTGCGATGGCCGTATTTGACATCATAATATGCTGTGTTTCTATGCCGCTAGAAATAATTGATCTGAGATACAATTACAAATTTCCAAGTGCAGCGGCTTGTAAAATACTACGCTTTGTGAATTATTTTGCTAGTATTGGCTCTGGACTTGTTCTTATTGCCATAGCAACAGACAGATACAGGAAGGTTTGTAAACCATTTAAGCGTCAGATTACAACCAAAATGGCAAAATTTATAATTGGACTTCTTTGTATTTCATCGTTCTGTATCTCAATGCCATCTTTCGTCAGTTACGATGTGCAGACAGTAAACATATCGTCAATAGACGGATTGACCGGATATGACTGCACGTCAATTCGAAAACAAAAATACAAGTTCTACATAACACTTTACAATGGTGTTTGTTTTCTTATATTCATTGGGTGTATAACATCACTCACTGTATTGTATATTTTAATCGGCAAAAAACTATGCAGGTTGAAAAAATTTCGTTTTTCAACTGTCACTAAGAAATATTCTAATCCAATATATTCACCGCCTACCAGTTCGAGTGAGATTGAGTCGAAATTTAAACTGAATAACCATACGATAACACCAACGAAGAAAAAACAAACACAGTCAAGTCGAAAGGGTAGCAACAAGCGAACACAACCATATTTATCTAATATGGCAAGAATTCAGGACAGTGAGGCTTCGAATAATTTACGCAACGATTTGACCGCCAATACAAATTCAATTAAGGAAATAGGGAGAAAAAATACCTTTGAGAATTGCACAATCGACTCAGGTTCAGATACGGGTGAATCATCTGGAAACATAAAGCTGCATGTAAACCCAAGAAAGAAGCGTAAAAAGAAAGTTCATGAAAAGTATATACATTTAAAAAAGTACACTCTTCTAATGCTTTCAGTTAGCATGGCGTTCGTACTGAGTTTCCTCCCCTACTTAGGTCTTATGACTTGGAGAACACTTGCGCCTAAGTTCGTGGAAGAGTCATTATCAAAAACAGAACTCGTGCTTTTTAAAATTTGTATTCATTCCTGGTTAATAGCAAGTGTTGTTAATCCGATAATTTATGGATTTTTTAATGCTGATTTTAGTGATTTTATTATTAATCGGCTCAAAACAATTTGCTGCTGCTGTCGTCGAGATGTTAAGGACCCAGATTTCGAAGGAAAGCAAGAGTCGGCACATACAGGTTGAGTGTTTTCTAGTTTAGAGTGGTTGCAACAACATGTTCGGAATTTCACTATATTTTTGACTCGGTTTTTGAAATATTAACTTTGCTGTAATTTACATTTAAAAAAATGCAAATAAAAAATATACCTGTGTCGAGAAATTATGTCCTGGAAGTAGTGGATAAGGTCGAAATAACATTACCCTCAGGGTCCAAAATGGTGCACAAAAGTGGTAAATGATAATAATCATTCTATATTGTGGGGTCCTACATTTTACATGTAGATATTTGTTAGTCAGTGTGATTATTTAAAGGATATCATTCTAGAATAATAATATTGTGCAGCATGTAGGCATGATATAAGGTATCCGGGTCACGCGATTCTTTCAGATGTCCCGGATGTTCCATACAATGCAATAGCAATGGCCTCGGTAATTATTGGAAAACTTCGGAAACGCAATATATCTTATAGCTGTATATAACTTATTTTCATTGACCCCATATACAAACAGCGACGTGTGTTTCAATTTGAAAAAAAAACATATTTAAATAACTGATACCTTAGTTGTTTTTATCAAAAAGAAATATAATCTATCGTTAACTGTCATAATCATTAATAATTCAATAGATAAATATATATTCTCCTTCAGGTACGAGCATGACGAGTGATTTATGGAATTTCTCCACCCGAGATAATTAAATTTTAAATTTTCAGCACGCGAGCTTTTGCAAGTTTTTACATGATGTTGTAATGCAATAAGAGTAAATTCGTACAAATGTGACATATACGGAATAACATATGGCTAAATCCATATACGGCATGTAATACGGATTTTGATATACGATACTGCTTTTGTCATATATTTCAACTGGAGACTTGATACAGGTTTCATTTAAGTGTCTGTATTACACATTAATCTAAGAAATAACTAAATCATTTGAAAGGTAATGTGTATATATATATATATATAGATTCTCCTTCCGCTACCAATGGATTTCTCCACTCAAGATAGTTAAATTTTCCAATTTTAAAGCTCGAGTTTTATCGAGAGATTTAAAATAGAAAATTTAACTATCGATATCGAGAATATGTTTCTGCTATGACCAAAAACGTCCGAATGTTTTGAAATTGTAAATTTCCCGTGTGGAACCCCAATTATTTGATATTTTAATGCTTGGCAACGAACTTAATAAATATTAGGAGTACTCTTGCTAATACTACAGTAAAGATAATAGTTATAAATATATTTATATTGAACAGCTTTTGAAATAAATGTCACAATACTGATAAAACAAGTGTAAATTATTTGGAACTATATCGAGTCGCGCCTCTTCTTCTTTAACCTGAATCATGAAAGAAAACAATCTGGTGGGATTTACTGACTGTCAGTGTCACTGTCAATGATTCTTCTGCGTTTTGGAGGTAATTTGGAATTGTCATCAGCAAGATAAATGTTAAAAGTTGAATTGTAAATTAGTCCACCAAAAAGAGCACTAAGTGGCCAACTACCATTTCTTTGCGAACAACCTTATATGATTATGTCAGGCATGGTACGGAAGCATGTCGATTAACACCAACGGTACACGCGGTAGGTGATGGTCTTATTTGAATTTTCTTGTGTTCTCCAACATTTTCCTTCTCACCCGTTTCAAGCAATGTTTTAGATATATTCTGGTGGGATTTTGCATTCAGTTTTGAGTAGCTGCTAATGCTCTGGATGTTTTTGTGGCCAGATATCTGAAAAACAACCAAAAAACATGAGTAACTAGTAATAGTCATTGAAAAATTGGGTGGGCATGTAGCTAGTCCAAATGGTTATGACTCTTTGGGACGTTTTTAAATTATTTTCTTTTTTATTTTGATTGGTCCATAGATCCAAATAAACTTCTTGGGATTTTTTTTCCTGAAACTGGTGTAACGTAAGATTACCCAATAGCGGCGTGGTACCCAGTTTCGGCACATAAATTACGAATTAGCTCAAATTAAAAATATAAGACGTGTTTAATCGATGGGATAAAAATAAATATTTTTAACCACTTTCAGCTAATTAAATTTCTGCATAGGAATTCCTGCCATTTTTTACGTTTATTGGAAAAAGAAATTAGAATTTCCGAAATGGCGTTCATGTAAACAAAATGCATAGGTGAAACAGATTCTCCTTCAATTTACTCGTGAGTTATGGAATTTCTCCACCCGAGATTTCTAATTTGCAACACGCGAGAATCTATATTTATAATATACCTAAACAAAGCGTTGTCAAAGCTGACATCCACAAAATTGCATATTGAATAAAATGGGCATAACAAAAATTTGAATTTGATATACTTACCTAATTGTTTGTCCAACTGAACAGAAAACAATAATTAATTAAATATTTCACGGAGTTATTTAAAGTTATTTAGAAAGATATTCCTATATTTTATGGAAAATTTGCTGGTGCTAAAATCATGTAAAATTTGCTGAAATTGGGTACTGAGACCTTATCTGTAAGTCAAAATAAGTTCCTGTGGAACAAATTTCATGAGATTTGTTACAGAAATTACCAGTATTTAGCAAAATTAAAAAATAATAGAAATACTTAGGGTTCATTCCTTGTATTGCACATGGTAGATCTCCTTAGCTGAAATTTGACTTCCTATTTCGGTATTGTTGGTTGAGTACTTCTTGTTTAATGCTGCTGATGAGAGGTAACTCCTTGAAATGCGTCGTATACAGCATAGTATAAATTTACTATATCTAATATTAGTATCTTTGGATTGTTATTTTTATATCATCTGGAACCTAAACGTATTTCACACAAGATTTGTTCCAGGAACTTATCTCATAGAAAATAAATTCCTCTTGAACAAATTTCACACCAGAACACTTTTTTTTGTTATATAGATGTATGTATTGACCTTATAAAGCTTGCCAAGTAAAGTTAAGCTTTATTATGAAACTGTATACCTAATAAATTGTGTTATTTCCCAACATCGTTTTGTGATTATTTATCATGTATATTGTTCGAGCAAAGAGAAGTCAACGAGAAATGTTCGGTAAAGAAAAGCAACTCATACTCTTTAAAAGAAACAAACAAAAACAAAAAACAAAAACAAAAAAACAAAAAACAAAAATACTGGCGCCGAAATTTTGTTTTGTAATTACGTCAATTCAAATTTGATAAATACATTTATCATATACATAGTACTAAATAAAGGAAAATTACATATACGATACTGAAAGAACATTGTCAGCTGTATTTTCTACCGTGATGATATCGATATCATCACCCCTTTATCAAATTTCACACCGGAACAATATTTTTGTATGTATATACATGTATGTACTGACCTTATAAAGCTTGTCAAGTAAAGCTAAGCTTTATTATGAAACTTTATTCCTAATAAAACGATGTACTATTTCCAAGCATCGTTTTGTGATTATTTATCATGTTTATCATGTATATTGTGACCTCAGTTTTATTACAGCCTGTAAGGGTTACATCAGATACTCCATAAGAGAGCATTCCTGCTTTGCTAGCAACACCCCATCTGTGTCTTGATACATTGTTTGTACATGTGTGACATGTTGGACATGTATTTAGAAATTATTGAGAAACAAAATGTACATGTTTTTATGATCATGATAATAGCAGATGTTTTCTTTCAGGAGTATACATTATAAGTAGAATTTCCACTTGGTGTTTTATAGAATTATGTGCGTTTTTATTGTATTGTCATCATTTTATGAGGTGCTGTCTGGAAATTTCTATAAATCATCAGCGACACACAAAAGGTGTTTTTTGTTCCTTTCTGAAATTTTATCTATCTTCAGTTTAGTAATTGTTTTTTTTTCATGTGTATTCTTGAACTATTTTGTTTCACACTAGTAGTTAAATTTTCTTAATGAGAATTTTTACCACTGCTTCTTGTACAGTGCTGGTGAAAATTTACATAAATTATTGAAAGCAATGATTTTTTAATGCTGTATTTGAAGTATGTTTTTAAAATGTTAACTTCAGTTTTAATTTATAATTAAATTTCCTATTCTTGACGTGTTTAATCGGTGGGATAAAAATACATAATATTTTTAGTTTAAAGGTATTTATTTATAGAGGATTGGGAAACAAGTTATACCAACTTATACTAATCCCTCTCCGCTTGGCGGGTGCGAGAGCGGCCCTGTAGCGGCGTTTTAGCCTACTCTTTTTCGACATCTACAGAGGAGTCTTTAGTGTGCTAAGGGTGTTGCTCTCCCTTAAAACTTGCTCTTTCCCATCCGACGGACAATTGCGAGGGCGTCACATATTTTATTCCTGAAATTTTCATCCCGAAGGGGAATCGAACCAGGGACCTCCGGCTTCGTAGTCAGATGCGCTAACCACTACACCACAGCGCCCTTTATTTTTTAACCATTTCCCGGTGATTAAATTTCTACGTGGGAATTACCGCCGTTTTTTCTACAGTTATTGGAACGATAAACTAGAGAAGTCCCGAAATGACATCTATAAAAACTAACTACATAGGAACGACATTTTCTTGAGGTTTCTGTCAAAAATCATAGGAGAAATAGATTCTCCTTCAATTTACTCATGAGTTCTGGAATTTCTCCACCCTCAATAGTTAAATTTTAGATTTTAACACACTCACTAAAGCTCGCGTGTTGAAAATCGAAAATTTAACTATCTCGGGTGGAGAAATTCCATAACTCACTCGTACCTGAAGGCGAATCCACATTTCAATTTAATATGTGATAATTTCATATTTAATTTGAGCCTTGTTCTTAGTTGAATATTTTTATTTTATGACAAAAAAGTTAATTCTTGTGTTCAAGTGAAAAATGTAGTAAGCTATAAATTTATTATAGTATTTTTTATACAAAGTTTTTTAGTGCTTGTGTACCTGCTGCATATGCCATGAATTTGCCTAGCTTGTTCATACGAACTATTTGACATCTATACCACAGGTCAGACTTAGTCATATCAGTGTTTTCTTGTATGTTAAAAGGGTCATATGGTTGGCAAAATTTTGATTGACGTTTTGATTTATGTGATAAATAAGCAGTGACAGGGTACCTGTCTGGATTTTGTTTATTTTCAAATGCCATTTGTGGAATTTCTCTTTTGTCACGGTAATTTCTGCAAGTTACGGTTTTAGTATTTATTTCGGTCATTTGTAAATATCTACTGCCCTTACTATCTGTACACATGTTAACGTCATCCCATTTCATCTGGTAGTGTTCAGTTACCCCTCTTAGACCAAAATAAAAAAGTATAGTGTGAAGTAAACTGGTTGGGTTTGATAAACATTGCAGACCAGATGCAAACAATTGATCAATATCCTGATCATTCAGGGAATCAGCCTTCCTATCAGTATTTCCGTTTCCCTGTTTGTTTAGTTCAACTGGTTTTGCGGTTATAATGTCCCTTGTTTTACCAAATTCAGCACTTTTTGAAATTTAGTAGCCGTAATTGTGTCGTCTTAATACCCGATCAAAGCTACAGAGCATGCTTCGTAGTGAGGATGGTTCATAAGTTTCACCATCAGCTTTTATGACGCTAAAGAAAAACTGCCAAAGCTAGGTATTCAGTTCTGCAGCACTTTTTGAGATTTAGTAGCCGTAATTGTGTCGTCTTAATACCCGATCAAAGCTACAGAGTATGCCTCGTAGTGAGGATGGTTCATAATTTTCACCATCAGCTTTTCTGACGCTAAAGAAGAACTGCAAAAGCAAGGTATTCAGTTCTGCAGCATTTTTTGAGATTTAGTAGCCGTAATTGTGTCATCTTAATACCCGATCAAAGCTACAGAGCATACTTCGTAGTGAGGATGGTTCATAATTTTCATCATCAGCTTTTATGACGCTAAAGAAGAACTGGCAAAGCAAGGTATTCAGTTCTGCTGGGGGCAATCATATATGTTGCGCACCTCTGATTTTGATGTTAAAAAAAACTGAGTTAATGTTCTCATGTCTGATAAAGTTTTTTTTACATATGGATTTATTTTCTTGATCAAACAGAAAACTGTCAAGGCTAGTTTCATCAACAGGTACAAACTGCCTTTGGAGTCCAGTTTGTTTTGTGCCACCACTTTGCTTGGTTTTGTTAGTGACAGAAGCATTTATTGTGGGTTCTAAGGACTTGTAGATCTTGGGTTAAAATAACCTCATTACTGATAACCACCGATTCATATATTGCCATTGGAGGGTCAAGGTCATTATGCCATTCAGGTTGTGGTTCTGAAATGGGATTTGTAACGACCTGAGATGCAGGGATAACATCGAAGCATGTCGAGCCTCGCTGACAACATTGCCATTATCTAATTTTATATCCCATAGGGAAAGCCAAAATTCATTCTGTGTGCTACAATAACACCCTTTTGTCCACTGATAAGTCTGACACTATGGCCGACCTTCGGATCGTCGTAATTAAAGTCGGACATTTTTAATTATTAGTCCAATTAACACGCAGACGATATTGATCGCGACAACGCGGTTTGTTTACATTCCACAGAAAAGTAGTTCCGGCTCTCGGATCTGGCCAATAACTGTATAAAAAAAGGCGGTAATTACCACGTAGAAATTTAATCATCGGGAAGTGGTTATTTTGTATCCCACCGATTAAACGCGTCAAGAATAGAAGAAATATATTTACATATTTGAGTCATGATTTATCGTTTCTAAATAGTATTTGGCTATACAATCAAATGTGAACGCGATGCTATGTACGGTCATTTTTCTATACTTTTGGGTATGGAAAAGAGGATAAAAAAATATAAATTAATTCTAATTTATAGTACAAAATTGCATTGGTATTTGGACTTAAATGTTAGTGACAGTAGTCGACTGAGGAATAAACCACCAAGCAGAGATCTTGAGATTTTGGGAATATTTTAAATCTACTAAAAGGCAAGTTTTTGTTCATTTATATGATATGTTTATATGAACGAACTAAGGGGTTCAACATTGCTTATGCAGATTATTAAAAAACACGTAAGGAGGCAAAGGCAATGAAAAATCCAGAGAAAACCCATTTTCTGCAAATTTTCAGGGCCTTATAGCTCTAAAATGAGCACATGAACCTATATTTTTTTCTTGCTTATTTGTTATTTGTTTACTAGTCATATGTTCTCTCAAACTAAAACACCTATTTCAAATCCTATTTATTTCCTATGAGACCAGCGATCATCCTTAAATACATTTTTAGATATTAATTATAAAGACATTGGAAAGGAGGCAGTAATAAGGGGATGGTTTTCGAAATTCAATATCAAATATGTTTAAAAAAAAAATATATATATATATAAAATTTAGATTTCATTCAAATTTTTAGATGCAGATGAAGGCTAAGTATAGGATGTTGTATAATTCATCATAATCTCATATTGAATATCCACTTATATAGGAGGATGAAAGATGTCGTGTCAGTAAGGACTGTAATGCGTAAATATTTAAATTAATTACAAGTGTTTATTTCCTATTATTTCTTAACCACTTCCTGGATTTCTTCAGTAACATTTTAAGTCTATCCCTGACGTGTGGTTAACCTTGTTCGTTATTTATCAAACTACGTTTATTTGGTGGATATTTCCCTAGACATTGATGGGTTTAAAAGTGTCGTTTTCAAATAGAAACGAATAGGTCTTAGACTAGAACATTGCAGAAGCGTCGAAGTTGGAACGGTTATTTACTTCTACAGACAGAATGATTTTGAAACATTTTTGCAACGCTTTTAAGATTGTGAAAAGAATCAATGGTAATAAAAACAGTTTAAGGTAAAACTTAAAATAGTGTTCTCAGCTGTATATGTTATTTAGAGAGAGCCGGCCATACGAAGACACTAACGTATGTTTTACGATATAACACGATGTCTTTTAACGTGTCCAATAGTGACCTAGATTTGGCGAACAACGAAATGGCTACCACTTTCATTCCTGTCATAGTCATAATCTGTGTGTATATGCTAATTGGTCTCTTCGGAAATCCTCTAGTTATCTATTATTATGGATGTGTCGTAGCACCGTCGCCATCGTATTACTTCATTGTTGCGATGGCCATATTTGACATTATAATATGCTGTGTTTCTATGCCGCTGGAGATAGTTGATCTGAGATATAATTACAAATTTCCAAGTGCAGCTGCTTGTAAAATACTACGCTTTGTTAACTATTTTGCAAGTATTTCTTCGGGATTGCTTTTGATTGCCATAGCAACAGACAGATACAGGAAGGTTTGTCGACCATTTAAGCGTCAGATAACAACGAAAATGGCAAAATGTATAATTGGACTTCTTTGTATTTCATCGTTCTGTATCTCAATGCCATCTTTCGTCATTTACGATGTGCAGACAGTAAACATATCTTCAATAGACGGATTGACCGGATATGACTGCACGTCAATTCGAAAACAAAAATACAAGTTCTACATAACACTTTACAATGGTGTTTGTTTTCTTATATTCATTGGGTGTATAACATCACTCACTGTATTGTATATTTTAATCTGCAAAAAACTATGCAGGTTGAAAAAATTTCGTTTTTCAACTGTCACTAAGAAATATTCTAATCCAATATATTCACCGCCTACCAGTTCGAGTGAGATTGAGTCGAAATTTAAACTGAATGACCATACGATAACACCAGCGAGGAAAAAACAAACACAGTCAAGTCGAAAGGGTAGCAACAAGCGAACACAACCATATTTATCTTATATGGCAAGAATTCAGGACAGTGAGGCTTCGAATAATTTACGCAACGATTTGGCCGCCAATACAAATTCAGTTCAGGAAATAGGGAGAAAGAATACCTTTGAGAATTGCACAATCGACTCAGGTTCAGATACGGGTGAATCATCTGGAAATATAAAGCTGCATGTAAACCCAAGAAAGAAGCGTAAAAAGAAAGTTCATGAAAAATATATACATTTAAAAAAGTACACTCTTCTAATGCTTTCAGTTAGCATGGCGTTCGTACTGAGTTTCCTCCCCTACTTAAGTCTTATGACTTGGAGAACACTTGCGCCTAAGTTCGTGGAAGAGTCATTATCAAAAACAGAACTCGTGCTTTTTAAAATTTTTATTCATTCCTGGTTAATAGCAAGTGTTGTTAATCCGATAATTTATGGATTTTTTAATGCTGATTTTAGTGATTTTATTATTAATCGGCTCAAAACAATTTGCTGCTGCTGTCGTCGAGATGTTAGTGGCCCAGGTTTCGAAGGAACGCAAGAGTCGGCACATACAGGATGAGTGTTTTCTAGTTTAGAGTGGTGGCAACAACATTTTCGGAATTTCACTACATTTTTGACTCGGTTTTTGAATATTAACTTTGCTGTAATTTACATTTAAAAAAATGCAAATAAAAATATACCTGTGTCGAGAAATTATGTCCCGGAAGTAGTGGATAAGGTCGAAATAACACTACCCTCAGGGTCCAAAATGGTGCACAAAAGTGGTAAATGATAAAAATAATTCTATATTGTAGGATCCTACATTTTACTTGTAGATATTTGTTAGTCAGTGTGATTATTTAAAGTATATCATTCTAGAATAATAATATTGTCCAGCATGTAGGCATGATATAAGGTATCCGGGTCACGTGATTCTTTCAGATGTCCCGGATGTTCCATACAACGTAATGGCAATGGCCTCGGTAATTTTCGGAAAACTTCGGAAACGCAATATATCTTATAGCTGTATATAACTTATTTTCATTGACCCCATATACAAACAGCGAAGTTTGTTTCAATTTGATGAAAAACATATTTACATAACTGGTACCTTAGTTATTTTTATCAAAAAGAAATATAATCTATCGTTAACTCTCATAATCATTAATAATTCA
Source organism: Mytilisepta virgata (assembly GCA_028015205.1). NCBI lineage: Eukaryota > Metazoa > Mollusca > Bivalvia > Mytilida > Mytilidae > Mytilisepta > Mytilisepta virgata. The sequence continues at coordinate 34,683,919 of CM051512.1, forward strand.
ATAGATAGATATTGATTCTCCTTCAGGTACGAGTGAGTTATGGAATTTCTCCACCCGAGATAGTTAAATTTTAAATTTTCAGCACGCCAGCTTTTGCGAGCGTTTAAAATATAAAATTTAACTATTGGGGGTTGAGAATATCCATAACTCACGTATAAATGCTATATATTTTGTTTACATAGACGTAATTTCGGGACTTCTCTAGTTTATCGTTCCAATAACTGTAGAAAAAAGGGCGGTAATTCCCACGTAGAAATTTAATCACCGGGAATTGGTTAAAAATATTATGTGCTTTTATCCCACCGATTAAACACGTCAAGAATAGGAGAAACCCATTTAATAAGATCATAAAATAAACTCCAATAACCAAAATATCTGCATACCATACACATTTCTGTATTAAACATGGCCGTTTACACTCTTAAAACAATATTGGGATAACAGAAACATAAACACTAAAACAGTTTGAGCAACACAACCAAAAGGCCTAACTATTTTAGCCATATCCAGTTTTATAACTTTTTATGCGTACTCAAACCTCCCCTTTTCAAAGTCTATTAACTGAAAATTTCAACATCGATATGTAATAATCATGTCTTACCAGAAGCAATGATCATGTTAACCCTGTAATAAAACTACGTGAGAAGTCTTTATATACAATACATAGTCATTGTCGGAAAATATAAAATTTATTTAGGCGAGCTTTAGAAACATGAGAAAAGGCGAGAATTAGAAGAGCCTTTTCCCCATGTTTCGTAGCAAGCCCAAATAAATTTTATATTTTCAGACAATGACTTTGTACTATTGTCTTTATCCTGCAATCCCCTTTAGATGCGTAAAATGTCTTAAAATTACGTTTGAAGTTGAAATTCAACTGCAGTGAAAACGCGGAAAACGCCACGACGTCATCTGGTACATTCGCTACGCTCCTCGCGCTCTTCATGTAAACAAGTAACAGTAGAGTTTATTGGGTCATTGACCTAATACAATTTAAGTTTATTCTACTCCTTTTATTAGACCAGAAATTGCTTGATTGCAGGATAAATTTCCATAATATTACATGTACTTTCATTTTTATGCTGAAAACAAACCACAATTGTACTAGCAAATTAAATTGTGATACCCAATGACACCAGAGTCCAAAGTCAGAATAAAATTTATATTCTTGTAAATGAATGTTATTTTTCTCGTCATAGCTAAGAATAAATACTGATATTTTTCTATGAATCTAGAAATGATTCAGTTGCTAGTCGAAAATTGAAGACAAAAGCTTGAAATTCGTTCGTACCCCAGGGACGAAAAAACGGCGAATAAACTCCTTTTTCAAACGTGTACTATTGTTCGAGCAAAGAAAAGTCGACGAGAAATGTTAGGTAAAGAAAAGCAACTCATACTCTTTAAAACAAAACAAAAACAAAAATACTGGCACCGAAATTTTGTTTTGTAATTCCGTCAATTCAAATTTGATAAACACATTTATCATATACATAATACTAAATAAAGGAAAATTGCATATACGATACTGTAAGAACATTGTCAGCTGTATTTTCTACCGTGATGATATCGATATCATCACCCCTTTATCATACCCCTTAAAATGATATTGTTCACGTGATCAGATAAAAAAATTCTTCACCACTGTTGAAATATATGATAAAGCGTATAAAACATGGCAAAATTCATATCATATGCCGTATCACCCCTCGGGCCAGAAGCCCTCGGACTGATATTGAAATCGCGGGATGATACGGCATGCGATACGGATTTTACCATGTATTATTCTCTATGTATTCTTGATCAACACTAGATGTCAGTTTTAGTTTTGTTCTACATGTATCGTTGTTTATAATTAGAAGACATAAAAAGTTAAACCCAGATTTGTAAATTTTGCCAAGTACATGTTGTAACACACTAACAGTAAATTCGTACAAATGTAATATACAGAGAATAACATATGGCAAAATCCATATATGGCATGTAATACGGATTTTCATATACGATACTGATTTTGTCATATATTTCAACTGGAGACTTGATACAGGGTATGGGATACGGGTTTCATTTAAGTGTCTTTATAACATATTAATTTAAGTAATAACTACTAAATATATGATAAATCATTTGAAAGGCTGTTGTATATATATATAGATTCTCCTTTCGCTACCAGTGGATTACGATATTTCTCCACTCAAGATACTTAAAAGTGAAAATTTAACTATCCATATCGAGAATATGTTTCTCCTATGACCAAAAACGTCGATATGTTTTGAAATTGGAAATTTCCCATGTGGAACCCCAATTATTTGATATTATATTGTTTAGCAACGAACTTTATAAATATTAGGATACTCTTGCTTATACTACAGTAAAGATAATAGTTATAAATATATTTATATTGAACAGCTTTTGAAACAAATGTCACAATATTGACAAAACAAGTGTAAATTATTTGGAACTATATCGAGTCGCGCCTCTTCTTCCTTAACCTGAATCACGAAAGAAAACAACATGGTGCATATGGCAAAATGCTGGGTACATTATTCATGGCATTTGAACCACGTGACTTCAGCCCTTTTAAGCAAATTACCTCCCTTAGTTATAGATAGAAAATGATAAAATTGTTTGAATTACGGATAATCGAGTCTTTTTCCCACTCGGCTCTTAAACTAATGTGTCTATGAAAACTTCCTTTGGCGGATATTTACAAATTATGTGTTTAATTCTGAGGGGAAAGGCATCATATTTGAAGGATTACGCTATGGGAGACTTGAAATTATCATGTTTTAAAAACATTTTGGCCGAAAAGTTATGAAAGCAGGTGAGATAAAACTTATTTCCTCATTAAATTCATCCTCCAAAGTTGTTCTCTATATGCGGACAATTTATGTATGATCTCGCCTTGTATCTGTATCTGTAGTTTGAATTTGCATTTTTAACCAATTTTTGTCAATTCATATAGCAGTTATACTACGGATGCGCTTCAGTTTTTTAAACTGAATTGGCCGAAAGTTTTCAATGCTGACAATGTTTATTTGCACACGAAAGGAAAGCTAATATTGTGTAGAATGTACCTATATGCGGACAAATTGCTTATGAGTTATAAGAATTTGAAGATTTGCATTTTTATTTTTTGGGACAAGTTTAATGCTTTTTAATGAATGTCGTCAGAGAAATCCAAAATGGCCGCTATGCAAATTGCCAAAGTACCCGCAATTTTGCCATACGGGGATTTACTGACTGTCAGTATCAATGTCAATGATTATTCTGCGTTTTGGAGGTAATTTGGAATTGTCATCGATAAGATAAATGTTAAAAGTTGAATTGTAAATTGGTCCACCAAAAAGAGCACTAAGTGGCCGAGTGCCAACTACCATTTCTTTGCGAACAACCTTATATGATGAAGTCAGGCATGGTACGGAAGCATGTCGATTAACACCAATGGTACACGAGGTAGGAGATGGTCTTATTTGAATGTTCATATGTTCTTCAACATTTTCCTTCTCATCCGTTTCAAGCAATGTTGTAGATATATTCTGGTGGGATTTTGAATTCAGTTTTGAGTAGCTGCTAATGCTCTGGATGTTTTTGTGGCCAGATATCTGAAAAAAAACAACCAAAAAACATGTGTAACTAGTAATAGTCATTGGAAAATTGGGTTGACATGTAGCTAATCCAAATAGTTATGACTTTTTGGGACGTTTTTAAATTGTATTTTCTTTTTTATTTTGATTGGTCCAAAGATTCAAATAAACTTCTTGGGATTTTTTTTCCTGCAACTGGTGTAACGTAAGAGTACCCAATAGCGGCATGGTACCCAGTTTTGGCACATAAATTACGAATTAGCTCAAATTAAAAATATAAAACGTGTTTAATCGATGGGATAAAAATAAATATTTTTAACCACTTTCAGCTAATTAAATTTCTGCATAGGAATTCCTGCCATTTTTTTTTACGTTTATTGGAAAAAGAAATTAGAATTTCCGAAATGGCGTTCATGTAAACAAAATGCATATGTGAAACAGATTCTCCTTCAATTTACTCGTGAGTTATGGAATTTCTCCACCCGAGATTTCTAATTTGCAACACGCGAGAATCTATATTTATAATATACCTAAACAAAGCGTTGTCAAAGCTGACATCCACAAAATTGCATATTGGATAAAATGGGCATAAAAAAATTTTCATTTGATATACTTACCTAATTGTTTGTCCAACTGAACAGAAAAAAATAATTAATTAAATATTCCATGGAGTTATTTAAAGTTATTTAGAAAGATATTGCTATATTTTATGGAAAATTTGCTAGTGCTAAAATCATGTGAAATTTGCTGAAATTGGGTACTGAGACCTTATCTGTAAGTCAAAATAAGTTCCTGTGGAACAAATTTCATGAGATTTATATCATCTGGAACCTAAATGTATTTCACAAAAGATTTGTTCCAGGAATTCATCTCATAGAAAATAAATGCCTCTGGAACAAATTTCACACCGGAACAATATTTTTGATATATACATGTATGTACTGACCTTATAAAGCTTGCCAAGTAAAGCTAAGCTTTATTATGAAACTGTATACCTAATAAAACCATGTGCTATTTCCAACATCGTTTTGTGATTATTTATCATGTGACGTTATCATATTGTGACGTTAGTTTTATTACTTCCTGTAAGGGTAACATCAGGTACTCCATAAGAGAGCATTCCTGCTTTGCTGGAAACACCCCATCTGTGTCTGGATACATTGTTTGTACATGTCTGACGTAGATGTATTTAGAAATTATTGAGGTAGAAACAAAATGTACATGTTTTTATGATCATGGTAATAGCAGTTGTTCTCTTTGAGGAGTATACAATATAAGTAGAATTTCCACTTGGTTTGGTATATAATGATGTGCGTTTTAATTGTATTGTCATCATTTTATGAGGTGCTATTTGGAAATTTCTATAAATCATCAGCGACACACAAAAGCTTTTTTTTTGTTATTACTTTTGTATACATGTACAGTGTCTTAACCTGTTTGATATGGTTGTGTTCGATACCAGCATCATCCAACTTTGTATCGTGAATCTTCTTGCTGAGTGATCTGTTAGTCTCCTACCTCCTTTGTCAGTCTGGTTATTGTCTTTGAATAATCCTACATGTATAAAATATGAAATTTTGTGTCGTTTTTTTTTTACATTTAAGAGTCGCGTAACACTCTATATTTACATGACTATGGATGCTACACTTAGTAGCCACCTACATTTTTCACTCGGTACACATTTTTTTTAAGGTGGTACCCAACACTACAGGGAGATAACTCTTAAAAATCACCAGAGCGTTTTAATCAAATTTAATTAGTAAAGAGAAATTAAGCTTCTCTATGATTAAAATCGATGTTTGCCAAACTGCTATATATTCAATGAAATTATTCCCATGAAGTGTGAAATTCTATTTAATAAAAAAAATTAACATGTATGTCAACGGGTCAAAGTAAATATTTCCTAAAAATTTTATGATAATTAAAGGAGCAAAATTTATTTTAGTCAAGGTGTTGGGTACCACCTTAACAGTCATGTACATGAACATTTCTCCTACAACTTCGATTATTGGATTTAGTCGAAACTTTGCACAAAAGCAGTAAGCTGTCAGGGGATGTGTACGAAGAAAATTCCTTTCTGAAATTTTACCTATCTTCAAAAAGTTTAGTAATTGTTTTTTTTTTTTCATGTGTATTCTTGAACTATTTTGTTTAACACTAGTAGTTAAATTTTCTTAATGAGAATTTTTACCACTGCTTCTTGTACAGTGCTGGTGAAAATTTACATAAATTATTGAAAGCAATGATTTTTTAATGTTGTATTTCAAGTATGTTTTGAAAATGTTAACTTCAGTTTTAATTTATAATTAAATTTCCTATTCTTGACGTGTTTAATCGGTGGGATAAAAATACATAATATTTTTAGTTTAAAGGTAGTTATTTATATTGGATTGGGAAACAAGTTATGCCAACTTATACTAATCCCTCTCCGCTTGGTGGGTGCGAGAGCGGCCCCTGTAGCGGCGTTTTAGCCTACTCTTTTTCGACATCTACGGAGGAGTCTTTAGTGTGCTAAGGGTGTTGCTCTCCCTTAAAACTTGCTCTTTCCCATCCGACGGATATTTGCGAGGGCGTCGCATATTTGATTCCTGAAATTTTCATCCCGAAGGGGAATCGAACCAGGGACCTCTGGCTTCGTAGTCAGATGCGCTAACCACTACACCACGGCGCCCTTTATTTTTTAACCACTTCCCGGTGATTAAATTTCTACGTGGGAATTACCGCCGTTTTTTCTACAGTTATTGGAACGATAAACTAGAGAAGTCCCGAAATGACGTCTATGTAAACTAACTACATAGGAACGACATTTTCTTGAGGTTTCTGTCGAAAATCATAGGAGAAATAGATTCTCCTTCAATTTACTCGTGAGTTAAGGAATTTCTCCACCCTCAATAGTTAAATTTTAGATTTTAACACACTCACTAAAGCTCGCGTGTTGAAAATCGAAAATTTAACTATCTCGGGTGGAGAAATTCCATAACTCACTCGTACCTGAAGGCGAATCCACATTTCAATTTAATATGTGATAATTTCATATTTAATTTGAGCCTTGTTCTTAGTTGAATATGTTATGACAAAAGAGTCACTTCTTGTGTTCAAGTGAAAAATGTAGTAAGCTATAAATATATTATAGTATTTTTTATACAAAGTTTTTTAGTGCTTGTGTACCTGCTGCATATGCCATATTTTTCATGAATTTGCCCAGCTTGTTCATACGAACTATTTGACATCTATACCACATGTCAGACTTAGTCATATCAGTGTTTTCTTGTATGTAAAAAGGGTCATATGGTTGGCAAAATTTTGATGGACGTTTTGATTTATATGATAAATAAGCAGTGACAGGGCACCTGTCTGGATTTTCTTTATTTTCAAATGCCATTTGTGGAATTTCTCTTTTGTCACGGTAATTTCTGCCAGTTACGGTTTTAGTATTTAGTATTTGTAAATATCTACTGCCCTTACTATCTGTACACATGTTAACATCACCCCATTTTATCTGGTAGTGTTCAGTTACCCCTCTTAGACCAAAATAAATAGTATTGAGAAACCATATAGTGTGAAGTAAACTGGTTGGGTCTGACCAGATGCAAACAATTGATCAATTCCTGATCATTTAGGGAATCAACCTTCCTATCAAAATTTCCTTTTCCCTGTTTTTCTAATTCAACTTGTTTTGCGGCTATAATTTCCCTTGTTTTACCAAATTCAGCACTTTTTGAGAATTAGTAGCCGTAATTGTATCGTCCTAATACCCGACCAATGTTACAGAGTATGCTTCGTAGTGAGGATGGTTCATAATTTTCACCATCAGCTTTTCTGACGCTAAAGAAAAACTGGCAAAGCAAGTGTATTCAGTTCTGTTGGAGGAATGTCATATATGTTGCGCACCTTTGATTTTGATGTAAAAAAACTGAGTTAATGTTCTCATGTCTGATAAAGTCTTTTTACATGTGGATTTATTTTCTTGATCAATCAGAAAACTGTCAAGGCTAGTTTCATCAACATGTACAAACTGCCTTTGGAGCCCAGTCTGTTTTGTGCCACCACTTGGCTTGGTTTTGTTAGTGACAGAAGCCTTTATTGTGGGTTCTTGTAGCCCTTGGGTCAAAATAACCTCATTACTGATAACCACCGATTCATATATTGCCATTGGAGGGTCAAGATCATCATGCCATTCAGGTTGTGGTTCTGAAATGGGATTTGTAACGACCTCAGATGCAGGGATAATATCGAAGCGATGTCGAGCCTCGGTGACAACATTGCCATTATCTAATTTTATATCCCCCAATAACACCCTTTTGTCCACTGATAAGTCTGACACTACGGCCAACCTTCGGATCGTCGTAATTAAAATCGGACATTTTTAATTATTAACACGCAGACGATATTGACCGCGACAACGCGGTTTGTTTACATTCCACAGAAAGGTAGTTCCGGCTCTCCGATTTGGCCAATAACCTTATATAAAACGGCGGTAATTTCCACTTAGAAATTTAATCACCGGGAAGTGGTTAAAAATATTATGTATTTTTATCCCACCGATTAAAAGCGTCAAGAATAGGAGAAATATATTTTCATATTTGAGTCATGATATATCGTTTCTAAATGGTATTTGGCTATACAATCAAATGTGAACGCTATACTATGTACGCTCATTTTTCTATACTTTAGGGAATGGAAAAGAGGACAAAAAAAATAAAAACTAATTCTAATTTATAGTACAACATTGCATTGGTATTTGGATTTAAATGTCAATAAAGGAATAAACCACCAAGCAGAGATTTGGGGATTTTGGGAATATTTTAAATCTACTAAAAGGCACGTTTTTGTTCATATATTTGATTTGTATATATGAACGAACTAAGGGGTTCAACATTGCATAATTATGCAGATCATTAATAATTACGTAAGAGAGGTTTAAGGATGCTCGCTGGTCATGTTTTGGTCTTTTTGTCAGATTTTCGAAATCCTCGGGTTTCATCCATTTCTTAAACATGACATTTTTTGCCTATGAACCCCCAGTTTTGTTTTATAATTCAATCATATACTCCTTAAAATGGTATGTGTCAAAATTTTATGAAATACGTTTTATTTTGTCATACATCTTTGAGAGACTGAAGTTGTCAATGCAAAGACAATGAAAAATCCAGAGAAAACCCATTTTCTGCAAATGTTCAAGGCTTTATAGCTCTAAAATGAGCACATGAACCTATATTTTTTCTTGCTTATTTGTTCCCTCAAACTAAAACACCTATTTCAAATCCTATTTATTTGTTATTAGACCAGCGATCATCCTTAAATACATTTTTAAATATTAATTATAAAGAAATTGGAAAGGAGGCAGTAATAAGGGGATGGTTTCCGAAATTCAACATCAAATATGTTTAAAAAAAATATAGATATAAAATTTAGATTTCATTCAAATTTTTAGATGCAGATGAAGACAGTTATAGGATGTTGTATAATTCACCATAATCTCATATTGAATATCCACTTATATAGGAGGATGAAAGATGTCGTGTCAGTAAGGACTGTAATGCGTAAATATTTAAATTAATTACAAGTGTTTATTTCCTATTATTTCTTAACCACTTCCTGGATTTCTTCAGTAACATTTTAAGTCTATCCCTGACGTGTGGTTAACCTTGTTCGTTATTTATCAAACTACGTTTATTCGGTGGATATTTCCCTAGACATTGATGGGTTTAAAAGTGTCGTTTTAAAATAGAAACGAATAGATCTTAGACTAGAACATTGCAGAAGTGTCGAAGTTGGAACAGTTATTTACTTCTACAGACAGAATGATTTTGAAACATTTTTGCAACGCTTTTAAGAAAAGTGAAAAAGAATCAATGGTAATAAAAACAGTTTAAGGTAAAACTTAAAATAGTGTTCTCAGCTGTATATGTTATTTAGAGAGAGCCGGCCATACGAAGACACTAACGTATGTTTTACGACATAACACGATGTCTTTTAAGGTGTCCAATAGTGACCTAGATTTGGCCAATAACGAAATGGCTACCACCCTCGTTCCTGTCATAGTCATAATCTGTGTGTATATGCTAATTGGTCTCTTCGGAAATCCTCTAGTTATCTATTATTATGGATGTGTCGTAGCACCGTCGCCATCGTATTACTTCATTGTTGCGATGGCCGTATTTGACATCATAATATGCTGTGTTTCTATGCCGCTAGAAATAATTGACCTGAGATATAATTACAAATTTCCAAGTGCAACGGCTTGTAAAATACTACGCTTTGTGAATTATTTTGCTAGTATTGGCTCTGGACTTGTTCTTATTGCCATAGCAACAGACAGATACAGGAAGGTTTGTAAACCATTTAAGCGTCAGATAACAACCAAAATGGCAAAATGTATAATTGGAATTCTTTGTATTTCATCGTTCTGTATCTCAATGCCATCTTTCGTCATTTACGATGTGCAGACAGTAAACATATCGTCAATAGACGGATTGACCGGACATGACTGCACGTCAATTCGAAAACAAAAATACAAGTTCTACATAACACTTTACAATGGTGTTTGTTTTCTTATATTTATTGGGTGTATAACATCACTCACTGTATTGTATATTTTAATCGGCAAAAAACTATGCAGGTTGAAAAAATTTCGTTTTTCAACTGTCACTCAGAAATATTCTAATCCAATATATTCACCGCCTACCAGTTCGAGTGAGATTGAGTCGAAATTTAAACTGAATGACCATACGATAACACCAACGAGGAAAAAACAAACACAGTCAAGTCGAAAGGGTAGCAACAAGCGAACACAACCATATTTATCTTACATGGCAAGAATTCAGGACAGTGAGGCGTCGAATAATTTACGCAACGATTTGACCGCCAATACAAATTCAATTCAGGAAATAGGGATAAAAAAAACCTTTGAGAATTGCACAATCGACTCAGGTTCAGATACGGGTGAATCATCTGGAAACATAAAGCTGCATGTAAACCCAAGAAAGAAGCGTAAAAAGAAAGTTCATGAAAAATATATACATTTAAAAAAGTACACTCTTCTAATGCTTTCAGTTAGCATGGCATTTGTACTGAGTTTCCTCCCCTACTTAGGTCTTATGACTTGGAGAACACTTGCGCCCAAGTTCGTGGAGGAGTCATTATCAAAAACAGAACTCGTGCTTTTTAAAATTTTTATTCATTCATGGTTAATAGCAAGTGTTGTTAATCCGATAATTTATGGATTTTTTAATGCCGATTTTAGTGATTTTATTATTAATCGGCTCAAAACAATTTGCTGCTGCTGTCGTCGAGATGTTAATGACCCAGATTTCGAAGGAAAGCAAGAGTCGGCACATACAGGATGAGTGTTTTCTAGTTTAGAGTGGTTGCAACAACATGTTCGGAATTTCACTACATTTTTGACTCGGTTTTTGAAATATTAACTTTGTTGCAAATAAAAAATATACCTGTGTCGAGAAATTATGTCCCGGAAGTAGTGGATAAGGTCGAAATAACACTATCCTCAGGGTCCAAAATGGTGCACAAAAGTGGTAAATGATAAAAATCATTCTATATTGTGGGATCCTACATTTTACATGTAGATATTTGTTAGTCAGTGTGATTATTTAAAGTATATCATTCTAGAATAATAATATTGTCCAGCATGTAGGCATGATATAAGATATCCGGGTCACGTGATTCTTTCAGGTGTCCCTGATGTTCCATACAACGTAATGGCAATGGCCTCGGTAATTATCGGAAAACTTCGGAAACGCAATATATCTTATAGCTGTATATAACTTATTTTCATTGACCCCATATACAAACAGCGAAGTTTGTTTCAATTTGATAAAAAACATATTTACATAACTGATACCTCAGTTATTTTTATCAAAAAGAAATATAATTTATCGTTAACTCTCATAATCATTAATAATTCAATAGATAAATATTGATTCTCCTTCAGGTACGAGTGAGTTATGGAATTTCTCCACCCGAGATAGTTAAATTTTAAATTTTCAGCACGCGAGCCTTTGCGAGCGTTTAAAATATAAAATTTAACTATTGGGGGTTGAGAATATCCATAACTCACGTATAAATGCTATATATTTTGTTTACATAGACGTAATTTCGGGACTTCTCTAGTTTATCGTTCCAATAACTGTAGAAAAAAGGGCGGTAATTCCCACGTAGAAATTTAATCACCGGGAATTGGTTAAAAATATTATGTGCTTTTATCCCACCGATTAAACACCTCAAGAATAGGAGAAACCCATTTAATAAGATCATAAAATAAACTCCAATAACCAAAATATCTGCATACCATACACATTTCTGTATTAAACATGGCCGTTTACACTCTTAAAACAATATTGGGATAACAGAAACATAAACACTAAAACAGTTTGAGCAACACAACCAAAAGGCCTAACTATTTTAGCCATATCCAGTTTTATACCTTTTTATGCGTACTCAAACCTCCCCTTTTCAAAGTCTATTAACTGAAAATTTCAACATCGATATGTAATAATCATGTCTTACCAGAAGCAATGATCATGTTAACCCTGTAATAAAACTACGTGAGAAGTCTTTATATACAATACATAGTCATTGTCGGAAAATATAAAATTTATTTAGGCGAGCTTTAGAAACATGAGAAAAGGCGAGAATTAGAAGAGCCTTTTCCCCATGTTTCGTAGCAAGCCCAAATAAATTTTATTTTTTCAGACAATGACTTTGTACTATTGTCTTTATCCTGCAATCCCCTTTAGATGCGTAAAATGTCTTAAAATTACGTTTGAAGTTGAAATTCAACTGCAGTGAAAACGCGGAAAACGCCACGACGTCATCTGGTACATTCGCTACGCTCCTCGCGCTCTTCATGTAAACAAGTAACAGTAGACTTTATTAGGTCATTGACCTAATACAATTTAAGTTTATTCTACTCCTTTTATTAGACCAGAAATTGCTTGATTGCAGGATAAATTTCCATAATATTACATGTACTTTCATTTTTATGCTGAAAACAAACCACAATTGTACTAGCAAATTAACTTGTGATACCCAATGACACCAGAGTCCAAAGTCACAATAAAATTTATATTCTTGTAAATGAATGTTATTTTTCTCGTCATAGCTAAGAATAAATACTGATATTTTTCTATGAATCTAGAAATGATTCAGTTGCTAGTCGAAAATTGAAGACAAAAGCTTGAAATTCGTTCGTACCCTAGGGACGAAAAAACGGCGAATAAACTCCTTTTTCAAACGTGTACTATTGTTCGAGCAAAGAAAAGTCGACGAGAAATGTTAGGTAAAGAAAAGCAACTCATACTCTTTAAAACAAAACAAAAAACAAAAATACTGGCACCGAAATTTTGTTTTGTAATTCCGTCAATTCAAATTTGATAAACACATTATTCATATACATAATACTAAATAAAGGAAAATTGCATATACGATACTGAAAGAACATTGTCAGCTGTATTTTCTACCGTGATGATATCGATATCATCACCCCTTTATCATACCCCTTAAAATGATATTGTTCACGTGACCAGATAAAAAAATTCTTCACCACTGTTGAAATATATGATAAAGCGTATAAAACATGGCAAAATCTATATCATATGCCGTATCACCCCTCGGGCCAGAGGCCCTCGGACTGATATTGAAATCGCGGGATGATACGGCATGCGATACGGATTTTACCATTATTCTCTATGTATTCGGGATCAACACTAGATGTCAGTTTTAGTTTTGTTCTATCATTGTTGTTTATAATTAGAAGACATAAAAAGTTAAACCTAGGTTTGTAAATTTTGCCAAGTACATGTTGTAATACAATAAGAGTAAACTCGTACAAATGTAATATGGCATGTAATACGGATTTTCATATACGATACTGATTTTGTCATATATTTCAACTGGAGACTTGATACAGGGTATATGGGATACGGGTTTCATTTAAGTGTTGTATTACATATTAATTTAAGTAATAACTACTAAATATATGATAAATCATTTGAAAGGCTGTTGTATATATATAGATTCTCCTTTCGCTACCAGTAGATTACGATATTTCTCCACTCAAGATAGTTAAAAGTGAAAATTTAACTATCCATATCGAGAATATGTTTCTCCTATGACCAAAAACGTCGATATGTTTTGAAATTGGAAATTTCCCATGTGGAACCCCAATTATTTGATATTTTATTGTTTGTCAACGAACTTTATAAATATTAGGATACTCTTGCTTATACTACAGTAAAGATAATAGTTATAAATATATTTTTATTGAACAGCTTTTGAAACAAATGTCACAATACTGACAAAACAAGTGTAAATTATTTGGAACTATATCGAGTCGCACCTCTTCTTCCTTAACCTGAATCACGACAGAAAAGAACATGGTGGGATTTACTGACTGTCAGTGTCACAGTCAATGATTCTTCTGCGTTTTGGAGGTAATTTGGAATTGTCATCGGTAAGATAAGTGTTAAAAGTTGAATTGTAAATTGGTCCACCAAAAAGAGCACTTAGTGGTCGAGTGCCAACAACCACTTCTTTGAAAACAAGGTTCTGTGATGAAGTCAGGCATAATACGGAAGCATGTTGATTAACACCAACGGTACAACCGGTAGGTGATGGTCTTATTTGAATGTCATATGTTCTTCAACATTTTCCTTCTCATCTCCTGGTGGGATTTTGAATTCAGTTTTGAGTAGCTGCTAATGCTCTGGATGTTTTTGTGACCAGATATCTGAAAAACAACAAAAAACATGTGTAACTAGTAATAGTCATTGAACAATTGGCACAAAAGCAGTAAGCTGTCAGGGGATGTGTACGAAGAAAATTCCTTTCTGAATTTTATCTATCTTCAAAAAGTTTAGTAAACGTTGTTTTTTCTCATGTTTATTCTTGAACTATTTTGTTTAACACTAGTAGTTAAATTTTCTAAATGAGAATTTTTACCACTGCTTGTTGTACAGTGCTGGTGAAAATTTACATAAATTATTGAAAGCAATGATTTTTTAATGCTGTATTTCAAGTACATGTATTGAAAATGTTAACTTCAATTTTAATTTATAATTACATTTTTCCTATTCTTGACGTGTTTAATCGGTGGGATAAAAAGTTATAATATTTTTAGTGTAAAGTTATTTATAAATAGTGGATTGGGAAACAAGTTATGCCAACTTATACTAATCCCTCTCTAACTTGGCGGGTGCAAGAGTGGCCCCTGTAGCGGCGTTTTAGTCTATTCTTTTTTTCGACATCTACAGAGGAGTCTTTAGCGTGCTAAGGGTGTTGCTCTCCATTAACACTTGCTCTTCCCCATCGGACGGACCAGCATCGTTTATCGAGACCATCCTCGCAAATGGTGTTGATAGGGCGTCGCAAATTTTATTCCTGAAATTTACATCCCGAAGGGGAATCGAACCAGGGACCTCTGTCTTCGATCGTAGTCCGATGCGCTAACCACTACACCACTGCACCCTTTATTTTTTAACCACTTCCCCGTGATTAAATTTCTACGTCGGAATTACTGCCGTTTTTTTCTACTGTTATTGGAACGATAAACTAGAAAGTCTAGAAATGACGTCTATGTAAACTAACTATATACATAGCAACGACATTTTCTTGAGGTTTCTGTCGAAAATCATAGGAGAAACAGATTTTCCTTCAATTTACTCGTGAGTTATGGAATTTCTCCACCCTCAATAGTTAAATTTTAGATCTTAACACACTCACTAAAGCTCGCGTGTTGAAAATCGAAAATTTAACTATCTCGGGTGGAGAAATTCCATAAGTCACTCGTACCTGAATGTGACTCCGCACTTCAATTTAATATGTGATAATTTCATATTTAGTTTACGCCTTGTTCTTAGTTGAATACTTTATGACAAAAAAGACACTTCTTGTGTTCAAGTGAAAAATGTAGTAAGCTATAAATATATTATAGTATTTTTTACACTAAGTTTTTTAGTGCTTGTGTACCTGCTGCATATGCCATATTTTCCATGAATTTGCCCAGCTTGTTCATACGAACTATTTGACATCTATACCAAAGGTCAGACTTAGTCATATAAGTGTTTTCTTGTAAGTAAAAAGGGTCACATGGTTGGCAAAATTTTGATGGACGTTTTGATTTATATGATAAATAAGCAGTGACAGGGCACCTGTCTGGATTTTCTTTATTTTCAAATGCCATTTTTGGAATTTCTCTTTTGTCACGGTAATTTCTTCCAGTTATGGTTTTAGTATTTCTTTCGGTAACATCACCCTATCTCATCTGGTAGTGTTTAGTTACCCCTCTTAGACCAAAATAAATAGTATTGAGAAACCATATAGTATGAAGTAAACTGGTTGGGTTTGATAAACCTATCTGACCAGATGCAAACAATAGATCAATATCCTGATCATTCATGGAATCAGCCTTCCCGTCAATATTTCCTTTTCCCTGTTTTTTTAATTCAACTTGTTTTGCGGCTATAATTTCCCTTGTTTTACCAAATTCAGCACTTTTTGAGATTTAGTAGCCGTAATTGTGTCGTCTTAATACCCGATCAAAGCTACAGAGCATGCATCGTAGTGACGATGGTTCATAATTTTCACAATCAGCTTTTCTGACGCTAAAGAAGAACTGGCAAAGCAAGGTATTCAGTTCTGCTGGGGGCAATCATATATGTTGCGCACCTCTGATTCTGATGTTAAAAAAACTGAGTTAATGTTCTCATGTCTGATAAAGTTTTTTTACATGTGGATTTATTTTCTTGATCAATCAGAACACTGTCAAGGCTAGTTTCATCAACAGGTACAGACTGCCTTTGGAGCCCAGTTTGTTTTGTGCCACCACTTGGCCTGGTTTTGTTAGTGATAGAAGCATTTATTGTGGGTTCTTGTAGATCTTGGGTTAAAATAACCTCATTACTGACAACCACCGATTCATATATTGCCATTGGAGGGTCAAGGTCATTATGCAATTCAGGTTGTGGTTCTGAAATGGGATTTGTAACTATCTCAGATGTAAGGATAATATCGAAGCGTGTCGAGCCTCGGTGACAACATTGCCATTATCTAATTTTATATCGCACAGGGAAAGCCAAGATTCATTGTGTGTGCTACAATAACACCCTTTAGTCCACTGATAAGTCTAACACTATGTCCGGCCTTCGGATCGTCGTAATTAAAGTCGGACATTTTTAATTAACACGCAGACGATATTGATCGCGACAACGCGGTTTTTTTCACATTCTACAGAAAAGTAGTTCCGGCTCTCGGATCTGGCCAATAACCGTATAAAAAAGGCGGTAATTCCCACGTAGAAATTTAATCACCGGGAAGTGGTTATTTTTATCCCACCGATTAAACTCGTCAACAATAGGAGAAATATATTTACATATTTGAGTCATGATATATCGTTTCTAAATGGTATTTGGCTATACAATCAAATGTGAACGCGATACTATGTACGGTCATTTTTCTATACTTTTGGGTAATGAAAAGAGGACAAAAATAAATAAATAAAAATTAATTCTAATTTACAGTACAACATTGCATTGGTATTTGTAGTATTAGTCAACTGAGGAATAAACCACCAAGCAGAGATTTGAGGATTTTGGGAAAATTTTAAATCTACTAAAAGGCACGTTTTTGTTCATATATTTGATATGTATATATGAACGAATTAAGGGGTTCAACATTGCATATGCAGATCATTAATAATTACGTAAGAGAGGTTTAAGGATGCTCGCTGGTCATGTTTTGGTCTTTTTGTCAGATTTCATCCATTTCTTAAACATGAAATTTTTTGCCCATGAACCCCCACTTTTTCTTTTATAATTCAATCATATATACCTTAAAATGGTATTTGACAAAATTTTATGAAATACCTTTTATTTTTTCATATATCATTGAGAGACTGAAGTTGCCAATGCAAAGACAATGAAAAATCCAGAGAATACCCATTTTCTGCAAATTTTCAAGGCTTTATAGCTCTAAAATGAGTACATGAACCTATATTTTTTTCTTGCTTATTTGTTTACTATTCATATGTTCCCTCAAACTAAAAGACCTATTTCAAATCCTATTTATTTCCTATTAGACCAGCGACCATCCTTAAATACATTTTTTAATATTAATTATAAAGGAATTGGAAAGGAGGCAGTAATAAGGGGATGTTTTTCGAAATTCAACATCAAATATGTTTAAAAAAAATATAGATATAAAATTTAGATTTCATTCAGAGTTTCAGATGCAGATGAAGACTAAGTATAGGATGTTGTATAATTCATCATAATCTCATATTGAATATCCACTTATATAGGAGGATGAAAGGTGTCGTGTCAGTAAGGACTGTAATGCGTAAATATTTAAATTAATTACAAGCGTTTATTTCCTATTATTTCTTAACCACTTCCTGGATTTCTTCAGTAACATTTTAAGTCTATCCCTGACGTGTGGTTAACCTTGTTCGTTATTTATCAAACTACGTTTATTCGATGGATATTTCCATAGACATTGATGGGTTTAAAAGTGTCGTTTTCAAATAGAAACGAATAGGTCTTAGACTAGAACATTGCAGAAGCGTCGAAGTTGGAACGGTTATTAACTTCTACAGACAGAATGATTTTGAAACATTTTTGCAACGCTTTTAAGATTGTGAAAAAGAATCAATGGTAATAAAAACAGTTTAAGGTAAAACTTAAAATAGTGTTCTCAGCTGTATATGTTATTTAGAGAGAGCCGGCCATACGAAGACACTAACGTATGTTTTACGATATAACACGATGTCTTTTAACGTGTCCAATAGTGACCTAGATTTGGCGAACAACGAAATGGCTACCACTTTCATTCCTGTCATAGTCATAATATGTGTGTATATGCTAATTGGTCTCTTCGGAAATCCTCTAGTTGTCTATTATTATGGATGTGTCGTAGCACCGTCGCCATCGTATTACTTCATTGTTGGAATGGCCATATTTGACATCATAATATGCTGTGTTTCTATGCCGCTGGAGATAGTTGATCTGAGATATAATTACAAATTTCCAAGTGCAGCTGCTTGTAAAATACTACGCTTTGTTAACTATTTTGCAAGTATTTCTTCGGGATTGCTTTTGATTGCCATAGCAACAGACAGATACAGGAAGGTTTGTCGACCGTTTAATCGTCAGATAACAACGAAAATGGCAAAAGTAATAACAGGTCTTCTTTGTTTGGCATCCTTCTGCATTTCATGGCCCTCATCCGTCATTTACGATGTCCACGCTGTTAACATTTCGTCCGTACCCGGATTGACCGGATATGACTGCACGACAATTCGAAATCAAAAATACAAGTTCTTCATTACTCTTTACAATGGGGTTTGTTTTCTTATCTTCACTGGGTGCATAACATCTCTTACAGTACTGTATATTTTGATCGGTAAGAAGTTATGCCGACTGAAAAAATTTCGATTTTCAACTGTCACTCAGAAATATTCGAATAAAATATATTCACCGCCTACAAGTTCGAGCGATATTGAGTCGAAGTTCAAAATAAATGACCATGTAATAACACAAAAAAGGAAAAATCCAAAACAGTCATGTCGCAGTGAACGGAATAAGCTAAAACAGCTTGATTCAAATAATGAGACGACAATGACGGAAGGGGAGGCCCTAAATGATTTAGGCAAAATTGAATCGTCAAGTAACAAAAATACTAATGAAATTCATGAAACATGCAAGAAAAGCAGGTATGACAGCTGCTCGGTTGGAATCGATTCCGATACAGATGCTTCATCTGGAAGTAGAAAACTTACAACAAATCTGAGAAAGAAGTCTAGTATGCTGAAGCGAAAAAAGAAAGTTCATGAAAAATATATTCATTTGAAAAAATACACACTTCTCATGCTATCAGTTAGCACTGCCTTTGTGCTGAGTTTTCTCCCTTACTTGGGACTTATGACTTGGAGAACACTTGCGCCGAAATATGAAGGAGAGTTTCTATCCAAAACCGAAGTGGTGCTTTTTAATATTTTTCTTCGTTCATGGATGATAGCTAGCGTTGTTAATCCGACAATTTATGGATTTTTTAATGCTGATTTTAGTGATTTTATAGCTAATCGCTTCAAAAGATTTTTTTGCTGTCGGCGAGGCCGTGGAGTAGATGAAAAAGATAATGAAGGAACTTTGGATTCGTCACATACATGATCGACATTTTTGTTACAATTTCTGACTAATATACCTTTGAAAACTATATCATTCTGATTCTGGTTTTTCATTCGGATTTTACGTTTTAAATGCTTTCCTTTAAGAGAGGGTTGATTTTTTGCTAAGACAGTGTAGAGATAAGACGGTATTACATGTAAAAAAATAATATTTAATATAAAATTTTATGTACTGAATGAATATCACGGTAACATACTTTTCGTCAGTAATTTTCAAGGTAATGAAATGGAAAATTTTGTGCAGATAGTGAACATGTCAAAACGATCGAAAACAAGCTGAAGAAAAAAAATATATTAGCCTAAGGATATTGCTATGCAAAAGATAGAGACTCCTCGTATGAAACTTAGGGATATTTCTGGATGTCTAAACTTGATGGTATGAAAATAATAAAGGTTTTGAAAACTTGAAATAAATAAAATGATAAAGATCACCTCTTTATTAATTTTCAACACTTAAGAAATCTGCGTTTTATTAAAATGAAAAAAATAAAAAAACTCTAGTTTTTATAAGGTCAACTACTGTCTTAATTTAAGGGAGATAACTCTGTAAAATCAGCTAAACGTTTTAATAACTTTGTGTTGTTAATGGAATATTAAGCTTTTCAATGATCAATATTAGTGTTTGTCAAACTGCTATATAATCAGTGTAATTTTTCTGATGAATTGGTTGGTTCAAACGTTTTGAAATTTTAAAATTTTTGTCAATAGATCAAAGTAAATACTTTGTCAAAATTTTATGAAAATTAAACGAGCCAAATTAATTTTAGTGAAAGTGTTGGGTACCAATTTAAACATATTTTAACTTTTGAGAGCAGTTTATTGCTTTATAAAGTAATTATTAAAATTTAAAAAAAGGGGGTCCATCCTGACCAAAAGTTGTCCATAATTTTTTAAAATTTTACAGATATGTTATAAAAATGTTTGTCTATTTATGTAGTGTTTTATTTATTTATTTTGTTCTGGCTATGGATGTTATATGCAAATAAAGATTTTTTTTTATCAGAAGTATAATTTTAATTTTAATTCCATATGTAGCAATGTCAGTAAACACTAGGGGCGCCACTGGGCGGAAACCACAGTTTGTTTACATTATACTGGTCCCAAAATAGACTGGAAAAGGTTGTTAAGAAGCGGAATCCAGTTTTCAAATAACTTCCCCCAAAACAGCTCCACCTGGCGTTTACTGACATTGCTACCATATGCAATAGAAAACATTCTATTGATTTTAAACATACCATCTGCTACCAGATATGTATGTAATACATCTTTTAGTACTTAAGTTCTTAAATAACTTTCTTATGCGGATGCGCCAGATTACTCAAAATATTTGACAACAATAATTCATATGAAGCATTTAGTAATACATGATTTAGGCAATTTTTTTAATCTTTATATATCTCGGGAAATGTTAAAGGATAGAACCAAATAATCAGAGTCGATTTCAACTGTGAGGATCGAGACGGGGTTGTCTCAGATTGGGTTATTAATAAATTTCTGTATCTTTTCTTATCTTTGAGTAAAAAGTAATCCTTATACTTTAAAATTTTAATATTCTTCTATCAGAAATTGAAAAGGTGCTATGATTAAACTGTTAAGATATGCCTGTAGGTATGGCTAAAATACAAGTGTTTGCGTGGATTTGCGTAAAATCTGTACAGTTGATGTTTTTATAGCAAGAATGTTTTCCACAAATATATATTTTGAAATTCTTCGTTATCTTTTATATCTTCATTATACGTTCATGACGATATTAATTCATCATTTTAAGTCATTTTTCTCTGACTTTCTTTTTCTCGGCTATGAATTTCTATTTTATGGCCCCCTTAGTAACCCCATATTATATATCTATAATTTTTTCTCTTGGAAATGATTTAATTTCCTTCCTTTCGACTTAAAAATCATTATTCTATATTATAAATTTAGTTTTTGTTGTTGTAAAATTCGTTGCTTGTTCGATCTGAGAAGAGCGAAAAGCGGAACTTACAGTATGTCGGATCAGATTAGAGATTCCTTGAAAAGATTGGTGTTGATTTTTGTTTGCTTAAACAAAAAATAAAAACCGATTTTGACTGCCAGTGGGAAAGAGTGGATGGTTGGGTAGAGATGGATAATCTAAACTGTAGCATCCATTAGCCTAACCTTTTTCTAAAACTACAGAATGGTTCTTACGCATGTAACTAGCGTGGACCTCTCCAAATATATATAATCTGCACAAGAAAAAAAAAAAAAGAAATGCATATCATATTTTAACACATGTATTTTAAATCCAATTATTTCGGTTACACTTACAGATATTGACTCAAATTTTTTTTTATTGAACAATTAACAGTCTATTCGTAAAGATTACCGAATGAAAGTAAGTTTATATACATTTCAGCACACTTCCGGTCA
Source organism: Mytilisepta virgata (assembly GCA_028015205.1). Classification (NCBI taxonomy): domain Eukaryota; kingdom Metazoa; phylum Mollusca; class Bivalvia; order Mytilida; family Mytilidae; genus Mytilisepta; species Mytilisepta virgata. Next base: position 34,706,089 of record CM051512.1, read on the forward strand.
CGATAAAGTATAGGATATGACCACCACGCGCGGCCAACTCTACTATGCAGCTCATTGGCAAGGACTCAATATTTCGTTGGCGCACACGTCTATCCGGTTGGTCCAATAGGTGTTCAATCGGATTGAAGTCCAGCGATATGGAGGACCATGGTAGCACATTAGTGTTGTTCTGCTCAAGGTAGTCCCTTGATAAATGCTCTGTGTGCGGCCTAATGTTTTCCTGTTGGAATAATCCCCTCCGTTTGACAATTACGTGGATGAGGTGGGGTGAAGAATTTCGTTTCTGTACTTTTGAGCCGTTAAATTGTCGGAGATATGCATGAGTTCTGCTTTGCTGCCAACATCATAACACTCCCTCCACCGAAGCTATCCACTTTCTGAACACATGAGTAAAAAAGTTCATTCCGGCGTATGTATACACGTATTTTTCCATCACGTAATCCAGGTAATCCGACTGCACTCGATTCCGTAGATGAAAGACCAGAATGTACCGATCTTGACCAGGAGTCGTTATGCGAGGTCTTCCATTCCTGTGGCGGTATTAGCTGCACCGGTTTGTTGGAATTGTTGCACAGCCGGGAACTGGTGCTATGGATATCTTTCACAGTTCGTGCAACTTTATTTTGGGATTCTCCGGTTTGAAAACGACCGGTAACCACATTTCGAATGGCAGGACCCAACCTTTGGATGGCAGCATTTTAACACTACAATAAAATTTAAGCTTTAAACTTGGTCCTTTTATAAGCTTTAGCTTAACAGTTGAATTCACTGCAAAGTACCGAATTTTCACGGCGATATATGGGATATTCATTTTTTTCAGAGTCACTGCATAGATGTGGCACAGAGCCAAATCTAATGAACAGGCATTTAAAATTTAAAACTAACCTTTATAAGGTCAAAAATTAAATTGGCCATTTTATTTTACTTGGTTAATGGCATAATTTGCATTTTGAAAAATAAAATGGGGTTTCTTTTTTTTAATAGTATATATTCAGTTCAAATGTGTATAATACAATTGAAAATAATATAAAATTTACGACCAGTTTGAAATTCTGCATTTTAAAGATAAGTATTCAAAACCCCATCCAAATCACCATCATATGATAAAGTATTTGTGTGCTTGACGATACATGTATACCACTTATGTATGCATTGTATATAATTACGAGGACACTTAAATTAACAATATAGACGTTTACATTGTAAGTGCTTCTCCTTAGAATGGGTACATGTTGATCTAATACGAATCATGCAAACAGAATTTGAATTGATATACATGTTATTTAGTTTCTGCTACATACACTGTAATAACAAACATATATTTGTCTGAGTTGCCTCCCTTTTACATGATAAAGAGCATTGTCAAGACACAAACGTACATCTTCTAAATACCATGTTAAAACCTTCATTTTATTTCCTTACAATGAAGTACCCTTACAATATAGCATTTTTCGAACATTCATGCTAAAATCACCACCAGACTCTACAATTATAATTTCACTCAGAATTTTTTCCTCAACGGCAAGTGTTTGTATTTCAATATGAAGAATTTTTTCACTGTTCATTTTAAAGTCTGAAAATCAGTTCAAATGAAACAACAGGAAACGAAGTCTATTGATGATTCATCGCAGTATTTAAAAGAAAGATATGAAATACCCGAAAAAGATTCCGAATCATATGATATATCTATCTGCGAAGAACACAAGGAAGTTCAGAATTCTATGCAAATTATTTCACAAGGTCAGGAAGAAAATCCATGCAGTGTTTAAATTTAATGATAACCGGGACTATAGAAGAAAAAATATTTATGCCAGTATCTTATGCTGAAGATGTACAATGTAATTAGATTGAATTCAATCATATTAGCTTATCCAAATATCAAAGTTTACACAAATTAAAAAAAAAAAAAAAAAAAAAAAAAACAATAGTTTTGTATGAAATGAAAGAAAAAAGTGTAATATACTACCCTATTGTGTCTTTTAGTTTATATTATCCATTGTTCTGATTTTGTTTTACACAAAACCATATGCTACATTAAATCTGACTGCAAAACATTCAATCAATAAGCATGAAAAAGAAATGCCCTGTATTAACTCTATATTAGACTTGACTCTGAAAAAATACGTTGCGCGTTTATTGTTAAACGTAATAAAAGCTCGCGATAAATTTTTGAAAGACAAATTAAAATCATCACAGCATTGTGAACAAAGAAATGCATTCATGAGCTTAAAAGGGCAGCCACAATGGATCATTTCTTTCTTGCGAAAGTGAAACATCATTTACAGTAATCGATGTCAACGATACAGTCCTAATGTTTGACCTCATTTGTAGATATTTCTGTTCAAATGTTATGTTGATAAATTTTGAAATTCGGTTTAAAGTATGGTATCAACTTCCTAAGCTCGCCAACTCATCTCTCTTATCCATAACACTTGTTTATGGTCAATATGTTATAAGTATATGCGAAGTAATTTCCAAATTTGGGAAATAGTTCCCGTTTGCTGTGTGTATATAACTCCATTTAGATACACACAAATATGGTTGAAAAATCTGCTCCGGAATAATATTGGTTATGGAGAGATATTGGCTATGAAGGAGAGACATTGGTTATGAAGGAGATATATTGGCTATTGAGGAGGGATATTGGCTATGAAGCAGACATTGGTTATGGAGGAGAGATATTGGCTGTGAAGGAGAGATATTGTTATGAAGGAGATATATTGGCTATTGAGGACGGATTTTGGCTATGAAGCAGATATTGGTTATGGAGGAGAGATATTGGCTGTGAAGGATAGATGTGGTTTTGTTACATTGGCTATGAAGGAGAGACATTGGTTATAACGTAGAGATATTCGTTATGAAGGAGATTGAAATGAGAACCTAGAATTAATTCAAAAACATTAAGGAAATGATATAACTGCAATTCATATTCTTGAATTTTCAAAAAAAAATATAATGAGAATATGTAATATTATCTGTTGTTATGCATGCGAGGGATAAGCAAGGTGCTAAGTCAACTTTGAATTTTCATGTGCATTTGTATATTAATTTTGAGTTTCAAATTCCTTGACCTTTTGGTCTGTTTGTTTTACATGTATATTGCTCACAATGTTTTTATTCGACCGGAAATGCATGTATATGCGTCGTATTCTGATATAAGTATGTCGATTTCAAAACTGAGAAATTGTACCGACTATTCAGCGTTACCGGTTCAACAAGGCGAATTTTCAAGTTAACTATTTAATTCTTCTTTTCTTGCAACGACCGTTGGAGTTTGGAAATGTTTGAGTTTTTTCATTTCTACAGAAGAAATTTTCATATGGAGTGTTTGTCTTCCCGGGTTTGTCTGTGCACTGGATTACGTTTTTTTTATTTGCTCCTTAGGTATATGTGTCCTTTTCAAGTACAATGTAGATTTTATATGTTTTAAATGCAAAGTGGTCAGACAAAATAGTCACAAGGTTTGTTTTTAATTTTTTTTCCACGAACTCCTCGACCTGTACTTACAGATAATTATAGATTAATACGTGGTATTTTTCAAATTGCCCTTTGTTATCAGCCCGAGACCTTGATATCTGTCCCGAGTGCTTTAGCCCAAGGGACGATATCAGTTGAGGGATGATAACACGGGCAATATGAAAAAGACCATGTAATAATCTATTTATCACATATTTTGCCAATACCAAGAAATAATTTTACTGTTTAATTAAATTTTCCGGTCTTCAAGGAAGTTTTTCAGGTTTTCGATATCCCTGAATATAAGTTGCACATTCACAATACTGCAGCTATTAAACAGTGTTATTTCTTTCACTTGGAGTATAGAGTCAAACAAATGAATGCAACTTCAGTTCCTGTGTTTTTCCCCGACATCTACAAATAGATTTTATAAGCCCCTATTTGAAACTGCTTAGAACATTTATGAACAGTTAATCCACCATAAATAATAATCAGACGATTATTTACAGCTGAACGGAAGTGACGTCGCTGAAGCTCACGCGAGGGCAGATAACATGCATCAAATTATGCTTTTATTACATATACAAAATCGGCGTTACTTGAATAAAATATGTGATAATCATCATTATATTTTATTTTTGGATGAAGATTTACTGAACTTATTACTGTTATTTAACATAAAAAAAATCTTTCAAATTTTATAAAAAAAAAATGTTAACGTGGCTTGATCAAGGCTTGTTAGCCGATATGTTGGACCTAGTTTTGTGCTTTATTTGATAGTTTTACCTTTAGCCGATTTTATCTGATTGAAACTTTATTATCTGTATAGATATTATAATATGGACCAGTGGAATATTACAATAATTATTTTTTTATTATTAAAACGGACACTTTAAGATTCCAATCAAATAACTTGCACATATTTCACAATGAGTTTTTAGATACGTGTGTGACAATACACATATATATGCAGAGTACAAAGACTACAGTATGTGGGAATCGTTAGCTGTATTTGTCATCTCAAGAAAAGTGTGTGTCCGGAAATAATTGTTTAGTTTGAATATTAAGTTAAGTGAAAACGTAGTCGTGTGCCTATTTTTGTATGCGCATTCAAGCAGATATAAAGTGTTTTCAGAAAATATATACTGGGCTTATGTAGGGAAATTGTATTGCTCGAAGTATGAATTTGTCAGATAGCTTTGATTCTAAAGATGAACTTTTTAGACTTAACGCTGAGAAGACAGAGTTGCTTTTTCCTAATATAGTTGTTCTGTCTATCTACCTACTGACAGCAGTAACCGGCAATGGACTTGTCATTTTTGTGTATTCTTTCAGAATGAAATCGAAAACGGACGATCGCTACTTTATTCCGGTTCTTGCAGTAATGGACATGGCGGCATGTTTTGTTGGTAGTTCGTTTGCTATGGTGATAAATACCAATCAATTTACGTTCCAGAGTGGTTTATCGTGTTCCATTTTTTGGGGAATAAACAAATTTACCTCGGTAAGTTCAGGTCTGATGCTTTTAGTGATAGCAGTTCATCGTTACATGAAAGTTTGTCAGCCATTTAAATATCAAATGAATCAAACGCATAGAAGACTTGCAATTATGATTGTTGCGTGCGGGTCCGCTTTTATCTCTGTACCCAGCGGATTTCTTTATGGTGCTCATAAAGTGGAGATAAATGTCGGCGTAAACAACATTACAGGATATACGTGTAATGTTCTTCCAAACGTTGACACAAGAATTGTTGTCGGATATTCAGTGTTTTTACTATTGTTTTGTTTTGGTGGTATATTTGCTATTTCAGTTTTATATTTTATGATTCTCAGAACGATTTACAAACAGGAAAGTTTTTGGAAAAGGAAAAAATCAGTTCAAATGAAACAACAGGAAACAAAGTCTATTGATGAATCATCGCAGTATTTAAAAGAAAGAAATGAAATACCCGAAAAAGATTTCGAATCATATGATATATCTGTCTGTGAAGAACACAAGGAAGTTCAGAATTCTATGGAAATTATTTCACAAGGTCAGGAAGAAAATGGATCGAAAAATCGTAAAAACAAATACAGACAGCTAATTCGGAAAGTAATTCGAAAACATAAGATTTCCATAATGTTTTTCTTAATAACAATTTTATTTTGCATTTCTTATTTTCCTAGAATTGTTCTTATGATAATAGAATCAATGAATATTAAATTCTGGGAAAATCTTACAAATTTCCAGTACAGTGTTTGTCTATTTCTATACCGAGGATATCTTTTGAATAATGTTATAAATCCTATTGTTTATTCCGTGTTTGATACGAGTTTCAGGAAAGCCTGTAAATCCATTTGCCACAAAAAGTAAAATTTGTATTGGGTTTCGAGCCAAACTTTCAACTTTGTTATTTAAGATTTATATTTTAGTTATTTTAAACAATAAAAGCAAATATCATAATACATATTAGTACATTTTTCAAACTAGCTGTGCTCCAGACTTGAAGTATTGATATGCAATTTGCGGACAATAAATTGCACCATTTGGTTATTAGTGATTAATCATTCGAATATCGATTGTAAAGTCAAATTTTATTGGTCAACTTCCATTCTTTTGGCTGAGCTCATTTGTCGATAAATGTTGTCAACATAGGAATCCATGGGCGGGAAAATAGTGTTACAGCTGATGAGTCGTAAATCGAGGAAATGTGCACATCTTGTGCATCAAAATTGGTATTCAAAATTTTTATCAGGGGCTAATATTACAACGTATTTTATTATTGTATTTGTTTTTAATTTTGGGGAAACAAATATAATAAAAGTTGTTTTAGCAGAATTCATTCGGACTTTCAGAAAGTATATACGTGACAAACATAAAAAAAAAAAGGTTCTATGAGGATTTCAAAAAAGAAGATAAGTGCATTCCATTTTCCTATATATTTGATAACATCATTTGTGAATTTATTGATTTTACAAGCGACGTGTTAGCGTAGACATTAAATTGACATTTCCGACGACCAATTAAAATCAAATCTTGATTCCGGTAAATATTACAAAACAACACTTATATCTCCATTTCTAATGCAAGTTTAAATATATTAAGTAACACAAGGATTTTTGAAAATCTGGAAGTGAGGTTTTGCACGTGACGTCGTCTCAGAGGTCATCAGTTGCAGACCTGAAAAACAACTATAGAACCAACGTTGCATTACAATGTTTTTTATGCGCGACAACTGAGTTATTGACCACAGCTGACTTAACGTTTGCAAACAATTTTGATTTTTATAAAAAGCTATCGATGCGTATGTGCATGTTTAGGTCAACATTCGAGGTCATATTTCGGCGTTACAAAATAAAGAACAATAAACCCAAGTAACAAACTCCTTTCGTACAAAACCAAATGTCTTCATTAACCTTCTTCACAGGAACGCTCTAAGTAGTTCGTCATGACTATTAATGATCACAAGCCTGTCAACACTGTGTTTGCGCGTTCGAATCTTACCTGTGGCGGGTGTGTTCGACTCAGACCTTAATTGACAAATATTGCCAATTTTCCAACGAAGGTCGGTGGTTCTCTTTGGTTACTCCGGCTTCCTCCGCCAATAAAAATTGGCCGCCGGGAAATAGCCAAATGTGCTGAAAACGGCGTAAAACCCCAACTAAATAAACAAACCATGTGACAAAAAACCTTTGAAAAGTCGAACACACTATAACAAATAAATTGTGAACAGTAGAATCTACCTCCGCGGCTGGGTAATATAATTTCACTCTATACTCCTTGTAAGTAGGGTGCAGTAGAAACAGTCCGATTCAGACAGGGGAATCTGATTTCCAGGTACAGGTATACAGTTCAGCCCTACTCGAAGTAGCTAAAACACTACTTATAACAAAATTTCCAAATTTATTAACTGAAAAATCGTAATAATCATACATGTATCTGTAGACCGGTTGATTACTAAAGTAATGTGGTTACTTCAGACCTTCAACGCACAAGCAGCAATATTGCCTTTAGTTAGAGGTAGTAACACCAACATCCTTGCGTACATTGTACATGTATGACTCATATGATAAAATATATTTTCCCATGGGTAAATTTATCCTGTATACATGTATTTCTGTACATTTTCCCATGACAGATAAAGATAAATTATTCTCTTTTTAGACTTTATATAAAGCATTCGAATACGAATGTTATATTGTGAAATTCAATACATCGAAAAAAATGCCAACAAAAATAAAAACTTGAAAAATCTAAAACATTTTACCAAATATGTACCTTAACAATCTTGAACTTTGAGTTTACACGATTGGTTGTTAAATTTCGCATTTATTTAGTGATTGCTCTTTAAGAATTCAAAAGGGACAACATATGAAAATAAAACGCGAAAATCGATATCACCGAAAAAACATTATGATGAGACACATTTGATATTAAATTGTTGACTAAACAAAGAATTAAGATCAGACTATCTAGGACATACATGAGAAGAAGAAAAAATCAATTCTTCATCCATATATTTCTGCATTTCAGAGTCATTTTGTAGATTCTCGAGTAGTATTACCGTAGTCTTTCCAATATCACTTAAGTTAAAAAAAGAATTACAACTCACTTATGTTAGAAATTAAGTGTGATTATGTTCTTAGGAGAGATATATTAAAGCATAGAGGAGTCATTATGTAGTTTCTCGAGATCCTTACAGTCGCCCCACATTTCACATCTCAGTAACAAGTAAAAACATCGAACCATAATACCATCACCCTGAGTATAATACTCATTCAATGATAAACCCATCACATGTTCGCAGTGCCTATATAGTGGTCGCCTCAAGGGTATATTAGTGCTGAATTTAGTTTTCACTATAAACTAAGTATGATCTGTCATAAGAAGAAGGTGAAAGATAGGAAAGCAAAGATTCTGATAGAGGATCGTGTGTTACTTAGTGAGATAAGCGACTAACAACCACAAGCACAACAAATAAACACTAAAAACTAATAAAAAATGAACAACACGAACTCCTATAAAAACCAGGAGTGAACGCAGGTGCTCCAGAACGGAAAGCAGTTCCTCCTCCGTATACGGCACTAATAATTGTGTTTCAATAAATGGAAAGAACTCGCATATGACCCTTGTATTTCGCAAATTGTTACAAAATTCCGCAAAGTGTCTATTTCTCATCTGCATTTAATGGGAGTTGGACTCTATTCATATACATTGATGATTCAATTATAGAGTTGAAAGATTTGAGTTCTTGATTGAATAAGTTACAAACTACTAAAAGTTCATATAATCTGTTTTCTGTTAATGAGAAAAAAAATCACAATTCTTACAGTCATGTCAAATTATCTATCTTGGGTTTTTATGGAATACAGAGTCAATGATGATTAGTTTATCAGCTGATAAAATGGAGAAAATGGGCAGCATGGCGGGTGTCCACTGCTTACTCTTCCGGAGCACCTGAGACTACCCCCGGTTTTTTGGTGGGGTCCGTGTTGTTCATATGGTTTTAATTTTTAATTGTAATGCATGTATTGTTTTGGTCTTGTCTTCGTTGTTTTCCGGAGTTTGTCAGTTGTTTCCATTTTCCCTCCTTCGAATGTCCCTTTGGTATTTCTTAACTTTACTTATAAGCTTTAGCTTCTTCAAGAAATATTCATCTATTAAATGGGGTAAGTCAACTAAAGGGGCTTATATTACTTACTTACGTGGTATAAAATCCGAAAAAAATTGAAAATGGTTCAGAATGGTCTCTTCATCAGGAAGTGTTCATATTTTAACTTGATAGATTTGATTTAAAGTTAGACGTTTTTTTGTACATTCTTCATGTACACACTGTATACATAAAAATAGAGATCTGTTAAATGGAGCACAGATTCTGAGTCATTGGCTAACAATGCTTTCTCACATAACCGGAGTAATATGACTGATTTTATTTATACATTTCCACAATTTTCTTTAATTGACAGAATTGTGGAGAAGATTTTAAGAGAGAAGCTAAACCTGATGAAGACAACAAAACTTCCTCTGCTGAAAATTACTGTAATGTGATGTAATTGACATTTGAATCATGTAGAAGTCGTAAAGTAGAACTGATAACAGCTAGTATATTCTACATTTGCTTGTAGTTACAAATATATATTTTATTATACAAAATCTACTATTTATCCTGATACTCATGTGATTGTTTGATTTCGCCATATGGCGAATTGGTTAGAAGACAATCACATGTAAATTCAGTAACATTTGTCACTCTATATACATTTTTATCGCTCATGATGTCAAAGGTTAATTCATAGTTAGTCTAAACTGTTGAATAAATTGGGTAAAAACTAATTGAGACATCAACTTGATTAATATTTTTAAAAAGCTAAACGAAATGGTTGATGTAGCACTTCTCTGAACATACAAGTATCTCAGTCACATGCGTGAGAGGACTTTTCCGTTTTTGTCAATTTATTTGGTATGACTGGATTAGACTAATACATGTAATATGTGTGTGAACAATTTTCTAAACTGGATGGAATGTTAGAGTTTTAACAAATAGAACTATTTCTTTGGATTTTGTTACATTCTTCAACCTTTTCACGAGATGACTGTTAACAATTTTACTGATACCACTGAAATTCTTGAAAAATTGAACCAGGTTAAATCTATACAACTGGTACCTACCACCATTATACTTTTAGTACTACTAGTTACTGGCATTGTGGGAAATGGATTAGTACTTTACGTATATGCATTTAAACTGAAGTCGAAAACCGATGACAGATACTTTATACCCTGGTTGGCTATACTAGATGTTGCTGCTTGTATAGTGGGTTGCATATTTGGCATTGTAGTGAATTTCAATTCGTTGAACTTCCGCAGCGATGTGACTTGTAAAATAATATGGACCATAACCAAGTCCACTGCCGTCAGTTCAGCTCTACTGCTCCTAGCTATATCTGTGCACAGATACATTAAAGTTTGCAGACCTTTCAACTCGACAATATCCACGCCTCAAAAACGTTTATCGTTGTTTATCATAGTGATTGTTTCTGTTGCTTTGGCAATCCCGTGTTTATTCTTTTACGGCGAAGCAGATGTTATTGCAAAAAATAATAATATTACAATTATCGGACATGGTTGTGGAGCTGTTCAGGATGCAAACACAAACCTAATTTTTGCTTATTCAGTTATTCTACTGTTAATATGCATTGTTGGAATAATTGCTATGACCATTTTATATTGCATAATTTTGCAGACAATCTACAAACAACGGTCGTGGAAGAAAAAGCACTCAATCCATTCGATAAAAAGTTTACATAACATTAAACGCAAGGAGGCAAACGTTCACGAAGAAGACGAGTGTACTTTTAACACCGAAAGGGATTTTTCTGTTGACAAATTTTATTTTAATTCCGGATGTGGACATATGAAAAGCGGAGATAATCCAGATGTCGCTCAAATGCATAACGAAAAGCCGAAGACACAGAGGGATACAAAAACACCCATTGTAACATTAATTCGGCGAATTTCAAGAAATCATAGATTCTCTGTAATGTTTTTCCTTATTTCCATTTTCTTTATTCTTTCATATTTTCCTAGAATAATTCTTATGATCATGGAATCGACGGATTCTGATTTTTGGGTAAACTTGTCAGACACAGAGTACGTTCTTTGTCTCACCTTTTACAGGGGGTATCTTTTTAATAATGTAGTGAATCCGTTTATTTACTTCATTTTCGACACGGCGTTTAAAAAGGAGTGTAAACATCTTTGTTGTAAATGTAGAAGTCCGACAACACACTAGTAGTTTGTGCCTGTTCATTTTTATTCTAAAACATAGACACTTGAAAACATCTATAAGCATACCACATGACTGGCTATCTCTGATATAATGGAAAACGCATTTGGGACAAAAACTATAAAATCTCATTAAACGGTTCAAATTAATTTAATGAAATAATGAGAAGATGGGGTAGTTCAGGATTCCTCTGGGCACAAACGACCTGCTGGTTTTAGAATTTGCTGGGACCGTTAGACATCTTAGGGGGAAATCAATCTTAAACAGGCCGTTTGACATCAAAGGACTCTCGGACTTAATCTGGAACCAAAAAATATGAATAAATGGGTATTCGCCAACCCAGTCGTCAGACTTGTCTGACACGATTATTTATTGATTTGTTATAGAAATTACCAGTATTTAGCAAAATTAAAAAATAATAGAATTACTAAGGGTTAATTTCTTGTATAGATGGTAGATCTCCTAGCTGGAATTTGGCTTCCTATTTCGGAGTTTTGGTTAAGAGTACTTCTTGTTTTAAAATAAGTTTGGTTTTTGGTCTCCCAAATGTTTCGGTTTTAATGCTGCTGATGAGAGGTAACTCCTTGAAATGCGTCGTATACAACTTAGTATAAATTTACTATATCTAATATTAGTATCTTTGTATTGTTATTTATTTTTATATACGAAGTCAGACTATCATGACCCTCTGTCATGGTATTTTCTGTTCGTTTATTTTTTGTCCGGAGTTCATTCAGTCGGGTTGCGATGGTTGATTGGTAAGTCATTGTTGACTTTTTACTAATAACAAAACTCGACCACTCTGCAAAGTATTATAATCAGTGTATTCTTTAATATTATATTAAACCTAAAAACACTAAACTCAAGTTTTTCCTTACAACATGTTCATTAGAATATCGACAATCTACACCTTGGTATTTCTGTAATTATATATACTACGAAACAGCAAGTGCAAGCACGGGTATAATTTCACCATTTTCTTAGGATGAAATTTTCTGTATTCCACAGCGATATGTGAAAATTATATGTTATCATGATATATATATATATATCTATCGATTTGAGAGACAGTAAGATCGCCATCTGTAAATGGTTAAGAAGTCCGAAATTTTATATCTTCTTTCTTTCACTCCCTTCTCTCCCTCTGTCCAGCTCTGAATAAAGCACGATTTATAGTATATCGCACAGGCACCTTTTGTCAGTTTTCCCCTGTCCTTTATAGCAAACCTCAAGTGTCCAAATTTCGTCCACAGACACAGTATATAGGAAATTGATTTAGTTTTTTGCATCCCACCTGTTTTCATCTACCCCTTTTTTCTCTACAACACCACACAATTAATCTTAATTTTGAATTGTTTTTATTGTTTCAGTTATGCTATAAAATATTATTATATTGCGTCTATTTCTTTGTAAAATGATGAAAAACAAAAAAAAATGACAATGAAGGTTGTGGGTGTTGCAGAGAAAAAGGGGATAAGCAGGGAAAAAAGAGGGGATGCAGCACACAATCATGTGCTTGTGGTATATCGCCTATGCCTGGAAATAAGTGTAAATGAAAACGGTCCGAATTGTTCTTAACAGACCAATCCGAGAAATACATGGTAAAGCTCAAGAAACAAAAAGAAAAAACAAATCGATACAAATCACCAAGGTCCGAGTTGTCTGAACATATTTACGTATATTATTGATAAGTTAGAGTCGTTTCAGATTTAAATTTTTACCTGATGTAAAGCTGTTGTAGCTGTATTGTTTAATCGACAGAATTGCGTAAATATATAGTATCAGCATCAGGGATAAAAGTCATAAATCTTTATTTTAACGAATGCTAAATAATCCAGGAAGTAATAAATTTATGGAAAGTTTATAACCGAAAAAGTTAAAACTAGAGTCTGGTGTCTGACCGGAAATAGAGATGAATGACGAAGCATGGAAACATGTCGGTGATTTGTTCCATTCGAGTTAAATCATCGATAATTCCATATTGAAGAAACGTATCGACTTAGACGTGTGAAATTCTCAGATAACACATTCATCCTCAATAGTCAAATTCTGATTCGAATTTTGTCTATTGCATTTGTTAAGTGATGACGGCCCAACGAATTCGAGCCCTTAATTTTAGTCATATAGATATGACATACAAGAAATTGCTATTTTTCGTTAACTTTAAAGGATGTTTTATCCGGAAGTTTAATGTTTAATTCATACGGATTAAATTACGCCAAACTGTAACTTCACTCTATCTGATCGATTAACGGTATAATTGTGCAATTAGTAAGTCGTGTTATGTGGTGTATAATGGTTGAACTTCTACCACTTTAATTACCGATAAGTACGGAAATTGACAAGTATGTATGAACACAAAGAATCTATATACAAAGTAATTTGAAAAAGAATGGATATTTAAAAATGTCAAGGAGACAACATCAGTTCTCCGGTGTGAACTGACTAAAACTATATACGTACATTTTTAGGGGGTGTATTCTGTCCCTTTTCTTTATGTACCAACTGAAATTAGCAAAATTACAAAGGAAATGTCAAAAGTATTAAAATACATGTTTTTTAAACATAAAATTGTAATTAATTAGTTTAAACATTTTTATTGGCAAAAAACCTACAAAAGGATAAGATACATGATAAATGATAAAGCCTTCACGATAAGCCTTCTCCTCCAATACAATTAATTTCAATATTAAATTATTTAATAGAATGATTGAGTATAATAATTCATGTTACAATCATAAATACAAAGACTGTAAATGAATATTGAAAAAAGAAGAGATGTTATGTAAATATAATAAGTTATAATATCTATTTTTTAGTATACGGAGCAGGAACTGCTTAACCTTCCAAAGCACCTGAGTTCACTCCTGTTTTTTATAGGAGTTCATTGTATTGTTCATTGCTTTTTTAGTTTTCAGTGTTTATTTGTTGTACTTGTGGTTGTTCATTTGCCTTCCCAGGTTTTGTCTGTCTAATGGCTTGCGTTTGTTTTATTGCCCCTTAGGTATATTTGTCCTTTTAGTCAATTTGATCATCATGTTAAATGTTTTGATTATACAGCTGTTTTGTTGGATTATTGGTCGATAACATTATAGGTACATGGCGTTTTAGATTAAACTTATTTATTTATAGTTGATTGGGTTGCGTACATGTCCCCTGTAGCGGCATTTTAGCTTACTCTTTTTGAACATCTACAGGGGAATCTTTCACGTGCTAAGAGTGTTGTTCTCCCTTATCACGAATCATCCATTTCTCGTCCCCGCCTTACGGACTAGTATCTTTTATCGAGACTATTGTCTCAAATGGTGTCAATAGGGTGTCGAAAATTGAATCCCTGATATTTTCACCCCTAACGGTAATTGAACTAGGGACCTTTGGGTTCGTAGTCTGACGTGCTTACCGCTACACCACATAGTGGTATACGGACCATAATAGATGGTGACAGTAAATTCCAATTACGCAAAAAATAAATTTAAGCAGGAAATGAATAGAAGCATCTTTCACAAGATGAAACATATTTCTTAGATTGTGTTTGGCGTTTTGGGGGAAAAGTTGCATACTTAGTATTTCCGAAGTTTGTTGACGTTAACTGAGGTCTTAATAGTTTTAATGGAACATTAAAATGATCACGTGGTCAATCATAGTAGATTTTATGAATCTTTCTTTCAAAATACGAACACGTTTCGTTTTCTTATAAGAATTATGTTTGGGTGTCTTTTTCCATTGATAAATTAGCATGATAGAAATGTGCATATCTGGATTAACCTTTGCTATGTACATTCTTACACAAACGTTTGACTGAAAAATTTTCAAGGATATGCATATCCATTAGGAGAAGGATGTAGTGTAAATTAACGCATTAATCGATCAAAACGCAGGGAGTGCTTTATCTACAGGTATACTATAAAAATCGATTTTAATACATAACTGTAGATTCCTAAATTATTGCAATGTTTTTATTATAGCGATAAATGCGACATGTTTGTAATCGCAATAATTTAAATTCGCATTTTGGATTTTTTTATATGAATGAAGCGTGATTTTTCTCAATATCGCAAAAATTAAAATCGCAGTTTGGTCTAAAGTGACAAAATCGCAATAAAAAAATGCACAAAATAATTTATGAATTTACAGTAACGAATTGAATAATATATGATATGACAATAAAGGTATACCGAATATGTACTTTCTACCTGGGGTACCGTTAACGGAGTAGGACATGTTTACACTTCCGGAGCACTTAATGTCACTTCTGGTTTATAGAGGAAGTTCACATTGCCAGTAAATTAGTTTCTGTATTGTCTTGTTCTTATTCACTTTAGTTTATTATATGTTTTTATTCTTTAAGTTGTACTTGTATCCTCGTGGCGTTTGTGTTATGTTTCATTCTCCATACTCTCATGACTTTTCTATTCCCTTGGATTTCGACGTTACGTACTTGTCCCACTTGTTTTCTAGCCTCAGTATTATTTACCTTACGTACTTGTCCCACTGTTTTCTAGCCTCCGTAGATGTCCCACTGTTTTCTAGCCCCAGTACTTGTCCCACTGGTTTCTAGCCTCAGTATTCTTTACCTTACGTTCTTGTCCCACCGTTTTCTACCCTCAGTACTTGTCTCACTGTTTTCTAGCTTCAGTACTTGTCCCACTGTTTTCTCGCCTCAGTAGTCCCACTGTTTTCTAGCCTAAGTATTATTCCCTTGGATTTCGACCTTACGTACTGTCGCAGTGTTTTCTAGCCTCAGTATTCTTTATCTTACGTACTTGTCCCACTGTTTTCTAGCCTCAGTATTATTCTCTTAGAATACGTAGTTGCCCCACTGTTTTCTAGCATTAGTATTCTTTGCCGTACATACTTGTCCCACTGTTTTCTAGCCTCAGTATTCTTTAACTTACGTACTTGTTCCACTATTGAATGTATTGATTTTACAAGCGACGCGTTAGCGTAGACATTAAATTGACATTTCCGACGGCCAGTTGAAATCAAATCTTGATGCCGGTAAATATTACAATACCACCCTTTTATCTCCATTCTAATGCACGTTTAAATATTTTAAGTAAAACAAGGATTTTTGAAAGTCAGGAAGTGACGTTTTGCACGTGCCATCGTCTCAGAGGTCATTAGTTGCAAACCCGGAAAACAACTATAGAACCGACGTTGCATTACAATGTTTTTATGCGTGACAACTGAGTTATTGACCACAGCTGAATTAAAATTTGCAAACAATTTTAATATCTATCAAAAGTTATCGATGCTTATGCTCACGTTTATGTCAACATTAAATGTCATGTTTCGGCGTTACAAAATAAAGAACAATAAACCCAAGTAACAAACTCCTTTCGTAAAAAACCCAATTTCTTCATTAACCTTCTTCACGGGAACCTTTGGGGCCTCCATGGCCGAGTGGTCTAGGTGGTTCGTCATGACTATTAATGATCACGCAGGTTAGGCGTTCGAATTTCACCTGTGGTGGGGTGTGTTCGACTCCGACCTTAATTGACAAGGATTGCTAATTTTCCTACCGAAGGTCGGTGGTTCTCTCCGGTTACTCCAGCTTCCTCTACCAATAAAAAATGGCCGCCGCGAAATAGCCAAATGTGCTGAAAACACAAAACAAACACAGGAACGCATATGACAAAAAAAAACTGAAAAAAGTCAAACAAGTAAATCGTGAACTGTATAATCCGGATAATTTCCGTTCCGGCATATCACTTCACCTATACTGCCTTTAAGAATGGTGCAGTAGAATCAGACAGATGTAGACAGGGGAATCCAATTTCCAGGTTTAGGTATACAGGTCAGCCCTATCTGATGTACTTAAAACACTACTTATAGCAGAATTCCCAAGTTTATCAACTAAAAAATCTTAATTATTATTCATGTCTCTAAAGACCGGTTGATTACAAAAGTAATGGGCTAACCCCAGACATTCAGTGCACAGGCAGCAATATCGCCTTTAGTTAGGTAGTAAACATTGACTTGGATACCAACACCCATGCGTACATTGTACCTGAATGACTAATAGGATAGAAAGTATTTCCCATGGATAAATTTAGCATGTACATTTGTGTACATTTTCTCATGATAGATATAGATAAATTATTCTCTTTTTAGACTTTATATAAAACATTCGAATACGAATTTTTTGTTGTGAAATTCAATACATCGAAAAAAAAATGCCCAAAAAAATTAAACCTTGAAAAATATAATCCATTTTAACAATTTTTAACCAGAAAATTGTACCTTGACAATCTTGAACTTTGAGTTTACACGATTGGTTGTTAAATTTCGCATTATTTAGTGATTGCTCTTTAAGAATTCAAAAGGGACAATATATGAAAATAAAACGCGAAGATCGACATCACCGAAAAAGCATTAAGATGAGACACATTTTTTAAATTGTTGACTTATCAAAGAATTAAGAGCAGACTATCTAGAACATACATGGAGTCATTTTACTGATTTTATCTATACATTTTCACTATTTTCTTTAATTAACAGTATTGTGGAGAAGATTTTAAGAGAGAAGCTAAACCTGATGAAGATAGGAAAACTTCCTAATTAATTACTGTAATGTGATGTAATTCACATTTGAATCATGTATAAGTCGTAAAGTAGAACTGATAACAGCTAGTATATTCTACATTTGCTTGTAGTTACCAATATATTTTATTATACAAAATTTAGTATTTATCCTGATACTCATGTGATTGTTTGATTTCGCCACATGGCGAATTGGTTGAAGACAATCACGTGTAAATTACGTAACATTTACATTCTAGTATCAATCTGTATACATGTTTATCACGCATGACGTCAAAGGTTATTCATAGTTAATCTAAACTATTGAATAAATTGGGTAAAAAGTACTTGAGACATCAACCTGATTAATATTTTATAAAGCTAAAAAAATGATTGATGTAGCACTTCTCCGAACATTCAAGTATCTCAGTCACATGCTGGAGACGACTTTTTAATAATTACCCATTTCCGTTTTCGCCAGTTTATAAGTTTTACTTGGTATGAATGGATTACACTATTATGTGTGTGACAAATCTTCTAAACTGGATGGAATGTTAGAGTTTTAACAAATAGAACTTATTCCTTTGGATTTTGTTACATTCTTCAACATTTTCACGAGATGACTGTTACCAATTTTACTGATTCCACTGACATTCTTGAAAAATTGAACTACGTTAAATCTATACTACTGGTGCCAAACACAGTTATACTTTTAGTACTACTAGCTACTGCCATTGTGGGAAACGGATTAGTACTTTTCTTATATGCATTTAAACTGAAATCAAAAACCGATGACAGATACTTTATACCTTGGTTGGCTATACTTGATGTTGCTGCTTGTGTAGTGGGTTGCATATTTGGCATTGTAGTGAATTTCAATCCGCTGAACTTCCGCAGCGATGTGACTTGTAAAATAATATGGACCATAAATAAGTTCACTGCCGTCAGTTCAGCTCTACTGCTCCTAGCTATATCTGTGCAAAGATACATTAAAGTTTGCAGACCTTTCAACTCGACAATATCCACATCTCACAAACGTTTATCCTTGTTTATCATAGTGATTGTTTCTGTTGTTTTGTCAATTCCGTGTTTATTCTTTTACGGCGAAGCAGATGTTATTGCAAAAAATAATAATATTACAATTATCGGACATGGTTGTGGAGCTGTTCAGGATGCAGACACAAACCTAATTTTTGCTTTTTCAGTTATTCTACTGTTAATATGCATTGCTGGAATAATTGCTATGACCATTTTATATTGCATAATTTTGCAGACAATCTACAAACAACGATCGTGGAAGAAAAAGCATTCAATCCATTCGATAAAAAGTTTACATAACATTAAACTTAAGGAGGCAATTGTTCAAGAAGAAGACGAGTCTACTTTTAATACCGAAGGAGATTTTTCTGTTGACAAATCTGATTTTAATTCTGGATATGGACATATGAAAGGCGGAGATAATCCAAACATCGCTCAAATGCATAACGAAAAGCCGAAGACACAGGGAGATACAAAAACGCCTACGGATATTGTGACATTAATTCGGCGAATTTCAAGAAATCATAGATTCTCTGTAATGTTTTTTCTTATTTCCGTTTTGTTTGTTCTTTCATATTTTCCTAGAATAATTCTTATGATCGACGGATTCTGATTTTTGGGTAAACTTATCAGACACAGAGTACGTTGTTTGTCTCACATTTTACAGAGGGTATCTTTTTAATAATGTAGTGAATCCGTTTATTTAATTCATTTTCGACACCGTGTTTAAAAAGGAGTGTAAACATCTTTGTTGTAAATGTAGAAGTCCGACAACACAGTAGTAGTTTGTGCCTGTTCACTGTTACACTAAACCGTATATTATACACTTTAAAACATCTATAAGCATACCACATGACTGGTTATTTCTGATATAATGGAAGCCGCATTGGGGAAAAAATTTAAAATCTCATTAAACGCTTCCAATTATTTTAGTAAAATAATGATAAGATGGGTAGTTCAAGATTCACAAACGGCCTGCTGGTTTTAGAATTTGCTAGGACCGTCAGACGTCTTAGGGAGAAATCAATTCTTAAACAGGCCGTTTGACATCAAAGGACTCTTGGACTTAATCTGGAACAAAAAAATATGAATAAAAATAACTTAGAAAATAATAAGTACTTTTCGAAGTCAGACTATCATGATCCTGTCGTGTTTATGTTTGTGTTATGTGCTCGTTTATTTTTGTTCGGAGTTCATTCAGTTGGGATGCGATGGTTGATTGGTAAGTCATTGTTGACTTTTCGAGTTATCCATTTTGATGTTTACTGATAAAAAAAAACTCGACCCCTCTTCAAAGTAGTATAATCAGTGTATCCTTTAATATGATATTAAACCTAGAACCACTAAACTCAAGTTTTTTTCTCACCACATGTTCATTAGAATATCGACAATCTACATCTTGGCATTTCTAATAAAAAAATAATGTACACACTGTATTGATTTCAATTAAATGCCAGTGAACATAGTGAGCCTTATTTCTGTAATTATATATTACGAAACTACCAAGCACGGGTAGAATTTTACCATTTTCTGAGGGTGAGATTTTTCTGTATTATAAAATGTGTAAAAAGATTATTTTATCATATTTTATATATCTATCGATATGAGAGACAGTAAGATCGCCACCTAAAAATAGTTAAGAAGTCAGAAATTTTATATCTCCTCTAATTGAGCCCCTTCCCTCCCTCTGTCCAGCTCTGAATAAAGCACGATTTATAATATATCGCACAGGCACCAGTTGTACCTGTATTGTTTAATCGACAGAATTGCGTAAATATATAGTATCAGCATCAGGGATAAAAGTCATAAAACTTTTTTTAACGAATGCTAAGTAATCCAGGAAGTAATAAATTTATAGAAAGTTCATGACCGGAAAAGTTAAAAATAGAGTCTGGAAACATGTCGGTGATTTGTTCCGTTCGAGTTAAATCATCAGTAATTCCATATTAAAGAAAGGTATCGACCTAGGCGTGTGAAATTCTCAGACAACACATTCATCCTCAATAGTCAAATTCTGATTTAAATTGTGTCTATTGCAGTTGTTACAATCTACGTGATGACGGCCCAACGAAATCGAGGCCTCAATTTTAGTAGTATAGATATGACATAAAAGAAATTGCTATTCTTCGTTAACTGTAACTTCACTCTATCCTGATCGATTAACGGTATAATTGTGTAATAATTAAGTCGTGTTATCTGGTATATAATGGTTGACCTTGTACCACTTTAATTCCCGATTGTTACGGATATTGACAAGTATGTGTGAATACAAAGAATCTATATATAGAGTAATTTGAAAACGAATGGATATTTAAAAATGTCAAGTAGACAACATCCCTTCTCCGAATGAACTGACTAAAAATATATAAGTACATTTTTAGGGGGTGTATTCTGTCCCTTTTCTTCATGTAACAGCTGAAATTTGCGAACTTACAAAGGAAATGTCAAAAGCATACATGTTTTTTAAACACAAAATTGTAATTAATTAGATTGAACATTTTTATTGGCAAAAAAAAGATACAAAATGATAAGATACATGATAAATGATAAAGCCTTCATGATAAGCCTTCTCCTCCAATACAATTAATTTCAATATTAAATTATTTAGTAGAATGATTGAGTATAATAATTCATGTTATAATCATAAAGACGAAGACTGTAAATGAATATTGAAAACAGAAGAGATGTTATGTAAATATAATAAGTTATAATATCTATTTTAATATACGGAGCAGGAACTGCTTACCCTTCCAGAGCACCTGAGTTCACTCCTGGTTTTTATAGGAGTTCATTGTATTATTCATTGTTTCTAGTTTTCAGTGTTTATTTGTTGTACTTGTGGTTGTTCATTTGTCTTCCCGGGTTTTGTCTGTCTAATGGAGTTTTTTTTATTGCCCCTTAGGTATATTTGTCCTGTTTAGTCAATTTGATCATCATATTAAATGTTTTGATAATACAGCTGTTTTGTTGGATTATTGGTCGATAAAATTATATGTACATGGAGTTTTAGATTAAACTTATTTATTTATAGTTGATTGGGTTGCGTACATGTCCCCTGTAGCGGCATTTTAGCTTACTCTTTTTTGGACATCTACAGGGGAATCTTTCACGTGCTAAGGGTGTTCATCTTCGTTATCACGAATCATCCATTTCCCGTCCCCACCCAACGGACTAGTATCTTTTATCGAGACTATTGTCCCAAATGGTGTCAATAGGGTGTCGAAAATTGAATCCCTGATATTTTCATCCCTAACGGTAATTGAACTAGGGACCTTTGGGTTCGTAGTCTGTCGTGCTTACCGCTACACCACATAGTGGTATATGGACCATAATAGATGGTGACAGTAAATTCCATTTAAGCAAAAAATAAATTTAAGCAGGAAATGAATAGAAGCATCTTTCACAAGATGAAACATATTTCTTAGATTGTGTTTGGCGTTTTGTTGCATACTTAGTATTTCCGAAGTTTGTTGACGTTAACTGAGGTCTTAATAGTTTTCATTGAACATTAAAATGATCACGTGGTCAATCATGGTAGATTTTATGAATATTTCTTTCAAAATACAAACACGTTTCATTTTTTTATAAGAATTATGTTTGGGTGTCTTTTTCTATTGATAAATTAGCATGATAGAAATGTGCATATCTGGATTAACCTTTGCTAGGTACATTCTTACACAAACGTTTGACTGTTTTCTAGCCTCAGTATTATTCCCTTGGATTTCGACCTTACGTACTTGTCGCACTGTTTTCTAGCCTCAGTATTCTTTATCTTACGTATTGTCACACTGTTTTATAGCCTCAGTATTATTCCGTTAGAATACGTAGTTGCCCCACTGTTTTCTAGCATCAGTATTCTTTACTGTACATACTTGTCCCACTGTTTTCTAGCCTCAGTATTCTTTAACTTACGTACTTGTTCCACTATTGAATGTATTGATTTTACAAGCGACGCGTTAGCGTAGACATTAAATTGACATTTCCGACGACCAGTCGAAATCAAATCTTGATGCCGGTAAATATTACAATACCACCCTTTTATCTCCATTCTAATGCACGTTTAAATATTTTAAGTAAAACAAGGATTTTTGAAAGTCAGGAAGTGACGTTTTGCACGTTCCATCGTCTCGTTGCAAACCCGGAAAACAACTATAGAACCGACGTTGCATTACAATGTTTTTATGCGTGACAACTGAGTTATTGACCACAGCTGAATTAAAGTTTGCAAACAATTTTAATATCTATCAAAAGTTATCGATGCTTATGCTCACGTTTATGTCAACATTCAATGTCATGTTTCAGCGTTACAAAGTAAAGAACAATAAACCCAAGTAACAAACTCCTTTAGTACAAAACCCAATTTCTTCATTAACCTTCTTCACAGGAACCTTTGGGGCCTCCATGGCCGAGTGATCTAAGTGGTTCGTCATGACTATTAATGATCACTAGCCTGTCAACACGCAGGTTAGGCGTTCGAATTTCACCTGTCGCGGGGTGTGTTCGACTCCGACCTTAATTGACAAGGATTGCTAATTTTCCTACCGAAGGTCGGTGGTGTTCTCCGGTTACTCCAGCTTCCTCCACCAATAAAAAATGGCCGCCGCGAAATAGCCAAATGTGCTGAAAACACAAAACAAACACAGGAACGCATATGACCAAAAAAAAAATGAAAAAAGTCAAACAAATAAATCGTGAACAGTATAATCTGGATAATTTCCGTTCCTTCATATCACTTCACACTATACTGCCTTTAAGGATGGTGCAGTAGAATCAGACAGATTTAGACAGGGGAATCCAATTTCCAGGTACAGGTATACAGGTCAGCCCTATCTGAAGTACTTAAAACACTACTTATAACAGAATTCCCAAGTTTATCAACTGAAAAATCTTAATTATTATTCATGTATCTAAAGACCGGTTGATTACAAAAGTAATGGGCGAACCTCAGACATTCAGTGCACAGGCAGCAATATCGCCTTTAGTCAGGTAGTAAATATTGACTTGTATACCAACACCCATGCGTATTTATACATTTCCACCATGTTGACTAATCAAAGAATTAAGAGCAGACTATCTAGAACATACATGGAGTCATATTACTGATTTTATCTATACATTTTCACTATTTTCTTTAATTAACAGAATTGTGGAGAAGATTTTAAGAGAGAAGCTAAACCTATGAAGATAGGAAAACTTCCTCTGCTGAAAATTACTGTAATGTGATGTAATTGACATTTGAATCATGTATAAGTCGTAAAGTAGAACTGATAACAGCTAGTATATTCTACATTTGCTTGTAGTTACCAATATATTTTATTATACAAAATTTAGTATTTATCCTGATACTCATGTGATTGTTTGATTTCGCCACATGGCGAATTGGTTAGAAGACAATCACGTGTAAATTAAGTAACATTTACATTCTAATGTCAATCTGTATACATGTTTATCGCTCATGACGTCAAAGGTTAATTCATAGTTAATCTAAACTATTGAATAAATTGGGTAAAAAGTACTTGAGACATCAGCCTAATTAATATTTTATGAAGCTAAAAAAAATGTTTGATGTAGCACTTCTCCGAACATACAAGTATCTCAGTCACATGCTGGAGACGACTTTTTAATAATTACCCATTTCCGTTTTCGCCAGTTTATAAGTTTTACTTGGTATGACTGGATTACACTAATATGTGTGTGACAAATCTTCTAAACTGGATGGAATGTTAGAGTTTTATCAAATAGAACTTATTCCTTTGGATTTTGTTACATTCTTCAACATTTTCACGAGATGACTGTTACCAATTTGACTGATTCCACTGACATTCTTGAAAAATTGAACTACGTTAAATCTATACAACTTGTGCCAAACACAGTTATACTTTTAGTACTGCTAGCTACTGCCATTGCGGGAAACGGATTAGTAGTTTTCTTATATGCATTTAAACTGAAATCAAAAACCGATGACAGATACTTTATACCTTGGTTGGCTATACTAGATGTTGCTGCTTGTGTAGTGGGTTGCATATTTGGCATTGTAGTGAATTTCAATCCGCTGAACTTCCGCAGCGATGTGACTTGTAAAATAATATGGACCATAAATAAGTTCACTGCCGTCAGTTCAGCTCTACTGCTCCTAGCTATATCTGTGCAAAGATACATTAAAGTTTGCAGACCTTTCAACTCGACCATATCCACATCTCACAAACGTTTATCGTTGTTTATCATAGTGATTGTTTCTGTTGCTTTTTCAATTCCGTGCTTATTCTTTTACGGCGAAGCAGATATTATTGCAAAACATAATAATATTACAATTATCGGACATGGTTGTGGAGCTGTTGAGGATGCAGACACAAACCTAATTTTTGCTTTTTCAGTTATTCTACTGTTAATATGCCTTGCTGGAATAATTGCTATGATAATTTTATATTGCATAATTTTGCAGACAATCTACAAACAACGGTCGTGGAAGAAAAAGCATTCAATCCATTCGATAAAAAGTTTACATAACATTAAACGTAAGGAGGCAATTGTTCACGAAGAAGACGAGTCTACTATTAATACCGAGGGAGATTTTTCTGTTGACAAATCTGATTTTAATTCTGGATATGGACATATGAAAGGCGGAGATAATCCAAACATCGCTCAAATGCATAACGAAAAGCCGAAGACACAGAGGGATACAAAAACGCCTACGGATATTGTGACATTAATTCGACGAATTTCAAGAAATCATAGATTCTCTGTAATGTTTTTCCTTATTTCCGTTTTGTTTATTCTTTCATATTTTCCTAGAATAATTCTTATGATCATGGAATCGACGGATTCTGATTTTTGGGTAAACTTATCAGACACAGAGTACGTTGTTTGTCTCACATTTTACAGAGGGTATCTTTTTAATAATGTAGTGAATCCGTTTATTTACTTCATTTTCGACACCGTGTTTAAAAAGGAGTGTAAACATCTTTGTTGTAAATGTAGAAGTCCGACAACACAGCAGTAGTTTGTGCCTAATCACTGTTACACTAAACCGTATATTATACACTTGAAAACATCTATAAGCATACCATATGACTGGTTATCTCTGATATAATGGAAGACGCATTAGAGAAATCAATTCTTAAACAGGCCATTTGACATCAAAGGACTCTCGGACTTAATCTGGAACAAAAAAATATGAATAAAAATAACTTAGAAAATATTAATAAGTAATTTACGAAGCCAGACTATCATGACCCTCTGCAATGTTTATGTTTGTGTTTTGTGTTCGTTTATTTTTTGTCCGGAGTTCATTCAGTTGGGTTGCGATGGTTGATTGGTAAGTCATTGTTGACTTTTTCAGTTATCCATGTTGTTGTTTACTGATAAAAAAACTCGACCACTCTGCAAAGTATGATAATCAATGTATCCTTTAATATTATATTAAACATAGAAACACAAAACTCAAGTTTTTTCTTACCACGCGTTCATTAGAATATCGACAATCTACACCTTAGCATTTTTGTAATTATGTATACTACGAAACATCCCGTGCAAGCAAAGGTATAATTTCACCATTTTCTTAGGATCAATTTTTTCTGTATTATACAGCGATGTATGAAAAGTATATGTTATCCTATTTTATTACTTGGCAATCACGTAAGTGATGCCAAGTATAGTGGTTGGTCACAATTGTTACGACTCGGTGTTTGAAAAATCGACAGTACATATCTTCAAAGTGAAAATATTTACAGTTATCGTTATCATTGAACTAATGACAAATCAAGTTGAGATCGTAAACTGTAGTCATTTTTGCCAATGGGTATTTTTACTTTTATTTCTTTTCTGTAAGTAAGAGACTGTTCTGTAAATAAGCGACTATTCCATTCTATTTATAATTTATAAAGGTCTTCGACTGTTGTATAAATGGATAAAAGGTTTCTGATCAACGCATTATCATGATAACAGACACAGTTGCAACTAGATGTCAAGTATTTGATGATCGAATACAATGTCTCCTCCGTCCCGCACGTATCTACTAGTATTTGTACTGCCTATTATTCTTAGTTTCGAAAAAATAAACAAACAACATTCTGGTATACTATTATATATAATATATCGCACAATTATCATAATACTTTAGTAAATAAAAAAAATCTAAGAAAAAATTCAATAACATTAATGTAAATGAATCTCAATTCTGTCCAATATGCGGAAAAAAGATAAAATAAAATATTTAAACTACATAACGTTAAGAGATTGAAAGATAAAAATAGATCCACATCAGCACACGTAGGTTATATTGGAAATTATTTATAACTTAAAATAATATTGTGTACACTGTCTCGGCGAAATGAATTAATCAGATATGTAAATATTTGTGAATTAATAATACATGAATTGAATGCTTTACAATTTATTTACTTGGTAGCGATAAATATTCATATACAAAGTACGTTTATATTTTCAATCTTTTTTCATCACTGCTCATGATTGACTCGTCTATAAATAGCAGAATGCAAAGTAAACGAGAACTAAATTAACTTATCATACATAAAATAACCCCCTGAAAATCAACGATACATTCCTTAGATGACAATATAAAGAGTTTATATTTCAATTTTCAAAGCATAACACCGAATAGTTTCTTCAAACGAGCGAAACCAAATTTGTGACTGACACCCAAAGTGAAAACAATATGTCAATTATCAGGTTGACCTAGTTGTCAGCAGGTGGGAAAATAAACTGATGAAGTCGATAACTTTATTTAAGATATCCGGACCATAATAGATAATAATCGAAAATAACCAAACAGTTTAAAGCTGGAATTTTGTATTATATATTTTTCTCAAGTTGAAACACACTTTGTTGCTTATATGCAGAGTCTGTAAAAATAAGTTAGTTATATTGGCATTTCCGAAGTTTGCCGATAATTACCGAAGTCATTTCAATTGCGTTGTATGGAACATCCGTGAACGTTTAAATAATCACCTGGTCATTTATGGTCCGGATACCTTAAAAAAAGAGAGAAAAAATGAAATTAACCTTAAAGTTGTACATATAGTAAAATTTTAGGTAGCTGTTAACTGCATATCGAATGTGCATGTTGCTTTAACAAACATTTTAATTTTCAATATCTTCTGCTTATTGTGCTATTTCACTGAACTAAGCGACTGTTCTATTTAAAGCTGGGTTTCTACAATAACACTTATTGTGTATTTAAAATTACATCACACAACCAGATAGGGTGATTGTCAAGTATCGTGCTTATATGCACCGCCTTTCAAATATCTATCGATTTGAGAGACTGTTGAGTAAGATCGCCATCTATGAATGGTTAAGAAGTCAAAAAATTATATCTCCTCTAATTGAGCCCCTTCTCTCTCTCTGTCCAGCTCTGAATAAAATAGTATATCGCACAGGCACCTTTTGTCAATTTCCCCCCGTCATTTATAACACAGCTCAAGTGTCAAAATTTCGTCCACTGACACTGTATATAGGAAATGGATTTAGTTTGTTGCATTCCACCTTTTTTCCTCTCCCTCCTTTTTTCTCTACAACACCACTTAATTAACCTTTATTTTGTATTGTTTTTATCGTTTCTGTTATGCTATAAAATATTATTATATTGCGTTTATTTCTTTCTTTAAATGTTAAAAAAAATGACAATGAAGGTTGTGGGTGCTGCATAGAAAAGGGGGATAGGCAGAAGAAAAAGAGGGAATGCAAAATACAAGTGCTTGTGGTTTATCGTCTATGCCCCGAAATAAGTGTGAATGAAAACGGTCCGAGTACATGTAAAAGCTCAAGAAACAAAAAAAAAAAAAAAAAACAAAAACAAAAAAATAAATAAAATAAAATAAATCGATACAAATACCCAAGGTCCGAGTTGTCTGAAAATATTTACGTATATTATTGATACGTTAGAGTCGTTTCAAATTTAAATTTTTAGCTTATGTAAAGCTGTTGTAGCTGTATTGTTTAATCGACAGAATTGCGTAAATATATAGTATCAGCATCAGGGATAAAAGTCATAAATCTTTATTTTAACGAATGCTAAATAATCCAGGAAGTAATACATTTATGGAAAGTTTATGACCGAAAAAGGTGAAAATAGAGTCTGTGTCTGACCGGAAATGGAGACGAATGACGAAGCACGCAAACATGTGGGTGATTTGTTCCGTTGGAGTTAAATCATCGATAATTCCATATTGAAGAAACGTATCGACCTAGACGTGTGAAATTCTCAGACAACACATTCATCCTCAATTAATTTCAGTAATATAGACATACAAGAAATTGCCATTATTAGTTAACTTTAAAGAATGTTTTATCCGGAAGTTTAATGATGAATTCTTAAGGATTAAATTACACGAAGCTGTAACTTCACTCTATCTTGATTAACAGTATACTTGTGCAATAAGTAAGTCGTGTTATGTGGTGTACAATGGTTGAACTTGTACCACTTTAATTACCGATTAGTACGGAAATTTACAAGTATGTATGAACACAAAGAATCTATATAAAAAGTAATTTGAAAAAGAATAGATATTTAAATCTTTCAAGGAGACAACATCCCTTCTCCGAAGTAAACTGACTAACAATATATACGTACATTTTTAGGGGGGTGTATTGTATCCTTTTTAGCTCACCTTTCCTAAAAGAACATGTGAACTTTTGCCATCACTTGGCGTCCGTCGTCCCTCCGTCCGTCGTAAACTTTTTCAAAAATCTTCTCCTCTGAAACCACTGAACCAATTACAGACATACTTAGTCTGAATGATCCTTAGTGTATATAGAATAAAGTTTATGTTTTTTTTTTGTCTTGTCCGTCGAGAAACATGGTCGTTATGGCTAAAACTAGAACATAGTGGGTAAACTGTAGTTTTTGGTTATATCTCAAAAACTAAAGCATTTAGAGCAAAACTGACATGGGGTAAAAATGTTCATCAGGTCATTAGATCTACCTGCTATGAAATTTTCAGACGAATCGGTCAGCCCTTTGTTAAATTATTGCCCCTCAATTGTTACCTTTAAGGAAATTTTGCAGTTTTAGGTTATTAGCTTGAATATTATTATAGATAAAGACAAACTGTATACAGCAAAAATGTTCAGCAAAGTAAAATCTACAAATAAGTCAACATGATCAAAATCATCAATTGACCCCTTATAGGAGTTTTTGCTCTTGAAAGATTATTTACATGTAAACAGAAAATAATGGTCTGAAATTATCTCAGATGTTTAGGGCATATGCATTTTCTACATATGGGTTATTTGGGAAAGACTTTCTTTAATGGGGGCAGCCATATTGTGCTACATACTAAGACTAGAAAAAGTTTCGTTCGCCGAAAACGGAAGTAAATATAATTTTAAAGCCAGAATAGTGATACCGAAAATGAGTTTCTGGAAAGCGCTATTGCTGTGCTCGCATCATTGGCCACGTCTACAGCATATTATTAAATGTTTTGATCATACAGCTGTTATATTGGAGTATTGGTCGATAACATTAAATTACATGGAGTTTTAGATTAAACGTAACTATTTATTTATTATAGGATTAAATACGATTTTGTATGAGTTTATCGATCTGTAAACTCGGTCGACTCACTCACGAACTAAATAAAGTCCTAAGGATTTTATGTTGAGTTTGTGAGTAAAAAGGCCAAGTTTACACATCGATAAATTCATACAAAATCGTATTTAATCCTTATAATACCATTTCAAACATCGAAAAGTTGTCCCTAACCTAATTAAAAAAAAATTGCCCTTTTCAGGCGACATTCATGTTGAATCCGGTACTATTTTTGGCAGCTGAGCAATTGAATGAAAGAGTCAACAAAGTCATTTACAAATCGAAAAAAAAACAAGGAAACTTACATTCTGATAGATTTTGATATAATCTGAAGCGTACAGAATCCACGCAATGTCCGAATTTTCTGTTTGAAGAATACAACTCGTGTTGTTTACAAATATGACGTTGTAATCTTGACTGTGACGTCCGTGCAGCAAATTTTCGCGGAATTTTTGAAAACTCAATTTTCATCAAGTTTTAAACCATTTCTCATTAAATTTTAACTATTATTGTCAGTATCATCATTAAAATGCATTCTTTTACAGCATTCGTCACATTTAATGTCTCATTTGAAACTTTAAATAATCAAGAAAGCGCTTGAATATACTTGCCAAATACGGGTTTATCGATGTATAAACTTTTATGATTTTGCCCTTCCGACCAATGAAATTCTTGTATTTAATCATATGCAAATTAAAATGGAATTATAGTTGATTATACCAACTTATACATTCCCTTTTGACGGTTGCGAAAATGTCCCCTGTAGCGGCATTTTAGCCTACTCTTTTTGGATATCTACATTGGGGTCTTTCACGTGTTAAGGGTGTTGCTCTCCCTTATCACGAAACAGCCATGTCTCGTGCCCGCCCAACGGACTAGTATCCTTTATCGAGACTATTGTCTCCAATGGTGTCGATAGGGAATCGGAAATTTGATCCCTAACGGGCATTGAACCAGGGACCTTTGGTTTCGTAGTCTGACGTGCCGACCACTACACCCCGTGGTGGTATACGGACCATAATAGATGGTGACAGTAAATTCTAATTCAGCAAAAAATAAATTTAAGCAGGAAATCTTTCCCAAGATGAAACATATTTCTTAGATTGTGTTCGGCGTTTTTGGAAAAAAAGTTGCATATTTAGTATTTCCGAAGTTTGTTGATATTAACTGAGGTCTAATGATTTTCATGGAACATCCTGGACATTTAAAATGATCACGTGGTTAATCAAAGTAGGTCTTATGAATCTTTCTTTCAAAATACGAAAACATTTTTACTGAATATGTACTTTGTATCTGATGTACCGTTAATGGAGCAGGACATGTTTACACTTCCGGAACACTTAATGTCACTCCTGGTTTTTATAGGAGTTTGTGTTGTTCATTTTTTTTAGTTTTCTGTTTTTATTTGTTGTGCTTGTGGTTGGTCATTTTTCTTCTGGGATTTGTCTGTCCAATAGATTACGGTTTTTTAAATTTGCTCCATAGGTCATGTAGTTATACTTGTCTTCTTTATAGGGGAAGTTCACATTGCAAGTGCTTTATATTTTGCCACGCTTCCTCCCAGTCTAAATGTAATGTAAAGTGATATACACTATAAGGACCCCATTGGAAATAAGCGGAAACGCTTTCATGGGTCATCCTTGGAATGATATCAACTTATTAGTGCTTTTAAACCTTGTAGTACGTGTTTTAATTTATACTTTTATAAACTCAAATTTTTAAGTAGACTTGTAAATAGTTGGTATCTATTCCTAAATGAATTTTACCTTTTACCTTTAGCTTTACCAAAGGGTACATGCATATGTCAAAACACTATATTCTTTGCCAGTCTAATTTGCATTCTATTGTTTAAATTTTAAAGTTTGATCTGTGATTTGGACCCGACCTGACATACATGAATTCTCACAAAACCAATATCCCCTTTCGTTCATCAAATACAAGTCATTTCGACGCCTAGCCATTTCGGAGTGGTCAAATCGATAGTTGCTTAAATCGGCGCTATTACTAAATTAAAAGACTCGAATTTTTGTTTGTGCCTTCCCTTTCGAGTAAAATCCATGAATATGCTTTTATAACATAAATAACGCACAGAGCATATTTTCATCACGGAGGTTGAAAATCTGTTTTGGGGTATTTTTGTGTGGACCAAATGTTTGTACGTTAGGTTAGATTTAGAAACAAACGGGTCGAAAATGTTATTAAAGATATACTGACTTTGTACACACGATTTCGCGAGTGTAATCTAGTGACATTTAAAGTAAGTAAAATCTATTTTGTACTTTAGACTATATACATGTATATCTCTGATGACTTTAAAGTTTAATTGATAGGGAATCTGAACTGTTTAATTGTTCTTCAGAAGGATCATTCGGTAAAAAATACTTGAAACATCAAATAATGAACATGTTTAAGATAACAGAAATGGTTGATATAACACTTCTGACACACGTGTACATGTATCTCAGTCATGCGTGAGACAACCTTTTGATAAGTGCTATTTTCCGTTTTCTCTGTTTGTAACTTTTATTTGGATTTTAATGCTTCTTCTAAACTGGACGATATCTTAAAGTTTTGACAAAAAGAATACATGTATATTACTTTGGATTTTTTCATATAATTTATTTTATATAATTTACACGTGTGAAATCCTTTTCACGAACTGACGTTTACCAATTTTACTGTTACCATTGACATACTCGAAAAATTGAACCAGGTTAAATCTATAAAACTGGTACCAAACACCATTATACTTTTAGTACTGCTAGTTACTGCCATTGTCGGAAACGGATTAATTCTGTACGTATATGCATTTAAACTGAAGTCGAAAACCGATGACAGATACTTTATACCTTGGTTGGCTATACTAGATATTGCTGCTTGTGTAGTGGGTTCCATATTTGGCATTGTAGTGAATTTCAATCCGTTGAACTTCCGCAGCGATGTGACTTGTAAAATAATATGGGCCATAAACAAGTTCACTGCCGTGAGTTCAGCTCTACTGCTCCTAGTTATATCTGTGCAAAGATACATTAAAGTGTGCAGACCTTTTAAACCTACAATATCCACATCTCAAAAACGTCTATCGTTGTTAATCATAATGACTGTTTCGGTTGTTTTGGCAATTCCGTGTTTATTCTTTTACGGCGAAGCAGATGTTATTGAAAAAAATAACAATTATAAAATTATCGGACATGGCTGTGGAGCTGTTCCGGATGCAGACACAAACCTACTGTTTGCTTATTCAGTTATTCTGCTATTCACATGTATTGTTGGAATTATTGCCTCGTCCGTATTATATTGTATAATTCTGCGGGCAATTTACAAACAACAGTCATTTAAGAAGAAGCATTCAATCCGGTCGATGAAAAGTTTACATAACAACAAACGCAAGGAAGCAAACGGTTACGCAAAAAACAGGTTTACATTTAACACAGAAGGACATTTATCTGTTGACAAATCTGATTCTAGTTTTGGATGTGCACATTTGAAATGCGGAGATAACCCAGATATCGCTCAAATGCAAACCCAAAAGCTGAAGAAGCAGAGGGATACGAAAGCGTCTAGGAAAATTGTAATATTTATTCGAAAAGTTTCAAGAAAACATAGATTCTCTGTAATGTTTTTCCTTGTTTCCGTTTTGTTTATTCTTTCATATTTTCCTAGAGCAATCTTAATGATCTTGGAATCGGCCGTTTCTGATTTTTGGATAAATTTATCGGACATGGGGTACGTTGCTTGCCTCACCGGTTACAGGGCTTATCTCTTTAACAATGTAGTGAACCCATTTATTTATTTGATTTTTGACACTGCGTTTACAAAGGAGTGTAAACAGCTTTGTTGTGCACGTAGGAGACCGATAACACAGTAGAAGTTCTTTGTACCTAATCGTATACTATACATTTGAAGACAGATAATTGTGTACCCCCCAACACATTTAGGAAAAAAATCTTCAATTAACTACAAGAGCAGTATGTGATATTTGTTTTCGTGTCTCGGTGTGTGCGATATTTGCTTCAGTTTTTTATGAATTTCAATCGGCTGAACTTACGCAGCGATGTGACTTGTAAAATAATATTGACCATAAACAAGTTCACTGCCGTCAGTTCAGCTCTACTGCTCCTAACTTTATCCGTGCAAAGATACCTTAAAGTTTGCAGACCTTTCAATTCGACAATATCCACATCTCACAAACGTTTATCATTGTTAATCATAGTGATTGTTTCTGTTATTTTGTCAATTCTGTGTTTATTCTTTTACGGCAAAGCAGATGTTATTACAAAATCTAATAATAATAAAAATTATCGGACATGGTTGAAGCAGTTCATGATGCAGACATAAACCTACTGTTTACTTATTCTGCTATTCTGCTAGTCACATGTATTGTTGGAATTATTGCTTTTATATTGTATAATTTTGTGGGCAATTTACAAACAACATTCATTTAAGAAGAAGTATTCAATCCATTCGATGAAAATTTTACAAAACAATGAACGCAAGGAAGCAATCGTTTACGAAAAAGACGAGTCTGCATTTAACACAGAGGAAAACAAATCTGATTCTAATTCGGATCTACACATTTGAAAAGGGGAGATAATCCAGTTATCACTCAAATGCAAAACCAAAAGCTGAAGAACCATAACGACACGAAAGCGTCTACGAATATTGTAACATTTATTCGAAGGATTTCAAGAAAGCATAGATCCTAATGTTTTTTTTCAACTTTCCTTTTTTTTTGTTGTTCTTTCATATTTTCCTAGAGTAACCTTAATGATCTTGGCATCGACCGTTTCTGATTTTTGGATAAATTTATCGGACATAAGAGTTCGTTGCTTGCCTCGCCGTTTACAGGGCTTACAAAATAATTGTGTATCCCTCATACGATAATTGAATTTGATTTGAATACCGCATTTTATTGGCTGAACAGCATAAAGCAACAATGCGTATTCTGTATAACCTGGTTTGGTCTTTTGGCGTCACCAACGGATTGATCGCCACTTGTAAATTCAAATAGTCCCATGTCATTATTGATGCTTGAATCGACGAATCATTGTATTTATGTTTGGAAATTAAATTATAAGGAATGTTTCCAATATTTTAACAGGTTAAACTTCAATATCCTGGTTTGGGTCAGTTTACGGCTTTCATTCACGGTTTATTATGCGTAAACTGACCCAATTCAGATTATATCGTATAACATTTTCAAAAATTGGAAACATTCCTTAAATGTAAACGCATTTTGGATAAAAATGTCTAAGTTAAACGTGTTCAATTAGCTACTTGAGCAGTATGTCATAATAGTTTTAGTGTCACGGTGTGTACAGCATTCGCTTCAGTATTTTGTGTTCCTTTTTGTGAAATATAAAGTAACAAAAATGAATGTGACTTTGTTAGACAAATGAATGGATCTGGTGACATCGATTCAAGATAATAATTTTGTTATTACTGCATTTCTTATTTATTGTTTTTGTCACATAAATAGTTAATGTTTGATTACTAATTAAAATTCCACAAAATATTTTTTTACCTTAAGTCATGTAAGTACACACTCGACACAACATGTACACGATAAGGGCTATACGTATGAAATTAAGAATACTGGAGTTACTAGTATTATCAATTTCACAACAGTGGAATAACAATTATTGAATTTCAAAATACCAAGCTTCACATTTTTAAAAATTTAAAAAAAAACGGTAATTCCAGTATAGTTAATTTTACAATACCGTTAATACATGTAGTAGTATTAAAATGGTGAAAATCTAGAAATCCCAGTATTTTCATTCCATAATACTGGTATTATGCCCAAAATACTGGTACAAAATTTGTTCTAGTATTGTACACAATACTGGCAGTACTAGTATCGCTTTTGTATTTTTCACATTAGCCATTATGTCTAATTCTGTAAAACATGCTCTTTCTCCCATGACTTGAAGACTTCAAATTTATATTGGCCTCTAACGAATACTGCCGATTTCTATTGAACTCTTTCACGAAAGTAGCATTGAACCCTTTATGGCAGTGTTATTTCAGATTTTTTCTTTAGTATGGCGACAACATCCGACCCGTGACAATGAGAGCCTCAGCTAGTTTTACAGTGAAAACGAGAACCTTCTAACCCTGCTATCTAACTCATGTACTGTCCAGCCCAATTTTGCAGTTCTTGAAAACGGTCAACTTGTTGGTAATCATACTGTATTGGCATTTATTGTATACATCAGGGTTTCATAATTATAGATAATGTGGAGGTTTGGGTACTGATAAACCGGTTTATCTCGACTGTTTAGTGTATGTACAAAGTCACACTATCCTGACTCCGTTGTGTGTATGTTCGTGTTATTTTTTGACTGGAGTTATGTCTGTTGGATTACTTTGATTGATTGGTTTGTAAGCGTAAAAGTTTAATTTCCTGTTAACCATTTTGTTGTTTACTCGACTTGTGGTGTTTTTTTTAACATGATGGCTCTTTGTTTCCTGTGATTATCAAGAGATATAAAACTGCATAATTATTATAAAATTAATATGGGGCAGTTCGAAATTCCTCTGACGACAAATGGTTTGTTTACGAATTTACTAGAGCCGTAGTGAGTCAACGTCAAATATATATACTAGGAAATTTTCCGAATCAAGCTTACCAGTGTTTTGCGATCAATGCATTTATTGTCTACTAAGAACACCTTATACCTTATGTATGTGTCACTTTTATGTCCATTTTTCTCTCTCATCTGCTTTCAATTTCGTTGTGAAAAAATTTTGAGATAATTATTAATGAGTACAGATTGAAGTGAATCGTATACAAAAAAAACAAAAAACAAAAAACAAAACAGGGATAATTGTTGTTCGAAATAATTCCCTGTATTACATATGGAGTGGAAAACCTTCATCTTAGAATCTTGCCAATAATTAAAAATTAATTTCAGTTGAATGTAAATGACAAGAAGAACCTTATTCCTACCAAGATGTGTATGCGGACAATTTAAAAATTGACTTGAACAGGAAGTTAACTGTATAATTCTTCAGGATTAAATAACAGGAAACTATATCTTTACTCTGTCCATTGTGCGAGAAGTAGGTTGTGTTACGCGGTATAATGCTTGCACTTGTACCACTTTACCGACTAGTACGAGGAACTGACAATTATGTGTGTATACAAATAGCCTTTATATACAGTTATTTGAAAAATTTCAAGGAGATAAAAATCCCTTCTTCGAAGTGAACTAACTAAAAATTGCATGACGATCTTCAATACATCGGAAATCCCTATATCCTGGGTGAATACAAAGTTATGTGAAAAAGAACGGATGTTGAAAAAATAAATCAAGCAGACAACTTTCCATCTCCGAAGTAAGTGTACTAAAAATAGACATCTAAAAATCGCTTTACTATTTTCATTACATTGTGTGACGAGATCTACATGGACCCTACCTAATATGCAAGTGGATAAAGGAGCGGACACAACATTATATACAATGTATTTAATCATCCAATATAGTTTATGAACACATAAACCTACAGTTCTCTGCATTTTCGTACAGTTATATCACGCGTGCTTATCTCTTGCATGGATAACAATTGGTATTATTATATTTTATGTAAATTTCTCTACTTTAAATACATTTTCATTGGTTTACAAGAATGTGTATTTTACTCGATCACCCGCTGGAAAGAAACAGCGGGTCTTATTTTAAACTGTCACCCGCTGGTGGTATTTTGTACTGCCACCCGCTCATAAAATCTTAGTCATTTAGTATAATAAAATAAGTAAAAAATTTCGAAGAGGGTGACGGAGTATAATGTAACCCATCTAAAAACACTGTCAACCTCGGCTTCAAAAAATCCAAGAATGTGATTCGCCGTAATATTATTTCCGTAGTGTGTTTATTTAATTCTAGTTAATTAAATGCAAATAAAGTTTTTACTATTCATTCTGAACTAATTTTCAATCTCTTTTATTACCAGTATTAGTATTTATTATGGATGAATGGATGTATTATTGTTTAACGTCCAGTACCAAACAGGTGCATATTAGGACGAGAACATGTTGATATGATAATGGATATGATCCCTGCTTTGTACTAGACCGACACGCTAAGTTGGATTTTTAATGTGCTAGCTCACGAGGTAACTGTCCGCAGGAAGACATATCACCTCACTCGGACACATTATACTGACTTCGAGCCGACCAGTCTTTGCTCTTACTCCTAGATGCCGCGTGCTTGGCGGAGAAGCAGCAAATACCAATTTTAATGTTTTTGGTTTGACCCGGCCGGGGATCGAACCCGCGACCTTCCGCACTCGGGGCGAGCACGCTACCACGCGACCACCGAGGCGGTTCAGTATTTATTATGGTCCAATACACAAACATCAACCGGAAAATATTTCAGCGAATCACATTCCGAAAATTTTGCAATTACCCCGCATATGGAAAAAAAAATGACGATAACCATTTCTTATGAATTAGAGAGATGCAATGTAAGTGGTTGTGTCTTTTTTAAATGGAATGTTTACAGCAAATCGAAAGTGTGTGCCTTTGATCATAATACGTTTTACAGAAAGAAATACATCTGACCGGTATATAGCAATGCTGAAAATAAATATATTTTAAAATATTGTTCATAATGTTACTATCAGCAACATATATATTACTGTTTATGTCACGATGTCCATCATTAAGATGAAATTTCTGAATCCCCTCCCCCCCCCCCACCCACTCCCCATCTAAACGATTAAACGATTAAAACCTATTATTGACTCTTCTCAGAGTATCATGATATAGATGGTATATACCCCTGTAGAGACAGATTGGAATAATTCATTTTAAAAACGTTTAATATTACTACTATGGAAACAGATCGACAGAAATGAGTAATTACATAATATATTTTTTTTATTTGATATAGACTATTTTAACTTTTTATTTACTGGAAGATCACAGAAAAACTCCAAAACCATACATATGTAATTAGTTTAAACATATTATATTTTCAAAATAACACGCTAAAATGATAAAATAGCCGGTGAACAACTTAAAAACACCTTCTCCAACTATACATGTGCAATTAATTACAATTAGTTGTATATTATTTTATAGAATGGTTAGTTATAATTAATATAAATAATATAAAGGCAACGACTGTAAACAAATACGTGTATTATCTTGAAAAAAATTGAAAAGAAAAGAGATGTGCAGTGATATTTGACATATAGCGACATAAAAACAAGTAAGATAAGAATAACTTTCAAATGATCTGTTTCAAACGCT
The DNA here is from genome assembly GCA_028015205.1 of Mytilisepta virgata. Lineage (NCBI taxonomy): Eukaryota > Metazoa > Mollusca > Bivalvia > Mytilida > Mytilidae > Mytilisepta > Mytilisepta virgata. The sequence continues at coordinate 34,745,678 of CM051512.1, forward strand.
GTCAGTCTACATTCATGTTAAAATATGGATACTTTGAATCTAACGTCACATATATCAATGTGTAACCGTTTTAATGACAAAACATGTGATACAAGTGGAAAATATTAATGAATTTAAAAAATATAATCCAACTGAACTCTTTGAAAAAATTAGGTACTTACAAGTAGTTTTCGAATAATAAAATTTTCAAATTTATAACCAATCCGGTCAGTGTTATCAGCAATGAGTGAAGGTACAAAGAAATGATTTTACCAAAAATAAGTACATCCCATTACAATTTTTTCTTTTTAAAATTCTTAAATATTTATTGTTTCAATCTTTTATATTAAAGAAGTTGAAATTATATGCTCTTTGTTAAAAAAATGAGGAAACCCCAAATTTACTGGTCAATTTCACACGAAAAACAAGAAAAGTTTATAAAACTTTCTTATATTAACACCTATCTATAGTTTTTTAAGTTAGATTTATTCGGATTGGTCCACTCCATCGTTAGGGAAAGTATGAAAAAAAGTTTAATTGTTCAACTGTGATATTTTTTCGTGATAATAGCCCAAAAATGGGTAAAAATCTATGAAAAATGGGAAAATAAAAAAAATGGAGTACTTTCAAATGATTGTAGCAAACAAAGAAGTGCACTACCAGACGATGTTTTCTTTATAAATTAGTTTCTTACAGTCATATAAACCTAAACATCAGGTTAAGAAAAAAAGTTTAAATTCTAGAAATGTTTGGCTCTTTAGAAGTGTACATCCTTAAGTACAGTATTTAACAACAACACCGACAACATAATGTATGTACCCAGTGGATTTACGAAGACGTATCGGAGATACAGGTAATTTTATGTATATACATGTAAAAAATCAACCCATTTGCATAACCCAGGTTATACTATGACCTCGTTAAATCTTATGGGAATTTTTACTATGAATTTGCCAAACAAGCCGTCTGATATACAGTTAGGTGCAGCCATAACCTCTCACCAAGTTTACATAGAGCAGTACAAATCTGTGGCGGTACATGGAATGTTACAACAGTGGGAAAAGTTCCAACATCATCTTCGATATTTGAACACTGTAACGCCAATCAATTCGTAAAACCAACCGTAAAAATTTCCTAAGTGATGACATCAACTTATCCGTGGTAAAACACTGTTTAAGAAGCTTTTCTGAAAGCAGTAATTCTATTTGTCGAAAATCATGGTAACTCGCGCAACCCCTTGAATATCGGATAAACGGAGAAATGTAAACTTCATATGCAGGACATCACGTTTGTCATAAAGTTTGTCATAAAGTTTAGTCTTCAAATGTCCCTCATTGTCTACTTCAAGAAACAAATCCAAGTATGAAGCGGGCTGGAAAACTGGTATTCCAGTATAGTTAATTATACAATACCCGGGAATAGTAGTATTACAATAGTGAAAATCTAGAAATTCCAGTAATTATATTCCACAATACTGAAACTACTGGTATCGTTTCACAACAGTGCTTGAATTACAGCCATTATGACCACTATACTGGTACAGAAATTTGTTCTAGTATTGTACACATCACTGATAAAACCAGTATCGCGTTTGTATTCTTTACTTTATCAATCATGTTTAATTCTGTAAAAATTCCTCTTTCTGCAATGACTTGAAGACTTCAAATTTATTCTGGCCTCTAACAAATACTGTCGATTTCTATTGAACTCTATGACGAGAGTAGCATTAAACCCTTGATGGGATCATGTACCTAACCAACAAAACCAGAAGGGAAATCCTAAGCATAATCCAGAGGACGGTACCCGAACGAGACAAACCAAAATTGAACACGGCTGGCAAACAAACAGACACAGAAAGAGACATACGAGTTTAGTTTATTATAAGTTTTTATTCTTTAAGTTGTATTTGTATCCTCGTGGCGTTTGTTTGTTATGTTCCATTCTCCATATTCTCATGGCTTTTCTATTCCCTTGGATTTCGACCTTACGTACTTTTTCCACTATTTTCTAGCCTCAGTAGTCTTCCCACTGTTTTCTAGCCTCAGTATTCTTTTGTCGATAATAATAAACAAATTTTTATTGCATAATGAATTTTGAAACAACTTGGCAAATTTGCAAATTAATGCGTTGTTCAGTCACTTGTTTTAGATATATCGCTTGAATTTCGAGACAATTCTTATATGATTTGCATATTTGGGACTACGTCCGTAGGTTTTGTCGATAAAGCTGATAAAACAAGATAAAATAAGATTCATACACCAGCCAATCTACAGAAACAAATACACAATTAACGTGTTATTTGTAGAAAATATTTTCCTCAAATCCAATTTTGAAGAATTATAAGGATTAGACACATTTTTAAAATTATTTATGATGTATAAAATGGACTTTTATTTGTTTGTGAGTGAATTTGTCCATTTTATACACCTATAATTTTCTTTAAAACTGTGTTTAATCCTATAACCAACTCTGTTGTAAACTTTGACATATTCAGAAGATTCATTGAGAAAATAGAAGGCATTATGTTTTTATGTGATAACGCATCTGATACTGACGAAATTTGTTGTGTGCATTCTAAGTCGATATTATGACAGCTAGCCCACTCTGTTTTTTTGTAACTACTAATGTGTTTATTAATATGTATCCTAATAGCCATATGATTGTTTGTGTTTGTCACATGGCGAATTGGTTTAGAGACAATCTATATTACTAAATAAAGAGACTCCAATTTGTGTGTCGCGTCTTCCCTTTGTCCGACTCTAAAATTTCTTTCCGAAATTCATTTCCGGCTGTCAATTATTTCAAAGGGCACATGTATATGTCAAACCACTATATCTTTGCACTTCTAATTTGCATTCAGATAAACCATTCTATTGTTTAAATTTTGATCTGTGATTTGGGCTCGACCTGTCATACATGAATTCTCACAAAACCAATATCCCATTTCGTTCATCAAATACAAGTTATTTCGACGACTAGCCATTTTCGGACTGGTCAAATCGGTACTTGCTTAAATCGGCGCCCATCCATATTACTAAATAAATATACCCGAATTTGTGTGTTCCTTCTCTTTCGGGTAAAATACATGAATATGCTTTTCTAGCATAAATGGTTAACGCAGAAAGAAGTTTGTCATCACCGAGGTTGAAGATCTGTTTTGGGGAATTTTTTTTGGTGTCCAAAAAATGTCTGTACATTGGGTTAGATTTATAAACAAACGGGTCGCAAATGTTATTAAAATAGATACTAAGACTAGTCACATTGATAGTAAGTAAAAAATATTTTCTACTTTAGTCTATACACATGTATATCTCTGATGACTTAATTTAAAGTTTAATTGATGGTGAATCAGAACTGTTTAATTGTTCTTCAGAAGGATCATTCGGTAAAAAATACTTGAAACATCAAATAATTAACATTTTTAAGATAAAAGAAATGGTTGATATAACACTTCTGACACACGTGTACATGTATCTCAGTCATGCGTGAGACAACCTTTTGATAAGTGCTATTTTCCGTTTTCTCTGTTTGTAACTTTTATTTGGATTTTAATGCTTCTTCTAAACTGGACGATATCTCAAAGTTTTGACAAAAAGAATACATGTATATTACTTTGGATTTTTTCATATAATTTATTTTATATAATTTACACGTGTGAAATCCTTTTCACGAAATGACGTTTACCAATTTTACTGTTACCATTGACATACTCGAAAAATTGAATCAGGTTAAATCTATACAACTGGTACCAAACACCATTATACTTTTAGTACTGCTAGTTACTGCCATTGTCGGAAACGGATTAATACTGTACGTATATGCATTTAAACTGAAGTCGAAAACCGATGACAGATACTTTATACCTTGGTTGGCTATACTAGATATTGCTGCTTGTGTAGTGGGTTGCATATTTGGCATTGTAGTGAATTTCAATCCGCTGAACTTCCGCAGCGATGTGACTTGTAAAATAATATGGACCATAAACAAGTTCACTGCCGTGAGTTCAGCTCTACTGCTGCTAGTTATATCTGTGCAAAGATACATTAAAGTGTGTAGACCTCTTAACCCTACAATATCCACAACTCAAAAACGTTTATCGTTGTTAATCATGATGACTGTTTCGGTTGTTTTGGCAATTCCGTGTTTATTCTTTTACGGCGAAGCAGATGTTATTGAAAAAAATAACAATTATAAAATTATCGGACATGGCTGTGGAGCTGTTCCGGATGCAGACACAAACCTACTGTTTGTTTATTCAGTTATTTTGCTATTCACATGCATTGTTGGAATTATTGCTTTCTCCGTATTATATTGTATAACTTTGCAGGCAATTTACAAACAACAGTCATTTAAAAAGAAGCATTCAATCCAGTCGATGAAAATTGTACAAAACAATAAACGCAAGGAAGCAAACGGTAACGCAAAAATCAAGTCTACATTTAACACAGAGGGACATTTGTCTGTTGACAAATCTTATTCTAGTTCTGGATGTGCACATTTGAAAAGTGGATATAACCCAGATATCGCTCAAATGCAAAACAAAAAGCTGAAACATAACGATACGAAAGCGTCTAGGAAAATTATAATAATTATTCGAAAAGTTTCAAGAAAACATAGATTCTCTGTAATGTTTTTCCTTGTTTCCGTTTTGTTTATTCTTTCATATTTTCCTAGAGCAATCTTAATGATCTTGGAATCGGCCGTTTCTGATTTTTGGATAAATTTATCGGACATGGGGTACGTTGCTTGCCTCACCGGTTACAGGGCTTATCTCTTTAACAATGTAGTGAACCCGTTTATTTATTTCATTTTTGACACTGCGTTTAAAAAAGAGTGTAAACAGCTTTGTAGTGCACGTAGGAGACCGATAACACAATAGCAGTTCTTTGTACCTAATAGTTTACTATACATTTGAAAACAAACATGACAAATAATTGTGTACCCCTCATAAGATGTACACACATTTAGGAAAAAAATCTTCAATTAACTACAAGAGCAGTATGTGATATTTGTTTTCGTGTCACGGTGTGTCCGATATTCGTTTCAGTTTTTTATGTTTTCTTTTTTTATAAATATAAAGTAATAAAAATGACTGTCACATTGTTAGGAAAATGCGAGTTTCGTGAAATTAGGTAGGTATTTGAAACAACAACATTTAGGCCGAATAATAAATGAATCTGGTGACATCGATTAAAGATTGTATTTTGTCATTACTGAATATTCAATTCATTGTTTTGTCACATAAATAATTAATGTTTGATTAATTAATAAATTTCCATAAAAGTTTTTTTTTACCTTCGTTGCTATTTTTTTACGTTCGTTACCATTCGACACAGCATACAAAATGTACACAATAAGGGCCATAAATATAAAATTTAGAATACTGGAATTAATAGTACTATCAATTCCATAAAACTGGAATTACAAGTATTCATTTCCATAATACCAAACTTCATAGCATTGAACATTTTAAAAAAGAGGACAAATACACCTAAGGAGAAAAAAAAAAACGCAATCCATTAGACTGACAAACCCAGGAAGACAAATGCACAACCACAAGCACAACGAATATACACATAAATCAAACATAATGGAAAATACGAACTCCTATAAAAACCAGGAGTGAACTCAGGTGCCCCGGAAGGGTAAGCAGTTCCTGCCCCGTATACGGAATCCGTCGTAAATTTCAACGGAGTAAATCCGGTGCTAGAAACAAATCGGTGGAGGTACATGGAATGTTACGACAGTGGGAACAGGTCCAACATCCTCTTCCATATTGGAACACTGTAACGCCCAATCAATTCGTAAAACTAACCGTAAATATTTCCTAAGTGATGACATCAACTTGTTCCTGATAAAACCCTGGTTAAGCAGCTTTTGTGGCAGCAGTTATCCTCTTTGTCCAAAGTCATGGTAACTCGCGCATGCCCTTGAATATCGGATAAGCTAGGAAATGTAAACGCCATATTCAGGCGATTCTGGTATATTTCTACTAAAAAAGGCAAAGTTAACAATCGAAAAGTTGAAGTCAGTACGTTGGTCATAATGTTTTATCTTCAAATGTCCCTCATTCAAGAAACAAATCCAAATATGAAGCAGGCTGGAATACTGGAATTCCAGTATAGTTAATTTTACAATACCGGGAATAGCAGTATTACAATCGCGAAAATCTAGAAATCCCAGTATTTATATTCCACAATGCTGAAACTACTGGTATCGTTTCACAACTGTATTGGACTTACAAGTATTATGCCCACTATACTGGTACAGATAAAACAAGTATCGCGTTTATATTCTTTACTTTATCCATGATGTGTAATTCTGTAAAAATTTCTCTTTCTGTAATGACTTGAAGACTTCAAATTTATTCTGGTCTTTAACAAATACTGTCGATTTCTATTGAACTCTATGACGAGAGTAGCATTAAACCCTTTATGGGATCATGTACCTAACCCCCAAAACCAGAAGGAAAATGCTAAAGCATAATCCAGAGGACAGTACCCGAACGAGACAAACCAAAATGGAACAGGATTGCCAAAAAAACAGACAAAGAGTGAAATTCGAGTCCAGTTTATTATATGTTTTTATTTTTTATGTTGTACTTGTATCTTCGTAGCGTTTGTTTGTTATCTTCCATTCTCCATATTCTCATTACTATTCCATTCCCTTGGATTTCGACCCACTGTTTTCTAGCCTCAGTAAGTTCCCATTGTTTTCTAGCCTCAATTTTTTTGTCGATATTTAACATGAAGAACATCAATCAAAATAATATACAAATTTTTATTGCACAATGAATTTTGAAACTACTCAAATTTGCAAATTAATGCGTGGTTCAGTCACTTGTTTTAGATATATTGTTCGAATTTTAAGATACTTCTTAACAGTCATTTAAGAAGAAGTACTCAATCCGTTCGATGAAAATGTTACAAAACAATGAACGCAAGGAAGCAAACGTGTATGAAAAGACGAGTCTACATTTAACACAGAGGGAAAAAATCTGATTCTAATTTCGGATGTGCACATTTGAAAAGGGGAGAGAATTCAGATATCACTCAAATGCAAAACCAAAAGCTGAAGAAGCATAGGTATACGAATATTGTAACATTTATTCGAAGAATTTCAAGAAAGCATAGATTCTCTGTAATGTTTTCCTTGTTTTAATTTTTTTTTGTTCTTTCATATTTTCCTAGAGTAATCTTAATGATCTTCGAATCGTCCGTTTCTGATTTTTGGATAAATTTATTGGACATAGAGTTCGTTGCTTGCCTCGCCGTTTACAGGGCTTACAAATAATTGTGTATCCTTCATAAGATAATTTGAATACTGCATTTTATTGGCTGAACAGCATAAAGCAACATTGAATATTCTGTATAACCTGGTTTGGTCTTGTGACGTCACCAACGGATTGATCGCCACTTGTAAATTCAAATAGTCCCATGTCATTATTGATGCTTGAATCGACGAATCATTGTACTTCTGTTTGGAAATTAGATTATAAGGAATGTTTCAAATTTTGTTAACAGATTAAACTTCAATATCCTGGTTTAGGTCAGATTACGGCTTTCATTCCCGGTTTATTATGTGTAAACTGACCCAATCCAGGTTATATCGTATAAGATGTTCAAAAATTGGAAATATTCCTTAAATGTTAACGCATTTAGGACGAACACGTCTAAGTCAAACGCATTCAATTAGCTACCTGAGCAGTATTTGATAATAGTTTTAGTGTTACTGTGTGTACAACATTCGTTTCAGTATTTTGTGTTCCTTTTTTGTGAAATATAAAGTAACAATAATGACTGTGACATTGTTAGACAAATAAATGGATCTGGTGACATCGATTGAAGATAATAATATTTTTATTACAGCATTTCTTATTTATTGTTTTTGTCACACAAATAATTAATGTTTGATTAATAAATTTAATGTTTGATTAATAATTAAAAATCCAAAAAAGATTTTTTACCTTTAGTCATGTAAGTACACACTTGACACAGCATGTACACAGTAAGGGCTATACATATGAAATTAAGAATACTGGCATTACTAGTATTATCAATTTCACAAGACTGAAATTACCATTATTGAATTTCAAAATATTAAAAAAAAAACGGTAATTCCAGGATCGTTAATTTTACAATACCGTTAATACATGTAGTAGTATTAAAATGGTAAAAATCTAGAAATCCTAGTATTTTTATTCCTTAATACTGGTACAAAAAATTGTTCTAGTATTGTACACAATACTGGCAGTACTAGTATCGCTTTTGTATTCTTCACATTAGCCATTATGTCTAATTCCGTAAAAAATGCTGTTTCTCCCATGACCTGAAGACTTCAAATTAATATTGGCATCTAAAGAATACTGCAGATTTCTATTGAACTCTTTCACGAAAGTAGCATTAAACCCTTTATGGGAGTGTTATTTCAGATTTTTTTCTTTAGTAGGGCGACAAAATCCGACCTGCGACAATGAGAGCCCCAGCTAGTTTTACAGTGAAAACGAGAACATTCTAACATTGCTATCTAACTGATGTACTGTCCAGCCTAATTTTGCAGTTCTAGTAAGGGACGAGATCAAAAGTTCAATGTAGGATAAAAAACTTAATTCACATAGTTTTTTCACTGACCCCCCCCCCCCCCACCCCCCTCTTAACTTAAGTTGGGAAAAATTGATTGACCAATATGGGTATATGCTTTGAGTATACTTTTTATATCATGGGTCCTGTTTTTCCTCAACAATGTATGTTTGTTCTGTATTTTGACTTGGACATTACTTGAATCCGTATTTTTCAATCCGAAAATCGATGTCGGATAACAAAACTTGCAGCGATTTTTACCTCCCCCCCCCACCCCCAAACTATTTGAATTAAGTTTTTTATCTGACATTGAACTTTTGATCTCGTCCCTAAGCGGTTTACTTGTTGGTAATCATACTTTATTGGTATTTATTGTAAACATCAGGGTTTCATGATTATAGATAATGGGGAGGTTTGGGCACCGATTTATCTCGACTGTTTAGTGTATATGCAAAGTCACGCTATCCTGACTCCGTTGTGTGTCTGTTAGTGTTATTTTGTGACTGGAGTTGTCTGTTGGATTGCTTTGATTGATTGGTTTGTAAGCGTAAAAGTTTACTTTCCTGTTAAGCATTTTGCTTCTTTATTCGACTTCTGATTTGTGGTGTTTTTGTACATAATAGCTCTTTGTTTCATGTGATTATCAAGAGGTATAAAACTTTAATATTAATATGGGGCATCTGCTTTCATTTTACTGGTAAAAAATTGGAAAAATATCTTGAGATAATTATTCAAGTGAGTACAGATTGAAATGAATCGTATACAAAAAAAAAAAAAAAAAAAAAAAAAAAAAAAAAAAACCAAAAAGGTATAATTGTTGTTTGAAATAATTCCCTGTATTACATATGGAGTGGCAAACCTTCATCTTAGAATCTTGCCAATAATTACAAATTAATTTCAGTTGAATGTAAATGAGAAAAAAGAACCATACTCCTACCAAGATGTGTATGCGGACAATATAAAAATAGACTTAACAGGAAGTTAACTGTATAATTCTTCAGGATTAAATAACAGGAAACTGTATCTTTACTCTGTCTATTGTGCGGGAAGTAGGTTGTGTTACGCGGTATAATGCTTGCACTTGTACCACTTTACCGGCTAGTACGAGGAACTGACAATTATGTGTGTATACAAATAGCCTTTATATTCAGTTATTTGAAAAAGAACGAATATTTAAAATTTTCAAGGAGACAACATCACTTCTTTGTCTAGAAAAGACATACGATCTTCAATACATTGGACATCCCTATATCATGTGTAAATACACGGTTTATTTGAAAAAGGACGGATATTGAAAAATTTCAAGGAGATAACATCCCTTCTTCGAAGTGAACTAACTAACAATTGCATGACGATCTTCAATACATCGGAAATTCCTATATCCTGGGTGAATACAAAATTCTGTGAAAAATAATGGATGTTGAAAAAATAAACCAAGGAGACAACTTTCCATCTCCGAAGTGAACGTACTAAAAATAGACATCTAAAAATCGCTTTACTATTTTCATTATATTGTGTGGCGAGATCTACATGGCCCTACCAAATATACAAGTGGATAAATGGGCGGACACAACATTATATATTAAATCGTCAAATATAGTTTATGAACACATACCTCTACAGTTCTCTGCATTTTCGTAAAGTTATATCACGCGTTGTTACTCGCCTTGGTATTTTGTACTGTCACCCGCTCATAAAATCTTAGTCATTTAGTATAATAAAATAAAGTAAAAAATTACGAAGAGGGTGATGGAGTATAATGTAACCCCTCTAAAAACACTGTCAACCTCGGCTTTGAAAAATCTAAGAATGTGATTCGCTGTAATATTATTTCCGTAGTGTGTTTATTTAATTCTATTTAATTAAATGCAAGTAAATTTTTTAATATTCGTTCTGAACTACTTTTCAATCTCTTTTATTACCATTATTAGTTCGGAACATAGTTTTCAACCAAAATAGTATTTGTTATGGTCCAACACACACATCAACCGGGAAATATTTCAGCGAATCACATTCCGAAAATTTTGCAATTACCCCGCATATGGAAAAAATTGACGATAACCATTTGTTATGAATTAGAGAGATACAATGCAAGTGGATGTGCCTTTTTTAAATGGAATATTTACAACAAATCGAAAGTGTGTGCCTTTGATCATGATACGTTTTACAGAAAGAAATACATCGGACCGGTATATAGCAATGCTAAAAATAGATATATTTTAAAATATTGTTCATACTGTTACTATCAGCAACATATATATTACTGTTTATGTCACGATGCCTATCATTAAGATGAAATTCCTGAACCCCACCCCCCTCCCCCACTCCCCATCTAAATGATTCAAACCTACTATTGACTCTTTTCAGAGTATCATGATATAGATGGTATATACCCCTGTAGGGAAAGATTGGAATAATTCATTTTCAAAACGTTTAATATTACTACTATGGAAAGAGGACGGAAATGAGTAATTACATAATATATTTTTTTATATGATATAGACTATTTTAAATTTTTATTTACTGGAAGATCACAGAAAAACTCCAAAACCATAGATGTGTTATTAGTTTAAACATATTAAACATATTATATTTTCAAAATAACACGCTAAAATGATAAAATAGACAGTGAACAACTTAAAAACATCTTCTCCAACTATTCATGTGCAATTAATTACAATTAGTTGTATATTATTTTATAGAATGGTTAGTTATAATTAATATAAATAATATAAAGGTAACGACTGTAAACAAATGCGTGTATTATCTTGAACAAAATGAAAAGAAAAGAGATGTGCAGTGATATTTGACATACAGCGACATAAAAACACGTAATATAAGAATAAAATGATCTGCTTCAAACGCTGTCAGTCTACATCCATGTTAAAATATGGATACTTTGAATCCAACGTCACATATATCAATATTAATGAATTTAAAAAATATAATCCAACTGAACTCTATGAAAAAATTAGGTACTTACAAGAAGTAGTTTTCGAATAATAAAATTTTCAAATTTATAACCAATCCGGTCAGTGTTATCAGCCAAAATGTTGAGAAAATGGGTGAAGGTAAAAAGAAATGATTTTACCAAAAATATGTACATCCAATATCAATTTTTTCTTTTTAAAATTCTTAAATAGTTATTTTTTTTCAGTCATTTATAATAAAGAAGTTGAAATTATATGCTCTTTGTTCTAAAAAAAAATCGTATGGGAAAGTATGAAAAAAAGTTATTTTTTTATGATAATAGCCCAGAAATTGGTAAAAATTGATGAAAAATAGGAAAATCATAAAAAATGGGAAACTTTCAAATGACCGTAGCAAAAAATTAATCATAAATTAAATATCGTACAGTCAAACAAACCCAAAAATCATGTTAAGAAAAAAAGTTTAATTCCAGAAATGTTTGGCTCCTCAGAGGTGTACATCCTTAAGTACAGTATTTAACAACAACGGCGACAACATAATGTATGTACCAAGTGGATTTGCGAAGAAGTATCGGAGATACAGGGTTATTATATATATATATATATGTAAAAAATCAACCCATTTGCATAACGCAAGTTATACTATGACGTCGTTAAACCTTATGGGATTTTTTACTATGAATTTGCCAAACAAGCCGTCTGATATATACAGTTAGGTGCAGACAAAACCTCTCACCAAGTTAACTTAGAGTAGTTCTACTGACTGCTCTAAGTAAAGTCAAGAAATACCAAAGGGATATTCGAAGGAGAGAAAAATCGTAACAACTGACAAACTCCGGAGAACAACGAAGACAAGACCAAAACAATACATGCACTACAATTAAAAACTAAAAACATGTGAAAAACATGGACCCCACCAAAAAACCGGGGGTAGACTCAGGTGCTCCGAAAGAGTAAGCAGTCTCTGTTTCCTGCAGAACACCCGCCATGCTATCCATGTCAAATCCGATATGCGGAAGGGATAATATCAATGGAACAGGTCCATTTTCATTTGCGAAACGGTTTTTTCATACCTGTCAACCAAGTCATGATGACGCCCATAAAACTTTAATAAGGATGACTTCAGCTTAGGAGCAACGTATCCCTGTCTGAGCAACTTTTCTGTCAGAAGCCGGGCTCTGTCCAGGAAGTCAATGTATATGTCACAAGCTCTGGAATAACGTGTGAGTTGTGTAATATATACTCCATACGCCGGCGCTTCTGGAATATTGCCGCTCAAAAATGGGAAGTTGACGATTGGAAAGTCAAAGTCATCCCATTTGTCGTAAAGTTTTGTATTCAACCTTCCTTTGCTGTCTAAGTTTACTTGGAGTAATTCTGTTGACTGCTTTAGAACTGCTCTAGAATAGAATCCTGACTGCTCTAGAACAGAATCCTGACAGATTCTGACTAAGCTGTTATGATGAAGAACATCTCTAAACAGGCATGGGGCGAATTATATTGCAATGTAATGCATTACATTACAATTACTATAAGAAAACCAGCATTATATTACAATTAAAATTACATGTATTTTCGAAAGTAATGCATTACATTACAATTACTTTACCAAAGTAATGCATTATATTACGCATTACATTTTATAAATTTTATTATCAAAAGAAACAAATATACAAAATTTTATACAAAAATCTTGGTAACCATTAAATAGGGTTTAAAAATTCTACACAAGGTGGCGTTTACATTTAAGCATCATTAAAGTTTCAAATGTATCATCTCAATGTTATTTATTACTTTTAAACCATAAATTCACTTGTTAAAAGAAAGGAATTGATTGTTATACAAACTAATTAGTGGTTTTTGACAAGTGTCAATTATTGATCATTCAACTTATTTCTTTGATCTTTAAATATCTATGTATAGGTTTTTCAATGACTATAATGGTCTATGAAAATGATTGCAAATAAAAAACAATATCTGATAAAAATAAAAAAATTGTTTTCATCACATGTTTTTTAGTTAAAGCAAAATTACAAATTATTGTGTTATTCAAACTCTTATCATTAGATGTGCTGAAAAGTTTGAAGTTATCTTTAGGCTGCCTGAAAAGCAGTGTTTGCATTTTGCCTTGAAATTTGTATTTCTATCTTTAATACTTATTGGAATGTCAAAATGGTCTAATGTGTTCGACATCCTTATCCCAAATAACAAAATCTACTAACAAATGATTACATAAGTTAATAGAAATTGATGTTTATCCCTGGAGTTTAAAACTCTGGGCATTAAAACTATTTTATTGACATGTAATGTATAAATTACATGCATTTTTGCCAATGTAATGGTTACAAAATTGGGGCATTAGACATTACATGCATTACTTGGGAAAATGTAATGTAATGCATTACAGGGCATTACTATTACAAATTAGCTTTCCCATGCCTGGCTCTAACCTGTAATGGTCTAGAACAGTTTTATAACATTGTTATAGAATTGATCATGTTATCCACCCACTGACCTGACATTTTTTATTTTTAATTTGTTTTTTTTTTTATTTTAATTTATTTTTATTTTAATTTTAATTCATTTTTTAAATGTTAATTTTGTTTTTTTTTTTATTGTAATTTTATTTTATTTTGTTACTTTTTTTATTTTAATTTTATTATTATTATTATTATTATTATTATTTACTGAAGATCTTTTCTTCGTGACTAAGTAATTAAAAAAAGGGATGGCCTCTGATGATGGGTTCTATAATGATGATATAACAGTTGATGAAATGTAGCGATATCGTCGAAAAAGCAGTTGTGGACCAGAACTGCTCTAATTCTTGACCAGAGCTGTTCTAAAAGACAGTCGTGGACCAGATACCGTAGTGGCCATCAGCCTAGTCTTTCGAAAACTACAGAAGGGTCTTTAGCGTGCATGTAGCGTGGCATTCTCCAGACAGGTTACCAACTATGGTCGGTGATCAGGCTTTCTGTATTATGACCTGAACTCCCCCCCCCCCCCCACCAGAGGGTTTCTCTATCCGCCACCCGAGGACGGCTAGGCAGCTGTGGATTGAACTACCGTGATCAATTACAGGTGCCTAGGAATACCCATTTGAATGAATCACTATATCCTTGTTTACTATGGGTAACCCACAAAAACTATTTCTATCAATGAACTATAGGTTTCATGGAGACTGTATCAATAAACTGGCAGTGATAATAGAAAATCCTGAGAGGCAGCTTTATAGAAACATTGCACCATCGTTCGGTCCAAACGGACAATCAATTCCCCCCCCCCCCCCCCCATTTATCCTCATGTTCTATTTATAGTAACAGTGGCTTTGTTGGTTGGTCAGCGGGAATTTTAGACATAGCTAAGTCATTCAAAGGATAATTCACGCCAAGTTTGCTTTAACTAGCTCAGTGGTTTCACATTTGTTGTTAAAAGGCAAAGAAGTCATTTCTCCGACACGATTTTTGGCAAGAAATTCAAGGTTTTCCACTCCCCTAGACAAAGTTGGCCTTATCTGAAGTTTGGGTTCCTACTTTCAATCCCTTTGGTTATATTTCTCACTATGCTTTATTGAAATTCCGTTTTAGAAAGTTCAGTCACGAGCGTACACAATAAAGGTCAATCCGATTTGTATACAATATTTGTTCTCCGCTGGTATATTATAAAATGCCTTGGAAAAGAAGCCCTCAGTTACCATCGTTTTGAAAATATATTATTTTTCTGAAATCTAAATTAAAAGTAGATTTCAACTCTTCTCCTGCGAAGATGACCTAATTTACCTAAATTTTGACTTTTCTGTTAAGTCCAGTTCGGATTTATAGCTTACCATGTTTTGATGAATTTTTCAACTGTTTCAGTATAAAGTGTACTTGATGAACGGAAACCCAGACATGAACATTCTACGCATGAAATCACCTTGTATAACAATAGTTTTCCTCAACAGATCTACAGGTGTAAACATTGGGTGCAAAAATCAACAATATTCATTCAATATGCACATCTAATCTTTTATTTACATCAGCATATTGTCAATACCACCATCTTCGACATGTTGCCTCTTATCGCGTCTTTCATTTGTAGTATGTACCTGGAAGAAAAGATAAAATACTTTATTATATAGTGATAAGGCCTACTCAACTAATGGTGGAAATCAGATG
The DNA here is from genome assembly GCA_028015205.1 of Mytilisepta virgata. Classification (NCBI taxonomy): domain Eukaryota; kingdom Metazoa; phylum Mollusca; class Bivalvia; order Mytilida; family Mytilidae; genus Mytilisepta; species Mytilisepta virgata. The sequence goes on from CM051512.1 coordinate 34,761,326, forward strand.
TGGATTCTAAAAAATTCTAAAGACTTCCAGGAATATCTCTTTCATAGTTAACTGACCTATTATAACAGTATAAAAACGTTGATTTTTCTACACTGTATACAACCCTGCCACATGACGATTTTAAAATCTGTTTTTCGTGAGCTAATTCATCAATGTTTCTACACTAAACAAGGTCGCAAACTCGTGCAATACTACGTCTGATCGGGACGGTATTCGTGCAATAACCCTATATTACCGTATTTCCTATCTCAATCATTTAGATTTCCCGTGAAGTCTCCATTCAACATTTTCTGACGTAATAAAAAACATTGAAAAAATTATAATTATAAGCAGACATTTCCCCGGATAAAAACACGATCAGCAGATTATTGGGTTTTCAGAACATATATTTTGTATAATATCAGCCCGTTGTCACAATATGAAACATTTTTGCTCGTTCGCTCTATATTTGACCTTATCAATCAATAGAAAACCCGTTAATTTATACTTATTACTAGATAATGTAGTTTTGGTTAAATATATTCATCCATTGGTTGTCGTGTTATACCTCAATGAAGTAAATTCTCATATCGAGGCGAAACTGATTAATTGAAGATAAAAATAAAACAAAAGTTAATAAAACAAATTAAACAGCAGAAAATAAAACATAAGATATAAAAATTATCCGAAAATAAAATCTTTCAGAGAAGAAATTTAGATAGTTATCACAGTTACTGCTAATTAAAACCAGATATATATACAATCTAGAAATATTAATCATACGACAAATGTAATAACAAAACTTTAAAAGATTATCAAATCAACTGGTGGAAAACGAAAAAATCTCTATAAAAATTTATAATGTGGACTATATTCTAGAGTGTGACATCTGGAAAAAACAACTTGGTCCCTTTGGCTTTTGCCTAAGAAAAAGAAGTATTTCTGTCAAACAGTTGCCTCTATCAAATGTAATTTGTTGTCCCTCAGTAAATCCGACTGGGATTTCCACAGACGTAAAATATATTTCCAAATAAAAGGTTTAAAATGAGAATAAGGCTTTGATATATTTGTAACTGAGTCGCCTAAAACATCCTTTGTTGTATTATCTACGACTGCTTTTTCTTTAATACCAACAATCTAGGACCATAGAAGTTGCACAGTGACGAAATATTCACAACTTATTTATTACTTACATCATCATAATAGCATCGACAGATTTCATCTGATAACTTTTTTCAATATACACCTAAAGAAGATAAAAAATATTACTTATGAGTGAAGTATATTTATTTGGTTATTTGGATGAAGAGTTAAAATATCGTCATATCGTTAAAAACCAATAAACCGCGGGAGAAAGAACTTAAACATCAGAGTTTAGAGGAAATGCAACATTCATCAAACTTGGTATCAAAGAAAGTATTAGATAGAGAAGAAATATTACTGAATATAAAGAAAAAAAAATGTACAAAAATACATGAAGCAGTAACTGGGGAATAAATGTCATGATTTTTATAACGGTTATACTATATATAATAGTTATAAAATGTTGATAATAATACCTTTCTTTCCACGTCCTAAACTACCACTGAGTGTACCGCCTGCACCTCCAAGCAGCACACTACTACCAAGTCCACCGCCAATTATATTACTACCAAGTCCGACACCTACACCACCTCCAAGTGCTACATTACTACCAAGTCCAACGCCTAAACCACCTCCAAGTATATTACCACCAAGTCCAATGCCTAAACCACCTGCAGGTATATTACCACCAAGTCCAATGCCTAAACTACTTCCAATTCCACCGGACAACCAGGGTCCTACTATGACTGGTAACCATACAACTCTAACTGGACTTTTTCTACAACCGCTTGCGGATGCAAGGCACACTGCCAGGAATATTCCTACTGCAACCTTCATGTTGGATATGGTATTTGAAGACTGTACAGGACATACTATACTTATCAGCAAAATAGCATCAGTGAATAGTAAAATATTTCCTTATTAACGAGACTTTATTATTAAAAAGAAATATTTTATTTAATTTAGTACTGGCAACACGCTTTTGATCTTCAACGGCTTTTCTGGTTTTGTTTATTATTATATGTATTGTTATTAAATAATTTTTATTTGAAACTTTTGCTTTGCTTCCATGGTCTGAATTATTCATTTTTATACGACCGCAAATATTTGTGGTCGGATTATGATATGAGCCTGTCGTCCCGCAGACAGTTAAGTGTCCGCTCATTTACTTGTGTTCTATCGAACGTATCCTTATAATAATTTACCACAGCTGGTTAAGATTGATTTTGGAAAATATGGTTCCTCTCGTTTTTTCGGGGGTCATTAAGGGTTTTTTTTTATAATTTTGGTGTCACTTTTTAAATTTTCATTCGATTTTTATGATATTTTATTCATAGTGTTCCTTGATAAAAATGGAAAAACTTGTGCAAGATTCGTTTTTCACTATTTCTTACCACTTTAGAGACATAAGGGGCCAAAAAGGGACACACATTAATTTTCGAAACTTTCATTTTTTATCCGATTTTCATGATTTGTTTTTAAATGGTTCTCCATAACAAATACAATAAAGTTATCCAAGACATTTTTATTTTACTTTTGTCGTTGCAGAGATAAAGGGGATTAAAGGGGCCAAAATTAGGCATTTTTCATCCCATTTCAGTTGATAATTCATCTTGATGAGTACTTTCAGTTGTTTCTTGACAATTTTTTTCTATCTTTTCAATTCTTGAGATATCGGGGTTAAAGGTGCAAAACCAAACATGTTGCTGTCGTATCATGTTGCGCTTAGAGATGCCCTTATCAAATGATATTTTACTATGATCTTAATTTTTATCACTCTTTTACTAACTGTAGACGTATGAAACTAAATAATAATTTCATTTCTTTGTAACTGCTTAATAAAAAGAAACAAGGGCTTCACTGTTATTTTAAGGTATAGAACAGCATAAAAAACTCTGCAAATGTAAAGCTAATAGTGAATTACAAAAGCTACTTGCAAAGAAGAACTTTATCTCTTAGCAAAAGTCGTTTAACTACATCCGACTTACCGTTCTGTGGTATAGGGGGACTACAAACGTTTCAAAAATTTTAGAGGCTTTTATACGGATCTTTTGGCACTAATTATTGCATAAAAACTTTTTAAAGATATAAAGTACTCAATTACCATACTTTTTTATTGTGTTGCATCATACAAAGATTAATCATCATCGTAGTTTTAGACTTAAAAATGATATATCTGTTCTTTATCAACGTTTTTCGTTTGACGGCCACGTTTTAAAGTCTAAAAATAGGCATTGAACTTTTATAAAGTGTGCTATTTCTCTAAAATTTTAATTCTGGGTCTGACTTTAAGACAAGTATCTCTTCAGATAAAATAACAGCAACAAAACCGATCTTCCTTACATAAAACTTCTGTAGATTATTCTGTGTCAAAAGTTAAACGCCTTGATTTTGTTTATATGACACTGACGAAACTAGTGAAGAGTCATGCTTTTATTGTTCGATTCAATATTTTAAGATTTAATTTTCTGTGTTAAATTCTCCCAAGATTTAGTGATGGCAACGCATCGTCATTACTAATGTTATTTTCAAAAGTATAGTTGCTGTACACATAGGAAAATGTAGTAAGACTTGTTTTTGATGTAGAAGTATTTGAGATTTCCCGAAATAGTTGTGTTGTAATAACAATAATGGAATAAAATTTGTCTTGCACAAAAACATCTTAATATTGCAAAATAAGACCAAGTTATATAAAAGCAAATGTACTATGTATTGTTCTCGTAAAAAACTTTAAAATTATGACCTCCAGCCAGACATCCTTTCCGGAATACCATAGAAATAAATACTGTACAGTTAATGGCTTTTGATAGGGTAAATTTGCGGTGTTTGTTTTATTTAGAAGTCAAACAAATGACCCCTTTGATAAATTGAATTTCAAGCCTGTAACGAACACATGCTGCTATGCTGTTGTACCTCCAATCTAAGAGTTGTGAATATACGGAAATACCCTTGTCCGTTCTTCTTTTAGGTCGCAAATCTAGTCATTCATCTTTTGGCGGAATTTGTTCATAATTTGTTTTATGTTCGGACATTACCTGAACATGGGAAAAATCTATCGATTTCAATTTTGTTTGATATTTCCAAGAGTGTAAGCCCTTTTCCTATCTTTCTGAATGCCTTCTGTTATCTACCATTTGTTCGTCTTTTGGCGAATTTTGTTCATATTTGGTATGTTGGTTTAGCATTCGTGTTTCCTATTTTGACTGATGGGTAGCGAGTGGGGATAAATAAGTACGACAAGGCGGTCTGCTCTTTACGGTTTGTCATAAAATAAAAATTTAGTAATTAAAGTCTCAATATCGTTCAAAGGGCACAGAAAGCCCATAGGGATATTTTTGTTTTGGTCATTTTGTTTGAAGTTGGTGTTTAAATTTTTGACTCAGAGTTTCCCGTCCCCAGGTGGAGGATAAGGAAGATCCCCTGGTTAGAGGAAGGGGATAGCCAGGACATAATAAGGTAAAGTGTTTTGAGAAGCGAAGGGTGCAGATAAGTACTGAAGGGTGTTAAAATACCCATATTTACGGATATCAACATTAATGACGATATTATCCCCGGTTTCAGCCCTAATTTGGTGATTTTTATTTACAAATTCAGATACAACATAGAACGTTAAAGCAACGTTTTTCTGAAAAAAGCTAAAGTGAAATATGTCAATTTGGCATACTTTTTACAAGGTGTAGGGTACTACCTTTGATAGAACCTTAAAGGTAACTGATTAAAAGACGTTTTCCACATCATATCAAAGGAAATCGTCAAACTCATATTTGCCGCTCAACGTCTCGAGCGCGACGTCATAATAATAAGTTCCCCAGGGTAATGGGTAGCAACGTCCGGGTATATGGGTTAGCAACGCCTAGGAATATGGGTTCTGTATCGACGTGTCATTGACCAATCGCAATCCAAGATTTGCACCAAGCCGGGGATAAATATATTTTAAATACGCTTTGTTTACTTGATGATAATGAATTTGCGAATCATTCAGTGTATTCCTTAAAAAGTAATAGCACTTCTTTGTCAAAATTATTTTGTTATCCCAGTTTTCTTTAAAATTAAATTATATTGCATTAGGAATCAATGCCAGAAAAGAAAAAAAAAACTTTTTGATATTGATCTATTGCTTATATCTTACATAATTGTCAACATATTTCACACGTTTACAAAGAGCAATCTTTTTGGAAACTCCCGCCTCTCCTCAAATATGTATATCAGCATTTTTTAAAATTGTGGCTGTGAACAGGTCCCACTCTTTACCCTGAAAGATGATCTACAGATATTGTTACAACCTTGAGTATGAATGTATAAAACCAAGGACATGAGTAATTTTGAGATGCGTAGGTGATTTCCCGTTTGTCAGTTTTTGTCACCTTATACCGTTCAGAACTTTTTCAGCATCGTGAATTCTGTTAAATTTCACCAATATGTATTCTCTATCAATGTCCGGATAAAGTTTCATGAATATCGGCGGAAAAGACTTTTATATCGATTTTTTTAAAGCGTACACTAACATTCTTGACATTAACAAAGTCCAAATTATATGACATAGTTTGATATTATTTTTCGATATTGTCTGATAATAAATTTTGTTGTTAAAAGCAGTTCTGGTTGATTTAGACGGATCTACAAAAAGTATTATTATCATATACATCTGTCATCATTCATAACAAGATGTAGGGTTTTTTCAAATGTGGTCGTATATTTTAATACGAAGTAGAATATAATTACTTAGTGACTATTCTTATCAAAGAACTTCCCTGGAGTATCTGATGCTAAAACAAACCTTTGTTTGAATCTGACATTTCATGGCCGTAGGATCAAATAAAACAATTTGATGTTGTATCATTCATTTTAAAATTTTGCCATTTGCTGTAATGGTACTTAAATCAAAACGAATTACCATTTCGTCAATTTCCTTATCAAATTATAGACAGTTCGTTTCGCGAATTTCTCTTTTTATTTTACAAACAGTCTTAAGCACATCAAATTCCGTGTAATTTTACATTTTTTGAGCAGTGAAAATCGTGTTCCCGGTATATGGGTGTATAATAAACCATTCTGCTGTTTTTCTAAATTTAATCATATGCAAATATTATATAGTATGAGAAGAGGCATTTAACATGCATGATTTTAAATAAGACATATAGAGTACTTAAAGCAGGGTTCATACACATTTTTTTACCACAAAATTCAAGGACATTTCAGGGACTTTAAAGGACCAATTTCCAAATTTTCAAGGACCAGAAATCAACTGATAGGGACAATTTAAATCCATATTGTTATGACCTATATGTAATTGTAAGAGAGCAAACATTCTTTAGGTTAATTAAAAGTTTAATTTGTTCACAGGGCTTTTCTAGCCATACATCCGAGAATTTACATTTCCCAGGCATGTCAATTGTCATCAACGTTCTTTCGGGCTACTTTCAGTTTCGGTTTGCTCACTGTGACTAAAATTCATCGGCAAAATACATATAATCAAGTAAATGAAAGATGTTTTATTAGTTAGAGTTAATTTAAGTTACCAAAAAATCAATCTGGATCGTTTAATTACTAAAACTTTTACGCAAAGTCAGATTTATTTCTTGACCGCATCACAGAAATTGCTACGCACCGGTTTTACAGAAAAGTAGCTATTTTTAGAACAGAGAAAATACGCGAAACTTATATAAAGTCTTGACAAAAATACCGATAAACGCGAGACTGAGTGATCTGAAAACGAATTAAAAACACTTTTATGACAGAAAATTTAACCAATTTTTTTTATTCTTCAAAAACAGTTTTTCAAGGAGTTTCAAGGACCTCCTTTGAATTTCAAGTACTTTAAAGGCCTTAATTTCCAATTTTCAATTTCAAGTACTTTCCAGGTTTTCAAGCACCCGTGCGAACCCTGTTATGCTTTCTCTCTACTCTAATTGATACCCGTAGATGAAAAAAAAACATAGAGCGTATTACACTTTTACGCAATATAGGTGCACGTGGCATGTTACAATATCTAGTGTTTACCGTTAGAAGTAGCTTTTATTGATACTGAGCTTAAATCAATTTGAACATATTGTATTTAGTGGAATTACTTTGACTAGTTTCTTTTTCCTTGTAATAAATCAGGAATGTCTTTTGTTTTAATTTCAAATTCACATTTTTCTCATCGTCGACCTTGATACTATTTCTCTATGCAGTTAAATTATGACCTGTAGTCATGATTACGTGTCATATATCATAGCATAACGCGATTGTCATGTCATAATACGGAAAGCCTGACCGGGAACCATAGTATGTAACGTGTTTGGAAAATGTCATAATCCATGCAGGCTAAAGACCCCCTCTGTAGTTTTCGAAAACGCGTGGGCTAATACCTGCTAAATTATCCGACCGTAACCAACCATCCTCCTTTAATAGTTGCAGTGAAAGTTGGTTCATTAAAAGTTTGCCATTTGTTGTAATGGTACTTAAATCAATATGAATTATTATTTCGTCAATTTTCTTATCAAATTATAGACAATTTGTTTCACGAATTTCTTTTTTTATTTTAAAAACGCAGTCTTTAGCACATCATATTCCGTGTAACTTTACAATTTGCGTGTTTCCTGTATATGGGTGTATGATAAACCATTTTGATGTTTTTTTTTTTTCTTTTTCTCTCTCTAAATTTAATCATATGCATGATACTAATTCTTTGAAAAATGCTAAAGAAGACATTGTTATAAAACAGGAATGTCTTTTGTTTTACTTTTCATCTTAATATTTTCCTCGTCGTCGACCTTGGTACTATTTCCCCATGCACTTTAATTGTGAGTTGTATTCATAATTACGTGTCATATATCATATCATAGCGTTAAATTAAAATTTACATATACAATGATATATTGCCATAATGAAATGGCGCGGTTGTCAAAGCCTGACTGCGACCATAGTAGGTTAATACGGAGAAGTTATGCATTGTATTGTATTAAATACATGAAAGTGGGGTTCAAATCTAAAATAATAATATGGAATAAACCTTGGCTAGCATCATTTTTAATTTGTTGTGTTTTATTTACGCAAATGTAGCCTTTCAAAGCATTACGTACAATTTTACAGGTAGTATGCTGCCTTCAGTGGACAATTTGATTTTAATGCTTTTTAACCTTAAAGTTCAATTCACATGAGTGTGCAAATTAAAAACTGTTCAACTGTAATCAAGAAATAGAAAGGTCTGTCATACACAAATTCTTTTAATGCTGGTGTTTTTTTTGTATTAAGTTTACTTCTTGCAATGACCTATGAATAAGCTTTATCATTTTGAACTATATTATGCAATTTAAAAATTTGAACGTCAAAAATTAAAAACAATTCTACTTCAACTAAATTTTAAGAATTTCTCTCTCAATTTTAATAGAAATTCAAAGTATATAAACTAATGCAGTGAAGTCTCTAGTCAACAATTCTAATGAACATCTTTGAAAACCGAGGCATTTATAAGCAACTGTTACAATAGTAAAACAAACGAAATTCTGTATCAATTTATGTTAACACAATGACGTTTCAAATGTAATGAATCTGCATCCACATCACTAAATGTCAAACGCTTGGGACAATTTAACACAGACCTTACATTATTTGGATATTGAATTTAATAATAATTATAACAAAATAAGCCCTCTTCACTAGTTTCTTCAGGGGGTTTAACTTTAAGGTAAATTATCACACCAAGGAGAAAAATAACGCACCTTATTTTTCAAGTTCAATGCCATTTTTAGACATGAATTTAAAACGTGCCATCAAAGGAAATTCGCTTTTCAAGACGAACAGATATATCATTTTCGATAATATAAAGCCTTAAAGTACTATGATGATTAATCTTTATATGATGCATAATTTACTTTTGTTTAAAGATAAAATTTCGCTGCAATGAACACATGAAGGAATCATGTAACACATGAATAAATATAGATTCTCCTTCAGGTACGAGTGAGTTATGGAATTTCTCTACCCGAGATAGTTAAATTTTCGATTTTCAACACGCTAGCCTTTAACTATCACCGGGAAGTGGTTAAAGATATTATGTATTTTTATCCCACCGATTAAACACGTCAAGAAAAGGAGAAATTATTTTATCAATAGGGACGTATGTTTATGAAAAGAATAAATTTTAATTTTGATGCACATAGCGTGCACTGGTTGTCGTTTTATTACTTGTCAGTTATGATTAAGGCATAAATTTATGCAAAACCAAAATAATCAACCCAAGACGTTGACGAGCAAAGTCAGAAATGCAAAATGAACAAAAACTAGAGGCTCTCAAGAGCCTGTGTCGCTCACCTGTATCTAATGTGATTTTGGAAATTATGTAAAATTATATAATGATTGAGACCAAGATTGGTTTAATTTGACACAGTATTTAAAATTAAAAACAGGTCATCTTAGTGTAGTCTTACAATAACTACTGAAGACATCTTATCATTATTATTTTTGAATATGTGGTCAAGTTGTGACCATTCAGAATTTTTTTTACAATTTTCTGATAGACTTCTAAACATCTTGGATGATGGATCGGCAACAAAGTAACAACACGTGGTCAGCACCTCATAAGGAACATTCATGCTATGTTTTGTTACATTCCATTCAGTGGTTCTCTAAAAGAAGTCATTTGTATGCATTTCCCATAGGGTCCAATGTTAAACTTAGTCTCCCGCTGGCGGCCATCTTGGATGATGGATCGGCTACAAAGTATCAACGCTTGGTTAGCACCTCATAAGGAACATTCATGCCAGATTTAGTTTCATTCCATTCAGTGGTTCTCTAAAAGAAGTCATTTGTATGCATTTCCCATAGGGTCCTATGTTAAACTAAGTTCCCCGCTGGCGGCCATCTTGGATGATGAATCAGCTACAAAGTAACAACGCTTGGTCAGGATCTCATAAGGAACATTCATGCCAGATTTAGTTTCATTCCATTCAGTGGTTCTCTGAAAGAAGTCATTTGTATACATTTCCGATAGGGTCCTATGTTAAACTAAGTCCCCCTCTGGCGGCCATCTTGGATGATGGATCGGCTACAAAGTAACAACACTTGGTCAGCACCTCATTAGGAACATTCATGCCAGATTTAGTTTCATTCCATTCAGTGGTTCTCTAAAAGAAGTCATTTGTATGCATTTCCCATAGGGTCCTATGTTAAACTAAGTTCCCCGCTGGCGGCAATCTTGGATGATGAATCAGCTACAAAGTAACAACACTTGGTCACCACTTCATAAGGAATATTCATGCCATGTTTGGTTTCATTCCATTAAGTGGGTCACTAAAAGAAGTCATTTGTATGCATTTCCCATAGGGTCCTATGTTAAACTAAGTCCCCCTCTGGCGGCCATCTTGGGTGATGGATCGGCTACAAAGTAATAACACTTGGTCAGCATCTCATAAGGAACATTCATGCCAGATTTAGTTTCATTACATTCAGTGGTTCTCTAAAAGAAGTCATTTGTATGCATTTCCCATAGGGTCCTATGTTAAACTAAGTTCCCCGCTGGCGGCCATCTTGGATGATGGATCAGCTACAAAGTAACAACACTTGGTCACCACTTCATAAGGAATATTCATGCCATGTTTGGTTTCATTCCATTGAGTGGGTCACTAAAAGAAGTCATTTGTATGCATTTCCCATAGGGTTCTATGTTAAACTAAGTCCCCGCTGGCGGCCATCTTGGATTATGGATCGGCTACAAAGTAACAACACTTGGTCAGGACCTCAAAAGGAACATTCATGCCATGTTTGGTTTCATTTCATTCAACGGTTCTCTAAAAGAAGTCATTTGTATGCATTTCCGATAGGGTCCAATGTTAAACTAAGTCCCCCTCTGGCGGCCATCTTGGATGATGGATCGGCTACAAAGTAACAACACTTGGTCAGCACCTCATAAGGAACATTCATGCCAGATTTAGTTTCATTACTTTCAGTGGTTCTCTAAAAGAAGTCATTTGTATGCATTTCCCATAGGGTCCTATGTTAAACTAAGTTCCCCGCTGACGGCCATCTTGGATGATGGATCAGCTACAAAGTAACAACACTTGGTCACCACTTCATAAGGAATATTCATGCCATGTTTGGTTTCATTCCATTAAGTGGGTCACTAAAAGAAGTCATTTGTATGCATTTCCCATAGGGTTCTATGTTAAACTATGTCCCCCGCTGGCGGCCATCTTGGATTATGGATCGGCTACAAAGTAACAACACTTGATCAGGACCTCATAAGGAACATTCATGCCATGTTTGGTTTCATTCCATTCAACGGTTCTCTAAAAGAAGTCATGTGTATGCATTTCCCATAGGCTCCTATGTTAAACTAAGTCCCCCTCTGGCGGCCATCTTGGATGATGGATCGGCTACAAAGTAACAACACTTGGTCAGCACCTTATAAGGGTTCATTCATGCCAGATTTAGTTTCATTCCATTCAGTGGTTCTCTAAAAGAAGTCATTTGTATGCATTTCCCATAGGGTCCTATGTTAAACTAAGTTCCCCGCTGGCGGCAATCTTGGATGATGGATCGGCCACAAAGTAACAACACTTGGTCAGCATCTCATAAGGAACATTCATGCCATGTTTGGTTTCATTCCATTTAGTGGTTCTCTAGAAGAAGTTCAAAATGTAAAATGTTAACGACGACGACGGACGACGCCGGACGACGACGGACGCCAAGTGATGAGAAAAGCTCACTTGGCCCTTAGGGCCAGGTGAGCTAAAAAAATGAATGTTGCATTTCCTCTAAACCATGATGTTTAACTTCTTTCTCCTGCGGGTTGTTGGTTTTTAACGATATGACGATATTTTAACTCTTCATCCAAATAACCAAATAAATATAACTCACTCATAAGTAATATATTTTATCTTCTTTAGGTGCATATAGAAAGACGTTATCAGATGAAACCTGTCGATGCTATTATGATGATGTAAATAATAAATAAGTTGAGTATATACTGAATAAATCTTGTGTTTTTAAAAATAATTTTTGAAGCCATCGGTCTTTTAGTGTTTTCCTAAATTACTGAAAAGAAACATAGATGCCAGATTTCTTGCGAACAATGATAATCTCTGGATTTACTTTAATCAAGTAGTCCTCATTCCTGACAGAACAAATGACTTAAAAGACCAATTGGAGTCGTTTTTTACTGCAAAGGACATTTTTTGACTGTAAATGACTGCACAAATAATTGCAAATGACAAGATCTGAGATAAATAAATTTTCTCCATGCGTTTATTTCATTTCGTAACTGATTATTTTTTCAATTACATATATTTGAATCTTAACACTCAAAAAGTTAAACAGATCATCTCATGATGTTTGATTGAACAAAATGTGTCTGTGACAACATGTAAAACGCTGATGCAGTCATTATCAGTCTATCACAATCCAGGTTAATAGCCAGATTGCGTTGTACCAACTCAAAAACCGTTTTAACCGTTAAAAATCGACTGACATGAACAAAATGCATCTGTTACAACTTTAAAAGGTTGTCACAAATAAAATGTCTACTGCCACAACACAGGTAAGTGCTGTGTCTGTTAAAATGGTAGAAAAGGTTGAGGAAGTCATATTTCAACGATACCAGCACATATTTTGTCTGACACAACGTTTGAGTCATTTGCAACTATTTTTGCAATCATTTACAGTCAAAACATGTCCTTTGCATTTAAAATACGACTGACATTGGTCTTTTGAGTCATTTGTTCTGTTAGCAGTGCTTGTGACTGAAACTACTGAGAAAGATATCATCAAAACATCGTTAGTAATAAAACGAAACTGGGCTTAATCATGGTAATAGGAAGGACAAAATTCAGATAATAGGTAAACATGTCTTAATAAAAGTTGAAATCTGTATTTCTATAAATTTGAGAATTTTCCAATTTTTTGTTTCGAGGAGATAGTATCCTGCCGGATTGAGAGAACACCACTGGGGTTATTGCGTGAGTTGAAGAAATCTTTCGAACAAAAGGCATTTCTTCATTCATGAGCTGCATCACGTATGTTCGACGGCGAATTTGCGAAAGTGGAAGTTCCCCAAAAAGTATTAAAAACAGATTTAACCTAGGAATCCAAAATATCGATAATGCCAGCTTTGGTTTTGGATAATTGAAACCATTCTTTTTTGAGAATGCAAAAAATATCAATTGAATAATCCTATCGGAGTATTTTGCAAAGACACTACTATTATCACAGATTCCATAATCTTATTCGACAATCCTTCAATCGCATCAGTTACGATAAGTAAAGTCAAGAAATACCAAAGAGATATTCGACGGAGGGAACAATCGGTAACCGGTATGAGGAAGGGATAAAATCAATGGAACAGGTCCATTTTAATTTAGGAAACGGTTTTTTCATACCTGTTAACCAAGTCATGATGACGTCCATACAACCTTCATAAGGATTACTCCAACTTAGCAGCAACATACCCCTGTCTGATCAACTTTTCTGTCAGGAGCCGGGCTCTATCCAGGAAGTCAATGTATATGTCACAAGCTCTGGCATAACGTATGAGTTGTGAAGTACATACTGTATACGCCCTCGCTTCTGGACTATTGCCGCTCAAAAATCGATTGGTATGTCAAAGTCATCGCGTTTGTCGTAAAATTTTGTATCCAACCTTCCTCTGGTGTCAATTTCGAGGTGACGATCAAGATAAGATTCAGACTTGGCAGTGTCTGTAGTATCCTTAATTTCGAGCTCATTGGGATAGATGAGATGAAAGAAATTCCCAAAAGGTGATAGTATAAAACTGTCATCATGTCCAATATACTATCAGATTATTCAAATTAAGCATAAAAATTCAGGTTTTCCAGATCGTAAGCAATCAATGAATGCATCTTCCCAAAGGAAATCAGAATATATATGGTTGTAGGTTGAGGATCTGAAATATATTTTGTGAGGGCAGAACATACCCACTAGGGACCAACCATTTACATCAATGAACGGAGTAATAATATATATGATTTACGAACATTGTCATTCATGTGAATGTGAAACGAAGTTCGAGACTTTTCTTATTTTTAGATGGTAGTAAAAAACTTAATAGCTCAAATTTATAGCAACTTTCATATAAGCGGGAAGTTTGGCATTCCGTAAAACCTTGTTAACCAACCATTTTCATATGAAAATGCCTGTACCAGTTGGTTTGACTTTGTTTGTAACATTTCCCTTGGAGTTCCATGTTTTGTTATATGAAACTTTATTCAGAAGATTCACTTTGGACTTTGAAATATCCAGAGATTCCTCGGGCACAATACGGCCTCTTTGTATTAGGACTTTAGAAAATACACTATGTATAAAATTAGGAAGTCTGTTTACTATCAACTCTTATCGATGTTTGTTTTACGTTTGTTTTTTTGTTTTTTTTTTGGGGGGGGGGGGGTTGTTGGGGGGGGGGGGGCGGGGGAGTAAGTCCAAAAAAGTATTAACGATGCAAATACGTCTTTTTACAGTTATAGTTTTTATTAATACATTTTCTTTAATAGTTACTTTGATTAAATTTACTATACAGAAACTATGTAATTTTTGAGATTGTCCAAAACACGCTTTTTTATCAGGATGAGGCAATCATAATTTTCTATATATTTTTTTTATACTTTTCCCATTTTTGATACATGTAAGCTGTCTATCATTTACGGCGTTATCTGCTATTTGGAGAAGGTGTCTTCCATAAACATCACTAGACAAATTGTCGTATTTCTGAAAAATATTTTTTCTTCTTAACAATATCCTCCACACACATTGATGATGTGTTCTTTGATATATTTTCCCACATTTTTCAATATCTGATGAAAGTCTTCCCGAATTCAACTTTTATAGAAAAAAATAAAATTTAGTTTTGCCCTTTATGTTAAATACAAGACACCTCTCTGTGAGGAAAGATAACTCGTGCAAATGGGAGACAACTCCACTATCCGCAAGTAGGGAATAGTTAGGTTGAGGTTTTCGGCAAACATTACGAAAAATGAATTCGCATCTCTTCAATGTTGTTTATTCCCAGTAATGTCATTTATGGTAAACTAATACACTAGTACATCATCCACAGCAAAAATCATTAATGAACTCATTAATGTTTAGAGGATATTTCATGAAGATCAATATGGATAAGGAAGTGAAAAACAAGTTTATGTGTAATACATATAGATCTCCCGAATGCTTCATTGCACATTAGAAGCTTATAATATGATAATGTAACGGCTGCAAAAGTATGGCTTGAAGTGTGCTGCCTCGAAAAATAGGAAACGCCGATTAGTTCGGAAAAGATGTTAGTAAATTATCAGATTTTCTTCTACTAGGAAATCCTTGTATTTAAAAATTATTGGAATGTTAAAATCCAAGGACCTTATGTTCTTAAACGAGCTTTCAAACATTTACTTTTCTACACTTTACGCTTCCATTCCCCATGATAAATTAAAACACCGTCTAAAATCTATCATAAATCAATGTTGTTTTTTTTTTCAAATGGCGAAACGGGTATACTTATTTAGTTTTAGGTCGACAAAAATCATATTTTGTCAAGAAATACACTGATTCGAACAAAACGCATTCGGATACATCGTCCACAGCAAAAATTCTTAAAAAAAGACATTGTTAGAATGCTGGACTTTTAAATTGACAACAAGATGGAAAGTTTTCCAACAAACTATTGGTATTTTAATGGGTACCAATTGTGCACTGCTTCTTGCGGATTTGTTTCTTTACTCCTATGACGCCGACTGTGTCCAAGGGTTATTGCAATGAAAAGAAATTAGCCCAGTCCTTTAATTTCACTTCAGCTATATAGATGATGTATTTTCTTTGCATAACAGTAAGTTTAAAGAAAATCTACATCTCATCTATCTCAATGAGCTGGAAATAAAGGACACTACAGAAACAACTAAGTATGCAACATACCTGGGCTTACAGCTAAGGACGTTTGAACATTAAATTATACGACACACGTGATGATTTTAGATTTAAAATTATGAATTATCCTTTCTAAGCAGCGACATCCCTACATGTCTACATTCTCTGTTGATCCGTTATACCATGATTGTAGACTGAAAGGGTTTAAAGGAGGTCATATTAGAATAATTAAGCTGAAGCCATCCTTATTAAAGTTTTATGGGCGTCATCATGACTTGGTTGACAGATATGAAAAAAACCGTTTCCAAAATGAAAATGGACCAGATCCATTGATGTTATCCTTTCCTCATACCGGATTTGACATGGGCAGCATGGCAGGTGTCCTGCAGGAAGCAGAGACTGCTTACTCTTCCGGAGCACCTGAGTCTACCCCCGGTTTTTTGTGGGGTCCATGTTGTTCATATGTTTTTAGTTTTTAATTGTACTACATGTATTGTTTTGGTCTTGTCTTCGTTGTTCTACGGAGTTTGTCAGTTGTTTCGATTTTTTCCTCCTTCGAATATCCCTTTGGTATTTCTTGACTTTACTTATTATTCTTCTAACTATTATTATTTCTATTAATCATTCTTTATTAGCAACCTTGAAATTGTCAGGGCCGGGTGCTATAGGAGGATTTTGCAGGATGATAGCCCTCCATATGGAGGTTGACCTAAAGGTGTTAAATATTTTAAACGGAGTAGCAGGTGGCTGACCTGCCTTCTCAAACCCCTCAAATTCACATTTTTTTCAAATAACTTGGAAATGGTGGAGATCCTAAATCATATATATTCTTACTCCGTTCATTGGTGTAAATGGGGGGTCCCTAGGGGGTATGTTCTGCCCTCACAAAATATATTTGTCTTTGTAACTTCGACACCTTTGAGATCCTCAACCTAAAACCATATATATTCTTATTTGCTTTGGGAAGATGCATTCATTGATTGCTTACGATCTGGAATTTTTATGCTTAATTTGAATAATCTGATAGTATATTGGACATGATGACAGTTTTATACTATCACGTTTTGGGAATTTCTTTCATCTCATCTATCCCAATGAGCTCGAAATTAAGGATACTACAGACACTGCCAAGTATGAATCTTATCTTGATCGTCACCTCGAAATTCACACCAGAGGAAGGTTGAATACGGACAAACGGAATGACATTGACTTTCCAAACGATTTTTGAGCGGCAATATTCCAGAAGCGAGGGCGTATACAATATGTACTTCACAACTCATACGTTATGCCAGAGCTTGTGACATATACATTGACTTCCTGGACAGAGCCCGGCTCCTTACAGAAAAGTTGATCAGACAGGGGTATGTTGCTGCTAAGTTTGAGTAATCCTTATTAAAGTTTATGGAGGTCATCATGACTTGGTTGACAGGTATGAAAAAACCGTTTCCTGAATGAAAATGGACCTGTTCCATTGATTTTATCCCTTCCTCTTACCGGATTTGACATGGGCAACATGGTAGGTGTCCTGCATGAAGCAGGCACTGCTTACTCTTCCAGAGCACCTGTGTCTACCCTCGGTTTTTTGGTGGGGTCCAACTTTAAAAGGTTGTCACAAATACATTTCTACTACCACAACACAGGTAAGTGCTGTGCCAGTTAAAATGTGTCTGACCCAACGCTAGAAAAGGTTGAGGCAGTCATATTTCAACCATAGAAGCAAATAGTTTGTGTGACACGTTTGCAGTCATTTGTAATTATTTTTGCAGTCATTTACAATAAAAAAAAATGTCCTTTGCAGTAAACAACGACTGCAATTGGTCTTTTCAGTGATTTGTTCTGTCAGCAGTGAGGACTACTTGATTAAAGCAAATCCAGAGATTATCATTGTTCGCAAGAAATCTGGGAAAAAACCGTTTCCTAAATTAAAATGGACCTGTTCCATTGATTTTATCCCTTCCTCATACCGGTTACCGATTGTTCCCTCCGTCGAATATCTCTTTGGTATTTCTTGACTTTACTTATCGTAACTGATGCGATTGAAGGATTGTTGAATGAGATAATGGATTCTTTGATAATAGTAGTTTCTTTGGAAAATACTCTGATAGGATTATAGGATAGAACTTTTTGAATTGATATTTTTTTTGCATTCTCATAAAAGAATGGTTTCAATTATCCAAAACCAAAGCTGGCATTACCGAAATTTTGGATTCCTAGGTTAAATCTGTTTTTAATACTTTTTGGGGAACTTCCACTTTCGCAAATTCGCCGTCGAACATACGTGATGCAGCTCATGAATGAAGAAATGCCTTTTGTTTGAACGATTTCTACAACTCACGCAATACCCCCAATGGTGTACTCTCAATCCACCAGGATACTATCTCCTCGAAACAAAAAATTAAAATATTCTCAAATTTATAGAAATACAGATTTCAACTTTTATTAAGACATGTTTACCTATTATCTGAATTTTGTCCTTCCTATTACCATGATTAAGCCCAGTTTCGTTTTATTACTAACGATGTTTTGATGATATCTTTCTCAGTAGTTTCAGTCACAAGCACTGCTAACAGAACAAATGACTAAAAAGACCAATGCCAGTCGTATTTTAAATGCAAAGGACATGTTTTGACTGTAAATGACTGCAAACGTTGTGTCAGACAAAATATGTGCTGGTATCGTTGAAATATGACTGACTCAACCTTTTCTACCATTTTAACTGACACAGCACTTACCTGTGTTGTGGCAGTAGACATTTATTTGTAACAACCTTTTAAAGTTGTAACAGATGCATTTTGTTCATGTCAGTCGATTTTTAACGGTTAAAACGCTTTTTGAGTTGGTACAACACAATCTGGTTATTAACCTGGATTGTGATAGACTGATAATGACTGCATCAGCGTTTTACATGTTGTCACAGACACATTTTATTCAATCAAACATCATGATATGATCTGGTTAACTTTTTGAGTGTTAAGATTCAAATATATGTAACTGAAAAAATAATCAGTTATGAAATGAAATAAACGCATGGAGAAAATTTATTTATCTCAGATCTTGTCATTTGCAATTATTTGTGCAGTCATTTACAGTCAAAAAATGTCCAATTGATCTTTTCAGTCATTTGTTCTGTCAGCAATGAGGACTACTTGATTAAAGTAAATCCACAGATTATCATTGTTCGCAAGAAATCTGGCATCTATGTTTCTTTTCGGTAATTTAGGAAAACACTAAAAGACCGATGGCTTCAAAAATTATTTTTAAAAACACAAGATTTATTCAGTATGCTCAACTTATTTATTATTTATATCATCATAATAGCATCGACAGGTTTCGTCTGATACACTCTTTCAATATACACCTAAAGAAGATAAAACATATTACTTATGAGTGAGGTATATTTATTTGGTTATTTGAATGAAGAGTTAAAATATCGTCATATCGTTAAAAACCAACAACCCGAAGGAGAAAGAAGTTAAACATCAGGGTTTAGAGGAAATGCAACATTCATCAAACTTGGTATCAAAGAAATTATTAGATAGAGAACAAATATTACTGTATATAAAGGAAAAACAAATTACACAAATACATGAAGCAGTAACAGGGGAATAAATGTCATGATTTTTTTAACGGTTATATTATATATAATAGTTATAAAATATTAATAATAATACCTTTCTTTCCAAGTCCTAAACCACCACTGAGTGTACCGCCTGCACCTCCAAGCACCACACTACTACCAAGTCCACCCCCAATTATATTACCACCAAGCCCGACACCTACACCACCTACACTACTACCAAGTCCAACGCCTAAACCACCTCCAATTATATTACCACCAAGTCCAACGCCTACACCACCTCCAAGTATATTACCACCAAGTCCAATGCCTAAACTACTTCCAATTCCACCGGACAGCCAGGGTCCTACTATGACTGGTAACCATACAACTCTAACAACTGGACGTTTTGGAACAACTGGAATTTTCCCATAACCGGTTGCGGATGCAAGGCACACTGCCAGGAATATTCCTACTGCAACCTTCATGTTGGATATGGTATTTGAAGACTGTAAAGGACATACTTATCAGCAAAATAGCATCATTGAATAGCAAAATATTTCATTAGTAACGAGACTTCATTATTAAAATGAAATATTTTATTTATTTTAGCACTGGCAACACGCTTTTGATTTTCAACGGCTATTCTGGTTTTGTTTATTATTACACGTATTGTTATTTAATAATTTTTATTTGAAACTTTTGCTTTGCTTCCATACCTTCATGGTCTGAATTATTCATTTTTATACGACCGCAAATATTTGTGGTCGGATTATGGTATGAGCCTGTCGTCCCGTAGACAGTTAAGTGTCCGCTCATTTACTTATGTTCTATCGAACGTATCCTTATAATAATTTACCACAGCGGGTTAAGATTGATTTTGGAAAATATGGTTCCTCTCGTTTTTTTCGGGGGTCATTAAGGGTTTTTTTTTGATAATTTTGGAGTAACTTTTTAAATTTTCATCCGTATTTATGATATTTTATTCATAGTCTTCCTTGATAAAAATGGAAAAACTTGTGCAAGATCCGTTTTTCACTATTTCTTACCACTTTAGAGAAATAAGGGGCCAAAAAGGGACACAAATTAATTTTCGAAACTTTTATTTTTTATCCGATTTTCACGATTTGTTTTTAAATGGTTCTCCATAAAAAATACAATAAAGTTACTAAAGGCATTTTTATTTTACTTTTGTCGTTGCAAAGATAAAGGGGATTAAAGGGGCCAAAAATAGGCATTTTTCATCCCATTTCAGTGGATAATTCATCTTGATGAGTACTTTCAGTTGTTTGTTGACAATTTTTTTCTATCTTTTACATTCTTGAGATACACGGGGTTAAAGGTGCAAAAACAAACATGTTGCGGTCGTATCATGTTGCGCTTAGTGATGCCCTTATTAAATCATATTATACTCTCTTAATTTTGATAATTCTTTTACTAACAGCAGACATATGAAACTAAATGATAATTTCATTTATTTGTAACTGCTTAATAAAAAGAAACAAGGGCTTCACTGTTATTTTAAGATATAGAACCACATAAAAAAATCTGCTAATATACAGCTAATAGTGAATTAGAAAAGCTACTTGAAAAGAAGAATTTTATCTCATAGCAAAAGTCGTTTAACTACTATATCTGACTTACCGTTTTGTGGTATAGGGTAACTACAAACTTTTCAAAAAATTTCGAGGCTTTTATACGGATCTTTTGGGGCTACTTATTGCACAAAAAACTTTCTAAAGATATAAAGTACTCAATTACCATACTTTTTTTATTGTGTTGCATCAGATAAAGATTAATCATCATCGTAGTTTTAGACCTAAAAATGATATATCTATTCTTTAACAGCGTATTTCCTTTGACGGCCACGTTTTAAAGTCATGAATAGGTCTAAAATGGCATTGAACTTTTATAAAGTGTGGTATTTGTCTCATTTTTAATTCTGGGTCTGAAAGACAATATCTCTTCAGATAAAATAACACCAACAAAACCGATCTTCCTTACATAAAACTTCTATAGATTATTCTGTGTCAAAAGTTAAACGCCTTGAAATTTTTTTATATGACACTGACGAAACTAGTGAAGAGTGCTATTTTTATTATTCGATTCAATATTCTAAGATTTAATTTTCTGTGTTAAATTCCCCCAAGATATAGTGACTTTTAATTTTGTTGTACAAATTTTTATATACAAGGAGAATGTTATATACTACGTTTGATAGGGTTCTGCTAATAAAAAATAATTTCTTATGTAAATTCGACTGACACAACATTATGTAATAACACCAAGATATGTCAGCCAATGATAAAGAACTGCACTAAGAACCCCTGCATATTGACTATTGTGAAAAGTTATGTGTTCCACAATGTGAAACTCAGTTATGTCTGATTCGAACAGCGTTTACAGTGCATATTGATATCAGATTGTGTAGTACATTTATTTACTTTTTGGCTGAAGGTCATGCATTTCTCGACTTGTATTTTGTCTGCAAGCCGAATAAAAGTACAGCTCTATAAAAATACTGACATTGTAATATTTGTGTTGGATTGTCGTGTAATATTAAAACTACCGTCTTTGTCCATCGGAACAATTTGTCATTTTGATATAATATGTGTTTTCTTTCGTTATCAGCCGTTTTGAGCGTGATCTTCGAAACATGTCCTCATAATAAACTATATATCATGCTGCAAGCTGACTAAAGTCACTAAGTGCATTATCAACCGAAGCGTTTTGTCAAACAAATTCGATTGAAGGATTTGATATCTATCAACCTTATTGTTCTTTCAACAAATAATAACCAAAATGATCAAAATCTTGATAGGAGTTTGCAATCAATAGACAGATAGATTTTCACCGCATAAGTTGGTATAAATTCGTACTAAACTATGTATAGTGTACCGGGAAAAAAGTTTCTAAATAAAATATGTAATCATTTTTTAGAATTTATGTGAATTAAATATGAAACCATTAATAATTATAAGTGAAATGAAACGCTACACGTACAATTTTTTTTATTTCTCACAAACCGACTCTATTAGATATGTGACGGAAAATCAGTATTGATAAACCGAAGTCTCCCAGGTGATATAGGTTATCTATGTTCGTATCCGTAGATATGGAGATTTTAACACCCTTCAGTCCTCTTGTGCACCGTTCGGCGGAGAAGAAGCTGAAGGGTGCAGAAAAGTACTGAAGGGTGTTAAAATCTCCATATCTACGGATACCAACATTAATGACGATATTATCCCCGTTTCAGCCCTAATTTGGTTATTTTTATTTTACAAATTCAGATACAACATGGAACGTTAAAGCAACGTTTTTTTCAAGCCGGAGATAAATATATTTTAAATACGCTTTGTTTACTTGATGATAATGAATTTGCGAATCATTCAATGTATTCCTTAAAAAGTAATAGCACTTCTTTGTCAAAATTATTTTGTTATCCCATTTAATACGAAGTAGAATATAATTACTTAGTGACTGTTCTTATCCCTGGAGTATCTGATGCTAAAACAAACCTTTGTGTGATATTTCATGGCCGTAGGACCAAGTAAAACAATTTGATGTTATATCATTCATTTTAAAATTTTGCCATTTGCTGTTATGGTACTTAAATCAAAACGAATTACCATTTCGTCAATTTCCTTATCCAATTATAGACAGTTCGTTTCGCGAATTTCTCTTTTTATTTTACAAACTGTCTTAAGCACATCATATTCCGTGTAATTTTACATTTTGTGAGCAGTAAAAATCGTGTTCCCGGTATATGGGTGTATGATAAACCATTCTGCTTTTATTTTCTAAATTTAATTATATGCAAATATTATATAGTATGAGAAGAGGCATTTAATATGCATGATTTTAAATAAGACATATAGAGTACTTAAAGACTGTTATGCTTTCTCTCTACTCTAATTGATACCCCTAGATGAATAAACACAGAACGTATCACACTTTTATGCAATATAGGTGCACGTGGGATGTTACAATATCTAGTGTTCACCGTTAGAAGTAAGCGTTTATTGATACTGAGCTTAAATCGATTTGAACATGTTGTATTTAGTGGAATTACTTTGACTAGTTTCTTTTTCCTTGTTATAAATCAGGAATGTCTTTTGTTTTACTTTTCAACTTCACATTTTTCTCATCGTCGACCTTGATACTATTTCTACATGCAGTTAAATTATGACCTGTATTCATAATTACGTGTCATATATCACATCATAACGTTAAATTACGGAAAGCCTGAACGCGAACCATAGTAGGTAACGTGTTTGGAGAATGCCATAATCCATGCAGGCTAAAGACCCCCTCTGTAGTTTTCGAAAAAGCGTAGGCTAATACCGCTACAGACTGCTAAATTATCCGACCGTAACCAACCATCCTCCTTTGTGTCCTGTCTCATCCCCTAGAACAATTTGATGTTGTATCATTCATATTAAAAGTTTGCCATTTGCTGTAATGGTACTTAAATCAATATGAATTATCATTTCGTCAATTTTCTTATGAAATTATAGACAGTTTGTTTCACGAATTACTGTTTTTATTTTAAAAACGCAGTCTTAAGCACATCATATTCCGTGTAACTATACAAATCAGAATTAAAAGCCTCCAAGGGTCTATGAGCACTAAAGCTATATCCATCTTTAAAGACCCTAAGGTTGTTGAAAACTTGACTCGCCTCCATGACAAATATGTAGTTGTCCCAGCTGACAAGGCCCCCAATAACATCGTTTTTGTTTGTAAGAACTATTATTTTGAGTGTCTTAGAAACGAATTGGGAATAGATAACACTGCGGGTAACCCAACTTATACACCGACCACACTCACTAAGCAGGAAGTCCTTGATAACCACAAGACCGTTCTTCATTCCTTTGGCATTTCTACAAAGGATGAAGAAATGGACCTTCCTGCTCTTTATTGGATTCCTAAAGTACATAAGAATCCGTTTAAACAAATGTACATTGCTGGGTCAGCTAATTGCTCTACAAAACCTCTTTCAAAGATTTTAACATCCATATTGACATGTGTTAAAGAGGGCCTTCAGAATTACTGTGAAACATCATATTCCACCTGTGGCGTCAATCAGATGTGGATTCTTAAAAACTCCAAAAATTTACTTCAATATCTAAAATCAAAATCTTTGGCTACATGCAACAGCATAAAAACTTTCGACTTCTCTACACTCTACACTACCATACCACATTCTCAATTAAAAGATCGCTTAAAGCAACTAGTTCATCAATGTTTTTTCAAGAAAAATGGGACACGCAGGTATAAATTCCTTGTTCTAGGTAGAGAAAAGTCTTATTTCGTGAAGAACCACTCTGATTCTGACAAAAAGTATTCTGAAGATGAAATTACAAACATGTTAGATTTTCTCATAGACAACATATTCGTTGAATTTGGCGGTCTAATTTTTCAACAAACAATCGGCATTCCAATGGGAACCAACTGTGCTCCTCTCCTCGCCGATCTGTTTCTGTACTCATATGAAGCGGACTTCATTCAAGGGTTACTACATGAAAACAAAAAGAAACTAGCCCAATCCTTTAATTTCACTTTTCGTTATATAGATGATGTGTTGTCGTTAAATAACGACAAATTCCAAGACTTTCTACATCTTATCTACCCCAGTGAGCTTGAAATTAAGGATACTACAGATACACCAAAGTCCGCTTCATATTTGGATTTATTTCTTGAAATAGACTATGAAGGACGTTTGAAGACAAAACTTTATGACAAACGTGATGACTTCAACTTTCCTATTGTTAATTTTCCCTTCTTGAGTAGCAATATACCAGCATCGCCTGCATATGGCGTCTACGTTTCTCAGCTTATCCGATTTTCAAGGGCATGCGTGAGTTACCCTGACTTTCGACAAAGAGGATTACTGCTGTCACAAAAGCTTCTTAACCAGGGTTTTATCAGGGATAAGTTGATGTCATCACTTAAGAAATTTTACGGTCGTCATCATGAATTGATTGACCATTACAGTGTTCCAATATCTAAGATGATGTTGGACCTGTTCCCACTGTCGTAACCTTTCATGTGACCCGTACGATTTGTGACTTCCACCGGATTGACCTTGTTGAACTTCACGACGGGTGCCGTATACGGAGCAGGAACTGCTTACCCTTCCGGAGCACCTGGGTTCACTCCTGGTTTTTATAGGAGTTCGTGTTGTTCATTGTTTTTAGTTTTCTGTGTTTATTTGTTGTGCTTGTGGTTGTTCGTTTGTCTTCCCGGGTTTGTCTGTCCAATGGATTACGTTTTTTTGATTGCTCCTTAGGTATATTTGTCCTTTTTACAATTTGCGAGCAGTAAAAATCGTGTTCCCTGTATATGGGTGTAGGATAAACCATTTTGATGTTTTTTTTTTTCTTTTTCTCTCTCTAAATTTAATCATATGCATGATACTAATTCTTTGAAGAATGCTAAATAAGACATTGTTATAAATCAGGAATGTCTTTTGTTTTACTTTTCATCTTAATATTTTCCTCGTCGTCGACCTTGATACTATTTCTACGTGCAGTTAAATTATGACCTGTATTCATGATTACGTGTTATATATCACATTATAACGTTAAATTACAATTACATATACAATGATATGTTGTATTATTCGAATCACGCGATTGTCAGGTCACAATACGGAAAGCCTGACCGCGAACCATAGTAGGTATTGTGTTTGGAGAATGCCATAATCCATGCAGGCTAAAGACCCCCTCTGTAGTTTTCGAAAAAACGTAGGCTAATACCGCTACAGACTGCTAAATTATCCGACCGTAACCAACCATCCTCCTTTGTGTCCTGTCTCATCCCCTAGAACAATTTGATGTTGTATCATTCATATTAAAAGTTTGCCATTTGCTGTAATGGTACTTAAATCAATATGAATTATCATTTCGTCAATTTTCTTATCAAATTATAGACAGTTTGTTTCACGAATTTCTGTTTTTATTTTAAAAACGCAATCTTAAGCACATCATATTCCGTGTAACTTTACAATTTGCGAGCAGTCAAAATCGTGTTCCCTGTATATGGGTGTATGATAAACCATTTTGATGTTTTTTTTTTCTTTTTCTCTCTAAATTTAATCATATGCATGATACTAATTCTTTGAAGAATGCTAAATAAGACATTGTTATAAAACAGGAATGTCTTTTGTTTTACTTTTCATCTTAATATTTTCCTCGTCGTCGACCTTGGTAATATTTCCCCATGCAGTGTAATTGTGACCTGTATTCATAATTACGTGTCATATATCATATCAGAGCGTTAAATTAAAATTTACATATACAATGATATACTGCATTAATGAAATGACGCGGTTGTCAAAGCCTGACCGCGGACCATTAGTAGGTTAATACGGAGAAGTTATACATTGTATTTTATTAAATACATGAAAGTGGGGTTCAAAACTAAAATGATAATATGGAATAAAGCTTGGCTAGCATCATTTTTAATTTTTTGTTTTATTTACGCAAATGTAGCCTTTCAAAGTTTTAAGGTAGTATGCTGCCTTTAGAGGACAATTTGATTTTAATGCCTTTTACCCTTAAAGTTCAATTCACACGTGCAACTTAAAAACTGTTCAACTATAATCAAGAAATAGAAAGGTCTGTCTTGCATACAAAATTTTTTTTAATGCTGGTGGTTTTTTATATTAAGTTTACTTCTTGCAATGACCTATGAATAAGCTTTATCGTTAACATATCATTTAGAACTATATTATCAATTTGAACGTCAAAAATTAAAAACACAATTCTATTTCAACTAAATTTTAAGAATTTCTCGCTCAAATTTAACAGAAATTCAAAGTATATAAACTAATGCAGTGAAGTCCCTAGTCAACAATTCCAATAAACATCTTTGAAAACGGAGGCATTTATAAGCAACTGTTACAATAGTAAAACAAACGAAATTCTGTATCAATTTAAGTTAACGCAATGACATTTGAAATGTAATGAATCTGCATCCACATCACTAAATTTGAAAAGCTTGGGACAATTTAACACAGACCTTACATTATTTGGATATTGAATTTAATAATAATTATAAAAAAATAAGCCTTCTTCACTAGTTTCTTCAATGTTATGAAAAAAATCAAGGGGTTTAACTTTAAGGATGATCGCTGGTCTAATAGGAAATAAATAGGATTTGAAATAGGTGTTTTAGTTTGAGAGAACATATGAATAGTAAACAAATAAGCAAGAAAAAAGTATAGGTTCATGTGCTCATTTTAGAGCTACAAGGCCTTGAAAATTTGCAGGAAATGGATTTTCTCTGGATTTTTCATTGTCTTTTACATTGACAACTCCAGTCTCTCAAAGATGTATGAAAAAATAAAAAGGATTTCATAAACTTTTGTCAAATACCATTTTAATGTATATATGATTGAATTATAAAAGGAAAAAGTGGGAGTTCATAGGCAAAAAATTTCATGTTTAAGAAATAGATAAAACCCGAGCATTCCGAAAATCTGACAAAAAGACCAAAACATGACCAGCGAGCATCCTTAAGGTAAATTATCACACCCAGGAGAAAAATAACGCACCTTATTTTCCAAGTTCAATGCCATTTTTAGACATGAATTTAAAACGTGCCATCAAAGGAAATTCGCTTTTCAAGAGGAACAGATATATCATTTTCGATAATATAGTCTTAAAGTACTACGATGATTAATCTTTATATGATGCAACAACATAAAAAAAGATGGTAATTGAACACACTATTTTTTTCGAAATACTGTTTTAATGTGTTTATGCCACCGAATTCTGTATAAAAGCCTCGAAAACGTTTTTGAAAATTCGTAGTTCTCCGATACCATAGAACGGTAAGTCTCGCAAAATACTTATAAACATGTTTAAATGTTTTCCAATATAGAACTAATTGTATGCATAATTTACATTTTTAAAGATAAAATTTCGCTGCAATGAACACATGAAGGAAACATGTAATACATGAATAAATATAGATTCTCCTTCAGGTACGAGTGAGTTATGGAACTTCTCTACTCGAGATAGTTAAATTTTCGATTTTCAACACACGAGCCTTAGCGAGCGTGGTCAAATCTAAAATTTAACTATTGAGGGTGGGGAAATTCCATAACTCACGAGTAAATTGAAGGAGAATCTGTTTCTCCTTTGATTTTCGACAAAAACCTCAAGAAAATGTCGTTGCTATGTATTTGTTTTACATAGACGTCATTTCGGATCTTCTCTAGTTTATCATTCCAATAACTGTAGAAAAAAGGGCGGTAATTCCCACGTAGAAATTTAATCACCGGGAAGTGGTTAAAGATATTATGTATTTTTATCCCACCGATTAAATACGTCAAGAAAAGGAAACACTTATTAAAATGAAGCGAAAAAATCCAAAGCAAAGGACACCTTGAAAGAATCGAAGTTAAGAATCGAATTACACAAAAATTACATCTAGTTTAAATAGAGCTTGAACGGAAAAGGTAAACTTGATCATCTTAATTTTACAATTCTTAAAATTTAGTTGAAATAGAATTTTGTTTTGAATTTTTGACGTTCAAATTGTTAAATTGTATAATTTAATTCAATTGATATGTTAAGGATTAAGCTTAGTCAGAGGTCATTTCAACTGTAATACACAGTGAAGTAAACTTAATAAATAAAAAAAAACACAAGCATTAAAATGATTTTGTGTATGCAGGACACATCTTTCTATTTCTTGATTTTATTTGAAAAGTTTTTCAATCGCAGATATCGTCAATTTCAGAATTTTTTATTGTCTATATTATTATAACATAATACCATACTTTCCAATGGAACTCCGGAACACCAACCGTCATTTATGAAATTTTACTAAGCTTCTAATTCATTTATTTTGATTATTAACTGTTTGTGCGAAATGCAGTTTAAGAAATGCTATTTAACAGCTTGTCGATATAGTAAATATGCACTCCAATTTTGTAAACTTTCTGTTTATGAAATTTCCTTTGCATCTTCAATAACAATAAGTTTATCAACCCCATAGTTTGAATACAATCTAAAACGATGTTATTTTTTATATGGATAATAAACGGTATAATTATTCAATTTATCAGAACCTATAAACATAAATTGTTAACTTTATTCTTCTTTTAAACATTCTGACACTTTTCTGTAATAAAAGGTACATTATTGTTTTCTCGGGCATAGATTCTGTCCTCGTGCACCTTTGTTTCAAGATTGTGTCCTTGTGCACCTTTGTTCCAAACATATTGTGTCAAAATTTTTTTTTTTTTTTCAGTTGTGAACTGCACTTTAAGGGTAAAATGCATTAAAATCAAATTGTGCACTGAAGCTGTAAAATTGTATGTAAAGGTTGCGTAAACAAAACTATCTAAATTATCTTTTAGGCTTGAACTCCACTGATAATTCAATGTATTGAATAAAATACAATCGTAATTCACACATTGTAAATAATAAAGACTTTTTTTGGGTAAAAAATATTTATAAGAAGTAGACAATATTTTGTTATTTTGCTTACAGTTTGTATGTCCCTTTTCAGTCTTCAAATACCATATCCAACATGAAGGTGGCAGTAGGAATATTCCTGGCAGTGTGTCTTGCTTTCACAGCAGGATATGATAAAATTCCAGTTATTCCAAAAAGTCAACCAGTCCTTAGAGTTGTATTGGCACCAGTCATAGTAGGACCATGGCTGTCCAATGCAATTGGAGGTGGTTTAGGCATTGGACTTGGTGGTAATATACTTGGAGGTGGTTTAGGCGTTGGACTTGGTAGCAGTGTAGCACTTGGAGGTGGTTTAGGTGTCGGGCTTGGTGGTAATATAATTGGCGGTGGACTTGGTAGTAGTGTGGTGCTTGGAGGTGCAGCCGGTACTCTCAGTGGTGGTTTAGGACTTGGAAAGAAAGGTATTATTATTAACATTTTATAACAATAATATAAGTATTGAATTTTATATCACGACATTTATTCCCCTGTTACTGAGTCATGTATTTGTGTACATTTGTTTTCCCTTTATATACAGTAATATTTGTTCTCTATCTAATAATTTCTTTGATATCAAGTTTGATGAATGTTGCATTTCCTCTAAGCACTAATGTTTAACTTCTTTCTCCTGCGGGTTATTGGTTTTTAACGATATGACATATTTTAACTCTTCATCCAAATAACCAGATAAATATACCTCACTCATAAGTAATATTTTTTTGTCTTCTTTAGGTGTATATTGAAAGACGTTATCAGATGAAACCTGTCGATGCTATTATGATGATGTAAATAATAAATTATTTGAGCATACTGAATAAATCTTGTGTTTTTTTTAAAAAATTTGAAGCCATCGGTCTTTTGGTGTTTTCCTAAATTACTGAAAAGAAACATAGATGCCAGATTTCTTGCGAACAATGATAATCTGTGGATTTACTTTAATCAAGTAGTCCTCATTGCTGACAGAACAAATGACTTAAAAGACCAATTGGAGTCGTTTTTTACTGCAAAGGACATTTTTTGACTGTAAATGACTGCACAAATAATTGCAAATGACAAGATCTGAGATAAATAAATTTTCTCCATGCGTTTATCTCATTTCGTAACTGATTATTTTTTCAATTACATATATTTGAATCTTAACACTCAAAAAGTTAAACAGATCATCTCATGGTGTTTGATTGAACAAAATGTGTCTGTGACAACATGTAAAACGCTGATGCAGTCATTATCAGTCTATCACAATCCAGGTTAATAGCCAGATTGCGTTGTACCAACTCAAAAACCGTTTTAACCGTTAAAAATCGACTGACATGAACAAAATGCATCTGTTACAACTTTAAAAGGTTGTCACAAATAAAATGTCTACTGCCACAACACAGGTAAGTGCTGTGTCAGTTAAAATGGTAGAAAAGGTTGAGGAAGTCATATTTCAACGATACCAGCACATATTTTGTCTGACACAACGTTTGAGTCATTTGCAACTATTTTTGCAATCATTTACAGTAAAAACATGTCCTTTGCATTTAAAATACGACTGACATTGGTCTTTTGAGTCATTTGTTCTGTTAGCAGTGCTTGTGACTGAAACTACTGAGAAAGATATCATCAAAACATCGTTAGTAATAAAACGAAACTGGGCTTAATCATGGTAATAGGAAGGACAAAATTCAGATAATAGGTAAACATGTCTTAATAAAAGTTGAAATCTGTATTTCTATAAATTTGAGAATTTTCCAATTTTTTGTTTCGAGGAGATAGTATCCTGGTGTATTGAGAGAACACCACTGGGGTTATTGCGTGAGTTGAAGAAATCTTTCGAACAAAAGGTATTTCTTCATTCATGAGCTGCATCACGTATGTTCGACGGCGAATTTGCGAAAGTGGAAGTTCCCCAAAAAGTATTAAAAACAGATTTAACCTAGGAATCCAAAATATCGATAATGCCAGCTTTGGTTTTGGATAATTGAAACCATTCTTTTTTGAGAATGCAAAAAATATCAATTGAATAATCCTATCGGAGTATTTTGCAAAGACACTACTATTATCACAGATTCCATAATCTTATTCGACAATCCTTCAATCGCATCAGTTACGATAAGTAAAGTCAAGAAATACCAAAGAGATATTCGACGGAGGGAACAATCGGTAACCGGTATGAGGAAGGGATAAAATCAATGGAACAGGTCCATTTTAATTTAGGAAACGGTTTTTTCATACCTGTTAACCAAGTCATGATGACGTCCATAAAACCTTCATAAGGATTACTCCAACTTAGCAGCAACATACCCCTGTCTGATCAACTTTTCTGTCAGGAGCCGGGCTCTATCCAGGAAGTCAATGTATATGTCACAAGCTCTGGCATAACGTATGAGTTGTGAAGTACATACTGTATACGCCCTCGCTTCTGGACTATTGCCGCTCAAAAATCGATTGGAATGTCAAAGTCATCGCGTTTGTCGTAAAGTTTTGTATCCAACCTTCCTCTGGTGTCAATTTCGAGGTGACGATCAAGATAAGATTCAGACTTGGCAGTGTCTGTAGTATCCTTAATTTCGAGCTCATTGGGATAGATGAGATGAAAGAAATTCCCAAAAGGTGATAGTATAAAACTGTCATCATGTCCAATATACTATCAGATTATTCAAATTAAGCATAAAAATTCAGGTTTTCCAGATCGTAAGCAATCAATGAATGCATCTTCCCAAAGGAAATCAGAATATATATGGTTGTAGGTTGAGGATCTGAAATATATTTTGTGAGGGCAGAACATACCCACTAGGGACCAACCATTTACATCAATGAACGGAGTAATAACATATATGATTTACGAACATTGTCATTCATGTGAATGTGAAACGAAGTTCGAGACTTTTCTGATTTTTAGATGGTAGTAAAAAACTTAATAGCTCAAATTTATAGCAACTTTCATATAAGCGGGAAGTTTGGCATTCCGTAAAACCTTGTTAACCAACCATTTTCATATGAAAATGCCTGTACCAGTTGGTTTGACTTTGTTTGTAACATTTCCCTTGGAGTTCCATGTTTTGTTATATGAAACTTTATTCAGAAGATTCACTTTGGACTTTGAAATATCCAGAGATTCCTCGGGCACAATACGGCCTCTTTGTATTAGGACTTTAGAAAATACACTATGTATAAAATTAGGAAGTCTGATTACTATCAACTCTTATCGATGTTTGTTTTACGTTTGTTTTTTTGTTTTTTTTGGGGGGGGATTTTGTTGGTGGGGGGGGGCGGGGGAGTAAGTCCAAAAAAGTATTAACGATGCAAATACGTCTTTTTACAGTTATAGTTTTTATTAATACATTTTCTTTAATAGTTACTTTGATTAAATTTACTATACAGAAACTATGTAATTTTTGAGATTGTCCAAAACACGCTTTTTTTTCAGGATGAGGCAATCATAATTTTCTATATATTTTTTTTATACTTTTTCCATTTTTGATACATGTAAGCTGTCTATCATTTACGGCGTTATCTGCTATTTGGAGAAGGTGTCTTCCATAAACATCACTAGACAAATTGTCGTATTTCTGAAAAATATTTTTTCTTCTTAACAATATCCTCCACACACATTGATGATGTGTTCTTTGATATATTTTCCCACATTTTTCAATATCTGATGAAAGTCTTCCCGAATTCAACTTTTATAGAAAAAAATAAAATTTAGTTTTGCCCTTTATGTTAAATACAAGACACCTCTCTGTGAGGAAAGATAACTCGTGCAAATGGGAGACAACTCCACTATCCGCAAGTAGGGAATAGTTAGGTTGAGGTTTTCGGCAAACATTACGAAAAATGAATTCGCATCTCTTCAATGTTGTTTATTCCCAGTAATGTCATTTATGGTAAACTAATACACTAGTACATCATCCACAGCAAAAATCATTAATGAACTAATTAATGTTTAGAGGATATTTCATGAAGATCAATATGGATAAGGAAGTGAAAAACAAGTTTATGTGTAATACATATAGATCTCCCGAATGCTTCATTGCACATTAGAAGCTTATACTATGATAATGTAACGGCTGCAAAAGTATGGCTTGAAGTGTGCTGCCTCGAAAAATAGGAAACGCCGATTAGTTCGGAAAAGATGTTAGTAAATTATCAGATTTTCTTCTACTAGGAAATCCTTGTATTTAAAAATTATTGGAATGTTAAAATCCAAGGACCTTATGTTCTTAAACGAGCTTTCAAACATTTACTTTTCTACACTTTACGCTTCCATTCCCCATGATAAATTAAAACACCGTCTAAAATCTATCATAAATCAATGTTGTTGTTTTTTCAAATGGCGAAACGGGTATACTTATTTAGTTTTAGGTCGACAAAAATCATATTTTGTCAAGAAATACACTGATTCGAACAAAACGCATTCGGATACATCGTCCACAGCAAAAATTCTTAAAAAAAGACATTGTTAGAATGCTGGACTTTTAAATTGACAACAAGATGGAAAGTTTTCCAACAAACTATTGGTATTTTAATGGGTACCAATTGTGCACCGCTTCTTGCGGATTTGTTTCTTTACTCCTATGACGCCGACTGTGTCCAAGGGTTATTGCAATGAAAAGAAATTAGCCCAGTCCTTTAATTTCACTTCAGCTATATAGATGATGTATTTTCTTTGCATAACAGTAAGTTTAAAGAAAATCTACATCTCATCTATCTCAATGAGCTGGAAATAAAGGACACTACAGAAACAACTAAGTATGCAACATACCTGGGCTTACAGCTAAGGACGTTTGAACATTAAATTATACGACACACGTGATGATTTTAGATTTAAAATTATGAATTATCCTTTCTAAGCAGCGACATCCCTACATGTCTACATTCTCTGTTGATCCGTTATACCATGGTTGTAGACTGAAAGGGTTTAAAGGAGGTCATATTAGAATAATTAAGCTGAAGCCATCCTTATTAAAGTTTTATGGGCGTCATCATGACTTGGTTGACAGATATGAAAAAACCGTTTCCAAAATGAAAATGGACCAGATCCATTGATGTTATCCTTTCCTCATACCGGATTTGACATGGGCAGCATGGCAGGTGTCCTGCAGGAAGCAGAGACTGCTTACTCTTCCGGAGCACCTGAGTCTACCCCCGGTTTTTTGTGGGGTCCATGTTGTTCATATGTTTTTAGTTTTTAATTGTACTACATGTATTGTTTTGGTCTTGTCTTCGTTGTTCTACGGAGTTTGTCAGTTGTTTCGATTTTTTCCTCCTTCGAATATCCCTTTGGTATTTCTTGACTTTACTTATTATTCTTCTAACTATTATTATTTCTATTAATCATTCTTTATTAGCAACCTTGAGATTGTCAGGGCCGGGTGCTATAGGAGGATTTTGCAGGATGATAGCCCTCCATATGGAGGTTGACCTAAAGGTGTTAAATATTTTAAACGGAGTAGCAGGTGGCTGACCTGCCTTCTCAAACCCCTCAAATTCACATTTTTTTCAAATAACTTGGAAATGGTGGAGATCCTAAATCATATATATTCTTACTCCGTTTATTGGTGTAAATGGGGGGTCCCTAGGGGGTATGTTCTGCCCTCACAAAATATATTTGTCTTTGTAACTTCGACACCTTTGAGATCCTCAACCTAAAACCATATTTATTCTTATTTGCTTTGGGAAGATGCATTCATTGATTGCTTACGATCTGGAATTTTTATGCTTAATTTGAATAATCTGATAGTATATTGGACATGATGACAGTTTTATACTATCACGTTTTGGGAATTTCTTTCATCTCATCTATCCCAATGAGCTCGAAATTAAGGATACTACAGACACTGCCAAGTATGAATCTTATCTTGATCGTCACCTCGAAATTCACACCAGAGGAAGGTTGAATACGGACAAACGGAATGACATTGACTTTCCAAACGATTTTTGAGCGGCAATATTCCAGAAGCGAGGGCGTATACAGTATGTACTTCACAACTCATACGTTATGCCAGAGCTTGTGACATATACATTGACTTCCTGGACAGAGCCCGGCTCCTTACAGAAAAGTTGATCAGACAGGGGTATGTTGCTGCTAAGTTTGAGTAATCCTTATTAAAGTTTATGGAGGTCATCATGACTTGGTTGACAGGTATGAAAAAAACCGTTTCCTGAATGAAAATGGACCTGTTCCATTGATTTTATCCCTTCCTCTTACCGGATTTGACATGGGCAACATGGTAGGTGCTGTGCCAGTTAAAATGTGTCTGACCTAACGCTAGAAAAGGTTGAGGCAGTCATATTTCAACCATAGAAGCAAATAGTTTGTGTGACACGTTTGCAGTCATTTGTAATTATTTTTGCAGTCATTTACAATAAAAAAAATGTCCTTTGCAGTAAACAACGACTGCAATTGGTCTTTTCAGTCATTTGTTCTGTCAGCAGTGAGGACTACTTGATTAAAGCAAATCCAGAGATTATCATTGTTCGCAAGAAATCTGGAAAAAAACCGTTTCCTAAATTAAAATGGACCTGTTCCATTGATTTTATCCCTTCCTCATATCGGTTACCGATTGTTCCCTCCGTCGAATATCTCTTTGGTATTTCTTGACTTTACTTATCGTAACTGAAGGATTGTCGAATGAGATTATGGATTCTTTGATAATAGTAGTTTCTTTGCAAAATACTCCGATAGGATTATAGGATAGAATTTTTGAATTGATATTTTTTGCATTCTCATAAAAAAATGGTTTCAATTATCCAAAACCAAAGCTGGCATTACCGAAATTTTGGATTCCTAGGTTAAATCTGTTTTTAATACTTTTTGGGGAATTTCCATTTTCACAAATTCGCCGTCGAACATACGTGATGCAGCTCATGAATGAAGAAATACCTTTTGTTTGAAAGATTTCTTCAACTCACGCAATACCCCCAATGGTGTACTCTCAATCCACCAGGATACTATCTCCTCGAAACAAAAAATTGGAAAATTCTCAAATTTATAGAAATACAGATTTCAACTTTTAATAAGACATGTTTACCTATTATCTGAATTTTGTCCTTCCTATTACCATGATTAAGCCCAGTTTCGTTTTATTACTAACGATGTTTTGATGATATCTTTCTCAGTAGTTTCAGTCACAAGCACTGCTAACAGAACAAATGACTGAAAAGACCAATGCCAGTCGTATTTTAAATGCAAAGGACATGTTTTGACTGTAAATGACTGCAAACCTTGTGTCAGACAAAATATGTGCTGGTATCGTTGAGATATGACTGTCTCAACCTTTTCTACCATTTTAACTGACACAGCACTTACCTATGTTGTGGCAGTAGACATATATTTGTAACAACCTTTTAAAGTTGTAACAGATGCATTTTGTTCATGTCAGTCGATTTTTAACGGTTAAAACGCTTTTTGAGTTGGTACAACACAATCTGGTTATTAACCTGGATTGTGATAGACTGATAATGACTGCATCAGCGTTTTACATGTTGTCACAGACACATTTTATTCAATCAAACATCATGATATGATCTGTTTACCTTTTTGAGTGTTAAGATTCAAATATATGTAATTAAAAAATAATCAGTTATGAAATGAAATAAACGCATGGAGAAAATTTATTTATCTCAGATCTTGTCATTTGCAATTATTTGTGCAGTCATTTACAGTAAAAAAATGTCCAATTGGTCTTTTCAGTCATTTGTTCTGTCAGCAATGAGGACTACTTGATTAAAGTAAATCCACAGATTATCATTGTTTACAAGAAATCTGGCATCTATGTTTCTTTTCGGTAATTTAGGAAAACACTAAAAGCCCGATGGCTTCAAAAATTATTTTTAAAAACACAAGATTTATTCAGTATGCTCAACTTATTTATTATTTACATCATCATAATAGCATCGACAGGTTTCGTCTGATACCGTCTTTCAATATACACCTAAAGAAGATAAAATATATTACTTATGAGTGAGGTATATTTATTTGGTTATTTGAATAAAGAGTTAAAATATCGTCATATCGTTAAAAACCAACAACCCGAAGGAGAAAGAAGTTAAACATCAGGGTTTAGAGGAAATGCAACATTCATCAAACTTGGTATCAAAGAAATTATTAGATAGAGAACAAATATTATTGTATATAAAGGAAAAACAAATTACACAAATACATGAAGCAGTAACAGGGGAATAAATGTCATGATCTTTTTAACGGTTATATCATATATAATAGTTATAAAATGTTAATAATAATACCTTTCTTTCCAAGTCCTAAACCACCACTGAGTGTACCGCCTGCACCTCCAAGCACCACACTACTACCAAGTCCACCCCCAATTATATTACCACCAAGCCCGACACCTACACCACCTACACTACTACCAAGTCCAACGCCTAAACCACCTCCAATTATATTACCACCAAGTCCAACGCCTACACCACCTCCAAGTATATTACCACCAAGTCCAATGCCTAAACTACTTCCAATTCCACCGGACAGCCAGGGTCCTACTATGACTGGTAACCATACAACTCTAACAACTGGACGTTTTGGAACAACTGGAATTTTCCCATAACCGGTTGCGGATGCAAGGCACACTGCCAGGAATATTCCTACTGCAACCTTCATGTTGGATATGGTATTTGAAGACTGTAAAGGACATACTTATCAGCAAAATAGCATGATTGAATAGCAAAATATTTCATTAGTAACGAGACTTCATTATTAAAATGAAATATTTTATTTATTTTAGCACTGGCAACACGCTTTTGATTTTCAACGGCTATTCTGGTTTTGTTTATTATTACACGTATTGTTATTTAATAATTTTTATTTGAAACTTTTGCTTTACTTCCATACCTTCATGATCTGAATTATTCATTTTTATACGACCGCAAATATTTGTGGTCGGATTATGGTATGAGCCTGTCGTCCCGTAGACTGTTAAGTGTCCGCTCATTTACTTGTGTTCTATCGAACGTATCCTTATAATAATTTACCACAGCGAGTTAAGATTGATTTTGGAAAATATGGTTCCTGTCGTTTTTTTCGGGGGTCATTAAGGGTTTTTTTTTGATAATTTTGGAGTAACTTTTTAAATTTTCATCCGTATTTATGATATTTTATTCATAGTCTTCCTTGATAAAAATGGAAAAACTTGTGCAAGATCCGTTTTTCACTATTTCTTACCACTTTAGAGAAATAAGGGGCCAAAAAGGGACACACATTAATTTTCGAAACTTTTATTTTTTATCCGATTTTCATGATTTGTTTTTAAATGGTTCTCCATAAGAAATACAATAAAGTTACTCAAGGAATTTTTATTTTACTTTTGTCGTTGCAGAGATAAAGGGGATTAAAGGGGCCAAAAATAGGCATTTTTCATCCCATTTCAGTGGATAATTCATCTTGATGAGTACTTTCAGTTGTTTGTTGACAATTTTTTTCTATCTTTTACATTCTTGAGCGTTAAACGTTAAAGGTGCAAAAACAAACATGTTGCGGTCGTATCATGTTGCGCTTAGTGATGCCCTTATTAAATGATATTATACTCTCTTAATTTTGATAATTCTTTTACTAACAGCATACATATGAAACTAAATAATAATTTCATTTATTTGTAACTGCTTAATAAAAAGAAACAAGGGCTTCACTGTTATTTTAAGATATAGAACCACATAAAAAAAATCTGCTAATATACAGCTAATAGTGAATTAGAAAAGCTACTTGAAAAGAAGAATTTTATCTCATAGCAAAAGTCGTTTAACTACTATATCTGACTTACCGTTCTGTGGTATAGGGTAACTACAAACTTTTCCAAAAATTTCGAGGCTTTTATACGGATCTTTTGGGGCTACTTATTGCACAAAAAACTTTCTAAAGATATAAAGTACTCAATTACCATACTTTTTTTATTGTGTTGCATCAGATAAAGATTAATCATCATCGTAGTTTTAGACCTAAAAATGATATATCTATTCTTTAACAGCGTATTTCCTTTGACGGCCACGTTTTAAAGTCATGAATAGGTCTAAAATGGCATTGAACTTTTATAAAGTGTGGTATTTGTCTCACTTTTAATTCTGGGTCTGAAAGACAAGTATCTCTTCAGATAAAATAACACCAACAAAACCGATCTTCCTTACATAAAACTTCTGTAGATTATTCTGTGTCAAAAGTTAAACGCCTTGAAATTTTTTTATATCACACTGACGAAACTAGTGAAGAGTGCTGTTTTTATTATTCGATTCAATATTCTAAGATTTAATTTTCTGTGTTAAATTCCCCCAAGATATAGTGACTTTTAATTTTGTTGTACAAATTTTTATATACAAGGAGAATGTTATATACTACGTTTGATAGGGTTCTGCTAATAAAAAATAATTTCTTAGGTAAATTCGACTGACACAACATTATGTAATAACACCAAGATATGTCAGCCAATGATAAAGAACTGCACTAAGAACCCCTGCATGTTATGTGTTCCACAATGTGAAACTCCGTTATGTCTGATTCGAACAGCGTTTACAGTGCATATTGATATCAGATTGTGTAGTACATTTATTTACTTTTTGGCTGTAGGTCATGCATTTCTCGACTTGTATTTTGTCTGCAAGCCGAATAAAAGTACAGCTCTATAAAAATACTGACATTGTAATATTTGTGTTGGATTGTCGTGTAATATTAAAACTACCGTCTTTGTCCATCGGAACAATTTGTCATTTTGATATAATATGTGTTTTCTTTCGTTATCAGCCGTTTTGAGCGTGATCTTCGAAACATGTCCTCATAATAAACTATATATCATGCTGCAAGCTGCCTAAGTCACTAAGTGCATTATCAACCGAAGCGTTTTGTCAAACAAATTCGATTGAAGGATTTGATATCTATCAACCTTATTGTTCTTTCAACAAATAATAACCAAAATGATCAAAATCTTGATAGGAGTTTGCAATCAATAGACAGATAGATTTTCACCGCATAAGTTGGTATAAATTCGTACTAAACTATGTATAGTGTACCGGGAAAAAAGTTTCTAAATAAAATATGTAATCATTTTTTAGAATTTATGTGAATTAAATATGAAACCATTAATAATTATAAGTGAAATGAAACGCTACACGTACAATTTTTTTTATTTCTCACAAACCGACTCTATTAGATATGTGACGGAAAATCAGTATTGATAAACCGAAGTCTCCCAGGTGATATAGGTTATCTATGTTCGTATCCGTAGATATGGAGATTTTAACACCCTTCAGTCCTCTTGTGCACCGTTCGGCGGAGAAGAAGCTGAAGGGTGCAGAAAAGTACTGAAGGGTGTTAAAATCTCCATATCTACGGATACCAACATTAATGACGATATTATCCCCGTTTCAGCCCTAATTTGGTTATTTTTATTTTACAAATTCAGATACAACATGGAACGTTAAAGCAACGTTTTTTTCAAGCCGGAGATAAATATATTTTAAATACGCTTTGTTTACTTGATGATAATGAATTTGCGAATCATTCAATGTATTCCTTAAAAAGTAATAGCACTTCTTTGTCAAAATTATTTTGTTATCCCATTTAATACGAAGTAGAATATAATTACTTAGTGACTGTTCTTATCCCTGGAGTATCTGATGCTAAAACAAACCTTTGTGTGATATTTCATGGCCGTAGGACCAAGTAAAACAATTTGATGTTATATCATTCATTTTAAAATTTTGCCATTTGCTGTTATGGTACTTAAATCAAAACGAATTACCATTTCGTCAATTTCCTTATCCAGTTATAGACAGTTCGTTTCGCGAATTTCTCTTTTTATTTTACAAACTGTCTTAAGCACATCATATTCCGTGTAATTTTACATTTTGTGAGCAGTAAAAATCGTGTTCCCGGTATATGGGTGTATGATAAACCATTCTGCTTTTATTTTCTAAATTTAATTATATGCAAATATTATATAGTATGAGAAGAGGCATTTAATATGCATGATTTTAAATAAGACATATAGAGTACTTAAAGACTGTTATGCTTTCTCTCTACTCTAATTGATACCCCTAGATGAATAAACACAGAACGTATCACACTTTTATGCAATATAGGTGCACGTGGGATGTTACAATATCTAGTGTTCACCGTTAGAAGTAAGCGTTTATTGATACTGAGCTTAAATCGATTTGAACATGTTGTATTTAGTGGAATTACTTTGACTAGTTTCTTTTTCCTTGTTATAAATCAGGAATGTCTTTTGTTTTACTTTTCAACTTCACATTTTTCTCATCGTCGACCTTGAT
The DNA here is from genome assembly GCA_028015205.1 of Mytilisepta virgata. Taxonomy (NCBI): domain Eukaryota; kingdom Metazoa; phylum Mollusca; class Bivalvia; order Mytilida; family Mytilidae; genus Mytilisepta; species Mytilisepta virgata. The sequence continues at coordinate 34,803,521 of CM051512.1, forward strand.
ACTATTTCTACATGCAGTTAAATTATGACCTGTATTCATAATTACGTGTCATATATCACATCATAACGTTAAATTACGGAAAGCCTGAACGCGAACCATAGTAGGTAACGTGTTTGGAGAATGCCATAATCCATGCAGGCTAAAGACCCCCTCTGTAGTTTTCGAAAAAGCGTAGGCTAATACCGCTACAGACTGCTAAATTATCCGACCGTAACCAACCATCCTCCTTTGTGTCCTGTCTCATCCCCTAGAACAATTTGATGTTGTATCATTCATATTAAAAGTTTGCCATTTGCTGTAATGGTACTTAAATCAATATGAATTATCATTTCGTCAATTTTCTTATCAAATTATAGACAGTTTGTTTCACGAATTACTGTTTTTATTTTAAAAACGCAGTCTTAAGCACATCATATTCCGTGTAACTTTACAATTTGCGAGCAGTAAAAATCGTGTTCCCTGTATATGGGTGTAGGATAAACCATTTTGATGTTTCTTTTTTCTTTTTCTCTCTCTAAATTTAATCATATGTATGATACTAATTCTTTGAAGAATGCTAAATAAGACATTGTTATAAATCAGGAATGTCTTTTGTTTTACTTTTCATCTTAATATTTTCCTCGTCGTCGACCTTGATACTATTTCTACGTGCAGTTAAATTATGACCTGTATTCATGATTACGTGTTATATATCACATCATAACGTTAAATTACAATTACATATACAATGATATGTTGTATTATTCGAATGACGCGATTGTTAGGTCACAATACGGAAAGCCTGACCGCGAACCATAGTAGGTATTGTGTTTGGAGAATGCCATAATCCATGCAGGCTAAAGACCCCCTTTGTAGTTTTCGAAAAAGCGTAGGCTAATACCTCTACAGACTGCTAAATTATCCGACCGTAACCAACCATCCTCCTTTGTGTCCTGTCTCATCCCCTAGAACAATTTGATGTTGTACCATTCATATTAAAAGTTTGCCATTTGCTGTAATGGTACTTAAATCAATATGAATTATCATTTCGTCAATTTTCTTATCAAATTATAGACAGTTTGTTTCACGAATTTCTGTTTTTATTTTAAAAACGCAATCTTAAGCACATCATATTCCGTGTAACTTTACAATTTGCGAGCAGTCAAAATCGTGTTCCCTGTATATGGGTGTATGATAAACCATTTTGATGTTTTTTTTTTCTTTTTCTCTCTAAATTTAATCATATGCATGATACTAATTCTTTGAAGAATGCTAAATAAGACATTGTTATAAAACAGGAATGTCTTTTGTTTTACTTTTCATCTTAATATTTTCCTCGTCGTCGACCTTGGTAATATTTCCCCATGCAGTGTAATTGTGACCTGTATTCATAATTACGTGTCATATATCATATCAGAGCGTTAAATTAAAATTTACATATACAATGATATACTGCATTAATGAAATGACGCGGTTGTCAAAGCCTGACCGCGGACCATTAGTAGGTTAATACGGAGAAGTTATACATTGTATTTTATTAAATACATGAAAGTGGGGTTCAAAACTAAAATGATAATATGGAATAAAGCTTGGCTAGCATCATTTTTAATTTTTTGTTTTATTTACGCAAATGTAGCCTTTCAAAGTTTTAAGGTAGTATGCTGCCTTTAGAGGACAATTTGATTTTAATGCCTTTTACCCTTAAAGTTCAATTCACACGTGCAACTTAAAAACTGTTCAACTATAATCAAGAAATAGAAAGGTCTGTCTTGCATACAAAATTTTTTTTAATGCTGGTGGTTTTTTATATTAAGTTTACTTCTTGCAATGACCTATGAATAAGCTTTATCGTTAACATATCATTTAGAACTATATTATCAATTTGAACGTCAAAAATTAAAAACACAATTCTATTTCAACTAAATTTTAAGAATTTCTCGCTCAAATTTAACAGAAATTCAAAGTATATAAACTAATGCAGTGAAGTCCCTAGTCAACAATTCCAATGAACATCTTTGAAAACGGAGGCATTTATAAGCAACTGTTACAATAGTAAAACAAACGAAATTCTGTATCAATTTAAGTTAACGCAATGACATTTCAAATGTAATGAATCTGCATCCACATCACTAAATTTGAAAAGCTTGGGACAATTTAACACAGACCTTACATTATTTGGATATTGAATTTAATAATAATTATAAAAAAATAAGCCTTCTTCACTAGTTTCTTCAATGTTATGAAAAAAATCAAGGGGTTTAACTTTAAGGATGATCGCTGGTCTAATAGGAAATAAATAGGATTTGAAATATGTGTTTTAGTTTGAGAGAACATATGAATAGTAAACAAATAAGCAAGAAAAAAGTATAGGTTCATGTGCTCATTTTAGAGCTACAAGGCCTTGAAAATTTGCAGGAAATGGATTTTCTCTGGATTTTTCATTGTCTTTTACATTGACAACTCCAGTCTCTCAAAGATGTATGAAAAAATAAAAAGGATTTCATAAACTTTTGTCAAATACCATTTTAATGTATATATGATTGAATTATAAAAGGAAAAAGTCTGAGTTCATAGGCAAAAAATTTCATGTTTAAGAAATAGATAAAACCCGAGCATTCCGAAAATCTGACAAAAAGACCAAAACATGACCAGCGAGCATCCTTAAGGTAAAATATCACACCCAGGAGAAAAATAACGCACCTTATTTTCCAAGTTCAATGCCATTTTTAGACATGAATTTAAAACGTGCCATCAAAGGAAATTCGCTTTTCAAGAGGAACAGATATATCATTTTCGATAATATAAAGTCTTAAAGTACTATGATGATTAATCTTTATATGATGCAACAACATAAAAAAAGATGGTAATTGAACACACTATTTTTTTTCAAAATACTGTTTTAATGTGTTTATGCCACCCAATTCTGTATAAAAGCCTCGAAAACGTTTTTGAAAATTCGTAGTTCTCCGATACCATAGAACGGTAAGTCTCGCAAAATACTTATAAACATGTTTAAATTTTTTCCAATATAGAACTAATTGTATGCATAATTTACATTTTTAAAGATAAAATTTCGCTGCAATGAACACATGAAGGAAACATGTAATACATGAATAAATATAGATTCTCCTTCAAGTACGAGTGAGTTATGGAATTTCTCTACTCGAGATAGTTAAATTTTCGATTTTCAACACACGAGCCTTTAGCGAGCGTGTAAAAATCTAAAATTTAACTATTGAGGGTGAGGAAATTCCATAACTCACGAGTAAATCGAAGGAGAATCTGTTTCTCTCATGATTTTCGACAAAAACCTCAAGAAAATGTTGTTGGTATGTAGTTTGTTTACATAGACGTCATTTCGGATCTTCTCTAGTTTATCATTCCAATAACTGTAGAAAAAAGGGCAGTAATTCCCACGTAGAAATTTAACCACCGGGAAGTGGTTAAAGATATAATGTATTTTTATTCCACCGATTAAATACGCCATGAATATGAGAAATTATTTTATCAATAGGGACGTATGTTTATGAAAAGAATAAATTTTAATTTTGATGCACATGGCGTGCACTGGTCGTCGTTTTATTACTTGTCAGTTATGATTAAGGCATAAATTTATGCAAAACCAAAATAATCAACCCAAGACGTTGAAGAGCAAAGTCAGAAATGCAAAATGAACAAACAAAAAGGGTAGGGTCAAAACTAAGGAAAAGTTGTATGTAACAGGTCTTCTATATAAATGGAAAATAATTTAACACTGGTCACGCATTCGTGTTTTAATTAAACAGTGTATGAAAAGTCACGGACTTTAATAGAAGTTTCCTTAATTTTAGTTGCATCTAGCAGCTGCGAATAAACACCTATTAAAATGAAGCGAAAAAATCCAAAGCAAAGGACACCTTGAAAGAATCGAGGTTAAGAATCGAATTACACAAAAATTACATCTAGTTTAAATAGAGCTTGAACGGAAAAGATAAACTTAATCATCTTAATTTTACAATTCTTAAAATTTAGTTGAAATAGAATTTTGTTTTGACTTTTTGACGTTCAAATTGTTAAATTGTATAATTTAATTCAATTGATATGTTAAGGATTAAGCTTAGTCGGAGGTCATTTCAACTGTAATACACAGTGAAGTAAACTTAATAAATAAAAAAAACACCAGCATTAAAATGATTTTGTGTATGCAGGACACATCTTTCTATTTCTTGATTTTATTTGAAAAGTTTTTCAATCGCAGATATCGTCAATTTCAGAATTTTTTATTGTCTATATTATTATAACATAATACCGTATTTTCCAATGGAACTCCGGCACACCAACCGTCATTTATGAAATTTTACTAACTAAAGCTTCTAATTCATTTATTTTGATTATTAACTGATTTTGCGAAATGCAGTTTAAGAAATGCTATTTAACAGCTTGTCGATATAGTAAATATGCACTCCAATTTTGTAAACTTTCTGTTTATGAAATTTCCTTTGCATCTTCAATAACAATAAGTTTATCAACCCCATAATTTGAATACAATCTAAAACGATGTTATTTTTTATATGGATAATAAACGGTATAATTATTCAATTTATAAGAACCTATAAACATAAATTGTTAACTTTATTCTTCTTTTAAACATTCTGACACTTTTCTGTAATAAAAGGTACATTATTGTTTTCTCGGGCATAGATTCTGTCCTCGTGCACCTTTGTTTCAAGATTTTGTCCTTGTGCACCTTTGTTCCAAACATATTGTGTCAAAATTGTTTTTTTTCAGTTGTGAACTGCACTTTAAGGGTAAAATGCATTAAAATCAAATTGTGCACTGAAGCTGTAAAATTGTATGTAAAGGTTGCGTAAACAAAACTATCTAAATTATCTTTTAGGCTTGAACTCTACTGACAATTCAATGTATTGAATAAAATACAATCGTAATTCACACATTGTAAATAATAAAGACTTTTTTGGGGGAAAAAATATTTATAAGAAGTAGACAATATTTTGTTATGTTGCTTACAGTTTGTATGTCCCTTTTCAGTCTTCAAATACCATATCCAACATGAAGGTGGCAGTAGGAATATTCCTGGCAGTGCGTCTTGCTTTCACAGCAGGATATGATAAAATTCCAGTTATTCCAAAAAGTCAACCAGTCCTTAGAGTTGTATTGGCACCAGTCATAGTAGGACCCTGGCTGTCCAATGCAATTGGAGGTGGTTTAGGCATTGGACTTGGTGGTAATATACTTGGAGGTGGTTTAGGCGTTGGACTTGGTAGCAGTGTAGCACTTGGAGGTGGTTTAGGTGTCGGGCTTGGTGGTAATATAATTGGCGGTGGACTTGGTAGTAGTGTGGTGCTTGGAGGTGCAGGCGGTACACTCAGTGGTGGTTTAGGACTTGGAAAGAAAGGTATTATTATTAACATTTTATAACAATAATATAAGTATTGAATTTTATATCATGACATTTATTCCCCTGTTACTGCGTCATGTATTTGTGTACATTTGTTTCCCCTTTATATACAGTAATATTTGTTCTCTATCTAATAATTTCTTTGATATCAAGTTTGATGAATGTTGCATTTCATCTAAGCACTAATGTTTAACTTCTTTCTCCTGCGGGTTATTGGTTTTTAACGATATGACATATTTTAACTCTTCATCCAAATAACCAGATAAATATACCTCACTCATAAGAGTTGAAAAGATTCCTCACAAGTGAAACCAGAGGTTAATTTTTCAATTAATTATACTCACCAAAACAATTACTATCACTTGACATCCTTTGTCACTGTACTTTTCTTTAAAAGTATTCGTTGAAACTACTAGGCTCATTAAGAACGACGTTTGGATCAATACAACTGAAATCAGCAGCAGTACATGATCAAATTAGTCAGATTTGCATAAATGTTCAGGTAAATTGAACAGGCTTCTGAATCACAATAGCAAAGTTTTTTGCCTTTATAATACAGAGCCTACATTATGTCAGGCAATTGTAGATCCTTGTCATTAAATTCATATTTCATCATTGTGGTTACAACGGTAGCCTCATGATACCTATCAGTTAACGCATGTCCTGAATACTCTGAAACACATGTTATTCGTTGTACACAAATTTTCGTGGATTTCGTGGACAACCCTATCCACGAATTTAAAAACCCAATGAAATAATTATGTCAAACTATTTCACAAATGTTTTATTACGACGAGATATCGAAATGTTCAGGTTCATCGGAACTTCAGTAGAAGACCTGGTTTGTCCGCATATCTTCAGAAAATTTCTTGCTTCATAAAGAATTGTCAAAAAGATTTTAATCGAGATTTTTGCTAATTACACTGTGACAACAATATATGAATTTCAAATAAATAATTTTGCAAAGATCTCTTAATGTCTCCAGCCTATGAGACTAGATATCTTCAGTTAGAATCTCGTTTTTATGGAACTGACTTGAAACTTTAGTGCCTTCTAAGCAATGGCAATGTGATGGACGTGCTTATGGTTTTTTTGTAGGAGTTTACATTGCTCTAGGTTCTGTGTTGTGTTTTATAATCCTGTTTAGTTTATTATATGTTTTAATTATTTTGTATTCTCGTAAGAGTGTTTGTTATATTCCTTTCTCATGAGCCTGTCTTTCCGTTTGATTTCGATTTAACGGAATTATCCCACTGTTTTGTGGCTTCGGTATTCTTCAATCGAAAGTGGAAGTTGTAACACAAATAAATTTTCTCAATTCTAATTTAACGAATTTGACCTACGGTTGTGTATCGAAAAGAAAAGAAGAAAAACAGACTGCCTCTACTTATATTGTTTACAAATAAGAGATTCGATGTATAACACATGTATAGATACTATTATTTAAGGAATCATCACATTACTATAATACTGTAATAAACATAAAAGTACAAATAACATAAACCAGCATAATAGATATGCTATATAACCTTCAAAACATATAAAAATACAATTATTCATTGACGGGCAGATCAACTTTCCTTCGGATAATAACACAATTTTTTTTAGGAATAATACTAGGATAATAATAATACTTCTAAAGGATACATGTATAATGATATAGATGATACAAACAGTGTATATCTACTTGTGCGAGACAAAAAAAAATGTAATTAGTTCCACTGAAAATTTTTCAGCACTTAAAGATATTTCTTTTCCGAAAAAAGTTCTACTAAGTTTACCGTCCAAACAAATATCTTTGTATATTTTTTAGAGGTCAAAAAGTAAAAAATATTTATGTTTGATCAACAATTTTGTTTTCTCATGATCGAGAATATACAAAAGATTAAAACTTTTAGAAAAAGTATAAAAAATGCGTTTCATCATTTATATGAAATGTTATGTGCACAAATACAAAGTAAAACTGCACAACTTACCTTGGGTATTTGAAATCAATCTGTTGCACAATATACTCACCCGCAATCCAAAATGGTGATTTAATAATACGCTCAGATAACTATAAGTACCGTGAAAAATGCGCGCGCAAGTAGAAACAAACTTAACGGACCGATTTGCTCTATACATGAATGTGTTACATGTACACTGTACATAGGTTTTCTCGTGGTTTCGTTTCCCAGTTCTTACATGCTTTCGGGCTTAAATGTTGTTATAATTATTTGCCCCATTAACCAGGTAAACTTTTATCGTTTATGTCTTTGGGTTTTGAAACCAAATTACACATGTAGCCGCCCGAGAATAATAACGGTTGTAATATACTTGTACAGCTGAAATGGTCAATATTTATGTTTAACTTTTAATTGAACTGTACATCAACAGAACTATTTAATGATAAATGATGGAAAATCTGATTGGGAGACGTTCAGATTTTCAAGAGGTAAAATACACAATTTACCTGCTGCAACGTGGTGCGCAATCGCTGACGACGTTTCCGCTAATTTGAAAATAGAAATAAAAGAATAATTGTAGCCGTTGCATTACTTTCCGACATCAATCTTAGATTTTCCTGTTGCAAATATCCATTTTCCCGCTCTGCCAACACGTCGACGGAAAACTCAATTTTCGACAGTAGAATCGCCGATTGACGTTCGAAAGAAAGTATTCAATACAATACAGTTATCTCTTAATTTTGTTAAGAGACGTTTTACAGTTACCTTATGGAAAATGTTGACATGCAAAACACAATTTCCTAGAGTCATTCAAACGGTACTATACAGGTCGCATGCACTCAGAACATCCAAGTCCTGAAATGCCCCAAGCATATTCTCGACGAGTTCCAATGCTTCTGGCATTTATATGTTCCATTCGTAAATGCATATCACTGTCAGCGACGGTCTATATGTAACAGGAGTCCTTCAAATAAAACCCCTGGAATATCTTCTACATATCTGCCATCAAGTGAAAAAAAACATCTAATCGGACATCCTTCAATAACAATTGCATCAATTCCTGTTCATCTCTGTTAGCACGAAATACCCGCTTCATCCTGCGCTCTGTACCAGTTTTTAAGAAGGTCTACAAAATTTTGCATCTTTCATAGCCTTTTCGACTTTCTGACTACACCTGTATACGTTTTACGCGCATAACCTACGTTATCCAAGAGATCTTTTACCAAAGCTAGACTCAAATTGGATCCATTTTCTTTTCCATGTTTATCTACGTCTGTCTAAGCCTCATATCAAATACCAGCTGTGGGAAAGCCAGTCGAGCGAATCTTATTTCTCACATTAGTTAGTAAATCTTCAGGATCAAGAAATGCAAGGATATAACATGATTCTTCCTGAAGAAACTTCGGTTGTGAATACCAAACGATGGACATTGTGTTTCTCCAATTTTACGTTCCAGGCTAAAAACAGAAGTATTGTTCCATTTCTATAACTCTGTCGGATATTGGTAACATGCTAGTGATGCGTTTAGAATCTGCTTTGGAAGTTTTGACTGTATGAACGCTTTTACGATACATTTCAGTTTAGTTTGGCTGTTTGATGGTTTCATTTGCAGTAAGCGTAGACCCATCACCAAAGGTCAAGGTAAATGCATTGACCAACTCCACTTTTTTTATGCCCGATATTATCCGAATTCTTTGTTCTTTAAATTTATCATTTAAGGATGATCGCTGGTCTAATAAGAAATAAATAGGATTTGAAATAGGTGTTTTAGTTTGAGAGAACATGTGAATAGTAAACAAATAAGCAAGAAAAAAAAACTATATGTTCATGTGCTCATTTTAGAGCTATAAGGCCTTGAAAATTTCCAGGAAATGGGTTTTCTCTGGATTTTTCATTGTCTTTGCATTGACAACTTCAGTCCCTCAAAGATATATAAAAAAATAAAAAGGATTTCATAAAATTTTGTCAAATACCATTTTAAGGTATATGTGATTGAATTATAAAAGAAAAAGTAGGCGTTCATAGGCAAAAAATTTCATGTTTAAGAAATAGATAAAACCCGAGGATTCCAAAAATCTAACAAAAAGACCAAAACATGACAAGCGAGCATTCTTAACGATAAAAAGTTGGCATGATGATATGGACCAAAGTATTAATTCCATTGTGTGATCCATGCACATCCTAGATCTAGCTTTCTCTGATGGCACTACCTTTGGCTTTCCACTCAGTATTTCATCCAAATGAGCTTGCTGTACTTTTAAAGTATCCAATCCAATGGAAGCATAAACTGTGGCAACCAGTTACACGGGCCTCAGAACGAATATCCACCCAATCCTATGTTAGCTGCTTGATAAAACGTATTACAAAATATCGAAATGAATTTGATGCAATCTATGGCTATTTCGTTGACTGACAACTTATCAGGAGTGTTCGAGGTCAAAGTGTTGGAAAACCGGTTAAAGATATAATGATGAATTAATGAGATAATTCCAATAAACAGACCTTGGTATCTTGCAGGTGTCTTTCATACTTCTGTCCATTCCAACTAGGCATTTGTAGTTTGGTTGGACTGACAGATCCACTGAAGATAGCAAAGATTTCTGGAATCCATTAAAGACTGAAGCTACCTGATAAATTCGTGTAGTAGATGTTTGTATAAGAGTAAGAGTTGTTTCTATCTCATAAAGCGATGTTTGAACGTTCCTTAGAACAAATGCTATCTCTGAATCTTTCCATTTCGGACCCCTCTTTCATTTTCTCTCACGCATATTGACGTTTCTAGCTGTCGTAGGTCTTTTTTTCTACACTACGAGGTTTTTCATACTTTTTACAGACTGCACATTGCCGTCATTAAAACCATTTTCTTCACAAAATCCGAATACATGTTATATCTTTCAACTCATTGGATACTCTTTCCTATCGATCAGATAACGTTGTCGATTTTGAAATCCGAGACAGTTTACATCTCCAAACATTCCTCCTGGGTTCAGTTTTTTTTTCAAGTCAATACTTAGTTTATAGGACTATTCGGAATTTTGTTTCTCAGCTATTTTTTGAATAAGTGGTAACATAATTCCGAGTTGTTTCGAACATTCTTTGATATCAAAATCTACAGATTAAAAACTTTCCTTGCTTGGAATAATGGAATTCATTTGTGCCAAATATGTTTCATATTGTCCCCGTTCAATTTGATTCGACAATATCTAAAACATGTTTTTCAATCCTGACATGAATCCTAAAACTTTTCCTTTAAATAACTGTTTGCCAGTCCACCCAAACCGTCGGACTACTTCATTGTACCACATTGCACACGAATTCGCAGTAGAAAACCAGGTTACAACATCAGGAAATAACTGATATGAAATGTTGTCAAAAGGAAGAAGTTTGTTTGCAAGGCATCTAAATAGGATAACCCAAGCGGCAAATTGATTATGTTCGTGAAGTTATCGGATAGACAATGGAAAAAGATCTTTAATATCTTGTAAGAACATTTTTCCTTGTGAACAAAATTATCAATATGAACAATAAATACGTCCTCCGTTTGATATGATTTTTCATCTGTGGTTTTTATAGCTGGTTTATTTACAGACTGAAGCTGATCAATTCCATTGTCATTAGCTTCTTACTTCGGTGTGGAATTGTATTTTCCAAGTTTGTGACAAAAATAAGTTTGTTTTTGTTTAGAATAAAACTTCTGCCATTTTTGTATTCATTAGCAGGTTTTATTGGAAACCATATTGGATTGTATTGTCTCAGAATGTCTCTTTCTATTAAGAAATAATATTTCTTTCACGGTGTGATTACTTACAGCATGACCTATAACAATGTCGAATTGTGCAGACAAATAGTTACAGTAGCCACATTTTAATTTCGCCATAGCATCACTGAAAACAGAGTCACTCAGTATAACCATGCCATCGCACATTATGGACTTGGAAGATGGTAAATATTGTATAATATTGATAGGGAAAATAAAAATTGATTGTGCAAGGGACGTTGATACGTTATTTTTTGTCAATATCAACGTCGTGTTTATACAAGAACAACATGACTGACATTTCAGTGACATTATGCCTATACCATCCAATTTGTAATTAATAACTGAAATTGTTTCTTGTTTGATTGGAAAATTGTTTCATATCATTATCTTTCCATTTGAAAAAAATATCGCATTTCTATGAGAAAAGTGTACCATTTATTAGATTTGTATAATAAAAAAAATCGCTATTCTACAAGAAAAATATTGCACCAATATACATGATATAAGAAAAAAATAACATTATCATTTCATTAGATGTGATTATGTCGTTGAATACAATCTAACACGTCTCATTTAATGCTGATTACTATTTACTCGTAGAAATACAACTTACAGTTCTAACCTCTCAAATATTCTCTCAGAGAGGACGGTTCTAGAACCATTCTAGAACGGTTCTAGGGTAGAACGAACCCTGTCATAAATGGTTCGAAAATAGAACTGTCATAAATGGTTCTACTAGACGGTTCTAGGGTAGAACTGTCATAAATGGTTCTGGTGCAATTTATTTTCATTTTCATTAACCCACAAGAAAAAAGATTTAATGTTTATGTTAAAATTTGTGTGATTTTTATCTGAGGTAAATTTACAGGTAAAGAAATTTGTTCTCCGTAACATGTTGTGTGTTTCAGGTAATTATAACTAATTGACGTTTTGACATGTATATTGTACCTTTACTGTCCGTATGTTTATTGTTCCAACCTTTAAGGTACACAGATACATGTGCATGTTTACAGGGAAACCGTTTTGCTGACAAAACCATCAAAGTTTCAAATTTTTATAACGCTACATTTTAAAATAATTAATGCAGCATTTGAATAAAGAGGTTTGTATAAGGTGATCCCAAATTTCAATGCAGAGATTTCAAATGTTTCACATTTTAAGTAACATTTTAATTTGATTTAAATTAATATTTTATCTTTTTTTACCATTTTTATATGATAAATATTTGATACATTATATTATTCTCTTTGCTCGTATGAAAATATTTATTTCGTTATGACAAGGTAGAAGATGACTGGGATGAGTACCGCCGTTTTGAAATAAGAAGTGCATTTCACCAATTTATCGAAAAATTACATAGACATAACGTACATATATGGACATTTTACACAATAATTTCAAGAAGCAACGCGGCTAAATCTTGATTTAAAGTGTTTTCCTGTCCAAAAGTATACAGAGGAATGTTTTATGTACTAGAAAATAACACCGACTAGTTTTTAAATCATTTAGTTTTAGTGAAAACTTTATTCTGGATTATTTATTTTCTTTCTTTTTACTTTATAATTTATTTCGGTGTGATAAAAGTTGATTTTAAAATTATGACAACAAATTAATTATTCTATTTTTGATAATTTTGATGCTACAAATTCGTAAACTATTTGCCAGGGTCATAAATGGTTCTAGGGTAGAACCTCCAGAATGGTTTTGAGATTAGAACTATCACAAATGGTTCTAGGGTAGAACCTCCAGAATGGTTTTGAGATTAGAACTATCACAAATGGTTCTACGGTAGAACTGTCATAAATGGTTCTAGGTCAGGACCCACCCTGTCATAAACGGTTCTAAAGGTGTCAGGATGACAGTTCTAGAACTGTTCTAGAACAGTTCTTCTGAAAGTTTAGGACAGTTCTAATGAAAGGTTAGAACTGAGCCCAACCATACGTAAATGTACACAATGCACGAAAAATTATAGAGACGTTTTTTTTTAGTAAATATGTCTGTGTATTAGATGAAAATAAGAAATACTTAATGAAAATTCTTTTCGTTTTTTCTCACAAATGTAAACATTCGTCTGAGATATTCCCACAATGCATCTCGTTTACATCAGAACAGTTATCTCTTGTACATAAGAAACGATTTTCTCGATTCGCACCTTCCACAGACTGGTAATTGAATTCAAAGATATATAGGAGTACAGTTATAAACTATCTCATGGGAGGTTCAAGATTGTCTTTCGTCGTCTGAGTTATATGAGAGAGTTATGAGACGGCTCCAAGAAGGCTAGTCGTCTGAGATATCCAGCAGTCAAGGCGGTTTTCTTGTTTGAATGGATAATTTGTCAACGGCCTGTACATGAACCGCAAGTTTCATGTCCAAGTAAGTTCTGCCATTCGTCATACTTATTTTGTAAATTGTTTGCCTTGTTTTAGATTTTAATAAATGCTGTTAGGATGAATTCATTTCTGGTTTGATTCACGCCCAATACATTGTATCCTAGAACTACTTTCTGCTACAGTCGAAAAACGAAAAAAATACGGCATATGTACACTTTTTATGCCCCGCCCACGAATTTGGATGCGGCATATAGAGTTACTCATGTACGTCCGAACTATGTGGTTCAGTTTTGCGGTTAGGTTCCTTTCTTTGGAAGTAAGTTTAGTGTATCAATAGAACTACATCAGTGGTTATGCCCTGGGTAGTACTGAGCAGTCATACAATAATTGGGTCATTATGACCTACATTATATGCTTGAGAGGCTCTGGTTAAATTTTGCGTTCATGTTCATTTCTATGGAACGAAGCATAGTGTATCAATGAAACTTTTCAGAGGATGTGCCTTGGAAAGTACTGAGCATTCATACAAGATGACCTAAATTTTATGCGGGACATCCGTGCATTACAGACAATTTCTAGTTTTTCTTTTATAAGACTACTTGTATGAAAGCTTTAATATTCATTCTGTACAAATGGAAGACTTTTAATATATATTTACCGACATATGTTACTTAAAGTATTCATTTAAAACGTCATCAAGATTGAATAAACTGGCTGTAGTTACAAATTTTGAATAAAGGAAATACGAGATGTGCAAATACATAAAATTTAATATGATAAGTGTTGTATGGTAGCACGGAGCACCTGGGTTCCCTCCTGATTTTTATAGGAATGCGTGTTGTTCATTGTTTTTTACTTTTCTGTGTTTATTTGTTGTGCTTGTGGTTGTTCATTTGTCTTCCCGGGTTTGTCTGTCCAATGGATAACGTTTTTTTTTTATTGCTCCTTAGGTATATTTGTCCTTTTTTTAACTGACTTAAAGATCAATGTTAATTAAAAATAATCATCTGACAATGTGATTTTACATTCAAAATATACCCTATTTGTTGTGTTGAATTAACTGTAGTAGGATCGATATATGTTTACACATTGAAGATATTTAGTCTTTTTTCGTACAGATGTTTGTTTGATATATGTTAGTAAAGTATAAAGGACATTGTTATTTTTTGGCATGAAACATGCTAAACAGATATTTAATAGTTCACTGTGGGGGTAATTCGTCAGATTTATCTGATCTTTACACAAACTGCTGATTTTATCTCGGTTGAGGCATATTTTAAAATTATCTTGGCTAATCCGAAATTAATTTATGAGGGCGTTCATGTTCCCAAACGTTGGAACCAATCAGATTATTAATACTATGTAAGCGTTGGTTTGTTTCGATGAGGGTGTGTCTTATAAAAGTATGACGTGTAGCCTCTGTATGAAGCATTGGTCTCCTATGTGTGAAGGCATGGAATGTGTACGATGGCGCCAATAACAAAAGATACGTTTCCAGATTTACCGGTCCTCACAGTTTGGTATTGCAAGCGTTTCCTTTACAGGCTCAGGTGGAACAAATACTTCTCTCAACAAATTCAACTTTAGTGGTGGTTCTGCAATAGCGGATTCACTCTGCTCGAAAATGATCGTAACAATATTTTGGTGATTATCGATAAGTTTCTGTTGTCACTACCATTTTATTTAAATTACATATTAGGTAAATATCGGCTATATCCTGATTTTACCACCAACGGGGTAGAATGTCAAATCAGCATTTCTGGCAATGAATATTCATGATGGAGTAATATTTTGAATAAAGGAAAGATTTCAGTGGTCCGGTTTTATATTAAACAAGTATATGAATCACTGTTTTCAGAAAATATACTATTCTGTAATTTACCTTGAAACATGTCATTTGTGATTTTTATGAATTCATAAAGAGTGCATGTCTTATATAAAGTTGTTCCTGAATCTACCCCGTAAATTATATAAGACAGTGTTTAAAGAAATTTACGGGGTAGAATCAGGAACAGTTATATAAGCTGGGACTAGTATAATAGTCCCAAGTAGAATCAGGAACAGTTATATAAGACAGTGTTTTAAGAAATTTACGGGGTAGAATCAGGAACAGTTATATAAGACAGTTATATAAGAAATTTAAGGGGTAGAATCAGGAACTGTTATATAAGACAGTGTGTTAAAAAAGAACGTGGATATTTTGTTGTAAAATAAATTATTTTTGTGACATAATTATTTAATTTATTTTCTTTCACACATATATCCAAGCGTCTGAAAGGGTTTTCTTTTGGGTTATATTCAGGAAAAAAAGGGGCTAGGACTTTTTGGGGAAAATGAAAAAAATAATGTCAATTAGAATATAGTAGGGGAAATAATCAGGACCAGTAAAAGAGAAAATGAAAATGGATCAAATTGCAGAATGTATGGGGGAAGAATCGCGACCAGTAAATATATACTAAAAATGGATAAAAAAGGGTTGTTTGTTGAAAATCGGGGTTAAAACACTGAAAATAGATAAAATATAAGGGGGAAGAATCAGGACCAGTAAAAGAGATACTGCAAAAGGATCAAATCTAATGCTTGGGGAAGAGGTAAAATGAGAACCCCCAAAAAAGTTTATGGAGACTAAGAAGGCCTACAGACTTACTTTGCATACGACGGAAAAGGGAAATACAATTTCATTTTTTTTTAATTACATTTTCTTAAATTGATAAAAAATTAAGATTTAGCATACCCCTTTTTCCGTCATACGTACTGTTTAAATTATGTTTCACCCGTTATCAGGCCAGTAAGGGGGGTTTGACATACGACGGAAAAAGGATATTAATTTTTATATAGATTTTAAATTCTTTACTCTGTTTTATGATTTCACGAATTGAGTTATATAACTATGATATTTCTTTTGTAATTAAAAATATATTTGATAGTTAATAAAGAAATACAAAATATTTATTTTATGTTACATCTTGTAACAAATAATCAATATCACTTGGATGAAATAGCTAAAGGTAAAACAATTTGGTGATATAACAGTTCAGGCGATTCGTTGTCACTTGCCATAAAAATGAGTTCACGTTCAGGTACGTTTTATGACTTTATTCTTTCTCTTCTTTTCTTTCAAAATGACCAAAACTAAAGTGGATAAGGATAGAAATAAGAATATTCAAAATCTGTGGAGAAAGATTCAGAAAGAAATTGGAGATGCCAAAACTTGACCTAAGAATCTGCGTAGACTGTTTTGGACTCCCGCAAATAATTTGCATGAAATTGAAATTTTGTGTTCTTTTGTAAGAGTTAAGAGACTAGATGTGAAATTATTTCTAGACTGGGTTACTTTGATGAATCTCGGAAACATTTGCAAATTCAACAAATTGGTAAATTATAGTCAAATATGGAGGGAAAAGCTGAGGTCAAGGAAAGTTATGGAACTATGGATAACTATCCAAGAGATAATTGGCCCTGCCAAAAAATGGCCACTAAAAATAAGAGGACTTTTTTGGACCCATAACGAAAACTTTGGGCGGGGGATTCTTTGTGCCTTTGTGTACGTGAACGGATTAAATCCAGAATTTTTATTGAAAGGGCAACGCTCATGGATTTAGGAGATGTGAATAAAATGGCAAATATCTTGAGATATTTTGAGGAAGGACGATATCCTTATTTCTATGGATACCACGTTTCTAACGGACGGTAAGTCTTTTAAGTTACATTTATCGTCTATGTTGCATGCAAATTACGAAAGTTAGAGTTTTATAGTGTTATGGTATTGTATTATTATACTTATTTTGATATGATATTGTATTATGTTTATTTATCTTGGCCTAATTTGTTTGTGTGGCCTTATAACATGTATAATATGTTTACATAATACTTATAGTTGTTTACCAAATAATGTTATAACTGCGCAGTTTAGAAATCACTGGAACAATAATAGATACTGATGGAATCACTAGAACTTTCTATTTGACTTACGTAATAATTCTGGTGTGATTTGAACTTCTACCGTATTCCAGAAGTATCCGTTCTACAGTATATATACGGACAACAAAGTTAGACTTTCAGAGCAAAACGTATTGGACCAGACATTCTTGTGTTCTCAGCTGTTGGATTTATTTACGTTTCACACATCATCCTTGACACACTTTTATTTACGTTACATCATACTAGATTGTGACTGATTGGATATAATATTCCGTTTGGATTCCCGCAACAGTGACGAGGAGAATCCCGGATTAGGAAAAGACGAAGGATTTTGAACGGTTAAGTTGACATTTTAGTTTGTGTAATATTTTTTTGTAAACTTGTATGTAATAAATCTTGTTAAATTTTATTATTGATTTGTGTCTTTTGTTGGCTACTATTTAAAGGTGATTTCGGCCGTAACAATAGCTATAGCTTCAATTTTTATTGGTGGTATATATGAATTATGTATTTAATATACTGCGGATAAATAGTAAAAAAAATTTAAAAATGTAATATTTCTTATAAACCATAAGAGCTTTTGGTGAGAAAAAAAATATTAAAAATGATTATTTGTT
The DNA here is from genome assembly GCA_028015205.1 of Mytilisepta virgata. NCBI lineage: Eukaryota > Metazoa > Mollusca > Bivalvia > Mytilida > Mytilidae > Mytilisepta > Mytilisepta virgata. The sequence goes on from CM051512.1 coordinate 34,821,475, forward strand.
AAACCCTTTGGGGCATTGTTAAAAGTAGTTAATTCTTTAAAAAGAAATATATTTACTAATTTGTATTTTTTTTTTTTTTTTTTTTTTTTTAGTTTTGAATATGTGGATGGAATAATTCGTTATTATGTCCATAAGAGTGAGCGAAAGGTAAGTAGTGAACACTTATTTGAATATTCAATTTTCCATTGAATAGCCTGGGGTTTATGAAAGGGGCGGTCTTTGTGGATTTAGGGGAGCTTTAGGTTTGTGAATAGAAGGCGGTCTTTAAGATTTTGATTTTTTAAAATTTCAAGTGATTACAATTTAAGTTAGTTTTTGTTCTTGTCAATCCCAAAATGTCTGGTCGTGGAAAAGGAAGGAAAAAACATGGTGAAGGCAGTTATCAATTACAAAAGAATATACATGAAGGCATTGACTTCAAGGATTTCAGTAATCCTTGGACTTTTTCAAACCTCTGTCTTTCAGCAGATGATGATTTCTTTAGCTGGCTTCGACAAAACGGGTTGCTTTTAGAGAACTTAGATTGCGTCAAGTGTACCCGAAAATGCACTATATACAAGCGCGCAAAGGCCAGTGATGGTTACTCATTCAGGTGCTTAAATGGCCATGAATTTGGTATGAGACAGTTTTCTTTTTTCCAAGGTTCCGCATACAATATTAGAGATGTAATGCTTTTTATTAAGAACTATTTAGATGGCCACACATACACCAATCTGCAATTAGCGCGGGGATGACATACGTCCGTCAACTGGGCTAGTTACGTTAGAGAACTCTTCTGTGAACATGTACACACAGAACATCAAAACCTTGTATTTGATGGGGATGTAGAAATTGACGAAAGTTTATTTGGACGGAAAATAAAGTATAACCATGGAAAACCAACTTGAACCCGAATTTGGATATTTGGGATGGTCGAAACCGCCTCTAATAGGATAATTATGTACCCGGTAGGTAAAAGTGACTCTGCTACTTTAATTCATCTTATTACAAAGCACGTTTCGCCAGGATCACGAATTTTTTCCGACAGTTGGGCCGCATACATTCCGCTAAATGAAGCCGGGTATAAGCACTTTTCAGTTTGTCACAAGACTAGCTTGAAACAAGTTTATAAAAATGCAGAAACCGGAGAAGTTGTTAAATGTTGCACAAATCGTAAGGTGCCTGGAAATTGTGGAAAGATCATTTTCGACGCATAAACGGAACTAACACAAAGCAATTTGAGCAACATCTTGCTGAAATAATATGGAGGAATTACGTTTCGTCAAACAAGAGAAACGTTTACGACTCCTTCTTCAGCTTAGTGAAGGAAACATTCACTTTAACTGACGATCCAAAATATACCTATCCGTCGCCATTGTTTCCCACCTGGACCCCTCCCTTGAAAGAGGTAGAAAACGCCAATGCTATTCCATCGTCCAAGGAAGCGATGATGAATCTGATGATGAAGTTGTCTCTGCAACTCCGCCGAGTTCAAACATTGCCTTCTCTACAGTTATGGCACCTGCTGGCTACACTACCGTTTCTTCCTCAGCTAATTCTAATCTTGCTACAAGTTCCAATATTATGGATACCGCTGTCGCTTCTACAAGTGCTTTACAGTCCTATCCTAAATGCGCACAGCATAACAAAGCAGCAACTTCTTCAAAACCCAACACATCAAGCGAATGAGATAGCTAGGAAAGTATTGCAAAATTGTTTTTTCCTTCAGATTTCAAACCGATGAAATGTAGCACAACTAAAAAGACAAAGCCACAGAGACCTAGGAGAGGTAATCCGTATGTCAAGTCCGCATTCCAATACAGCTTTTCTAGTGACAGCGACTTTGCATAATTCTAATTTTACTTTAAACACGAATCAATCGTTAATTTTCATGAGGACGTTGAAGTTGTGTTTTGTCTTTGTATAGATAGTATGTATATGTATTTTGTGTTTGTTGTACTCCATAGACAGAAACAATTTATTTTTACTGTGCTGTGATCATGTCGTAACAATATTTATAGATTTGATGGATTAATTGTATTGGAGAATATCAAACAACTGATTAAATCAGGTAAATATGTGTTTGACGATGGTAACAAATTGAACTGTTATCAAATATCTAACGAATTTTAAAAGAATACAACCATCTAAACACTAGAACAAAATAGCCAAGTCTGGTTATGTACACGAGAAAATTTATTTACAAAGGCGGACAATGTAAAAAAAAACAGCATTTATATACAAAATGGCTTAACAGTATTTCAGTGTCTTTATAAATGTTATGCATACCTGTTCTATTTTAATAATCCTTTTTTTATTATTTTTATATGAATTAAGTCTTCTTATTCTAAAAGTAACATTTTTGTTCTGTAGGGTTATTGAAAGCAGTGAGGTGGAATCCAGTAACGAAGAGTATCTTAGAGGGCAGCTGATGATGATTAATATGTGAGTATGAATACCATTTTTATATAGTTTTTGTTGAAGCGTTCAATCAAATTTATTCAGTTTGATTAAAAATATGCTCAGCGATCTGGTCTATTATTCACATATCATTATGATCGTGTTCTCGTTCTGAATATGCGTTTAACCTGCCACTGGACTTTAAACAATCAACATGTTATCTTCTTCTGCGGCAAGAGACTGATAGTAAGCAACACACACAATGGATGATTCCATTGATAATGACAAGCCACAAATAGTTAAGATGGGTTATGTTCAATAGTATTGCTATAAAATCTAAAATATCATATAGTGTTTTTCATATTTATGAACATCAACTTGTTATCATATGCAGTTATTTTGTAAAATTAAGATTAAATAATTATGACAGTCCATGTTTTATGTTTTGTCTTTTTTCAGATACTGGACACCAACTGCACCAACAAGGACTTGTTAAAATATATACATAAATAAATACTTTCTACTTATATTATTGTCACTGTCTCATTTTATTAACATTGTGCAGTCTGATTTGGCTAAACTGTCAGTTGTTTTTTTCGGTAGGTCCTTATATTGTCCTTTAACATGTTTAACGTTTTTACCTGGTTATACCTGGGACTATTACACTAACGTTAGTGTAATAGTTCCAGTTTGTATAGATATGCACTAGTATATTAATATCATTAGCATTTTTGTTGTTGTTGTTTTGGGTGTTTTCAAATAGTTTGGATTAGAGTTTCACTGAAGTATTTATCAAGTTGTCAGAATGTACATTCTGTGCTGCAGTAAAAATATATATTGTATCAATAATATTCCCACTCTTTACAAGGTAGTTACGGGTGAAATCAGCAAGATAAACTTTGAAAATAAATCCAGATATAGAGAACACAAAAACATAAAAAAGTATTTGGAAAAGAATCTAGAGCAGTAGAATCGACACCAGCGAAAAAACTATGAAAATTGTTGGAAAATGGTCACTTTGTTGTTTCAACCTTGATTCTAAGAATATTCCGTTTTCCGTCATACGTATATTTCACTCATATTTCAACTCTAAAAACAATCCGAGGTAAAATGAGGACCTGAAAATAGCTCATGGAGAGAAAGAAGTCCTACAGATTTATTTTGCATACGACGAAAAAGGAAATACTATTTTATGAGTAAAACTACACCATTTTCTGTTTGTTGTTTAAAATTTGAGACAAAGCATTCCATTTTTCAGTCTTAAGTATAAGGAATCAACTATGTAAAACAGGGTTTTAGGTAATTATCGGGGTAGAATCAGGAACAGTTATATAACACAGTGTTTTAAGAAATTTACGGGGTAGAATCAGAAACAGTTATATAAGACAGTGTTTTAAGAAATATACGGGGTAGAATCAGGAACAGTTATATAAGACAGTGTTTTAAGAAATTTACGGGGTAGAATCAGGAACAGTTATATAAGACAGTGTTTTAAGAAATTTACGGGGTAGAATCAGGAACAGTTATATAACACAGTGTTTTAAGAAATTTACGGGGTAAAATCAGGAACAGTTATATAAGACAGTGTTTTAAGAAATTTACGGGGTAGAATCAGGTACTGTTATATAAGACAGTGTTTTAAGAAATTTACGGGGTAGAATCAGGAACAGTTATATAACACAGTGTTTTAAGAAATATACGGGGTAGAATCAGGAACAGTTATATAAGACAGTGTTTTAAGAAATTTACGGGGTAGAATCAAGAACAGTTATATAACACAGTGTTTTAAGAAATTTACGGGGTAAAATCAGGAACAGTTATATAAGACAGTGTTTTAAGAAATTACCGGGTAGAATCAGGTACAGTTATATAAGACAGTGTTTTAAGAAATTTACGGGGTAGAATCAGGAACAGTTATATAACACAGTGTTTTAAGAAATATACGGGGTAGAATCAGGAACAGTTCTATAAGACAGTGTTTTAAGAAATTTACGGGGTAGAATCAGGAATAGTTATATAACACAGTGTTTTAAGAAATATACGGAGTAGAATCAGGAACAGTTATATAAGACAGTGTTTTAAGAAATTTACGGGGTAGAATCAGGAACAGTTATATAACACAGTGTTTTAAGAAATATACGGGGTAGAATCAGGAACAGTTATATAAGACAGTGTTTTAAGAAATTTACGGGGTAGAATCAGGAACAGTTATATAACACAGTGTTTTAAGAAATATACGGGGTAGAATCAGGAACAGTTATATAAGACAGTGTTTTAAGAAATTTACGGGGTAGAATCAGGAACAGTTATATAACACAGTGTTTTAAGAAATATACGGGGTAGAATCAGGAACAGTTATATAAGACAGTGTTTTAAGAAATATACGGGGTAGAATCAGGAACAGTATTTTAAGCAATATACGGGGTAGAATCAGGAACAGTTATATAAGACAGTGTTTTAAGAAATTTACGGGGTAGAATCAGGAACAGTTATATAACACAGTGTTTTAAGAAATATACGGGGTAGAATCAGGAACAGTTATATAAGACAGTGTTTTAAGAAATTTACGGGGTAGAATCAAGAACAGTTATATAACACAGTGTTTTAAGAAATTTACGGGGTAAAATCAGGAACAGTTATATAAGACAGTGTTTTAAGAAATTTACGGGGTAGAATCAGGAACAGTTATATAACACAGTGTTTTAAGAAATTTACGGGGTAAAATCAGGAATAGTTATATAAGACAGTGTTTTAAGAAATTACCGGGTCGAATCAGGTACAGTTATATAAGACAGTGTTTTAAGAAATTTACGGGGTAGAATCAGGAACAGTTATATAACACAGTGTTTTAAGAAATATACGGGGTAGAATCAGGAACAGTTATATAAGACAGTGTTTTAAGAAATTTACGGGGTAGAATCAGGAACAGTTATATAACACAGTGTTTTAAGAAATTTACGGGGTAAAATCAGGAACAGTTATATAACACAGTGTTTTAAGAAATTACCGGGTAGAATCAGGAACAGTTATATAAGACAGTGTTTTAAGAAATTTACGGGGTAGAATCAGGAACAGTTATATAACACAGTGTTTTAAGAAATATACGGGGTAGAATCAGGAACAGTTATATAAGACAGTGTTTTAAGAAATTTACGGGGTAGAATCAGGAACAGTTATATAACACAGTGTTTTAAGAAATATACGGGGTAGAATCAGGAACAGTTATATAAGACAGTGTTTTAAGAAATTTACGGGGTAGAATCAGGAACAGTATTTTAAGCAATATACGGGGTAGAATCAGGAACAGTTATATAAGACAGTGTTTTAAGAAATTTACGGGGTAGAATCAGGAATAGTTATATAACACAGTGTTTTAAGAAATATACGGGGTAGAATCAGGAACAGTTATATAAGACAGTGTTTTAAGAAATTTACGGGGTAGAATCAGGAACAGTTATATAACACAGTGTTTTAAGAAATATACGGGGTAGAATCAGGAACAGTTATATAAGACAGTGTTTTAAGAAATTTACGGGGTAGAATCAGGAACAGTTATATAACACAGTGTTTTAAGAAATATACGGGGTAGAATCAGGAACAGTTATATAAGACAGTGTTTTAAGAAATTTACGGGGTAGAATCAGGAACAGTTATATAACACAGTGTTTTAAGAAATATACGGGGTAGAATCAGGAACAGTTATATAAGACAGTGTTTTAAGAAATTTACGGGGTAGAATCAGGAACAGTATTTTAAGCAATATACGGGGTAGAATCAGGAACAGTTATATAAGACAGTGTTTTAAGAAATTTACGGGGTAGAATCAGGAACAGTTATATAACACAGTGTTTTAAGAAATTTACGGGGTAGAATCAAGAACAGTTATATAACACAGTGTTTTAAGAAATTTACGGGGTAAAATCAGGAACAGTTATATAAGACAGTGTTTTAAGAAATTTACGGGGTAGAATCAGGTACTGTTATATAAGACAGTGTTTTAAGAAATTTACGGGGTAGAATCAGGAACAGTTATATAACACAGTGTTTTAAGAAATTTACGGGGTAAAATCAGGAACAGTTATATAAGACAGTGTTTTAAGAAATTTACGGGGTAGAATCAGGTACTGTTATATAAGACAGTGTTTTAAGAAATTTACGGGGTAGAATCAGGAACAGTTATATAACACAGTGTTTTAAGAAATATACGGGGTAGAATCAGGAACAGTTATATAAGACAGTGTTTTAAGAAATTTACGGGGTAGAATCAGGAACAGTTATATAACACAGTGTTTTAAGAAATTTACGGGGTAAAATCAGGAACAGTTATATAAGACAGTATTTTAAGAAATTACCGGGTAGAATCAGGAACAGTTATATAAGACAGTGTTTTAAGAAATTTACGGGGTAGAATCAGGAACAGTTATATAACACAGTGTTTTAAGAAATATACGGGGTAGAATCAGGAACAGTTATATAAGACAGTGTTTTAAGAAATTTACGGGGTAGAATCAGGAACAGTTATATAACACAGTGTTTTAAGAAATATACGGGGTAGAATCAGGAACAGTTATATAAGACAGTGTTTTAAGAAATTTACGGGGTAGAATCAGGAACAGTATTTTAAGCAATATACGGGGTAGAATCAGGAACAGTTATATAACACAGTGTTTTAAGAAATATACGGGGTAGAATCAGGAACAGTTATATAACACAGTGTTTTAAGAAATATACGGGGTAGAATCAGGAACAGTTATATAAGACAGTGTTTTAAGAAATTTACGGGGTAGAATCAGGAACAGTTATATAACACAGTGTTTTAAGAAATTTACGGGGTAGAATCAGGAACAGTTATATAACACAGTGTTTTAAGAAATATACGGGGTAGAATCAGGAACAGTTATATAAGACAGTGTTTTAAGAAATTTACGGGGTAGAATCAGGAACAGTTATATAACACAGTGTTTTAAGAAATATACGGGGTAGAATCAGGAACAGTTATATAACACAGTGTTTTAAGAAATATACGGGGTAGAATCAGGAACAGTTATATAAGACAGTGTTTTAAGAAATTTACGGGGTAGAATCAAGAACAGTTATATAACACAGTGTTTTAAGAAATTTACGGGGTAAAATCAGGAACAGTTATATAAGACAGTGTTTTAAGAAATTTACGGGGTAGAATCAGGTACTGTTATATAAGACAGTGTTTTAAGAAATTTACGGGGTAGAATCAGGAACAGTTATATAACACAGTGTTTTAAGAAATTTACGGGGTAAAATCAGGAACAGTTATATAAGACAGTGTTTTAAGAAATTTACGGGGTAGAATCAGGTACTGTTATATAAGACAGTGTTTTAAGAAATTTACGGGGTAGAATCAGGAACAGTTATATAACACAGTGTTTTAAGAAATATACGGGGTAGAATCAGGAACAGTTATATAAGACAGTGTTTTAAGAAATTTACGGGGTAGAATCAGGAACAGTTATATAACACAGTGTTTTAAGAAATTTACGGGGTAAAATCAGGAACAGTTATATAAGACAGTATTTTAAGAAATTACCGGGTAGAATCAGGAACAGTTATATAAGACAGTGTTTTAAGAAATTTACGGGGTAGAATCAGGAACAGTTATATAACACAGTGTTTTAAGAAATATACGGGGTAGAATCAGGAACAGTTATATAAGACAGTGTTTTAAGAAATTTACGGGGTAGAATCAGGAACAGTTATATAACACAGTGTTTTAAGAAATATACGGGGTAGAATCAGGAACAGTTATATAAGACAGTGTTTTAAGAAATTTACGGGGTAGAATCAGGAACAGTATTTTAAGCAATATACGGGGTAGAATCAGGAACAGTTATATAAGACAGTGTTTTAAGAAATTTACGGGGTAGAATCAGGAACAGTTATATAACACAGTGTTTTAAGAAATATACGGGGTAGAATCAGGAACAGTTATATAAGACAGTGTTTTAAGAAATTTACGGGGTAGAATCAGGAACAGTTATATAACACAGTGTTTTAAGAAATATACGGGGTAGAATCAGGAACAGTTATATAACACAGTGTTTTAAGAAATATACGGGGTAGAATCAGGAACAGTTATATAACACAGTGTTTTAAGAAATTTACGGGGTAGAATCAGGAACAGTTATATAAGACAGTGTTTTAAGAAATTTACGGGGTAGAATCAGGAACAGTTTATAACACAGTGTTTTAAGAAATATACGGGTTAAAATCAGGAACAGTTATATAAGACAGTGTTTTAAGAAATTTACGGGGTAGAATCAGGTACTGTTATATAAGACAGTGTTGTAAGAAATTTACGGGGTAGAATCAGGAATAGTTATATAACACAGTGTTTTAAGAAATATACGGGGTAGAATCAGGAACAGTTATATAAGACAGTGTTTTAAGAAATTTACGGGGTAGAATCAGGAACAGTTATATAACACAGTGTTTTAAGAAATATACGGGGTAGAATCAGGAACAGTTATATAAGACAGTGTTTTAAGAAATATACGGGGTAGAATCAGGAATAGTTATATAACACAGTGTTTTAAGAAATATACGGGGTAGAATCAGGAACAGTTATATAAGACAGTATTTTAAGAAATTTACGGGGTAGAATCAGGAACAGTTATATAACACAGTGTTTTAAGAAATATACGTGGTAGAATCACGAACAGTTATATAAGACAGTGTTTTAAGAAATTTACGGGGTAGAATCAGGTACAGTTATATAAGACAGTGTTTTAAGAAATTTACGGGGTAGAATCAGGAACAGTTATATAAGACAGTGTTTTAAGAAATATACGGGGTAGAATCAGGAACAGTTATATAAGACAGTGTTTTAAGAAATTTACGGGGTAGAATCAGGAACAGTTATATAACACAGTGTTTTAAGAAATATACGGGGTAGAATCAGGAACAGTTATATAAGACAGTGTTTTAAGACATTTACGGGGTAGAATCAGGAACAGTTATATAACACAGTGTTTTAAGAAATATACGGGGTAGAATCAGGTACAGTTATATAAGACAGTGTTTTAAGAAATTTACGGGGTAGAATCAGGAACAGTTATATAACACACTGTTTTAAGAAATATACGGGGTAGAATCAGGAACAGTTATATAAGACAGTGTTTTAAGAAATATACGGGGTAGAATCAGGAACAGTTATATAAGACAGTATTTTAAGAAATTTACGCGGTAGAATCAGGAACAGTTATATAAGACAGTGTTTTAAGAAATATACGGGGTAGAATCAGGAACAGTTATATAAAATGTAAGCTCTTTAATAAAGATGAGGAATAAATGTAGTATTTTAATTTTCTTTTTTTTCCAAAACTAAATGCTCTATCGAACAGCATGTCACAACAACCCCAACATTACATTAAAATGTAATAAATCTGAGTGCAATATTAATTTACACCTTATTTGAAACTCAAAATGACATACAATGTAAGGGAAAATGAATACTTATGCTATTTGGATTTTGTGTTAGTATGCTTCAGCCTTCATGATGACAACAAAAAGTTTTTTAGCCAAATTAGCTATTACATGTGTTCAGTTTAATACAGTAGAAGATGAGTATCACTTCATACTTGAGTGTTCTAGATATCATGATTTAAGAAGAAGATATATAAAGCCTTATTATTGGAGGAATCCTTCTGTATATAAGCTTGTCCAATTAATGTCTGTCAGAAATATAAAGGAGTTGAACAATTTTGGAAAATTTTTGTTTCTTGCTGAAAAGTGTCGAAAAGGGTAAAATGTTTTTGTATTCCTTTCTCTCACACTCCATACTACTACTATTATTATTTATACGGTAACTTTGTATGTTATATCAAATTATCACAATATTAGAAATGTTTCACAATATGTATGATATTAATATGATATATGTGACTTGGCGCTATTGGTGATATGTATTGTATAATTGAAATTCTATAATCTGTATTGCTTTTGAAATAAACTTATTATTATTATTATCCCAAAGTTTTTGGGCCTTGGGCACCTACAGTAAGAAGGTTATCCCAGATGTCCCATTTACTAGTTGGAGGTACCTGAGAGATGTCGTGATGCGTATTCTACAGAAGTTTACACTCGTGGACCCTTGGGGCATTCGTTAGAACACGACAGGGGGATACATGTGCGGAGCGTGATCCTTATATAAGATATATGCCAGAGATTAAAATATATACTGAAACCTTTAGTTTTCATAGTTGTAAAAGATATAATAAAACAGGTCGGTAAAATGGGGAGTCCATGGAATTGATCTGGAATGACCAAAACATTTTGTTTAAGCACTACAGTCACGGGCACTTGTTTCTATCAATGGGAAGGTCGACTATCAATATATACATGGATAGTCGACATTCCCATTGATAGAAACAAGTGCCTGTGACTAAAGTAATGATTGTTATATCCCAGTTGCCAAGCTAACTTACTTTCACTGTTTAACTCATCTCGCTGCTTAAAAATATTGAAATATTAAATATAATCAAAATAACAATCCAAAGATACTAATATTAGATAATTTGCGATGCAAAAAATGGCCGACAAAGATGTTCAGCAGCAGAAGCAGTAGAACAGGATATCGATAACCAACTGACCAATGGGACGAGAGGCACCAGACTTTTTTTGTTATATATAATATTATTGATTCCAACTTATTGGTATATGAATACTATGAGTAATAGTGTTAGGATGCATACCCTCTAGGGAACCTCCATATACACCAATAAATGCGTGTTCTTATAAGAAGTATATTGACGACTGAAATAACTTAGGCATGCATAACTCAACAAATATAACATGTGGAACGTATATTCAAATCTATACCAGAACACATAACAAAGTAACCAAGGATGTGACGTTACATACGGAACGCCAAAACGTAACGTTACGTTACGCGCAATTAAAGTCATTACATTTCTCCATTTCTTCAAAAGTTCTGATCATTCATTTCAAATAAAGTGCTGTTGAATAAATTAATGTTCAAAATAAAAGTTTAAATTTTACAGTCTATATTTCATTTATGATATCATATTTGATATTTACAGTCTATAATTGAAATCACACTACACAGTCTCTATATCTAGCAGGTGCTCTTCTGGTTCGGATTGGCATCTCTCTTCGTCCTTGTGCAACCATGTATTTATCTCCATTCGGTTTAGTGTGCATCAAAATTCTATCTCGCCACTTATCATTTGAGTTCAGAATGTCAATGTTATTTGCGAGTTTGAAATGTGAAGAGTCACGAAACACTTTTCTTCCGTCTGATTTTCGCTGAGCTCCTATGCTTGATCCGGATATTTTGTATATGATATACGGTTCAAGTTCATATGCAGTTGACCATTTATTCCTTTTCTCTTGCTTGAATAAGACACAGTCACTGATTTTAAATGAATGTTCTCTGTACTTCTTTTTCTGTGAATGTTTATTTAAAAACCGTTGTTTGTATTCCTTGTCTCTTTGAGTGATCTCCTTGTCCATGTTTTCAGTTTCATTATTGTTCTGTACGTGGTCTAATTTAGTCCTCACATTTCTGTTCATTAATGCTTCATACGGTGTAAATCCGGTTGCTGGGTGTGGTGTTGATCTATATCCCATTAACATATCCTGAATCGCATCGTTACTGTGATTACCTTTCATATGAGCTATTTGTTCCGTTTTGTTTAATAACTTCATAAAGTTCTCTGCCTCGCCATTTGCTCTCGGATGTTCTGGTGTTATCTTATGATGATGAAATCCCATTTCAGTTGCAAAGTTCGAAAATTCATTTGAGCTAAATGATGATCCATTGTCTGTTTCTAATTTTTCCGGAATTCCATGGGTTGAAAATATATTTCTCAGTTTTTCAATTGTTGCTCGAGTTGTTGTAGTTTTTGTTTGTTCAACAACTGGGTATCTCGTTCTTTTGTCTATGACCACTAAATTATAATAATCTGCTGCTAAAGTATGCCATGCTGTTTCTGGTATTTTAGTTGGTTTGATAGGTTCATGTCTGTGTTCTTCTATTTGTTTTGGTCTTCTCTGTACAAATTTTACATTTCCGCTCTGAATTCCTAAGTCATTTGGCTCTTTTAATGTTCCATCTTCTTTTATTTGTAGCATGCCTAATTCAATTAGTGTTTTCTTTCCTATAAGCGGTGGTGAATTAATTTTACCTTTTATCACAATAATTCTTGTTTTTATCCCTCGTGTTGCATTTTTCACTGTTGTAATAAATTCTCCTTTTACTGATAAACTGCTTTCCAAAGTACTCAATTTCGTTTTGCTTTCTAATAATTCAGCTCCCTCTCTAGTTCTGTTTTTGTATGCTCTGTACTGATACTCATCCATTACATTGACGTCGGCTCCACTATCTGGTTCTATTTCCACTTGTACATCGTTCATCATAACTGGTACTTTTCTTGCTTTATCTCCAATTTTATGTACATTTATTTTCTTAACTGCTCCTAAATGATTTACTGTACTTCTCAAAAACTCATCATCTGAATATTCTTCTTCGCTTGTATCTTCCATTGTTTTTCTAACATTCTTACCTTGATTTCTTTTAATGTGTCGTTTATTTCTAAATCGGTCATTACTCTGGTTTATGGTTGCCATTTTCGATTTGCAAACTACAGCAAAATGATTCCATTTCTGACATTTGTTACACTGTTTTCCGTAAGCTCCACACGCTTCACGTCGTTCAAACGAATGTGTTTTTCCACAATAATTACAATTATTCTTGCTTTCATGTCTCATTGTGTGTGTTTTATCTCTATTTTGCATGCCGTAATTTCTTTGTTTTCCTCCATAATTCGTCACTTTTGCAATTTCTCCGACTCTTGATACTGTATGTAAATCTCTCATGTCATGTATCTGCAATGTCGTATCTTCTAACTGGTGTACTTCCTGTAACATTTGATCAAGTGTCCACTTTCTGTTAATCGTCTTTTTGATTAGCGATTCATTATCTGTGGTTTGAATAATATGTTCTAAAATTCTGTCATCTTGATTTTCAAACTCACAATCAGCAGCTCTCTCTCGTAGTCGTGTCGCGTATGCCACTGTTGACTCTCCATTAATCGGTCGCATTTTCAGAAATACGTATCTCGCATAATGTTTATTCTTCTTTGGAGCAAAATAATCATTCAGTTTCTTCTTTAACTTCTCATATACATCCATGCGTCTGTCTACGGGGTCAGGTGTACTTTTCTCTAATCTGGAAATCTCTTTACCTCCGTAAATAATCATTGCGTCCTTTTTGTCCTCGGGATCTGTAATGCGAAAATATCGGAATTCTCTTTCTATTCCTTCTAGCCATTCCTCCCACTGACTTCCCGTAGTGAGATTATCCTCCGACGGTGTGAACGGTAAAGTTCTCAAATTTCTGTTTTCTGTCACAACTGTAATTCTTTCAGCCATTTTTCTTTTTTTTCACTATTTATGCCTTTAAATCTCTTCTTTCAATCGCTTTTCATCTTCTTTCATCCTCGTCGCCAATGAAATAACTTAGGCATGCATAAGACAACAAATATAACATGTGGAACGTATATTCAAATCTATACCAGAACACATAACAAAGTAACCAAGGATGTGACGTTACATACGGAACGCCAAAACGTAACGTTACGTTACGCGCAATTAAAGTCATTACAACGACCCAGTAGTGATTTCTGTAACAGAAAATAAGTTGTAATTATTCTATTTATTGGTAATATTAAGAACCAAATTTTTAGATAAATAAAAACAAATATTTCCTCTCTGTGTCCCTTTCCACAAATATTTTTTACTGCAATGTCTTTGTTCTATTGTCCCATTCTCGATCGGTCGTACGACTGTTTGAAACACTGGACATTTGATTGATTGATTGTTGTCTAACGTCCAATTACAAATATTTCATGCTTCTTCAGGGCGAGAACCAGTTCAATTTATCAAACAATTAAAATAGGGATAGGACGGGACACAAAGGGGAACCAATTTCTCCTGCACTGTGTAAAAGGAGGATGTTTGGAGAGGGTCGGATAATTAAGCTTTCTGTAGCGGCATTAGCCTACTGTTTTTTTTTAAAACTACTACCCGCCACCTGGGGACGCGCTAGGCAGCCCTGTGGGTTGAGCTTTCGTGATCCATCACTGGTGCTTAGAACTCCAAATTTGAATGGATTTATAATAATTGTATTTATTAAACTTAACACAGGAAGGACACCAATGAATAGAAATACACCATGGCACCTACCCTATGATCAGTGCCAGTTTACATGCTTACATTATGTGATCACGAAATTCAAACAAATTACCGAATCGATTAAAATAATACATGTATATACAAAACACTCGGACTTATATATCAATAGCATTGAATTTCCGATCGCAAATGTGCTCTTTATACGTAACAAGAGGCTAAGTTCGATCGTGGCAGCCATCTTGGTTGACAATCCGTGTGATCGGACACACTTCTGAAAGAAGACCATCTAAGGACCAATGTTGCCAAGTTTAGTTCCAACTGGCACAGTAGTTTCAGACGAGAAGACTTTAGAGTGAATATCCAATAGGGTCCTATGATAAACTAAGTTCAGCTGTTGCGGCCATCTTGGTTCACAGTCCACAAAATTGGACATTTCTGAAAGAGGACCTCTGTCAACTCTGGTTCCAATATGTCAAGTGGTTTCAGACCAGAAAATTTTTCAATGAGTTTTCCCATAGGGCCTTATGTTAAACTAAGTTCGGCTGTGGCGGCCGGCTTGGTTGAAAGTCCAGGTCTTCCGATGAAATTCTGAAAAAGGACCATTGCTACCAAATCTAGTTCTAATTGGCTTAGTGGTTTCAGACAAGAAGATTTTTGAGTGAATTTCCTATAGGGTCCTATGTTAAACTAAGTTCGGCTGTGGCGGCCACCTTGGTTCACACTCCACAAAATCGGACAATTTCAGAAAGAGGATCTCCTAAGGACCATTGGTGCCTAGTCTGGTTCCAATTGGTCAAGTTGTTTCAGACAAGAAGATTTTTCAATGAATTTTCGCATAGGGCCCTATGTTAAACTAAGTTCGGCTGTGGTGACCATTTTGGTTAACAGTCTGGGTCATCGGATATACTTCTGAAAGAGAACCTCCTAAGGACCATTACTGCCAAGTTTGATTCCAATTGGCCTTGTAGTTTCTTAGAGGATTTTTTTAATTCATCCCCCCTTTTTCCTATTTTTAGTACAGCAGCCATGTGGGTTGGAAGTGGGGAATGCCGGACATAACTGTGAAAGGGCGCCACCCAAGAACTATTCTACCAAATTTTGGGCCCAATTGGCTCAGTGGTTTCAGAAGAACCGATCTTTAAAGGATAGTGTCTTAAAAGGTCAAAAACTACTATAAGGGGTCAATCAATGATTTAGGTCATGTTGACTTATTTGTAGATCTTACTTTGTTGCACATTTTTGCTGTTTACTGTTTGTCTTTATCGATAATAATATTCAAGATAATAACCTAAAACTGCAAAATTCCCTGAAAATTAACAATTCAGGGGCAATAACCCAACAAAGGGTCGACCGATTCATCTAGAAATTTAGATAGATCTTGACCTGTTGAACATTTTTACCCCATGTCAGTTTTGCTCTAAATGCTTTGGTTTTTGAAATATAAACCAAAAAACTGCATTTTACCCTTATGTTCTATTTTTATCAATGGCGGCCATGTTTCCCAACGGACAAGAAAATAAAACATAATTTAATCTAGATACCCAACGGATCATACAGACTAAGTATGGACTGTAATTGGTTCAGTGGTTTCAGAGGAGAACTTTAAAAAAGTTTACGACGTACGACGGACGGACGGACGACGGACATACGAAGGACGGACGACGGAAGCCAAGTGATGGCAAAAGCTCACATGTCCTTTTAGGACAGGTGAGTTAAAAATGAAATGTAAAAAATATGAATCAAAAAATCTAGAATAAGAAAAATACATGTCAAGTTTATTTTTGTTTAGTTTTATTTGTAGTTGAATTTTTTAGGATGTTAGTTTGTATTTGAAATTATATGCAAATTCTATAGCAAAAGATTTAATATTGCGCCTGCCAATGTATTTACGGAATGGCGGGCAACCCACATCTTTAAAAGTCGGAGTCGAACACACCTCGTTGTAAGATTTTTTCCTATGTAATTGTAACATAGGAAAATGCATGTAACATGTTTCTTTATTATTCATTTATATCTAATGATTGAAAGATTTGAAGCAATCAAGTTACAAATGTTACAAGTCAACCAAAGAAACAATGAACACAATTGTGTATTT
Organism: Mytilisepta virgata; assembly: GCA_028015205.1. Classification (NCBI taxonomy): domain Eukaryota; kingdom Metazoa; phylum Mollusca; class Bivalvia; order Mytilida; family Mytilidae; genus Mytilisepta; species Mytilisepta virgata. The sequence goes on from CM051512.1 coordinate 34,838,138, forward strand.
TACGTATACATGTATTTGCAAGTTCAGGTGAGGGCGTTATGGGCGTACGCCCCTTTTTCCAAAAAAAAAAAACTATCGTAATCTGCTTATATTGTATTGAATATGGCAATTTATAAAGATAAAGATAAAGATATTTTATTTCCTAATCATAGGGCTCATAACAAGCATGTAATCACATAAAGTAAAAATAAAAAGCCTTTCTCTCCCACTCGCATACACTCACACATACAACTATCGTTCTGATTAAGGATGATTGATTTAACAGTACAAAATGTAAAGGAAAAATAAAATACAGATAAAAATACAGACACAAATGTATTTTTATTTTTTTTTATGAGGAGAGTCAGTTGCCTACATTGTATATATGGAACGAAGGATAACTCTTACTGCGCAGAAAAGAAAAAACAAAAAACAAAAACAATTCAAGTATAATGTGTAGGCTTTTTACTTGACGTTTGTCATTTAGTGAAGGGTAAACTTCATTAAATTAAAACACAAAATAGGAGTTGAAGCTATATGTTTAGCATTGATTAGCAGTTGACCATTAAAAGATACTTATCTTAACAAAGTATGTTTCAAATTTTAACAAGATATATTGAGCACATCGAAGTCTACACGATTTTTAATTTACTCAAAAATTGTTAATTTTGTGATTTTTCGTGCACATTTGATTTTTTTACGGACAAGGCGACATAACTCCAGAACAACATCTGACTTTAATACGGTAACAGTATAGACATGATAGAGGAGCCTAAGGAAATTTCAGTCTAGTGAGTCTTTTTAGCAACTTCAAACTTTGATCACAGATACAAAGAACTTGGCAATATTTTGTAACCATTTTTCACCATTTTAGTAAGGATGATTTAATTTTTTAGAATAATTATGAATATTTACCCTGGGAACAATAAGAAAAATGTGTTCATGTACTTATTAATAAAGTTTAATTTTTTTAAGTAGAAAGGCTATAATGTGACAATGAACTGGTGAAGACTATAAATAAGTTTTATAAGTTTCAGTTAAGCAAATATTTAGTTTCTCAATGTGTAAAATGAGGATAGCAATTCACATAATTTAGAGTTAAAATCAAGGCTATCGTTTGACATGAACCAAATAAGCAAATTACTATCGGATATTTGGGATAAATATGGGTATTTTGTAAAGAGTTCATCCAGAAAAGTTTTTCTTTCCTTATTATAAAGGGTACATTTAAATCAAAAATGTTCTTCGTCTTCAACCGAGTTCATTGAACAAAACTGGTATGTTCTCTCTGATCTTGGCAGTGTAATATTTTTTCCATGTTCATCAATTTTTCGTTCTTAACGCCCTCTCTCTATGCGGAGTCAATGATTGCTTATTCTAAATCTAGTTAGTATAACTCTCTAATTTATCATATTCTTTAATTAAACACATACTCTGATGTTAAGTAACGCCTTATACCCTAGAATTTGGAATTCCGCGTTATGGTCTATTTCTGTTAAGACCCATCCAATCATTTTAATATACCATAGACAATTAATGGAGAGAATTCGGCATAAAAAATATCAAACCCTGACACTTTAACCATAAAATATACATGCTCCAAGTCAGGAACCGTTACATAAGTGCATTACACAATTATTTTATGTTTTTTAACCAAAAAAAAATGTCCAAAAAAATTTTCGCCGCGTTCCGCTAGGCGAAAGTTTTATTATACGCTTCCCGTTTCAAATATCCTGGCAACGCCCCTGGAAAACATGGCCTCCGCAAATTTTGTGAGCTTGTTATTACGATGTTACATGAATTTGAAACATGCAATATTTTAACGTAGATCAATATGTGTATACCGGTATTACTTTCAAAAATATAATTTTTCGTCAGAAGACATCTTTCGGGCCTTTGAAGGGTGCACAACCTGAATTAAATTTATAGATACAAAAATGTTGATTAATGAAACTCGATGACGTTTTAGTCTATAAGGAAAAAAAATGTAGTTCATTTACGTTTCAAATTCTTGTCTCTAGGGGAAAAATTAAAAAAGACAAAAAATCAGATTTAAGTAAAGTTTAACGTTTTTGTCTTAAATAATTCATGTCATTCTTCTACAGAAACTTTGTTATTATAAAAGAAATTAAAATTTCTGTAAGGGACGAGATCAAAAGTTCAATGTAGGGTAAAAACTTAATTCACATAGTTTTTTCACTGACACCCCCCCCCCCCCTCCTCTTAACGTAATTTGGGGAAAATTGATTGACCAATATGGGCATATGCTTTGAGAGTATACTTTTTGTATCATGGGGTCCAGTTTTTCCTCAACAATGTATGTTTATTCTGTATATTGACTTTGACATCACTTGAATCCGTCTTTTTCAATCCGAAAATCGATGTCGGATAACAAAACTTGCAGCGATTTACCCCCCCCCCCCCCCCCGCCCCCACCCCCAAACTAATTTGAATTAAGTTTTTTATCCTACATTGAACTTTTGATCTTGTCCCTAATTGTATCACTCGCTAACGTTTTAGTATATAACGAAAAATGTGTGGTTGTTTTTTTTTTTAATTTCTCGTCTCTAGCGGATTTTTTTTTTAAAAAGACAAAAAATCAGATTTAAGTTAAATGTTCTGGTCTTAAATAATTCATGTCATTCTTCTAGAGAAACTTTGTTATTATAAAAGAAATTAAAATTTCTATAATTGTGTCATCTCCAATATGTTTTTATGTTTAGTGAAATATTATAATTCATATTCATTATTTAATCATTGACTCATGACGAAGATACTACACTAATCACATTTAGTATTCGAGCCCACCTGCACGAGGAAATGTACATCATCAATTTATATCTAGCTCTTGGACAGTGTTGGAGGTCACATGTATCAGATGGAGGTTATTTATTTGCAGGTCGGTTAAACTTCTTTAACATTTTTATATTATAATTATTTCAATTTATAGTGTTTTATTTAATTTACCGTTTAATTTTGGTTGTTGTATATGTACCGTAATTTTAGTCTCCGTGCTTTCATAAAGTTTAAACTTCCATAACTCGGGGGTTTCACCGATTTTCCGGACTGGAACATCGGGCTTTTTTTCAAACCGACGTTAAATAAAACTTTCCTTTACTACGTTTAATTTGTTTTTATTAATTAGAAAAATATATAGGTTCTTGAAAAATTGGCGTAAAAGGGGTAGAATAAAAATAATTATGAAGAAAGTAGGATTATTTGTTATTTGGAATCAAACAATATAAATTTTGAACCAAACAAAAAACAAAAAAGAATTTAACAACAAAAAACGCGACGCAGAAATGTTTTCCCTTATCCTGCAGAGATCAACAGACAGCGCGTGGTTGTATTTTTGTGCAACTGGTTCAAATTTTAATGTTGCATGTTTTCGTGTTGGAGGTGGGGAGAGGTCGTTATCAGGCGTTTTTCGTACAACGCGCTGGTTTATCGTGAAAAAAAAACATATTCTTCGTCTATTAATTCCCCTATACTACCGTCATAATATGCCTGAGGGTGAATAACACAATACGATAATTGATCTTGTGAACAGATTTCATGTGACCCCAAACTTCCCACTTAACAGAACAAAATTGGTGATTGAAATGGACGGTCATATTTTTCTTTTCAGAAATGGAGAAAGGAAAACAGTGAAAATTCAGCTTAATTCTGAGACAAAAGACAATTGAAGATAAAGTTTCTAAGGAACAGAAAAGCTTGGTGAGTACAGATTGTTGATGAAATATGTGTTAATTGATAAAATAGGGACCAGCCGAGAGACAAATTCCATAATGGTGTGTTTCTCCCTAGAATATATAAGATCGAAGTAATCTTTTACATGTTGGGGTAATTTCGAGCGTAAATGTTTGTTTTAGGGGACAGAGTTGACGGAAAACAAGACATTTGCTATACGTATTCCTTTAATCTCATAATTTGGACAAAGACTAGATTTTAAATGTCCAGTGGGTTGCATTATACGTATAGAGAAGGGCATGATGTAGTGTCGCGTTCGCGTGGGCCAAGGGTGACACATGACAATTACCTTATAACAGTCGTTGTCAGGTTGGTGACTTCAAGTGGACGACGAACGCTCAACGAAGGAATCGACGTGTTTCTTGCTTGGAATCTCGACTTGAAGTGCCTCGTTTTCAGTCAGGGAATTGTGGGTAATTTCCGGTGTAGCCTTCTCCTAGTATGGAGCACCGCCAGGTCTACGACATTCCTCCCTATTCCATCTATTTTGGAAACGTCTCACTACCGTTGTCAGGTGGCTCCACCAGGCTGGTCACTCTCTGGATTCAGTGGTGAAATGTGGCCATTTAATTTTTTAGTAATTTTGAATTCAAATATTCAAAACTTCAACTTGCAAGGGTCAGAGCATCTGGCACGTCCTGCAAGCTGAAAAATTCTTCTAATAAGCCAAAACTAGTCAAGCCAAATGAGTACCAAAGTGAAGTGTGCAGCATTAATCTGGACACTAGTGTCAAATCAGTTAAAAGATTGCAGTATTTTGGTGTACTGCAAATGGTACATAAATTTATGAATCTTAATGACATATGGTAAATGATGCAATATGAATAGCAATTACAGCACTAGAGGTCAATCCAAGTAATCATATTGCAAACAGTATTTTGTGGATGAAATAATACATTACACAAAAAATCAGTATCAGACAAATCATCAAGATCAATACAAATGCCATCAAATAAAATCTTGAAGTGTGAGAATAATACAAACACACTTCAACATAAACAAAGTCATCAAGATCAATACAAAAATCAATAGATAGCAAAATGAAGTGTGCAACAAAGTAAAAAGTACACTTCCACAATACAAAATCAACAAGATTCAAAATAATATCAACATATCTTGTTGATAGACAGGATTAATTACAACATAATAAAATAAGCACATTGTCATTCAGTCTTATTCCAACCGGTATGTCCTCCTTACGTTTCGGGTGGACACTTTCAGGACCTCCTCAATTGGAATTTGAATTACCCTGGAGACTTCGTTGGCCACATAATAAACTTGGTAAGGACTACCCTCCTGTTGTTCTGTTGAGATATATGGTGCATCGGATTCTAAAACAATTTTGTTAATACCATGGTGAGCCAAAAATTCTGTGATGGTTGATTTCTTTCTGTTATGGAGGATGAAAGGAGTGATGCCAAACACAATATTTGAAAACTTTTGAACTGCAGAGGTGTAAACTGCTGAATTTCCCAAAAAACAATGCCAATGGATAGGATGCTGAGGTTGAAGATGTACTGACAGGGTCTCCACGATGGTCTGGTGGAGTCTAAAGTCACCTCTGCAATGGATAACAACAGGAAGGTTCATCTCATGGGCAAGTTCCAGCTGTTTTTCCAGGAAGCGAATCTGGCGATGGTAATTCCTGGTTGCAGGACTGTCTGTGGTATCCAGGCCACATTCCCCAATAGCCACTGTCCTAGTTGACTTGCAGATAGATTTCAGACTGTCAAACCATCCCTCCACGACATCAGTTTTGGTTGAAGAAACAAGTCGGGGGTGAAGTCCATAGGTGAAATAGATCCGCTCGTCCCTTCGGATGTTGGAACGCTGGAGCGCAGAAGGGAATGTGTCTGGATAGCAGTAGTTGGTTACCAGATACTTCAGGTTCACTCCTGGAAACTGCACACTGGAGTTCAAATCATCCAACTCATGAAGGTCAGAGCATCTGGCACGTTTCATGAGTTGGTCGAGATAAAAGTGTGCGTCGGCTATGGGCAGTATTCCTGATGGTTTCACTGCTAGGCTCCCAATCGTCACTCCCTGATGATTCTTTCTCTCTTCAAAGGTGGCATACATCCCTCTGACTTCCTCATCTAGCTGGTGAAGTACAGCTTTGGTTACCTTCCAGTGGATAAGAGAATCTATCCGGAACCCAGTGGTGGATTTAATGGTGGGATAGACTCTACTCTCTGGAAAATTAGCCGACAAGAACAATCTGGCCAGGGAACGCTCCTTCTCAGTAAAGCCAGCAGGAAGCTGGTACTTCTTGGGGTCCAAGATCTGGTTGACTCTCTGCACAAGTCCCTCAGGGTAAGAGACGCCTAATATACTGGCGAGATCAAAGAAGAGGCCCGTCATCAGCTCTACCCATTTCTGTCCGTGAACTTCCTCGGAAAACTGGGCCTGGTCCACAGAATTGGCATGACAGTCTCGTATATGTTGAAGAGCAAACTTCTCCTGGCCTTCCTGCATTCCACACTTCCAACATGCAGTATGTGGAGCGAAGTACCAGGGAAGATGCGCTGTCAAGGTGTGTCTGGCCGGGTTGGAAAATCTAACCGAGGAGTCACAAAGGAAACAGGGTCTCTGTCGAGTCCGTGTTGCCACGCCTCTAACAAATGGAGGAATCCGGTCGTCCTCATCCAGCTCCAACTCAAATGCATCTACTCTGTCGGACATTCTCAATGCTCTATTAAAACCTGAAAAAACTAGAAGAACATTTTCTCTCATTAATATATCACTTCTATGTACACAATCATATAAAAATATATATATATATATAATTAAATGTCTATATCATAGTCACGGAGATAACCCGGAGGTTTCCGAACTCTCTTGTCCCTTCTTTGAGGTGAAGATTCCTCTTTAACGTTTTCTACATCGGAATCCTCTATCCCGTAGAGAAAGGTTTCATCCAGATCCTTACTATCTAGATCTGCTAAATTATTTACAAAAATTCTATCTGTACCGGTTTTATCAGAATCAGTGACAGTCCGCTTGCAGAGGTCAGAGCATCTGGCACTTTCTACAAGCTCGCTGTCCCTGATTATTTCCTCTATGGGGTCCAAATGTGCCATATCGGTGGCAGAATCGGTCAATGAGTTCATACAGGGGTCAGAGCTTCTGGCACTTCCTATAGACTCATTAACGGTATCATCTGTATTTCGTTGAAAAAAGGCCGGAATGGATTGTTCTACATCCTCTTCTTTTTCTGCAGTGTCCTCTTGTTGATCATCATTTTGATTAAGGATTTGATGTTTCTTCCTCTTCAGCCAAATGGGTATGTGTTTATCATGACAAGGTTTTAGTTGATCATGATGGATAACTGTTTCTCTCTTTCTATCGACAATTCGGTATAAAACTGGAGATACAACTTCTGTGACTAAGAATGGGCCTTGCCATGGCGACTGCAGTTTTTTACTTTGCCCAATCCGTGTGGCAGAATTTATTCTGTAAACCAAGTCACCGACTGCATAGGACTTTTGGTTGAGTCTAACATCATAATCTCTTTTCTGACGGAATTGTGCCCCAGATATGTTTTCTCTTGCTACTCCATGTATTTGCTCTAGAGTGTCCCTTAAACCACTTACGTATTGTGAAGGGTAAAATTCTCTCCTGTTGATTTCATAAATGCCGGTTAACAAGTCGATTGGATATGTTACTTCTCTTCCTAGCATCATCATGTTGGGGGTGAAGCCCGTGTGCCGATTTTCTGAGGCTCTTATGGCTCCTGCTAGTTGTTGAATATATTTGTCCCAATCTTTTTGTTTGTTCTTCAAATAACACCGAACAGACTGTAATATAACAGAATTATACCTCTCACATTGTCCATTTGAGCATGGGTGGTAAGGAGTAGTTCTGGTTTTAGCAATTTCCAATAACTTACAAAGTTCCGTAAAAAGATTTCCTGTGAAATTTTTACCCTGATCTGTATGGATTTCAATGGGACAACCAAATCTTGAGATGAATCCATCGACAGCTGTTTTAGCTATTGTTTCTGCATTTTGGTTTGGTAAAGGAAAAAACTCTATCCATTTTGTAAATTGGTCTATGATGACTAATATGTATTTATTTTTATCTGTGCTTTCTGCCAAAGGCCCTAAAATGTCCAAATGTATTCTTTCAAGGGGTACTCCAGAGTGAAATTGTCCAAGTTCTGCTTTTGCTTTCAAATTTGGTTTTTTATTCCTGTTGCAAATCTCACAACTTTTTACATATAATCTTGCATCGAGTTGTAATCCTCTCCAAATAAATCTCTGTTTCAGTCGACTAACTGTTTTGTTTTGTCCAAAATGACCTGCAGATTTGGCGTCATGGCAACCTTTTAATACATCATTTTTCATAGATGTAGGAACAAGTAACAAAAGTCTAGGTTCAATTGGATCCAACCATCTGTAGCAAAGTACATTTTTAGCAAAAGAAAGTTGTGTGCGACAATTCCAAAACTGTTTCACTGCAGCACTACAGAGTTGTAATTCATGTTCTGAAGGTTCTACATCATTTTCTAGCCAAAAAATCAGCTTCTTTAGATCAGGATCCCTTCTTTGTTCTTTGGCAACTTTATCAACAGATTCTATGCCAACCCAGTTTTTACTTGTAAGATCTTGTTCATCTTGGCTATCTTGTTGTTGAATTTGCTCACTGATACTACGAACAGCAAGAGGAACTACGTCATCAACATCTGTCTCAAATCTTTCCCAGTTTCTTTGGGCTCGGGTGCAATATGCACATCCACCACAAGGTAGTGATTGCAAAGTTGCTCCTGCATAATAACAATCACACTTTTGCATTCCATCTGGACGTCTAGAAAGTCCATCTACATTACCATGTTTCTTTCCAGCTCTATGCTGAACAACCATATCATATTCTGACAGGGCCTCTAACCAACGGGCTAATTGACCTTCTATTGTTTTGAAGCGTAGTAACCATGTTAAGCTGTTGTGGTCAGTTCTTACCACGAATTGGTTTCCTAATAGATAATTCCTAAACTGTTTGGTAAATGTTACTACTGCCAAAAGCTCTTTTCTGGTGGTACAATATCTCCTTTGTGCAGGTGTTAATACCTTACTGGCGTAGCAAATTACATATTCTTTTCCGTTGTGTACTTGAATCAGTTCAGCGCCTATGGTGTCATTTGATGCATCCGTGTCGAGAATAAAGGGGTCGTCAGGATAAGGATAGGCTAAGGTGGCTGAATTTAGTAATGCTTTTTGAATGGTTTGAAATGCTTCTTGATGTTCTTTTTCCCAATGAAAGGTACCCTTCTTCTTAGTCGTTTCATACAGTGGAGCAGCTAATTTTGCATAGTCTTTTATATGTTCGCGGTGGTAATTGGCGAAGCCCAAAAATGATTGAACGTCTCTTTTGCGTTTTGGTACTGGCCATTTCATAATGGTTTCTTTGTTTTCTGGATTGATTGACACACCATGTTCATTAACGAGTTTGCCTAAAAATAATACTTCAGTCTGAAAAAACGAGCATTTCTTCGGTTTTAATTTTAAGTTGTTGTCTCTAAATCTTTGTAGGACTTTTTTAAGGTTTTCTAGATGGTTTTGAAAACTGTTTCCTAATACTATAACATCGTCAAGGTACGCTAAACATTCTTTCCAGGTTAAGCCTGTCAGAATTAGCTGGATCATGCGTTGAAAAAATGCTGGGGAGTTGCAGAGTCCGAAACTGAGTCTTATATGTTCAAATAAGCCATATTTGGTCACAAATGCAGTTTTATGTCGATCGTTCTCATGAATTTCGGCCTGATAATAACCGGAGGCCATGTCGAGGCACGAGAAAAATTGTGAGCCTCGAAGAGTGTCGATACAGGACTCGATTCGTGGCAATGGAAACGCATCTTTCCGGGTACAATCGTTTAACTTTCTGTAATCAATGCAGTATCTTAGCTTACCATCTCGCTTCCTTACTAGTACAGGTGCAGCAGCCCATTCAGAACTAGAAGGTTGAATTATCCCTTTGTCTAATAATTGTTGAATATGTTTCTCTTCCTCATCTTCGAAACCAAATGGGGTTCTTCGCATTTTTTCTCTAACAGGTGTTGCATTTCCAGTATCAATCCTGTGCTTGATCTTAGTAAAGTGGCCAATGTCAAAATCATCTTTGGCAAATGTGTCCTGAAACTCTATCAGTAATTTTGCTACTTCAGTTGCTTGTGTTGAAGTTAAATGTTGAATTGATCTTTCATACAAATCTTGAAGATGTGATTGTAATTGTTTTGAAGTTGAACTTTCTTGATTAATATTTGTTTCCTCTAGTGTCACTTGACGAACTTCTTTCTCATTTTGAATATTGTCCTGGATAATATGGTCTATTTCCATTGCTGTCCCTAGCTCTGTGTCTCTTTTCAAGTAAATATGTTTGTCTGTAAAATTCTTTAAAGTAATTGGTACTGTCTTGCTGTTTTCAGCTAATATATACGGCATGACAAGTCCATTTAATGATTTTGAAGGTTGAATAATTAGCTCTCCATTAAGTTCTCCAAACAACTTTGCTGGTAACTGTACTGTTGATTTAGGTTCAACGACCAATTTCTTTTCTAATTTCACTCGGCATACTTTCGTAGATTTCTCATTATTACTGAAGGCATTTATTGGAATTCTATCCTTCCCAATCGTGATGGAATAATCATTAAGATTGACGACTGCATGCAAGTATTGTAAAAAGTCAAGTCCAAGTATAAGATTATCTGTAATATTAGCAACTATTACTCTCCATTTTGTCTCTGTTTTCCCTATCTTAAAGTGAAGCTTCCCAATATCATAAGCTTCAATGGAGCTACCACTTCCGGCGCCTTTTAATGCTACAGGTTTGAAGGAAGCGATGGAAATCTCCAACATTTCAGCTAAGGTTTTACTTAAAACTGTAACTTGTGCAGCTGTGTCCACTATTGCTTCTATTTTAATTCCATTTACTTCAACCTGAACTCCCAAATTAACATTTCTTTGGTCATTTTCATCATATAGGGATACTTCCTGTACTTTAATATCTGCGATATGTTGTTCAGTTTCTCTCTTTTTGTTGTTGTTTTGTTCATAGGGGCCAGCACTCCTGGCACATCCTATGGATTTTACTGGCTCATTTTCTGATGTTTGTTCAAACTTTACGGGCTGTATGTTTGATGATTCTCCCCGGTTTGTGTGCTGCTTGTCCGTTTCCTTCAATTCCTGATGATTCTCTGTACTATCTTGTTCGTGGGGGTCAGCGAACCTGGCACATCCCATGAACTTTGAATAAGGCTTCATTTCTGGCTCTTCCTGTGTATTTTTGACTTGTTCATGAGGGTCAGAGCATCTGGCACTTCCCATGAACGAAGTCAAAAGTTGATCTCTGTTGATGTTAGGTTTGGGTGGTGGTCGACCATATGCTGGTGGGATTGAAGATTGGTCGTCATCTTCAATCCTTATTCGTTTAAATTGTCCTTGTTTTTAGTTGGTGAAGCCAATCGGCTTGACCTCACTGGCGAAAACTGTTTACGAGGACATCGGGAAGCAAAATGTCCTTCCTCATTACAATGAAAACATCTTAATGGTTCATTTGACCTTACAGGACTACGACTAGGTGACCTCGAACCTGTTCGCTTTGTTGTTAATATGTTCAAAATCTTAGAGATGTCTGTTTTCATACCTCCCATCTCACCTTTTATAGATGACACTTCCTTTTCCACCTTCACTTCTAGCTGTTCCAGTCTTTGTGACATGGATGGTTTACTTGGGCTACCTGGACTATTGGATAAACTACTTCTTGCAGGTAATCTTCTTACTGCCCTTACTTCATATGCTGTATCTGTTTCTGTGTCATCAGCATCTTCTTCAAAGGTGACCCTCTTTAATTCTGGTTTTCTGCCAAGTACTACTCTTTGGTTATGGATTGTGCTTTTCACACATTGAACTGCTTCATCCATAGTTGGTGGATTTTTCTCCATGGCAAACAGGACCGCCTTTTTGTCACTACATCCTTTCATAAATGCATCTACGGCTATTGTCTCTACCACTGCTTCAGGTGCATTTAGGTATCCATCTGTTGCCATCTCTTGTACCCTCTCTGCGAATTCTTCTAGGGTCTCATCAAAATTTTGTCTGACATCTTGTAGTTGACGTCGGATGGTGTAAGGCAAATCTTTGTTTCCGAATCGCTGGTTCATTTTTTCAACAAGCTGTCTCCAATTATTCTGGACCGAAGGTGGCCTTGTGCTATAGAATTTTGTTGCCTTTTCTCGGAGACACTCTATGAGTTTATCCAGCCTTGTCGCATCACTCCAATTGTACTTATTTGCAATATGGAGGAACTGCATATAGTATGCTTTCCAGTCACTTTTTCCATCAAAAGTTGGTAGTTTTGGGGGTGTCGGGCCTTGAGAATATCTATTTTCTGCAGATGTTACTTCATTCTTGGTGGACTTTGTACTAGTAGTTGAAGCTCCAGATTCTTCTGTTTTGGTGAACTTTGTACTAGTAGTTGATGCTCCAGATTCTTCTGTTTTGTCATCTTTATTACTGGCTTTTGGTGTTGACGTGTTCAATTTGTGTGTTTCTGTAGACATCTGAGTAGTAGTTAAATTTATAGGTGATTTCTCTTTTTCTTTGGTCTCAGTATTGTAAGGAGAGTCAAACTTAGTTGTTGTTCTTGATCTGAATATTCCACTTGGCGGTATTATATCCTCTATCTTCTTAGCTACAGTTTTTTGTTTTAACTCCTCTCTTAGTAATGACATTTGTCTTGATAATTCTTGGTGTTGATTAATTAACTTAGCTTCAAGGCTTTTCCTGTTTTTGACTTCTACCTCCAATTCTGCTGACTGTCCAGCTATCTTGGTCATCATCAACTTGTATTCGTTTTCATACTGTAGATTTTCTGTCCTGAGTCTATCAACATCGCTTTCCTGCTCTTGTAAATGTTTCTGCAAATTTTCCCTATCTATTGCCCATTGAATTTCTTGTTCTTGCAAATGTTTTGTCAAACTTTCAACTTCCCGTTCTTTCTCCATTTCTTTGTTGATACAAATTTCACATTCTTCTTCTTTGTTTCTTAATTTTTGTTGGTAATCTACAATTGTCTTGTTTAGCTCTCTCTCTGTTTGGACTTTGGATTGCTCGGCAATGACCCATTTTGTTTTCTGCTCTTCAAGAAGTCTTTTCAGATGTTCAATCTCTTCTTGGGCACGGATTGCTTGTATTTTTTCCGGAGGTGTTTCTTTTTCTCCCTCTGTGGTAGGGTTTTCGAATATTATGTGACCGGCTGCTACTAGTGGGTCCCATAAAGTGCTTGGAACTCCTTCTATTAATTTGACATCTTCAAGAGTGAGTGGACTTCCTTTTGCATTTCTAGCTGTTATTATTGCTTTGGCTCTCACTTCACCAATGTCTCTGATTGTCATTAATTCCTCTTTGTTTGCTGTATTTATGTTCACTGGTTTACGACCGGCCATTTTGTACAAATATTTGTGCGAAAATTCAGCGATTAAATCAAAATAAATTGCCGAGAAAATTCACGACAGAAAAATAACCGATTCGCTGAAATCGATTTACAACATAGTAATAGTAATGACAATTATAATAAACTGATAATTAAACAACTTTTGTTTTGTTTGTTTTTTTTTTTTTTTTTAATAATTGAAAATATTACTAATTAACTAAATTTTCAAAGACCAAAATTAATTTTAATCAATTTCAAAAAATTAATAAATTATGAAAAAGATTTTCCTTTTAATTTAATTTAACCAACAAATTCTAAATAAATTGTCTAAATTTCAAGAAATTGAATCAAAATAATTTAGACATATTCAAAATTAAATATTAATATTTTAAATATTTTTTTTTTTATGAAGGCTAATACCAGAAATAAATAATCAATAAATTTATGGGGGTATAAATAAATTTTATGTAAGACTTAGGTCAGCTCTGCTGGCACGTTAAGCTACATAAATGAAAATCTAAGACAAAAATTGTGAAAATTAAAGTTAAATTCAAAAACAAAAATTTAACCAAAAATTGTCAAAAATTTATTTTGTAAATAAATAAAATTATATCTAGGTCAGCTCAGCTGGCACGTTAGACATAACTCAGTGAAAAAAAAAATACAAAAGAAAAATTGTATTAATAAATAGATAAATAAATTATAAAAAATAAATATAATTTATTTAACCTTAAATATGAAATAAATATATAAAAAATGTAATGTGTGTTATACTTAGGTCAGCGCGGCTGGCACGTTAAGCATAACCTAGTAAAAATTGAAAAAAGAATAAATAAGGGGCTAGTAAATGAAATTAACCTTGAACAAAAATAAATGACCTAAATTTTTGAATCCAGGTCAGCTCTGCTGGCACGTTGGACTCAAAAATCAATAAATATGTAGATTAGCCTATGAGTTACTAGTGCACGGACATGACGGGCACTATATGATATGCATATGACCTTTGACTAGATTTGTGATCAATGTTAAACTATTGTATACTTGCTTTGTACATGTAGTTGCTGCAAATACACAAATATTGTAAATTTGTGCAAGTATACTTATAAATTACACATATTTATATGACATATGTGTAAACTGAGATGCATATCTATTGTAATTCACTCAAATAATATATTATCTATCACCTGAGTACTAAGTCAAAATGCAGCACCTGAATGTTCTGCAAACTCAAGTGAAAATTTTGAAAAATTTTTGTGTAGCTTTCAAAATGTTAAAAGTGTATGCAAATATTTACTTGCAATGTTTATTTGTTGTTTTTAAGTGTAATGTAGGTCAGGGAACGCGAGAAATACGCGAAACAAATTTGACTATTTGACCCGCGTGGTTCACTGAATATCCAATATGGCGGCAAATTGAAAATTTTGACGCCAACAAATTTCGTCAAAAATAAACAAAATTTGACATCAGATGTATAATTTTTACACCTGACACCAATGTCGCGTTCGCGTGGGCCAAGGGTGACACATGACAATTACCTTATAACAGTCGTTGTCAGGTTGGTGACTTCAAGTGGACGACGAACGCTCAACGAAGGAATCGACGTGTTTCTTGCTTGGAATCTCGACTTGAAGTGCCTCGTTTTCAGTCAGGGAATTGTGGGTAATTTCCGGTGTAGCCTTCTCCTAGTATGGAGCACCGCCAGGTCTACGACAGTAGCAATGTCAGTAAATGACAGGTGGAGCTGTTTTGGGGAAAGTTATTTGAAAACTGGTTTTCGCTTCTTCACAACCTTTTCCATCGTATTTTGAGACCAGTATACTGTAAACAAACCCCTAGTGTTTACTGACATTGCTACATGATGCAGCACCATTCTAGAAATGCGGTATAAAATTTGGTGTCTCGAATTCATATCGAAGGGGGTCTGTATGTGGAGTTTAAATTGGATCTGATTTTCTTTTTTCTGTTACCTTTTGTTAAGCTTTCCATTGTTTACTTAACAAATGTTTATTCTGTAAAATATTTTTTTTGTTCAGAAATTCAAGACTGACAAGATATGACTCAAAATGGAGGTTTTTTAAGGTTATAAGGTGTATGTGTTTTGAAACAGTTGATCAAAGTTGATTAAAAGCAATCTATATCCAAAAATTTTTTTTTTTTTTGTTAGTTATTTTCTGTAATCCATTTTTTTTCTCTAATTGTTTGTCCATTTTTAGATTATTCTTTATATTGTAGGACCTCTCTCTATTTTAATTTTTATTTGTTTTATTTTGGTGGGGAGAAGGGGGCATTATTTTGGCGGGGAAAAGGGGACATTATTTTGGTGTGGAGAAGGGGCATTATTTTGCTTTACTATATCCCCCGTTAGCGAAACGGGGATATATTGTGATAAATTGTTTCTGTCCGTTTGTCCGTCCAGACTTACATTGTATAGCAATGTCAGTAAACAATAGGGGCGGCACTGGGCGGAAACCAGAGCTTGTTAACAGTATACTGGTCCCAAAATAGGCTGGAAAAGGTGTAAAGAAGCGGAATCCAGTTTTCAAATAACTTCTCCCAAAACAGCTCCACATGGCGTTTACTGACATTGCTACATTGTATTTACTGAAACTACGCTTTCACAAGTGAATGGATTTCATTGAAACTTTCACAGAATCTTATTTAATTTGTGATCAGAATGAATTTTGGGGTTTCCCGCACACAAACATGACTTTTCCATTTCTTCATATGATAATTTAAAGGGGGCACGCATGCGTCGTCCACCACAACTAACCACGATATGGATTTATGTGTAATTTTCCGGAAATCTTAATCAAACATTGCTATTGTGTAGTACATGTACCTATCTTATTTTTTATCAAAATGTTTTTTATTGGGGTTTCTCACAGACAAATTTTTCATGTAATTTAAGGGGGGCTTGTCCCTTAAAACAGAGAGTGGATTTCTATGAAACTTCCAGGAAATATTAAGAATAAATTGCCATTGTGCACTACCTATACTATATTTGATCATGATGATTTTTGGGGGGTTTTCACAGATAGACATGGACTTTGCCATTTCTTCATGTAATGTAAGGGAGTTGGGCATGCCCAGTTCTTAACCAGTGAGTTGAATATAAATAAATTTTCAAAAATACTTTCCGTCATAAATAATAGACAGATATTCGATTTGCAGGAGGACGGGGCATCCGTGTCTTAGACACACAATCTCTAAGTTAAGTTTACATGCGAGTTTTACATGTTTGGGTTATGGATAACAAAGAATATAGAAAATGGCAAGTTTATTCCATTTAGAAAATGAGGGAGAATTATAAAATATTTCTGACGCTGATGGTGAAAACTGTTGTTACTAAAGAAAGAACACTGTAATAAAAACGTGTCATTTAGGAACAAGCAACTGATTCTCTTGTTAACATTTAGCATCATTAGGTCTTAATTTAATTCCATCGCATTACGTCCATGCGTACGTCCCGATTAGATTAAGTTTTGCGTTTAGCTCGATTCTCAGAAACCTATTGTAATATATCAATGATATTTCACTACTACAGTCCTCTTGTATAGTACAACGCAGTTCAGCAACACTTGGGGCGCTATGACCTACATTTCATGCTACAGTGAATTTGGTTAAGTTTTGCGTTTAGGTTCATTTCTTTGAAACTAAGCATAGTGTATCAATGAAACTTCATCAGTGGATGTGCCTTAGGTAGTACTCAGCAGTCATCCAATAATTGGGTCATTATGACCTACATTTTATGCTCGAGCGACTCTGGTTAAGTTTTGGGTTTTGGTTTATTTCTTTGGAACCAAGCATAGTGTATCAATGAAACTTCATCAGTTGTTGTGCGTTGGATAGTAATGAGCAGTCATACAATAATTGTCGTTATGACCTACATTTTACGCTTGGGGAATTGTGGTTAAGTTTTGCGTTTAGGTGCATTTCTTTGAAACTAAGCATAGTGTATCAAATGAACTTCATCAGTGGATGTGCCTTATGTAGTACTCAGCAGTCATACAATAATTGCGTCATTATGACCTACATTTTATGCTTGAGCGACTCTGGTTAAGTTTTGGGTTTTGGTTTATTTCTTTGGAACTTAGCATAGTGTATCAATGAAATTCCATCAGCGGATGTGCCTTGGATAGTACTGAGCATTCATACATGATGACCTACATTTTAGGCGGGGCATCCGTGTTTTACAGACACAAGTTCTAGTTTGATATAAACTAATTGGACAGTGTGGATATTTACAGTGTATATGTGATGACACCCTATTAAACCTTATAATATGATCTATTATTAAATAATACGATTAAAGCAGCCCTAATACTACCAAAACGGCATGTGTCATACTGATGACGTCGTTCTGGTCATATAAATCACGTGAGCTATATTGCTTTTCAGCCCGGTCCAATACTGAAAAAGGCCGTATGAGCCCTAGGGCTAATACAGCCTTTTCACTTCCAGTCGTTTCATTGCCAGTCCGTATTGGAAATATTGGCCTTATATTCACATCATTACCAGTCCGTATTGGAAATATTGGCCCTATTTTCACATTTGATGTATGTAATACAGCATTCAGAACAAGTCTGTATTGAAAAAGTTGGATTATTTAATAAAAGTGTTATGAACTGGCTGTTTCTGTATTGGTACTGGTATAGATTCTCGGGCAGCTGTATTGGCCCTCGACCCTACGGGTTGAACTAGTTGAAAATTTCCACTTGAACTTAATATCTTGTTAAAAACTTCCCCCGGAATTAAATTACTGGCGGAACAAAACTGTCTGTTACATAAACAATAATTCATCCATCCATCCGCTATCATTGGTATTACATTGTACGGAACATCCGGGAGATTTGGAAGCATCACGCGGTTATTTATGGCCCGGGTATGTTGTTGAATTTGACGTCTTGGATTGTCAGCTTTGCATAAAAAAATTTTTGAAACCTTTGGATTTTATCGCCGATTGCAACTGATTGAAGGGAACCTTGTGGCCTTTTTACCTGTGTTCGATACAGTACAAAGTATCTAACTCAGCATCACACTAACTATTTGGGAAAGGACATGGTATGATTTGGCCTCATATTTGGCCCCTTCAATTCCAAAATAAAAAAATAATGAAACACATACTCTCCGCTTTATTAAGTTCTCTTAAAATGTTGAATTTTAAGGAATATGCTTTATTATCAACAAGAATTTTTTGTAATAGCGGTAATATGCTATGAAATTTGGCTAATTTTGAAGAAATCAATGAAAAACGCGAAATTTCACTCATTTTTGGAGCTTTGAATTAAAATTTTGATATTACTAACAGCCTTTCACAAAATGATATTTCATTGAAATGTGCTTTATATAAGATGCATATTATATTAAAACATATTTTTGAGCAGGGCTGTTGCTAACAGTTGTTTTCACCAAAATCTACTGTGAAAACACCCAATTTCTTAAAATCCTGGATTTAGCAGACGTTCATGACGCTGCTGTTGCATCACGGGAAGGATTTTTTTTCTATGATTGATAGATTTTGAAAGTTCGATCATTATACGATAAATATAAATACAAATTTGAATCTGAAATCTTAATTTAAATTTGTTCATGTCATAATTGCGGAAAGGATACCATCTCCTTTATTCGTTATTTAATATGGATCATTGGGTTGAATTCACGGTGTTTCAGCAAATATTTACTTACATCTAAATATGTCTTGGGATTTATAATGCATAAACAGACATTGCTTTGCCTTGTTTCTGTGTATGGATTCAATACTGAATAGAAAATAAAATAATGGGTACAAATTATTTCAGTCTTTACATTTTCTGTTTCGGTAGATATTCTTAGATTCCAGATTTTTACTATATTAATATTTTACTGTAATAAAATTTAATGTTGTCATGTTTAAATAAATTTGAATTATGTTAGAACTTGGCTTTTCTATCTTTAATGTCCACTAAATGTTTCAGATTTTCTTCGAAATCATTAAAAAGTTATTTCCGAGTGGAATTCATAGCAATAATACCTTGGCAACTAAGATGAAATTAATGGTCGAGAAGAACAACGGCTGCAGTCTAGTGAGTTGTTTTCTTACTTTATATACCTACTTATATTGTTTTAACTGTTAAGGTTTATAAGAACCCGACAATAAATTTTGTGATACCGATTTTGATGCACAAGATGTGCACATTGTGTCAATTTTCGACTTGTAAATTTTTGTTGAGCATAGTTCTCGAATGATAATTTACTTACAGATTTTATTGTATCATACCACTTCGTTATAAAATTTAAACCAAACTATGCAGCATTTTTAAAAGTTGGATCGGATGACTGCAAAAGCCAATTAGTTGACAAGCAAGCGGAAACATACACATTCTGAATTTGTTTCATGTATGCGGAAGATTGTATAACATAGGATCCTATTAGAAAATTCACTTTCAGATATTGTTTTAAACCAGTGAGCCACAACTTTGCGGCAGTCGTCTTTTGGTATCCATTCATTTGGATTGCCAGTCAGGTCAAATTTAATAACTAACAAAGGCTCCAAGATAAAAAAATCCCTTACAGATCATGTCTGAAAACACTTAGCCAGTTTGAAAAAAAAACTTAGCAGCGATGGCTTGATGACGGCAAGTGAAGTGGAGGTGAGCGATACATGCTTCTTTTTTCTTTAAATGGTTTTGATTTGAATTCCTTGACTAGGCACCTGTGATGGTCCCGATCACAGGAGAACTCAAACCTCAAAGATGCATAGCTCGTCCATAGGTGGCGGATAGGGGAGACCCTCTTAATGGGGGTTGTCAGGCCGTAAAGGCTGACCGCGGACCATAGTGGGTACCGTAAATGGTGATGTTGGTGTTAAGATAATTTTGCGATGTTTCCTAAAACATGGATATTAAATTTTGGCATGTTAAAAGTTATAACTTTGTGACAGTACTATGGCGAATTTGGCACATTCAGAGAACAAATTAAATAAGGATAATGATAAATTTAAAAATAATCGAACTTGCTGTTATGATGTGCTAATCTGATTCATGATAATTGTTGTTTTAAAAATCTTTGTTTTGATGAGAGAAATATAATAACAAAAGTTTTGGATTTAGCAAAATTACTATCAATCAAACCATTGCAACTATAATAAATGTTAATAACTTTTCTAGATTAAGAGAATTTAAAATTATTCTTGAAGTTTATTTTTGGATTTACTTTATATATAGTTTAATTGTGGCATATTTGTCAACATATAACTATAGCCAAGATATTCCAATTTACGGTAATGCGCTTGCTCCCAGCATCCTTACGACCCTTCTGTAAATCACCACAGAAGACAATCTAACATTTCCAACTCGCCAGCTTTTTCCGTTGGCAATCAAAATCTGTTGCCCTTTGTGCCATATCCCACCTTTTCTGTTTCATTGTAGAACTCTTTATTCCCAATTAAACAAACACACATATCCAATGCAATCTGTAATGATAACAGAAATGAAGCCTCTTTCCAATATCCTTTGTCATACATACTGATTACAGAAGCTCAAACACCTTTCCTATATCCATTGTAACCTGCATTCATTAGAAGATAGACTCTTTTGAAAATTTTATGTGAATTCCCATATACGATGCAATTCATACCATTTAGAGAAGAGTAACCCTTCTCCATATCTAATGTATTCTGGATTGTTTACAAACGTTAAGCCCTTTCCTACATCTAACCTGTGTTGATTAATGAAGAATCCCTTTCCCATATACAGTGCTAACTCGCATCTGGGGTAAGCTGTGTTGATTACAGACGTTTAGCCGAACCCCATATCTGGAGTACATATATTCTGTGTTGATACAGAAACTTAGCCCTACCCCACATTTGGAGTAAGCTGCCTAGTCCAACCCCACATCTGGAGTAAGCTGTGCTTAAAACAGAAGCTTTCCCCTACATCACATCTGGAGTAAGCTTTGCTGATTACAAAATTTTAGATCTACCCAACATCAGGAGTAAGCTGTGTTGATTTTAGAAGGTTACTTCATTTATTGGGGACTACAGAAGATTACACCCTTCTCATATCTATTTGATCTGTTTTCAGAAGATCTACAACGTCTGTGTTGATTACAGAAGATTAGCCATTATTCCTACATCTCATATAATTTGTCTTGATTACAGAAGGTTATTCCTTTTCCAAATCTAATGAAATATGTGTTGGCTGCAGAAGGTTAGCTGATTTCCATATCCGATTTGGATAAATTTGGTATCAAATCATTTTTTATTTTTATATTAATATTTCATCCAAAAAAATCTTGTAATCTCTCAATGAAGTATAAACAAACGTTTGAGGAATAAAATAACATTTTTATATTAAGAAAAATAAATCTGTGTAATCTAATGAAGAAAATGACATTGAAATTTCAATTAGATTTTTCTTTTTAACTTTTCATTACTATGGCAGATGGGTGTTTTGAATGAGTGATTCTTTAACTTAAATGATTATTTACTTGTTGATCCAACACAAAGCAGTGTTAAATTATAAGTCAACTAAATATTAATAAGATATTTGAATTGTAAAAGAATAAAAGTATATCCAATATCTCTTTATTTCAATCTTCTACATCTACAAGATCATAAAGTTTATTTGAAAGAGGCATAGCAAAGCTTAATAAATAAATTAGACATGTTTGACCTTATTGACAAATATTCAGTTTCGGTAACTTTATGACTGCTGGGTTTTCCCTCGTTTTTGTTAATACGGAACTGTGAACGACTGTCATACACGTGGATGTTTGGCTAGCCGTAAAACCTGGTTTAACCCACCATTTTCTTCGGAAAATGCCTGTATCAAGTCAGGAATATGACAGTTGTTTTGCGAGTTGTTCCGCTGATTGATACGGTATTTGTTTATTTGTTGAGTGAACATTAGAGTACGATACCTTTGTTATGACCTTTATTGACCTGTAGACTACACTACTTTTGCCTGTTATGTTCTTCCTTGTAAGTTGTGGTTAGTTTTGTTTTGGTATTAGAAGTTTTGTTGTGTTTGTTTTGGGTGTTTAGGTGTTTGTATTTTGTTTTTATTCGGCCTCCTTCCATTTCAAGACAAACAATTGACTTTTAAGAAGTGGACAGTTATTTAATTAAAATAAAATAAAATAAAATATTGTTCTTTTTAAAAATTGATTTTTAAAACAATTGAAGTTGGTGTTAATGGATGTTATTTTGAGTTTGGCATCTCTCAATCATAACACTTGTCAAATCTTAGTATTATTTTTTATATTCTAAAGCAAATGTATAGTATTTTTAAATATTTTGCATCTATATTTGTTTAATTTGAAACGTTTTCCAAACCTTAATGACATATAATTCTAAATGTAAAAAGGTCTTTAATTTTTTTTTTATTTGATAAGTTTAATTTGATTTTTAAATTGATAAAAGATAACATTGGATATATGTAAAGATCTTGTATTTTGTGATCAAGAGATTATATCGGATATGGACACGTTAACATTTGGTAAGTGAGTATCCTGCTAGTTTTAACTTGTAATCTACTTTCCTAGTTAACCATCTATTTTACAGTTTCTAGGTTATTTATTCCTTTTCTCTATAGTTACCTTTTCCTTAACGATGACAGCCGAACAATTAACAGCTGGTAGGCACCCTTCTCTTTTATCTTATAATCCAAATTGTTAACGGTAAAATCATTCTCCTTATATACTACGATCTGAATGGTAAGATCTCTGATCCCTTTTTACTAAATGATTTATCTGAACCTTTCAACCTTGGCACTTTCCCTTTTCGTCTCCCATCTAAACCGAAAATGAAGATATTACACTCCTCTCTTTTGACCTTGGTATCCCTCTGCTCTTTTAATCTGAACCGTTTACTGTTCGTAAGCCACTTATTTTTACTGTGTAATCCAAATTCTTAACAATAGGTAAGACCAAATTCTTTATAAAAATTCGAATGATGAACCCTGTCTTTTTTCCCTGTGTACTTTGAATGACTTACAATTGTTTAGACCTCTTCTCCTTTACCCTGTAATTTGAACGATTTACTGTTGATAAACACCTTTCCCTTTGCTCTATAAATCGAATAATTAACAGTTTGTAAGCTTTTACCTTTTGATCTAAATATTAACGGCACGTAATACCCTATTCTATTGATCAAGTAATCTACCATGATAAGTCCCTGCTCTTTTTCCAATGTAATCTGAATGATTTACCGTTGTTTGGTCCACTGTTCCCTTTATCCAGTGACCTTAACCGTTTAACGTAGGTAAGATGCCTCTTCCTGTACCATGTAAACCGTACATTTAACAGTTGGTAAACTTACTCTTTGTTATCCAAATTATTAACAGTTGGCGAGACCATTTTTTGTGCCCTGAAATCAATTGTAAGCCCCCCTGCTCCTTTCAATCTTTTATCTGAATGGATCACATCTGATAAGCTCAATTTAAATTGTAATCCAAATGGGTTACAGTAAGCAAGTCCTTTCTCTTTTACACTGATATTCAAATGGTTTATAGTTGTTACGTTCGCTGCTCTTTTTACCCTGAATTCTCAATTATTTAAAGTTTGCTTGCGGTTTTCCATTTACACTGTAATCCAACAGATTTACAATTAATCAATCCTTGATCTTTCACCGTATACTCCAAAAACTTAGCAGCCACTAAGATCCTGCATTTTTACCCTGTCATCCGAATGGTTTACATTTGCTAAGCCTTAATCGACTTCTCCATACCTAGCATTTATAGACTGAGAAGGCCTTTGACAGTATAGAAAATCAAATACTGTGGAACATACCCAAATATGAAAAACATGGGGAGAAACAAAGACCTTATTCAAGGACAGAAAAAGATGGAAAGTCACTGTGGTCCCCTTATGTCCCGCATGTACTTTTACTTCTAACATGTAAACTAAGCAGTTTACAATTGGTAAGTTATCTTTTCATTTTATTCAAAAGCCTAAACTGTTTGCTATTGGTACTTCTCTTTCTCAAATGTATTAAAATGTGTCACAAAATACCTCAATAACCCATACCTTTTGAAGCTTGCAAGCTATTGTCATCAAGACATGTTGTCCGTCTTCCATAATATTTTTTTTTCTGGAACCACCTTTACAATAGTGGCAAAATGGTGCCCTTTTAAAGTTGTATCATATGACAGACCACAAAACAAGATGCCGTGTCCTCCAAAGCCGGTATTACGTTAATATCAGACACAATTTTTATTTCGTTGTAAAAATTTCTGGGATCAAATGAGATTGTGATGCCCATGTCAGTACCTCATTGTTGCCTCCTCTCTGTCTTAAGTTTACTTAAACTTATTTATGTCATAAATGCGTTTGTTTCCATTTTACGCCGTTTGACGATATTGTCGTAAACCGGGCTTTGATTGATAAAAAATGGAAAAAATGGCGGATCGTATGGTTCAGGCCAGAGGCTTCTAAGCAACACGTTGTTAGTACTTCCCAAACTTATAACCATAACGCTGTCATGGCTGCACTCACGAATATCAAAGCAAATCAGAAACAACTGGAAAAGGGGGTGGGGATGACATTAAAGCCTTTCCTGAACGAATGGATAAAATGAACGTGGTCGATGTAGTTTCCGTGGTGGTAGAGGCGGTTTCCCTTTAAATAGAGGGCCCAGAGGAAAAGAAATAGAGGGCCCAGAGGCAAAGGCTTACCGCCTGGTTATAGAATTCCAAAACATGCTGCAAAAAAATCCAGGCGAGGAGGAAATTCACAGCAACACCAGAGAGAAAAGGATTAAAGGAATCAAATAAAGTAAGTTCAAATTTCAAAGCAATTATATTGAAAATATTTTTCACTGAATGGGAAAAATAGTAGTAATATCTGGCAAAATGGTGCCCTTTTAAAGTTGTATCATATAACAGACCACAAAACAAGATGCCGTGTCCTCCAAAGCCGGTATTACGTTAATATCAGACACAATTTTTATTTCGTTGTAAAAATTTCTGGGATCAAATGAGATTGTGATGCCCATGTCAGTACCTCATTGTTGCCTCCTCTCTGTCTTAAGTTTACTTAAACTTATTTATGTCATAAATGCGTTTGTTTCCATTTTACGCCGTTTGACGATATTGTCGTAAACCGGGCTTTGATTGATAAAAAATGGAAAAAATGGCGGATCGTATGGTTCAGGCCAGAGGCTTCTAAGCAACACGTTGTTAGTACTTCCCAAACTTATAACCATCACGCTGTCATGGCTGCACTCACGAATATCAAAGCAAATCAGAAACAACTGGAAAAGGGGGTGGGGGTGACATTAAAGCCCTTCCTGAACGAATGGATAAAATGAACGTGGTCGATGTAGTTTCCGTGGTGGTAGAGGCGGTTTCCCTTTAAATAGAGGGCCCAGAGGAAAAGAAATAGAGGGCCCAGAGGCAAAGGCTTACCGCCTGGTTATAGAATTCCAAAACATGCTGCAAAAAAATCCAGGCGAGGAGGAAATTCACAGCAACACCAGAGAGAAAAGGATTAAAGGAATCAAATAAAGTAAGTTCAAATTTCAAAGCAATTATATTGAAAATATTTTTCACTGAATGGGAAAAATAGTAGTAATATCTGACAAATTTATATTAGACATTGTCAGACATTGTCACATTGAATTTATTAATAATGAAGAACCAAATCAAAATTCAATTATCTATTTGTGTTTCATGACAAAAATGTTAAATTTTTTCAAATGAAATTGAGAAATTATTAGACATGGCTGTTTTAAAAGTAGATCAACCAGACGAAGGTCAATATATTTCGCCAATTTTTATAAGACCAAAAAAAAAAAAAAAGAGGCGAATAAATTTAATAAGATTGTGACAATACAAATGAGACTAAAGCGATACTCGCCATTCTTTTTTTGGTCTTATAAAAACGTGTAACAACATTTAATCCATTTAAAAATAGTGCATTTCAGAGGTCAGATAACAAGGATGATGCACCAAGATGGCTAGTAAGCACTCAAAAGATGATTTGAATGACAAAGATCATTCTAAAAGGCAAAAACTTGGAAGTTGTTCCTGTGAAAGATGTTGCAAGACAACTTGAATACATAAGACGAACTTGATTGGAAAATGGTGAAGTATTTAAATAAGTAATTTAGGTTAGTTCCCCTTAACTTAACCCTGAAAGTCGAACAATTAACAAATGGCAAGCCCCTGTTGTTCTTATCTTGTAATAAAAATTGTTAACGGTTAGATCCTACTCTTTATTCCACAATTTGAATGGTAAGGGCTCTTTTTATGCCCCGCCTGTAAAGCAGGTCGGATATATAGCTCTTCGGTCTGTGCGTCCGTCCGTCTCTGTGTCTGTAGATCCGTCCGTCAGTTCTTGGTTTACATTCAGGCTTAAGGTAGTTTTTTCATGAAGGAGTTATTGTATCATCCTGAAACGTTGTACATGGGTCGCCTGTGATATAAACAGCAGCATTTTGATGCGGATATTATGTCCTTGAGGTCATGGGTCATCGATCTTGAATTTCTTATGGAATTTCAATATTAGAATACAGGTTAAGGTTCAAGATGAAAGTATTTTTTGGTGGAGTAATGGTATCATCATGAAACTTTGTAGACAGATAGCTTATAATATGAACAGCAGCATTTTGATGCAAAATGATTGTTGTGACCTTGAGGTCATGGGTCAACGACTTTGAATTTGTTTATGGAAATGCAATATTAGAATCCCGTTAATGTAGGTATTCCCTTTTCATGCACCCTGCGACGCAAAAATTTACATTGGATAAACTCACGCTCTTTGTAATCCAACTTAACGCTATTCTTTGTGTCCTGAAATGAATTGTAAGCTCTCTGCTTTTGTAGTCTTTACTCTTTAGTCTTTAATCTTACATTGAAACTGTAATCCAAAAGATTTACAATTAATCCATTTCACTTTGTTCTCCTAAAAGTTGTTAGCCAATACGTTCCTTGATTTTTGCCATGTCATCAATGTATGAGAATTAATCCATTTAAAGATAGTGCATTTCAGAAGGCAGATTACACGGATGGTCTACGAAGATGGCTAGTAAGCACCCAACAGATGATTTGAAGGACAAAGATCATTCTAAAAGGAAAAAATGTTCCTGTGATAGATGTTGTCCTACTGTTTTTATATTTTACTCTTTATATCTTTAATTCTGAATGGAAAGCCCTATTTTTTCTGAAAGATTTATCTGAACCGTTTAATGTTGATAAATCTCCATTTTCCCTGTCCTGTGGACCGAACATAAGCGGTTGTTTAACCCCATCTCTTCTGACTTTGTAATCAGAGCATTTTATCTATACCGTTTACTGTTAGTAAGTCATTTACTCTTTTTACTGTGTAATCCAAATTGTTAACAGTAGGTAAGACCATATTCTTTATAAAAAAATGAATGCTAAGCCCCTTATCTTTTCCCCCTTTAACTTGCATGAATTGCATTTGTTTTGTGTTCTGCTTCTTGTACTCTGTAATCTGAATGATTTACTGTGGATAAACCTTTTTCCCTTTGCTCTTTAACCCGAACAATTAAGTTTGCAAGCCCCTGATTCTTTGACCTTGTACAATATAATCTAAATATAAACGTTCGGTTAGACACAGCGACCCGAACATCTGGTGTAAGCTGTCTTGATTAAAGAAGCTAAGTCCTACCCACACCTGGAATAGGCTGTATTGATTACAGAAGCTTAGCCCTTGCTCACATCTCAAGTAAGCTGTGTTTATTACAAAAAAATTAGCCCTACCCCACATCTGGAGTAAGCTTTGCCGATTACAGAATTGTAGACTTACCCCCACATCAAGAGTAAGCTGTGTTGATTTTAGAAGGTTACTTCATTTATTGGGGACTACAGAAGATTACACCCTTCTCATATCTATTTGATCTATTTGTTTTCAGAAGATCTTCAACGTCTGTGTTGGTTACAGAAGATTAGCCATTATTCCTACATCTCATGTAATCTGTGTTGATTTCAGAAGGTTGTTCCTTTTCCCATATCTAATGTAATATGTGTTGGCTGCAGAAGGTTATTATTTTTCCCATATATAATGTAATATGTGTTGGCTGCAGAAGGTTATTATATTTCCCATATCTAATGTAATCTGTGTTGATTACAGAAGGTTATACCTTTTCCTATATCTAATGTAATATGTGTTGATTACAGAAGGTTATTCCTTTTCCCATATCTAATGTAATATGTGTTTATTACAGAAGGTTATTCCTTTTCCCATATCTAATGTAATATGTGTTTATTACAGAAGGTTATTCCTTTTCCATATCTAATGTAATCTGTGTTGATTACAGGTGGTTATTCCTTTTCCCATATCTAATGTAATGTGTGTTGGCTGCAGAAGGTTATCCGATTTCCATATACGATTGGGATAAATTTGTTTTATTTTATATTAATATTTTATCCAAAAAAATTCTTGTAATCTCTCCATGACGTATCAACAAACGTTTGAGGAATAAAATAACATTTTTATATTAAGAAAAATAAATCTCTGTAATCTAATGAAGAAAGTAACTTTGAAATATTTCTGTTAGATTTTTCTTTTTAACTTTTCATTAATATGGCAGACGGGTGTTTCGAATAAGTGATGCTTTAACTTAAATGATTATTTACTTGTTGCTCCAACACAAAGCACTGTTAAATTATAAGTCAACTAAATAATAAATAAGATATTTGAATGGTGAAAGAATAAAGTATATTTGACAGAGGCATAGTAAAGCGTAATAAATAAGTTAGACATGTTTGACCTTATTGACAAATATTCAGTTTTTGGTAACTTTATGACTGCTGGTTTTTCCCTCGTTTTTGTCAATACGGAACTGTGAACCACTGTCATACACGTGGATGTTTGGCTAGCCGTAAAACCTGGTTTAACCCACCATTTTCTTCGGAAAATGCCTGTATCAAGTCAGGAATATGACAGTTGTTTTGCGAGTTGTTCCGCTGATTGATACGGTATTTGTTGAGTGAACATTAGAGTACGATACCTTTGCTATGACCTTTATTGACCTGTAGACTACACTTCTCTTGCCCGTTATGTTCTTCCTTGTAAGTTGTGGTTAGTTTTGTTTTGGTATTAGAAGTTTTGTTGTGTTTGTTTTGGGTGTTTAGGTGTTTGTATTTTGTTTTTATTCGGCCTCCTCTCATTTCAAGACAAACAATTGACTTTTAAGAAGTGGACAGATATTTAATTAAAATTAAATAAAATAAAATACTGTTCTTTTGAAAATTGATTTTTTAAAAATTAAGGTTGGTGATAATGGATGTTATTTTGAGTTTGGCATCTCTCAATCATAACACTTGTAAAATCTTAGTATATTGTGAAATCTTATGGACCAACAGCATCACCTTAATTTTCTCTGCTGTATATTGTTATGAAAATGTAATTGTTCAGTTCATTTAAACTTGATTTTGATTGTTTCTATTTTATTTATTTTTTATATTCTAAAGCAAATGTATAGTATTTTTAAATATTTTGCATCTATATTTGTTTAATTTGAAACGTTTTCCAAACCTTAATGACATATAATTCTAAATGTAAAAAGGTCTTTATTTTTTTCTTTTTATTTGATAAGTTTAAAGTATTAAGTCAATATTTGATTTTTAAATTGATAAAAGATAACATTGGATATGGGTAAAGACCTTGTATTTTGTGATCAAGAGATTATATCGGATATGGAAACGTTTACATTTGGTAAGTGAGTATCCTGCTAGTTTTAACTTGTAATCTAGTTATCCAACTATTTTACAGTTTCTAGGTTATTTATTCCTTTTCTCTATAGTTCCCTTTTCCTTAACGGTGACAGCCGAACAATTAACAGCTGGTAGGCACCCTACTCTTTTATCTTATAATCAAAATTGTTAACGGTAAAATCATTCTCTTTATATACTACGATCTGAACGGTAAGATCTCTGCTCCCTTTTTACTAAATAATTTATCTGAACCTTTCAACCTTGCCAGTTTCCTCTTCCCTCTAAGCCGAAAATAAAGTTGTTTCACTCCTCTCTGTTGACCTTGTTATCCCTCTGCTCTTTTAATCTGAACCGTTTACTGTTCGTAAGCCAGTTATTTTTATTATGTAATCCAAATTCTTAACAATAGGTAAGACCAAATTCTTTATAAAAATTCGAATGATGAACCCTATCTTTTTTCCCTCTGTACTTTGAATGACTTACAATTGTTTAGACCTCTTCTCCTTTATCCTGTAATTTTAACGATTTACTGTTGATAAACACCTTTCCCTTTGCTCTATGAATCGAATAATTAACAGTTTGTACATCCTCACATATGGTATACATGAAAAGATCATATCGATCATACAACAGCTATATGATGAATTTACCTGTCAAGTGTCCACATCTGTCTCTGGTGGCCATAGACTGGGTGAATCGAACATCATACAATACTCTAGTGGGCATAACATGCACATTACAGTCATGCCTCGAAGATCTTGACTTTACAGACTAGTATTTGCTAGCTTTCCCATCGCCATCAAGACTCACAAAACCAAGCTACCAACCTTGAAATATGTAGGACTATACATAAATCCAACAAATACAAAATTTAGTAGGGTTAATGCACACCAAATTTGCAAAGCCAAAGTGAGAGTTGCGGAAATAGAGGATGTTCAAGAGCTCACATATCTTTGAAGTGTCGTCTGCACATCAAGAGAGACAGACGAAGATATTCAGTCTACAAAAAGAAAATCAAAACAAGCCTTAGACCATTTTTGAGGAGAGAATCACTCAGAACGTGCACCAAAATTATGACCTTCCACTCTAATGAAAAAAATATATACTTCATTATGGGTCGGAGACTTGGAGACTAACAGCTGTCTCTAACAGGTGCCTAAGAAAAATAATTGGAATTAAGTGGCCAAACACCATTAGCAATAAAGATTTATGGAAAAAGGACACCACGAGAACAAATAGAGAGAACGATCCCAATACGTATTTGACATACGTTGCGTCAAAACAATTAACCGTAACTAGACAGGAGTTAAATTGGAATCTACAGGGTGATCGTAAAAGAGGGAGATCAAAAACCAACTGGCGCAGAGAACTAGCTTCTAGAAAATTAGAAAAACAGAAAGACCTTATTCAAGGACAGTAAAAGATGGAGAGTCACTGTGGTCCCCTTATGTCCCCAATGGGGACGAAATGGAATACATCAGGTAAGTCGAGCCTTAATCGTCCTTTACCGCCTTGTCGAAATAGTTTACTGTTGGCATTTCCCTGGATATTTCATTTGGTATCTGCAGTGTATTTTTACATTTAACATGTAAACGACGCAGTTTACAATTGGTAAGCTATCTTTTCATATTATCCAAAAGCCTAAACAGTTTGCTATTGGTACTTCTCTTTCTCAAATGTATTAAAATGTATCACAAAATCCTCAATAACCCATACCTTTTGAAGCTTGCGAGCTTTTGTCACCAGGACCTGTTGTCTGTCTTCCATAATATCATTTTTTTTATTTCTGGAACCGTGTTTCCAATAGTTGCAAAATGGTGCTTGGTCGATTCCCTTTTAAAGTTGTATCATATGACAGACCACAAACCAAGATTGCGTGTCCTCCAAAGCCGGTATTACTTTAATATCAGACACATCGTTGTAAACATTTCTGGGATCAAATGAGATTGTGATGCCCATGTCAGTACCTCATTGTGCGGACGTATGTTTGCATCGTCTCCGTCTTAAGTTTACATGAACCTATTTTTGTCAACGTTGTTGGCATCATTTAATCTTTATATCATAAAAGCTTTTGTTTACATTTTACGACGTTTTACGATATTGTCGTAAACTGGGCTTTGATTGATAAAAAATGGAAAAAAATGGCGCATCATACGGTTCAGGCCAGAGGCTTCTAAGCAACCCGTTGTTAGTACTTCCCAAATTTATAACCATGACGCTGTGATGGCTGCACTCACGAATATCAAAGCAAATCAGAAACAACTGGAGGTGACATTAAAGCCCTTTCTAAACTAATGGATAAAATTAACGTGGTCGATGTAATTTTGGTGGTGGTAGAGGCGGTTTCCCTTTAAATAGAGGAACCAGAGGAGAAGAAATAGAGGCTCCAGAGGCAAAGGCTTACCTCCTAGTTAAAGAATTCCGAAACATGCTGCACAAAAATCCAGGCGAGGAAGAAATTCACAGCAACACCAGAAAGAAAAGCATTGAAGGAATCAAATAAAGTAAGTTCAAACTTCAAAGCAATTGTATTGAAAATATTTTCCACTGAATGGGAAAAATACTAGTAATATCTGACAAATTTATATTAGACATTGTCAGACAATTATCTATTTGTGTTTCATGACAAAAATGTTCAAATTTTTCAAATGAAATTGAGAAATTATTAGACATGGCTGTTTTAAAAGTAGATCAACCAGACGAAGGTCAATATATTTCTCCATTTTTTATCAGATTAAAAAAAGAGGCGAATAAATTAAATAACATTGTGACAATACAAATGAGACTAAAGCGATACTCGCCATTCTTTTTTGGTCTTATAAAAACGGGTAAGGACATTCAATCCATTTAAAAATAGTGCATTTCAGAGGTCAGATAACAAGGATGATGCACCAAGATGGCTAGTAAGCACTCAAAAGATGATTTGAATGACAAAGATCATTCTAAAAGGGAAAAACCTGGAAGTTGTTCCTGTGAAAGATGTTGCAAGACCACTTGAATACATAAGACGAACTTGATTGGAAAATGGTGAAGTATTTAAATAAGTAATTTAGGTTAGTTCCCCTTAACTTAACCTTGAAAGTCGAACAATTAACAAATGGTAAGCCCCTGTTGTTCTTATCTTGTAATAAAAATTGTTAACGGTTAGATCCTACTCTTTTTATTCCACAATCTGAATGGTAAGGGCTCTCTTTAAGCCCCGCCTGTAAAGCAGGTCGGATATATAGCTCTTCGGTCTGTGCGTCCGTCCGTCTCTGTGTCTGTAGATCCGTCCGTCAGTTCTTGGTTTACATTCAGGCTTAAGGTAGTTTTTTCATGAAGGAGTTATTGTATCATCCTGAAACGTTGTACATGGGTCGCCTGTGATATAAACAGCAGCATTTTGATGCGGATATTATGTCCTTGAGGTCATGGGTCATCGATCTTGAATTTCTTATGGAATTTCAATATTAGAATACAGGTTAAGGTTCAAGATGAAAGTATTTTTTGGTGGAGTAATGGTATCATCATGAAACTTTGTAGACAGATAGCTTATAATATGAACAGCAGCATTTTGATGCAAAATGAGTGTTGTGACCTTGAGGTCATGGGTCAACGACTTTGAATTTGTTTATGGAAATGCAATATTAGAATCCCGTTAATGTAGGTATTCCCTTTTCATGCACCCTGCGACGCAAAAATTTACATTGGATAAACTCACGCTCTTTGTAATCCAACTTAACGCTATTCTTTGTGTCCTGAAATGAATTGTAAGCTCTCTGCTTTTGTAGTCTTTACTCTTTAGTCTTTAATCTTACATTGAAACTGTAATCCAAAAGATTTACAATTAATCCATTTCACTTTGTTCTCCTAAAAGTTGTTAGCCAATACGTTCCTTGATTTTTGCCATGTCATCAATGTATGAGAGTTAATCCATTTAAAGATAGTGCATTTCAGAAGGCAGATTACACGGATGGTCTACGAAGATGGCTAGTAAGCACCCAACAGATGATTTGAAGGACAAAGATCATTCTAAAAGGAAAAAATGTTCCTGTGATAGATGTTGTCCTACTGTTTTTATATTTTACTCTTTATATCTTTAATTCTGAATGGAAAGCCCTATTTTTTCTGAAAGATTTATCTGAACCGTTTAATGTTGATAAATCTCCGTTTTCCCTGTCCTGTGGACCGAACATAAGCGGTTGTTTAACCCCATCTCTTCTGACCTTGTAATCAGAGCATTTTATCTATACCGTTTACTGTTTGTAAGTCATTTACTCTTTTTACTGTGTAATCCAAATTGTTAACAGTAGGTAAGACCATATTCTTTATAAAAAAATGAATGCTAAGCCCCTTATCTTTTCCCCCTTTAACTTGCATAAATTGCATTTGTTTTGTGTTCTGCTTCTTGTACTCTGTAATCTGAATGATTTACTGTGGATAAACCATTTTCCCTTTGCTCTTTAACCCGAACAATTAAGTTTGCAAGCCCCTGATTCTTTGACCTTGTACAATGTAATCTAAATATAAACGTTCGGTTAGACACAGCGACCCGAACATCTGGTGTAAGCTGTCTTGATTAAAGAAGCTAAGTCCTACCCACACCTGGAATAGGCTGTATTGATTACAGAAGCTTAGCCCTTGCTCACATCTCAAGTAAGCTGTGTTTATTACAAAAAAATTAGCCCTACCCCACATCTGGAGTAAGCTTTGCCGATTACAGAATTGTAGACTTATCCCCACATCAAGAGTAAGCTGTGTTGATTTTAGAAGGTTACTTCATTTATTGGGGACTACAGAAGATTACACCCTTCTCATATCTATTTGATCTATTTGTTTTCAGAAGATCTGCAACGTCTGTGTTGATTACAGAAGATTAGCCATTATTCCTACAGCTCATGTAATCTGTGTTGATTTCAGAAGGTTGTCCCTTTTCCCATATCTAATGTAATATGTGTTGGCTGCAGAAGGTTATTATATTTCCCATATCTAATGTAATATGTGTTGATTACAGAAGGTTATTCCTTTTCCCATATCTAATATAATATGTGTTTATTACAGAAGGTTATTCCTTTTCCATATCTAATGTAATATGTGTTGATTACAGGTGGTTATTCCTTTTCCCATATCTAATGTAATGTGTGTTGGCTGCAGAAGGTTATCCGATTTCCATATACGATTGGGATAAATTTGTTTTATTTTATATTAATATTTTATCCAAAAAAATTCTTGTAATCTCTCCATGACGTATAAACAAACGTTTGAGGAATGAAATAACATGTTTATATTAAGAAAAATAAATCTTTGTATTCTAATGAAGAAAGTAACTTTGAAATATTTCAGTTAGATTTTTCTTTTTAACTTTTCATTAATATGGCAGACGGGTGTTTTGAATGAGTGATGCTTTAACTTAAATGATTATTTACTTGTTGCTCCAACACAAAGCACTGTTAAATTATAAGTCAACTAAATAATAAATAAGATATTTGAATGGTGAAAGAATAAAGTATATTTGACAGAGGCATAGTAAAGCGTAATAAATAAGTTAGACATGTTTGACCTTATTGACAAATATTCAGTTTTTGGTAACTTTATGTCTGCTGGTTTTTCCCTCGTTTTTGTCAATACGGAACTGTGAACCACTGTCATACACGTGGATGTTTGGCTAGCCGTAAAACCTGGTTTAACCCACCATTTTCTTCGGAAAATGCCTGTATCAAGTCAGGAATATGACAGTTGTTTTGCGAGTTGTTCCGCTGATTGATACGGTATTTGTTGAGTAAACATTAAGTACGATACCTTTGTTATGACCTTTATTGACCTGTAGACTACACTACTTTTGCCCGTTATGTTCTTCCTTGTAAGTTGTGGTTAGTTTTGTTTTGGTATTAGAAGTTTTGTTGTGTTTGTTTTGGGTGTTTAGGTGTTTGTATTTTGTTTTTATTCTGCCTCCTTCCATTTCAAGACAAACAATTGACTTTTAAGAAGTGGACAGATATTTAATTAAAATTAAATAAAATAAAATATTGTTCTTTTGAAAATTGATTTTTAAAAAATTAAGGTTGGTGATAATGGATGTTATTTTGAGTTTGGCATCTCTCAATCATAACACTTGTGAAATCTTAGTATATTGTGAAATCTATGGACCAACAGCATCACCTTAATTTTCTCTGCTGTATATTTTCATGAAAATGTAATTGTTCAGTTGATTTCAACTTGATTTTGATTGTTTCTATATTATTTATTTTTTATATTCTAAAGCAAATGTATAGTATTTTTAAATATTTTGCATCTATATTTGTTTAATTTCATGAAACTTTTTCAAAACCTTAATGACATATAATTCGAATTGTAAAAAAGGTCGTTAAAATCTTTTTTTCATGTAACAAGTTTAAAGTATTAAGTCAATATTTGCTTTTTAAATTGATAAAAGATAATATTGGATATGAGTAAAGATCTTGTATTTTGTTATCAAGAGATTATATCGGATATGGAAACGTTTACATTTGGTAAGTAAGTATCCTGCTAGTTTTAACTTGTAATCTACTTTCCTAGTTAACCATCTATTTTACAGTTTCTAGGTTATTTATTCCTTTTCTCTATAGTTCCCTTTTCCTTAACGGTGACAGCCGAACAATTAACAGCTGGTAGGTACCCTACTCTTTTATCTTATAATCCAAATTGTTAACTGTAAAATCATTCTCTTAATATACTATGATCTGAATAGTAAGATCTCTGTTCCCTTTTTACTAAATGATTTATCTGAACCTTTCAACTTAGCAGTTTCCCTTTTCCTCTTCCCTCTAAGCCGAAAATGAAGTTATTACAATCCTCTCTTCTGACCTTGTTATCCCTCTGCTCTTTTAATCAGAACCGTTTACTGTTCGTAAGCCACTTATTTTTACTGTGTAATCCAAATTCTTAACAATAGGTAAGACCAAATTCTTTATAAAAATTCGAATGATGAACCCTGTCTTTTTTCCCTGTGTACTTTGAATGACTTACAATTGTTTAGACCTCTTCTCCTTTACCCTGTAATTTTAACGATTTACTGTTGATAAACACCTTTCCCTTTGCTCTATAAATCGAATAATTAACAGTTTGTAAGCTTTCACCTTTTGATCTAAATATTAACGGCACGTAATACCCTATTCTATTGATCAAGTAATCTACCATGATAAGTCCCTGCTCTTTTTCCAATGTAATCTGAATGATTTACCGTTGTTTGGTCCACTGTTCCCTTTATCCAGTGACCTTAACCGTTTAACGTAGGTAAGATGCCTCTTCCTGTACAATGTAAACCGTACATTTAACAGTTGGTAAACTTACTCTTTGTTATCCAAATTATTAACAGTTGGCGAGACCATTTTTTGTGCCCTGAAATCAATTGTAAGCCCCCTGCTCCTTTCAATCTTTTATCTGAATGGATCACATCTGATAAGCTCAATTTAAATTGTAATCCAAATGGGTTACAGTAAGCAGGTCCTTTCTCTTTTACACTGATATTCAAATGGTTTATAGTTGTTACGTTCGCTGCTCTTTTTACCCTAAATTCTCAATTATTTAAAGTTTGAATGCGGTTTTCCATTTACACTGTAATCCAAAAGATTTACAATTAATAAATCCTTGATCTTTCACCGTATACTCCAAAAACTTAGCAGCCACTAAGATCCTGCATTTTTACCCTGTCATCCGAATGGTTTACATTTGCTAAACCTTAATCGACTTCTCCATACCTAGCATTTATAGACTGAGAAGGCCTTTGACAGTATAGAAAATCAAATACTGTGGAACATCCCCACATATGAAAAACATGGGGAGAAACAAAGACCTTATTCAAGGACAGAAAAAGATGGAAAGTCACTGTGGTCCCCTTATGTCCCCCATGTACTTTTACTTCTAACATGTAAACTAAGCAGTTTACAATTGGTAAGTTATCTTTTCATTTTATTCAAAAGCCTAAACTGTTTGCTATTGGTACTTCTCTTTCTCAAATGTATTAAAATGTATCACAAAATACCCCAATAACCCATACCTTTTGAAGCTTGCAAGCTATTGTCATCAAGACATGTTGTCCGTCTTCCATAATATTTTTTTTTCTGGAACCACCTTTACAATAGTGGCAAAATGGTGCTTGGTCGGTTCCCTTTTAAAGTTATATCATATGACAGACCACAAAACAAAATGCCGTGTCCTCCAAAGCCGGTATTACGTTAATATTAGACACAATTTTTATTTCGTTGTAAAAATTCCTGGGATAAAATGAGATTGTGATGTCCATGTCAGTACCTCATTGTTGCCTCCTCTCTGTCTTAAGTTTACTTAAACTTATTTTTGTCAACGTTGTTGGCATCATTTAATCTTTATGTCATAAATGCGTTTGTTTTACATTTTACGCCGTTTGACGATATTGTCGTAAACCGGGCTTTGATTGATAAAAAATGGAAAAAATGGCGGATCGTATGGTTCAGGCCAGAGGCTTCTAAACAACACGTTGTTAGTACTTCCCAAATTTATAACCATGACGCTGTGATGGCTGCACTCACGAATATCAAAGCAAATCAGAAACAACTGGAAAGGGGGGGGGGGGGTGACATTAAAGCCCTTCCTGTACGAATGGATAAAATGAACGTGGTCGATGTAGTTTTCGTGGTGGTAGAGGCGGTTTTCCTTTAAATAGAGGGCCCAGAGGCAAAGGCTTACCTCCTGGTGATAGAATTCCAAAACATGCTGCAAAAAAATCCAGGCGAGAAGGAAATTCACAGCAACACCAGAGAGAAAAGGATTAAAAGAATCAAATAAAGTAAGTTCAAATTTCAAAGCAATTATATAGAAAATATTTTCCACTGAACATTTGTGCTGAATGGGAAAAATAGTAGTAATATCTGACAAATTTATATTAGACATTGTCAGACATTGTCACATTGAATTTATCAATAATGAAGAACCAAATCAAAATTCAATTAATTATCTATTTGTGTTTCATGACAAAAATGTTAATTTTTTTCAAATGAAATTGAGAAATTATTAGACATGGCTGTTTTAAAAGTAGATCAACCAGACGAAGGTCAATATATTTCGCCAATTTTTATAAGACCAAAAAAAAAAAAAAGAGGCGAATAAATTTAATAAGATTGTGACAATACAAATGAGACTAAAGCGATACTCGCCATTCTTTTTTGGTCTTATAAAAACGGGTAACGACATTTAATCCATTTCAAAATAGTGCATTTCAGAGGTCAGATAACAAGGATGATGCACCAAGATGGCTAGTAAGCACTCAAAAGATGATTTGAATGACAAAGATCATTCTAAAAGGCAAAAACCTGGAAGTTGTTCCTGTGAAAGATGTTGCAAGACCACTTGAATACATAAGACGAACTTGAATGGAAAATGGTGAAGTATTTAAATATGTAATTTAGGTTAGTTCCCCTTAACTTAACCCTGAAAGTCGAACAATTAACAAATGGCAAGCCCCTGTTGTTCTTATCTTGTAATAAAAATTGTTAACGGTTAGATCCTACTCTTTTTATTCCACAATCTGAATGGTAAGGGCTCTTTTTATGCCCCGCCTGTAAAGCAGGTCGGATATATAGCTCTTTGGTCTGTGCGTCCGTCCGTCTCTGTGTCTGTAGATCCGTCCGTCAGTTCTAGGTTTACATTCAGGCTTAAGGTAGTTTTTTCATGAAGGAGTTATTGTATCATCCTGAAACGTTGTACATGGGTCGCCTGTGATATAAACAGCAGCATTTTGATGCGGATATTATGTCCTTGAGGTCATGGGTCATCGATCTTGAATTTATTATGGAATTTCAATATTAGAATACAGGTTAAGGTTCAAGATGAAAGTAGTTTTTGGTGGGGTAATGGTATCATCATGAAACTTTGTAGACAGATAGCTTATAATATGAACAGCAGCATTTTTATGCAAAATGAGTGTTGTGACCTTGAGGTCATGGGTCAACGACTTTGAATTTGTTTATGGAAATGCAATATTAGAATCCCGTTAATGTAGGTATTCCCTTTTCATGCACCCTGCGACGCAAAAATTTACATTGGATAAACTCACGCTCTTTGTAATCCAACTTAACGCTATTCTTTGTGTCCTGAAATGAATTGTAAGCTCTCTGCTTTTGTAGTCTTTACTCTTTAGTCTTTAATCTTACATTGAAACTGTAATCCAAAAGATTTACAATTAATCCATTTCACTTTGTTCTCCTAAAAGTTGTTAGCCAATACGTTCCTTGATTTTTGCCATGTCAACAATGTATGAGAGTTAATCCATTTAAAGATAGTGCATTTCAGAAGGCAGATTACACGGATGGTCCACGAAGATGGCTAGTAAGCACCCAACAGATGATTTGAAGGACAAAGATCATTCTAAAAGAAAAAAATGTTCCTGTGATAGATGTCCTACTGTTTTTATATTTTACTCTTTATATCTTTAATTCTGAATGGAAAGCCCTATTTTTTTCAGAAAGATTCATCTGAACCGTTTAATGTTGATAAATCTCCGTTTTCCCTGTCCTGTGGACCGAACATAAGCGGTTGTTTAACCCCATCTCTTCTGACCTTGTAATCAGAGCATTTTATCTATACCGTTTACTGTTAGTAAGTCATTTACTCTTTTTACTGTGTAATCCAAATTGTTAACAGTAGGTAAGACCATATTCTTTATAAAAAAAAATGAATGCTAAGCCCCATATCTTTTCCCCCTTTAACTTGCATGAATTGCGTTTGTTTTGTGTTCTGCTTCTTGTACTCTGTAATCTGAATGATTTACTGTGGATAAACCATTTACCCTTTGCTCTTTAACCCGAACAATTAAGTTTGCAAGCCCCTGATTCTTTGACCTTGTACAATGCAATCTAAATATAAACGTTCGGTTAGACACAGCGACCCGAACATCTGGTGTAAGCTGTCTTGATTAAAGAAGCTAAGTCCTACCCACACCTGGAATAGGCTGTATTGATTACAGAAGCTTAGCCCTTTCTCACATCTCAAGTAAGCTGTGTTTATTACAAAAAAATTAGCCCTACCCCACATCTGGAGTAAGCTTTGCCGATTACAGAATTGTAGACTTACCCCCACATCAAGAGTAAGCTGTGTTGATTTTAGAAGGTTACTTCATTTATTGGGGACTGCAGAAGATTACACCCTTCTCATATCTATTTGATCTATTTGTTTTCAGAAGATCTTCAACGTCTGTGTTGATTACAGAAGATTAGCCATTATTCCTACATCTCATGTAATCTGTGTTGATTTCAGAAGGTTGTTCCTTTTCCCATATCTAATGTA
This sequence comes from Mytilisepta virgata, assembly GCA_028015205.1. Lineage (NCBI taxonomy): Eukaryota > Metazoa > Mollusca > Bivalvia > Mytilida > Mytilidae > Mytilisepta > Mytilisepta virgata. Next base: position 34,879,231 of record CM051512.1, read on the forward strand.
ATATGTGTTGGCTGCAGAAGGTTATTATATTTCCCATATCTAATGTAATCTGTGTTGATTACAGAAGGTTATACCTTTTCCTATATCTAATGTAATATGTGTTGATTACAGAAGGTTATTCCTTTTCCCATATCTAATGTAATAGGTGTTGATTACAGAAGGTTATTCCTTTTCCATATCTAATGTAATCTGTGTTGATTACAGAAGGTTATTCCTTTTCCCATATCTAATGTAATGTGTGTTGGCTGCAGAAGGTTATCCGATTTCCATATACGATTGGGATAAATTTGTTTTATTTTATATTAATATTTTCTCCAAAAAAATTCTTGTAATCTCTCCATGACGTATCAACAAACGTTTGAGGAATAAAATAACGTGTTTATATTAAGAAAAATAAATCTCTGTAATCTAATGAAGAAAGTAACTTTGAAATATTTCTGTTAGATTTTTCTTTTTAACTTTTCATTAATATGGCAGACGGGTGTTTTGAATGAGTGATGCTTTAACTTAAATGATTATTTACTTGTTGCTCCAACACAAAGCACTGTTAAATTATAAGTCAACTAAATAATAAATAAGATATTTGAATGGTGAAAGAATAAAGTTTATTTGACAGAGGCATAGTAAAGCGTAATAAATAAGTTAGACATGTTTGACCTTATTGACAAATATTCAGTTTTTGGTAACTTTATGACTGCTGGTTTTTCCCTCGTTTTTGTCAATACGGAACTGTGAACCACTGTCATACACGTGGATGTTTGGCTAGCCGTAAAACCTGGTTTAACCCACCATTTTCTTCGGAAAATTCCTGTATCAAGTCAGGAATATGACAGTTGTTTTTCGAGTTGTTCCGCTGATTGATACGGTATTTGTTGAGTGAACATTAGAGTACGATACCTTTGCTATGACCTTTATTGACCTGTAGACTACACTACTTTTGCCCGTTATGTTCTTCCTTGTAAGTTGTGGTTAGTTTTGTTTTGGTATTAGAAGTTTTGTTGTTTGTTTTGGGTGTTTAGGTGTTTGTATTTTGTTTTTATTCGGCCTCCTTCCATTTCAAGACAAACAATTGACCTTTAAGAAGTGGACAGATATTTAATTAAAATAAAATAAAATAAAAATATTGTTCTTTTGAAAATTGATTTTTTATTAAAATTAAGGTTGGTGATAATGGATGTTATTTTGAGTTTGGCATCTCTCAATCATAACACTTGCCAAATCTTAGTATATTGTGAAATCTTATGGACCAACAGCATCCCCTTAATTTTCTCTGCTGCATATTTTCATCACAATGTAATTGTTCAGTTGATTTCAACTTGATTTTGATTGTTTCTATATTATTTATTTTTTATATTCTAAAGCAAATGTATAGTATTTTTAAATATTTTGCATCTATATTTGTTTAATTTCATGAAACTTTTTCAAAACCTTAATGACATATAATTCTAAATGTAATAAAGGTCGTTAAAATCTTTTTTTTTTATTTAACAAGTTTTAAGTAATAAGTCAATATTTGCTTTTTAAATTGATAAAAGATAACATTGGATATGAGTAAAGATCTTGTATTTTGTGATCAAGAGATTATATCGGATATAGAAACGTTTACATTTGGTAAGTAAGTATCCTGCTTGTTTTAACTTGTAATCTACTTTCCTAGTTAACCAACTATTTTACAGTTTCTAGGTTATTTATTCCTTTTCTCTATAGTTCCCTTTTCCTTAACGGTGACAGCCGAACAATTATTAGCTGGTAGGTTCCCTACTCTTTTATCTTATAATCCAAATTGTTAACGGTAAAATAATTCTCCTTATATACTACGATCTGAATGGTAAGATCTCTGCTCCCTTTTTACTAAATTATCTGAACCTTTCAACCTTGCCAGTTTCCTCTTCCCTCTAAGCCGAAAATGAAGTTGTTACACTCCTCTCTTTTGACCTTGTTATCACTCTGCTCTTTTAATCTGAACCGTTTACTGTTCGTAAGCCACTAATTTTTACTATGTAATCCAAATTCTTAACAATAGGTAAGACCAAATTCTTTATAAAAATTCGAATGATGAACCCTGTCTTTTTTCCCTCTGTACTTTGAATGACTTACAAATGTTTAGACCTCTTCTCCTTTACCCTGTAATTTTAATGATTTACTGTTGATAAACACCTTTCCCTTTGCTCTATAAATCGAATAATTAACAGTTTGTAAGCTTTTAATCTTTTTTATACCTTTTGATCTAAATATTAACGGCACGTAATACCCAATTCTATTGATCAAGTAATCTACAATGGTAAGTCCCTGCTCTTTTTCCACTGTAATCTGAATGATTTACAGCTGTTTAGCCCATTGTTCCCTTTATCCTGTAACCTTAACCGTTTAACGTAGGTAGCATGTAAACAGTACATTTACCAGTTGGCAACTTACTCACTCTTTGTTATCCAAATTATTAACAGTTGGCAAGACCATTTTTTTGTGCCATTTACACTGTAATCCAAAAGATTTACAATTAATCAATCCTTGATCTTTCACCGTATACTCCAAAAACTTAGCAGCCAGTAAGCCGAATGGTTTACATTTGCTAAGCCTTAATCGACTTCTCCATTCCTAGCATTTATAGACTTTGAGAAGGCCTTTGACAGTATAGAAAATCAAATACTTTGGAACATCCTCACATATGGCATACATGAAAAGATAATATCGATCATACAACAGCTCTATGATGGATTTACCCGTCAGGTGATCCAAGCTGGGACTCTTACACATCCTTTTCCCTGTATCAACTGGTGTAAGGCAAGGATGTCTTCTCTCCTCTCATCGTTGTTTGATGGCCATAGACTGGATGAATCGAATATGATACAATACTCTAGTGGGCATAACATGGACATGCCGCGAAGATCTTGACTTTGCAGACTAGCATTTGCTAAATTTCCCATCGCCATTAAGACTTACAAAACCAAGCTACGAACCTTGAAATAAATAGGACTATACATAAATCCAACAACGACACAATTTATGAGGGTTAATGAACACCAAAATAGCAAAGCCAAAGTGAGAGATGCGGAAATAGAGGATGTTCAAGAGCTCATCTTTGAAGTGTCGTCTGTACATCAAGATGGACAGACGAAGATATTCAGTCTACAAAAAGAAAAGCAAAACAAGCCTTTGCTATCCTTAGACCATTTTGGAAGAGAAAATCACCCAGAACGTGCACCAAAATTATGATCTTCCACTCTAATGTAAAATATATACATTATGGGTCGGAGACTTGGAGACTAACAGCTGTCTCTTAAGAAACATAATTGGAATTAAGTGGCCAAACACCATTAGCAATAAAGATTTATGGAAAAAAGAACATGACGAGAACAAATAGACAGAACGATCCCAATGGAAATGGATTTGACATACGTTGCGTCAAAACAATTTAAACGTAATTAGACAGGAGTTAAATTGGAATCTACAGGGTGGTCGTAAAAGAGGGAGATCAAAAACCACCTGGCGCAGAGAACTAGCTTCTAATTTCTAGAAAATTAGAAAAACAGAAAGACCTTATTCAAGGACAGGAAAAGATGGAAAGTCACTGTGGTCCCCCTTATGTCCCCCATGGGGACGACGTGGAATATATCATTTAAGTCGAGCCTTAATCGCCCTTTGCCGCCTTGTCGAAATAGTTTACAGTTTGCATTTCCCTGGATATTTCATTTGGAATCTGCAATGTACTTTTACTTTTTAACATGTAAACGAAGCAGTTTACAATTGGTAAGCTATCTGTTCTTTTTATCCAAAAGACTAAACTGTTTGCTATTGGGACTTCTCTTTCTCAAATGTAATAAAATTACCACAAAATACCTCAATAACCCATACCTTTTTGAAGCTTGCGAGCTATTGTCACCAGGACCTGTTGTCCTTCTTCCAGAATATGATTTTTTTTAATATTTCTGGAACCACCTTTCCAATAGTGGCAAAATGGTGCTTGGTAGGTTCCGTCTTAAAGTTGTATCATATGACAGACCACAAACCAAGATGTCGTGTCCTCCAAAGCCGGTATTACGTTAATATCAGACACAAGTTTTATTTCGTTGTAAACATTTCTGGGATCAAATGAGATTGTGATGCCCATGTCAGTCCTCATTGTGCGGACGTATGTTTGCATCGTCTTCGTCTTCAGTTTACTTAAACTTATTTTTGTCAACGTTGTTGGCATCATTTAATCTTTATATCATAAAAGCTTTTGTTTACATTTTACGACGTTTTACGATATTGTCGTAAACCGGGCTTTGATTGATAAAAAATTAAAAAATGGCGGATCGTATGGTTCAGGCCAGAGGCTTATTAGCAACCCGTTGTTAGTACTTACGAAACTTATAACCATGACGCTGTCATGGCTGCACTCACGAATATCAAAGCAAATCAGACACAACTGGGGGGGCGATGGGGTGACATTAATGCCCTTTCGGAACGAATGGATAAAATGAACGTGGTCGATATAGTTTCCGTGGCGGTAGAGGCGGTTTCCCTTTAAACATAGGAGCCAGAGGAGAAGAAAAAGAGACCCTAGAGACAAAGGCTTACCTCCTGGTTATAGAATTCCAAAACATGCTGCAAAAAAATCCAGGCGAGGAGGAAATTCACAGCAACACCAGAAAGAAAAGGATTAAAGGAATAAAAAAAGTAACTTCAAACTTCATAGCAATTGTATTGAAAATATTTTCCACTGAATGGGAAAAATACTAGTAATATATGACAAATTTATATTAGACATTGTCAGACATTGTCACATTGAATTTATTGATAATGAAGAACCAAATCAAAATTCAATTAATTATCTATTTGTGTTTCATGACAAAAATGTTCAAATTTTTCAAATGAAATTGAGAAATTATTAGACATGGCTGTTTTAAAAGTAGATCAACCAGACGAAGGTCAATATATTTCTCCAATTTTTATAAGACCAAAAAAAGGCGAATAAATTAAATAACATTCCGACAATACAAATGTGACTTTAAAATGATATTCGCCATCCTTTTTTGGTCTTACAAAAACGGGGAACGACATTTCAAAATAGTGCATTTCAGAGGTCAGATAACAAGGATTATGCACCAAGATGGCTAGTAAGCACTCAAAAGATGATTTGAATGACAAAGATCATTCTAAAAGGCAAAACCCTGGAAGTTGTTCCTGTGAAAGATGTTGCAAGACCACTTGAATACATAAGACGAACTTGATTGGAAAATGGTGAAGTATTTAAATAAGTAATTTAGGCTAGTTCCCCTTAACTTAACCCTGAAAGTCGAACAATTAACAAATGGTAAGCCCCTGTTGTTCTTATCTTGTACTCAAAATTGATAACGGTTAGATCCTACTCTTTTTATTCTACAATCTGAATGGTAAGGGCTCTCTTTATGCCCCACCTGTAAAGAAGGTCGGATATATAGCTCTTCGGTCTGTGCGTCCGTCCGTCTCTGTCTGTAGATCCGTCCGTCAGTTCTAGGTTTAGATTCAGGCTTAAGATAGTTTTTTCATGAAGGCATTATTGTACCATCCTGAAACGTTGTACATTTTGATGCGAAGTGGATACCATGACGATCTTAATTTCTTATGGAATTTCAATATTAGAATCCAGGTTAAGGTTCAAGATGAAAGTAGTTTTTGATGGAGTTGTGGTATCATCATAAAACTTTGTAGACAGATAGCTTATGATATGAACAGCAGCATTTTGATGCTAAATTAATGTTGTGACCTTGAGGTCATGTGTCAACGACTTTGAATTTGTTTATGGAAATTCAATATTAGAATCCAGTTAATGTAGGTATTCCCTTTTCATGCACCCTGCTACGCAAAAATTTACATTGGATAAACTCACGCTCTTTGTAATCCAACTTAACGCTATTCTTTGTGTCCTGAAATGAATTGTAAGCTCTCTGCTTTTGTAGTCTTTACTCTTTAGTCTTTAATCTTACATTGAAACTGTAATCCAAAAGATTTACAATTAATCAATTTCAGTGTGTGCTCCTAAAAGGTGTTAGCCAATGAGTCCCTTGGTTTTTGCCATTTTGCCATGTCATCAATGTGTGACAGTTGCTCCAATTAAAGATAATGCATTTCAGAAGGCAGATTACACGGATGATCCACGAAGATGGCTAGTAACCACCCAACAGATGATTTGAAGGACAAAGATCATTCTAAAAGGAAAAAATGTTCCTGTGATAGATGTTGCCCTACTGTTTTTATATTTTACTCCAAATTCTTATTGGTTACACCCTACTATTTATATCTTTAATTTGAATGGAAAGCTTTCTTTTTTCTAAATGATTTATCTGAACCGTTTAATGTTTATAAATCTCCGTTTTCACTGTCCTGTGGATCGAAAATTTACAGTTCTTTAACCCCCTCTCTTGTGACCTTGTAATCAGAGCAGTTAATCTATACCGTTTACTGTTAGTAAACCATTTGCTCTTTTTACTGTGTAATTCAAATTGTTAACAGTAGGTAAGACCATATTCTTTCTAAAAATTGAATGCTAAGCCCCTTATCTTTTCCCCCTTTAACTTGCATGAATTGCATTTGTTTTGCTTTCTGCTCCTTTTACTCTGTAATCTGAATGATTTACTGTGGATAAACCATTTTCCCTTTCCTCTTTAACCCGAACAATTAAGTTTTCAAGCCCCTAATCCTTTTACCTTGTACAATGTAATCTAAATATAAACGTTCGGTAAGACCCAGCGACCCGAACATCTGGTGTAAGCTGTCTTGATTAAAGAAGCTATGTCCTACACAGACCTCGAGTAGGCTGCATTGATGACAGAAGCTTAGCCCTTGCTCACATCTCAAGTAAGCTGTGTTTATTACAAAAAATTAGCCCTACCCCACATCTGGAGTAAGCTTTGCTGATTACAGAATTGTAGACTTACCCCACATCAATAGTAAGCTTTGTTGATTTTAGAAGGTTACTTCATTTATTGGGGACTACAGTATATTACACCCTTCTCATATATATTTGATCTATTTGTTTTCAGAAGATCTACAACGTCTGTGTTGATTACAGAAGATTAACCATTATTCCTACATCTCATGTAATCTGTGTTGATTACAGAAGGTTATTCCTTTTGCCATATTTAATGTAATATGTGTTGGATGCAGAAGGTTAGACGATTTCCATATCCGATTTGGATAAACTTGGTATCAAATCAATTTTTTTATTTTTATATTAATAATGTATCCCATAAAATCGTGTAATCTCTCAATGAAGTATGAACAAACGTTCGAGGAATAAAATAACATTTTTATATTAAGAAAAATAAATCTTTGTAATCTAATTAAGAAAGTGACTTTGAAATTTCAATTAGATATTTCTTTTAACTTTTCATTAATATGGTAGATGGGTGTTTTGAATGAGTGATGCTTTAACTTAAATGATTATTTACTTGTTGATCCAACACAAAGCACTCTTAAATTATAAGTCAACTTAATATTAAATAAGATATTTGAATGGTGAAAGAATAAAGTTTATTTGACAGAGGCATAGTCAAGCTTAATAAATAAATTAGACATGTTTGACCTTATTGACAAATATTCAGTTTCGATAACTTTATGACTGCTGGTTTTTCTCTCGTTTTTGTCAATACGGAACTGTGAACAACCGTCATACACGTGGAGGTTTGGCTAGCCATAAAACCTGGTTTAACCCACCATTTTCTTCGGAAAAGGCCTGTAACAAGTCAGGAATATGACAGTTGTTTTGCCAGTTGTTCCGCTGATTGATATGGTAGAGCTTATTTTCGGTATTTGTAGACTTTCCCATATTGAGTGAACATTGGAGTACGGTACCTTTGTTATGACCTTTATTGACCTGTAGACTACACTTCTGTTACCCGTTATGTTCTTCCTTGCAAGTTGTGGTTAGTTTTGTTTTGGTATTAGAAAATTTGTTGTGTTTGTTTAGGTGTTTGTGTTGGGTGTTTAGGTGTTTGTGTTGTGTTTTTATTCGGCCTCGTCCCATTTCAAGACAAACAATTGATTTTTAAAAAGTGGACAGATATTTAATTAAAATAAAATAAAATAAAATATTGTTCTATTGAAAATTGATTTTTTAAAAATTAAAGTTGGTGTTAATGGATGATATTTTGAGTTTGGCATCTCTCAATCATAACACTTGTCAAATCTTAGTATATTGTGAAATCTATGGACCAACAGCATCACCTTAATTTTCTCTGCTGCATATTTTCATCACAATGTAATTGTTCAGTTCATTTCAACTTGATTTTGATTGTTTCTATATTATTTATTTTTTATATTCTAAAGCAAATGTATAGTATTTTTAAATATTTTGCATCTATATTTGTTTAATTTCATGAAACTTTTTCAAAACCTTAATGACATATAATTCGAAATGTAAAAAAGATCGTTAAAATCTTTTTTTTTTTTTTATTTAACAAATTTTAAGTATTAAGTCAACATTTCCTTTTTAAATTGATAAAAGATATCATTGAATATGAGTAAAGATCTTGTATTTTGTGACCAAGAGATTACATCGGATATGGAAACGTTTACATTTGGTAAGTAAGTATCCTGCTAGTTTTAACTTGTAATCTACTTTCCTAGTTAACCATCTATTTTACAGTTTCTACGTTATTTATTCCTTTTCTCTGTAGTTCCCTTTTCCTTAACGGTGACAGCCGAACAATTAACAGCTGGTAGGCACCCTACTCTTTTATCTTATAATCCAAATTGTTAACGGTAAAATCATTCTCTTTATATACTACGATCTGTGTGGTAAGATCTCTGTTCCCTTTTTACTAAATGATTTATCTGAACCTTTCAACCGTGGCAGTTTCCCTTTCCTCTCCCCTCTAAGCCGAAAATAAAGTTGTTACGCTCCTCTCTGTTGACCTTGTTATCTCTCTGCTCTTTTAATCTGAACCGTTTACTGTTCCTAAGTTACATATTTTTACTGTGTAATCCAAATTCTTAACAATAGGTAAGACCAAATTCTTTATACAAATTCGAATGATGAACCCTGTTTTTTTCCCTGTGTACTTTGAATGACTTACAATTGTTTAGACCTCTCCTTTACCCTGTCATTTTAACGATTTACTGTTGATAAACACCTTTCCCTTCGCTCTATAAATCGAATAATTAACAGTTTTTAAGCTTTTAATCCTTTTACCTTTTGGTCTAAATATTAACGGCACGTAATACCCCATTCTATTGATCAAGTAATCTACAATGGTAAGTCCCTGCTCTTTTAACACTGTGATCTGAATGATTTACAGTTGTTTAGCCCACTGTTCCCTTTATCCTGTAACCTTAACAGTTTAACGTAGGTAAGTTACCTCTTCCTGTACCCTGTAAACCGTACATTTAACAGTTGGTAAACGTACTCACTCTTTGGTATCCAAATTATTAACAGTTGCAGAACCATTTTTTGTGCCCTGAAATCAATTGTAAGCCCCCCGCTCCTTTGAATCTTTTATCTGAATTGATCACATCTGATAAGCTCAATTTAAATTGTAATCCGAATTGCTTACAGTAAGTAGGTCCTTTTTCTTTTTTACACTGATATTCATATGGGTTATAGTTGTTACGTTCGCTGCTATTTTTGCCCTGCATTCTCAATTATTTAAAGTTTGCATGCGGTTTTCCATTTACACTGTAATCCAAAATATTCACAATTAATCAATCCTTGATCTTTCACCGTATACTCCAAAAACTTAGCAGCCAGTAAGATCCTGCATTTTTACCCTGTCATCCGAATGGTTTACATTTGCTAAGCCGAAATCGACTTCTCCATACCTAGCATTTATAGACTTTGAGAAGGCCTTTGACAGTATAGAAAATCAAGTACTTTGGACCATCCTCACATATGGCATACATGAAAAGATAATATCGATCATACAACAGCTCTATGATGGATTTACCCGTCAGGTGATCCAAGCTGGGACTCTTACACATCCTTTTCCCTGTATCAGCTGGTGTAAGGCAAGGATGTCTTCTCTCCTCTCATCGTTGTTTGATGGCCATAGACTGGGTGAATCGAAAGATACAATACTCTAGTGGGCATAACATGGACATTACAGTCATGCCGCGAAGATCTTGACTTTGCAGCCTTGTATTTGCTAGCTTTCCCATCGCCATTAAGACTTACAAAAGCAAGCTACGAACCTTGAAATAAGTAGGACTATACATAAATCCAACAACGACACAATTTATGAGGGTTAATGAACACCAAAATAGCAAAGCCAAAGTGAGAGATGCGGAAATAGAGGATGTTCAAGAGCTCATCTTTGAAGTGTCGTCTGTACATCAAGAGGGACAGACGAAGATATTCAGTCTACAAAAAGAAAAGCAAAACAAGCCTTTGCTATCCTTAGACCATTTTGGAGGAGAAAATTCCCCAGAACGTGCACTAAAATTATGATCTTCCACTCTAATGTAAAATATATACATTATGGGTCGGAGACTTGGAGACTAACAGCTGTCTCTCTAAGAAACATAATTGGAATTAAGTGGCCAAACACCATTAGCAATAAAGATTTATGGGAAAAGGACATGACGAGAACAAATAGACAGAACGATCCCAATGGAAATGGATTTGACATACGTTGCGTCAAAACAATATAAACGTAATTAGACAGGAGTTAAATTGGAATCTACAGGGTGATCGTAAAAGAGGGAGATCAAAAACCACCTGGCGCAGTGAACTAGCTTCTAATTTCTAGAAAATTAGAAAAAACATGGGTAGAAACAAAGACCTTATTCAAGGACAGGAAAAGATGGAAAGTCACTGTGGTCCCCTTATGTCCCCCATGGGGACGAATTTGGAATAAATCAGGTAAGTCGATCCTTAATCGTCCTTTACCGCCTTGTCGAAATAGTTGGCATTTCCCTGGATATTTCATTTGGAATCTGCAGTGTAATTTTACTTTTAACAATGTAAACGAAGCAGTTTACAATTGGGAAGCTATCTTTTCATTTAATCCAAAAGCCTAAACTGTATGCTATTGGTACTTCTCTTTCTCAAATGTATTAAAATGTATCGCAAAATACCTCAATAACCGATACCTTTTTGAAACTTGCGAGCTATTATCAAGACCTGTTGTCCGTCTTTCATAATATTTTTTTTTTATTTCTTGAACCAACTTTCCAATAGTGGCAGAATGGTACTTGGTCGGTTCCCTTTTAAAGTTGTATCATATGATACCGGGGATGTGTCCTCCAAAGCCGGTATTACGTTAATATCAGACACAACTTTTATTTCGTTGTAAACATTTCTGGGATCAAATGAGATTGTGATGCCCATGTCAGTACCTCATTGTGCGGACGTATGTTTGCATCGTCTCTGTCTTGTTTACTTAAGCTTATTTCTGTCAACGTTGTTGGCATCATTTAATCTTTATATCAAAAAAGCTTTTTTTTTACATTTTACGACGCTTTACGATATTGTTGTAACCAGGCCTTTGATTGATATAAATGGAAAAAATGGCGGATCGTATTGTTCAGGGCAGAGGCTTCTAAGCAACCTGTTGTTAGTACTTCCCAAACTTATAACCATGACGATGTCATGGCTGCACTCACGAATATCAAAGCAAATCAGAAACAACTGGGGTTGACATTAAAGCCGTTTCTGAGCGAACGGAAAAAATGAACGTGGTCGATGTAGTTTCCGTGGTGGTAGAGGCGGTTTCCCTTTAAACATAGGAGCCAGAGGAGAAGAAATAGAGACCCCAGAGGCAAAGGTTTACTTACTGAATTCCAAAACATGCTGCAAAAAAATCCAGGCGAGGAGGAAATTCACAGCAACACCAGAAAGAAAAAGATTAAAGGAATCAAATAAAGTAAGTTCAAACTTCAAAGCAATTGCATTGAAAATATTTTCCACTGAATGGGAAAAATACGAATAATATCTGACAAATTTATATTAACCATTGTCAGACATTGTCACATTGAATTTATTAATAATGAAGAACCAAATCAAAATTCAATTAATTATCTATTTGTGTTTCATTACAAAAATGTTCAAATTTTTCAAATGAAATTGAGAATTTATTAGACATGGCTGTTTTAAAAGTAGATCAACCAGACGAAGGTCAATATATTTCTCCAATGTTTATAAGACCAAAACAAAAGGCGAATAAATTAAATAACATTCTGAAAATACAAATAGGACTTTAAAGCGATATTCGCATTCTTTTTTGGTCTTATAAAAACGGGGAACGACATTTAATCCATTTCAAAATAGTGTATTTCAGAGGTCAGATAACAAGGGTGATGCACCAAGATGGCTAGTAAGCACTCAAAAGATGATTTGAATGACAAAGATCATTCTAAAAGGCAAAAACCTGGAAGTTGTTCCTGTGAAAGATGTTGCAAGACCACTTGAATACATAAGACGAACTTGATTGGAAAATGGTGAAGTATTTAAATACGTAATTTAGGTTAGTTCCCCTTAACTTAACCTTGAAAGTCCAACAATTAACAAATGGTAAGCCCATGTTGTTCTTATCTTGTAATAAAAATTGTTAACGGTTAGATCCTACTCTTTTTATTCCACAATCTGAATGGTAAGGGCTCTTTTTATGCCCCGCCTGTAAAGCAGGTCGGATATATAGCTCTTCGGTCTGTGCGTCCGTCCGTCTCTGTGTCTGTAGATCCGTCGGTCAGTTCTAGGTTTACATTCAGGCTTAAGGTAGTTTTTTCATGAAGGAGTTATTGTATCATCAGGAAACGTTGTACATGGGTCACCTGTGATATAAACAGCAGCATTTTGATGCGGATATTATGTCCTTGAGGTCATGGGTCATCGATCTTGAATTTCTTATGGAATTTCAATATTAGAATACAGGTTAAGGTTCAAGATGAAAGTAGTTTTTGGTGGAGTAATGGTATCATCATGAAACTTTGTAGACAGATAGCTTATAATATGAACAGCAGCATTTTGATGCAAAATGAGTGTTGTGATCTTGAGGTCATGGGTCAACGACTTTGAATTTGTTTATGGAAATGCAATATTAGAATCCCGTTAATGTAGGTATTCCCTTTTCATGCACCCTGCGACGCAAAAATTTACATTGGATAAACTCACGCTCTTTGTAATCCAACTTAATGCTATTCTTTGTGTCCTGAAATGAATTGTAAGCTCTCTGCTCACTTTGTTCTCCTAAAAGTTGTTAGCCAATACGTTCCTTGATTTTTATGATAGATGTTGTCCTACTGTTTTTATATTTTACTCTTTATATCTTTAATTCTGAATGGAAAGCCCTATTTTTTCTGAAAGATTTATCTGAACCGTTTAATGTTGACAAATCTCCGTTTTCCCTGTCCTGTGGACCGAACATAAGCGGTTGTTTAACCCCACCTCTTCTGACCTTGTAATCAGAGCATTTTATCTATACCGTTTACTGTTAGTAAGTCATTTACTCTTTTTACTGTGTAATCCAAATTGTTAACAGTAGGTAAGACCATATTCTTTATAAAAAAAAAATGAATGCTAAGGCCCTTATCTATCCCCCCTTTAACTTGCATGAATTGCATTTGTTTTGTGTTCTGCTTCTTGTACTCTGTAATCTGAATGATTTACTGTGGATAAACCATTTTCCCTTTGCTCTTTAACCCGAACAATTAAGTTTGCAAGCCCCTGATTCTTTGACCTTGTACAATGTAATCTATATATAAACGTTCGGTTAGACACAGCGACCCGAACATCTGGTGTAAGCTGTCTTGATTAAAGAAGCTAAGTCCTACCCACACCTGGAATAGGCTGTATTGATTACAGAAGCTTAGCCCTTGCTCACATCTCAAGTAAGCTGTGTTTATTACAAAAAAAATTAGCCCTACCCCACATCTGGAGTAAGCTTTGCCGATTACAGAATTGTAGACTTACCCCCACATCAAGAGTAAGCTGTGTTGATTTTAGAAGGTTACTTCATTTATTGGGGACTACAGAAGATTACACCCTTCTCATATCTATTTGATCTATTTGTTTTCAGAAGATCTTCAACGTCTGTGTTGATTACAGAAGATTAGCCATTATTCCTACATCTCAAGTAATCTGTTTTGATTTCAGAAGGTTGTTCCTTTTCCCATATATAATGTAATATGTGTTGGCTGCAGAAGGTTATTATTTTTCCCATATCTAATGTAATATGTGTTGGCTGCAGAAGGTTATTATATTTCCCATATCTAATGTAATCTGTGTTGATTACAGAAGGTTATTCCTTTTCCTATATCTAATGTAATATGTGTTGATTACAGAAGGTTATTCCTTTTCCCATATCTAATGTAATAGGTGTTGATTACAGAAGGTTATTCCTTTTCCATATCTAATGTAATCTGTGTTGATTACAGAAGGTTATTCCTTTTCCCATATCTAATGTAATGTGTGTTGGCTGCAGAAGGTTATCCGATTTCCATATACGATTGGGATAAATTTGTTTTATTTTATATTAATATTTTATCCAAAAAAATTCTTGTAATCTCTCCATGACGTATAAACAAACTTTTGAGGAATAAAATAACATGTTTATATTAAGAAAAATAAATCTTTGTAATCTAATGAAGAAAGTAACTTTGAAATATTTCAGTTAGATTTTTCTTTTTGACTTTTCATTAATATGGCAGACGGGTGTTTTGAATGAGTGATGCTTTAACTTAAATGATTATTTACTTGTTGCTCCAACACAAAGCACTGTTAAATTATAAGTCTACTAAATAATAAATAAGATATTTGAATGGTGAAAGAATAAAGTTTATTTGACAGAGGCATAGTAAAGCGTAATAAATAAGTTAGACATGTTTGACCTTATTGACAAATATTCAGTTTTTGGTAACTTTATGACTGCTGGTTTTTCCCTCGTTTTTGTCAATACGGAACTGTGAACCACTGTCATACACGTGGATGTTTGGCTACCCGTAAAACCTGGTTTAACCCACCATTTTCTTCGGAAAATGCCTGTATCAAGTCAGGAATATGACAGTTGTTTTGCGAGTTGTTCCGCTGATTGATATGGTAGAGCTTATTTACGGTATTTGTTGAGTAAACATTATAGAGTACGATACATGTGCTATGACCTTTATTGACCTGTAGACTACACAAGTTTTGCCCGTTATGTTCTTCCTTGTAAGTTGTGGTTAGTGTTGTTTTGGTATTAGAAGTTTTATTGTGTTTTTTTGGGTGTTTAGGTGTTTGTGTTGTGTTTTTAGTCGGCCTCCTCCCATTTCAAGACAAACGATTAGCTTTTAAGAAGTGGACAGATATTTAATTAAAATAAAATAAAATAAAATATTGTTCTTTTGAAAATTGATTTTTTAAAAATGAAAGTTCGTGATAATGGATGTTATTTTGAGTTTGGCATCTCTCAATCATAACACTTGTCAAATCTTAGTATTATTGTGAAATCTTATGGACCAACAGCATCACCTTAATTTTCTCTGCTGCATATTTTCATCACAATGTAATTGTTCAGTTGATTTCAACTTGATTTTGATTGTTTCTATATTATTTATTTTTTATATTCTAAAGCAAATGTATAGTATTTTTAAATATTTTGCATCTATATTTGCTTAATTTCATGAAACTTTTTCCAACCTTAATGACATATAATTCTAAATGTAAAAAGGGTCGTTAAAATCTTTTTTTTTATTTAACAAGTTTTAAATAAGTCAATATTTGCTTTTTAAATTGATAAAAGATAACGTTGGATATGAGTAAAGATTTTGTATTTTGTGATCAAGAGATTATATCGGATATGGAAACGTTTACATTTGGTAAGTAAGTATCCTGCTTGTTTTAACTTGAAATCTACTTTCCTAGTTAACCAACCATTTTACAGTTTCTAGGTTATTTATTCCTTTTCTTTATAGTTCCCTTTTCCTTAACGGTGACAGCCGAACAATTAAAGCTGGTAGGTACCCTACTCTTTTATCTTATAATCCAAATTGTTAACTGTAAAATCATTCTCCTAATATACTATGATCTGAATGGTAAGATCTCTGTTCCCTTTTTACTAAATGATTTATCTGAACCTTTCAACCTTAGCAGTTTCCCTTTTCCTCTTCCCTCTAAGCCGAAAATGAAGTTATTACACTCCTCTCTTTTGACCTTGTTATCCCTCTGCTCTTTTAATCAGAACCGTTTACTGTTCGTAAGCCACTTATTTTTACTGTGTAATCCAAATTCTTAACAATAGGTAAGACCAAATTCTTTATAAAAATTCGAATGATGAACCCTGTCTTTTTTCCCTGTGTACTTTGAATGACTTACAATTGTTTAGACCTCTTCTCCTTTACCCTGTAATTTTAACGATTTACTGTTGATAAACACCTTTCCCTTTGCTCTATAAATCGAATAATTAACAGTTTGTAAGCTTTTAATCCTTTTACCTCTTGATCTAATTAACGGCAAGTAATACCCCATTCAATTGATCAAGTAATCTACAATGGTAAGTCCCTGCTCTTTTTCCAGTGTAATCTGAATGATATACCGTTATTTAGCCCACTGTTCCCTTTATCCTGTAACCTTAACCGTTTAACGTAGGTAAGTTGCCTCTTCCTGTACCCTGTAAACCGTATATTTAAAAGTTTTTAACTTGCTCTTTGTTATCCAAATTATTAACAGTTGGTAAGACCATATTTTTGTGCCCTGAAACAAATTGTAAGCCCCCTGCTCCTTTTAATCTTTTATCTGCAATGAATGGATCACATTGGATAAGCTCAATTTAAATTGTAATCCGAATGGCTTACAGTAAGTAGGTCCTCTTTCTATTTTACATTGATATTCAAATGGTTTATAGTTGCTACGTTCGCTGCTCTTTTTACCCTGCATTCTCAATTAAAGTTTGCATGCAGTTTTCCATTTACAAAAAACTTTCCAAAAACTTAGAAGCCAGTAAGATCCTGCATTTGTACCCAGTCATCCGAATGATTTACATTTGCTAAGCCGAAATCGACTTCTCCATACCTAGCATTTATAGACTTTGAGAAGGCCTTTGACAGTATAGAAAATCAAATACTTTGGAACATCCTCACATATGGCATACATGAAAAGACCATATCGATCATACAACAGCTCTATGATGGATTTACCTGTAAAGTGATCCAAGCTGGGACTCTTACACATCCTTTTCCCTGTATCATCTGGTGTAAGGCAAGGATGTCTTCTCTCCTCTCATCTTTGTCTGATGGCCATAGACTGGGTGAATCGAACATCATACAATACTCTAGTGGGCATAACATGGACATTACAGTCATGCCGCGAAGATCTTGACTTTGCAGACTAGTATTTGCTAGCTTCCCCATCGCCATTAAGACTTACAAAACCAAGCTACCAACCTTGAAATAGGTAGGACTATACATAAATCCAACAAAGACAAAATTTATGAGGGTTAATGCACACCAAAATAGCAAAGCCAAAGTGAGAGATACGGAAATAGAGGATGTGTCGCCTGTGCATCAAGAGGGACAGACGAAGATATTCAGTCTAAAAAAAGAAAACCAAAACAAGCCTTTGCTATTGGAGGAGAAAATCACTCAGAACGTTCACCAAAATTATGATCTTCTACTCTAATGTAAAATATATACTTCATTATGGGTCAGAGATTTGGAGACCAACAGCTGTCTCTAACAGGTGCCTAAGAAACATAATTGGAATTAAGTGGCCGAACACCATTAGCAATAAAGATTTATGGAAAAATGACACGACGAGAACAAATAGACAGAACGATCCCAATACGTATTTGACATACGTTGCGTCAAAACAATTTAACCGTAACTAGACAGGAGTTAAATTGGCATCTAAAGGATGATCGTTAAAGAGGTACATCAAAAACCACCTGGCGCAGAGAACTAGCTTCTAATTTCTAGAAAATTAGAAAACCATGGGGAGAAACAAAGACCTTATTCAAGGACAGGAAAAGATAGAAAGTCACTGTGGTCCCCTTATGTCCCCCATGGGGACGAACTGGAATAAATCAGGTAAGTATACGGCACCCGTCGTGAAGTTCAACAAAGTCAATCCGGTGGAAGTCACAAATCGGTGGAGGCACATGAAAGGGTACGACAGTGGGAACAGGTCTATCATCATCTTAGATATTGGAACACTGTAATGGTAATAATATCATTTTTTTAATTTCTGGAACCACCTTTCCAATAGTGGCAAATTGGTGCTTGGTAGGTTCCGTTTTAAAGTTGTATCATATGACAGACCACAAACCAAGATGCCGTGTCCTCCAAAGCCGGTATAACGTTAATATCAGACACAATTTTTTATTTCGTTGTAAACATTTCTAGGATCAAATGAGATTGTGATGCCCATCTCAGTACCTCATTGTGCGGACGTATGTTTGCATCGTCTCCGTCTTAAGTTTACTTAAACTTATTTTTGTCAAGGTTGTTGGCGTCATTTAATCTTTATATCATAAAAGCTTTTGTTAACATTTTACGACGTTTTACGATATTGTCGTAAACCGAGCTTTGATTGATAAAAAATGGAACAAATGGCGGATCGTATGGTTCAGGCCAGAGTCTTCTAAGCAACCCATTGTTAGTACTACCTAAATGTATAACCATGACGCTGTCATGGCTGCACTTACGAATATCAAAGCAAATCAGAAACAACTGGGGGTGACATTAAAGCCCTTTCTGAACGAATGGATAAAATGAACGTGGTCGATGTAGTTTCCGTGGTGGTAGATTCGGTTTCCCTTTAAATAGAGGAGCCAGAGGAGAAGAAATAGAGGCCCATAGGCAAAGGCTTACCTGCTGGTTATAGAATTTCAAAACATGTTGCAAAAAAATCCTGGCGAGGAGGAAATTCGCAGCAACACCAGAACGAAAAGGATTAAAGGAATGAAATAAAGTAAGTTCAAACTTCAAAGCAATTGTATTGAAAATATTTTCCACTGAATGGGACAAATACTAGTAATAACTGACAAATTTATATTAACCATTGTCAGACATTGTCACATTGAATTTATTAATAATGAAGAACCAAATCAAAATTCAATTAATTATCTATTTGTGTTTCATGACAAAAATGTTCAAATTTTTCAAATGAAATTGAGAAAGTATCAGACATGGCTGTTTTAAAAGTAGATCAACCAGACGAAGGTCAATATTTTTTGCCAATTTTTATAAGACCAAAAAAAAATGCGAATGAATCAAATAAGATTGTGACAAAACAAATGAGACTTTAAAGCGAAATCGTCATTCTTTTTTGGTCTTATAAAAACGGGGAACGACATTTCATCCATTTAAAAATAGTGCATTTCAGAGGTCAGATAACAAGGATGATGCACCAAGATGGCTAGTAAGCACTCAAAAGATGATTTGAATGACAAAGATCATTCTAAAAGGCAAACACCTGGAAGTTGTTCCTGTGAAAGATGTTGCAGGACCACTTGAATACAAAAGACGAACTTGATTGGAAAATGATGAAGTATTTAGATAAGTATTGATGGTTAGTACCCCATCTCTTATGCTCCGCCTGTAAGGCAGACCGGAAATATAGCTCTTCGGTCTGTCCGTCCGTGCGTGCCTCCGTGTGTACGTCCGTTCATACGTCTGTACGTACGAGGGTAGGTTACGGCTTAAGGTAGTTTTTCATGAAGGAGGAGTTGTATCATCCTGAAACTACGCTTGTGTTATGAACAGCATCATTTTGATGCGAAATGGATATGACCTTGAGGACAAAGGTCATCGACTTTGAATTTCGTTATGGAATTTCAATATCAGAATCGAGGTTAAGGTTCAAGATGAAGATAGTTTTTCATCAATTACTAATATATAGTATTTTATCTACTGTATCGTTAGGGACTTCAACGTCCACAGTATACAAATGTAATTCTACTTACTAAATACATCATTGGCAGGGCATGTAGTGTCCATTAGACACATAGATACTTGTGTTCTGAATGATTTGTCTGAACCGTTTAATGTAGGTATTCCTTTTTCATGTACCCTGCGACCCGAGAAATTTACATTGGGTAATGCGCTCTTTGTAATCCAACTTGTTGACACTATGTTCTAAAAATTTACATCCAAAAAGTTCCTTGATTTTTACCCTGTCATCCGAATGGGTAACAGTTGGTAAGCCTTAATCTTCTTTTACTATGAAGTCAGAATGATTTACACTTGGTATTTTTCAGGATATTTTACTACTGCTGAGATATAGTATTTCATAATTGGTGGTTCATACAGTGTCCACTAGACATATATATATACTTGTTTTCTGAATGATTTAACTGAACCGGTTAATGTACCCTGCGACCCCCAAAAAATATATTGGGTAAACTCACGCTCTTTGTAAATCACTTTAACAGTTGTGGCCTGAAATCAATCAAAAGCTCTGCTTCCTTAGTCTTTTGTCTTTGATCTTACATTTACACTTTAATCCAAAAGATTTACAATTAATCAACTGATCTTTCATTCTGTTCTCCTGCTCCTTTTACTCTGTCTGTAATCTGATTTACTGTTGATAAATCCCTTTCCCTTTGCTCTTTAACCGAACAATTGAGTTTCCAAGCCCTTAAAATCCTTTTACCATTTAATCTAAATATTAACGGTAGGAAAGACCCTGCGACCCGAACAACTGACATTTGGTAAATTCGCACTACACCACATCTGGAGTAAGCTGTCTTGATTAAGGAGGCTTAGCCCTACCCACATTTAGAGTAAACAGTGTTGATTACCGAAGCTTAGCCCTACCCCACACCTGGAGTAAGCCGTGTTGATTACAGAAGCTAATCCCTACCGATCATCTGGAGTAAGCTTTGCTGATTACATAATTTTAGACCTACCCACATCAAACGTAAGCTGTGTTGATTGCAGAAGGTTACTTCATTTATTGGGGACTACAGAAGATTACTCCTTTCTCACATATAACGTTTTCTATTGATAACAGAAGGTTAGCCCTACCCCATATCTAGAGTAAGATGTGTTGTTTACAGAAGTTTAGCCCTACCTCATATCTGGAGCAAGTTGTGTTAATACATAACAGACGACTAGCCACACCCCACATCTGGGATAAGCTGTGTTGATTACAGAAGCTTAGACCTACCCACATCGGGAGTATGCTGTGTTGATTACAGAAGCTTATCCCTACCCCACATCTGGAGTAAGCTGTGTTGTTTAAAGTAACTTAGCCCTACCCCATATCTGGAGTAAGCTGTGCTGATTACACAAGCTTAGCCCCACTCTACAAGAGTAAGCTGTTTTGGTTGCAGAAGTTTACTTCATTTTTTGGGTACTACAGGAGATTACCTCAGCGTAATATAATGATTCCAGCAGATAAAATTTACCAAGTCTGTGTTTATTACAGATGCTTATCCCTACCCGACATCTGGAGTAAGGTGTGTTTATGACAGAAGCTCAGCCTGACCCCACATCTAGAGTTAGCTGTGTTGATTACAGAAGGTTACCTCATTTATTGGAGACTACAGAAGATTACCCTCTTCTCATATATAACGTGATCTATTTGTTTGCAGAAGATCTACAATGTTACAATGTCTGTGTTGATTACAGTAGATAAGCCCCTATTCCTACATTTAATGTAATATGTGTTGCTTGCAGGTTTTCCCCCTTCCCACATCTAATGTAATATGTGCTGGCTGCAGAAGATTAGCTGATTTTCCATATCCGATGTCGATAAATTTAGTATCAATTTATTTTTTAACTTATACTAATATTTTATCAAAGAAAATCTTGTAATCCCTCGGTGACGTATAAACAAATGTTTGAGGGATATAATAACATTTTTATATTTAGAAAAAAATGTTTATAATCTAATGAAAAAAGTGACTTTGAAATAATTCAATTAGATTAGATTTTTTCTTTTTAAGTTTTCATTAAAATGGCAGATGGGTGTTTTGAATGAGTGATGCTTAAACTTAAAGATCATTTACTTGTTGGTCCAACACAAAGCACTGTTAAATAATAAGTCAACTAAATAATACGATTTTGAATCGTGAAAGAATAAAGTTTATTTGACAGAGGCATGGTAAACTTTAGACATGTTTGACCGTATGGACAAATATTCAGTTCGGTTTTACATATCATGCTGGATGGTCTTGAGTTATGGTAACTTTATGACTACTGGATTTCCCGAGTTTTTTTATTCATTGATTGCTCCCCTCGTTTTTTTTCTTTCGATGCGGAACTATGAACGACTGTCATACACATGGTAGGTTTGGCTAGCCATAAAACCAGGTTTAACCTACCATTTTCTTCGGAAATGCCTGTACCATGTCGGGAATATGACAGTTGTTTTTCCTGTTGTTTCGCTGGTTGTTATGGTTGAGCTTCGTTTCGGTTTTGTTGGTGTTTGTAGATTTCCCATATTGAATGGACCTTGGAGTACGGACGGTACCTTTGTTGTGACCTTTATTTGACCTGTAGACTAGACGTCTTTGGTCCGTTGTGTTCTACCTTGTCAGTTGTGGTTTGTTCTGACTTTTGGTATTTGAAATTTTGTTGTTTGTTTTGGGTACTACGGTCTTTGTGTTGTTTATTTTATTCGTGTAGCCTCTCCAATTTGAAGACAAACAATGAACTTTTAAAAAATTGAAATATATTTAAATAAAATAAAATAAAGATTGCTCTTTTGAAATTGATTTTTTATTTAAATTAAGCTTTGTGTTAATGTGTTGGCCAACATATACATTGTGATTTTGAGTTTGGCATCTCTCAGTCATAACACCTGTGAAGTCTATGGACCATCAGCATCAGCTTAACTTTCTCTGCGGTACCTTGAAATTTTTATGAAAATGAAAGTATTCAGTAGATTTAAACTTAATTTTGGTTGTTTAGTTTCATGCAACTGTTTTCAAACCTTAAGGACATGTAATTCTACATGTCAGAAGATCGTTAAATGCATTCTGGGTTTTTTTATTTACCACGTTTTTAAGTATTAAGGCAAAATTTTCTTTTTTAAATTGAGATATCATTGGAAACGAGTAAGGAACTTGCCATTTGTAATCAATGCATATAACATAGGATTAACAAAAAGGGATTATAGTTTGTAGTCAAGAGGTTATATCGGATATGGAAACGTTTACCTTTATAAGCAAGTATCCTGTTATTTTTCCCTTCTAATCTTTCTAACCATTTACTGTTTATATGTTATCTATTCCTATTCTTTATAATCTAAATGGACAGTTCACAGCTGCTCTCTACTCCCTTTATCCTGTAACATTAACCTTTTACTGTGAGTTCCCTTTTCCTGTACTCTGTAACCCGTACATTTAACAGTTTGTAAACTTACTCACTCGTTGTTATCCAAAATATTAACAGTTGGTAAGACCATATTTTTGTGCCCTGAAACCAACTGAAAGCCCCCCGTTCCTTTTAATATTTTATCTGAATGGATCACACCTGATAAGCTCAATTTAAATTGTAATCGGAATGGCTTACAGTAAGTAGGTCCTCTTTCTCTTTTACACTGATATTTAAATGGTTTACAGTTGTTACGTTCGCTGCTCTTTTTTACCCTGCATTCTAAATTATTTAAAGTTTGCATGCGCTTTTCCATTTACACTGTAATCCAAAATATTTACAATTAATCAGTCCTTGATCTTTCACCGTATACTCCAAAAACTTAGCAGCCACTAAGATCCTGCATTTTCACCCTGTCATCCGAATGGTTTTCAGTTGGTAAGCTTTAATCGACATCTCTATACCTAACATTTATAGACTTTGAGAAGGCCTTTGACAGTATAGAAAATCAAATTCTGTGGAACATCCTCACATATGGCATACATGAAAAGATCATATCGATCATACAACAGCTCTATGATGGATTTACCTGTCAAGTGATCCAAGCTGGGACTCTTACACATCCTTTTCCCTGTATCATCTGGTGTAAGGCAAGGATGTCTTCTCTCCTCTCATCTTTGTCTGATGGCCATAGACTGGGTGAATCGAACATCATACAATACTCTAGTGGGCACAACATGGACATTACAGCCATGCCTCGAACATCTTGACTTTGCAGACTAGTATTTGCTAGCTTTCCCATCGCCATCAAGACTTACAAAACCAAGCTACCAACCTTGAAATAGGTAGGACTATACATAAATCCAACTAAGACAAAATTTATGAGGGTTAATGCACACCAAAATAGCAAAGCCAAAGTGAGAGATGCGGAGATAGAGGATGGTTCAAGAGCTCACATACCCTTGGTGTCATCTGTATATCAAGAGGGACAGATGAAGATATTCAGTCTACAAAAGGAAAAGCAAAACAAGCCTTTACTATCCTTAGACCATTTTGGAGGACAAAATCACTCAGAACGTGCACCAAAATTATGATCTTCCACTCTAATGTAAAATATATACTTCATTATGGGTCGGAGACTTTGAGACTAACAGCTGTCTCTAACAGGTGCCTAAGGAACATAACTGGAAAAAGGACAAGACGAGAACAAATAGAAAGAACGATCCAAATACGTAAATGGAAATGGTTTTGACATACGTTGCGCCCAAACAATTTAAACGTAACTAGACAGGAGTTAATTTGAAATCTACAGGGTGGTCGTAAAAGAGGAAGATCAAAAACCACCTGGCGCAGAGAAGTAGCTTCTAATTTCTAGAAAATTAGAAAAACATGGGGAGAAACAAAGACCTTATTCAAGGACAGGAAAAGTCAGAAAGTCACTGTGGTCCCCTTATGTCCCCCATGGGGACGAACTGGAATAAATCAGGTAAGTCGAGCCTTAATCGTCCGTTACCGCCTTGTCGAAATAGTTGAAAATTTCCCTGGATATTTCATTTGGAATATGCAATGTAATTTTACTTTTAACATGTAAACGAAGCAGTTTGAAATTGGTAAGCTATCTTTTCATTTTATCCAAAAGCCTAAACTGTTTGCTATTGGTACGTCTCTTCCTCAAATGTATTAAAATTTATCACAAAATACCTCAATAACCCATACCTTTTGAAGCTTGCGAGCTATAGTTATCAAGGCCATAATATCATTTTTTATTTCTGGAACCACCTTTCCAATAGTGGCAAAATGGTGCTTGGTCGTTTCCCTTTTAAAGTTGTATCATATGACAGACCACAAACCAAGATGCCGTGTCCTCCAAAACCGGTATTACGTTAATATCAGACAACTTTTATTTCGTTGTAAACATTTCTGGGATCAAATGAGATTGTGATGCCCATGTCAGTACCTCATTGTGCGGACGTATGTTTGCATCGTCTCTGTTATAAGTTTACGTAAACTTATTTTAGTCAAGGTTGTTGGCATCATTTAATCTTTATATCATAAAAGCTTTTGTTAAGATTTTACGACGTTTTATTGTCGTAAACCGGGCTTTGATTGATAAAAAATAGAAAAAAATGGCGGATCGTATGCTTCAGGCCAGAGGCTTCAAAACAACCCGTTGTTAGTACTTCCCAAACTTATAACCACGACGCTGTCATAGCTGCACTCACGAATATCAAAGCAAATCAGAAACAATTGGGGTGACATTAAAACCCTTTCTGAACGAATGGATAAAATGAACGTGGTCGATGTAGTTTCCGTGGTGGTAGAGGCGGTTTCCCTTTAAATAGAGGAGCCAGAGGAGACGAAATAGAGGCCCCAGAGGCAAAGGCTTACCTCCTGGTTATAGAAATCCAAAACATGCTGCAAAAAAATCCTAGCGAGGAGGAAATTCACAGCAACACCAGAAAGAAAAGGATTAAAGGAATCAAAGTAAGTTCAAACTTCAAAGCAATTGTATTGAAAATATTTTCCACTGAATGGGAAAAATACTAGTAATATCTGACAAATTTATGTTAGACATTGTCAGACATTGTCACATTGAATTTATTAATAATGAAGAACCAAATCAAAATTCAATTAATTATCTATTTGTGTTTCATGACAAAAATGTTCAAATTTTTCAAATGAAATTGAGAAATTATTAGACATGGCTGTTTTAAAAGTAGATCAACCAGACGAAGGTCAATATATTTTGCCAATTTTTATAAGACCATAAAAGGATGCGAATAAATCAGATAAGATTGTGACAATACAAATGAGACTTTAAAGCGATATTCGCCATTCTTTTTTGGTCTTATAAAAACGGGGAACGACATTTAATCCATTTCAAAATAGTGCATTTCAGAGGTCAGATAACAAGGGTGATGCACCAAGATGGCTAGTAAGCACTCAAAAGATGATTTGAATGACAAAGATCATTCTAAAAGGCAAAAACCTGGAAGTTGATCCTGTGAAAGATGTTGCAGGACCACTTGAATACATAAGATGAATTTGATTGGAAAATGGTGAAGTATTTAAATAATTTATTTAGGTTAGTTCCCTTTAACTTCACCCTGAAAGTCGAACAATTAACAAATGGTAAGCTCCTGTTGTTCTTATCTTGTAATCAAAATTGTTAACGGTTTCGACTCTTTATATTCTACAATCTGAATAATAATGCATCTTTTATGCCCGCCTGTAAGGCAGACCGGAAATAAAGCTCTTCGGCGTGTCCATCCGTGCGTGCGTCCGTGTGTACGTCCGTTCATACGTCTGTTCGTACGAGGGTAGGTTACGGCTTAAGGTAGTTTTTCATGAAGGAGTTATTGTATCATCCTGAAACTGTACGCTTGTGTTATGAACAGCATCATTTGGATGCCAAGTGGATATGACCTTGAGGACAAAGGTCATCGACTTTGAATTTCGTTATGGAATTTCAATATCAGAGTCGAGGTTAAGGTTCAAGATGAAGATAGTTTTTCATCAATTACTTATATATAGTATTTTATCTACTGTATCGTTAGGGACTTCAACGTCCACAGTATACAAATGTAATTCTACTTACTAAATACATCATTGGCGGGGCATGTAGTGTCCATTAGAAACATAGATACTTGTGTTCTGAATGATTTATCTGAACCGTTTAATGTACGTATTCCTTTTTCGTGTGCCCTGCGACCCGAGAAATTTACATTGGGTAATCTCGCGCTCTTTGTAATCCAACTTGTTGACACTATGTTCTAAAAATTTACAGCCAAAAAGTTCCTTGATTTTTACCCTGTCATCCGAATGGTTTACAGTTGGTAAGCCTTAATCTTCTTTTACTATGTAGTCAGAATGATTTACAGTTGGTATTTTTCAGGATATTTTATTATTACTGAGATATAGTATTTCATCATTGGCGGGTCATACAGTGTCCACTAGACATATATATATACTTAGTTTTCTGAATGATTTAATTGAACCGGTTAATGTACACTGCGACCCCAAAAAAATTATATTGGGTAAACTCACGCTCTTTGTAAATATATTTAAAAGTTGGTAAAACCCTATTCTTTGTGGCCTGAAATCAATTATAAGCTCTGCTTCTTTAGTCTCTAGTCTTTGATCTTACATATACACTTTAATCCAAAAGATTTACAATTAATCAACTGATCTTTTACACTGTTCTCCTGCTCCTTTTACTCTGTCTGTAATCTGAACGATTTACTGTTGATAAATCCTTTTCCCTTTGCTCTTTAACCCGAACAATTGAGTTTCCAAGCCCTTAAAATCCTTTTACCATTTAATCTTAATATTAACGGTATGAACGACTCTGCGACCCGAACAACTGACATTTGGTAAACTCGCACTACACCACATCTGGAGTAAGCTGTCTTGATTAAGGAGGCTTAACCCTACCTACATTTAGAGTAAACAGTGTAGATTACCGAAGCTTAGCCCTACCTCACATCTGGAGTAAGCCGTGTTCATTACAGAAGCTAATCCCTACCCAACATCTGAAGTAAGCTTTGCTGATTACATAATTTTAGACCTACCCACATCAAACGTAAGCTGTGTTGATTGCAGAAGGTTACGCCATTTATTGGGGACTACAGAAGATTACCCCTTTCTCACATATAACGTTTTCTATTGATAACAGAAGATTAGATCTACTAAGTCTGTGTTTATTACAGAAGCTTAGCCCTAACCCATATCTAGAGTAAGCTGTGTTGATTAAAGTAACTTAGCCCTACCCCATATCTGGAGAAAGCTGTGCTGATTACAGAAGCTTAGCCCCACTCCACAAGAGTAAGCTGTTTTGATTGCAGAAGTTTATTTCATTTATTGGGGACTACAGGAGATTACCTAGGCGTAATATAATGATTGCAGCAGATAAGATTTACCAAGTCTGTGTTTATTACAGACGCTTTTCCCTACCCCACATCTGGAGTAAGGTGTGTTTATTACAGAAGCTTAGCCTGACCCCGTCATCTAGAGTTAGCTGTGTTTATAACAGAAGGTTACCTCATTTATTGGAGACTACAGAAGACTACTCCCTTCTCATATATAACGTGATCTATTTCTTGGCAGAAGATCTACAATGTCTGTGTTGATTACAGAAGATAAGCCCCTATTCTTACATTTAATGTAATATGTGTTGCTTGCAGGTTTTCCCCCTTCCCACATCTAATGTAATATGTGTTGGCTGCAGAAGATTAGCCGATTTTCCATACCCGATGTCGCTAAATTTAGTATTAATTTTTTTTAAACTTATATTAATATCTTATCAAGCAAAATCTTGTAATCCCTCAATGACGCATAAACAAATGTTTGAGGGATATAATAACAGACGGGTGTTTTGAATGAGTGATGCTTAAACTTAAATGATCATTTACTTGTTGGTCCAACACAAAGCACTGTTAAATAATAAGTCAACTAAATAAGAAAGATTTTTGAATGGTGAAAGAATAATGTTTATTTGACAGAGGCATAGTAAACTTTAGACATGTTTGACTGTATGGACAAATATTCAGTTCGGTTTTACATATTATACTGGATGGTCTTGAGTTATGGTAACTTTATGACTACTGGATTTCCCGACTAGTGAGTTTTTTTATTCATTGATTGCTCCTCGTTTTTTTCAATGCGGAACTATGAACGATTGTCATACACATGGTAGGTTTGGCTAGCCGTAAAACCAGGTTTAACCTACCATTTTCTTCGGAAATGCCTGTACCACGTCGGGAATATGACAGTTGTTTTCCTGTTGTTCCGCTGGTTGTTATGGTTGAGCTTCGTTTCGGTTTTTTTGGTGTTTGCAGATTTCCCATATTGAATGGACCTTGGAGTACGGACGGTACCTTTGTTATGACCTTTATTTGACCTGTAGACTACATTTCTTTGGTCCGTTGTGTTCCATCTTGTCAGTTGTGGTTTGTTCTGAGTTTTGGTATTTGAAGTTTTGTTTTTTGTTTTGGGTGCTTCGGTGTTTGTGTTGTTTTTTTTTTTATTCGTGTAGCCTCTCCAATTTGAAGACAAACAATGAACTTTAAAAAATTGAAATATATTTAAATAAAATAAAATAAAATAAAGATTGCTCTTTCGAAATTGATTTTTTATTTTAATTAAGCTTTGTGTTAATGTGTTGGCCAACATATACATTGTGATTTTGAGTTTGGCATCTCTCAATCATAACACATGTGGAGTCTATGGACCATCAGCATCAGCTTAACTTTCTCTGTTATTCCTTGATATTTTCATGAAAATGAAACTATTCAGTAGATTTAAACTTAATTTTGGTTGTTTAGTTTCATGCAACTTTTTTCAAACCTTAAGGACATGTAATTCTACATGTCAAAAGATCGTTAAATTCATTCCGGGGTTTTTTGTTTACCACGTTTTAAGTATTAAGGCAAAATTTTCTTGTTTAAATTGATATATCATTGGAAACGAGTAAGGAACTTGCCATTTGTAATCAATGCATATAACATAGGATTTGCAAAAAGGGATTATATTTTGTAGTCAAGAAGTTATATCGGATATGGAAACGTTTACCTTGATAAGTAAGTATCCTACTATTTTTCCCTTCTAATCTTTCTAACCATTTACTGTTTATAGGTTATCGATTCCTATTCTTTATAATCTAAATGGACAGTTCACAGCTGCTCTCTGTAACCTTAACCGTTTACTGTGAGTTCCCTTTTCTGTACCCTGTAACATTTAACAGTTTGTAAACTAACTCTGTTATCCAACATATTAACAGTTGGTAAGACCATATTTTTTATGCCTTGAAATCAATTTTAAGCCCTCTGCTTCTTTCAATCTTTTATCTGAATGGTTCATGTCTGATAGGCTTAATTTTTTTTGTAAGCATAATGGCTTACAGTAAAAAGGCCCTCTTTCTCTTTGACACTGGTATTCAAATGGGTTATAGTTGTTACGTTCGCTGCTCTTTTTACCCTGCATTCTCAATTATTTAAAGTTTGCATGCGCTTTTCCATTTACACTGTAATTCAAAAGATTTACAAATAATCAATTCCTGATCTTTCACCGTATACTCCAAAACCTTAGCAGCCACTAAGATTCTGCATTTTTACCCTGACATCCGAATGGTTGACAGTTGATAAGCCTTAATCGACATCCCTATACCTAACATTTATAGACTTTAAGAAGGCATTTGACAGTATAGACCATCAAATACTGTGGAACATCCTCAAATATGGCGTACCTGAAAAGATCATATTCGTCATCCAACAACGCTATGATGGATTTACCTGTCAAATGATCCATGCAAGGACTGACAGATCCCGTTGTCCTTTATCAACTGGTGTCAGGCAAGGATGTCTACTCTCCTCTTCTTCTGATGTCATAGACTGGGTGAATCGAACATCATACAATACTCTACTGGGCATAACATGGACATTACAGTCATGACTCGACGACCTTCACTTTGCAGACTATATTTGCTAGCCTTCCCATCGCCATCAAGACTTACAAATCCAAGCTACCAACCTTGAAAAAGTAGGACTATACATAAATCCAACAAAGACAAAATATATGATGGTTAATGCACACCAAAATAGCAAAGCCAAAGTGAGAGATCCTGAAAAAGGATGATAAAAAATTCACATATCTTTGAAGTGTCATCAGTACATCAGGTGGGACAGACGAAGATATTCAGTCTAGAAAAAGAAAACCATCCTTTGCTATCCTTAGACAATTCTGGAGGAGAAAAGTCAAGCCTTAATCGTATGGTCGAAATAGTTCACAGTTTGTATTTTCCTGGATATTTCATTTGGAATCTGCAGTGTAGTTTTACTTTTTAATATGTAAACGAAGCAGTTTACAATTTTGAAGTTATCTTTTCTTTTTATCCAAATGACTAAACTGTTTGCTATTGGTACTTCTCTTTCTCAAATGTATTAAAATTTATCACAAAATACCTCAATAACCCATACCTTTTGAAGCTTGCGAGCTATTGTCATCAGGACCTGTTGTCCGTCTTCCACGGTATGATTTTTTTAATTTCTGGAACCATCTTACCAATAGGGCCAAAATGATGCTTGGTCGGTTCCCTTTAACATATGTATCATATGACACACTACACACCAAGATGCCGTTTCCTCCAAAGCCGGCGTTACTTTAATATAAGACAATCTTTATTTGGTTGTAAACACAAATGAGATTGTGATACTCATGACAATACCTCACTGTGCGGAGGTATGTTTGCATCGTTTCTGTCTTAAGTTTACTTAAAGCTTACTTTTGTCAACGTTGTTGGCTTCATTTAATCTTTATATCATAAAAGCTTTTGTTTAAATTTTACGACGTTTTACAATATTGTTAAATCTTGAGGAAGATATTAACAAAATGTAAGACCACCTTTTAGCAGGAGATGATGATAAAAGAAAGAAAAAAGGACAATACCGGCGCAACTGGAGAAAAAGAAATAGACTTTAAAGCAGTAAAGATAAATACATAAAAAATACCGAATATGTTTTTTTTTATGTTTCTCTGCAACAGGAACACTATACTATGTATGCCGAAGGTCAATAGATGCCATATAACAATTTCTGGTAATACGTTTAATCGCATTTTCAAAAGTACCAATTTTGAAATGGTGATATTCAACAGATTTGTTGATTTTTTTTTCAAATTTAAAATCATTCGCTATACTTTTTTGGTCTTATAAAAATGGGGAACGACATTTAATCCATTTTAAAATAGTGCATTTCAGAGGCCAGAAAACAAGGATGATGCACCAAGATGGCTAGTAAGCACTCAAAAGATGATTTGAATGACAAAGATCATTCTAAAAGGCAAAAACCTAGACATTGTTCCATTTTAAGATGTTGCAGGACCACTTGAATACTCAAGACGAACTTGGTTGGAAAATAGTGAAGTATTTATATAAGTAATTTAGGTTAGTTCCCTGAAAGCCGAAGAATTAACAAATGGTAAGTCCCTGTTGTTATCTTGTAATCCAAATTGTTAACGGTTAGACTCTACTCTTTATATTCTACAATCTGAATGGTAAGGGCTCTTTTTATGCCCCGCCTGTACGCCAGGTCGGACATATAGTTCTTCGGTGTGTGCGTCTGTTCGTCCATACGAGGTTTAGATTCAGGCTGAAGGTAGATTTTCATGAAGGAGTTATTGTATCGTCCTGAAACGTTGTACATGGGTTGCCTGTGATATGAACAGCAGCATTTTGATGCGAAGCGGATACTATGACCTTGAGGGCATGGGACATTGACTTTGAATTTATGGAATATCAATATTAGGTTAAGGTTCAAGCTGAAAGTTTTTCATAAAGGAGTTATGGTACCATCATGAAAATTTGTACACGGATAGCTTGTGATGTGAACTGCAGGATTTTGATGCAAAATGGATGTTGTGACCTTGAGGTCATAAGTCACCGACTTTGAATCTCCTGACGGAAATTCAATTTTAGAATCCAGTTAAATGTAGGTATTCCTTTTTATGTACCCTGCGACCCGAAAAATAAAATTGGGTAAACTCATGATCTTTGTAATCCAACTTGTTAACAGTTTGTAAAACCCTATTCTTTGTACCCTGAAATCAATTGTAAGCCTGCTGCTTCTTTAGTCTTTACTCTTTAGTCTTTAATCTTACATTTACACTGTAATCCAAAAGATTTACAATTAATCAATTGATATTCCCTCTGTTCTGCTAAAAGTTTTCAGCCAATTAGTTCCTTGATTTTTACCATGTCATCAATGTATGACATTTAATTAATCTAAATATAGTGCATTTCAGAGGCCAGATGACATAGATGATTCACCAAGTTGGCTAGTAGGCACTCAGAAGATGACTTGAAGGACAAAGATCATTCTAAAAGCCATAAACCTGGAACTTGTTCCCGTGGAAGATGTTGCAGGACCACTTGAATACATAAGACGAACTTGATTGGAAAATTGTGAAGTATTTAGATAATTCATTTAGGTTAGTTCCCCTTACCTAAACCCTGAAAGTCGAACAATTAACAAATGGTAATCCCCTACTGCTCTTTTTTTGTAATCCAAATTGTCAACGGTAAGAACCTACTCTTTATATTCTACAATCTGAATGATAATGCATCTTTTTATGCCCCAGCTCTTCGTCTGTTCGTCCGTTTGTCCGTCTGTGTGTCTGTCTGTTCGTCCGTCTGTTAATACGTCTGTACGTACGAGAGTTAGGTTTCAGTTGAAGGTAGTTTTCATGAAGAAGTTATTGAATCATCTTGAAACTTTGTACGCTTGTGTTATGAACAGTAGCATTATGATGCGAAGTGGATATGACCTTGAGGTCGAGGGTCATCGACTTTGAATTTATTTATGGAATTTCAATATAAAAATCCAGGCTAAGGTTCAGGATAAAGGCAGTTTTACATCGTGTACTGAAATATAGTATTTCATCATTGGCAGTGTATGCAGTGTCCAATTAGACGCATATATACTTGTTGTCTGAATGATTTAAGTAAACCGGTTAATATATCCTGCGACCCGAAAAAAATAGATCGGGTAACCTCACGCTCTTTGTAATCCAAGTTATTAACAGTTGGTAAAACCCTATCGTTGTTCCCTGAAATCAATTATAAGCTCTCTGCTGCTTTAGTCTCTAGTCTTTGATCTTACATTTACACTGTACTCCAAAAGATTTACAATTAATCAAGTGATCTTTCACTTTGTTCTCCTGCTCCTTTTACTCTGTAATCTGAATGATTTACTGTTGAAAAACCCTTTCCCCTTTGCCCCCTTAATCATTTTACCATGATATCTAAATATTAACAGTAGGTAAGACCTTGCGACCCGAACAATTGACATTTGATAAATTCGCACTACACCACATTTGGAGTAAGCTTCTTGATTATAGAAGCTTAGCCCTACCCACATTTAGAGTAAGCAGTGTTGATTACAGAAGCCAATTTCTACCTACATCAGGAGAAGGCTGTGTTGATCGATAAAAGAAAACTACCCATACCCCACATATGGAGTAAGCTGTGTTGATTACAGATTTTTTTGCCCTACTCCACATCTTGGTATGCTGTGTTGATTACAGAAGCTTAGCCCTATCCCACATCTAGAGTAAGATGTGCAAATTAGAGAAGCTTATCCTTACCCCACGACCGCCTCGGTGGTCTCGTGGTAGCGTGCTCGCCTCGAGTGCGGAAGGTCGCGGTTTCGATCCCCGGCCGGGTCAAATCAAAGACATTAAAATTGGTATTTGCTGCTTCTCCGCCAAGCACGCGGCATCTAGGAGTAAGAGCAAAGACTAGTCGGCTCGGAGTCAGTATAATGTGTCCGAGTGAGGTGATATGTCTTCCTGCGGACAGTTACCTCGTGAGCTAGCACATTAAAAATCCGCTGTAGAAGATTAGCCGATTTTCCATATCCGATGTCGATAAATTTAGTATCAATTTTTTTTTAAATTTTATATTAATATTTAATAAGAAAATCTTGTAATCCCTCAATGAGGTATAAACAAATATTTGAGGGATATAATAACATTTTTATATTGAGGAAAAAATGTTTGTAATCTAATGAAAAAAATGACTTTGAAATAATTCAATTGGATTAGATTTTTTCTTTTTAAGTTTTCATTAAAATGGCAGACAGGTGTTTTGAATGAGTGATGCTTACACTTAAATGATCATTTACTTGTTGATCAAACACAAAGCACTGTTAAATAATAAGTCAACTAAATAATGAATAAGATTTTTGAATAGTGAAAGAATAAAGTTTATTTGACAGAGGCATAGTAAACTTTAGACATGTTTGACCGTATGGAGAAATATTCAGTTCGGTTTTACATATCATACAATCAATTTTAAGCCCGCTACTACTTTCAATCTTTTATCTGAATGGTTCATATCTGATAGGCTCAATTTAAATTGTAAAATGGCTTACAGTAAGAAGGTCCTCTTTTTCTTTGACATTGGTATTCAAATGGTTTATATTTGTTACGTTCGCTGCTCTTTTTACCCTGCATTCTAAATTATTTAAAGTTTGCATGCGCTTTTCCATTTACACTGTAATCCAAAAGATTTACAAATAATTAATTCCTGATCTTTCACCGTATACTCCAAAAGCTTAGCAGCCACTAAGATCCTGCATTTGTACCCTGTCATCCGAATGGTTGACAGTTGATAAGCCTTAATCGACATCTCTATACCTAGCATTTATAGACTTTGAGAAGGCCTTTGACAGTATAGACCATCAAATACTGTGGATCATCCTCAAATATGGCGTACCTGAAAAGATATCCGTCATCCAACAGCACTATCAATGATGGATTTACTTGTCAAATGATCCATGCAAGGACTGACAGATCCCGTTGTCCTTTATCAACTGGTGTCAGGCAAGGATGTCTACTCTCCTCTCTTCTTCTGATGTCATAGACTGGGTGAATCGAACATCATACAATACTCTACTGGGCATAACATAGACATTACAGTCATGACTCGACGACCTTCACTTTGCAGACTATATTTGCTAGCCTTCCCACCGCCAACAAGACTTACAAATCCAAGCTTTCAACCTTGAAACAAGTAGGACTATACATAAATCCAACAAAGACAAAATATGTGATGGTTAATGCACACCAAAATAGCAAAGCCAAAGTGAGAGATCATGAAATAGAGGATGATAAAGAATTCACATATCTGTGAAGTGTCATCAGTACATCAGGTGGGACAGACGAAGATATTCAGTCTAGAAAAAGTAAACCATCTTTTGCTATCCTTAGACAAATCTGGAGGAGAAAATCACTCAGAACATGCACCAAATTATGATCCAAAACTCTAATGTAAAATCTATACTTCATTATGGGTCGGATACTTGGAGACTAACTGCTGTCTCTATCAAATGTTACCAGTTTTAATGAACAGGTGCCTAAGAAACATCATTGGAATTTATGTCCAAACTCCATTAGCAATAAAGAATTATGGAAAAAGGACAAGACAAGAACAAATAAACAGAACGCTCACAACACGTACATTTGTAGATGGAAATGGATTTGACACATAAACAATTTAAACGTAACTAGACAGGAGTTAGATTGGAATCTTCAGGGTCATCGTAAAAGAGGAGACCAAAAACCACCCGGCGCAGAGAACTAGCTTCTTATCCGCAGAACATTTGGAAAACACGGGGAGAAACAAAGACCTTATTCAAGGACAGGAAAATATGGAAAGCCACTGTGGTCGCCTTTTGATTTTAAAATTTTGATGTTATCTTTTCTTTTTATCCAAAATACTAAACTGTTTGCTGTTGGTACTTCTCCTTCTCAAATGTAATAAAATTTATCACAAATTACCTCAATAACCCATACCTTTTGAAGCTTGCGAGCTATAGTCATCAGGATCTGTTGTCCGTCTTCCACAGTATGATTTTTTATTTATTTCTGGAACCACCTTACCAATAGGGCCAAAATGATGCTTGGTCGGTTCCCTTTTAAGTTGTATCATATGCTGACCAACAAACCAAGATACCGTGTCATCTAAAGCCGGCATTACTTTAATATAAGACACAATTTTTATTTCGTTGTAAACACAAATCAGATTGTGATGCTCATGACAATACCTCACTGTGCGGAGGCATGTTTGCATCGTCTCTGTCTTCAGTTCACTTAAACTTATTTTTGTCAAAGTCGTTGGCTTCATTTTATCTTTATATCATAAAAGCGTTTGTTTACATTTGACGTTTTACAATATTGTCAAATTTTGAGGAATATATTAACAAAATGTAAGGCCACCTTTTAGCAGGAGATGATGAAAAAAGGACAATACTGGCGCAGCTGGAAAAAAGAAATCGGATTCTTAGTCCAAATCTACTGGTGCCGGGGTCGGATCAGGTCACAAACTGTCGAGTTATAAGGCCAATAAAAAACAAAGGTTCAAAATGAAAAAAAACACAGGCTTCTAAGTTATTATTTCCAAACGTATAACCATGACGCTGTGATGGCTGCACTCATGCATATCTACTCAAATCAGAAACAACTGGGGGGGGGGGGGGGAGGGGTGACATTAAAGCCCTTCCTGAACGAATGGATAAACGGACGTGGTCGAAGTAGTTCCCGTGGTGGTAGAGGCGGTTTCCCTGGAAGTAGGGGAGCTAGAGGCAAAGAAAAAGGAGGCAGGGGCTTATCTGCTTGTTATATAATTCCAAAACATTCTGCAAAAAAATCCCAGCGAGAAACAAATTCACAGCAACACCAGAAAGAAAAGAATTAGAGGAATCAAATGAAGTAAGTTCAAACATCTAAGCTGTTGTATTGAAAATATTTTCCACTGAATGGGAAAAATAACATCTGACAAATTTATATTAGATATTGTCAGACATTGTCACATTGAATTTAGTGATGAAGAACCAGATCAAAATTCAATTAATAATGCATCTGTGTTTCATGATAAAAATTCTCAAATTATTTCAAATTAAATTGAGAAATTATTAGACGTGGCTGTTATAAAAGTTGTTCAACCAGGAAAAGGTCAATATCTTTTGCCAATTTTTGTAAGACTAAAAAAAGAATCGAATAAATTAAATGAGATTGTGACAATGCAAATGAGACTTTAAAGCAGTAATGATAAAAACATAAAAAATACCAAAAATTTTTTTTTGTTTCTCTACAACAGGAACACAATACTATGCCTGGCTAAGGTTAATAGATGCCATATCACAATTTCTGGTAATTCGTTAAATCGCATTTTCAAAAGTACGCATTTTGGAATGGTGATATTCAACAGATTTGTTGAATTTTTTCAAATTTAAAATTCGCAATTTTTTTGGTCTGATAAAAATGGGGAACGACATTTAATCCATTTAAAAATGGTGTATTTCAGAGGCCATATAACAAAAATTATGCACCAAGATGGCTAGTTAGCACTCAAAAGATGAATGACAAAGATCATTCTTATAGGCAAAACCTGGAAGTTGTTCCTTTGAAAGATGTTGCAGGACCACTTGAATACTCAAGACGAACTTGATTGGAAAATAGTGAAGTATTTAGATAAGTAATTTAGGTTAGATCCCTGAAAGCCGAAGAATTAACAAATGGTAAGTCCCTGTTGTTCTTATCTTGTAATCCAATTTGTTAACGGTTAGACCATACTCTTTATATCATACAATCTGAATGGTAAGGGATCTTCTTATGCCCCGCCTGTACGGCAGGTTGGACATAACTCTTCGGTCTGTGCGTCCGTTCGTCCGTCCATCCGTACGAGGTTTAGATTCAGGCTGAAGGTAGATTTTCATGAATTAGTTATTGTATCGTCCTGAAACGTTGTACATGGGTTGCCTGTGATATGAACAGCAGTATTTTGATGCGAAGCGGATACTATGACCTTAAGGTCATGGGACATTGACTGTGAATTTATGGAATATCAATATTAGAATCCAGGTTAAGGTTCAAGACGAAAGTAGCGTTTCAAAAAAAGGAGTTATGGTATCATCATGAAACTTTGCACACGGATAGCTTGTGATATTAACAGCAGCATTTTGATGTAAAACTGATGTTGTGACCTTGAGGTCATGGATCAACAACTTTGAATTTCTTTATTCAATATGAGAATCCAGTTAAATATAGGTATTCCTTTTAATGTACCCTGCGACCCGAAAAATGAAATTGGGTAAACTCATGAAACTCTTTGTAATCCAACTTGTTAACAGTTTGTAAAACCCTATTCTTCGTACCCTGAAATCAATTGTAAGCCTTCTGCTTCTTTAGTCTTTACTCTTTAGTCTTTAATCTTACATTTACAAAAGATTTACAATTAATCAATTCATCTTTCCCTCTGTTCTCCTAAAAGCTTTCAGCCAATTAGTTCCTTGATTTTTACCATGTCATCAATGAATGACATTTAATTCATTTAAATATAGTGCATTTCAGAGGCCAGATGACATAGATGATTCACCAAGATGGCTAGTAAGCACTCAGAAGATGACTTGAAGGACAATGATCATTCTAAAAGCCATAAACCTGGAACTTGTTCCTGTGAAAGATGTTGCAGGACCACTTGAATACATAAGACGAACTTGATTGGAAAATGGTGAAGTATCTAGATAATTAACTTGGGTTAGTTCCCCTTACCTTAACCCTGAAAGTCGAACAATTAACAAATGGTAAGTCCCTGTTGTTCTTATATTATAATCCAAATTGTTAACGGTTAGATGCTACTTTTTATATTCTACAAACTGAATGGAAAGGGCTCTTTTTATGCCCCGCATGTAAGGCAGGTCGGACATATAGCTCTTCTGGCTGTGCGTCCGTACGTCTGTACATCCGTCCGTCCGTACGAGGTTTGGCTTCAGGCTTAAAGTAGTTTTTCATGCAGAGTTCTTGTATCGCCCTGAAGCATTGTAAATGTGATGTGAACAGCAGGATTTTGATGCAAAACGGAATTCTGACCTTGAGAATCCGGTTAAATGTAGGTATTCCTTTTTAATATACCCTGCGACCTGAAAAATGTACATTGGGTAAACTCACGCTCTTTTTAATCCAACTTGTTAACAGTTGGTTAAACCCTATTCTTTGTACCCTGAAATCAATTGTAAGCTCTCTGCTTCTTTCGTCTTTACTCTTTAGTCTTTAATCTTACAATTACACTGTAATCCAAAAGATGTACAATTAATCAATTGATCTTTCACTCTGTTGTCCGAAAAGTTTCAGCCAATTAGTTCCTTGATTTTTACCATGTCATCAAAGTATGACATTTAATCCATTTGAAGGTAGTGCATTTCAGAGGCCAGATGACACGGATGATCCAGCAAGATGGCTTGTTAGTGCTCAAAAGATGATTTGACGGACACAGATCATTTTAAAAGGCGAAAACCTAGAATTTATTTCTGTGAAAGACGTTGCAAGACCACTTTAATAAATAAGACGAACTTGATTTGGAGAATGGTGAAGTATTTAGATAAATTAGATTTAAATTTAGATTTAAATTAGATTAAATTTAGATTTAAATTAGTATTTAGATTTTAACAAATGGTAAGCCCCTACTGTTTTTGTCTTGTAATACAAATTGTAGACGGTTGAATGGTAAGCCCTCTTTTCTGAATGATTTATCAGAGCCGTTTAATGTTGATAAGTTTCCTTTTTTCTCTGCCCTGTAGGCTGGAGATTACCAGTTGTGAACTCCCCACTCTTTCGACCTTGTTATATCTTTGATCCTTTATTTTAAATCTTCTCTTGAACAACTCCGCAAATTGTAACCAAACCTGTCAGTAATGGCTCTTTCCTTGGTCTTTTTCCAAAATTACATACGATCACTTATACTGCCCAACAAAGATGGTCTCAAAAGGCAAACTTAATTTAATATAGCAAGTATAGGATCTTATAAGCGTGGAAAAATCTGCTCAAAAATTGTATGTAAAGCCCCCAGCCAGTTGGAACCACGCGTTACACATTTTCCTAAAGTGGTCCTCTAAAAAAATTTATTTGGGGCCTGGCCGTCACCTGTTATATCAATATATGTCATGTAATCCATTTAAAGGTAGTGCATTTCAGAGGCCAGTTGACATGGACGATCCACCAACATGGCTAGTAAGCAATGCTGCTCTTTTTTTGTAATCCAAATTGTCAACGGTAAGAACCTACTCTTTATATTCTACAATCTGAATGATAATGCATCTTTTTATGCCCCAGCTCTTCGTCTGTTCGTCCGTTTGTCCGTCTGTGTGTCTGTCTGTTCGTCCGTCTGTTAATACGTCTGTACGTACGAGAGTTAGGTTTCAGTTGAAGGTAGTTTTCATGAAGAAGTTATTGAATCATCTTGAAACTTTGTACGCTTGTGTTATGAACAGTAGCATTATGATGCGAAGTGGATATGACCTTGAGGTCGAGGGTCATCGACTTTGAATTTATTTATGGAATTTCAATATAAAAATCCAGGCTAAGGTTCAGGATAAAGGCAGTTTTACATCGTGTACTGAAATATAGTATTTCATCATTGGCAGTGTATGCAGTGTCCAATTAGACACATATATACTTGTTGTCTGAATGATTTAAGTAAACCGGTTAATATATCCTGCGACCCGAAAAAAATAGATCGGGTAACCTCACGCTCTTTGTAATCCAAGTTATTAACAGTTGGTAAAACCCTATCGTTGTTCCCTGAAATCAATTATAAGCTCTCTGCTGCTTTAGTCTCTAGTCTTTGATCTTACATTTACACTGTACTCCAAAAGATTTACAATTAATCAAGTGATCTTTCACTTTGTTCTCCTGCTCCTTTTACTCTGTAATCTGAATGATTTACTGTTGAAAAACCCTTTCCCCTTTGCCCCCTTAATCATTTTACCATGATATCTAAATATTAACAGTAGGTAAGACCTTGCGACCCGAACAATTGACATTTGATAAATTCGCACTACACCACATTTGGAGTAAGCTTCTTGATTATAGAAGCTTAGCCCTACCCACATTTAGAGTAAGCAGTGTTGATTACAGAAGCCAATTTCTACCTACATCAGGAGAAGGCTGTGTTGATCGATAAAAGAAAACTACCCATACCCCACATATGGAGTAAGCTGTGTTGATTACAGATTTTTTTGCCCTACTCCACATCTTGGTATGCTGTGTTGATTACAGAAGCTTAGCCCTATCCCACATCTAGAGTAAGATGTGCAAATTAGAGAAGCTTATCCTTACCCCACGACCGCCTCGGTGGTCTCGTGGTAGCGTGCTCGCCTCGAGTGCGGAAGGTCGCGGTTTCGATCCCCGGCCGGGTCAAATCAAAGACATTAAAATTGGTATTTGCTGCTTCTCCGCCAAGCACGCGGCATCTAGGAGTAAGAGCAAAGACTAGTCGGCTCGGAGTCAGTATAATGTGTCCGAGTGAGGTGATATGTCTTCCTGCGGACAGTTACCTCGTGAGCTAGCACATTAAAAATCCGCTGTAGAAGATTAGCCGATTTTCCATATCCGATGTCGATAAATTTAGTATCAATTTTTTTTTAAATTTTATATTAATATTTAATAAGAAAATCTTGTAATCCCTCAATGAGGTATAAACAAATATTTGAGGGATATAATAACATTTTTATATTGAGGAAAAAATGTTTGTAATCTAATGAAAAAAATGACTTTGAAATAATTCAATTGGATTAGATTTTTTCTTTTTAAGTTTTCATTAAAATGGCAGACAGGTGTTTTGAATGAGTGATGCTTACACTTAAATGATCATTTACTTGTTGATCAAACACAAAGCACTGTTAAATAATAAGTCAACTAAATAATGAATAAGATTTTTGAATAGTGAAAGAATAAAGTTTATTTGACAGAGGCATAGTAAACTTTAGACATGTTTGACCGTATGGAGAAATATTCAGTTCGGTTTTACATATCATACAATCAATTTTAAGCCCGCTACTACTTTCAATCTTTTATCTGAATGGTTCATATCTGATAGGCTCAATTTAAATTGTAAAATGGCTTACAGTAAGAAGGTCCTCTTTCTCTTTGACATTGGTATTCAAATGGTTTATATTTGTTACGTTCGCTGCTCTTTTTACCCTGCATTCTAAATTATTTAAAGTTTGCATGCGCTTTTCCATTTACACTGTAATCCAAAAGATTTACAAATAATTAATTCCTGATCTTTCACCGTATACTCCAAAAGCTTAGCAGCCACTAAGATCCTGCATTTGTACCCTGTCATCCGAATGGTTGACAGTTGATAAGCCTTAATCGACATCTCTATACCTAGCATTTATAGACTTTGAGAAGGCCTTTGACAGTATAGACCATCAAATACTGTGGATCATCCTCAAATATGGCGTACCTGAAAAGATATCCGTCATCCAACAGCACTATCAATGATGGATTTACTTGTCAAATGATCCA
The DNA here is from genome assembly GCA_028015205.1 of Mytilisepta virgata. NCBI lineage: Eukaryota > Metazoa > Mollusca > Bivalvia > Mytilida > Mytilidae > Mytilisepta > Mytilisepta virgata. The sequence continues at coordinate 34,922,281 of CM051512.1, forward strand.
TGCAAGGACTGACAGATCCCGTTGTCCTTTATCAACTGGTGTCAGGCAAGGATGTCTACTCTCCTCTCTTCTTCTGATGTCATAGACTGGGTGAATCGAACATCATACAATACTCTACTGGGCATAACATAGACATTACAGTCATGACTCGACGACCTTCACTTTGCAGACTATATTTGCTAGCCTTCCCACCGCCAACAAGACTTACAAATCCAAGCTTTCAACCTTGAAACAAGTAGGACTATACATAAATCCAACAAAGACAAAATATGTGATGGTTAATGCACACCAAAATAGCAAAGCCAAAGTGAGAGATCATGAAATAGAGGATGATAAAGAATTCACATATCTGTGAAGTGTCATCAGTACATCAGGTGGGACAGACGAAGATATTCAGTCTAGAAAAAGTAAACCATCTTTTGCTATCCTTAGACAAATCTGGAGGAGAAAATCACTCAGAACATGCACCAAATTATGATCCAAAACTCTAATGTAAAATCTATACTTCATTATGGGTCGGATACTTGGAGACTAACTGCTGTCTCTATCAAATGTTACCAGTTTTAATGAACAGGTGCCTAAGAAACATCATTGGAATTTATGTCCAAACTCCATTAGCAATAAAGAATTATGGAAAAAGGACAAGACAAGAACAAATAAACAGAACGCTCACAACACGTACATTTGTAGATGGAAATGGATTTGACACATAAACAATTTAAACGTAACTAGACAGGAGTTAGATTGGAATCTTCAGGGTCATCGTAAAAGAGGAGACCAAAAACCACCCGGCGCAGAGAACTAGCTTCTTATCCGCAGAACATTTGGAAAACACGGGGAGAAACAAAGACCTTATTCAAGGACAGGAAAATATGGAAAGCCACTGTGGTCGCCTTTTGATTTTAAAATTTTGATGTTATCTTTTCTTTTTATCCAAAATACTAAACTGTTTGCTGTTGGTACTTCTCCTTCTCAAATGTAATAAAATTTATCACAAATTACCTCAATAACCCATACCTTTTGAAGCTTGCGAGCTATAGTCATCAGGATCTGTTGTCCGTCTTCCACAGTATGATTTTTTATTTATTTCTGGAACCACCTTACCAATAGGGCCAAAATGATGCTTGGTCGGTTCCCTTTTAAGTTGTATCATATGCTGACCAACAAACCAAGATACCGTGTCATCTAAAGCCGGCATTACTTTAATATAAGACACAATTTTTATTTCGTTGTAAACACAAATCAGATTGTGATGCTCATGACAATACCTCACTGTGCGGAGGCATGTTTGCATCGTCTCTGTCTTCAGTTCACTTAAACTTATTTTTGTCAAAGTCGTTGGCTTCATTTTATCTTTATATCATAAAAGCGTTTGTTTACATTTGACGTTTTACAATATTGTCAAATTTTGAGGAATATATTAACAAAATGTAAGGCCACCTTTTAGCAGGAGATGATGAAAAAAGGACAATACTGGCGCAGCTGGAAAAAAGAAATCGGATTCTTAGTCCAAATCTACTGGTGCCGGGGTCGGATCAGGTCACAAACTGTCGAGTTATAAGGCCAATAAAAAACAAAGGTTCAAAATGAAAAAAAACACAGGCTTCTAAGTTATTATTTCCAAACGTATAACCATGACGCTGTGATGGCTGCACTCATGCATATCTACTCAAATCAGAAACAACTGGGGGGGGGGGGGGAGGGGTGACATTAAAGCCCTTCCTGAACGAATGGATAAACGGACGTGGTCGAAGTAGTTCCCGTGGTGGTAGAGGCGGTTTCCCTGGAAGTAGGGGAGCTAGAGGCAAAGAAAAAGGAGGCAGGGGCTTATCTGCTTGTTATATAATTCCAAAACATTCTGCAAAAAAATCCCAGCGAGAAACAAATTCACAGCAACACCAGAAAGAAAAGAATTAGAGGAATCAAATGAAGTAAGTTCAAACATCTAAGCTGTTGTATTGAAAATATTTTCCACTGAATGGGAAAAATAACATCTGACAAATTTATATTAGATATTGTCAGACATTGTCACATTGAATTTAGTGATGAAGAACCAGATCAAAATTCAATTAATAATGCATCTGTGTTTCATGATAAAAATTCTCAAATTATTTCAAATTAAATTGAGAAATTATTAGACGTGGCTGTTATAAAAGTTGTTCAACCAGGAAAAGGTCAATATCTTTTGCCAATTTTTGTAAGACTAAAAAAAGAATCGAATAAATTAAATGAGATTGTGACAATGCAAATGAGACTTTAAAGCAGTAATGATAAAAACATAAAAAATACCAAAAATTTTTTTTTGTTTCTCTACAACAGGAACACAATACTATGCCTGGCTAAGGTTAATAGATGCCATATCACAATTTCTGGTAATTCGTTAAATCGCATTTTCAAAAGTACGCATTTTGGAATGGTGATATTCAACAGATTTGTTGAATTTTTTCAAATTTAAAATTCGCAATTTTTTTGGTCTGATAAAAATGGGGAACGACATTTAATCCATTTAAAAATGGTGTATTTCAGAGGCCATATAACAAAAATTATGCACCAAGATGGCTAGTTAGCACTCAAAAGATGAATGACAAAGATCATTCTTATAGGCAAAACCTGGAAGTTGTTCCTTTGAAAGATGTTGCAGGACCACTTGAATACTCAAGACGAACTTGATTGGAAAATAGTGAAGTATTTAGATAAGTAATTTAGGTTAGATCCCTGAAAGCCGAAGAATTAACAAATGGTAAGTCCCTGTTGTTCTTATCTTGTAATCCAATTTGTTAACGGTTAGACCATACTCTTTATATCATACAATCTGAATGGTAAGGGATCTTCTTATGCCCCGCCTGTACGGCAGGTTGGACATAACTCTTCGGTCTGTGCGTCCGTTCGTCCGTCCATCCGTACGAGGTTTAGATTCAGGCTGAAGGTAGATTTTCATGAATTAGTTATTGTATCGTCCTGAAACGTTGTACATGGGTTGCCTGTGATATGAACAGCAGTATTTTGATGCGAAGCGGATACTATGACCTTAAGGTCATGGGACATTGACTGTGAATTTATGGAATATCAATATTAGAATCCAGGTTAAGGTTCAAGACGAAAGTAGCGTTTCAAAAAAAGGAGTTATGGTATCATCATGAAACTTTGCACACGGATAGCTTGTGATATTAACAGCAGCATTTTGATGTAAAACTGATGTTGTGACCTTGAGGTCATGGATCAACAACTTTGAATTTCTTTATTCAATATGAGAATCCAGTTAAATATAGGTATTCCTTTTAATGTACCCTGCGACCCGAAAAATGAAATTGGGTAAACTCATGAAACTCTTTGTAATCCAACTTGTTAACAGTTTGTAAAACCCTATTCTTCGTACCCTGAAATCAATTGTAAGCCTTCTGCTTCTTTAGTCTTTACTCTTTAGTCTTTAATCTTACATTTACAAAAGATTTACAATTAATCAATTCATCTTTCCCTCTGTTCTCCTAAAAGCTTTCAGCCAATTAGTTCCTTGATTTTTACCATGTCATCAATGAATGACATTTAATTCATTTAAATATAGTGCATTTCAGAGGCCAGATGACATAGATGATTCACCAAGATGGCTAGTAAGCACTCAGAAGATGACTTGAAGGACAATGATCATTCTAAAAGCCATAAACCTGGAACTTGTTCCTGTGAAAGATGTTGCAGGACCACTTGAATACATAAGACGAACTTGATTGGAAAATGGTGAAGTATCTAGATAATTAACTTGGGTTAGTTCCCCTTACCTTAACCCTGAAAGTCGAACAATTAACAAATGGTAAGTCCCTGTTGTTCTTATATTATAATCCAAATTGTTAACGGTTAGATGCTACTTTTTATATTCTACAAACTGAATGGAAAGGGCTCTTTTTATGCCCCGCATGTAAGGCAGGTCGGACATATAGCTCTTCTGGCTGTGCGTCCGTACGTCTGTACATCCGTCCGTCCGTACGAGGTTTGGCTTCAGGCTTAAAGTAGTTTTTCATGCAGAGTTCTTGTATCGCCCTGAAGCATTGTAAATGTGATGTGAACAGCAGGATTTTGATGCAAAACGGAATTCTGACCTTGAGAATCCGGTTAAATGTAGGTATTCCTTTTTAATATACCCTGCGACCTGAAAAATGTACATTGGGTAAACTCACGCTCTTTTTAATCCAACTTGTTAACAGTTGGTTAAACCCTATTCTTTGTACCCTGAAATCAATTGTAAGCTCTCTGCTTCTTTCGTCTTTACTCTTTAGTCTTTAATCTTACAATTACACTGTAATCCAAAAGATGTACAATTAATCAATTGATCTTTCACTCTGTTGTCCGAAAAGTTTCAGCCAATTAGTTCCTTGATTTTTACCATGTCATCAAAGTATGACATTTAATCCATTTGAAGGTAGTGCATTTCAGAGGCCAGATGACACGGATGATCCAGCAAGATGGCTTGTTAGTGCTCAAAAGATGATTTGACGGACACAGATCATTTTAAAAGGCGAAAACCTAGAATTTATTTCTGTGAAAGACGTTGCAAGACCACTTTAATAAATAAGACGAACTTGATTTGGAGAATGGTGAAGTATTTAGATAAATTAGATTTAAATTTAGATTTAAATTAGATTAAATTTAGATTTAAATTAGTATTTAGATTTTAACAAATGGTAAGCCCCTACTGTTTTTGTCTTGTAATACAAATTGTAGACGGTTGAATGGTAAGCCCTCTTTTCTGAATGATTTATCAGAGCCGTTTAATGTTGATAAGTTTCCTTTTTTCTCTGCCCTGTAGGCTGGAGATTACCAGTTGTGAACTCCCCACTCTTTCGACCTTGTTATATCTTTGATCCTTTATTTTAAATCTTCTCTTGAACAACTCCGCAAATTGTAACCAAACCTGTCAGTAATGGCTCTTTCCTTGGTCTTTTTCCAAAATTACATACGATCACTTATACTGCCCAACAAAGATGGTCTCAAAAGGCAAACTTAATTTAATATAGCAAGTATAGGATCTTATAAGCGTGGAAAAATCTGCTCAAAAATTGTATGTAAAGCCCCCAGCCAGTTGGAACCACGCGTTACACATTTTCCTAAAGTGGTCCTCTAAAAAAATTTATTTGGGGCCTGGCCGTCACCTGTTATATCAATATATGTCATGTAATCCATTTAAAGGTAGTGCATTTCAGAGGCCAGTTGACATGGACGATCCACCAACATGGCTAGTAAGCAATGAAAAGATTATTTGAAGGACAAAGATCATTCTAAAAGGCAAGAAGACTGGCAGGAGTAGTTTCTGGTCAAGATGTTGCAACACCACTTGAATAAATAAGACGAATTTGATTGGAGAATGGTGAAGTATTTAGAAGTAATTAAGGTAAGTTCCCATTTCATTAACCCTGGAAGCAGAACAAATATTAAATGGTAAGACCCTACTGTTTTTATCTTGTAATCCAAATTTTATCGGTAAGACCCTACACTTTATTAATCTGAATGATAATTGGTTGGAGAATGGTGACCTATTTAGATAAGTAAAGTTTGAAGGATGGAATTTTTCTGAAATTTCTGAATTTTACATTAAGAATCCAGATTTTAATATTTTACCATTATCATTACAGTGTTGAAGTTTTCTTGTCCTCTTTGTGGTATATTAGAAAATATCAAAGTACAAATTTCTAAATGTTCTTTTTGGTTATTAAGTAAAAAGAATATTTTCTTTTATATTTTTTAGTTACTAGATTTCCAATGATATGAGTTGGTCTGCCTTGGGGAGGAGTCTGTTCATTCCTGCAAATGCTTAATTGTTTTGGACCACATTTAGCACATATGGTCAACCCATGGTTCTCTCAAGAGGCTGAATTTCATATGCTTGGTTTGTTTTGAAAACATATTTGATATGCTTGGTTTGTTTTGAAAACATATTTGTTTAAACAGTCCCTGGGTTCCCTTAAAAATTTTGGCATGAGCGTTCTCTCTCTTTTGTTAAGCCAAATAGTGGCAAAATTTATACAACAAATCATTGGCTATAGGAAACTTTTACAACAAATCTTTGGCTATTTGGAAATCTGTTCAGTAAAGTATAGAAATACAAAAGGGATATTCGAAGGAGTGAAAAATCGAAACATCTGACAAACTCCGGAGAACAACGAATTCGCAATAGTGATGAATTATGGAAAAACGAACGTATTTGTTTTCCGATATTTTCATCCTTAGGCATTACACTGCAGTTTTTAGAGAATAATACATGGCCAAATCGGTATTGCCATATTACTCCGAGATTTCAATATCAGCATGAAGGTCTTTGCCTGAGGGTTGATATTGATCGAAGGGTGATACGGCACTTGATACGGATTTTGATGTTTCATACGCCTTATCATATACTCATCATACACTTATCATAAGCCTCTACTGTTCTTATGTTGTAATCCAAATTGTCAACGGAAAGAACTTACTCTTTATATTCTACAATCTGAATGATAAGGCATCTTTTTATGCCCCGCTCTTCGTCTGTCCGTCCGTGCGCCCGTCTGTTCGTGCGTCTGTTCATACGTCTGTACGTCCGTACGTCTGTACATACGAGAGTTAGGTTCCGGTTTAAGGTAGTTTTCATAAAGACGTTATTGTATCATCCTGAAACGTTGTACGCTTGTGTTATCAACAGCAGCATTTTGATGCGAAGTGGATATGACCTTGAGGTCAAGGGTCATCGATTTTGAATTTCTTTATGGAATTTCAATATAAGAATCCATGTTAAGGTTCAGGATAAAGGCAGTTTTACATCAGGTACTGAAATATAGTATTTCATCATTGGCAGGATATGCAGTTTCCATTAGACACATATATACTTGTTGTCTGAATGATTTAAGTGAACCGGTTAATATATCCTGCGAACCGAAAAACATTAGATTGGGTAACCTCGCGCTCTTTGTAATCCAATTTGTTAACAGTTGGTAAAACCTTATCGTTGTTCCCTGAAATCAATTATAAGCTCTCTGCTGTTGTAGTGTCTAGTCTTTTATCTTACATTTACACTTACTCCAAAAGATTTACAATTAATCTTTCACTCTGTTCTTCTGCTCCTTTTACGCTGTAATCTGAACGATTTACTGTTGAAAAATCCTTTCCCCTTTGATCTTTAACCCCAACAACTAAGTTTGCAAGCCCTTAATCATTTTACCATGATATCTAAATGTTAACATAGGTAAGACCCGAACAATTGACATTTGATAAACTCGCACTACACCACATTTGGAGTAAGCTGTCTTGATAATAGAAGCTTAGCCCTACCCACATTTAGAGTAAGCAGTGTTGATTACAGAAGCTAATTTCTACCCACATCTGGAGAAGGCTGTGTTGATCGAAACAGAAGACTACCCATACCCCACATCTGGAGTAAGCTGTGTTGATTACAGAATTTTTTTTGCCCAACTCCACATCTTGGTATGCTGTGTTGATTACAGAAGCTTAGCCCTATTCCACATCTAGAGTAAGATGTGCTAATTAGAGAAGCTTATCCTTACCCAACATCTGGAGTGAGCTGTGCTAATTAGAGAAGGTTATCCTTACCCCACATCTAGAGTTAGCTGTGTTGATTACAGAAGGTTACCTCATTTATTGGAGACTAAGAAGATTACCCCCTTCTCATATATAACGTGATCTATTTGTTGGCAGAAGATCTACAACGTCTGTGTCGATTACAGAAGATTAGCCCCTATTCCTTCATCTAATGTAACATGTGTTTCTTGCAGGTTATCCCCATCCCACATCTAATGTAATATGTGTTGGCTGCAGAAGATTAGCCGATTTTCGATATCCGATGTCGATAACTTTAGTATCAATTTTTTTTTAACTTATATTAATATTTTATCAAAGAAAATCTAGTAATCCCTCAATGACGTAAAGAAAAATGATTGAGGGGTATAGTAACATTTTTATATTTAGAAAAAAATGTATATAATCTAATGAAAATAGTGACTTTGAAATAATTCAATTAGGTTAGATTTTTTTTCTTTTTTTAAAGTTTCCCTTAAAATTGCAGACGGGTGATTTGATTGAGTGATGCTTTAACTTAAATGATCATTTACTTGTTGATCAAACACAAAGCACTGTTAAATAATAAGTCAACTAAATAATAAATAAGATTTTTGAATAGTGAAAGAATAAAGTTTATTTGACAGAGGCATAGTAAACTTTAGACATGTTTGACCGTATGGACAAATATTCAGTTCGGTTTTACATATCATACTGGATGGTCTTGAGTTATGGTAACTTTATGACTACTGGATTTCCCGAGTTTTTTTATTTATTGATTGCTTCCCTCGTTTTTTTCAATGCGGAACTACACATGGTAGGTTTGGCTAGCCGTAAAATCAGGTTTAACCTACCATTTTCTTCGGAAATGCCTGTACCATGTCGGGAATATGACAGTTGTTTTCCTGTTGTTCCGCTGGTTGTTATGGTTGAGCTACGTTTCGGTTTTGTTGGTTTTTGTAGATTTCCCATATTGAATGGACCTTGGAGTACGGACGGTACCTTTGTTGTGACCTTTATTTGACCTGTAGACTAGACTTCTTTGGTCCGTTGTGTTCTACCTTGGCAGTTATGGTTTTTTCTGGGTTTTGCTATTTGAAGTTTTGTTGTGTTTGTTTTGGGTGCTACGGTGTTTGTGTTGTGTTTTTATTCGTGTAGCCTCCTTCCATTTCAAGACAAACAATGGACTTTTAAAAAATTGAAATATATTTAAATAAAATAAAATAGATTGCTCTTTTGATTTTGATTTTTTATTTTAATTACGCTTTGTGTTAAATGTGTTAGCCAACATATACATTGTGATTTTGAGTTTGGCATCTCTCAATCATAACACTTGTGAAGTCTATGGACCATCAGCATCAGCTTAACTTTCTCTGCTGTACCTTGATATTTTTTATGAAAATGAAACTATTCAGTAGATTTAAACTTAATTTTGGTTATTTAGTTTCATGCAACTTTTTTCAAACCTTAATTACATGTAATTCTACATGTCAAAAGGTCGTTAAATTCATTCGCGGTTTTTTTATTTACCACGTTTTAAGTATTAAGGGAAAATTTTCTTTTTAAATTGAGATATCATTGGAAACGAATAATAAACTTGCCATTTGTAATCAATGCATATAACATAGGATTTGCAAAAAGGGATTACATTTTGTAGTCAAGAGGTTATATCGGATGTGGAAACGTTTACCTTGATAAGTAAGTATCCTGCTATTTTTCCCTTCTAATCTTTCTAACCATTTTACTGTTTACAGGTTACCTATTCCTTTTCTTTAAAATCTAAATGGATAGTCCACAGCTGCTCTCTACAACCTTTATTTTAACATTAACCCGTACATTTAACAGTTTGTAAACTTACTCTGTTATCCAACATATTAACAGTTGGTAGGACCATATTTTGTATGCCCTGAAATCAATTTTAAGCCCGCTACTACTTTCAATCTTTTATCTGAATGGTTCAAATCTGATAGGCTCAATTTAAATTGTAATCAGAATGGCTTACAGTAAGAAGGTCCTCTTTCTCTTTGACACTGGTATTCAAATGGTTTATAGTTGTTACGGTCGCTGCTCTTTTTACCCTGCATTCTAAATTATTTAAAGTTTGCATGCGCTTTTTCATTTACACTGTAATCCAAAAGATTTACAATTAATCAAACCCTGATCTTTCACCGTATACTCCGAAAACTTAGCAGCCACTAAGATCCTGCATTTTTACCCTGTCATCCGAATGGTTTACAGTTGGTAAGCCTTAAACGACATCTCTATACCTAACATTTATAGACTTTGAGAAGGCCTTTGACAGTATAGACCATCAAACACTGTGGATCATCCTCAAATATGGCGTACCTGAAAAGATATCCGTCATCCAACACGGATGTCATAGACTGGGTAAATCGAACATTATACAATACTCTACTGGGCATAACATGGACATTACAATCATGACTCGACGACCGTCACTTTGCAGACTATATTTGCTAGCCTTCCCATCGCCATCAAGACTGACAAATCCAAGCTACCAACCTTGAAACAAGTAGGACTATACATAAATACAACAAAGACAAAATATATGATGGTTAATGCACACCAAAATAACAAAGCCAAAGTGAGTGATCCTGAAATAGAGGATGATAAAGAATTCACATATCTTTGAGGTGTCATCAGTACATCAGGTGGGACAGGCCAAGATATTCAGTCAAGAAAGAGAAAACCATCCTTTGCTATCCTTAGACAATTCTGGAGGAGAAAATCACTCAGAACATGCACCAAATTATGATCTAAAACTCTTAATGTAAAATCTATACTTCATTTTGGGTCGGATACTTGGAGACTAACAGCTGTCTCTATTAAACATTACCAATTTTAATGAACAGGTGCCTAAGAAACATAATTTGAATGAATTAATGTCGAAACACCATTAGCAATAAAGAATTATGGAGAAAGGACAAGACAAGAACAAATAAACAGAACGCCCACAACACGTACATTTGTAGATGGAAATGGATTTGACACAAAAACAATTTAAACGTAACTAGACAGGAGTTAGATTGGAATCTTCAGGGTCATTGTAAAAGAGGAGACCAAAAACCACCCGGCGGAGAGAACTAGCTTCTAATCTGAAGAAAATTTGGAAAACATGGGGAGAAACAAAGACCTTATTCAAGGACAGGAAAAGATGGAAAACCACTGTGGTCGCCTTAAGTCCATGGGGACGAAGTGGAATAAATCTTCAAGTCAAGCCTTAATCGTATAGTCGAAATAGTTCACAGTTTGTATTTTCCTGGATATTTCATTTGGAATCTGCAGTGTACTTTTACTTTTTAATATGTAAACGAAGCAGTTTACAATTTTGAAGTTATCTTTTCTTTTTATCCAAGAGACTAAACTGTTTGCTATTGGTACTTCTCTTTCTCAAGTGTAATAAAATTATCAGAAAATACCTCAATAACCATACCTTTTGAAGTTTGCGAGCTATTGTCATCAGGATCTGTTGTCCGTCTTCCACAGTTGGATTTTTTTTATTTCTGTAACCACCTTACCAATAAGGCCAAAATGATGCTTGGTCGGTTCCCTTTCAAAGTTGTATCATATGCTGACCAACAAACCAAGATGCCGTGTCATCCAAAGCCGGCATTACTTTAATATAAGACACAATATTTATTTCGTTGTAAACACAAATGAGATTGTGATGCTCATGACAATACCTCACTGTGCGGAGGCATGTTTGCATCGTCTCTGTCTTAAGTTCACTTAAACTTATTTTTGTCAACGTTGTTGGCTTCATTTTATCTTTATATCATAAAAGCTTTTGTTTACATTTGACGTTTTACAATATTGTTAAATCTTGAGGAAGATATTAACAAAATGTAAGACCACCTTTTAGCAGGAGGTGATGATAAAAGAAAGAAAAAAGGACAATACTGGCGCAGCTGAAAAAAAGAAATCGGATTCTAAGTCCAAATCTACTGGTGCCGGGGGCGGATCAGATCACAAACTGTCGAGTTATAAGGCCAATAAAAAACAAAGGGTTCAAAAGGAAAAAAACAGAGGCTTCTAAGTTACTATTTCCAAACGTATAACCATGACGCTGTGATGGCTGCACTCATGCATATCTACGCAAATAAGAAACACCTGGGGGGAGGGGGTGACATTAAAGCCCTTTCTAAACGAATGGATAAAACGGACGTGGTCGAAGTAGTTTCCGTGGTGGTAGAGGCGGTTTCCCTGGAAGTAGGGGAGCTAGAGGCAAAGAAAAAGGAGGCGGAGGCTTATCTGCTTGTTATAGAATTCCAAAACATTCTGCAAAAAAAATCCCAGCGAGGAAGAAATTCACAGCATCACCAGAAAGAAAAGAATTGGAGGAATCAAATGAAGTAAGTTCAAACATCAAAGCTGTTGTATTGAAAATATTTTCCACTGAATGGGAAAAATAACATCTGACAAATTTATATTAGACATTGTCAGACATTGTCACATTGAATTTAGTGATGATGAAGAACCAGATCAAAATTCAATTAATAATGCATCTGTGTTTCATGATAAAAATTCTCAAATTATTTCAAATGAAATTGAGAAATTATTAGACGTGGCTGTTATAAAAATTGTTCAGCCAGAAAAAGGTCAATATCTTTCGCCAATTTTGGTAAGACCAAAAAAGAATGGCGAATAAAAGGAGACTGTGACAATACAAATGAGACTTTAAAGCAATATTGATAAAAACATAAAGAATACCAAATATGTTTTTTTATGTTTCTCTGCAACAAGAACACTATACTATGCATGTCTGAGGTCAATAGATGCCATATAACAATTTCTGGTGATACGTTTAATCGCATTTCCAAAAGTACCAATTTGAAATGGTGATATTCAACAGATTTGTGGATTTTTTTAAAATTTAAAATCATGGCATATTCACTATTCCTTTTGGTCTTATAAAAAAGGACATTTAATCCATTTTAAAAAAAGTGCATTTCAGAGGCCAGATAACAAGGATGATGTACCAAGATGTCTAGTACACACACAACGAAATTGATTGGAAAATGGTGAAGTATTTAGTAAGTAATTTAGGTTAGTTCCCCTTACCTTAACCCTGAAAGCCGAACAATTAACAAATGGTAAGTCCCTGTTGTTCTTATATTATAATCCAAATTGTTAACGGTTAGATGCTACTTTTTATATTCTACAAACTGAATGGAAAGGGCTCTTTTTATGCCCCGCATGTAAGGCAGGTCGGACATATAGCTCTTCTGGCTGTGCGTCCGTACGTCTGTACATCCGTCCGTCCGTACGAGGTTTGGCTTCAGGCTTAAAGTAGTTTTTCATGCAGAGTTCTTGTATCGCCCTGAAGCATTGTAAATGTGATGTGAACAGCAGGATTTTGATGCAAAACGGAATTCTGACCTTGAGAATCCGGTTAAATGTAGGTATTCCTTTTTAATATACCCTGCGACCTGAAAAATGTACATTGGGTAAACTCACGCTCTTTTTAATCCAACTTGTTAACAGTTGGTTAAACCCTATTCTTTGTACCCTGAAATCAATTGTAAGCTCTCTGCTTCTTTCGTCTTTACTCTTTAGTCTTTAATCTTACAATTACACTGTAATCCAAAAGATGTACAATTAATCAATTGATCTTTCACTCTGTTGTCCGAAAAGTTTCAGCCAATTAGTTCCTTGATTTTTACCATGTCATCAAAGTATGACATTTAATCCATTTGAAGGTAGTGCATTTCAGAGGCCAGATGACACGGATGATCCAGCAAGATGGCTTGTTAGTGCTCAAAAGATGATTTGACGGACACAGATCATTTTAAAAGGCGAAAACCTAGAATTTATTTCTGTGAAAGACGTTGCAAGACCACTTTAATAAATAAGACGAACTTGATTTGGAGAATGGTGAAGTATTTAGATAAATTAGATTTAAATTTAGATTTAAATTAGATTAAATTTAGATTTAAATTAGTATTTAGATTTTAACAAATGGTAAGCCCCTACTGTTTTTGTCTTGTAATACAAATTGTAGACGGTTGAATGGTAAGCCCTCTTTTCTGAATGATTTATCAGAGCCGTTTAATGTTGATAAGTTTCCTTTTTTCTCTGCCCTGTAGGCTGGAGATTACCAGTTGTGAACTCCCCACTCTTTCGACCTTGTTATATCTTTGATCCTTTATTTTATCTTCTCTTGAACAACTCCGCAAATTGTAACCAAACCTGTCAGTAATGGCTCTTTCCTTGGTCTTTTTCCAAAATTACATACGATCACTTATACTGCCCAACAAAGATGGTCTCAAAAGGCAAACTTAATTTAATATAGCAAGTATAGGATCTTATAAGCGTGGAAAAATCTGCTCAAAAATTGTATGTAAAGCCCCCAGCCAGTTGGAACCACGCGTTACACATTTTCCTAAAGTGGTCCTCTAAAAAAATTTATTTGGGGCCTGGCCGTCACCTGTTATATCAATATATGTCATGTAATCCATTTAAAGGTAGTGCATTTCAGAGGCCAGTTGACATGGACGATCCACCAACATGGCTAGTAAGCAATGAAAAGATTATTTGAAGGACAAAGATCATTCTAAAAGGCAAGAAGACTGGCAGGAGTAGTTTCTGGTCAAGATGTTGCAACACCACTTGAATAAATAAGACGAATTTGATTGGAGAATGGTGAAGTATTTAGAAGTAATTAAGGTAAGTTCCCATTTCATTAACCCTGGAAGCAGAACAAATATTAAATGGTAAGACCCTACTGTTTTTATCTTGTAATCCAAATTTTATCGGTAAGACCCTACACTTTATTAGTCTGAATGATAATTGGTTGGAGAATGGTGACCTATTTAGATAAGTAAAGTTTGAAGGATGGAATTTTTCTGAAATTTCTGAATTTTACATTAAGAATCCAGATTTTAATATTTTACCATTATCATTACAGTGTTGAAGTTTTCTTGTCCTCTTTGTGGTATATTAGAAAATATCAAAGTACAAATTTCTAAATGTTCTTTTTGGTTATTAAGTAAAAAGAATATTTTCTTTTATATTTTTTAGTTACTAGATTTCCAATGATATGAGTTGGTCTGCCTTGGGGAGGAGTCTGTTCATTCCTGCAAATGCTTAATTGTTTTGGACCACATTTAGCACATATGGTCAACCCATGGTTCTCTCAAGAGGCTGAATTTCATATGCTTGGTTTGTTTTGAAAACATATTTGATATGCTTGGTTTGTTTTGAAAACATATTTGTTTAAACAGTCCCTGGGTTCCCTTAAAAATTTTGGCATGAGCGTTCTCTCTCTTTTGTTAAGCCAAATAGTGGCAAAATTTATACAACAAATCATTGGCTATAGGAAACTTTTACAACAAATCTTTGGCTATTTGGAAATCTGTTCAGTAAAGTATAGAAATACAAAAGGGATATTCGAAGGAGTGAAAAATCGAAACATCTGACAAACTCCGGAGAACAACGAATTCGCAATAGTGATGAATTATGGAAAAACGAACGTATTTGTTTTCCGATATTTTCATCCTTAGGCATTACACTGCAGTTTTTAGAGAATAATACATGGCCAAATCGGTATTGCCATATTACTCCGAGATTTCAATATCAGCATGAAGGTCTTTGCCTGAGGGTTGATATTGATCGAAGGGTGATACGGCACTTGATACGGATTTTGATGTTTCATACGCCTTATCATATACTTTAACAGTGGTGAAGAGTCAAGTGACCAATTTCATTTTAAGGGGTATGATAAAGGGGTGATGGTATCGATATCATCACGATAGAAAATAGAGCTGACAATGTTCTTTCAGTATCGTATATGCAACTTTCCTTTATTTAGTACTTAGTATATGATAAAAATGTTTATAATATTTTTTTGTTAAAATAACCTTGATTTGATGTACAAAACAGTTTCAGTGTTTCCAATTTGTTTTTGTTAAAGTTGGTCTTCCGTGTGCTGAAACTTCTTAGGTTGTACATGTATTGGCACATTTTTGTCCTATATGAAAAGAAACCTCTTGGGTGGCACATGCTCTGAGCTTTAGTCGAAAATGTATTTTTAATATGTAGAACTTTTAGTTTCTGAATTACGCGACAATCTGATTTCTATACTTGAACATCTCAAAATATTTATACAATGTGCCTCAATACAGTGATCCGTATTAGTTAACATGTCTATTGGTGTACCTTAGTTTCGACTTAGATTTTCCTGTACATGTACATGGAACAGAATCTTTTTATATTGGATACGATAAATGCTGGTCTGAAACTGTACAAGTCTTTTGTCAAATATGAATTTACTTTCTATCATAATTGCAAAGTGATTTGTTTTCTGGCAAAAGAATGAGGAAAATTCTTATAACTAATTTACATTCCGATTTTTTTAGTTATTTTTAAAATATATACCGTAAAATTATGATTTTTTTAGCCTTGGTTTAAATAGCAATGGACTATATTCATTTTTCTGGAAGTTTTATCTTTGGTTAATTTTTTTAATTAGCTTAACACTAAACTAGCTCAGATTTTTAAGATAGTCTGGTTAAATTTCCAGTTTCATAAGATTTATTTTAAATTTTAAAAGAGCAAACGTTTTTCATCATTTAAAGTTGTATATTTTACAGGTACTTTCCATGAACATTTACTAACAGTTACATGTATGCTACACTAATACCTGCACTAAACCTCCCAATGATCCAATGCTAGTAACATTTAACATAAAGAAATAAACAAACGTATAAACATATAAAAAAGAAATAATACGAATAAAATATAAAACATATACGGTACTTTCCATGTTAAAATGTAAAGGTCAGAAAATTATCAGACGAGACCAATCACAGTTTTGATATATGTGAGTTCTTCCTAACAATATCCGTACACATTACTGATGTTATGAGATATTTTTCGCATTTTTCAATATCTGATGAAGGCCTTTCTAAGTTCAATATTTTCAGAAAAAAATTAGTGATTTTGCACTTCATGTATAATACAAGACACTTTCTGTCAAGAAAGATAACTCATGCATACGGAAGACAACTCCAGAATCCACAAGTAGGGAATAGTACATGTCCTGACAAGTTGTAAATGTTATTGCATTTACTTCAAAGTTTATTTTAGAAATTTAAATTTTCATTTATGATAACATCAGATGCAAAGCATGCAGATAAACATTTTGATGCTTTTTTTAAACGTTTTATGGCAATCCATTTTAAAGGTATATAAGATTGTCATATAGTTCTTGAACAAATCTTTATTTTGTGAAGTTTTATTTATATAAAACATAGAAAAAAAAACATTTTTTAAAAGTATTTCACATGCTCTGTATTGCCCATTTTTTTAAGAATGATAAATATGAAAATATGATTACTCAAAACAGAATAAACAACTGGATAACAGGAAAGGTCAACAATAACAACCAAAGCAACCAAAGTGACAAAACACCATACACAAATAACAGAAAGGAGTACAAAACACAAATATTATCACAACAGAGTGTCAAGATAGTCTGGCTTGGTACAGACACTGCATAGTGGTCGGGTTAAAACGGTTTTATGGATACCCACACCTTTCCCTTACCTATTCTGACACTCTTAGTGCATACAACATACAATAAAACCAATACAGTATGATTACCAACAATTTGACAGCTTGGTAGGACTGAAAATAAGAGTGGACGGTACACAATGTAGATAGCAGGGTAATAATGTGCTCGTTTTAACTGTAAAACTAGCTAAGGCTATCATAGCTGCAGGTCGGGTATTGTCAATCTATTAAAAGAACAAATCTGATATAACACATCCATAAAGGGTTTAATACTATTTCGTCATAGAGTTCAATAGAACTCGGCAGTATTCGTGAGAAGTTTATTTTGAATTTTTAGATTATCTTTAAATTTTTTATGCAGCAAAATCATGGCGGAAAATTGTTTTGGTTTCATATTCCTAAAGGAAAACTATATGAGGATTTTATGGAGTGAACAAAGTATCTCATGTCCTCCTCCTATTCTTCACTGCAAATCTGCATAATTTGAAACATCGTGAATTTTGTGTTTTTGACTATAATTAATTGAGCCTTGTTATCTGATTAAAAACATCTGCAAAAATATTTCAAAATTCTTTCCTCTGAAACTACTAATTTAATTGAAACCGCTTTTTGATGGAATTATCATGTGTTTGTTCCTTTTTAAATTTGTCACTTAAAAGATTTTTTTCGAAACCAATGAGCCAATTGTAACCAAAATTGAAAGCAATAATCCTTAAGCTTATCCTATTTCTGAAATACATCCAATGACACAGGATGAAATCTGAGATACTTGTAACCTGGGACCAAGGGATCCAATAGGAAATCTTGTCTGAAACCACAAGTCGCATTGGAAAAAATATGAAAGAAATGGTCCTCACTTAGTCCTCCATATTTGCATGACTCAGACTGCCACCCAAGATGGCAAGTAGCCACAGCTTAGTTTTAGGATATGCCCCTATAACAAAATTCGTTTTAAGATACTTTTTTCTGTTGATGTCCATTTGGTAAAAGTTCTTTTTTAATTATCTGGGAAGGTCATGTTTGTTGGATAGAGTCTGTCGTTTTTTTCTGTTAGTAAAGCAACGAATGTTAAGTATTCCGCAAAGTGTGTTTTATTTTGCATTCTAATGATTATTACTTGAAATATCAAGTCTAGAAAATTCAGTTCCTTTGTTGAAGGAGTAATATTTGTTAAACAACGAAAACAGATCTTTACAAAATAAATTGAAGGTACTTTTTCAATGCAGGGAAAGTTATGAAAAATTTAGATTTTCAAAAGTAAAAATTATTATTTGATTTTTTAGTTTGAATCAGCTATTACCTAAATGAACAGCCATATCACAGACGCAACATTCAAATTCTTTAACTATAATAGCACGTTTTATTCGTGGATGCTTATTTTTTTATGGTTAGAGAAGGTCATGGTTCTATTGTAAAATTTCATGTATCGCTAAAAATAGAAAATTTTATTGTGTAAACAAAATCTACAAAATCTCTGATTATAATCCACAAATAAAACTATTGCTTCTAATATTAGTATCTTTGGATTGTTATTTTGAAACTCCGGGGACGATGCCTCTGCATGCTGGACCCTAGGTCCCTGAGGGTATTCGCCAACCCAGTCGTCAGACTTGTCTGACATGATTATTCATTGATTTGTTATAGAAATTACCATATTTAGCAAAATTCAAAATTAATAGAATTACTTAGGGTTCATTCCTTGTATTGTACATGGTAGATCTCCTTACCTGAAATTTGGCTTCCTATTTCGGTATTTTTGGTTATGAGTACTTCTTGTTTTAAAATAAGTTTGGGTTTTGGTCTTCTAAATGCTGCTGATGAGAGGTAACTCCTTGAAATGCGTCGTATATAGCATAATATAAATTTACTACATCTAATATTAGTATCTTTGGATTGTTATTTTGTAGTTTACCGATCATTATTAATGAAATGCATATAAAATCTAATATTTTAATTTAAGGATTGTCACTTTTCAGAATTTTAATTTATAGATTTTCAAATACTTTTATATTTAGCTAGAAGTTGAAATCAATAAATAATTAAAAAGAAAAATAGTGGATTGTTGGTGAAAAAAATATCCTACACTATAAATGGATTAACCCTAGGGAGTTCGCATAATCTGACCAAAATTTAAAAATTTCACAAGTGAAAATCTTTGTTCTTTCTATTTATATGCCTGGTCACTTGGAGGATATTTCATAAAATATAAGTAATCAAAACAGGAATATATTTGGTGAAATTATAAAAGATACGTTTGGTCAGTAACATATGCATCAGTGAGAGTTGACATGCTGTTGATAACAGAAAATGGATACATATATTGCAATTCCTGAAGGAGGTTGTCGGTTCATTATTTTATTTTCCATCCGTTGATTGAATAGAATAGAGAATGGAAACGGGGAATGTGACAAATAGACAACAACTCGACCAAAGAGCAGAAAACAGCCGAAGGCTACCAATGGGTCTTCAACGCAGCGAGAAAATCCCGCACCCGGAGGCGAACTTTAGCTGGCCACTAAACAATAATGCATGCTAGTTCAGCGAAATGGACGGCACACTAAACTCCGAAACATACAAAAGAACCAAAATTTTAAATAAAATCATTTGGAAAGAAATCTTGAAATCATTTCTATAAGTTATTGATATTATTGTAATCAGTAACTAATGCCCATTTAGGCAAAAAAATTTCAGTGATGTGGAAAATACGGTGGATTCGTTGTATTTTGTTAAATGCCAACTTTTAAGGTATTTTGTTCTGAAAGTGAAACATTGAGTTATTAGAAAACTTCAAAATCCCGAAAATTCAGTACCCTGACCTGAAAGAATAAGTTTAACAGTGAAAATACATATACACATACAAATTCACAGTATATTTTTCATAAACGAGAAATTTCTTATGAAAATTCTTTTGAGTGTTGTTGACAAAAATATTTTGCAAGTCCTTTGAAACGAGGTTATCCTTTCTTTTAGGTTACGAAAAGATGTACATCATTGAGACTTGAAATCGTATTGAATTATTCTTTAAATAAAGCAATTTATATTTGATTGGGAAACGAGTAACACCAACTTTTTCTAATCCCTCTCTACTTGGCGGATGCAGTGGAGTATAAGTCTACCCTTCTTTCGGCGTCTACAGGGAGTCGCTATCGTGATTAAGGTGTTGAGCTGCTTTTACAAAGGACAGCCATTTTAGCCCCATATGACGGACAAGCATCTTTACCAAAACTGTCCTCCCGAATGGTGTAGATAGGGCTAGCTGTCGAATACAGTGGAAATACTTTGCAATATTGTTTCAGTACCTTCAACGAAGAGTTAATTTTCAGATATTTTAGTTTTTGTGTTATTTATTAACGTCCAACGAACAAAAAATTTGAATCATTTGTTAGACATTAAGACAATGTCTGTAAGTATCCGTACCATATGCTCAGTTGTTAACTATTAACTATTGTTTTCAAATGAGTTGGACAGTATCTAATATATATTCGTTATATATTCCGAAACCTAGAAAACTCATTACCCGTAAGCTTGAAGGAGAAAGTGTTGTTCAGCAATGAAACCTAGATATACAAACAGGTGAACGATACTTTCAATTATTTCCAACAATATTAATGTTATGGGACATTTCATTTTCAGGCAACTACAGCAGATTTCAATAGTTCAAAAGAGGGGCAAACCAATGGTCAACCGGAAACTAGTCCAGTCGTAATTGTACTTGGTTTCATTACGTGACTGTCAAGCGCAAAACTAACTGCGACTATACAACCAAATTATGGAACTCTTTATCCAGGCAGAAAAATAGTATTTTGTAATTGTGACTTTTCTTCAACTTTAATTCTTATCGCGAAGAGCCGAAATTTCGAACTGTCAATAAAGTTGCACACACTACTGATAACGTCCACAATTTTGAATTTTACGATCATAAATTAAAAAAAAAGATTGTTTCATTGGGAATGGGTCCGTTTGCCGGACCTAAATGTAGGCGAAAATCCCTGTATGCATATATACTTGTATTTTTGGCCGTTATTACCTAAATAAGTAGGCATCTAAAAGACGCAATATGGAATTTCTGAAATACTTTTGTGCAAAATTGTTTTATTTGTGGATTCTTATTTTTTAATGGTTTTTGTAAATTAGCATTTCACTCGTTTTTATATCACGTAAGAATAGAAAATTTCCGTGACATTGGAAATTAATTTTATATCTTACAAAAACCATGTGATTATGATAAGCTACAAATAAGACTATTTCTTGAAGATAACAAGGCAAAAAATATTTTTCTAATATATATTGAGATTTTTTCATTTTTCGTTTTTTTTAACATACCTGCTCAATTGGTGGATACTTCATACAACATAGGCAATGAAAACCGAGCGAATCAATCTAATGGGTGTCACCCTGATTATCCCACTTTTAATCCCTTGTATAAATATACTAATTAGGAAATGTTATGATAGTACTTATAGTTTATTTCTGATAAAGTTTACCTGAAATCTACCAGTTATATTAGGTAATTAAGTCTTCAAGTGTTAAATCTCTTTACGTTAAATGAAATTTTTGCCATTTTAGAGACGGATTTTGACTTTTTATGTCATATTTTTAACTATTTGAAATTACAAACAAGCATCTTAGATCCAAAATTTATATGAAAGGGGTGAAAAATAACTTGCTTACTACACAGGTATAACTTATAATTTTAGTCGTTTAAATAGAACAGACTATAGTATTGCATGGTCAATAGTTCCTTTGAAGTTTTTTATGTATCAATTTGTTAATTGGGGTAATTAAAAGTGGGAGAATCAGGATTAAACCAACCTAATGCTGTTATTTTGAACGATTGTGTTAGTATCAGATTTGAAAAGATTTTTTTCTGTTGTGAATATTAAAATGAAAGGATATGGTGTATGCATCAATGAGACTTGACACTCTATAAAATCAACAGATTTTAAATCGCTAGGGCGTGTCGACTCGTTTCGTAAATCCCTTTTGTTTTAATTTTATGATTTTTTTGACAGATGAAATTTACATGTACAATATAGTTTGACACTTTTTAAATTTTGTAAACGTCATTTAGATAAAGATTCTTTTCTGTAGATTATGATTATTAAAAGGATGTTGTTTGTGCATCAATGAGACTAGAAATCCCGTTGAATAGAGTAAAAAGATTATTCACTTCATATTATTGTATAAATGTAGAAAGGTGGAAAAATCCCGGGGGGGGGTTGGGTCCTATATTTTTAGTTGTACGAGTGTGCCGCAAAACAGGGTCGCTTTTTCATGCCCTGCTGGTTAGAACAGGGTCCCTTTTTCATGTCCTGCTGGTTGGAACAGGGTCCCTTTTGCATGTCCTGCTGGTTAGAACAGGGTCCCTTTTAAATGCCGTGCTGGTGAGAACAGGGTCTTTTTTTAAACAAAGTATTTGTATAGAACAGGATCGCTTATTTAACTGTTTAAGATAGTCTAGAACCCGGGTCTAGAACAGCATCTATTTTATACGGTCTAGAACAGGATCATTCTCGGTGCATATTTTAACAACTGTCATCTTTAACATTTTAACAATATGCCAAACTATGGTATTTCTATTTTGTTTTAACTTGTACCATGGACATTCTATACTAACGTAAGTATAGACTGTCCCTGATTGAACTGGTCGGGACCAGCTGCCATGCCGATTCAGATTGTTCCAATCGGAACAGCTCGGCCTTCCTGGTTGCACGAAGAATACGTTATTTTACTGCGTAGCGAGAATGGCCGAGTAGTTACAATTGAGCGTCTGTCTGTTCCTATGTTCTAATTGGATTGCTATATTTAGTTCCACCAATGAATAGTTTGTCTGCCTCTTTCATGACTCTATATATTTATTTTTAAGTCCGAGGGTTTAGTGCGATCTAACTAAATTAAGAATTCCAATTTCACTTTTTTAAAATCTGACTTCGGTTATAAAAGTTGGGATTTCAAAAAGATTAGATTGGGATTAGTGTATCAGTGATTTGACAGCGATGTTTGTCGTGACGTCACCAAAAATTCACGTGTCTATTTTGGATGGCAACAGATTGTTAACATGTCGAAACTCCATATAAGAGAGTTACAATCAGTATTTCCGAACATCGCTATATATTTGAATGTTGTTCAGCATTTGAATAAAAGAAAAATATCAATGACTTACATAGCTACAGTTCCTTGCTGGACTTATATATACTTATCAGATTTGCCAGGTTTATTTGTTATTTACGTTTCGGGCACGTCTCGTCTCTACAAACCTCATCAGTGATGTTCGTATCAAAATAAGTGTATGGCCAAAGAAAGTACAAAGTTGAAGAGCATTGAAGACCCAAAATTCCAAAACATAATGCTAAATTTGAAATATGGCTACGGTATTTGTGCCAGGCGTTAGAAATTCTTAGTATTTAGAATAATTATTCAAAGTTTTTCTAACAGTAAATTTATAAATACATGTAATACAATATAATTTATAATTCACTACTGGGCTGGTGGCATTGAAATGAGTTTTATTTTTTGAAATCGAGTTAAAAATAACAGTTTACATACGGAAAATTGACATAAGTATGTTTTTTGCTTACATTAATGAATTGTTTGGTGACAGGTTATATATTTCTGAAATAGTCTAGAACATATAGGTCTCTGTCTAGAACATGGTATATATTTTCTGAGCGTGTCTAGAACAGGGTATGTTTTTCAATATTTCTGTTTAGAACAGGGTATGTTTTTCAATGTTTTCTTGTTAGAACAGGGTATGATTTGGCAAGTGTCGTCGGCACAGTTATACCCGAAAGGATAATCAGTAACACCCCCCCCCCCCGGGAAAAAATGTTAATGGGAATAATATTGAGTAGTGTTTCATAAAATACAGAACGAATGTGTAAATATATTTCTCCTATTCTTGGTCTTTAACCATTTCCCAGTGATTAAATTTCTACGTGGGAATTACCGCCCTTTTTTCTACAGTTATTGGAACGATAAACCAGAGAAGTCCCGAAATTGCGTCTATGTAAACAAACTACATAGCAACGACAATTTCCTGAGGTTTTTGTCAAAAATCATAGGACAAACAGATTCTCCTTCAATTTACTCGTGAGTTAAGGAATTTCTCCACCTTCAATATTTAAATTTTCGATTTTAACACGCTCGCTAAAGGCTCGTATGTTGAAAATCGAAAATTTAGCTGTCTCGGGTGGAGAAATTCCATAACTCACTCGTACATGAAGGAGAATCTATATTTATATGCGTTGTATTTATGCAGTTAAATTTGGATGATGATTGCTTTTTTGAAAAAAAAATGATTTTGTAATGGGTTTTCCAAATCTATTTATATAAGAAATGAAATACATCGGGATGTATGGACAGCTAGTAGCTCCTATTTATTATCAGTCACGATGTTATAAGCTTGACAAATTCACAGCACTAAAAGAATACATAAAAACAAAGTGAAATACGAATTCTTCTGAAGAATTAAAATAAGGGATGTAATACAGTATTTTTTCAAAAACAGATGTGTATGGCAAGCCGTTTTACTATTTATTCTAACTTCAAGATATTTAATAAACTTTATAAGATATCTCATATAGTTTATAAGATATCTTATATAATTTATAAGATATCTCGTATAATTTTCTTTATAAGATATCTTATAAATTATATGAGATATCTTATAAACTATATAAGATATCTCATAAAATATGAGATATAAAGTTTATAAGATATCTTATATAAAAAATATTTATAAGATATCTTATATACTTTATGAGATATCTTATAAACTTTAGCAGATATCTTTTAAAGTATATAAGATATCTTATAAAGTTTATAAGATGTCTTATGAAAACTAGATTGAGATATCTTGAAGTTAGAACAGATAGTAAAACGGCTTGCCATATATGTATAAAATGCTTTTTTATTTGTAGTAATATTATAGAACAAATTGGTATTGAAAAAAATGTTAAGGGAGGGGGGTGTACTTTTGTGCAGTTTTAGTTAATTACAGTATGGAAGTGTGTAAATACTGTGTGTTGTGCATGAGTTTATTATGCATTTAAATTTGTATAATTGACTTATAGAAAAAAAAAGGAAAAAATTTTAGTGACTAGTGTTACGGTTTTTTTTCCATATTTTTTTAAAAATTTTTATAAACAATGAAGTTCGAATTAAATATCATATAAAATTCCATAGGATAAGAAAATTCACTGATATATAAAATTTTGCAAGTAAAATATAGACCAGAATGTTCGAATAGTAAGCAGATCCTTGATATCATTAGTCACTGATGTTAGGAGCTACACATATACACAACATAACACTTTTTTAAATTTCTTTTTTATTTTTAAGGCAATATTTTGTTAAAATTTGTTTACACCTGATTAAATTTTCTACCTTGTTGCGCAGTGTGTAGAATTTCTTACTAAAATGTAGATTGGTAAATTTGAAATTTCAGATATTTTTTTTTTGTGAGCTGAAAATACAATGAAAATTTGATGTGTGTTTATTTGTGTATACATACTGTTAGTGAGGAGTTATGTGTGTTTATTTTTGTATACATATTGTTACTGAGGAGTTCATTTTATTTGAGGAACAATGACAAAATTTGAGCAGCAGTGTACATCTGTCAATTGACATTTTAAGCAGTTAATCCGTTTCCAGTAGGATGGTTAAATGTTCGTACAGGATTGGAATCTTTTGGAAAAACACAATGTCCATCATGTGACCAAGTCTGAAGCATCACCTCACTAGGCCAAAGGTAAGAATGATTCAAGACTGCTTTTAGGAGGTATTTTATTTTCATTCTTCACAAGTCGTCTTTTACTTGACTATTTAGGAACGGAATATCACAAATCGCAAATCCGGATTTAGTGATTTGGAATTTTACCCATATAAAATTTGCCCATATTAAACATATGCATTGTATTTACATGTAGAGATAACGACACAGTGGACTGTTTTCACGTCAAATTTATTGCCTACTGGTGCGGGGTAACAAATCCTTCATAACTGTCTATGATGTGTTACTTTATTTGTAAAATCATCAATTATACTTTAACATGTAATAAGTTTCCTAATTTTTTCCTGAACGTTATTAATGTTCCAGTTGATTCAATTTTATTAGATTAGTGTGTTGACAGATTCCAGGTGACTGGTTCAGTCAACTGGAATATTCTGGTTACATGAAATTATATTGTACGTTTGAATTATTGGTAAATTGAAAGTCTTTCAACCACAGTTTTATTACAATGTATATGTTTATGTATATATTTGGTTTGAAAAAGGTTCATTTGCAGAACAGAATACATACTTTAAATTTGTGGTTCGTGAAAACAGTTTATTTCTACAATATGAAGGTTTAGACTTTTGCTGCCTTTATATCTCCGGTTAAAGATATGGATGATAATTCTTGAGAAAATTTCATGCCAACTTACACATATGAGCTCAAGCAAAACACATTAATTGCTTTTATTGTTCCCCTTCATCTAAAGGTCACAGTTAGCCCTTAACCCTGGGATAAAGAATTGCACCTGACTGTCAGTTGAGACATTGAGAGTAATTCTCGAATTATAGATTACATAGATTAGATGTCATTTTCTATATTGGTGTCTACATCATCCCGGCACTCCGCGGTCTGTAGCCCAAAGCACGCTATAGTGGAGGGACCGATGTTGCAAATCTATTTATCACATATTTCAGTTGTTGGAAAGTTTAAAGACGCTAGAAAAGAACAACAGATGACTTGTATGGAAATGAATACAAAAACAAGACATCACTATCAGCCCACTGGTACTCTTTGTTTCATATCAGCAAGTCAAATCAGGCATGTATTTATAAACAGAAAATATTCACAGCTACTTATTTCTCTCATTCATAACAATGTTTTTAAATTATTTTAATATTCAAGGAATGCTTTTCGATGTAATATTTTTTCATTTACGAGTTTGTTTAATTTTAGTTCATTATATACACGTATAACTTCAAACTCCGGTCTGAAGTAATTTTCAATCCTTCAAAGCCAACATTTGCTCAGAACAAATTTTGCAACAAAAAGTGTGTATCTAAATGAGGCTAAACACACACTTCACACGCGAACTATATCATCAAGTCACAATTCAAAATTTTGAAATTACTCAGCGCATTGTAAAAATTTAACCATAGCCAATAGTTATGAATTAGAGAGATAACTGGGCGTGATACGTGATATGTGATAGCTAGAATATATATATGAATTTGCCGCCAGAACGCTCGATGTCGATTTGGTAATGTGGACAATCGAAGCTTTACGCGGATACAACAAACACATTAACAGTGACAGGAGGGGCCTTGGTGGCCGAGTGGTCTAGGTAGTTCAAAACTACTAATGATCACTAGCCTGTCAACACTGAGGTTTCGAATCACACCTGTGGCGGGGTGTGTTCGACTCCGATCTAAATTGACAAGATTGCCAATTTTCCTACCGAAGGTAGGTGGTTCTCTCAGGGTACTCCGGCTTCCTCCACCAATAAAAACTGGACGCCGCGAATTAGCCAGATGTGCTAAAAACGGCGTAAAACCCACACTAAACAAACAAACAATGACAAGGCACAATAGATAGTTAGACTGATTTGTTCTTGTTCGTAACTGTAATGTTTGCAATTGAACATTTAACAATCCCATATTGAATCAAGCTGCAGATTTGGAATGGGAAAAACAATTTGGGCTTAGTTTGGCTCACTTTTTATACACGCCAAATTTGAGATGATGTAAAGTTTTATTATAGGTTGCTTTCTATGTAAAAACACAGAACGTTAGAGGTTGAAGATTTGGATAGAAAGATTTTCAAAGCTTTATCGTAAGTAAAATTATTTATGACACCCCTTTTCAGGATATTCTAAAAACTGGGGAAAGTTGGAACTTCATGTAATTGATGAGTAGAATGCGCTTGAAGGGATGTACAAAGAATAATTTTCTTAGTATTGGATTTGGAAATAAGTTATTATAAAAGCCTTCCTGTTTCTTATTCTTACTTTTTACTGGGGAACTGCAATATTTTTTTTTAATTCGAAACAAAAAATGTCCCGAGTTTAAGGATGATCGCTTGTCTAATAGGAAATAAATAGGATTTGAAATAGGTGTTTTAGTTTGAGAGAACATATGAATAGTAAACAAATAATCAAGAAAAAAATATAGGTTCATGTGCTCATTTTAGAGCTATAAGGCCTTGAAAATATGAAGGAAATGGGATTTCTCTGGCTTTTTCGTTGTCCTGGCATTGACAGTCTCTCAAAAATGTATGAAAAAATAAAAAGGATTTCATAAGATTTTGTCAAATACCATTTTAAGGTATAAATGATTGAATTATAAAATCATGTTTAAGAAATGGATAAAACCCGAGGATTCCGAAAATCTGACAGAAAGACCAAAACATGACCAGCGAGCATCCATAAGAAAGATTCATATGTTTGCATCCTATAAAGAAATATTGATTCATCAATATATTTAACTGCTCAGTTGCTAGCATTACCAACCCCGTAATTGATACTTTACATTTACTGTTATAAAAACATTAAGGATGATCACTGGTCTAATAGGGAATAAATAGAATTTGAAATAAGTGTTTTAGTTTGAGAGAACATATGAATTGTAAACAAATAAGCAAGAAAAAAATATAGGTTCATGTGCTCATTTTAGAGCTATAAGGCCTTGAAAATTTGCTTCAAATGGGTTTTCTCTGGATTTTTCATTGTATTTGCATTGAAAACTTCAGTCTCTCAAAAATGTATGAAAAAATAAAAAGGATTTCATAAAATTTTGTCAAATACCATTTTAAGGTATATGTGATTGAATTATAAAAGAAAAAGGGGGGGGTTCATGGGCAAATAATTTCATGTTTAAGAAATGGATAAAACCTGAGGATTCCGAAAATCTGACAAAAATACCAAAACATGACCAGCGAGCATCCTTAACTGTTTTGAAAACCAAGACTGTCTCCCTCATGTAGCCCTGTTCTTGTATAGTATTGGCTTTACGCTTTTGGTTATTTTGGCATATTTTGAATTTTTGTCGGTTTCAACATTTTAACATTTTACGCCTTAAGCACAACTGATGTTTCGTAGATCCATGAAAGGTGCAAATTTTGTGAATCAAACTTGGTATGAAAGAATTTATTGAAAAATACACTGGAGATCTGTTTTTATTATCACATATAATTATTTCATTTTTTAAATATTTTGGTTTCTTTTTCAGATGGAACTGAGGACATTATGTAAAAATCCATTGGATTCATATTCCAGAATTTAAAGAAATCGCTTAATAAACATTTTGCCTCTGACGACAATTTATAGAAATATATGGAATTCTATTAAGAATTGAGATCATGTGTAGACCCGACTTGAAGTGCTCCTCAGTGTTTTTGTCGAATTATACAATAAACTCTTCGTAATGTTCTCCAGTGTATTACATATTTTCACTATTTTCGCCAAATTTTGACAGTTTGATTGGACAAGAATTTATAAACAGAGATCTATAATTATGTTGCCTTGATTAATATTGTATACAGTACGATGTTGCTGTACATGTAGATTTCACTTATTATGCAATTTATGATAAATATATCGGAAAACATATAGAAAGTTATCTATGATTTTAATGTTTTTATCAATTTTATCCGGTTTTTATATTTTTATATTTTATGGTTAACTTTTTGTTTGTTTGTTTGTTTGTTTAGTTGGGGTTTTACGTAGTTTTAAATACATTTGGCCATTTTGCGGCGTCCAGTTTTTATTGGCGGAGGAAGCCGGAGTACCCAGAGAGAACCACCGACCTTCGGTAGGAAAATTGGCAATCCACGTCAATTAAGATCGAGCCGAACACACCCCGCCACAGGTGAGATTCGAACCCACAACCCCAGTGTCGACAGGCTAGTGACCATTAGTAGTCATGGCGAACTACATAGACCTCGGCCACCGAGGCTCCGGTAACTTTTTGTATGTTTTCATTTTTTTTTTTTTTTTTTTTTTGACGTTTAAACTAACATTTTTAAAATTCGACTTTGCAAGTTTCGTTGTTTCTTTAAGTATATTTTGTGTTTATTTGTGCAAAAGACATCTTTTCCATCATTCTACCATATGTTGACTTCCCAACAGAGAAACAAAAGTTACTAGTACTGGAATTAATATGATGAAAGTTCTGAATAGAAATTAAGATTCAAGGCCACATTTTAGATCTGTGTATGGCAAATGTCGTTGAAATATCTTTTATTTAGTAAATTTGTAGTTTTTTTTTACATCAGCCATAAAAAAAATTGAAAATTGTTTTGTGAAAAATCTTGTAAAGATTTTGCATTTTCAATCAAGTGGTAAAATTATTACAAGTACGTTTGGTTGAAGAAAGTAACTTTCACTCAAGTAAAATTTGATTTAAAAAATCTAACACTTACATATATATTAATTAGAAATTAATGTATTTTATTTTAATACACATGTATTTGTCAGCATCGATTGTTGGTGTGATGATTACAAATCGGGTTTACTCGCAGCAGTGCAATAAACGGATATTTTCGACCATCAGTTCAAAAGTTGATGCCGGTAAATACTGTTATTTCCATTCTAATGCAAGCATAAAAAAGGGATTTTTGAAATCCGGAAGTGACGCCTTGCATGTGCTCTTATTTCCGAAAGCATCGATTGCAGAATTGATGGCTTCAAAATTTCCATCATATCCAATGATTATCATCATTACAGACATAGTTGCATTCGAATGGAAAATACTTTTAAAAAAATGTAAAAATTTTACCTTTTCAAGAAAATGGTAAAATAGTCAGAAAGCAGCAGGTTTTGTTGAAGTCGGTAACTTTCATTCGAGTAGCATTTTTAATTACCACTTGGTTGAAGACGGAAAATTCTGATAAATGGAATACAAAATGTGTAACATTTTTTTTAAAAGGACAGTTCAAGTGAATATGATAATGTGACAGTTTTTTATGGGTTTTACATTTCAAACAAGTCCGTTAATTAATCAAAAGGCAGTAGATTTGGTTGAAGTAGCGTTTACTTAATTATACATTAAGGATGATCGCTGGTCTAATCATGCTAATAGGAAATAAATAGGATTTGAAATAGGTGTTTTAGTTTGAGAAATAAAAATAAAAAGGATTTCACGAAATTTTGTCAAATACCATTTTAAGGTATATATGATTGAATTATAAAAAAAAGTGGGGGTTCATGGGCAAAAAATATCATGTTTAAGAAATAGATAAAACCCGAGGATTCCGAAAATCTGACAAAAAAGACCAAAACATGACCAGCGAGCATCCTTAAGACTTACCTATTTAAAATTAGGAAGTAATTACTTAATGTTAATATTTGCCTGCATCGATTGTTGATTTGATTTTTGCAAATCGAGTTGACTGGCAATGCGATAGCAGAGCCACAAAATGGATATTTTCATCTTGTCAGATAAACAATTGATGCCGTAAAATATTAAATATGTTAATGTTATCTCCAATCTAATGCACACTGTAATGATATTTACAATAAATCAAAAAAGGACTTTTGAAATCCGGAAGTGACGCTCTGCATGTGCCGTCATCTCCCTAGTCACCGACTGCAGAATTGATGGCTTCAAATTTCCAATGTTATTCAATGAAATAATCGTTACAAACGACGTTGCATTAGAATTGAAAATACTTTATTATTAAAAAACTTGTTTCTTGAAAAAATGTGAAAGATTTTGCATTTTCAACAAAGTGGTAAAACAATAAGGTTAAAGGTTTAGTTGATGTCAGCAACTTAACTCTGTGAAATTTATTTACATTACCACTTGGTTGAGGATGGAAAATTCTGATAGAAAATTACGTAAAAATATAATGTAGCAGTTTTTGTAGATAAATTTGTGAAGATTTTGTATTTTTGATTAAGTATTTGAATAATCAAGAGCTGTAAGTTTTGGTTGAAGTAACTTTTATGTAACTGTAAATTTTAATATTTGTTTTTACTATTAAAAAACTACGTAAATGTACCAGCTTTAAAATTAGGAAGTAACAAGTTAATTCTAATATTTACCTGCGTCGATTGTTTATTTATTGGGTGCAAATCGTGTTTACTGGTGACGAACAGTAGAGCCAGTAGACGAATATTTTCAACTATTAGATCAAACATTTATGCCGATAAGTGTTAAACACTTTTCTGTTATATCCATTCTAATGCAAGTCTTTAAAGATTCTTGCATGAAAATTAGGATTCTTGAAAATCTGAAAGCGAGGCTTTGTATGTGCCGCCATCTCCAAGGTCATTGATTGAAGAATTGATGGCATCAAATTTTCCACCCTTACCCAGTGAAATCGTTACAAAGCTGCATTAGAATGGAAAATACTTTTAAAATAACAAGATTTTTGAAAAATTGTAAAAGATTTTGCATTTTAATTAGTAAACTAGAAAGAATGTTTTTTTGAATTACAAACATGTACCACTTGGTTTAGGAGATAAAAATTCTTTAAAAATAGAAATAATAAAAAAAAAATGAAAATAATAATAAAAATAAAAAAAATACAAAATGTAAAAAACAGAAAAAAGGATACCAAAATAAAAAGGAAAACGAAAATAAAAAGGCAAAAAAAGCAAAGAAAATACAAGGGAAAAAATAAAATAAAATGTATAAATATGAGGGAGCAGAGAAAAGGTGTGTGAAATTTATTTTGAAAAGGAAAATTGTAAAGATTTTTTCATGTTTAATCAAGTGGTAAAGAATCAATAGGGGAGAGATTGCTGAAACGTCCCCACTTAAGTAAGAATTTAAAGTAGATGAAAAATTATCATTTGGTTTGAGATGAAAATTTCTGAAAAATTAATGCTTTATTTAAAATGGATCACGTATTATTTCTTTGCGAAATTAGTTTAAAAAATAATTTCAAACTCTTTGAATTTTCAAATTCTAAGTTGTATAAATATAAGACGGTGAAAGATCTTGAAAAAATCTGACTTTAATCGAATAAAGATTATCCGTATAAAGTACACGTAAATAGGGCAAAAGGTGAGGATTATCATTGGAGATGAATGTAGGGGTGAAGGAGTCCATCAGACAAAGAATTTGATACTGGAGGGCGAGAGAGCCCTTCAATTATAATTTAATGGATAGTTGTGAATTTTACAGATGGGCTTGCAGTTGTAATTGTAATATTAAAATTGTACATGTGGTTGTACTTTTGACAATCATAATTTTATTTTCTGAAATAGCCCTTAGGTTCTATTTGCTGCAAAATATTTATATATAAACGGAGTTTAGTTAGTGTTACATGTATGATAATTTAACTATTTCTGAACTAAATAGAGAATGTAAATATGTTTCATTTTCTGAGTCAAGTTGTGATATTTTCATGATAAGTTGAATAAAGAGTCAAATAAAAAAAATCAGTATTTCTCTTAAAATTCTTTGATACCAATATTGATGCACAAGATGTACACATTTCATCGATTTACGACTCATCAGTTGTTCTCAGGGCCTAAAATGCTGAAAACCAAATCAATAATCTAAAAAGTTGGAAGACCAAACCAAAAAATTCCAAAATGCCCGAAAAAAAAAGCCAAGATCACATGACAGAGCTAAGCAGGAGGGTTTTACTCCTTAAGTTTCCACAGAATTTATCATTTTTTGGAGCAGTAAATTTAAAGTATTAATTTAGAAAACTAAACATCCAGTTGTCGCCATCTGGTCTTCGATTAATGGGAAACGCCACGTGGTGTAAACCCTACATTTGACACCATCTGGTGTGACCTAATATTAATGGCCCCGAAAAAACAAATTGTCAATGTTTTTATATAATTCAATCTTGAGGTTCATTATTTTTTATGCATGTATGATGTGGAACCATCTGGTAATAGTCAGGAGAGACGGTTTTAATACACAGTAACCGTACATTGTAAAAAGCTATTTTCCTATATCTGTTTCGACTGATATAATTGGTTTCGTTAGCCCGTAGAACAATCTGTAGATCATTACAGTTTTGTCATGGGATAAATGACAAATTATAACCTTATCTTGAAAAAGAAATTAGGATCCACATAATTATAATGTCAATCGCTTATAAGAAGTGCCAATTATTACTATGTGTCTGGACGTGGCCAGACTAAAATTAACCCCGCAATGTGATGATATACCTATCTCCATTTTAGCGTATGTGTTTAAACTTTATTTCTCTGTTTTCTGTCCGGTAGGTTTGGCATTTAGCTGTATTCTAGGACTGCTAAACAATGTTTCTGTTTGACAGGTTTCGCATATCATCAGTTTCATGCACCAGTAATTCACATCTAGTTGTCACTTTGACCTGTCCGTTTCCCAGTTATAGAAAATGATAGCTCAATCGTCTGTTTGGTTTGTATATTCCTTGCAAGTTGTACATGAAATGGGTGTCTGAAATAATGTCGCCTGACCTTGACTTCATTTGCAAGCTTCACCGACTTAAGTATTTTGTTATTTATGGAACGCCATAGCTGCCTTATATGTACTTATTTCTATATATGCACATACTTTATCTATATATGCATATACTTGTCTATATATGCACATACTTGTCTATATATGCACATACTTTGTCTATATATGCACATACTTGTCTATATATGCACATACTTTGTCTATATATGCACATACTTTATCTATATATGCA
Source organism: Mytilisepta virgata (assembly GCA_028015205.1). Lineage (NCBI taxonomy): Eukaryota > Metazoa > Mollusca > Bivalvia > Mytilida > Mytilidae > Mytilisepta > Mytilisepta virgata. The sequence goes on from CM051512.1 coordinate 34,956,983, forward strand.
CATATTTTATCTTTATACTTTGTCTATATATGCACATACTTCATCTTTATACTTTGTCTATATATGCTGATATTTTTTCTTTATACTTTTTCTATATATACACATACTTTTCCTTTATATTTTTTCTTCATACTTTTTCTATATACGCACGTACTTTTTCTTTATACTTTTTCTATATATGCACATACTTTTTTTTTAAATGATCATAAACACCCAACTTTGACCTTACATTGTGTTTATATACGCCCGTCGTCTTGTGAAAAACATAATAAGTGTTTTTGGAATCCACCTTTATTTAGTGGAGCTGCTGGTGGGATGTATATGGAAATCCGGCAAAACATAAGCGTGTACACTTTTAAGCAATAGAGATACGGCGCGAAATGTGACCAAAAAAGACTACCTTTTTTTACCAAAAACCTCAATGAAAATTCAATAACTCAAAAAAAATTAAAGAATCATCAGGAAAAAGTATACAAATCTTCAGATTAATATAACTAAGAGGTGTGTAAAGTTTTATGCAATAATCATAAATCGTTTTTGAGATACGGCGCGACATGTGACCCCCCCCCTTTTTTTTTTTACAAAAAAATAACTCTTAAATAAAATTTTGAATCATCACCAAAAAGTATACAGATCTTTAGATTAATATAACTAAGAAGTGTGTAAAGTTTTATGCAATAATCATAAATTGTTCACGGCCAAATTATTCGGCAAACTTGGGAAACACTGTACATTGCCATAGCTACAAATTTTTCGGCAAACTTGGGAAACACTGTACGTTGCCATAGCGAAAAATTTTTCGGCAAACTTGGAAGAGAATATACATTGCCATAGCAACTTCAAAGTTTTTATTAATTTAATAGTAGACTCTCACGAATACTGCCGATTTCTATGATATCATTAAACCCTCTGTCGGAGTGTTTTCTAAGCGATAGTATACCAACAACTACAAGAGCTTATGTTAGTTTTACAGTAAAAATGAACACGGTTTGATTTTGCTATCTAAACTGTAAACTGTGCATCCAGTTTTAACTTTTCTGAATCTTGTTATTACTTCCGTGTTCTGTGCCCTGTAACGTTTGTATTGTCTGATGTTCTGCCGATTACTATTAATATGGTAGTATGTTATTGAAGACCTTTTCTTGTTTATATGTATAGTATGAACATTTGAATCATCAATTTTCCTTTTATCATATATACGTACTTAGTACTATATATGATTATTTTTGCATATGTGTAACGACCGGAAGTGAACAACCCTGCTTTGCACACCCCAGGCTAATAACCCATAATTAAGGGGGTAGGCCTGGGGTAGGCAAAAATTTTCCACTCGTTTAATTTTTTTCATATTTTCGTCATGCATTATATATGTCTCAAAAACACCACCTGTGAAAATTTTGTTGAAATTCAACCACGCGTTTCCTTCGCAGGGTTCATTGGAAATGGGCATTTAAGGGGTACCCTTCATTCCAGGAGATAACACAAGTTAATGAATATTACTACCTCTCATAGCACATATGTTTGATGAAAAATAGTTATAATTGTTGAACTGAAGAACAGGGATATAGTCTTAATCAAAAATGAAATATGATGGTAAAATTCACCCTTTATATGAAAATTCAAAGGTAAAAAGTACCAGACATGTCAGGAATTTCGTTCATTTTCAGTTGCCTCATTCAATAGTCAAACACTGCTGTAAAAAAATCCTGTCGTTTAATTCTTACAAAAAACTGTTACAAAAAATATCATATATATGTGTGTTATATGAAAAAAAATTATGAAATTCTAACCACAAGTTTTCACAAAATACTCGATCAATTTTTAAGGTAGGACGTCATTACGTTACAATACGACGTTACGATAAGAGTTATCGTTCCTAACGTTATCGAGTATAAACCTATTCTATATGTTCAAAGAACGCGAAGAAGATTGAATAGAAGACGATGATGACTTAAATTATAAACGGAAATAAATTTTAAAAAAATTTTTAAAAAAAGTTATACCAACTTATACCAATCCCTCTCCACTTGGCGGGTGCAAGAGAGGCCCCTGTAGCGGCATTTTAGCATACTCTTTTTCGACATCTACATAGGAGTCTTTACCGTGCTAAGGGTGTTTCCCTCCCTTAACACGGGACAGCCATTTTCGTCCCCATCCGACGGATTAGCATCGTAGACCGAAACCATCCTCGCAAATGGTGTCGATAAGGCCGGTCGCAAATTTGATCCCTGAAATATTCATCCCGAACGGGAATCGAACCAGGGACCTTTGGCTTCGTAGTCCGATGCGCTAACCACTAAACCACGGCGCCCACGGCGATAGTTTGTAAGTTTACTTTTATTTGTCAAAACTGGGTTTTGTTTATAAAATACATGACCTAAAAACATTACAGAAAAAATATAGACTGTCATGACAGACTTGATATTCTCCCAAATCTAACAAATTACAAAATATGATGGTTAAATCGCAAGTGACTAAAAGTTTTTATAATACAAAATAGGAAAGGTATAGCTGTGACAGGAAAAGAGAGAAAAAGAGAAGAATGAGAGCAAAAAAAAAAGAAAAAACCCCGGAAATCGCGTTATATCGAAAAATCATGAACCAAAGACAATTTCTTCGAAAAATTTATTCTCCCGGAGTAGTCAATACATCCGAAAGCCGCGGAAGTGATCAAGAGGTATAGTTCTATAAACTTTTCTAAAAGTATTGAATTTTCTGTTTATTGTTTCCATCTGGACTGGCTTTGGAAGAGATAAAATACGCACGGGCTTTCTACGAGCTCGTTCGCAAAAGTTGCACATTAAAATGGAACCTTGTCTCACATAGACGAATTTACCAGCAAAACTGTTTACCAATAAATAATCTATTATTATGTATTATTTCTCATTTGTATTACAATTCGTTTTTTTTTTTTTTTTTCATTATAATTATTTAAAAAATATGATTTGCAAGGGTAAGTATTGCCGTTGTGGTGTAAAATATAAATATACCTGAAAATTATATATCTTCAATTTAATATGATTTAATTTACTCATTCACTTTGATAAGCCAACACATTTCAATGTTCAATATATCCACTTGAACATTTTGACCAAAAGTTCAAAAGAAAAAAAATCGATTTCATTAAATTTTGATTATTTACACACAAAAAAATAAAAAAGATAGACCATTCCATTAGGGGTGGGGGTAAATAATCCTTGCTATTTAAAAACGCAATTATTATGGTAATGCTCGGGTATATCTGATTTTTATTTGGAATAAAACGTGTCTGGGAACTTTGTCTGTTTTTAACTGGTAAGTAAATAGATTAGCGTAATCCCTGGAAAGAGGGATTATTATGCTTTGCATGCAACACCGAACGTACGGTTGTTCAAATACTACGTTCGTCGTGATATGCATTTCATAATTGCCACTGGATGTTAAACAATAATTCATCAATATATCAAATCCTACGTAATTATCGATTGCACATACATTGTATTTCGAAAAAGTTTTAAATAGATTCATTACGGAGATGCCCCTTACTTCGAACCTCGTCTAATGCGAGGAAATTTGGTACGCCATAGTAATGCCACGTCATTCCTATTGTTTGACGTCAAGAAAAAAAACATCAATAGGAGTTATCTCCCTTACCCCAGGCCTACCCCCTTAAGCGTTACTGAACGTAATCGCGGCAGGACTGGTATGTTCGTATCAGACCGAGTGAGTCACGTGTTCTGGCTGATATGGCCATATCAGACCGGGCGTGTTCGGACATACGTAAGTAGGCATTATATGATAAACAGATTGATGCATGACCTAATCAATATCGGACCGGATATCATCCATCGACCCATATTGGATCTCGGGGAAGGCCTCAGTCCGATACGGGAGTTTCGAGATGATATCTAGTCCAATATGGATTAGGCCGTGTACAAATATTACAACGCTATGTGTCTTTAAAAGTTATCATAATAAACATCCATCTATTTATTACAAAAATGTACCGTGGACCTAGATTAGACATAAGTGTGTGATATATTGAAATTACCGCCGAGCTTTAAACATCAGACAAAAGAAAATTATAGCTGATCGTACGCACAATATTAAAAATGTAAAACTTTAGTTCCAAGACTTTCTATAGTAACATATATGTATTAAAGAGATCAAAAAAAAGGTTGTTTTAGCTTTAGTCATTACGGAAACGACATACTGAAAAAAATTATTTTTCGTAATATTCCCCATTTATAATACATGGCACTTGTCTACCATTAGCGGAGATACCTGCACTTTTCAGAAGTTGTCTTCCATATATATCAATGGGCAAATCGTCGTATTTCTGCAAAATATTTTTCCTTCCTAACAATATCCTTATTATTGTTCATGGATATATTTTCACGCATTTTTCAATTTCTGATGAAGGCCTTTCCGAATTCAAAATTTTATAAAAAATTAAAATACACATTTTGCCCTTTGTAGTTACTAGTAATACAAGACACCAACTATCAGGAAAGATAACTCATGCAAATGGGAGACAACTCCAATATCTGCAAGTAGGGAATGATACAAATCTACATGTGGGTGTTAGTCCTTATACCATATGTAGTTTTAACTGAACTACAGAAAATATCAGGGATTTCACCACGACTTCAAGTGTCTACAAAAAACCTGTCCACGAGCCAAGAAAATTGGTACTCATGATTAGTAATACACTTTTAGGATTTAAATAGATTGATCAACCAATGCTAAGTGAATTTATGTTAAAATATCCGTCTCTCTAATCTCAGCTGTGTGATTGTCTAAAAGGATTGCAGTTTGTAATGTATGATTTGTATTATGACCCATTTCCTGTTTTCCGTTAATGAAATTTTCTTCTTCTTGAAGTTCATCCACATTAGCATTAGTCCTTCTATCGCCATCATTCCAATCAGTTTTCTTCCTAGCAATCCAAAATGCAACAAAGTCAAATAGGAATACTACGCATCTTATTCCTAAAGAAAAACCTATTATTGCAAACCGGAAATTAACATTATCATATAATGCGCACGCTCCTTTCACTCCACAACTAGAATTCCATATCTTGCAGCATGTATCAATTATTTCACCAAAAATAACTGGTCCCAGAAACCAACCTGAAGTCAGAAAGAAATATGAATCTGAATCTGAGGCGTTCCATATTTAATTTTGCAAATTACTAAAATTGTTCAACGTAATATTTATAGGATAACTAATTCAAGAATTTGAATATCGCAAAATATTGAACGAGTGACCGAAAAACACCTTAATTCACGATTGCGCAATGCGCATGGGGGAATTATTGGTGTTTTCCTGTCATGAGTTGAATATTGTCGATATGCAAATTCTTTAATTAGTTATATTGTTTATTACATTGATAAAATAGACAAAAAATACTTCAAAAGTGCCATATTGTCCTTATTTTCACTGGAAATTACGATAATTCACCATCATCAACGTAATATATACGTGTATATGAACGTAGAAAATGCATCATTCTTCCATATCTATAAGTATGGACTTGAAATAATAAAAATGCATTCTGCAATTTTTTAAAAACATGCATGTATAAAATGACATTTTTGTACTTAATATCAATCACAGATATGAATAGAACGTTCGTCTTTTTAATATACCATTATTCTTAATTTCAAATACTTCTTCAAAACGCATATCCTATATCCTATTATTTTCATACAGTTTCTGGTATGTTTTCTAACATTAGAAATATCCGCCTACGTTCAAAGTTTCCCCGTATGCACCCAGGAATCTTTCTTATTTTCTCGTATTTATCAATTTTAGGATATCCTATATCCTATTATTTTCATACAGTTGGTAGTATGTTTTCTAACATTAGAAATATCCGCCTACGTTCAAAGTTTCCCAGTGTACACCTCAGGATTCTTTCTTATTTTCTCGTATTTATCAATTTTCGGCCAAAACTTGTTCTGTTATAGTTTATATCGTAATTTTTCTGGCGACATCGGTGACGGTGAATTGTTCCGAATGTATTATCCGATTGATTGACTGATTGTTGCTTAACGTCTAGTGGCATATATGTTATGCTTCTCCAGGACGAGAACCAGTTTAATATATCAAACAATTCAAATAGAGTTGGCACTGGACACAAAGGGGAACCAATTTTGACTGCCACTGTCAAAGGAGGATGGTTGGGTAGGTTAGGATAATTTAGCCTTCTGTTGCGGCCATCAGCCTACTCTTTTTCGAAAACTACAGAAGAGGCTTTTAGCGTACAGGGAGTGTGGCATTCTCCAAACACCTTACCCACTATGGTCCGCGGCCAGGCTATCCGTATTATGACCTGACACAACGAGAGGGTCTCTCCTATCCGCCACCTGATATTGCTTTGACCTTCAACATTCATGATCACCAGTACTATTGAGAATGAAATTATTTGCCGAGAGTTTCATATGTTTTAAAAATGTTTACCTAGCAATGTTGTGAGGAATGCTGAAAACGCAATGGCTATACTCTTCTCTTTCTCCTTTACAGACCTAAAAAAATCCGATATATCTGTGCCATGTCAGACATTTTGAAATGTATTAATTATTTTGTGGTTACTCTATAGATAATTAGGAAATTCATTTTATTTCTTTCATATTTTTCATTTGTTTTTAGGGAGTTTGTGTTTTATTCAGTAGGATAAAAACCGCAAATCAAACAAAAAATTAAGAATTCAAGTAATTCATGGCGGCCATAGGTTTGTTGGAGATTTGAATATAGGTATGTAAACATTATTTGAGCAAACTTTTATCCCGAGCGGAAGCAAACAAATCAGTATTTTATTTAATTTTATTCATTTTCTATGGATTATATTTTTTATTCATCAATTACAAAAATGAAACAAAGTGAAGAATGTGAACGAAATGTGACAAGCTACTAAATTATCTTCAGAATGGTCACCAACACTAGATACACAGTCCAAACAAAATGAAAAATATACATTTATTTCCCTGCATTAGTGAAATATGAAGATTTGTTCACCCGAGGAAAGTCGTGTTTTCCGAGGGATTGTCCGAGGGAAACTGACTTTTCGAGGGTGAACAAATCTTCATATTTCACTAATGCAAGGGAAATTAATGATTTGTTCCACTATCCCTAGTGTATTTCGAATAACTGGGATATGACGGCGAAACACGATTCTGAGAGGGAAACACATGTTTTGTTCAATATTACGTGGGAGAGTCTCAACCAATGAAATACGTACATAGCTATGAATTAATATATATAGTGGAATAATATTAGTTATCTAATGAGTAATTAAACAAAATTATTAGCATAAAACGTGCGTCTTTTATCCTTTGGTTGTATCATTGTTCTATTCATTTTTTTCTGTAACCGTTTTCACGACTTAGTCTTGTCCTTTGATTTTTGCCTTGAAGATTTGCCCAATATCTTATTGCTTCTGTAGTCTTCTCGGTACTCCTTTTGATTTTTGCCTTGCATATTTTCCCAATATCTTATTGATTCGGTACTTTTTTCGGTACTCCTTTTGATTTTGGCTTGCAGATTTGCCCAATATCTTATTTCTTCGGTAGTCTTTTCGGTACTCCTTTTCCTATATCCACTTACCTTATCATGAATATAAATCCAGGCATTATTGCTATCGCTTCAAACAGGCCAAATACACAAGTGACTACCATGTATGGTATCAACATCGGGCAATTGGACGGACATAAACCAGGTCTTGCCGTGCTCTCTGATCCAATACAGGAACAGTTTGTAAAACCCTTAAATAGAACAACTGAAATTTATTTTTGAATTGAATTGTGTTTCTTTGGTATAAGTATAATAACATGCTATAGCAATACAAAAAATATATAAATATGACAGGAAAACAGACAAAGGAGAACAAAATGCATATAACATACACAATACTACAGTAAGATATTATGTGAAATCTCAGCTTCAATGCAGATTTCAAGAAAAAACACAATTTCATGGTGAATAATTTACGGGTAGCCTTTAATTTTTTGTATGTTTGGCAAGAACAGCAAATAAACTGAATAATTACGTTATGTTTAGATCTATGCATCACACAAATCAGCACCTCGGCTTTAATAAGCTAAACCACATTTAAATCAGTCTGTGTCAAATAACAGTGGAATGGAAAAGCATATTAAGACTCAAACATTTTATAGCTTTCAAGAACTAAAATAATATACCATATAATAATTAAGATAAGTAGAATATGCAACTTTGAAGCCATGTCCGACATACGACTTTTATAAGTGAATATCACTTGTGGGTTTGTAGGTACAAATTTTAAGTATGATCAGTTATAGACGCTTGTTGAACTCGCATAGTGCAAGGATACGGGTTAGACATACGGATGGTAGACACATTATGTCGTAAATTAAATGATTTAATCCCGAGCTCAATAGCTAGCTATTTCTATAATAGCCCGAAATTGATACTTTTACTGTAATAGAGTTGTAAAATTTGTGAAAGCTAAGGAGTATCTCCCCCGTGAATAGCTATGTCCTTAGATGGTTTTGGCTTTACCCATTGTGGTCATTTTGGCATCTTTGAATTTGCTCTTTAACTTTTTGGATTGTTGTTTTGGTTTTTCAACATTTTAGGCCTTGAGCGCAACTAATGAGTTGTAAATCGACGAAATGTCTTTTGCATCAAAACTTGTATCAAAGAATGTTATTGATCAGTAATATCATACGCTTAGAGACGTTCCACTGCAACCTGCATGACAAGGAGAAAAATAGTTCTGGTTGTCAGAGCCACACACAGGAAAATATCCTTCCTCGTCACAGTTGCAGTTTGAACTACAGAATTCTGATGAGTTACCTCCGCTTCTGAAACAAATGGGTACATAAATCCTGCTATTTCTGGATGGAATGTGGTAATACACATACTCAATAAGTTACAGAAAAACTCAATAAATTAAAGAATAATTTTCTAGACAGTGAATAAAATTACACGTATATGAATAAAATAAAGTCGTTTTTATTGTTTCCTTTTCATAATAACATGTAGTTATGAGGTAATAAATATGGAGCATAAGGTAAGGTCGTACTGTACGTTCGCTTTGGCCCCTGGTACAAATTTTACTTCTGGAAGTTCTTGGAATATTTTTCGATAATAAGTTAAAGCAGAAATAAACAGAAGGACAGACAACATGATAAAGAATTATTTGGGATGCAATTTCACGATTTGTTACGGTTAGTTTAAGATTTGTTTACGGATTATTACGAGTGCTTAAGGGATGTTTACGATTTCATTCACGTCGTACTACAGTGGCTTTACGAATTGTTAAGAGTTATTACGAGCACGTAACGTATAGTAACGAGTACTTTACGAATATATGCGTATACTTTACGATTTATGAAAGGTATAAAAATTGTCTCGCTGGATGTCAGTTGTCGAATGATGATACACAGAGAATCCATACTTTTTTGCACGTAATAACTCGTAACCACTAATAAATCGCTCGTAAAAGTGGCCAAATCGTTAGAATCCGTGTACTTTTACGAATGTGTGCCATACGTAAGGATTAGTAACAAGAATCCGTGTATGTAAAGGTAGCATAACTAAAAATTAATTTGATATGGCCAAGGATGCCGTGGTGTTTTAAAGGTACCTACTCATTAAATCCTATAATATCTGGAGTCTCACATCCGAGAATAAGAGATAGAACGTGAGACACAATGGAAACCATTGATAGAATTACCACTGTTTTGGCGCACCCAACCGGTGATAACTTTTTCTTGGAAGTTATATATCCACCAACGAATGTTCCAATTGCTGCTGAAATTACTCGGGTAACACCTGAAATCAACGACTCAAAATTAATAGTGAATCAGATGAAAGTGTTACTTTTTCTCCCAATAGTGAGTTGTCAAGAAATGTTTCTCAGTCGTTTAAAAATAGCTTTCTATGTCATTCAGTGTTCATCATTCACTTTTAAGCAAAATAAGGAGGTAAGTAAAAGATATCACACTGTGTACGTATACAGTTCATGGATCTGTATTTGATCTTTACTTCAAATATAGTTTAGGCCACACCTATTGTTCTTTAGTTCTTTGTATTTTTCCGCTCCGGTTTTTGGACTATATAAATTTTAAGAATTTTTTTTTTGTCGCTTCCTTTTGCAAAAATGCTGAAAATTCACCCAAAATTCTTAATTTTTCAAGACATTAAAAATAAAAATTGTTCGCCCGCTCCAAAAATTTTGTAAAATTGGGATTGTCTCCATTTGTTGCAATATATTATTTTGAAAAATGTGTGCCGCACGTAAATTTGATCTTCGCCCATGAAAAAAAATAAATTTAAAATTTCGTTCGCTCGCACCTATTTTTGTCATACAAAAATCCAAAGAACGAAAAATCAATTTGGTGTGGCTTTATTTTCTCGAGTTATATGCCTAGGAGTTTAGGATCATCAGCAACTTGTCCAATTCCTTCATACGAGAAATTAGTAAATCTCTCCGTCTCAAATTGTCAATATGTTCTTGAGAGGCCGGTAAGTCATGCATATATTTTGACCCCACAATTCAAAAAAATGTTTTACATACATGTATTTTGAATTTGGAGAAAAATAATTTGCGTCGTTTTTGTTAATATTTGTGTTATATTTCTGCCATTTTTATATTTTTTTTGGGGGGGGGGGGATTTCCGTTGACTAACTTACCAATCAATATATTGGACTTCCATGTGGACAGCGTATACTGCGTCTCAATGTACTTCGGTCCAAAAGCAATACCTCCGCTTATAACAATAAGTATAATACATCGTCCAGCTATAATCAGAACAAATAATTTGTTCCTCAATAATCCGAGTATTGATTTAAAGAAATCTGAAAAATACCAAAGCAATTTATTTTCATTCAGTATATTCAACTGACTTTCGAAAATGGGCATAAAAAACAACGAAAAACGAACAAATTGTTGGTTATTTCAGTTTGTTGATTTACATTATAGAATGTAGAATTTAAAAGGCAAACACGAATCTATTTCGCGATCAAAATTCAACAACGGTGACAGAAAATGTTTACCTTCAACTACCTTGACCTTTTTTATTTTCTTTGTGTCTGTTTCCGGTTTCTTCTTTTCTTTGAATCGTTTCGGAAAACACATGACCGGAAGTGATGATAAAATACTTCCGAATCCAAAAACAAAATATCCTAGCCACCATGCCCCAATAAATCTCGGATCACGTGGTGAAATGTTCACGTCTGTAAATATACATGTATATATCATCGCAAATTCACCAAACCATAAAATGACGACTTAAGGAAATGATATAAAGAGCGAGTCGGGAATCATGTGACCACCGAGTGACCAATAGAAAACTGACATTAATTTCACTCATGTAATAAATAGAATAATTGGACAAAACCCATAATGTTTTGTGTCCAATCGAGTTTGCAGATGAGAGTTTTTTCAAATATCTTTTAGAAGTGTCCCTTAATTGGAAAATTGTATTCGAGGAAAGAATAGGAGTCATTGTACATTAAAGACTTAAATATTTTGTTCAGTAATAATTCAAGACAGTTTAAAAATGACTACACTCTCTTGTTTTTAAATGAGAAATTTTGTTATAGCTGTCTTAAATTGAAACATTAATACTCGTATTTGCGAGGGCGGGGACATTAGAACCTGTTCATTTTCTTGTACGTAGTCATGTAAGATAGCTTTTTTCATCTGATATTTTAAAATATGTGTGTAATAGAGAGAATTGTGATAAACATCAATCATGCAAAATATAAAAAATATAAATTTACCTTCCAATGTAACATATATTTGACTAAAAAGTCCACCAAGTCCAAATCCGAGAGCAGGACCAAATATTGAAATGCCAATTATACTTCCTAACAATAAAACATCTTTTGTATTACAACAATATTTTATGTTTCCAAAGAGTACTAAGCGCATAACATTCCTCCTAGTCTTTATATGATTACACCTTATACATTTCTCAACATTTAAGAGCTTATATATCTCTTTTAACATTTAACCGCCTCGGTGGTCTCGTGGTAGCGTGCTCGCCCCGAGTGCGGAAGGTCGCGGGTTCGATCCCCGGCCGGGTCAAACCAAAGACATTAAAATTGGTATTTGCTGCTTCTCCGCCAAGCACGCGGCATCTAGGAGTAAGAGCAAAGACTGGTCGGCTCGGAGTCAGTATAATGTGTCCGAGTGAAGTGATATGTCTTCCTGCGGACAGTTACCTTGTGAGCTAGCACATTAAAAATCCGACTTAGCGTGTCGGTCTAGTACAAATCAGGGATCGTATTCATTATCATATCAACATGTTCTCGTCCTGATATGCACATGGTTGCCACTGGACGTTAAACAATAATCATCCATCTTTTAACATTTTAATTAATTGTCGTTAAGGGGGCAGGAGATGCTTACCCTTCCGGAGCACCCGATGTCACTCCCGGTTTTTAATGGGAAATCACATTGTTAGTGCTTTAGTTTCTGTGCTGTCTTTAGTTTTGTTTAGTGTATTATACGTTTTGAATTCTTTTAGTTTTTGTTTGTTGTGTTCCATTCTCCTGACTTTGTCTTTTTCTTGGATCTCGAGTTTGTGGACTTTTCCCGCTGTTTTGTCGCTTCTATATTCTGTATTAGTATAAGTTGTAAATGGTAAGAGTTGACACTGGTACACGTTTGCACATTTTGGTACGAGTTAGCCAGGTACGAGCTGACGGTGGTACGAGTTGACTCGCTTCCTACATGTATGACATTCGTCTTAGGTCAAACAAACGTTGGGCGTCATAAGCGTCAAAGCCTACACTTCTCTTCATTAACCATTTGAATGATTATCCCAAAAGTCTGTTCGTAACACTGACATTGCAAGTTTTGGCCAGGAAAAATGAAATTCATTTACATAGATACGTCATCTTTACGAAAATTTGCTATTGATTAAGTTGTTAATAATTATTGGACATTACTTAAAACTATAAACATTTTTATGACAAAAATTGAATCCGAATATAGAAGTGTTGCATATCATTTGGAGATTTTCTTGGTGGGAAATAAATTTATTCTTCGCAAAACACTCTGATAAAAATACATTATAAAGTTTTACATTATGGCGTGTGCGTGGAAGTCCTACTGTCAAAGTCAATACGAAGGAAATGTATGAAGGGTTGTTCGGGTCATAATTCATTGTTACACGTACGCTAGAGGTACCTCGAATATAAATATGGGACTACTATATGTACATTACCCCTATTATATATGTAAATTCTTACCCACATAGACGGCTGTTTTATGTTTGTCCACATTGTTGTCAATATATATTGTTATATATGACTGTCTCGGAGATTTTGCAATTCCCTGCAATATCATTCCAATTGCAATTATTGCCATGGCAACGGGCGTAAAACTGGAAGCAACACCAACAGTAGATTGTGAATTACTTTTTGACATACAACGCAAATCAACAGCTGATTGGTTGATTGATGCTGAAGGATCACACATTTGTCCTGATGACATTATCATAGCCATAATTGACTTTGATACACCGGAAGAGTTTGGCGCCATCTGTATTCGTGAATCCTTATACATTGGTGATGCAAAGTATGGAATTGCACATATAATTCCCGAAAGTCCGAATAAAACAGTACATAACGAAAGTGCGCGTGGAACATGTACTTTTTCAGCAAAATAACTAACTATGAGAGTGATAGTTAAATAACCTATGTCGTTACAACTTACGATAAATCCACTTTGTGTGCTAGAAAAACCGAACTGTTTTTCAAGCGTAGTAATCTGTGATGCGACGTATACGCTCAATGTTGACGTCATTAACGTTGATATTGAATAAAAAAACGTAAATACTTTTATTGTTGCACAACATTGCAAACAGTCTGGAGAAAATCTTCCTATTCCATATTTCTTATTATTCTCCATGGTAAAATACGTATAAAACAATATACATGTGTTTCTATTTTGCACCTAAATGTAAAAAAAATATATATGTTAAGTCTTATTAATGAAAAGTAGATCTCAAGACAACTTAGATATATTAATTACATTCAATATAATGTATAAATTTGTATGATGACATTCATTGATTTTTTTAGGGGGGAGGGGGCTTTACATGTACTTGTAACACAATTATTTTCGTCTTGTTTCAGTGTAGTGTTTATTCCAAAAGCTCGACCAAATTAACGACTGAGTAAATTATAATTTCTCGCGAACTTCCGACTGCAGGTGATATTTTTTCCATTTGTAACAAAATAACAAAATTTTTGTATAGAAGTTTTTGTATAGAAATACTATATTTATCGTGTATTTATACTCGCCGTGAAACAGGTGGGAATTGCTCTGTAAACCTTATATTTCTACCTGTTTCAAGCCTCGTAAAAATAAATTGTATATTTTTCGAAAGTGTACATATATTGTATGTTACAGGCAAAAGAAGGAATCAACAGGTCAAAGTTCGCAGAAATTGTATTCACGCAAGAACATAAACAGAAATCAAAACAAAATACAAAATTACAACAGAATAGTAAGGCAAAAAAATATATACAAAAAACTTGGAACTTAAACCTCCATGGCCTAAAAGCCGAAACGACATCATGGGTGCTCTTGAACGATAACCAATTTCTGCTTCGTACTTTTTGTTATGGAAGGACCTGTTTATCAACATACACATGTAAGTGTCAAAGTGTCATTTTGCGTACTTCACGTTACATACATTCGGAATTTTTTTTTCTTTTCGTAAACTGTAAATGAAAAATAATCTACTAATGAGGTGTCCTACCTTCAATGAAATCTACCCCCTGTATGTTTGGTGAAAGTTTAGATTGAACGTGGGTCAGATTGCCGGGTGTAAATAAAATCTATTTAATATCTGTACATGTTATCAAGGTCACTGCTTATACAATGTTTACTTTTGTTCTGAGCTATCTATATGTCATAAGTATATCATACAAGTATACTAGTCAACAAAAGTAACGATACAAGAGTTTGGAACCAAATATCTGGGTAATTCCTTAAAAAAAACTAGTATGACGGCAACATTGGTTTGCTACTTCATTTCTTGATCTAATTAATGTGTCTCATTTTGAAATTTTGATAAAACTTGAAATGGTTGAAAAGGGAAAATTTCCAAAGGAGGGTTAAATTAAATTTGCGGAAAATCGAGAAGAAAATCCCAGGTGCGGGATTTCTCGTTGCGTTGAAGACCTATTGGTAGCCTTGAGGTGTTTTCTGCTCTTTGGTCGGGTTGTTGTCTCTTTGACACATTCCCCGTTTCCATTCTCTGTTCTAGTAATGCTGTATTGTTATCGGCGAAACAATTTTTCCGAGCTCATATCATTTATATTTGATGTTAATTTATGTATGTATGTTTTTTTTTTTTTTTTTTTTTTTTTTTTTTTTTTTTTTGAAAATTGTATTTGTAAGTCATAACTGGCAGTCATAAAATATATAGAAATGGAAATTAAAATTAAGAGACAACACCACTTTTTTTTCTAGTGGTGAGTGTGTAGATATTTGGAACATAGGTTTTTAACGTAGGTTCTAATACCATTTTTGATGCATAAGATTAACGACTCATCAGTTGTGCTTAAGACCTAAGATGTTGAAAACAGGAACAATAACCTAAAACGTTAAAGAGTAAGTTAAAAAAAAACACAGCCTGGGTAAAGCCAGAACCACCTATGGACAGAGCAATTCACGGGAGAGATGCTCCTTTTTTCACAAATTTAACATGTTTGTAACATAAAATGTACAGTATTAATTTCGGGCTAGTGTTGAAATACCTGAAATCAGCTCTTATGGACATGACAAACACAGGTATTGGCTCATTACTAATAATTATTTCTCTTATCATACCAATTTTGTTGCACGAGATTCGACGTCAGACATTAAAAAAAACTGGAACTTAACTATTCAAAATTTCACAAGTTAATTAAAATTTTTTAAATATTCGATGTCATGTTCGCGTTTTTGCTTTTCTCCTAGGTTGGTCCAGGCTTTTTATTTAAAGACCCTATAATGTTAGTTTTTACAGTTGTTCTAATATAAAACAAAATTGCTTGCCATGGGTGTAAATTTGTATGAAAACTTACCGTATTTCACGTGGCTGTGGTTTCACAATTTTACCTTGACATTTTATCTATGTTGATCCCAGTTATCTTATTTATATCATTTTATTGATAATATTACAAAACTTCAAACGAACGTACATGTATTCTTTGTGCTGTGTTTAATAGTTCATGTTTGTTTTATTTTTGGTTGACTCAACGCGTACAACCCCGTAAGTGGGCCACCATTTGATTTTGATGGGCTGAGGGGGGGGACTGCTATGGTTGAAATTTGAAATAAAAAAGACAGGAGCAGGAATTTGGCAAAATAATAATCCAGAATCAGAACTTTAGGTGTGAAAAATGCAGGACCTGTGTCTATCAGGAAATTTTTTGGTTTAAGTGAAAACAGAGAATGTTAGGCTGCAGAAGCGGTTGACAAAAATAGGCAGGATCAAACATTTCATTCTACAACCCCGGAAGGACGACACGGATTTTTTCTTTGGTTTGTGTTACTTGTCATGCAGTAAGGGTAAACCTATAGCTTGAGTGCAAGCCTATCTCTATGCAATATTTAAGAAAAACATGTTTAATATGTATTAAAAAACCGGTTGTTTCCAAAAACACGTCACTTCCGGTTGAATGTTTCAAGGTCTATGTTAAACGCTATTAACTATGTTATTTAAAGACATTGATAGTTACTTCTGATTGTTATTATTACTATCACTCGGGGTTTTGTGTGTGTGTGTGTGTGTTTTTTTTTTCTTCTTTTTTGTGACAATTTTATTTGTAAGTCATAAACGGCAATCAAATAAACATTTGGAAAGGAAAATTAAAATTAAGATACCAATTTTTGTTGGTTTCCCCGACTTGCGTGATGACAATTGGACCACATTGTGGGTCTTTGCTCAGTAACCTACCCTTAAACCGTAAAACTTGTTATCGCTTCTTCAAAGATATACTTCTAAAGTGATTGTCACATTTGTACTTCATGTTTATGCTTTCTAAGGAGTAATTCGTCTAGATCCGAATTCACCATAGACTGTAGAGAAATCAAGAATTGTGCCGTCTTTCCGGCGTTACCGATTTAACAAGATCTTCAATGACTGTGTCTAATTTGTTGACATTACCCCGCATCTCTATAAACATGACATTATTGACATTGAGATTTTGATCTTTGTTGAAAGCCTCTCTGAAACCTTTAGATGAAGAACAGCAATAAAAACTTTTTCAGGAATTCAGCGGTCTGTCTCATTAATTTTATCTTATTGGGTTTCCCTCTCTATTTTAAGACTTCGGTGTTATGTTGATGTACATGGAAAAGATTGTATCAAATACGTTTTTACATCTATAAAAATACAAATTTTATCTGAAAAGCAGAGCATAATAATCATATACCAATCCAAGGGGGATCCCATTGATTGATTGATTGGTTGGTTGTTGCTTAACGTCCAGTGGCAAATATTTCATGCTTCTTCAGGACGGAAATCAGTTCAATTTATTAAACAATTCAAATATGGATGGGGGGGGGGAACACACATGGGAACCAATTTTGACTGCCACCGTAAAAGGAGGAGTGTTGGATAGGGTCGGATTATTTAGCCTTCCGTAGCGCCATTAGCCTACTCTTTTATGAAAACTACAGATGGGTCTTTAACGCGCAGGGATTTTGGCATTCTCCAAACACGTTACCCACTATTGCCCGTGGTCAGGCTTTCCGTATTATGACCTGACAACCCCAAACGAGAGGTTCTCCCGCCCCCTGAGAACGCGCTAGGCAGCTCTGTGGGTTGAGCTCCCGTGATCCGTCACAGGTGCCTCGAAGAAGGATCACAAAAGTCCGTAAATTATACATACCTTGCACCTTCTAATATACATGTACTTTCTTCATTACATCCTCGCCCAAAATACAATATACAAAATGTATGGAAAGAAAGAAGTTATTTAACTTTCTTATTATAGGATGTGTATGAAAATATAGAATTGTCTCCCTTTACACTTGTTATACATTAATCAAATGCAATTACATAATGTTGTTCACGAAAAGCTGTGTAACATATTCATGGTATATGAATAATAACTTTATTTGAAATGCAAGATTATATCCCTATGTCCCCTATGTTGACAGCAGTATGTAAACATAACAATAACTTAAGGATGATCGCTGGTCTAATAGGAAATAAATAGGATTCGAAATAGGTGTTTTAGTTTGAGAGAACATATGAATAGTAAAAAAATAAGCAAGAAAAAAATTTAGGTTCATGTGCTAATTTTAGAGCTATAAGGCCTTGAAATTTTGCAGTAAATGGGTTTTCTCTGGATTTTTCATTGTCTTTGCATTGACAACTTCAGTCTCTCAAAAATGTATGAAAAAATAAAAATGATTTCACAAAATTTTGTCAAATACCATTTTGAGGTATATACATTGTATGATTGAATTATAAAAGAAAAGTGGGGGTTCATGGGCAAAAAAGTTCATCTTTAATAAATGGATAAAACCCGAGGATTCCGAAAATCTGACAAAAAGACCAAAAACATGACCAGCGAGCATCCTTAAATACAAAGTAGAACGGAAATAAATAAAATAATGTGGGAACAAATAAACATATTATGCAGCTGTTGAGTCCACATTCCTCAGTACTATGGACGTTTTAATAAATGGAGCAACAAACCGCATAAGATCGTTAGAACATAAAATGGGTTTTAGATTTTCAAAAGGTGAATAATTATTTATACCATTTTATGTGCATCTTTTATAATAAAAAAAGGATCCTCGTGAATAGGAAGTCCACATGACTTTTTTTTTACAAATTTCATGCAAGCAATATACATGTCCTCCATTCGCTCTTTGTATCTCACATTGAAAGTTTGTCTTTTCATTTATAGTAATCTTTCCTGCCAAACTGATAATTAAAATAATTTCGCACAAATAGTTGAGTCCACAAACTCTGAAAGAAACAAAAATATAATTTATTCATATATATTTTCGTTTACGGTAAAATGTTAAGATTAGAAATGACTTTTTAACTTCAGGACCGAACATACAAAAAATGTTCATGCAAAACTGTACATAAATATTGTCCATTCTACTAAATGGGGTAGGTTTTTCCATCTAGTGTTGTTTCACTGTTCGTAATAGCTATCTAGACCAGTTATGCTTACTACGATTGTCACTTTCTCTGTAGATGCTAGGGGATAGGTTACCAGATAAAAACTGTTTAAATATGAAAGTTATGAGTGTTTTAAATTTGACTGATATAATAGATCTACAACAAAGAATTCTTATTACCTTCGAAGTCGATTTTTTCGTTTCCATCCATATCTGCATCTTTTAGGATTTCCTTGAGATCTTCTTCCGTAATCCCGGACTGTTTTGTTACTAATGCGTCAGATAGTTCCTTCCTTGTTAAGAATCCATCACCATCCGAGTCCACTAAGGAAAACGCTGCCTTCATCCTTTCACGTTCAATGTCTATTTTTACGTAATTAGCTTTCATTACATCTACATATTCGTTAAAATCTATGAAACCATCGTCTGAAATTAAGAAAGAATTATTTCAACGTAAGAAAGGACTCACTGTATTAAATTAAACATTATGAGTAAGATCAATTGTCCTGCCTCCTTATTTTGTTTTTATTTCTTAAGTTAAAATCTTCGTAGATCACTCATTTAAAAGTAAAGGAGGGGCTAATCTACCATTTAGGAAAATTTTAACCCAGACCAGTCACCGGTAAATTTTTTCAGCAAGAGCGAATTGCTGACCTTGTAGATGTCTGAGAACATGCATAAAAATGTCGTCTGGTACCCGGAGCCACCATTTTGTAGGTACAAAAATACTGTCACGCATAATAGAAGAAACAGTAATTACAAGTAATACAGTTTTGGGATGCCAACACAAAAGTCCCCAAACCTGCGGCCATTTTGAAAATTCCGAAACCTTTCTGCACAACTAGGCATAGCCACCTATTTTTGTACCAAGTTTCATTACGTTTGCTTGAAAGGATTTTGTGATCCGCTTCGGACAAGTTCAGGGCCCAGAAGAAAGGAAAAGAAACGGAGCAAAAACAATAAATGTTTATTTATAGAAAAAGTGATGTAACAGTTTAATGAAGAACTACAATAGAAACGCTGTTTATTTGTTTTTGTGTTGTGTTTCGGCGTTGTATGTGGTAAATACTCGTTTTCAATAACCCGGCATGTGTTTTTATATGTCCAATCATTCTACGGCACTGAAAACAATTTTAAAAGGTAGTACATGCATGTAAACCAATTGCACTGACATGACTGAGGGTTGATTACTCATTAAGGATGATCGCTGGTCTTATAGGAAATAAATAGGATTTGAAATAGGTGTTTTAGTTTGAGAGAACATATGAATAGTAAACAAATAAGCAAGAAAAAATATAGATTCATGTGCTCATTTTAGAGCTATAAAACCTTGAAAATTTGCAGGAAATAGGTTTCTCTGGATTATTCATTGTCTTTGCATTGGCAACTTCAGTCTCTCAAAAATGTATGAAAAAATAGAAAGGATTTCATAAAATTTTGTAAAATACCATTTTAAGGTTTATATGATTGAATTATTAAAGAATAAGTGGGGGTTCATGGGCAAAAAATTTAATGTTTAAGAAATGGATAAAACCTGAGGATTCCGAAAATCTGACAAAAAGACCAAAACATGACCAGCGAGCATCCTTAAACTAGTTGGATTTCCCCGCTCCAATCATTGGACCAACAACTCTTCGCCTGCTCCAAAAATTTTGTAAAAATGGTGATTTTTCCCCATTTTTGCAATATTTTAGTTGACAAAAATGTGTGCCGCTCGTACATTTGATCTTCGCCCGAAAAAACCAGTCCTCAAGAAAAAACAATTAAATTTAAAATTTCGCCCTTTCGCACCTATTTTTACCATCCAAAAATCCAACGAACTAAAAATCAATTTGGTATGGCCTAACCCGCAACATTTTATGTGAATATCACAGTCTTTATTATTGGTTGTTCGTTTCTTGGTGTTGTTTATGTATATTATTAATTTATGTATTTGGAATACGATTTTTATTTCAGACCATTCATACAATTCCTTTAAAACATGTTTATACGGCTCTAATATATGACCTTGTTGTACAGTTTTGTCACACGCACCCTACGCAAGGCTGTATTTCAAGTTCAATTTCAAGGTTGATGTCTCATTGAAATTCACCAAATATTTCCTTTCATTTCTACTCACTGTTCATATCAGCAGATTTCATCATTTCGTCTACCTCGGCGTCTGTAGGATTCATACCAAGACGATACGCACCCATTATCAGTTCTCTCTTCGACACTCTTCCATCTTTGTTTACATCGAGTTCATTGAAAGACTTTTTTATTTCTTTTTTGGAAGAAAACATATAAAATGATTAATATTTCAAGAACAATAGCAAAGAAGCTGTAATTAGTATCTTAAAAAATATCATCATCCAAACTATTTACATTAATTGAACGAATGATGACATTTTCTTTTCCGACCAAACTATCAAAAAGTGTACACCTTATTTTCAGTGGAAGTTGCTCTTGTGTACAAGACCGACATGAAAATAAAAGAAAATACGGCTATTTTAAATACAAAAGAAGATAGGTTGTGTAACTACTGGGTACGTCCGTAGTTTAGTTAAAATTACAAACGTCAACCTGCAATTGGTGCAAAGTTGTTCTTTGGACAGAGACTGTAGCATTTCCAAAACACTGGTCAGCCTTCATTCCGACCTGGCCGTGATATTGGCTGAAATACCGCCAGCTCGGCGTTAAACAACAATCAATCAATCCATTCCGACCAGACATAGTTGCATATTTATCGATGGGGTACAGCTAAATATATTTAAATTCAGTAGAATTACTGTACGACAGGAGTTGAGATAGCCCATAATTTAAAGGGTCGTTGTATTATTATACCAGTCATAAAACTTACGAGTTCGTAAAATCCGATATTAACATAAAAATATGTGAATTTATCCTGCTAGAGTCTATTTAGTAGAAAAATAAATGGTGTCTCATCTTTTTTTCGATATTCGTCTATAGCAGGCTAATATCCTCTCCTGGTACCCTTGTCTTCACTTGCGATGACAGTTTGTATTGTGTGCTGGTCACATTGTTTATGACGTCATGTAATCCCTAGATTACGAGCTCGACATAACCTTCTGAAAATAGGCTAGAAATGTGCCATTTTCATGACTTCTCGATAAAAGATAATTTATAATTGCAGGATAAACACAATATATGTACATTGTCGGAAAAAATACAATTTATTTGTACTCGCCGCAAAATAAGTGTGAGGTGCTCGGTAAACCCGGCATTTCTACCTGTTTCTAAGGCACGTACAAATAAATTATATATTTTCTGAAAATATACATATACCCTGACTATGGTAACTGTAAAATACATTATTCTTTGAATGTTTTACTTTTTAATCTGCAAATATTTCTAGAAGCACATGTACCTTCTAACTGCTCTGGTTGAAGTCCTTGTACCGGTTTTACTGGTACCAGTATAATCGATTTTTCTCTCCTGATATTCCTTTTTCTTTCCGCCATTTTATTATATTCAGCTACATGCTTCACTGAACTTTTTCTTCTTTCCGTGGATTTTCTTGAGTTTACAAAATGTTCTTTATCTTTACTATCTATGTTATTTACAGATGAGACTCCTATTTGATTTGCTTTGCTCTCTAAAGCTGGTACATTTAAGTAATCACCTGAAATGTCATCTGCCTCGTCTTCAAATAGGTCAGGATTCGTCGATGACGTCAGCGAATCTTCATTTCCGTCGTCTGATAGCACAGTTCTAGCTGACCGGATAGTTCTAACAGCAGCTTTTGCTGCATAAATTAATGTTTGGTCAAATACTTCCTTTTCAAGCGGATCTAACGAGATACTTTTGCTCATGAATTCTTCTTTTGTATTTATTTGTCCGATAAGTTTCTCAGTTTGTTCGTCAGACGTTCCTTCACCTAAATGCACAACCTCATTTTGAGGTCTTGTTGTTTCTTTCCTTGACCTAGAAAATTGATCGTGTTCTTTTAAGTTTGGTGTTGTCTCCTAAAATAAAGAAAAAAATATAAGTCAAGTAAAATAATTAACAAAATATCGTACAGGTGTATTCAGTAGCGAAACACCAATATATTGGAATAATGTACCTTTGTGTTGACCTCAGCCTACGGCTCAGGCAATAGTTCAGTCCTCGGGTCAAACAGAACAGCTGTTGTCCTCTGACTAAGTCAATAACTGATATTGTTACTAGGAATAAATTCAATGTTTTAGTATTGTTTCGTACCATGTCCGCCGTTGGAAAAAAAATCTTAATTGATATGTTATAATGGTGTATAAAGAGGATAAATATACCTAAGAAGCAATCCAAAAACAACGTAATCAAACGACAGACAAAACCCGGGAAGAAAAATGAACAACCACAACCACAACAAATAAACACTGAAAACTAAACAACAATGAACAACACGAAGTCCTATAAAAATCAGGAGTGAACTTAGGTGCTCCGGAAGGGTAAGCAGTTCCTGTTCCGTATACGGCACCCGTCGTAAAGTTCAACAAAGTCAGTGGGAACAGGTTCAACATCATCTTAAGATATTGGAACACTGTAACAGTCAATCAATTCGCGATGACGACCGTAAAATTTCCTATGTGATGACATCAAACTGTTTTAGTTAATTTTGTCGTGTAGGAACATTTGCTACAATTGGAAAATAGCAACGAACTGTTTATGAAAGAAGTTAAGCACAAACTTCGAATCTGTGATGAGCAGAAATAGTTTACAAAACTTTTGAATGACAATTCAAGTGTAAATGGAAATAAGCTGAGACTATAAATACATGTACGTTTTATGTTTTCCATAAATTCAGTGCCGTTGTGTAAACTTAGATGTGGAACTTTATGAAACACCATTACCAATATATGAAAGAACTTGCCCTTTTGTTGTAGAAGATGAAATTCATTTTCTAATGTTCTGTAACACTTTTTTGTCGATAATATATTATGATATATCTCGCTGATATTGATAATTCATTATCTGATAAATGAGATATCGATAAATAAATATTTTTGATGCAGGCCGGTGAATGAATTATCATCCTTAGCATATACTATTATTAAAATAGGACCTGCCTTCATAATTTATCGGTAGCTTGTAACTTGAGAACAACTATGATAATAAGTAGGTTTTTATATTTTAACTTTTTTTAGTTCAATATTATTAGTTCTTTTTATTGGTTGAGATTCTAAATTGTTTTGGTTGAAAAGTATATCATAAACTCTCTTTCGCTTTGTGATCTGTGTTATCTTGTTTTAATACAGATTGTTTTTTTTATCAAAAATCTCTAAATTGCTTCTTAGGTATATTAATCTCTAAAAATAAACTTTGAAAATAAATATTTTATGCCAATGGCAGACTATTTCGAAACATTCGTATTTGCCTACCTTATTCCAAAATATTTAACACAGAAATAAATCCTTTTTCAATTTTACTAAAAACCAAGATGGTTCAAATCAAAAGGCGTCTTTGAAATAAACCAAGCTGCTAGTAACAACCACCTACCCTGAACATGCCTTTGTATATTCTCCGTTGGTTAGCTCATTTCAATGGAACAATTTGTGATACACAACAAACCATGAAAAACCGATGGGCATAATTGCAATCAATCACTTTCCGCTTTATGGGTGTATATTCGGTTATTTAAGATTAATCGATATTCTATTGTGGAATTAATATGGATTATAGTATACACAACCTCTTGATCGTTTTTTTTTTAAATAGCTTAAACGAATAAGGCGTCATTTAGATTTATTTTTTTAAATGTATTTCTATTCGCAACAACGAGTGTTAAGTGATATGAAATGAATTCAGAGTAGCTTATTTTTGTTAACAAAAGATGGATTTTCTTCTCTATCCTTAAAACACACCACTAGTTGATTACTATTACCAATGAATTAAACATTTCCTTAAGAGACGTGGGTACTCCATGCAAATGTAAAATAATTACAGTCAAATCTAATGGATTTCTCCACTCAAGTGCAAAATGTTGACCGCAAAATTTTAATGCCAATCCGTTATAAAATGCAATGCACTGTTTTTTTTTTTTTTTGTATTTTTGGGACTCCGGATTGATTTGATTGTATAGTTTACACAATGAATTCTTCAAGCCTGTTTCACCCCGATGCATTCTAGAGGTTTTCAGACAATTACAATCTTCACTATAATTAGATGCTCTTTGATTTGTGCATACCAAATATTTCATATATTTTTTAATCTTGTGCCATGCAAGATTTTATTTAACCTTTTCAATTCAAATTCCTTTTTAGAAGGCAGTGTGCGAGTTATTTTTGGATGTAATCATGTGTAGTTATGTTTTTTGCCTTTACGACAAAAGCTGGCTAATGAACCGCTGTCAAAAAGCTTTCCAATGTTTCTAATGTTCAATGGTAGCTAGCAATGATTGATACTAGTAGCAACATATTTTTAGGATGGCGCAAATTGAGGCTTTCAACTTTAGCTGTAAATGTGTCAAAACGGACTTTCATTTTGACGCATTTTTGCTAGGTACTATTAAACTTTCTGTAGGACGGAACTATAATAAATGTGAAATCAATCCGAAGCACAAGTTTGTGTATATGTTTTTTATTTTTATATATTTTATTTTTTATATTTTTTTTATTTCATTTTTTATTATTTTTTTCAATCTTATTTGTATACTTGCTTTTATTCAATAATTAGACCGATTTGTTAAAGCTACAAAAAATAAATATTTATTTTAGGTTTTTGTAGACTAGTTTAAGTTAAGACCGATTATAACATTTTCGTTCATAATAATTTGTCATTATATGTATTTAGACTTAAATTCTATAAACACTATTTAATTGGCCATAAAAATTATGGTAGCTATTTTATATTTTGTGTATTGAAAATTAATACTTTTTAATCTTCTTAATAGACTACTTCGTCTAACTGGCGCCTTGGAGATTATTTTAAAACAGAGGAGCAAGAACTGGACTGTGACCCAATGTTATTTGACATTTTGTGAGGATCTGGTAAGTTTGAAAATGTACATGTAATAATTAAAAATTGTATCTAAATTATTTTTTTTAATTTATGTATACATTTATTTTCATTTTGTATTTTATATATATTAAAGCCACACCAAATTAATCTTTAGTTCATTAGATTTTGCCGATGTTTTGGACTATTGAAATTTTAAGAATTTTTTTTTTTTGCAAAACTGCTGAAAATTCGCCCCATATTCTTCATTTTTTCAAGAAATTAAAACTAAAAATTGTCCGCCCGTTCCTAAAATTTGGTAAAATTTGAGATTTTTTTCACATTTTATGCAATGTTGTAGTTCAAAAAAATGTGTAAGTTTGATCTTCGCCCCTTCCCCCCAAAAAATAGTCCTCAAGAAAAAAAAATTAAATTAAAATTTCGCTAACTCGCATCAATTTTTGCGGTTCAAAAATCCAAAGAACTAAAAATCAGTTTGGTGTGGCATAATATGTTATGCAATCTGTTAAAAAAAATTCACATTACGACAATTCAAAGGTTTCAGCAGACATTATACACAATAAAGGATACCGAAGTTCAGCAATACATGCATTTTGCAGTTGAAGGTAGAGCGGGCGTCGAATGCGTGTCTTTTCTTTAGCAATCAAAACCGGTGCATTGTATCTGCGCACTTTGGCTTTAAACAAATGTACATGTGCCCAAGTTTTTATTGCATCTCCTTTTTTCATTACAACTGCGCACTTTTTGAATAAAACTATGCAATAATTTACGTTGGTTTGGCTCATGGTTGTGTTTCCTTGTTTGCTGATAATTTCTGGATGTTTTTCGTCAGTCTTTTAAAAGATCTACAAGATTTCAATGTGCACCTGCAGACAAGACCCCATGTTTTCTTCAGCATTGAATATAATCGAAAGGTTTACGCATTTGTATGTAAATATTCCTCCCACTGTTTGTGTCCATTATTAAAAAATTCATGTTGATCTCAAGTATTTTTTTTTTTATTTTCTGTTCAACGGATTATGATAGTAAGGAAAATAGGACTTCGGAACAATGAAATTTGCATATGGACAATACTTATAGATTAATACAGGACCTAAGGTATCATCCCGGGACTCCCATACATGACCGAGAGCTTGCCCGAGGTCCGATATGGGTCGAGGGATGATACCCTGTACTTATTCCGAACGCACCTGGTCTGATATAGCCATATTAGCCTAACAACGTGACTGACCCGGTCTGATATGGCCATATCAGCCCGAGTACGTTCAAATAGCACTCGAATAATTATAGATTATTACGTGTCATTTTCCATATTGGCCCTGGTATCATCCCGATACTGGCCGAGGGATGATACAAAGGCCGATATGGAAAATGTCATAATCTATTTATCACATATTTGAATTAAAATACACAACTACATATTAAGTAATATGGAAAATGGCAGAGAAATAAAACTTTTAGCAGTTATATGAAATTTTTTAAATTATGCCAAACTATATGAAAAATTCATAGTGAACATCTTACCTTTTAATAGTGTTAATATACAAATTTTTAACAAGTCTCCCATTTTTTTTTGTTGACGTTGCAGACGACCATGAGCACGTGAGGGCTGATACGGATTTCTAATAGAATCCCTTTATAAATCTGTATCAGCCCTCAGGTCCGATACGGGGGATGATACGGATTTCCAATAGAATTACTTTATAAATCTATATCAGCCCTCAGGTCCGATATCGGGGCTGATACGGATTTCTAAAGAAATTGTATTGGGAATTCATATATGAAGTCGAGACTTCGATACTTGATATTTGAGGTCTAATTTTGGTCATATCAGCTATGCAAAAAAGCACTTATCGGATCAAAATATGTGATAAAGCGTTATTACTGGGGTCGTTACACATGTTCAAAAACCATCATTTTTATTACTAAGTATATGATAAAACGTGAATAAAACAATTAGTGAGTAGATTTCGGTGTTCGTGAACTTGACTATAATTTTGGTATATATGTGCCCTTTCAAAAACAGACCCTGTTCACGTCAAGCAATTACCAAAAACAGACACTGTCCACCAGCTGCTATTACCAAAAACACGACCGTCAATTACCAAAACAATACCCTGTTCACGATAGGTACGTAACAATAAAACATACTTTGTCGTAGACTTAATGCGGCGACAATTTATAAAAAAAACCTTTAAGTTAAGGACCAGTCACTTGGTGAAAAATTGGAAAGATTTACAAACTAGGAAAATGAAACATTTTTTTATAGGACATTTATTTCTGTATTTTAAGACCAAAGACATACTCGGAGTAAGCCATCAATAACCCTGTTCAAGACAAATATACAGACATCATGACCCTGTTATAAACACCAATAACATGAAAATACGACCCTTTACCGTGGGACACTCATACTATCAAAATTATTTGGAATAGCCCCCTCCCCCTCCCCACTCGGTTACATGTATACTTGACTTTCATAAATTCAGTCAGCTGCGTGTAAACATTTGCTGATCCAATTTTCCCTAAAAGTCGACTTTAAATTAAATCTTCTTTTAGATTGTATATCATCATTCTCTATTTTAAAACTATATAACAGCATATGTGATGCAGATTTTTTTCAATTTATTGATGACTAAAAATATGCATTTATCATTTGTTCAAAACGAGCAAATTTTCCCGTGCACATATCACTAGTTATACAGTACTGGTGTTATTGTCCTAACACGGAGATATATCGGGTCAATAAAATTCATAACACGGAGATATATCGGGTCAATAAAATTCATAATACGGAGATTTATCGGGTCAATAAAATTCATAATACGGAGATTTATCGGGTCAATAAAATTAATATCGGGCGAGGCAGTGCCTAAAGCCTCGCCCGATATGAATTTTATTGACCCGATAAATCTTGCATTAGGACAATTACGCACTGTATAACGAATTTATCCTCCTTACTGGATTGTTTTTTTTCCCATATAAATGTTCTTCAATCAAGTAAAAACTGTTTTAGATTTGTGTATATTATGATGGGTAAACTTTTTTATGTAGTTGTAGTTCGTTTCTTATGTATTTTCCTGCTAATACTGCAATAAAATGTACAAAATGCGAAAAGGGAGGCAATTAGGATTGACTCGATAAAACAAACAAAATGCGAGATGAAAGACCAGGATAACTTTATTTCCCCCGTATGCATAGATTATATTTTTGTAAGAGTTGTTTCTTATTTGAGAAAAAATTCTTACGAATTTTTACAAGAAATACTTAACTTTTGTCAAGTACTTAAGCGGGGAAAAGTGAAAATGTTTATTCAGATTATTAGTGTATGAAAATATAATAGAGCAGGTAAGTTTATATTTTTTGTATTATTCACTACGTACAACCAGTAACGCCGGAGAGACGGCACAATTATTTATTTCTCAGCTTTTTAAACCTTGGTGCAATCGGATCCTAAAGTGTTATTTTCCACGGGAATGTTTATAACGTATATAATATAATAGTTTCTTCAAATATTGACGCATGCGTTCAGTATCTCGGAAAATATACCTCAGGATTGCTTGGGAAAAAAGAATATAAGAGAGAGGGAAAGTAATATATGTATGCCTTAGACTTCGACCCAAGTCTTCAAATCAGTTTGTTGTGTTTATTATTCTCGCAGATATCACCCAAAATAAAATAAACAACGGTTCCTATGTCCTAAATATTCATCTTACACGTTAAACATGAGACCATTGATAAAAGTAACATTATTTTTTTTTTCAGAAATCATTAAAATGGATGAAGATACTGCATCGTCCAAAACAGATGGATATAAGAAAGGTTTATATATTTTACAATGAATCATTCTCGTTTTGTTGTGTTAAAAAGGTTTTTTTCACCAGACATATTTTGATTTCGATTCTTCTATGCTACACGTACAAATGCACATTGCTGTTAAACTTCCTGTGTGGATTACAAAAGACGGACGTTTAATTGTCATATATTTTTTTTCTATTTTGTAAAGATACTTTTGTTTTAGAAATACGAAAGGCATGGAGTGTATTAGACCAGAATGGCGACAACCAGGTTAATGCTATGGAGATAGTTCGTGGTGCCAGATTTCTCGGCCTAAATCCTACATTAAACGATGCGGAAGGATGGATTGCTGAAGTGGATGGAAACAGTGAATAAAACATTATTAATTTAATTAGCAAATTGGTTGCATAGTTTGGAAAAGAAAATTTTTAACTCATTGATACATGATCCTTTCTGTCATTGTCAACATCATTTTTGTGTCGCCTGCGGAACGCATGGTCGACACATAGGGATCACTATCTGTCGTCTTGCGTCGTCACATTTTTCTTCTATCCTCACGTACTCGTAAACCGCTCAAAGAAATTTGATGAAACTTTCTCTTTGCATTAACCTTAATGCACAGGTGTGCATACATGTATATATATTTCACTTTTAGAAAATGTTCAGTTTTTTTTTGTAAAAATTGACATTTTTGAAAAAAAAGTGGGGGTGGGGGGTCAAAACTGCTATCCTCAACTACTCCATAATCGCTCAAAGCAATTTGATGAAACTTTCTCTGTGCATTAACCTTAATGCAAAGGTGTGCATATATATTTCATTTTTAGAAAATTTTAACATCTTTTGTAAAAATTTACGTCCGCAGACGACACATGTCTTCCTTGGAAGACTCACACATTTTATAACAAGCATTATCTTTTAAAAAGATATCCGTTGAAGTACATCTTCTATTGAATTTGTTTCGTATGTTTTCTTTGAAAACACAGCAAAAGTCTAGCTCATTTGTGTATATACACTTTTCACCCTGGATACACGTTTTTTAACATCGCGAGCCGAATCGCGCCAAAATTCAATTCGAAACACTTCGATCGTGAACTCTCCTTGAAAGGTGCATAAGTTGTTGCGAAATTTAAATTTGAAAAAAATGCCGGTTGTTGTAGACGCAGTCGACCTGCAAAGATTTGGTACAGCAGTGATTTCTTAATTTCATCCAATGAATCAACATCAGTTGTATTAGGGACGAGATCAAAAGTTCAGTGTAGGATTAAAAACTTATTCACATAGTTTTTTCACTGACCAACCCCCCCTTAACTTCCTTTGGGAAAAATTGATTGACCAATATTGGCATATGCTTTGAGAGTATACTTTTTGTATCATGGGTCCTGTTTTTCCTCAACAATCTAGGTATGATGGCTTTTATTTGCTTTAAAAGTCCAAACATATGTTAGGGCCGAACTTGAATCCGTATTTACAATTAATAATTACATACCGGCGGGGCCGTTGCCCGGGTTAACAAAGTCCCCATCTGCCACTCAAAGGAGCAGAGTGGTGGGTGCTCCAGTTAGTGTTCCTACGAATATCCTACGGGAAACACAGGAATTGACTTACGTACAGCCAGAAGGTAATTACTATTTTAAAACACCTACTTCTAATTTACCTCTAAAACAATCTAAAATAACTTTAACTGATATTCTAAAATTTCCTGATTCTAAAGACTCTGTCAGCCATATCTCGAAATGTAAATCTAAAACCAATAGGAAAACCACATGCAAAACATGCGATATGTTGATAATTACTCCCGAGTTTAAAAGTAATTTAACAGGTAAATCATATCTTCCTAATTCTTATGAACCTCTGGACTGTTCTACTGAAAATGTCATCTATGGTATTGAATGTACTTTGTGTGGACTGTTATATGTTGGTGAAACCGAACAAGCGCTACGTAGCCGTATGAATACACACCGTTATGATTCGAAAAATTCGCAGTATCGGGCTCTTTATAACCACTTCAATCAGCCCGATCACGACCATTGTATGAACATGAAGGTTCGTTTCATTGAGAAAATTTACCATCATACTAACAGTCCTAAACTTAGTAAACCATACCGCACCGAAAGAGAGTTATTTTGGATAAAAGAGTTAAGCACTGCAATGCCTTATGGTTGTAATGATAATATTAAAGGTATTGGGAATTTATCTAGTCCAGGTAATAGTGAAATCAATGTGATGAACTTATTTAACACCTACCCTAGACATAAACGTAGCCATGGTAAAAGACCACCTAAGCCTCGGAGTAAAGACCCACCCGATCCTCAAAAATCATTAAGTCTAAAAGACAATTATACCAACTTACTGTCTTCCTTACAACAACCATTAGGCGTTCATCACATTAGGACAAAACTTTTTTCGCTTCCCGTCACCATCCTTAAAGATCTCCGAGATTTCGCCCTCGACGAAGGAGGTGTCGATCCTTTTTCTACCAAATACAGATTGTCTAGTATTATTTCTGATGTAGCGCAATTTCGCCTTTTTAAACCAGTCAAATCTGAACCTCTTCATAATGATGATCGGAAGTTTATCCATATTCCATTTTCGAACAAAGGAATAGATGCTATCAACATCAGCAACATTCTTCATCGTCAAAAGGTTCTTTCTAAAATTCCACCATATTTCAAAAATCAATCTGTTCCGATTGTATCTTACAGCTATACTAATACTATCGGTGGTAGAATTTTCAACCATAAAAAGACATTGCAGAGCCTAAACATTGAGGAATACCTCAAATGCCCTCTGACTTGTGATTGCTCTTCTTCTCCCTTTAACTACACTCCTTCTGGTCATGTCATCACTGGTGATCTGAATATCATTGAGAATGAACTCTTACGTAATCTCATTTCTCATGGTCCTAAATTCAGAGAACCACAGCGCCTCAATTGGAATCTTAATTTCAAAACCATTATGGATGCTGTTGAAGATTATGCCAGATCATGGATAAAGAGAGAAAAAGACCAAGAGCCTGAAGTTGAGTCCTTGTCAGACTGGGTACGTACCATTCGATCACTGGTACAGGGTCGTATTGCTAACCTCAGAAAACATTCCCATAAACGACCCAAATCTGTTTTTAAAGATCGTGAGGCACTTGACTGCCTTACTTCTCTCCAGGACAAGTATGTTATCGTCCCTGCAGACAAAGCTTCCAACAACATAGTATTTGTATGTAAAGCTCATTACCTCAACTGCCTAATACATGAATTAGGTATTGATAGGGATACACCAGGTAATACCACATATAAACGTACTACTTTTGACAAAGATGATATCCTCAATAACCACAAGTCTTTCATGTCTTCTCTCAATATCAGCACTACATGTGAGGACTTGCCTTACTTGTATTGGATTCCTAAACTCCATAAAAATCCATACAAGGAAAGGTACATAGCTGGATCATCATCATGTTCCACCAAGGAGCTGTCAGTTCACCTCACAAAGATATTGTCTGCAGTGAAAGAGGGACAACAGGCATGTTGTGATACCATCTATTCCCGTAGTGGTATCAATCATATGTGGATACTTAAAAATTCTAAAGATTTACTTGACAACTTTAAATCGCGCAGTTTTTCAGAAATCAGTTCTATTAAAACTTTTGACTTTTCAACCCTTTACACTACTTTACCTCATGATAAACTCAAATCTCGTTTAAAGGGACTGATTCATAAAGCTTTTAATGATTCACGCAAGTTTGTTGTATTAGGCTACAATTCCACATATTTTTCTAAAACATCTCCAAAAAACAAAACATGCTACATTGAAAAACAGGTTTGCGACATGCTTGATTTCCTCATTGATAACATATTTGTCACGTTTGGAGGAGCGATTTTTCAACAACAAATCGGCATTCCAATGGGTACTAATTGTGCCCCTCTCCTCGCCGATTTGTTCTTATATTCCTATGAGACAGAGTTTCTGCAGAACCTCGTGAGGAATAAACGTATGAAAGATGCTAAATCTTTTAATTTCACATATAGATATATTGATGATGTTTTGTCCATGAACAATCCTTCTTTTGCTCAATGGCTTCCATTGATATATCCACCAGAACTCGAAATTAAAGAAACTACAGAAACAACTTGTACAGCATCCTTTCTAGACCTTCATCTCGAATTTGACAGTAGTGGTAAACTAAGCACCAAGATATACGATAAAAGAGACGATTTTGATTTTAAAATTATAAATTTTCCTTACCTATGCAGCAATATCCCAACATCTCCTGCATATGGTGTTTATATTTCTCAATTGATTCGTTACGCTAGAGCATGTTCCAACTACTCTGATTTCCTTGAACGCCATAAACATCTGCGTGACAGACTTCTTAGCCAGGAATACGAGGAAATGCGTCTAAAAAGGTCTCTTACGAAATTCTTTTTCAAATACCAAGATTTGGTTGAAAAATATTCAGTATCTTCTACTACTATCATTGAAGATTGTTTTTTATAACTTATCTTGGTGTTTTGTTTCTACTTTACTAACTTTGACATCAGCATATCTATGTTGATTACCACCACTGGTACTTTTATGCCGTAATGGAAGCGGGAGGTTTGGCGCGCTGTAAAACCTAGATTCAACCCACCATTTCTTTTGAAATGCCTGTACCAAGTCAGGACCATTACGGTTGCAATTTTCCAGTGGTGTGATACCAGTTTTGTCACACGTCTTATGGACTTGCGAGTTTTGTTAATACTGTTATGTACCTTATTTCATTCCGACTTGCAGCGATTTTTAAACCCCACCCCAAACTATTTGAATTAAGTTTTTTACCCTACATTGAACTTTGAATCTCGTCCCTTATTAGCATCTTCTTGGTATTCCCTGTAATTAAACAGCTATAGAATGCTGTCTCTCGACTGGTATTCTTTTTACATATACCCTTCCCAGTCATTATATAGCTGTTCAATATCCCTCGTAATAGTAGGTGTTTAACATTACAATTGTCCACAAGCATTAAGTATCACAATGGTAGGAAATAGCTATTTATCACAAAATCAGTTTTTGGTATACACTTAGTTGTATTGTTATAAGGTATGACTTATTTATATATGAATCTTAATTAAGACAAAATGTTTTTTATCGAGTATCAAAATCTTAATTAAGACAAAATGTTTTTTATCGAGTATCAAAATCTTAATTAAGACAAAATGTTTTTGTCGAGCATCAAAAATAACATTACGGATCCATCGACCGGGAAAAGGGTAAATATCGAAAATATACCGAATGCGTCGTAAAAATATAAAGTAAAATGCTGGTATCAACCACATCAGCAGTTCCGTTTTATTCATACGGAAAATAACTTTACCGTATATTTCAGAAAATGGGTACATCGATTTTGAAGAATTTGAAGAAATGATGATGCAACATTACGGTGTGCTCGAATATCAAGAACAAGAAATCCGTAATGCTTTCAAACGGTTTGACAAAGAAGGAAAAGGATTCTTAAATTTTACGCAATTAAAAAGTGCCCTGAAAAATATTGGCGATCGGTTGACAGATGAGGAATGCAAGGAGTTTTTTAATCTAACAGATACAAATAATGATGGAAAAATTGATATTGAAGGTATGTGGAGTTAATTTAAAAAAACGGTGAATATCGACCAAGAAAGACAATCGAGAAATAGACAGTCTTCATAATACGAAAGAAAGGATAAAAAAAAATCTCTAGTGGTGTTTGACAAAAGCTTTAGCCAGAGAAAAGCGTTTTTATTGTTGTTCTGCAGCTTTTGGTCACCCACAGCAATGAGACCTTCAACATGGACAGAACTATATCACGCCATTGCAAATTGACGGTGGCCTCCAGTACCGGTTTTAGCGGAATGCCTAACATACCTTATCTCATATTTATAAGTAAAAGATGTAATTCTGCATATGTAATAACCGAACGGTTGTCCGATCGACAGCCGTGACGGGGGCAGATAACCGATATCTTGCCCTGCGCGCATGATGATGTCACATCAGAAGGAAACAATGTGACAGACGAGGAAGGCTCTCGCTTAAATTTTTAGTTGTGTTCTGATTTTTTTACGGTCCCTGAGAAAGTGAACACATGTAAATGTATGTGATAAACAGATAAGCAGATTTATTTTTCAATATCTGCACTGATATCATCCCTCGACCCATATCTGCCTCGGCTTGGGCCTCTGGGCAGATATAGAAGTCTCGGGATAATATCAGCACAGATATGGAAATAGGCATGTGATATTCTATATTTATCTGTAAGCTCAATTTGAAAATTATATCGAGTTCATTAAAATGTATCAAGACACATTAATATGATTGAGAGTAACTTGTGATCTCAGTCGCCATCACAATAATAAAAGCAGAAATATACCTAAGGAGCAAACCGAAAAACGCCATCCATTGTACAGACAAACCCTGGAAGACAATATTAACATAAGATGTTTAACATGTTTTGAACATTCAGGAGATACTTTCGTAATATTGATAGTATCGGAGACGATTGTGTTCTCAAAATTTAAGCTTAAAAACTTCTCTAAAAATACATTCTGAAGCGTTCACTTTACATCACACACAATATTTATTTCTCATTTCAGAGTTTGTTGTATTATTCACGGCAAAGTAAAGACTAAGCGACGGATTGATCAATAATGTCACTGTGCCACTAACTTTGTGGAAGGGGGGGGGGGGGGGGGGGTGACACGCTTTTGGGAATATGGAAACAGATATTTTTTTTTGGGGGGGGGGGGGGAATTTTTAAGTTACGTAATTGGCAAAAAAATTAAAACTTCTTTAAGGAATTGATAAAATAAAAATGGCAAATTTTTATGGAATTTTTAAAAATCATACCCCTCGTGTCACCCACCCCAACTCTGGTGGTTTATTGTAAATGTAGTAATTAGAATACAGAATTACTAACAAGACCAACGAAACTGTGTAGAAAAAAAGGAAAAAGACAAGTTATTTTATCATGGTTTCATCCACTTTTGCCAAATTGAAGTAGAAGATGAGACACATTTTGTGTGCAAATGTGTAATACTTTCGGGTGTTCGCAGTCACATAATTCTTCAACAAATTGTCAGATATTGTTCGAATATGCTGTGCCCTCTCTGAGACCGATCAAATTCCCCCTATATTATAGTATTATTGCGTAAGGTTTTCCATATTGGCCTAGTTATTGGTCCGAGGTAAGTCATATTGGACTGAGGCGAAGCCGAAGTCCAGTATGGCTAGCCAAGGACCAATAACTAAGCCAATATGGAAAACCTTGCAAATTATACATTTATTGACTAACCGGTCCAATATGTCGTATTGATTAGTCCAATATGATCTTTTAATGCCTAACCAGTCCAATATGTCACATTGACTAGTCAATAGTGCATATTGGACGGGTATGTGTCGTATTGGCGTACTTTGACATTTTGTATTGTATTGACAGGTTTTATTATATTTAGGCTGATATTCTTTTGTTAGTCAATAATTAGTAGTAATAAGCATGATGTTAGTAAATACTGTATTGAATGCATAATAAAACTCTATAATAAAAAAGAATATGCAACAGAAACAGTTCTAATACATATATAGTATAATTCTAACATTTGAATATTGGGTGGTATATATATTTTTGAATTATTATTGCAATGGTATCTTCTCAGTCCAAACAAATACAATATTTGAATTGAATGTACTACAGATGGCTGTTTACATGTGCATTACATATTATATTAATGCTCTTATTGCTGTGTTTGTTTTTATTGATCACAACACTGTTGTAGATTTGAAATCAATAAATTTGATTTGATTTGCTTACACATGTATGTTGTACCTGAATGCTACATACACCTGTATGTAGAATTTTGTCATTATATTTTCCTATCAATATGCCAGTTAAACTGCTCACTGTACACTTAAAACAGCAACCCATCATCTGACCTAATTAATATGATAACCATTACATTTCAGTGTAATGAGCTTCCATTTATTTATGGAGAACTTATAGAACGTTACGTCACAGGTTTATAAATAACCTTCATTAGTTGCGCTAGTGGAGTACTCCTTTAGTTCAGTTGGTAGAGCGGTGAACTACTGAAAAAAGGCTCCAGATTCGACCCCCGATTGGTGTGGTAGGTTAATGTGGGAAATAAATCATTCTCTAATGTTACATTGGCGCCCAACTAAAAAACCCACGGTTGTCAAAAAGGGTTGGTTGGCAAATTGGTTAAGATGGATATCGCCATTGTGAGACTGACTTTTGATGCAGGGAAGTGTAACGGGCTTTCCTTGGTTAATAGAGAAGTTATAGAACCGTAACATGTGTATAACCACTCCCCATTAGCAGTTCTAGTGGAGTACTCCTTTAGCTCAAATTAAAGCCGTGGACTACTGAACCAAATGTTCCGGGTTCGATCCCCGGTTGGTGCGGCAGATAATTTTGGGATACAAAGCATAATCTACTGTTACATCAGTTATTAGTTAAACGTAGTGCATATCTGTAATTTAACGAGTGATTGAAATAAATCACTGATCAAAGAGAAATAAACTTCTTTTATTTTTTCGCTCTTTCTGAAAAATACTTGTTAAAATATTTATACATATATAATTTCATGTTTTAGCGCTGTTCGCGACTGGTGATGGAAATGCACAAATGAACTAATCCATTATTTTTATGCGTAATCTTTATTTGTATAAATGTTGTATTTTATTTTTAATATTTGTTGTTGTTGTTTATGGCTATTCAAATCAAATTACACGTATTTGTTTAATTTAATTAGATTTCAAGTACAATATAAAAATAAAACTGATTATGTTCTCTTGTATAATTTATTTTCTACTATTCCTGACGTGTTTAATCGGTGGGATAAAAATACATAATATCTTTAACCACTTCCCGGTGATTAAATTTCTACATGGGAATTACCGCCCTTTTTTCTACAGTTATTGGAACGATAAACTAGAGAAGTCCCGAAATGACGTCTATGTAAACAAACTACATAGCAACGACATTTTCTTGAGGTTTTTGTCGAAAATCATAAGAGAAACAGATTCTCCTTCAATTAACTCGTGAGTTATGGAATTTCTCCACCCCCAATAGTTAAATTTTAGATTTTAACACGCTCGCTAAAGGCTCGCGTGTTGAAAATCGCAAATTTAACTATCTCGGGTGGAGAAATTCCATAACCCACTCGTACCTGAAGGAGAATCTATATATATATTGCACTTGCAACACATGTCTAATTGGATATGCATTTTATCACCGAATGACCATTACTGCAAATGTGGTTCCAATTAGCTTAGTAGTTTCAAACAAGATTTTTCAGTAAATATTATCTCAGGGTTCTATGTTAACACAATCCTGGATGGCGACCTGGGTCACTGGATACAATTTCCCAAAGGACCGAATCAAGTTTGGTTCCTACTAGCCAGTGGTTTCAGAGATAAAGATTAAAATGTAAAAGTTTAAGGACGGGCCACGAACGCAAGATATCCTGTAACCCAGGTCAGCTGAAATCTTGTTTGGTCCGGATGAGCTAAAAAAAAAAAAGCTTAATCTTAACCTGAAGTTCAAAATTAAACAAACAGTGATATGCTTATATAAAACATAAATAATTTCACTATTACATGTAAATAAAATGTTATCTCCATTTGGTTCTATTGTTGATAATGCGATCGTGTTTTATTTATTCATTTTACATGTTTTTTGTCTGAGCAGAAACGATAAAGGCTAAAGCAAAAATAAATTAGAGGTATTATAGTTTATTAAACAACAATCAATCAATCAATCAATCAATCAGTGAGACTTCTAAAGAGGACAAATATACCTCAGGAGCAAATAAAAAAAAACGCAATCCATTTGACAGACAAACCCGGGAAGGCAAATGAAGATACACAACAAATAAACACTGAAAACTCAAAAACAATTAACAACACAAGCTCCTATAAAACCAAGAGTGAACTCAGGTGCTCCGGAAGGCTAAGTAGTTCCTGCACCGTATACGGCACCGTCGTGAAGTTCACGACTTTGACTTTATACGACTTTACAATCTTTACATTTTAGGACAATGTTTAATAAAATTTGCTTTATATTTGTTGAAAACTATAATTTCAATCTGTTGCACTTTTCAATTTCTCGTTGGCCGTGCATATAAAAAATTTGATATCCCTTTTGCAATTTGTATACATTCCTAGGACATAACCTCGCCTATTTGTTGCTTGAACGTTACTGCACAGGATTGTATTGGTTTTTCCGTTGTCGAAGTATGTGGGACACAGAGTAAATTTCTGCAGTATCTGCAGTTAATTCTACTTTTCTGGAAATGAAAGAAGAACCATGTGATAGAACTTCTATACACTGACAAGAGGCGTGTGATAAATTCAGGAAGTACATCTAGCTTTATCGGTCCGCTTAAAGTGCTAAGTATCAGCCTGCTTTCTAGATGTTCTCACCAAATCATTAGTTTACCAGCTATTATCGGAGGGCAAAACTAATTTGATAAATAAAATTACCTTGCCAGCCTGGATGAAGAAATTGGAGAGACGTCAGAGGATTAAGGTTGATACAGGTTTAGAATTTATAGCATAACTTGAGTCACTTGAAGCGATGTTCTTTTAACAGAAATATATAATGGACATAATATATAGCCTTTCTGGAAATTTACTTGTATTCTTTTAATTTTTATTTATTCTGTTAAATTATTTTTTGTAATTGCAGTAAACAAAATGGAAAAGTTATGTCCGATAAATATTTTGGATTATTTATTTTATAAAAAATTGTGTCTTCATCTTACTTATTTTCCTTTCATTTGTAGTTTCATGAAAATCGCATACAGCAACATGTTATACACACGTGCGTATTGAAAGCCCAATTTATAAAACCAGATACTGTCTCGAATAAGACGAATCTAATCAGATTACGCGTGTGTAGAAATCTCAATTTTCACACTCCATATTTTCCATATTGAAGTTTTATTTTATTTTGACAGAAAAATCAAAAAAAAGAAATGCTTTTAATGTGCAGACCGAAAGACCTTCAACACTAACTGATTCATAAAAGGGTATTAATTTACAATCTTTAAGAGTTCACTCGTGTAAGACAATTTGAACTAATGTCACGGTATTGTCTCTTTAACAGTCATTAAAATGTATGTAAAATAATTTTTTTAACATTTAACAAAATGTAGGACTTTATATATTGAACTGCACTTTTATAAGGAAAACTACGAACAAAATGGCTGAACATTTGATTACGAATTCAAATCACTCTAATTTGCAATAAGTAAAAGGAGAAATTTCAAAAATAATAGCCGGATGAATTTATTATATATTTTTGTGGTGTTACTTGTCAATATAAAACCATTATTTTCTGCAGGTAAGTGTATTTGTTTTATACAAAAATAAATTTATTTATAAGAAATACACATATTTAATATAGAAACGATGTGATGTATTATTTTGATCGGCAAACATTTTTCTTTTTTCTGTTTCATCAAATTATATTGAACGTTTAGTCAAAATATCAAGAAAATTAAATTTCTTCATTTCCTGACAATAGGTGTCTTGTATTTATAATAAAGGCAAAAAGTAATTTTAGTTATATTTTTTTTATAAAAATGTTGAATTCGGGAAGACCTTCATCAGACATTGAAAGATATGGGAAAATATATCCAAGAACATATCATTAATGTGTAAGAAGAATATTGTTAGGAAAGAAAGGTATTTTTCAGAAATACAACAATTTGTCCATTGATATCTATGGAAGACAGAGCAGATAACTCTGTAAATGGGAGACAACTCACATGTATTCAACATTGGGGAATAGTAACATGAATGCTGTGAGCTCTTTAAAAAGTAAAAATTATCCTACTATAAAGTTTGAGAAAATTCTTCGAAGTGTCGATTATTTCATAATATTTACATGTAATTTGATTTGATTTGAATACTGCATTTTGATTGGCTGAACAGCATGGAGCAGCATTGGTTATAGAGTGTATAACCTGGTTTAATCTTGTGACATCACCAACGGATTACTCCGGCACTTGTAAATTCAAATAGACCCATGCCATTATTGATGCTTGAATCGAGGAGTCATTGTACTTCTGTTTGGTAATTACATTATAAGGAATGTTTACAATTTTTAAACAGGTTATGCGTCGTATACAGCATATTATTAACTAGTTGTGTAAAATATGTTATAAATTGGCTATGCAATACTAAATGTCAAGAACTAATAACAAACAAAAAACTGGACCAATACGGATTATAGCCTCAATATGGATATCAGGCCTGAAAAACAGGACCAATACGAGTTTTAGCCTCAATGTGGAAATATGAGCCAGAAAAACAGGACCAATATGGATTTCAGCCTCAATATGAAAATAAGGCCTAGGCCCAATATGGATTTGTTTACTTCCGCCATGTTTGCAAGCAGATGACAAAAACCTAGAAAATCGATGCAAATAATATTGGGAGGAGACAAAGCTATAATTTCTTTCTATAATAGTTGCTTGCGTAAGTATTTAAAAAAAATACTACAAAAACAACTGTAAGAAAAGAAATTTAGCTTGTAACATCACACATCCATTAATGACCTGAAGGTAAGAAAAAAAGAATATGAAGATGTGGCCATCGGAAACTTCCGAATGAAGGTATATATTTTTTATTTATAAACAAGTGAACAAAAATATCACAATATTTTTTTTCAATTATTATTGATAAGTCATACATTTTCATGATTTTACACAGCTAGTTAATAAAGGGATCATAGAATGGGCTTTTGTCATATTGGTCCAGTATTTGTCCTCGGACAGGTCGCATTGGGCCTCGGACAGCTTCATTTGGCCTCGGCTATCCTTGGCCCAATACGACTGTCCTTGGACATAATACAGGACCAATATGAAAAAGCCCATTCAATAACCCTATAGTATAAATTTACTATATCTAATATTAGTATCTTTGGATTGTTATTTTAAAACTCCTGGGATGATGCCTCTGCTGGTGGACCCTAGGTCCCCGAGGGTATTCGCCAACCCAGTCGTCAGACTTGTCTGACATGATTATTCATTGATTTGTTACAGAAATTACCAGTATTTAGGAAAATTCAAAATTAATAGAAATACTAAGGGTTCACTCCTTGTATTGCACATGGTAGATCTCCTTAGCTGACAGTTGGCTTCCTATTTCGGTATTTTTGGTTGAGTAATTCTTGTTTAATATAAGTTTGGTTTTTGGTCTTCCAAATGTTTCGGTTTTAATGCTGCTGATGAGAGGTAACTCCTTGAAATGCGTCGTATACAGCATAGTATAAATTTACTATATATAATATTAGTATCTTTGGTTGATTGTTATTTCAAAACTCTTGGGATGATGCCTCTGCTGATGGACCCTAAGTCCCCGAAGGTATTCGCCATCCCAGTCGTCAGACTTGTCTGACATGATTATTTATTGATTTGTTACAGAAATTACCAGTATTTAGCAAAATTCAAAATTAATAGAAATACTAAGGGTTCATTCCTTGTATTGCACATGGTAGATCTCCTTAGCTGAAATTTGGCTTCCTATTTCGGTATTTTTGGTTGAGTACTTCTTGTTTAATGTAAGTTTGGTTTTGGTCTTCAAATGTTTCGGTTTTAATGCTGCTGATG
This sequence comes from Mytilisepta virgata, assembly GCA_028015205.1. Lineage (NCBI taxonomy): Eukaryota > Metazoa > Mollusca > Bivalvia > Mytilida > Mytilidae > Mytilisepta > Mytilisepta virgata. The sequence continues at coordinate 35,000,474 of CM051512.1, forward strand.
AGAGGTAACTCTTTGAAATGCGTCGTATACAGCATAGTATAAATTTACTATATATAATATTAGTATCTTTGGTTGATTGTTATTTTAAAACTCCTGGGATGATGCCTATGCTGGTGGACCCTAAGTCCCCGAAGGTATTCGCCAACCCAGTCGTCAGACTTGTCTGACATGATTATTCATTGATTTGTTACAGAAATTATCAGTATTTAGGAAAATTAAAAAATAATAGAAATACTAAGGGTTCATTCCTTGTATTGCACATGGTAGATCTCCTTAGCTGAAATTTGGCTTCCTATTTCAGTATTTTTGGTTGAGTACTTCTTGTTTAATAAACGTTTGGTTTTTGGTCTTCCAAATGTTTCGGTTTTAATGCTGCTGATGAGAGGTAACTCCTTGAAATGCGTCGGATACAGCATAGTATAAATTTACTATATCTAATATTAGTATCTTTGGATTGTTATTTTTATACTTCAATAACCTGGTTTTGGACAGTTCATGGTATTCATAAACCGCTATGCGTAAACTGACCCAAACCAGGTTATTGAAGTATAACCTGTTAAAAAATTGGGAACATTCCTTAAGGATGTTCGCCGATCATGTATTTGAATTTTTCTCAGATGTTCAGAATCATCTGGTTTTATCCATTTGAATGCCATAAATTGTTTTTCCCGCTAACACCCATTTTTCTTTTCATAAATCTTTTGCATGCAGAATAATAAGCCATTTGCAAAATGCTTATAAAATCCTTTATATTATTTAATGGTATTTGAGAAATAAAACTTGTCAATGGTAAAACTATGTAAAATCAAGAGAGCATATTTTTCCCGCCAAATTTTCTATGGCTTATATCTCGAAAACGAGCACACGGACCTATAATTTTTTTTTTCGCTCTTTTAGTTCCTTTATTAATCAACGATCAATATTTACCAGTGTTATGAAAACCCTGTTATCTTGAAACTGAGCAGCGAACATCCTTAAATAAAAACCTGCATCGATACTTGGGAGATTTTACTGTATGCTAATCATGTTTTTTTTTTACATTTAAGTATGTGGCGACACAACCATAGGTGTAGCAGACCCGCCATCATCATATATAGGTACTACTGACGGAACTGCCAGTAAGTTGAGAATACATGTGGACTTAATATTTAAGTAATGTTGGATAGAAATTTATTTCTCTGAATTGCACTGTTTTCTTTCAAGAGATTTTTTCGATAGATCAATTACAATATAACGTATTTAAGGTACATACATGTAGCGCGTATTCGATCCAGCCTCACTAAAATTAACAATGCATCAGGTGTAACATGTCCATTTTAATACATACATCCTTCTATTTTTCACTTGTTTTGGGTGTGATTTTATCTACCCCCGAGGTCTAACAGTTTTTAAATAGGTTGGGGCCGTGGGAAGTCTGAGCGAACTCCATATATGAAACTGGGAAATACTGCAAACAAAAAATATAATTTTCAACTTAAGATTACCGTTTTTGACAAGGTAAAATGAAAACAAACGATACAAGATCGCTACCTATATCAAACAGTTGTTATTAATTCTAAATAGAAAAAAAATAGACAACACTAGGTAAAACTATCAATATTTCTTAAGAAGAAGCAGTGTAGCAAATAAGATTTTCGCCGTTGAAAATAAATTTATTAGCCGCAAAACACTAATAAGTAACGATTCTAGACAGAATCGGCAAATTTCCCATTGACAGTTTTATATATCATTGTAACTCTGACGTCCCTTGGTCCAGGCTTATTATAAAACGGTCCGTTTGACGTCATAGGAATTTCGGGCTAGCTTATTAATTGCGAGAGACCACGTGGTTGTTTTTGTTTAAGTATAATATATTGTTTGATACAAATTTTGATGCACAAGTTATGTACAACACGAATCGTCAACAAGGTTTAAAATGTAGAAAACTAAAATAATAATCAAAAAGGTTGAAGAGCAAATTCAAAAAAGTCAAAATGATCGAAAGGTGAGGCCAAAACCATCTAAGGATACAGCTATTCACGAGGGAGATACTCCGTACTTTTCAAGACATTTAACTTTTTTGGATCATTAAATATAATTTAGTATCAATTTCGGGTTAGTACCAAAATACTAGCAACTGAGTGGGTAATACCATCGGAGAATTTTAAACCATCTAATGGGTTTTGTTTTATTTATAACAGATACTGCCTACGTTCTAACAGACGCCTCAGTCCAGTTTACCTGCTGCGGTCGAATCAAGACATGGAAGTTTTACGTCACCAATACCGGAACGCTGAAACTACAAGTATGGCGAGCTGTCTCTGGAACAACATACAAACTAGTCGGAGAAAATTCGTTCACTATTCCAGGTAAAATGTAATCGATGTTATGTTAAAACAGTTAATAACTGATTATTAAATCATGGCTAAACGTCTAATATTGCTTTTCTAATCCAAAATGACAACAAAACCATCAATTAAAAAATGATCTAGAGATAGGACAGGTGCAGGATACAATTAATTATTGGTCAAGGTCATTTTGACAACTGCTTGGAACCATAGGAGTTGGGTAGAAAATGAATTATACTGATATTTATCTATGAGGCATAAACACATATTTATTTATTTACTTTAGTGATATGGAAAATAAAGATGACTAAGTTTTTTAGAAGCAATGGTCGTCCAAAAAGATGACCTCACAATAAGGAAAAACCGCGTAGTGTCCTTCAAGTAATAGACTGAGCACAACGGCGCTATTGTTTGTCATTATCTACGAATAGTTGTGTTTGTTTATATTATTCTGAGATAAATTTATACATTTACTTATTACAATATAAAATACGTCATCTTAATGAACCAAAATCTCACATCATATACATGTAGGCAGACAGATGACCGTCGAGTTTCTGAAGAACTACCCATTTACTATATTCCTTACATGTGTATGTTAGAGTTATCTCCAATATGCAAAAGTTTCCTGACACTTGTCTTGTACTTACAATAAAGGGAAACATTTTTTTCTAAGATATGGAAACGGGGACAGCCTTCATCAAGATAAAAATCTCACATCATATACATATCGATGACCGTCGAGTTTCTGAAGAACTACCCATTTACTATATTCCTTACATGTGTATGTTAGAGTTATCTCCAATATGCAAAAGTTTCCTGACACTTGTCTTGTACTTACAATAAAGGGAAACATTTTTTTCTAAGATATGGAAACGGGGACAGCCTTCATCAAGATAAAAAAAAATATGAGAAAAGATATCTAAAAACATGATAAATGTATGTGAAGAATATTGTTTGGATTGTTTGACACCTTCTCCAAAGAGCAGATAACTCAGTAAATGGGAAACAACTCGCATTTACAAAAATGGGAATTGTATTTGCTATATACATGCTTTATTATCTTGTTTCGATGCTTACCAAATTTTAAATTGAAACAAAATAATCATTGGGTGTGGTTATTTATAATTTGTGCGTTTGAAATTGTTTTTTAGCAAGCGCAACAAATCAGCAAATAGAATACGAGGTAGCAGAAGAAGATCGAATACAGGTTGTTACAAATGATTTCATTGGATGGTAAGAATTATATTTTTATATGGAACAATATTCTGAATCATGACTGGTATATATGTACACGAGAAACGTTTACATCTCCATCAAAAGGTAGGATTTTGAGCGGTTTGTACTGGGTACCAAACTTCTCAAAAATACTCCATGTATTTCACTTCAAAAGTGCACTGAAGTAAAGCTCGTGCTTTATGAAGGGCCGTTCGGGTCAGAATTCATTTTGTTACACACACGTAACTGTATGTTCACGTACCCTGGAGGTACGCGAAATTGTTTAAATGTCTCTATCAGACGAGTTCATTGTGCATAGGGTATAGAGGTTACGTAAACAAACAGTTACGTGTACCTCTAGGGTACGTGAACAAACTGTTTCGCGCACCTCTAGGAATGTGAACAAAGTGTTACGTGTACCTCTAAGGTACGTGAACAAAGTGTTACGTGTGCCTCTAGGGTACGTGAACGACCTGTTACGCGTACCTCTAGCGTACGTGTAACAAAATGAATTATGACCCGAACGGCCCTTCATACTGCTTTAACAAACTGGAGTTGTGCAATTTCAGGTATTCGACTGGAAACCCAATGATCCCTTACAGTGGACCAACAAACGCCGCTCCAGATAAAACCTATTATTTAACTACATCCGTATCCACTGGAAACAGTTATACATTTACCAATTATCGTGACAACCGTTACTATGCTATAGTTGCTATAGTTACTGCAAGTAAGTACAATTATTTTCACAAAAAAGTGCAAAAGTATCTACATTTGACGTAAAACAAAAAATTTGAAATCTCCACATATTTACAAAATGAAAATTGATGTGCCAAATAAGATATACATTATATTTATAGGTTTCACAATGAGTGAGAATTAAATATAGCTTGATATCAAATTGAGTTGTTTAATTTGGATATAAGACCAAATTAAATAACGAGAGTTGATATCAAGCGGTATCTAATTTTTACGAGTTGTTCAACCTAAATCTCTTATGATTCTTCAGGAATATTTGTTTGTTTGTGATTCGGTGTCCGACCCTCGGGAAATCTTAACATACATTTGTCTGTGACGTCAAATGTTGGTATGCAACGGTGGCTTTCAACGATGACCGTGCAGATTTCAACCAATCAGAAAACGGGGACGTTTGGATTAAGGCCAATCAAATAAAAGAATTTCTCGTAACACTTGTTCATATCATATGATGGGGAATTAGTTATGACAAATAATTCATCGCGCGAGAAATAGATAACAACGCACCATCATAAGAGAAATTATTATATATAGATTCTCCTTCAGGTACGAGTGAGTTATGGAATTTCTCCACCCGAGATAGTTAAATTTTCGATTTTCAACACGCGAGCCTTTAGCGAGCGTGTTAAATTCTAAAATTTAACTATTGAGGGTGGAGAAATTCCATAACTCACGAGTAAATTGAAGGAGAATCTGTTTCTCCTATGTTTTTCGACAAAAATCTCAAGAAAATGTCGTTGCTATGTAGTTTGTTTACATAGACGTCATTTCGGGACTTCTCTAGTTTATCGTTCTAATAACTGTAGAAAAAAGGGCGGTAATTCCCACGTAGAAATTTAATCACTGGGAAGTGGTTAAAGATATGTATTTTTATCCCACCGATTAAACACGTCAGGAATAGTGTTTATGTTTTGGAGGAAAATAACAGTATCTGCAATAGTATCAGTGTCGTATAACTAAAGTCAAGAAATACCAAAGGGATATTCGAAGGAGGGAAAAATCGAAACAACTGACAAACTCCGGAGGATAACGAAAACAAGACTAAAACAATACATGCACCACAATTAAAAACTAAAAAAATATGAACAACATGGACTCCACCAAAAAACCGGAGGTAGACTCAGGTGCTCCGGAAGAGTAAGCAGCACTGTTACTGCTAAGAAATCCAAATCAGAAAAAAATCCTTCGTCAGAGATTCCTGAAACTGTTGTCTTTGGAACATAACATATAAAACTGTGATATTTGCCATTTATGTCGAAAATCGACACATGTCGAAGTTTTATGACAGGAATATTTCATTCGATTACGCTTATCTTAATACAGTGTAAAGATATGCTGAAGATTCTTGTTAATAAGAACCATGTGGAACAACTCTATCCTTTTCGTTTATTTAGCCCATTTCACGTTTATAAACAAAAACAGTTTGAGGAACATCATAGAAACAACTAATGAACATTTTTCTTTCAATTCTTATAGACGAGGAGCCATATTTTGATAACATTCCGTCCAAAATCCACGTTTTTGACCATTTGGCAATCGGTGACGTAGTTTTGACGTTAGAACCAACGGATACTACAGATGATGATATTACAGTGTCTCTTCACTCTGCTGATCCACACTGGACGATAGATCCAATTACATGTAAGCCTACAGCAAAATAATTAAAAACATAATACTACATGTAAGTCAATATTGAAGCATTTGTGCCTCTTTTCCATAAGCAAGGTTATAATTTTGGACATTTAAATTAAGAACTCGTTTATGGTTACGTACCAGAAGTTTAGGTTAAAATTACCCAAAAGACCATTTTCTGTCAACTAATGTGGAACGTTTGTTTAATTAATTTTTTGTAAAAAAAATAGATATTACCGACATTTCATATAAGACTTGTGCAAAAATCTTGATTTCTCATTGTATGACAGAGATTTGGTATTTAATCTGCCTTAAAATAGGCTTCACCTGTCTTGACGACGGGTGGTATTCCATCTTTAGCGACAGGAATACAACATGTAAGAATATAGGTTAGCATTCTTGTACAGAGGGCAAGCGGATTCAGAGGGCATCCTCTGGCCCTCTGTACATGAAATGAGTTTTACCCTCTCCGTATGCGAAGATAATTGCATTCAGTATAATATAACACATACTGCCTTCAGTTGAGGGTGGTATGCCAGATTTCCACACTTAAACCACAATATCAACCTTTGAATTATTCTTGATAAAATCACTCTACGATTCATATTCAGATTAGGCAAAAAATATTTGTACAAATAACTTTTCTTTCAAGGGAACCATTTTGTGAAAAAAAAGATTAATCGAAATTAAATATTGCTTTTTCATTTACACGTAGTACAAAAAACCTGTGTTTCTGGTTTATAAGGTATGAACACTAAACTCAAGTTGCAACCGTTAAATCAACAATTGATACCAGCAACTATTAAAATACAATACAACTTTCTTGTAACTATTTTCGTATTCAGATGAAGTAGTTGTTACAAACTCACTCAGTGTCACCAGCAGTCGTACAGACGGTATCACACCCAAAATTACAGATTCCTGTTCAGAAACAACACTTCCCACTCTGAACATTTACGTGGAAAATCAGGTTGGTAACACTACTTCATGACAGAATAAGTTGACATTGTGGTCGACGACACGTGTATTCTTAATCTATCTGTAAAAAGTATAAACCATGAGCTTAATCTTCATTTTTGAAGACCTTATGTTGACTTTAAAATAGAGTTTAACCCAACAGATGTCTTTCATTTTATTTATACTTTATTTCATTTAATATATTACGTTTTATTTACAATTTGTATATACAATGTACATTCTTGAATCTGATGAGTCGTAAATCGGCGAAATGTGCACATCTTGTTCATCAAAATTGGTACCAAGAGTTTTATTTATACCACTGAGTCGGTGCCCATGGTGGACGCCAAGTCCCCGGGGGTATCCCCAGCTCAGTTGCTAGTATTTCAACACTAGCACGAAATTGGTAAAATTTACTGTTACAAAACAATAATTGTCAAATTTGTATCTCCCTCGTGCATAACTCTGTCCTTTGATGGTTTTGGATTTCCTCCTTTTGGACATTTTGGTATTTTTTAAATTGCTCTTTAACCTTATGGATGGTTTTTTGGTTTTCAACATTTTTGGCCTTGAGCACAACTGATGAGTCGTAAATCGACGAAATGTGTACTCATCTTGTGCATCAAAATTGGTATCAAAGAGTTGTTTTACTTTTTAAATGTGGGGAAAGTCATTAATAAATTGCTATTTCTTTACTTGGACTTTTGTCACGTATATATAGGAATTTGGAGTCGTACCACTACTGTTATTTAGACATATTTACAAAACATAGTCATTGTCGGAAAATATAAAATTTATTTGGGCGAGCTTTAGAAACACGAGAAAAGGCGACCTTTAGTGAGCCCTTTCCCCATGTTTCGCTGCGAGCCCAAATAAATTTTATATTTTCCGACAATGACTTTGTATTGTCTTTATCCTGCAATCCCCTTTAGATGCGTAAAATGCCTTAAAATTACGTTTAAAGTTGAAATTCAACGACAGTGTAAACGCGGGAAACGCCACGACGTCATCTGGTACATTCGCTACGCTCCTCGCGCTCGTCATGTAAACAAGTACCAGTAGACTTTATTAGGTCATTGACCTAATACGACTAAAGTTTATTGTACCCCTGTTATTAGACCGAAAATGGCTTGATTGCAGAATAAATACCTTTGCATGTACTTTTAATTGACATTATAAATTTGTTGCATAAATGATTAGTTTTGAAAATTGTTTGTCTCGAATCTTCATACTTTCTAGAGGGCCGTCATTACGTCACTTCCGTCGTCAGTTGAAATCAGCGAAACAGCTAATGCGGAGACTCTCCTTCATACAGTAGTTGCTGTTGATAATGAAGTCCTTACATGTCAACTGCCCAGTGTACTACCGACTACAACAGTGTTTCAAGTCAAGGAAACGTCTGCTGGTTCAGGGGGTATATATCATGCATATATGTAATTGAGTTAGTATATTTGAAAGCTATTTAAGTTCAAGAAAATTGTTGAATATTAAATTCAATTATTTGTTGATGTTGGTATAATATATTTCCGAAGGGCAAAAATTTTAAGATTATTTGTTGTTTTTTCATTGTATAAAAACTATACTTACGAGGTGTCGATATAAAAATTGACATGATTCATATTTTTTATTTTCAAATCTATTTAAATGTCCCAAGTCTCTGTGGTAGATTTTCCAACAGTCACTCTCATTTCTAGCAATGAATGATCGAAAGTGGCATTATATTGTTTTTATACGCTCGTCCTTAAAGATGGGACATATTATGGTATACCGTTGTCCGTCGGTCCGTCGTCCACACTTCGGACAATAACTCAAAAATTTTTCACCAATTTTCATGAAACCTTGGTGAATTGATTATATCTATTGACGTAAGGTGTCGATTTTTATAAATTTCCCATTTTACGTTTCGGAGTTATGGGACTGTATTCATAGAAAAGGGGGGATTTTCCAGCTTTCGGAGTATAACTCAAAAATGCTTCAAGCAATTTTCATGAAACTTAAGTCAGTTGTTTGTATCTATTGAGATAAGGTCTTTTTCTATTTTTAAAAAATTTCCGATTTTACATTTTGGACTTTAATCATAAATAAAAGGGAAAGGGGGGTTTCCGGTTTTCGGACATTAACTCAAAAATGCTTTGAGCAATTTTCATGAAACTTTGGTGACTTGTTTATATCTATTGACGTAAGTTCCCTTTTGTGTTTAAAAAAAATCCGATATGACATTTCGGAGTTATGGAACTTTAAAAATCGGCGAAAACTGTCAATTTTTCACACTTTGGACGGTATTGGAATTTTATTATTCGTTCAAATTTCGGAGTTATTGAACTTTGGTGAAATTTAATTTTCTGGACGCGACAGGCGTATCATGCGATCATGGCGCAGCTGTTTATTGTATATATACAAATGCAGGATCTCCTATACCCAAAATACCATATAATGTAATTTGTTGTTAAATGTTCAAGTGACTGTGATTTATCTTCATTTTCCAAGCCGATTGATTATATTTTTATGTAGTTGAGTTAAATTAAAATGAGGTTTTTTGTATGAAATAATAGACATTTCCTTTCAACTCATGTCATTAAACCATTATTATCTTTCAGTTTATGGCGTTTATTATGTTCCTGTAAGTACTTCCGGTTTCGACTTTGACTATGACGCAGTTGTTAGGTATGACGTTAGTGTCACGTGCACAGATGGACGATTGACCTCTGAAGAAGGTCATTTGATGGTGTATATCCAGAAAAATATTCCACCGGAAATTACAAACTTACCCGGTAAGTCAAAATGATATTCAATGACTGGGTAGTAAAGAAAATAAAGCATGGAGTAATTGTAGATTCAACAACCCTAAAAACGAAACAAAAAATTTCCTGACATCTACTGAAGTTACATAAAATATTTTAAAAAATAAATAGTATTTAGTTTATCATATGATAAACAAAGATGGAATTTATCTCAAAATATGAGTTCTCTAATATCAAATTTCTCATATATAAATTTTTTTCGCTTTCAACAATTTCTCCATTTAGCACAAATGATGAGCCATGATTCTACGAAATGTACATAGTACTATAGTGTTATTAACTGGCTGTTTCTGTATTGGCACTGGTATAGATTCAAGGTTTGGTGTATTGGCCTCGAGACCCGTAGGGTCGAGTGCCAATACAGCTGACCGAGAATCTATAGCGTGCCAAAACAGAAACAGCCAGTTCATAACACTTTTATTAAATAATCCAACTTCTCAATACAGACTTGTTCTGAATGCTGTATTACATACATCAAATGTGAATATAGGGCCAATATTTCCAATACGGACTGGCAATGATGTGAATATAGGGCCAATATTTCCAATACGGACTGGCAATGAATCCTGAATTACATGCACAATATATGTTTACAGGGCCAATGATTTTAATATTGACTTGCTTTTTCAGTATTGGACCGGGCCGAAAAGCAATATAGATCACGTGATTTATATGACCAGGACGACGTCACCAGTATGACACATGCCGTTTTGGTAGTATTGGGGCTGTTTTAATCGTATTATTTAATAATAATGTATACATTTCAATCGTAACCATTAGAACACCATGAATATATATCATATTTACTAATAAGAAACTTTAAAATTTGCATTGAAAATATTGTACCAAGGTATTGATTGACTTGGTCGAGGTGGGTAAGAAAGTCACCAAATCATATATTGTTTTACAACATCTGTCAGGTCGAATTATATTCACGTCTTCCAAAATCCAAACATTTTTCACCTCGTAATATTTCATCATTACATTTTAACATTATCTGCTTGATTTCTCATTAATCGTAAAATCTCATATTACTTCTTCATTGAATATCATATTGGTACATGTATTATTTTTATAACACCATTTCCCTTTGTAAAGCCGAAGAAGTACTGCCCCAACAACTGACGGCTGCTGGTACAGGGATACCGGTTAGTGTGACTGATCCAGATTCCACGACACTTACATATTCCATTGATTGTGATCCCACAGGATGTCCATTCACCATATCAACAGGTTAGTGTTTATGCTAAAGTTCATATGTATATTACTATTAAGAAACGGGAACTGAAAAATTTGAAATCTAAAATAATTAAGGAATGTTTCTAGTTTTTGAACAGGTTATACGATATAACCTGGTTTGCGTCAGTTTATGCATAATAAACCGCAAACCGGTTTATGAATACCTTAAACTGACCCAAACCAGGTTATTGAAGTATAACCTGTTCAAAAATTGAAAATATTCCTTATAAATTAATTTCCAAACAGAAGTACAATGACTCCTCGATTCAAGCATCAATAATGGCATGGGACTATTTTAATTTACAAGTGGTGGATTAATCCGTTGGTGATCTCATAAGATCAAATCAGGTTATACATTATAACTAATGTTGCTATATGCTGTTCAGCCAATCAAAATGCAGTATTCAAATCCAATTAAATCGTTTGTCTCAAAGTGTTAATTTCAGTCATCCTTTTGAACTATTGGTTCCGGTTGGATGAACAACATGGCTGCCAGAGGCCATCTTTGATTTTAAAGTACATTATAAAATGCTTTGAAACTGCAGGATTGATGACAACAATACTCTCTACAAACGATCCACTTTTGGTTGAGATACATCTGCTCAAGCGATGGCTGAGGCGTTTCAAAGTGTCCAGATGGAAAAAGACATGTCAATTACTCAGGAATTACTCAGGAACTAATGGACAGATTGTAACCAAAGTTGACAGAAATGATTTTATGGAAGACATCTATTTGTTGAGATTCACCCACTCAACCGACGGCTGACCTGTTCAAATTTCCCATTGAAACCATATAGGAAAGGAGTTTTATGTCATTTGCTCAGGAACTGATGGGCAGATTGTAACCAAAATTGACAGGAATGATGTATTGAAGAACCTTTACCATTTTGCAACCTTTGGTTTCGGTTGAATGAATAACATAGCCGCCAGAGGCCATCTTTGATTTTATTGGCCACTTTTCCAAAATCTTTTCCTCGAAATTACATTATGAAATGTTTTTAAACCTTGCAGGATTGTTGACATATATACTTTCTACAAACGATCCACTTTTTGTTGAGAATAATCTACTCTGCATACGGCTGCGGCTCTTCAAAGTTTCCATTAAATCCATATGGGAGAGGGTTTGTTTTGTTATATGCCCAGGAATTTATTGGCAGATTGCAACCAAAGTTGCCATGAATAATTTATGGAAGGACCTCTTCCAATTCCGGTTGGATGAACAACATGGCTGCCATAGGGCTATCTTTTGGTTTTGATTTGCCAATTTTCAAAAAACTCCCCTGAAACTACATTATGAAATATTTTGGAATTTTGTAAGATTGATGATGACAGTACCCACTACAAACAATCTACTTTTGGTTGAGATTCATCTGATCAACCGACGGCTACGGCTGTTCAAAGTTTCCATTGAATCCATATGGAAAAAGACTGTTTTGTCGTTTGCTAAGGAACTAATGGGCAAACTGCAACCAGGAATCTCATATGGAAAGACAGACGCAAATGATCCACCGTTTTCAGGTCAAAGGGCATATATCAAGGTTTCTTTAACATTTTGCGCTTCTTTAAAAGCCTTGTTGATACAAAAGAGCTTACATTTTATAATGGCCATATAAAGCTAGGTAAGCCTCTAGTTTTGTTATTTTTCTTTGCGTCTAGCAATTGGTTTAATGTGTCCATTTTTTAATGTCAGAACTATCGCCATCATAACTATTTTTTTGTGACCACTATCATTTCACTTACGTTTTGGTACAGTTGGATTGGTGACGACAACAGTCGATTTGTCTACCGTACAGGTTCCAGCTTACGATGTCTATGTGACAGTGAATGACGGCCATACATCAGTTGGACCAAAAAGTCTCAGCATTCATATATCTAGTATGTAATATAAGATATTCACGCCGTCAAAATATAATTGAACAAGGAATATTTTAAAATTATATTCGCATATAAAAACCATAAAATACCCTTGTATGTGCTTTATTTATTGCACGTTCCAGGCAATCGGCCAGTTTTTCTTGGTTGAGAAATCTTGTTAATTCAGGCTGGAGTCAAACACATTTCGCAATGAGTAGAATCAAATCGCAAACCCTTGGTTTACAGACTAATTATTATAAGTAGCCATGACCATTCGGCCACAGAGAGGCTCCTTTATCTTGTTTAAGAACATTGATGGAAACATAATTCTTGCAATTTTGATGCCCAAGATGTTCACATTTCGTCGATTTACGACCAAGCAGTTGTGCTCCAGACCTAAAATGTTGAAAACTAAAACCATACAATATAGAACTTTAAAGGAACATATGATAATAATTTAAATCAACACTATTTCGAAATTCTATTGTTTAAGACTGCAGATGTAAATACCCATAAACACTGTATTAAATGTTTAGTGTTTTTTTTATTTATCTGGATTTGTTTCAGATATAAATGATATTCCAGAATTTGCTAATTATGAATTGGACGCAAATATTGGCGTAGAAGAAAATACAGTAATTGGAACAAGTATATTTACATATTATACGACGGAACTTGACTCGCCCGATATTGTGACGTATTCATGGACATCAGCCCCTAGTAGTGGAACAAATTTTTTTGAAATAGGAACATCGAGTATGTTTTATTTTTAGTATTCTCAATCCATAGTTTTCATTTACAGTGGTTGGTGCCTTTTTTTCGCTACTTCCTGTATTTTTAAGAGTAGTTTTTTTAAACTGGTTTCCCGTCTTGAGCGAGAAAAGGCAGAAAGACATTTTTACCATGCTATAACTCGTTGCCTTATGTTTTTTGAGATTTGTCCGCTGATACAGGAAAAAAAAACACGTAAAAATTTATCAGCTTATTTATTATCAAAAAATGTACTTCAGCCTTTCCTGTCTAAAACCGGCAACCTGTTGCCATACAAGGACCAGTTAATCACATTCGGTTTGTGGACACTATGTATGAACTGAACATGTTTGTCCAGAACAGATTCGAATACTATGTTGGGGTTGCAGAATGGAAAGAACTTTAGTCACATTATGCTTGGTAAACAACATGCTTTAACATTTGTCGTACTATTTTCTTATCCTGCAATCGGTGTTACAGCAGATTAATAACAAGTGTCGACTTCAGCAAAGATTTATTTGTATACTATACAAATACAGCACTATGCCCCGCCTACTAACATGCAATTCCGTTAGATTCTTTAAAAATTACTTTCGACAAACTACAAACTATTCTTGTTTTGTACAAATTATTTATACATTTCAACCTCGTTATTTATTAAAATTGACATATTGTCATTATTTTTCTCCTCCGCTGGACATTTTTCCTAAAACTATTTCACTTCACATGCAGATATTTATAGACTTACTTGAGGGCTTTGTAAAGCTTATTAAAAATCACGGTGTTTTAAATTATAAAAAAAAATCATTATTTTGATATCAATATTTCAGGATAAAAACCATTTTAGTGAACTATAAAATAATATAGAAAATATTTGTATTCGGCTTGAAACTGGAGGAAACTCCTCGGCAGAGCCCCGCATTTTCCCCATTTCCTTAGCCACATATACACATATTTTTTATATTCTTCTAGAGCCGAGCATTTTCCTCCAGTTCCGAGCCGAATACCAATTTTTTTCTATAATCTTCTATAGCACACTTATAATATTGTATATCTACTCTGCCATGTTATAAAATACATTATGTCAGGCATTTGTTAATTTGGTGGCTTTTAAAGAGTTCATGTATTTTCTTTGAATATTAATATTCTAACATAATTTGAAATCATTCATAACTAACTGAAAACTTATTGATGGATGGATGGATAAATTGTTGTTTAAGGTTAAGTGGCAGCCAGGTGCATATCAGGACGAGAACATGTATGATAATGAATAGGATCCCTGCTTTGTACTAGACCGACATGCTGAGCCGGACTTTTAATGTGCTAGCTCACGAGGAAACTGTCAGCAGGAAGACATATCACCCCACTCGGAAACATTTCACTGACTCCGAGCCGACCAGTAGATCTTTGCTCTTACTCATAGATGCCGATATATGTTTATTTCAATATATAAATAATAAACATACAGTATATGATCAATGATAGTCGAATTGTGATTCTGAATGTTTCCCACTTGAGTCCACCTGACATCCGATAGATGTAACTGACTTATAATGTACATGTACATGTATTTCCATATTAATCTTAAATAGGTGGTACCTAACACTACAGGGAGATAACTCTGTAAAATCAGCTAAACGTTTTAATAACGTTGTGTTGTTAAGGGAATATTAAGCTTTTCAATGATCAATATTAGTATTTGTCAAACTGCTATATAATCAGTGTAATTTTTCTGATGAATTGGTTGGTTCAAATGTTTTGAAATTTTAAAATTTTTGTCAATGGGTCAAAGTAAATACTTTATCAAAATTTTATGAAAATTAAACGAGCCAAATTAATTTTAGTGAATGTGTTGGGTACCACCTTAAATGATATTAATCTTGTCATTTACGCATTCCTCATAACTTGTAATTCCCTTGAGGAAGATTTCTTTAGGAATGTTGCGATTTTTATAAGATACCCTAATGTTTCTAAGATACACCTTCCTCCGAGTTGCTTTATAAGACAATCTTTAAAAATACACCAGACGCTTTCAATATCAAAAACTTTTTTTGTCATTCTAGCTGGTGAGATAAGAACCACGGCTGACATGGACTTCGATACTATGGCCGATACAAACTTTGTGTTCACTGTAGAAGCTACTGATGGTAAAGACACTGCCACCACGACCCTAACTATATCAGTAGTCAATGTAAACGAAGCTCCTTCATTTTCAGGGTCTAATTATATCATCAACGACGACGAAAATGTGGTATGTATAAATTTATAGCGAGATTATGACAAACAATAATTTTGCTATGATATCTAATAATTAAAAACGAAGATAACAAATACGGTAAACAACGAAACACACATCTTTGAACAACATGACAGCTTCATACAAATTATAACATAATGATGTTCTGATGATCGACAATTAATACAATGTAGATAATCAGTTGGTTGAGGCATTCAACTAGAATATCGATTGTAAAATTTCATAACCGAATTTAAGGATGCTCGTTGGTCATGTTTTGGTCTTTTTGTCAGATTTTCGGAATCCTCGGGTTTTATCCATTTCTTAAACGTTAAATTTTTTGCCCATGAACTCCCACTTTTTCTTTTATAATTCAATCATATATACCTTAAAATGGTATTTGACAAAATTTTATGAAATCCTTTTTACTTTTCATACATTTTTGAGAGACTGAAGTTGCCAATGCAAAGACAATGAAAAATCCAGAGAAAACCTATTTCTTGCAAATTTTCAATGCTTTATAGCTCTAAACTGAGCACATGAACCTATATTTTTTTCTTGCTTATTTGTTTACTATTCATATGTTCTCTCAAACTAAAACAACTATTTCAAATTATATTTATTTCCTATTAGACCAGCGATCATCCTTAATTGGTTGTAAATAAAAACTTTAAAATGCTTGAAGTACGACTAGATTAGATAACATAAAAGAGGACATATTTAATATATTAACACAACTATAATTAATGATAGCCTGACTTTGTACAGATACCTGACAGTGACGGTGTTTAATGGATACACCAACATCCATCTTCACCAAATAAACAAAAATAGTTGATACAGTATGATCAAGAGGGCAATATTAAGAGAGAGAAAACAAATCACAGTACTTTCAACAAACAACAAACGTTACCATGAACTCTGTGGCATTTGTAAGAGGACAGTTTGAAATTGCTTGGCCAAATAAAACGAAACTTGACAGGAAGCATCTATGGGAGGTTCTTTACAAAGTTTCCCCATTTCGTCCCGATCGGCCAACAAACATGGCCGTCATGGGCAATTCTTCTTTAAATGCCTTTCATTGAACTGCTAAGGAGTTTCATATCTGCAATAAACATCAGTCAGTCTAGTGAATATATGAAGTCTCTGTTTAAGGGTGATCGCTGGTCTAATAGGAAATAAATAGGATTTGAAATAGGTGTTTTAGTTTGAGAGAACATATGAATAGTAAACAAATAAGCAAGAAAAAAATATAGGTTCATGTGCTCATTTTAGAGCTATAAGGCCTTGAAAATTTACAGGAAATGGGTTTTCTCTGGATTTTTCATTTTGTATGGAAAAATAAAAAGGATTTCAATTTTTTTTCTTTCTTAGGGAGGTACCCTGCTTGCTACAGCATCGATAACAGCTACTGACCCAGACGCAGGAGACGTTTTAGAATATACGTTAGACTGCAATGGGTACAACACAACTTTCTTTGAAATGGACAACGAAACTGCTGCTGTGTATTTCGGAAGAGATTTTGATACCGACATTGGTCATCCGCCAGTCACACAATGCAACGTGACAGTTACAGACATCGCTGGCTTAACAGACACACAGTTCTTAACCATCAATATCGACGATACAAACGACTTTACACCTTCCTTCGAACTTGATGTGTACACAGTTTTCCTGTTTCCAAACGAAGCCGTTGGAACCATTTTAGTTAATGTGTCGGCAAGTGATGGTGATATCACAGAGACTTGGTCTACCATTGTTTTTGGTATGGACCAATCCGCTTTAGGAGATAACTATTTTAACATAGATGAAAATGGAACTATATCTATTGCAAAAGACATTTCAGCTGTCTTTTTATACGGGCAAACGGTATCTATAACATTAACGGCTAATGATGGAGGTGGCCTTCAGGGAACTTCAACACTTGTATTAATTTTTCCTGAGGTAAGGAATTTCTTATTTTATTTTTTTTATCGAAGTCTCAATTTTTTACTTTGTTGAATCACATACGATTATTATTCATTCATTGCTGTTCAACATTATATTGCGAATAATAAAGTAATAATACATGTAGTAATCTTTGAAATATAATCCATATCGGTATCGTCCAGAGACTCCCATATTGGACCGAGAGCTTGACTGAGGTCAGGTATGGATTATGTGATGTATTAATCTTTTTATCATATAATGCATAAGTACGTATGTCTGAACGTACCCGGTCTAATATTGCCATTTCAGCCGGGTTGCGTTCGAATATCACTTGAATGGTGGTTTATTAGCCTCAAATGTGCTAATATTGGTTGTTACACACATATTAAGTACTAAGTGTATGGTTATGTTAAATATTGACACTAACACAATTTTCACTAATCATATCAAGTTTGCATTGATGCATATAATTACATGTAATTTTACATAAAGTTTTGATTATCAATCAGTGCATCTTTTCTATTTCAGTCTGTCGATTTTTAGGATTGCAATCCATTGTAGCAACTTATTATAAAAATTTTCCAAACGTCTCACGATATCTCGAGTTTAATCAATAAATTTTATAGCGCAAACTTTACTGACATTTCAGTTGTTTACTTTCATTTCTTGTAGCATCGTAGATAAATTTCAAATGACTACGTAATGTAGTTGCTTAGCGAGTCTTGTATTTTCCCATTTTTTTGCCACAACTGAATATGAAAAAAACCTGCAAGCGAATTTTATACAAGACTACGTTTGTATCCATACAGAGTGGAAAAAACTCGAAACGAGACGAAACGGAAGAAAGTTACAAATGTTTTATAATATAAAAAATAATTCTGCTCCTGATTATCTTTGTAAACTTATTCCTCCAACAATTCAGAGCACAACTACATACCCCCTCCGTAACGGAGAAGATATCATTGTACCTTTTTGTAGGCTTTCTCTTACCAGCGGTTCATATATCCCTGCAACTATAAGGCAATGGAATAATTTGGATTTAAACATAAGAAATGTCAATTCTATATCAGAATTTAAGAGAAAACTGAAAACCATTAACCAGGCTAATCTAATACCATCCTACTTCGCATTTGGACCTAGAAAACTAAATGTTATTTTAACTCAAATAAGGTGTCATGCTTCTTTTCTAAATCACGATCTCTTTAGAGTAAACATTGTGGCCAGTCCGTCCTGTAACTGCGGCGCTGCGGTTGAAAATGCATATCACTTCTTTTTTAAGTGTAATAAATATTCAAACAGCAGAGCAGTATTGATTAATAACCTGACCTGGTTACCAGATACTTGCAGTATAAATACTGATCTTTTAACCAGAGGCAGTAATGAACTCACCATGGAACAAAATGAAATCATTTTTATAAATGTGTATGATTATATTAGAAAATCAAACAGATTCCTGTTCGTCTAATTAACATCTGATTCCACACTCTTCTCTCTCCTTCTCTCTCTTTCTCTCCCTCTCCCTCTCCTCTCTGTTTCTCTTTCTCTATACCTCTCCTCCTCATCCCGTCCAATCATTGTAAACCATTGTAATTTTGTTATAATAAGCAGATTATATTAGTATATTTATATATATATGTGTACGTATGTAATGCATGCTCTACTATTGTTTTGTATGTTAATATATTAGGAAAAGACTTCATAAGTATGATTTACTTGTGTCTGATCCTTTTGCTGTGTTTTATAGCAATAAAATATGTTTAAACTAGTGGAAAGATGAGTAAAACATCCGATGCTCAGACAAATAATTTCGTTTCATCATCTTTTGTTTAAATCTACAGAGCAGTGCAAGCTATCAACATTTCATCTTATGAATGACCGATTTGCTTTATAATTGGCTAGCTTTTGGGTCATGAAAATGCTAAATAATCTTTCCCGCCAAGGCCCAAAGCTCTAGCCGATAAATTGCACCCTATTCAAGAATCCTGGCTTGTGTCTTAATCGGATGTTTCTGTCTTCTTCCCACCTAACCCCTACGACCCCCCCCCCCCCCCTAGTTCTCCTACACAAACAAAGTATATGACACCTTCCAGTAAACCAAAACTAGCTGAAAATTATTTTAGCAAAAGCAAATTATTGTGTCTTGACGCATGTTTACTGGTGTAGCCTTTACCTAAAAAACTACAAATCATGATAAGCTGGCCAGATAATTATGACATGCATATAGTAAACACAGTTTAGTAAAATTATATTATATAATAGGGAAGGACATCCGGCTGAAGTAGTTTATCGAGATCTAATCCACTCAGTTGCTAATATATATGCTAAATCGATACAAGCCAGAAATTTATACTTTATATTTGCTGTTCCAAAAATGTGAAATTTTGGAAAAACCAAGGAGTATCTCCCTCGTACATAGCTCTGTCCTCAGATGTTTTTGGCTTCACCCATTCGGTCAATTTAGTATTTTTTAATTTGCTCTTCCTTTTTTTTATTTTTTTATTATTGGTTTGGTTTTCAACATTTTAGGCTTTAAGCACAACTGATGAGTCGTAGTTCGTCAAAATGTACACATATTACGCATCAAAATTGGTATCAAAAAAGAATTTACCAATATGATCTTTGTTAATTTTTTAGACAACAACGACGTCAACTACTACCACAGAACTACCCTTCAGGATAGAATCTTATGCTGATAACGGATACTGGTACTCACTGGCAGGAGTTGTCGTTCTTATGAATATTGTCGTAATGTTATTTTTGTGTTACAAGTATTGTGACTGCTGCAGATCAAAAAATCTGTAAGTAATAGTAAAATCATCTTATTGTAATGCTTTAAGGATGTTCGCTGGTCATGTTTTTGAATTTTTGTTAGATGTTCAGAATCATCTGGTTTTATCCATTTGAATGTCATAAATTATTTTTCCAGCTAACATCCATTTTTCTTTTCATAAATCTTTTGTATGTAGAATAATAAGCTATTTGTAAAAATCTTATAACGTCCTTTTTATTGTATAATAGTTTTTGCGAAATAAAACATGTCAATGATAAATGTTTTTTGAGAAATAAAACATGTCAATGATAAAGCTATGTAAAATCAAGAGAGCATATTTTCCCCGCCAAATTTTCAATGGCTTACATCTCGAAAACAAGCACACGGACCTATATTTTTTCCGCTCTTTTAGTTCCTTTATTAATCCACTATCAATATTTACCAGTGTTATGAAAAGTTTGTTATTTTGAAACTGAGTAGCGAACATCCTTAAAACTCCGTTTAGTAAAAAACTCGTTTCCTTCGGAACGCCGTTATATATCATGTATATAGTGATCGGGGTGTCCGTTTGTCCGTCCGTCTGCACCTTTTACATGCGACTACTCGTACACCACAGAATGGATTTCACAGAATCTTCTGTACAAAGTGCTATTGTGCACCACTTATTTTATTTTTGATCAAAATGATTTGGGGTTTTTCACGGACAAACATGAACTTTGCCATTTCTTCCTAATAGGGTAATATAATAGGGATAAGCATGTCCCGTCAGTTACTTCTCCTAAACCAGTGAATGGATTTCTGGGAAACTTTCGGAGATCTTCAATATATATTACCATTGTGCATCTTCTATTTTCCTTTTGATAAAAATGTTGTTTCGTGTTGTCAACATTTCTTTATATTATTATATCCATAACGGTGATACACATTTGTACATTTGTGAGTGTTGTGAAATTATATAGCTGGTGCTGTGTTTTATGGTTATTTGAATAACGGATGGTCCCATAATTTACAATCTATATAGACTGCAATCTAATTAAAAACCGATCTCTCATCGCTCCCGTTTTCTGATATGTCGCGTGGGAGATCTAACAAAATCCGCTTTGAGGTCACATGTGAGTGAACTGGAACTTATGAATTTATAATGATATGCAAATATGAGTTGACTTCCTATCAATAAGCCAATCAAAAAAGTTTATGAATTCTGGGGACTGACGATTTCTTCGTTAATAAAATGAGTTACATCCCTTTACCACACGATCAACTTACAAGATCGCCTAAGCCGCAATTTCATTGGTCGAACAGGACACACCTACAAGGTCACTCACATGTGACCTTAAAGCGGGTTTCGTTAGATCTCCCACGCGACATATCAGAAAACGGGAGCGATGCGAGATCGGTTTTTAATTAGATTGTATAGACTGATGTAGAGTAGTCTGCATATCATCTTGATATAACTACTCGTATTGCTTGTGAAGTACACGTAAAGATGGTAACTAAAAGCATTTGTCGAAATTCGATCTAAGGACTTAATTATCACAACAATTGATGACCTTTCACTTACTTACTGTTTGCTTTTGGCAAAATAACAAAATGGATATTACAAATTTGTTTTTCAAAAGAGGTGATAATAGAACAGAAAGACAAAAGAAAACAGACAGAATAAAAGCAATGAATGAACGAAAAGCAAGAGCAAGGATTAAATTTCTTCCGGCTGATGACCCATGGAGTGTTAATATTCATGAAAATTATAGCAAACTTGAAAAAGACAAGATTCAAGAAAAAGCTAGGTTACAGGTTTGTTTTCAGAAATATATTTCCTCTGCTTTTGTTGGACGGAAGAATAATGATGCAAGAGAGCGACATTATTCCCCTCTTTAATGTCCGAGTTATATATGTCTATCGGTATTTAACAAAAAATAATAAAAGTGTTCATAACCAGAAAAAAGATATGTAAAACCAGAAAAATAAGAATTAAGCTGGATGCATAAAACGCTTTAAATTTTAGTATGTTCAATTTAATTCAGTTCAATTGCGCTTAATCTAACAGTGACGGGAATACGAATTTGAAAATGTCAATTAGGTCATGAAAACAACTTTTAAACATCAATGCCGATGAATTCTTAATTATACAAACCGTTCACATTGTTATTTATTCAACCCCTTTTCCAGTTTACTACACTGGGGTCTAGGAAAAAAGTTCAAATTCAAAATATTGATCACTCAATTCATCAAATGTAGTCTAAAGATGATTGATATAACCAAATTCAATTCGTAATACGTTATAAGCCTATTTTGAAACATTCCATTTGTAGCGCAAAGGTTCTGATCGAGAGGAAAGTAATCGAAGTAGTGTAAGCAATCAACAGGATGAAGTTCGACAAAGCAAAACTTCAATAAATTCCTCAAACACAGATGTCCGAAGCAGTAATGGAAGTTCTGAGGGTAAGTATGCGTCATACCTTTGTACAAATAAATTCTTTGATACCTATTTTGCACTTTCCTTCGATTTATGACTCATCAGCTGTGCGCAAGGCATTAAGGAATTTCTAAAGTTCCAAAATTGTGAAGCCAAAACTATCTAAGGACATAGCTAAACACGAGGGAGATACTCATTAAGTTTTCACAAAATTTAAAATTTTTGGAAAATTTGATTTAATTATTTGATAATTCCAGATATACATGCGTCGGTTGCAAATTCACGTATCTTCTTGTATAATAGTATTTATGTTGCCTATGCCAAAATGTGGAAGTGATCAATAAATTCAAGAAAAGCTGGATTACGTCTATGCTAAGGAACATTCTTTTTCTAAGGTGTATGTATTCATAGTGTTGATTGTACATAAACTTCGCGTTTTTTTTTTCGTTATGTACACGCTCAATTATGAATCTCAGACCTGCTTCTGACCTAAGACTACAAATTAACATGCTGGCATCTAAGTTCGGAATATTATTTTCAAATGATCAGTGGTTTATTAATAATTATTGCATAATTGTATACATTTGTATATTAAAGAACTTTTTATTAGAAATATTTCTACAATCTGTATATTCTCCCTTTTTACGCTCTACACTGATTGAAAAACTGAATTAGAAATCAAATCAAATGCGTTATTTACATGTCAACATTTACAAAACTGACCCCCAAGTTCGACCTTTGTTATGTTGAAATTACCATAATATTGACACGTCGTATCTATTTATTATAGTGAAATTCAGTTGTATTATGTATAATCGGAATTAGGTGAACAAAAAGATACATTAGATTTTAGTGGGAGTTCACATTGCTAGTGCGTTAGTTTCGGTGCTGTCTTTTTCTTTTTCTGTTTAGTTTATTTTCTGTTTTTTATTCATTTAGTATACAAATATACTTGTGGTGTTTATTTTCTATGTTCTATTCTGTTCTAATGATTGTGTCTTTTCCTATGATTTTTCTACTTTACCCACTGTTTTGTCGCTTCGGTATTCTTTTGTCGATATATAAGTACAAAAAAGTTTTAGTCAATATTAACAAAATGAATCTGATCTTTTTTTTAAAATATTGTATGATACGATGTATTGTGGGTGCAAATCAAAATGTATTTTTTAACTGTGGGTAGAAATCAAAATGTATTTTTATATTGTGGGTACAAATGGAAATGTATTTTTATATTGTGGGTACAAATCAAAAAGTATTTTTATATTGTGGGTACAAATCAAAATGTATTTTTATATTGTGGGTACAAATCAAAATGTATTTTTATATTGTAGGTCTATTTCCAAATAACCAGCCGTATCGTCAACAAAATCATCACTTATATAATCCAAATACTGGGAGAACTATATCATCTAATGGAGGTGGGAAACCATCATGGTAAATCCATATCTGTGAAAGTGTTCGGATGAAGAATAAATTATTAAAAACTGTTCGTCTTTGTTTTTTCTTATTTTAGGTAGATACACATCTAGCTTTTCTCCGAACTGAGATGAAAAATTTGATAATTTTCGTAGCCTGAAATTTGTCTATGCTAACCGCTCGAGTCTTGTAAGGGTCTAAGCGGAATAGGTAGATTGTCTGTTGAACTTTTTATATAGGACTCGCTTGTCAGCACTTAGGTCTGTTTGGTATCGTTTAAATGTTAGGTGTTTTCGATTCCGATTTTAAATGTTAACAACTGCCCGTTTGATTTCCATCCGATCGTCGAAAAAACAGAGACCCACACGAAATCTAATAAAAACAAACCAAAAAAATCAGCCCCATGATTTCTTTCTGTTCTTTTATTAACTAGTAATTTGAATCGTACTTTTCACCATCGCTCTCATCAATCTAGTGTAATTCTTTATCTCACCGTAAAAAATTAAAAATATCTCTCAGTTATCATTAATAAGAAATTAAAAAATATCGCGAAGCCTACAGCACGAAGCATTAGCCCACCTGCATAGGAAGCTCTTAATATCTCTTTACAGCGCTAAGAAATTCCAAGACAATTACATATTAACCGATATAAAAATCCTAAACTCCAAAATGGATGGATGGATTATTAATTTAACGTCTGGTGGCAATTATTACATCAGGAAGAGAACATGTTGATTTCATGTGAATATAAATCATCCTTTGTACTAGACCGACACGCTAAGCCGAATTTTAACTATTACATGTAGCTTACGAGGCAAAGGTCCGCTGGAAGACATGTCATCTCACTCGGATACATTATTCTGACTCTGAGCCGACTAGTCTTTAACTCCTTAACGCAGCGTACTTGGCGGAGAAGCACGAAATACTTTTTTTTCAAATATTTGGATTGACCCGGCCAGGGTTCGAACACGCCAGCTACCGCACATTCGAGACGAAACGAACGAAGCGGTTTAAACTTCAAAATACATATACAAAAACCACACAGAATCATAGAACCATCGACAAAAGCTCGTAAAAATCCGAATAATAAATGGTTGCAGTAATATGAATGCTTACTAAATTGGTATTTAAAACTGATACAAAATCATGCCTCTGGGGTCTGTTTGATTCCGATTTTAACTGTCATTTTTCGGGCCCTATGACGGTGGTTCTCTCCGGTTTCCTCCGCCAGAAAATCTGGCCTTCACGGTAAAAACAAATGCGCTGACAGTGGAGTAAAATCCCAATAAATTAATCAATAAATTAAAGTGTACGTTACCCCTAAGCTGAAGTCATCCTTCTTAAAGTTTTATGGGCGTCATCATGACTTGGTTGGCAGGTATGAAAAAACCGTTTCCCAAATAAAAATGGACCTGTTCCATTGATATTCCGAATTTGACATGGGCAGCATGGCGGGTGTCCGCTTACTCTTCCGGAGCACCTGAGTCTACCTCCGGTTTTTTTGGTGGGGTCTATGTTGTTCATATGTTTTTAGATTTTAATCGTAGTGCGTGTATTGTTTTTGTCTTGTCTTCGTTGTTCTCCAGATTTTGTCAGTTGTTTTAATTTTTCCCTCCTTCGAATATCCCTTTGGTATTTTGTGACTTTACGTAATAGATTAGCACCTGAAAATTAATCTGTATAACTCAATTGGCTATCAAGCAAATGAAACAAATGAAGTGATGCATGAAATGAAATTTAACTTAATACTTTCCTATTAAATATTTGCTCCGAAGATGGCTGCACAGTTATACTGGTAAATGAATGGGTCCATTTTTGATTTGTCTAATAATTACTGTAGGGTTATTTAATTAAAATTGAATAAACATTATTTTCTGGAACTTACTCTTTGAATATTTTTAAATTAATGTAATGAGTCCAAATCACTTATTGGAATAAGATCAACTTGTAAAATAAAAAAAAGTTTTATAATAAAAATTGGCAGGAACAATTTGTCCGTTATAAATAAATTCCTTTAAAAATCTTTCTTTTGCATTTTGAAGATGAAGAATACTTGCCTCACATTTTGACAATCTTTGCCACTGCAAGTAAGCACAAAACATTTTATAACACATTATATTTATTTGTTTGTTTTCATAGCTAGTTTAAAAACTATTTTAAAAACAAGAAAAATAAATGGAAATGGTGAGATTTCAAAAGGGGCATAAAACGACTTATATGTACAAAATACATAACCTGAAAAACAAATACAAAATAGTAAAAAAACAACTGAACTAAACAGTTAAAATTACCCAACGTTTTGACTAATATGGCCTTGATCACGAGCATGAAAAAATAAAAATGTATTGACTCTTTGAAACCCAGAGCAGTCTTGCTCTGTATTTTAAAGAGCCAATTCCTTTTTATTTTTTGCTCTGGGTTTCAAAGAGTCAATTTTATTTTTTCGTGCTCGTTGGTCATATTGGTCGAAACGTTGTGTAATTTTAACTTTTTAGTTTTTTTTAACGATTTGGTATTTGGTTTTGTTCGGCTTATGTATTTTATACATTAAGTCGTTTTATGCCGCTTTTGACAGCTCAGCATTTCTATTTATTTTCCTTGTTTTCTATTTTCGTATGAGCTGCTTCGCAACATACTTTTTGTTCAAAACTATTTTACTTCCTCTTTCAACCATGAAATCCATCAGTCGTCCCACATTGTCAGAGCGGTTATTGCACCAACTTAAATATCAGCAAAAAGTACATTATACAAACAGATATAATTCATAATTAATAATTGACCTTTTGAAACCATTTCCTTTTACGATGACCAATGGAAGTTCTTATCTGAAAAGAAAAGACATTTATAGAATAAAAATGTATCCATCTAAAGTTTCATTCCACGAATATTGTATCGTACCAATTTTGACGAACAAAGATATGCATATTTCGTCGGGCTTCTCGGTGGCCGAGTGGTCCAGGTAGTTCGTCATGAATACTAATGATCACTAGCCTGTCAACGCTGGTGTTGTGAGTTCGAATCTCACCTGTGACGGGGTGTGTTCGACTCTGATCTTAATTGACAAGGATTGCCAATTTTCCTACCGAAGGTCGGTGGTTCTCTCCAGGTACTTTTATTCTTCCACCAATAAAAACTGGCCGCCGCGAAATGACCAGATGTGCTGAAAGCGGCGTTAAACCCCAACTAAACCAAACAAACAAACATATTTCGTTAAAATACGAATCCACAGTTAAAACAAAACAATTTGAAAAAATATTGTATTATATCAATTTTGAAAAACCAGATATGCATATTTCGTCAAATTATGAATCTACAGTTAAGGGCAAACACGTTGAAAGCCGATACTAAACAGCCAAGTCAAAACGTGCAACTGTATAATTCATTTGTATGTTAATACTGATGTGAGCAGCAGAAGGCATTTTGAAATAAATATACATTGTAGACATGAAAAAAAAAATACAAAAAAAAACAAACAAACAAACCCCCCCCCCCCCCAAAAAAAAAAAAAAAAAAAAAAGAAAAAGAAAAATGAAAAGAAAAACACTCACACACACAAAACAAAACTAAAGCCCTGATAAAAGAATGATGTCAACAATGACATGCAAATCAATAATTACATTGCTAAGTTTCAATCCGCAGCTAACTTAACGAAGGTTTATCCTGAAATGTGCATTGAACGATATAAATTTAGAATACATGTATGTGTGTATTCACTTAAATTCACCACATTACCCGCGGATTTTACCACAAAACTGAATTAAAAAATAAAAGTAATGATTATTGAATACAAATTATAACGTTCCTATATGTAGTTCAAAAGCCTTGAACATATCCCTTTCCAGCAAATATTTCCCAATCATTTCACTACTATAGTAAGATCATCGTTCTATAGTAAGATCATCGACGCATTATTCTCACGGAATTCTTCAATGGCAGCAGACCAAAGAATAGAAGAATCAACTATGATCAATACTCACAGCAGTGTCAAAACAAGCTTTCAGTCCTTCTTGTGTGAGAGCACTCGTCTCACAATAGGGCATCCTATATTCATTTGCTAACTCCTTTGCTTTTTCCGTAGAGATTGACTCTGACACCGTAGATCTAAGATCTACAACAAAGTGAAATGACATACACTTATACTACGAAGTGATAACTGTTTTTCTCCTATTCTTGACGTGTTTAATCGGCGGGATAAAAATACATAATATTTTTAACCACTTCCCGGTGATTAAATTTCTATCTGGAAATTACCACCGTTTTTTATACAGTTATTGGAACGATAAACTAGAGAAGTCCCGAAATGACGTCTATGTAAACAAACTCAAGGCAACGACATATTCTTGATGTTTTTGTCGAAAATCATAGGAGAAACAGATTCTCCTTCAATTTACTCTTGAGTTATGGAATTTCTCCGCCCTCAATAGTTAAATTTTAGATTTTAACACGCTCGCTGATAAGATTATATTCTAGATTCCTTTCATTTCTCATTAAATTAAGATTCAAAATGCTAATTATTTTGCTTGGGATTTATTTGAAATTGTCTATATTTATTGTAGACCCTGTTTAATTACATTGACTTGTACAATACCTATATTTCAAAGTATTGATATAATATATTAATTTGATTTATTTTTATACCTAACAGTTTGTTTTACTTATTTTTTATTTCATGCAAGAACATATGCGTGAAATCGCGATTGTAGAATTTTTGCGTCTATTGTTCATTGAAAGAAACTGTTTTTGAAATGTGTAGCTGATTGATGTGAATGAAATAGTTTGACAGAAGTGATGTCTAGCTACAAGTGTTGATTTTATGACAGTTAATAGTAAAGACAGGTAATTACTTTGCTTGCAGATATTTGAAATTTTCTGATAAGAGTATATACTAAATCCATTTGATTTCTCATTAAATTAAGATTCAAAATGTTAGATATTGCAGATAAAAAACAGCGAGTTTAATACTGTTAAATACTATGGGCAGTGGGACGCCATAGAACACTGGGAACTGAAGTATTTGACATTCATATCTAGAAACGGCACTTTTTATGCCAAGCTTTACTTCCCGGCTTTGGCGTGTTAACATGTTGTGATTATTTCATAAAGTGTAAGACCTAGACAAAAAATATTCAGTGAAAATACGCCTGATTGTCTCTGGCCTCATTTTCGTGATAATGTCAATTTCGCAGAAACAAGAATGCATGTACCTAGACTATAATATTTGGCCTAAAGATGCTTCATTCAAGGGCCATGTCAGTCAATCACTTAGACTTGACCTCATTTTCATGGTTGACCGAAAATTTATCTGGGGTTGGACACACATTGGCAAATGCTTGTTTGTCGACAGGATCGACAAGTTTTAAGTTTTAATATATGGAGCATTCATCACATCAAATATATCTCGAACTAGACCTCCATTTGCCCATCCGCCGATGAAAACACCTTACAAGTGTTAAAAATAACAGTTTTGCAAATTTTAGAATAGGTCCGAGTAGATAAACTAAATTTTGTTCATCGATTTTTCTACACTGGAGATTCCCCATTCAAAATCATTTGTAAGGCATACAAATATAACCTTTATAAACAACTTAACAACTCCATGAACTCATTTGTCCAGACAGTAATCTAGTATTGCGTAATGTACGCAATACATTAATATAAAATACTATTAGAAAATCTGTTTTAAGAACTTTTCCTCAGCAATTCGAATCAAACTTGGGGGTGCTATATATATATCTGAAATATATCCGCTGACCCAACTTGCCAAACAAAAACTAAGGCGATTACAGCCGAGCAAAGTGTAACTGGAGTTTATGGATAATTTGCAATAGATCTGTCTAAAATCAACCTAATTAAACCTAACGCGGCTGCGATGGTATTTGTACCTTCAGAGTTAATATACAAAATAAATATAAAAAGGTTGGCTTATAAAAAAATCTTTAGTGATTGCTTTATGTCACATGATTGGTCCATTCAGGAGAGTCTTTCGCGCTCCTAAGAACCTCTAGTTTCCTTTTTACACTTGTATCAATTGCATTTCTTTTAAAATTCGCTACAGAACTTTTATATTAAATAACTACATATACTATGCTTACCGGTCTTACAGCCAACAAGGACTTTCGGAACATTTGGAGCATGATGATCGATTTCCGGAATCCATTTAGTTTTTATGTTTTCAAACGAAGTCTCGCTGATAACTGAAAAACATACTAAGAACACATCTGTTTGTGGATAAGATAATGGCCGCAGTCGGTCATAGTCCTCCTGCAAACCAATATGTCTTAAAGTTATAGTTATGTAATAAAAGTTTTACATACAGATTCAATTTGGCAGTGGGCAGGTAAAACATGAATTAATTTATTGCAACCTGCAAAACGCAAATAACTTCACTGAGATTCTGTTGCTTTATGGCTTAAAACATCCTTCACTTTTCCCTATTAGAAATTTTACTGTATTAATACTAGGCACCCGTGTAGAATCACGACAAAGCAACTCACAGACAGAGTTGTTCATCGCGTCCCCATATGGGTCAGATGTTAAAATACCCAGACATAAGTTGAATATGGGTCAGGTGTCAAGATACTCAGACATAATTTTTAAAGGTTAGCACCTAAGACCCATACCATCAAAATTTTGTTCCAGAGGAGATTTCAAAATATATTTTTGCTGATTGTTCTACTTTAAGTGACTTGTGGCCGTACTGGTCCTAGGTCTGGACCCCGGACATTATTTCAAAGGAGAACACCTAATGACCATTCCATCAAATTGCCCAAGTTGTATAAGCGATGACGAGACTTTTAAATATTTTTTTAAAATAACGATCACCTGCGTCGCCAACGGCCAAAGCGGGTCTAGTAAGCGCTTGAATCCGTCCGTCCGAAATACCTTGGGTAGGACACTTTTATCAAAGTTTTCTTTACTTCTACAGAGGAGAACGTCTTTATATTATGTATGCAGCTTCATAATGTTGATTTGTAGCGTGTAAGCAATTTTTAGACCTGTCGTGCAGCCACATCCTGTTTTCCGATCAATGAATTGCACGCTCTGACGCAGGTCCAGACCCGATTTAAGTCTTGTTCTATTTTCCAGTAACAATTTGAAAGGGGACAAGCCAAGGACCATTCCAATTGTTTTGTCCCAATTGGCAACGTGGTTTCAAAGAATATATTTAAAGGAAAGTTAACGAAGATGACTAACAAAATGTAGTGGCAATAGGGTCATGTGACCTTTAAACTGTATAAACATCTACTCGCCTGCCCAGCAGTATCCCATAATCCAAGGTTATAAGGTTTACCATCTACCATGACATTAGCGCTGTGGTTGTCAAACACAGTAGGTATATAGTCCTTAGGAAAAGCATTTGTTGTGTACGAAATCAGAAGACTTGTTTTACCGGCGGCACCATCTCCGACCACGACCAATTTTTTGTTTTGCATTGTCAGTAAATCTAAAACGAAAGGTCATTTTCAGTTTCTATATGCATCTTTGATCTTTATATTTATTAAATACGTTTAATATTCTTGAGGCTAATGTATTACTAAACGGTCACATGTATAACTCTTGTTGCAACCATTCATTTATGCTCTTCATCGTTTGGATTGTTCTTTTGTTTGTCAACATTCGACGAAATGTGCACATCGTGTGTATTACAATTGGTATCAAAGAACCGTATTTTCTGTGTTCATTTATATGACATGTTGTATAATGGATACGTGTATCTTACATTTTCTCATTAATATTTTGTTGGATAAAATAAGTGGTTTTACCGATAATAAATAGGTTTTTTTTTCTTCAAATAATTACATAATTTTACACCAGAATAGGAATAATCCCTTAAAATTGTGACAGAATTACCTCATAACAGACCAAGGAAAAAAACAATATTTATAAGTCTTAGAGAGGAATCACATATCTGTATATCTGTATTTTAAAAATGAACTGAATTCTTTAACGCCTATTGTATGAATTTTTTTCATTTCATTTTATTTTTATTATTTCATTTTATTAATTTTTTTTATATATTTTTTTTGTTTGCTTTCTATCTAAATAATATTTCGTTTTGCTTTCAATCAAAATAATATTTTGTCACTTTGCGGTCTATATCAAGGTTTAATTAGTTAAAATATTCTATGTCTATACATTGCTATATATAAACAGTATACAGTCAATTCTCGTTTTGTCGAATCCATTTGGACCTGGAAATCTTGTTCGACTTAAGCGAAAATTCAAGATATCAGGAGTAATTATGTATAGTTACTGCTGTTGAGGGTCCAAACAGATATTTCGAGTTACCCGGAATTCGACTTAATTGTGTTCGAGATAACGAGAGTCAACTGTACATGATTATTTATGGTTGTGCTTATTAATTCATCATTATATCTTTAACCGGTTTTCCAATATTTTGATCTCGAGAACTGCTGATCAGTTGTCAGTCAACGAAATGGCCATACATTGCATCAAATTTATTTCGGTATTTTGTGATACGTTTTATTATGATACGGTGGAAACCGGAAATAAGAGTTCAAAATTCATAATACCCGTCTATACATGTATTTTAGTCTGCACACGTACATGTATCTACATCCATTTTGTATAACCGTCATTAAATCTATCAATACTTCCCGTCATTTCCGGACAAATCCTGATATTACGCATTTTCTACAGGTGAAGATTGCAAAGGAAATGCCACTTTCACAAAATATGATACAAAACCATTCAGTGCGAAGTAAAACAAAAACTGACCTTTTTGGTACAACTGGTTTGCCTTTCAACGAAATGATTATTATTTATTGAAAATATTTTGATTTCGAGTTTTTACATGTAGCTATAGCATTTCTCTACATTTAACCAGGCGAGGAAAAAAATAGGGAATAACAGTGTTGTATTTGATGGGGTTCCTAGCTACGTAATAGATTTTACTGTCGCAAATTGAGTTACGGATATTTGTGACAGTAAAATCGAGTATTAAGCAAGAACCATATCAAATACAACACGGTTATTCCCATTCTAATGAATACAGTTTTTAATATTTTCAATTGATAGGCATCGTGACGTCACTGATGGGCTAAAGTTGGAACAGAGGAATGGGGTAATTTTTAACGTCGCGCTCGCTTCGAAATCGAATAAAATTTAATTGAATAGCATTTACAAAGCACAGTTTCCGACTATTTTATCCTGTTGTCCAATATTGCGACAATGCTTGGTTACAGATAGGTAGAACGTAGATTTTACGCAGTGTCTCAGCCAATCAAATTGCTTGTTACATTATCATTACATTAGAATAAGTGCTTGTATAAGTACACACTAATTTACTTTCAGATTAATGGAAAGTTTATTACGTTAGTTAACTTGTAAAACATTCTTTTTAAGTAAGTATTAAAATAATGTTGAATACATACAGCAGAAAAAAAAAATCACTATCTCAATTCAAATCGTCATTTCCAAATAAACTTTCCCACGAATTTTATACTGTTGATGTAAAAATTTCTGTTAAATTGATAGAAAAGAAATATACGGTCTCCAGTTTCGTTTTCGCTATTAAAATTATTCAACTATACATGTCCTATGCGCACAAACATTAAAACACCTGACTTTACTGCACCACGATCTTATTTTGACGTATGTTATCACTCTACAGATAGTATTCAATTTAATGTACCTAAATCAAAAATGAATACACTGAGCACTAACAAACATTATTTAATTGAAAAGGATTTTTCAACGGACTGTATCTTCATAAAAAAAACCTAGGGACAGTATTCGGATCAGTGATAATTTATGGTCTAAAGATTTGACTTTTTGGAGCGATATCGACGTGCAGCTATTTACCAGAACTTGATACAACACATTTCGGAAAGAATTAGAGGGATATTCAATACATTTCCGTTATTCAGATGCAGTTCAACATGTTCCAGTTGCATGCAAAATTTCATAAAAATATGACATACATGTATAGCCCATTACCAATTTATAAGTACTTTATATCTGAAGTGTTTTGAAAAATACTAAATGTAAATTTTAATAATTGACAGTTAAAGGTATTTTCTTTCATAACTATGTGTGTGTGTGTGTGTGTTCTGTTTTGTTAATTAATCTGCTACTTTATCAATATTATTTTGCCTCGCACTACATGTCGGACATGAAACCACAGTGCATATCCCTTCCGCAAACACGCAACTTTGTTCTTATTGTCTTGTCTTGTTTTATTCATTTATTTATTTTACCATTCTAATCCTCTTCAATGTATATGAGTATATGGATGTCAAGATTTTTTGTCGTATTTTTTGTTTATGAGACATAAAGTTTGTAGAAATAAGCACATGCATTAAATAGAACAGAACGTATACTTCTAAAAAATAGAAATAGATTGTATATATTTCTGAATCTAAAATGATCTTCAGAAATACATGTACTTGTATTTAAGTGATCTGAGAGACCTTGGACCAGGTTTTCGAAGATGCCTTATGACTACGACATATCGTAAGATGGTCGTACGACGTATCGCAGTCATAAAATGTGTTTTCGAAAGGGTCGCAACTTGTGAAATGTCACAAAATTTGTCACGTGTTTGCGGAAGGGATATGCACTGTGGTTTCATGTCCGACATGTAGTGCGAGGCAAAGAAGGTGTCGTAAGATGGTCTTATAATGATCGTATATGTATAGAAGCACGAATAATTCGTTAAGCGGGGATTTGAATGTTCGAACCTTAGGTATTTCTTATTCATTTTAAAATAGAGTAGACCGATAAACTTTTAAAATGGTTTTATTGATCCATGTTAATAGATTGTCATATTCCATAATTGATTAACATCTACATGCATGTTACACATGTACAGTAAACGAATATGCATTAATCATTTTTAAAGGGCTATTAAAATTTAAATTAATTAAACGTTCTTTTTAATTGATTTTGTCTTCTTTAAGTTACATGTACTTTTTTAAAAATTAAATTGCATACTTTGTTAAATCATTTAAAATTTCATTATTTGTCATAACTGACTTGCGATTGTCACACGATCGTCGTAACTATGATTATGTTAAGATACCTATATGTTTTACATTATACGAAAAGTCTTAAGACCATCAGAACTTGCTTAGATCTTATGATACTTTCGAAAACCTGGCCCTTTGCTAATTAATACCCAATGTATTATACAAGTACATGTATAGCATGTATCGGCGTAAAAATATGAATACTATTATTAATTTAGGGTACTTTAAAGGGGTGCAAATAATAGTTATTCTTACCTTGCGTGATCTTTGTTTATGTTTTTTTAAACTGATTTTCTTAGGAAACGAATTATTACTAATTTGGACTGTTAAAGCTTTGAAACACATTTTAAACGGTAATTACAAAACTACATGAAAATCTTAATTAAATATGATTAAGAATATAGAAAATTTTAAATTAACCGAAGTAAAATTATTTATTTTATTAGCAAATCATAAGCAAATCCGTCGTTGTCATAACAAACAATTATTATAAGATCAATAATCTTCTTTACATATAATTTCTATTTTTAGCCGTCACAGTGAATTGATTACCAAGTATTTAACTTTTTATAACACTGAAAAAGGTGATCTGAATTAATTGAATTATTCGAAAAAAATAAAATATAGACTAATATAAAATTAATTTATGAAAAAATTTTTTTATAAGAATTCGATAATTATTGGATAATAATAAAAAAAAAACGTTCATTGAAATATAGATATAAATTTAACAATTTAGGTCAAATTACTCTATTTTTAATAGACGTTGAAATTACTTTTTACAATTTACATTCTCATTTTTAAATAAAACGAAATTGTTTTTTATTAAAAACGGACTGAAGTCTATGTTTGAATTATTAAAATTTTATTAATTGATTATTGATTTGATTTTGTAAACGGTTATCGTTTAAGGCACTACACCAAATAACAGTCAAATAAGATAAATTTTGTGTACTCGCATGCTGATTAAAGTTTTCACAAAAGGTTTCACTATGCATGCATTTAATTTGTTTTTTTAATGCATGTGTTTGTTTAGTTGGTTGATGTGTGTGTAAATATAAGATTAAGGAAATATCATGAGGCATGTTGTAAAACATGGATAGGGGTCTGACGTCATATTTGGAGTGGACTTTGGATTAACCTACCCCTATCATTCTTTTTAATTGTATGTGATAAATGGATTTCTTATCTTAGTAGATGCGTATTACGTTTATTTTTAACTAGAAATATTTAATTTCTTTAAACTGATATCGTGAATTCGACAAATCAATTTTACAGCAGCAGTATCCAATTGCGGTAAATTTATAGTACATTGCAATCCGAGCTTGTAACCACATCCTGTAGTTAGAGAACTGGTAACAGCTCAATTAGAAAAAAAATCACTAATGATATATTGACTTTTCTTTAGGGCGAGTCATCATCACATTGTTCAACATAAAATACGAAAATTTTTTTTTAAAGAATTAAAGAGGCTACCATATTTAAACTGATCTACAAAAAAGAAGGAAAGGAAAGAAAAAGAAAAGAAATGTTGTGTAATTTAAAAATAAAATTAAATAAAAATCCCAATAAAATCTGTCAGGGGGCAAATGAAAAAAATTAAAAAGGCAAGATCCACATTTTCAAATAGAGTCATTTAATTGTATATTTGATCCACTTAAATCCCCGAGAGAAAACCCAAAATAAAAGGATTTCTCATTAATAGCCCATTCAAATTGAATATAAATATTCTTGTAGCATTAAAAAAATAGATGGAAGTAGTCGGAAACGACAGCTAACACCTCACTCCCTACATGTTGTATCCCGCTGCACTACTTTCCAAATCATATGGTTGAATATGGTTCCCAAGTTTTTAAAACAAAAATTCTGAAAACCTTCCGAGTATCTACTAAATTCACAATGTGCGAAATCAAAATCCTGAAACCCATATTGAGCATCTACATGTCGTATCAGGGATATTGCAATCCTACCCCTCTGTCACACTTTCCTCTGACATCGACTCCTTCACATTTTAATTTAGAGATTTGGTTTCTATATAGAACATGTTTCATACTACCTGTAGATAAGAATTTTGATTTACTAAACACGAAGCCCACATGGGGTCGAACAAAGAAACTTGTGAAATTAAGCTTGTGACCTAAACTCCTCTGTCAGTTTTCAATTTATTCATATTATTTCTTAACAGATATTGTCAAAAACCATATTTAGATGTGCATCTTGGGACCCACAGGGGTCAAACTTCGAACGTTGTCATTTTTACTTGTGACTTAAACTCCTCTGTCAGTTTTCAATTAATGCATTTTATTTCTATACAATAATATATTACATTTTTTTTGCGATAAGGTTATTAGAATTTTTTTTCAGTTCCTGCTCAAAACAACAAAGCTTTTTATGTTCTCGATAATCTAAAGAGGGAACCAAGAAATGTAAAATTATGAAAACAACATGCATGTCATGTGATAAAAAGTGTTATCGATGGAATGTGTTTAAGTTTTGCTCTCATATTGTAGCATTGGGAAAGGTTTTAGATATATAACCCGGCGTTGTAGCCACATACAAGGTGTCATCAAGAGTATCAAACCTAACAAGAGGAAAGAGCTGCATACAGGAAAGGTCAGGCAAACAAAAAGTCATCAGCTGCACTTGAATACCTGGAACACACTGACGTATTTCAATTGATAATACTGTGAAAGAAATAAGGGGCATTATTACTTGAGTGACAGACCATTAAGTCAGTTGAGTTACCAATGTCAACAAATAAAGATTCTACATGTACATCAAACAGCAGGGGCCTCGGTGGCCGAGTGGTCTAGGTAATGATCACTAGCCTGTCAACACTGTGGCGGGTGTGTTCGACTCCGATCTAAAACTGACAAGTATTGTCAATTTCCTACCGAAAGTCGGTGGTTCTCTCCGGGTACTCCGGCTTCCTCCACCAACAAAAACTGGCCGCCGCGAAATAGCCAAATGTGCTGAAAACGGCGTAAAACCCCACCTAAACAAACAAACAAACAAACATCGAACAGCAAAACCAGCAACACCCACCATAGCCCTTCAAACTCCATTGTCTTCAACAAATGTTGTTGAACCAGCATTCAGTTTAGACGATTTAACATCAGATGAATACCTAAACACTAAACCATCCTAACAGAAAACATATCGCCAGCGACACTCTGCCACACAGTTGATGACTTTGTGACAATAAACAACACCACAAATCCTTTCAGACTTAGCTGTATATACACCAAAGTCACATATAGATATTTCAGTTATTTCTTCTTTTAATAGCAGACATTGCAATAAACACACCTTTCTACCTTAAGAGTTTTCCTCCAGCCCTGACATCCATTGAGCAAGGAATTCCTGACTCAATCATTCAGAGATGCAAGCTGAAGGCAGGTGGAGATAGAAGAAGGTTTGGTGTAAGCCTTCTCCGGGGGATTTGTTCCCTTGAAGATGTATTCCAGAAAATCAAGAAAGAATCAGATTAGTATTACCAAAACTGCAACCATAACAAATGCGTGTTTTCATTATTATCCAACTGCACCGTCCGAGCATTCCAAGTCGTCGTCCGAAGTATCAAGAGCAATCAACAAAGCAAACTGGCAGTTCGATCAATACCTGAAGGAGAATATGGCCTTGCAACAGTAGACATTGCATAGACCCATGCCAGAAATTATTTAGATGAAACATAATGAGAACTTTATTTTGTTTATACCTTTAATTTATGAACCAGATTTTTCAACTATAACATTGAAAATTGATTCTTTAAAACCCTATATGAATTCAATCGTATGGTGTTTTTTTTTCATTGTTGAGCTTTCAAGCATTATAGTTACAGATGTAAATAATTAATGATAATTAAAATATACAATTATGAATTAGTAACATAATTAAAGAACCTTTGTGAGCACGCTCACATACCCCACGTCTTCATATTGTCACTGGAGAAACAAAATCTCACTTCACAAGTAAAATGAACACAATCAAATGCTTACCTTCACATATTTATCCTAATTTGAATGGCAGCATGTTGGGAATATTGAACAGGGATTACTCTAGCATCGTATACTTTTGTCTTTTAGTATATACATATGGTCAATACAGGAGCCAGAAATATGAGTAGGTGAATGCACAACTTTACAGAAATCTTTTGTAGCCAATGCTTTTATTAATAAGTTATTTGATTCCTTCAAGACATTGATATTAAAGTCACCTACAATCACAGTAGGAAGCCTATCCAGCGAGAGGAGTCAACAGTAATAGTATAGTGAGGCAAATAAGTTCAAAGGGGCGTAACTCCTAGAAAAAAAATTGAATCGCAATTTCCTGTCGATATGCACATCTACGTAGTATGTCATTATCTGAAAAGGTTTCATGAAATTCTGTTGTGTGGTTTGAGAGGAGTTGCGATGACAAACTGTTGCATTAGTACATTAAAGTAAAAAAGTTCAAAGGGGCGTAACCCCTAGAAAAAAAATTGAATCGCAATTTCCTGTCGATATGCACAACTAAATATAGTATGTCTTTATTATCTAAAAAGGTTTCGTGAAATTCTGTTGTGTGGTTTGAGAGGAGTTGCGATGACAAACTGTTGCAGGAGTACATTAAAGTAAATAAGTTCAAAGGGGCGTAACTCCTAGAAAAAAAAATTGAATCGCAATTTCCTGTCGATATGCACAACTACATAGTATGTCCTTATTATCTAAAAAGGTCTCATAAAATTCTGTTGTGTGGTTTGAGAGGAATTGCGATGACAAGAAACAGGACTGACTGACTGACGGACGGACGGGTCAAAAACATTATACCCTCCGCAACCCGTTGCGTGGGGTATAATTATGGACAGTGCTGTAAAAAGATAGTGTTTACACAAATTTGAGCTTTGTTAAAATAAGAAAAAAACTGTTGTAAACTTGTTAGAAACTTTTTATTATTTACTTATTCTGATAGATTACTAAACAGGCTTGAACACAATAAATTAGCTTAAATAAAGCTTTCGTCCATTTTCATATGTTATTCACTACCACTAAGTACAGTTTTATGATCAAAAGAAAACCCTGATATTTGCAAAGGAAACCTGCAGACATATATCAAATACTTGAGATCAACATCGTATTTCATTGATTGATTGATTGGTTGATTGTTTTTTTAACGCCGTTCTTGCGATATTGCAGATATTACTACGTCTTTCAAATATTGTAAAAGACGGTCACCAGCGACCACTGTAAATAAGTCTTTCATATTGTTGACTGTATGGTACCGACAAATTATGTCGGATTTATCCACAGTCTATTAAAAGGTGTTTCACAGTGTGTCGGCATTGGCACGGGATACACTCGGAAGGCGGCTCATTTTCTTTAATAAAAGAATGAAAGTCCTGGTGTGGCCAATACGACATCAAGTTAAAACCAATTGTTTTTTTTTTCTTCGACAGAAGCCGAAGAGAACACGTTTGCCAAAAGTTGGCTCAACAGCATGTGATTTATTTTCTGTTATCAGATCCCACTGGGACTGCCACAGACGTAAAACATATTTATAAATCAAAAGTTTAAAATCCGTATATGGCACTGACATATTAGTAATTGGGTCATCTAAAGCATCCTTCGCTATAGTATCTACGACTGTGTTTCCTCGGATTTCAACATGACTTGGTATCTAGATAAAAACTATTTTTTTTTGCCCATTTGGACAAG
This sequence comes from Mytilisepta virgata, assembly GCA_028015205.1. Taxonomy (NCBI): domain Eukaryota; kingdom Metazoa; phylum Mollusca; class Bivalvia; order Mytilida; family Mytilidae; genus Mytilisepta; species Mytilisepta virgata. The sequence continues at coordinate 35,041,459 of CM051512.1, forward strand.
TCTTTTATAGAATTCAATAATATGGGCAATTAAAGGGTTTTTTATATTTCTGACCTTCTATAGCCAATAAACATGAAAAAGAATCTGAGCAAATAAGGAATTTCAGTTTATCAGACGTTCTGACAAATTTCAAAGCAAGAATGATGCCTCTAGCTTCTGCGATAAATATTGAACTGAAAGATGGAAGACGTAGCGTTGCTGCCTGCTGACCATGGACTGCTGCGGCAGCTACTTTGTCCCCGTCCTTGGATCCATCACTATAAATTGAGTCCTGAAATGCAAATTTTGATTTTATTTGAGCAAAATGTTGCTGAATTTTAATTGGGTTTGTTTCAGAATTTTTATGTTTTCTGGGGTCAAAAATAAATTTAGGTTTGGGTACAAGCCAAAGTGGCGATTGAGGTATATAAAAAGGGGCTATTTCATTAAGGTTAATGTTAGAACCGGAAATGTGTGGCTTCATCCGGATACCAAAAGGAGGAATTTTGTTTTCATGCTCTTCATATACATCCTCATAAAGAGGGTTGAAAACACAGTCGTAGGCAGGATTTGAAGGATACGCTTTCAACTTGGTTATATATTGTAAACCAAGTTTAATCCTACGATTATAAAGAGACGGTTCATTCGCCTCTACATATAAACTTTCTCAGATGTTCTGAACGCCCCGAAAGACAAACGTAGGCCTTGGTGGTGAACAGTATCTAAAATGTTTATATAGGATTTGCGAGCAGATCCATAAATAATAGAACTGTCGTCAAGTTTCGATCTCACTAAAGATCTATATAAATTTAACAAAATGCTTTTATCGGCGCCCCAGTCAGTGCTGGAAACAACTTTTAAAATGTCTAATGCTTTCAAGCATTTTGATATGGGGCAGAAAGGTGATTTTATTATCAAACAGAAGTCCAAAAAATTTAGTTTCTTTCACAACTTTAATAGGTGCATTATACAGGTTTAGGTCAGGGTCTAAATAGAGTTTTTGTAAAAGTGTTTGTAATGATGTATCAGGAAGATGCTTCTGATCAGTAGTTTATAATGAATATCATCAGAGCCAAATACCGTGTCGTGCGCCTTTGACAGAGAATTTTTGAGTTCATCAAAAGAGAAAGGGCTGTTGTAGTCTTCTGTATTTTTAGATCTAAAATTAAGTTTAGTGCGATTTCTGATTTGTTGAAATTTCTTAGTGTAATTTTGAGTGGAGTAATGCTTAGAAAATGTGAGTTTATTAGAGGTTTCGTTTTCGGATGTTAGAAGAGTCTGGCCATCTTTAAGGTGGTGGAGATTGTTCTTTCTGTTTTTGTATGAAATTCAAAATGTTATACATTGGTGTATGGGAGTTCATTTTAGAGACGAAGTTTTGCCAAGACTTGCGCCTTTTTTGTTTAAATGTTCGATGTCCGACGTGCTTTAGCACGAAATATACGAACATTACTGAGATTGTCAGGGGTTGGATTAATGTTGAACCGTCGTTCGGCCTTTTTCTGTGTTTCTTAGCTTCCTCACAGTCGTCACCCATTCGATGGCAGTCAGGGTTTGCTTGGTTGTTTTGGATTTGTCGAGATTTTAGAAATGGTTCTCTCAGTTATCGATACTAAAATTTCAGTAAATTTTAGAATTGGGTCGCTTACACTATGGAAAATATCTGTTCTAAGTTCATCTCGACAGAGTTATTCGAACAAAGGCCAATTGTCTTTGTCAAATTTCCAGCGGGAAACTCTTTCAGACTCTTTCATTGCATCCATTTTGTTTCATGGACCGGGATGATTTATGCAAATTTTGTAAATGACCTTCCATAGATGTTTCATATAAAAAATCAGTTCATTTGGCTGTACAGTTTCAGAGCAGAAAAATATTTAAATTTGGACCAATCAGAATATGTAAATGATCATGGCGGCCATTTTGTTTCACGGACCCGGATAATTTATGCAGGCTGTGTAAAAGGCCTTCCATAGAAGCTACAGGCCAAGTTTCAGTTCAGTAGTTCCAGGGGTTTCAGAGGAGAAAATGAAAATGTAAAAGTTTACAGACGGACGGACGGACGACGGACGCCAAGTGATGACAAAAGCTCAAATGGCCTTTGACCAAGTGAGCTAAAAAAATAGAAAGGTGTTGACTTAAGACTGCCCGTACAAAATCTACTAACCAAAACTCATGTGTTTCACATGTGAATCTACTGAGTTTCACATGAGAAATGTATGCAAATTAGATCCCTCACCTGTGCAAATGGCTCAGGTGAGAACTCAGGTGAGAAATTGTTCTTGTTTTTCAATGCACAACTGAGAATTTCAGAAAATGAAAAAGTCCACATTTCTCACCTGAGATATTTGGACTTAGAAAATTTTCAAGGGTTTGGACTTAGAAAATTTTTATAAGTTTATAAATTTAGAAAATTGACATAATATTATAATAAGTATCATGTAAGGTATGTATTTGATCACAGTCTTAAAGGTATGCACTTAAAATTTTATCATGGTAAGGCCTGAAGGTAAGCGTAAATCTCATTTAAATACACTGTATAAAACAGCTGTTTAATATAAATTTTCGTTATAACATGATCAAGATATCAATAAAACCTTGAAAAACTAAAAGGTAGTACTATCTTTATTCAATTTATCATACAAAAGTTTTCTGTAGATATTATTTACATTCTTGATGTACACTGGTGTGTTTCCGGTTACCCGACCGACCCTATTTTTTTGGCGGCCAATTTGCCGACCCTAAACTTTTTTAAAGGCTATCTACAAATCAAGAAAACCCGTCCGTGCCGTCGGATATCGGTCTACACATTACTATTGCTATATTAAAACAGCATGTCAGCACACATGTTCGCCACAACCAGCCCAGTCAATGCGAAACCTGTCGGACCGTCGGTCATTTTCAAAAAAAGGTATTTCGGAGCGGTAATATATCTACTGAAGATTTGGACCAAATCGCAAATGTCCGGAATTGATTTCAGTCCACAGATATTCTGAAATCTAAGATACTACAAAAACTATTTATACTTTCTGAAAACGTCATTGAAAGATTCCGAACGTGCCTACCCTTTGCTTAATCCCGACTAAAAATGCTTAAAATCCACGTTGGTAGTAAAATTTTTGTTGCCGTCCGCCATCTTTGTTTGTATTCCGGCAATCGTACCTACTCGGCCATTTCCGCTACACTAAAAAATTGATGGAGAGTAGCGGATTCGGCCGAGGTTTGCCGATTGGTATTCCGGTTACGTTCCGATATTTAGCGAAACGAAATTTATTTTACGGAGTCGTAGGTGAAACGAATTTTGTAAACCGAATCATCACTGAAAACCGGGAACTAAAGATTGGAAACATAATTCGATGAAAAAATTGATAAAAATGACCATCCTAATTCATTTCTTTCTCTTTGAAATTCGGTTGATTGATTAGAGGACAGGAAGACTTTTAAGTTTAACTGAGAAAAACTGTTTTCTTCCTTTATGGTTTCTTGTGAAAAACATACGAAAGTTCAAAAACAATGTTGAATATATTCATTGACAAGATATTCCACTATAATTGTTGAGAGTTTTTGACTATAAAAATTGCGTTATAACTGCTTTTTTTAAAATAACATTCCTGATGGCAGGGGCTGGAAAAAGGTCCCTTTGAAAACTTCAAGGTAAGTGAGAAGAGAGAGGTATGATTCATGGTATGTATAAATGAATATGGTCAGCTTCTCTCTTTCCTAATAATTTTAGAAATAATTAATTGGCATGAGATTGAGTGAGTCTATATATCTATCCCTGTTTGTGACAAGTAATAGAAGTATTCCAAAAAATTAAGTCACTATTTGAATTCAAGTTGGTTTAGCAAGGATAACTTTTAAATAAAAATGCTATGCTTACTGGAGGAAATCCTAATTAAATACTTGAACATTATAAATATGTATGATTAGTTACAGCTATTAACAGTGACATTAAAAATTTCTTTTTCATTCAACACAACACATATACATATAGAGTGGAAGTATTTCAAAAAAAAAAAATAGTAAAACCCTACCTACCTACCCTATTTTCAAATTCCTTGTAATAGGAAACGCACATATTTTTTTGTTTTGCCTAGTATCACCAGCATTATGGGCCCCTTGAAACATTTTAATTTTCCTTCTTTTACCCATATCTTAAACTGAGATACTTCAACCTAGAAGTCACATAAAAATAATATGTTGTACTCGTTCCTATGATCATGATGATTGTATAAAGACAACTATATACAAATAACTAAATGATGACCAACCAAACTGTTATGTAAGTAGTATATTAAACCATAAAAATATAGCGTTATTGGTACATTATATCCTACATTACTAATGAAATTTATCAAATTCTATTCCATTTCAACACTATTTGGGGGTCTACAAGTAAAGACATCGTTATCTTCTGAATTCATTAACACACAGAGTTGTTTGATATCCTCCACAAGAATTGCTTTGCTTTGCTCCATAAAATTTGGTTCATAAAACACATTGAAATGTTGCATTTGTTGCTCTTCAATAACAGGGTCGTAAGGAAAATGCGCTTTTGTCAAATTTTCAACAAGTCTTGTCATTATGGCCATAATGAATTTGCCGTTTGCATTGACAGGTGTGTACGAAATGAAGTAGTGGACCAATCCATAGCATAATGTACCACCATTTTCCGTAAAACATACAGAATAACTGTTTCTTACTTTTACTCGGGTATACTCCCTTGAATGTAATACATTTCCATTTAATTTGATTCTCTTGAACTTCAAAATGTTACCAGATGGAGGTGTATTAAAGAAACGTGCTAGTGCATTATAACAATCCTGTGACGCTTTCTCCACATCCAGCTGTGTTACTTTACCGAGTGCAACTACATTTTCAGAAAGACTTGTTGCATTTTTTGTAGATCTTCTTTTCATTCTATTTAACAGCTGCTCTGCTTTTGAAGATGATTGGATGCAGTTTTTCTCAAGATATGGTAACCCATGCAAAATAGAAACTGAGTCTAGTAGCTGGGAATGCACAGACTGTGTGCCTTTAACCAATTTCATTAAGAACCCATTTGCATCTTCGAATGGGAAACACGAGTATCCCCATATCGGACCAAGTTGCCTTACATTTTCTGGCAAATGTAGAAGTAAATGAAAGTTTAATGTCAAAAATCTTGACTCGTATAAATTTCCAAAGGATGCAATGAAATGTTCTAGCATATTTTCAGCAGTATTCAGTTCCTGTAGTGTAATAGAGTCTTTAAGTAGAATGTATATGGATTCACTTAAAAGCAAAAAATGTCCATAGTGTGAAGGGCTTAAAATGTCAATTAAGACAACTGGTCCATAAAACAATAAAAAGGATCTATATTCAGAAGCTTTCCAGTACTTAAGATCTGTCAAACTTCGTGGGGCTCTTTTCACAAACAATGGAGGTTTCAACTTTGCTAACCGTTTGTTAATACAATCTACTTGTTTGAAACAAGAATAGGGTTTAGCTGAAAAATCCTTCGAAAACCAAAGTGATATTAATCTCTTTGTTACTCCTAGTAAGACGCAATGCATGTAATCGATGCAGTTACTCTTAACGAAATCATACAAACAAAGCTGTGTGAACCAGCATGGCCCCTTTATTCCAAATTCTGTTTTCCCATTATTTGTTGCAGTTTCTGCTTGAACAAGAGACTGTTGGTGTGTTCGTTTAGGACTGGTGGGCCCTTCAAATTTAAAAGGAAATACGTGTGCAATGCCCTTTCCAGACGCTGTTGTTTCTCCTGGTTGTTGACAGCAATGACAGCTGTATTTGCCATTGAATTGTATCATATTGTTGACAGTACATTTCGCTGGTAGATCAGCTGTTCCAGAAATAAGAAATCCACGAAGTGAACCATGCGGAAAAAGTTCAGTTTCTATTTCTATTCCATTTTCCAGATCTTGTAAATCATTGATGAATGGTTTTAAGAATGTTAACATTTCGGGTTTTTTTGGACCAATCCAAAGTCCAACAAGGAGAAGGTTTTCTGGATTTCTTCTGATATTGTATGGTAACTCATTTATAGCAAGAAATAAAGGCCACATAGATGTTTTTGAACTTTTGAACAAAGGTACCCCATCTGTATTCCATGTAAAAGTTATATCGCCTTGTTTAAGATTTTTCTGTGACATTAGTTTTTTATAAAATTGTCCGTCATAGATATCTGAAATGGTGTCTCTGACTTGTATTCTCTCAAATGGATTGATTAGTTTCTTTTTGAAATCTATTTCTCTAAAGAGTTTTCTCAGTTGTTCGATCAAAGACACCTCAACGAAATAACTTCTATCGTGTTTGCTTCCAAATCGTTTGTTACATTTTGTGTTTGGACACAACTGGCAAGTTTCATCTATTGAAAGCAAGCATTTTCCACAATAGTAATGTTTTATGGGACTTATCTTCAAATCTCGGAACCATTTTTTCAATTCGTAAGTTGACTGGGGTATCAAATTGGATTCTTTACAGTGAAGCTGGAAAAGTTCTATTAGATCTGAGAACGCTTCGCCAGTCAAATTATAATTCATTACAAATGTCATAATCAAAAGAACACTTGCTCCAACTGTTAATTGAGCACCATTATAAATTCGCATTTTGTCGAATTCCTCGTCTAAATTTTCCCGTGTTTGAAAGTTTGGTTCGTCTGGTTCCGAATCAGAATCTAATAAGTTTGTTTCATCAGAAGTAAATCCTGACTCATTATCAGATTCATCGGAACTTTTAGCTTCATCGGAGCTTAAAACGTCCTCACAGCTTTCTATGCCTGTGAAATTGTCTACATATTCTTCATCCTGCGTCATGATGTTCTGCTCAGTGTATGATGACGATGATGATGCAGTTGCTGCTGATATTGATGGTTCCACCATGCTACCAACGGCTAATTTTATCTCACTCGGAGCTTTTTCAAATGTAGATCTGTCTGTCAGATATGATCGATAAGTGAGGCCAGACTTTCTGAATCTTTTCTTCTCCCTTTCAACGTTATCTACAGGGCCCGGATTCTGTTCGACACCAGACATAATAAGAAAATACAAAATCAGTAAGCCATTATCTCCTGGTGCAAAAATTTGCAGCACGGAGGATGTACTTAGGATTATTGACAACAGCCTATGTGATTTGTTGATACAAAACTTGACGAATCTGCCACGTCTGTTAAGTTTATAACGCTTGTAAAACACATTCTCGAATTCCAAGTAACCATCTTGTGTAAGTAGCTTATCCTTTAGTTGGAGGTCCGCTTTCGCATTGATATGAAGTGTTTGGGGTCGATCAACGGACTTGCACTCGCTACTAGAACCTAAAAAATTAAAAGCATGGACTCTGCAGTGGGATTCTATAGAAACTTTGGAATAAAAAAATAATAAAACCCAAAGAATATTACTCAGTTCCACAAAATGCTAGTAAAAACTTTGTTTATAAGTCTGAGTAAAACACTACACTTGCAGAATATTGTCTGCGTATTTTCTGCTTATTAAATGTAGCCAACAGCTATTTACAAACCATCGCTACGGAAACGCTCCTTTTGATCATAACGTATCATAAGCCCACTGATAACTGTATTTTTAACAAGTAATACTGTAAAAGGATGTCGTTTCAAAAAGTCTCCCAAACGAACACGCACTTACCCATTAAAACCTCCTCTTGGAGCCCCATTTGAAAAATGAATTGACAGGTGTTCCCTCAACCCAGCTTTTCTAGGAAGCTTTAGCTCTAATATTACTACCAAAGAGAAATATTAAAAAGTATATAAACTTCAATATATATATATATAATGCTTTTACTCATTTTCACCTATTTTTAACCCTCGAATATTACAGATGGGGGCATAAATCATGTAATATTGCTGAAAGTAAAACTTACGTGAAGTTATTTGTTAAAAGTATCATTTTCAAATTTTCAAATTTTTTTTTTTCAACTTTTACCCATTTTTACCCCAAATTTCAATTTCAATTAAAAAACATTTTGGAACTCCAACTTTCGAAAAATTTGGGCAGGGGTTCGCCGTACACAAGCTAACCCGCCTGGTCTGGGGGCATAAGCATATTCATATTGCTGAGTGTAAAACATATACTTGAAGTTATCTGTTAAAAGTATTTTCCTATACAATTCTATGATAAACCCCACCTCTATTTGCCCCCCTAAAAAACACCTTCAAGAGCCCCTGCACGAACATTAAATATTTCATGCATAACTAAGGATACAGGTCTACCATTACCAAACCTAAAGGTTGTATGACTTACACTACAGTTTCCGAGAACTTGCGGACAAACTTGTGCATAGAATGAAATTACCCCCAAATAATAATAATAATAAGACTGCGAAACAGGACAAAAACAACAAGTCTACAAACTTCGTCAGGTTTGTTAATGGGATACATTATTTATTTGACACAAGCTTCCTCTGGCAGTGCCATGTAACGATCAGGATTTTCCATAGATGAAACAAAAACCCATTCATACATGTCATATATCTGTCATATATTTTATAATTTTTATAATAATCACCTAGTGAATTAAATGACACAGTTGCTACTCAATCATATTGTGTATTACCTAGATGCCCGGGCCTAGATGATCATGTATATATTTGACATCAAAAAATTCCAGCGGCACGTGTGTGTATACCAGTACATGTATATAGGAAGAGCCGCGTCCCCCTCCATTTTTTTTGTAGCAATTTGTGTGTCACTCCCAGAATATTGATAAAAGTTTATTTTTACCTTTTATAATTGTAAAATTTCTATTTATTTGTCCTAGTGAATCTTCAATTTTGTCTTCTGTACATAAGCAGTCAATATACAGTAATGACAGAAAAATTGCAACGAGTGTAATGCATCTACTCCACATTTTGTTTACAGTTATAGTTTCTGGAAGTGTGGTGTCAAATTACACTGGTGATATGTATTCAAAAACATTTTTTTTAAATATTGTTTGATCTAGAAAAAGGAATTATTTACTGAGAAATGCAATGCTTTCTGCCAAAAGAAATGAGAATTCAAAGTTAATATTAAATTGTGCTTCCGACGAATTCCAAATTTGGCAGTTCTCGTGATCGGAAATACTGATAACAAACATCGTAATTTTCTGGGCGCCAGAAAAATATTTGAATCGCGTCTGTCACTTTGCTGGAGTTAACATAATGTTTGCCGCTGTGCACTTCTCTGGAGAGAAGAAATTAGAGATAATTAATTCCAAAAAACTAAAAAACAGTCAAAATACAAAATCAATTACCGATTTAAGCATCAATGACAAAGTGTTTGTTGCATACAAGACAATGACAATCGATGATACTGGGAGAGAAAAGGTGGTAGATGAAGACTATGAAGGGACTATTGCATTTCTCCACAAAGGTTAGTAATAATGATGTTTCATTTCAGTTGTCTGCAAATAAAGTTGATGTCGTGGATCTCATTTTACGCAACGATTGCTTAACAGGCGCGGATCCAGACCATTTTAAAAGGGGGTTCCGGTCAAAAAGGGGTTGCAGTAAAAAAAAAAGACCCAATTTTGGTCTACTTTTCGTCAATTTTTACGTGAATTTTACAATTTCCGAAAAAAGGGGGTTCTGACCCGGAAACCCCCCTCTGGATCCGCCAATGCTTGATCTAAACTTAAGTCAGTCGAGACATGCATAATTATGGCTCTGTGTCTGGTTAAATACACAAATTTTATATCGGTCACTGGGAACAGTGTACGTGTACTACACGCTGAAGCCTTGTCTATCATTTTCCCGCATTATCTATGAACAGTTAGCAGACTGGTAACCTATTCGATAAGTAAATATCGTCTGCAGTCATTTAAAACATTGTGTTCATAAACACACTATAGATTTGACTGGAAATTGGTTGGAAACACAATGATTTAGAGTTTTTAATATATCGAAAATAAATGATAAATCTTTATAGTTATCTGCCTGAAATTACTTTTTGGTCTATAACTATTCTGTATTTAATCAAAGAGGAACTGTCACTGTAGCCAGTGTGGGAAAATAACAAGATGGAATCATTCATATATATATATAGTTTATAATCTCTGGTTGCTTCAGAACCAATGAGAAGTCACACATTAATGTAAACGACTTGGGAATGATCCATGAATCAAACTACCAAGCTAAATATGGTTTATCTGGCTCCTCCCTCATTAGTTTAGGAACCAATCTTTGGTCGTAAAATGTACAAATGTTAGGAATTTTTTACTATGTGCATGACCTAAAATTTTAATCAGAAGGTGTAGATTGTAAATCATAGGTTTATGAAACTGAAACAAAATCAGTGATTAAGCAATGTCTATTCAGTAAATCAGCTATATAAAAATAGCTCAAACAAGTATTGGCAATAAAATTATTCTTATTCTTATTCTTATCACGTGATCACTGATACGTGCACAGCAAGATTCTTCACTGCAACCTAGTACAACAACTGGTTAAATGAGAATCCGCTGAGGGTCAGTAGGTGAAGAGTGTCTACAGTGACTTCATTCTAGTTGCAGCTTTACTGTACTTGGCAATGGTGTGACTTTTGTAAATCGGTTGCATATATTGTGATCATTTGTATACTATGATATGTATCATTAAGAAACAGGGAGTGGAGATATATATCCCTCTAGTTATGGCATATTTTAATTTCTGTGTGCTTTAGCTATTTATTTCTTGCATTTATGTCAGAGTATAAAATCAAAAGGGAATTTTTTTCATAAAAATTATAAAAGATCTATTGAATAATGATAAAAATATATGTGCTTATGTTATTTCATAGACAAAGTTTTATATTGCTTTGTTTAATATAAATTTCTGGTATATTATAATCTACATAGATCTAATTTATGTATATTTCAACAGTTTTTGATTACATATTAGTTAGGCCAATTAAATGTAATTGGTAGATTATCATCCCCGCCCGCCGCCAGCCCTAGGAAATCGGTCCGCCCCGATTTTTTTATTTTTGCAAAATCACGATTTCCGGAAATTTTTCGTGTCTGAAACCGGTTTGGGCAGAATTGTACATTCACCTCCATTTCCGCTCACCTCCATGGTTTTCGTGATTTCCCTCGTACATTGTCGTAGTAACAAGCTTAAATGAAAGGAAGGAATGATTTACCATTAAATAAGGTGATGATACGGTAGTCCTATATTTCTATAATGAGTTTGTCAGTTGGAATATTGACGGCAAACCACCCCCTACCAAAAATGAAGCCGGCGACGTTTTTTAATTTAAATCCTCCCGGCCGCACCATATTTTTTGGGAAGCCCTCGTGATAATCTACTAATTAAACTGAACTGGTCTTTACTTTATTTCTGACCTGCAGTATTAATTATACTTTTTGTAGGAATAGGATAGATGATTCTGCTCAAGTCTGCTTTCAATATCTGGCTACATGGAAGGAAGGGAGAGGTCAGATGTTACTTAGACAACAAAGGGGGAGGGGGGTACAGAATTTTTGACATTATTTAGGGTGCTCATCTATTTTTTATGGGTCTGAAATTATATTTTGATCCCGAATCCAGAGACAAATAATGACCGGTCCCATAAGTCTTAATATTTTAAAGACACAGGTTAGGGTTACATCCAGGATGTAACTTTAACAGAAAAATACAGGTTATATCCGGGTAAGGAGAGACTAATTATCGCCACTGTTGCCGGAACAAAGGACGATTAAATTATGTAATTATAACAAAATAATTAAAGTTGCATCGAATGTAACTTTTAGGCCTAAAAAAAATACCGCTGTTTCCACTAACCCTACCTACCCTAATTTTTTGTGCCTACCCTAAAGTTTTTATTGCAATTTTTGGACAAGCACTATTAAAGTCAAGATGTGTCCTCTGTAAAACCTATATGTAAAAAACTTTTTAAAAAATAAAAACTTTTGCCTACCTACCTACTCTAATTTTTTTCAGCATGTTAGTGGAAACACAGGTATTTTTTTATTTGGCCTTAGAAGAACGGCTAAAGTAACATCAATTGAGTGAATCAGACAAAGTATGGTCCTTTAAGGTAAAATGGATATGTAGGAAAATTCGATAATTGGATCTATTTATATCCCGACGTCATACACGGTGGTACTTCTGCTTGCTGATTTGGAAAACGAAAGTATATAGAATATGTCTTTTTACTCAAGTTATTTTTGTTCTTCTAATGCCCTCCAAGTTTGTAAACACACATTATGATTTGAAATATGATTATTTGCTGCCATTTTGCTATTCCCAATTTTTTGCAAAATCACAATTCTAATGCAATATTTTTGTAATACTGAATCTGATTGGCTAACATTCTGCGTAAAATCCACAATCTACATGCTGTAACTAAGGTTGTTCGCAAAAGAAGCCGCCATGATGAAATGTTGAAATTTCTGCATGTAATATTTACTCGAAAACACAATATAAATTTAACGCCTACCTGGAAAAGCACTTTTTGAATGATTTTATCCAAATTTGAAGTTTACACAGGACCTGAAAACGTCCGATGTTAACGTTTTATACGGGAAGCGTTCAAATGACGTTGTGTTGTTTCTATGACGTTAGTCAGCGAGAAACGTCAACAACATTTCGTGGAATTTTAATTTTCGTACTGTTTTGCCCAAAACAAAAGCACACATAAAGACTTGACAGTGCCATTGCATTAGAAGGAGATAACTGTATTGTATTTTAAGCTTTGAGGATGTAAATCTTGATTTTACTGTCACAAATATCCGTTTACTTAGCTCCGCTACGCGTCCCTAGGTAAACTCAATTTGCGACAGTAAAATCTACGATTTACGTCCTCAAAGCTTAAAATACAATACATTTATCTCCTAATTTCCAGACACTTCTCGTGTCCGAAACAGGTTTGAGCGTAATTTTATATCCCTTACCGTTTCGGCTCAACTCAAAACATTGTCTTTGTAATACTTTTGTGATTTTCTTGGTAGTAACAAGCTGAAACGAAATGAAAGGGGTGTTTGCCATCAAATTAAGCAACCCCCCCCCCCCCCCCCAGCCGAAAACCAAGCAAATCTAGCCGGCAACATTTTTTGAAGAGAAATTAAAAATAAAATCCACCTCTGCCCCCTCCCCCCACCACCCATATTTTTTTTGGAAGCCCGGATGATCATGTACCGGTACTAAAGTTGAATTGGCCTAAATTTCATTAAATTACATTATCTATAGGTACATTTTCAAGCCAATTTCAGTCTGATCAAAAACATCTTTTTTTTTCATATTCAGAAAAGTCTGAAGTTTCCAGATTTTTGGAATCCAGCAGTAATGATCAAATAATCAACAGTATCACAAATGGCACCATCAATGACTTTGTTAATAAGTATGAGAATAGTTCAAAAGGGCAGAAGAGAAAAAGCAAAAAGACAGAGAAAATGATGTCTCTTCTAGAGGAAACTGAGGAAGAAAAAAAAGACACTGATGAGATGCATATGGTCAATAAATCAAAGAAGCCAAAAACAGCAAATTTGGAAGATTCACCATCTAAAAACACAAGATCTAAACAGACATCAACTGCTACAGCAACAACACAGAAAATGCAGGCTGCTGAATATTTTAAAAAGGAAAAAAATAATGGTACAGTATGAATGATATACTCCAGTTATCTAACTTAAAAGTACATTATATAAATCGTTCAGTTTGATGGATGGATTGATGATTGTTGTTTAATGCCAAATCAGCAATTTTTCAGTTACATCGATGTATATTATGGCGAGAACAAGTTATATTTTAGTGAAATGATATGAATCCTGCTTTGTATTAGACCGACAGGCTGAGCCAAATTTTTATAGTGCTAGCACAACGAAGTAACAATTCACAGTATTTAAGACATAGGCCCTTTCGCGGTTATTGCAGCCATTTTGGATGGGGGCAGATTTTCTAAAAAGAGGTAAAAATCGGTAGAAAAATACGGGAAACCTTCATGGATACAGAGCTATTGCGTAGCAACACATATATGATTTCCCAAAATTTCATACAATTTCCCGATATTTCATACCTTTTTCTCCTTTTTCCAAAAAATCTGCCCCATTCAAAAATATCTGCGAAAGGGGATATGTCATCCTACTCGGACACATTATACTGACTCCAAGCCAATCAGTCTTTGCTCTTACTTAATGCTGTGTGCTTAGCGGAGAAGCAACAAATACCAATTTTAAAGTCTTTGGTTTGACCTGACCGGAATTCAAACCCCGACCTCCTGCATGCGAAGCGAGCGCCAAGCTAACCATACACACTGATGTGGTTCGGTCAGTTTGACCTAAGATTCAAAACCTCATATCATATATATGTGTGTGTGATACACAATGTACTTTTGTGGAACTACATTGTACTGTCATTAAGATTGGGTATTGGACTGGCGTGCTAATAAGGGTATTGCACCCTCCCGTTTAGAGTTAAAATTTTAATACATGTATATGACATTGAAAATTCTCAGAATTTACCACACTGGTGCTTATTTCAATACATTTTGAAAACCACACCATCCTGTTTGGGAAATCTTGCATCCACTCCCTATGACATTGTCAATCTTGTGTTACAGGAAAATCCCATAATGTTTTCTTAAATAAACACATATTCTCTTATGATTTGGTCTTGTTGTCTTCTTCTTACACGGTGAATTACATTCTAGCATCCAACATTGTGGGTCTCAGTTGGGTCTAAGCGTGATGCATGATCGGTCTTTTTCAGTATGCGTGACACGGGATTCTCAGAAAATATGACTCTGAAAACATGAAGCAACCCCTGGTATGATTCGGGATTGATATGATATATTAAACATGATCCATGAAAATATTTTCTTTCATTCTGTATAAAATATTTGCATGTTGTGAAAATGTGAAAGACCTAAACCCCTTGTGTGATTCGGGATTGATATGATATCTTAAACATGATCCATGAAAATATTTTCTTTCATTCTGTGTAAAATATTTGCATGTCGTGAAAATGTGAAAGACCTAAACCCCTTGTGTGATTCGGGATTGATATGATATCTTAAACATGATTCATGAAAATATTTTCTTTCATTCTGTGTAAAATATTTGCATGTCGTGAAAATGTGAAAGACCTAAACCCCTTGTGTGATTCGGGATTGATATGATATCTTAAACATGATCCATGAAAATATTTTCTTTCATTCTGTGTAAAATATTTGCATGTCGTGAAAATGTGAAAGACCTAAACCCCTTGTGTGATTCAGGATTGATATGATATCTTAAACATGATCCATGAAAATATTTTCTTTCAGAGTCTATGTAAAATATTTGCACGTGATGAAAACGTGTAAGACCTAAAAAAAAAATAAGCATGATCGCGGGAAAGGGACCCCCCCCCCCTCCCCACCCCACCCTTTACTTTAATGGTGCATAATTATGTTCACCACGCCATGGTGTTGGTGCAGGAAATGAACGTACGTGGCTGTTTGGTATCTTTTTTTTTTCATACATATACATTGAAAAACTGGAGTAAATAACAAGCGATATACATTCTTACTCATGGTGAAACCTCTATATACCAACAGGAAATACTTCAAAACTACAATTTGAATATATGATTTTCAGAAAATAATAAAAGTTTTGAAGTAAAAGGTTAATTATATATTAATGATGTCAAAATAAAAAGAAAATACATTTGTACATATTATGAATGCTTTTTGATGAATCTCTGCCTCCTTTCAAGACTAGCACCACATGACCAGCCCAGTCACTATAAACAGTTTAACACATCATTTTTTGTACATGTAGACCCAGTATGTTAATAAAAATTTTATTTTATAAGTTAGTCTACAGTATATAAACTTCTGTTAGTTGACATAATCAGGTATATGATTTCATATTTTACAGCAACAATTAGAAACTTCAGCATGTAGCAAGGAGATGTCTCAACAATCGGAATCGCAATCAAATCAGAATCAGCAGCCAAAGTCAGGGGACTGTGAAAAGAACACTCAGCCAGAGAATGAACAATCAGAGTTGCAATTAAATACCTCGAATTCAAATGAGCAGCCAAAATCACAGGACCTTGAAAAGAAGACTCGGCCAGAGAATGAACAATCAGAATTGCAATTAAATACCCCGAATTCGAATGAGCAGCCAAAATCACAGGACCGTGAAAAGAAGACTCAGTCAGAGAATGAACAATCAGAGTTGCAATTAAATACCCCGAATTCGAATCAGCAGCCAAAATCACAGGACCGTGAAAAGAAGACTCAGCCAGAGAATGAACAATCAGAGTTGCAATTAAATACCCCGAATTCAAATCAGCAGCCAAAATCACAGGACCGTGAAAAGAAGACTCAGCCAGAGAATGAACAATCAGAGTTGCAATTAAATACCCTGAATTCGAATCAGCAGCCAAAATCACAGGACCATGAAAAGAAGACTCAGCCAGAGAATGAACAATCACAGAATCTACCAGAATCTCAATTTCAACAGCCGTTACTAAATCAGTCTCAATTTCAACAGCCATTACTAAATCAGTCTCAATTTCAACAGCCATTACTAAATCAGTCTCAGTTTCAACAGCCGGTACTAAATCAGTCTCAATTTCAACGACCGTTTTACAATCAACATCTTCAGTTCCAGCAACCATTTTCTAATGAACATAATATCTCTCACCAGCCCTTATGGAATTCAGCAAATGGAGAAGGAAGTTCACTATGTAAGTTCTTTTTTTAGTATTTATTAATTTGCAACAATCTATTTCGGCATCAAAATGTTCACCACATCAAATTGATTTGTAGTTTGGAATTTTGGATTATTTACTGCTTACTCCAATTTTTTTAGACCAACTTCACCATATGGGAGCTACACCAGATATTGGTACTATGACTGGTACCTCCAAGGAAGAAAAGTATTGAACTGTTACTGTACGGCAACTGGTACCAGTGTTTACAAATTACAGTAAAAGTTCAATATTATTCTTCCTTGGAGGTACCAGTCCTAGTATCCATATCTGGTGTTGCTCCCATATGGAGAATTTTAGAAATAAAACTTCATCGCTTCTCTTTTCAGCCAACTTCACAGTCTTGTTTTAAATATTTGACATACTCAAAATAAAGATGTTGTGATGTCCCTCATTTGATTGCCTCAAACCTATAGAACGTGTGTATAGTAAAAAGCATGATTTTTTAATAAATTTTTTAATTTAAGAAATAAAACTCTCAACAATATTTTCTTCCAGCATTAAAAACTTCAGTTTTTAAGAAAGTATAAAGAAAAAATACTAGGTTTTGTTCGCTTGTTCCAATTTTTTCTTCATAAAAGTCCAAGTAAAGAACTATTAATTAATTTAATGTGGCCTAAAAACAGAAAACTGTAAAAGTTAAGAACAACCAATATACAACACTATGCTGGGACCAACTGACCACAAGTGTAATGACGCATACAGACTAAATATGCTTAAAGCAAGCAAACAACAGCCAACAGGTGTTTTAGAATTAAATTTGTTGATGTAATACAATTGCAATGCTGACTAAAAATTACGAGTAGACTATCGGTTGAAAATAATACAAAAATAGATTTTTCAATGCTCTTATTAACTGTAATAAATGCAGAATTGTTTGTTATACTTTTAATGAAGTACATATTTTTGTATTTCCACAGCAGGAGTAATAGCTGGTGGCTTTGAGACGTTATATGGGCGTTCTACTGTATGTCATAATTGTGATAAACACAGAAACAGAATTAGATCACTAGAAGAAGAGATTGAAACACTGAAATGTGAATGTGAAAAATTAAGAGGTATAAATATACATTTTGTAAAATATTAATTATCACGTGTCTTAAGTTTTTGATATGACAGTATTAGTTTGTTAGTTAAGAATCTCATAAACAGTGATCATGCTTTTTTTTTAATGTTGATTAATATACAGCTGACTCTCGTTATCTCGAACACATTTAAGTCAAAATTCCAGGTAATTCAAACAAAGTGTTTGGACCTTCAAAAGTAATAATTATAGGAATTTACTCCTGATATCTCGAATTTCCGCTTATTTCTTTGGTCCCCATAACAAGAGTCAACTGTATATATATTTATTGATTAAAAATAAATTTCAAGCTATTGATAAAACATTAAAAGCATGAAATACTACTTCCATAAATTTTGATTGATACTCACTAAACACTATATATACAGACAGAGATTCGTATGGCCAGAGTTGGTCTCGTTGTTTTGTGTTCTTTTGCTCATAGATATTGAATCAGTAATTATTGTGGAAATTTATGGTTTTACAAAAAAACAGCCATTATATTCAAAGCATTAATTTATCCATACAACTGTCAAAGTAATTTGTATAGTAATGTATCTGTAATGCATGGGAGATAACTCTTGAATTTTTATGAGTAATGTTGTGTTTTATTTGGGAGATACACTGTACTTGAACTCTGTTTTCCTTAACTTTGATTTCAGTCTATAATTATACCCCTTGCAAACGAAGTTTGGGGGTATACTGATAGGATTCACTCTGCCCGTCTGTTGTCTGTCCATTTGGTTAAAGTTTTTTGAAACTTGAATAACTTCATTAAACATGTCAAATGTGCATCAAATTTCATAGAACTTTGATAGAAGCTTGTTAATGGTCACAAGAAGTCTCCAAAAGCAAAATTACGAAAAAAAGATTTCAATTTTTCTATATTTTGGCCATAAACTGGGCTTAGCTTTTTTAAATTTTTTTTTCTTTTTTTTTGTTAAAGTTTTTATCAATTTGGGTAGTTTTTGAAACTTGAATAACTTCCTCAGATGTGCATTGAATTTCATAAAACTTGGATAGAAGCTTCGTTATGGTCAAAGGCAGACTTCCAAAGCAAAATTTTGGAAAAATAATTTTAATTTTTCCATATTTAGGCCATAAATTGAACTTATTTTTTTTTGTTAAAGTTTTTTGAAACTTGATTGACTTCATCAGATGTGCATAGAATTTCACAAAACTCGAACAGAACCTCTTTATGGTCATAGGAAGAGGACCGATGCAAAATTTGAACAAATAATTTTCAAATTTTCTGTATTTTGACTGTAAACTAGACTATATCTTTTTGGTAACACTGATATACGGTATATTCCAAATAATCTTTTTGGTAACACTGATATACCGAATATTCCAAAATTATGCAAAGTTAGATCAATGAATCAGGAAATTTTACTATTGTGAAGATGGTTAAAATAAAACAATAAATTGTCCCCTTTAATAGGTCAGTTGTAGACGAGTTGCAGGATGAATGGATTTTGTGTATTCAATTGATTTTTTTTTCAGAGTGCAGTGGAGCAAACCTATTGAGGGATTTGAAAGGGATCATAAAAACCTATGAATATGAAGAAAACAACTTTAACAGCCCAGTGCAATTTCATCCATTAGCGCAGGACTACTGTGCCAGGACATCAACACCTGTGCCGCCATCACCATCACCATCACCATCACAATTTTCAAACGATTCAACTCTGTCAACTTTAAACTCTTCAGCTGCAGCACAGGACTATTGTGCCAGCAGGACATCAACATCTGTGCATCCAGAGCAATCTACACCACAATTTTCAAGGGATTCGACTCCAGCATCTGTTGAAGACATGCAGGGGCCAGTAGAATATCAGAAATTCTTTGAACCAGGAGAAAATAAGGTATAATGCTTTTCCTTTAATTCCAGATTTTATACCAATAAAAATTAATTATAACATATCCAATCGATTTTCTTCAATATCAGAAAGTATATTTAGGCCACACCAATATGATTTTTAGTTCATTGGACTTTTTGTTGGCAAAAATAGGGGCGAGACGGCAAAATTTTGTTTATTCTATTTTTTTTTTAAATTGAAATCCTTTTTTAGAGGCAAATGGAAATGGGAAACCAGTAAAATTGATTAACAGAACTTTAACTTTGCCCATACATTTTAATTTCATGCTGAATTTTCTAACAAAATTTTGTTTAAAATTGCAGTTGTAAATGATATTGGTCTGCTATTCTAGTTGTCATGTGTTGCTCTTTTTGAGTAGTTGAATGCAGCATCAAGAATGACATAAATTTTCAACAGGCATGGGTTGTATATTGTATTTTATTGCAAATAAATATGAAAGACATGAAATGCAATAAATAACATCGATATTTTATCAACTTAAGACTTGCAATAAATATTATAATAAAGATTGAAATAAAATTTACGTGCAACATTTAGCATACTAGCATATTTGAAGCAAAAAGGCGGTCGGGCCCTTTCTGACATTGTCAGTATTTAAGTCGTTCATTTATTAATTATATTTTCAGATGAAACTTGTAGAAGGAAGCGGTTTATACATAGATATCACAAAGTTTAAAGCAATAAAGAACAACTCAAAAGGAAATTCAAGCCGACTTATCAGAGAACTTCTGTCTTATTTTTTCACCAACGAATTTTTGGCTTCCCATTCAGCCACTGGGCAGAAGTCCATTAAACCAGCTTTGCCGGAAGCAATTGTTCAGCCAATAAGAGGTTAGTAAGACTGATAAAATTTTAATTAAATAACTGTAAAAAAATAAGCTTTAATATAATGCAATAAAATTCTGTGTGTTTCCTGTTTTACCTTAAAATAAAATAGGGGCAGTAGGAGGGAATTTTATTTTCTGGAAAAACTGATTGGCATCCAGAAATTTACATTTTCCCTATAAAATGGGTTAGGCCTAAAAAAATTCCGTGTTTCTAGTAACATTCAAAATAATCATTTGTACATTTTTTTGCATCAAAAGGAAAAAAATTGAAATGGTTATTATATTTTACTGATTTTCGAAATGAAACGAAATAAAAAATTTCATTCTGAGAAAGGTAAAAAAAATTCTATTTGATGCCTTCAGGGCTTGAGAAACAAACATTTTTTTATGGCCTTATTCACTGAAAATCAACAAAGAATAACCATTTCTTTATTTAATGCTTAATAATTTAAAAAAAATCCTTTATTCTCATCCTCAATTTTTTAGACCCATGTTTGGGTTTACAGCATTTTTTTATTATTATTGCTAAAATAATCATTAAAACACCAAAAAAAGAAGAAATTAAATGGCAATCAGATATTTCATTTAAAGACTAACAAAAGCTAATCCATCCTCCATCCAATTCTTCTCAAAAATGAGTATCTATTACAGTAATTTGTTCATTATTGCCTAAAATTACTCTTCAACATTATGATGTATGTAGCATTGTTATCTACGAATATAGGAGGTATTGTTTGTAACAGCATATGATCTGCATATCCTTTCACAAGAAACATCAATGTATTATCATGAAAATGACTACATGTATTTTGTTTTTCAGAGTACTGTGCAGCTACTTACAAACTAAACAACCATACAGTGAACAACACCATAAACAGAAAATGCTTGGATGTCAAGAAGAGTAGCATGAAGGACAAAAAATAAGCTTGATAAATGTGACATTACACTTTAATCAGTGAAATACATTGTATGTAAATTGAAGTTTGAAGTTTGAATAAATGTTTGATATTGTTTTATTTAGTTTCAGATCTGCCTAAAGTAGATACTGCCATATTTGGATGCTTGTGCATATTCACCCTATATGCATGTCTCCTGAGAAGGCTACCCGTACAGAATCTGCTAACCAAACCTCATTTGCTTCACATGAGAATCAACTGAGTTGCACATTAGAATTGTATGCAAATTAGATATGGCAACTGTGCATTTGGTTAGTTCACATGTGAAATTATTTTCTAACCTAAATTGCTCACCTGAGCAAATTGCTCAGGTGAGGAATTTTCTGTGTTTTAATACAACCAGCACTGCTCACCTGAGCATTTGGTTAGAAATCGTCAGATTTCAGAAAATAAACTAAGTCCAAATTTCTCACCTGAGCTTTTGGTTAGTTTTGGACTTAGAATTTTTTGTCAGTTTCATACTTAGAAATTTTATGTGCGTTTTTTTATTATTTGAAGATGAAAATTTGTATACTCTCGTATTTGAAACTTTTGAACAAAAATTAAGTACTATTTCAAACTTATCAATAAATATTTCATGAGATAAGGCCCAAAAAAAAAAATCTTGTGTTTCCCGTAACCCAGTCGACCCTAATTTTTGGTGCCTACCCGAAATTTTGTTTGACTACTTTTGAACAAGCACTGTTAAAGTCAAGATAAGTCCCCTATATAAACCTGTGTAAAAAGTTTTGGAAATTGTTTTAAATTACCGACCAACCGACCCTAATTTTTTCAAGCATGTTACCGGAAACGCAGGATTTAAAGCCTCTGTCTAATAAAATATTTGAAATACATTGTACAAGAGTAATTTTTCAGGTAGTGTGACAGATATAACTGAAAGAAATTTTGTAAAATTAATCATGTTGTAATGTCACCTCACAGTATATGAATACATGAATATGAAAAATTAAAACGGTGGTATTTAATATATAAAATTAATTTATTTTACACTGCATGAAGAATATATTGAAGAAACTATCTCAAAGATGATCAGCAATTGTAAGAGAACAAATGTATTATTAATTTTATCTTGAAATTGCAATGATATATTATAATTTGCATGGGCAGTTTTAGCAATATAGTGTCAGAAATTCTATGGTGAAATTTGTAACTTTTACTCCATTTCGACAGAATTCGGGGGTCGGCAAGTAAACACATCTCTGTTTTCAGATTTCATTAGCACACACAGTTGTTGAATGCTATTTATAAGTACTGCCCTGCTTTGCTGAACAAAATCTGGTTCATAAAACACTTTAAAATGCCGCATTTGTTGCTCTTCAATAACATTGTCATATGGAAAAGGTTGTATTGTCAAATTCTCCACAAGTTGGGTTAAAATTGCCAGCATAAATTTACTGTTAGTATCAGCAGGTTCGTACATGATAAAATAATTGACCAATCCATAGCTTAATGTTCCGTTATTTTCCTTCAAAATTATAGTGTAACTGTTCCTTACTTTGACTCGAGTATACTCCCTTGAATGCAGTACATTTCCATTTAATTTTATTCGCTTGAACTTGTAAATATTACCAGATGGGGGTGTACCAAAGAAATTTGCCAGTGCGACATAGCAATCCTGTGAAACAACATCCACGTTCATTTGAGTTACTTTACCTAATGCAAAAAGTTTCTCACAAAGATAAGTTGTATTTTTGGATGATCGTCTTTTCATTCTGTTCAATAGCTGGTCTGCTTTTGATAACGGTTGGATGCAGTTTTTTTCAAGATATGGTAAGCCGTGTAGAATAGAAACAGAGTCCAAGAGTTGTGAATGCACAGATTGTGTACCTTTTACCAACTTCATTAAAAATCCATTTGCATCTTCAAATGGAAAGCAAGAGTATCCCCATATGGGACCAAGTTGTTTTACGTTTTCAGGTAAATGCAGTAATAAATGAAAATTTAAGGTAAGAAATCTTGGTTCATATAAATCACTAAATGAAGCAATGAAATGTTCCAACATATTTTCAGCAGAATGCAGTTCTTGTACATTAACAGATTCTTTCAATAAAATGTATATTGATTCACTCAGTAACAGAAAATGTCCATAGCGTGAAGCGGTCAAAATGTCTATTAAGACAACTGGTCCATAAAATAACAAAAAGGACCTATATTCAGAAGCCTTCCAATATTTGAGTTCCGACAAACTTCTTGGGACTCTCTTTACAAACAAAGGAGGCTTCATCTTTGACAGTCGTTTGTTAATATCATCAACATGTTTAAAACATGAATATGGCTTCGTTGAATGATCTTTCGAGAACCAAAGTGATATCAACCTCTTAGTTACTCCTAATAAGACACAGTGCATATAATCAATGCAGTTACTCTTTACAAAATCATAATTTGAAAGCTGTGTAAACCAGCATGGTCCCTTTATTCCAATAGTTGTTTTTCCGTTATTTGTAGCCGTTTCTGCTTGAATTAATGACTGTTGGTGCGTTCTTTTAGGGCTTGTAGGTCCGTCAAATTTGAAGGGGAACACATGCGCGATACCCCTTCCAGATGATGCGGTTTCCCCGGGCTGTTCACATCCAGGACAACTGTATTTGCCATTAAACTGAATCATGTTGTGAACAGTACATTTCGCTGGCAAATCGGCAGTTCCAGAAATTAGAAATCCGCGTAATGAACGGTTTGAGGATGAATCTGTTTCTACATCTATTCCATTTCCAAGTTCCTCTAAATCCTTGATGAATGGCTTTAAAAACGTCAACATTTCAGGTTTTTTGGGACCAATCCAAAGTCCGACCAGCAACAGGTTTTCCGGATTTCGTCTTATTTTATATGGCAACTCATTTATTGCAAGAAAAAAAGGCCACATTGATGTTTTAGAACTTTTAAACAAAGGGACTCCGTCCGTATTCCATGTAAAAGTCAAATCACCTGGTTTAAGTTGGTTCTGAGACATCAGAGTCTGATAAAATTGGCCGTCAAAAATATCTGAAATAATGCCATTGGTTTGTAATCTATCAAATGGATTGATCAATTTCTTTCTGAAATCTGTTTGTGAAAAGAGTTTTTTCAGCTGTTCAATTAAAGATACTTCAACGAAAAAACATCTATCATGTCTGCTCCTATATCTTTTATTACACTTGGTATTCGGACATACCTGACAATCTTCGTCTATTGAAAATAAACAGTCTCCACAATAATAATGTTTTTTTGGATTAATTTTTAAATCTAGAAACCATTGCTTCAACGCATATGTAGATTGTGGTATTAAATTAGACTCTTTACAGTGAAGTTGTACAAGCTCAATAAGATCTGAAAACGCTTCTCCAGTCAAATTATAATTCATGACAAATGTCATAAGAAGTAAAACACTCGCTCCAACTGTCAGCTGAGCACCCTCATAAATCAGCATTTTATCAAATTCTTCATGTAGGTTTCCGTCTGCCTGAGATTTCGAATCTTCTGGTTCCGAGTCTGAATCTAAGAAGGCAATGTCAGAATCAAATTCTGACTCGCTATCGTCAGTGTCATTATCAAGCTGGTCCGAATTTTTATCATCATCAGAACTATCATGCCAAGCTAAAATGTCTCCATGTTCAATCATAGTGGTTGAAGACGTTGACGACTCTGCCATTGCGTTTGAAGACGGCGTTGACGATTCGGCCAATGCGGTTGAAGACTTTGACGACTCGGTCATTGCGGTTGAAAACGTTGACGACTCGACCATGTTTTCAACGGCGAATTTTAACTCATCGGGGGCTTCTTCAAATAACGATCTGTTTGTCAAGTAAGATTTATAGGTCAAACCAGACTTCCGAAATCTTTTTCTTTCACGCTCATGGTTGTCAACGGGGCCCGGATTTTGTTCGATGCCAGACATAATAAGGAAATAAATAATCAACAATCCATTGTCAGTTTTTGTAAAAATTAATAGCGCCGACGCGGAGATTTGTAATAATGATGATAACATAAGTGATTTGTTGATACGAATCTTGACGAATTTGCAACTTCTGTTCATCTTGTAAAACTTGTTTAACACAGCTTCCAATTCTAGGTAACCATCGGGTGTAAGAAGCTTATCCTTCTTCGTATCCACTTTCCAATTGGAATGAAAATGACTGGAATAGTAAGTATTGGACTCAATACTGGTGCCTAAAACGTAAAAGTGGAGAAAGGTTAAAGCGGTCTGTTTTGATAGGAAAATAGTACAAGACTAGAACAAGTCGAAACTGGCGTTGTCGGAAGGGCCCCGCAATTTCGGGCAAAGGTATTGAGTGTGGATGCAAATTTTGTTTGACACACTAATGTGTTTGTTACAGTAATTTGTTGAACACGGTGATTTCTTGGACGCAACAATGTGCTAGACGTACTTATTTTGCTGTCTTTTCAGAAATTTTACCAATCAGGAAAAGCCCTGTTTTCACCCCTTTTGTCCCGTTTTTGCAAATAAAACCATGAAAAGGCATTATCTGCATATCACAAGCAAGCTACATCATACCATATTTCATGAAAAAATTATAAACGGTTCTATAAGTTTCCTTGTTTTTCAAGAAGTTCATCACAGACGACAAACAGACAGTGTCCAAGAAAATACTGTTTCGCCCTTTTGAACCCGTTTTTTTTTGGCTGGCAACAGGTAAGAATTATTGCTTTGTCCATTTTATACTCATCAAGACAAATATATTAAAAAAAAAAAGTTTGTCAAAATCGGACTTGAAGTAAAAAAAAGTTACGATTTTGAACACTGCACCCCCTTTTGACCCCTTATATCTCAATAACGGTAAAAGTAACGTAAAAACCGTCGACACACCATGCTTACGAAAGGTATTTTCATAAGGAATCAAACGACAAAAATCCCATCGAAATATGTATTTGAATTGTTTGTTAATTGTATTGCCATGGCCATTTGGTCTTTAGTTTGCAAATAAAGATATTATTAATATTATACATATAACAGAGGCGGATCCAGACTTTTGAAAAAGGGGGCCGGATTCCCAATTCAGGCAAATCAGCATGAAAATAAGGCCTAAATTGTACAAAACTTAAAAAACTTCTTACAACACTGCAATAAAATTATATATTTAGTTTCAAAAAAGAGGGGGCCCGTCCCCCCGGGCTCCTCCTGGATCCACTCCTGTACAAGTAACCATGCGATGATGCAGCATGCACAACACATACATCTTTGATGGAAAAGGGGGGGGGGGGGGGTGGAATTAATATCTACCTGTTACAGTTGTAAAATATATTCTTCGGCCATGGGAATAATATTCTTCATACTTTTCTTCAAAGTATTGGCAGTCAACATACATAAAAAGTAGGAATATTGCAATGAATGTGATATATCTCCACATTTTGTTTTCATCGTATCAAATTACATCACGATGTGTATCTGTCAGAGAAAAAAACCGTTGTGACATTGTTTTAGTTTATATGTTGAAATGTACACACAAATATCTGAAAAAGAATGCATGACAAGAACAAAAAAAAGAAAAAACAAACAAAAATAACATATTTATTTATGAATTTGCTTCCGACGAATTCCAAATTTGGCAGTTCTCGAGATCGGAAGCTGCTGATAACCACTTCGTTGAATCTGGGCGCCAACAATCACATCTTTGAAAATTTTGAATCGGATCGAAGAATGTTTGCTGCTGTGTATTTTCCTGGTGACAGGAAACTCGAAGTAATCAATTCTAAGAAAGTAAAATCTGTGAACGAAAAGGCGCAAACGAATGAACTTAAGATAAAAGACAAGGTGCTGGTTGCATACAAGACCGCGACCATTGATGATGCTGGAAGGGAGAAAATAATAAACAAAGATTACAGCGGGTCCATTGCTTATATAAACAAAGGTCAGTACTCGAAATATATGTTTAGTTTATATATTATAATATTGAACTACAAAAAGTAGAGCATTATGTACTATGAAACAATGCATGGATAAATGGGGGTATATCGGGGCGGGGGTGTCTTCAACATGACGGATAATCATTTAGCCTATAGGTCTATGATATGTAATATTTCATCAATCGGCACTGAATCAAACGAGGTAAACCTTGAAAAATCTGAGAAATATGATATTATATGTCTCAGGGTATAAGCATTATAAACCTGAAAATACACACCCCCAAATACACGTGTATTTGACCCGAATTATTGATTTGTTATTGCGCAAGTCGCACCTAGTTTCCGTTCGATTTTATGCAGTTTGATACAACCCCTTGTTTTCTCCACGTTGATGTATACAGAGAAAACAAGAGCAAACCACTGATTTGACCGTTAAAACCGCCTTTCTCAAGTTGATTTTCAAGGGAGATAAAACGACTGACGCGGTCGCTAGGTGGCGCTTTACGAGTTGTAAAAATTTTTCCGTTCGGCGTGGTTCTGGGAAAACACTATTTTCGTTTAAAAATGAATGGATGTTGTGTAAATTATATTCCACTATGAAACTTTACACGTTTCTTCATTTGACTTGCTTTATTTGATGTAAAAGCAAGACAGAATAAGCGAGATATTAGTGTTTACTTTCTGAATACAAAATGTAAACAAAGATTTTGGCCACGCCTGTTTACATATTAGGTGATCCGAAAAAGCTGACAGAATAGAGTTCAAGCCTATGAATATGCATAAAAGGCGGTCCTTAGGGAAGTTTTATTTATACTTCTGCACTAGAAAACGAAAGATGATCGTTTCCAGCATCTGTGACGTCAAACTAAGTTATTCAAAACAACCCCCAAAATGCACAGTTCACTTAGTCTACCTATTCTGATCCCTTTTAAAGGAAATAAACGGTTTTTTTACAAATTTATATATGAAAATGTTTTCTTAACTAATTACATATATATCAAAATTTAGAAATGACTTGATAAATACTTCTAATAATAGCTAAAAATAGATTTTTTAACTTCCCCCTTTTTCGTGTTTGTACGTGCCACGTGGTCGTGACTTCCACGTGTTTACCAACATGTAAACCTACAAATGAACAACTTTTAATGGTGAAAGCAAAAAGTACCATAAAGCTGACAAAATAGTATGGTTTATTTTCTTACGCAGTTCATAATAAACAAATGCGTTCTCTTGCATGACCCTCCCCCTTTTGACATATTTCACGTTCACGTATTATTTTATCTCAAGTTTATGGCAAGGAGAAACAAACCATGATTTTAAATAAACAAAATAGCAGGTACAAGTATTTTTCCTTGCACGTTTTTTACTTTAATAAATATTTTAAAGATTTTTTTTGTCATAAAATTAAGGAAAAAAATATTAATTTACGAAATTAGATGGTAATTTATGTTGAATATCTATTCAAAAAATCTATCTAATAAAAACATATGGTTTTTGTTCTGTTATTCGTCGAATCTAAGTGTTAATATCTATATTTTCATAACTGTACAATGTTAAATTTTTTAAATTTATTCTATTTTTAGATTTGAAAAGAGTTATCTTTCTTGAAATATCTACGTTTAGATGAAAAAAGCTGACAGAATTCAGTTCTAGAGCACATTAATATACACACTATGGCTTATTTTGTTTCAAATTCAAAATGATAATAGTTTCTCTAATTATTTCCTCGTTTCCTTGAATTATAGTTTTTTTTTCAGTTTTCTGAAATTGAGGTCAGCGTATAATTATCCGTATTGTTTTGTAAATATCTCATACAATAATTATGTTTTCAGTCGAAATCTATCATTTGTTGACTGATAATCTATTTACCAATCAAGTTGTACTATTAGTACATTTCAAAAGACTTTAGAATGTCCATACGTAGAGATTTTTCATCGCTGTACGGTGATGTGAAAAACTTGAATATTTTCAAAAAGCTTTTCGAACGAAAACTAGGTGAGACATGCGCAATAGAAAATCAATAATTCGGGTCAATACACACCTGTACTAATGTTATCCTGGGCATTCCTGGCATTTCATAATTGTTGCCGGAGCTTCGGTAATTTAGTATGTGTTTCCTTACATAAAAACAGTACGATACGTCCACTACGAGTACGTTGCATGCGAGCGTCTACCTACAGGTTATTTTTACCAGAGACATAAATTACCATTTGATTTTCTGGGGGGGGGGAGGGGGGAAAAATATTCAAGAGGTGAAAATAAATATTCATGCAAAAAGCAGGTTGAAAATAATATTACAGACCCTAGGTTTGCTGCAATCAATTATTTTGTTTATATTTTTTGTTAATAAGTCACACAATTTTCTAAGTTATATTTTTTTTCGGATTTAATTTATTACCTGCAGTACATTCTCAGATTTTTACCTATTTACGCTGTAAATGGTTTACGAGGATAGATAAATTGTTTGAAAATAGACAATATTTCATTCTGATCATTGTCATATTGTTTCTTTGTTTCTTTTAAATAGACAGGTCTGAAGTTACCAATTTTATTGAATCTGCTAGAGATGAGATTATAAAGTCAATACAGAATGGAACTATTGAGGAATATGTGAAAAACTATCATGATAATGTTAAAAGTCAGAAGAGAAAGAGTAAAAAAACTGACAAAATGCAATCTCTGTTGGAAGAAAATGAGGAAGAAAAACTTGAAGAGGTTGAAGCAGGCAAAAAACAAACATCACCGAAGAAAAAGAAAAAAACAGATTCAGTGTCAGAAGAGAAATCTGAAGAAGAAACATCATCAAAGAAAAAGAAAAAAACAAATCCAGTGTCAGATGGGATATCTGAAGAGGTTGAAGCAGATAAAAAAGAAACATCACCAAAGAAAAAGAAAAAAACAAATCCAGTGCTAGAAGATTCACCATCAAAATCAACTAGATCTAAAAAGGCAACAACTGAAACCCAAAAGTTGCAAGCAGTGGAATATTTCAAAAAGAAAAAAAGAATGGTAGCGTATCAAACAAAAGGTTCATTGGCTAGGCATCTACCAATTGTCATGGGCTACAGATTTTCTTTTTCTTCATTTTTTGGTGATTGTTTCAAGCAGTAGTAATAAGCAACAGTTTCTTAAAGTGCTCGTAGAGTTAATTTCTCAATTAACTTGCAGTTAATTTCTTAAAGTGCTCATTGAGTTAATTCTTCGACAAGTTTATGGGAATCATATGCAAGCGAGTCTTGCACAAGCTTTTTCGAAATGATCCCATTGAATGTTATGTTTTTCAGAGCAAAAAATTACTTGTAAGTCAACGGCACAAGGATTTAAAAAAAGAGAGAAGAAGGGGGTCAGAAAAAAAGTTCAGAGCCTATAATTTCATTTATGCATTTTTTTTTTGGTTATAATTGTTAAAAAAACTATAATTATCATAAAAAGTGTATGTATCGTCAACTACATCAATTGTAGAAATTTCTTCATAAAAATACTTTTGTCACTGCCTCAGGAATCTAGTAATCCGATTTGCATGTTCCAAGCTACAAATTCACCAATTTTATGATCCTAGGATTTATAGCAATTGTATGTAAATTTGTTCAGAGTATGCTCACAATTTGACTTATTTCTAAATTAATATACATGTATACGTGTTATCCTGCATCAGATAGTTGTAAATTTTAATTACAGTTATCATGGTACATAATTTAAAATTTTATCTATTAGAATCAATGTTTTATACTGGAAATTGATTGTTTAACAGTATTTAAACTGTATTTATATTTTCAGCATGAAGCAAGCTCTGAAAGTACCAGTAACGCAGACTCTGAAAGTACCAGTAACGCAGAGAAAACATCTGACGTAAAAGAAACAAGTGACAGTCTACAACAGAACAAACCAACTAACAAACAACTATCTGAGTTTACTGAGCATCTCCTTCATGAACAGCAACCTCCATTTAAACCACAACTTCAAGATCTACAGCAGCCATCATTTCAGAATCAACAGCAATTTCACCATCAACAGCAACCACCATTCCAGCAGCAGTTTTATAATCAACACCATCCTCCGTTTCTTCAACCATTTCAGAACCAACAACAGTTTCAACAGCAGTTTCAGAATCTTAATCAATTTCAACAGACTCCTTTGATGTATCAGATTAATCAGAATCAACCTAAAGTTCAATTGCAACATCAAATGACCCATGCTCAACAGCAAGTACAAGGTCCACCACAGCAAACACAGACCAACATTCAGTCAGAGATGCAGCAAGAGCTGCATGAACATCAGCCTATGAAAAGTTTACAGCAGCCAGAGAACATCCAACAACAGAAAACTGAACATCACATATTCAGATCTACTAACTCAACTGTTGATCATACAGTCACACAGACCAAAGAAGGCAGCTTTTCTAACTCTTTAAGTGAAGAGGGTCTAGAATGTAAGTACTTTACATACATGCTACACAGTACTCTGACTGACACTTTTCTATTGATTACTATATTTGAAAAATGTCTACAGTTTGATTCCATTTTGAAATTATTTTCTTAATTTCTCTTTCTAGACATTCACACACTTGTTTGATAAAACTTGGCAATCTAAGTCTAGATTCCAAAATGATGTGTTAAAATATATATAAACAAACGTGAAATACAGAATCAAATTCAAATATGATTTGTGAAATCATTATAAAAAAGCTTTTGTACTAAAAAAGACCAACAACGGCTGAAAATTAGTAATTTTTATACCATTTCTGAGATTTTTGCTGACTGAAGAAATACTTTTTCATCTGATTATGACAGAATAATACATGTGTAGGTCAAATAAATTTCTGTATCTAGCATTTTACTGAGTCAAAGACATTATTGTTTCAAAGCATACATGTTTACTCACTGACATTATGCATGTGGCTTTCAAACGACCTCAGTTTTGTTATGGTCTTACCGAGGTAAACACCACAGATACATGTACCTTAATAATACTAGTCAAACAATGTCTTGAAATTTCAGATTAACAAAGTTATTGTAATTTCTTTCACAGATTAATGGAAATTTGTATGCAAGCATGCTAAGTAATTGTTTTTCTTTTCACAGCAACAGCAGCAGCACTACATGGAGGCTTTGAGACACTATACGGAAGTTCCACAACCTGTAACTGTGATAAATACAGACAAAAGATAAGGACACTAGAAGGAGAAATGGAAGAACTTAAGAATGAAAATGATACATTAAGAGGTAAGGATTACAGAATTCAAAACAGTAATTTTCTTCCATACAGCTTGTTGATAAAATGCTAGATGATTTTGTAAGTCTGCATATCAAAGCGTGTGTAAAATAATGAAGGTAAAAGATATAATACAAGAGTAAAAAAAAAGTCCAAAATTATAACATGATTGGGAAATTTTTACTTTTCTGTTATCTGTGATTTTCATACATTATTCTGTGATGAGGACCCTCCTTTCTCTCCCTCGTACATTTATAAACATTTTGGTTCTTTCTTCAAGTTAACCAATTTCTTGAAATTTTATTAGTATGACTGTCAACACACAAAAGTAAAAAAAGGCTTGTTTATTTATGACATATTTGCCATCAACAGAACTCTAATGGTTTGAAATTTTACTATCTTCAGAAAGCAGTGGAATGAACATATTGGCAGATCTAAAAAAGATCATCAGGACATATGATAGTGACAGTCATGAAAGTGAAAGCATTATAAGCTCATTTTCAGAGTTTACGCCAATTATGACTTCACCCTCCTCAACATGTAATTCAACATCACAAATACCTTATAGATCATCAACTCCAGCAAGATCCAAAACTTATTCCAGGGCATCATCTCCAGCATCAGCTAGTGATCATATTGATTACCTTAACCCTGATGAGACTTTAGATGGCTATGCAATGTTTTTTGAACCAGGAGAAAACAAGGTAGAATTCTACATTAATTTTCAACTTACTTTTCATGCATCGGTTTAGATCAACCAGTGTATAAGGAATTTTCATTGATTTAATTTTGCCAAAATTGTTAGACTGTTTTTACACTTCAGCTTAAGATTAATTGGCTTAAAACAATTTAAAAAACAAAACTCTGTTGAAATGAAGTAAACAATTACACTTGTATACTCAATACATGTATTGTTTCAAATATCAGAGAAATGTGACTTTGGCTTGTGAATATTATGTTATTTTACATGGCATGTTAAATGAGTAAATTATTTGGTATAATTTCAGGTTAAACTTGTAGATAGTGCAGACCTTTATATTGATGCCATAAAACTGAAAGCAATTAGAAATAGCTCCAAGGGAAATGCAAGTAGAATAGTAAGAGAACTCCTGTCTTACTATTTCTCCAACAATGTTTTAGCTACGCACTCAGCAACTGGACGGAAATCACCAAAGCCAGCCCTACCAGAGGCAATCAGTCAACCAATTAGAGGTTAGTAATTAGATACAATTTTGTAATGAAAATTTTAAGGTTCCTACGGAAATGAAGCAATTCTTGCAGATATGTGTATATTGATTTGTACTGCTGAAAACAAAGTTATTACTGCGATACATGTTCAAATTAAGAAAAAAAATACAAATTATGTTTCCTCTTTATCGCGGGTTGGTGTGTTTTTTCTTTGATCTACAGCCCTAATAATTACATTATCAGGTGACTACGACTACGCTGATATGAAAAATTAATCTGTGTTCTTTGAGGTCATAAGTTGGATAACATCGTTGATGTTACATGGGAAACCAGTGATAAACATATTATCGTTTGTCTTCTTTACTCAATCTTTCATTGCCATTTTGACATCAATGTCTTGATGGATATAATCGATTTTGTAAAAAAGATCAACGTTAATCTAAAATTATAGTTGATATCAGTATATTTTTTTTTGCATCAGTTAAGGATAAAAGAGTGAAAACAAGATTACAGAGGTGAGCAAACATTCCGTTCTCCACCATATTGATCTTGGTTTTACTGGGCACTTACATGAACATGATGAAATCTCTAAGCAAAGGGGAAGAAAACATCTGGCATAATTTCATTGATATTTACCAGAAAACATCATAATATTTCTTACATGCTAAGCATCTCTCATTCTAACTCTGTCGGAAATTAAGACTGAAAAATGTAATACAGTCATCATTGTCTGAAATACAATGTACATGTACACTAGGCACTCAGTATGTATCAAATTATTTTCTACAATGAGCATTTGAATAGACAACAGGTTTGTCCGTATACATATGTTCTTCTGGTAAATTGTAACCTTCATAATAATTTTGTAGGGAAGAACACCACAGATTGCAGTAATGTTCTAAGACTACATTCAAGTGAAATAACTGATGCTGTATCTTTAACTTTGTAAATAGAGTTTCTGTCCTTCTTTTGCAGTGTATTGTGCTGTCAACTACAAGATGACTGCCCACACAGTTAACAACATCATCAACAGGAAATGCCTGGATGTCAAGAGAAAATGACTTTATTTGTGGAAATCTGAATAAAGTTTTTGATGCTAAAAATTTTTGTATTTGTAAAGTAAAGGAAGCATAGTATACCGAAATTCCAGACTCATAAAATCCTTTGGAATACACAATATTGAGAACCAAATTGGATGTGATCGCATTAACTCCACAAGGAGTGAGACCAGGTGCGTTGACAGGGTAAGCGTCTCCTGCTATGCATGCTAATTTTGGGAAGGCACTCAATTGTCAGTATACAGTAAGTGCATATACAGCTAAATATACTATAGTTGCTCACCTGAGCAGGGAATTGCTCACCTGAGGAGAAAATCCTCACCTGAGCAAGAATTGCTCACCTGAGCAAGAAATTGCTCACCTCAGCATTTTCTACAATAGAACCTAACAGAATGCTCAGGTGAGGTCACATGTGCAAATTGCACATGAGGAATTTAACATGCAAATTAGGTGAGTTCTCAGGTGAGCATTTTTGTTGCTCACCTAATTTGCATGTTAAATTCCTCATGTGCAATCAGGTTAGTTTCACATTAGATTCTCAGCTGAGCATCTCATGTGCAACAGGTTAGCAGAATTTGGTAAGGGTATTTCTCACCTGAGCAATTTTTACTAAAGAACCTAATGTAAAACTCAGGTGAGATTCACATGTGAAAATTTCACATGAGGAATTTAACATGCAAATTAGGTTAGTTTCTCAGGTGAGCATTTGGCAGCTAACCTGAATTCTCACCTAATTTGCATGTTAAATTCCTCATGTGAAATCAGGTGAGCATCACATTAGATTCTCATCTGAGAATCTCATGTGAAAAATGTTAGAAGAATTTGGTAAGGGTGAGTCCGTACATAAAATGTAAACAAAAAGAAAATTTATTTGACGTGGCGTCGATCAGTAAACGTACTTAACACATGTTTAATAGAAAAACATAGATGGCAATATAGGTAGTGAAAATAGATGGGAAAATCTAAGTAAAATAATATATTTGACGTTATGATGAATAGAAAACGTAATATATTTTGCCATGGTATATTTACCCACAAACGGCTTGTTGGGTATGTATAATACAAAAAGGCCAAGGCTGAAGTGAATAAAAAAGGGAAGTGGTAATTGAACAGCAAAATGTAAGCGCCTTTATCATGATGGATTCGTTGAGGAAATCCAATCTTCAATATGAAGTTATTGAACATTATATCGGCTACAGTTTTCGCTCTTTTGTTGAGAGTCGGGTATACTTGCACAAATCTTGTGAAGTGATCCATAACAACAAGAATGTATTTATGTTGTACCTCATGTAACTTAGGGATTGGGACGCCGACAACCCATTTGATACCATATAATAAATGAACTAATAATCATAAGACCACATATCATGGTTTTGGCAAAGCAACAATTCAGCTCGGTTTTTGTTCAGGGATTCAGCTAATAATTGAATAAACAACTGTTTCCAAGAAATGTCATTTATTAAAGAAATGACCAAATTTATATTTAGAAACAAGATACAAAATTTACAAAAAGGGAGTGATATATCATTACATAATTTTACATATAGTTCTGAAACACAAGTCACTCCCGGGCCTCTACAGGTTTTGCAGATGTGTTTATAAATGCAATTTTGTCTAGGGCAGCCTTGGAAGGAGTTGAATTTGTGACAGGTTCCATCCCTGTCCTTGCCATTAAGAAAGGGCTGCTTGTTCATGTTTTGTTTTTGCAAATATGTCTTCTTTGGGTTTAAGACCTTGTTATAAAGTTCGTCAAGAGGACGTTGCCATGGTAAGACATGGGATTTGCGCAGTAATCTAAAAGATCGGTCATATGACCTGAAGGCTTGTGCCCCTCTTGTCTCATAAATGTCCCTAATTGTGGACATGTACTTTAACATATGACCAGTTTGGTCAGGAAACCTCTCAACATAAATAGCAATATAAATGTGAAATGCCTCAATCCAGTCATAATATGACAGGGGTTGTTTGGATTTAGCCGATTTTGTTGTCATTGTTAATACATTGAGAGCTAAAGTAACAGTAAAAGGGTCTTCCAAATTTTGAGATGGCAACAATGTTGCTAGATCAATAAAATCATTGGCCCAAATTTTTTCCCGAATTTTCTGTGGTATATGAGCACCAAGTGGGATACCCCCTGCCAAATCAATGATAGGACCGTGGCATAGCTCTCTACCTGAATTGTTGACTGTGGCTGGAGTATTTGAATCAGTATTTAAAATTGTATCCAATAAATTATGAATAAAATTACATGTAGTAGAAACGTGTTCAGATATCTGTGGCTGGTGAGATGTCCTATTGGAAGTTGACTGGTAATGTCCTGAACTTGTGGTACATGCTGGAGTCTCAGGCAGTTGTAATCCAGTGTTTTGTACGTGCGGTGCAGACGGAGTTGTAATTTGATGATGCGGATGTTGTGTAGTAAATGAAGCTGGAATTGGTTGTGGCTGTTGAAGATTTGATGCTCCCGGATTTTGTTGTAAAGATGCAGACTGATTCAGAAATGGCACGGATAGTAACGTAGTAACGGTGGCAACAGTTGTGCATTTGTCAGGTTGACGGATTGTTGACCATGTATGGAATTTTGCCTAGAAGGCATTTGTATTTCAGTATTATTGTTCTGAACATTAGTTTCCACGGGATTCCTCGCACAGGTATCATCATTTGAATTCGTTTGTCTTAAAATTACACTTGCCAATAAGTCATAGTTTATGTTCGGTATTGAAGGATTACATGTAGCACTGGTGAAACTTTGAGTGTTATTGTCAGGTAAAATATGGGAACTGCGTGTGGTTTCGGGTAAACTATTAGAAGCAGTTTCAGCTGCACGCTGTGGTCTTCTGAATGTCGAATTGGTTCGACGTTTGGGTCGAGCAGAGTTTGCAGTGGTATTAGGAGGGTCTACTTGTGTACGTCTTCTTTTTGTAGGCGGAGGCATGGTAACTTAATTTAACGATGCTGAAAAATAAGAAATATGTAATCAAACCTTTATAATTTAGCAAATTACATAAAACTTTCTATCTGAGAAACTTTATCTTGCCATAATGTACGACATTTCCATATGTTATACTGTAGTTACCCTCAGCAACTACATGGACTTGTAAATATGTCCCACCAAAGTGAGCAATCAGAATAATCTCATTACCCTAACATGGCGAGTTTGAAACACAAGTATGAACATTTTCCAACCAAGTTGTGTAAATATACATTGTGCATTATGTCTCACCCTACCATGAAGAGTCATTATTCCCAACAATGGTGAGTACTAACTTTCTTTTACCAAATTTATTGGAACTAATTATTCATTGAGAGACACTCAAATTTTTACTTTGGAGCTCAACCCGGTCAAGCTGTAAATGAATAACCTGTCCACCAAGAGAGAACTGCAACATACATAATTATGACCCTATAATGGAGAGTAAGCATAAATAAAATACACCATAACCCAACTCGGTTGAGTAACAGGATGTGTTTTCGGCACTACCCAACCATATAGAGTTTCTGTTGGTCCAACTCAAGGTGAGCATGGTGGCTTCACAAATGTACATGCTGATAATTTAACTAATTAAGATTTGACACTCTCTAACAGACAGTGTAACATTGCATAATCATGCATTACATATGATATTATGCTCAAAAAAATATGGCTTACATCCTTCTCAGCAAGCTACACTTATAGTTAGTGTAATTTAGTACTGTCTATCCCCAACTTTGAAATGTATATTGTCAAGCAATGAGTATGTGCAAGTACAAATGAAAACATATACGTAGACAGCAAATCAGCCTGAGTATAGCAAAATATGTATTAATAATGAAAAGATATGGTCTTACCGAGTAAAGCATGAGCATGTAGTACAGCACTTCGAATACTACGGAAGTATTTCAGCATTCCTGTTTTGTTAAGATGTACCCCATCATTGTTCAAATGTGCAACATCCTGCCAAAACCCATGGTGGCGCCAGAATATAATGTTTGGCATTGAATCCATACGTGTCATGTTAAACAGAGCACAATTAACATCAATAACCTTCTGATTGTAATCATTCCCCACATAGTCTGGATCACGCCACAAAAGTTCACCTATCACAACCACAGGTATGTGCAATCCAAAATGTAAAAAGGATGCAAAAGAATATATTTCATTTGCTACTTGGGCAGCTGACTTACTACTATCTGACAAATCATTTCCCCCAATTTGCAAATAAACAATTTCCACAGGCATGTCAAAAGAAAAAAGATCACTCCGTTCGTAAATTAGACGGGCCACGGTTAAACCACCTTGTGCGCGACATGTAATGTTGTAAGGCCATTGTAAACGCAGGTTTTGGTGCTTTGCAGAAGACCTCATGAAGTCTCGTAACCTCCGAATAAAACTATGTCCTAAAAGAACGACGTTCGTGGCCAAGATAGATTGTAAACAAACTCAAAAGTTAAAGTTCGGGCATGCGCATACACCCCTCGGTAAGACCCATGATGAACAAAAAATGCAGAAATACTCACTATTTTTTCAATGAATTAAAACCACATTGCATGCATGTAAATATTATCCAAATTAATGCCACTTCCAAAAGTTTATCTCTTCAAATTAGGTTATTAAATTAAATGATAATAACTTTCCAAACTTTTCAACTACATTGTACTATAAAAATTACTTGACCTTACCCGTGGAAAAATTTTTCGGAATGAATCATCTGATGCGAATCATTAATTCTGATTGGTCGGTTACTACGACATTGATTTTCTATCTAAGATGCTCCTGAATAGCGTAATGTGTGTATACACACGTGATTAAGATGACCGAAAAATAACCTAGTGTTGATTACATAATAAACAAGGGGTCAATCTCAATTAATGAATTAAAGTAAAAAGAAGTCACTCGGACAACATAAAGGGTTTTTATTTGTACCAAACAAAACTGATTTCATAACTTACTAATTCTCTAAGTGTAGGGTGTCGATTGAAATTAATTCGAAAGGCATTGTGGTTTTAACGATTGCATTGGCGCTTTAACTTTTTTTGCGGAATTCTATCTTTGATATATGAACACTCATTGTGAATGTAGAATTCAATATCAGAGAACATTTTCGGCCAGAACAGTCGAGTTCGAGTAGGAGCCCACACGCGTTCCGAGTCCAAGTGACCCATTTCATTATGGAGCTGCTGGAGAACCATTTTCCAAAGAGATTTTGGTACCACCAATTATGATACGATTCTAGTCCTTGAAGAATTCCTCGATGGTCAACTATTAATTTTTTTTCCAATCTCGTTTAGTAATCGCTTTATCAGTCCTACCGTCTGCCCGCCCCTTTGTCCTTCCGTCTGTCCTGTGTACGAAACAAATGGTTTCCGATTGATAACCTTTGTATCCCTTGCATGATTGAAATTAAACTTGTACAGATAGCAGGAATAGGGAAGGGAAAGATGTATATTGCTTGTTGGGTAAAAAATTCAAAGGTCAAGGCCACTGTTAATTAAAGAAATAAACTTTTTGGAAAAATCGTTTCCGGATGGTGACTTAAATTGTGTTTCCCGTGCTTAAGTGGAATAAAACTTGTATAGGTTTAAGACAAATGTAAGGAAAAGACGCCTATTGATTTTGGGATCTACAGGTCAAAGGTCAAGGTCACTGTTAAATAAAATAAAAAAATGAAATTTAGTTCACGGATGCGACTTCAGTTTCCCTTGCTTGATTAAAATTAAACGTATACAGATAAAAGATATATAACTTCCTTCAAACATGTCAAATTATAATTTTAGCGTCAGAATCGTGATACCGGAAATGAGTTTCTGATCAGGAATATAGGAAAGGGGAAGTGGACTAATCAATTTGCTTTGATAGTGTTATGATATTGTATTATTATATTTATTTTGTTATGATATTGTAATTATTATATTTATTTATCTTGGCCTAATTTGTTTTGCGTAGCCTTATAACATGTATACTATGTTTACATAATACTTATAGTTGTTTACCAAATAATGTTATAACTGCGCAGTTTAGAAATCACTGGAACAATAATGGATACTGGTGGAATGACTAGAACTTTCTATTTGACTTACGTAATAATTATGGTGTGATTCGAACTTCTACCGTATTCCAGAAGTTTCCGTTCTACAGTATATATACGGACAAGAAAGTTAGACTTTCAGAACATCATTTATCAGATCAGAACGTGTTGGACCAGATATTCTTGTGGTCTCAGCTGTTGGATTTATTTACGTTTCACACATCGTACTTAACAGACTTTTATTTTCGTTACATCATACTAGATTGTGACTGATTGGATATAATATTCCGTTTGGATTCCCGCAACAGGAACGAGAAGAATTCCGGATTAGGAAAAGACGAAGGATTTGAACAGTTAAGTTGACATTTTAGTTTGTGTAATATTTTTTTTGTAAACTTGTATATAACAAATCTTGTTAAATTTAATTATTGATTTGTGTCTTTTGTTGGCTACAATTTAAAAGGTGATTTCGGCCGTAACAGAAATTGGGGGCTCGTCTCGGGAGAACGTTAATATCTTATTAAATTTTTTTTATTATTTTTATTAGAATTAGCCAACAAGATTCTACAAAATGGAATTTGATGCTGGTAAATTTTTGAAAACGCCAGACCTGGAAGGGTTTGATAAATTAAAGAAAGAAGAATTAGTGTTGCTTGCTAAACATCTAAAAATAGATTTTAGAACATCTATGAGAAAACAAATTATAAAAAATTTGGTAATAGACAATTTAGTTGATTTAGAAATTTTTGGCGAAGAGGCTCTTGACCTCAAGGTCGAAAATGTTGATGCTTTAAAATTAAAACAGCTTGAATTAGAACATGAACTTAAATTAAAACAACTTGAATTAGAAAAGGAAGATAGATTTAAATTAAAACAATTGGAAAACGAAGTTAAATTAAGACAATTAGAAAAAGAAGAAAAACAATTACAGGCAGAATGAAATGAAGGAAAGGTTAGAGATGGAGAAAATAAAAATAGAAATGGCTAAAGTAGAAAGCAACACTAAGTCAAAATCAGAACATTTTGAGGCAGCACAAAATATACGTTTGGTTCCTAAATTTTGTGAAAAAACGGTGGATAAATTTTTTCCACAATTTGAGAAAATTGCTCAAAATCTGAAATGGCCAAAGCCTTATTGGACTACTATGCTGCAAAGTGTTTTTGTGGGCAAGGCCGCTGAAATTTACTCAGCATATTCTTCAGAAAAAAGTTCTGATTATGACACTGTTAAACAGGAAGTTTTGAAAGCTTATGAGCTAGTGCCAGAAGCATATAGACAGAAATTTAGGTCTTATAAAAAGTTTGAAACACAAACCTATGTTGAATTTGCTAGGGAAAAAGAAGATTTATTTGATAAATGGCTTACGTCAAAGAAAATAGATAAAAATTTTGATAAATTAAGACAATTAATGTTAATAGAAGAGTTCAAGCAGTGTGTTAATTTAGACTTAAAAACACATTTAGATGACAAAACTGTTGAGACATTGCAAGATGCAGCTGTTGTTTCCGATAATTATACCATTTCACATAAAAGAAGTTTCAAAGGTCAAAATTTTAATACTTCTAGCGGAAATTACAAAAATCAAAGCACTGAGTGTACTGATTTTAAGCCTGTTGCACAGAATAAGAGTCCAT
This sequence comes from Mytilisepta virgata, assembly GCA_028015205.1. Classification (NCBI taxonomy): domain Eukaryota; kingdom Metazoa; phylum Mollusca; class Bivalvia; order Mytilida; family Mytilidae; genus Mytilisepta; species Mytilisepta virgata. The sequence goes on from CM051512.1 coordinate 35,083,767, forward strand.
CTAGTTATAATATGTCTGGTCCAAAGTTTGATACTTTTGAGAAGAAGTCACTAACTTGTGCTTATTGTAAGAAAAATGGTCACCTGATGGCTGATTGTTTTAGACTCCAGAAGAAGAATGAAAGAGATCATAAGCCCAAGTCCAGTGCTTGTACGACACCCGTTGTTACCAATAAGTTGGAATGTTCTGCGAGTCAGGCTTTTAAGTCCAGTTTTTGTGATTACATGGAGGATTATAAGCCCTTTATGTCTGATGGGTTTGTTTCTATTGTTGATAATACTACTCCTCAGCCTATTAAGATTTTACGGGACACTGGAGCTTCTCAGTCTTTGTTGTTAGAAGGTGTGTTGCCTTTGTCCGAGAAGACGTCCGTTGGTGCCTCCGTTTTGTTACGAGGTGTGGAGTTAGGTTGTATAGATGTTCCCCTCCATCGTATTTATTTGAAGTCAGATTTAATTACTGGACCAGTTGTTGTGGGTGTTCGTCCTACTCTCCCTGTAGAGGGTGTTTCATTATTGCTAGGAAATGATCTAGCTAGGAACAAAGTGGTTGCTGAACCAATTGTTACAAGTGAACCGGTGGTGGATGTTAAATCACCTGAAGATGATGCTGAACTGTATCCAGCTTGTGTTGTTACTAGGGCGATGGCAAGAAAACAACAAGACGAGGATTTACAAGAAGGCCAGTATGATTATATGGACCTTTCTGACACTTTTCTTGCCGACATTGAAGGTCCCGGTACTTCAGAAAAGGCCATAATAAGATCACCTGGTACTAACAAGCATGTAATTATGCCATGGCCAGACGTGAACAGCCATTCATTAGACAAAAGAACATTTAGGGAAGAACAGAATAAAGACCCTGAGGTTCTTCAGCTCTGCAAGAGGGCTCTACCCCAAGAAGAAACAGACAAAGTGGCCGAATGTTACTATCATCAAGACGGCATTTTGATGAGGAAGTGGAGTCCCCCTGATGCTATCCCAGAGGAGGAATGGAGAGTGGTATACCAAGTGGTGGTGCCTAAAGTCTATAGGCAAGAAATTATTGGTCTTGCCCATGACACCCCCTTGGCTGGACATTTAGGTATAAGGAAGACTTGCCTTAAGATATTACAACATTTCTACTGGCCCAGACTTAGAAATGATGTCACAGAATACTGCAAATCATGCCATATATGCCAGGTTGTTGGCAAGCCTAACAAGAAAATACCACCAGCACCACTTCTGCCAATTCCAGCCTTTGAAGAACCTTTCAGCCGAGTACTTATTGATTGCGTTGGACCTTTACCAAAGACCAAGACTGGAAATGCTTATTTACTGACGATCATGTGTACATCCACTCGCTTTCCTGAGGCTATTCCCTTAAGGAATATCAAGACACCAACTATTGTCAAAGCTCTTATCAAATTTTTCACATTAGTAGGACTTCCTAAGTCTATACAGTCCGACCAGGGTTCAAATTTTATGTCAGGTTTATTTCAGCAGGTCGTTTATCAGTTAGGGATTGCTCAGTATAGATCAAGTGCTTATCATCCAGAATCTCAAGGTGCCTTAGAACGTTTTCATCAAACATTGAAGAACATGATTAGAACTTTTTGTCTTCAATTTGACAGGGACTGGGATGATGGTGTTCACTTTCTACTTTTTGCGGTCCGAGAGGCTGTTCAAGAATCCCTTGGTTTTAGCCCCTTTGAGTTAGTGTTTGGACATACTGTAAGGGGACCTTTGAAATTGGTTAAGGAAAAATGGCTTACTGAACACACTGACTTGAATCTTCTAGACTATGTATCTAGATTTAAAGAAAAATTGTATACTGCTTGTCAAATTGCTCAGAAAAACTTAAAACCGTACAAAATAAGATGAAAATATGGTATGATAAAGATGCCAGGGACAGAGTTTTTGAGCCTGGTGATAAGGTACTTGTATTTTTGCCAGTCCCTGGGCATCCTTTACAGGCTAAATACTGTGGTCCTTATACAATCGAGAGTAAAATCAATGATTTGAATTATATTGTAAAAACTCCAGGTCGGCGTAAACAAAATAGAGTGTGTCACATTAATATGTTAAAACCATATTTTGAGCGTACTAATGAAGGTGAGAGTAAACCAGTTGCCACTTTAGCCATGGTTAAATTGGAGAACGATTATGACAAACCAGACATAATTGAACCATGTTTTGATTCCAAGACTATGGAACAAACTGTAAGATTGAAAAATTCTGAAATTTTATCAGATTTAGACTCAAAACTTGCACATCTGACTTTCGACCGCAGAAAAAAATTGAAAACTTTGGTATTTTCTTTTAAAAATCTTTTTCCAGATGTGCCAAACAAAACCACTGCTGTTTGTCATGATGTTGATGTAGGCGATGCTTCTCCAATTAAGCAACATCATTACCGGCTCAATCCACTTAAACTTGATTTGCTTATGAGACAAGAAATTAGATATATGCTTTATCTAGATTTTATTAAAACGCTGTATACATACTATATATTTTTGTATATATTGTTCATGCGAAGTTCTCGTTACCCTCCAACTTCTTTTAAGGGGGGAGGTGTTATGATATTGTATTATTATATTTATTTTGTTATGATATTGTAATTATTATATTTATTTATCTTGGCCTAATTTGTTTTGCGTAGCCTTATAACATGTATACTATGTTTACATAATACTTATAGTTGTTTACCAAATAATGTTATAACTGCGCAGTTTAGAAATCACTGGAACAATAATGGATACTGGTGGAATGACTAGAACTTTCTATTTGACTTACGTAATAATTATGGTGTGATTCGAACTTCTACCGTATTCCAGAAGTTTCCGTTCTACAGTATATATACGGACAAGAAAGTTAGACTTTCAGAACATCATTTATCAGATCAGAACGTGTATTTTGAAACACTTTAAACCAAAATATTGTCTCTTCATAAATGTGCAGTTTTGGGAGCACAGTTCAATGTGATGAATAATAGAAAAAAATAATTTCAAGCATGTAAGGTTATTTAAGAATTAGGGGACGACCGTTTGATTTTCAAGGTGAGGGAGGGGATTATTTCGGATTGATTTATTAATTTTCACTTTTTGCTAAGCCGATTCATATATTTTCAACTTCTTTAACATCTAAATCCTGCGTTGTCCTGTTGTATGGATCATTTTTATCCTGTAAAGCTTCCCCCTCCCAATATCAAACGGGCATCCCCTTACTTGAATATTCTGAATCTATCTTTTCTCAGCTTTAATTGGCATAATCTTTGGCAGGTAGGAAAAAAATTATAATTTGCTTAAGTTCTCAACATTTATTTCCCATTTCATTAGCATTAGGGATATATATCTTCATCACTTGTATTCAAACCTCTGCACAAACTCCTGATAGACTTTTTTCTTATGCACCTTAACATGATTTTTCTGAAATTTTATATTATCTTGTTTAGATAAGAGAACCAAGCCAAGGGAAAGGAAGAGTAAAAATCCTACAGTAAAGCGGTTTTTAAAAAACAAATTCTCTATCACAAACATTTCGGAGAATGTGGGTGTATGTATAAATATTACAATGCAGAAAATAGTAGGTCACTCATAGTTACCAGGACTACACAAGATGGTGACAGTGATCCTGACTTTATTCCTCCGCGACTTGCAAAGACTTCAAAGAATCTTTCAAGTTCTCCATCTGTTTCCCTGAATATACAAGGTGCCTCGAACAGTCATGCAAGATGTGTTGAGTGTAAAAACCAGGTCCGGAGTTTCTTGTGTTATCACATATACATGATGCACGTTTTCAGGCATCGGAAATGTTTTGATACCAGCAGGAGCTACGTCTTGTCCTTCTCACTTTCAGGAAAATGGGTTTCTTAAAACAGTTTTGATATAATGTCAAAGTCCTAAAACTCATCATCCAACAGAACATATATTGTTAAACTATTGACACACACGAGAGAGACGTGAAAAAAACAAAAATAAGATTGACTTTGACAACATTCATCAGTGCAAAAATTTGACAGGACTTTCCAATCAATATTTTGAAGTTGTATGTTTACATGTATTATTACATATCAAAAGTACTCCTTCTCGTACTCCTAAGACTTTAGTTGGCTTGTTTTTAATGATTTCAGGATTTTAACGAGTCAGTCTGTCCATACGTCGTCGTCCGATTCACATACTCAAGGGCGATTTTGCGTGTTTTCTCATAGGGGACATTGTGTTGCCAGCAATACTTTTAGAATGCTTGTTTTGTATGACACATTTAATCAGATATGAAAGTTGTCCTTAGAATATAGTGAAATCTCAGGTTTCTCTTTAGCTTACTATACGGTATGGGTTTTGCCCATGTTTTAAGACATCACAGTCAACTATGTTTGTCTACTTACTACATTTTGTCCCAGGTAGATACATTTCTTCTTGGAAATAATCCACATCTCCTTGTTATTATATTACTCTGGTCAGTCAAATCATTAATGATGGTTAAGTGTTTGTTTCAGATTAATTTCAGTCATCATCATTTTATGAAAGAAATAATAATAATATTGTATAGGAAATGATACAAAACAAATAAGAAATGTTTCTTAATTATTTTGGAAAGGCGTCAAAAAGGGGGTGTCTTTGCAGTGGATAGCACTTTTGCCTTATACAGCTTTAAAAGGTGATGAGTTCTCTTTAATAAAAACAAACAGTAAAGGTACATTAAATGATTAAACATTTACTGCAACGTTCTAGAAAATATATGTGTATGTTTATTATTGTAACAATTATTTTGTTACCAATTTGTGTATTATAGGATCTTTTCAGCATAATTTATTCCTTAGATATTCGTTGCACTTGTAACCAAAATGCAAATGACTATTATTGTTAATATAAATGATTAATATTGTATCAAAGTTAAAAAATGTATAATATACATTATGGCTGTCCACTAGCTTTATTACAATGTCAATTTATCGTTATTGCTCACTATTGTTAATCAGCGTTAATGTAGACCCTTACCAATTGTTTCTCACAATTTGCACACGAGATGCTCAGGTGAGATTATGATGTGCTGCTCACGTGAGCTACACATGTTATTTGTAACATGCAAATTAGGTGAGCTTTAAAACGTGTGCAGCAAAAATGCTCACCTGAGCAGAATGATCACCTAAGCTCAGGTGAGCAATTCAAGTGGAAAACAGGAAGTAGAAGAGCAGCAAACCTGAAAAAATACCCCACCATATTGGACTACTTATAGATACATCATACAAAGTTTCAAGTGGCTGTAATAAGTAGTTGCTGAGAAAAAATGTGACAAAAATTTATGCAATTTACCGAAAAAGCTGAAAAATTTACTAAGTCTGCAAACTGGAAGTAGAAGAGCAGCAGACATGAAAACATTCCAAGTATCAAGTGGCTGTGATTAGTAAGTAGTTGCTGAGAAAAGTGTGACAGAAATATTTTGTTGCGGGCGGCCGACAAGGGTGACACAAACCAGTATACCGCTATCCTTCAGAGCAGGTGTATCAGTTATGGCGAAATTCGCCGGACCGAAGGCAATGTCCAGTCTGCACCAAACACTTTTTCAACTACTAGTCCGAACACCAATAACTAAAATATTTTTACTATGTGTCCAAACAAAGTTTGGTAAAATCTTACTAGTCCAAATGAAATGTTATCAGTCTGGAGCATCGGACTAGTGGCTAACGGTGCAGACTAAATGTCCGGTATTTTTTTCCTTCGGTCCGGCAGAAAATTTCGGAATTTTTAGCTGAACATAAATGGGAAAAGTCCCAAATTGTAATTCGGTCCGGCGATTCAAAAATTAATTTTGCCATGACTGGGGCATTAAAATTCAGGTTCCCAAATATTACCTGAAATTGGACCAACTATTTCCTCCGGCAGAGGTGGTTTGGCCTTCTTCAATCCTCTCGCGGAATGTGTGCTGAGATATTCGTCCTTGAATTGTACGATAACAGGTCCCGTACCATTCTGGATGGCTGACCCTTTGAACTATTCTTCATCGCTTTCAGTTTTGTAGCATCAATTCGTAAATCACTACATTCAACAAGTTTGACCTTCAAAAAAAAAAATTAGAATCACATATCATGACATAAAAAGTTCATCAAGATCTGATCAGAATGACTCCCTCGATTTGTGGAAAAAATGTTTTTGTCCTGTCTGTCTCTCCCGAGATATGTTTTACCGCCAATTGGTTAATATATATCAATATTAATACCAAGTTGTTTAATTTAAATCAACTTGTAACAATCTATAAAAAACAAAACCTTAAAGTAAATGCAAGCTGTGAATTAAAACTGTTTTTTTTTATACACAAATGAAGCCCCATTTTCCTTATTTTATTATGACCAGAAATTGGGAGTTATCTCCCTTCATTCTTTTAACTTATTTTCATACTTTAAAAATAATTTTTTCAGAAATTTAACTTGATAATACTTTTTCATACACATACACATAAAAAGACTTTTCAATCATTGAATTTCATATTTATTGAAGTTCCTTAAATGGAGGAGCCACCTGAATTCCCATTTACAATTCAAATGAAAAATTTATCAATGCATGCTCAATTATATATAGACTCAAACAAAAAATGGGTCAAAGACAAAAATGACCGAATTTCGTTAAACAGGAAGTAGATGTCCGACATGTCTGAAATCGCATCCCACGATATGGGACCCATACCTGATGATACATACCAAATATCAAGAGGCTACGATTAGTAGTTGCTGAGAAATGTGTTACGGAAATGTTTTCCCCGCACGCCCGACATTCACCATTTTATAACCCGATTTTCACTAGTGAAATTCGGCCAAAAAATTGATCAATCCATACTGTATATGACAGATGGGCAGACCTTCGAACATTTGTATACGATAATATCTGTCGTAGACGAGTGTATAAAAATTAAGCAAAATATATTTACCTTGTTTTCTCCTGGTGTGAAAAAAGCTGAGTAGTCAGCTTCTAAACTTGAATCCAAAGGAGCAAAGTTCATACATGTATTTGCATCTCTGTTTATAGGCTGTAAGCATTTCTCCTTTTTAACCATGAGCTGAATACGCCCTGAAAATATCACAATCAGGATAGTTTAAACAATAGAAAAAATTATCTTTTTTACAATTTTCTCTTTACGAAGGTTATCTGCTCTGACGATTTTCTCTAAAGGGAAAAAATACCCAGGGGCAATCGGTTGCTCGTAAAATTGACAGGACAATGACAAAATAGAGCTAGCTAGACGGACAACCGAAAATACAGATGTATGTAAAAAAAAAATAAGAATAGATGAGTAAGCCATGTCTGCCACTAAAAAGTACATTTCACAACCAAATGTTTCATCAAAACTCTTGCACTGTTGTGAGCAATATTGGGGTCAATGAGGAGAGCAAGTTGAAAAATAGTTGGAAAATATGCCTGTTAAAGACCAAACTGAAAATACATGTCTGTTTCCAGTTACACGCCTGAAAAATATTAAGTCCATCAGTCAGTTGGCAAAATTTCAAATTAAAAACATTAAGTTATGAAAATAAAAGGAAACGCATGAAGTTCCTCCCCTTAATCTATACTACTTCCCAAACAAAAAAAAACTTTCCAATTTTGCACAATTTAAACTCAGTATGAAAATTTAAATAGCACATCTGCTAACAAAACACCAATAGAGTGGATAAAATAGTGTCCCTAAAATGCGTTCCCAAGTTCATATTAAGTTCCAAATTCCAAAGTTTTAGAATATGCAAGTTGGCAGGTAATTTGCTGTTTTTAAGTTTTGTGCAGTGTCAGCTCTGTCAAGCATTAAATGTGATATAATTTTAAAGTCTCTTCTATATTCATATGTTAAAAAGAGTTACATAAAATCATGGGAACTTTGGAACGCATTTTCAATTATAGGGACTCCCAATAAAATAATCTATGAAGTGTTATAACTATTTTGTTTTAGTATACTTAAAATTTGATCAAGATTTTTTTTTTATTTCGACCTGCTTATACTCAATTTTTTCAGACCAAACATCCATAAACCAATGAATAAAAAAAAAGGCTATTGTGTCCCTTTAATGTTATATTTTTAGCAATATAGCCCCCATGAGTGGGAGGAAGCGAAACAGACATATTTTTTTTGGCTGGAAGGTTCCCAAGAGCAAATTTTGTTAAAATTACATTGGCTATCTAATTGTTTGTCCTCCCGTAGAAAGTTTATATATAGAGGCGAACGAGCCGTCTCTTTACAACCGTAGAATAAAACTTGGTCTACAGTATTTAACAAAGCTGAAAGCCTATCCTTCAAATCCTGCCTACGACTGTGTTTTCAACCCTCTCTATGAGGATATATTTGAACAGCATGAAAACAAAATTCCTCCTTTTGGTATCCGGATGAAACCACACATTTCTGGTTCCAACATCAACCTTGGTGAAATAGCCCCTATTAGTATACCTCAGTCGCCGCCTTGGCTTGTACCCAAACCCACATTTATTTTTGACATCAGAAAACATAAAAAGTCGGAAACTAACCCAATTATACTTAAGCAACTTTTTGCTGAAATAAAATCAAAGTTTGCATTTCATGACTCAATTTATACGGACGGATCCAAGGATGGGGACAAAGTGGCTGCTGCAGCAGTCCATGGGCAGCAGGCAGCAACTCTCCGTCTTCCATCTTCCAGTTCAATATTCACTGCAGAAGCTAGAGCCATCATTCTTGCTTTAAAATTTGTCAAAACGTCTGATAAACAAAAATTCCTTATTTGCTCGGATTCTCTTTCATGTTTATTGGCTATAGAAGGTCAGAAATATAAAAACCCTTTAATTGCCCACATTATTGAATTTTATAATAGACTTGTCCAAATGGGCAAAGAAATAGTTTTTATGTGGATACCAAGTCATATTGGTATCCGAGGAAACACAGTCGTAGATAGTATAGCGAAGGATGCTTTAGATGAACCAGTTACTAATATGTCAGTGCCTTATACTGATTTTAAACCTTTGATTTATCAATATGTTTTACGTCTGTGGCAGTCCCAGTGGGATCTGCTTACAGACAACAAATTGCATGCTATTGAGCCAACCGTTGGCACAAATGTTTGTTTCTTCGGCAGAAGCCGGAGAGAACAAGTTGTTTTAACTAGATGTCGCATTGGCCACACCAGGACGACTCATTCTTTTATTTTAGAAAATGAGCCACCTCCTGAGTGTATCCCTTGCCAATGCCGACACACTGTCAAACACCTTTTAATAGACTGTGTAGATAAATCCGACATCATTAGTCGGTACTACACAGTCGACAATATTAAAGACTTGTTTACAAAGGTCGCTGGCGACCGTCTTTTAAAATATTTGAGGGATGTTGGGCTATATTCTAGAATATAGTCCACATCACTAATTTAATATGCTCGTAATATTTCAAGTTTATTTGTTTAATCTATTGTTTGTTGATATTGTTTTTTGACTGTGATAATGTATATTTCTTCTTTTCAAAAGCTTAAACTGTGATATTTTTTTTATATAATCAGATTTTTGAGGAATTTTATTATTTAGCTTTATTTTTATTATTTTCTGTTTTACTTGTTAATATGTATTTTGTTTTATCAAGTCTAGTCTTACTTGATTTGTTTTAAACGAAAATTAGTTTTCGCCACGATATGACCATTTGTGTCGACGTGGCGTTAAACAACATTCAATCAATCAATCAATAATTGTTTGTCACTGCTTCCAAGTAATTACCTGTTGGAGTTGAAAAATTGGTATGTGCAAGTAATCGGCATTGATCTACTTTCTTCTCATGCTCTTCATCCAATTTAATCTTTATTTCAGTCAGCAGTTGTTTATATCCCTAAAATCACGAAACTCATGTCAGTCACAGAAAACAGAGATGTCCAAAGTCAGACTATTTTAAGGAGTAGCAGCATTAAGAATAAGGCCCCCTTTTAGCCATTACATATCAATCAAGATGCGAAAATGTTTAAGTTTACCCTATGTTTTATTTTTAGCATCGGCTGCCATGTTTTTCAACAGATCGGAAATTGAAACACATTTTTTGTAAAGGATACTAAGGAACAACTGTGCCAAGTTTGGTTGAAATCTGTCCAGTGGTCTGGGAGGAGATGTTTTAAAAAGTTTACAGATGACGATCACGGACACAAAGTGATATCTGTAGCTCACATGGCCTTTAACCACAAGAGTGCAACGCTAAAATGTCTCGCCTGTTTAATTACTTCAGTACACAAAATATGGATTGTCTATTGCTTATACATGTAGTATCTTAATATAAAAAGTCACAAAAAGTTATCAGTTGACAGTGATATTGAGGTCAATGTCAGGTGATAGGTGTCAGAACGACATGTTAATCTCTGGATGAATCCATAGACCAAATATCATTGACCTACCATGAATAGTAAATAAGAAACAGACTAAATCACCAAAAAAATAAACATCGTCAGTGAAAATGAAGTCAGGGTTGGATGACAGGTGCCAAACAGACATGTACACCTTGGGGTGATTCCATATACCAAATATCATTGACATACCATGTAAAGTTATTGAGAAACAGACCGAACAAAAAAAATAAACATGGTCGGTGGACCATGAAAATGGGGTCAGGGTCGGGTGACTGGTGTCAGACGGACATTTACACCTTTGGATGATTACATAGACCAAATATCATTGACCTACCATGTAAACAAATATTCAAGTTTCTGGATTGTTCTTCATCAGACAAACTATAGTGGCCAAAATGTTGGAAAACCGATAAATTTTGAACAAAGTTGCAAACCAAAATAAAATACAAAAGTTTAGTGATATTATTTTCAAGACATTGAACTGAATAATGTACAATCTATCATTTTTTTAGTCAAAGGATATACCCGCAAGAATACAAGTTGTTTTTTCATTTTGCCTAGTGGTCTTGACATTGAAGTTAAGATTGAACAAGTTTACGACTATAAACACAAAGTGGTGGCAATCAATAGCTAATCGATAAAATTCAGAGAAATTTGTATATTGAAATGTGTATATTATATGAGAATCAAGTTCTGATTTTTTTATTTGTAAAAGCCCCACTTCTATACTGTAAAATTGGTTCAAAAATGGGTCAAAGACGAAAATTGTAGAATTTCGTTAAAGAGGAAGTAGATGTCAGACATGTCTGAAATCGCATCCCACGATATGGGACCCCTACCTGATGATGCATACCAAATATCAAGAGGCTACGATAATTAGTTGCGGAGAAAAGTGTTACGAAAGTGTTTTCCCCGCCCACCCGCTGCCGCACAACATTTACCATTTTATAACCAGATTTTCACTAGTGAAATTCGGCCAAAAATTACTTTGAACATGTTATAATATGTATACTATATATGATACCGTAAATCGGGAAATTTTGGATGTAGTTTTATTTTGGCGTATTTGGCTCCTACCATTAGAGCACCAAAATTTATCATGCTTCAAAATTAGAAACGCCAAAGTTTGATCGGAAAGTTCGCTAACGGTATCGATTTGGAAATAATCAATACATGTGTATGCCTTATTGCAATTGAAATAAATAAAAAAAATACTAGTTGTCGATTTTTTCCCCAGGCACGTTAGATTTTCCTTTATTCTCTAGAATATGTATTTTATTAATAAAGAAAATATTTAAATATCTCTAGCTCTTTCAAACATAATGCGAAAATTGTTCATGTCCCCTCCGTATCCGACTCTTGGTTTCAAAGTTACTGTATGTCAAGGTCAAATCAGCGATAAATTTTACATATGAAATGGACTTCACAGAGTTTCCTGTTGTTTATCAAATAAACCAAAATAAAACACAGCTGAATTGTCAAAACGCCAAAATTTAACATTCCAAAATAAAAAATGCACATTTCAACACAAAACCGCCAAAATTTCCCTACACCAAAATATCCCAATTTACGGTATTATATACATATACGAAGTGTCAAGAAACTCTGTTCTGTAGCTTCAGTCGGTTGTTCAATTTCTTGTGGATACATGCAGTTACTGTTAGTCATAGGTAGGTCACGAACAAACGGAACTTGATGGTAATTCACTGCTGCTGTAGGACTATTCATTAAAGGATGTAAACTCTGATCATACATTTGCTGATCTATTGAACGGACTTGCTGGTTCAATGATGTAGGATAATTTTGCGGTACATTATTTACAGTTATGATAGTAGGCTGCAAATTCAATTTCGGATCACGGACTTGCTGGTTCACTGAGGTAGGATACTGGTTCACTGATGTAGGAGCCTTTATTTCCTGCAGACTATTTACAGTTGTTAATGTAGGATGCAAATTCAATTTTGGATCACAGACTTCCATTGAACGGACTTGCTGGTTCACTGAGTAAGGATCCTTTTCCTGTAGACTATGATTAACGGCAGTTATTATAGGGGTATGTGAATTCAATTTCGGATCAGGGACTTGCTGGTTCACTGATGCTGGATCATTTTGCTTTTGGATCACGGACTTCCATTGAACGGATTTGCTGGTTTACTGAGGTAGGATCCTTTTCCTGTAGACTATTATTAACGGCAGGTGTTATAGGGGTATTTGAATTCAATTTCGGATCAGAGACTCGCTGGTTTACTGATGCTGGATCATTTTGCTGTTGGATCACGGACTTGCTGGTTTACTGAGGTAGGATCCTTTTCCTGTAGACTATGATTAACGGCAGTTATTACAGGAGTATGTGAATTCTATTCCGGAATAGGGACTCGCTGGTTCACTGATGCTGGATCATTTTGCTGCAGACTACTGGCAGTTATTATAGGAGTATGTAAATTCAATTTTGGATCACGGACTTGCTGCAGGTTCACTGGTGTAGAATCCTTATCTGATCTGGATTATTTTGAGTAGACTGCTGTAAAAGAATAAAGAGTGAACTAGAATTTCTCTGGATATGTAACCCCGCTCCCTAAAATTGAAGTTGACAGCAAATAGGAAGTAGGGCTGTATGTGCCTAATTAATCTGAACTTGCATCCCACAAATAGCATACCTTTGTGAAGCGACACACAATACCTAGTATGAATAATATTGCTCAATGCTGAGAAAAATCTGATGGAAAATATTGCATATGAACACTTTAGTATAAGTGAAAAAAAAGTCCTCGGCAAACAGAAAGTTGTTGTCTGATTGTTCTGAAAACAAATTCCACAATACTTTTACAAATCGCTGGTCCCTATCTTTAATTGTTTTATATGTCATGTCTCAAATTTGTCTTTTCCCTATGGATTGTGAATCTGGGTTTATTCCTCGGTATTTTTGCAATTTTTCTTGTAGATCCTGAAAAAAGTGTGATAAAAATTGAGGACAGACCAATTGAGGGACACACAGACATGTCCATTTTTGTGACCTTTTGGTTAAAAAAACTTTTGAAAAGGCCCAAAATAAAAATATGTTTCTTAAAATATAAAATAAAAAATTATTACCGGTACTTTAACTAAAATTTCAACTTCAAACCCAGAAATATTCTATTACTTTTAAAAGGCACCATTGGCTTCTAATATAAAATTTGATTTCTAATACAAATTCTACAAAAATAAGGTGTGGTAATACTTTTGATTTTCGTCTTTTAGCCCTAATATGGGGTTAAATTCTAAAATGTTTTGGAGGTAAGCCTTTAATCTTGAGGCAGATGCGTTTCTTTTGTAATATCTACTTTACAAAAGTTCTCAATGCCTGATATTAAAAAAAATGAATATTTTTCCCAGAAATTTGTGATTTTAATCATTTTTGATAATTTTTCCCTTTTCTTAATTGCAATAATATACCAAATTATATTGGATCTTGATTTAAGACAAGTCTTCATTCATTATAAAACCAGAATATACCTAATTTAAGAAAAACAAACGATATTTTCCAAAAATATGTGATTTTGTATGACTATGTAATTGAATATTCCAGACAAAATCAGAAAAAAGTTTTCAAAATATTTTAAATATATTTTCCAGAAATCATTGATTTTATATGATTTTTTCACCCCCTTCCCCCCAAATGAGATTTAATACCAAAATGTGTATGGGAATTTGGCCTCAGTTTTCAGACATGTTATTTTGTGACAATGTTCACTCGAAATTAATTCACAGGACTCAACATTTGAAAAATTAAAATGTTTTCCAGAAATCACAAGACCGAATTTAAGAAAAACACATGACATTTTCCAAAAAATATGTGATTTTGTATGAATATGTAATTTGCTTATTCCAGAATTTATCAAAACTGAGATTTTTAATGTTAAGCTTTGGTGGATTGAGATATAATTCACTTATTAGAAGCAGTAGCCCTAATATAAGTGAAATTAAAAATATTTTGCATAAATCTGTTATTTTTAATGATTTTTTACTTTTTTCAACAAAACAAGTTAAATACCAAAAGTATGTATTGACACAGCCTCAAATCTCAAAATGCTTATGTATATTATGATGTTCAATTGCGATAAATTCACTAATATTAAAAGAAAAATTATTTTTCCAGAAATCCTTGATTTTTAATTATTTTTAAAAATTTTTTCCCAAAAAATTAGTTTCAATACTAAAATGTTAATTGGAACTGAGCCTTAAATCTCAAAACAGTTTAGATTGTGATATTGTTCATTTTAAACAATTTCAAGGCTCAATATTTGAAAAAAAAAATTTCCCAGAAATTCGTGATTTCTTTGGATTTGTTTATCTTTTCCCCCAAAATGAGGTTCAATACCAAAATTAGTATAGGAATTGAGCCTCATTATCAAGACAGGTTAATTTGTGATAATATTCACAAGACTCATTATTTGAAAAATTGAAAAGATTTTCCTGAAATCTGATTTTTTTAATGATTTTTCCCCCAAAAAATAAGGTTTAATACCAAAATGTGTAAGGGAATTGAGTTTCAGTCTCAGGACAGGTTAATTTGCGATTTGTTTCACTCGAAATTAATTCATAAAACTGTATATGTAAAAAATTCTTCAAATGTCCCTCATAGTCTATTTCAAGAAACAAATCCAAATATGAAGCGGACTTTGGTGTATCTGTAGTATCCTTAATTTCAAGCTCACTGGGGTAGATAAGATGTAGAAAGTCTTGGAATTTGTCGTTATTTAACGACAACACATCATCTATATAACGAAAAGTGAAATTAAAGGATTGGGCTAGTTTCTTTTTGTTTTCACGTAGTAACCCTTGAATGAAGTCCGCTTCATATCAATACAGAAACAGATCGGCGAGGAGAGGAGCAGTTAGTTCCCATTGGAATGCCGATTGTTTGTTGAAAAATTAGACCGCCAAATTCAACGAATATGTTGTCTATGAGAAAATCTAACATGTTTGTAATTTCATCTTCAGAATACTTTTTGTCAGAATCAGAGTGGTTCTTCACGAAATAACCCTTTTATTGCCCATATTATTGAATTTAATAAAAGACTTTTCCAAATGGGCAGTCATATTGGTATTAAGGGAAACACAGTTGTAGATAGAATAGCGGAGGGTGCTTTAGATGACCCAATTACTAATATGGCAGTGCCTTATTCTGATTTTAAACCTTTAATATACAAATATGTTTTACGTCTGTGGCAGTCCCAGTGGAATTTGCTTACAGACAATAAATTACATTCTATTGAACCAACTGTTGGCAAGAATGTTAAACGTTCTATCGCGACAAAAGCCGACGAGACCAACTTGTTTTAACTAGATGTCGCTTTGGCCACACCAAGACGACTCATTCTTAGATTAGAGGATGAGCCTTCTCCTGAGTGTATTCCGTGTCAATGTCGACATAGTATTAAACACCTTTTAATTGACTGTGTAGTTAAATCCGACATTATTTGTCGGTACTACACAGTCAACAATATGAAGGATTTATTTACAAAGGTTGCTGGCAACCGAATATTACAATATTTGAAGGATGTGGGACAGTCAATTAAAAGGTGTTTAATACAGTCAATTGAAGGGTGTTGAATACTATGTAGACTCTAGCATGTAGTCTGTCTGACTGTATTCCTGGCTATAGTCCTTATCCAGAACTTTATTTTGTTATATGTTTTGACTGATGTTATTTTATTGATTGTATTTTTTCTTGTAGCGTTTCTGTGATATTATAAAATGTTTCGTAAGGTTTTGTCTCTTATGTGTTCTATTGTTTAAACTATCATTAATGTTTTATTTGTAAATATTCAATTGGTTTTAATTGTGTTCAATTTTAATCAGCTCTATTTAAATTAGTTCTCGCAGTGATATTTGTTAAAATATTATTTATTTAATAAGATATTATTTATCTTACTTGTAAATAGTCTATTGGTTTTAGATGTTGTGTTCAATTTTAACCAGTTCCATTCAAATTAGTTCCAGCCGTGATATTGGCTGCAATATCGCAAGCTCGGCGTTAAAATCAATCAATCAATCCTCTTTATGAGGATATATTTGAATAACATGTTTAAACCTTGATGAAATAGCCCCCAACAATATAACTCAATCGCCGCCTTTGCCTATGCCAAAACCCACTTTTTTATTTGACATTTATTAGAAAACATAAAAAGTCTGAAACAAACCCTATTCTAATTTAGAAACATTTTGCTGAAATAAAATCAAATTTGGAATTTCATGAATCTATTGATACTGCTGGATCGAAAGACGGGGACGATGTGGCTGCCGCTGCAGTCTATGGACAGCATACAGCAACAGATTTTGTATGTGTTGGTATTCAGCTTTCTTGGGTGGAACTTGTAATAAGAAGAGTCTTTCAATTGTATCATCCGCACTAGGCTGGCCAACTTTTGATCTTCTCGGGAGGTCCTGATATTTGTCTGAAAAAATCAATTTATACTGAATTAAACCATCTTCCGTGTATTTTAGTACTCTTATGTTTGTTAGAACAGGGTCACCAACCCTACTTCCTGGGCGGATGGAAGAGTAATACTTTAAACCACTTATCATTCCGTAGAATTCATGAGACAAATATTTTACTCATATGGCTGTTTTGGCCTTGCATCTTTGATAAGTTCTGCGGACAGTAGATTGGCCTGTTTCTCAGTTTTTGCTCTATTGTACAGTGGATGCTATCGTATTCCATCTGAGTGTGTCCTTTTTATAAGTATTTTCGGATGATTATCTTTGTATCAAAGGCTTTATGCAGAAGTGAATGATTGATTGATTGTTGTTAAACGCCGTGCTAGCGATATTGCAGCCAATATCACGGCGAGAATTAATTAGACTCTAACTGGTTAAAAATTTCAAACAATACCTAAAATCAATAGAATATTTACAAATAAAATATTGAAGGTAGAATAAACCGTAAAACTGTGCAGAAGTGTATCTGATAAAATTACATTTCTGTTTTGATATGTGCAGCCATCAATATAAATGACAAGTTAGTTCACACCCCTTCAAGTTTGTCGATGAAATTTGAAACAGAGAATTTGCAGTGAATTCTCCTTCACTTTCATGCAAGATATAGCGTAACGTGTCTTGAATCCATTTCATGGATTGTAAAGTTATTGCATGCTAATTTAATTTTATAACATAAAGCAGTAGCCTTGATTTAGCATTGATTAATGGACACAAAAGTAATGCCTGTAAATAAAGAGTCACTATTTTCACGTCATTGGATGTCTGTGCCCTAATTTTATCTGCAGCTTTTTCTGCTCTTGCCTTTTCATTTCTGTCCAAAAGTTTTCTATACTCTTCTTTAGAAACGTTGCTCATCTCAAAGTCACAACAGATATCACATATTTGGTCTTTTGGGTTGAAACAGCGACAAACGTTCGTCCTCAAAAATGTTCCGGAAAACTTTGATACTAATTTCTTTCTTTCCTCTTGTGGAACAAAAGTTGTGATATTCTATTTACATTTTACTAAAGTTTGAGAAAATGAATTCTAAATAAATTTTTGTCGAACGATAATGAGAAGGAATTTTAGTGTCGAACTTGCTCGTCAATAATGAGAAGGCATTTTAGTGTTGAACTTGCTCGGCAATAATGAAAAGGCATTTTAGGTAAAAATTCTTTGGCACTTTTATTTCCATCTGGATTTCGGAAATTTGATGATCTTTGATTAGGCTTTTCATGAATACCACTTTCACTTTTGTTCAACCACTCGCAGAGTGTTCGTTCTCCTATGGCGAGAGTAGACAGAAACATTTTCTTGCACACCAACACTCTTTGTCCATCTTTCTTCAAGGGGTATTTGAATGAGTATTTCCGTCTACTATCATCAGCTTTCTTCTGTTTCACTTCAGTCATGTCAACCATTCTTGTTACAAAAACCTTTGTTTGGTCCCAGTTCATGTTTTTCCAAAATCTATGAAATATAGCTACCCTCTCATATTCACTGAACAATTTTTACACCGCTTTGTGCAATTCCTTTCACCAACTGTTCGCTTTCCATTTTCCACAGAATATGAATACTTTCCATCAGCATCTTTCATTAAACCATAATGTGTTTCACCTTCCATTCAAAGCTTCTTGTTTGTTTTTTCTCCCACCGATCCTTGTCTTCTCTACCTCGTTTAGCTCGCTTTTGCTTGACTATGTTTTCTGTACCATTTTCTCTATTTACTTTTAGTTCTTGAATGAATTTTTTATAATTTCTTTTCACTATTTCATTCTCGTCCTGTTCTTCATTATCGCTATTTTCATGTTCTTTATCCTGTTGTTGTTGTACCCAACCATTGAAGAGTCATCTTCAATCACCGTCCGATTCAGAGCATTCTAAATTGTCCCTTTCTTTCACAGTTGGACCTTGAATTCGGAAATGGTGAAGAAGTAACTGTTGCCTTTGTTCTTTCAACACATTATCCATGTTTGAATAATTGTTATTTGGATCCATTTTAGTAAACATTTGTCGCATAACATACATGTTTCAACCACAAAACCTAAAGAAACACTCTCAAAACTGCTTTTTGCATATTTTTAACACACTGAAAATTAATACTGATTTCAACTCTCTTGAATATTGCAGAATGTACCTTTATACTATTCTGGCTTCAGGTTACAAGTTTGGCAACGTAATTGTTTTTGCTAGGAACTAATTTGATACTTTGCTTCTGGACCCGTCGTGTACTTTCTGATTTGCGCTCCTTATACAGTCAGTGTCAGCCAATCAGCACTTGTCCTGCTTAGGTGCCTGACAAATTCATTCTTGGCTGACAACACTCAAAATTACATAAAAATTACATATCTACTCATATTTTCCTTGTCAGCTGGGGAGAAAAACTGTTAAAATTGATCAAAAAGTTTAATTTCAAATTTTCGCGGTTTTCTAACTTTTCATACATAGACTGACAAATCTACTTTTCACTTGGTTGCTAGGAGCGCCATGACGTTACCTAAATGCAAAAATATAGTGCCTATCTTTATGCAAGCTCGATTAAAATATACTACCTGTACGATGATAAAAACATAATTCTTGAAGGCCAGCTGACTTAACATCTTCTAATAGTTAAATCATTATGATAAGCTTCTTAAAGACAAAAATAACTCGACGATAAAACCCAGAAGTTGCTGCCAAAATGAAAATAAGTTTGAAGTTACAAAAGAATGGAATTTGATAAATTTCTCCATCAAATATGAACGAAATCTTATGCCACGAAAGCAATAGGTAACTGAAGTTATGAAAACGAATGTTTAACCGTAGAATTCATGAGACTTCCAAAATATTACAAAAATTGAACCTGAAGTGGCGGTATTCAAGTTCGAAAATTTAGCTCTATGAAACTTTACTTCTATTTTTAACTAAACGTGATTTAAACACAAAATGCTGAATATTTGACAAACAATTGTGCCTCTAAAATTGAGACTAAGCAAAAATTCTACACTAAAAAAATGACGAAGGTGGGTCCGTTGACCGGAATAAAACAATATTACAGTTCTATTATGTTAGAAGAATTCAGCGACAAAATTTCATAAATTATAATGAAAATAAAAAATTAAATACTTAGAACGCTGTTGAACAAATTTATTTTTTAATTCAAAGCATCTTCAGCAATGCTACCACGTTAAAGAGAAGAACTAAAATGTTGTTCGAGATTATTGCCTACAAAATCTGGTATATAGTCAAAGGAATACAACGAAATAATAATAATCACATGGTTTCATTTGAAGTATGTTTATAAATCCGCAGGGAGTGATAATAACGTTTTCGTGCATTGAAACCAGTATTTTGATTTAATTCAATATGATATAACCTCAGACTGAAAAATACCTTTAATGGTTCTCTGAGACCAGGGGATAAATACATTTTGCTCTGAGATTAAATAAATCTAGAAGTGTGCTTGCTATTCAGAAATATTATTATATTTCTTTATCTTAATAATGCAGAAATATCTGTCTAAAATATTCCAATAGCCATAGTTCAATCACTCAACTAATTTTTTGAAAAAAATATACAACATTTTGGAATCACAATATTAGACCAATTAATGTTGGAAATTTTCTCACATGTGTTTTAAGAATGAATCGATTGGTTAACAAATCGACATTGTGGAAGCTCAACGAGTAATACAGGCATAATGTGCATGCACTACAACAATATTTTTTACTTTTCTTTTTTTTTTTATTACTTTTTCTTAACGGTTTGGGCACAACACATTAAATGGGTAGCTATCTCAAATATTTGAATAGCTGTGCCCAACCTGCTTAAGGTTAGGGTTTAGTTTATAAGGTAGGGATAGTGTTTATGGTTAGGCATAGATTAGGTGTAGGGTTATTTAGTATAGCCCTCTGATTGGGAATAAATGTGGAAACTTCTTAAAGTACCTCACATATATGCTTCCTGTCAAGTTTTTTTTCTATTTGGCCAGGCGATTTCAGTGGAGAAGATCTTTTATATCAGCCAATCCGAAACAAGAACTGCCCATGACGGCCATGTTTGTTGCCCGATCGTGACGAAATAAGGAGGTTTTGTAACGAACCTCCGGTAGATGCTTCCTATCAAGTTTCGTTTCATTTGGCCAAGCAGTTTCAGAGAAGAAAAAACCCTTAATCAACCAATGAGAAACAAGAACTGCCAATGACGCCCATGTGTATTGCCCGATGGGTAATTCCTGTTTCTATTGGTTGATTAAAAAATGTTTTCTCTGGAACTGCTTGGTCAAAAATGTTAACCAAACTTGACAGGAAGCATCTATGGAAAGTCTTTTATGAAATATTTTGTTTCATCCTGATTGAACGGCAATCATGGCTGCCATAGGGAATTCTTATTTCTGATTGGCTGATATAAAGAATTTTTTTCTCTGAAACCCATTTGCCAAATTGAAAACTTGACAGGGCAGTAATGGTCCTTAGGTGGTCCTCTCCGATTACCCCGCCCGACATGGGAAATTTGCTTACAGATCTTCTCTGAAACCACCTTGCCAATTGGAACAAAAATTGTCTGTAATGATCCTTTAGTTGGTCCTCCTGACCCTGTCCACCATCCAACATTGCCGCCGGAGCCGAACATAGTTTAGCATAGGACGCTATGTGGAATTTACACGAATATCGTTTTGTCTGAAACCACTATTGGAACAAAAGTTGGCACTAACGTTCCTTAGTTGGTTCTCTTTCACATTCAATAACTGCCAGAGAGGAACTTAGTTTAAACATAGGACCTAATGGGAAAGTTCACAGAAATATCTTCTTGTTTGAATACAATTAGCCAATTGGTACTTGCCAGCAGTGTTCCAGGCTGTCAGTCAAGATGGACAGGTGAACGACACAGGCTCCTGGGAGCCTCTAGTTTAGAACTGTAATATTTGTTACATTTTAAAATACTACTTATTGATCTGGCAATTTCCTTCCACAATGTGGTATTATTCCTTTTTTTTCAGTCATCATGTCTTTCGTGTCTGATATAGACTAACATATCTTCCTGTTTGTCTTTCCACACATGAATGGCGTTAGAAGGTGCATCTTCATAACATGATGGTGTACTTGCCATATTTCCTGAAGAAGTATGGGCCTACGACATATTTGCAGAGGACGTATTCAAATGTGACATGTTAATATTGATATGTGACGTTCTTTCAGAGGAAATATTGACATGCGACATGCATCTAGAAGAAGTATTGACATGTGACGTACTTTCAGAGAAAGTTTTGACATGAGATATGTTTTCAGAGGATGTATCGACATACGACGTACTTTCAGAGAAAGTATTGACCTGTGGTGATCATTTACTATAAGTTCTTTTATAGCAGGGTCTGAAAAAAAGAATACGCTTCAATTTATGAGCTACATGCACAAGTTCTTGTTATTTTGGCTGAATGTATTAAACATAGGTAATCAATATTACAAAGTCACCTCGTTGTGGCGCATAGGAACAGTAGCAATCTTGTATCATTTCACAAATCAGCAATGTAGAAGAAAAACCCAAGTCGATAAAGTGTAAAATGTAGGACACAGTGACTGTCTGTAATATGCATGTTACAAATGGTGATTAAAAACGAGTCTCATCCATAAGGATCTTTGTGTGAAATACGAACATGTTTAGTGAATACTGCATGAAATCATCAATGAAAATTCATTATATAAGGATGTTAACAGAACGTTCAAATCACTTATTCCACTGGATATTGAAATACCCAAATCAACATTGATGAAGTTTGAATTTTGGCATATATACCTGTCTTTAGACAGCTATATTTCAGCAATGCCAACAGTACATGACAATTTAATGACTGTCCCCTGCTTCACTTTGATTTCAAAAGTATTGTCTTCATTTTACAACATATTGATTTCAGTTGAATCCTTTTCTAATAAATTAATCGAAATCAATTCACGAGAATGGCATAGCAAATTATATGAACCAAGTGTTTCAATCAAATAGTATCTATACATTTATATATTTAAAAGCTATTGTAAATACAGTTTTTCTTTGGACACATAAAGTGTTGGAGTTCCCTAATCGAAAGGAAATGTCTGGCAAATTATGAAAGTATTTGCTAGATTTCTTAGCCAGTTGCAGTGTGTATCTACCCTAGATAACAAGAAAAATAAATGGAAATGGTAAGCTGTCAAAAGGGGCGTAAGTTTTAGTACTTAGTTTTTTGTATTCTACCCTACATCTTTGTGTTCGGAATATTACCTCTAAATTCTCGACCTATTATTTGTACCAAGGAACAGTGTTAAAACTTTGATACGGACTGGTCTATTAGAATAACTAGACATGCTAAGAAGGATAATTATGGTTTTTGTTGGAGTTTGTATCACTACGATTTACCAGAGCTTCAGATTTCAATGTCTTTTATTAGTAATGTTTTACCATTCATGATTTTTATTATTTTGCTAGGCACCTGTGACGGATTACGGGAGCTCAACCCACAAAGCTACCTAGCGCGTCCCCGTGGCGGATAGGGGATACCCTCTCATTGTGAGGTGTCAGGTTACAATACGGAAATCCTGACAGCGGACAATAGTGGGTAACGTGTTTTGAGAATGCCACAATCCATGCACGTTAAAGATCACTTCTGTAGTTTTCGAAAAAGAGTAGGCTAATGCCGCTACAGAAAGCTACATTTCCGAACCTTACTCAACCATCCTCCTTTTACAGTGGCAGTCGAAATTTGTTTCCCTTGGTGCCCCATTCCACCACTGCAAATTTAACTGATTCTCGTCCTGAATAAGCATGCAATATTTGCAACTGGACGTTAAGCAACAATGAATCAATTTATTATTTTGCCTAGTTCCTTTATCTTTATTGTCCTTTGAATGCTGATTTTTTTATTGTTGGTTTGGTATTTTGACATAATATTATGACAGACTTGATACATTGTACATTGTTTACTATTTTTATTTGTTTTTTTATAAGTCATTACCACAAATCCAGCAATGGTCCTTAGGTGTTATTATAAGTATCTTTGTTCTATTATGCTCTTGCACAGGGTTCACAAGCTACATCTTATATTTCTTTAGTGTTGAAAATTCAAGTAGTTTATTTGTGTAACTTCTTGACTGATTAGTGTTTTATGTTTGTTGATTTATTTTTGACTGTGATAATGCGTATGGCTTTGTTTTAAAAGCTTAAACTGTGATATTATTTATATAACCAGATTTTTGAGAATTTTATTGTTTTGCTGTATTTTAATATTTTCTGTTTTACTTGTTAATATGCATTTTGTTTTATCTAGTTTCGTTTTATTTGGTTTGTTTTAGTTTAGAAAAAACAGCTTTCGCCACGATATGACCATTTGTCAATTTATTTTATTTTGCTCTTGCACATGGTTCACAAGCGACATCTTGTAAAATTCAAGTTGATCAATGTAATTCGCACAATCTGCGTGAAAACATCTTGTACAAGCTAAACACACAAATTAATCCTGAAAAAAAAATCAAAATCTGTTTAAAACTCAGCCAACAACATACCATTTAACCAGTAAAAAATCGGACGCAATGGGACCCCCCCCCCCCCCAAAAAAAAAAAAAAAAAAAAAAAAAAAAAAAAAAAAAAAAACACTCGTAAAAAAATAAATACCAGTAAGTCATGTTCTCTACTTGATGAATTAGATTTAAAAACAAATTTAAACTAAAAAAAAAGAAAAAGTGGATGCAGAAAAAAAAAATAATAATCATGATTAAACATGTCCCTTAGTGGATTTTGATTTTATTGTGCAAGTTATAGATGCCATATGACATATGAAAAATCGTTGGTTATATGGAGACACCCGATGGAAAAGACAAAATCGTACGGGAAAGCTTTGCTCACATAACCAATCATTTTCATTTGGTAAGTCGCATATACCATGTAGTCCATTGATGTCCTGATTACGACGTTACTGCTTTCCGTCGTAATTTTTCAGACTACAATTTTCTCAGACAAGAAACGGACATTTCATATTGCTCTTGATACTCAGCAGAAAATTTCAGGACATCATATTCCTTTCTATGTGTTATACCAGGATCAATATACATTCATGTCTTCTTAAGGTAAGTCTTGTTTATTTTATCCATTTTGTTTTCACATGAAAGAGTTTGTTTATATTTTTAGTTGTATTATATGATTAAACAGGTTATTTTTAGACATAAAAGAACATCAAGGTTGAATACATTTTTCGGAAAGTATTCAGGTTTTCTGTGAGGGCTCGCGTCCATTGTTTATTAGAATAAACAATGGACGCGAACCTCACAGAAAAAAAGGGGAGAGGCTTTATGATTCTCGGATGTCGGAACACGTTAGCATAGCAAACAATTAAATTTTACCAGATATGGTTCCATGTAAATTTGTAAAATTTTTAAATTTTTTATGAACTGCAAACATTTGTTTATATTTTTTATTGTATTATATGATGAAACAGGTTATTTTTAGACATAAAAGAACATCAAGGTTGAATAAATTTTTCGGAAAGTATTCAGGTTTTCTGTGAGGTCCGCGTCCATTGTTTATTCTGTATTTGAGAAAAAAGAGGAGAGGCTTTGTGATTCTCGGATTTCAGAACACGTTAGCATAGCAAGCAATTAAATTTTACCGGTTAGGTCAAACCTTTTCAACCTATAACACTACAAAAACGATGTATTCGATTCTTATATTTACATTTCCAAATTAAAATATTTTTTGGGGTGCATCATTGGGTTAAGAAGCATCGTTCTTTTTAATCATGTGATAACTTCCAAGCTAATTAAAATAAAGGAATTCAATTAAACACAAACCTAATGTTATTATTTATATTTAGTCATGGCCAATATTAAAATACAAACTTGCTATACCACTGAAGCATATAAAATATTTATGAAGAGTGTATTTTTCTAGTTGTTTTAGTCGCATTTAACGACCTTCATCAGATTTAATGATATAATATAGATCGATGCACTCACATCACATCTTATCATAAACATAATTATCGTGTGATAATAGTATGAATGAAAATGGCATCCTATCGCGTCAACATCTGTTAAATATAGAATCAGTTCAGTGGTTCCAGTATATCGTAAATTTGCATTTCATGACTCAGTTTATACTGATGGATCCAAGGACGAGACAAAGTATCTGCCGCTGTAGTCCATGGGCAGCAGGCAGCAACTCTCCGTCTTCCAGTTCAATATTTACTGCAGAAGCTAGAGCCATCATTCTTGCTTTAAAATTTGTCAGAACGTCTGATAAACTGAAATTCCTTATTTGCTCAGATTCTCTTTCATGTTTATTTGCTATAGAAGGTCAGAAATATAAAAAGCCTTTAATTGCCCACATTATTGAATTATATAAAAGCCTTGTTCAAATGGGCAAAGAAATAGTTTTTATGTGGATACCAAGTCATATTGGTATCGGAGGAAACATAGTCGTATAGCGAAGGACGCCTTAGATGACCCAATTACTAATATGTCAGTGCCTTGAACTGATTTTAAACCTTTGATTTATCAATATGTTTTACGTCTGTTGCAGTCCTAGTGGGATCTGCTTACAGACAATAAATTACATGCTATTGAGCCAACCGTTGGCACAAATATCTGTTTCTTCGGCAGAAGCTGGAGAGAACAAGTTTTAACTAGATGTCGCATTGGCTACACCAGGACGACTCATTCTTTTATTTTAGAGAATGAGCCCCCTCCTGAGCGTATCCCGTGCCAATGCCGACACACTGTCAAACACCTTTGAATAGACTGTAGATAAATCCGACATCATTAGTCGGAACTACACAGTCGACAATATTAAAGACTTAAAATATTTGAGGGATGTTGGGCTATATTCTAGAATATAGTCCACATCACACATTTAATATGTTCGTAATATTACAAGTTTATTTGTTTAACTTTTTAACTGTTTAATCTTATTGTTTGCTGATATTCTTTTTGACTGTAATAATGTATATTTCTTTGTTTCAAAATCTATACAAAAAATAAACTGAAAAAACAGAAAGGTCAAAAAAGGACATCTCTCATAAACTTTGAGAGACCCTTTCAAAGCATTCTTCTCAAAATTACATTCAAGAATTTCAACGCATCAAAAACCTTAATGGAGAAATTAAAATTAACCTTAGATCCAACAATTTTGAAGACTACAACTGTGCTTTTTCTTTGGATGAACTCAAAAATTCTCTGGCAAATTCCCATGATATATGTCAGCATGTGACCTTGATGAAATTCATTATAAACTTCTGATACACCTTCCTGATACATCATTAAGAACACTTTTGGATATAATTGATAACATTTGGGAAACTGATGATTTACCTTCAATTTGGAAGCTGGCCACTTTAGTCCCTATTCCAAAACCTGGGAAGGATGGTATCCTGTCAAATATACACTGTGGGTTCCGACAAGGCAGAAGCACTTTAGATCATCTTGTTTGCTTTGAGTCTTTTATACTCAGTGGGTTTGCTAAGGGTGAACATGTGATGTCAGTCTTTTTCGATCTTGAAAAAGCATACGACACCACCAGGAAATATGGTATTTTAAAAGACTTAAACGATATGGGATTGAAAGGTAGGCTACCTAACTTTATTGACAAATTTTATCAGACAGACAGTTCAATGTCAAGGTTAATACTACCATGTCTGACCCTTTTGAACTAGAGGGATGCTTCCTATCTGTCACCACTTAGGAAATTTTACGGTTGTCATCACGAATTGATTGACCGTTACAGTGTTCCAATATCTAATATGATTTTTGACCTGTTCCCACTGTCGTAACATTTCATGTGCCTCCACCGGTTTGTGACTTCCACCGGATAGACTCTATTGAACTTCACGACGGATGCCGTATACTGAGCAGGAACTGCTGACACTTCCGGGGCAAATTGGTTCACTCCTGTTTTTTATGGGAGTTCGTGTTGATCATTGTTTTTTTTTAATTTTTCAGCGTTTATCTTTTGTGCTTGTGGTTATTTATTTGTCTTCCCTGGTTTCTCTGTCCAATGGATTACGTTTTTTTGTATTTGCTCCTTAGATATAGTTGTCCTCTTTACGGTATTTGATAGACGTTGGACTGTATTCAAAAATATAGTCTGCCTGCATTCTTGAATAGAGTCCAATAATTTTAATTCTGTTCATATGTTTTGAAGGATGTTAGTTTATTTAATAGCGTATCTGTGAAATTATTTTGCAATTTTCGTCTGTGATATTATTTTTCATATTGAAAGTTTGTCTCGTATTTGTTTTATTTTCTCCTTAAATATTATTTGTAAATATTTCATTCGTTTTAGATAGTATTTGTGTTAATTAATTAGTTCTCGCCGTGTTATGTCATAAATGTCGCCCACATGGCGTAAAACAATAATCAATCAATAAATAAAATAAAATACATGACATTATAATTTCTTTGTTATTAATGCGCCTTTCAGAAATAAAAAAAATTTCACAACATAATTTTGGTACACGATGTGTAGAAATACAAAACCTTTTTATGAAGTTATATTATACAAATTTTTGTTTCGTTGGTAAATTCTGGTTTTATCCTGACTTGATGATAGACAAAAATAACGATGAACTTCTGCTAGATTGCAATATAACTTGTAAAAATTGTAAGGTATCTAACATCTCCAGTATACGTGGCTAGATACCATTACCATACTTCCTGGTTCGTCTGAAAATATACGACACATCCTTGACCTTCTATCGTATATGAACGATTTGCAGTTTTTCATGGTGTTGCAGACAGAGGCACATTCTAATACACTACGACCTTTAACCAACATTATTTCAGACATCGAGGTACACGATTTGTTTCTACTTCCACAGAATTTTCCTCTTTGAAATTCGATGTGTTCTAAATTTAAAGCAAAAAGATATTTTATCAAAAGGGTAGTTGTAAATTTCACGTTAGTAAATCATGTGTATAATTGATACTAAGCACTCGTCAACGTTATTGCATATATAGGGAAAATATTGCTTTCATTGAATGAATCATCTCTTGTAATAAAATTGCAAACCAAACCGAATTTTTTCTAGACAAGAAATCTGCAACAAAACGTTGAGGGGCCTCGGTGGCCGAGTGGTCTAGGTAGTTCGTCATGACTACTAATGATCACTAGCCTGTCAGCACTGAGGTTGTGAGTTCGAATCTCACATGTGGTGGGGTGTGTTAGACTCCGATCTTAATTGACAAGGATCGTCAAGGTCGGTGGTTCTCCCCGGGCACTCCGGCTTTCCTCCGCGAATAAAAACTGGCCTGTGCGAAATAGGCAAATGTACTGAAAACGGCGTAAAACCCCAACTAAGCAATTTTGTTATTATTTTAAAATTGAAATTATAGTTTTTGATACAAAGCGTAATTACTGTCACAGTGATTCGTTGTCAGGTTTTGTTCCGCTTAGTCCATAATATCCCAGAAATTTCACTGACGTCATAAAGATTTTATAACAAGTACACATTTGAAATATCGCAGAACACTAATGTTTATTCTCTCGTGTATAATCTGGAATGTTTTCTTTTTATTGATCATTACTTGGTCTCGCCCTTTGTCTGTATTTTTTGAGGGGTTGGGAGCATTTCCGTTTATTACCGCGTTAGTTTTAATACCACTGACACAAAAATTGTAGTGTCGGGAATAATTTTATTTAATATACCACATGTTACTCTCGTTGTAATGGATATTATTATTTTATGAACATTTCAAAATCCGGTTTACTTTTAGGGTTGTTGTCTCATCCAGGTTTCACTAGGCACCTGAGATAGATCAGGGGTGTTCAACCCACAGAGCTGCCTAGCGCATCCCCATGTGGCGGATAGGGGAGACCCTCTCGTTGGGGGATTGTCAGGTCAAAATACGGAAAGCCTGACCTCGGAAGATAGTGGGTAACGTTTCTGGAGACTGTTAAACTCCCTTGCACGCCAAAGACACCTTCTGTAGTTTCAGAAAAAGAGTAGGATAATGCCACTACAGAAGGCTAAATTATCCGACCCTACCAAACCATCCTCTTTTTTTCAGTCGCAGTCAAAATTGGTTCTCCTTTGTGTCCTTTGTGTCCTATCTCACCCATATTTGAATTGTTTGATAAATTGAAGAAGTATGAAATATTTGCCACTAGACCTTTTTCACCAATCAATCAATAAATCATCCAGGTTTCACGCATATTTGCAATCTACTTTCATTCCATAAGTACTTTTAATCAGAAGATCTTTTTAGTCAGAATTTAGAATAAGAAAAAATATTTTAAATGGATTTTTACCTGCAAATGTTATTTTCCACTTTGCATATTCTCCAAAATTTGATTTCAAAATGATGTCAGTCAGTGTATTTGGACACTGAGATTCAGCAGACAAAAAACGATTGTCTCCCCTAATGGTTCCAAATCCAACTTCAAGTCGGTAGGAATAAAGTACGATCCAGAATGACTTGAAACTTGAACAATCAACAAATGTTCCCTGATATGTCTCATAATTAGCATCGGCATCATAGAATAAAGTTGATAATGAGTTATGCCATCCACCAATATTCAAATAAAAAAATCCGGGGACTAGATGAAGGTCGGCATCCCTACAAACCTGCACTTCAAACTGGAGAAAGTTGTCTCCCTTAGTAAAAAGTCCTCGGGATGAAAGAGACACTTCTTCCGGATGTGTGAAAGAGATTATACCTAAAGAATATGAAAATATAAGGAATTTGTCTTTGTACACAAATAAGAAAGAAATTACATCTAAATATATATACATCTATTTCAGTTAAATCAAAAAAAATCAAGCGAGCGTGTGAAACTCAAATTTAACTATCGAGGGTTGAGAATTCTGTAACTCACGAGTAGACTGAAAAAGAATCTGTTTCTCCTACGATTTTCAACAAAAACCTCAAGAAAATGTCGTTGCTACGTATTTTGTTCACATGAACGTCATTTCGGAACTTCTTTTATTTTAGCTTTTTAAACGTACAAACACCTGCTGGAATTCCGATGCAGAAATTTAATCACCGGAAGTAGTTTAAAATATAATGTATTTTTATCCCACCGATTAAACACGTCAAGAATGGGAGTTGTATTCTAATTCGCCAAGCTCGAACGAACATAAATTATTTATAACATAAAATCTCTACACATAAACAGGAGCAAGTCTGTCTACAGCATTAGCATCACATTTATTATCAGATTAACAAATTCCAAAATTATCAACTTCATTAAATGTCCAAAATGTCTACATATATCCAACATTCAGTCGTGGCACTAAGCTATCTACAAAAGAGAAAACTACACATTATTTCAATGTTAAAATTACTATTGTCTTGCTTTTCATTATACAAAAGAAACCCGCGATTCTCGCGGCAGAGGTAAGAGAGTCGATATTTGAGAGGTAAAAAAGTGGAGAAAAGCTGAAGTCTGTTAACAATACTAGATTAAAAAAAAATGTTCAGAGGAGAGATTGCGAATAAAAACCTATATCATTGATAGCACAGTTTCAATTTTATGCGACAATCTCGCCTGGTGTCTTTAAGGAGGAGAAGACTCATACTTTGCTGGTGCAGCTGATTTTAATGGATGCGTGTTCATTGTGTATCCCCGTACACCAGATACTGCTATTTACTGGTAACCGATGCATTATCTCAACAATAGATTGATTGATTGATTGTTGTTTAACGCCGTACTGGCGATATTGCAGCCAATATCACGGCTAGAACTAATTAGTCTCGAACTCATTAAAATTTCAAACAGTATCTAAAATCAATAGACTATTTACAAATAAAATATTGAAGGTAGAATAAACAGTAAAACTTATATCACAAACAGTCTAAATTTCAATTAGAAATACTATCACAGATACACTAAACAAGTGTCCAAATACATAAAATATTCAGTAAACAATACTAACTTATATAAAATTACGTCAATGAACAATAACAAAGTTTAAAATAATGACCAATGACTATACTCAAGAACATAGTATAATAGTCTATATTCTGGAGTATAGTCCTACGTCTTTCAAATATGTAAAGGACGGTCGCCAGCGACCTCTGTAAATAAATCTTTTATATTACCGACAAATTATGTCGGATTTATCCACA
This sequence comes from Mytilisepta virgata, assembly GCA_028015205.1. Taxonomy (NCBI): domain Eukaryota; kingdom Metazoa; phylum Mollusca; class Bivalvia; order Mytilida; family Mytilidae; genus Mytilisepta; species Mytilisepta virgata. The sequence continues at coordinate 35,115,596 of CM051512.1, forward strand.
CAGTCTATTAAAAGGTGTTTCACAGTGTGTCGGCATTGGCACGGGATACACTCAGGAGGCGGCTCATTTTCTAAAATAAAAGAATGAGTGGCACTGGTGAGGCCAATGCGACATCTAGTTAAAACCACCTGTTCTCTTCGGTTTTTGCCGAAGGAAAAAACATTTTTGCCAACAGTTGGTTCAATAGCATGTAATATATTGTCTGTCAGGAGATCCCACTGGGACTGCCACAGACGTAAAACATATTTATAAATCAAAAGTTTAAAATCCGTATAAAGCACTGACATATTAGTAATTGGGTCTTCTAAAGCATCCTTCGCGATACTGTCTACGACTGTGTTTCCTCGGATACCAATATGACTTGGTATCCAGATAAAAACTATTTCTTTGCCCATTTATACAAGTCTTTTATAGAATTCAATAATATGGGCAATTAAAGGGTTTTTATATTTCTGACCTTCTATAGCAAATAAACATGAAAGAGAATCTGAGCATATAAGGAATTTCAGTTTATCAGACGTTCTGACAAATTTCAAAGCAAGAATGATGGCTCTAGCTTCTGCAGTAAATATTGAACTGGAAGATGGAAGACGGAGAGTTGCTGCCTGCTGCCCATGGACTGCTGCCGCCGCCACTTTGTTTCAGAATTTTTATGTTTTCTGAGGTCAAAAATAAATGTAGGTTTGGGTACAAGCCATTGGCGATTGAGGTATATTAATAGGGGTTATTTCATCAAGGTTTAAGTTAGAACCAGAAATATGTGGTTTCATCCGAATACCAAATGGGGGAATTTTATTTTCATGTTGTTCAAATATATCCTCATAGAAAGGATTGAAAACACAGTCGTAGGTAGGATTTGAAGGATATGCTTTTAGCTTGGTTAAGTATTGTAAACCAAGTTTTATCATACGGTTATAAAGAGACGGCTCGTTCGCCTCTACGTATAAACTCTCCACAGGAGATGTTCTGAACGCCCCAAAGGTCAAACGTAGGCCTTGGTGGTGAACAGTATCTAATTTTTTTATATAAGATTTGAAAGCAGATCCATATATAATGCAACCATAATCAAGTTATCGATATAGATTTAACAAAATGTTTTTATCAGCACCCCAGTCAGTGCTAGAAACAACTTTTAAAATATCCAATGCTTTCAGGCATTTAGCTTTAAGCATTTTGATATGGGGTAGAAAGGTAAGTTAACTGTCAAAATGTAACACAAGGAATTTCGTTTCTTTAACAAATTTAATAGGTACATTGTAGAGTTTGAGTTCAGGGTCTGGATGTAACTTTCTTTTATTAAAGAAATTCATGCAGACAGTTGTTGATGTAGAAAATTTAAATCCATTTTCCATAGCCCATTTTTCAATTTTATTAGGAGATAACTGCAATTGACGTTCTATAGTGTTCATATTTTTGGCTCTGTAACAAATCGAAAAGTCATCAACATAAAGAGATCCTTCAACATTGTTTTGTAAGGTTTTTGCAAGACTGTTAATTTTAATGCTGAAGAGAGTAACTGGGAGAATGCTTCACTGGGGAACACTCATCCGTTGTTCAAACTGATCAGACATTGTTGTATTCACCCTGACTTTTAACTCCCTTTCAGATAGAAAGTTGTCGATAAATGAAGGTAAACTATCTTTCAACCCCATATCGTTTAAATCCTTTAAAATACTATATTTCCAAGTGGTGTCATACGCCTTTTTCCAGATCGAAAAAGGCAGACACCATGTGTTCTCATTTAGCAAACCCGTTGCGTATAAATGATTCGAAGCGAACAAGATGATCCAACGTGCTTCTGTCCTGCCGGAACCCACACTGTATATTGGACAGGAGACCATCCTTCCCAGGTTTTGGAATAGGGACTACTGTGACCATTCGTCTCTAGGAACCAAACAAGGCGGTCGTTAATCATCCGTTCATCCCGACTGAGTTCCTCGAACAAAGACCAATTGGCTTTGTCAAATTTCCAACGATGAACTCTTTCAGAAGACGAGGAAAACAGGCTTTCCAGTATTGGAAAGTGATCACTTCCGCACAAATCGTCATAATATATTCTTCATTTTAGTTTGGGTGCTCGAATGGGAGATAGCTTGGGATTGCGCCGCACACGCGGAGAGCAACTCCTGTTTCTCCTAGCGGAGGAATTTGAAATGGATACAGGGGGAGTTGACTTCACACACACGTCAGGTGCGTCTTCAACTGCGCTGTCAGTAGTATCCATTTCATCGTCATCATCACCAAACTCTGATAATAACAATTAAAATTTGCATAAATGTTTTTCACCTTTATTAACCCTATTGGAATTTAGTTTAATCTTTTCTTCAATTTCAGATGAGCATGAGGATTTTTTATGTGATGATGAGGACTTCTGTAATGACTGATTATTTGAAGTAGAGGATGACGTAGAAGGTGTTTGTGGTGTGGATTTAGATTTTTTATTTTGAGCAGAGATTGCAGATTTAGATGAAATTTTAAGCTTTGTTCCAAATTCTACATGCATCTGTTTATCAACATTAGAGTTATAGATATCAGCAATCTCAAAATGGTTAATGCTTTGTTTTGGATGGAGTAAATTCCGACACCAGGATCGGACGTCCACTGTCCTGTGGCCAAGTGAATACTGTTTGGACAGAGAACGATATGGTGGTTGAGCCACCTTAAATTTCTTCAGCGTAGGTTGTATTCTGAGTCGAACTATTCAAGACAGACATCAATTTCCGAGCTTCCTGGTAACTTAAATTTTTATCAACTTTCAATTTCTGGATTTCTAGCTCTCTTTTGTAAATTTCGCAAGATCTCGAATTGCCCTGCGAGTTTCTCAAAGTTTACACACTTTGTCTCATTTTCACATTCCAAATTGGAGTGGCCCTCAGTAGAACATGTGACGCACCTTTCCGTCCCTCTACAAGAACCCCTTCAGTGTCCAAATGTCTGGCATTTGAAACAGCGGATAGGGTTGGGGATGTATTTGTCAACTTTATTCTATATGGGCCAATGTAAATGTGATCAGGAACTTTGGGCAGTGCAAATGTAAGAAGGTAGGTATTAAGTTTGATTACTTTGTTTTTAACTTTTGAAATGTGTTGGGTTTCTAATTCAGAGCAAATTTCATCTTCTGACAAATCAGCAAGATCACGATCTCTATCTCGGATAATTCCCTGGCAATAATTTAGAGTTCTGTGTGGAGTAGCAGAGATCTGGATGTCCGAAAGTGCTGTCATGGACAACAGATTTCTAGACTGTTTTTGTCTAGTGCATTCAATAAGTAAACTTTCAGTTTTCATTTTTATAACTTTCTGAACTGTCCCAGCAACGGATTGATTTTTTTTTATCAGGAAGGGAGATGATTTTGTAAGTAGTTTTTTCTGGATCTAAACTTTTTAATACAATGAATCTATGGAAAGTATCTGAGGTAACATTGAGTATTTTGTTTGGAACATCCTAATGATGAATTGAATTATTCAGTTTTCGTTTGTTGACTGAGGTATTTGGATTGGTTTTTTGTTGATTTGAAGTCGCCATGGTGATGTATATATGCTTCGTTACCCTGGCTCCCCGCTCACCTCGGATCAACATCAAAATGATGCATGCTTGCAACATTTGCGACAAGCACTAGGGAAACCAGAATAAGATACTCGTATGGAGTACCTTTTAATGGGCGCAAGCCTCGTGCAAGGGGTTGCCTGACGAGACAACCGCCCAAAATAACATCCACACGATTGACCCATGAGCCAACGCCTTCTTCAACCCAACCTATAAATGGTACTATTGTTGTACATTTTGGAAACGGGTCAAAACAAGAGCTTGGCGTGACAAGCCGATTAATCAGGACCAGGCCCCTCCGACCGCCCGTTTAAAGTTAGGACCAAAGTGGAGTGTTTCAGCCACTAGGATCCCGTCCTCTATCCTTACTGGTATCCACACACAGCAAACATGTGGCCTCATTAACCCAAGGAAGCATTACACCATTAGCCACCGCCTTCTCCGCTGATTCCCTCAGTGGTTATATTCAAAGACCCCAGAACCGAAACATCAACCTCGTGTGATACATGCATACCACCCTAACCCGACCTATTATATCGAGGCGTCATAAAGGGTTCATTTCGGTCTTTTCAGACAACCAGAGAAACCAACAAATGGCAAGACATGACAAGTTTTGGCTGGACCGGGTAATCCAGCCATTTATGAGCTGGGTGTGTAAAATATTTGTATGAATAAACCAAAAATCAAATCTATTGCAACTGAACAAAAAGTAATGGTGTTAAATCAAAAGATTAAATTTTATAATTTAGAATATGCTGAAAAATAATACAGGAAAAGAAATAAAATTAAATAAAATGCCGAATACAAACGTAATGAGTTTTGATCTGATAAGTTTTGTGACCCATAAGCCAACACTAATCCCACCAAACAGTAATTTAGAATTTCAATTGATCAATCTGGGGAGGAGAAAAAAAATACATATACTATGCTACTAAAGGGATTGATGCGACAAGCCGATTGACCGAATCGGGTGCTTCCGGCCTCCAGTCTAGGTAAAGATTGTTCCCCAGATGGTGATCGAAACCGTTTTCCCGGCCATCCAGGAACACTCCCTATTACCGACACGGGTTTGCGACACACGGCAAACATGTCGCCTCTTTAGGGGCCTCCTACGCCAAGCCGAGGAGCTGTGGGCCTATACTATTTGTGTCCCCGGGACAATAGAAGTGTATCGCCAATTGCCGCTAGTGTACCGTTAATTGCAGCCTGCTGTCATTTACGGTACACCTACATGTATACTATTGCAATAGGTACCAGAAAAGAGCAATATATATCTGCTGTAAGGGGATGCACAGTGGTGTTAGTCTTAATGTGTTTTTTCTTCAACAGTTTTGTATTGTCATTATGTCTTTGTTTCCTAAGCTTTGTCCTTTCCCTTGAACTGTAGTCTTTTAATACTAAGGGGACAATACGGAGGACAACCATTCCATTCTGAGTGTTTATCATGTACACGCCACGTGAAGACCAGACACGCCGTATATGTAGGTGTTCAGCCTATGATCATTTTTTGTATTTAAATGACAAACTCATATACTGTAAATGTTCATTGTACACAACCAGACCTATTATTTATTATTAGTCCAGATACTCATGGCGTCTCAAGGGTATAATTAGTTTTGATTTGTTTTGGATCCCTCATCAATGTAATATACGTCCAAGTAAAAATTTTCCATGACGGATTAATTATTTGGACTAACCTATTATGTACCATCGGCATTGTGTACACGCCATGTGATTTTTGGAAACGCGATGAGTTGTAAATTACAAATTAAAATGCTAAAAGACGTACATTGACTGAATCGCGCGTTTCCTGCGGCGGTGATCAAATAAAATGGGGCTTTCATATGTTAAAATCTATTTTACCTACTATTAATACTGTGTAAACATTATTTTCATTCGGCGGTATTACTTGTTTTGTACAAAAAGGAAATGGACCGCCTCGGTGGTCTCGTGGTAGCGTGCTCGCCCCGAGTGCGGAAGGTCGCGGGTTCGATCCCCGGCCGGGTCAAACCAAAGACATTAAAATTGGTAATTGCTGTTTCTAGGTGTAAGAGCAAAGACTGGTCGGCTCGGAGTCAGTATAATGTGTCCGAGTGAGGTGATATGTCTTCCTGCGGACAGTTACCTCGTGAGCTAGCACATTAAAAATCCGACTTAGCGTGTCGGTCTTGTACAAAGCAGGGATCATATTCATTATCATATCAACATGTTCTCGTCACGATATGCACCTGGTTGACACTGGACGTTAAACAACAATTCATCCATCCATCCATCCAAAAAGGAAATGTAACAGGAGGGTCTGACAGCTATACGTTTCCAACCCCAGCTGTGTATTTAAATGTCCAGAATTGCTATTACGACAAACCACAAATAAAAGTTTCACAATAACCACTAATTTACTGACAAACAAATGGACAGACAGACGGACAGTAGCAATTAAGACATGCAGTTCGTTCCACTGGGACTCCAAGCTGTTTATATAAATGTTTTAAAAGTTTTCCTATTTTATTAACAATGTTAACATAGGACAATGATTCGAAACATATAATTCAAAAATATAAATAGTTCTATATCAAAAATAATTATAATTTGGGGAAAAAACAACACATGGCAAAGTAAAAATGACCCAGAAATAATAATTCTAGAAAAAATATACATTGTGGTAAAGACATTATGAGGAAATTTTTAACATAGTCTTCATTTTAATTAAGAAACTGAAATCTTCGATTAAACTTCAAAAATTTAAGCCGAACCCTCCAGCAGAGGAACTTAAGTATTCAAATAAGCAAGCGCCAAACCTAAAAGAGAATAGAGTTAAACCGAATATCTAATCATACTAATTATAAATGATTATTCCCGTTTTATAGAATGTTAAATTTTACCCAAATAGATACTATCACAAAAATGAAATTAACTTAAGCAAAAATTTTATTTCAAAAGGGGAGATAGTGAAATATTAATCATAGAATAATACTCTTCCCAATGACTGGGATTTTTTTTAGAACATTTTCACACAAAACTCAGTTTTCTAAGAAAAAGAAATTCTCCTGAGGGCAAACTTGGGAACTACTGAATGTTACTATTATATGTTATATCTCAAACATTTCCAACATTTTATGGTTTCAGAGTTTTTACCGCTCAAAGAAAACGGTCTCTTCCTTTAGTATTAATGATGATTAAACAGTTGTACAATGTGTCATCTATGTTCAGACAATCCATATTTCCTTATAGTAGTTTTTCATTTTTTTTAGGTTTTTTATGCCCCGCCACGAATGTACGTCCCGATACGGTTTAGTTTTTCGTTTAGCTCCATTTATCAGAAACCTATATAGTAATATATCAATGATATTTCACCACTACCGTCCTCCTGTATAGTAAAACGCAGTTCAGCAACAGTTGGGTCGCTATGGCCTACATTTCATGCTTCAGTGACTTTGGTTAAGTTTTGCGTTTAGGTTCATTTCTTTGGAACAAAGCATAGTGTATCAATGAAACTTCATCAGTGGATGTGCCTTTGGTAGTACTGAGCAGTTATACAATAATTGGGTCATTATGACCTACAATTTACGCTTGAAGAACTCTGGTTAAGTTTTGCGTTTAGGTTCATTTCTTTGGAACTAAGCATAGTGTATCAACGAAACTTCAACATTGGATGTGCCTTGGATACATTTAGTACTGACCATTCATTTTAGGCGGGGCATCCGTGTCTTAGACACACAATATCTATTTTTGTTTTTGTTTTTACATGTGTTTGATTTTAACGGGCTTATTCCAGTATGCAGTATTTGCATCATAAAAAAAATAATGGGTAATTGGGTATTAATATCATTACGATTTGCTGCTACACGGGTTGATAGACAAAACTTCGATTAACTAAATGTCACCACAAAACTGCTTAAATACCAATTATGCACAGAATGCACGAACTGCACGTACTAGTACATCCTAACTCATAAAAACTCGCTTTGCGGCATCATCCAATCATGACAGACATATAAACCACATACCATGTGCTCACAGTAAACACATACACGTAAATGGTAAACATGAACTTTCATAAATATATTTATATCCTCATTCACCAAGCTCAAACGAATATAAATTATTTATAAAAATAAAAACTCAACTCATATATAGGAGCAAATGAGCTGCAGCAGCACTCTAAAAGACAAAAAAAGCCTTCGTGCGATTAACTGATATTCCTTAATTTTTACAGACCTTGTGTAATCTAAAATTATACTTACTAATATAAAGGCCATTTTCAATATTAAATTTCTCTAATCCTGGTATGTGACAATGATAACTAAAATTTATCACTTGGTGTATAGAACAATGTCTGGACAAACAGTATGTCGAACATCAAAAAATATTACAGTACATTTGTACATGTAACAAAATATGAATGTATTAAGTCTAGAATTTAAAAAGCGTAATATAAACGCCCCTATTTATTGGTTTGTATGGATAAAGGTACAATATGTCTATATTAAAATATGAACCCTCAAACTCTCAAATAGTTTTACATATGTCTTTTCATACTGATTATAACTTCTTTTTTTGAAATTGTCAGATCATTTCTATGTTATTACAAATATTATTAAATATTAGTTTGAATTATATTTGTGATACCTCAATGAAAGAATTCATTGTAAAACGTGTAATAATATACTTACGAAAAATGGTCGAACACTTGCAACATGCATTAGAGCAGTCAGCTGTTCATCAAGACAAACTATTACTGAAACATAAGACATCGTAATTAGCAACTCAAAAAAATTAAAGAATACATTATCAGTAATATATATATTCAAAGTCTCGACATGGTAAAACTCTTTGCTCCAAACGTCTCGGCCATGCAGACTTTAACAGATGTTAACATGCGATGCATATATATTATATATATATATATATATATATATATATATATATATATATATGCGTTAGTACTAACAAAAATCTCCCCGGAAAATTTTTCTGTTGGGAGCAAATATTCAATAGTCTACATTGAGGACTGAATGACATTGCTGCTAGCTTAAAAAATAACAATCCAAAGATACAAATATTAGATATAGTAAATTTATAATATGCTGTATACGACGCCTTTCATGGAGTTACCTCTCATCAGCAGCATTAAAACCGAAACATTTTGAAGACCAACAACCAAACTTATTTAAAAACAAATACTCATAACCAAAAATACCGGAATAGGAAGCCAAATTTCAGCTAAACTATGTTGCTACACGATTAATGTGATTTTGAATTGTTTCATGATTAAAATAATGAAATGTAAACCACCATCGTATACTATTTGTAGCAGTTCTAAAACCGGTTATTCTTGTGTTTTGTAGTGAGGTATGTTTCATAAAGAAATTGGCACCTATTCCCTACTTGCGGATCTCGGGGTGCATACTTATTTTATCATTTTTTGACAGAGTTATCGTTCCTTGCAGCAGGTGTGATTTCAAGGTCACTCGTGGTATTTCTTCAGAATTGAATGAAAAAGATTGAGGAGTTCGAAGGAAAAACGGAATTCCCTACAAACAATATTAACTGTGCAATCGAGAACTTACCTCTTTTCCATTTTTTCCACTGGTAAGACATTGAAAATTTTCATATGTATCCGAACTACATAAAATTGACAGCACATCCTATATAACGAGGAATTCCTTTCACCTTTCGGGGTTTTCTGTTTTATCATTGGATTGAAAAAAACATCGGTGTGTTCGTAGTGAGACACCTGCTGTAAAGAACGACAACTTTGGGCGGGATAGCCAACCGCAAGTCAGGAATACGTTGCGGCTGACAGTTCGAAATTTCTTCAAACTTGCAGGAATATTTTAATGACGTCTTAGAGTATACGAGACCTAATTCTTTAATAACACTCCATATCTACAATATATATATATATATATATATATATATATATATATATATATATATATATATATATATATATATATATGTATATAGTACATTTTCCCAGTGTTGTATACTACATAATGCGATCGATATAGATGCGAAAAAGAGGTCCACATTTGTCAATCCAATATATTATAGAATATTAAATAAATCACTGTATGCCCATATTTGTATTGTGTTTGCATCTGTTGCAATAAAGGTATTGCTAAATAGTATATAATAAATAATTAATAATACTTCTAAATACCATTTTCCAGTTTCAACAATCTAATAACAAGAATTTCTGTATGACTGCCGTGTAACGAAAAACCAAAGAAAAAAATTCACTATATATTATAGCATACGCTGAATATATATTTTAATGAAATACTGTTGAACGTATCGTGAATCCAAATTAGCATAAAGCAGTATTACAGAAGATTCTGTATAGTGCACTTTCTACATAGTGACACTTTTGGCTATGTATCATGTGTATAACCAAAAACTTCATATAAACATATCTGGATGTTTAAAATATATTCAATTCAATTCAAAGTATTTGCCATTAAAGTCATTTAAATTGCAACAAAAACATATATACAACTGCAAAACAAGTGCATCATAAACATGTTTAATTAATATACAGATAGAAAACAAGTTCAAAGGTCATCTGTCCTTAAGTCTAATGACTTTTAATAAAAGAACCTGTATTTTTTCACTTGCTTTGGTGTAGATTGAGTAAGAATATAAAAAGAATGTTTCATTATCATTCATATCATCAAAATTTAAAGTCCCATTTCCTGTTTTTGATCTTTGAATATATTTTATTAAATTTGAATATTTTGGGCATTCTGGTAAAAGATGTCTTTCATATTCGATTACATTAAGGTTACAAAATGTACCCATATAGTACAAATAAGTACATTTCCACAAACCTAAAATGCTGATAAATCAGAAAAATTCCATATATATTTGAATATTAAGATCCCTTTTTACGAGGAATTTTTGACCGAACAGAGAAAACTATATATATATTTTTTATTTTAACCATGTTAGTCAAATTACTAATCATGCACTAAAACATTTTCTAACTAACGTTTAGTCGACAAAATAAAATAATACTTATCATTTATAATTATTAGTGTTTCATGATCCTGTTCCACTGGACAGTTGGTTATTTATTGCTTTATCCTGTATTACCAGTGAAGAATTGAGGTTTTCTCTTTCTGTTGGTCTGGAATGTTGCTATAATACATATGCGTGGTATGGGAAAATCCCATATCGTTTTATACTATATTATATTTTGCTTTAAGTTTGTCTGGGAGATCCTGAATAACACATACATACGGAATCCTGCCACGCGGATCTTCGATTAACTAAATGTCATCATAAAACTGCTTAAGTACCACTTCTTCACGGAATGCATGGACTGCACGTACTTCTTAACTCATAAAAACGGCTGTATATCATCCAATCATGACGGACATAAACACAAACCATGTGATTACAGTAAACATACACGTAAATAGTAAACATTAACACGTCGTTCCAAATCCATTTATATAGACCCGGCATGGGATCGCATCCGCTCCCACTCGGGGGGGGGGGGGGGGGGGGGGGGAGCACGAGACCACCGAGGCGGTCACACTTTTTAATTAAATATATATAATACAAAAAAAATGGAAATAATGAAGCTATGGTTTTTCTTGGCATGTGCAGTATTCTATCATAGTATCATCTTGAGATAATTAATTATCAGACCGTTAAGGAATGTGTTATACAATTAATTACTCTTCCTGAGGTCAACATAGGGAATTGAGGACCCGAGACCTTTCCTACGAGGTGACCTTACCTGACTAAGGCCAACGGCCGAACTCAGGTCAGGAAAGCGAGTGGGTCAGGTCAATGGTCCTCATTCCCCATATTGACCTCATAAAGACTAATTAATTGTTTTATTATACCGATAATGAATATAAAAGAGCAGTGGTAGTTTAGTTTTCTCTTTTCTTATAACATCGACAAAACTAACAGTAACTTCAACTAGTTCTGTAAAAATTATAACGAACCAACACACGTGATTTATTTTGTTGACGGGGTCATTATAACGCACGCAAGGTCAGTTTCTTGTCCAGTTGGAGTCATTATAACAACAACCATTCAAACTCCTAGAATCTTATTAGAGGTTTAATAACACCTTAGGGACCGTGCAATATTTATCAGGCAGGTGGGACCGGTGCAAATTCTGATTAAGGCTTTAAAAAGGTAAATGCTCTATACTGATTTGGGCTGTAAAAACTCTATTCCCAATGACTTGCATGCAGAAAAAAGTGTCCTATTAGCTTAATGTGATAAAATTGGCACATAAAGTGATAGGATATTACAAAAGAGTTACTTTTAGTTAGTTTTTAAATTTGACTGTGTGTATTGTCGCATATACAAATAACAAATAATTTAATCTACTAAGTGAAGTTCCAGATTTTGTGTATAAATTTCATAGAAATGTAATGAAACTTGGCAGGTAGTAAGAGAAATATGGACTGAGGATAGATAAGTATTATTGTTATCTAAGATATTACAAAAGAATTAATTCAGTTTTTTATTAAGTTTTACTATGTGTTGTCACATATACCAATAAGACATAATTTAATCTACTAAGTGAAGTTCCCAGTTTTTTTTTATCAATTTCATTGAAATGTAATGAAACTTGGCAGGTAGTAAGAGAAATATGGACTGAGGATAGATACTAAGTATTATTAATATCCAAGTTATCACAAAAGAGTTCTTTAGTTTTTAAGTTGACTGTGTGTTGTTTCATGTGCCAAAAAGATGTAATTTAATGTACAGAGTGAAGTACCTGTACCTTTTATAATTTAGATTGAAATACAACGAAACCTTGCAATTGGTAAAAGTAATATGTACACTAAGGATAAATATTAATCATAATTTATATCTGATACGAGGCAAAACAAAATGCTTTAGTTTTTAAAGTTCACTGTGCAAGGCTTAAATTTTTAAAAAGAAAATGCCCCAGTGTGGTACAAATAGTCCCGCAATAATGCTGATAGCTAGTGTGACAAAGGACATAGCCTATTATTAGGGAATAGTTCTGCACGGCTGTATGGCACCTGTCTATTTCAGAATATTAGTGTTTTATGGAGAAGGCATATTGCTTCATTTGCCGACCGAAGCGAGGCGGATTTTTTTTCTAAATTAGCATATCGTACATGCTTTTTGTTTTGTTTTCTAAAGTGATTATAAAAAAGTTGCTGTAATATCACTTTTAAGGAAGAAAAAACTTGGAGTCCTATCAGTATAAGAGCAAGAAAAGGTATTTGTCCTGCATTTTGCACCGGTCCCACCTGCCTGATAAATATTGCACGGTCCCTTATAATCACTTATTAACTGCCAATACGAAAAGAAATACAAGAAAGAGAACAATTATACATGGATATAATGTTTATTTATATCAAGCTGTTTTCAACATATAATAATAAGTGAAGTTCTAGCAAATACTTTTGACATAGTGACAATTTTAGGATAATTTTGAAATTGAAAAAAAAGGAATTTATCACAATAATCGTATTTCAGAAACATGTCGTTATACATTTGATTTATCAATTTTTTTATTATTTTGGACAAAAACAAATATCTAACAAAATGTTTTACTTTGATGTTTATTTGTGTATATATATATTATACGGGTTAGGGATTTTGTGAATTACCGAGTATAAAAAGTGTTAAAACATCATACATTTTGTCCCTTGACGCATCGTTCTGCCCTTCGATGGACATTTAGTTTTTTTGTAGTTTTATATGCTCTCGAATGTATACTAGGAGGATTCTGGATCCGACTGGATTCCAGTTTGTACTGTAACATATACATTCTTCAGCACTGTTTGATTTGCCTTATTGTAAAAATTAAGTTGCCTTCTTCCTTTTGTACTGCTATAGCTATTCATTGTTGAATATCATAAAGGGCCTTGGGGGAAAAGGAAGGTATGATTGGTACATATACTTTACGCCCCCTTCCCTTTTTATTAGGTACTGCAGTAATCAGACTAGTATTTGTGTCGCTGTGGGTGTTAGGCTTGTTTTTGTTTAGAATTTAAGGCGAGATGTTCAATGATTGATGTTTTAAATTTTTTCTTCGCTTAACTGTTATCGTATGTTTTCATCTTGAAAATAAAAGGAACAGGTGCATTGTTTTAAACATACACTAGATAAAGATTATGTTTAAAGGTAGATAAATGTAGACATTGCTAAAGCAAAACATAAATAATTCAAATCTGATGGATTGTAATTTTAATTATCTCAGTAGGTTAAATAAAATATATCAGAAAATACCGATATAAATTTGATGCACTGTTTGGCCATTTCGTTGACTGACAACCCATCAGCAGTACTCGAGATCAAAATGTTGGAAATCCGGTTAAAGATATAATAATGAATTAATAAGCACAACCATCAAAAATCAAAATAATTAAAACAAACAGGAATCAAATCTCAGTAGGTTAACATATACCGGCATTGAATGGAACAAAATTGTTTTGCCCTAGATGTTTCTACGCTGTAAGCAGTCAGTAGTCAGTCAACTGAAAACGCTGAAAGATGAAATTGCAATACATATCAGGTTGTAGATTCAAAATTACAAAACAAACTTCAAACTTCCTATGCCTATTTTACGTTAGGAGAAAAATATTCGTTTCCGAAATTTGAAGTTTCTTCTCAATAACTTGTTTCCATTTCATACCAGTTGTGATAAACTTATCATAAAAAATAACAAAATACCTTCACAGTCGACTTCATCCTCGCCATAAGTGCAATCATCATAACCGTCACACACATAGAAAGACGGAATACAAGCGTTACTTGTACATTCAAAACCACCGCATCTGCCTTTATTGAAAAAAGAGAAACAAATATGCATTAATAAACAATCTGTACATCTCTTGTGATAAGTGTGCAATCAATTTTGCCTAAAATAAAATGGGTCGCACAATTTCCATAAGTACATTACCTGCCCACTGCTCATTTAATCTACTTGCAACATAGCAAATACGTGTCGCTGCTCTAACATTATTTCACTTCAATCCACAAATAACTGCAGTTTATCAATGCAATCAAACCCTTTATGTAAAAGCAAGGCCGACGAGACCAGGTTGTTTTAACTATATGTCGAATTTGTCACACCAGGACAACTCATTCTTTTATGTTAGAAAACTCTTGGGTGTATTACGTGTCAATGTCGACATAGTATTAAACATATTTTAATTGACTGTGTAGATACATCCGACATTATTTGTCGATATTACACAGTCAACAATCTGAAAGTCGTCTTTACAAAAGTTGCTGGCAATCGTATTTTACAATGTTTAAAGGACGTTGGCAAAAATGTCAGAATGCAACATTTATTTTTTTCAAAGACAGAATTTTATAAATAAGATACTTAAAGCATGTGTTCTTTTCTATTTCATAAAAGAATGACCAGAACACTAGATAAAGCTTCTTCACTTTGTTGTTCTTGTCCAGTTGGAGTCATTATAACGCACGCGAGGTCATTTCTGTTCAAGTAGGTGTTTTGGAGTCATTTGCCGATTTTAATGTTTGATCAACAACCAATGAAATTCCTAGATTCTGATTAGAGGTATAATAACACCTTAGGGACCTTGCAATATTTATCAGGCAGGTGGGACCGGTGCAAATTATGATTATGGCTTTAAAACAGTAAATTTCCTATACTAATTTGGGCTGTAAAAACTCTATGTACTTGCATGCAGAAAAAAGTATGTGTCCTATTAGGTTAATCTGAAAAAAATGGCACACAAAGTAATCGGATATTACAAAAGAGTTACTTTAGTTTTTAAATTTGACTTTATGTGTACCAACAAGAAATAATTTAATCTACTAAGTGAAGTGCCCAGATTTTTTTAATTTTTAAATTTTAACTGCGTGTGTTGTCACATATACCAATAAAACATAATTTAATCTACTAAGTGAAGTGCCCAGATTTTTTTTTTATTAATTTCATTGAAATATAATGAAACGTGGCACGTAGTAAGAGAAATATGGACTGAGGATAGATACTAAATATTATTGATATCTAAGATATTACAAAAGAGTTACTTTAGTTTTTAAAGTTGACGTGTGTGTTGTACGAAATACCTTGGTTTTTAAAGTTGACTGTGCAAGGCTTAAAATTTAAAAACAAAATGCCCTAGTGTGACAAAGGGTATAGCCTATTATTAGAGAATAGCTATGCATAGCTGTATGGCATCTGTCTATTTCAGAATATTAGTGTTTTATGGAAAAGGAATATTGCTTTATTTGTCAACCGAAGCGAGGCGGATTTTTTTTAAATTAGCATATCGTAAATGTGTTTTGTTTTGTTTTCTAAAGTAATTATAAAAAAGTTGCTGTAATATCACTTTGAAGGAAGAAAAAACTTGGAGTCCTATCTTGGAACAAGAAAAAGTATTTGTCCTACTGCATTTTGCACCGATCCCAACTGCTTGATAAATATTGCACGGTCCCTTATAATGACTTAACTGCCCATAAGTAAAAAAAAAACAATAAAGAAAACAATTATACATGGATATAATGTTTATTTATATCAAGCTTTTTTCAACATATAACAATAAGTAAATTTCTAGCAAATATATATACACTGAACCGCAAAAGAAACGTTGCACAAAATGACATGTTCACATACATTTATTTCAAAGTGACATTTATATATTTTAAATTAATTTTTACAAAATTTAATGAATGATTTACGGTCTTTTTGTTACAATGTTCACAAAAACGTCACAATTGTCGCAACTTCACATGTTTTCAATGCTGTGCTCCCACGTCCGTTAATAACGTGTATGTCCTCCACCGGCACCAATTACTGCGGCACATCTTCGGTACATGGAGTTGATGAGCCGATTAATAAACGCCATCGGAATACGTGCCCATACTCTCTGAAACGCTTGTGAAAGTTCAGCTGCAGTTGTCGGACGTGGCTGCTCATTATTCAACCGTCTTTGAACTTCGTCCCATAAATGTTCAATAGGGTTTAAATCTGGACTCAAAGCCGGCCAATCCATAACATTAATGTTATTCTGCTGTAGGAAGTCTCTTGTGGCTCTTGCGGTATGCGCACGTGCATTGTCCTGTTGGAAAGTCTTGTTTTGATGACGTGCGAAATGGGGCTGAACATGGGGTGTCAAGACTTGGTCGATGTAACGGGCAGCTGTTACGCCATTTCCTCTGCCTGGGCCAAGGTTCTGAAAGATGACTGGACCAAGTTTAACGTTAAGGCCGATTCCACCCCATACCATGATGCTAGGTCCTCCCCACGCGTCTGTTTCCAGAATGCAGCTGTCTTCGTAACGTTCCCCGCGTCTTCTCCACACACAATGCAGTAACGGCTTTCGTCAGAGAAGATGATGTTACGCCATTGTCGATTTCGCCAATTCTGTCGCTGAGTGGCCCACTGAAGTCGAGCTTGACTATGTCGAGGAGTAAGAATAGGTCCTCTTGCTGCACGGCGACATCTCATGTTTCTAGCAGCTAATCGCCGACGAACCGTATCATCACTTATGGGTCGTCCATGTGTTCCAACAGTGTTTCTGGCAGTTTCGGCAGCTGGGGTGAACCGATTCATCAAATGGTGACGAACAATGCCTCTATTCTGTCTAGGGGTAGTGACTTGGGGTCTACCACTCCGTGGACGGTCATTTGTGCTGTTTGTTGCATTGTACCGTGTCCGTAGACGTTCAATTGTTCGAACAGCACTGTTGAAGTCGTTGGCAATAACTCTGGCAGATTGCCCAGCATCCAATCGACCAATGGCCTGTTCTCTCTGTTGTGGAGTCAGACGTGGCATAGTTTCTGTGTCAACACTGATACTAACACTCTTTAATTTTCTCCGGCCTTTTATACCCATAAAGGAGCATGAATTTCACGAACATTTAAGATTTAAGAAAAATTACCGCCAAGTGTGTCCCACGAGCGGTTTTAGGTACGGTCGCTCTACGATATCAACTGAAAATTATTCAACCGAAAATTTAATTCACAGGTAATTTAATCTTACCTGGTGATGTAATCGTAATACTGATTATATAAAAATCATTAATTAATATTTATTTTGAATTTTGCTAACATTTTGAAAAAGCGACGTTTCTTTTGCGGTTCAGTATATATATATATATATATATATATATATATATATATATATATATATATATATATATATATATATATATATATATATGGGGATGGTTGAATTATTGTAAAAAGTCCGGTGGCAGCCAGGTGAATATCAGAACGAGAACATGTTGATATGACAATGAATATGATTCCTGCTTTATACTAGACCGACACGCTAAATCGGATTTTTAATTACCTAGCTCTCGAGGTAACTGTCCGCAGGAATACATATCACCTCACTCGGACATATACTGACCAGTCTTACTCCTAGATGCCGCGTGCTTGACGGAGAAGCAGCAAATACCAATTTTAATGTCTTTGGTTTGACCCTGCCGGGGATCGAACCCACGACCTTCCGCACTCGGGGCGATCACGACTGCTATATTTTAAATTCCTCCTATTAAGAAGGTGCACAATAAAAAGCACCCTTTGTTATGGTAAATAAACATGCATATCTGATTGGCGGGAAATACTTACCTGTTTACCCTTAAATCGAGACTTGGATTCGTCCGTCCAGGTAGTATATAATGATGCTGAAGCAGCAGTTCATTGTCAGATGTTGGTTGACCACTGAAGTTTACTCTTCAGGTTTGAATTCGTTGTTGGTAAGTCAAAAGTGACTTAAAGTGCATTCTGCACAATTCATTGTGAATCTATGGATTATATTCTGGCGCATAGTGCATAGAACTTGTGGTTCCATGCAGTAATATAACTTTGAAAACTAGTCTATACGTTTCTATTAAGATTGGCAACGTAAATATTACACACACAAAGAAATGGAAAAAAAACAGTGAAATTCATGCACCATCGTTTGAAGCACTTGCAATGTTACTGCTAAGATAATGGACGTTCACAAAAGATATGTTAAAATAACGACGTTTGTCAACGTTTGGCGTTCAATGGGCCATTATCGTCTAAGTAGCCATCTAGGTATGGAAACAAACAAAATGGATAATAGGAAAGGTAAAAAATGACATCCCGATAATCAATCCAACAGCCAGAACTCCGGACAAATATAACATTAGATTTCACCACAAAACAAACATAAACACAACAGAGAGTCAGGATTCATTAGTTTATTTTTTGGTGATCTCTTTATTTCAAGTTCTCTGAAAATTTATCTTCATAAAAAATATTAGAATAAATCGACCAAAGCGGACATAGTTGGAAATTTGGATTGTCTATTAGAATACTTGTTCTCCAAACTAATACATTTAATAGGTTGTCGAATATAAATCCCAACAGGTTGACAACATTAGTCTCAGAGTACTATTTTCAGCTCCAAATTTTATCTTTCTTAGTTAATTGAAGAAACTGGTTCCTTTTATAGACTGAATTATAATTTCCACTTTCTTTGACAATAAACAGCTATAAATACATGAAACAAATGCATACAATATATATGTTACAGAACAAATTGGAATCAAGTAAGATCCAGAAACCTCCTAGTACAACTTGTATAAGTAAAAAGACAAAATCGGTTTTAACACCCTTGTCTGCATCTAAGCACTTCAAAATAGAAGTGTACTTCTCAATAGATAAAACAAATTTATCTCTATCATACTGTTGTGGCAAATTTTGTTCATAATCATTTTTCAATTTTTTTTAGAAATATTTCCTTGTGTTCATCCATTTTTACACAACTTTATCTCCAACACTCACTAAAACTTTATTGAGAACAAAGTGGGCACTATTATGACTTGTGCTTAAAGGCAGATTAACAGATAAATTGTAACAAGAAACTTTTCATTTTGATTTTTCAAAGTATTAATTAAAGGTTAATATTCATACAAAGTAAATATAACAATTTGAATAATGTTTTACAAATGAATTATATATGTCTTTGTAATGACTCATCTAGTACAACCCAGGATCCTCCTAGTACAGATCTGGATATCCCAATGATATTGGAATCCTGATTTGTACTGGAGTTTAATTAGTAATAATCAGAATTTCAATTTCTACTAGGATTCTGGATCCGACTGGATTTCAGTTTGTACTGTAACATATACATACGTCAGTACTGTTTGATTTGCCTTATTGTAAAAATTAAGTTGCCATCTTCCTTTTGTACTGCTCTAGCTATTCATTGTTGAATATCATAAAGGGCCTTGGGGGAAAAGGAAGGTATGATTGGTACATATACTTTATGCCACCCTTTTTCATTAGTTACTGCAGTAATCAGACTCTTATTTGTCTCTGTGGGCGTTGGGCCTGTTTTTGTTTAGAATTGAAGGCGAGATGTTCAATGATTGATGTTTTAAATTTTTTCTTCGGTTACCTGTTATCGTATGTTTAAATCTTGAAAATAAAAGAAACAGGTGCATTGTTTTAAACATATACTAGATATAAATTACATATAAAGCTAGATAAATGTAGACATTGTTAAAGCAAAACATAAATAATTCAAATCTGAAAGATTGTAATTTTAATTGTCTCAGTAGGTTAAATAAAATATATCACAAAATACCGATATAAATGTGATGCACTGTTTGGCCATTTCGTTGACTGACAACTCATCAGCAGTGCTCGAGATCAAAATGTTGGAAATCCGGTTAAAGATATAATGATGAATTAATAAGTACAACCATCAAAAATCAAAATAATTAAAACAAACAGGAATCAAATCTCAGTAGGTTAACATATACCGGCATTGAATGGAACAAAATTGTTTTGCCATAGATGTTTCGACGCTGTAAGCATTCAGTAGTCAGTCATCTGAAAACGTTGAAAGATAAAATTGCAACAAATAGCAAGTTGTAGATTCAAAATTACAAAACAAACTTCTTATGCCAATTTTACGTTAGGAGAAAAATATTCTTTTCCGAAATTTGAAGTTTCTTCTCAATAACTTGTTTCCATTTCATTCCAGTTGTGATAAACTTATCATAAAAAATAACAAAATACCTTCACAGTCGACTTCATCCTCGCCAAAAAAGCAATCAGCAAAACCGTCACACACATAGGAAGAGGGAATGCAAATGAAACTTAGACATTCAAAACCACCGCATGTGCCTTTATTGAAAAAAAGAGAAAAAAAAATATGCATTAATAAACAATATGTGAAACTCTTGTGATAAGTGTGCAATCAATTTTGCCGAAAATAAAATGGGTCGCACAATTTCCATTGGTACATTACCTGCCCACTGCTCATTTAATCTACTTGCAACATAACAAATACGTGTCACTGCTTTAACATTATTTCACTTCAATCCACAAATAACTGTAGCTTATCAATGCAATCAAACCTTTTATGTAAAAGCAAATGCCGACGAGACCAGGTTATTTTAACTAGATGTCGAATTGGTCACACCAGGACGACTCATTCTTTTATTTTAGAAAGCGAGGCGGCTCCTGGGTGTATTACGTGTCAATGTCGACATAGTATTAAACATATTTTAATTGACTGTGTAGATAAATCCGACATTATTTGTCGATATTACACAGGCAACAATCTGAAAGTCTTCTTTACAAAAGTTGCTGGCAACCGTATTTTACAATATTTAAAGGACTTGGCCAAAATGTCAAGAATGCAATATTTAATTTTTTCAAAGGCAGAATTTTATAAATATGATACTTAATCATGTGTTACTTTCTATTTCATAAAAGAATGATCAGAACACTAGATAAAGCTTCTTCACTTTGTTTGAGATACAAGATGTATCTCTGACATCAGCATTTTTTTAATGTCCGGAGTGCAATTTGTTTTTCCTACTGTGTTTCTCATTCAAATTGTTGACTTATTTCCTTGAAAAATGTTACAAAATTCTGTGAAGTTACACAATGTAGTCTAGAAACTTTAAAGTGTTAAAACCATACATGGGACATTCATTTGTAATGAATACTGTATGATTTTAATTCTAAATTGACTCGGATTCTTTTATTTGTGAGAAATCAATACTTGATACCTTTCTCTGGCTAGGAAACATTTTTCTATGATTAATACATGTATTAGAAAACTGAATTTATTTCATACGTTATATTATTATACTTTACTATAGCAACTACTGGTAAAATAACTACGTTGATTTTAGCGTGCAAGTCATATAACCCCAGTTTTTCTCCGGCAGCGGGAAATAACCCGTTATCTTGCCCTCGTCGATTCACGCGATAATCAATGAGAGCAAGATAACTCTCTCGCGAGAATCGACGAGAGCGTAATACTTGTAACTGATATTTTGTCCAGGAGTTTAGTTCAGTATAATAATAACGTTATGGCCTTCAGAAGGCGGTTATATCCATACTTATTAAATCTCAAAAGGGTTATTTTTCCGATGGTCTCTTTTTTCCTCGGGCCAGAGGCCCTCGGAGAAATAACCCTTCCTCGATTTAATAATTATGTATATTACCTCCTTCTGAAGGCCATAATTGTATATGATAAATGCAGAAATCACTTTTCTATAAGTGATTATTGTAAGCTGTAAATGTTGCTTTCTTGATATAAAAAAAACAAATTTACTAGGATGTATGATTTAATTGCTTAAAAATTGTTGCTTCTTAATTTGATTGCTGTTTTTCAATATTCCATACCTCCTAGTATTTGAACCTTTATTAAAGTGATTTAGTTGAAGGATTTTTTAATTATTTTTAAGTCCCCAGTTGTTTTGCTCCGTTTCTTTTCCTTTCTTTATCTGAGCCATGGACTTGTTCGATGCGGATCTCAAAAACCGTTAAAGCCAACTTAATAAAACTTGGTACAAACATAGGTGGCCATGCCAAGTTGTGCATAAATTTTTAAAATGGCCGCAGTTTTGGGAGATTTTTGTGTTGGCTTCCCGACACAGCATGACTTGTTATAATAAATTATGTTGATAAGCATTTACAGCTCTAAATTCAACAAAACTATATATATGAAATATATAAAACTATATATATGAAATATATCACCATTTCCATTTATTTTTCTTGTTATATATGAAATAGGAAATGTAGTCAAGCATAAATCGAAATTAAATTTTTAGACAATTCTTAACATATATAAATAAACATTGAAAGTTAGCATCACTTTCAGTAGCCTTTCTACTTAAAAAATGAAAATGAAAATTTATTAATAAGTACATCAAAGCATTTTTCTTATTGTTTCCAGTCTTAATATTCATAATTATTCTAAAAACGTAAATCATCTTTACTAAAATTTTGAATATTGTCGTGTTCTTTGTATCTGTGATCAAAGTTTAAAGTTGCTAAAAAGACTGGTACAAGACTCACTAGACTGACATTTCCTTGTTAAAATTTGAAACTTACGTTGTTAAGATAAGTATCTTTCAATGGTCAACGGCTAATCGATATAATAAACATATAATTTAATGAAGTTTACCCTTGACTTGATGAAAAATCATTTATCGGATCCCATTTACTTCACTATCAAAAACTCATTTGATTGATTGATTGATTGATTGATTGTTGCTTAACGTCCAGTGGCAAATATTTCATGCATCTTCAGGACGAGAACCAGTTCAATTTATCAAACATTTCAATTAGGGGTGGGTCGGGACACAAAGGGGAACCAATTTTGACTGCCACTGTAAAAGGAGGATGGTTGGGTAGGGTCGGATAATTTAGCCTTCTGAAGCGGCCATCAGCCTACTCTTTTTCGAAAACTACAGAAGGGGTCTTTAGCGTGCAGGGAGTGTGGCATTCTCCAAACACGTTACCCACTATGGTCCGCGGCCAGGCTTTCCGTATTATGACCTGACAACCCCCCAACGAGAGGGTCTCCCCTATCCGCCACCTGGGGACGCGCTAGACAGCTCTATGGGTTGAGCCCCCGTGATCCATCACAGGTGCCTAGAAAACTCATTTGATATTTTGAGTTAGCGTCATAATGTTCAATATTAAAGTAGATTTTAACATTATTTTCATTTTTAATATAAATATTTTTTAAGAATAACTGGAAATTTATTAAACTGAGATTTGTCCAAACTTTGTTACAAATTACAAGTAAAGGTAATTTCTGTATATTTTTTATTGAATCAAAATAAAACTCGATCTTGCCTCAGTATTCAGAAACTGATTTTTTTCTCATGAAAGCCTTTTATATTCAGTGATCTCTTCTTTTCTGAATAACAAAATGTTAGGAGTGCAACAAAACCAATTAAAACAGAAACGGAACCCAATGATTTTAAAAAATTAGTTACCATAGTTTACAAAACCAATCCATAATGTTTTATTGTTATTTATCTTAAATATTATTTTTATACATTTTGTAAATGTTGTTTGAATGGAATATATACTGGTAATTAAAAATCTGGGGAAAACTTATTTAAGGATGATTGCTGGTCTAATACACAATAAATAGGATTTGAAATAGGTGTTTTAATTTGAGAGAACATATGAATAGTAAACAAATAAGCAAGGAAAAATATAGGTTATGTGCTCATTTTAGAGCTATAAAGCCTTGAAAATTTGCAGGAAATAGGTTTTCTCGGGATTTTTCATTGTCTTTGCATTGGCAACTTCAGTCTCTCAAAAATGTATGAAAAATAAAAATGATTTCATAAAATTTTGTCAAATACCATTTTAAGGTATATATGATTGAATTTTAAAAGAAAAAGTGGGGGTTCATGGGTAAAAAATTTAATGTTTAAGAAATGGATAAAACCCGAGGATTCCGAAAATCTGACACAAAGACCTAAACATGACCAGCGAGCATCCTTAATATTTCTCAATGAGACCACTACTGTGACGATATCTCAATATGATTTTTTTAATTGTTGATAATTGATCAAGATAAGAAAATATGGAATTTTAAAGTCAAAATATTCATCATTATTTCAAATGCAAAACTTTATTAGATGAATTTAACAAAAATAATATTTTAATACAACCATAAGTATTAAAAGTGAACATTTTGGCTTAAATGTTCTTCCACAGTATTTTTATCGATCAGAACGAAAATATACAAAATTAAAAACCAATTGTTCAGAGAACAATTGAAGGTCTTTCGACCTTAATTGCAGATTTGTTGATAAAAATGAGGTTTAAAATGTAATTGTTGGTTTTAGAGCATAGCTAAGCTTTCAGCGATTGAAAAAAAAATATATGGTTCTATGTACTTTTGATTGAAATAAGGGAGGTGTTATGCTACTTCCCATATTACAAATATCACTTCTGGTTTGATATGGTAGGTAATTTCACAATTATTAAAAAAAATATATGGACTGCTAATTTGAATAACTAAGAACAATGTTTATTTCTGGTTAACTAAATGTTTGTGATGAATTATACTGTTTTGCACTATAAACATAAAAAACGTCATGAATGTGACCTTATAAATTGACAATTCTAGACGTTTTCATGGGCTGTAACATTGTCACGTTAATTAACATTCCAATATATTCGAAACGTCTTAAAACGTCTACAGAAATAAAAACGTTGCCAGAAATGATATCATCAAAAGTAGTGCCTGAATTTCACGCTTTCAATAACTTTAATTGCTTTAAAAATCTTTGTAAAACAAAAGACCCCATGCCCCTATCCCCCCTACTTGTATTCAGCAATCCTTGGAAAACTTGCTACCTACAAATAAAAAAAAATTAATTAAACAAACAAACAAAAACAAACAAACAAACAAACAAACAAACAAACAAACAAACAAATAAACAAAAAAAAGGCCCGTCCCGCCTTCAGAAAAAGAGATATTGCTACTTCATTTTTTTTGACAATTACTATTTGGAACAATACATTAAAAATTTAAATGATTTCAAGAGAAAATAGAAGTAGCAATATCCCTTTACTGAAGATGGGACAGGCCTTTTTTTTCTTTATTTGTTTGTTTGTTAATTAATAATTTTTTTTATTTGTAGGTAGCAAGTTTTCCAAGGATTGCTGAATACAAGTAGGGGGGATTCTATTTTTATTTCTTTAGATACACAAGTGACAGTAAAAGTACATTTCTACTATAATGTTTATTTCTATTGATGACGTTGTGTAAGTCACGTGACGTCCATTGATATATGTCTGGACTTAAAAGGTTATTTCTTTCTTTTCGAGAGAGGACGTCGTCGGGTGAACATGGCACAGGATAATGCAATTTGCTGTTTGATGTGGAAATAGTCATAAATAGAAAACTGAGTGTACGTGTACACATTTACTTATATCAGAATGAAGATTCATGTAGAAAGACCTCACAATTTATTTATTTCGATTTCGGGTAACATTTTAAGCAGACGACATCTCCGTGAATAAAGTACTTTTAATTTGACGCGAAATTTTGACATTCGGATGCAATAAATTGGTAACATTTCGACGAATCTTGTGTTTTCTGGCGGAAAATAGCTTTTTATTACTGCACTGCGCGAACGGTATTTTCAGGAAATTTGTTTGAGTTAGCGTCATAATTTTTTCTCATTAATAAAGCCCTGGATATTCCCTAGCTGTCTGCATGTACTTTATATGCAATTACATGTAAATTCAATAAAACCGATGTAAATTCGGTAAAATCGAAAAAGGGGGAGGGGGCTGTATTTACACATTAAAAGGTCATTTATGCTAGATAGATTTGATAAAGAGTGAAATTATGTTGAATTAGATCATTGTAAAGCAATGTAAAGGAAAGACCCTAATAATCATGCGAAAAAGAGACAGATCTTTCCCAAAACTTCAACAATTTGATAAAGAGTGAACTTATGTTGAATTAGATCATTTTTAAGCAATTTTTACCACATCCCCCCCCCCCCCCCCCCCCCCCCCCCCATTTTGTAAAATTTAAAAAATGCTTCAATCAAGCATATATGGATATTTTTGAAATCTAATCATCACTGTCATCAATTTGCCACCCTTTTTAAGTTGATATCATGAAAAAAAGTTCACTTCCGGTTGATATTTTTAAATTTTAAATTTTTGAAAGGCCAGAACTCTAACCATATTAAATCAGATTTAAAACTCTTCATAGTTTTGAGATGTGCAAAGACCCATTCTACCTTCCGGTACCCGTTTTATATCTCTAAGAGCAATGCTTTTCTAATTATTAGAAAAAAAAGTTTACCTCAACCTATGTTGGAAATCTATAATTTTAAGAGATACAGCTAAAAGTTGAGGTAATTCTAGAAGTACTATAGAATACCAAAATACTACATCAAAGACAAATATGAAATACTGCCAAAACAATTTTGCGCCAAGAAAAAATGGGTTTCTTCAAATTTTTCGATCTTTAAAAATTTTTCATTTTTTCTCATTTTTTGTCTTACGAAAATGGAAAATAACATATTTTAAATGATTCCTGCTAAAAAATAATTCATTTTTGAAAAAATTCCATGTTTTACACTTCAAATTAGAAAAACAACATTTTCTAGAACATGACCTTGACCTTTGACCTTGACACCATTTTGAAGGTCATTTGTCCCTGGTGTCAAAACAAAAGACCCCATGCCTCTATCTTGTACCGGTATTAAGTTATAGCCAAACACCGAAAATTTAAACGTTCTAGGGGTAATTACGCCTATAAAATGACGTCATACAACTTTTACGCAAATGTAACAGAGCTAGGTCTCAACGTCCTTAACATTTTCTCCATTACATTTGATCAGCTATCTTTTACCGTTTCAGAGGAGATGCGATCACAAGCAAAAGTCAAAATTTAGAACGTGACCTTGACCTTTGACCTTGACCTCACTTTACTTGTTAGGGGTCATGGACCCTAAATACAAATTTTCATGTTGATATCTCAACTCAAAATAACAATTTGTATGATACACCAAAAGTGTAAGTCGTTTGAAGGGAAATAACTCCTATGAAATGACGTCAGATCCTTTCCGACCAAATGGAACAAAGTTGCGCACAGATAACTGAAGACATTGCCAAAAAATTTAGGTCGATATCTTTTACGGTTGCAAAGGATATGCGCGCACAAGAAAAACAGTGTTTGGGGAGATAACTCTTACAAAGAAAATTGTTCGGCTTAACAGGGTGAAATTGAAAATCGCATAAACTGTACGATACAATATAAGAAATATCTAAGCGACATGTTGCGAAACAAAAATTTATCGCAAGAACAAAATTTGGCGGAAGAAAAAAAAAATAATAATCAGAACAAATACAATAGGTCTTTCCACGGAAAGGTGGAAAGACCTAATTATTTAAATGAAAGGGTGTATTTGTATGTGTTATTCCTTGATTTGTATATCATATGATGTTCAATATAGGGTTCTAAAAATCTGATGTTTGCAAGTTCAGAAAATTACAACAAAAGTTTGTAAAAATCGAGTTAAATTTTTACATTTTTTTTTACATTTTGGTAACTTTTTTTAAACGGACCGATAAGGAAAGGTCTGTTAACACTTTCTCGCAAGGAATCCAGAGAGATTGTTCACGGGAGCTCAATTAACCCCGCCTAGCGCGTCCCAACGTAGAGGATAGGGGAAACAATACTGGGTGACGTTCTTGTGGACGGCTACAGACTACCCACCCATCCATAATTTTCTAGAGGCAGTCAAATCTAAATTATTTGATGCATAGTTGAACTGGTTCTCCTCCTGAAGTAGCATGACGTTAGATAAGCAACAATCAAAACGTTTATTTAACGCTTTTTAAAGGGGTGGGATGAACACCTTGATCATTTTGTTTGTTGATTGGTAGTCGTGCATGGGATCAAGTTTTAAAATTACCCTTATGCAGTTTTGGATGATTCAGTTGATTTTGAATTAATTTTTGAATGATCTTATATATGGGCTATCTTATAAAATCATACTTACAGAAAACTTTGTTTGTATTCCAAAATATGAGATACACCATGTATAACACTGTGAAACATTTCGCCCGAAAAAACATTCTTATTGTCATCCAAAAAGCACGTGCATTTGCATACAACGGACATAAAAGCAGTACAATTTTCTAGTAGGTTGGTCCCCGCCGTAATATTCAGTATGAGCTCCGTATTGTCAATCTTGTAAAATAACGGACGGGTACCAGTCTAAATTTTCTAGAGTCTTCGTTATGTTTTAAATTTATTGAATTTGATTTGTTACAATTTTTCAAGATAGCTATATATTTTTATAAGGATTCTTATTTACAAAGATATATCACGATAACCGTTTGTCATGAATTATTTATTATAAGTAATACAAAATCGTACAAGAACAAACTCGAAAATCATTCTCTTCTGTAATGTATACTTATTTTGGAATCCTTTACAGATTTTATCAAACTTATCAAATTCATATGTGTTATCATAAAATATTGGAAAATATTATCACTGTTTGTATTCATCCAGATTGATATTTCGATATTGGTGATTTGAGACTTGTATGGGCGGAGTCTCTGTAAATACTTGTGTCTGGAATCTTATTCGTTACTGGCAACTTCGATATACTGGTGCAAACTCCAATATACGACATGTATAGATTATTACATGGCATTTTTCATATCATATACCTTTATCGGCCCTAGGTCATGATATCAGCCCAAGAGCCGCAGGCTCGAGGGATGATATTATGAACGAGGGCCGATAAAGGGTCTGATATGAAAAATGACATGTAGTTATCTTTTTATCATATACTTCAGCAGAAGCAATACAGACAAGAACTATTAAAATTTTGTCTTTCTTTGAACATTAAGATTATAATTTATAGTTAACCAAATACAAATTTCTTAACTTTAATTGTTTTTATTGATATAATAAGCATTTCATTACAAAAGCAGCCGTGTCCGTGTCGTCTGCCATGTTTACAAACAAACTTAACGGAAATGCACGAAGTTGCTGTGATAAACCCCACGGAAAATAACGGAAAGGCATGCGATATTTAAACCTTCCGGAAGTAGTCAATAAAGGTTCTTTTTTCAGCCTGCCGAGGAAATTCGTAGGAATCTGGTTAATAAACTTTATAATCCTTTCATAGCCTTTCAATAATTTTAAATGTTATTGAACTGTAAAATTTAAGTAATATTTTACACAAGTATATGATAAAATTAATTTATTAATTTGTCCAAATATTATAGCGAGCGCAGCGACCGCTATAGGAGCATATGCATTTTCTACATATAGGTCATTTAGAAAAGTCTTTTTTAATGAGGGCAGCCATATTGTGCTACATACTAAGGCTAAAAAAAAGTTTAGTTTGCCGGAAACGTAAGTAAGGAAAATAACTTGCTTCAGATTATAATTTTAGAGTCAGAATCATGATACCGGAAATGACTTTCTGGAAAGGGCTATTGCTGTGCTTGCATCATTGGCCACGCCAACAGCATTTTATGGTTACAACGGAACGTATCAGTATCCAGTCTGAATTCAAGATGTAACTCGATGTAACTGTTCATAACAATTTTACAACAATATGTATACCGTTATGAAACAAACTTAACAATATATAGATATGTTGTGACATTGACATTGAGTAACAATATTCACCTTAATTAAATAATAGATATAATTATAATAATCCACCTTAATACATGTATATTTATTTATATTTTACTATCTCTCACATATGCATTATAATTCATCTATTATTACAATATTTATGTCTTTATCAATTAATCATAGTCTTTCATACATAAGGAATATTTGTCACTAATACCTATCTGTTTCAACAAAGTGTCAATAACAAGACCATTAAAATAGTAAATTCTAAATATGTAAATTTACGAATGTTCAAGTACACGTCTTAAAATGATTATGCAGTTAAATAATAATTCAAAATATAAAATTACAAAATATAAAATTTTTATCAAAATATATGTCTAAACGCCGAATTGCAGCCAATCCATTTCTCTCATGATTGAATGACTTGCATCCACGTTTCGCGATTAAGTCCATTTCTTAGCAACTGTAAAACATAGGCCCAACGCACATGGTCTATAGATAGTTCTAAGAGGGTACATGCCAATCTGACACCTGTCTATGGACCTTGGCCTTAATGTCATGCTTGAGTGACTTCTATTTTTTTTTAGATTCAAGTCCATTTATTAGCAACTGTAATAACTAGACCCACCATATTTGGTCAATAGATAGTTCTTAGTGGGTACATGTCGGTACGACACTTACTTTTTTTTTTTTACCTTGACCTCAATTTCATGGTTGAATGACCTGTGCCACATTTTTATCCCCATCGAAGCGCGAGGATATTGTTTTGCTGTTCGGCGTACGCACCTACGTATGTACGTATGTACGTTAGTAATGTCCAGGATAATCTCAGTAACCACTGGATGTCAAAAGATGAAACTTGGGTCATTGATTGCATTGTGTGTGGGAACTGTGCCAAAAGGTTTCGGAATTTGAATAGCGCCCTGGGGGACGGGCTACAAAGGGAGCCTAAGGGTAAATTATTCCTTTGTCACGCAACTCCTCTCAGGTTATTTGAAATACGGAACTGAAATTTGGCTCAGTAATTGCCCTGCCAATGTAGATTGTGCCAAATGTTTCGGAATTTGAATAGCGCCCCTGTGGGGAAGGCTACACAGGTAACCTTAGGATACATTATTCCTTTGTCACGCAACTCCTCTTATGTTATTTGGAATACTGAACTGAAACTTTTCTTCAGTAGTAATTGTATCACTAATGTAGATTGTGCTAAAGGTTCGGAATTTTTTTAAGATGCGGTTCCAACTTTGGTAAATTTCCTGAAAGTCTCAAAGACCTTTTTTACAAGAAACCATGTATTGTCTGGATCACATCAGCAGTAACACATATTGGGATCATGTAGATGTCAAAAATATGTGATTCCAACTTTGGTAAATTTCCTGAAAGTGTCTAAGACTATTATTTTTTGAATTTTACTTAGCAATTATAATTTTGTTTTAAATCATATTAGCTTTAAGACTTATCAGGATCATTTGGATTTCAAAAATGTGTGATTCAAATTTTCTTAAATTTTCTGAAAGACTCAAAGACTACTTTATTTGCGATTTCTAATTAGCAACCATATATATTTGGAATCACTATATACCAACAGCACTAATTTGGATTGTATGGAATTCAAAAATATGTGATTCTAATTTTGGTAAATTTCCTGAAAGACTCAAAGACTACTTTATTTGTGATTTCTTCTTAGCAACCATATATATTTGGAATCACTATATACCAACAGCACTAGTTTGGATTGTATGGAATTCAAAAATATATGATTCCAATTTCGGTTAATTTCCTGAAAGTGTCTAAGACTATTATTTTTGGAATTTTACTTAGCAACTATAGATTTGTCTGGATCATATTAGCTTTAAGACTAATCTGTTATGGTATATTTCCTATTTCACGAAATATCTCATGTGTAAAGATTTCCAGTTCTAACGAAGGTTTTACATCATGATTAGGCTCCATGGAGACGAAATCTTCTCTTTCCATTTTCAGACTTTTAAGGAAGACGAGATGTGCATGTATGACACAATTTTGAATTGTGCATTTTTTTTCCATTTATTTTTAAGATTACGCCTGTGACCTCGAGTTTGCTTACAGCGAAAAGCTTATATACGCCCTTACTGAATAAAACAGTAAAAAGGGCAACTATTTGGTTTTGAATTGGGTGAGGGGCGAATTGCCTGGTGATGTCTGCGTGGATTCTGGGTCAGTTGTTTTCTTCTGTCCTTTTCTCAAAATAATTTAAAACTATTTGATCATGTTGATTACAAGTAAAACCTAACATTTTTTTACAATATTATTGAAAATGGAACCAGTTAAGTTAAAAAATATTGCATAAAGATTGCACTTTTAGAAACCGGTGACAACTTATCATTTTTTTTATCCAGTCGGACCGTCGTACTCAATTTGTTTATGCTGAAATATTGATTAACTCCCTTGAAAATAGAACAGAAAACAACAACATGCTGTTTCTTCATCAGTCTAATTTCATTCAAAAGAAATAATGAAAATCAAAGTATTAAGTCGTAATCCAGACGATTATTTAAGAGAAACAAAAAGAGATATCCACAAAGGTAAAAACAAAAGGCCATCAACGAATGAACAACCAAAAAAAAAATTTAAAAAAGAAAGACGGGAACACTTCGAACGAGGATGGTGTGAATGCCAGACAACTCGGCCCGGGACTACTCGGGCCGATTTTCGAGACAAATCGGCCCGGTTCGTAAGACAACTCGGACCACTATAGGACAAGTCGGCCCGATAGAAATTTAATTAACATACTGTGGACAAGTCGGCCCGGTTCGTAAGACAACTCGGACCACTATAGGACATGTACACTTTATCCCTTTTCTACTTTGACTTTCCACACATGAAATGTTTTTTATACTGTAATGGATAAATGGATAAATATTATAAAAAACCATTAAACTATTTTACATCATTTATTATACTTTATATTCAATAACAGTTAACAGTAACAACAAATCAATTATCTATTTACACAAGAGGCAGGATACATAATGA
The DNA here is from genome assembly GCA_028015205.1 of Mytilisepta virgata. Classification (NCBI taxonomy): domain Eukaryota; kingdom Metazoa; phylum Mollusca; class Bivalvia; order Mytilida; family Mytilidae; genus Mytilisepta; species Mytilisepta virgata. The sequence continues at coordinate 35,148,546 of CM051512.1, forward strand.
ATACAGTAAAAACTACTTCTATACAAAGTCATTCAAAAAGCACTTTAAACACCTGGCGAATATAAGCTACCACACATCTTCAGGAGTCGGCTTGCAGTTATCTGGTTGCTTGCATAGTCTGACCACAACTCAGTTATCTTGCACTGTACCTTTTGCGTGTTCTTCCTCTGGCGGCGGCGTAGTTTCCCTTCACTGATCATCTTAAGCTGAAGTGGTATTCTGTCTGCCTCTGAGTACATGAGCTGGATAAGTAGGTAAAACTGTAGGTTGTCTTTCTGGGCAAGCTTGTTGAAGCGGTTGTGCCATCCCTCGACGTCGTTGTTGGTGCGTATGCTCTTGCCGAAAACACTCCAGGCGGATACGGGCCATACAGTGCTTTTAAACCAGGTGTCCTCTACATAGGTCATCACCTTACTTCTTACTTTAGCTTTCTTGGTCTATAATTAGAGTACCTGTTTGATGTACATCGCATTGCTCTCATTTATATAATATTACAATAAAAAATGAAATACCTTTTTGTAGTCTTTCTTGCTTTTGCCGGCCATAACACAGAATACAAGTGGGAGTTGCTTGCTGTCGTCACCACTCTTGATGAAGGCGTGGATGCTGAGTAACTGGTAAAAAGGGTCTTTAACAATCTTGAAAGTACCATCCATAAACCATGTCTTTGCCTTTTGGAGAAGTTGAAGTTGTCTTGTTGTGGCGAATATAAGATGTCTGAGTCCACCTACACTAACGTCTACGCGGAAGAACTGCTCTGGTATTATCTGCTCGAGGTAGTCGGTGTCGATCTCAAAAGCCATGTCTGTTGGGTCAGTGGGTCGAAGTGTCTGCCGATTTCGGTTGAGGTTTCTTGCCATGTTGGAATACTTAGGTCTGCTGTGTTCCGGTTCTCGTGGGTCTGCGTGTTCGGCTAGGATCTGGTCAACGAGTTTTGGGGCTGAGTCGAATACATTCTGTTGTGCGATGGAACGGATCTAAAAAAGAAACAGATGAATCATGAAGTATATAATTTAATAAACTGAAACAGTTTTTGCGACATGTGCTTTAAATACTTTTAAAATATGACAATTATATTATATAATTAATATATATATATGCAAGCCATACACAATTTATTTAACATTACCGTTTGAATGGGCCGTTTTAAATTGCTTAAGTAGCTAAATATATTAAAAATTCATTGTAGCCTTTGTTTGCATTATACCTCTTTTGCAATCCTCACCTAAACTCACACAAGCCGGGTAATTTGCAATCGTTAATTGTTTTTGATCTAGCTAATCAGGCTTAATTGAATTAAATTGTTTTATTTAATTATTTTATTTAATTAATTACCAATTTAAATAGTAAATCTTTCTTAATGGTAATCGAATTAACTAACTACAAACATTTGTAAATTGATCAAAATAATTTTCTATTTCTATTGAAAGTTTCAATCAAACTTAATTTTTTTCAAAATTCAATACATAAGTTCAGGAAAAAATAAAGGTTTTTTTTGTAATGTTAATTTTTCGTACATGAAAGAAGTTTTTGTGGTTTTTTTTTGCTAGCCAGTTTTTTTTTGTTCTTATAAAACCAAAAACCAGCGTAATTTATTCGATTTCATTGAAAAAAGACACACATTTGAATGAAAAAAAGTTATCGTATATATTTTTTTCATAGTATGTTAATTAAATTTCTATCGGGCCGACTTGTCCTATAGTGGTCCGAGTTGTCTTACGAACCGGGCCGACTTGTCTCGAAAATCGGCCCGAGTAGTCCCGGGCCGAGTTGTCTTCGGGCCGAGTTGTCTGGATACCGATGGTGTAATCCTACATAGAAGGAACAACCCCCATTATTAGTTACTTTATTACTTATTAATCAAATGCACATTTATACCCCGAGCGGTTGAAGGCATATAGACAACAAACACAAACAAAATGACCACAATAGACAATAAGTATGCAGGTGTAGAGTCCACCCACCTCAGTTCTATAGACTTTTTAATGAAGGGAATTGTATACTGCAAAATTTGTGGTAATGACAGAATTAATTTTAATCTGTTACTTTTATCATATTCATCAAATTCAGGACAGACACGAAAAAATGATATTCATCTTCAACTACATTTAAATGGCAAAGTTTACATAACTGATCTTATCTTTTAATTCTTGTATGTCTTCCACTTTCAACTTGAAGAAAATGGTCAGACACAAGCATTTTACATATAAGTTTTCTATTTTCAAAATCGTTATTAAGAATATAGTTATTGATTTCATATTTTGTCTTAATTTTACTACATGTATATAGAAAGATTTTACTGCTGTCTGTAGTTTTAGTTTTTCAAAAAATATGTTTTCATATTTTTCTTTTAGTTTTTATCTAATGTCTTTATTTAAAGACGTAATTTTATGAGAAATATGGACATCTTGTACTTCATTTAGATCTATATCATCAAATTTGCATATGTTTTTTTAACATATGAGAACCATGAGTGCAGAGATTTAGAAAGAGAAAATGCATCATTTAATAGAGGATTATTACCAGCACTAGAAATTCTAGCTAAATACTTTAGTGATTGTTATTTAATAAAAAATTTCTATTGGATATTAGTAATCTCTTTTGGGATTCTGTGTCCGGAGAAGTCAGAAAAATAGCTCCGGCCACAAATTCCAACAAGGGAATATATTAGAGGTTAATATCATGGCCTGGGTATCAGGTCGATCTATCCCAAAACCAATCCGACCCGGGGGCAATTCGTCTCACATGGCCACAGGTTTATGTATAAGTATGCAGAAGATGTGATCAGTATGTTCATCCATTCTAAATAAGAGTGTAACCTGGTCCCGTGACCCTGGTGAAAAAATATTTGCTGTACTAAATTAACTACAAATATTACTATTTCTTTACTTTGTTACATATATCAACAACATAATATATAGGAAAGTACAATACTGAATCTTTACATATTATATCATGAAAAAACAAATCTTAATTGCCGATTTCCAGATTGCTGACTTTTTGAGATTTCGGTTCTTTAACCCAATCCAAAGTTGAAAACCCACATTGCTGACTCTTTCTGTTTCGGTTATTTTAAACAATACTTTTTTTTAATGAAAAAGACGATACATCTGAATACAGAATTTGTATAAATAAAATTTAAAAATGTAAATTTTATATCATATTTTATTTAACATAAGACCTCAGGTCAATATTTATCTTGCTCTCATTTATTTTCTGATATTTTCTTTTCACTTATTTTGCTTTTTATTACTTTTCATTTTTCTATTTTCTGTTTTTTACTATCAATGTGTCGCATTCCTAAAAAATAAAAATATCAGCAGTCAGCATTTCTTCAACAATGTTATAACCCAGTGGGACGCAGAGAGTAAAAAAGATTAAATAATTGTTTTCAAAGAGATGGACATCAGCAGGGGACTTGGTTTAACATACGACCCTGTGGGAAATACATACAAATATCTTCTTCTAGAGAACCACTGAATGGATTGAAACCAAACATAGCATGAATGTTCCTTATAAGGTGCTTACCAGGTGTTGTTACTTTGTTGCCAATCCATAATCGAAGATGGCTGTCAGCTAAGACTTAGTTTAAAATGTAGAATCATATAGGAAATACATACAAAAATTTTCTTCTAGAGAACTGCTGAATGGATTGAAACCAAACATGGCATGAATGTTCCTTATGATGTTCTTACCAAGTGTTGTTACTTTGGTGGTGATCTGTCAACCATGGTGGCCGTCAGTGGAAGACTTTGTTTAACATAGGACCCTATGGAAATTACATACAAATGGTTTCTTGAAAATTAATGAATGGAATTAAACCAAACATGGCATGGATTTTAATCTCAAACTCCTTTAGCAATGAACAAATGTGTTCATGTTGTGTTTTATACCCTTTTGTGTTAATTTTTGTCCGGAGTTCTGTCATTTGCATTGCTGTAATTGATTGATGTGTCATTGTCGACCTTTGCTGTTATCAATTTTGTTGTTTACAAAATTTGATAAATAAAATAATTTCACTTTTTAATTTGGAAATATTTTTTACTTTCAGTACCAAGAAATTATGATCCACATCTACATCCATTTGAGGCACCAAGGGAATATGTACGAGCCTTGAATGCCACGAAACTTGAACGAGTCTTTGCCAAACCTTTTCTCGGTGCACTTGATGGACACAAAGATGGTGTAAGGTGCCTTTGTAAACATCCAACATCACTAAGTCTGCTCCTGTCAGGAGCTTGTGATGGGGAGGTTAGTCAAATTTATAACATATTTTACATAATTTTATAATCATGCTACATGTATTTAAATTGTAATTTTTTACCATTTTTCTGAAATTCCTTCCATTTCCAAAGACAGTGTCATTGTATGTTATTATTGATAAGGCCACACCAATTTGATTTTTAGTTCTTTGGATTTTTAGATGGCAAAAATAGGTGCGAGTGAGCGAAATTTTAATTTTAAATTTTTTCTTGAGGACTAGTTTTTTTCGGGCAAAGATCAAATTTACATGTGGCACACATTTTTTTAGCCAAAATATTGCAAAAAATCAGAAAAAAATCCCAATTTTGACAAAACTTTAGGAGCGAGTAAACAATTGTTATTTTTAATATCTTGAAAAGGGAAGAATTTGGGGCGTATTTTCAGCACCTTTTTTTTTTGCAAAATGAAGCAGTGAAAATTTTTTAAAAAAATTTACAAAGTCCAAAAATCAGAGTGATGAAATCCAAAGATAAATTTGGTGTGGCCGAATGTGAAAGATTTGTTTCTAAAACGATTTTCAATGTGGATTTTTCAACCCTGATCAGCTGCATGTTTGTTTTTTGTAGGTCAAAATATGGAGTCTGGCGAAAAGATCATGCCTACAAACAGTGCAAGCTCATGAGGGTATTGTACAAGGATTATGTATGCATCAAAATGGCAGGTCATTTTTTAGTGTAAGTAAGAAATGTTGAACAAATAAAGGAAAGTTTAAATTTTCTTCAAATTTCTGACAATCAATGAAAAAAAACAAGAATTTTAAATTGAAATTAATATAAAAGACTTTTCGAGAGACTTACTAATAAAACCTTTTTTTAAACTGAAGTTAAAATATTCAAAAGTGCATTTATGATATCGAAATATTTGCAGCAGCTTATAAGACCAATTACAGTTAGTTAATAGATTATCCCCTGCTGGCCCGTCAAAAATCTAAAAAAAAAATGTTGATCTATCCAATATGTGATATTCATATAAAAATTGTTTTATGTCTGTTTCCGGTAAAATCTTTGGTTATTTCATTGCATTCTGTCCAGTCCATGAAAATAAATAGTTTTTGCTATGGCCAAAGTGAGACAAAGGGATGGTATTCATCCAGTTTTAATGATATAAACAATATTTGAATAATTATGCAGGTTTTTTTTTTTTTTTTGCCGGGCCATATCAAAAAAATTATCTAACTTTGATATTGGTGTTTAGAGAAGTTCAGCATTATGTACAGAAAGAATTGATAATACATGTACATGTATATGAAACTACGGCACGTAATTACACGACACTACAACACTTGGCAAGATTCTGTGATTATTTTATAACAAAATCTCATGCAGGACCAAATAAATTGATTGCAGTGATTGCACGGTTTTTGCTAGGATTTTAAGACCATTAGTCACTTTTGCGCCAAAGCTGTTCACTAAACTGTACCATTGTAGTTATTAGTATATCTCCTTTAATAATAATAAAAAATGAAAGAATTTATTTCATTCAGTATTTCCATGTCTCAAGCTATTATTTCTCAAAAGTAAAATAAATAATTAAAATTTATATTTATTTATAATAAAAACGTAGTTGTGCTTTGCAATTTTAAAATTTTTGTGGTTTTTGGTTAAACCTGTAAACAGCCATGTGACAAGTTGAAGAATGGCCTTCTTAGCAAATGATCCTATTAAATGTTATTTTATCACCAGGCACGCATCTGGAATCAATCGCAGATTACACAATTACTCCCTAAAACAAATATCTGAAGCAATTAAAATCAATAAAGTAGATGATTACTGTTTAATATCTCCACTGCCAGTTCAAGTGTCAGCACCTGTTTAGGGTTGTTGGAGGGGGGGGGACAATTAACTTTTAAACTTAAAAGGTCATTAAAACACGTAAAAGGCTTATTACATTGATAAGATCAATTTGTTTTTGAAGCCTTTTAAGATTTTTATGAAATTTTAATGATTGATGCAAAAATAAAGTGACAAATCTACTTTGAAATTTATTCATCACTTTCAAAATAAATTCGTTAATGACGAAAGTGACGAGCGCTAGCTAAATCCCAGCATTGTTTTTCTCATCTTTACATGTCAGTTTAAAAATGCAATTCAATTAATAACCATTATACCATAATATTGAACATCGTTCAAGCTATGATCTAATAGCAGAGGGGCATATATTTACAATAAGAATACCTTGTTGCAGGTCAGGTCTAAAAAGGACAAATAACATCATGACACCTGTTAAGAAAATTTGATATTGATTCATCGGTTTTCTGTTGCCTTTATAAGGGTTCTTTTAATTTCTTTCAACCCTTTAATGCACTTCCATTTCATTCAGTTCTTGTTTGTTTGTATTAAAAATGTTTTTTTCAGTATTTTATACAATACTTAAATCAGAGGACAGAGGGTGTACTGGAATGGGACAGGGTACTGCTTTCCTCATTTTCGGGATAGCAGGTACACAATTTATCCTTGAGACCGCCTCGGCTGGGTCAAACCAAAGACATTAAAATTGGTATTTGCTGCTTCTCCGCCAAGCACGCATCATCTAGGAGTAATAGCAAAGACTGGTCGGCTCGGAGTCAGTATAATCTGTCCGAGTCTGGTGATATGTCTTCCTGCGGACAGTTACCTTGTGAGCTAGCACATTAAAAATCTGACTTAGCGTGTCGGTCTAGTACAAAGCAGGGATCATATTCATTATCATAGCAACATGTTCTCGTCCTGATATGCACCTGGTTGCCCACTGGACGTTAAACAATAATTCATCCATCCATCCAATTTGTCCTGGATGTTTCTGTGGCAATCAAATACTCAACTCCAGAAAATTTTTTTGTATATCAGTAGTAGAAACGCTGTATATATTTCATTACATATTATTTTTTTCTGCAGGTTGGAAATGATAAAATAATAAAGCAGTGGAGTTTGTCGGAGGCTGGACACATTAATGAACAACCAATTAACACTATACTGGGAAAGGTTTGTATCCTGACATTTCATAAGGTCATTTGCCTGAAGAACTGCATTTGAAACTGTAAAATCCCTAACTGATAGCAGCAACTCCGCTGGGTACATTATTTGGTGCTTACAAATGCAATTTGGGGCCTCGGTGGCCCAGTGGTCTAGGTATTTTGTTATGACTACTAATGATCACTAGCCTGTCAACGATGGGGTTGTGAGTTCGAATCTCACCTGTGGCGGGGTGTGTTCGACTCCGATCTTAATTGACAAGGATTGCCAATTTTCCTACCGATGGTCGGTGGTTCTCTCCAGGTACTCCAGCTTCCTCCACCAATAAAAACTGGCCGCCACGAAATAGCTAAATGTTCCGAAAACGGCGTTAAACCCCAACTAAACAAAACAAATGCAATTTACTGGTAATGCAATGTAGTCTTTTAAACATATTTTGTGACTGACTGTAAGATCCCAATTAACGGAAGAATTTCATCAAATAGGATTCATTCATGGCTTAATATTAGTGTTATTTATGTACAAGCTTGAGTAGAATATTACAGTTTTTAACTAGTTTCAGTGAACACAAAATAGACGAGAGGAGCACCTCAAGACTGGTCTTGACTCTAAATCAAGTATGATATGAAGCACAGTACAATTCATTTCTAAATCCCGATAAAACTACCCTTAGACTAAATGACTTGAAACAGCATTAGAAGAGTGAAAAAATTATGTTTTTTTTTTCTTAAAAAGAAAATTGAATTTGTAGTATCCATATTTCTGAAATGTTTGCATAATATTTGTTTGCCATTTTCAGACATTATACTATGATAAAGTGCACTTTCCCTCAACTATTCCTCGTTGTCCTTAAATTCTAGCTAGAAATATTTTTTGCCGTAACAGATATGTTAAAATAATTTCTGAATGTACAAATCGTAGGCAACAAGATGTACATTTTTTGTAACATAGCCAAAAAAAAAGGTTTGGTAATTTTTTTTTCAATACTGCTTGCTGCTACAGCCATGATTGTGCTTTTACTGATACATTGTGTACTTCCATCTTTGAGAGCACTTGCGTTTTCTTAATGCGAGCATGTTTTTGAAGACAAAAATCACCGTACAAAATAGGATTGGTCGGTTAATTGAAACATGCCTTTTTATTTCAGACGTTATTTACATCAGTAGACCATCACTGGACACAGAATATGTATGCTACCTGTGGAGAGCAGTTAGATATATGGGATGAAGAGAGAACAGAACCTGTAAGGTCATTCACCTGGGGTGTAGATAGTCAACATGCAGTCAAGTTTAATCAGATAGAGGTAATAAATATCATGGGGTTAAAATTTCGTGGGTTCCTCTCTGAAAATGATTTCATGGGGATGAAACCTTGTGGATTCCAAATTTTACAAATATTGATTAATTAAGGGGTCTTATTTCGATGGAGATTAATTTTTGTTGATTAAATAAAACCACAAAATAAACAAAATTAAATCCTCAATGAAAATTCTGCTTTAACAGTATATGATGGTATGCTGACAGTGTTTTCAAGAACACTTTCCAGTACATCTGCCCTAAAATTAAAAGGTCACCTTCATTGAACGGCCATTTTTTAGTAATCTTTATTTAGTAGTACTGATTAATTATCTCTCAATTTATTAATGGCTTCGTTCATAAAAGGTTGAATGTAGAGAAAACACTGCAAAGAAACAGCCTAGTCTTGACTGTCCCAGACCTCAAACAATGTTAAACTTAAATAAACAGTCACTTGTGACATGCAGCCACGTTACCTTTCTCACATTTAAAAACTGGTTTGACTGTATAATTTATCTATACTTGGTAATGAGGAACCAGAGTGAGTTATCTTTTCCTAACATATGTAGGAAAGGGAGATAATTAAATTCTCTCCCTTTTGTCCTGAGGCTAAAAGGGGGAGACAAATTTATTATCTCCCTTACCTACATTGGTTAGGAAAATATAACTCACCCTGGTTTCTCATTATTGACAAACTTTGGGAATACTACATTACATGTACCCCGGGCATGTACCATACATATTTTCATAAACTCCACATACAAAGTGTATTTACATAATTCCTGTTAACCTGCTTTCAACAGTTTGTTTTAGAAAAACAGACTTCTAATATTTTTTGTTAATTTTCTAAATTGTAGTGTTTTATGGACAATGTCAGACCTGTCAATATTTTGATCAGTAACAACATTCTTTTTTACAGACAAATATTGTTGGAAGTTGTGCATCTGACAGAAGTGTGATACTGTATGACATGAGAGGATCTGCTCCATTGAGGAAGGTTCGTTAAATACCATAAACTAATATTCTCCTTGATAAAAGTTTTAGTTAAAATAACTTACAATTAGGAAACTCAACTATGATTGAACCTTCATGATTGATTTTTATGTCCATGGTGTATTATGTAGGGATTTATTTTCGTTGATTTTTAATTTATTCACCATAGAATTGTGAACAAAGTTCTGAAATTCTTGGAAAGTTGAAATTATAAATTTTAAGATATTTTAATGTAGTATATAAATAAAAAAAATCTTACGTATACTTTTTTTCTTTTAAATTGAACAGAAAATTAGTTAGAAAAGAAAGGAATACATGTATTTTTTTATTATGGGCTTTTGCCTATTCCCTACTTGTGGATATTGGAGTTGTCTCCCATATGCATGAGTTATCTTTCCTTACAGAAGGTGTATTGGATTATACAGAAAGGGCAAAAACTACTTTAAAATATTGAATGGGGAAGTCCTTCATCAGACAAAAAAAAAGGTAGAGGATATTGTTGGGAAGGAAAAATGTTTTGCATAAAAACGACAATTTTTCCGTTGATATCTATGGAAGACACCTTCTCCAAAGAGTAGATAACTCTGTAAATGGGAGACAACTCCGATGAACCAAAAATGGAAGATATATTTTTTAGAGGGTTTTTATCCTTTCTTTAACCATTATGAATAATCTAATTAAGTTATCTGAACTATAAATGACGCGATTCTTCCAAATGTCCCAGATATTGCATACAGTGTAACAGAAATTAGGTCGGTAATTACTAGCAAACTTCAGAAACACAATGTACCTATCTTATGTTTATGATGTCACATACAAACAATGATTTATGTTTCTAATTGATAAAGGTATATCTGCATAATCCCAGCTTTAAACTTTTGGTTAAAGTTCTTATTAATTAGAAAGAACTATTAGCTATTATGGTCAGGATACCTGAATCAGACATTTTTCTTGAGACCTTTCACTTACAATTTTTAACTGTGAGAATATTTTATTTATTTCGTAACTTATATATTGTAGGTCATTTTAAAGATGAAATCTAACAGTATAGCATGGAACCCGATGGAAGCATTTATATTTACTGTGGCCAATGAAGATTACAAGTAAATAAACATACATGTAAAATAGTATATAATGACTTGAAATATCCTGTTCAATTATGCTGTTTGATTGGCTGGCTTGACAGCAGATATGGTGGATGTGGATGCGGACAGTTGTATAAATTTCCATAAAATGCTTTTATTGAGAAATTATTCATGATGGCTTCAAAATACATGTATCCTGAGTTTACCGCAGGTAGGGCATTTATGCCAAATATTTTGCCATAAGCAACAGCAAGTGGTACAATATTGGCCTAAAGGGCCCACCCGTGGTAAAATGATATTTTCAAGCCTTCCATTGTTATAGGACATTTTCTACATTTTGAAATGCCGCAAAATAGGTATTCAGACATGATGACGTCATTACACAATGCAAGTTATATGACATTGTTAAAAGCTTGTGGGAAACTTTGCTATGACATCTGTGATGTTGGAATCAAAATATCCATATTTTACCATGGATGTAGACTAGCATTTGAAGCAGGTTATTTTAGAATGCTAGATTGAAAACTGGAAAAACAGTTGTATTATCCGATGTTTGTAGTATACATAATATAGAGAGGATACAGGGGCCTCGGTGGCCGAGTGGTCTAGGTAGTTCGTCATTTCTACTAATGATCACTAGCCTGTCAACGCTGGGGTTGTGAGTTCGAATCTCACCTGTGGCGGGGTGTGTTCGACTCCGATCTTAATTGACAAGGATTGCCAATTCTCCTACCGAAGGTCGTGGTTCTCTCCGGGTACTCAGGCTTCCTCCACCAATAAAAACTGGCCGCCGCGAAATAGCCAAATGTGCTGAAAACGGCGTTAAAACTCAACTAAAAAAACAAACAAACAGAGGATACAAACTCAGTATTTAAGTATAACAAGTAAGTCCTCTCGTTAAAAATATATGTACACAATACATTATAAATATAATTTCTTTTCCAGTTTGTATTCCTTTGATATGAGAAAACTGTCTGTACCAATAAATGTACACATGGACCATGTATCAGCAGGTATGTTATATTTCATGTTAATTTTGGGGGCCCCGATGACCAAGTGTTCTATGTAGTCAGTTGTAAGTACTTATGATCGTAAGTCTATCATTACTGGGGCTGTGTCCAGTCTCCTGACAGTGCTGCTCTTCTGCTTCACTTCTGCTCTGTTAAAGCTATGCTGCAGTTCCCCGCTACAACCAGCCAGATTTTTAACTTTTTGATTGTTGTTTTGGCTTTAAAAATTTTAGGCCTTGAGCACAATATTAATGATCGAGAGGTGAAATGTTTGTGGAATTTTGTACACTGATTATCAGAAAATTTTATGTACTTTGTGTGTTAAATCATCCATTGTTACTTTACTCTTTTTAATAAGGAGCTTCCAATCATAAATGAGGATGACCCACCTACTTGTAGTACGAATAAATGTTAGAGATGTGAGATATTCAGAATCTAAGCACAGTGTATTCCCCATTTTTGGTACATTTGGGTTGTCTCTCATTTACATAGTTATCTGCTCTTTGGAGAAGGTTGCTTTGATAGATTTCTGCAAAATATGTTTTCTTCCTAACAGTATCCTCTACAAACATTAATAATATATTCTTGGATATATTGCCCAAAATTTTTCTATGTTTTCAGATGAAGGCCTTCCCCAATTCAATATTTTTAGAAACAAAAGTAATGTTTACCCTTTATGTGAAATACAAGACACCTTCTGTCAGGAAAGATAATTCATCAATATGGGAGATAATACCCCATTATCCCCATGTATGATGCATACTTTTTATTATTAGAAATTTTAGGAATAATTCTATATTCCAGTAATGGATGTTGACTATTCACCAACAGGAAGAGAATTTGCGTCAGCAGGTTATGACAAGGTTGTTAGGATCTTTACTATGGATAAAAGCCATAGCAGGTATTTTTGGAATATATTTAGAAAAAAAGTTTGCGGTCTGTGGTGTTATGATGACACGTCTCTCAAAATTGACATATTTTTCTTGTCTACGTCTTTTTCCTACACCAGCTTTTTAGACTAATAAGGCGAGTCAGCAAAACAGAAAATTCAAGTATTGGTTTTGGTCTGTCCTAACAAAACTAGGCTACTTGTTTCTACTTATAACAATAACTAATATTTTGTTGTCTGTCACACTGCCCAAACAGCAGAAAAAATATATAATTATAATTATATAAATAGATTCCTGTAATTTAATTCTGGAAAGAATATATCAGCCACCCACAAAGCCCATCCCCCCCCCATAAAAAAAAAAATAAAAATGTTATTTACCAGTTTGCTAAGACAGCTTGTATTCATGCACTTTATGAATTCCACAAGGGTTAAACAGATCGTTTATTATGTAAATAGCAAGTAAATTGTCATTTATACATGTATATACATATCTAACTACAATCATGAAGAGCATGAGGAGATTAATCTCTCCGACATGTTATAACATTTGTGCTATTAAAAACTTAACCTAAAGTTCGACATTTAATGGGTATTTGATATTCACCAATACAAGAATTTTTTCTGGTGGTGCATATAATTAAAACAAACGTATTATTTATATAAAAATATTTGATTTTCAGAGAAATCTATCATACCAAACGTATGCAAAGAGTAGAAGTTGTTCGATGGTCGTTGGACAACAAATATATTTTATCAGGGTCTGATGAAATGAATATTAGAATATGGAAAGCCCATGCATCAGAAAAACTTGGAGTGGTAAGTTAGTTCTTGTCAGTGATTTGGTGGTAGTTTTTTATTTTTTATTTTATATTTTTCAGTGTTTTCCCTAGAGGGTCTATGCATGTGGTACCCCCATGCTTTAAATTTTGAAGTTCCTTACAATACTATATCAATTTTTTTTACCCCCTATCCTTTCAGTCAATCCCCTATACGCTTCAAAACATTTCTAGGAAAAACATGTTCTTTATTAAAACATTCACATGCAAATTATATTTCGTGATAAGACAAAAGATTCATTTAAAATCTCAGAGGTATGAAAAAGAATTTGTTCACCAAAGCTAATAAATATTGTATGTTACCAATTTTGATGATGCAGCAGTTTACCCATTTCAACTCATCAGTAGTGCTAAAGGCTAGGAAACAAAACATAAACAAGAGGCTGTTTGTGTAATAACAACAAAAATGACTTTGCTTCGTCACCTGCATGCCCTCCATACAGTATCAAAGTATTAAATGAGTTTTTTTATGTTGCAAAATCCTGTTAAATATTGTCTTGTAGAACCAAATATCAGATTGACTAAAGGCATTAGGAAAGGCCATAAAACACCTAAGTAACAGTGCTATTTGCTTGTTAGTTCACTACAGTATCATCCCTTCAGTACAGTTTGCATAGGACATCAAATATCCTTTTTGTTAAATTGGTTTGGGCTGTAGGGCATCACTGCATACTCCATATAAAATACTTGGAAATTAGCCAATTGTATCCAAAATAAACACTTGTCGGTGATTTATAAATACAGTTGACTCTCGTCATCTCAAACTCGTTTATCTCAAAACTCCTGATATCTCAAAGTAATGTTTTTGGTCCACAGAATTAACTTTGCACTGTATTTCCTCCTGATATCTCAAATTATTTTTGTTGGTCCCTTCCACTTTGAGATAACGAGTCTACCAAGAAAACATGTGTGAATGAGTAATTTATAATGAAATAAAACTCTTTGATACCATCTTGTCGATTTACAACTCATCAGTTGTGCTCAAGGCCTAAAATTTTGAAAGTCAAAACCACAATCAAAAAGTTGAAAAATATTCAAAAATTCCATGCCTTTTCTTTAAGCTGTGTAAAACCAGAAAAGTGTTTTACGATTTATATTCAATAAAGGGAAAAGCTACCTGTTTCTTTTACATTTCAGCTCAAACCAAGAGAAAAGACGGCATTTAATTACAATGAAAAGCTGAAAGAAAAGTTTGCCTTCCATCCAGAAGTAAAAAGAATCTCACGACATCGTCATGTTCCCAAGTTGATCTATAGCCAACAGAAAGAATTACGAATGATCAAAACTTCACAGAAACGAAAGTAAGTATTCCGTCATCCTGTATTTACATTGTACTTTTCATACATGCTTGTTTAAATCAATTGAGAGCTTAGGCCACACCAATTTGATTTTTAGCTCTTTGGATTTTTGGATGGCAAAAATAAGTATGTGCAAGCAAGTGAAATTTTAATTTAATTTTTTTTCTTGAGGACTAGTTTTTTTTGGGCAAAGATCAAATTTACGTGCAGCACACATTTTTTTAACTAAAATATAGTAAAAAATCGGAAAAAATCCCAATTTTCACAAACTTTTAGGAGCAAGCAAACAATTCTTATTTTTAATATCTTGAAAAAGGAAGAATTCGGGGTGCATTTTCAGCATTTATCCAAAATGAAGTGGCAATAATTTTTTTTCTTAAAATTTACATAGTCCAAAAATTGGAGTGGCAAAATCCAAAGAAGTGAACATTAAGTTTGTGTGGCCTTACATTGATATTGAATATATTTAAAAGAGTCGGTGGTGATTACTATTATTGATACATATACTGAGATACTATTATTGATAAATGTACTGAGATACTCTGATAGTTTTGTTGTAAGCAAATTCGATGTATAAGTATTGTATGATGTTAAAATACAGACAGATGGAAAATGCCAAAACATAATAAATTCTATCATTAGCTGGCATATATGAATATTTGCATTTATGTCTGTGGTATATTTTGCCAAGTTAAATTCAGAGACATGTAGATATTGTCTAATAAACAATAAAACAGACAACCAATGCCATCCATTCAACAAACCCTCAGACAAAAAATAAGACAAAAGAGTAAAAAACTCAATCATAGCAACAAGTCAAGAAAATATGATTTGGTACAGACACTTGAGTAGTGTTGGGGTTAAACCATTTTATGGGTACCAACCACTCCCCTGCCCTTTTTATTTATTCTGTTCCTGTGTCATATAAAACACACTGTAAAAGCATTAACAAGGTGACTGCTGGCTGGAAAAGTTAAAACATTGTTTGGATGATACGTAATTTAGATGGCAGGTTAAAAATTTGCTGGTTTAAACTGTAAAATTAGCTAAGGCTCTCATAGCTGCTGGTTGTATACTGTCACTCTATTTAACGAACTCAGGCCACATACAACTCGTTTTTTTTTTTGAGCATTTGTACATCATATTCTTAGAAAATAACCGCCTCGGTGGTCTCATGGTAGCGTGCTCGCCTCGAGTGCGGAAGGTCGCGGGTTCAATCCCAGGCCGGGTCAAACCAAAGATATTAAAATTGGTATTTGCTGCTTCCCCGTCAAGCACGCGGCATCTAGGAGTAAGAGCAAAGACTGGTCGGCTCGGAGTCAGTATAATGTGTCAGAGTGAGGTGATATGTCTTCCTGCGGACAGTTACCTCGTGAGCTAGCACATTAAAAATCTGACTTAGCGTGTCGGTCTTGTACAAAGCAGGGATCATATTCATTATCATATCAACATGTTCTCGTCCTGATATGCATCTTGTTGCCACTGGACATTAAACAATAATCCATCCATCCATCTTAGAAAATATTTCAAGAAATTATGGAATAAAGATATTCTTAAATCTCAGAATTTTCTTAACTGACATTTGAACTAGTACAAACACAAATCTGATAGGTTGTAGCTGTGCAAGTAGACAACATTTTTAGAAAACATTGTTATTAATCAAGTTCTTATTGCACATTAACAAAACACTTTTTATATTGAGATATTATATGATTTTTTTTTCAGGGAATCAAACCGTCGTAGACACAGTAAGCCAGGTGCTGTACCATTTGTTCCAGAGAGAAAGAAATCTGTTATTAAAGAAGTGGAATAAAATTTCAAAACATTTTGGTGGGAACAGTGCAATGTCCTGTTTAAAATTCGGAACTTCTTGCATTCAGATTTTATAAGAAAAATATTTTATGGGTCATTCTTTTGATGAATTCATGGTGAGTTCAGAATTTTCTCCAGATGCAGCTAAAAACCAAAATCATCTTGATCTTTGTGTTATTAAGAAATTGATTTTTCAAATACATGTATTTTATATTTTTGAGTATCAATAACAGTAAATGAATGGAAGAGTGTATACATATGTTTTGTATTTGATGATGATGGAAGTTGTTAATGTCAAATTTATACACATGTCATATCATGAAAGAAATAAAAACAAAAACAATTATTTTATTTACAAACATCAACAGATAAAAAAAAATATTAACAACCAACAAATAAGTTTAAATAACAATTATTAAAGGAGTAGGGGTGTTAAGGCCCGTTATTAAAGGAATAGGGGTATTAAGGCCCGTTATTAAAGGAGTAGGGGTGTTAAGACCCGTTATTAAAGGAGTAGGGGTGTTAAGGCCCGTTATTAAAGGAGTAGGGGTGTTAAGGCCCATTTTTGGCCTCAAAATATGAACATTTGTGGAATGGGTTCTAAATTAGTCTGAAGTTGTAAAATTATATAAGACGCTAGAAAACTAGCTTAATTCAGCTTAATTTCAAAATGATGTCATAATATTGCTTCATAGACCAAATATCTTAAAAATAGCTGATGTTTAGCAGTTATCCACCCACATTTTGCTCTGGGACTATTATACTAACAGGACTGGAAACTGATCGGTCTTTTGAGATTTCATTGTCCCGAAAGCGGATTATTGATTTTTTGTTTTGATTGACAGCTTAACATGTCACATGGTAATAATTAGCCTTCGATACATGTAAACAATTGATTTCGGCGAACATGTCAGCATGTTTATACCGTTAAAATAGGTGAATTTAAAATAAAAAAATATAATTAAATGAACAAAAAATTAAAAATATATGAATTATTTAATTATTTTAACAAATTGAATATATATATGATTTCGAAAAAACATTGGCAAAGCATTTTCAGCTCCATTTATAAGAAAATCTACCCCTATTCAATATGCTTATATGGCAGCAATAGCTGTGAAAGGCCTAATTTTGTAGTTCTGATTGTGGAACCTATTCAAAATATTTTCACGAAGTCAAATGCTCATGCCACCCGAAGACCATTACTAAGCAACAAAAACCCTGATTTTACTACAAATATTGCACACATAAATAGGAGTAGGCAATTTTGTAGGAGCAGTATAATTTATTTGAGCCCTGCATGTGGTTTCCGGTTGTAATGAGAAGGAGATTTATATTCCACTTTTCACTTTAAAAAGTGACCATAAAAATAGGTCAATCCAACCTGTAATCAATAAATATGATTTAACAACAAACAGAACTCGCGTATCTCTTTTCAATCAACAGTTATAAGAAATTTTGTAAATCATTTTTTCCCACAGCGTCCTCAAGCTGTAATCATCCGGAAAAATTTCAACCTTTAAATGTCAGTTTTTCACATTTAAGGCGGAATTTGGTGATTAATAACAACTGTCAAAGATTGAAATACCTTTTATCATAATAGTAATCATGTTATATAAAGGATTATCTTTTCAAATAACTATAAAAACAACTTATAGAAATTATGCGATCAAAGCACGCTGTCTATATCACTGTCAAAACAATATGGCGTATCGTCAAGTCTCGCGCACGTTTTAACGACTGTGATGTTGTGTGTAACTACACTGATTGGCGTAACGGTTTCCAGTCCCGTTAGTATAATAGTCCCAGTTTTGCTTGAGAAAACATTGTGTGCATTTGAGAAACAAAAAAAAAAATTTGTATAGGGGATATAATATATATTATCCAAATACATATTCATGTTATATATAAAGTTGTTACTTGCATGCGCAGGCAATTTCTAGTTGCAGAGTTGCAA
This sequence comes from Mytilisepta virgata, assembly GCA_028015205.1. NCBI lineage: Eukaryota > Metazoa > Mollusca > Bivalvia > Mytilida > Mytilidae > Mytilisepta > Mytilisepta virgata. The sequence goes on from CM051512.1 coordinate 35,166,938, forward strand.
AAGCACCAAAAACTGGAGAAATAGCGTAATTTGGTGATGGTTTATTTACATATTATTATTAATCTAAGAAATATGTTACGATTCTTTATTTTTGGCAAATTAGGTACTTAAAATGTTAGTTTTAGAATTATATCTTTGCTTGGTTGGGGATTTATTTTTGGCCATGTTGTAGGCCTTAATGCCCCTTGTCCTTTTAAAAGTTAATAGCTGCCAGTGTCCTCACAAAAGAATATTTCTCTTTCGGAAGCATTATAAATTAATCACAGAACACTTTAAATCTGAAATGATCAACATAGCTTCAAGTGGAAAGTATCTTCTGTACTACTTTTTAAATCCCTTGACTGATATTTCCATTTTATTAAGAATAAGTACCACCTGTACATTAAATTTGAACCATATCTAAAACCATTTGAGTATTCATGCAACCAAACTTTTCTTATAAGAAAAATACATAATATGTTTACATAATTTGATCTGCTGAATTTTACATCAGTCTGTATAAATAAAGAGATAACAACAGTGGACACACTACATGTCTCGCCTCACACTACATGTCTCGTCTGAGTATGCACATGGACACAGAATAATGATTATCTGATACCCAACATTGCATGTCAAAGGAAAATGTGTTAAAAGAAATAGTAATGGTAAGGCGATAATTTATATGAAAATTCTCATGCATGTCATTCAAGCCTAAAACTGTGTCCAAGGTGAGCTGATAGGTCTCAGACTGGTATGTACCCAACAAGCACTATCTATAGAACAAATATGGTTGGTCTATGTAATGCAGTTGCTGAGATATTATCCCAAAGCGTGAAACAAGTCAGTCAATCATGAAATAGAGGTCAAAGGTAATATGTCAGATGTTAAATTCGTATATACTAAGAACTATCAAGCAAATCCTGTGGGTCTAGTTAAAAATGTAGTACAGTTGCTCAGAAATAGACTAAATCATGAAAATGTATATTAAGTCGCTCAAGCATGAAATTCAGGTCAATTTCAGCTGACAGGTGTTAGACCGAGATGTACCCACTAAGAACTATCTATTGACCAAATATGGTGGGTCTAGATATTAAAGTTGCTGAGAAATGGCCCTAATCTCGAAAATGTGAAAAAGTCACTCAAGCATGAAACTGAGGTCAAAATCCAGAGATGGGTGACAGACTTGCGAGAACCCACTAAAAACTATCTATAGACCAAGCACGTTGGGTCTAGGTATTACAGTTGCTGAAAAATGGACTTAATCACAGAAATGTGACACAGATCACTCATGCATGAAATTGAGGTCAAGGTCAAAAGGCAGGAGTCAGACTGACATGTACCCACCAAGAACTATCTATTGACCAATTATGGTGGGTCTAGGTATTCTAGTTGCTGAGAAATGGATTTAACCACGAAAATGTGACAGTCACTCAAGCATGAAATTGAGGTCAATGTCCCAAGCCAGGTGTCAGACTGGCATGTACCCACTAAGAACTATCTATAGACCAAATATGGTTAACCTAGGTATTACAGTTGCTGAGAAATGGATTTAACCACGAAACTTGGACGCAGATTTAACATTTATGATTATGAAGTCAGTGAACCATGAAAATGAGGTCAGGGTCACAAGTCAAGTATACCGTGGCAAACCTTATATGATTAGCTATCTGTGGACCATAAATCTTAATTTTAGGTATTATATGTGCAAAGTTATTAAAGTTTTAAAAAAGTGTATGCCGCCGCCGAAAAGTAATACCGATATCTTGCCTTCACGACTTTTCGTTACAGGCATGACAAAAAGGAGGGAAAAACAACATTGATTAAAGTGAAATCCACTTGAAGTTTAAATCTTTGCCTGATCAATTTTCTTCATTTTTGACATGGACATTTGAATTGCTTTCTCAGTATTTGTACTTTCGCCATAAATCTCCAGGTATTGTCTTTTACTCTGAAAATAAAATACAAAAAAAGAAATAAAGTTTTAAATTAATTGAGTAAACACCATATACAGTTGACTCTTGTTATCTCAAAGTCCTTTGGACCACAAAAGATCGACAAAATTATACTAAAAGGGAGCCGACAAAAGTTGGAAGGCAATTTATACTTTGGTATATCTAACATCTTTTTAGGTGCTAGAGTAACATAATAATTTACACATACTATCAACACCTCAGTTTAGATACGTATATAATTAATGTTACATTTCATATTTATATAAGGAGTTGACTATAATAGATCAAAAAAGATTTGACAGTCTGTATTGAGAACGCACCAAGAGCAAGACGACAAATAAATCATTAAAATGATTAAATCGTTAAATAAAAACCTTTGTAGATAAACGGACACTAATTACAGTGCAAATACATGTATTTTGACTCCTTTTTAGTTGAATTTGCATGAATTTTATTTCCGTTAATTGACAACTGGCACTTGTTGATTTTTTGTGCTATTGATTGATAGAGAATTTACATTGATTTGTACAAAATGTTGAAACCCAAAATAACAATCCAACTAGAGGCTCACAGAAGCCTGTATCGCTCACCTGTCCATCTTGACTGACAACCTGGAACACTGATGGCAAGTTCCAATTTGTTCATTGGTTTCAAACAAGAAGATCTTTCGGGGACATTCCCATTAGTCCTATGTTACTAAGTTCCTCTCTGGGAGACAGGTTCATTGTTTATAATTCTGAAAAGAGGACCAACTAAGGACCATTGCTGCCAAATTTTGTTCCAATTGGCCAAGTGGTTTCAGACAAGAAGATCTTTAACTAAATTTCCCATAGGGTCCTATCTTAAACTATGTTCTGCTCTGTCAGCCATCTTGGATGACAGGCGGTCATCGGATATAATTCTGGAAGAGGACCATTTCTGCCTGTCAAGTTTCATTCCATTTTGGTTTCAGAGAAAAATATTTCTTTATAACCACTTGGCCAAATGGAACGAAACTTGATAGGAAGCATCTGTGGGAGGTTTTTTGCAAAGTTTCCTCGTTTTGTCCAGATAAGGCGACAGAGATGGCTGCCACAAGCAATTCTTGTTTCTGATTGGTTGATTTAAAAAAAAAAAAAATCTCTGAACCTGCTGGACCAAATAGAGCCAAACTTGACTGAAAGTGTCTATGGCTTATAACATAAATCTAAAGAACCGCAGAATTGCTTGAAACCAGACATGGCCTGAAAATGCTGACCTCTAGTAGAAGGACCTTGATGCAGAAATATTTGGTCCCCACAAGGCTTACCACACTTCATAATGATAGGGAGAACAGACTTCTCTCTTTAAGGTATATCAATAAAAATGGCTTTCATGCCAGGTGAGTGATACAGGCTCAGTCCTCTGAGCCTCTAATTACAAATAAGTCCATTTCTGAACAAATGTTATAAATGTATGTGGACCCACCATACTAAGTCAAGACATGTAGTGTGTCCACTCTTGTATATAGAATGTGTTCTGATGTCCTATGGGCCCAGCCAATTCTTAAAAAAAACTCTGACATTAGAGGAATATCAGATTAACAATCGCCCTGAAACCACATAATTTTTAGTTACTTTTTACATTGTGATATTTCATATGATTGTTAGAAAGTTAAAGTCTGTGAATGAATATATATTAGATCATAATTAAAAAATGAAGCAGAAAAAAACCGGTGGTGTTGGTATTATATTTAGTCAGCGAGATCTGTATGAGTAATGTCAAGGAACTGGATTATCTACAGATCTCTGTCGCTTTAGTTGTCTTTGATATCGATTCAGCTTTACATAAAGACTGTTCCATTGCTTGATAGTGGAGGGGATAACAGAATCTTTAGTAGCCAACAAATGGAAACAAAAAAAAGAAGAATGTGTCTGAGGACATGAATGCTCCCTTCCCCTGCTGAAGCGGGCTTGTAATACTTGAAAATACTTTTTGAGGGAATTGATGTAACAGCTATCTTTTAAAAAGTTCTATTGTTAAAGTGCGGAAATAAAAAAAGAAAAATTGCAGTTTTCCACGTTATCAAAGGGCATAACTCTAGAACAGTAAATGACTCACTGCCCAAATTCAAACTCTGTCTGCGTGTTGGTTCTTAGTATTGTGTAAGAGTTTCATAAAATTTGGATGGGGCAAACTAAAGTTAGAGTGCGGAAACCAAAATCGGACAAACAATCAAGGGTAACACTTTATGCCCCCGTTACCTAGCAGCGGGGGCATAAAAACTTAAATATTATAATTTGGTGTATTATTTCCTTGTTATAGAATGTTTGTAGTTTTTCTTTTCTGATGGTCATAACCGATTCTCAGGTCACCACAATGAAGTCAAGATAAAGACAAGTAATAATTGTAACAGTGAACTGTTACTAAGTCTCCCAAATGAAGTTCCCCATCAGACCCCCAATGGTACCAAATGCTTCGTCTTGTCATAAGGAGTAATAATATATATGGTTATAGGGTGGGGATCTCAAAGGTTTTCAAAATATTAAGTCTTTTGTCATTTGAGGGGTTGGGGCATGACCCCCTTCAGACCCCCCTATAGTACCATAGTCTTTGTCTAATCATCAGGAGTAATAATATATATGGTTATAGGGTGGGGATCTCAATGGTTTTCAAGATATAAAGTATTTTGTCATTTAAGGGGGGCGGAGCATGACCTCTCAGACCCCCTTAGGTACCAAATCCTTCGTCTTATCATAAGCAGTAATAATATATATGGTTATAGGGTGGGGATCTCAATGGTTTTCAAGATATTAAGTCTTTTGTAATTTGAGGGGGTGGGGCATGACCCCCCCTCAGACCCCCCTATAGTACCGAAGTCTTCGTCTAATCATCAGGAGTAATAATATATATGGTTATAGGGTGGGGATCTCAATGGTTTTCAAGATATAAAGTATTTTGTCATTTAAGGGGGGCGGAGCATGACCTCTCAGACCCCCTTAGGTACCAAATCCTTCGTCTTATCATAAGCAGTAATAATATATATGGTTATAGGATGGGGATCTCAATGGTTTTCAAGATATTAAGTCTTTTGTCATTTGAGGGGGTGGGGCATGACTCCCCTCAGACCCCCTACAGTACCGAAGTCTTCGTCCAATCATCAGGAGTAATAATATATATGGTTATAGGGTGGGGATCTCAATGGTTTTCAAGATATAAAGTATTTTGTCATTTGAGGGGGGCAGGGCATAACCCCCTCAGACCCCCTTAGGTACCAAATCCTTCATCTTATCATAAGCAGTAATAATATATATGGTTATAGGGTGGGGATCTCAATGGTTTTCAAGATATTAAGTCTTTTGTCATTTGAGGGGGTGGGGCATGACCCCCCTCAGACCCCCCTATAGTACCGAAGTCTTTTTCCAATCATCAGGAATAATAATATATATGGTTATAGGGTGGGGATCTCAATGGTTTTCAAGATATAAAGTATTTTGTCATTTGAGGGGGGCGGGGCATGACCCCCTCAGACCCCCCTTAGGTACCAAATCCTTTGTCTTATCATAAGCAGTAATAATATATATGGTTATAGGGTAGGAATGTAAACTATTTTTGACCTATTCAAAAAATATCAATTTTTGAGGTATTTGAAGGGGCGTGGCACTGCCCCTGGGGCCCCCTCAGATCCCCCTTAGGTACCAAATTCTTCGTCTTATCATAAGCAGTAATAATATATATGGTTATAGGGTAGGAATGTAAACTATTTTTGACCTATTAAAAAAATATCAATTTTTGAGGTATTTGAAGGGGCGTGGCACTGCCCCTGGGCCCCCCTCAGACCCCCCTTAGGTACCAAATTCTTTGTCTTATCATAAGCAGTAATAATATATATGATTATAGGGTAGGAATGTAAACAATTTTTGACCTATTCAAAAAATATCAATTTTTGAGGTATTTGAAGGGGTGTGGCACTGCCCCTGGGGCCTCCTCAGACACCCCTTAGGTACCAAATCCTTCGTCTTATCATAAGCAGTAATAATATATATGGTTATTGGGTAGGAATGTAAACTATTTTTGACCTATTCAAAAAATATCAATTTTTGAGATATTTGAAGGGCGTGGCACTGCCCTTGGGGCCCCCTACACTTGAAAAATGGTTAGGACCAACATCTCATGGGGTACTATCATTGTGCAAAATTTGATTGAAATCGGTCAAGTATAAAGTACAAAAGTGCCCCGGACAAAGTTGGCGGCGCGAGAAATAATAAGAAACGCAACAAAAACAATAAGTCTCCAAACTTCGTTTGGGAGACTTAACTAGAATTGCAATTGCGAGCAATAGCAGATGTCGCCCCTGGCAGCCATCTTGAAAATGGCGGCCATTTCGAAAAAAAAAGTATTGATTGCACACCTTCACATAGTGATCTTACTTTCTGCCAAGTTTCATTCAATTCTATCCATGTTAAGTTTTTCGCCATTTTAACATCATTTTTCAAAATGGCCGCCAAACGTCTCCAACCGATCGCCATTTTTTTTCATCAGTTTGTTCTTCTAATTGTACTTTACAAACATACGAAGTTTAATGAAATTCTATGGTACAGTTTTTGAGAGATAAACGTGTTAAATTACCGATCTATGAATGGCGGCCATCTTGGAAATGGCGGCCATTTCGAAAAAAAAAGTATTGATTGCACATCTTCACATAGTGATCTTACTTTCTGCCAAGTTTCATTCAATTCTATCCATGTTAAGTTTTTCGCCATTTTAACATCATTTTTCAAAATGGCCGCCAAACGTCTCCAACCGATCGCCATTTTTTTTCATCAGTTTGTTCTTCTAATTGTACTTTACAAACCTACGAAGTTTAATGAAATTCTATGGTACAGTTTTTGAGATATAAACGTTTTAAATTTTCGGAGGGTACCGATCTTTGAATGGCGGCCATCTTGAAAATGGCGGCCATTTCGAAAAAAAAAGTATTGATTGCACATCTTCACATAGTGATCTTACTTTCTGCCAAGTTTCATTCAATTCTATCCAGGCATCTCCGAGAACTAAGCCGGACAAAAATCATTGGAAAGAAAGAAAGAAAGAAAGAAAGAAAGAAAGAATAATAATAACTAGAATTGCAATTGCGAGCAATAGCAGATGTCGCCCCTGGCAGCCATCTTGAAAATGGCGGCCATTTCGAAAAAAAAAGTATTGATTGCACACCTTCACATAGTGATCTTACTTTCTGCCAAGTTTCATTCAATTCTATCGATGTTAAGTTTTTCGCCATTTTAACATCATTTTTCAAAATGGCCGCCAAACGTCTCCAACCGATCGCCATTTTTTTTCATCAGTTTGTTCTTCTAATTGTACTTTACAAACATACGAAGTTTAATGAAATTCTATGGTACAGTTTTTGAGATATAAACGTTTTAAATTTTCGGAGGGTACCGATCTTTGAATGGCGGCCATCTTGAAAATGGCGGCCATTTGGGAAAAAAAAGTATTGATTGCACACCTTCACATAGTGATCTTACTTTCTGCCAAGTTTCATTCAATTCTATTCAGGCATCTCCGAGAACTAAGCCGGACAAAAATCATTGGAAAGAAAGAAAGAAAGAAAGAAAGAAAGAAAGAAAGAATAATAATAATAATAACAAAGAAACGGAAGAATAACAATATGTCGTCCCGTGACTACGTTCGGGGCGACATAATAACTAGAATTGCAATTGCGAGCAATAGCAGATGTCGCCCCTGGCAGCCATCTTGAAAATGGCGGCCATTTCGAAAAAAAAAGTATTGATTGCACACCTTCACATAGTGATCTTACTTTCTGCCAAGTTTCATTCAATTCTATCCATGTTAAGTTTTTCGCCATTTTAACATCATTTTTCAAAATGGCCGCCAAACGTCTCCAACCGATCGCCATTTTTTTTCATCAGTTTGTTCTTCTAATTGTACTTTACAAACCTACGAAGTTTAATGAAATTCTATGGTACAGTTTTTGAGATATAAACGTTTTAAATTTTCGGAGGGTACCGATCTTTGAATGGCGGCCATCTTGAAAATGGCGGCCATTTCGAAAAAAAAAGTATTGATTGCACATCTTCACATAGTGATCTTACTTTCTGCCAAGTTTCATTCAATTCTATCCAGGCATCTCCGAGAACTAAGCCGGACAAAAATCATTGGAAAGAAAGAAAGAAAGAAAGAAAGAATAATAATAATAACAAAGAAACGGAAGAATAACAATATGTCGTCCCGTGACTACGTTCGGGGCGACATAACTAGAATTGCAATTGCGAGCAATAGCAGATGTCGCCCCTGGCAGCCATCTTGAAAATGGCGGCCATTTTGAAAAAAAAAGTACTGATTGCACACCTTCACATAGTGATCTTACTTTCTGCCAAGTTTCATTCAATTCTATCGATGTTAAGTTTTTCGCCATTTTAACATCATTTTTCAAAATGGCCGCCAAACGTCTCCAACCGATCGCCATTTTTTTTCATGAGTTTGTTCTTCTAATTGTACTTTACAAACATACGAAGTTTAATGAAATTCTATGGTACAGTTTTTGAGATATAAACGTTTTAAATTTTCGGAGGGTACCGATCTTTGAATGGCGGCCATCTTGAAAATGGCGGCCATTTCGAAAAAAAAAGTATTGATTGCACATCTTCACATAGTGATCTTACTTTCTGCCAAGTTTCATTCAATTCTATCCAGGCATCTCCGAGAACTAAGCCGGACAAAAATCATTGGAAAGAAAGAAAGAAAGAAAGAAAGAATAATAATAATAACTAGAATTGCAATTGCGAGCAATAGCAGATGTCGCCCCTGGCAGCCATCTTGAAAATGGCGGCCATTTCGAAAAAAAAAGTATTGATTGCACACCTTCACATAGTGATCTTACTTTCTGCCAAGTTTCATTCAATTCTATCGATGTTAAGTTTTTCGCCATTTTAACATCATTTTTCAAAATGGCCGCCAAACGTCTCCAACCGATCGCCATTTTTTTTCATCAGTTTGTTCTTCTAATTGTACTTTACAAACATACGAAGTTTAATGAAATTCTATGGTACAGTTTTTGAGATATAAACGTTTTAAATTTTCGGAGGGTACCGATCTTTGAATGGCGGCCATCTTGAAAATGGCGGCCATTTGGGAAAAAAAAGTATTGATTGCACACCTTCACATAGTGATCTTACTTTCTGCCAAGTTTCATTCAATTCTATTCAGGCATCTCCGAGAACTAAGCCGGACAAAAATCATTGGAAAGAAAGAAAGAAAGAAAGAAAGAAAGAAAGAATAATAATAATAATAACAAAGAAACGGAAGAATAACAATATGTCGTCCCGTGACTACGTTCGGGGCGACATAATAATAATAATAACAAAGAAACGGAAGAATAACAATATGTCGTCCCGTGACTACGTTCGGGGCGACATAATAACAAAGAAACGGAAGAATAACAATATGTCGTCCCGTGACTACGTTCGGGGCGACATAATTAAAGAAGACATCTTGCAAATAAGAAAATATGATGGATAATATTTTTATGTAACCATGCATGAAAATTTGGATAGCAATGATGTTGCTGACATCTATTGTTACGTCAATTCCTTGATTGAAAGAGCACCATTTTTTTCATATGTGAATTAGATTTTCTTCTACTTGGAAATCCTGGTATTTTATTATTTTTATTGTAATAATGACATGAGATTCTTTCCATAAGTCTCAATGTAAAGTTTCATGAAAATTGACGTGAACTTATTATCATATAAAATGGGAACCGACTGACAAGGTGGCAGATATATACCAAACATCAGTGTTAACCTTATACTGGATCAAATGGGAAACCAGAGTGAGTTACATTTTCCTAACCAATGTAGTTAAGGGAGATAATAAATTTGTCTCCTTTTTAACCTCAGGACAAAAGGGAGACAATTTAATTATCTCCCTTATCTACATTGGTTAGGAAAAGATAACTCACTCTGGTTCATCATTGGTTGTATAAAACAATTCAGTAGTACCTTGTAAATCCTGTCTTTTTCATCCATTTTCTCTCTTTTTCTTATAGCCTGTTTCAAATAAAAACATTATAAAGTGAAAAAATAGAATGTGTGAATGGGACACAGATGCCGTTGCTGCCAATGAATACTGTATATTTACTGAGATATAATGAGGAACCAGAGTGAGTTATCTTTTCCTAACCAATGTAGGTAAGGGAGATAATTAAATTCTCTCCCTTTTGTCCTAAGGCTAAAAGGGAGACAAATTTATTATCTCCCTTACCTACATTGGTTAGGAAAATATAACTCACTCTGGTTTCTCATTAGATCTGCAAAGACACAAGTGAAGTATGTCAAATTCAAACCCATCTTGCGTTTTGGTCAAAAACATTTAAAAATTTCAAATGATTTGATCAAACAATAATCCAGTCATTTTTCAAACAGAAACCTCAATTCTGGCTATTTTCCATATTAAAAGGTGGTACAACTCAGAAATGACAAGGGTGAAATATGTCAGAATTAAACTTGATCTGTGTTTTAAGGTGGGCCCTAACAGTATTAAAAAAATTCAAATGATTTGGTGAATCCGTATTAAAGTTATTGAATGGCATTTCCATAGTAACAAGGAACATAACTAAAAAACATCAAAAGTGAAATATGCAAAATTTTAGTTTGACCTGTGTTTTATAGTGGTCCCTAGCAACTTTTCTAATTTCCAATGATTTGGTAAATCAATACCCAATTTTTTCTATTTTCACCATTAAAATGGGGCATATGATCTTGGTAAAGACAAAAATGAAATACATTAAATTTGAACTAATTCTGTATTAGTCCTAATAATATTTCCAAATTTCAAATGACTTTATCAATGATAACTAAAGTTATTGAGTGGAAATCAATTTTGTGATGTACATACTCTATTGTACATTCTCTATTTATAGATAAAGGTGAAATTTAATGCTCTCGAAGCCTTTCTTACTTGTTAAATAATAATCTGATTTTAAATACTTCACACATATACTTTTTTCTATAGAATTTTAGTTTTATATATGAGATTTGTTATTTTAATCTTTATTGTAATAAATTTCCTTGAGACATTTAAAAAAAATATTCTAAAGATCTTGAGTTCAAATTACAGGATTTCAAATTCTTTTAATATGTAATATCATTATATATACAACTACCAGTGAGTACTAAGAAAAACTCTAAAAATAGGCTGTTTGTTTAAATTATTTATCGTGTGAAGATTACTTCTGGGTAATATTTCATTATCCTTTTTACCAGGAAAACTTAAAATTACTAAATATGACACTTTGATGTTATCACTCAAATGACAGATTCATCTTTTCCTTAAGATAATTTTTTTTATACTTTTTGTACAAATACTATTTCTTGCCATACATCTACTTGCAGAGGAAAAATCTTAAATAATTAAACATTGAACTAACAAACTTTTCCAAATACATTTAAATTTATTGTTTAAAAAAGTATTGTGAGAAAGTATACACATACAAACGACTTTAAGCATCGGTGAGAGTACACAAGGTGCAAATATCTGGAAATTGGAAAGAATTCAATGTTTTCTTAGGAATATAATTACCGGGGTAAGGACACAATTTGTCAGAATCCAGAAATCCAACAAACTCATGAAAGTATGATGGAAATAGTAAGTTTACATCTTAATTGGGAAGATGGAAATATTTTTATAGAAAAGACGTGAAATTTGCTATTCACTGAGCAGACAGTGAATAATTAAAAGATTTGAATTATTACAATTTACAATTCAGTATAAACTTGAGGTACTATGAGCAAGCTTACAAAATTTATCCCCTCTACAAATTATCAATCTGGAAATATGATGTTTATTACATATGTTTTTATAGTGCATTATTTTTGAATGAAATTTTGTTGAAACCTATAAAAAGAGTTGCACTTATGAGACCAATACAATAGGATGAATAAAATAAACATAAAGGTCAAATTATCTCCCCTTTGCAATGTTTGACAAAAATTACTTTGCTCCATGCACATTGTCATATGGTGTACATATACTACCGGTACTTTTTTGTAAGGACTCTACAAGCCCTTTTCAGGCTGCCTTCCAGCAATCTGCATGCTCTTTATCCCCCTAAACCCCCCCCCCCCCCACCCCCATGGATATTTGGGTCTTGATTGCAAGAGAATCATTATTGCTACAGAATCAGTAACATTTTGCTCCAAACTACACGTTTGAGTTTACTGAACCGTGCAAAATAGCTTTGCAACCATCATTTGTAACAAGGTTAAACCAAGAGGGAGGGGTGGGATACCTTTTGCACCACCCACGGAAAATTCATGGGTAGGAAAATTTAACTGATGAGCTGTACAGGAACATCAAGGGTCATTTAATATATCAGTGGGTGTGGAATATTTTTAAAATCTGTTGTTGGACTTTTGAGCACTATCAACAATGTGAAAATGATGAAGGCTGCTGTACATCGACCCTACAACACCATTTTAGTTTGTTTTTACCTCTTGCTAGGGATGAATGCAAAGATGCTCGCCCATATATGATGATTCAATTAAATACTTCAGTCGATCCTTCAAGACACTTGACTGGAATTATTCTGGTTTATAAAAATTTTTAAATTATATACATGTACTACCTTTGTGTAAAGTTTCAATTATTTAAATAACATCATTTTGGACTAGTTGCCCCTTCAAGGCATCACACAAAAATTATAGGTTTCATGCACATTTTCATATGTACATGTATAGCCTTTTGTGAAGTTTCATTAAATTTGGTCTGAAGGTTTTGGGGGAGGGTTGTTCTTGTAAGACAGACAGATGGACAGGGTAATTCTTATATATTATACTCCATAGGGATATATTCTTGAAATTAAATACTAGGAGCAAACATTTTTCTGCAGTATTTTAATTCTGGAATATTCTGGTTTTGTCCTATAGTAATGATAGTGTACAAGGATTCTGAATAATTATTTAGTAGACAACAAATGGAAGTAGATAGTGTTCTGTGAGTGATGTTTATATTATATTTTCTGTTTAATAAATTAGAAATATCTATATGTATCTACAACAAATTTGTTCTTGCAAAATCAGAATTGTAACATTAATCATCCTTCTATAATTCATGTGGCAGTGGAAATTCAAACAAAATCGCTTGATTTTTATCTTTGGTATTATAAAATACCTATGAAGACAAGAGCAATTATATTGTTTCCATTTTCACCAGCTATTTCCCTCGGCTTTGCATACAGACACCGACTCAATAAGATGTCCACCAATTTATATCATCAAACTTCAGGGATCATTCAGAAACACAGAAAATAATGCAAATGTGAAGTTTTATACATAACTAAACACTCCATATTCTAGATTATGCAAAAGATAAATAAAAGGAGGTCTTTAAAATCAGATTTCATTCCTTAACATAATATGAATAGTAGTTTCTTAGAATTTTTTTAAATGGTTTTCAAATATCTTAATTGAAATTTAAATTTCTCTTTTTTAACACAGATAATTGCATCTATATATAGTCCATATCTTTTTGTCTGAAATTAGTTACCGTTAAGAAACAATACTGCATATTACCTGGAAATGAAAAACAATTGAATCTTTGCCAACAAGAAGTCAAATTTATTTTTCCTAGTATTAAGTAATACTAATATAAGGTACTTGTGTCACATCTTTTTTTTACATATATATAATATCAAGGTACAGCTTACAACCATACTTTGCTAGGACTACATAAAGTAGAGAAAAACATTTCTGTCAGTAAGTTATATGGTATAAAATTTTATAATATTATTTTTTGTCAGACCACACAGACCAGCAATTTAAATTGAAGGTCTATTGAAATTATGCACCAATTTTTGAGGGAAAAAATTTAATTAAAATAAAAGCATGTATTCTTTATAGAAAAACAGTTTAAAACTTACGTTTTGGATCTTTCAAAAAAAGAAGAAAAAATAAACTTTAGAAGCTGTCCCAGTGACTGTAGTAACTGGGACAAGACGTGCAATTGTTTTCCTGTTACAGAAGTCATGAAATAATAGTCTGCCATTAAGTCTGTAAGTTTCAATGAAACATGGGAGATGGCTCAAAATGATCACCATACACTGCCACATATCCAGTTAAAATTTCGGGGTTTGATGTCAGTCTACTTCCGTAAAGTAAAATGTACCTCTTTCATGCTCTCCATGTAGAATAAAAAATTTCTTGGTTTTATTTATTTAATCCTTTCAATATTTCTATGTCAAATGCCTCAGATAAATACACTTTTAAAACAGCACTAGTTATTCAGTTATCATGGTTGGTTTTGTTATGGACTTCTTTTGTATCCCTTAGGTCAAAGTTCATTGCAGGTCTTGAGCCAACTGCTGGGAACCGCCCACCTGTTGTACACTGTCAACCTAATAACATTTTTTTCCAATTAAAAATGAATGTTGCTTGCCTTAATGAAATGGGCAAAAAATATTTTTTCCAATAAACCAAGATCAAGAACAACTGCAAATTTTAACAAAACCTATTACATGTCTGGACCTGCGTCACCATCATATATTTCTTTCAGGGCATTGTACTCAGAAAGGAGCAAAAATTGACCTAACCATCATTAATAATATTCAGCATCATCTTTAGCTGTAGGCAACATAGTTAAAAATGTACAAAGTATGCACCATTCACATCATATTTTGCTGAAAAATGGCTAAGTTCAACATGCAAAAATTCATAGTAAAAATTTGTCAAATTTATCCCAGATAGGAGTAGTGTGAAAAATATTGATTCAATACAGTCGGAGTATCAGATTACACAAAGTATGCTCTTCATAGCATGTACTGCTGAAAAATTGTTGTGTTCAACATGCAAAAATTCATAGTAAAAATTTGTCAAATTTGTCCAAAATAGAAGATGCACATCTTCAATATGTATATAAACACTATGCAGAGTTTTAAATATATTGGTTCAATACAGTCCGACTTTCACATTACACAAAGTATGTACCCCTAAGCGTGACCGACGAATGTACGGATGGACAGACGGAGTTGAGTGGCTACTAGTCCTGCTTTCACTGTTGGTGATGCAGGTAAAAATAAAATTAGTTTTAGAAACATGTTCTATAGAATGTAGTTTTGGTTGAATTAAAAATAAATTAGATTAATCCATCCTGATTTCTCACCAAAAAAAATAAAAAAAATTGAGGTAGACTTCTCACATACGTACCGTCAGATATATATAAACACCAAATATCAAATGGAATGATATGAAGACAACAATCAGACAGGACACTGAATACAAATCAAATAAATTAACTTGATCCGAGGAATGGGAAAAAGCCAAGTATTTGATGACTGCATGTTGTGACGAGGTGAGTCCAAGAAACATCAGAGCAGCTAACACATACAGATCCTACAAAAGTAATAGTCAATATATTGTTATGTGTGTAAGGTGGGATGTTACAATACGACGTTACGATAAGAATTGTCGTTCCTAACGTTGTTGAGCATAAACCTATTCTATGTACAAACGTATAGAGAACTGAATAGGATACGATGATGAGTTAAATTATAAATGGTTAAAAAAAGATAATTATTATTTCTGAAAACCAAGCACTCTCTCTTGTGTCCTGTGATACTTTTGTATGTTTATTTTCATTTATCAAAAAGGGATTTTGTTTACAAAATAAAACATTATAGAACAAGATTGGACACACTGAATTTCTCACCTGAGTATGCACATGGACACAGAATAATGATTATATGCTACCTGACATTGCAAGTCAAAGGAAAATGCGTTAAAAGAAATAGTAATGGTCAGGAGATAATTTGTCTGAAAAATCTCATGCATGTCATTCAAGCCTAAACACAAGTCACTAACCTATGAAATTGAGGTCAAGGTCAAAAGGCAGGTATCATACCGACATGTACCCACTAAGAACTATCTGCAGACCAAATATGGTGGGTCAAGTATTAAAGTTGCTGAGAAATAGACCTAATGTCGAAAATGTGACAAAGTTACTCAAGCATGAAATTGAGGTCAAAGTCCAGAGACAGGTGTCAGACTTGCATGTACCCACTAGGAACTATCTATAGACCAAACACGGTGGGTCTAGGTATGACAGTTGCTGAAAAATGGACTAAAGAAACTTGGATGAAAGTCACTCATCCATGAAATTTAGGTCAAGGGACAAGTGTCAGACTGGCATGTACCTACCAAGAACTATCAATAGACCAAATACGGTGGGTCTAGGAGAAATGGACTTAACCACGAAAATGTGATGCAGGTCACTCAAGCATGCAATTGAGGTCAAGGTCAAAAGGCAGGTGTCATACTGACATGTACCCACTAAGAACTATCAATTGACCAAATATGGTGGGTCTAGGTATTATAGTTGCTGAGAAATGGACTTAACCACGAAAATGGGACAAAGTCACTCAAGCATGAAATTATGGTCAAGGTCCCAAGCCATTTACATTTATGTTTATGAAGTCAGTGAATAATGAAAATGATGTCAGGGTCACAAGACAAGTATACTGCGGCAAACCTTATATGATAAGCTATCTGTGGACCACAAATGATAATAGTATTATATGTGGAAAGTTATTAAAGGTTTAGAAAAGTTTATGCCGCCGTCATCAGTGCTGCCAGAAAGTAATACCTATATCTTGCCTTCAGGCGAGACAAAAAGGATAGATTGTCATGTAAAACTTGTTATTCACCCCAATCTAACAAATTAAAAAATATGATGGTTAAACAATATCTTTTAAATTGCCAATGACTAAAAGTTTTTATCAATACAAAATAAGAAAAGTATAACTGCAAGAGGAAAAAGAGGAAAAGAGAGAAAAGGAAGAAAGAGAGCAAAAAAAACCTGGAAATCACGTTATTTTGAAACGTCACAAACATTACTTGAACTGGCACATTCTTAATTTTGAAATGGAAGGCGAATACATGTACAATGCTTCCAAGTCGGCCAAAAAACTGGCTTTTTATGAGAAGAAAAAGTGTTGTAAAAAGATTTGTTGAATTACGATATATTGCCAGTCAACTCAATTCCTGCTCTAATGTTTTGCTGATAATCTTTAGACCAAAGAAAACAATGTGTGAGGTTCCAGTTACTTACCTACCCTCTTTTTTGCACAAAACCTAAATGTTTTTTAAAAACTCAAGTTTTTCAAATATAAAAAAACATGAGGTTGCACGTGTTATCATACAAAGTATACCCCCAGTCTTTTTTAATTTTGAAAAATTTCATCTAAACATAAGGTATTGTAAAATTTGTAAGTATTGGCAAACAGGAAGTGGTTCCTTGACAGACCTGAAAATAGGAGAGACGATACAACTCATGGTCATAAAGCTAGAGGCCAAATATCAAAACATTCCGTTGCACAGAAGCCGAGATAAGTGTGACGAAAAATTCAGTTTGAACAGACGGACAGACATACATACAGACAGACGGACAGACAGACAGACAGACAAGGTGAATCCAGTATACTACCCACTCTGGGTAGTGGGGGTATAAAAATATTTAAATTTTTTGTTTACTAGTTTAGACTAACAATTTGAAGGATTTTTCAATTTCTGTTTCTATAATACACTTTTTTTATCCATTGGAAATACAGAGAAATTTCGGCAGTAAAATTACTACAAAATACCTTGCCTTTTGTCCAAGTTAGCTAAAAAAAGGAGGAATTTCTCTTGTGCTGTTTATCATAGTAAAATATCAACTGAAGAAATATCCCATCATTACAGTCACCAAGGGAAGCACTTTTGTGTCAAATGTGTTTGAGTATAAAACTACTACTTAGAAATATTACTAACCAGGTACGTCAGATGTGATATGGTAGGCAAACTCTGTTTAACAATCAGAAATATTACTAACCAGGTATGTCAGATATGATATGGTAGGCAAACTCTGTTTAACAATCAGCTTAAATGTAACAGATGTCAAGAGTAAAGTTATGGCAACACCTAAACGATCTGCTGAATTTGGTTCAATTGAGAATGTGGTAAAGGTTAAAATGGTAATCAATCCCTGAAAATACAAAACAGGCATGTGGATTAAATATTAATACATTTTTAAATGTTCCTTAATGCTTCTCAAGAAATGACAACCCTAAAGTGAATTTTTAAAAATCATTTTAATACTTGTTTTAATAAACTGACAACTGTACCTCTTCTCTAAAAGAAACCAGCTGTTTCATTTAAACAAAAACATCCAACCTATAATATAAATGTATCAATGTTCAATCATTTGAGAAACAAAACTTTAATTCGAACAGTTTATATACAGGCAAATTTTGGTTATTTATAACCTTTGAACACTGGCCCTCAAAGTGAATACTATACTGGGGCAAATGTCTTTCTCTCTTTCTACAAAAAATCATTTATACAACATGATGTAACAAACTTTAGATATGACTCATTCTTGTCTGTCCAGAATTTTTCGTAGAATTTTGAATCTCTATGTTCATTTTGAATTCTCTCTTGTTCTCATGATAAATTTTGACCATTTTGATTCAACATATGCATTATTAAAATATATACCTACCACAATAAATATAATATTCCACAAAAAGTAACCAATTTTTCTCTTCACTCTACATTGGGCATGGAAAATAGGATGTGTATTTTCACTTGCATACTCAAGCGTAGTTTTCCCTTCAAATGTTTCAACGTGTTCATATATGTCCCATTCCTGAGCATCCATGAAGGTTTTAGTATTAACAGTTGACAGACAACTCTGATCTTCAATTAAATCTATTTCATCTTCTGAACGCTCGGACGTCAATGATATTGTCAAGTCCTATAAAAACAAGATAATTATAATTAATTTGTTAACTCGGGGCATAGTTTTATAAAAATAAATTGACAGACAGAATCTCTATATGTTAGGGACGAGATCAAAAGTTCAATGTAGGATAAAAAACTTAATTCACATAGTTTTTAACTTAATTTGGGAAAAATTGATTCACCAATATGGGCATATGCTTTGAGAGTATACTTTTTGTATCATAGGTCCTGTTTTTCCTTAACAATGTATGTTTGTTCTGTATATTGACTTGGACATCACTTGAATCCGTATTTTTCAATCCGAAAATCGATGACGGATAACAAAACCTTGCAGCGATTTTTACCCCCCCCCCCCCCCCCCCCCCCCCCCCTTATCACCCCCAAACTATTTGAATTAAGTTTTTTATCCTACATTGAACTTTTGGTCTTGTCCCTTATAAAAGAGTGAAAATAATTCAAAGCATTACTTCATTATTGTGTGTCTCTGCAACTGATTTCTTGACGAAAAAATCTGGACTTCATGATTATTCTTTTAAAGTTGAAATAACAATCAGATATGTCTAAATACATGTAGTAAACAAGGATCGAACATTTGGGAACAGAACTTGCACATCATCTGCAACGCGACATTTATTTGTGGTAACGTCATATATGATGCAAAAATCAATGAAATTCACACAAAAATTGGAAAAATACCTCTATCAAAATATTTGGCACATTTCAGCAGTGGAAATGACAGCAATTAATTAGGACTACTGGAAACAAAAGGTAGTGTAATATTTACTTTAATTTTAAAAGAGGATCTGAGAAATCATTTGCCGTTTGTAAAAAGACACACAGTAATTTTAAAAGTACTTAAAAATTAAAAATTCTCGTACCAATTTTTATGCAAAAGATGTGCACATTTTGTCAATTTATCACTAATCAGTTGTACTCCAGGCCTAAAATGTTGAAAACCAAAAAACAATCCAAAAAGTTGAAGAGCAAATTCAAGATGCCTAAAAATAATCAAAGGGATAAAGCCAAAACCATCTAAGGACAGAGCTATGCACAAAGGAGATACTCCTTAGTTTTCACAAATTTTTGTAACATTGAATTTAAAATATCAATTCCGGGCTAGTATCGAAATACTTGCAACTGAACGGGTAAAATGACAAGTAAGGAAATAAGATATCATTCATGACATCGCTGTGGTGTTGTTGTTAGTAAACAGATCATTAAGTCTTTGATTCCAATTCAGGACTGAAATTCTGGGATCAAATTTATAACCCATATAGAAGGAATTCTCATGTATAAACCCAAGAATATCTATGACTTAAATTATGTGTTTAGCAAGCAATACTTTTGGTCCATATCACCTATAATTATTGAGATTAGTGTAATTTGAGCCAACTGTAGCAGACACATGTTTATTTTCTTGTCAAGTTTTGATATCCTTTTTGTCCCATTTCTAAAAGGAAGTCTTTAATATTTTTAATATTGATTTGTGACTTTTTGTTATGAAAGGTAAAAAAAATGTTTGTTCACGTGTAAAAACATTGAAAACATTATATCTTCATTAAATGTTATTTCAAGCAGAATTCAATATTTAAAAAGCAGTTAAATGATCATATAAACCTGAGAGATATTTTTAGCAATAGATTTGTATGCACATTTTTACTCAGCGTTACAAATAACTGTACTGGTAAGTTCATCTTATACACCATTATTTGTGGTACTGATAATTCAGGTTACAAGAGAATTTAAATAAATACATTACATAAAAAAAAACCAAAGAGCCTGTATCAATCACCTGGATTTGGCATTAAAATAACATAAAACACAACAGCTTTCTTCAGTTTTTCAAATGATGTCAAGAATTTGTAGGCTATGTAGAGCAAACTTGTAGCTCACCAGACCAATCTAATGATAATAGGTGCAGAATTTAGAGGTATATGAAAGGGTATATCAGTCTGCTTTTAAAGCATAGTTTCCTATTCCACCAAATTTTTGTCATAATTGTTCCTGTTTTCAGAGACTAAGATCTTTTACAGAAATTTTATGACACAAAGTGATGGAAATAGCTCACATGCCAATTTGGGCCATTTCAGAGAAAACCATTTTTAAATACATGTTGCTGATTTTTAGTAAAGGCAGCCATATTTGATGAAAGTCTGCATACAATTTTGAAAAAGTACCAACCAATGATCAATCCAGCAAATTTTGGTCACAATTGGTCCTATGTTATCAGAGGAGAAGATCTTTTAAGTTTTTGAAACAAAGTGATGACAATAGCTCACATATTGTTTTGTATCAGGTGAGATAAAAATGTGTGAGTCTTCTAAGGAACACATGTGTCGCCTGCGGACGTCAATTTTTACAAAAGATATTAAACTTTTCTAAAAATGAAATATATATGCACACCTTTGCATTAAGGTTAATGCACAGAGAAAGTTTCATCAAATTGCTTTGAGCGGTTATGGAGTAGTTGAGGATAGAAGTTTTGACCCCCCCCCACTTTTTTGCAAAAATGTCAATTTTTACAAAAAATAATTTAAAATTTTCTAAAAATGAAATATATATGCACACCTGTGCATTAAGGTTAATGCACAGAGAAAGTTTCATCAAATTCCTTTGAGCGGTTTAAGAGTAGTTGACGATAGAAGAAAAGTGTGACGACGCAAGACGACAGACGCAAGATCCCTATGTGTCGACCATGCTTTCCGCAGGCGACACAAAAATCAGGAAAAAAATATTTGATTACAAAATCACAAAATAAAGATCTATGAAACAGCAAAAGAATTCCAGTTATTAAACACAAATGAGAACCATTAGGAAGTTTCCTAGTTAACCAAGTTACCAAGGCGTGTATCTGTAATTGTTTTCCTATGATCATGATAGATATTCCCCATTTTTGGTACATGTAAGTTGTCTCCCATTTATGAAGTTATCTGCTCTTTGGAGAAGTTGTCTCATGGACAAATTGTCATTTTCCTGGAAAATAGATTTCTTCCTAATAATATCCTCCACATTCATGATATGTTTTTGGTTATATTTTCCCCCATTGTCTATGTCTAATGAAGGCCTTCCCCAATTCAATATTTTCAGACAAAAAATAAAAGTACTTTTTGCACTTTGTGATAATACAAGACCCCTTCTGCCAGGAAAGATAATTCATGCATGTGGGAGAAAACTCCAGTGTCCACAAGTATGTGATAAAGAGGTTACTGTATTATCTCCCCTTGGTAATTTGGTAAAACTGAGTGTATCTCATTACCACTGATAAAATCTAAAGTATAATTTACTAGCAATCATGCATATTTGCTAATCAGTTAATATAGTCTATACATTTACACACAGATCTATGTAAATTTTGAAAGAGTCTGTATCGATAAGCATGCTGGATTAAAAATTACCTGTACATCTACTGGAAAGTGCTGCAGCTCTAAATTTTCTTGAAAAGATCCCTTAAATCTCCACATCCACACAACCAATGGATCTTTGTAGCCTGGTGCATTGTGAATAACCTTGAACACACTCTTGTTCACTGAAAAATCTCCATCCAAGTTCATCACTAACAAATTTGGATACCACATGGTATGAGGGTCAAATTCCTGTAATCAACAAAAATTCTGGGTTTTAACCTGCAACACAAAACTCATTTTCTCTGACATCTCAAACTGTTGCTGCAATGGGTCCCAAATTTATATGCAAAGTTAAAATAATATATGAGAATTGTCTGTAGAGTTCATGCACAACCTCTACATAGCATCTTTAAATTTAGCTATATGTCAATATGTAAATGAAAGAAACTGCAATATTTATTTAATTTACAGTATGATTGATAAACACAATTTTTTAAAGACAAGAATTAATAGAGAAAAACAACCAATTGTCATCAATTTTCGTTGTCCAAGGATATATTCTTATATTCAAAATCATCTTGAATACTTATTCCTATATCCAAAATCATTATTAGTAATTCTCCTATATCCGAAGAGGACAAAGAGCAAACCAAAAAATGCAATGCATTAGATAGACAAACCTGGAAAGACAAATGAACAACCACAAATCATTTTGAATACTAACTACCACTTTTTGTACTTTCAAACAATCATTAAAAATTGCAAATAAAACACATTTAATCATAGTAGATTATTTGAAAAATATTATTTAAAAAGAAACCATGGGAGATAACTCAAAATTTTCATGAAACTTTAGGCACAACCAATATTCTATCCTACTATTGCAGTAAATTTCTTTGGTTTTTAAAATATATGTAAATATTATTTCCTCTTCAAACTACTTTTTTCAAAAATAAAAAATTAAGTTTCAAAATAATTTTCATTATTTCATTTAGTAAAATAAGAAATTAAAAGAATAAGAATAAGAATATTTTATTGTAAATTTGATGGACATG
The DNA here is from genome assembly GCA_028015205.1 of Mytilisepta virgata. NCBI lineage: Eukaryota > Metazoa > Mollusca > Bivalvia > Mytilida > Mytilidae > Mytilisepta > Mytilisepta virgata. The sequence goes on from CM051512.1 coordinate 35,190,022, forward strand.
ACCGAGCAGAACGTGGAATATACATTTATTACTCAAACCTAAAATCCTGAAAATAATGCCCAATTAATTTAGGGCTATTCCAGAAAAAATGGTATGGGGGGGTTGGAAGGCATTTTTTTTCAGCACCCACTACCCATACAATTTAAAATAAAATTTCCTTATGCTTCCTTTAGAATTTTTTTCCAGACCCCCGACCACCCATACAATTTTATATAAAGTGCCTTCCAACCCCCCCCATGCATTTTTTTCCGGAATAGCCCTTATACAATAGTATTATAGTGATTATCACTTGAAAAAATCCTAATATGTGGAAAAACATAAAATTTCCATTTTCAGATTTTAACATTAAATGGAATTAACGGAAAGCAATTGTACTATATCAATTTTTTTTATTTTCCCAAAAACTAGAATTTGCAGAAAATATCTTTGCTATTCAACGTGATGGCAATCTATTTTTTATTGTGTAACAAATACTGATATACATGCTGTACTATACTGTCTGTAGCTATTTTTCAGTTTCTGGTTAATTTGATTAAAATCAGCTATTCAAAATTTTTGTTAGTGTTACAGTATCAACTTTTCACATTTCAGGCTTTCATCTCTGTTGGGATAAAAGATCATTTTTTTTTAAATACGCATATACAGAAATTTAATTGCTGTGTTTTACTTCACATGTGTAGCTTGTCAATATCGATTCAAACCCACGGCAAATCAGTCCTCTATGTACAGTTTTGATTCATGGCACCATTGGCTCCTAGACTCAGATGAAAAATTTTAAGCGCCAGGATTAATTTCCAGGCCCCAATTACTGACAAACGAGATAGGAAAATTGGAAAAAATAATACAATTTTTGAAGATATTGTCGGAGAAGCCATGTGGTTATTAATCTGAGTCATACATGCGCATGACATCAATTTTCTCTAAACAATCAAATGTATGCAGGATCAAAGTTATAAATATGGATTAAAATTTGCACCAAATGTATTTTTAAGTCACTATGGCAACTAAATTAGATGCCACTTAGAGCCATGCAAATACCAAATTTTAAAGTACCAATAAAGCAAGAACAGGAAAATATTCAAGACCCAATCTTATATGCCATATCAGCACAGCTTTAGGAGTCAGGCTGATACAACAAATCATTCTGTGTAGGCTCAGGACATATATAATATACTATCGAAGAGAATAATACTCTTCTCAGTATTGTCTATTTGACCAACTGATTATCCCTTCCCCTTACAATGATCCTCAAATAAATTTCTATTTGATACATAAGTCTTGGAATGTAACCAGACTATTTACAGTATTAGTCAATCCACTCAGTAGAGGTTCCTGCCATTTAGCTCGAACAAGAATTTCTGCTTCAAACTGTTGGATAACTGTGTCTATATCCTTTATTTTCATGAAGTTGACTTTAACTTCAACAATCATCTGTAAAATAAAGATATATTACATATTTCCATGATTATTTTGACTCCTTGTTTAACATTATGTGACCATGGCTTATCAATACTACCAAAAACAATATGCTGTCTATATTACCTGTAGTTCAAATTTTAGTTTAAACTTATTTATTTATAGTAAGTGGATTGGGAATCAAGTTTATATACCAACTTATGTTAATCCCCTTCCACTTGGCGGATGCGAGAGTCTGTAACGTGCTAAGGGTGTTGCTCTCCCTTAACACGGGACAGCCATTTTTTGTCCCCATCTTTCACCGAGACCATTCCTGCAAATAGTAAATTAACGTTGCAAATTTGATTCCTGAAATTTTCATTCAAATGGGAATTGAACCAGGGAACTTTGGCTTCATAGTTCGATGCACTAACCACTACACCATGGCACTCATACATGATTTTCTTTTTTGTGCAAATACTATACTGACAAAAAAAATATTATCATATTTCACCTTTATAACATAAGGTTTAATTCATCCACAATTAACATCATTGGCCATGATTCACAAAACTGAGCAAAAATGGATTAAATTGCCAAAAAAGAAATTTTTATTTGAATTTTTACAAAATTCCCTTCATCCACAAAATTTCTGTAAACATAAAATTATGAATTCTCATTAGTTGTATTGTTCCTTACATCACAATACAACATAATGTAAGAATTTAATTTCAATTTCTAGTTTGATCCAGCTGTTTCCAAATAAAAGGTCATAAAGGCAAATATGACAGACTTGAACACAGAAGGATCCAATTTTTACTTGGTTTATATCTGGTTTGTGACAAAATATTCAAGTTTTAGTTTAAGAATGCATTCTTCACAAAGTTCGGCTGTCCGTCGTTATTTTCAAAATTTGCAGTCTGAAATTCAGAAACTAAAATCACAATCGGAACATCTGGGTCTTTCAAATGTTTGTAAATGTCAGCAAATTTCATTCCGGTCCAGCAAATCTAACATTCTTGCCGGACCAAATTGTCCAGCAAAATCTCTGTTAACTTCATGAAGACTGGAATGAAAAAGACAGTTCTTTTTTTAGGCAGATTTTGGAAGATTTATACCCATATGCATATGTGGTCTCAGTAATCTCAGTAATCTGCTGTTGATCTATGTGGTTGAAATATAAAACAATACAGTAAACAAACCTTTTCTCTACTTGTTACTGTTTTGTGTTCTTGACTTAAGGCAGGTAAATGTGAATGGGAAACTTGTTTACTGTCTGGCAATTTTCTCAATGCATCTATGGTTCGCTGTAATATTTGTGTATTTGTATCCAGTGATCCCATCAACTGCTTGAAAGTTCTGGCCAAGTATAATTCTTTATCTGAGGGTTTTTCAGGAGAATTACTTTCTTTGATTGATGGTTTTTTCTTACGAGCTGACAATTTCGCCCTGTCTTTATCTTTATTGCGTTTGCGTTCATTGCCATGTGTTTCAGATAGCACTGTTGCATTATCAAGAAATCTGTTTGGTTGTGCTGGCAGCTAAATAATTAGATGATATCCACAATTAAATATAAAAGACTAATACTGTCAGGGATTGGGTCAATTACTTTGAAATGAAATAACATTAAAACCAATTAAAATTACATGCCAATAAGTAACCAGAAATCTATGTTTACAAACTTTGCCTCATTTCCCCACTAATTTTGGTGTATGGCTCTGTAGCTCTGTAGCTCCCCGAGATGCACCCTGACACCCTAATATGATTGTAGGTCACTTGGTATCGGAGAACTGAACTCGGACGTAAAACTTAACCTAAGTACATGAAGCGCGATAAGTAGGTAATAGTGACCCAATTTTGGTGGGAGGCTGTGTGAGATGCATCCCCAAACCAAGTAATATGATTGTAGGTCACTTGGTATTGGAGAACTGAACTCAGACATAAAACTTAAACTAAGTCAATGAAGCGCGATAAGAAGGTTAAAATAACCTTATTTTGGTGGGAGACTGTGTTACTCTGTGAGATGCATCCTCACAAGTAATATGATTGTAGGTCGCTTGGTATCGAAGAACTGAACTCGGATGTATAACTTAACCTAAGTCAATGAAGCGCAATAAGTAGGTCAGAGTGACCTAATTTTGGTAGGAGGGTTACGCCCGGAGATGCATCCTGACACCAAGTTATACAATTCTAGATCCCTTGGTATAGGAGAACTGAACTAAGATATAAACTTAACCTAAGTCAATAAAGCACAATCAGTACATTGTTGTAGGTCAGAGTGAGCTAATTTTGGTGGGAGGCTGTGTTACTCCCCAACATGCACCCTTATACCAAGTGGTATGATAGGAGGTCCTTTTGTTTCAGAAACTGAACTCGGATGTAAAACTTAACCTAAGTCAATGAAGCACGATAAGTAGGCCAGAGTGACCTAATTTTGGTGTGGGGCTGTGTTTGCTTCTGGAGATGCACCCTGAAACCAAGTAATATAACTGTAGGTCCTTTGGTATCGGAGAACTGAACTTGGATGTAAAACTTAACATAAGTCAATGAAGCGCGATATGTAGGTCAGTGTGAACTAATTTTGGTGGTAGTCTGTGTTACTCCCCAAGATGCGCTCTGACACCAAGTAATATGATTGAAGATCCCTTGGTATCAGAGAACTGAACTTGGACGTAAAACTTAACATAAGTCAATGAAGCGCGATAGGTAGGTCAAGGTAATTAAGGATAATTTTACTAGCTACGCTATTAGTGGAGTACTCTTTTTACCTTTAGCGCAGTTGGTAGAGTGGTGGATTACTGTGACAAAATTTCAGGGTAGGTAATTTTTGGATACTCTAATGTTACAATATACTACTACTGTAATTATTATTTTTATAGCGTTTCTGTGACGTTCTGGATTCCAGCATTTCTATTATGTGACAAAATCATGTAAACAAAGGTAAAATTCATGTAGAGGTATATTACCATAACTCATCTATCGTTGATTCCTCTTGCATTTAGTCATTTCAAACCATTTTACCTACGAAGAACCATATGCAGACGACAAAAATGTTAAACCGGAAACTGTCAAAATGGGAGATAACCAATGGTGGACTTATTTTAACGACACTGGCGGAAGAAACGTATCTATACATTATGTACAAGAGGACATTAAACTTCCATGCGTAAAAATGGAAAACGTTTCCCACTGTATCTTATCGAACTTGGAAATGCATGAGCTATGCAGATTCGAAATCCCGCCAATTCGTACAGAGTTGTGTCCCTTCTGATTCTTCTCTGTTTCTGAGATAATTTTTTTTAGTAAAAATGTCAAAACTCAAGTTTATTCATTTTGCTTTAAAAGAGGAATATTTGTAAAAGAATTGTTAGAATGTCTCGATTTCACTGACATAATGGAGTAAATCTGTGTAAGTTAACATGGTATTCGATAGGGTGTGGAACACATGCAGCCTCAGGTCCATTCTCATTCAATCACTGTCACTTTAAAAGTGACTTTTCATTGTCAGCTGATTCCATTTCATTCATTTCGCATTGAAATTCCAGCGAACCATTGAAGATAAAATCAAAAAGATTTGTGAATGTTAAGAAATAATCATAGGCAATACGACAATAATGAATAGACCCATAGTATTTTCCATTCCAGTTTATTTTAAAAAAGAAAAAAATACTGATGCCATGCTCTATCCTTATTTTAATATGGATAGGCATTATAATGGTTTTTATATTTCACCAAGCAATAGTGAAGTGTAAAATATTAACAAATATAAAGCCTTACCCTGGCATGCTAAAAATGAAATTCGAGATAAATTATATTTCTTGCATGTAGCTAACATGTCTAAATTCTTCTTGTGTCAGGAAAAAAATTCTGTTATCCTTTGTATAATTACTTTGATTTTAATTAGATTTTCATATCAAAAGCACTGAAGATTCCATCAGTTTTCAACTCGGATGGATTAATTGTTCATATACTAAATTGTTGCCTCTGATTGGTCAGTTTCAGTGATCATTTGAAAATGAAAGGTGTTTATGAGGTTTTGTTTATGAAGGGCACTTAAGTGCAGTATCCCTTTGGAAGGGCACTTTTGATGTTTATCGTGTGCATCATAAATTTAGATATATCATACCCATGTGTTTGGTTTTATTTCTGGGATTTCCAGCTAATATGTATTTACTTGAAAATATCACAGCAATTTATTCTGTGCAAATAAATAAATGAAACTTTGTGTTTTTGCTTTGATATTCTTTATTTTTTTTAATAAAAGGAATTTGTATAACAAACTCAATGTCTTTGTAAATCCTGCATGCAACTGATCAGCAATACACCATCATCGCCTGCATATCACGTCTAAGTTTCTGAGATTATCTGATATTCAAGGGCATGCATGAGTTACCATGACTTTCGACAAAGAGGATTACTGTTTTCACAAAAAGCTACTTAACCAGGGTTTTATGAAGAATAAGTTGATGTCATCTTAGGAAATTTTATGGTCCTCATCACGAATTGATTGACCGTTACACTGTTCCAATATCTAAGATGATGTTGGACCTGTTCCCACTGTCGTAACATTTCATGTACCGCCACCGATTTGTAACTACCATGGATTGACTTTGTTGTATACTAAGGAGGAACTGCTTACCCTTTGGGAACACCTGAGTTCACTCCTGGATTTTATAGGAGTTCATGTTGTTCATTGTTTTTTAGTTTTCAGTAAGCAACAAAATGGATAACAGGAAAGGTAAAAAATAACAGACCAATCAATCAAAGCAACCCAACTGACAGAACACCAGTCAAAAAATATCATAAAAGAGTAAAAAACAAACATGAACACAACAAAGTCAGGATACTCTGACTAGGTACAGACACTGAATAGTGGTGGGGTTAAACTGGTTTTATGGGTAAAAAACCCGCCCACTTATCTATCCTGACACTCTGGTGTATAAAAAAACTATAAAATCCAATACAGTATGATTACCAACAAGGTGACCACTTACTAGAACTGAAATTTAATTTAGATAGCATGGTCAGAATGTGCTTGTTTTAACTTTAAAACTAGCTAAGGCTCTCATAGCTGCAGGTTGGATAATGTTGCTCTACTAAACATATCAGTGTTTATTTGTTGTGCTTGTGGTTGTTCATTTGTCTTCTTGGGTTTGTCTGTCTAATCATGCTAATGGATTGCGTTTTTTGGTTTTGCACCTTATGTATATTTGTCCTCTATTCTAGTTGCCATGCTGCCCTCTGGATACTCTTTTAATTATTTGATTACAGGAATTACATGGTATAAATTTATCGTTAAAGTAAATATTGTATAAGCAGTGCACCCAGAAACATCTTTGAAGTGCTTGAAAAAAAGAACACATCTTCATTGACTCTTATACCTTTGTTGTTTACAAAAGTGTAGGTACATGTATTTTGCAATAAATACAAATCAAGTCTTAAAATTTTACAAAGGTTTAAGGCAAAAAAAAAGTCTTGTTTCCTGCTACCCGACCGACCCTGTTTTTTCAAGGCCGACCCTAAAGTTTTTTTTGACAAAATCAGAAAAAAAAATAGATTTTCCAAATTACCGGAATTCGGTGCCATCACCAAACTCTGATTTCTGTCTTTTTCTAACAACATGGCCGCCTCCAGTGCCCGTAGCGCTATTGTGCTAGGAAGCTTAGGGTGTTGAAGCTTACTTTTCATGAATGTAGACGTTATTCAAATAAAAGACATTTGGTAACGTCTTTATTGAACTGTCAGATGTTACATTATTATGTCACAGAAGTCCATACCTGAAAAAATAAAGAGAAAAGAAATAAAATGAAAAAAAAAATAAAATCATTTTCCGACCTACCTACCCAATTTTTTTTTCTGGCTGGCAGCAGGAAACAAGACTATTTTTTTTTTTTTTTTGCCCTTATATAAAATTTGTACAAAAAAAAGTTTGGAATTCATATTACACAAAAGAAACATACAATTCTTCTGAATATTTATTTTTCATTTTATTCAACAGTTCAAGATGAATTTGATATTTTCTTTGTCAAAAAATAACTGATTTTTTTCAAGAAGTGGGAAAAATTGATAACAAATTATTGGATGGTGGAAAGTGCCACACCTTCCTTATATATATATTCCATTATAAAGGATCATTTAATTTAATGAAAAAAAAATGATATTTTTTTATTTGTCATGTTTGTAGGGCAGAGGGGCACAATTTTTGGGATGCTAAGGACATCAAGGATGGTGTACCTTTCCATTTCTAAGGACAAGCTGGAGTAGTGGTAATAATGCTTCTACAATCCTACATATTAATTCATGGCTAAGTTTAATGGACAAGGGGATTAACTGTTGGTTCTGAAGATATTTATTTATTTATTCGTGTTTTTTTTCAGGTTTAACCATTTACAGTTATTTGAGTTTGCTGTTGAATTCTCAGTCATATCAATCACCACATCTGACACTCTGAAAAAGTATTGAAGAATTACAGAGAAATTTTCTGACGTGAACTTGATATCAGCACAGATTCATACAGTATTGGGTCCATCAAGGAATGGACAAAATCCATGACTCTGTTGCATGGTATCAGAAAAAGGTATGCTGAGTTGTCAGAATTCCTCACGGTGTAGTTTTTTGGGATGCTTGAAAGACATTGTAAATTGGGATCTTTTGTCTAGGGTTTTATTTTTCTTTATTTGGCACCTGTTGCAAACAACCAAAATTAAACAGGCCAAAATATCCCCAAAATAATTTCAAATTCTCTTAATTTTGAAAAGTTATTAATATTCATAATCATGCTTTGATGGATATAACTTTTAAAGCTAGACTGCTGTAATTATATTTGTCTACCGGTAATCAAAACAGTTCAATTAGTGGAATTTGAAAAATATGGGATTTGAAGTCCAGTAGCAGTTATACGTGCTTCAATACAAAATTCTTGTAGTCAGTCAATCAGCTCCGAACTAACCCTAAGGTCAGAAGTTTGAAACAAAAACAAAAAATTCTAAAGTGATTGTGATTTAATAATCTGACATGAAACTATGCTTTTAATACTGCGGACTTATGTTAACTGAAAGATCAACGTTAAATGTCCCCTGCCACGTGGCAATAACTCCAACAAAAAAATAATGGTACAGCACTGAAATTCAAACTTGACCGAGATAATACTAAATCACATCTATGATATAAATTTAAATAAAATCCATTAAGGTTTGTAAGCGTGAGAGCGCTTACAAGAAAAATTGACAAAATTTTCAGGGTTCAAAGGGCAATAACTCCAACAAAAATAATGGTATGGCACTGAAATTTAAACATGACCGAGATATTACCAAATCACATCTATGTTATAAATTTATTAAATAAAATCCCTTAAGGTTTGTAGGCATGAGAGTGCTTACAAGAAAAATTGACAAAATTTTCAGGGTTCCAAGGACAATAATTCCAACAAAAATAATGGTATGGCACTGAAATTCGAACTTGACCGAGATCCGGAAGCGGGCTTTAGTTGGCCCCTAAACAATAATGTATACTAGTTCAGCAAAATGGACGGCACACTAAGCTCCGAAATATAAAAATGAACCAAAATTCAAAAAACAAAAGACTAACAAAGGCTAGAGGTTCCTGACTTGGGATAGGTGCAAAAATGTGGCATGGATAAACATGTTTTGTGAGATCTCAACCCTCCCCATGATGAAATAAATTTAAATTAAATCCATGAAGGTTTGTAGGGGTGAGAAGGCTTACAAGAAAAATCGACGAAATTTTCAGAGTTCAAAGGGCAATAACTCCAACAAAAATAATGGTACTGCACTGAAATTCGAACTTGAGTGAGATAATACTAAATCACAACTATGATGTAAATTTTATAAAAATTCATTGAGAAATGTAGGCGTGAGAGCGGTTACAGTGTCGGACGGACGCCCGGCATTTCTATGTCCCTGCACCATGTTGTGGCTGGGGACAATAAATTCATAATTTTTTATCTCTGTTTTCTTTTTCTACAGATTGGACTTCATGATAAACAGCTGTGGGAACAGACAGTTGATCGGAAAGTACTAACGGTAATTACAATTAATTACAATGTAATAAGTGGCCAAAATATCTTAAAGACAGTTCTTTTACTACAATGATTAATGAGAGAAAATGTCTTTTTGCCTGGACACCTAAGATTGTGGAATGGATTTTTTTAGTATTTTGGAAATCTAAATACTAGAATAATATTGACAAGTTAATTCAAGAAATCTTAACATTATTTGCAAGGATTATATCTTTATACTTCAAATATGATTAATTGAGAATTTCAAACAGAAATTTAAAAGCACTTTAAGAAATTGGAAATATTAAAAAAATGAAATTATCATCCCAGACGAATTGTAAAATTTATAAAATCAATATTTTAAATCTTTTTCATTCACTTTTTTATACGACTGCAAATATTTGAGCCTGATTCTTGTTTCTCTGTGAGATTTGAATGAAAAAAATGTGATTTCATTTGTTTTAGCTAAGACTGAGGTAACTGCATCAGGCAGCCAAGTAATAAGACAATTAAAATTGATTAAGATATTTAAATTAAGGAAAGTTTGTCCAGGGTATTACTCAATATTTTTTTCACCTGATCGTAGGAGCTTATATCGGTTGAATAACTTTGGAACTTTCCATTTGATTAGGGGTGTCAGGTATTCAAATCGATTTTTTTGACAGTTAAATGTCCAGTTATAATCAATGACCCATTCATACATTATACACAATGTAAAAAAATATTTTATAATGGAACCTACATGTATATCAGGCTGAAATTAATTTTTTTTTTCAAATCTTGCAATACACCTTGGTCTATTCTATGGTGCTATACAATAACATTGACCCTACTGAATACAATTGAGTTACATATACTGAACATACACAAAATGAAATTGACTGGCCTTAAGCAAATTAAAAGGTCAATTCCTCCCAATCAGTTCAATAAAATAGAGTAATAGCGAGTGCTATAGGAGCACATGCATTTTCTACTTATGGGTCATTTAGAAAATTCTTTGTTTAATGGGGGCAGCCATATTGTGCTACATACTAAGGCTAGAAAAAATTTCGTTCGGCGGAAACGGTAAGTAAAGTAAGCGAAATAACTTGCTTCAAATAATAATTTTAGAGTCAGAATCGTGATACCGGAAATGAGTTTCTGGAAAGGGCTATTGATGTGCTTGCGTCATTAGCCACGCAAACAGCATATTAACAAGGTTATACAGATATTAGGAAGTTTGTCTGTTATGAATGTTGAGTTTAAGTTTTATGAAACTACTGCTTGCTTCCATATGATAGTAAAAATTATTTAAGACTAGATTGATCTCATTATGTCTATAACACTTACTTACAGATTTTGTTTTTTCAGGAAAATGTGTATAGGGTAATTATATAAGAGAGTTATTTCTGAAGTGATCACAGGACATAAATCGGTTCCAACTAAACTTTTCACTGTATTTTTTATACAAAAACATAACATTTCAGATGTTTGATATTAAGTTTTGTTATGTCTGACCTTTAACTATTGAAACTAAAGAACTATTTGACCCCAGAGAAACAAACCACTAAACTCTTTCTCCGGTCCTTTTATTTTTGTTCTGATGCTAAATTTTCTACCAAAAATGATACATTACAATGGATGCCCTATTTACATGTATTATGTCTGAATTCAAAATGGAAGAAATTTCACATGGAAATTTTACAAACAGTAGTTAAAAAGTGACAGAAATTTAACAATGTCAATAATTGCACTAAAAAATGCAAAACACGTATTTTGTCTGTAAAAAAATAAGGAAAATTTAAAATCAGAACTAATTTATGTCCAATCATGAATCTGACATGTACACAAATCTGATTACATCTTTCTCATACCCTGCATACAGTTCTGCAAATCGCGGATAAATCTGACTCCGCGTTAAGAAATATCCGTTTTATCCATCACATACTGATATGAAATCCGTAGATACATATTGGATCTGTGGATTTCATATCGTGTTCTAATGGTTAACATGGATATTTCTGACAGAGGAGCCAGATTTATCTGCAGTTTGCAGAACCGTGGATGCATATTGGATCCACGGATTTCATATCATGTTCTAATGGTCAAACATGGATATTTCTTACCGTGGAGCTAGATTTATCCGTGGTTTGCAGAACTGTATGCAGGGTTTATTTCTTAGTTGGGAATATATTTTAACCTAACTGTACATTGTATAATATTTATAGATTTGTATTTTTCAGTACTGTACATAAAAAAAACTTTTTATATTGCATAGATACTTCGCTAGTAATAGATTTAAAAAATGTGGAATGAAAGACTTAAATTATTAATCTTTTTATCCTAAATGCTCTTTGACTAAATTGTGGCAGGGAGGTGTCTTCATTAAAGTTATGCAGAATAATTAATCATTAAACTTTAAAATGCATGCAATCTGAAACTGTAAAAGACCATGTACAAGTTTATCTTATACTTGTATATTCTTCTACAGACTTCTAAACATTAAATCGGATCTCAATATAAAACTGTCTGTCTTATATTAAATTCTCATCAGTGTTATAAATAGAATTGCACTGCACCTAATTATGATTGAAAGCCACTATCGTCTTTGTCTTGACATGACCATATTCCTTTTTGAGGACTTCTATACTTTGCCTGTTCAGATTCTGAATATGGGTACATGTATTTATTTTCTCGTAGTCCGTTAAGTTAAAATACCCTGGTTAGTGTTATTAGAGGTGCTTGCAAGAACTGGTAAGAATGCATCTTAATTTTTAAAAAATTGACTATTGAAGCAGTGTTCATGTTAACTATGTAAGTGAGGCTCTATAAAATGTTATGCCATTTCCAATATGACATATGATACAACATATGGTCAACTCTCGTTATGTCGAATCCATTGGGACCTGAAAATTTGAGATATCAGGAGTATATCTGTATAGTTACTGCTGTTGAGGGTCCAAGCAGATAATTTGAGTTACCCCGAATTTCGACTTAAATGTGTTCGAGATAACCAGAGTCAACTGTATTTATATTAAACAAAAAAATGCTTGCAGAATTTTTTTAGATTGGTAACTTATTGTTTTAATGTAACATCTATTGTACATGTGTAGTGCCCAGGTTTTTTTTTTTGAAAATAAAATTGAAATATCAATTGATAGGAGCCTAGAGGGGAAATTTAAGTTTGCATTTCGGATTTCTGTGACTAAGATACATTCTGTCTAAAAAAGTGCATTAATAAATGTTGCAACATTGGTTGTTAACTAAGTTCCATTTTAATAAGAGTATGCAAAAATTTTTGAATTTGCAATATATCCTTTGTATATATAAAAAAAAATATTTAATGATTTTAATGGTTGTTTCAAACATTTTTTTAACAGGGTATAAGGAATGCCCCCAGAAGATCTGTTAGAGCCAAAACAGAATTCATAGATATTGACCTAGTCAGAGGTATATAAATATATCTTTTATGTCTTTAAATTTTCAAATGATATATTATTGCTAATTTTTGTAAAAATTTCTTCTAGATGGTCTTACATATACATGTATTTTATCAAGCCTTTTTAAAAAAGTGAAGTATGAACACTTTAGCAGAATTCTTAAAGAAATCCCTGTTAATTTTGTAGAAGAGTTTCAAGTACAGTCATGTCCCCTCCTCCCCCATTATACATTATAGGTGCTTTTTTACCTCTAGAAATGAAGCTGAGAAAGGGGTGCATATTATGTAGTACTACAGGCCCACACGACCTTTTAAGTTCAAGGGAACAACTTCTTACATACGACCGATTGCAGCCATTGTCGACATTATATACCCATTTTTGATAAAAATAGATTGAAACCAATAACTGAGATAAAAATTCCTACCTCTAATAACTCCGTGAATAGAGCTTCAAGACAATGAAAAGGTATTCCCGTTCGGTTCTGATTTTTTGACCGCCATTTTTGTTTGTATCGTCTGGTTCCCAGTGTCATATTTTGTTTTTATTCACATCTATTCCGGAATCAGATCAAGGTACAGACATTGCGTAATCGACATTCACCTTTGAAGTAGTTTACTACAAGAAGACATTACGTAGTACAGCTAAATTTTTATAGAAAATACATGTAGTAAATAGCACATGCTAAATACAAACCTTTTACCGAGATATATATATATTAAATGCTCATCTCCACCAATAATATTTAACTCTGGTATGCAGGTTGATATTTTACAGATATTTATTATTTCTTGATAGGGGCCTCGGTGGCCGAGTGGTCTAGGTAATTCGTCATGACCACTAATGATCACTAGCCTCTCAACACTGAGGTTGCGAGTTCGAATCTCACCTGTGGCGGGGTGTGTTCGACTCCAATCTAAATTGACAAGGATTGCCAATTTTCCTACTGAAGGTCGGTGGTTCTCTCCTCCGGGTCCTCCGGCTTCCTCCACCAATAAAAACTGGCCGCCACGAAATGTGCTGAAAACGGCGTAAAACCCCAACTAAACAAACAAACAAAATTATTTCTTGATAATATGTAAATCTTAACATCATTACTACTATTCTGTATTCAGTATTCAACATAAGAAATAATCATTAAATCTTTTACTAATTAATTAATCCACAGTATTTGGTACGAGGAATCAGAATAAATAGTCAATTTTTATAATTTTAGGTTCCACATTTACAAGGGCAAAACCACAAGTATCATGGACATACATTGTCCATAAAGCCATAAGTCGAGTGATATTCTTTCCATTTCATTACAAATGGTAGGTAAAAATTGCCTTCTTCACTAACTACCGAATAAAGATTTACTGTTGTTTATATATTTTTATGTGCATACATGTATGCATTACAGAAATACTGATTAACTTGTAATGTCTAGAGTAAACAGCAAACTGGTAATTCTTCATCACAGTCTTAAAAACCTGTCAACAATGTTTATTTATACAGTAATTGTATATATTTTCTGATACTGGCTTTTCTGATACAAGTCCTGTGATTGGACATGTCCATAGGATGAGTTAAATAACAAACCTGATAATGTCGATATCAGAAAACAATTTTTCCATTATTCTTTTTATCAGTAACATTTAAGTAATTTTTTGGAAACTGAAATTTTTAAGATAAAAAAAGAAGCCAAATTTTTAGCTGACATAACATTGAAGTATTATGCTTTTCATATCTGTTATTTCTCTTCAGAGTTCATTTAATTGAGAATTATCATTTTCTGTAGACAAAAATGTCTGTTTCATAGTTGACATACTGATTTTTATTGTAACTGGTAGTTGGAGCATTTGATGAATAGATGCTCAAATATAGATTTTCAGTAAAAATGAAATTAGGTATGATTTGTTTGAAACACACTGTACAACCGAATTGTTATGATACGATCAAAAACCATTGGATATAGTCACAAACCAACGTTTTGCCAAATATGGTAAAAAATAGTAATGTGTATATCTTGTGTGTATTAATCTTTCTTCAAAAAAAATTATCCTTCCAAAAGTAACATTTTTATCAACAAACACACACAATAAATTGTTTTGATGTTAAACTCTTTGAGTGGTGAAAAATAAAAAATAAAAAATTGTTATGATACATCATATACCGTCTGAAATTTGTAAGGTATGTGTTTTTTCATGACATTTTTCGACATGTTTGCTTTTTGCAACTATCCAAGCATTAGTATTCAAAACTGCTGATCTTTTGGAATAATTGATAAAAGGTCTTTACCTGGAAAGTAAAGTTCATTGAATAAAATCTGATAAACATGAGATATACACAATGTTGATATTCACCATATTTGGTAAAACGATGGTTTGTGAGCATGTCCGATGGTTTTTGATTGCAATGACACGAGTCGGTTGTACAGTGTGTGAAAGCGGTCAGGGATTTCATATGGATTCCATGATAACATCCTTTAGGATTTTCAGGATTTTTATACCCTGTGGTTTTGAAACATCTTGAAATGAAAGAGGCAAATATTTCTGTACCAAGACATGAAAAGACTAATTCAATACTCTTTCTTTTCAGGTGGCTACAGCAGACATCAACGAAATGTTTTGTATTCCTCTTATTACTTTATGTATCACAGCTGATAGCTACAGTGTTATTTTGTCAGAATATTGGTGCTATTTTACAGCAAGATGTGAGTTGTCTCCCCTTATATCATACTGCATTGCATCTACTTTTTTCTTTTTTTGATTTTTTCACTCCATTTTAAAATATTTACTTGAAGTAGTACAGTAAAACATTTCTTGAGAGACCACAAAATCTGCCAAGCAAAAGTGGTCTCTCAAGACAGGTGGTCTTTCTTAAGAGGTCGGTCCAAAAAATCAATCAGTCAACCAATCAATAAAAGTAATGAACCAATGAACCAGAACCAGAACTGAGAAACTGACATTTACTGTTAATCCCTTCATACATGTGTCCGCCATATCTTCTTTTACATTTGATAAATAAAGAGAAGAAATAAAATACAAATTTATTTAAGAATATTTATAAAATGTTTTTTTTTATAAAATCAAAAACTCTGAAATAAAAGATATTTATCAGTTTATATAAAAATGATTTCAAATTTTAAAAGTTTGTCATTAAAGTCATATCACATAATATCACAGTTAGAACTTATTGTCTTTCAGAAGGTTTTTCAATCACGGCAATTCGATCTTGAAGCTTCAAAACTTTTCTTTTTTCAGTAGCTGAAGCCATTTTGTCAAACACTCGTTATCTACTGAAAACTTTTACAAACTGACACTTTTTAATTTAACTTATAAAATCTACTCACCTGTCTCATAATCACCCCAGGCCTAAATTAATTAGATCAGCTGATTTGTAAAATCGATTAAAATGTTTGTTTTCGGATTAAATTTATTTATTTATTAATTGCAAACAAAAAAAAACCCATTAGGGTTGTAGCAATACAAACATATAAATCATATTACATATACATAGATGATACACAAAGTACTTAGTATTCATATGTATTCAGTATTAATAGTTTATGGGTCCCCTTTCATTAAACTAAAACAATGATTCATAGGAACCCTCCAGAGAGATCACGAATGATAATCAACAGACTGTAACCAAACAAATCACTTGTGCAAAATGTAAAAATAACTTTTATTAAAAATTGATTAGCCCCAAAAATCTTACAAACGAAATAAATTGAAAGGTTAAATTTTTATTTTTTCTTTCTTTTTACTTTCCCCTAAAAATTCGTGTTTTCCGGTTAAAAAATAAACAAACAAGATTTTACTTTGGTCGTTCAAAACAGGTACAAATACATTTTTGGTAATGAAAATAGTGGTCGTTGGTCGCATTTGATAGGTGGTCGTCCACTGGATGTGCTTTTATTAGAAAAAAACGTCCATGCAGCAAAAAACCGGTCGTTAAAGCCAGGTGGTCGTTCATTAGAAAGATCGCTCAAGTCAGGTTTTACTGTAGTACATGACTTACTGTAATCACAAACCTGATGAATTGCTGCTACATATATATGTATATACAAAATTTAATATCTTAGGTTGATTTTGTTACGTATTCCATTAATTTAAGGGGGTACCCAACACTTTGACTAAAATAGATTTGGTTCGTTCGGTTTTCATAAAATTTGGATGAAATATTTACTTGACCTGTTGACAAAAATGTAAAAATTTCAAGAAATTTGAACCTCACAATTTACGGGAATAATTTCATTGGATATATAGCAGTCTGACAAACACTAATTTTGATCATTGAGAAGCTATAGATAGATGGAGAGATTATTGGTAACGTCCAGTGGCAATAATTGCAGGCAAAGCAGGAAGACAACACGTTCCCTGCTTTGTACTAGACTGACAAAGCAAATTTTTTACCTGCTAGGTCAGGAAGTTAACAGTCCACATGTCACACCACCCAGACACATTGTTACAAAAATGTATGACTCCTAGCTGACAAGTATTTCTTTAAATGCAACAAAAACAAATTTAAAAGTCTTTGGTTTAACCTGGCTGGGGATTAAACCCATAACATTCCACAATTGAGACCACCTAGGCAGTTTGCATCAGTTAGAAGAAAAATACCAATAAAAGCCATATAAGATTTTTTTTTAAAATACCATTAATTCTGCTTTGTTTCTAGAATGGTAATGGAAAGTGGTACTGTTCTTGCAAGGTGTCATCTTGATGAATTATGTAATCTCTCTCTCATAATTGAAACTTTATTTCAGCTTTGATGATGAACAGCAAAGACTATACTAGAAATTTCCTTAAATTTTAAAATAACAGTTTGCAAACAAACAACTATTATTTAATTATATATTGTATATATTCTGTATTTTTCAGGAAATTATCTTGAGTGAGGTATTTATACCTTTGGGATTGATGCTCTTACTAGGATACATTCATTCACAGGCAGTGCTCTCACATTCCCATTTCTCACACAGATCTCAGCGTGATATCAAGTCTATGAGGTAGGCAGAGATCCCACATGTAAAGTAGACTCTAGTTATAACAAACCTTTTATTATTTAAAGGTTATTTGTTGGTCTAAAGATTATACTTTGTATGGTCAAAACTGTTTTTTTTTAATCATTGTTGGACCAAAGGTAAAGTGACTACATACAACTGATGACTGTTTAATGAGGAACCGGAGTGTGTTATCTTTTCCTAACCAATGTAGGTAAGGGAGATAATAAATTTGTCTCCCTTTTAGCCTCAGGACAAAAGGGAGATAATTTAATTATCTTCCTTACCTACATTGGTTAGGAAAAGATAACTTACTCTGGTTCCTCATTGAGATTCACTTTTAATGGCAAAGTGAGATTTTAGTTTCTGGTCCGGAATGGTCAAGATATTATTTGTCTCAAAACAACAAAAAAAAACATGGCAGTTGATTTGAAGTGAATACAGTGTCTTTTCTACATTCAATATTTTATGAACAAAATAAATACTAGCCCGAAATTGATACATAAAATTTGCTGTTACAAAATTGTAAAATTTGTGAAAACTAAGGAGTGTCTCCCTCGTGCAGAGCTCTGTCTTTCGATGGTTTATTCTTTACCCCTTTTGGACATTTTGGTATTTTTGAATTTGCTCTTCAACTTTTTGGATTGTTGTTTTGGCTTTCAACATTTTAGGCCTTGAGCACAACCCACCAGTGGTAAATCGATGAAATTTCCACATCTTTTGTATCAAACTGGTATCAAAGAATTTTATTTAAGATTATTTTCAGGGAATACCAAGAAAGAAGGAAAAGACATGATCAGAGGAAAAAATTATCACCATCTACATCAAGTCTTGTTTGTGATAAATCTTCAAAGACATCATCAGATGCAGATAGGAAATCACCAAACATTGATAGACGTCCAAAAAGAGTTGTTAAAAATAAAGATTTCATATCAAAATCTACAAAAAAGAATGGCGGCATGGAGAGCAAGTCTGTCAGTTGGAGTGATGCTTTTCATGAGGAGTTAAGCAAGACTGTCCCAGACATGAACCTTAGGAATCAAGAATGCCAGGATATTGAAAGTTCCACTGATGAAGAAACTGGTATATTGTGCAGCTTGAGGGAAAAGGCTGTTGCAAGTAATTTTGAAAAGTTAAAAGGATTTAAAAGGGAGACAACTGTGGAACAATGTGAGGGCAGTCAGATTCAACAAAAGCTAGAGTTCAAAAAAGAGACAAGTAATATTCCTGAAACTGTCATTAATCCTATAAAATTTGAGGCAAATGCTGAGTTTGGTACAAACGAGAGAGAATGCCCAGCAAAGGAAGAAAAAAATAATCACCCTGCCTCAAAAATTGATATTTTATCCACTGATGTACAGCATACTGGAGAAAATTATGACCCTTCAATTGATGGTCTTACCGTTTCACACTGTACCGATGGCATAATATTACAAACTGAAAATTTAGATAACGAACAAGGGCAAAAATTTTTAAGGCAGTCGTCGGAAAGTTTGAGCTCTTTGGCTAGCTCAAGTTCCAATTTAGAAGAATCTAAGTTGAAAAATGCAATTTCTTGTAAAAAGAAAGTTGAGGGATATTTGGATAGAAAAAGTGTAAATCCATTGGAGAAAAATCCAAGTGATCATGATAGAAATCCACTCGAACAGCTATATGCTGTAAGACACTCGGAGAATTTGAGTGAAGACAGTGGAATAGATCAAAGTAATAAAACTTTGAACTCTCGAGCAAAAATGCGACCTTTGGCTTCTTTGGTGCTTCCTAAACCAAAAAAAGAAGTGACTTCAGACACGGACCCAGAAAGAAATAATTCTGGATCCGAATCTGAAAAAGAATCTCATATGAAAGCTAAAAATGCTGTCCTGAAGGGTTTGAGAAGAAGATCACAAACTTTAGGGGATGAAAGTAGTGAGTCAGGGGCTTATTATAGGGTGAAAAGAAATATTTGGAATAAGGATAAAAAAGATTTGAGCTCTTCAGAAGGTGAAACAAGCCATGCTAGTGGTCATAAGGTAACATATTTATGATTCTGAGGCTATATAGAAATCGGTATACTGGTACTGAACCCATCCTCCTTAGTCAGGGTTTTGTATCCACGTTAGTTTCTACAAACCCGTGACATCACACATTCATATTTTGCAGGTCGGAAGTGAACAATTTAAATTGGTTCTTCTTAAAGTCAAAAGCGAATCCATTTGCGTCATAGGTAGAATTTTCTAGGTCACACACGATATGTTCGCGACCCGCAAAATATGAATGTGTGATGTCAGGGGTTTGTAGGAACGAACATGGATATAAAACCCTGACTAGGGAGGATGTATTGAACCTTCATGTAATAAAAGTTTATTTCATTTTGAATTTAAACTTTTGTCTGTTTAATTTTATTGGCCGGGTTGCACAGAGTGCAAATCCGGGTTATAGTATGGTGAATGTCGGGCGGGCGGCGGCGGCGGGCGGGCGGGGAAAATGGGTACCTATTTTGTGAAATCAACTCCTCCTACAGTTTTTCACCCACACCCTTGAAACTTCATAGAATGTTTCTATATATATTGAAGATGTGCACCTCACTTTATGGAATTATTTCAGGAATTATTTCCCATTTTTCCAAACTTTGGAACTTAGTCGTTTTTTATTGACATCTTTAATAGAGGGTACCTATTTTGTGAAATCAACTCCTCCTACAGTTTTTCACCCACATCCCTGAAACTTCATAGAATGTTTCTATATATATTGAAGATGTGCACCTAACTTTATGGAATTATTTCAGGAATTATTTCCCATTTTTCCAAACTTTGGAACTAAGTCGTTTTTTTATTGACATCTTCAATAGAGGGTACCTATTTTGTGAAATCAACTCCTCCTACAGTTTTTCACCCACATCCCTGAAACTTCATAGAATGTTTCTATATATATTGAAGATGTGCACCTCATTTTATGGAATTATTTCAGGAATTATTTCCCATTTTTCCAAACTTTGGAACTAAGTCGTTTTTTATTGACATCTTTAATAGAGGGTACCTATTTTGTGAAATCAACTCCTCCTACAGTTTTTCACCCACATCCTTGAAACTTCATAGAATGTTTCTATATATATTGAAGATATGCACCTCACTTTATGGAATTATTTCAGGAATTATTTCCCATTTTTCCAAACTTTGGAACTAAGTCGTTTTTAGCTCACCAGACCCGAAGGGTCATGTGAGCTATTGCCATCACTTGGCGTCCGTCGTCCGTCCGTCGTCCGTCGTCCGTCCGTAAACTTTTTCAAACGTTAACTCCTCTGACACCATAGGGTAAAAGTGTTCAGCACCTCAAGATCTACCTGCCCTTAAATTTTGAAGAAGATCCAACGACCCATGTAGGAGTTATTGCCCTTTTTCTGCATTTTTTCCAAATTTTGCACTTATTAAGCCCAATATCTTGGATACTATAAAGGAAATTTTAAAAATTTAAATTTCATATTGTTAGGCACACAAAGATCTACAAAATTTGTAACAGGATCGAAGTTGTAGGTTCGTTTCTTTTAGGAAGTTATTCCCCTTAGATCGTCAAAATTGACCATTTTTGCAGTCTTTATTCATTGTAATAAAATCGTTAACTCCTCTTACACCATAAGTTTAATTGCAACCAAACTTAGTGTAGTTGTTCCTTGGCATGAGTGCTACTAAACTATCGTTTGGATTTTTGATTTGTAAAAAAACATGGCTGCCATGGCTAAAAATAGAACATAGGGGTAAATTGCAGTTTTTTGCAAATAACTCAAAAATGGTGACAGATATCAAAATTCTGATGGAAAGCTAAAGTGTTCAACACCTCAAGATCTACCTGCTTTGAAATTTTGAAGAAGATGTAACCACCCATGTAGGAGTTATTGCCCTTTTTCTTGATTTTTTTTTTGAAATTTGTACTTATTATGTTGTATGATCATTCCTTTTAGGAGTTATTCCCCTTAGAACATCAAAATTGACCATTTTCACAGCATTTCCCTTAGTTTGCAAAATGTTTAAATGAGCCCTTTAGGAGTTAAAGTTTTGTCCCTAAAATGTCAAAATAACTGTTGATGCCTTATAGATGGCAAACTGTAGAAAATGAAAAAAAGCTTTTGATTGCGTGTAAATTTGTTTTTATGTTATTATTTCAAAAATCTTCTCCTCTGAAACTACTGAATGGATTTGGACAAAACTTAGCATGATTGTTCCTTAGGGTATCCTGCACAAAGTTTATCCTTCGATTTTTGATCCGTCGAAAAACATGGCCACTGTTACTAAAAATAGAACATAGGGGTCAAACAACAGTTTTTCGCAAATATCTCAAAAATCATCAGGTTACGGCAAATTCTGGCAGGTTGAAAGTGTTCAGCATGATGAGAGCTACCTGTGTGCTGATTTTCGTGAAAATCTGTCAACTGATGTTAGAGTTATTCCCCTTTTTGACATTTTTGGCTTTTTAGCTCACCTGACCCGAAGGGTCATGTGAGCTATTGCTATCACTTGGCGTCCGTCGTCCGTCCATCCGTCGTCCGTTAACTTTTTCAAACGTTAACTCCTCCAACACCATAAGTCCAACTGCAACCAAACTTGGTACAGTTATTAATTGGTATGGGTGCTACAAATCTATTGTTTGGATTTTTGATTCGTATAAAAACATGGCCGTCATGGCTAAAAATAGAACATCGGGGTAAATCGCAGTTTTTTGCAAATAAGTCAGAAACGGTCACAGATATCAAAATTCTGGCATAGGGTAAAAGTGATCAGCACCTCAAGATCTACCTGCCCTGAAATTTTGAAGAAGATCCAACCACTCATTTCAGAGTTATCACCCTTTTTTTTGACATTTTTGGCTTTTTTTTATGTTATTATTTCAAAAATCTTCTCCTCTGAAACTACTGAATGGATTTGGATAAAACTTAGCATGATTGTTCCTTAGGGTATCCTGCACAAAGTTTATGCTTCGATTTTTGATCCGTCGAAAAACATGGCCACTGTTACTAAAAATAGAACATAGGGGTCAAACAACAGTTTTTCGCAAATATCTCAAAAATCATTAGGTTACGCCAAATTCTGCATTTGAAAGTGTTCAGCATGATGAGAGCTACCTGCGTGCTGATTTTTGTGAAAATCTGTCAACTGATGTTAGAGTTATTGCCCTTTTTTGACATTTTTGGCTTTTTTTTATGTTATTATTTCAAAAATCTTCTTCTCTAAAACTATTATTCAAAATCAAATGAAACTTGGTAAGATTATTCCTTAGGGTATTCTGCAAAAAGTTAATGCTTGGATTTTTGATTGGTCAAAAAACATGTCCGCCCTTACTAAAAATAGAACATAGGGGTCAAAATGCTGTTTTTTGCTATTCTTTCCTGAATTATAGAAATAAAATGAAGATGAAAGCTACTTTCAAGGCAAACATGGTATCCCGAGTTGAATGGTGATGATGAAAGTTTGTTTTGGACGGCCATTTTTAAAATGGCTGCCATTTTCCCGCCATTTTTTACACTTTCTCGGATTTCAACAATATTTGGTTTTTAAAGTAAACATGGTATCCTTAGTGAATGGTGATGATGAGAATGTTGTATAACAATGATTAAACTTCATAATATGTGAGCTTTTAATTGCCATCACTTGGTGTCTGTCATAATCGTTGTTAACAAATTTTCAAACATCTTCTCCTCTGAAACTACTTGGGGGAATTTGATGAAACTTAGCATGATTGTTCCTGCAATATTTCCTTTTCAAGTACAATAAAAAGCCTTAACCCACAATTTTTACATAACTTCTTTCAAACATTTTAAAAATGAAGACAACATATTGACCAAAAGATTTATACTTGTATTTGAAGATTAATTAAAGCTTGTATTTTGTATTATGAATCATCAGATTGACCATGACTGTATCTTAATCAAGCGTAGGGAGAATTTAACTCATGCCCATTTCTTTCCAGAGGTTCTTAAAGGTTTTTAAAGGTATTTTCAGCATTTTACATGACCTTTAATACTCAGTTTAGTTTACAACAAACATTAATATATTAATTTAGTTTATAGTGCATTGTTTACCAGGTGAGCGATTCAGGCTCTTGAGAGCCTCTTGTTTTATGTTATTATTTCAAAAATCTTCTTCTCTGAAACTACTATTCAAAATCAAATGAAACTTGGTAAGATAGTTCCTTAGGGTATCCTGCAAAAAGTTACTGCTTGGATTTTGGATTGGTCGAAAAATATGTCCGCCCTTACTAAAAATAGAACATAGGAGTCAAAATGCTGTTTTTTGCTATTTTTTCCTGAAATATAGAAATAAAATGAACATGAAAGCTACTTTGATGGCAAACATGGTATCCCGAGTTGAATGGTGATGATGAAAGTTTGTTTTGGACGGCCATTTTTAAAATGGCTGCCATTTTCCCGCCATTTTTTACACTTGCTCGAATTTCAACAATATTTGGTTTTTAAAGTAAACATGGTATCCTTAGTGAATGGTGATGATGAGAATGTTGTATAACAATGATTAAACTTCATAATATGTGAGCTTTTAATTGCCATCACTTGGTGTCTGTCATCATCGTTGTTAACAAATTTTCAAACATCTTCTCCTCTGAAACTACTAGGGGGATTTGGATGAAACTTAGCATGATTGTTCCTGCAATATTTCCTTTTCAAGTACAATAAAAAGCTTTAACCCACAATTTTTACATAACTTCTTTCAAACATTTTAAAAACGAAGACAACATATAGACCAAAAGATTTATACTTGTATTTGAAGATGAATTAAAGCTTGTATTTTGTATTGTGAATTATCAGATTGACCATGACTGTATCTTAATCAAGCATAGGGAGAACTCATGCCCATTTCTTTCCAGAGGTTCTTGAAAGGCTTTTAAAGGTATTTTCAGCATTTTATGTGACCTTAAATACTCAGTTTAATTTACAAAAAAACATTAATATATTAATTTAGTTTATAGTCATTGTTTGCCAGGTGAGCGATTCAGGCTCTTGAGAGCCTCTTGTTTATTGACATCTTTAATAGAGGGTACCTATTTTGTGAAATCAACTCCTCCTACAGTTTTTCACCCACATCCCTGAAACTTCATAGAATGTTTCTATATATATTGAAGATGTGCACCTTACTTTATGGAATTATTTCAGGAATTATTTCCCATTTTTCCAAACTTTGGAACTTAGTCGTTTTTTTATTGATATCTTTAATAGAGGGTACCTATTTTGTGAAATCAACTCCTCCTACAGTTTTTCACCCACATCCTTGAAACTTCATAGAATGTTTCTATATATATTGAAGATGTTCACCTCACTTTATGGAATTATTTCAGGAATTATTTCCCATTTTTCCAAACAATTGTTTATCAACATGTAATCAAATCAAATATTGCTTACTTCACCTATTTCTAATTAAATTAATGGCTGCCTCTGTGCTCGTACACCCACATACAATGTGTCTGATTTTGTCTATATAAATATTCATGACTGCCAATGTGCAATATGATCTTGTAATCACCTTTGTCACCACTACAGTAAGGCCAAATAAAAAAATACATGTATTTAGGGTAACACACTGAAAAAAGTTAGGTAGGGTAGGTAGGGAAATTTTTTTTTTTACATTAATTTTTTTTAGTTAGGTTGCATACTGGAGTCACCTTGACTTTAACAGTGCTTGTTGAAGAAAGGTTATAAAAAATTTAGGGTAGGCACTAAAAATTAGGTAGGGTCGGGTTACCCTAAACACAACTATATTTTTTTTAGGCCTAAACACCCAGCAACCCGGCCATTTGTGTCTTTGACCCATTTTTCATTTGAAAGAATGAAAGCAAATTACAGTTTTTTTTAGGATTTCAAATTGACTTATTTCTTTTGCAAATACAAAATGCAAATAGACAAAAAATTTAATATTAACACAAATCCAATATATGTCAGAAAGGTTGAATGAGCTAAACATGGAATTGAGGCATTTTAATGGCAAATCTTACAGCATCCAGCACCTATTCACATACTGTAGTACATATTTCACGTAGAAAATCCTGTTGAACAGACAAAATTTTGATCTTTAAGCATGCCTGCATGCACAAATTTGCATAAATGCTTCATGTATTAGGTGTAACTTGCATAAAACTGTAGTTTTTTGCAAAATGACAAAAACAGATAAGAGATTTTCTGAAATGAAGCCAATCAGAACGCATCATTTTCATGATTTTGAATTCTTTGCTTATCTGATATTAGAACCGATTTCATTGGATGATCGACATAATATGAACCAATCATGTTCTGTTTCACAAAAAAAAGTTTCGGAAATCGCAAAAAAACACTAGTTCAAGGCTGCAAGCATGTAGCGATCCATGAAGGATTTTTTCTTGTCAGCTTCAAGGTACAAATGCAAACTCATTCCATACCGGTTGTCTTGGAGGATAATGAAACTCATTATAGAATCAAGGGTACACCTAACAGCAAGTCCTAGAGGGTACGTATACATGTGTACCCCAAAAAATATAAAAGTAGAGTGTTCATGTAATATCAAAGCAAAAAATCAGTGGCCATGCTCAGTATCAAACTTACAAGAAATACGTTATTTTCAGGTGACCATGAGTTCAGAAGAACATGAAGAATGGGAAGACCGAGTCCAGTCTGATGACACAACTTCAACATATTCCAGTGATTCTGATGTTGAACTCAATGAACCAGCACAGGTGCCAGCGTCCTCAACATTGAACTCTTCTTCATCCAATCAGATTCCTGGAGATAATGTAAACGTAATAAACCTCCTACAGCCTGTATGTATCTTACTTCACCTCAGTTCTGTTACCCTTAAATTTATATAACGAGCAGGGCTTGAAATCGGTTACAAAAAACTAAAGATGTTGAAAATTTCATCTTCCTGGCAAGTATTTCAAGGCCTGCTAAAGAATGTTTTTCCAACTGGAAGCTGAGCAAATAAATAAAAAAGGTCTTAGAGATTTCAATATTTAAAATCATGCTGATCTGGACTTACATGTATTCTGGTTGAAAAAGATTTAAAATCCCTGCTTTGTGTTGATCCGGCAGCTCGAGATTATTATGAGACTTATGCCGTATTTAGATTACATTCCGTCTTCACCTAGTGTTAAATTCTTTAAAAAAAATCAATTTATTTATCTTACGTGAGAAAATTATATAAAGAATATTTACAAATCTTTAAAGGTTCATTATTTGAGTAATATTATACATCATACGATAGGATCTCGGCACAGAGATGCTGAAACAGCCCAGGGTGAACACTGGAAGTTTTGTGTCAATATGAATTATGCTTCCGTTTTCAAATTTTTCTTTCCATGAAATCCTAAAAATTGGTGTTCAATATACATTGGTACTTCCAATGAAGTATTAAATGTATAAAGTATCCAAGTAAATTTTAAATCATTTTCACGTATAAAAAATTTAAAATCTGTGTTACATTAGTACATGTATGTGATATTACAATGTATTAGATAATATAGGTTAATGATGCATATTACCAGTGTTTTATTTAGTCAGCTTAGAGTTGGAAATAAATATACATGTATAACAGGAGACTCTATAATAATTTCTCAAGCTTATGTTAGCTTGTATCAGATGGTTGTTTATTTTTAAAATAAATATTTTATACTACAGCTAATAATTTTTTCATGGTTTCATTTTTATATTTGTGGATGTGTTATGGTATGATTTTGTCATCATCAGCGATGGCATCCGTAGACAGTTTTTTTTTTTCATTTTAAGGAGATTTTTTCTTTTAATTCGCCTTGATGAGTACTTTCGTAAAATATGTTAACAATTTTTTTCTGTATTTTATTTTTTTCCAAGATACAAAGGGTTGTATCATGCTTCGCTTACCGAAGCCCTTTATTTAGTTTTTGTCGAGCCTTCGACTTTTGTCGAAAAAGCGAGACATAGCGATCCTACATTCCGTCGTCGTCGGCGGCGGCGGCGGCGGCGTCCACAAATATTCACCCTGTGGTTAAAGTTTTTGAAATTTTAATAACTTTCTTAAACTATCCTGGATTTCTACCAAACTTGGACAGAGGCTTGTTTATGATCATAAGATAGTATCCAGAAGGAAATTTTGTAAAAAAAAAATTCCAGTTTTTCCGTATTTTACTTATAAATGGACTTAGTTTTTCTGCCAGGAAACATTACATTCACTCTGTGGTTAAAGTTTTTAAAATTTTAATAACTTTCTTAAAATATCCTGGATTTGTACCAAACTTGGACAGAAGCTTGTTTATGATCATAAGATAGTATCCAGAAGTAAATTTTGTAAAATAAAAATTCCAGTTTTTCTGTATATTACTTATAAATGGACTTAGTTTTTCTGGCAGGAAACATTACATTCACTCTGTGGTTAAAGTTTTTAAAATTTTAATAACTTTCTTAAACTATCCAGGAATTTTACCAAATTTGGACAGAAGCTTGTTTATGATATAAAGATTGTATCCAGGAGAAAATTTTGTAAAATATTTATTTCTGTTTTTCAGTTTTTTACGTATAAATGGACTTAACATTGCATTCTATTATGTGCATTCACCTATCACACTGAAAATATAGACAACATCAAAAGTAGGCGAGACACTGGGTTCCGCGGAACCCTTACGAATTTTTTGTTTTGTTTTAATTTTTTTAGAAGGGGATAAAAACAAATAAAAATGGATATTTAAGAGTTTTGCTAAAAAGTCCACTTAAAGCTTGAGAATGATTTATACGGTCTTTTTACAATTTAGTTATGCATGTTGATAAACAGGAATGGTATGATATGGAAAGTTATTTATATCAGATATTCTTATCTTACAATCTGAAGTATTTTTAAAAAAAAAGTACTTTTCATCATAGACATACACAAGAAGCGTTTTTTATAGGGGCCTCGGGGGACGAATGGTCTAGGTAGTTCGTCGTGACTACTAATGATCACTAGTCTGTCAATGCTGAGGTTGTGAGTTTTAATCTCACCTGTGGCGGGGTGTGTTCGACTCCGATCTTAATTGAGAAGGATTGCCAATTTTCCTACCGAAGGTCGGTGGTTCTCTCCGGGTACTCCGGCTTCCTCCACCAATAAAAACTGGCTGCTGCGAAATGGCCAAATGTGCTGAAAACGGCGTAAAATCTCAACTAAACAAACAAACAAACATTTTTTATAAGTGAAAATCCTATAGATGAATTTTAAGTACTATTTTTATGAAAAAAGTTTTAAACTTTTTTCAGATGCTTTAGGGTATTTAATCAAAAGATAGCTGATATTTCATTTCAATACACAAGTTTTAGCTTTCCTACTTACTGTCTGTAAATCTCTATCCACAAAACGGATTTTAAATAATTTGAGTATATTAATCAGTTCCAACTGACTTATCCTTGAATTGCAAAAAAATCCCAAAATCCATTGCACAAACCGAGTTTTCCAGACAGTACTTTGAAATATCTGTAATGGCTGCCACAACTTTCCAAAAATGTTGAATTCATGAAATCCAATCAGATTGTAATTGTTTACAAATTACATCTGTAAAAAAAATTCAGAGATAGAGTTACTTCCCTTTGCTGTCCATTTCCTTATTCTTCACACTCCCTTTATTTATACTAAGCTTACTTTAGAGCAGTGAAAGTGCTAGTGATATAATTTGTATTGAATTTTTTTTATTTTAGTATTAATTTTTATGAAAACCAGAATAACATTTGATACAATTTTTAATTGAAGATTTTTGAAAGTGTTAAAAATTGTAAAATTGGCCTCATATTTGAGTAAGTTAATGGCTTGAGCACACTTGAGCATACATCTAAATAGAGAGAAAAAGAGATAAGGCATCAGAGGTTCAACTCAAGTTGCCTGAGGTTTAATGGCAATGCTTAAAATGAAAAACAAATACACATATTATAATATGCATTTAATGTGTTTAGAAAGTAACTCTTATCCCAGGGACCCATGGACTGTTGTACTTTAACATGTGTAACAAGGATAAAACCCGAGGTGGCTTGAAAATTGATTGCTATTTCCGAATACTGCTCTATACAATGTATTGAAAGACTGCTTACAGCATTATTCAGCTTACAGCACCTCTATATAGCTGTCTGTAAAGGGCACACTGAAAAAAGTCCTATTCATGAACAAAGTATGTAAAATTAACCTCAGTATAGAGGGCACTTGCTCATAAATGGCACTTTTTTCTAATCCCTGGGATGCCTTTTATTGACAGGTTTCACTGTACAGTACTTATGACCATAAACATATTTTTATCGATATTATGGAAAATTCATTCATATCATTAATTAGGGAACTCCAGAGGTAAGATTTACTTACATACTTATTGTCATACTGCAGTAAATTATCTTGTTAATTTAAATGGACATTATGTCTGTTATAAATATCTTATACAAAGACATGCATCACTGTATGAAATCCACACCAACTCCTGTTAGGGAGAAATATTTGAAAATCTATTTTATTATATTAAGGCCAATTCAAAATAATTGATAGATTATCACCCACCCCTTCTAAAAAATATTTGGTGGGTGGTTGGATTTGATATTTGTTCTTAATAAGGTCACACCAAATTGATTTTGAATTTCACTTGCTCATACCTTTTTTGCCATAAAAAAATCCCAAGAACCTAAAATCAATTTGATGTGGCCTAAAATTTATTATACCCCCCGCAAACAAAGTTTGGGGGGGTATATAGGAATCACCTTGTCCGTCCGTCTGTCTGTCCGTCCGTCTTTACCAGAAGGCATATATTGGGTACTATGTATGCCCACTTGGCCCTTATTGGGTACTTTTTCGCTTGTTGGGTATACCCAATAAGAAAGTACCCAAGAAAACTCATTTTTTGATGGACTAGCGTTATTGGGTATTTTTTTATCAAAGTACCCAACAAGAAATTTTTTCCACGGACATGTCCATAATTTGTCCATGAAAGTGTCCATAAATGATTTTTCTATTATTTTATAAGCTCTCTCGGGTTTTTCTAAACTGTGCTAAGATGTTCCGAATGACAACCAATCAAAAATCATATGCCAGATTTATAAAAAAAATTGACCAATGAAAACTCGTGTACTATTTTTTGACTTGACCACATGGTTTGTACCCAAGAAGCTCTTTATGGACTTATGATGGATGTCACTAGTGGAACTACAGAGGATATATAATCCTTTCAGGTATGACTTTCTTTTATATTCTGCTACACTTACCAGGTATATATTATGCAAATGAATCATGACAAATTTTCAAACTTTGATAAATATGTGATGGGTCTTGACCTTAAATTTCAATTTAATTATCTGAATGTCATGAACAGGATAACTGTAATGAAATAATTTTATGGCGGTAATTCAATTATTTTTGACCAAATATGAGCATAAATATTATGATATGAAAAATTTTAAGAGAGGGAATACTTAAAATAAGAATATAGATTAAGATGAAGAAGTAAAAGATGTTAACGTTGATTTAGTGTGTGTCTGGCTTTTGCACTTGATC
This sequence comes from Mytilisepta virgata, assembly GCA_028015205.1. NCBI lineage: Eukaryota > Metazoa > Mollusca > Bivalvia > Mytilida > Mytilidae > Mytilisepta > Mytilisepta virgata. The sequence continues at coordinate 35,221,315 of CM051512.1, forward strand.
CAGAGCTAGATGTTTACCTTCCCTTATCACCCAGAGACTAATTAAGCTAATTAATGAAGTCATATCTATCTGTCAGTATGTTTTTCTAAATTAACAATTTTAGGACTAACCAAACCCCTTGATTTGATGTCAATCTCAGTTTTTAATGCACAGACCATTGGATTTTCTGGGGGGGGACTGGGTTTTTTTTTTTTGAAAAAAATTTCCTTGCCCTGATTTTTGTTTAAAAAAATAGTCTGGCCAACACCTAAGTTAAAAAAATAATCTGGCTTCAATCTTGGCAATTAAATAAAATAAACTTGCCAACAAAATTTTCTTGCATCGTTTGTATGTGAAAAATTAATCTGGCCCTTGAAACGGGCAAAAAAATTCCCAGTCAAATCCCAGGCCCCCACAGAATATCAAATTGTCCTTGCCTAAATATTAGCATACAATGAGACCATACCCATATTCAGGGGTGTTCCAGGGACAGGGACACCCCCTAAAATGATTAAGCACTTAGATACAATAAGCACTATTATTAAAGTCGGCATTCAGATACATCAAATCACTCGATTCCCCTTGAACATTTTCTGGGTAGGGGTAAACTCTGACATGTATTTATGTCCCTTTTTAAATCTAATATTTCTTTAAAACTAGTAATTTTTTAAAAATATTTTGGTCTATTTCATAAGTAATTCCTAGAAATATATTTCATTTAGACTGGAAGAACAATTTTGAAAATATTTGAATTTTATTTTTTAAAATTTTCAATTTTGTTTTTGAAAATAACCTTAAATATTTCACCATTTATAATTTTATTATTGTTATCAGCAACTGCAGTATGTTTCTAGTTTTAACATAATAATAATATGTATTTATCCTGGATTGGGAAAACAAGTTAAAGTTTGAAAAAAAAAATCAAAAACAAGCTAAATGCTTATACAAATCTGGTTAAGGAAACAACTGGCCCAAAGGATTTAATGGTATATGATTTTTAAATCAGCAAAGGTTGACAGCAGTCTTGTTGAATTATAATCATAGACCACTGTCAACATTTGCTGTCATTGTTCTTTTCATTCTTAAAAATCATACACCATCGTTTGGACTGTCGTTTCTTTGCCAGTTGAGTTGTTACCTTAGCCGATATTACTCTGTGTTCAGTAAATGAGCATTGCCTTTGTAACGGCCCCCATTTTACCAAACGCTACAAAGGCGTTTTTTAATGTGCACAGGGTATTACTTTCCTCATACACGGGACAACCTTTTTAAGTCCCTTCAGAACAACTTGCATCCTTTCTCGAAACCATCCTTGCAAATGGTGTCAAGAGAGAGTAGGAAAATTGGTGCATGATATTCTCACCACGAATCTCGGTGTTAATAGCCAAACATGTTAACCACTACACCACTGGCACCTGCATAATATCTGACCAATCATTGTCAATGGAAGAATTATTTCAATTCATGGTAACAATTATGAGAATTTACATTTGATATCTGGCTATGTACCCAACAACTATATGGACAGCCCATTGATTATTGGGTTTGTACCCAACAACTATATGGACTGTCCATTGATTATTGGGTTTGTACCCAACAACTATATGGACTGTCCATTGATTATTGGGTTTGTACCCAACAACTATATGGACAGTCCATTGATTATTGGGTTTGTACCCAACAACTATATGGACAGTCCATTGATTATTGGGTTTGTACCCAACAACTATATGGACTGTCCATTGATTATTGGGTTTGTACCCAACAACTATATGGACTGTCCATTGATTATTGGGTTTGTACCCAACAACTATATGGACAGTCCATTGATTATTGGGTTTGTACCCAACAACTATATGGACAGTCCATTGATTATTGGGTTTGTACCTCTAGTAGGACCTTGTAGGAGTTGCGTCATACTCCTACAACCGGAAATGCTTGTAGTTTGTAGAAAAACCACAATAACTTCGGTATTTCAAAGAATTTTTTGCTGAAATTCTGTAAAACTCAATTTTATAACACCAGGAACAAATTAAATCCCCAAATAGCAAATCCGTGGTGTTTCCCTTTAAATAAAATTCTACTTGTGCGAAATAGTCCTAAAGTTTGAATTTGTTAAAGTAAAACCGTAAAATTTTAAGACTTTTGTTAGTATTTGTTTGAATTTTGTTTTTAAATTAACAAACATTTTATAAAGATTAAAGGTCTCTTTTTTTTGGCGACAATGAAAACGATGATAACCTAGTCCGAGGGGATTCCCCAGGGTGCTTGGTTGGGAGAATTTGATCTCCTGTCTTTTCTAAATTTTTGAAAATTAGAGAAAAATAAACATGCGGATTATCACATCAGACAAAATCCACACAATAAACTAATTTGCAATAATTACGAAATTGTAAGAAATGTGTTTTTTTTATCAATTTTTATTCAATCACAAATAATATACAAAACCCCTAAAATTTCTGATTTTAAAGTCGGTCGGTCCGCCAAAATAAAAACCACTAAAATTTTTGTTATACATTTTTACCTAAAAACCGCCACATTTTACACCCGCTAAAATAACCTGCTATTTGGACTGTCCATTAATTAACTATATGGACAGTCCATTGATTATTGGGTTTGTACCCAACAACTATATGGATTATCCATTGATTATTGGGTTTGTACCCAACAACTTTATGGACAGTCCATTAATTATTGGGTTTGTACCCATCAACTATATGGACTGTCTATTGATTATTGGGTTTGTACCCAGCAACTATTTATTATTTGGTATATAAAGACTTACTTAATACTGGAAATCAGTGTAAACATTACTAATTTTTTATGTTGTATTGTTTACCAGGTCCAATTTAAGACAATGCCTAAAAAGCGGAGAAGATGTGTTGTAAAAAAACCGGAGATAGATTCCTGCTTCATGGGTAAGTATTTATACTACCAGAAAATTATCATTTGTGTATAGTTGCAGTGTAGTAGGTACACAAATGTAAATCTGTACATTACAATATGTATTTAAACTGCCTTCTCAAAGATGTTTATTTGAAATATTGTTAAATAACTATGTGTTTTTGGTAACATCCCATTTTGTCTACTCTCAAAAATTTATAATGCCTATTTTCTCTACTCACTAAAAGTTGATTAAGTTCAATAAAACTTTGGTGCATTAGAGTTTGTGTATTTGCTTTGAATACTTTTAACATGTTTAATGTAGTTAAATTTTTCATATGTTTTAAGCCCGCTTTATTGTACATAAATTATCATTGCAGAGGAAGTTACAGACCTAATATAGAATATAGCATGTATCTCCATATAAAATGACTGATAAATACTGTCTGCAGATGCCTCTTTAATGAATATATCTTACCTTCTGTCTTAAATTAACTACATGTAAAAATGCAAACTCTGTATTCAATTCAAATGACATCATTGGCCTCTTATAAAATTAAAACAGTTTGTTTTTGAGTTGGGTGAAATCGAGCAGTGATTTTCATTCATAAACTGATGTGCATGCATGGCAACCTCACATGCCTCCTTAACACTGACCTGCTATTTTTTCAGTTTCAGAGACAGGTTTTCTCAACTGGCTGACATCAACATAAATTACCAATTTATATAATTATTTTCCTGAATTTTGAATTATGATCATGATGATTAGTTAAAATACAAAATACAGGATAATTTCATTACAGTACTAAGATTAAAATTTCTATAAAAATTATGAATTGTAGAAGGAGACATTGTTGCTGTGAAATTGGATGGAGGAATTTGGTGGCCTGCATTTGTGATAGACAATGAACCTTTAAAATGTTCATTTTGGAATGAACCAATGTAAGTTTTTTTCTTATACTTGTTAGATAATAATGTAGCTAACCTGGCTAGTGGTCAAAAAGCTTTTGCAATCATGTAATGTCTGTCATGGTGACTTGTTAATTATTTTTTTTATGACATGGGGGTCATACATCAGTTTTTTGCAATTAACTCAAAAACCGTTACAGATATCAAAGTTCTGTCATGAAAGTGATCAGCATGTCAAGATATACCTACCCTGAAATTTTGAAGAAATTCCAACAAACCATGTGGGAGTTATTGCCCTTTTTCTCGATTTTTTTCTGCATTTTGCTTTTATTTTGTCTTATATTTCTAAAAATATATAAGATATTGAAGTAATTTCCATTGCATATTGTTCAGCTAATTAAGCGCTTCAAAATTGGAGTTATGGCCCCTTAAATGCCAGTGGGTACATCTTTGATGATAATCAACATCCATACCAAATCTAAGACCTTGACCTACATTTTCTATATTGATGATTCACCATGACTGACATTTTAATGTAACGGACAAGGGGATTAGCTGTCGTGTGCGACTGCTCCATTTTTTTTATATCATTTAAATTTGGAAAATGCTTCTTTACAATATAGCTGATCTCTACTAGCAGACATTTCTTTTTTTCAGGGTAACAATCTACTCTATAACACTCTTAGTTGTACGTTTTATATCACAATCTTGCTAAGCCATGTAAGGAATAAATCTCATTTTGTCTTAAAAATTTACAACACACTTCGTTAAATGAAACTTAAATGCTTTTGCAAATCACAAGGAATACAAAAATTTAGTTATAAAATTATTTTAGTGCTATGAAGATTTCTGCAATCAAAGTTAAATCATTTGATGATGCATGTACACAAGGTCTTTTGGATAGTAGTAGAGGTATAACTGTCACATGAACTAGAACTTCAATAAGTTCTGTGATGGTGCAGACAGGCGAGACATTCTTTAGTGTCAACTCTTGTTTAAAATGACCACCTGTTTCATGATTTCAAGTATTTAAGTGATATTTTGTCAGCAATATGTTCTTTTCATTATCTAAGTTGAATGTTACTTCGAACATTTTTTAAATAAAATTTCCTTGTGTTCTTTTCATTTGTATCTGAAAAAATACATTGTATGTCCCATTTCTTCATTTTAATTATTTAAATCGACTGGCGAGACATACTTTAGTGTCAGTTCTTGTGCTATGAATACATCAATTTTTTTTTATTAAACAGACAGGACGAGGTGTACCAGTAATTATACCAAAAGACACTCAAAAAGCAATGCTATATATCACACAGGCTGATGTAAGAAGCTCAGCAGGAATTAAACAGTCAAACAAATATATGTTTGCAAATACAAGTAAGTATGTTATTGGAATTACTTTGAAACTTAGTTGAAGCATATATTATTCATAGGTGCCAGCAGCTTCAGTGGGTTTCTTAGAGCATTTTTTGTATATTATTTACTGATTATATGATCTGTAAAATGTAACATGATTTTCTTGTAAAATTCTATCAAACTCTATCAGAGACAGAAACAGTGCAACTAAATAAAATCTAAGAAAAGACAAAAATACATCTGACAGACAAGTACAAAAGCAACCTACAAGGTCTAGAAAAAAATGAACATGCAATCATGCTCAGAAATGTATCAAACATAAGGCCACACAGAATTAATTACTTGTTCTTCAGATTTTTTCCAGAAAAAATAGGAGCCAGCGAGCGATATTTTTATTTTAATTTTTTTTTTTCAAAATTCAGATTTTTGGAGCGAAAACTTTAGATTGAAGCGAGCGACAAGTTTTTATTTTTTTTCAAAAATTAATTTTTATTTTCAGTATTTTTTTATGAGCGAGCGACAAGTGTTTTTGTTAATTACATAATTCATGTGTAATTTTCATAATATAAAACATGTAAAAGTGAAAACAATCTGAAATACCATTAATTATCACATATTTAATTGTATTACATACATAATATTATTCTTGAAATAGATCAAACATAATTTAGAGAAATATCGAGCATGGTATTTGATTGATGGACAAATTGTAAGACAGACTAAGAGGAAAATATTTGTCACCACATTTTCAATGTGTGACCTACATGTATAATTGTATTACAGTAATAAAATTTTTCTTTTTTCATTTGAATATTCGAACAGTAAGGCCAAGAATGATAAGACTTTGATATAACTGTCTTTATTACAACAAAAACTTTATTCAACATGTAAAAAATAACAAAAACAATGCTTCGAATATTTATTATAAATAAAGCATTACAAAGTTTCAGAAAACCGTTTTCCCAGTGTCCAAATACATTGTACATGTATGTACATCTGGCGTCCATCCTTCGTCAAAATATATATGGCACTGCATAGTCAATGAGATCAGAATATAACATTTGTAGACCAGTTAATTTATCACTTTTTGCAGGTTTGGGTGGCAATTGCACCTTTTTTTTTTGTACAAACATTAGACATTTAGGAAGGGCAAATGCATTTTTTAGTAGTATCAACAGGATTTTTCAACAGTGGTAGTCTGTGCACCAGTGGCAGGGACAAGAATTCAATGTACTTGATCAAAAAGTCGTGACATGATTGTATACCGTAGTCATATCTGTTGTTACATGATCATATTATCAGAACCTTTCCCTGTCAGCTTTGGACTATTTTTTGATTTTTATAATTGCCGTAAATATATTGATTATTATCGTCCATAGTCCAAATAATTAGTCCCCATTACGGGGATGGCTAACGTTTTTATTTGGATTTTTTCTTGGACGACTTCCTGTAATAGCAAAAATCATAAAAAGCCTTACAATTATTTGGATTATATCGTCTAAAGCAATCCCGACAGACGACTTCTCTTGTAGTGTTTTGAACAAGTCGACTTGCCGTTTAAGATATTGCCACAATGGGAGCCACAATTATAGATTGTTTTCAAGGTGTCAGAAACACTCACTAGCCATTTTCATGTTTTTTTTTCGATTTTGTTGTTATTTTAGGTTAATTTACGGCATTCTTTTTACTGTAAATTTCGGCATTTTTCAAACGCGGAGAACATTTAGAATTTTAATTTCTAATTTTAAAATCGGAAGCGGGCGGAACCGATTAAGATGCGGGCGGAGACAAATTATATTTTTTTCTCTACGATCAAATTTTACAAGCGGGCGGTCCGACGAACAAGTAATTAATTCTGTGTGGCCTAATATGCAAATAAAAAAAATATTGTTTTCACCAATTTGATTTATCAATAAAAATTATTTTTAAAATCGTTATTGCAGGTGTTGGAGTTATAAGAGCATATGATAGCTTGAAGGTTGTGTGTCAGAAACTGAAGTTGAGGAATCCACAGAAAATCACATCAGTGAATCTCAGAAAATATACTGCAACCATTGCACAGGTAATTAAGTAGACATAAAACATTGAAGGAAAAGGAGTACCATTGGGTATTCAAATGTCATAAGACTGAAAAGGCCTATTAAAGACAAAATCAGTAGACATAAAAAACAACATGAAAACAAATTGTACAGCATACAATAAACACATTCAACAACTAAACTGCAACTCAAACTCTAGTCTAGATGAGTGTTCCCACAAAGGTAAGCAGTTCCTGTTTGTTTTAACACATATGCCACTAATCAATTTAATAAGTATCAAGTAATAAAAAATATGACAAACACTGTATAACAAACCAACATCTGTGTATATGGACATCAACTATTATTTTGATGCACATATCTCGTAGAACTCCATCTTTGTGACTCATCAGGCATTGAATTTTAGAAAAAAAAAAATCACAAGAAAAATTTTGCAAGTAAAAGAAAATTATAACTTGCTAAAATTGATTATTTTCATGTTTACTCTAGTTCATCTGTAAATAAATGAAAAGAAAATGTATTAAATGCCATGGCAAATTTTAACAAGTTCAAAAATTCTTAACTTAACTAGCATTTAGCTAGTATTTCCATTAAAATTCAGTCTCTGACTCATTGTGGTTAACAAGTATGTAATAAATTTAGGCAGCCTATTGTTTTTAATACTTTGGGAAGATGTCTTCTGAGACTATCTGTTATATATTGTAGGTGTTTGATTTATCATCACAAGAACAGCAACAGCTATCAGCACATCTTGGTCACACAATGGATATTCATAAAATTCACTACAGACAAATGTCTGGGCTCATAGAAAAAATTGATATCAGCAAAATTATGCTTATGCAAGAAAACAACCTCATAGCGAAGTATGCAGGAAAAAAGTTAGCTGACATAACCCTAGAAGGTAAAGTGCATGTATATTTTTAGGTATTGTCTTGGTATGCAAATAGCAGTTCATAATTATTTGTGATATTAATTTTGAGGCTGATTTTATCTCTGCAAGAATCATTCTAACCCATAATTAACAATATATAATGAGATGTTGAATAAGCGTATGCAACACAACCAACATAAACAAACAGGAATTTAAAAAATCACTATTGAAAACAGCAAGCAGTCTGATGATTTCAACACCAGGCTCTTATTTCTATTAAACTGTTTAAGCAAAGTGTAAAATATAAGTGTATATTACACTTCTCTCAGACATCAAAACTTATACTGTTGTGCTGTTTATCTCATATGTTATCAACATAACTGGCATCAGTGACATTAAAGCAATAAATTAAGAATTTTATTACACCTACTATATAGAACAATTGTGGTATCATTGAAAATTGAAAATGTTATCATTGTTTTACATCAATTTTAGTAACTTGTTTACATCATCAAAATTATTTTTGACCAAGTTGATTGATTGATTGATTGTTGTTTGCTTTGTGTCCTGTCGGCGATCTTTCAGCCATCATCAGGACAAAAACAAATTACAATATATAAATGTTCCGGATCATATGAGTATTTGGACCATACGCGTATGGTCATGACAATATGGGTATACTCATATGGTCGGACCGAACGCGTATGGTCGGACCATATGGGTATATACTCATATAGCTACAACGGGCCAGACAATATAAGTATTTGGACCATATGAGTATTTTTCGAATAAATATAATAGAACTTATAGGTTGAATAAAATTGGAAACCAAAATTTACGTTATTTTTTTTGCAATATTGCATTATATAAATTAAAAAACACTTAATTTGTTTAATGAGTAGTTGCCGAGAAAAAAATGTTACGAAAATTTTCAAAAATTGACCATTAATGTAAAAAAATACATAAACCATCGTTTGTCAAATATTTTTACAATGGTCTTTATTGAAGTATTTAAGGATTCTAGGAATAATCTGATGATGGAAGTTAGTGTGTGCGTATGAAATGATTTTATATATCAATAATTTGGTTTTAGCTTCATGAAATTACTAGTAAAATATGCCGTTTTTTGTCACAAAATTCAATTGAATTAGTGAATCAGTTATCTTATTATTAAACATTTTTCATATCATCGTTTGAAAAAAAAATCTTTTCCTAGCTGATACGATGATTAAAAAGTCTATTTTCCTAAAAAAAACTATCCAAAGAATTTTAATTTGACTTCTTCGAAAATATTTTATGTTAAATGTTATAACGGAAATGTTTTCTTTTTTATCAATTATTCAAATATCAGTATTTCTGATTAGCCCCGACCATATGAGTATACCCATATGGTCATGACCATACGCGTATGGTCCAGATACTCATATGGTCCGGAACATAAATAAAGTTTGGATATAAAACTAAGTCAAAAGACCGAGGATAAAACAAAAGGGAACAAATTAATAGATAAAACTCAACAGTAAAAGTCATACAATAAAAAACTAAAAACAATAAACAAATTAGAGAAAAAGAAAACCAGTAAAAATGTTGAAAAATTTAATGAATTTAAAAAGATCAAAAAGGAGATCTAACGCCTACAATTTTGAATACAATTGAACCTCTTTTAAAAAATTGATGATGGCATCGTTTGGGTTTTTTTTTACCAAGTAAAAGTGCATGAAAGTGCATGTGATTTACACTTTCAAGGGGCTGTAACCTCATCAGATTTTATTATTTCATTGGTCGGAGCTTATTTTCCACTAAGCTGTCAGCCTGTCAAACATGAAATCTAACACCAACAACAGTATAACTATTTTTAAATCATTTTAGAACTTGCAGGAGGCAATGAAAATGAAAACATCCATATAACTGCAAATGAAAGACCTAATCCAGGTAATTTACCACCATTAAATTTATGCTGATGTGAATGATACTGGAAATCAAAGGATATATGAAGATTTGTCAATTAGACACCAGTCTAATTTACTCAAATTACTTGGTCACTAGCAGTATCATCAAAAATTTTATATCAGTGAAGGTTTTATTAAGTACCAATCTTTTTACATGTTTCAAGAATCACGCAGAGGTTGATTCATAGGAAAAAAATAACCCATGGGTTTAAACATGCTTTCCTGTGCAGAGTAGTTACCTATTTATGAAAACAACCATTTTTGTCTAGAGGCTTGTACTTTTCAGATAAAATTTACATAGAACATGTAGAATGCATTAGAAAAACCATAATCAGGGGTATCTCCTAACAAAAGTTGAAATTGCAATACATTCTATTTTAAAATAAAATGTAAATTTTTTTTCAAAGTACAAGACAATTGAGAAAAACAAACTTTATATTCAATAAAGGCATTATCTTCTAGTTCAGAAAATGCAATCAGACCTGTGAGATATTTTCTACCATGATTCACCATTTCTATAGAGCCAGCATGATTTTAAGAAAGACTGCTACTTCAAGTACTTGTCAATAAAAACAGGATAAACATGTTTAAAACTTGCAAAATTGGAAAGAAAATCCAGTATTTGATGATTTGTATTTTTGAAATTAGCTTCTTCGACATGGAACATTTTCTTGCTATCAAAAGACCTATTTTACAGCCCAGAAACTGTATCAGGCAGTACATGTATTTAAATTTTGTTAAGGATGTACAATATTATGAAATTATTTGGGGGGGGGGGGGGGGGGGGGTTGTAAAAATGAATTTAAAACCATTGCTGTCAATTAAATTGTTGAAAGAATTTTTTTATTAAATAAAGGACCACAAAAAAGAAACCTCAGCAAAGTTACTAGAGCTCTTAAAGGTCTGCTTCTGTCTTATGTAAAGATTTTATTCTTGTTATTATATAGAGATAGCTGCAAAGATGTTAGAGCAGGATCTAGATGAGGACACACCACCAGATATATATGACTGTAAGTACATTTATTTTGACATGGAGTTAAGGTGAACCACCTCTATTTCAACATCAAGTCAGGATGTAAGTGCCTAAGGATAGAAATTGGGACAAAATAACTCCTGAAATAAGAGCTGTATTTCTTGAATTACATGAAATATTGAATTCAGAATAGATTATTCAACTTATACCATGCAGTAGTATCAGTTCTGTAAACAAATGTATAACTGCTTTACTATTTCTGTCGCACCAGACATATTTAAAGGCATATTGTCAATGAAAAATGATTTTTTTTGTACAAACAAAAAATTGTCAACAGACTGTTCTGTCTATTTGAAGCATATGAGCATTAAAATATGCCTGGTGTATCTTATTATTGTAAAAATTGAAAAACAATTAATATTTGTACAGCTTTATAATTTACGAAAAAGGGTCAAATCTGCCTCAAGCATGCTTACTATATTCAATTTTGATTGGTTTGTACATGCGGCCCTCATGTGTTTCTCAAAGTTTTAGATCTGAAGAAATTTACAGTGCAATGGAATATTAATGCTGCTTTAGCCACGGACCATTTGATTTTCGGGGGGAGGGGGGGCTGGAATTTTTATTGAAAAAAATTTCTTGGCTCTGATTTTTGTAATAAAAAATAATCTGGTCAGCAACTAGGTTGAAAAAAATAATCTGGCTTCAAAATGGAAGTCTCTACATATTTGGTGCTTTGCCCCATAATATACATGTATGACAATATAATGTTTTTTGCCTTTAAAAAATTGTCATATAATTTTTTTAGGGATTGAAGATCCAGAAGTTGAACAAGATGTTGAAGAAACTGGGAAGAAAAGAACAAATAGTGGTTGGTTTATTCTCTTGCCTGTGACAATTAACATTAGTAGCATATTTATATACAGATATAAGTATATTCAATACATATTATAATATTTTATTTAAAAAAATGAGAAAAGCAATGCAACAGTTCACTGTTTCTTACTATATAATAAAAACTTTTAAAATGCATAAAATATTTGGATGTCTCTTAGAAACAGGTCAAAATAAAAGGTGTACTGAGCATTTCTTGGCTGTCTCAAATTATTCAGTTGTATTGTGGTGAGCTTTGCAGGGCTTTTTATTAATTCCCCTTTATAACAAAATATATTTTCTCATGCAAATTTAGGTCGTATTTTTCGGACATTTCTATATTTATTTAAATATATATGAATATTATTTTCTTACAGCAGCAACAAGAGTAAAATGGAGTTCAGATGAAACGAAAGAGCTTTTGGAAATTTTTAAAGAAAATCTAGAGACTGGAGTTACACCAGGGGTTGATCAGTGTACTAAAGCCATCCAAAATAGCCAATTCCTTAAACAAAGATCTTGGGAAACTATTAAGAAAAAAGTTTGGAACTTAATCCAAAAAAGAAAATGAACAATATCTGTTAAAATAAAATGAAACCCAGAATATTAACTGAAGTTCATGCTTTTTGTCTCGCCTGTGACGAATGTCGCAAAAGGCGAGACTTAGGTATGGTGATTCCGGGGGCGGCGGCATACACAATGTTAAAGTTTTTGCTTTATGTCTGTTTTATGTTAACAAATTATGGTACATCATTGATATTTGGAATGCAGTTGCATAAGCATCAGTCAGATCAATTTCATCATCAATTTTTCTGTATGCCACTGCAGTCACGGTCCATTGACTTTGAGGGTTTTCACCGATTATGTCAATGTTAACCTTTTTTACTTAAGTCTGTTTTACATGAAGCAGTTATGATACACCATTGATATTTGGTATGCAATGTTAACCTTTTTTCTTAAGTCTGTTTTACATGAAGTAGTTATGATACACCATTGTTATTTTGGTATGCAATTGCTTTACCATTAGAACAGATCAATTTTAACAGCATTTTATCTGTATGTCCCTGCGGTCACGGTCTACTGACTTTGAAATTTTTAATGATTTTGCCATTATGTAAACCTTTTTTCTTAAGTCTGTTAAACATGAAGTAGTTATGATACACCAATGATATTTGGTATGCAGTTGCATTAGCATCAGTACAGATAAATTTTTTTAGCATTTTTTTCTTTATTCTCCTGCAGTCATGGACTACTGTCTTTGAGGTTTTTACTGATTTGGTCAATGTTAACCTTTTTTCATAAGTTTGTTTAACATTAAGTAGTTATGAAGCGTTATTAATAATTGGTATGTTGTTTTTATCTGTATGACCCTGCAGTTGTGGCCTTCTGATTTTTTTGCACTTTTAACATTGGCTTTTTTTAACTTCTTATACGACCGCAAAATTTTTTGCGATCGTATAATGTTATGGCGATGTCATCGTCTTTGCCTGTGGACATTTGGTTTCCGTGCGATAACTTGAGTAAATATTGACCAATTGTTATAAAATTTTGATATGATGTTTATAGCCACTGAAGGAAGGTTGGTATTGTATTTTTTTTCAATGTTCAGCTGCGAAAGGCGAGACATATTTCTGTTTACAGTCTATTTTTCTGAATCAACTTTATGGACAGTCCATTGATTATTGGGTTTGTACCCAACTATATGGACTGTCCATTGATTATTGGGTTTGTACCCAACAACTATATGGACTGTCCATTGATTATTGGGTTTGTACCCAACAACTATATGGACAGTCCATTGATTATTGGGTTTGTACCCAACAACTATATGGACTGTCCATTGATTATTGGGTTTGTACCCAACAACTATAAACAACTATATGGACAGTACCCAACAACTATATGGACTGTCTATTGATTATTGGGTTTGTACCCAACAACTATATGGACTGTCCATTGATTATTGGGTTTGTACCCAACAACTATATGGACTGTCTATTGATTATTGGGTTTGTACCCAACAACTATATGGACTGTTCATTGATTATTGGGTTTGTACCCAACAACAATATGGACTGTTCATTGATTATTGGGTTTGTACCCAACAACTATATGGACTGTCCATTGATTATTGGGTTTGTACCCAACAACTATATGGACTGTCCATTGATTATTGGGTTTGTACCCAACAACTATATGGACTGTCCATTGATTATTGGGTTTGTACCCAACAACTATATGGACTGTCCATTGATTATTGGGTTTGTACCCAACAACTATATGGACTGTCCATTGATTATTGGGTTTGTACCCAACAACTATATGGACTGTCCATTGATTATTGGGTTTGTACCCAACAACTATATGGACTGTCCATTGATTATTGGGTTTGTACCCAACAACTATATGGACTGTCTATTGATTATTGGGTTTGTACCCAACAACTATATGGACTGTTCATTGATTATTGGGTTTGTACCCAACAACTATTTGGACTGTCCATTGATTATTGGGTTTGTACCCAACAACTATTTGGACTGTCTGTTGATTATTGGGTCTGTACCCAACAACTATAAACAACTATATGGACAGTACCCAACAACTATATGGACTGTCTATTGATTATTGGGTTTGTACCCAACAACTATATGGACTGTCCATTGATTATTGGGTTTGTACCCAACAACTATATGGACTGTCCATTGATTATTGGGTTTGTACCCAACAACTATTTGGACTGTCCATTGATTATTGGGTTTGTACCCAACAACTATATGGACTGTCCATTGATTATTGGGTTTGTACCCAACAACTATTTGGACTGTCCATTGATTATTGGGTTTGTACCCAACAACTATTTGGACTATCTATTGATTATTGGGTCTGTACCCAAAATCTATTTAGACTGTACATAGCAATTGATACTGCCAATCAAAATGACGTTTACAAATTATCATTTTTAACAATTTTAATTTACCTTGAAATATGGAGTGCAGTTCAGCAATTAGTCATAATACTGTATGATGATTTTACTGTGCAAAAATGTATTTGAAAATTTTAAATGTAATTTAATGTAACCATTTCAATATTTATAGATAAATAATTTGATTTTTATTTGGATGAAGTGTATGATAACATTTTGACATTTTCATCATCAAGTTTATTTTCATCAATTCAAATGCATATGGTTTGCAATCTAAACCAGCAAATATATAAAAGAAAACAATAGGCATCAGTAACATTTATATATAGTTAACTATATTCCTACCAGCATTATTTCTAAAGAAAATATTACAATCATGCAAAATTCTAGTTTTAAATAAGAGATTTTTTTAACCTAAGTATTTTTTAAGCAAGTATCCAACAAATGTGTCAAGACTAGCAAACCCAATAAGTTATTGAAAATAACTACCCAATATATGCCCAAATGTGTGAACATTTTTTTCCTACCCAATAAGCAAACCCAATAAGTTATTGACAATAAGTACCCAATATATGCCCAAATGTGTGTCTGTCCGTCCGTCTGTCCGTCTGTCCGTCTGTCCATATATCTTGTAAGCGCAACTCCTCCTAGACCGCTCAATGGATTTCAAAGAAACTTTACAGAAAGGAAGTACATCATCCAAAGATGTGCATGAAGAAAAATCTTTGCTTTCCGATATCACACAAGGGAGATAATTGGACTTCTATTTTTTTTGGCTTATACACTATATATGAACCTCGTAAGCGCAACTCCTCCTAGACCGCTCAATGGATTTCAACGAAACTTTACAGAAAGGAAGTACATCATCCAGAGATGTGCATGAAGAAAAATCTTTGCTTTCCGATATCACACAAGGGAGATAATTGGACTTCTATTTTTTTGGGCTTATACATTATATATGAACCTCGTAAGCGCAACTCCTCCTAGAACGCTCAATGGATTTCGACGAAACTTTACAGAAAGGAAGTACATCATCCAAAGATGTGCATGAAGAAAAATCTTTGCTTTCCGATATCACACAAGGGAGATAATTGGACTTCTATTTTTTTTAGCTTATATATTATGTATGAACCTCGTAAGCGCAACTCCTCCTAGACCGCTCAATGGATTTCAACGAAACTTTACAGAAAGGAAGTACATCATCCAGAGATGTGCATGAAGAAAAATCTTTGCTTTCTGATTTCACACAAGGGAGATAATTGGACTTCTATTTTTTTTGGCTTATACATTATATATGAACCTCGTAAGCGCAACTCCTCCTAGACCACTCAATGGATTTCAACGAAACTTTACAGAAAGGAAGTACATCATCCAAAGATGTGCATGAAGAAAAATCTTTGCTTTCCGATATCACACAAGGGAGGTAATTGGACTTCAAAGCGGGGGGTATCCTTTGTGAGCTTTGCTCACAGTACATCTAGTCTAATTCTGTCATCATCTCATGTTTTGTAAGGCCAGTGGGCAAGAAAATGCTCGCTGTCTGCAGATCCAGGATGTCAAATCAATGGTTTTACAGGAAATAGATATGAAAAAATTTCGAAAAATAAAAAAATATTGGCAAGCCGATTTTCAAGGGGAGGGCAGAGATGATAATCTATCAGTTAACATTATTTGGCCTTACAGTGGTGCATTTTATACCCTACTTGCAGATATTGGAATTGTCTCCCATATGCATGAGTTATCTTTCTTGACAAAAGGTGTCTTGTATTAAATATAAAGGGCATAAACTACTTTTAATCTATTTCAAAAATGTTGAATAGGGAAAGTCCTTCATCAGACATAGAAAAATGTTGGAAAATACATCCCAGAACATATCATCAATGCTTGTGCAGTTGTGGATGATATTGGTAGGAAGGAAAAATGTTTTGCAGAAAAATAACGATTTTTCCTTTGATATCTATGGAAGACACTTTCTCCAAAGAGCAGATAACTCTGTAAATGGGAGACAACTCCCATGTACCAAAAATGGAGAATATGATAGCTTTAAGAAAGATATTATGAATTTTGTGAACCTGAAAGTATTGCAGTATGATAAAGTCATCAGGGATCAGAAAGTTAACTGCTTTGTTCTGTATTTCTCTAAGGGACAAATAGTCCCCGGGGAAATATTCATTTCAGATAGGTTATGTCCCTGATAAACCTGTCTGGAAACATGCATACTAACTAATAATATAGAATCTGTTTCTTGGTAATAGGGAATGCTATAATATATAACCATAGGCCTTTCTGTTTATTGTTGGTCAAGCGAGAGTGAGTTAACTTTCAGACTATGCGAATGATTTTTTATTTTACAGGACATTCGGTCTGGTAAACAACCTAGCTTTACCAGACCGAATGTAATTTTACCAGACCAAAATTTCTAATGGGCAAAATTTCTTTCTTAACTTAAATTCTTATATTTACCCTTGATTATATATAATCCGACAAAAATACAACAAATTTAAGCCTTGCTATGCCCTTTCGAACTTCAACCACGACCGATTTTCCTGCCATTTTTTATTTAATTTTCGTGATGGTCTGTGTGCCTCATAAACTTTGCTTTTCTCTTTCTTTTGATCGTCGGTAATTTTCTTTTTTGAAGCCTTACCTGGAATGGCTCCTTGAGTATATTTTAATCCTATCATTGACATTACGAAAATAAACGGAAGTAGTATACTACCGGAAATACGATAAACCAAAAAAACAATACCGGACATTTGGTCCGGAATTCAACAAAATTTTACCGGACCGATCCATTTTTTACCGGAAATGTCCGACGGTCCGACGAATTTCGCGTAGTCTGAACTTTTTACAGCCGGTATCAATTATTATAAGTCACAGAGGTGTGTGTTACACTGTATCTAGATTTCCTAGTCAGTGGGATTTTTAACGAATTACCAATTGTACCTGTAGATCAAAACTTTGGCACTAAAAATGTTTACATATACACGAATCTCATATTGTAATACTCTTTTTGTGGTTGTTAGTAAATCTTTACACTGAGAGAAGTAATTAACTAACCAATTAATTGTTCGGTCATTTAATAAATCAGCTTTCAAATTAACAAAAGTATTTCTGAATATACATAATATAATGTGTTACCAAAATGTCAGATTTAACTTTCTTTGTTGCAGTCTACTCTTGTTATTTCAAACTCTTATCACAAAACTTCTGATATCACAAATTATTACATTGAGTGTGGATAAATACGGAGATTTCCGAGTGAAATCAAAGTCATATTTCACTCTAGGAAGTGACGTAACAATAGCCGTCAACCATCGACATTGCTATACAATGGTCAACGCTTAGTCATATAAAAACCATAATCCCTTGTATTTTCCTGTTAAATCTTCTGATTAAATGGAATATTTCAATGTAATAAACAGAATAACTTATCTCGAAATTTGAATACCAAAGATCTCGTGACAAAAAAAACACTGATAATTAATGTGTTGTTTGGTAACTCGTTTAGGTTTTTAGGTATTCACATTTCAAGATTAGTTAAATTATAAGTATTTTTTCAGTCCCAAGATTAAATATTTTACTTTATTACTCCAAAAATTATCTCTCAAAATGTTTTTCCCTCAAATTTATTTTTGATGGTCTTTTCAACTTTTGAGTAAAAAGAGTTCATTGTAAGTTGTTAATGGCCCAGAAGTATGGGTATGAAAATAAATCCTGCAAAATGTCACCTTGTGACATATTCAATTTATTTCGTTCCAGGTGAGATTACCATAAAAGAGTTGCTTTTGTATAGCATGTGCCGTTTACTAGGCTTTCGTCAAGATTTTACTTTGAGAAGGCATTAAATTGTACAGCTGAAGGGAAAATAGTTAAGGTATCTGGACCATAATAGATAATGATCGAAAATTGTATCTCTTTTTGACCATGAATGGCTGAACCAAACAGTTTAAAGCTGGAATTTTGTATATATATTTTTCTCATGTTGAAACACACTTTGTTGCTTATATGCAGAGTCTGTAAAAATAAGTTAGTTATATTGGCATTTCCGAAGTTTGCCGATAATTACCGAAGTCATTTCAATTGCGTTGTATGGAACATCCGGGAACTTTTAAATAATCACATGGTCATTTATGGTCCGGATACCTTAATTAAACAGCATGTGCTAATAGCAACAATGTATCTCTACCAAAAAAAATTAAATTCAGCGCCAATTTGAGATTTTTGGAGGTTTCCCGTCCTATTGTGATAACAATGCAAGGATAAACAGATATGATATCTGTTTGGTAGTTTTGTTGATGTCACTCTCATCTGACCAATTTTCTTGTAGAATCTTTAAAAATAACATCTTTAAGTTATCAATTAATATTCTAGAGAAATATTTCCAATGTAAACATTCTCGTGATCTTATTTGTCGCCAGATATTATTGATATTGTCTATGACAAATATTTTAATTATGTAAATATAATTATGAATAGTGGTTTTTAACATGGCTGCATTTGTTATTTTTGCCAACGATGCTTTAATTTGTTCAAAAATAATAAATGAAAGTACACAATATACAAAAAATACAAAGTAAGCAGGACTAATATATGATATTGCCTTCAAATTACTTATAAGAAACTTCACAATGTTGCTTAAGCATGCATAGAGAGGTTTTGGTTATTGAGAGGTCAAGGTAGTTCATTTTAATAACCTCTAACTTGTCAAAACGTAGATAGTTAGTTCAGACCTAGCTTATGGGAAAGGGGTCTTTTAACTTCAAATTTAACTGAAAATCCATAATAATTTGCTGTGCTTATATGTTAATTAAATTCAGTTTATTAAGGTTCCAATACTGGGAGCAATGTGTAACCTTGATTCGAGATTTTTTTCAGTGATGAAGGATACATTATGAAAAACAGCAACAAAAACACTTTTTTTGTGTGCATGTATGAACTTTTTCATGTACCTGTAAGACTATTGCCATCACTTGGCATCCGGCGTCCAGCATCATAAAGTTTACTTTAAAGATCTTCTCTGAAACCACTGGGCCTATTGGAACAAAACTTGGCAGTAATGGTTCTTAGGCGGTCCTCTTTCAGAATTATAACTAATGACCTGGACCCATCATCCAAGATGGCCGCCAGAGCCGAACATAGTTTTACATAGGACCCTATGGGAATTTTACTCAAAGATCTTCTTGTCTGAAACCACTTGGCCAATTGGAACAAAACTTGGCAGCAATGGTCCTTATGTGCTCCTCTTTCAGAATTATATCTGATGACCCCATCCGTCATCTAAGATGGCAGCCAGAGCCGAACATAGTTTTACATAGGACCCTATGGGAATTTTACTGAAAGATCTTCTTGTTTGAAACCACTTGGCCAATTGGAACAAAACTTAGCAGCAATGGTCCTTAGGTGGTCCTCTTTCATAATTGTATCCGATGACCCAACCCGTCATCCAATATGTCCGCCTGAGCGAAACACAGTTTAACATAGGACCCTATTGGAAATTTACTGAAAGATCTTCTTGCCTGAAACCGCTTGGCCAATTGGAACAAAACTTGACAGCAATGGTCCTTATAAAATTGGCTATCTTTTAGAAATGTTTCCGATGATCCTCCCAACCATCCAAAATGGCTGCCAGAGCCAAACATAGTAACATAGGACCTAATTGGAAAAATTACTGATAGATCTTCTTGTTTGAAACCAGTGAGCCAGTTGGCTTGACAGCAATGTTCTGCCAGTCAAGATGGACCTAGTCCAGGTGAGCGATACAGGCTCCTGGGAGCCTCAGGTTTCAAGAATATATTCACAAGAGGCATTTTTATTGAAATCTTGGAAATTGTAACATTACTTATAAAACCATTCCCAGCCCAGAAAAGAAAAAATACTAGACATTGCTTGTTAGCTAGTTTTATAGTATTATGTGCCTGACCCAGTAAAGTTACATTCATGTTATTTTACATCAATATCCAGGATGTATTTTATTCTGCCCAATTTATAGATTGACTGTAAAACAATGCAAAGAATGACTTGGGGTAAAGAATATAAATTTTTTTACAAAATCAATTCATTCAAATTCATTCACTCAAAATTGGGTGATTCGGGAAATCATATTGGTCGACTCACTGTTCAGGAACAGTGAAACTTTGGTCACTGGAACCTGATTAAGTTCATCTACCTTGATAACTCCAACTATTTTTTACAAAATAAATTCGTACTTTTTAGAACTTGAGTTGCTTAAATAAATGGCTTGAACTGTTTTATTATTTCTGTCATTGTTTATATTTACAAACACTCAGAAATCAACACAGCAGTTTGTCTAAGTCTCCCTCTAAACTTATTGGGTGTCCAACGTACATCTGCAACTGATGTTTTATTATGAAATACCCCTTATCCCCATAAATGTACAGTGAAGGGGTAGTTTTAGAAAAATATATGAATTATAATCACATCATATTTTTAAAAAACCTTTGTTGAATATCTGTACACTTGTCCCAAAGAGTTTTATTCTGGTCGAAAACATTGATTTGCTCTCATCATTCTTTTTGAAAATTCTATCATATTATATGCACTTAGGAAAGTATTTTCGAAGGTTGTTATTGTTAATGGGAAATGAACTAACATTTAATAACAGCTATATATGGATGTTTATCATTATGCTTTTAACGTTATCTAGGCCCTGATAAGGTACCGGTGCTTTTATACTAACAAATGTACAGATTTCAAATAAAGAATAAAAAATTTATAAAAATCAAAGGTACAGTAACAATTTTTAATGGTATTTCAAAGAAATAGTTCAGATAATCACAAATAATGTGTTGCAATTAATGTGAGACAAACAGTACTACTGAGTAGGTATGAATTAGAAACCAGCCCATTATCAAGTCAGCAAAGATTTCCCTTATTTCTTCCAAAGATCTGCGTCCCATTTTACAAATATTGTAATGACTGTGATTAGCCTTTTGATCTGATTTTCGGTCTTCAGTGTCTTTGTTCTATTGTTGATGTCACGGAACCAGTCTTGATCATAGTCATATGAATGTTTGTGAAGCAGGGGACATGTATACTCCAGCTTCCTCATCCACAATATAGCCAGATAACTTAAATTGTATATATATCAACAGTAATTTAAAGAATTGGTATGTTTGATGACAATTTGAATATTAAGTTCAGCCTCTTGTATACATATTAGTGCAAAATTTGTCATATGTAGGCTGTAGGCTGTAATTAAAGAATTAAAGTACAATTTTTTGTTTCTTCAAACAAGAATATTCTTTAGTGAAATCATAACCTAAGGACTTATGAAGCAAAGTTTAATATGTATACAAAACTAATAGAGAATCAGCCATATGTCGATACTGGCTCAGATGAAAAATTAATGTAAACTGGATATTGATAAAACTGATTGTGTTCTCTCATATCACAGAAAAATATATTTTCAATATTATTCTTGAACTTGATTAACATAAGCATATTCTTATGAAAATGTAACTAGGACATTAATAAAACTTGACCGTCTTATCAAATATCACAGGGAGTGAGATTTTTATTATCACATATCTAGTTTTAACTTCATGGGTGAAAACATATACATTTACTACGGTAATTTAATGCTTGTATAAAGATTGTATCAAGTATTTTATATGTTACAAGAGACAACATCATAACAAAATTTCATTGTTGAAAGTACAAATGTATAAATGAGAGAATATGGCAGTCACAAATTTGATAAAGTATTTCAGAAATTCATCCCACTCCTTGTGGTTTATTACATTAACTACAGTTTTGTAGTACCTGAAATGGAATCTTTCAATAAATTAGATAATTTTCGTAATCTTAACATTTATTTTCCAGCCCACTAGCAGCTCGGCTTTAGGAGGCCACCATTATGTGCCGCCTGATAAAGGTAACACTGGTTTGGAATAGTTTTTTTGTTTGAATATGAGTATGACCATGATGACTGAGCATTTGACATGTTCAACAAAATTTTTCACATGTTCACTTTTTCATTTCTCATTTGATTTATATTAAATTTGGTAGAAATAGGTTATGTGTATTATATACCAGACAGTTACCCTTGATATAAATTGCGGTTTTACTGTTTTTATTTTTTTTTTTGTGTTTATTCAATTAGCTTTACTATAAACAATTGAAAATTTGGCCAGAGATAGGTTTTGTGTGGATGGTTGTCTTCTTTCAAAAACAAACCGCCTGTGTGGTTTCATGGTAGCATCTTCGCCTCGAGTGCGGAAGGTCACGGGTTCGATCCTCGGCCGGGTCAAACTAAAGACATTAAAATTGATATTTGCTGCTTCTCCGCCAAACGTGGCATCTAAGAGTAAGAGCAAAGATCGACTGGTCGCCTCGGAGTCAGTATAATGTGTCTGAGTGGAAGATATGTCTCCCTACGAACAGTTACCTCTTGAGCTAGCACATTAAAAATCTGGCTCAGCGTATCGGTCTAGTACTAAGCAGGGATCATATTCATTATTATATTAACTTGTTCTTGTCCTGATATGCACCTGGTTGCCACTGAACGTTAAACAATAATCATCCATCCATTTCTCAAAAACAATTAAGATGAACTGAGAATTTGTCATTCAAAAATTCAGGGGTTGTAACAAAATAATATATAGTGCTTTAAAACAACAAAAAAACCTGACAAGAAGAAAATATGATTGGCAAACATACTTAATATCAGCAAATACCGATGTGACAAAGCAGCAGGAGAGGTCCGTAAGGTCCAAATTCATATGTAAGACAAACTTGTGAGAATGCAATATATATACAAATACATGTACCATAAAGAGAAGTCTGGGTGGTGGCCCTGAAATTCTGAAATCTTTAAATTTTGAAAATATGCTCTTTTATGACTGAAATTCATAGATAAAGCATAAAAAGTGCAATTTTGGTAAGGTATGAAATATGGATGACATATATATGCTTTTTTGAAAAGCTGTTTAAAATTATAATATTATACAAGATAATGTTATAATATATTTTTAGAGAAAAATTTCTTGAATCTGTGTTATTACTATTTTCTGTAATCAGTATTTTTCCATAAATTATTTATCAATTTTTGCAATATTCATTATATTTTAGACCATCATTATTCTCTATAATATTCTTTACTTTTCAGGCTATTATTCTCAATTCTTTAATTTTTAGGGCCATTATTCTCAATTTTTTTAACTTCATCAACACTCTCATACACATATAACTAAAAGATTAAAACACATACAACAGGACAGGACACCACGGATAGTAAATCACTATCAATGTGAATTAAGGATGTTCGCTAGTCATGTTTTTGAATTTTTGTCAGATGTTCAGAATCATCTGCTTTTATCCAGTTGAATGCCATAAATTATTTTTCCCGCTAACAACCATTTTTCTTTTCATAAATCTTTTGCATGCAGAACAATAAGCCATTTGTAAAAATCTTATAAAATCCTTATTATTATTTAATGGTTTTTGAGAAATAAAACTTGACAGTGATAAAGCTATGTAAAATCAAGAGAGCATATTTTTCCAGCCAAGTTTTCAATGGCTTATATCTCGAAAACAAGCACACGGACCTATAATTTTTTTTCGCTCTTTTAGTTCCTTTATTAATCCACTATCAATATTTACCAGTGTTGTGAAAAGCTTGTTATTTTGAAACTGAGCAGCAAACATCATTAACTCCCACTGAAAACTTGGTGTGTCATTAGGTGCTATGGAACTATGGGCAAGCATGAGCTTCTTAACAGAGACAACTGAATGTGAAAACTTATCTTGATATATACCTGATAATTTTCATACTTATAATAACAAGTTTTGATCAAGATTCTTGGGATGATCGCTGGTCTAATAGGAAATAAATAGGATTTGAAATAGGTGTTTTAGTTTGAGAGAACATACGAATAGTAAACAAATAAGCAAGAAAAAAATATATGTTCATGTGCTCATTTTAGAGCTTTAGGCCTTGAAAATTTGCAGGAAATGGGTTTTCTCTGGATTTTTCATTGTCTTTACATTGACAACTTCAGTCTCTCAAAGGATTTCATAAAATTTTGCAAATGCCATTTTAAGGTATATATGATTGAATTATGAAAGAAAAAGTGGGGGTTCATGGGCAAAAAATTTCATGTTTAAGAAATGGATAAAACCCGAGGATTCCGAAAATCTGACAAAAAGACCAAAACATGACCAGCGAGCATCCTAAATATTTCAAGCAAATGAATATGTAAAATTTCATCACGGTCTGCAGGGATTAATTTTTTAAATGCATGTATTATTTTCATAAACTGCTAGAATCTATAAATCTTGATATTACCACTCGTAAAATAATATAACAATTATTTTATATTTAATTTTCAGTTAGCTGTGTTATATGGGAATCAGGAGAGTGTCAGAAGGTAGACTTAACTGCCCTTGAACTTGGTTGGACAATTATTGACAAAGTTGATGACATTCCTGAGAGTTCCGACTACATTCTGATAGGCTTTACATTTTCTGTGCTACTCTGTCTGACACCTGTCATGTTCCGAATTTATCATCTAAAAGAATTTCCTAATTTGGAGTTTGTAGCAATTTTATCCAAAGTCTGGTGCTATTTGATGCATAATTCTTGGAGGTTTGTATAGAAAACAATTGATTTGATGAAAGTATAAATGTTTTACAGCTCAAATACTGTGGATATAAGCGAAATTCCATGTAAGGCCTAAATTAAATATAGAATACATGGTCATTGTCGGAAAATATATAATTTATTTGGGCGAGCTTCAGAAACATGAGAAAAGGCAAGCTTTACCGAGCCCAAATAAATTTTATGTTTTCCGACAATGACTTCATATTGTCTTTATCCTGCAATCCCCTTTAGATGCGTAAAATGCCTTAAAGTTAAGTTTGAAGTTGAAATCCAACTGCCGTGAAAACGTCACGACATCATCTGGTACATTAACTACACTCCTAACGCTCTATGTGTAAACAAGTACCAGTAGACTTTATTAGGTCATTGACCTAATATGACTAAAGTTTATTCTACCCCTGTTATTAGACTGGAAATGGTTTGATTGCAGGATAAAAAAATTTAATGCTTCCCCAATTCCGACCCAAACTATTTAAGTAAAAAAATTCAACTGTTTTTGACTGCAGTATACATGAATAAATGTATAAATCAACTGTTGTCAGTAATACATGCAGATCTATAGAAAAAATGAAACCAGTTCGAACTGCACTGGGTTGGCTCAACTGGATGTTTAGTAGAACGGTTTTCTATATCGTATAAGTGCTTTAATCAGTAAGATATAAAGCTTCTCAGGTTAAAAGCACCTATTACAGATGACTGAAGTTGATCTCCATACTTCTGAAAGAGGAGCATGTAACAAAAAATTATTGGAATGGAGAGGATAAAACTATATCATTGACATTAATTTTTCAGGTTTGATCATAATTTTGAAAACAAAACAAAATTAATTTATGCTTAACATTCAGATATTTAACCGTAGGATTATAGTATTATTGCATAAGGTTTTCCATATTGGCTTAGTTATTGATCCGAGGCAAGTTATATTGGACTGAGGCAAAGCCGAAGTTCAGTATGGCTACCCAAGGACCAATAACTAAGCAAATATGGAAAACCTTGCACAATTATACCTTTATTGACTAACCAGTCCAATATGTCATATTGACTAGTCCAATATGATCCTATAATGCCTAACCAGTCCAATATGTCATATTAACTAGTCAATACGGCATATTGGACGGGTATGTGTCGTATTGGCGTACTTTGACATTTTGTATTGTATTGACAGGTTTTATCATATTTAGGCTGATATTCTATTGTTAGTCAATAATAGATTATATTTTTACACAAATCCTCAGGAAGCTTAAGGATACTGGTTGTCATCAAGTATGAATATTTTGTCTTTTCCTGAGTTGTATAAATCAAAACCAGGACAGAAAACTACACTTCCTCATAAGATAGCCTGTTTCCTTCAATATAATTTTTTTTTTTTACTTCTCTACATTTTTAGGGTGAATCTGATAATGGTGAATGGTATTATACAGAGATTCTGGCTGAGTTCTGTTTTCTTTTTCCTCCTCTCAGTAGCAGACAGGACATTTAAACAGGTAAATACATTTAATTATGAGACAAAACCTTATTTAACTCCTACTTTCACCTTCAATAACAGATTAAATGAAGCACATGGTTAATTACTCACCAGACCTTCTGTTGCCGAGTGCTCTAGGTAATGATCACTAGCCTGTCAACACATAGGTTGTTAGTTTGGACCCACAATATGATAGGATGTGTTTGCCTGTTTCTAATTGACAAGAATTGCCAGTTTTTCTGCTTAGATTGGTGTTTTTTATACGACCGCAAAATTTTTGCGGTCGTATATTGGTATGACGTTGGCGTCGTCGTCGTCGTCGTCGTCGTCGTCGTCGTCGTCGTCGTCGTTGTCGTCGTCGTCGTCGTCCGAAGACATTTGGTTTTCGCACTATAACTTTAGTATAAGTTAATAGAAATCTATGAAATTTAAACACAAGGTTTATGACCACAAAAGGAAGGTTGGGATTGATTTTGGGAGTTTTGGTCCCAACAGTTTAAGAATCAGGGGCCAAAAAACAGAGGTGTTTACATCTACGATTTCGCCGTAGTTTCTACGGAAATATGCTGAAAAATACGATCTACGATTTGTTCTGTTAAAACTACGACGATCGATAATGCTGAAGCAAAAATTCGTTTTTCATTAAAATCTTGAAAATAGATTTACTTTTAACCAAGTCATCAAAGCGCTTGAATGCAATGATCTTATTAGTTCAATGTAAAGCGTCTGAAAGACTTTGGTCAAAAATGAGAGCATTGCTTCCAAGCGGAAAGGGGGTCATCCAGACGACGATAATAATGTCCCAGCACCTAAAAAGAGCAAAGAAGCCTGTCAGAAGTTCAAAGAGTCCTACAGGGAATACTTTCCATGTTTGGGACAATAAAAAAAGAGCCAAACCCATATCTTTTGCCACATTTGTGAGAGAGACTTCTTGTGTCAACATGGGGGAAAGATGACTGGCAGACACATCAAATCAAAGGCCCACACTGAGTTAAATAGCTGAAAGCTCAGTCAGAAACCTGTCCAGTCATTTTGTACCAGTAAATCTTAATTTTCTTATTTGAAAATCTGTATAAATTTGGTAGTTGCCAATAAATCATACTAGCAATGGAAGTTCAGATTAAGTTGTAAACAGGGATTGAAATATAGAAAAGAAAGTAAATGTACTGAGATACAGTGAATAAGTACTGATGAAACATAGTCTATTTCAAATAAAAAAGAGTACATATTATTTTTCTTGAAAACTACTGAGAACATTGCAAAACTACTGACAACTTGGTCTGAAACTACTGAGGTCATTGAGATGGGGTAAACAGGTCTGAAAAAAGGGCCCAATAAGCATTTTTCTTGGTTTTCGCACAATAACTCTAGTATAAGTAAATAGAAATCTATGAAATTTTAACACAAGGTTTATGACCACAAAAGGAAGGTTGGGATTGTTTTTGGGAGTTTTGGTCCCAACAGTTTAGGAACTAGGGGCTAAAAAAGGGCCAAAATAAGCATTTTTCTTGGTTTTTGCACAATAACTTTAGTATAAGTAAATAGAAATCTATGAAATTTAAACACAAGGTTTATGACCACAAAAGGAAGGTTGGGATTGATTTTTGGAGTTTTGGTCCCAACAGTTTAGGAATTAGGGGCCAAAAGGGTCCAAAATTAAACTTTGTTTGATTTCATTGAAAATTTAACTATTGGGGTTCTTTGATATGCCGAATCTAACCGTGCATTTAGATTCTTAATTTTTGGTCCCGTTTTCAAATTGGTCTACATTAAGGTCCAAAGGGTCCAAAATTAAACTTAATTTGATTTTAACAAAAATTGAATTCTTTGGGTTCTTTGATATGCTGAATCTAAACATGTACTTAGTTTTTTTATTATGGGCCTAGTTTTCAAGTTGGTCCAAATCGGGGTCCAAAATTAAACTTTGTTTGATTTCATCGAAAATTGAACTATTGGGGTTCTTTGATATGCCGAATCTAACCGTGCATTTAGATTCTTAATTTTTGGTCCCGTTTTCAAATTGGTCTACATTAAGGTCTAAAGGGTCCAAAATTAAACTTAGTTTGATTTTAACAAAAATTGAATTCTTGGGGTTCTTTGATATGCTGAATCTAAACATGTACTTAGTTTTTTTATTATGGGCCCAGTTTTCAAGTTGGTCCAAATCGGGGTCCAAAATTAAAGCTAAAAAGGGGGTAAATTATTTTTTTTGGGGGGTGGGGGGGGGGGGGCAATTCTCCACAGCATATTGTATTACACAAAAGCAAAAAATTGAATATAAATTCAAATCATATGACCAATTCCAAGTTCTTTATTTCAGTTATTCTGTGTCAGAAACCTATTATGTGTCAAATATTTGAAGAAATTTTCAATTGCACAGTATTGCGCAATAGCAAGAAATTGATATGTGTGCCCTGTTATCAAAACTTTATTATTAACAAATTCCATTGGAAATTTGCCAATATAAAATGTGCTGATGAAGCTTTTTTGTTTATCTTATCTAAACTGCTTTTAAATTATGTATATTTAAAATTTGCCATCCATGACTATGATGTCATTTTCTATTTTAATATGTTATGGTGTATTTAAATGGGCTGTTATGGTTGCAAAGTATAAAGAAATGGGGGGGGGGGGGGGTTGGGGGTGGGGGTTGAAAACAAAATTTGGGGGGGGGGGGGGGGTAAATGAGAAATTGGGGAGGGGGTAATTTTTTCTCATTTCATATTTCGTAAATTAAAAAGAAAATTTCAAATTTTTTTTAGCAAAAAAAGGTGGGGGTTACAATAAATTTTATTGTTTTTTGGTTTTTTTTTTTTGGGAGGGGGGGTCAATGTGCAACTTCATAGTGTATTGCCCCAAAGATATAAAAAGGGGTAAATTATTATTTTTTTTTGGGGGGGGGGAATTCTCCACAGCATATTGTATTGCACAAGAAGCAAAAAATTGAATATAAATTCAAATCATATGACCAATTTTAAGTTCTTTGATTTCAGTTATTCTGTGTCAGAAACCTATTATGTGTCAAATATTTAAAGAAATTTTCAATTACACAGTATTGCGCAATAGCAAGAAATTGATATGTGTGCCCAATTTTAAATTTTAAATTGGTTATTTCTGATTTATATATAAAAACAAATAATACTGATATGGTTTGAATAGGTAAATTAAAAATTTTTAAGTTCTTAGACAACATTCATTCTGTGTCAGAAACCTATGCTGTGTCAAATATTTATTCACAATCCAAATTCAGTATTGTATCAAGCTTGAATGTTGTGTTCATAATTGCCCCAACTATTCAGGGTTCGACATCTGCGGTCGTATCTGGCTGCGCCCAGCGGAGCATTTTATTCTGGTTTTAAGCTTCCTCTAACAGTAAAGTTATGTCTGCCATGACATTGTCACTTGCTGTGGAAGTAATGTATAATCACAATAAACAATTACATATCAGCTGAATATAATGGCAATACACTCAAACCTGTGTAGAAAGGGCACCCAAGGACAGGTGTCCTTTATATAGAGGTTACTTTTACAAGTTTTGTACATGACAAGGACTTTTTCAGTATGCCCTTTATAGACAGGGATTTGCTATTTAGAGGTGCCCTTTAAAACAGGTTTGACTGTATATCATTAATTTTTTGGTAATTAATTTGTAGACAAAAGATTTTACAAACAGAGACATTTTTGTTGTAGTTTATATGACTGATCTGTAAAAAAATAGTCTACAATTAAGTTTGATACAGTCAAAATTTATTTTGTTGAAGAAATAATTAATTGTGCTCTATGCAAATTTTAACATATGTAGGTATTACATTACTACATGTTCTGAAATCATATAATCCTATTGTTCTTGATTAATACTGATTTAATATACGTGTGTGTAAGTGTCTACTAAGTGTGAGTGTGGGAGTGTAAATAATGCTGATGTAATGTACAGTGGAACCTCTGTAAACCGAACAGCTGTGGGACCGGAGAAATCGGCCGGTTTTCAGAGGGTCCAGTTTTAGGAGGTTCCGGAAAAGATGTATCTGATCCGGAGAGTGAAACCGGAAGTGTATTACAATGTATTATAACCATGTTGTAAAATTGTGCCATGTGCTTACATATGTACATGTACCATGCACATATTATTTTAATACAATTAATTGTTTTTAATTTCAATCCAACGTTTTTATTGATGCCTGATTATTGTTTGATTAACAACTTTCACACCTTTATTTAAAATGGTTATTTAGTTTAATGATGTCAATCATCGATCAATTAAGGATGACATGTATTACGGTTCACTGATTTTCCAGGTAATACATTGTTTCGGCCGGTTTCTGGAGGTTAATTTGACAAGAATATATATGTTTTGTACCGGAAAGTACGGCCAGTGTTCGGAATTCAGAGGGTCCGGTTTTCAGAGGATTTTTTTACTTGAATATATAGGCAAAAATTCCGGACCGAAAGTAAAAGTTCGGTTTTCAGAGGAATCCGGTTTTCAGAGAGGCCAGTTTTCAGGGGTTCCACTGTACATGTGTGCGTAAGTGTCTACTAAGTGGGAGTGTAAATGTAGCTGATTTAATGTACATGTGTGTGTAAGTGTCTACTAAGTGTGAGTGTGGGACTGTAAATGTTGCTGGTTTGTCTGGTGTCTGTAGTTATTTTTTTTTTTTTGTCTTTTATGTATAGTTATTTAATTATTAAATGTTTCATGTTTTTTTAGCGCCTGCTATATGCAAAGCATTTCTGCTACTTAACCTCGTCCAGAAGGGCAAAGAAGTTTGACATGCCTCATTTTAGATTGAATAAAGTCCGAAATATCAAAACATGGCTGTCTGTCAGGTCTTATTTAAAGGTAAATATCTATAACTAGTTGAAAAAATTAATACCTCGTCTCAATATTCACAAATTGGGTTTTGAAGTAAATTGTATGTTCAAATATTTTATGAATTCAGGCTTTTTAATCCATG
Source organism: Mytilisepta virgata (assembly GCA_028015205.1). Classification (NCBI taxonomy): domain Eukaryota; kingdom Metazoa; phylum Mollusca; class Bivalvia; order Mytilida; family Mytilidae; genus Mytilisepta; species Mytilisepta virgata. Next base: position 35,253,111 of record CM051512.1, read on the forward strand.
GTGAGCTTTTTCCATCATATTGTGTCTGTCTGCTGTCCATCTGTTAACTTTTCACATTTCAATCTTCTTCTAAAATACCACTGAACCAAATGGAACCAAACTTGGCAACAATGTTCCTGGGAAGGTCCTTTACAAAATTTTATTTCCGATTGAATATTCAACATGGCTGCCAGGCCCAATAATGTGTCCTGATTGGCTGAAATTTTAAAAACTTTGTCAGAAACCACAAGACCAATTGAAATGAACTTCTACTTTGCAGGAATGTTCCTTAGATGGTCCTCTACCGAATTTGTAATTTTGGTGCCAATTGGAAATCCAAGATGGCCACCATCATGGGATGTAGTTAACATTTGGACCTTTTTGGAAATACATACAAAACAAATTATTCTTTGAAACCATTTGACAGGTTGAATTGATAATATGCCTGAATGATTGTATGATGGTCGTATACCAAATCTATAATTTTGCTGTTGATTGAAAATCCAAGATGGCTACCACTGCAGGACATAATTAACACAGGACCCATTGTTTCAAAAATCTTGTTTTAACAGCCATATGGATACAACAGACCATGGGCTAATAGAAGCCAGGTCAGCCTCTAGTTTTCATATGGCTTCATACATTAACTATATGTCATATTGGTAAAAATGGAAACTGAAGATTCAGAAATTAGACAGTATTGAAAAAAGATTATGGACAAATTAAGATTACATTTTAATTTTATTTCAGAAACGAGGTCCTCAAAGATCTGTTGATGTGATTGTCTCAGCGTCATTCCTAATCACCATTGTACTCATTACTTTGATGTGTCTACAGGTAAAAGATCTTGGTCTTTTATAATTCACTTGTATTCCGTTTTGTCATCTAGGTTGAATTTATTGATGATGTAATGTTAATTGTAAATTTTAAGCCATCAGTCCTGCAATTTGTGCCCTCAGAGATGATGGCACATATCATTTCCACATTTCAAAAAACTTCTAGGGGCCTCGGTGGCCAAGTGGTCTAGGTAGTTCATTCATGACTACTAATCAGATTGTGAGTTCGAATCTCACCTGTGGCAGGGTGTGTTCGACTCTGATCTAAATTGACAAGGATTGCCAATTTTCCTACCAAGGTTGGTGGTTCTTTCCGAGTACTCCGGCTTCCTCCACCAATAAAAACTGGCTGCCGCGAAATAGCCAAATGTGCTGAAAACGGCGTAAAAATCCCAACTAAACAAACAACCAAACAAAAAACTTCTTTTTATTTTGAAAAATCTTTGCACCTTAGAATGGAGATAACAGTATTGTCTTTTAATATTTGGTGGCATAAATTTTTTATGTGATGATTGCGAGTATCCTTTTATTGGCTTCACTTACACGTCACAATAAGAGACCGTTTGAAACAATCAAATCCACAAATTAAAAATCCGATGCTGGCAAATACTAAAATACATTTACAATAAAGTATCCTAAATCTCCTAAGCATTATACTAGAAAGTTTCCAGAAATTTCTCCTTTTGTTTTCTTATATGATACATGTAAGGTTGAGTTATATATATACATGTATAAATATATATATATTTCTGGCACCTGAAAAACAAATATTTATACTGAGTCTTTTATATTACGGGGCCTCGATAGCTGAGTGGTCTAGGTAGTTCGTCTTGACTAGTAATGATCACTCCAGCTTCCTCCAAAAACTGGCCGACGCAAAATAGCCAATTGTGCTGAAAACGGCATAAAACCCCAACTAAATAAATAAATATTTTATATATTACAGTTACTGAAAGACACAGACACGTATGGTGACTTCTTGTGTAACTGGGAGTTATTATTCTGGAGTATGACTCTGGGTGTTTATCTGTTCCGATTCCTCACACTCGGTCTCAAGATCAACAAAAAATATCGCAATTTATCCGTGTTGATCACAGAGCAGATAAATCTCTATCTGCAAATGGAACAGAAGCCACACAAGAAAGAAGAATTGATGGTTGCTAATAATGTGCTCAAACTAGCCGAAGATTTACTTAAGGTTAGAAAGTTAGTTGTGCTAATAATGTGCTCAAACTATCCGAAGATTTACTCAAGGTTAAAAAGTTAGTTGTGCTAATAATGTGCTCAAACTAGCCGAAGATGTACTTAAAGTTAGAAAGTTAGTAGTGCTAATAATGTGCTCAAGCTAGCCGAATATTTCCTTAAGGTTAGAAAGTTAGTTGTACTAATAATTTGCTCAAACTAGCCGAAGATTTACTTAAGGTTAGAAAATTAGTTGTGCTAATAATGTGCTCAAACTAGCCAAAGATTTTCTTAAGGTTAGAAAGTTAGTTGTGCTAATAATGTGCTCAAAATAGCTGAAGATTTACTTAAGGTTAGAAAGTTAGTTGTGCTAATAATATGCTCAAACTAGCTTAAGATTTACTTAAGGTTAGAAAGTTAGTTGTGCTAACAATGTGCTAGAACTAGCCGACGATTTACTTAAGGTTAGAAAATTAGTTGTGCTAATAATGTGCTCAAACTAGCCGAAGATTTTCTTTAGGTTAGAAAGTTAGTTGTGTTAATAATGTGCTAGAACTAGCCGAAGATTTACTTAAGGTTAGAAAATTAGTTGTGCTAATAATGTGCTCAAACTAGCTGAAGATTTTCTTAAGTTTAGAAAGTTAGTTGTACTAATAATGTGCCCAAACTAGCCAAAGATTTTCTTAAGTTTAGAAAGTTAGTTGTGCTAATAATGTGCTTAAACAAGCCAAATATTTACTTAAGTTAGACCACTCAAACCATTTTGAAAGTCTTATCAATATTTCCTTTATTTTCATGTTTATAAAACCCTGGTTTCTCAATTTATCGAAAAGTAGAACAAAAATTTTGGTCCTGACATTGACAGAATTATGTATTTTACCATGGAAAACTTTAATTTATTAATTAAATGGATAAAAGTTTTATCTGATACTTACAGGTGTGATAAAAATAGATTTATCAGACAAGTAAATGTTTACAATTCAATGTAATACTCACCTTTAATAATAATAGTGCATGGCACTGTCAACTTTCCATACTTGGACAAACTCCATTAAATTGATCTTCCGGAAACTCAAACAGATATTGAGGGTCCCTTGGAGTTCAGGCATCAAACTTCTAATGTACTGATTAACAAATTCATATTTCTAATTTTCATAGTTCTAACATGTTCTTGTTTAGTTAGTCTTAATTAATCTTTTTGTCTCGCCTGCGACGAAAGTCGCTGGAAGCGAGACATAGGTATAGCAATCCGGCGGCGACGGCGACGGCGTTAACTTTTTGTAAAACCTTAATAACTTTTAAAGTATAATACTTACAATGTTCATCTTTGGTCCACAGGTGCATGAAGTGATGACCTTTTCAGCAGCACATTTTTAGATGACCTTGACCTTTTTTTCATGGTTCAATACCCACATAAACATTGCGACATAGTTTTACATTCAAATCCTTTTCTCAGAAACTATAATACCTAGAGTTATTATATTTGGTCTACAGTGAGATCTATATGGGTACATGCCAGTCTGACACCTGTCATTTGTCCTTGACCTCAATTGCACGGTTCAGTGAACTTCGAAAATCTGCGACATAGTTTTACATTCAAGTCCCTTTCTTAGTAACTGTAATGTTTAGAGTCATCATATTTGGTATATAGTAAGATCTATATGGGTACATGGGAGTCTGACACCTGTCATGTGTCCTTGACCTCAATTTCACAGCTCAGTGACTTTGTCAATTTTTTCTTCTAAAGTCCATTTTTCTGCAACTACAATGAATAGACTCATCATACATGGCTTATAGCAAGATCTGTATGGGTACATGCCAGTCTGACACCTTTCATGTGCCCTTGACCTCAATTTCATGGTTCAGTGACTTTGTCAATTTTTTCCTCAAAAGTTTATATTTCAGCAAGTGCAATGACTAGATTCATCAGATATGGTCTATAGCTAGATCTATATGGGTACATGCCAGTCTGACACCTGTCATGTGTCCTTGACCTCAATTTCATGGTTCAGTGACTTTGTCAATTTTTTTCTTTAAAGTCTATTTTACAGCAACTACAATGAATAGACTCATCATACATGGCTTATAGCAAGATCTGTATGGGTACATGCCAGTCTGACACCTTTCATGTGCCCTTGACCTCAATTTCATGGTTCAGTGACTTTGTCAATTTTTTTCTTTTACAGTCCATTTTTCAGCAACTGCAATATCTAGACTCGCCATATATATAAGAACTTGCCCACCTCATATTTTCAGATTGATCACTAATGTTTTAATTAGGGGATAGACAAACAGGAAGGGGGGGGGGGGGGAGAAGTATAACTTTGTGTATAAAGTTCCATCTAGTTTTTTCTCTTCGAATGGCATACCTAAGATAATTGATACAAAACTTACATGATTATGTATATAATCTATTTGAGAAAAAGTATTTTGTTGATCATAAAACCAAAGATCTTGTTTATTAAATTTCACACATAAATAATTTCACAACCCTCAATAGCCCCTGGCAAAATTGTGAGAACTACTAAAACATATCAAAACTATTGATCTATTGATTCATGACTTTGTAAATAAGTCTGTAATGTAATGTTAATTTTTGTGTGGATGTCCTTTCAATAAGAATATTTGGATTGATATAAATATAAAAAGGATAAGTATATATTTAAACTTTGTTTCAAAATTGTTATATTTGTTGACACAAAATTTTATATAAATATGGGTGGTTCTGAAATTTAAAATTAGCATACAAAAAAGCCATTGATTTATCACTTGAATGCCGGTTCTCGAAGAATTGACATAAAATGAGCGATGGTGCGCGCAGTATGGTGCAATCATCAAAATTTTGAGACAATTTATTTATCTTTTGGTGGTTTGCACGAAATACTTAAAATGCACAGTTTGATGATCCATAGAAAAATTATTGATTGATTAGTTATTGTTATCCCCTCGCCCAACTGAGTTGTGGAGGGTATATAGTATCTCGCCCGTCCGAGTGTCTGTCTGTCAGTCCGTCCGTCCGTCCGTCCAAGTGTCTGTCCGTTTGTCCCACCTCAGGTTAAAGTTTGCATTATCTAAGATACTACATGTGCTACATCAATCATCTTTGGTCAGTAGATCCGTCTTGGAGAGTGATGCTGCTTCAAATGATAATTGGATCACTCTGCCCTACATTTTCTGCTTGAATGACTCAGGTTAAAGTTTGTGTAAAGGTTCATATCTAAAATACTACATGTGGTACATCAATCATCTTTGGTCAGTAGATGCGTCTTGGAGAGTGATGCTGCTTCAGATGATAATTTGGTCACTCTGACCTACATTTTCTGCTTGAATGACTCAGGTTAAAGTTTGTGTTAAAGTTAATATTTAAGAAACTACATGTGGTACATCAATCATCTTTGGTCAGCAGATGCGTCTTGGAGAGTGATGCTGCTTCAGATGATAATTGGGTCACTCTGACCTACATTTTACACTTGACTTACTTTGGTTAAAGTTAACATTTTCATATCTGAGATACCACTTCTTACACTTCAATGATCTAAGTAATAGTACCATTGAGATTCATACAGCTTTAGATGATATTCGGGTTATTCTGACCATACTTGAACAACGGACGAGGGGATTAGCTGTCATTTGCGACTGCTCCCATTTCTGGTTTAACGTCCAGCGAGCAGTATTTCAGCCATATTCAAGACGAGAATATGTTATAATCAAATCAAAATTTGAAGGATGAAAAGGTGACTGTCCCACTGGATGCCACTGGAAAAGGAGAGATGTGGGTAGGGGCGAGAAATTTTACTCTCCATACAGCTCTTACCTATATTTTATACTTGACTGACTTTGGTTAAAGTTTACATTAATATTAATATCTGAGTTTCTGACATATGGCTTTTGTCCTTGACCTCAATTAATTAATTGCTCAAGTAATCACATAACAGCTTTCGCATGTCTGTTTCAAATGTACCATAATGGTAGGCAAATGATAGCATGGTCTTTGATAGTGCATGTTATTCTGGGTCAAGCGCGGACAGGCGAGACATCTTTTAGGGTCCACACTTGTTTTCAATGTCTGATTGGTTTATTTACAGGAACTGGAGAGTCCATTTAAAGTCTCAGGGATTACAGCTAACCCAGTTATATATAATATAACAAGGGTAGTTGTGTTGTCTGCATTTTCTGCCGTCCTCACAGAACTCTTAGGATTCAAGTTGAAGCTTTATAAGATTAAACTCAAGGCATGATTTTCCTCAGGATATTATGAAGTGACTTCTGTATTGGATCCAGAAATTCTTGAATCTTCAAGAAATTATTGTTAGAATTTAACAGCGATGATTAGGATCAGGAAAAATATTTTATTTCTGATAATTTATTTCATGAAATAAAATTTGAAAACTTAGAATTTATTTTAAATGTACTTTTACTTTTGAATAACTTGTACCCTTTTTCAGTTATTTTTTTTATGGTCAAAATCATCACTTAAATATTGATGAGTTACCAAAAATGACAAGTCCTACAACATTTTTAGCTCACCTGGCTCATAGGGCCATGTGAGCTATTGCCATCACTTTGCATCCGTCGTCTATCGTCTGTCGTCGTAAACTTTCCTTTAAATATCTTCTCCTCTGAAACCACTGGGCCAATAGGAACAAAACTTGGCAGCAATGGTCCTTAGTTGTTTGTCTTTCAGAATTATATATGATGACCTGGCCCGTCATCAAAGATGGCTACCAGAGCCAAACATAGTTTAACATGGGACGCTATGGAAAATTTAAATCTTCTTGTCTGAAGCCATTAGGCCAATTGGAAAAAAACTTAGCAGCAATGGTCCTTAGGTGGTCCTCTTTCAGAATTGTATCCTATGACCCAGCCCGTCATCCAAGATTACCACCAGAGCCGAACATAGTTTAACATAGGATCCTATGGGAAATTTACTTAAAGATCTTCTTGTCTGAAACTACTTGGACAATTGGAACAAAATTTAGCAGCAATGGTCCTTAGGTGGTCCTCTTTCAGAATTATATTTGATGACCTGTCCCGTCATCCAAGAAGGCTGTCAGAGCCGAACATGGTTTTACATAGGCCCCTATGGGGAATTTATTTAAAGATCTTGTCTGAAACCACTTGGCTAATTGGAACAAACCTTGGCAGCAATGGCCCTTAGGTGGTCCAATTTCAGAATTGTATCCGATGACCTGGCCCGTCATCCAAAATGGCCGCCAAAGCCAAAAATTGTTAAACATAGTGCCCTATGGGGAATTTACTTAAAGATCTTCTTGTCTAAAACCACTGGGCCAATTGGAAAAAAATTTGGCAGCAATGGTCCTGAGTTGGTCCTCTTTCAGAATTATATCCTATGACCTCATCCCTCATCCAAGATGGCTGCCAGAGCCGAACAGTGTTTAACAAAGGATCTAATAGGAAAAATCACTGAAAGATTTTCTTGTTTGAAACCAGTGAGCCAGTTGGAACTTAACAGCAATGTTCCAGGCTGCCAGTCAAGATGGACATAGTCCAGGTGAGCGATACAGTCTCCTGAGAGCCTCTAGTTAAGTCTAATGTTTAACTTTTAAATTTGACTTTGAAAAAGTTCTGAATGTATGTGATAATGAATTAAGAAGTTCTTGGTAAGGTATTTCTAGTAAGAATTATCATGGCGATAAAACTGAGAAGTGATCGTTCAAAAATTTTTCTTAATTTTTCATGTACCAGCAAAAATAATACATATGTTTCTTATTTATATATATGCTTGACATTTAGTGTCAGAATGTGAAAAGAAATGATTTTGATAGAACCATATATCAAAATTATATGGAAGAGAAACATTTGCAATTTGTAGTTTATAAAAGATGAGAAGGAAAAGGGGTGGTGGGGAGGGAGGGGTAATTTTCTCATTTGATGGTGCTAGAAACTGTAAACAAACAGTCTATGTTCTTATTTGATTTAATTAAATGTATGTATTAGGGCTGTTCTACAAAATATTGTGTTGGAGGTGTGAGGGGGCACTAATTAAAATAAGATGGGTGGTGATGCTTTTTCAAACTTTGATTTAAGCAATAAAGGAATGTTTTAATTCATATTTGATGCATTGTGTTTGGGGATTTAAAAAGAACCTTTCAACGTCCAAATTTCTGGAACAGCCCTAATGGAATTTTTTCCTTTCTGTTTCATATTTAAATTTTTTTATAATGTTGACTTCTGTTGTAACAGAAGTTCTAATGAATTGATCAATTTTAAGTCTTTCACAATTAAAAAACATGGTCTTTTGTGTTGACACTTCTTTCTAAAACTGTTTGATGCTTTTTTGATAAATCACAGTCTACAGTTTATGGGATTTTAAAGTTATGAGATTTTGGCAAAATTGAATGCCAGGAAAGTAGGAAAGTATAGAAAATATCAGACTTATTTAAAATATATTGGGACTGGATAATAGGAACTTAATTTCATTTTTAAAAATTTGTCATACTCTAAAACGACAAAATTGGGTTTCAGAATAATTTTACTAATAATTGAAAATTTGAACATATCCAGCAATGAAAATCCTTGTGACTGTTCATGTTTTCATTCAAAAACAAATGAGATTGCAAACGGACCACATTTGTTGAGATTTTAAATACATGTTAAAATAAAGAATGAATGACCTGAAATCAATGCTCTTCACTGTTAACAATAAAATAGCAACTCAAATCTGCCACTATCATGCAGCAAAACTAGATACTGTAAATTCGGAAATTTTTGCGTGCATTTATTATTGTGATTCTTCTACTCCAGGCAAAATTGTGAGGTTTAATTATTGCGATCGATGACCTTGTGAAAACTAAAAAGTTTTATTATTGCAATATGGAGATCGGGTAAAAAGTGAAGATGGAAGTTTTATTAATGAAATCGGTTTAATTAATGATTTTAAAAATATTAGAATTCAAAATGTCATTTATATATAATAGCTGTCCAAAAAATATCTATGCAACTAAGTATCTACCAATTAACCTGTTTCCGGATGTCGGCAATCAATGACCAGAAACTTACCTGTGTAAATTTAAACAAAGGGTGACATATCTAGAATAAATCAGGACATGAAAATATGCATTAAAAATGCGAGTTTTTAATATTGTGATCCCAAACCGATCGCAATTTTCGCAATAATAAAAACATCGCAATAATTTCCATATATACAGTACTTGTATTCATAAAACCACTTTTTAAAAACATTTGTTAAAATACAAATATTTCCTTCAACTATTTTTTGAAGAAGAAAAAATATATAGATACCTGTATATGAAATTAAGTATTTTTATTGTTTTCTGTTGTTTTTCCCAAAGTTTAATAAATGGTTGTGCACTTAAATAGAGCTGCCGTTTTTTGTTGTTAAAAGTTTAAACTCTAGGTATTTGTTTGTCAGTATGTTAAACATATATAATTATTATTTATATTAAATATTGAATATTGTTTAGTTTTTTTGAAAATGAATGTTCTGATATTTGTGTATTATAGGTTATATGTATAGTTTATTGCAGAATATTTAAAAAAACCTGCATTTTGTAGAACAGAATTTTGTTTATACATTTATTATGTACCATAGATCTTTAGTTGGTCGAACTTAACTTAGACATCCTGTGTATCTTAAAACCACTTTTAATTCCAATGATCACAGTTAATATTCTTTAGGACTTAATTACTGGATCCATCCTGTGCCATAAGCTATGGCTTGAATTTTAACTCTTTTTGTTATACAGTAGATTCCATGAAATAGGATAAATTTATTGGATATTTAATACACGATAATAGAATATTCCTTCTAATTGGATAGATTTTTCATCTAATATTGATGACAATATAATTAGGCCACACCAATTTGATTTTCAGTTCTTTGGATTTTTGGATGGTTGTCTTAAAAGACTGTCACTTTAAATTCCCCTTGTAATGCATTCTATATGAAATTGACCTGTATATAAATACCACCTGTCTATTGTGACCATAATTTTGCTCTCCCTTGGGTGGTCACATAAGACAGGTTTGACTGTATTATGTTTACTTTTTTAAGTGCAAGTCGTTTTTCCTGCATACCTCAAATGTTGAATGTTTCTTTAAAATGACTGTTAAAATTATCCAATAGTCACAATTGTTATCTTTTCTTCTAATGCATCAAATAGTTTTGGAGACTTGATTTTTCTTTTTTTGTGTGCAATTTATTTATTTTTGTATAAATATGACTTCACCACAAACAAATTTGAAGTTTCTTGATATGTGCCAGTTTTTTCTCCGAAGTTGGAGCATGTTGACTTTAAGGGCATGGAGCAGAAAAAGTATAAAGTCAACTCTCATTATCTCGGAGTTGTAGGGGAACACAGAAAAAGTTCATACATCCGTAGCTCGAATTGAAACGTGTGTCAGTAATATGACATTTATATGTATCTAAGATAACAAACCAAAGTAACCTCAGGTAAAGACGGGGCTGTAATACATCAATCAGAAGTTAATGACTGTAATTTTTTTTTTTTTTTTTACAACTGTGGAATCCATTTTTATCTTGTTTCGAGATAATTAATTTCGACTCATTGATTTTCAACAAATCAGGAGTTAAAATACTTGTAATCATATAGAACAAAGTTTTGGAGAAAATTTGGAGCCTTAGAAAATTCCGAGCCATCCGAAATTTCGACTCACAAAAGAGTTCAAGAAAGCGAGAGTTGACTGTATATTGAATAAGATTTTAAAGCGTGCCATAGTAATGAATCTATATTGTTTAGAAATTTGGCCAGTATATTTGTTATGTGAGTGCAATAAGTTATGAAAAGGATAAGTTATGTTACTGTTAAAATATATTTAATATGAAAATGTGATATGTTGTTTTGTAAGGTTCAGATTTGTAGAATTGTACAAAATGAATATTTATGTTTGATATTGTAAAGAAAGAAAACAATCAGTTAAAAAAATGGTAAAATCAGCTGTTTCTCATGTCCTATGTAGCATCTGAGGCCAACAAAGTTAAATCTTACATTTTAATTCCCCTTAAGGTAGATCGAGCATCTGTTTTGGGCATCTTGGAAATGTGTATGTAAATATATATTCTCAAAGAGCAACTAGTATTTGATATAATTTAAAATTTATATCTTTAGTTTATTTAAATAAGAAAATTAACAAAAATGCATAAATAGCAAAATTATAAAATTTTATTCTAAAAATAACCCTTTTCAGGGGAGATAATTGGCAGAAAATTTTTCTAATGAAATGTAAAGGAAATTTTAGTTTTTTTTTGGAAATAGCAAGAAAAAATGAACGGTGACCCCAATTTTTCTTTTAAGAATATGAAAGTATGTTAGATAAGTGTTCTTTTCACAATTTTATAAAAAAAAATTCTATCTGCCAGTTTTTTTTATTGTACGAGAAACTTGGATTTTCCCTGTATAATCTATATAAAATTTATATATAAAATCATGAACGGTGACATACGTTTTTTAAAATGAAATTTCAAAGTATATCCATCCAACATCCAGCCTGGAAAACATTAGGAAAATGTATATGCTGAAAATATTAGTATTGATCTACCTTAAACATGTAAAATGGAGCAGTTGGAAGAGTTACATATTATATTTCTAAAGAGTAATTATCAATGCAAATAGCAAAAAATTACAAGAAGAATTTAACTGAAATATTTATTTTCATTTCAAAAGGAACGTAACAATATTCTGGAATTTTTAATTTACTGGAAATGGAAGAAAACTGGGGCAGATGGAGGTGAAAATCTGTCAATCAATTTTTTCATGTGGAAAATGTTTTCAGAGGGATAATCAGAATGTCACGATTGATCAAAACAATAGAAAGCATCAACAAAAGTGGATTTCTGTCATTGTGTACATGCAAGATTATTGCTTTCAAACCTCCAGATTATGTTTTGTCGATACCATAAAAAATTCCAATGTTTAGCTCACTCCAAATATATCTAGATATTTTTTATTTAATGGATAAAACTTCTTTTTTTTTTCTCGAAATATAGCCCAATCAAAAATTAATTGGTACAGTTTTTTCCTGCCCCCAAAATAATTCTGTCCAATTTATTTATTATTTTTGTTTACTCAAGTCCATACAGGAAAACATAATGACTAAGGTTTTATGTTGTCGTTTATAAACATGATGCTTTGTCAAGATATCAGTTGTGCTCTTAAGTAAAAAGTTTTGAAGGAATTTGTTTAATGTTCATACTCTGAAGATTTAGAAGTCGAAACATGAACCAATAACTAAATTTATGATAGAAGATGAGAATTCCAAGTTGTATAATATAATATAAACAAATATGTCGTAGATGTGAATTTTTTTTAAATATAAATCAGTAAACAGAATAAGGTCTCATCTATTGTGAAAATTGTTGTTATTAAATAAAGTTGGATTGAAAATTTTACTGTGAGCTTTTTTTTAATGACCTTGACTTATAAGTGGTAAGTATGAGTTTTTTTTTTAATGACCTTGACTTATAAGTGGTAAGTATGAGATTTTTTTTAATGACCTTGACTTATAAGTGGTAAGTATGAGATTTTTTTAATGACCTTGACTTATAAGTGGTAAGTATGAGATTTTAATATCAGTTCCAAAATTTTATCATTAAGGTAAAAAAAATTCTTGGTCCCAGAATTTATTAAAATACCCCGAGGGTATTCACCAACCCAGTCGTCAGACTTGTCTGACATGATTATTCATTGATTTGTTACAGAAATTACCAGTATTTAGCAAAATTCAAAAATAATAGAAATACTAAGGGTTCATTCCTTGTATTACACATGGTAGATCTCCTTAGCTGAAATTTGGCTTCCTATTTTGGTATTTTTGGTTGAGTACTTCTTGTTTAATATAAGTTTGGTTTTTGGTCTTCCAAATGTTTCGGTTTTAATGCTACTGATGAGAGGTAACTTCTTGAAATGCGTCCTATACAGCATAGTATAAATTTACTATATCTAATATTAATATCTTTGGATTGTTATTTTGAAACTCCTGGGATGATGCCTCTGCTGGTGGACCCTAGCTATTCGCCAACCCAGTCGTCAGACTTGTCTGACATGGTTATTCATTGATTTGTTACAGAAATTACCAGTATTTAGCAAAATTCAAAAATAATAGAAATACTAAGGGTTCATTCCTTGTATTGCATATGGTAGATCTCCTTAGCTGAAATTTGGCTTCTTATTTCGGTATTTTTGGTAGAGTACTGAATTTGGCTTCTTATTTCGGTATTTTTGGTTGAGTACTTCTTGTTAGCTCACCTGGCCTAAAAGGCCATGTGAGCTTTTGCCATCACTTTTCGTCCGTCATCCGTTCGTCTGTCCGTCGTAAACTTCATTCAAACATCTTCTCCTCAGAAACCATTCGGCCAATTCCAACCAAACTTTGCATGAGTGGTGTATGGAAGGTCCTCAACAAAGTTTCCTCATTTAGTTCTGATTGGTCAAGAAACATGGCCACCAGAGGCAATTCTTGTTTCTGATTGGCTGATTTTCAAAAATCTCCTCTGAAACGGCTGGGCGGATTGGATCGAGGCTTCATAGGAATGATATATGACATGTCCTCCACAAACGATCCTCATTTTATAATGATCCGATGAAAAACATGGCCACTGATGCTAAAAATAGAACATAGGCGTAAATTGCTGTTTTTTGCTAATAACTCAAAAACAGTTACAGATATCGAAAATCTGACAGGGGTAAAATTGATCAGCATGACAAGATCTACCTACCCTGAAATTTTGAAGGAAATTCCAAAACCCATTTAGGAGTTATTGGCCTTTTTTCGTCAAATTTTCAAAATTTTAACATTTTTTGTCATTTATCTCTAAAACTATTTGAGATAGAAGTGAAATGTAAATTTGAAAAATGTTTGCCATGTTGAGATCCACCTACCCTGAAATTTTATAGGAAATCCCAAAACCCATTTAGGAGTTGTTGCCCTTTTTTGTCAAATTTTCAAAATTTTTTCATTCAAAAATCTTCTCCTCAGAAACCGCTGTTCCGATTGGTTTGAAACTTAATAGGAATGATCTATGACATGTCCTCTACAAACGATCCTCAATTTATTTTGATCTGACGTAAAACATGGCTGTCGTAGCTAAAAATAGAATATGGGGTGCATGTGTTGTTTTTGGCTTATAACTTAAAAACCGTTACAGATATCAAAAATCTGACATGGGGTAAAATTGATCAGCATGACAAGATCTACCTTACCTGAAATTTCGAAAGAAATGCTAAAACCCATTTAGGAGTTATTGCCCTTTTTTCGTCAAATTTTCAAAATTTTAACATTTTTGCATTTATCTCCAAAAGTATTTGAGATAGAAGTGAAATGTAAATTGAAAAATGTTTGCGATGTTGAGATCTACCTACCCTGAAATTTGAAGGGAATCCCAAATTCTATTTAGGAGTTATTGGTTTGTGTAATTTGAGGCCGGGTTCTGTTACATTTATTTAAGGTTCACCCTTATTCCTGGTCAATTTTATCAGCTTCCTGCCAGGACTACCACCATCAGGGAACATATTTTAACATTAAACCTTATGAAAAATAAATCTTCAACAAATTTTCCCTGAACAATTGAACCAATTGCAACAAACTTGATCAAATAGTTGATTAATTGTCCAATGAAAACCAGACTCCAGGTGAGCGATACAGGCTCTGGTGAGCCTCTTGTGTAATATAAGTTTGGTTTTTGGTCTTCCAAATGTTTCGGTTTTAATGCTGCTGATGAGAGGTAACTACTTCAAATGCGTCGTATACAGCATAGTATAAATTTACTATATCTAATATTAGTATCTTTGGATTGTTATTTTATTTTACACATGAACTGCCTATGATATTATCAGATTAAAAAACTATAGGCTCTCAAGAGCCTATATAAGTATATTGCTCACCTGAATTGAACTTGTCCATCTTGAGCAGGATTAAAATTTAAGTGTAGCAGTCAGTTTGTCTGGTTTTCACTTAGGGTCCTATGTTAAACATGGTATGGCTGTGGTGGCCATCTTGACTGACTGTCAGGGTCATAGGACATACTTCTGAAAGAGAACAATCCAAGGACCATTGCTGCCAAGTCAGGTTCAAATTGGTCTAGTGGTTTCACACAAGAACATTTTTAAACGAATTTTCCCAAAGGGTTCTGTGTTAAAATAAGTTTGGATGTGGCCGTAATCTTGGTTCACTGTCCGGGTCATTGGACATAATTCTGAAAGAGGGCTATTTATGGACCATTGCTGCCAAGTCTGGTTCCAATTGGTCAAGTGGTTTCAGACAAGATTTTTACATGCATTTTGCCATTGGGTCCTATTTTAAACTAATTTTGACTGTGGTTACCATCTTGGTTGACAGTCCAAGTCATACGACACAATTCTGAGAGGACCAGCTAAGGACCATTGCTACCAAGTCTAGTTCCAAGTGGTTTCAGACGAGAAGATTTTTCAACGAATTTTCCCATAGGGCCATATGTTAAACTAAGATCGGCTGCGGCGGCAATCTTGGTTGACAGGCCTGGTAATCGGACGCAATTCTGAAAGAAGGCCATCTAAGGACCGGTTCCAATTGGTCAAGTGGTTTCAGAAAAAGATTTTTCATTGAATTTTCCCATAGGTCCCTATGTTAATCTAAGTTCGGCAGTGGCAGCCGGTTTGGTTGACAGTCCAGGTCATCGAACACAATTCTGAAAGTGAACCATCTAAGGTCCATTGCTATAGAGTCTAGTTCTAATTGGCTCGGTGGTTTTAGAAGAGACGATTTTAAAATGAATTTTCCCATAGGGTGTTAAACTAACAGTCGGACCATAAGTGCCATTTTGACCGTTATGCTAGTGAATTCTATTTACTGAGAAACAGGTGGAGATAATTTCAGAGTTTTTAGCTCACCTGGCCTAAAAGGCCATGTGAGCTTTTGTCATCATTTTGCGTCTGTCCACATTTCACATTTTCATCTTCTCTGAAACCACCAGTCCAAATTGAACCAAACTTGGCAGCAATGTTCTCCGGAGTTTTTTAGTTGATTCGATTTTTCTCTCCTTCGAATATCCCTTTGGTATTTCTTAACTTTACTTAATTGGATGGTTATATACAAAGTTTTTTTTGTGCCGATTTGATATTCAACATGGCTACCAGGGGCAGATAATTCATTCTGATTGGACTTATCTTCAAAGCTCTTCTTGTCAGAAACTGCTGAGCCAATTGAATTGATTTGTTGCATGAATGATCCTTGGATGAACCTCTACAAAAAGTGTGTTTTTTGTGCCGATCGAAAATTCAAGATGGCCACCTCATTCGGACTTAGTTTAACGTTGAAGCCTATGGGAATTTTGTACAAAGGTCTTCTTGTCAAAAACCACCAAGCCAATTGAAATGTTTTTGATGAGTGCATAATCATTCGATAGACCACTGCAAAATATGTTTAATGTGCTGATCGGAAATTCAATATGGCCGCCACAGCCATATTTGGTTTAACATTGAACCTATGGAAAATTTGTACAAAGGTCCCCTTGTCAAAAAATACCAATCCAATTGAAATATTTTTCTGTATGAACAAAAATTGTATGAACCTCTACAAAACTTACGTTTTTTGTTCTGATTGGAAATCCAAGACAGTTTCCACAACCGGACTTAGTTTAACATTGGATCCTATGGGGAAATTTGTACAAAGACACTTGTCAGAAACTACTAAGCCAATTAAAATATTTTCTGTATGTACAAGCATAGGATGAACTTCTACAAAATTATGTTTTTTGTGCTGATCGGGAATTCAATACGGCCGCCACAGCCAGATATAGTTTAACATTGAAATCTATGGGAAATTTATACAAAAGTCTTCTTGTCAGAAATTACCAAGCCAATTGAAATAGTTTTATGTATGAACAAGCATTGGATGAACCTCTACAATAGTTACGTTTTTTTATACCGATATGAAATTCAAGATGGTCGCCACAGCTGGATAAGTTTTACATTGGACCCTTCTGGGGAATTTTTACAAAGGTCTTCTTCTCAGAAAATATTAAAACAAGTGAAATGTTTTTGTTGCATGAAGCTCCTTGGATAAATATCTGCTACAAAAGTTTTGTTTTCGTGCCGATCGGAATCCAAGCTGGACTTAGTTTAACATTTTTAACATCGTAAGTATTCTTTACATATCTAGTTCTACAGTGCTGGACACTGTAGAACAATTCCTTACAGATCTTATTTTCAACCGCTTTGTCAGTTGTGGTCACCTTTAATCCAGGTGCGCTATTCAGGCTCATGGAGCCTGTGGTTTTTACTAGATGGCGCTTTTTGTCCCGCCTCGAATTGTTGACTGACAGGACGGGAGTGAAATGTATAAATATCGTTGTGCTAGTTTTTTACTTTCAAAAAACATAGATGAGAATATGTTTTAAAATGATTTCGTTAACAGCCTGGCCTATTGGATTCACCTGACACTGAAAATTATAAACGTATGAAACATCAAAAGGGAGTATTTTTGGGCACCTCAAAATCGCCGGCGACACACGTTGACACTTTTTAGCCAATGAACAGATCTGCTTGTTACCGTTTCACTGGGAGGAGCCTATAATGATTTGTTTTGCAAATTGATATAGTATCGGGTCTTTCATTTTCAAGTTAAAAAGGCTGTCCCGAGACTATGTTCCATAGTTCTTACTCAATATCCAAGGGTATCAAAATATGCAAAGAAATAAAGTGTGTTTTTTCTTGTTTTCACATAATGACACGTTTGAAGTATTTCTTATGTTGGATATTCAATTTTCGGCATACGATTTTAAAGGAGTATCTATTTTCAAAGATGAAATGGTCATATTCAGTCACTTGGAAAGTCCCCTTCCCATATTTGTGGTTGATTGTGGTGATTGTAGTGATAGTGTTATATTTTTTTTCCATTTTACTCAGGTTCATCTGATGGGTTACATTATGGACAGTCAACGAAATGGCCATACAGTCATGACAGTGCATCCAATTTATTTCGCTTTATTAATATGGAACACTAGTTACAATATTGTGAAATTAGGCATAAATACTCATTGTCAACCTATGATCTACTAGTTTAATTTATTATCATTGGCAATGTACAGGAAAACCTATTATACATTGTATATCCAAATATATACGATGTCAGACTACGGACCCCAAATGATGGCAATAGCTCACATATAGGCCATGTGAGCTTAAAACATATAAATGCAAAATTTCCATCAGTTGCCATGGTAAGTAGTCAATTTCTAACCCTAAATGTGAATTTCTTCCCAATTGTGAAATGGATAAGGTGCTTTTAATTCAAATGATTTGTGGTCAACATGTCTACTTTGCTGCCTTTGTAATGTTTATGTTTAGTTTAAGTTAGATTTTCATATAATTGATTTTTCTAATTTTTCCTATACCACCTCTGTAGCAATGTCAGTAAACACTAGGGGCGCCACTGGGTTGAAACCACAGTTTGTTTACAGTATACTGGTCCCTAAATAGGCTTGAAAAGGTTGTAAAGAAGCGGGATCTAGTTTCTGATTTTAAATTTCAAATATTTTTAATTCCTATTTGGGTCCTTTATTTTAAAGTTTGTCTTCCTTATTGCTATTAATCGTATTACCTCTACATTAAACCTGCAAACTAAATCATTCTGAAAATCAAAAATCAACTATATGTCTGGTTTCTTTTTTCAATTTGTTTAAAATACAAATATGTGCTATTTAAGCCAGACAACTACGTGTTGATTTTGTTGCCCACAATGTCCTGATAACTTTGAAATAAAAAGCCCCTGTTTATTTACAAAATGTATCTGAACAACGAACTTTTTTGAATTTAGATGTATTGTTAAAGGACCTATAATATTTAAATCTGTTTGTTTGTTTGTTTAGTTGGGGTTTAACGCCGTTTTCAGCACATATGGCTATTTCGCGGCGAACAGTTTTTATTGGTGGAGGAAGCCGGAGTACCCGGTGAGAACCACTGACCTTCGGTAGGCAATCCTTGTCAATTAAGATTGGAGTCGAACACACCCCGCACAGGTGAGATTCGAACTCACGACCTCAGGGTTGACAGGCTAGTGATCATAATTAGTAGTCATGACGAAAAGTACCTAGACCACTCGGCCACCGAGGCCCCTATTTAAATCTGCAATTGTCTTTTATTATATAACACACCTCATCAACATTTCTAACAACAACCTGTGATAATTTATCAATGGTATTTTACATACAATCATCTTCCTTAGTTCAATACAGATCCCCAATAAATAAGTCCACACGACCTTCATTTTAGTCCATTAAATTTAGGAATTAGGGTCCTACGTCAGAAAAAATGCTCCTTCGGCATATTTGTCCTCTTTAGTACATTTAAGCAGCATATATTATGAAACTTTCATATATTTAAAATAATTCTCAACACGATTTCCTGTCTTAAATAGTAGATGGGAATTCTATATGCAGGAGGACGGGACATCCGTGTTTTTCAGAGACACAATCTCTAGTTTGTACTTACAATACTAATACATGTACATGTACGTGAATGTTAACCTTTACCATTGTTTTTTGTTTTTTTTTGTTTGTTTGTTTTTTTTTTTTTTTTGTTTTTTTTGTTTGTTTGTTTTTTTTCAAATTGACAAGTGGTGTATGATTTATACTTTGTATCGGAGCACCTACTTATTCTTAATATATGACACGTCTTTATGTTTAGAATATTTAAAAAAAACCAAAAACACTGATACTGTGATCCTGTTCAAAACAATGTTGCTGATAAATGAATTTTTTTTTCAAAAATTACCGTTTACATTAAAATGAGTCCCTGCCTTTATTTATTAAGTTTTATCTTTAGTTTATCTTTATCGTAAACATAGAAATGTATTACGATCTTATTTATTTTTTTTAAAAGCTGTGTGAGTGGTATATGGGCACAGTTCAGTTAGTATTTGTGGTGGTGGGTGTGGTGGAGGTGTCGGATATGACGTCACAGGAAGTGACGTAACCGGAAGTACCCGGAAGTTATTTGCGCACATGCGCAACCGGAAGTAGTGGATTTTCCCGCCCTTTGTTTACGGAAGTGACGTCAGTCACGTGGTAGGACCCGGATGTGTTGTCTGCGCATGTTCAGGAACCGGAAGTACCGGAAGTCAGGCGCATGCGCAACCGGAAGTGATGGATTTCTCCGCATTTCTCGGTCGTCTCTGGGTCTTTTATCGGTTTTCTCGGACTGATGCCTTCACTGTTATGTCGAAGTCCGAGAGTATACGAAGTACACTATTGGATTATCTCCCCTTTTCCCGCTCTTTTCATCTGCGGGTGATGTTTTCTGTGAGGGCTAAAGGTAGGATTGGATTATGTCCCCTTACCTCCAAGCAACGGCGGTCCATTTCATTGCTCTATGATGCACTTCGTTTCTCTTCTCTTGCTCCATGGCGCTCTTCGCTGCTCTTTGCTGCTCATCGCTAATTAGGACCTTACTCGCGTGCTCATTGCGCTCCTGTTGCTTGTTGCTGTTCGTCATCGCTGCTCTTGTCTTGCTCTTTGCAGCTCATCGCTACTCAGGACCTTACTCGCGTGCTCATTTCGCTCCTGTTGCTTGTTGCTGTTCGTCATCGCTTATCTTCTCTTGCTCTTTGCTGTTCATCTCTACTCAGGACCTTACTCGCGTGCTCATTTCGCTCCTGCTGTTTGTTGCTGTTAGTCATCGCTGCTCTTCTCTTGCTCTTTGCTACTCATCGCTACTCAGGACCTTACTCGCGTGCTCATTTCGCTCCTGCTGTTTGTTGCTGTTCGTCATCGCTTATCTTCTCTTGCTCTTTGCTGCTCATCGCTACTCAGGACCTTATTCGCGTGCTCATTTCGCTCCTGTTGCTTGTTGCTGTTCGTCATCGCTTATCTTCTCTTGCTCTTTGCTATTCATCTCTACTCAGGACCTTACCCGCGTGCTCATTTCGCTCCTGCTGTTTGTTGCTGTTCGTCATCGCTGCTCTTCTCTTGCTCTTTGCTGCTCATCGCTACTCAGAACCTTACTCGCGTGCTCATTTCGCTCCTGCTGTTTGTTGCTGTTCGTCATCGCTGCTCATCGCTACTCAAGGCCTTACTCGCGAGCTCATTTCGCTCCTGCTGTTTGTTCCTGTTCGTCATCGCTGCTCTTCTCTTGTTCTTTGCTGCTCATCGCTACTCAGGACCTTACTCGCGTGCTCATTTCACTCCTGTTGCTTGTTGCTGTTCGTCATCGCTTATCTTCTCTTGCTCTTTGCTGTTCATCTCTACTCAGGACCTTACTCGCGTGCTCATTTCGCTCCTGCTGTTTGTTGCTGTTCGTCATCGCTGCTCATCGCTACTCAGGACTTTACTCGCGTGCTCATTTCGCTCCTGCTGCTTGTTGCTGTTCGTCATCGCTGCTCTTCTCTTGCTCATCGCTTATCTTCTCTTGCTCTTTGCTGTTCATCTCTACTCAGTACCTTACTCGCGTGCTCATTTCGCTCCTGCTGTTTGTTGCTGTTCGTCATCGCTGTTCATCGCTACTCAGGACCTTACTCGCGTGCTAATTACGCTCCTGCTGCTTGTTGCTGTTCGTCATCGCTGCTCTTCTCTTGCTCATCGCTGCTCTTCTCTTGCCCATCGCTGCTCTTCTCTTGCTCATCGCTTATCTTCTCTTGCTCTTTGCTGTTCATCTCTACTCAGGACCTTACTCGCGTGCTCATTTCGCTCCTGTTGCTTGTTGCTGTTCGTCATCGCTTATCTTCTCTTGCTTTTTGCTGTTCATCTCTACTCAGGACCTTACTCGCGTACTCATTTCGCTCCTGTTGCTGGTTGCTGTTCGTCATCGCTGCTCTTCTCTTGCTCATGGCTGCTCTTCTCTTGCTCATCGTTGCTCTTCTTTTGCTCTTTGCTGCTCATCCCTACTCAGGACCTTGCTCGCGTGCTCATTTCGCTCCTGTTGCTTGTTGCTGTTCGTCATCGCTGCTCTTCTCTTGCTCATCGCCGCTCTTCTCTTGCTCTTTGCTGCTCATCCCTACTCTGGACCTTACTCGCGTGCTCATTTCGCTCCTGCTGCTGCTGCTGCGCAAGGAATGGGGTTTACTGCTGATGATCGGAAGGCCACTCGGTACTCATGTTGTCGGTTTGAGTTGTAGATCAAGACTGATCGATGTGATTGTATACTGGGATATTTATCGTGTAATGATGACAATCACAAATGAAACAGTTTCATATTTTATTTTACATTTTTACAAAATCTACATCAGTCAATGTTTTAAGTTCTGGATCTTTCTTTTCAAACAAAGGTCGATTCCTCTTTTTGTTGGACGATAGGTCCAGTCTCCCCGGGGTATAAAGTGCTTTCTAATCCCAATCGTGGGGTATGGGGATTTGACAGTGACGAATACATTGTCCCCAATGTGATATCTCAAGTCCACTAGTTCTTTATCCTTTACTCTACCGGTCAAATCATCCAGAACATCGGTAGTCTCGCATAAAGCTTTCCATTGTATCAAAGATAAGCTAACTCCGTTCTTGGTGGGCACCGTGTCGCTTTCCCAACACATCAAATCCACTCTCTTGCTACCTTTCCATTCTGTCAGCTCTGCATACGTTCCTCCACCAAGTGGTACTTTCAAAGGAATATTGGAAGCTGTCATGGCGTCTTGGACGAGATCGTTCTTGGTCGGGTCTTTGGTTTTCTTTTCTTTACTAGACATATCGGCTGACTATAGTCTGATTCTTCTTCTTACTGATCTGGTCTATTTATATATCGGAGTAAGGTCCTGAGTAGCGATGAGCAGCAAACAGCAAGAGAAGAGCAGCGATGACGAACAGCAACAAACAGCAGGAGCGAAATGAGCACGCGAGTAAGGTCCTGAGTAGAGATGAACAGCAAAGAGCAAGAGAAGATAAGCGATGACGAACAGAAACAAGCAACAGGAGCGAAATGAGCACGCGAGTAAGGTCCTAAGTAGCGATGAGCAGCAAAGAGCAAGAGAAGATAAGCGATGACGAACAGCAACAAACAGCAGGAGCGAAATGAGCACGCGAGTAAGGTCCTGAGTAGCGATGAGCAGCAAAGAGCAAGAGAAGAGCAGCGATGACGAACAGCAACAAACAGCAGGAGCGAAATGAGCACGCGAGTAAGGTCCTGAGTAGAGATGAACAGCAAAGAGCAAGAGAAGATAAGCGATGACGAACAGCAACAAGCAACAGGAGCGAAATGAGCACGCGAGTAAGGTCCTGAGTAGCGATGAGCAGCAAAGAGCAAGAGAAGAGCAGCGATGACGAACAGCAACAAGCAACAGGAGCGAAATGAGCACGCAAGTAAATTCCTGAGCAGCGATGAGCAGCAAAGAGCAAGACAAGAGCAGCGATGACGAACAGCAATAAGCAACAGGAGCGAAATGAGCACGCGAGTAAGGTCCTAATTAGCGATGAGCAGCAAAGAGCAGCGAAGAGCGCCATGGAGCAAGAGAAAAGAAACGAAGTGCATCATAGAGCAAAGGAATGGACCGCCGTTGCTAAGGCGGTTGCTAAGGACACCCCTCCATTGATCTAATGGTGACAGCATTACTTGGAGGTAAGGGGACAACATCAATCCTACCTTTTGAGTGCACACAACAGTTTTTCTTAGAACTTTTCATGACGTCATAAATTGAAGGGACATACTCAAAAGATTGATAGCTGGACAATTGGCTGTATCATATACCCATAGACAACCATATATCAAATAAAACATATTTCTTCAAGCTTTCACTGTATATAAGTATTTTTAAGGAATTCCTTTCCAAATTCTTACCATTACAGAAAGATAACTGACAAAAAATAGGCCTCCCCCCTTCAAATATTTCAAAAACAGACCAACCTCAGAGCATCCTAGCAAAGATTCCTGCGCAATTTAGAGAACTGAGTATATGTGTTTTCCAAAGTACACATTCAACTGGTTTCAGCACATGTAGTTTCAGGGTACATTCGCCGCCTTTTAATATTGCTACATGAAGTGGTATAAAAATGTTGTGTTTTCACCTACACTATTTTTGGATGTTTTCAGAGTAGTCTCCCATTAATAAAACTTTTCTGAAAATAATTACTTTTTTACATTTCATGCATTTTTTTAAACTTAAAATAAAAGCCAAGACTCTAATTTAAATAATGAAACCAAAAAAAAATCAGAAATCAATATCTAGAACTTATAAATAGAGGGAATTCCATACCTATGACATCATATATTTAGGGGAAAATCACTGGAATTTTATACGAAACTGTTGTTTGCATTCTTTTGCCCTCACAGAAAACATCACCCGCAGATGAAAAGAGCGGGATAAGGGGAGATAATCCAATAGTGTACTTCGTATACTCTCGGACTTCGACATAACAGTGAGGGCATCAGTCCCTAGAGACCGATGAAAGACCCAGAGACGACCGAGAAATGCGGGAAAATCCATCACTTCCGGTTGCGCATGCGCCTGACTTCCGGTTCCTGAACATGCGCAGACCACACATCCTGGTCCTACCACGTGACTGACGTCACTTCCGTAAAAAAAGGGCAAGAAAATCCACTACTTCCGGTTGCGCATGCGCGCAAATAACTTCCGGGTTCTTCCGGTTCCGGTCACGCATGCGCAGACGACACATCCGGGTCCTAGCACGTGACTTGCGTCACTTCCGTAAACAAATGGCGCGAAAAACCACTACTTCCGGTTGCGCATGCGCTCTAACCACTTCCAGTTCCGGTCACGTGACTTCCGGTTCCGGTTACGTCATTTCCGGTGACGTCATATCCGGCACCTCCACCACACCCACCACCACAAATACTATCTGAACTGTTCCCATATACTACTTGTGTGACGTATATTATGCAATGGAGTAAGGTAACTTTCCCTTGTATTTGTTTCACTCATAAACATTGATTTTTTTAATCTTAAATATATACCTACTTTTTATCGTAAACGATTGTTACTGCAATGTTTTTTTATGTTAATAAACAGAAAATTATTAAGTTCACATTTTCTACCCACAAAAGTCAATTTTTACCACTTTTTGGAATATTGCTAAGACAAAATTCAGAACCAAAATCATTCTACTGTCATATGAAACGAGATACATAAACAGACTTACAAAAAAAAAATCGTTTTGGTTCCGAGTTTGCTTCACGTTGAAAACTGTCTGGAAGACGTTAATTTGGCAAAATTGTGTTAAAATGGTCCCCAGAAGCGATAATCAGGTATGCATAAAAATCTTTGGTAAGTGATTTGTTAGTATTACCAAATCTTAAGAGATCACATACCAGACAATGCCCACAGAAATTTTGAAAGGTTTTAGGCGGCTTTTTGAAAAAGGCCCTAAAAGTGATACAGGCGGAAATGGCCCTATTTTTTGATATATATGATGGTCAAAATTGAAAGAAAGAAGACAAATATACCTAAGGAGCAAACCAAAAAACACAATCTATTAGACCGTAAAACCCGGTAAGACAAATTAGCAACCACAAGCACAACAAATAAAATCTGAAAACTAAAAAACAATGAATAACATGAACTCATATAAAAACCAGAAGTGAACTCAGGTGCTCCGTAAGGGTAAGCAGTTCCAGCTCCGTATACGGCACCAGGAGTGAAGTTCAACAAATAAAAAGTCAATCCGGTGGCAGTCACAAATCGGTGAAGGTACATGAAATGTTACTACAGTGGGAACAGGTCCGACATCGTCTTCGATACGAGACCAGACGCGCAATGTTTTCCTGTTACAGAAGTTATGAAATAATAGGCTGCCATTATGTCTGTAGGTTTCGTTGAAACATGGGAGATGGCTCAAAACGATCGCCATACACTGGCACATATCCAGTTAAAATTTCGGGGTGTGATGTCAGTCTACTTTTCCCGTAATTTGGGAAATCACGAGCCATGGTAAAAACGTCTCCTTCCGCAAAGTAAAATGTACCTCTTTCATACTCTCCATGTAGAATAAAAATTTTCTTGGTTTTATTTATCCTTTCAATATTTCTATATCAAATGCCTCAGGTAAATATACTTTTAAAACAACACTAGTTATTCAGTTATCATGGTTGGTTTTGTTACAGTAGGTCCATATATCATGGTGCAATCATAATTTTTTATGAACTTCTTTCGTATCCCCCAGGTCAAAGTTCATTGCAAATCTTGAGCTATATGGTCAGTCAATTCGTGATGACGACCGTAAAATTTCTCAAGTGATGACATCAACTTATACCCGATAAACCTCTGGTTAAGCAGTTTTTGTGATAGCAGTAGAAAACTGACAAGATGTGTTTTCCTCAAGGTAATTTATTTCTGTTTTACCGTATGTTATACTAAGAAGAACCTAATGACTTGATTAAAAAAATGGTACTAAATTGAACATGGCAACAGATTAAAGTGTGAATTCAAAGTATACTGTGTCACACACATACGTCAGCAAATGATTTCTTGATGAAAAACAAGATTATTTTAATTCTCTGCATTTCAAATAACAATTGGGTTTTTACTAGAAGTCAACATAGTTAAGACTTTGAGAGACAAAACTTGTGCGTGTTCACACCAACGTCACATTTGACTGTGATGACATCGAAGTTTACGTCAAATTAATGAATTAAACGCAAAAATGGAAAATCCACTATCATAAAATAAAATATGTGAAGGATTTCAGCAGTGAAAACAAAAGACAATAATAATTACGACCAGTTGAAACAAAATGTAGTGTTATACTTTTTAATTGTGTAGTCTAATACTTTTACTTTCAGTTTGAAGAAGCATTTGAAATATTCTCGAAAAACGACGACTAGCAATACAAAAGACACGCAGTAAAAACTAATTTACAATCTTTAATATTTAATCGGACAAATCAACAGAACAAAATTATTAAAAACTCACATTTTAAAGTTTGTTTGTAAATCTGTTCTAAAATAATCGCTTTATTTTTATTAAAAAGATATCCTCTGAATTTACAATAAAAGTAATACTAAATAATTTACAATGTACACACATGGGTTAAAATCGTATAATGATTCTTTTATCCTGAATACTGGTATCTCATTTCATTGTCTCTTCAAAATAATAACAAATGCCCTCTGTTTGAACTTTATGAAAACCATAAGAATACATTACGTCTTCACAAAAATGTGTTGGAGTCTTCTGTGGTAATTCAATATCGATCGTTACATCACTGGTTATTGGGGCATTTGACAGATGGAGACGAACATGTTCTTCAAGACTGGGATGAAAACTTCCAAATACACCAACACTGTAAAGCAATCCTTTGTATGTATACGAATACCTACCGATCGTCAACAGCGGGAAAAATTCATCGTGTATTATCGAACAGATAATGGTAGAGCGATCTGTTGTAAATATCGGTATATTCGTATCTAATATTCTATACGCCAAACAAGAGGAGACAATTCTGTTCTCTGGAAATAGTATATTATACAGTGACGGCAAAGAGAAAATATACTTTAGGTCGTTGTATCCAAGAATTTTTACGGTTTTATGATATTCTGTAACAGCTTTTAACAAATTATCAGTGTCCAGTTTCCTTGTTGTGTATTGAAGAAAATTCTGGAGAAAAAAATACTACAATTAATTCAGGTAACCGTTCACCACTGTGGTTATTTTTTAATGAAAATATGGGATTGGTATTCGTATATTCGTACAACACGATCAAAAACCATCGGACATGGTCACAAACCAACGTTTTGCCAAATATTGTAATAATTAGTAATGTGTATATCTCTTGTGTATTAAAATTTCGTCAAAAAAGTTATCCTCCCAGAAGTAAATTTTTATCAATAAACACACACAATTAATTGTTTTGATGTTGAATGCTTTTACTGGTGAAAAATATCAAAATTTCAAAAATACATCATATGACCCTTTTCAGAAACTCATTTCGGAATCACGATTCTGATCATGACTCTAAATTTATAATTTGAAGCAAGTTATTTTCCTTGCTGGGACGTAGTACTGGTTCATGTACATGTGGTTCGCTGCAATGAAGAGTAAAGAATTAACTGTTTTTAAAACTTGTTAATTTGCACGTAATGTTTGGTTTATATAAATCTGGGAACTACTTACGATCCAACATACTTGTAATCAAACTTGATTATAAAGCTTGAAATATTTGTCAAAGTAAAAAATATTTTCTATTTACTTCCTACTGGTTGCTCTGCACTGCAGCAAACAAGTACTACGCCCCAGCAAGGGAAATAACTTGCCTCAAATCATAATCTTAAATTCAGAATCGTGATTCCGAAATTGAGTTTCTGAAAAGGGCTATACCGTCTGAAATGTGTAAAGTATGTGATGTATCATGACATTTTTTTTACATGTTTGCCTTTTGCAACTACCTACGCGTTAGTATTCAAAACTACTGATCTTTTGGAATAATTGATAGAAGGTCTTTACCTGGAAAGTATAGTTCATTAGTAGTATAGAGAGGGATCTTTTATGCACCCTAAATTCATAAGGCATACATGTGCGGATCGTCGTTTGATTGTTTACATAAGATCGTGTCAAATGACGTAGAAAATGTCCTACATATCCTCAGAATAATTCTTGTATTCTTTATGAATTTAAAGATCTGGATTTAATTTTCAAAATATTACAATTCTAACAAAATTTGAATGAATTTACAAGAGATTAAGTTGTCAAACAAGGATCAATGACGGAAAAATATACTCTCTGGGGATTAGTTGTTAAAAAGGGATTACTTTCGACACACTGACGATCTCCCCGCTCGTGTAGGGTACAGACCGCAGAGCTTTGTCGTCAATACGGACTCCTAGGTGTGCAAAGAATGGAAGTCATTGGGTGGTGTTTCATTTCCCAAAAGACGGACCTGCAGAATTTTTCGATTCACTCGGACGCACGCCAGGATCTACCATCGTTGCTTCCAGAACGTATTGGTCATCAACGGATTTCAGTACCGCTACATGCCAAACAGAATCCAACCGGATGGGAGTGACACCTGTGGACTTTACTGCATTCATTTTATCAAGTCGAGATATCGGGACTTTTCGATGGAAGACATTATGAAAGACTTTTCTACCGTTGGATTCCAACGATGCCAGGTCTGAAAGAGACTTACGAATGACATTTTTTAAATTATTGTTGTATATTTCTGGAATATGATTGTTAATAAAATAACAATCCAAAGATACTAATATTAGATATAGTAAATTTATACTATGATGTTTACGACGCATTTCAAGGAGTTACCTCTCATCAGCAGCATTAAAACCGAAACATTTGGAAGACCAAAAGCCAAACTTTTTTAAAACAAGAAGTACTCATAACCAAAAAAAATAGGAAGCCAAATTTCAGCTAAGGAGATCTACCATGTGCAATACTAGGAATGAACCCTTAGTAATTCTATTAATGTTGAAAAATTGTGTCGTTGTCATTTTTACAGATTCCCAGAAACTATGACTTTAACGATTCAAACATAATGGTTTAGGAAAGGAGTTATCTCCCTAGACAGTCCAAATTAGCCTCACATGGATAAAAAGGCGGGAAAAGAGTTATGACTCTCCCCCTCAAAATATGTTGTCACCCATGTGTTATTCTACCTCAACCCGGCTTCGCTTCATCCTGGTTGTTGTGACGTTGAGCAACTGGTCCCAGGTTGCATGGATTGTGCATTTTCTCTGGATATCATCCGAAATAATAAAAAAAAAAAATGAGAACGATGATATCTCTGCTTGTTACGACATTCCTTACTTTCCTTTGTGTTGAAAGTAATCCCTTTTTAAGAGTATATTTTTCCGCCATTGATCCTTGTTTGACAATTCAACTTAATCTCGTGTAAATTCATTCAAATTAACTAGAATGGTAATATTTTGAAATTAAATCCAGATCTTTAAATTCATAAATAATACTCTAATACTTTCTTTTAAAAGAATTATTCTGAGGATATGTAGGACATTTTTTACGTCATTTGACATGATCTTATGTAACCAATCAAACGACGATCCGCACATGTATGCACCATGTTTTGTAAAAATGATTTCTATGCAGGGTATTAAACATATTTACTTCATCATAATAATAGCCTTATGAATTTTGGGTACATAAAAGATCCCACTCTATACTACTTTCATTGAAGGAAATTTGATAAACATGAGATATACACGATGTTGATATTTACCATATTTGGTAAAACGATGGATTGTGACCATGTCCGGTGGTTTTTGATTGCAATGTACGGTGTGTTATTTACGATATGAATAATAATTATTATTACATTGACGATGGTGATTTTTCCAGTGAAAATAAATTCAATATTTTCACTAAGTGAAAGATCGGTTTTTATTAAACGTCGTCAAGGGCGTCACTTACAAATGACGTTTGTGACGTCGAAGGATTCAGGAAAGAATCTAAGGAAAATATGACACTTTTAAAGCATTTTTGTCTATTTTATCAATGTAATAAACAGTATAATTTATTCAAGAATTTGAATATCGAAAAAATTCAACTCATGACCTGAAAACACTAATTATTCCCTCAAGCGATGCACGCATTCGTGAATTAAGGTGTTTTTTCGGTACGTCACTCGTTGAATATTTTTCGATAATCAAATTCTTTAATAAGTTATCCTATAAGTAATCACACAGTGTAGTGTATAATACGGAAAAATGTGTACGAGTCTGTTTTGTATTGAAAACCAGTATTTGACTAGACCCCGCAGGCCTCTACTCTGAACCGATTACAATATTTTCCCTACAGTACACTACGCTGTAAGATAGCCTATTTATGATACAGCTAAATCGGTATTTTGTATTCAATATTCAACAGATATAATTATTTTGAATTGACTAGAAAAAATCTCTAATTCTCATTCAATTTATTAGTTTTTTTATTTGTTCAATAAAAAGGAGAAAGCAAGAAACAAATTTCAGTTGTAAAAGAAATATATTAACAAGACAAAAAATGTTACCAACTATATGTATCTTTTGTCAAATTTTAGTTATATAAGCCTCAATAACACCCCCCCCCCCCCCCCGCAATGATAAAATTAAATTTAAACATAAAATTAACTTCATTTCATGTAACATGTGTGGGTAAGCAAAGGAAAAAAGTCAATTCAACTCATTCGTCAGCTTTTAACCCAGATCTTTGCAACTTTGAAGAATATTTACAGACAGATTGGAGATGAGCTTGAATGAGTACGATATAATTTAAAGTTTTTTTTTTCACAAAATACATACAATGTTTGGTATTGCATGTCACATTGATTCTGTAACATTTCATAATAAACCTACTTGTGACATGCATATTACAGGTAATCCCTATTTACCCATTAAATACAACCCGGCCTTTGACCGATTTTTGTCAAATTGTAAAAAATTTTATATTTCTGAAACATACAATATAACTGCTAAAACAAGAAACCATTAAATTTGGCCTCGTATTTTTCAAAACATGTATATAGCATTATAGTTTTCTTTTAGCTTCCATGAAAGAATTGGGAACTAATTATGGACGATTACTGCCCATTTTACCGCACACCTCAATTTAAAAATATGATTGCTGCTAGAAAAACTACAGTAATTACTGTGATCCAACTTCTCCACAATTTATTTCAAACAATCTACAATTCCTCTAAATAATCTTCTATTTATTTATTTATCGAAATTATCAGTAAGAGATATTTGAGATAATATCAGTGAATATTGTATGCGCCAAACGCGATAGCTCCATTGTTAATTTCATTTACGTGTTAAAATCAGTGTGAAAAAAATTAACTTGCTTTATCCACAATATTATAGTATTATTGCGTAAGGTTTTCCGTATTGGCTTAGTTATTGGTCCGAGGCAAGTCATATTGGACTGAGGCGAAGCCGAAGTCCAATATGGCTAGCCAAGGACCAATAACTAAGCCAATATGGAAGTCCAATATGGCTAGCCAAGGACCAATAACTAAGCCAATATGGAAAACCTTGCGCAATTATACCTTTATTGACTAACCAGTCCAATATGTCGTATTGACTAGTCCATCATGATCCTTTAATGCCTAACCAGTGCAATATGTCACATTGACTAGTCAATATGGCATATTAGACGGGTATGTGTCGTATTGGCGTATATTAATATTTTGTATTGTATTGACAGGTTTTATCATATTTAGGCTTATATTCTATTGTTAGTCAATAAATGTAATTATATAGTGTTATTAACTGGCTGTTTCTGGATTGGCACTGGTATAGATTCAAGGTTTGCTGTATTGGCCTCGAGACCCGTAGGGTCGAGGGCCAATACAGCTGACCGAGAATCTATACCAGTGCCAATACAGAAACAGCCAGTTCATAACACTTTTATTAAATAATCCAACTTTTTAAATACAGACTTGTTCTGAATGCTGTATTACATACATCAAATGTGAATATAGGGCCAATATTTCCAATACGGACTGGCAATGAAACGACCGGAAGTGAAAAGGCTGTATTAGCCCTAGGGCTCATACGGCCTTTTTCAGTATTGGACCGGGCCGAAAAGCAATATAGGTCACGTGATTTATATGACCAGGGCGACGTCACCAGTATGACACATGCCGTTTTGGTAGTATTAGGGCTGTTTTAATCGTATTATTTAATAATACAAGGTATATCCCCAAAAGATAGAGAGACAGTAAATATAGGAAAAATCTATAGGATTAAATTCCGAGATACGTTCAACCAGTGACCTAATTTACAGAACGGGATAACCTTAAGGGAAAGAGGTGAAATAAAAAAAAAAAACTTTTAGTAATACCAATTCTATGATGCAAAATATGTAAAGCAGGTAGTTTTTTAATAAATATATAATATTCACAACGCACCCGTTCCATAACTTTATCTGCATTCAAAAGTAGAGAACCCTTTGAAAATTTCCGACTTGTAGATTCAAGAGCGGAACCAGCGACCCTTTTCGCAGATCCATTAAAAATTAAATCTGTTACAATCTTCTGGTAAATCAATTTTACAAATCCTGTTCCTTGATGACTTGGAGATGTGCGCACGTAACGTAAGCCAATTGTTTCACCATTATCTATAAGACTTATAAATGCTGTTCCTGTCTGAAAGAAAAATTATAGTATAACTAATCGCAGGGTCTTATGGTAGCGTGCTCGCCTCGAGTGCAGAAGGTAGCAGGTTCGATCCCCGGCCGGTTCAAACCAAAGATATTAAAATTGATATTTACTGCTTCTCCGCCAAGCTCGCGGTATCTAGGAGGAAGGGCAAAGATCTACTAGTCGGCTCGGAGTCAGTATAATGTGTTCGAGTGGGGTGATATGTCTTCCTGCGGACAGTTACCTCGTGAGCTAACACATTAAAAATCAGTCTCAGTGTGTCGGTCTAGTAAAAAGCAAGGATCATATTCATTATCAGATCAACATGTTTTCGTCCTAATATGCAGCTGCAGGCTGCCACTGGACGTTAAAAAACAATTCATCCATCCATCAAATACCAGAAATAAATAACGCTTGACCGAACTACTCAGTACATCACGAGTGCACGCAGCGCACGAGTTACTTACAGCAGTTGTATAGTTCGGTCACAAGTTGTTTATTTCTAGTATTTCATTTCAGCGATTAGTTATACTTTTTATTATATTGCATAGAATCTAGCATTTTAGCAGAAATAAATTGAAATAAACGGAATACGTCTTTTGATATCTCTCCGCGGCAATTGTGTCGTCACTTCCTATAATGAAATACTGGCTGTTCTTTTCACATGTGATTTACCAGGTTTTCTTTCACTCGAATGCTACGGTAAATCACAAGTTACAATGCAATAAATAATATTTTTGCAGTATGATCTTATTATAAATGTTTGATGACTGACAAAACTTGCGACGATTTTTTTTATGATGAAACTAAAAAGAAATTGTAAAGCAGTTCGAGTATAAACCAATTATTTTATAAACTAGCGCTATCTGCATTTTCTTACACTTTTAGCACTGTTCTTTTGGTTTCAACGTTTTAGGCCTTAAGCACAAACAATGATTTATCAGAATTATATCTGATGACCCGGAACGCCACCCAAGATAGCCGCTACAGCGAATTAAGTTTAACTTAGAATATTTGAGAAATTCATTTAAAGTTCTTCGTGTCTAAAACCACTTAGCCAATTCTAACCAAAATTGGCAACAATAGTCCTTAGGTGGTCTCTTTCCGAACTGTATCTGACAACGTGGACCCCCATAGAAGATGGTCGCCTGAGGCGAACTTAGTTTAACATTGGAACCCAATTAAGAACTTCTTGTCGGAAACCCCTTAGCCAATCGAAACCTAATTTTACACTGAGCAATGCTGTATGATGATCCTGTATGCATGCTACCCAGGATAGAGTCGAACTGATAGTTTAACATGGGACCTTATGAGCATATTCATCTACAAAATATTATCCAGGTGAGTAATGGTAGCCTCTAGTTCTTTTGCAAGCTATTAGTAAAACCTATTTAGTATTCCTAGCACCCAGAAAATAACTTTCGTACTACAAGCGGTAAAAACAATGGAACACACACTTTAAAATACCCTGTAGGATTTACAATAAACTGGCCTCGAGTGTTGTATACCTATATCGTTTATTTATATTGATTAACTGTAAACACAATAACATGTAGTCAATAAGGTCTAGAGTGTTGGCAACGTGAACTGTTAATCTATACTAGTCAACAAAAGAAACGATACAGGGTAATGCATTTTTCATATATTCCTAATTTCAAATAGCTGTACTAAGCAGGAAAATAGACCCACACGTCTAAATTTCATAGTAGATTGTTTTCTCATCAAAAGCATTGATTTGGTGCAAAAAGTTTGAAATAAAAAAATCCATTTTTGAGGTTACAAAAATCACAGTTTTCAACCCAAAATTAAAATCAATATTTTTACCCCGTCATGTGAATCATAATGTCTGTGTAACAAAAGATTTGAGTTTTTTCTACTGCATGATTTCAGCGACTGGATTTTCATTTTACGAAATGTGTGTCGATTTTCTTCTCGATTTTTCGCAAATTTAATTTAACCGTCTCTTTGGAAATTTCCATTTTCCACCATTTCAAGTGTTCTCCAAATTTCAAAATGAGACGCATTAGATCAAGAAATGAAGTAGCAAAACACTGTTGCCCTGATACGTAATTTTTTTAAAGGAATTACCAAGCTATTTGGTTCCGAAGTGGTGTATCGTTACGTTTTTTGACTAGTATATTTTTATAAAAAAAAGTCAAATATACCTTAGAAGCAATAAAAAAAAAACGTAATCCATTAGACAGAGAAACTCTGGAAAACATATGAACAACCACAAGCACAACAAATAAACACAGAAAACTAAAAAACAAGGAACAAAAAACCAGGAGTGAACCCAGGTGCTCCGGAAGGGTAAGCAGTTTCTGCTCCGTATACGGCACCTTCACTGGATTGCAGAACAAAGATTCTGTTATATAGTATACAAGGTTTACGTGATGGCACACAATCAACATAATAAAACGTATCACAAAATACCGAAATAAATTTGATGCACTGTATGGCCATTTCATTGACTGACAACTCATCAGCAGTGCTCGAGATCAAAGTGTTGGAAAACCGGTAAAAGATAAAATGATGAATTAATAAGCACAACCGCTAAATCCAAAACAATTAAAACAAACAGGAATCCAAACTAAGCTAAGGGTTACCTCTGCATCAACAGGAAGAGCCTTAGAAATTTCTGATAATTTTGACAAATTTTGAACGAAAATTTAGAGGCATTTCAGTAATGAATCATGCCAGAACAAACGTTCTGGCTACTGGGCTGAGAATGCCATCGGGAAAAAAATAATTCCATTTCGTTAAATCCGTTCCTACTCATCTAATAACATCGACTTCAAGATTTTGCGTATATAAATAAAACAATTAAGCAGACAAGATACCTTTTGCTATAAATGTTATAAATGTTTGAAAAATATTAAATGGGTTAAATCTAACACAAACCAATTCTCAGGACATGTCATCATATATAAAAACAAACAAGACATATTTATAAAAACTGAACCCATATTGAATAAAAATACTATTAAAAAAATGTTACTTACCATGTGACCGTTTTCTGTTGCAACATAAGCACTATTAGTATTTTATAGCACAGTTAAGTCACACTATGTTTAATTAAACAGCTGCGCCACGAGCGCATGATAGGCCCGTCATCTTGTGAAAAAAACATAATAAATGCTGGTGGGATGTATATGGAAACCCGGCAAAACATAAGCGTGTAAAATTTTAAGCAATAGAGATACGGCGCGAAATGTGACCAAAAAAGACTACCTTTTTTACCAAAAAGCTCAATAAAAATTCAATAACTCAAAAATAAAATAAAGAATCATCACGAAAAAGTATACAGATCTTCAGATTAATATAACTAAGAAGTGTATAAAGTTTTAAGCAATAATCATAAATCGTTTTTGAGATACGGCGCGACATATGAAAACCCCCCCCCCCCCTTTTTTTTGTTTTACAAAAAACTCAAAAACTCTAAAATAAAAAATAAAATTTTGAATCATCACCAAAAAGTATGCAGATCTTTAGATTAATATAACTAAGAAGTGTGTGAAGTTTTAAGCAATAATCATAAATCGTTTTTGAGATACGGCGCGACATTTGAACCCCCCCCCCCCCCCCTCCTTTTTTACAAAAATCTCAAAAACTCTAAAATAAAATTTTGAATCATCATCAAAAAGTATACAGATCTTTAGATTAATATGACTAAGAAGTGTGTAAAGTTTTAAGCAATAATCATAAATCGTTTTTGAGATACAGCGCGACATGTGAAAAAAAAACACACTTTTGTTTTAGTTACAAAGTCCCGTAACTCAAAAAGTTTTAATCTTATTTTCACCAAAAAGTATACAGATCGTTTGACCATCATAAGAAACAACTATGTTAAGTTTCGTGAAATTTGGATGAGTCGTTCTCAAGTTACGGCGCGACATGTTTACGACGGACAGACGGATAGACGGACAGACTGGCGCTGGACATTTGTATATCATAATATGTCCCGTCAAAATTTTGACGAGGGTATAAAAAAAATAAATATTTTGCGAACTATATATAATACGTTTCCCCACATGCTTTTTGGGTTTACATGACAGTTTAGAGTATGGAATAAAGGTAGTTTTCTTGTTGATTTGTTAAATAGCTTTTGTTAATAGCATTCTTTATGAAAATGTTAATTAATTATTAATACTAATGACGTGTCGTAAATTTGGATATTCTGGCGTAGGGAATGTAGGGATATTTAACGGTTTTTGTTTAAAATACGACGTGTTACAATATATTAATGTGTCTAATTTTGGCGCTTTTAGAAAAATATCAAAGATGAAAATAAAACTCAATGCAATGAGAGGAGACTTTCTAATCTGTTTGTGTAATTTTGATTACAGACTGTCATGACTGACAACTGTTAATAGTTTCTTTTAAAGTCCCAATTGTTTTGATAAAAGAAATGACATTGAATAGGTTAGTTTTAATAAAATGTATATAACTCAATAAACCAAGCTTAATAACTTTTCAAGATTAAAAGAAATTGCAATTATTTTGGATTTTTTATCACTTTATTTCAGCGTGTTTAATTGTGGGACAGTAGCAACAGGCGCCGAATAAACCACAATATAACTACAACCAAAATTTAACTATTTGTGGTACCAATAATGCATGGAAAATTATGCTGTTTTTTTTTTTTTTTTTTGTTATGAACATTAATTAAAAAGATAATTTTGTACGATCGGTTTTTTGTGAAGTTAAAATTAAATTTTAAACAGGATTTTGAAATGGAAACAAATATATACTGAACCGCAAAAGAAACGTCGCTTTTTCAAAATGTTAGCAAAATTCAAAATAAATATACTGAACCGCAAAAGAAACGTCGCTTTTTCAAAATGTTAGCAAAATTCAAAATAAATATTAATTAATGATTTTTATATAATCAGTATTACGATTACATCACCAGGTAAGATTAAATTACCTGTGAATTAAATTTTCGGTTGAATAATTTTCAGTTGATATCGTAGAGCGACCGTACCTAAAACCGCTCGTGGGACACACTTGGCGGTAATTTTTCTTAAATCTTAAATGTTCGTGAAATTCATGCTCCTTTATGGGTATAAAAGGCCGGAGAAAATTAAAGAGTGTTAGTATCAGTGTTGACACAGAAGCTATGCCACGTCTGACTCCACAACAGAGAGAACAGGCCATTGGTCGATTGGATGCTGGGCAATCTGCCAGAGTTATTGCCAACGACTTCAACTGTGCTGTTCGAACAATTGAACGTCTACGGACACGGTACAATGCAACAAACAGCACAAATGACCGTCCACGGAGTGGTAGACCCCAAGTCACTACCCCTAGACAGAATAGAGGCATTGTTCGTCACCATTTGATGAATCGGTTCACCCCAGCTGCCGAAACTGCCAGAAACACTGTTGGAACACATGGACGACCCATAAGTGATGATACGGTTCGTCGGCGATTAGCTGCTAGAAACATTAGATGTCGCCGTCCAGCAAGAGGACCTATTCTTACTCCTCGACACCGTCAAGCTCGTCTTCAGTGGGCCACTCAGCAACAGAATTGGCGAAATCGACAATGGCGTAACATTATCTTCTCTGACGAAAGCCGTTACTGCATTTCAACAGCCGATGGCAGAACCAGAGTGTGGAGAAGACGCGGGGAACGTTACGAAGACAGCTGCATTCTGGACACAGACGCGTGGGGAGGACCTAGCATCATGGTATGGGGTGGAATCGGCCTTAACGTTAAACTTGGTCCAGTCATCTTTCAGAACCTTGGCCCAGGCAGAGGAAATGGCGTAACAGCTGCCCGTTACATCGACCAAGTCTTGACACCCCATGTTCAGCCCCATTTCGCACGTCATCAAAACAAGACTTTCCAACAGGACAATGCACGTGCGCATACCGCAAGAGCCACAAGAGACTTCCTACAGCAGAATAACATTAATGTTATGGATTGGCCGGCTTTGAGCCCAGATTTAAACCCTATTGAACATTTATGGGACGAAGTTCAAAGACGGTTGAATAATGAGCAGCCAAGTCCGACAACGGCAGCTGAACTTTCACAAGCGTTTCAGAGAGTATGGGCACGTATTCCGATGGCGTTTATTAATCGGCTCATCAACTCCATGTACCGAAGATGTGCCGCAGTAATTGGTGCCGGTGGAGGACATACACGTTATTAACGGACGTGGGAGCACAGCATTGAAAACATGTGACGTTGCGACAATTGTGACGTTTTTGTGAACATTGTAACCAAAAGACTGTAAATCATTCATTAAATTTTGTAAAAATTAATTTAAAATATATAAATGTCACTTTGAAATAAATGTATGTGAACATGTCATTTTGTGCGACGTTTCTTTTGCGGTTCAGTATAGTATAAATTAAGCAATTCAAGTCGAAGATCGTTGCTATGGTGAAGGAAAAACCGATTTAACTCCGATTTTTTCAAAAGTATATGCAGACATAGTGGAAATGTCTTTTTACAATTTCTAACGACTAAAATCCAGTTCTTACATGCAAGTCGATTGATAATTAAGGTCTTTCCCGTTTCCAACGGAAAGACCTTTCTGTAATTCGTCTGATTAAGGGCTTTCCCGTCTCCGGACGGAAAGTCCTTATTGTATTTCTTCTGTTTAATATTATTATTCTTTTTCTTCCGCCATTTCCTGACAAGTGAGTTCGCGACATATCGCTTTCATATTTTGTCTATGATATCGGTCATGAAAATGATTTGATGTGTTATGGGAATTATGTCGTAAACTTTGTCGTTACGGAGTTATCTTCCCCAACACCAAAAAGATTGTGTGTACTACTCCTCTGAAACCTTAAAAGATATCGCTTCAAAATCTTTTCTAAAGTCCTCAGTCAATCCATACGCAACTTTGTTGAATGTTAGCGGAAAGGATCTGACGACATCTTATGGGAGTTACCTCCCCTAAAATGATTCGTGTAAGTGATATACAAGTATATCTTAAAAACCAGAAGTGATACAGACCTAAAGTCTTCACCATAGACCCTCATGACCTTTCATCTTCAAAATAGAAATAAGGTCAAAGGTCAAGGTCACGTTCTATATTTTGACCTTTGCTTGTGTGCACTACTCCTCTGAAATGATAAAAGATACAGGAATGGTTGGGGGTGTAAAATGTCTGGCATCTAAAGACGCAACTTTGTTACATTTCCATGAAAAGGATCTGAGGTCATCTTATAAGAGTTATGTCCCATTGAAGCATTGGTAAATTAGTTTTTCGGGTAAAACTCAGTAACTTTATATGATAGAGGCATGGGGTCTTCAGTTTTGATCATCGGGGGATGTGACCTTGAGGATGACCTTAGACCAAAATGTCAAGGTCAACGTCCTAATTTTTTACCTTTCTATTATTAGAAGATATTTGAATCCTTTCTAATGAGAAAAGGACTCTGTTGAAAGGCAAATCATAGTCACGGTCACATGATTACAGGTCAAGGTCATTTAATGAAAAATACGTCCTAGATTTTAACATTTCTTACCAATAGAGATATTGAAGTGGTTCTTCTTCAGAAATATTCAGCTTAGGAAGACAAATCAACGTGACAATCAAAACATATGTCAAGGTCAATGGGTGTGAAAAAGTCCTAGATTTTGACCTTTTTTATCTTAATAGATACAGAAGTGGTTCTTTCTTCAAAGATGTTCAGCATTAGGAGCCAAGGTCATTAAAATAACAGGTCAAGGTCAGTTAATGAAAAATACGTCCCAGATTTTAACCTTTCTTACAAAAAGAGATATTGAAGTTGGTCTTCTTCAGAGATATTCAGCTTTGGAATGCAAGTCGACATGAAAGGCAAGGAATCATGTGTCAAGGTCATTGAGCCAGAAAGCGTCCTATATTTTGACCTTTTTTATCGTTAACGATACAAAAGTGGTTCTGCTTCAGAGATGTTCATCATTTGGGGTTTAATCAATCTGAATGTCATGAGGTCGCATGTAAAGGTCATTTAACCTGGGAAAGCCCTCAATTGTTCTTTGAACAATTGGATCTTTTCATTATTATTATTGTTTGTCTTCTTTTCCGCCAACTTCGATGTCAAGAATTTTCTTCATTTCGCGACATATCGAAATGATATTTCACCAGTTGGTTCGGAATGATAAACCGGATTCAGGATTGACACCGCGAAGCCGAACTCTTTTCCATACAGAGTTATCTGCCCAAGTACCGTAAACCCTTGTTACCAAAATAACTCAGGAACCGTAACAAATAGCTGATCCAATATATAAAAGAAAATTGTAAGAATATATAAGGAAAAATGTTCATCTTCGCAAGACGCAAGTTTGTCATGTTTCGCTCAACTTGGTTTATCGACTCCTTATGGAGTTACTGGCCCTTGAATATTTGACGGAGCGCGTGCATGATCAAAACTCGTAAACTGTTAGTCGTAGAGACTTGGGACTTTCACCATTATTCATCAGATGTCTTATTCTACAAAATGACCCCAAGGTCAAAGGTCAAAGGTCACACTTGACCTTTGACCTTATACCTTGTTACAAGAATAACTCAGAAACCGTAACAAATAGCTGATCAAATATGTTGGCAAAAATGTTCATCTTCGCAAGACGCAACTTTGTCATGTTTCGCTCAACTTGGTTTATCGACTCCTTATAGGAGTTACTGGCCCTTGAATATTTGACGAAACGCGTACATGGTCAAAACTCATAAACTGTTAGTCGTAGAGACTTGGGACTTTCAACAATAGTCATCAAATGTCTTATTCTTCAAAATGACCCCAAGGTTAAAGGTCAAGGTCGCACTTGACCTTTGACCTTATACCTTGTTATGAGAATAACTCAGAAACCGTAACAAATAGCTGATGTAATATATTGGGGAAAATGTTTATTTTGTCAAGATCTAAGTTTGTCTCATTGGGCCTGAAGTTGTACGATGACTCCTTATAGGAGTTAATGCCCTTGACTCATGTTAATTTTACACTATATTTCGAAAACCATTATAGATATGAAGAAAAGGTTAATACAAAAAAAGATCAGTTTCAAAAGATCTACATTTTAGTACCAAGGTCAAAAGTCAGATATCAAGGTCATCAAAAAAGCCCTTAGCAACCGACGGAAAAGTACCTAGCAACCATATATATTTATGGTCAGGACCCTATTATAGAACTATAGAGGTGAAAATTGAAGGTCAAGGATCAAGGTAATTGAAAAAGTCCTTAGCAACCGATGGAAAAGTACTTAGCAACCATATATATTTATGTTCATGATCATATTATAGAGCCATGGAGGTCAAAATGGAAGGTCAAGGGTCAAGGTCATCGAAAAAGTCCTTAGTTACTGATGGAAAAGTACCTAGAAACCATATATATTAATGCTCAGGACACTATTATAGAGCCGTACAGGTCAAAATGGAAGGTTAATGGTCAAAGTCATTGAAAAAAGCCTTAGCAACTGATGGAAGAGTACCTAGCAACCATATATATTTATGTTCAGGGACCTTTTTTAGAGCTGTAGAGGTAAAATGGAAGGTCATTGGTCAAGGTCATTGAAAAAGTCCTTGCTAACCGATGGAAAAGTACCTAGCAACCATATATATTTATGCTCAGGACCATATTATAGAGCCGTAGAGCTTAAAATGGAAGGTCAAGGGTCAAGGTCATTGAAAAAGTCCTTAGCAACCGATGTAAAAGTACCTAGCAACCCTATATATTTATGTTCAGGGACCTATTTTAGAGCTGTAGAGGTCAAAATCGAAGGTCAATGGTCAAGTTCAATGTGACAGAGTCCTATATTTTGACTATACAAGTCAAAATAGAAGGTCAACAGTCATGCTTAATAGCCTTAATTGCTATTTGACAAGGGAAAGACCTTGCAATTGTTCTCTGAACAATTGTCTTTCTAGTTTAAATTATACATTTCTTTTTTTCAATAAATTACTTTTTAACAGGTATAAATTTATTCCTTCTTTATCTATGTTTTCATTAAAAAAAATAGAAAGTGGCAAAGGGCGTGACACAGTTTGAAATATATTATTATTTATTATATATATATAGGATATATATTCTTTACTAAAAATCGTTAAAACGTAAATACAATATAACGTCAGAAGTCAACATTATGTAATTTTAAATTAGTATAATTCAGTTTCGCCTTTGGACAAATTAAAAAAAAACTATGCAAACAATCTGTCAATGGGGTTTACCTAACTGATATATCCTATGTATAATGATATGATATTAATTAAGACTGATTGAATATTAGTTCAACATTCACTAACCTGGATGCACTTTGAGTAAATGCAATTACTATTAATTAATTTACTCAAGCAATGAGAAATGATTTATAAACTGCTAACACCTACCAGAAAGCATTATTCTTAAAATGGCAAAGTATCTATGTTTGTGTGTTAAATGTTTCCGTTATGGTTGTGTTATTGCGTCTTTGCCAACTTTATGAAGTCATGTGAGTGAAATGGTACAAGCTGGGTACACAACAGACAACTATTCTTGGTTGGAGAATTATTTTAATCAGACACAAGCAACGACAAGTGTAAGTGATTTATCAATTAATAACATATAACCTTATGAAGCTAAAATTGCTAAAAATCAGTCTTTGAAAACAAGACGCCTTCTGTTGTCATATTCTGGAGCTGAAACCTTTCTCACTATCTCACTCAAATCCAGCCAGCTGGTGTCAGGTTTCTGTGGACAAGACTTTACCTGTTTCTTTCCTCTATTTTTTAAAAATGATACACATATTTCTGGATCCATCTCATCGATCTGAAATTATAAAATTATGTTAATAAATACCCCCTACGTCACACCTAAGCGGTCTCACTAATTTTAATGTGGATTAGTTATAAATCTGAAAACAAAATTTCATGAATTTTAATGAAGAAATCCAAGAAGCGAATGTATTAACAAATATTATTCTTCAAATTTCATTCACCTTCAATGAAAGAAACAACAGACAACATTTAACAGAAAAACAAAGTACGCGCAACAAATTATTTTACTTCTCTTCACGGTAGCTTATGTAAAGGAGCGCACACCTAGTAATGTTATTATTTTTTTTCATTTCAGTTAGAAAAAAGGAAAATATAAAAATATAGATATAATAGAGTCATTTTGATAGGTCAAACATTTCATTATCCAGATATTTTGCATATGTACATTGGCATACGTCAAACATAAAGATTATAAGATTTTAAAGGAGACGGATTTTAATATAATATTATTCTTTAAAATTCGTTTCTCAAATTTTGTCAAAAGATATCATATTCGTTCCTTAATTATTTAAAAAAATACCATTAATTAAAATTCATGCAACGAGTTATAAGGTATCGGTTCATAAAATATTAAGTATATGCATTATAGACGTGATCATAAACGGGGTAATATATTCTCAAAACACAATATAGGGACGAGATCAAAACGAGTTATAAGGTATCGGTTCATAAAATATTAAGTATATGCATTATAGACGTGATCATAAACCGGGTAATATATTCTCAAAACACAATATAGGGACGAGATCAAAAGTT
The DNA here is from genome assembly GCA_028015205.1 of Mytilisepta virgata. Taxonomy (NCBI): domain Eukaryota; kingdom Metazoa; phylum Mollusca; class Bivalvia; order Mytilida; family Mytilidae; genus Mytilisepta; species Mytilisepta virgata. The sequence continues at coordinate 35,297,608 of CM051512.1, forward strand.
CAATGTAGGATTTAAAACTTAATTGGGGATGGGGGGAGTTATAATCGCTGCAAGTTTTGTTATCCGACATCGATTTTCGGATTGAAAAATTCGGATTCAATTGATGTCCAAGTCAATATACAGAACAAAGATACATTGTTGAGGAAAAACAGGACCCATGATACAAAAAGTATACTCTCAAAGCATATGCCCATATTGGTAAATAATTTTTCCCAAAATAAGTTAAGAGGGGGGTGGGGGTCAGTAAAAAAACTATGTGAATTAAGTTTTTTATCCTACATTGAACTTTTGATCTCGTCCCTAATATAGCAGAATGAAGTAATTGATTTTATTTCTTAAAATTCTATCGAAATTTATTTCTAATTTTAAAACTCTGGGCACATTTTAATAATTTAAAACCTTGGAAAGTGGTTATATAAATAAAAAAAAAAACAATATAATCGATTAGAAGAATAATCAAACACGTATTATTACTGACGCACACTATCCACTCTCAAATTAGTATAACTTCTTATCTGTTCACATTATCGAAACTCAATAATTTACTTTTTGAACCTTGAATGCCTTATATTTATAATTCAATTTTGGCTGAAATCCCCATGAAATTTTAAATATACATTTCATATTTAACACAAAGAAAACGATATTATTTTCCGGTACGTCTAAACACTGCTAAGGAGTCCTTAGTGCACTAAGGACGTATACTATGCCACTAAGGACTAGAAGGAGTGCTGTTACATGTATTATTTTTACATTTTAAGGTAGTCATTGATATTTAATGCTTAAATTTAAAATTTTATAGAAAAATAATCACAAATAAACGAGTAATTAAGCATTGTTTAGGCACGTGCCGGTTTTTCTTTGATATGCCGAAAATCAGTGAACCGATTAATACGTGCCATATAACATATCAACTGATTAAACAATCATAACCTTTTTATTTTAAGTAATTAACAATTGTATCGAAAAGATTAATGCTTAATATTTTATAATTAAATGTGTTGTTCTTATTTCCAATGATTAAAAGGACAAATAATTTTGCTTTTGTGTTATTTCTTTCCCGACAAAGTTATTTGCCATAGGTGCACGACTTTGATGTGCACCAACTAATAAGAGTGGTCAGCTTGTTAAATGTTTATGTAAAAGATACCAAGACAAAAGGAATATATATATTTATAAGTTTTTTGTTTTTATTTTAATTCCGACAAAGATGCGTGTAAATACAAATGGTTTCACTAAAAAATATGAGTAAATCCTGAAAAAAAATTATAAAACCTGGTGTTTGCTTTTCCACATTCTATTACTGCTTCATACATAGTAAGAATTACGATTGAATTGAAAAAAAAAATCATGTGGCGTCCTTGGGGTTTATCAAAACCACTAGTTTTCAACCAGTTTGATAGCTGTTTACAAAGGCTTCATACGGTACTTATTTTTTTGTAATTGTTCGACATTTGATTTTTCTAAAAGTAAAAGAAGTTTAAAAATCATTTATCGAACTTTTTAAGTTTCATATTCAAATATATAAAGGAGACAAATGTTTTTTTAAATGTTCCACAGTTTTTAGCACATTATTTACGAAAATTATCTCGTATGTGTTAATTAAGAGCTAAAGATATAATTTTGACAGAAAAAGGCGATGCTTCGTACGAATGCCTTGAACATATGCTTTTACCACATGATGTGAAAATAATGAACCATAGCAAACGCAAAAGATATAAACTCTGTCCAAACTGTTCATGTTTTAAATACGTCTGTTTACATGTAGCTTGCATTAAATAAGTAAATATTTTTTATCATATGACATAGAAATTAACAACTATACGTCACCGTACGCCCTTCAACAATGAGTTAAACCCACTTAGGTCATGACCAATCATATCTAATGTCTGGTTATTTTGTTATGCAAATGATTAATTTTTTTTCCAGACAGGCCAGAATGGATTCCTTCATCTCACAGACGTTGCCTTGAAAGAAAATCCGCTACCATTTAAACTCTCCGATATTAAATCAAACAGACCTCAACTTATAGATTCTGACTCCCAAAGTATTCTCCATAAGTTCAACGCAACTCATTTAGGTACACCATACGACGTTAATGGTAACGGTAGCTGTCTTTTTAATGCTGTGTCCGTCGCGCTTTGTGGCACAGAAGATCTAGCAACAGAACTCCGCTACTGTACATGTATAGAAATGGTGTTACAAAAAGACCATTATACAACAATACCAAAAGCAAAAGATTTAATCTTGATCTCACCAAATTACATTTCATCCACCTTTGATTGTTCATCAAAACATGGATGGTCTTCCAGTTGGACACTTCTCGCTCTATCGCAAGTTATTGGTATACCAATAAAATCAGTTTATCCACCAATGAATGGCCAACAAGATTTCTCGTTCAAATCACTAAACTTCACAACAGTTCCTAGGTTCTGTCAGAATAACGACACAAAAATAACAATCATGTGGACTCGTAAAGGACACTATGAGCCACAAAAAACATGGACACCAAACCATTTTGTTTCACTAATTGTCGAACCAACACAGCCTCAAACCGTTCGATCGAATTCACCAGTGGCTATTTCACCAGTAACAGTCACTGTTATACCACCAAAACAGACAAAAAAAGTGCCGGTTGCAAATGAGACCATTGAAATAGACATTTCCCATTCTACCGAGCCTACTGAACATGTCGACCCGGAACAATTTAATGACATGGCACATTTTATTAAATCAGGTGGAATTCTAGGCATCGACCGAACTTTCAACCTCGGCCCAGTATTTGTAACTAATTTTGTCTACAAAAACAATAAAGTTGTACGCAAGGAAAGTGGTGGTCATCCAATTTTCATCGGTCCATTGTTTTTACATTGGGAAGAATCATTTCTATCTTATCATACTTTCCTGTCACACATTAAAGCACGCTTGCAAGAAACAATAAAAAATATAGAGATACGTGTCGGTAGTGACGACGAAGGTGGTCTGACTAAAGCATTACATAGCGTCTTTCCAAACGCAACAAGACTTTTATGTACTAAACACATTAAAGATAATATATCCTAGCACCTGAAAAATAAAATTGGTTCCAACGACAAAGAACGCAACGAAGTATTGGATTCAATTTTCGGTTCTACTGGACTTATAACAGCCCAAGATCAAGATGAGTTTAATGAAAAGGCAACAAATATCTCTGCCTGTTATCCAAACTTCAACACGTACTTTCAAAGTAGACTTAAAGAACGATTGTACGAGTATGTACTGAAACCCCGTAACCAGCTTCAACATGTTGATTTGTGGACAAATAACAATTGCGAATCGATAAATCACGTATTCAAAACGGCGATTAACTGGAAACCACAAAGTTTACCAGAACTTGTTAAAACGCTCCACGAACTAGTCAAGCTGGAGTTTGCTGACTTGAGACGAGCACTGTACAACCAAGGAAATTACCAGCTGTTTGGATATTTTAAGCGCCACCAATTGTTATATCAATGCTGGCTTACGAAAACACCTGATCAAAAAGATCGCCTTTTTCAAAAATTAATGAAAGACAGTGACAAGTCTACTTTGACTCAGTAAAAGCAAAAACAGTGACAAGTACTTTGTGTGACTTTACCATGCCACTGCCTCAGAGACTTGCCAAGAAACCATGTCAAACAAAAAGACCAAGGGTTGCCCGAACACAGCCGCGATTTTAAATATTTGTATCTCTGATATTGCTATGAAATGTAATGTAAATAACAGTGTGTGTGAATATGAATTAAAATATTTAAAAAAATATATATTTCAGTCATTTATTAATATGAAAATCAAATTAAAAACCCGACATTAGATATATTGCTCTGGAAACAAATTCATTATTTACAAGAAATAATTACAAAATACTCTTGAGAAAATACTTCTCTATTCTGAAAAAAAACATGAATAAAATTTCAACATCTTATTCAGTGCGAAGTCAAATAATAATTGATCAATGAAATAATCTGAAAAACAATTCATTTATTAGTATCCAACTTTACCAATCTTGTCGATTAAACACAACAGATAGCAGGATTCCCGTGTAATCAGTTATGTAATTTGACACGTGTCTAACGGTTCATTGATTTTTGGCATATCAAAGAAAAACAGGCACGTGTCTAAAAATGTTCAATAACTCATTTATTTGTGATTATTTTTCTATAAAATTTGAAATCCATGCATTAAATATCAATATCTACCATAATATGAAAAGAAATTACATGTAACAGCACCCCATCTAGTCCTTAGTGGCATATTATAAGTCCTTAGTGCACTATAAGGACTCCTTAGCAGTGTTTAGACGCACCCATTATTTTCACAACTTATTCCGAAATTTGATTCATTTCCACCATCGAATCCGTATGCATACAAATGTAACTTACCTTCCGAAAATTTCTGGAGATTATTAACTGGAGAAGGAAATAATCTCTGCAACATGGCTGGTGATGAATTATTTTCTTGCATAGAAAAATTGTAACCATTACCCAAATTAGATGGGAGTCTGAGTAGTCAATGGTGAGTTGTAACTTCTTTGAGGTTGTTCGTACTAATGTAAACTTGGAAACAAAGTCACGTAGCGAAAAGTCACTAGGAAATTCCATGTTATAATAAATTTGAAACGGTTTAACTAGATGCGGTAATGAACCTGTCAATTAATAGTCGTTTTAATTATAGACCGCTTTGTTACTAAATAAAATCAAGTGCGTTCGGATTTCTAACATTTGGTTGGATAGGAGTTTTTCGTCACCTGTAAAAAAATTCTCACGGCTTCAGATATCATGCTGAGATAAGGTACTACTAATTAAAAAGTATATGGCACCATTGAGGTATACTCCAATAAACAATCTTTCATCTTAGTTACTTTATTACAGGGGTATGGATATGTTCGAATTTAAATTTTGACACATTAACCTGTGATACCGTTGTACATTTAGTTTTATTGGAGGTTGGGTTTGTCTTGATTCCCGTTACTTTTGCCAAAATTATTAATTTTAAATCAGTTATTTTCTTTTCAATCTTACTTTCTTCTTTTCTCTGATTCATTTTCTAACCTTACCTTGCAACAAATCTTCAACGTGCTAATTATAAAAAAATATATAATAATAATTAACTTTACATTTTATTGAAAAAACATTTTACGCCCATATGGGCCAATAGCATTAACCTTAATGCACAGGTGTGCATATATATTTCATTTTTAGAGAATTTAAATTTTTTTTGTAAAAACTGACATTTTTGTAAAAGGGGTGGGGGGTCAACTACTCCATAACCGCTCAAAGGAATTTGATGAAACTTTCTCTGTGCATTAACCTTAATGCACAGATGTGCTTATATATTTAATTTTTAGAAAATTTTCATTTTTTTTGTGTTAAAATTGCCATTTTTGAAAAAAGAGGGGGGGGTCAAAACTTCTATCCTCAACTACTCCATAACCACACAAAGCAATTTGATAAAACTTTCCATGTGCATTAACCTTAATGCAAAGATGTGCACACATTTTTGTAAAATTATTGTCGAATTCAAAAGATGCATGCGTGGTATAAAATATTGTAAATTGAAAAACTATTTGAATTTGAAAAATTACACTGTTAGATATGACTTGTTAATAGGGTGTCCCATCATTCATTATTGGTTGTGTCAAATTCAAGAAATATGTTGGTTTTCGAAAAATTGAGCTTCCTGAAAATAAACTGAATGCCATAACTTTCTTAAGAAATTCAAGTACATGTACATCATAGGCAGAATAATTGAACAACCAGACTTTAAAATTTTATTACCCCAGCCCTTTTTAAACATAGTTTCACTTCTGAATTTTTTATATTTCCCAAATGTGTTTGTCTTTTTTTTATTCACCACTGTAATAAGCAATACTGATGTGCGGTTTTCATCTAAAATAATTTGATAGGAGTACTGCACTACACCTTAATTTAGTTTCAAATACTCGACAACGTGAGCTAATGGTGTATCATTCATTAAATACTGGAAACTCTTTATAATATTTCCTTCTTTTGTGTACGGTTCTTTCAAAAGTAAAGATTTTATAATGGAAACAATATTGGAAAATCGCTCAAAATTTGTTGGGCCCAGAATTTCCTCATCGTATTCAAAATTTTTATCTACGTGATAGGAATCGTACGCGGTCCGTAATATATCTCTACCCTTGCCGAACAGGTATATCTAGAAAAATATACACACAAGTAATATAGGCGACGAGAAACGCCATTAAAAAAAACGAATATTTTTATATCTCTATATCTATATTTCTATTTCTTTAATATACAGTATAACAGACATGACGCGGTTGTTAATCTATCTCCATCTAGGTATTACCAATAAACTAAATTTTTAAATTGCACCATTGACCATGCGATTATGATCGAAAACTAACGGATGAGAATATAGTTAAATAATAACATAAATTGTTATCGATCTGGTTACATATTTATGAATATAGTTTTTGATAATAATTAAACTTGTGAATACACATATATTTGCTTTACGTGATAAGGATGGTAAATTCACCTTGTGGAAAAATACACACAGGTAATAATGGTGGCGGCAGACGCGATCAGTTGATACTTTTGATTATTCAACGATTTTTATTACTTTCTACACGTTGCTGAGAAAAAGTTATTCTGTATTTTACAGAATAACAGACATGGCCCGTCTGTATTAATTATATTTCAGTCCATGTAATTACCAATACACTAAATTTTAATTTTATTGTTCGCCATACGTTATGATGATCAGTAACATCAGATCTAAATGTACCGACATAAATACATATAAATTGTTACCTATCTTATTATATATTTATGGATATAGTTTTTGATAAGTGATTAAACTCGTTAATACACTAATATCTGCACTGGATAGTAACTTCACCTTTCGAACAGATACATGTAGATAAATACACACATATTATAATGGTGGTAGCAGATGCGATCAAATAGAAATTTTTTATTCTTCAATGAATATATTTTTCTTTCTACACCTCGCAGAGAAAGTTATCTTTATTACACAGAATATCAGACATGACCCGGTTGAATTTATATTTAATTCCAAGTAATTACCAATACGCTAAAATTAAAATTTTATGTTTGGATATATATTATGACGATCATTATCATCAGATGTGAATAAACCTAAATAATAACAAATAAATTATTTTCTATTTCATTATCTATTTATGGTTATAGTTTTGGACAAGTGGTTTAAATCGTGAATACATATCTTTTGCACCACACAAGACAGGATAAAAACTTCACCTTCCATGTTAATTAAGTACTATAGCTGCCATACAATTCTTCTGAGATCGATAAAACATGGCAATTTTGTCACGCTGCATGCAACCACCACGGGTGGTCAAAGTTATCGGTCGTTTCCTTAATAATAGCGGTCGCTCATTAATATCACGGAACACCACTAACACTATCGGTGTTGGCTTAACTCTATCGGCGTTGGCTTAACTCTATCGGCGTTGGCTTAACCTCCTCGGCTTATGCGTAATTTCAGAGGGTTTGCTTGATAGTTAAGCAAAAACCGCTAATCTTAAGCTTTTCCCGAGGATACTTAGCATTAGCTGTTTCTTTATATAAAAACAAACAAGACATATTTATAAAAACTGAACCCATATTGAATAAAAATACTATAAAAAAATGTTACTTACCATGTGACCGTTTTCTGTTGCAACATAAGCACTATTAGTGTGATATGCTAAAAATCTATGGTATTCATCGGCGAGATCATCGTATCCTCCGAAAATCTTCCTTGGGTCCCGAATTTTTATGATGGCCTCGTAGTCATCACTAGTGGCCTTTCTCACTTTTATTTTGCTTGTTGATGAAACGCTTAAAAATTTCTGAACCGATTGAATATAAAGAGATGGTCGGAACGGACATTTTATAAATCTAAACATAATGTTAAGCAACAGATTTAAATGTACCTAATTTTTTACATCACGTAATGTAAAATGTGTTACATTATTGATCATGAATATTATGCGTTTTATTTAATTATATATACTGCTATTTGAAAAATTAAAACTAGTCCTTAATCCTCAACTTGAACTGTTGCCTTATGTTTACGACTTTATAAAGCAATCATTAGAATTGTGAAAATGAGGTCCATGTCGGTTACATGTTCTCAGATTCTATGTTTATATTATGTATTTGTACCTTAATATCATATTGATTTTATTTAGGATTTGAATGTGATTGTACATGTATATAGCTTGACCCCCCCCCCCATGGGTGAAATATGCTATAAATAAAGTAAAGTAAAAGTATCTATTTCAAACAATATGTTTTGATTGTTGTCATCACCAAGCATCTGAGAAAATTCTTTTTTTTTCGTGAATTCCATTTCACATAGTTGTTGTGTTTATTGTTTGTGCTTGTATTGTTGTAAGTTACACAGTTCATGATAGATAATAACCCGAATAATCTAGTCGTTATATTACGATCACTACGATCACTCAGCTGGAGGACAATGACCGTAAGGGGGCGCTGTAATTGTTCGAGTTAGATAGATAAGGAAACATGTATTTGTTTATGTATATCAGAGAACATAGGGTTAAATTCTAAAATTTCAAATTCAGATATATTTTCAATTACAGAAGATGACAAAATTAAATAATTAACAAGACTTTTGTCTTTACAAGTATCCTGCCATTAGCTATATACACTGATACAGCAGACGACGTTTACGCAGTTCTATTAATATTCTTCCATAATTATTGACGTGGATATTATCTTCACTGTACCTCTCTAATGGAATACCTTTTTGTAATAATTTATCTAACAACTAACAAATTTTCATTTAAATCTTCTACGACGCTGGAAATATCTAAAATATCAAAAAGAGTTTCATCTATTTCAACAATATACAATTATGGCCTTCAGAAGAAGGTAATATACATAATTATTAAATCGAGGAAGGGTTATTTTTCCGAGGGCCTTTCGAGATTTAATAATTATGGATATTACCGCCTTCTGAAGGACATAACGTTATTATTATACTGAACTCAGCCCCTGGACAAATATCAGTTATTACGCTCTCGTCGATTCTCGTGAGAGAGTTATTTTGCTCTCAATGATTATTGCGTGAATGGACGAGAGCAAAATAACAGTTAATTCCCGCTGGCAGAGAAAAAACTGGAGTTATTTTATTTGCACGCTAAAAACAACATAGTTATTTACCAGTAGTTGCTGTAGTAAAATATAATAATATACAATAACGGCCCTCTGAGGAGGGAGATATCCAAAATGTTCAACAGGGTTGACCATTTTGAATATCTCTCGACTCATAGGGCCGTAACTGTTTTATTATACCGAACAAATATTTTTTGTATTCTTGTGTAACATATCGATTGTAAGGGTTATTCACCTGCGGGGAATAATACGGTTATTCATCAGACAAATTAATTGTGTCGAGGTTATTCCCCGGCACCACCGATTATAATGAAATATCTGAACTATTCTATGTCATGTGATCATTTATTAGCCAATAGATTTATTTAATTATACTGTAAGGTATAATAATCTCGCTAATAATACCTGTCCTAGAGTTAAAGTCACCAACAAGCGCGATGTTTTTATGATCACTAGAAAAAGATAATAGTTCTTCTTCAATTTCAAGAAAAGAAACATCTGAAGAGTAAACAGAACTTTCTGGTGGTATGTTAATGCAACCGAAAAGAGTCTAAGTTACTTTTACCAAATACATCTTTGGAAATTTCGAACAATTGAACAAATTCAGATTGCGTTTTTAAAAAGTTCATATACCATGAAAATATTTTTTAAATACAACAAGACATTAAAAGATATCAAATTTGGTGAGTACGGTTATCGTTTCTGTAATGAATTTCCTAGGGTTTGCTTATAATTCAAATGTCCTAAAAACAAATATGAAACCTTTAAGAACAGAAGGACCGTAAAACAAATATGGAACCTTAAAGAACAGAAGGAACGCAAAACAAATATGAATAACCTTTTGCATGTATATATGCAACCTGATTTTGTATGTACATGTAAATTCCGCAAAGCATGTCAATATAAGTTCATAATTCGGGTCACGTGGAAATATGCGGGGGAATGCTGAATGTACTGCAATACATTTTTAAATTGGGACCAATTTTCAAAATCGGAAAAAAGATAGATCGGCTTTATCAGGCCAATCAAGCTGATTGTATTAAAACCTGAAAGTGTTGTGCATAAAATCTACAAATTCCCGCTTGAGAATATGTCTATATATAAAAAATTTTTATTTCAGGTCGAATGGTTGAATCGACCAATGAAAATGACCGTTCCATTTCTTATTCATCGCAAACAATTTTGTCATATTATTGTGTCGAACATCCTTTCGCTAAGCTGGAGTGCATTTAAGTGTATTGCAGCGTGATACCGAAGTCAGTGATACCGAGCTCGAGGCTGACCTTAATTTAGCCAACCGCAATTGTGAAATATATATAGCTGACATAAATCAGCTCGTCTCACCAGTATTTTCTTATTATAGGATATATAATTACGATTCCGATCGATTTTTTTTCACACCTTTTTCTATGTTTAGCAAAATATGTGTATTCCTCGGGTAACTTTAACTCATCTAAATCGTCAGTTTTTTTGTTTCAAATTGTTATCATAATTCTTTATAAACATATCGGGACCTCGGTGGCCGAGTGGTCTAGGTTGTTCGTCGTGACTACTAATGATCACTAGCCTGTCAACACTGAGGTTGTGAGTTCGAATCTCACCTGTGGCGGGGTGTGTTCGACTCCGATCTAAATTGACAAGGATTGCCAATTTTCCTACCGAAAGTAGGTGGTTCTCTCCGGGTACTCCGGCTTCCTCCACTAATAAAAACTGGCCGCCGGGAAATGGCCAAATGTGCTGAACGGCATAAAACCCCACCTAAACTAAACAAAAGTTATAAACATATCAAAATCTGGATTCAAAAGTTTCGATTTAATACCACATACATTAAGATAAGAAATGTTTATTTTAGTTTCATTGACATATACGTGACCCGTTTTAACGTCTCAGTTGTCCTAATGTTTACCTTGACCTACTTGTTGGTAATTGCGTTGACCCGGGATTGTAGGCGGGGTCCTCTATAGGGTACTTGGACATACTAAAGGCCATCCACAAACAGTTTATCATAAGCTAATTTAACGTTCCGCTCTTGTCGCTTTAATTCCTTCATCTTGGGAATAAGTTTAGTACTCCTTTCATGAATTTCTCGAAGAAACTGTTAGTATACAGAAAACTGGGGTTTAGTTTTAGTTTTTCAGACGCAGCTTTACGGAGGGTAACTCCTCAATGATATTTATATACGGCACGTGCGGCAAATTCGAGTCAAGATTTTACAAAGCCGGCGAGGATTTCAGGTCAGGATTTTTTGACACTCTGGAGAATTCTTTTAAAAATTTCTGTAGATTTTTATAAAGCACTGAGGAGATATTCAGGTCTATCCATAATTTGTTTTGATATCAAAACAAATGTTATTGTTTTTGGATAATTTCGGGTATGTAATTTTAGCTTTCCTGGATATTTTCGGATCACACCACCCCCCTCCCCCCCCCCCGCCCATGGTATATATTGTAGCCCCGAGAAAATATTGTCAACCAATGTGTAGCCAAGGTGGACAATGGTCAGAGGGGTTACAATATACTCCGTCACCATCTTAGAAATTTGTTTATTTATTGTATTATCCTAAATGTCTTGAATTTTACGAGCGGATGAGAGTTTCTTTTCCAGCGGGTGATCGAGTAAAATACCACATTCTTGTAAACCAATGAAAGTGCATTAAAAGTAAAGACACTTGAATAAAGTATTATAAAGCAGAATCACGATGTTATCCTCGGTAATTTACGGTAAACTTCGGAATCGCTATATACTTAACTACGAACTTCTCCATCAAATAAAGCTTTGCCAATGAATTTCCCTGAGTAAAAATCCTTTCTCTGAAAATCCCAAATATATTTTACTGAAATAATGTTAGGTGAAATTGACTTTTTGAGACATTCTCGGTGATTTTTTAAGCTATATATGAATTCCGAAAACTAAATAAGCAAAACGAAAAAACCGTAATTATAATTAGTACTCTTTTGAAAATATAGATTCTCCTTCAGGTACGAGTGGGTTATGGAATTTCTCCACCGGTGATAGTTAAATTTTCGATTTTCAACACGCGAGCCTTTAGCGAGCGTGGTAAAATCTAAAATTTAACTATTGAGGGTGGAGAAATTCCATAACTCACGAGTAAATTGAAGGAGAATCTGTTTCTCCTATGATTTTCGACAAAAACCACAAGAAAATGTCGTTGCTATGTAGTTTGTTTACATAGACGTCATTTCGGGACTTCTCTAGTTGATCGTTCTAATAGCTGTAGAAAAAAGGGCGGTAATTCCCAGGTAGAAATTTAATCACCGGGAAGTGGTTAAAGATATTATGTATTTTTATCCCACCGATTAAACAAGTCAGGAATAGGAGAAAATATTTTACATATCAGTAAATGTCTTATAATTTTTACTTGATTTGGGTGGTGTCTGTTCTCAGTCTCCTATTGTGATGATAGGTTTACGTTAGAATAATTTAATATTGGATATAACGCGTTATTTGATTGGTCAATTTTTTTCGTCTATCATATCATAGACTAAATTTTCGTTTTCACTATAAGGTCTTAAATAGAATCCCAGCGTTTAAGACGTCAAAACATCCGTTGGAATTAAATTATAAGGATTTACTGTAATTTGGTTTTCAGTCTATTCAAAATAACCTCAATGCACAGGGTATAAGTGTGCACCACGTGATTGAGGTTATTTCTTCATAGACTGAAAAAACATTACGGTCAATCCTTAAATAATTGTATTGCCTTTGCCACGATGTGAAATGTAGTGACACAAAAGGTTAAATAACAACCTAAACAAACAAAAGAAATGTTTGTCTATATATATAGTGCCGCATAAAAATTTAATACAAATCCGAAATACCAACAAATATTTCCTAATAGTTAAACATACACGCTTGTTTTTAACTACCTTTGTACATTTTTTGTGAATAGTTCAAGTTTGGAGCAATCTAATTAAAAACCGATCTCTCATCGCTCCCGTTTTCTGATTTGTCGCGTGGGAGATCTAACGAAACCCGCTTTGAGGTCACATGTGAGTGACCTCGTAGGTGTGTCCTGTTCGACCAATGAAATTGCGGCTTAGACGATCTTGTAAGTTGATCGTGTGGTAAAGGGATGTAACTCATTTTATTAACGAAGAAATCGTCAGTTCCCAAAATTCATAAACTTTTTTGATTGGCTTATTGATAGGAAGTCAACTCATTTGCATGTCATTATAAATTCATAAGTTCCAGTTCACTCACGTGTGACCTCAAAGGGGATTTCGTTAGATCTCCCACGCGACATATCAGAAAACGGGAGCGATGAGAGATCGGTTTTTAATTAGATTGAGTTTGGAGTTGAAATTGTGATATAACTTTGACTTAATTTGATAAAAATTGATTTTTTTCCAAACCTAAATAAAAACGATAAAACCAATGTAAAGTTAAATCCAACTCAGTTACTTTATACACGCTGTTTCTTCCTACATATCAACAGCAGAAACAATTACGCAATATTTATCTTTTCCCAGGGTGCTGTTCAACAGGGGAAAAAGGGGGGGGGGGGGGGGGCGGGTGCATTCTGAAAATTTTCCCGTACGTAAGCTAATTCTATTTTTGTTGTGTAATTTTCTTTCTTTTGCTACCTTTTTGGGTTTTGAAAATTTCAAAGTATTTTGGTGGGGCAAAATATTTCTGAGCTATTTTTTTTTGGGGGGGGGGGGGAGAAGGGGAGCGGGGGCTTCAGGAAATTACGCCGGGGAAATTTTGGGCGCAAAAAAGTTCGGAAGAATGATGCCCAGTTGAACTACAATACATCAGTATTTCCACAAATAATTTTATTCATGGATTATCATCATTATTTCTTTTTTTTTGGGGGGGGGGGGATATTTTTTATAGATATTTTTTGGGGGTCACTTATTTAGACTATTTTTTGGGTGTTTTGATATACCCAAGGAGCAAACTTAAAAATACGCAATACTGTAGACAGACAAACCCGGGAAGACAACTGAACAACCACAAGCACAACAAATAAACACCGAAAACTAAAAAAGCAATGAACAAAACGAATTCCTATAAAAACCAGGAGTAAACTCATGTAATCTGGAAGGGTGAACAGTTCCTGCTCCGTATACGACACCCGTCGTGAAGTTCAACCAAGTCGATCCGGTGGTTCATGAAGTCACAAATCGTTGGAGGTCCATGAGATGTTATGCCAGTTAGAACAGGTCCAACATCATCTTAGATATTAAATACTTAAAATTTACTGCGAGAAACTAGGGGGTATCTCCCTCATGCAGAGCTCTGTCCTTAGATGGTTTTGACTTTACCCCTTTTGGTCATTTTGGAGTTTTGATTTTGCTCTTCAACATTTTTGATTGTTGTTTTGGTTTTCAACATTTTAGGCCTTGAGCACAACTGATGAGTCATAAATCAAAATTGGTATCAAAGAATTATATTTAGCAAAGAAGGTTAGGTTTCGGTATAACAATACAGAAAAAATAGGAAAGACGATAAAGTTCATAAAAAGTCTATATTGAAGATAGTTTTGTGAAAATGGAAACACAGGTAACAAATACTTAAGGATATTACCAAAGGTGATGAAAATAAACAGGTATATGTAGTAAACCGATGGGAATCTGAAGGGAACTTTCTTATCTCTACCTAAAATTTTTAATTATCACTAAATATTTAGCACAAATTATATTCAAGATTCCCCCGTTCATTTGTGCAACTTCCTCCCCAATGATTATATTGCTGTGTTTACACGAGTAAATGGTAGAGAAAGTGGACTATAGGTTATTTATTTATAACATCACTCATCTTATCATAATCATGTAAAGAAGCACGTGTAAATAACCACGATGAAGCCATTTTGTTTTGCATGCTGGAAGTCAATGTCTAGACAAAAAATTTTCCAGGCAAAACTTGAACACTTTAAAGTCCCTAAGCGCAGTGACAATAAATGTGTGTATGCAGGCAGAAATTCTACAAATCTGATAAGACTGTATGATATTTTTCTACTCAACCTTTTCCAACCGGTTAAAATTTGTGTTAAATATTAAAATGGATACCTGATTGTGATTATTATGCCTTGACCATTATTGCACCGTCACTTTAATTAAAACCTTAAAACTGTAGGTTTCGACAACAGGATCCAAGTTTCAAAAGATTCCACTGCATAATTATTTTAGTTTCTATGGCGTTCAGGTTTGTAGATATTTCGAAATGTTCTTGTCCATTTAATACTTCAATTCGTTTTGTTTAAAATATAATGCCAGTAACAGTTACTGTGACACCGGCAAATGATACACTGCACTGTATCGCAAAAGCAATAGCTCAGTTATAATTTCATTAGTTTTTTCATCATCAAGTGGTAATAAACTAATACATGTGTATATATTAGCTTGGCATTGATTGGGGGCAAGGTAAAAATAAGGTGTGACGCAATTATCCATTTTAATATAGTATCTTAAACCTACACAGGTAAACTAACCGAATGAAACAGGAGAAATGGGCCCTTGTTCTTTCACGAGCATTTAACCAACGTTTGGTGGTATTAGAATTTATCAAACGGGTCAAGAGATGTGTAAATGCGCACACAATTAGAGAAAATAAATATATCAATAAACTATATTTGAATAATAGCTACATTGAAAAACAATCATAATGAAAATACAGTATTGTAAGACCGCCTTCACAGGTGACAGTAAGATAATTAACTAACTATCAATTGATGGTGTGATGTGGCGATTTGGGTCTCAAAGTTGTCATATTAGTTAATAACCTTTTCTCTTCTGTGCTCCCGCCTCAACCATTTCCTTAGCTTTACCGATGACGAATTTGACACCATCCATACAGTCCTTTGTGTCAATATCTGATTCAGCACAGAATTTCTTTCCTGCATTAAAAGCACATTCTGCGAGTTTCTCATCAGCTTTATCAGAAACATCAGCGCATTCTCCGTGGACAGCGCCCAAGAAGTCTGACAGAGCGGCAACCTTAACTTTAGCATCGTCACGGACGGCTTGTGGGACATCTTCTCCGAGGGCATCGGAGATAGCATCAACTTTTCCTTCTAGACACGCAGTTGTATCATCTTCTTGCATACATTCTTCAACGCTTTGTTTAACGAGATCCCTGACTCCTTCCAATTCAAAATGATCAACAATTACTTCTGTTCCGAGGTCACGGATACCATCAAACCATTTGTCGTCACGTGGAAGTCCTCGTTTCTGCTGTCCTCCAGCCTCAACCATTTCCTTAGCCTTACCGATGACGAATTTGACACCATCCATACAGTCCTTGGTGTCAATATCTGATTCAGCACAGAATTTTTTTCCTGCATTAAAAGCACATTCTGCGAGTTTCTCATCAGCTTTATCAGAAACATCAGCGCATTCTCCGTGGACAGCGCCCAAGAAGTCTGACAGAGCGGCAACCTTAACTTTAGCATCGTCACGGACGGCTTGTGGGACATCTTCACCGAGGGCATCGGAGATAGCATCAACTTTTCCTTCTAGACATGCAGTTGTATCATCTTCTTGCATACATTCTTCAACGCTTTGTTTAACGAGATCCCTGACTCCTTCCAATTCAAAATGATCAACAATTACTTCTGTTCCGAGGTCACGGATACCATCAAACCATTTGTCGTCACGTGGAAGTCCTCGTTTCTGCTGTCCTCCAGCCTCAACCATTTCCTTAGCCTTACCGATGACGAATTTGACACCATCCATACAGTCCTTGGTGTCAATATCTGATTCAGCACAGAATTTCTTTCCTGCATTAAAAGCACATTCTGCGAGTTTCTCATCAGCTTTATCAGAAACATCAGCGCATTCTCCGTGGACAGCGCCCAAGAAGTCTGACAGAGCGGCAACCTTAACTTTAGCATCGTCACGGACGGCTTGTGGGACATCTTCACCGAGGGCATCGGAGATAGCATCAACTTTTCCTTCTAGACATGCAGTTGTATCATCTTCTTGCATACATTCTTCAACGCTTTGTTTAACGAGATCCCTGACTCCTTCCAATTCAAAATGATCAACAATTACTTCTGTTCCGAGGTCACGGATACCATCAAACCATTTGTCGTCACGTGGAAGTCCTCGTTTCTGTTGTCCTCCGGCCTCAACCATTTCCTTAGCCTTACCGATGACGAATTTCACACCATCCATACAGTCATTTTTGTCAATATCTGATTCAGCACAGAATTTCTTTCCTGCATTAAAAGCACATTCTGCGAGTTTCTCATCAGCTTTATCAGAAACATCAGCGCATTCTCCGTGGACAGCGCCCAAGAAGTTTGACAGAGCAGCAACCTTAACTTTAGCATCGTCACGGACGGCTTGTGGGACATCTTCTCCGAGAGCATCGGAGATAGCATCAACTTTTCCTTCTAAACACGCAGTTGTATCATCTTCTTGCATACATTCTTCAACGCTTTGTTTAACGAGATCCCTGACTCCTTCCAATTCAAAATGATCAACAATTACTTCTGTTCCAAGGTCACGGATTCCATCAAACCATTTGTCGTCACGTGGGAGTCCTCTTTTTCTATACAGACTTCTTGCATTGATGACACTAAAAGCTACTACAGCAAAGACGAAAATCTTCATTTTTCTGGAAAAAAAAGACAGATGCTTTTAAAAAATATGCGTCAGTAGATTTTATTATAATAGGGTAGCGTGCTTTAAGGTGTCATAACATTCGACAATACTTTGTTGGTAATAGGGCTAATAAGAATAAGGATTGGTTTTTATGGCCTTTACATTTAATTTTAAACATTAAATTTCTAGGCCCGTTGTGACCAAATGATATCAATTGTACTGCCCAAAGTGAGCACATTTCATTGATTAACGAATCATCAGTTGCGCTTAAGACCGAAATTATTGAACGCGAACACAATAACTAAAAACACTTAAGAGAAGATTGAAATGCCGAAACAACCAAAATCATACATCCATTGCCATCTAAGCTCAAAGCAATGCGCGACCCTTGAGGTCTTTAAACCAGCAAAGGAATCCACTTAATGATATCATGATACCAATTTTGATGCACAATACCAGTAACTGTTGTGTTCAACGCCAAAAATGTATAAATTAGTCAAATTCAAAACGTGTATAGCCAAGTTATTGTACCAATTTGTATTTCTTAAGGTTTTTGTCTATTGGAGCCTTTGTTTTCATTTTGTGACACAAGAATCACAGAAGAGACTCAGCATGTATATACATTATGATAAAATCAAATAAGTGTTAGCAAATTTTATCAATGTTTTTTTCCAAAATACCGATTCTAATATGGTGTGCTGCTTTCCCTTTGCAAATAAAGATGTATTAAAATTTTCGATTTATAATGGGTTGCACCCACCTGACGTCATAGACAAAATTACAACGCCATTCTTTCAAATTTCACCAGAGGAACTGTCAGAACGGGGAAATACTACAATTGTTTGGACTTTTCTTGCTCCAAAGTACAATAAAATCAAATGTAAGGTAAGTTTTATTGTTATTCAAATTAATTGGGTTTACTTTTCTACCTTTTTAAATTTCTTTTTCAGAAGTTCCAAAATCAAAATGGGCATTAGCCGTTACACGAAAGGCCTTGCAGTACCACTTCGTTTACCTAATTTCCGTTTTTGTCATATTAGATTCGAAATAATTCATGGGAGCCATATTTTCGTATTATATTTTAATATGGGTAACATTATATGCTTTCATTTTACACTTCGCTATCGCTCGGGATAACATTTTGCCCGAATAATGTTACTCATATTAAAAAAAATCGCAACCTACCTATCATAATTTTTATCTTATGATGTACCCGATACTACAATATAGAAATCCCATCAATAAAAATATAGATGTTAGCATGAAAGTCCACGTTTAACAATTTTTTTTTCTAGTTCTGTTTGGTTATTAGTTGATTATTAAAACTAAGATAAAATACACTTAAATTGTTACAATTTGGGTAACAAGGCCATAACAGACCACCTGATACTTGCAAATGTACGACCTATTCCATACAATGACCTAGGTAATTTTCGGCTAACTCTGGAAACACTTATCTTGAGGCCGCATACAAACAACGAACTGTGTTTTACTTTGGGAAAGATCTACATGTTTATCTACGTGTTTCCTGCTTTAAATTTTTGATTAAAATACAATTCTTTGATACAAAATTTGATGCACAAGATGTGCACATTTTGTCGATTTACGACTCATCAGTTGTGCTCAAGGTCTAAAATGTTGAAAACCAAAACAACAATCCAAGAGGTTGAAGAGCAAAATACCAAAATGACCAGAAGTTGAAAAGGCAAAACCATCTAAGGACAGATCTATGCGTGAGGGAGATACTCTTTAGTTTTCACAAATTTTACATTTTTGTAACAGTACATAGCAATGTCAGTAAACGCCAGGTGGAGCTGTTTTGGGGGACGTTATTTGAAAACTGGATTCCGCTTCTTTACAACCTTTTCCAGCCTATTTTGGGACCAGTATACTGTAAACAAACTGTGGTTTCCGCCCAATGGCGCCCCTAGTGTTTACTGACATTGCTACAGTACATTTTAAGTATCAAATTCGTTCCAGTATCGAAATACTAGCAACTGAGCTGGGAATACCCTCGGTGACATGGAATCCAACAGCAGTGGCATCGACTCAGTGGTCAAAATATAATTCTTCGATACCAATTTTGAACATTTATTTTCCATCAAAAGGAGATACGCCTGTTTCTCCTATTCCTGACGTGTGTTTAATCGGTGGTATAAACATACATATCTTTAACCACTTCACGGTGATTAAATTTCTACGTGGGAATTACCGCCCTTTTTTCTACAGTTATTAGAACGATAAACTAGAGAAGTCCCGAAATGATGTCTATGTATACAAACTACATAGCAACGACATTTTCTTGAGGTTTTTGTCGAAAATCATAGGAGAAACAGATTCTCCTTCAGTTACAATACATACAAGCCCTATCAATTTAAAATCTATTGAAAATCGAAAATTTAACTATATCGGGTGGAGAAATTCCATAACTCACTCGTACCTGAAGGAGAATCTATATTTCTCTGTCTTATGTATAACAATATATAAATTTAATGTTAAGTATTCTCATTATTCTGGTTTCCAAGAATGTGATTCGCTATTATATAATATCCTTGGTTTGTTTACTTAATTCTATCTAATTACGTACAAGTATAGCTGCAAAATCCGGCTTGAACTAACTTTCAATCTCTTTCATAACCAAGATTAGTTCGGAACAAATAATTTTATGCGGCAATACACACGAAACAAACCTGAATTATATCATCGAATCACATTCCCAAAATTTTCAAATTACTCAGCATTTTGTAAAACATTAACCATAACCAATTGTTAAGGATGATCACTGGTCTAATAGGAAATAAATAGGATATGAAATAGGTGTTTTAGTTTGAGAGAACATATGAATAGTAAACAAATAAGCAAGAAAAAAAACATAGGTTCATGTGCTCCTTTTAGAGCTATAAAGCCTTGGAAATTTGCAGGACATGGGTTTTCTCTGGATTTTTCATTGTCTTTGCATTGGCAACTTCAGTCTCTCAAAAATGTATGAACAAATAAAAAGGATTTCATAAAATTTTGTCAAATACCATTTTAAGGTATATATGATTGAATTATAAAAGAAAAAGTGGGGTTCATGGGCAAAACATTTAATGTTTAAGAAATGGATAAAACCCGAGGATTACAAAAATCTGACAAAAAGACCAAAACATGACCAGCGAGCATCCTTAAGAGAGATAAATTGGCGTGGGAGATATACATGTAATATACGGTCATGATCTTTTATGGTCCAAATACCTTAATAATATAACCAGTGTTCATTCAGTAAGCTTATTTATTATATAGTAATAAATATTTCCCTATTTAATCCATTAAAAAAATTGTGCAGTATATTCTTGTATTTTACTCCTAACCTCGACCGTCTTGGTAATATCCGTGAAAAATACTGATGCGTTCCGAAGATCGATTTCCATATTTTACTCCTCCCTTTAAAATGGAGAAAATTACGATGGCGGAGGACGATATTCTTGTTAAGCAGAGGGGAATTGGTAGAAACCCCCGAACAAGAACAATCGGAGGTCAATAGTATTGTCGACAAAAGTAAGGTGAAGGAATTCATCGATGGGCAGAAAAAGAAATCATATTGCACTAGTGCAAATATGACAATATTGTTCCTAGTAAAATATAGGTATGAATTAGAAAATGTCATTTAAACAAGATAAAATATCACTAGAGGCATAAAATATTTATTACTATATAATAAAAGGGTTATTGCATGAATATTGGTGAATATAGTTCCTCGCAGTATATCATATTGCACTCGCACGCTCGTGCAATATGATATACTGCTCGGAACTATATTCACCAATATTCATGCAATAACCCTATATTATATTTATATAGATTGGATATTGTTGGTACAATGTCGTCTTTTTTTTAATTAACCAGTATTTAATTAACCTTCTTTCTATTTCATACAATACCGCATTAGTTTTAGTCTTAGTTCCGGGGTTATTTAGCATTTGACTTCGTAATCCCCTATATTACGTATTATATACTAGTCAACAAAAGGAACGATACACGAGTTCGGAACCAAATATCTTGGTTATTCCTTAAAAAAAAAAACTTACGTATGTGGGCAACAGTGGTTTGCTACTTCATGTCCTGATCTAATGTGTCTCATTTTGAAATTTGGATAAAACTTGAAATAGAGGAAAATGGAAATTTCTAAAAAGAGTGTTAAATTAAATTTGAGGAAAATCGAGAAGAAAATCGATACACATTTTGTAAAATGAAAACCCAGTGGCTGAAATCAGTAGAAAAAAGTCAAATATTTTGTCACACAGACATTAGGATTCACATAACGGGGTAACAGTACTGATTTTTTAATTTTGTGTTGAAAAATTTGATTTTTGAAATCTCAAATATTGGAATTTGTTATTTCAAACTTTTTCCACAAAATGCATGCTTTTGGTAAACAAGAAAACAATCTACTATGAAAATCAGACTTGTGGGTCTATTTTTCTGCTTAGTACAGCTATATGAAATTATGAATATTTGAAAAATGCATTACACTGTATCGTTTCATTTGTTGACTAGTATATATACCACGTTTCTTACGCGTTAACAAACGATCGAGCTCTTTGGTCGACTCTATTTTGAAAAAAAAAAAAATGGTTTTGTAATATAAATAAAAATATTGGGCAGAGATTAGAGTACGGAGTAACCTCACACTGGACATATTGTACCGTAGCAAAGCTACTCCAACTTTTAACCTGGATACAAGTTGTATTTCTTGTTCCTATTTCTCAAGCATTGTACGACATCACATCCCCAATGATAGACAATGTACACCTTTCGTTTTCCAAAAAATTTTAAGCAAATTAATGTTTAAAAACATCAAAAGAAAAAATGCAATTTATATTACAGTGACCTATTATTTGATAAATATAAAAAAAATACCGAAGCAATATCAGTGAACAAGTCTACAAGACGAAAATCGAGAGAACACCAACATAAAAAAAATATGTAAATAAAAGCATTCTAATTAAAATTAGATCTACTTATTGCCCCTTTCAGTCAATGCATGTAGATCGAATAACACTCCATTTTATTTTCTGTTCTGATGACCTATTGAGAATCCTCGGGTTTTATCCTTAGGCTAATACCTTCAAAATCATGAAGGCTGAAATCTGATTGGCTGATTGGAAAGGTCATCAAAACAGAAAGTAAAATAGAGTGTTGTTAGATCTACATGCAGTGACTGAAAGGAGCAATTACTAGATCTAATTTTAATTAGAATGCTCTTTGGCATTTATCCCATATTCGATCTTTTTCATAGTTATCAGATGACTATTTCAATTTCAAACAAGTTGTCGATGAATTGAGATTTTAACTAAATATGTGTTCATAAAACTAAAATATTTCGAAACACAAAATTTTATTAACTTTAAATTAAAATTTGTAATAATTATTATAATTTTTGCGATTTTGAAAACAAAATTGTCTTACCCTTTTTTCACTTGATGTGTGTTGTGCCTGCTCTTAATCTTAAGTGCCGAGGACTGGTGTCAGATAGTTCTTTATATTAGGATACTAATAATGCCTAGGTCACGACGTGTAAGTATTGACACAAAGGGTTAAATAATTATCTATTCAAATAAAAGAAATATTGATCCATATATAATGCCAAAACAAAAGTCTAATACAAATCCAAAATACCAACAGATATTTCTTAATACTTAAAACGACAGGTTGGATCAATTATGACGTTTTATTTAGTTTAGAAAACAACCTTTGTGAAAAAAAGTTCAATTTTGGGGATGAAATTGTGATATAACTCTGACCTGTAGATTTTTGTATCATTTGACTAAAAATAACCCCACGAATATTTAAAGTTTTTAAAACTTAAATCGAAAAGGATGAAACAAAGGTTAAAGTACATTCATTCAAGTTACTTTATATCCGCCATTTTTTCTTGCATATTTAAAGGAGAACCAATTACTGTGTTTCCCACATTACTCGTAAATTGATATCTTGATGAAAAAATCCGAAATTTATTTCAAATCACAATTAGGTTTGTCCCAAAAGTCAAAATTGGTTAAAACTGTGGAAACAAAGCTTTTACATATTTAGTAACGTCTTAGTCGTTTGTGATTACGAAACACTTGACGCCAAAATCAATTAATTTTACACACGAAAAAAAAGAAGAAAATACACTCTCGTAAAATATTTAAGTAAGATATAAGTTTTCAGCAATGGGAAAGACAATAATTAATTACTATCATGACTATGGGAAACAAACGGTAAAGTAAAACTCGCTTTGAAGAGATGTTTGAGATATTCCTGAAACACGACTTGCAATTATAAAATAGCCACACATTAGGCAATATTTGTATTTTTTCCATTCATAAGCTGGATCACTGTTTAAAGTCATGTTTACTTTGAAAATAGAACTGTTGCAATTTTTATTAGAGCAAAGACTTGTAAAGCAAGAAAAAACAGAAAAAGTAGACTTTTACATAGTTTATACGTATAGTTTTCAGGGTGCTTAGTAGAAAATATTAGATACTAGATATTTCCCTATAAAAATCTAGAGCGTTATATTAGTTGTAGGAAAAAATTCTCAAAACAATTAACTACAAAAAAAAGAATTGAAGATGGATTATATTTTTTTATGAGCAGAATCTTGTTAAATTCTTTGATACAATTTTTAATGCACAAGATATGCACATTTGAGTCGATATTCGACACATCAGTTGTGCTACAAAACAATAATTTAAAAATATGACAAGCAAAATAACAAAATGACTAAAATGGTAGAGCTAAGTCCTCCTAAGGACAGAGCTATGCATGAGGGATATACTTCTTAGTTTTCACAAAATGTTACCTTCCATTTTGACATCCCATGAAAACATTTTATGTTTGGACAATGCATTACGTATATTGTCTATATCAAGTACACATATTCAGGGTTTGGCTTTACATAACTTAAACTTTCAAAAAGTTTTACTGAGACTTTGAAAATTGTGTTTTCCTTTTCTTCCCAGAAACTTCATACGAATTCAGATACGAATCATTCTCCTGTTGTAAAATAAAATCAATCTTAAATCAGAAATATCTGGTCTCAAACGACAATGTTATCCTCTCTCTCTCTTCCCCATAAACATGCCAATGCAATTAATATTTTCTGTTCTTTTTCCATTTTTGGGGTTTTTTAAAAAAAAAGTTTTCATGGATTTTATTTTTTATATAATACATTTTATACCTGAAACGAGACCTTACATATCAACATTTTTGATAAGCAGTTAAAAATGAAGGTGACGATTTGTTCAAATGTACAAGCCACAATATTCAGGCTTAACAGGGATATATTTTTTCCAATATTTTACGACGATACTGACGAAATTTGAAACAAATAATTTCTTTAAAAAGATATAGACGCATCTTTCACTTAAATTTATTTATTTTTGTTACTTAAAAAAAAACACCGAAAGCAAATCCACACCCCCCCCCCAAAACGGGATTAGCTGGTGTTAAAAATTATAATTGTCCATATAAAGTAAGTATTCTAGTGTCGTTCGTAATTTTTCATCAAAAGTATGTGTTTAATCGTTTTATTATTATCACTTAAGATTTTAGTCAGATACGAATCTTAATTCTCACCTAATAAACACAGCAACGTCTTAACCAAAGGCCTTTTCGATCATTACAAATTTAATTGCCCATGTCCATGCTGTTACCAATGTCATGTGTCTTTAAGGTATTACGGATTTTATGAAATTTTACATGCAGCTAGAATATTAAAAACTGGATCTAAAAACCGAAAATATCGAAAAATTTTTTTTTATTTAACTCTTATAATAAGGTTGATTTAAAATCCTTAAAATAAATATCTTTACCGTATTTGTCATATAAAAACTGCAGAAAAAAGTTAATATTTTCACTTTAAATAGTCATTTCTCAAAAACTAATCCAAAAGAATTTTCTATAAAAATGATATGTTATTGCTGTTATTTTTTCTGTTTCTACAAATAGTACTCAATTTAATATACTGAAAAAACGAATCCAGTAACCCCCAAAAAAATATATCAATAAAAAGAGAATTTCAATGGCTATAATATATCCTAGGGACAGGATTTTGAGAAATCATAATTTAAAGTCTTAAGGTTGAATTTTTGCAGCGACATCAACGTGAATTCTATGTATTTACACATTCTATATGCCAAAGCTTGATTAAGCATTTTTCGGGAAGTATTAAAGTGATAAAAAATATTCTTTTACCTTCAGATGCAGTTCAACATGATTTAGTTGCATGCAAAACTTTATAAAAATCTGATATATAGCCCAGTTGGGTACCTCCGACCTTAAATTAAGGTGAAAGGGTGGAAACTATACCCAGTGCGTCGGATACAGTTATTAAATGATTTATGTTATTTTTGTCCAAGGTTCTGTCGATTATCTATATTACTAAATAAAGAGACTTGATTCTTTCGAGTAAAATCAATGAGTATGCTTTTATAACATAAATGATCAAATCACAGTGTAGTTTGTCATCACTGGGTTTTAAGATCTTATTTGGGGTATTTTGGGGTTAAAACTGAAAGTAATCAGTTCGGATATACAGCCCTTCCCGTCTCCCGACTCTGAAATTTCTTTCTGGTCTTCATTTACGGCTGAGATAAACGAAACTTTTTTGTATGCAAAAGGTGGCTGAAAGTTAAGTTAGATAAAAATACAAAATGTACCTTAGATTCCTTATCAGATTTAAATTGTTTTCAAATTATATATAATTTACTGCATCTTGTTCTAAAGTCTTCTTAAAAGAAAGCAAATTCTATTTCGGTTTTATTCCATTGTTTTTCGGATGGCAAATAAGAATGTATCCCAGAATTTGCTAAAGTTTTATATCTTATATTTTGGAATATGAACAAAGTTCTCTGTAAGTATGATTTAGGAAATTAGCCTAAAAAATAAAATTAACCCGAAAGTATTTGAATACGTTGCCATTTAATTCTAACTTATATTTTTCTATCATTAAAACAAAGAAGATCGCGGCTTGGCAATGTAGAATTACTACAAATGACAATCTACTACATACATTTAGTTGAGACGTACTTGATAAATTTCATAAAAGAAAACGTAACAGAGATATTGCATATATATTCAATGTAAGTATTACTTTTTGTATTTAAAATTTTGGTACTATAGGGTTATTGCACGAATGCTGGGAAATATAGTCCACAGTAGAATGTAATATTGCACGAGCTTACGAGTCCGATATAATATTCTACGAGGGACAATATTGCCCAGTTTCGTGCAATAACACTTTTATTGTATGGCAACACCACCTACATCCCGGAAAAAACCCCAAAACTATCAAAGATATAATCCTTACAACGCAATATTACTCTCTTATATCGGCGACTATTGCAAGCACACCTTTGATTGCGTCCTACAGGAAATATAACGTTGCTATACAATAAACTTACTAACAGTAGAATATAAGCCTAAATATGATAAAACCTGTCAATACAATACAAAATGTCAAAGTACGCCAATACGACATATACCCGTCCAATATGCCGTATTGGACTAGTCAGTATGACATATTGGACTGGTTAGTTAAAAAAGGATCATATTGGACTAGTTCTTTGCTGCTGCTGCTGCTGCTACTGATTATCTCTTACTCCGTGTTGCTCTTCACTGCTCATCGCTCCACAGCACCTTGCTCTCATGCTCATTTCGGTTTTTTGCTGCTGCTGCTGCTGCTTGTTTTTCTCCATGCTGCTCTTCGCAACTCAGCACCATGTTCTCGCTGCTCATTTCGGTTTTTTTGCTGCTGCTGCTACTGCTTTTCGCTGTTCGTTGCTGCTGGCGCTGCTCTTCTCTTACTCCGTGTTGCTCTTCAGTGCTCATCGCTGTTCAGCACCATGCTCTCATACTCATTTCGGTTTTTATACGACCGCAAAATTTTTGCGGTCGTATATTGGTATGACGTTGGCGTCGTCGTCGTCGTCGTCGTCGTTGTCGTCGTCGTCGTCTGCGTCGTCGTCCGTCGTCTGCGGCGTCGTCCGAAGACATTTGGTTTTCGCACTATAACTTTAGTATAAGTTAATAGAAATCTATGAAATTTAAACACAAGGTTTATGACCACAAAAGGAAGGTTGGGATTGATTTTGGGAGTTTTGGTCCCTACAGTTTAAGAATCAGGGGCCAAAAAAGGGCCCAATAAGCATTTTTCTAGGTTTTCGCACAATAACTCTAGTATAAGTAAATAGAAATCTATGAAATTTTAACACAAGGTTTATGACCACAAAAGGAAGGTTGGGATTGTTTTTGGGAGTTTTGGTCCCAACAGTTTAGGAATTAGGGGCTAAAAAAGGGCCAAAATAAGCATTTTTCTTGGTTTTTGCACAATAACTTTAGTATAAGTAAATAGAAATCTATGAAATTTAAACACAAGGTTTATGACCACAAAAGGAAGGTTGGGATTGATTTTTGGAGTTTTGGTCCCAACAGTTTAGGAATTAGGGGCCAAAAGGGTCCAAAATTAAACTTTGTTTGATTTCATTGAAAATTTAACTATTGGGGTTCTTTGATATGCCGAATCTAACCGTGCATTTAGGATCTTAATTTTTGGTCCCGTTTTCAAATTGGTCTACATTAAGGTCCAAAGGGTCCAAAATTAAACTTAGTTTGATTTTAACAAAAATTGAATTCTTTGGGTTCTTTGATATGCTGAATCTAAACATGTACTTAGTTTTTTTTATTATGGGCCCAGTTTTCAAGTTGGTCCAAATCGGGGTCCAAAATTAAACTTTGTTTGATTTCATCGAAAATTGAACTATTGGGGTTCTTTGATATGCCGAATCTAACCGTGCATTTAGATTCTTAATTTTTGGTCCCGTTTTCAAATTGGTCTACATTAAGGTCCAAAGGGTCCAAAATTAAACTTAGTTTGATTTTAACAAAAATTGAATTCTTTGGGTTCTTTGATATGCTGAATCTAAACATGTACTTAGTTTTTTTATTATGGGCCCAGTTTTCAAGTTGGTCCAAATCGGAGTCCAAAATTAAACTTTGTTTGATTTCATCGAAAATTGAACTATAGGGGTTCTTTGATATGCCGAATCTAACCGTGCATTTAGATTCTTAATTTTTGGTCCCGTTTTCAAATTGGTCTACATTAAGGTCCAAAGGGTCCAAAATTAAACTTAGTTTGATTTTAACAAAAATTGAATTCTTTGGGTTCTTTGATATGCTGAATCTAAATATGTACTTAGTTTTTTTATTATGGGCCCAGTTTTCAAGTTGGTTCAAATCGGGGTCCAAAATTAAACTTTGTTTGATTTCATCGAAAATTGAACTATTGGGGTTCTTTGATATGCCGAATCTAACCGTGCATTTAGATTCTTAATTTTTGGTCCCGTTTTCAAATTGGTCTACATTAAGGTCCAAAGGGTCCAAAATTAAACTTAGTTCGATTTTAACAAAAATTGAATTCTTGGGGTTCTTTGATATGCTGAATCTAAACATGTACTTAGTTTTTTTATTATGGGCCGAGTTTTCAAGTTGGTCCAAATCGGGGTCCAAAATTAAAGCTAAAAAGGGGGTAAATTTTTTTTTTTTTTTTTTTTTGGGGGGGGGGGCAATTCTCCACAGCATATTGTATTACACAAAAGCAAAAAATTGAATATAAATTCAAATCATATGACCAATTCTAAGTTCTTTATTTCAGTTATTCTGTGTCAGAAACCTATTATGTGTCAAATATTTGAAGAAATTTTCAATTGCACAGTATTGCGCAATAGCAAGAAATTGATATGTGTGCCCTGTTATCAAAACTTTATTATTAACAAATTCCATTGGAAATTTGCCAATATAAAATGTGCTGATGAAGCTTTTTTGTTTATCTTATCTAAACTGCTTTTAATATGTATATTTAAAATTTGCCATCCATGACTATGATGTCATTTTCTATTTTAATATGTTATGGTGTATTTAAATGGGCTGTTATGGTTGCAAAGTATAAAGAAATGGGGGGGGGGGGGGGGTAAATGAGAAATTGGGGAGGGGGTAATTTTTTCTCATTTCATAAATTAAAAAGAAAATTTCAAATTTTTTTTAGCAAAAAAAAGGGGGGGGGGTTACAATAAATTTTATTGTTTTTTGTTTTTTTTTTGGGAGGGGGGTCAATGTGCAACTTCATAGTGTATTGCACAAAAGCTAAAAAAAGGGGTAAATTATTATTTTTTTTTTGGGGGGGGGGGGGCAATTCTCCACAGCATATTGTATTACACAAAAGCAAAAAATTGAATATAAATTCAAATCATATGACCAATTTTAAGTTCTTTGATTTCAGTTATTCTGTGTCAGAAACCTATTATGTGTCAAATATTTGAAGAAATTTTCAATTACACAGTATTGCGCAATAGCAAGAAATTGATATGTGTGCCCAATTTTAAATTTTAAATTGGTTATTTCTGATTTATATATAAAAACAAATAATACTGATATGGTTTGAATAGGTAAATTAAAAATTTTTAAGTTCTTAGACAACATTCATTCTGTGTCAGAAACCTATGCTGTGTCAAATATTTATTCACAATCCAAATTCAGTATTGTATCAAGCTTGAATGTTGTGTTCATAATTGCCCCAACTATTCAGGGTTCGACATCTGCGGTCGTATCTAGCTGCGCCCAGCGGAGCATTTTATTTGCTGCTGCTGCTGCTGCTTTTCGCTGTCCGTTGCCGCTGGCGATGCACTTCTCTTACTCCATGTTGCTCTTCACTGTTCATCACTGCTTAGCACCATGCTGTCATCTCATTTCGGTTTTTTTTTTGTCGCTGTTCGTTGTTGCTGCTGCTGCTCTTCTCTTGCTCCGTGTTGCTCTTCACTGCTGATCGCTGCTCAGCAACATGCCCTAATGCTCATTTCGTTTTTTTGTCGCTGCTCGTTGTCGCTGCTGCTGCTCTTCTCTTGCTCCGTGTTGCTCATCGCTGCTCAGCATCACGATCTAATGCTCATTTAGATTTTTTTTGCTGTTGCTGCTGCTGCTAGTGGTGGTCGATTGTCGTTAGTCAAAGATTGGATCTGTGCGAGAGCAGCCTTACATCCGGGTCATTTGAAAGACCACTGCATTTAGTCAGGCTTGTGATTGGCTATCCAATATTGTTTTTGGATTAATTGGATTTGGCTGAAAAAAACAGAAAACGGATAACAGGATAGGTCAACACCATACCAATCAATTAACATCATCAAAATTTCAGAATTCCATACAAAAATAATGTAAAAGAAGACAAAAAACAAATATCGAAACAATTGAGAGTCAGGATAAAATGACTTGGTTCTGTTGCTGACAATGTTTTGGTGTCTATTCTGTTTATAGCTTTCGGAAGTTTTGGACAATATAAATGTTAGGGAATTTGGTATCTGGGTTTCTTTTCCCGGAATGCATGATCCCCTCACTAGTCATTGTTTCTGTAATTGAATAAAATTGAATTTAATTCCAGATTTTTATTTGATAAATCTTGAAATTTCATTCCACAAACAAAGCTATCCGTCGAAATATTTCTATTCTTTAGTTTGAAGAACGGGATGACTTTCCAATGGTCAACTTCCCTTTTTTACCAGTGTATGGAGTGTATATTTCAAAACTAATACGTTATTCCAAAGCTTATGACATATACATTGTCTTCCTGGACACAGCCCGGCTACTGACAGAAAGGTCACTTAAACAGGTGTATGTTGCTCCTAAGTTGCAGTCATCCTTATTAAAGTTTTATGGACGTCATCATGACTTGGTTGGCAGGCATGAAATAACCTTCCCCAAATGAAAATGGAACTGTTCCATTGATGTTGTCCCTTTCTCATACCGGATTTGACATGGGAAGCATGGCGGGTGTCCTGTAGGAAGCAGAGACTGTTTACTCTTCCCGAGCAACTGAGTCTACGCCGGGCCCGGTTTTTTGTGGGGTCCATGTTCATATGTTTTTAGTTTTAAGTGTAGTGTTTGTATTGTTTTGGTCCTGTCTTCGTTGTTCTCCGGAGTATGTCGGATGTTTTCGATTTTCAGCTCCTCCGAATATCCCTTTGGTATTTCTTGACTTTACTTAGTTCACGGTTATTGTTGACTTTCCAAAGTTTTGATCAGAAGCGTACTGCATGAAAACCTAGGTGAAAATCAATGATTCGTTTACATATTTTGATTGAATTCACCCTGTCCAATGCCACATTGATCAAGTGCGACTGAGGACATGGATTTGAATAAAGAAGTAATTTTGTGTTTGCTTTAAGATTTCTTTTTATTTGATAAATTTTGTGATTTCATCCCTCAAACAAAGCTATCCGTCGAAATATTTCTATTCTTTAGTTTGAAGAACGGGATGACTTTGACTTTGACTTTCCAATCGTCAACTTCCCTTTTTTACCGGTGTATGGAGTGTATATTTCAAAACTAATACGTTATTCCAGAGCTTATGACATAAACATTGACTTCCTGGACACAGTCCGGCTACTGACAGAAAGGTCACTTAAACAGGTGTATGTTGCTCCTACGTTGCAGTCATCCTGATTATTTTTTAAGTTTATGGACGTCATCATGACTTGGTTGGCAGGCATGAAATAACCTTCCCCAAATGAAAATGGAACTGTTCCATTGATGTTGTCCCTTCCTCATACGGGATTTGACAAGGGAAGCAGGGCGGGTGTCCTGTTGTTCATATGTTTTTAATTTTTAAGTGTAGTGTTTGTATTGTTTTGGTCCTGTCTTCGTTGTTCTCCGGAGTATGTCGGATGTTTTCGATTTTCCCCTCCTCCGAATATCCCTTTGGTATTTCTTGACTTTACTTAGTTCACGGCTATTGTTTACTTTCCAAAGTTTTGATCAGAAGCGTACTGCATGAAAACCTAGGTGAAAATCAATGATTCCTTTACATATTTTGATTGAATTCACCCTGTCCAATGCCACATTGATCAAGTGCGACTGATGACAGCATGGATTTGAATAAAGAAGTAATTTTTGTGTTTGCTTTAAGATTTCTATAAACAACTAGTACGTATTTGAATAAACAAAAACAAAAACAAAAAAAACTAGCGGAAGACTGGTTATCCAAGAAAACGTTCAACCCATTTTGCATGCGCATAAATTTAATAACATTGATCATTGTCTTCTAACTACACAGAATCTGTGTCTTTATCGGCCACATCATATATTTGTTAAACAAAACAACATTGCCATATTTTGGCGATGTGATGATTATACTGTTGACAACGGAGAAAGAACATGCTACAGGTAAGATATAAGTGTGCATAGAAAAGCACCCGTGTTTTCGGATTCTTGCAAGCCTTGCAAGATACAATTGGACTGTTTAATGATTTCCAGGAAAATGTTAACAACGTCCCTCTTTTAGAATTCATTACAGTGAAGGTTTTGCGTCTTATTGAAATTGAAACTTTATAAGACTTGATACTATACCGGGCTTTTATAAATTATGTTTCTAGAATAGAATAGAGGATGTAAACGGGGAATGTGTCAAAGAGACAACAACCCGACCAAAGAGCAGAAAACAGCTCAAGGCTACCAATGGATCTTCAACGCAGCGAGAAAAATTTCTGTCCATTTTTAATAACATTGTTGGCAGACACTAAAATTAAATGTCCGTTCCCTCCTCTCCAACAATCGGATTTACATATGAATTTCGCAATTTACTAATACAGTAGATCCTGTATCTGATGCTAAATCTCCACGACAACTTCTGCTCAAAAACTATAACGTACAATTTCCGTGATTACTAGCCAAATCAAACATATTATTCGTAGAATGTATGATATCATTCTCTTTTACCTCATTTTCCTGACCCTCTTTTTTCAACCGTGGAATCTTTACCGTATAATGTCAGAGCTTATAGTTTTAATGACGCCACGTTACCTACATAAGATAACTTTATTTGCATATTTGACCACATGGGTCAAGCAAACATAATATAGAGCAAATGATAAAATAAACTACAAAAGAATATGAATTGTTACGTGAATTCTTGTCCGATGTAGACCTCATTGAGTTTTGTATACAATTAAAGAAGAAATGATATTCATCATCAATTTTACATAGTGTGCACACAATAAAATAAAACAGAATTAAATGGAATAAACCCTTAGCCAATAACATGTTAGTACATGTCTATAGATGTCCTTAAACATATAAAAAATAAGGTTTTACATTTATTATCCCCGCACTTCGAAGAAGTTCGGGGATATTGTTATCGCCCACGTCTGTCTGTCCGTCTGTCACACTTTCTTGTGACCTAACTCCTCGTTCATTTTTAACTTCATGCATTGAATTTCTATACAGTATTGTCACATACTGTATGTAGATGCGCAATAAGGCTTTAGAATTTTCATTTTCAAAAATTGAGGCCCACAGGGGTCGAATTCGAAAATTAGGAATTTAAGCTTGTGAGCTAAACTACTCTTTTATTTTTAGCTCACCTGGCCTAAAAGACCATGTGAGCTATTCTCATCACTTTGCGTCCGTCGTCGTCGTCGTCGTCGTCGTCGTCGTCGTATGTCGTCGTCGTAAACGTTTCACATTTTTATCAACTCCTCTGAAACCACTGAACCAATTTAAACCAAACTTAAGTGGAATGGTCATTGGATGGTCCACTTTAAAAATTGTGTTCGGTTTTCCCGGGCGCCATCCAATATGGCTGCCATGGTCGGACATAGTTTAACCTTGGACCCTATGGGAATTTTAACATTTTCGTTATCTTCTCTGAGACCATTAGGCCAATTTGAACCAAACTTTGGTGGAATGGTCCTTGGGTGGCCCCTTTTAAAATCTGTGTTCGGTTTCCCCGAACGCCATCCAACATGGCCGCCATGGCTGGACTTAGTTTAACATTGAGCCTATGGGAATTTTACTTTTTCGTCAACTCCTCTGAAACCACTTAACCAATTTGAACCAAACTTAAGTGGAATGGTCCTTGGATGGTCCCCTTTAAAACTTATGTTCAGTTTTCCCAGGTGCCATCCAATATGGCTGCCATGGTTGGACATAGTTTATCCTTGGACCCTATGGGAATTTTAACATTTTCGTTATCTTCTCTGAGACCATTAGGCCAATTTGAACCAAACTTTGGTGGAATGGTCCTTGGGTAGCCCCTTTTAAAATCTGTGTTCAGTTTCCCCGAACGCCATCCAACATGGCCGCCATGGCTGGACTTAGTTAAACATTGAGCCTATGGGAATTTTACTTTTTAGTCAACTCCCCTGAAACAACTGAGTCAATTTGAACCAAACATTGGTGGAATGGTCCTTGGGTGGCCCCTTTCCAAACTTTTGTCTGGAATCCCGACTTCCAACTGACATGGCTGCTGTTACTAACAATAGAAAAAGAGGGGGCGTGAATTTCAAAAATCTTCTTCTATGAAACTACAAGGCCAGTTTCAACCAAATTTGGCAGTAATAGTTCTTAGAAGGTTCTCTTTCAGAATGATGTCTGATGACCCAGACTGTTAAACAAGATGGCAGCCACTGCCAAACTTAATTAAACACAGGGCCCTATGGGAAAATTCATTGAACAATCTTCTTGTCTGAAACCACTTTACCAATTGGAACGAGACTTTGCAGCAATGGTCCTTATATGGTCCTCTTTCAGAATTGTGTCCCATGACCTGGACTGTCAACCGAGATGGCTGCCACAACCAAACTTAGTTTAACATAAGGCCCTATGGGAAAATTCATTGAAAAATCTTCTTGTCTGAAACCACTTGACCAATTGGAACCAGACTTTGCAGCAATGGTCCTTAGGAGGTCCTCTTTCAGAATTGTCTGATTTCGTGACATTTGAACTAAGATGGCCGACACAGCCGAACTTAGTTATGGGAAATTCACTCAAAAATCTTCTGGTCTGAAACCAGTAAGCCAATTAGAACTAGACTTGGTAGCAATGGCCCTTAGATGGTTCTCTTTTAGAAATGTGTCCATTGACCTAGACTGTCAACCATTTTGGCTGCCAAAGCCGAACTTAGTTTAACATAGAACCCTATAGAAAAACCAACCAAATCTTTAGTCCTGCTCAAGATGAAAAGTTCAATGCAGGTGAGCGATACAGGCTCTTTAGAGCCTCTAGTTCATTTTATGCATTTAATTTAGGGGTCGAATTTAAAAAATTTGGAATTATAAGTGGGTGACTGAAAGTTTTCTTTCATTTTTCATTTTATACATTTTATTTCTATACAGTATTGCCATACACTGTATGCAGATGTGCAATAAGGTTTGAGAATTTTAATTTTCCCAAATTTGGGCCTGTATTCAAAGGTGTAACTGTGAAAAAGGTGCACAGGGATATAAATGTGGGGAGTGCGGGGATAGCTGCCTCAGTCTAGTTTCAATAGTAACAATTTTGCAGTTTTCTTTTTCTTTTCCTTCGAATTGTTCTATTCTATTTTTAGAATAACTGTTTGAAAGACCTTTCTGAACACTACATGATCCTTGAACGTGTCATAGAATGATTTAATAAATCTTATACTTTGCGATAGATAGATATGTGTTTTTGTCGCAGTTTATCTCGTGAATTATCAGTTCTTTATTTTGACGACAAAATGCACAAGAAACAATTTTTTTATTAGAGTAAAAACCATTTCATATGCAGCTTTGTACCTCATGCCAATTTACCATTGATCCCAACTTTGTTCCTCGGACTTTTAGAAAACGCTGTCTGTTTAAAATTCCGGATTTATATACATATGTATTCTATATGAGTGTTGTGTAAAGGAAAAACTGTTCTCTTCTAACAGGTAAAACGATATATCTTTCATTTTTCAGAATTAGTGCTATTAGCCATATCCTTCAACAGAATTTGAAAAATGATACAACAGTATTTTGAGTCAGAAATGACGTAGATAATGTAAAAATAACCAATTTTGTATTCTGATCTCGCTAAAGATGTAATAAATGACTCAGTCTAAAAATATACCTAAAACAGCTATATGTATGTTATAAATAGTCACAAATACATTACATAGTACAAACTTTTAATTATTAATTCAATTTAATAGGACAACTTGGTGCCAATATTATTTTGTTGATTAAATCTATTTCAGTCGTACGCCTTTGTGAAATGCCTTAGTCAGCAAAGTTTTGTTAGGTTGTCATGCTTGATTTAGTTGTGTGATACTTTCCATATTTCCTGGTATATCCAAAGAGACGTGACAGAAATGAATTCAAGGGGGTGGGAGTCTTGAACAGTTGTGCGATATTTTATATTTTATTGAAATAAACAAATATACATTGATAAATACAATTTTGATACAACAACAAACACAAAAACAAAACCAAAAACAAAACAAAACACATAAAAAAAGACTGGAAACAAGCTAATTATAACTGATAGTAATTAGTCTCCTACGTTGACAATATTTTGTACAAATTAAACGATTCTGCATGAAGATATATACAATACATAGTCAGTGTCGGAAAATATAAAATTTATTTGGGCGAGCTTTAGAAACATGAGAAAGGCGAGTTTTAGTGAGCCTTTTCCCCATGTTTCGCAGCGAGCCCAAATAAATTTTATATTTTTCGACAATGACTTTGAATAGTCTTTATCCTTTAATCCCCTTTAGATGCGTAAAATTCCTTAAAATTACGTTTGAAGTTGAAATTCAACGACAGTCATCTGGTACATTCGCTACGCTCCTATCGCTCTTCATGTAAACAAGTACCAGTAGACTTTATTAGGCCATTGACCTAATACGACTAAACTTTATTCTACCCCTTTTATTAGACCGGAAATGACTTGATTGCAGGATAAAACTGATTATATAGTATTAAATAAGTAAACAGAAAACAGAAAGGTTAAAATATCGGCAAAATAATACCGAAGCGACAAAACAAGTCAGTAGAATGGAACACAACAAACAAACGACACAAGGATACATTTATAACTTAAAGAATAAAAAAAAAAAAAAAAAAAAAAAAAAGATATAATAGATTAAACAAAAATAGAACAAGACAGCACATAAACTAAGGCACCAGCAATGTACAGTCCCATTAAAAACCGGGAGTGGCATCAGGTACTCCGGAAACATGTCCTGCCCCGGCCCATTACGTAGAATATATATGGAATTCAGTAAGGATACAAATGCAAATTAGACTTATGTATTTTCTTTTTTAATAAACGTTATGAAATAGTATAAATATGCATGCTCTGTTAAAGAGAGAGACCCATTGATCTAACAGTAACTCAACTTGAACTGTGAAGCCTTCTCCGTTTCGAATGCCTTATTGTGACTTCAAGATGAAGAACAGTAATAAAACACGCTTTTCCTTTGTTTCTCCTATTCTTAATCGGTGGGATACAAATACTTTTTTAAATATGTTTAACTACTTCCCGGTGATTAAATTTCTACATGGGAATTCCCACCGTTTTTTTTTTTACAGTTATTGGAACGATAAACTAGAGAAGTCCCGAATTGACGTCTATGTAAACAAACTACATAGCAACGACATTTACTTGGGGTTTTTGTCGAAAATCATAGGAGAAATAAATTCTCATTCGATTTACTCGTGAGTTACGGAATTTCTCCACCCTCATAAGTTAAATTTTAGCTTTTAACACGCTCGCGTGTTGAAAATCGAAAATTAAACTATCTCGGTGAGAAATTCCATAACTCACTCGTACCCGAAGGAGAATATATATTTTACACTTTAGGTACGTTTGTATGTAGAGACTTTTTGTCAAAATTAAATTCTCCATATA
This sequence comes from Mytilisepta virgata, assembly GCA_028015205.1. Classification (NCBI taxonomy): domain Eukaryota; kingdom Metazoa; phylum Mollusca; class Bivalvia; order Mytilida; family Mytilidae; genus Mytilisepta; species Mytilisepta virgata. The sequence continues at coordinate 35,336,051 of CM051512.1, forward strand.
TTCCATTTTCCATACTAAATGTCTCATTCCAGCATATTTTAAATCAAACAATATAGAACCCATACATGTATTTCCAATTTTCTATATTAAATGTCTCATTCCAAGCAATATAGAAATTTACACAGAATGTAGATAGTGAATCTTATTTGGTAAAGTTATTTTCATCTCGGAATAACATCAGGTGTTAGGCAGCAACCATTTGATTTTTATCCGGGGGGGGGGGGTCAAATGTTCGATCCTGCCTATCTTTATCGTCAAAATTTTGGTCCTTGATTTCTGTTTTCGTCCGCTAATGCGGCCTGAATTTTTATTTTGTTTAAACCATACCTGATTGACTCAGGTCCTGCATTTTTTCACACCTAAATTGATCGCGTCTTTTCATTTTGCTAAAATCCTGGTCTTGCCTTTTTATTTCAAATTTGATCCTACCCCCCCCCCCCCCCCCCCCCCCCCTCCAAAGTCAAATGGTTGCTCCTTTATGTAAAAAGAATACTTTGTTTATATTGCATCAGGTTTTTTTTTCTAGAAATTATTAAATGCTTGCATTTTGCATGTAGGAAATTTAACAGTTTAAAGATAACATCAAAAGAGAAATACTACACTTTCCCATTATTTTTGTCATATACGTATTTGTAAATTTAATAATTTAATTATTGTAAATAGATTCCAAAAAAAATCCGACCTTATAACTTTTGTCATTAGTAAGTCAGCAAAATAAAATAAAAATAAAAATAAATACCTGACATCTACTTACAATTTAAAAAACGTTGAAACACAATACAATTAAAACTGTCAATATTAAGATTACCAACAGACCACCAGCATAATCAACATATCAATCATTATATGTCCGTTTAAATGTCGCATACGTGTACATGAAAAATAGTACATGTTCCCGCCAGATGTTTACCTCTAGACCACAAAAACGTATGTTTTGGTCAGTTCAAAGATATTGATATTCCTACTAATGGTTGTAATCTTTTGAAGATAGAAAAAACACTGGAATAAAACAATACCAAATTTTAATTATTTTCTTTGGTTTTTTGTTTAGAGTGGATCTCTTTTCCTGTACACCTGCTTTCTAAAAAATATTTTCATTCATAATAATTATGTAACATTTAATGAAAATTATTATGCATACCCAGATGAAATCACAGTTTGATACAAAATCCCACAATTTAATTAAATTCGTGTTCATCAGATCCACTGGCTTTAGTTTTAGATTTTAAAAATTCTGAATGACGTCATGAAAACTTTTCTCAAAATTTTTAAATGTTATTTTATTATTCATTTTTAATTAAATACGTCTGCGAAAGATAAATCGCGAAAATTTTTAAGGATAATTGCTAGTCTAATAGGAAATAAATAGGATCTGAAATATATGTTTTAGTTTGAGAAAACATATTATAGTAAACAAATAAGCAAGAAAAAAATATAGGTTCATGTGCTCATTTTAGAGCTATAAAGCCTTGAAAATTTGCAGGAAATAGGTTTTCTCTCGATTTTTCATTGTCTTTGCATTGGCAACTCCTCTCAAAAATGTATGAAAAAATAAAAAGGATTTCATAAAGTTTTGTCAAATACCATTTTAAGGTATATATGATTGAATTATAAAACAAAAAGTGGGGGTTCATGGGCAAAAAATTTAATGTTTAAGAAATGGATAAAACCCGAGGATTCCGAAAATCTGACCAAAAGACCAAAACATGACCAGCGAGCATCCTTAACTTACTTTCCATGTATTTAGTTACAAATTCAATACAATTTATTATATATTCCATTTTTTACACCTAACTGTCAGTATTATTAGAAACCACCACCATCATCATCATGAAATATATAGTCAATAAAAAGAAAAAAAAGTCGTTATAAAACATTTGATAAAATTATTTACTCATGTTTCCAAAACTAACTTTAATAACTACTATATATATACATATCGTTTGATTAAAAACAATATTTTTTTTTACAAACATTAATTTTTTACATGTCTTTTCATACCGCGTTTCTATTGTTGTGTTGAAATTTGGTACTTTTAGTTTTATAAACCGATTTCCTGAGGTAGATATAGCTGGCAACTAATTTATCAAAATTGCCATATTTACAGAAATGTTCTTGGGCAAATACTGGAAAAAATAAATGTACTTATAATCAATCATGTTTTTTGTCAAATATTATTTTTTCTTTAGTAATAGATAACCTTGTGTATCCCATCTCATATTAGGGACCGACATTTAACTTCAAGGGGAGGGGGGGGGGGGGGGGGGGGGGAAGTGAGGTATCGTTTTTTGTCCGCGTCAGAAAATTTTTTTTCTCGCGAGGCACGAACATTTTCTTTTAGATTTTCAGCGCTGTAAATATACGCTTTGGGGAGGATCTGGATTCAGAATATTTGTTTTTGTCATCTGCTTGAACACAATACTTTTTTTCATCAAATTGGGGATCAGAATATTTTTTAGGAAAAACCATAACCCCTCCCCTCCCCCTTGAAGTTAAATTGTCGGCCCCTTAGCTACTACATGTATTGTTATTATCTGAACTGAGAAAAAAATTGTTCCAAATTATTATTCGGTTACAGCGAGTATTTATAAAATGCAAGGATGTTTTTCTCTATGTAACACAGGGGTTTTGAGTGGCATTGCAATTTTTATAAAGAAGGTGTCATTATTGTTGAAATAGAAGTCTGTTTGTGTATTAGGTATGTGCATGTACTTGCTAATTCTGTCATTTACATGTATGTATATATTTTATAATGTACCTCATGTTACACTATAAAGCGTTGTCAATAAAGTCTTGCATGAAGTCTTGAATGAAGTCTTGTATGAAGTCTGGACGTTATTATCATTATACAGAGGTATATATGTTAAAAAAATTAATTATGCTATAATAGAAGTACACTGTAAATTTTGATAATTGACATATCTAAAATATCCTAACAATTGTTTGACAAACGTGCAGATGATGAAAGGTTAAATTCTTTTCTCTCCATTTCAATTTGGTACCAGGTGGAAACTGTACGTGCATTGTTTTTGTAGTAGGTTTAATACACCCCGTGATCAGCCGTCATTATTTCCGTAAGTTATTAATATTTAATTAATTTTCTATAATTAATGACTTTTTTATCTTACTTATCTATACATTGCTCATTTTTATATATGTATATAGGTATTTTACATTTATTTTTAGTTTAAAAAAGATTGGCTTTTGTCAATTCAGTAAAAAAAAAACAATGCTTCAAAATGTAATTAAGCAAAAAAAAAATATTACGTAACATTAAATTATTTACAAATAAAAATACATAAATTTAAACTTATAATTTTATAAAAACAAAATTGCTATATTTTCTTGTAAGAAAAAAAAATCGAACACGTTTTCGAAAACTATTTTAGCAACCACAGAATTCCGGAAAATGGTAAAATATGAACACCATTAATAAAGAAGTTATAATTAAAAATCTGAAAATTTGGATACAAGTGTTACACATGATTTTTCAATGAACATTTGGAATAAATCCGTTCATTAAACCCACCACTATTTCTTTCCTCACTGGATATTAAAGTTTGTATATTATGACGTTGAAATCGGTAAAATGTTTCGCTTTTTTTCTTACTGTCGTGGTGTTCTTGGCCGTGGTCAATACCCTTCATTTATCATTTAGGCAATGTGTATGAGTAAAAATATGTATGATAGGATGTCTTTAACTGATTGGTATTTCATTGTTTCCTGTTATACAAATTATAAGATTTCTAAATGTATTTTAGCTCAATGTATTTTCACAGGTACTGTGGTTGATTATGTTTTTCAAAATGTTTAATGTAGAGCAAACGGATAGCAGGTTCTGAAAACCAGTATTTTCACTTTATGACAATAAACATTACAACTGTCAATGACTGTTTATCGTATAGAAAATGATCAAATTATAAATTTCTGGTCGCTTTGATAAATATAGGCCAAATATATGTAAAACCTGACGAAACGTAGGAGCGGGTAAATGTTGAATTTTTCCGGCTGCGGACACGAACTCAAAAATCATGTTATGAATAGGTTTTCTCTCTATCAGATTGCCTTTAAATTTAAAAAGTATCAATTTTATGATACTCCAATTGTTACATTTTAACCTCGCCGCATTTTTGCGCCTGTTCCAAGTCAGGAACCTCTAGCCTTTGTTAGTCTTGTGTGTTTTTTTGAATTTTGGTTCATTTGTTTATTTCAAAATTTAGTTTGTCGTCCATTTTGCTGAACTAGTATGCATTATTGTTTAGGGGTCAGTTGATTTTATCGCCGTGTTGAAGACCCATTGGTAGCCTTGAGCTGTCTTCTGCTCTTTGGTAGGGTTGTAGTCTCCTTGACACATTCCCCGTTTCAATTCTCTATTCTATTGAAAGGATAAATCAGTTTCTGGAAGTTACGCTGTAATTTCAGATAAAATATGAAGATAAATTTGATGTTGGAGATACAGGAGACAAAAATAAAAATAAAACCCAAAATTACATTAAAATGATTTGGGGTGATGTTTGATTTAAACAAATTTATATACATGTAGTTCAATAAATTATAATTCTTCTCGTTTATTGAATATATGTAATATGTAGGATGGATATATATCTGGAGAAAAAAATAGAGCGTTAAATTTTCCTCACGTACCGACGACTAATTTGATACTGTTTATTTGAGTTTATTTCAACGTTCGGCATTAGATATTTTCGGATGCGCATATCGGCCATTATTAACCAGTTATGTAAAATATGTTTAAAATTGCCCATTCAATATTAAATGTCCAGAGCTAATTAAGATCAATAACTGGACCAATACGGTAAAAAAGGGTCAATATTGAAAAACAAGCCCAATACGGACAGCCTCAATATGGATATTCTACTTCCGGTAGACATATGATGCTATTAATAGTTTACTAAATCATAAGATTTATTCAATTATAGTAGTACAAAATACTTAGATGTGGAATAAATGTCCATGGGACAAGGATGCAACAAAACAGCAAAATAAAAAATCTCATATAGAGAAATCCTAGCTGTATTTGTATACACAGTAATAAAATTCTTATTTTACACAACTGGTTACTAAAGGTGTCATAGAATGGTTTTTTTTCATATTGGTCCTATATTATGTCCTCGTACAAGTCGTACTGGGCCTCGGCGTTGCCTCAAACCAATACGACTGTCCTTGGACATAATACAAGACCAATATGAACAAACCCATTTCTATAACTATATTATTAACCAGTAGGGTAAAATACGTTAAAAATGCCTTATCTTTATGAGCAAAATGAATGCATTACAGCAGGGCCATTACAGCATTTTGTTCATAATAACCGGGCCATTACAGAATTTTGTTTATAATAACCGGTTATTACAGCTTTTTCAAAATGGCTGCTTTTTTTCAATACTCCACTTGGAAATTTCAGGAAGAGCAAACTAGAACATTTTAAAACATATTTTTGAAAAAACTATCTGAAATTAATCTTTAAAACTGTTCTCACAAGTTTTGCTTACTTACCATTATATTTGTGCTATTCGGATTAATGCAAATGCTATATACAAACTGGTTAATAAAAGTATTAAGAAATGGGTGTTTTCATAATGGCCCTGTTATATGTCCTTGGTCTGTAATAATGGCCTTCTGATGCTGTAATGGCCTTCGGCGTTGCCTTGGGCCATTACAGCAATCCTCAGGCCATTATTACAGACCTTGGACATATAACAGGGCCATTATGAAAACACCAATTTATTAATACTATAATAATATCTATTGTTCATGGTAACTTCTATAAATAGATGATTACTGGAACTTTCCGAATAAAATTTTGGCGCGCTGTTGGTCTAGAGGGTAAAAGGTATATATCCCGGTTAAAAATTGTATATCCATTTTACAAATTCAACAGCAGCGGAAAAAATATGTATATTTACGTGAAATGAGGAAAAATGTTTTATATCGTGTCAAAATACCAAGAAGATGTAAAAATATGTGACCTGAAATCAACAAATCAGAATCCAGTGTCTTATATAAGGTGTATTTGTTGAAATATTTTGTTATATTTTATAACAGAAAAAAACCCAACTTCCTTATGTAACCCTGTCATATGAGGCTTTAGGGTCTGTTCAGTGGAGTATAGGTTCATAAGCTTGGATTATTTTATGGGAAAATCATGGATTTTTTTCTTTCAGTTTGCAATTTCCCAGAAATTAATCATGTTAATTATGCCTTCAACTCTAGTCATTTTTAAAAAGTTTAATTGCACCTATTATTAGATCAGTTGCTAATCATGGATTTCCAGTTTCAACATATAGGAACTGGAAATCAATAATTCACTGTTATTTCTATAAATTTTAGAATTTTGTGGAATCTGAGCAATGACTCACTTGTCCTAAGCTTTTGACTTTAATATGTTTTATTCATTCTGTCGGGTTTTGGCTTAATCGTGTTTTATTCAAACTTAGGGAGCAACCATTTGATTTTTATGGGGGGAAGGCATGGAAGGAAATTGCAAAAAAGGCAGGATGCACAATTTGGTGAAAAAGAAAGGCAGGACCAAAAATCCTTAGAAAAAAGGCAGGATGAAAAATGTAGTGAAAAAAGGCACGAACCCAGAAAAAAGGCAGGATAACACCAGGTAGCAAAAAAAAAAGGCAGTCTCGAAATGGTTGTTTTCTTATCATTGAACGATTTGATTCATTGTATCGGCTTCAAACATCTTCAGCCTTGAGGAAAATTCAACTCGTCAACCGATGAAATATGAATATCTTCGTATCTAAGAATATTTTAAAGACAATTTTATTGAAAATGTTTAGCCGTTTAATCATTTCAAAAGTTCCATTGGTCATAAAATGTTGCAAAGATGTCCTGTTCTATAAATGTATGAAATGACACTTTTGACAGATTTTCATCGGTTTCGAAAGTAACCATATTTGCATAACAGTACAAAACCGTACCAGAAAGGATATATTGACCCCGAGGAGGCTTGTTTAAAGTACATAATATTTATTACAAGCACTTCAGCTTAAATATGTTTTTTTTCATAGAAAATTTTAGATTTCTTTTCAGTTGTCGTTATAAGATTAAAAAAACTTACATAAAAAATTTTTACAAAAACATTGATTATTCATTTTTGTTGTATCCATTTAGGGCTCGCCATAAAGAAATACTTTCGCGCATCTCCTACAACGTTTTACAGAAAAAATATACATCCCTGATTGTTTAGTTTTATACTAAAGAGTTTGTGCTTTCTTTCTTCTTTGTAACTTCCCTTCATATCCGTTTGTCCTCGCACCAGTTAACAAGACACAAAATGTACAACCATGAATTAATAGATAGATATACCAGTATATCATATAAAAGTGCAAGATGGATTTAGATCATGATATAGAGGTCTATTCCAAGTACACTTTTTATTATCTCGAGACTCCCATATCGGACCGAGGGCTTGTCGGAGGTCCGATTTGGGTCGAGGGATGATACTGTCCTCTAAAAAAAATCTGTCTCTAATAACGATCTATTTGTTCCAAAACCAAATACTAATTTTTATAAAAAATCTTTTCATTATTCTGCTACCAAGGTATGAAATAATTTACCATTCACAATAAAACATTGTCGTAACGTGGAATTATTCAAGAAACATTATTACATTAATTTTCTTAAAAATTCTATGCAAGTCAAATTTGTTGACAAATATTTCGGCTTAACAGATAGCCTTCGTCAGTGTCGATAGTTTTTACAAGCCGAAATATTTGTCAACAAGATTTTGTAACATCATCTTCGTATATTACCATCTTATATTAGTGCCGTTGTGCAAATCTTTAGACTTGTATAATTTTTTCCTTATCTGCGCAGTATCGTCTATTCTAGACGATCCGGTACATATTAAATTTGCTGGTTGGTCTTTTTTATAGACTTCTATAATATATATATAATAAATTCATTTATAAAATGTTATGCAGTATAAAGAAAATGATACAGTGATCTTATAGTTTCAGAATAAAAATTAATCAGATCATAGAATAACTGCAAAAATTTGATAACTTTTATCAGGCGGAAGAAAATATATCTGACCAAAGAGCTCACTCAGTCATGTATTTAAAATCAATCATGTACGCGATCGTTGTAAAATATTTACGTTTTACTATGCGCTAAAGTAATATGAAAATTCAGGTGAAATGTACGCAATCGTGCAAGCAAACATTTAATGAGAATGTGATAATGTTGCATTGGTTTGAAGGGTGTGTTCCCCGAACGGCTACTAGACAGAAACAACACTTCATTAGGTAGGGGGATTAAGAGGCCTTTCAAGGGGTATGCATTGATTAGTTTACCTATATTTACATGTAATTTACCGATTAATAAATAACAGAAGACATTCATAATTAATATTGAAAACAGACCATGATCCTAAAAATTTATTATGATGGAATAGATGAATTACAGGTACATATAAAAATATAATATTGTTATATTAAATACTAACATTTTGAAATAAGCAATGCAACAGCTGTTTATATGAAAATGTTATATTGCTCTTTCAAAAAACTTAATGGTCCAATATCATATATTACATGTAGTAATTAAGCTAAGTATGAATGAACTGAGCAAGCTGCATATAAATTTCTCAATAACTAGGCTTATAAGATTGTACATTGATTCATGTTCAACATGTCAGCTTTTTGAACAGAGGAAGCTTAGAGCTAAGAAGTTGTATATGAGGGGGTTAAAATGCAAATTCCTCAAAATGTAAAGACTTTATTTTCTTTATGCCTAAAATTTAATTAATAAATCTTACCGCCGTCTGGAATCATGTTGTATGTGGCTTTTTTTTATCACAATGCTCGTGGTCTGTTGTTGATCCTCGATCAGTGTGGGCAGCTGGAGATAACATAAGTCTTCCAGCGAGCTACACCGATAAAGGGGCAATAACCCAAACTGCGGAAAGACAAAATTAGTAGTTTCTTTTTTTCTTTTTAAATACATTAGGTTTTCAATAGGGAGGAGAGGCAAAGAAAATTGAGATCTTTATAAAAGCGTAGGGAAAACGGAGGCCACGGTGCCTTCCTTACCTATATCAGCAGAGTTTGTCACCAGTACAAAGTATATAGTACACACCACACAAATTAAGTGATATTGATTTGATAAAATACCATCACAAAACACAATTAGTCCTTACACTCTTACTATTAAATCATTTAAATAAGTACATTCAATCTAAGAATTGCTAAAGTTGGTAACTCAAAACTCACCAAATCTTCCACAAAATTACGTAATAATAAATAAATAAATACAAGAGATATAGAGTGTATTATTTAAATACAGATTATAAGATATTTAAGGCGCAATTTCCAGAATTGGATCGATGAATTATTGTTTAGCGTCCAGTGGCAACCAGGTGCATATCAGGACGAGAACATGTTGATATGATAATGAATATTATCCCTGCTTTGTACTAGACCGACACGCTAAGTCGGATTTTTAATGTGCTAGCTCACGAGGTAACTGTCCGCAGGAAGACATATCACCTCACTCGGACACATTATACTGCTATACAGTCTTTGCTCTTACTCCTAGATGCCGCGTGCTTGGCGGAGAAGCAGCAAATACCAATTTTAATGTCTTTGGTTTGACCCGGCCGGGGATCGAACCCGCGACCTTCCGCACTCGGGGCGAGCACGCTACCACGAGACCACCGAGGCGGTCTTCCAGAATTGGAAAGTCGCCTTCCAAACTCACTTACTACTAATTCCTCAAGTGACAATCCACACGACAATTATATGCACAAATGTACAGATAACAAGGTAAATCAGACAAGGATGTCACCTAAGTATGTCTCTGTATGCCTTCTTTCTTCTCTTCTTTATGTACAGAAAAACATCAACTGGTTGATGATTACTTTCTGGCGCATGCCTGGTTTAACATAATTGTTAATGATTAAAAATATATTTTTTTTAATTTCACAATAATTTTCAATTTTTATATATATATGTAAGTAATATTTTTCAATTTTTATTTTTATTTTTTGGTATAAGCTGAGATGCAGAGTCGGCGTAAGTCATCAGTCCTGTTTTGTTACTGTTCTTCAAGTTGGTGATACGGCGGACGATGTTCGTGTATTTCTTGGCGCGAAGGTGGATAGTTTCACCGGTTGCTCTCTGTATCCTGGTTATGTCGTTGGCGTTTTGTACATCTTTAAACATCTTTTATGCCTTGGTCATAGAAACATTAGCATGTAAGATCAAATACAATGAGAATATTGATGGAATAGTAATACCAATCTCACCAACCAATAGCAAATTATTTCAATATGCAGATGATTGCTCTCTATTCATTACAGAATCGTCTGACTATAAGGAATTTGTGAAAGAATTTCATGATTTTGGGGTCGAAAATAAATGAAAATAAAACAGAAATGTTGAAAGTAGGTTACCCTGATATATAAGTCAGGTGCCTGAACTCAGTGAACTACCAAAAGACAATATCAAAGTATTAGGTATTTGATTTGGCAAAGACCGCGTTGATAAGAACTGGCAACCAAAATTGCAAAAAATAAGAGAACAATACAAGAAGTGACCCAACACCCACACCCGAACATATTCGCAGCAATCCAGATGTTTAAAGATGTACAAAACGCCAACGACATAGCCAGGATACTGAGAGCAGCCGGTGGAACTATCCGACTTCGCGCCAAGAAATACATGAACATCGACCGCCGTATCACCACCTTGAAAAGCTGTAACCAAACAGGAATCATCGACTTGATGACTTACGCCGACTCTGCATCTCAGCTTCTTCATCTTGCTTGAATGACAATTATAATAACTCTACATTGTAATGCATTTGTTATATTAGTACTGATAATGTGTGCCTATATGTTGTTAATTGTAACTATCTGCTTTAAAAATAACAATCCAAAGATACTAATACTAGATATAGTAAATTTATACTATGCTGTATACGACGCATTTCAAGGAACAAGAAGTACTCATAACCAAAAATACCGAAATAGGAAGCCAAATTTCAGCTAAGGAGATCTACCATGTACAATACAAGGAATGAACCTTTAGTATTTCTATTATTTTTGAATTTTGCTAAATACTGGTAATTTCTGTATCAAATCAATGAATAATCATGTCAGACAAGTCTGACGACTGGGTTGGCGAATACCCTCGGAGACCTAGGATCCATCATGCAGAGGCATCGTCCCAGGAGTAAAATTGTTCCACACATTTCATAATATGATACTCTATAAAATAAAATTGATAACTTACATGTTTTTTTTTTTTTAAACACAACACAAACGTATGAAAGGTGAAAACTACAAACTATAAATAAAAAGTATTTATTTTTTAATATATTTTTATCCTTAGAAATTAAAATTAAAATATTTCTTAATTTCCTGTGTTATTTTCACCCATTAAATGTAGATATATAAAGGTGATCTTAATTGCATGACTCTCCAAATGGCCTCTTAACCCCTAAACTTGATTAGATGTTTTTTAGTCTAGTAGACGTTCTGGGAATAAACCGTTTGAAGACCGTCTGCCGATTTGGTCAATTCACTTCGACTTCGGAAATGTAATGGTTTCGACTTGAAATTTACCCCTTAGTCGTTCTTTTTTGTTTAGATATAACAATAAATTAGGGTTTTGTATTCATGTTCTTAATTTTCATCATTATAAGGGCTTATTGTTTCTGACACCCACTCCTTTACTTATTATAAAATGTTTGGGAATCTTTGGTTGTTCAACGTATTTGGAATCCAGCTCCGTGTAAGAATATTGCTAATTACTGTGTAAACTCGAAAGAAATTACATAAGCTTTATCATTTCTAAAATGTTTCATTTTCATCTCAAAAAGATGCATCAAAATTAATACTCTTGACAAAATACAAGTAACCACAATATATCAGTTTGTATATTTGGATTTGATGATAAAAATTTGAAGTTGATGGTAAATATTTGCAGTTGATGGTAAATATTTGAAATTGATGGTAAATATTTGCAGTTGATGGTAAAATTTGCAGTTGATGGTAAATATTTGCAGTTGATGGTAAGAATTTGCAGTTGATGGTAAATATTTTCAGTTGAGGTAATATTTGCTGTTCATGGTGAAAAATAGATCTGTCTTCGCCATCAGCGATTATCACCTTAATAATTTCCAATAATTTTGAAAAAAAACATGTCTCTTCTCAATATTAAGAGTAAGAGACGATATCTTGGATGTAATTTACTTATTGAAAATAACATATAACTAGAAATTTCAAGATAAAATGTAATATGTTCGACTGGCATAGTTTGATGATTGAATGCATTTTCCTTATATTTTTATCTTACGAGAAATGCAGAAAACATGATTTTTTTAAAGATTGGAATAACAATTTTATTTATGTAACTAAAACTGAAAAAATAAAATAAATATTTCACCATCAACAATCAAAATCTATAGTTTCTTTTTTAACAGGATCTGTTGAACTAAGGACAGTCTAAAATTTTGCTATGTACTTTTGCACAATGTTAAGGATGCTCGCTGGTCATATTTTGGTGTTTTTGTCAGATTTTCGAAATCCTCGGGTTTTATCCATTTCTTAAACCTGAATGTTTTTGCCCATGAACCCCTACTTTTTCTTTTATAATTCGATCATATATACCTTAAAATGGTAATTGACAAAATCTTATGACATCCTTTTTATTTTTTCATACATTTTTGAGAGACTGAAGTTGCCAATGCAAAGACGAGGAAAAATCCAGAGAAAACCCATTTCCTGCAATTTTTCAAGGCCTTGTAGCTTTAAAATGAGCACATAAACCTATAATTTTTTCTTGCTTATTTGTTTACTATTCATATGTTCTCTCAAACTAAAACACTATTTCAAATCCTATGTATTTCCTATTAGACGAGCGATCATCCATAAATGTTTTTTTTCAATCTTCTATTGTTGTGATAATTATGGTTTGTAGCCAATCTATGTAGATTTATATGATATTAAATGAAAAAGAATTCTCATGTCTTAAAACAGTGTTGCATACATCTAAATACGTAATTACAGTTTAAACATGTTCGTGTATTTACGTCAGTGTATCGTCTCCTGCCTCGTTATTGCGTGTACCTGATACCGTAATAAATGCTATTGGTGATATCCGTGACGGCCCTTTTTATTTTGTGAAGGAGGCGTAAATGGATCGCCCACCGACAATTCTCATCTCATAAAAGTATTCAAGTGCACCCTTTTTATTAATTTCTCCTCTTTTATTATTTTTTACTCATTTAAATTTTTATTTATTTATTTATTATTTCTTTATTATTATTATTATTATTTTTTTTTTTTTTTTTTTATGAATAATATTTTTTTACCTTTGAAACTTTTTCAATTAGCTGAATTCAAGCTATATGAAGGCCACAGACTAATCGCCAAGTCATCAAAAATTAGCAACAAGTTTTTATTATTATTTTTACATTGTCACAAACGCCTTCACTTCGCCTTTAGCAAAATCTAAATGTCAAATCGAGAAACAAAGATTTTTCTGTTGTTTTAATTTATAATGATTTCATTACAAAGTTAAGTGGGAGTATTTTTTTAATTCAAATAACAACAGAAGAATTCGGTCTTTGATGATTGTCACAAATTCGTTTCATTTTATTTATTTACGAAAATATTTTCATCACCCAGACACTCGACGTTGGCGTAGAGATGAACAGACCCATTATGTGGTTTTGGTGTAACATAGCTTCATTTACACATACGTACATAAAAATAGAACGACAAGTTATAATCATAGTCGTAAATTATTATCAAAAGACAAAAATATCAGAAATTAATCAGTCACGGTTCACAAGACATGTCATGGTGATGATTTTGTCGCCTTCGAATTTATTAAGATAGAAAATTCAGAGTCTGGTACCAATCTCGTAAAATCCCACGTGAATATCAAGTACATCAAAAGACGGAAAGATAATGTTAAATTATTAATTAATGATGTCAACAAATTAATTTCGTATTATACATAATATGATGTCTTTCATCAATGGAGGTAAAACAAAGAAATATATTAAACAGCATAGGATAGATACTTTGTATTTCCGACATGTAAATTTCGCTTGCTTAGAAATCGTCCAATAGGAAAACGTGATTTACAACTGTTTTATGAAAAAATTGGACAGTGGGAGTGGACAAAAAGATAATGAATAACCAAATCAGGAGATGGAAACGAATTTCCGTTGAATTTGCAGGACGGACTTGTCATCGTCGCGTGAATACCTCCATACGAAAGATGTTTTGACTTCCGAATGTTGACTCACGCTCTGTGGAGGGCCGAAGGGTACATATGTAGATATATAGATAAAAATCAGCTTGTTCAATACCCCAAGCTTAAAAGTTGGTCGAACGTATAACAGTATACATCTTTAAGAAAAGGATATTTAAAATAACTTAGAAAAATTATCAATTTTTCATTTATAATTTTTCTATTCCGTATTAACATGTTTTGCGATATACGAGAATTTCTTATTAAAAATGGATTATTACTTTTCCTTACAACTGTGACCATTGTACACCAAGCTCCGCTTTTTAGTTCCGACATACCAAAGAACAATTCATTTGGAACAACGAATTATTCGGCGTTTTCTGAAAACAAGACACGAGTTCCGAACCTAATGCACCCAAAAGAGTTGCATTTGCTGAAGGTAAGCCTATATATTTTCTCGTTTGCTTCTTATATTTGTACCTTTATTAATCATTTTTGTTTCTTATTTTTCTTATTTCATCATTTTACAAACATTTTAGTATAATACTACGTATATGCAATATAGAGGCTGATCTACTGTTCTTTTGCAAAGCACTTGTAGGATTTTTAACTATGTGCTGAAAAATTGTTGTTCATGAACTTGCGTCTTATTAAAGGCACTAAAGCTGGTATATTCTTCAAAATGTTTTTGCTAATTTTTGATTTCTCCAAAAACATCTTATAGAAGTTAATCCCAAAAAGCACTGTTTATGCATTACCTTTTGAAGTTGAGCTTTTCTTTGAAATGGACGAAAAACGAAGAGAAGTAACAGATTTATCAGTTATCTGTTATCACAATTTGATTTGTGAATATTTCATATAGTGTTTAGCGAGGAGCATAGATTCAAAGAGGCTGGAGTAAGAAAAGAAATCCCGATTCTTTTCACAGAATCCATCATATCCTCAATTATTTGGTACCCAATACTATTAACTCCTGGATTTTTGACAAAATATTTTTGATACTGATTTTATTTATCTGACATTATATATCTTTGAATATTGATATTTTTGTTGAATAAAGGCCCTTTATATCAAGAATCGGAATCCAACAGGTTTTATACAAATGTCAGAGAGAAATTGATGATGAAATTCTCCCAATTGTTTTGTTATTGTTTTGACAAATTGTTTCAAAATAAAACATGCACTTTGCTCAGAATTAGTGAATTATTTACAAATTGTAGTTTAAATTTTGAAATACATTAAAATTAATGTATGTATTACATGTATACTCATGCAACCGAGTTTCGTTTCCACGAAACATTTGTTTCATAACTAAAAAAAAAATAAAAATACACAAACACACACAAAAAACAAAAGCTTTTGAGCAGCACCATGAGCATGGATTTGTTTTCTTGGGCTTTTTCTGCCACATTATATCATTTAAGGGAAATTAAATTTATTAATTTAAAAACTAATATATTGAGAAAAAACAGTACAAATTAAACCAATACTGTATTTAAAAAAGGGCAAATTAGAGGAGCTTTCTATTATTAGTATTCAAAACAATTATAATAAATGATTATTATTGTGATGTTAGTGTTATTAATATATATCAGGACCTATTAAGTTGAAAACCAAAATAATAATACAAAACTTTGAAGAGCAAATTCAAAAAGGTCAAAAAGGCCAAAATGGTCAAAATGTAAAGCCAAAAACTCTAAGTACAGTGCTATGCACGAGGGAGATATTCCTTAGTTTTCATAACATTTAACATTTTTATAACATTAAATTTAAAGTACTATCAGTATATAAAATATTCAAAACAAAACCATCGTCGTCAAGGCAACATGTTACATGCATGCAAAGGATACGTAATGTTAAGCAAATTATAGGGGAATAACTGGACAGCCGAAAAATATACTGTATACTAGTACCTTATCTGGCAAGCTTCATACATGTATATAAAAGAGAAAAGGCGCTTACAGAACACCTAAGGGGGTTAACTCTTTAAAAATCAGCTGAACGTTTCAATCAAGCTTCTCAATGATCAAAATTAGTGTTTGTCAAAATGCTATATATATAATCAATGAAATCAATCTGGTAAATTGTATGGTTCAAATTTCTTGAATTTTTTATATTTTTCTCAACAGGTCAAAGTTAATAAATATTTCGTCAAAATTTTATGAAAATTAAACCAGCCAAATCTATTTTAGTCAAAGTGTTGGGTACCCCCTTACGTTCTTGGCAGTATAACAGAATAAATACCATATATGAACATCACTTGCTGTAGAGTTTGTTTGCTTTTTCAAATCTGTGTATGTTATAGTCAAGACGAAAGGTGTGATACTTCTTATAAGTCTGTTTCATAACTGACCTTCCCTATAATTGTTATAAAAGGTATCAAAAAGGAATGTTTATTTATTTCAACAGACCTTCGCTACCACAAAGTTTTGAAATGTTACAAAGCCACAACCTATATTTAACGGTAAACTTCATTGTCCATTTATCGAACTTTTGATAACAATCCTAAATATGTACTATATGGAAATCATTGTGGCTATTATCACATTACGTCATTACTCTCACTTCTTCACTTTCCTTCTTATCTTATCGCTGTCATCTTCAAAACATTGTAAAATTGCTTTTAAGTTTATTTGATTGACAAGATCAAATTATTGATAATTATAGAAAGGTGATAAGATTTTATGTCCAGCGTTACTGGTTATGAATATTTTATTTTAATACAAATTTCTTTACATTGACCGTAATAATTTATATGAAAGAAAAACATGTTTTTTTTTATTTCTTTATTTTATTTTATTTCTTGCGGAATCCAAAATTCTACTATCATAGAAGAGGTTCTCTTTAAAAGTATACAATCTAGGATTTAATTTTAGATCTTTCGTTAAATAATTAAATAATAAGCAGCAATAATTTTGTTTTAGACCGGGAATATGTGGGAAATGCCAAAAAAAAAAAACCAAAAAAAATGATCTCAGCTAGCTCATGGAAAATGTTGAGCATGGATATTTTCTTGGACATTTTTTCCAAAATCTGCAAGTATTTGATTTCCGGAAATAATAAATCGGTGGTTACTTGTCGTCAGATTTTAGAGTCTGCTTCTTTCAACGAACATTGAAGTCTGGATCCATTTCTAAATTATGTCCTTCCACTGCCTCCGCGCAAAAATAAAACGGTTGTCCCTTCTTTACCAATATAATTACAATGCCTTGAATCTGTATTATCCTGTATTTTAACTGATTTTTAACATCTAGTGAACAATAAATAAATATATAAATAATAACGTGTCAATTTATTTGCTTCTTTTTATTATTTCTAAATTAACGAATAAATTGTGCATTTAATGTTTTAATCACAGGAAGTTGATTATTTCATTGGATACGTGGCTGTTTCCTTGGCAACAGTTATATATAATACTCCAAATAAGTTCATAGTTCACATCTATGAACAGAAATCAAATTTCAGAAATGTCTATAGAAAGAGTTTTTTTTTTTGCAACAGAATTTTCTCGATGTTCCACGCAGCTAAAATTTCTACCACAGATGGAATTACTGCCATATTGGAGTTGGCTGAGGGATTGGCGTTTGTTCGGTAGTTCAAGGTGTTTGTATTTTCATTTCATCGATTCTACTGTCCTGGTAAGACTCCATTTTTTTGTTGTTGTTGAACTTCACACTGCTTTTTTTTAAGCTGTCATTTTCTATGTTTCGTTTATTTTTTTGTTTTGTTTTTGTTTAATTCTTCGATCTGTTTGTGTTTTATAGTGTTTTTTTATGTTTCTGTTCTCAGTTGCCTTGTCTTTGAATATTAAAGTTATGGCGTTCTTTTTTCTATCTTTAATGATTATCTTGGTATTTTGTGACTGTACAATGTATATCCATACAACAGTTCTCCAGGAAAAGTTTCAATTACGACTGTACTGTTTCTGCCTGATTGTTTTGCTCTCTTTTGTTTTCATAACATTTTGCTGTAGACGTCTTGTTAATTAATGTTCGTAAGATGTATTGTTGGTATGCATTGTCTGCATTTGTATAACTTGTACATTTCTCATTCAAAACATATTTATAATTACCTCTCCGAAGGGCTGGATTAACTTCTGCTTTGTTTTGACACTTTTTGATGTCCAATGAATTACCCTAGCTGAGTACCTGGTGTTACTACCAAGTTATTTTTTAAATCATTGATGCTTTAGTTTCTATGCTGTCCTGTTCCGTTCAGTTTATTATGTGTGTTTTTATTCTTGTTGCATTTATATTCTCAGAAGTTTGACTTGCCTTGCGAATTCGATCTTTTCACTTCGGTATTTTTTAGCCGATACTGAATTCCCGGGGAATTCCTTTCGGGTATAACTGTGCCGACAGTACTTGCCAAATCATACCCTGTTCTAACCAGAAAACATTGAAAAACATACCCTGTTCTAAACGGAAATATTGAAAAACATACCCTGTTCTAGACACGTATAAAATGGATGCTGTTCTAGACCCGGGTTCTAGACTGTATCTTAAACAGTTAAATAAGCGATCCTGTTTTTAAACAAATACTTTGTTTAAAAAAGACCCTCTTCTCACCAGCAGGACATGAAAAAGAGAGCCTGTTCTAACCAGCAGGACATGAAAAAGGGACCCTGTTCTAACCAGAAGGGCATGAAAAGCGACCATGTTTTGCGGCACACTCGTTCCACTAAAAAAATAGGAAGTAATCCCCCCCCCCCCTCCGGGATCTTTTCACTTCGGTATTCTTTAGCCGATATTGATTTACCTTTTTTTGCGATTTATATTTGTATAATTGTACATATTACAACAGATTTGTCTGTCAGTATTGAATTAATCTTTTGGTACTAAGAAATCTGTTATCTGTAGTTAATTCGAAGCATGATATATGACTGGAAGTCGGAATTGCATTCCTGATGTTTTTATTTTCAAGGGCAAAATTATATTAAGGAGGTGCATTCTAACATTATTATATAAAAACACAACCAACAGAAAGTTCAGGTGAAGATATCTAAAAGTACATCTTATATATAATCATATTCTCTATAGTGTATCTCTAAAACTCCCGCTTGCAACTTAAAACCTTTAACTACGTCACAAAACAGGGAAATGGTTTGACAATTTATGACGTAAACGTCCGGGATGTTGTGTAATTTATTTATAAACGTTGCATCTATTTTTTGACAACAATTTTCCAGTTTTGGTAACCCAGGAGAAAATCCCCTTTACTGCACTAAATCTTATATAAGAAGAATAATGCGTTATCATCGTGACCAATGTCTGATTATACTTACAAAAACTACAAGTTTAGATCAATTTAACACAATATTGTAGTTAGCTACATTGTAGAAAAAAAATATGTTGAATTAATAGTGACCTTTAGAAATACAAACACATTCTCTCTAATGAAATATAAAGTACATTTTCGACAGTGCTAATTTAATTGCATTGTACATGCATATTTAACAGACATATTGTATTGTTCATCCCTATGAGGGTGAGACGAAGCTATTTTGCAACAGAGGTCTGAAGTATTTCGTGTCTTAACCTAGGCTGTGCCGAGATTGAGCAATAGAAATATCTGAGCCCAGTGGTATGAGGTAGACATGCCTGTCCACAATAGAGGTGATTGGTACATTTTCTCATATTTAGAACTACTTTTTGAACTGCTGCTATGAACAGAGGGTGTAACATTGCTATCTCACACTCTGGCAACGGCCTGACATCAATGTCTAAAATTTGAGAAAATAGTTTCTTTCAATGCCCAAAGTAGGACCGAGTGAAGGGATAGAGTGGATCGGTCCTGCAAAAAAAAATCCTAGACATACATACAATGTATGTATACGTGACTGAGTGCAAGCAATAAAAATCGTTCTATTACTAATCTTCTGAAGTCACAATGAATCTTTTAACACATCTCACCACTGCAAATTCAAGATGGCATCTAGCACGAGATTAAATTATTTCAGAGAATTTTTATAAATATCTATCATTCTGCATTTTCTAAAATTCCAGTGATGTAAAACACCATGACTCTCTATTGTGTTTTGTTCTGTTTTGTTTTGTTTTGTAATTTAGACAAAAGTTTGATGATATTCATTGGTAAGTGTCTCATTGTTTACCTTGTATCTTTTTCATTATTACTTTACTATAAAACAGAGTAAATATGTTTTATCAGCACTAACATCAAAGGACTCGACTGTCATATGTACCAAGTACGTCTTCACAGCTGTGTTAATTGTCACGAGAAGAAAAGTACTACACATATTGAGCGCACACTTCCTTGAAGATTTATGACAACGTTTGACATTTATAATAATTTGATAATTATTTTTTAATTAGTACTGTTGCATTAATTAACCTATGAATTAAAGAACGCCTTTTCCTTAAATGTCAACACGCTTTCTTTTACCTGTCAGGTATGTCGATTGGAAAAATAATAAAATGTGAACTTATATAAAGGATCCCGGTAGTATCAATAAAGGATCCTGCTAGTATGTTACGGTGTCAGATCACTGTAACTGTCCTTATGAAAAAAGTGGGGTCTATTGGCCTGTGATGTTATAATACTGGTTTTGCATTATACATCTTGTTTTTTCAGTGTATTTAAAAGAAATAAGACATGAATTGTCATATATGCAACATTTATGAAACGGTAAAACAAATATCACATTTGAGAAAAGTAATAAAAATGCCAGTGTGTAAAATAGGGCCTGTCTTCATTTACAACTGAGTGAGGGCTTTTCACTTCGACAACTCGCGCTTTGCTAGTCTTGGTTCTTCACCGGATTTTATCCCAATTGCCATTTGGCGGATCACGTTAATATAGCAGGGCGTTCTTACTCTACCGAAGCACCTTATGACACATACATGTTATCGGTGGGAAAGGGGGGGGGGGTCTTTTCGTCCTCATCTTTTTATTTATTACTATGGTTATATCTTTTCATTATTTGCCATGTATCTTATTTTTTACAAATTCGACGTTTCTTTGGATTCAGTGATGTTTCGGTATAACACAGCAAAAAATGCCACATATATGCATATGTGTGATACATGCATTTCACATGTGTGTTAGAGACGTTACATGCCTACCATGTGACACATGTTTGCAAAACGCATGTTATACGCATGATTCACACACGTGATCATGCGTTTCACATGTGAATTTCATATGTGAGAAAACACACCTGTGTCAAATGCGTTTTCAAACACATGCGTGTACATGCGTTCTCAGATACATGCCATCCACATGTGCGTGTCACATATGTATTACAATTTGCCAAATGAACGTCTTTAAGACCATTTTTTAACGTGAAGGAAACTCAGAACCAAAACAATTTATTGGCTGTAAGTGAAATTATGTATCTCCTTTCATATGAAACAAGAATGGTTTTGGTTCTGAATTTCCTTCTTGGCAATATTCCAAAGAGTGGTGCAAATTGACCTAAATTGCCTATATACACGACCTTTGCCGGTAGAAAACTTGAACTTTTTAATGATTAGCGTAATATTTTTGTTTGCTTACATAAGAATTCACTGCATACAATCGTTTACCATAACAAGTATGTAATAAATATTTAAGAATAAAAAATCAATGGTTATAAGTGAAACATATACAACGGAAAATGGCCCCACTTCAAATGTAAGAATGTGTTTTTGTTAAATTAGTATACGAGTTCATTTAATTAGCATTGTAACAATAACATCTAATTTTCACCAAGGATATCGGCTCCTCATGAATACAAGAGCCACTGTAGCATTTTCAGCTCCATTTGTTGAAATTTGTTCAATTTTGCAATTCTGTTAAGATTAAATTTTAAGACCATAAGGCAAAGTTAACCTTTCCTGGATTTTTGCTTATGAAAGGTAAAAAATGTATTTGATTTAAAAAAAATGTCTTCTTTTGTTATTTTATTTTATCATGGTTATTTTATCACTTTAATTTAAAACTAATTTTTATTCGTTTAGACCTTGAACGGTATTTTTTATTTCACGACAACCTTATGCTGACAACTTGAATGACAGTCTTTGACATAACGCTATCATTTACTGTAATAACGATTAACTTATTAGCATAAATTTTATCAATGAAAAATACCAGTTCGTTTTACAACTGCGGAAAGCCATGATCAGGAAATCCGAACTATTTATTAATTAAATCAATCAATTTAGAAAGTATAAATGGACTTTTATAGTATACCAGGAATATAAAAAACAAAAATATGCATTCACCAGGTGGCCTTCGCAAAACAGGAAGGGACAGACACGTCCGACCGAAATATGTACGTATACTTAGTGCTGTGACCTAAAACCACAAACCACGTTTTTTCATTATAAAGTATTATGGTAAACAAACCTGTTTCCATGATTATTTAAGAAATATATGCCATTTATATAGGTTCGTGGTTTATTAGCGATTTTATTACGCGGAAGTCTTTTTTTTCGTGCGTGTAGCGCTGCACAACGAGAGATAAAATAAATAGAAATAAGGCCTATAGATGACGAAAAAACAATGCAATAAATATATATTAATTTGTTTTCTTATGTTTAAAAATGCACCGAAAAATTACACCACATTGAACGACGTCATCATTAAAAAAGTATAACTGTAAAACGTTGTTGTTTGATTTTGCGCTGCTCATGGTTTTTTACATTTATTTCCCAAATTTCCCGAGGTAACCAAAATGGCTTAAATGCAATTTGGATGTATCAAAAATTTAAATTTTTTATATGTATTCAGGTTAAATGCTTCATCAAGAGTGATAATTGGTCGTGTTACATGTCATCTCAATGGTCATATTTTTCATTAATGGTTGGAGAACAAAAAATGTGACGCAAATCTAATGTGAAAATACAAAACGACTTTTTAAAAAATAAATTATCATCTGTATTTTATATTTTTTCCTACTTAAGCTTGTAGTTGTCAGGTCATATACAGTGAACTTTGTATGAAATATATAGGAAAGCAAATAGTACAGGCAAGGTTAACGCATAGGCCGTTTTATTTCACCTCTTCCTCGTTCTTGTTCACATGTGTTCTCAATTTGTAATTGAACCGCAATGATTTTGATAATTTCAGTAAAAAAAACGAAAATCAGTTCATATACTTTGCTGACCGTTTGAAAATATGTGTTTTGTTTAAATTAACGCAATGAAATAGAAATAGGCTATGTTTTCATTGATAATAAAAACAAGTGTTAATTGCAAACCTTTCTGCATAGTTCAGAATTTTTATTTCACCATGTTGTCATGTTGCACTTGATTGGACAAAATTTTGATTACAGAAATGCATTACGATTGGGCGTTGCTAAATCACAAATTAACATGTAAATAAAGTGTGTAACGCAACTTTGGCATTTGGCGTTGATTTGAATCTTATCATTTTATTTGTCTTCCAAATTTTAAAACTTTCATAAAATGCAAATCTTTTTAGTGAAATTTTAAAGTAAATTAATTTCATCGTTTTTGATAGTAAATTCTGTTTCCAGAACGCACACCTAATCAATTTCGTCGTTTTTTGGTAGTAAATTCAATTGCTAAATATTACAGAGTTTTAATTACTTCACCTCATCTGAAGGTTTATTTACATGTGAACAATCGTTTGATTAAATAACTTGGTTTTGGTTCATTAGGGTTTAACGCAGCTTTCAGCACAATAGGAAAACTGGTAAATCTTGCCAAATTAGGCCAAGTAAAAAAAAGTGTGGTTCCTGTTACATCAAGATAGAAAATAGGGTAGGTAGTTAGATAATTTTTTAACAAAGAGTAGACACATTTTGACTATTCTACATTTTGACTTTAACAGTGCTTATTTAAAAATGCCCAAAAAATCTTTGGGTTAAACGGAACCACACATATTTTTTTTTATCTGGCCTTACATATTCATCAGTTAGATTCGAACTCTCACCCTCAGAGTTGACCGTATAGTGATGATTAGTAGTTAAGACAAAATACCTAGACCAAATTAGTTAAATGCAAACTCAACTAGTGAGCAATTCTTTACAAACAAATGTTCCCACATTTCATATTGAATTCTTAAAAACTGTATTACTTTGCAATATACAGAATTATAAGTTTTTAAATTCTCATGCTCAAAGTCCTAGTTTTATTATTGTTTATTGCCAGCATATTTGAGATGCTAAGGTAAGACAGATACTTTAAACAAATTCAAGGATTAAAGCAAACATGAAGGCAAGGTCATATGATGAAAACGATCTTCGAAGTTTACCTGATGATAATAGTTGGTACATTTAAAATGACATATTGCCCTATCTAACGGATATAAATATATATTGTCATATTTTAGGGGAAAATTGTTGTTTATTGTGTCAGATTTAAAGGTTTTCATAAAAAAAAATTATAATCACAAATTTGATACATGTGTTTTCCTTAAAAACAATATACACAAGTACATATAGATTTCGTAGAATTATATATTCAAATGATTTTTAACAGTTTTTGATGACTTGAAGATGCACAGCATAACGAACTTCTTATCTTGGTTTTTTAGAATACATTCTTTTGTTGGCATCACATAATACAAGGTTGAAGTAAGTTTTATTGGGGACCTCCTTGACCTTGCAATGATGCTCGAGATTTTTTTTCAGGTCGAAATCCTCATTTTGTTGCCAATAATTTATTTACTCATGGTGGTGGTGTTCATTTCAAAAAAAAATCCTGACTCACGCCCTGCATTTCTTTCACAGCAAAGAAAATAAACACCAATTTCGTACATTGGTTTGGACTTTCCCCTTTTGGTCATTCTTTTATCTGAATTGGCTCCACAATAATTCGCCTGCCTTCCCGGCTTTCATATTTTCTGTGTAGAACACAACTAATAAATATTATTTGGAAAATATATACATATTCTGTGCATTGAAATTGTTATCATAAAATATACTGATTACATAGAAATATTTGGTACATGTACATGTAGGCTGAACGCATGACCCTCAATAATAAGTGATTGTAGGTCATTGAAAAGTCATTAATAGAGTCTAACAACTTTTGTAGGCATTGATTTGGTTTAGAATACTTTTACTTTGATTTATCTAGTGATGTGCCTCAGATTAAAATTTATCATTTTTTCTTTGCCTTTGTTTACATCATTTGTAAAAGCCTAACCAAACATGGATACCAGAATTAGTTTTTTTTTTATACTTTTTAATCTCATAGCTTCGATGGTAAAATATATACAATTTTCAAAAACTTTGTATCAAAGATTTCACTTATATATTTGGAAAGATTAACACTTTTAAACATTTTTGGGGATTTTGTGATGGTAAAAATAACCAATTTTCGATGTCAAATGGTGAAAAAATACGATTTTATAGTACGATTTTTCCTTTTATTAATTAGAACCGCTTTAAGGAATCTACCTCTGTAAAAAACCAGGAGTTTTTAGAACCTGTCAAATAACTGCTCAATTCTTCACTATTTAATGTCTAGATTCCATTTTCTACAGAAAGTGTTATCTATTTTGTATTAGATCATGATACCTAAATATGTATAAAAACAAAAGATTTCACATATAATTCACAAAATATACAGCCTAGTTATATAAGTAACATATAATTATGTCACATCCAAATTGGATTACTTGGTAATATGTCAAATATTCCTGGTTAACATAAGATGTTTTTTTGCATTTTAGTTGTAACTTACAAATGCAGCGATTGCAGTTTTTGCACATAGACAGACATGTAATGTTAGATATATGTAACCGATATGTGAGGTATTGCTATTTTTGCAAACCGTCGTGCATTAACAAATTTATATTGAAACAATAAAACAAATATCTTAACATATTGTACAGATATGATATTTTAAGGTTATAGAGATAGTATATTAAACACAACTCCTTTGCAAATAAATATACAAAGTTTGAGTTGGTCAACTGAAACCTCGATATAGAAATTGTTTTGATGTGTGTTGGGTTGATTATATGGCCGGGCCAGTTTTCCCCCTTGTCTTACTGTTTCCAACTGAAATTACTTTCAGTCTGCCAAATATTTGATTTAATTTTATGCACATTTTTTTTAAATCAAACCTGGAAGAAATCTATTCCAAATATCTTCAACATGAATCAAAATATTTGAAATGAGAATTATTTTGTTTCTCGAAATCCTCTTTTAACCTTGACCTACAGAATGACACATCCGAATAAAATATAAAACAAAAACAAAACAATTCAGTTTCGGTTTCCGGACTTTTACACAAATTAATAATAAACATATACAGTGTGTCACATTTTACAACATTGTACACATTTAACATGTCAAAATGTCGGAGTCCTAATGAGGACATGATCTATTTATTATCAAATTGTCTCGTCCAGGTAAGAGTTAAAAGGAAGGAAAACACGGAGGGGATTTCAAAATTGTAACCTTTCCATTTTGTTTACTCCGGGCAAAAATAAGCGTCTGTCCGACTTGTTTCCTACATTTAGAAGATGCAATGACCTCTTTACACTTTTAAAACATTTGTTTTAGCATTTTTGTCACATCGACAGGATCTCCATGTATCCTATATTCTGTATATAGAAAATAGATAAGGAAAGATTGTCGGGATGGGATCAAAATGAACTCGGATGATAACATCCGTGTTAGCTCTGCACATTTCTGGACAAACCTTCAGCAAGTACGCTCGTGTCCAAACAATTCAAGGAAGCAATCATTTGGTTTTTAGGGGGTGCTAGGATGAATTTTTTTGGGCCGCCATCACCGCCTAATTTTCATTTTCATTTAAAAAAAATCCTGACTTACTCACGCCCTGAATTTCTTTCACAGCAAAGAAAATAAACACCAAAACTTTATGAGCATTCAACCACATTTGCCATAAATAGTTTAGCCAGGATTCAGGTAATGTCAACTTTTCCGGAGTGTGTTGTAACCCAAATTTTAACAGAATTTCAATGTATAAACAGAAAATTCAACACAAGAATCTAAAAATCGAATCCCATCAAAATCTTATATATAAAATATATAAAATCTTTCGCGCTAAAGGTAAATTTAAATCTGAACATTTTATTTCCATAACTCCGAACCGCCTCGGTGCTCGCCTCGAGTGCGGAAGGTCGCGGGTTCGACCTCGGGTCAAACCAAAGACATTAAAATTGGTATTTGCTGCTCCTCCGCTAAGCAAGCGGAATATAGGAGTAAAAGCAAAGGACTGGTAGGCTCGGAGTCAGTATAATGTGTCCGAGTGGGGTGTCTTCCTGCGGATATTTACCTCGTGAGCTAGCACGTTAAAAATCCGGCTCAGCGTGTCGGCCTAGTACAAAGCAGGGATCATATTCATATCATATTAACATCTTCTTGTCCTGATATGCACCTGGTTGCCACTGGACGTTAAACAATAATACATCCATCCATTCATCCATTACTCAGCTTGAAGACAAATGGCCATGAAAAATGCACGAGACTCACTATAATTACACTGTTTATGCTACTATCCATGGTCATGCTACTGTGAGATGCACCAAGAGTCTTCTATATCAACAATTAATCTTTATGGCAAACCTCTAGTGCTTGTTTATGGGCTGTTTAACTTCAGTGCGGTACAATGCTAGATTCTTTTCGTGTTTTAATGTCTTTTTGTGACTTTTAGATAAAAAAACACCAGTAAAAGCCCTGTTCTCTTGCACAAACTATTGTCAGGTCATATAAGGATTTTGGAAGAAGATATGCGTCTTCTTGGTTATTTAAAGGCACACGTTTTATAACTGGTTGGTCCGTTTCATATTTTGAATTTTGCGCACTTGTAGCTTTCAAGTAGCCTGATATAAACTGTATATTATCATACGGTTATTTAATTAATTTTGTAAGGGACAATTTTCCTCCATATTAGCAAGCAAAAAAGTCTAAATCAATGACTTTAATTTCTATGAAGTGGAATACCATAGATTTTGGTTACGTTCAAAACGGAATATTAAGTTGCTATACAATATAATTTTATGGAAAACCCTTCTTTTAAGAAATCAATTCAGTATCCTATGTTTCAATTATAATTCACGAAATTGTTGATAAATATAAAACCATATCTGATTCATTTATTTTTATCTTAGATATGGATGTAACTGTAGAAAATTATTGAGATTCTCTGACATGATTATTCATTGATTTGTTACAGAAATTACCAGTATTTAGCAAAATTCAAAAATAATAGAAAAACTAAGGGTTCATTCCTTGCATTGCACATGGTAGATCTCCTTAGCTGAAATTTGGCTTCCTATTTCGGTATTTTGGGTTTTGAGTACTTCTTGTTTAAAATAAGTTTGGTTTTTGGTCTTCCAAATGTTTCGGTTTTAATGCTGCTGATGAGAGGTAACTCCTTGAAATGCGTCGTATACAGCATAGTATAAATTTACTATATCTAATATTAGTATCTTTGGATTGTTATTTTAAAAGCATATTTTAGAGTAAACAACATATTTTAAGAGGGTTAAAAATAAATCAATCTTATCTACAAGGAATGTATTTAAATAATATTTTAAAAGTCAACAACAAATATTTCATCAAAAATTAAAATGAAACAGTGGTATTTACAAAAAATTCTTTACATATTTTGTTTTAAAAGAATCAATTTTATTTACCCAAAATGTAGTGTTTATCTCTTTTTGAATTTCTTCAAAGCACCTGTAATGAACATCGATTTGAGTAACTTTTATCTAAAGTGAAAAGAATTCGTATCCAGAGGTCATGTTCAGGTGATAAATATCTGTCAAGGCTATAGTTGTTTAAACTATGATTTATATACAAATATTGTATACCTACGTGGTAAGTATTTCATGTTAGGTATATGCTATTAGAACAACGTGTGACTTGAGTTAGTTAAAATTTACTTATATTGGACTGGAAACCAGTAAATACCAACTTATCTTGATCCATCTACACTTTTGCGGGTGTGAGAGCGGTCCGTATAGCGTAATTTAAGCTTACTTTTTTATCTATAGGGGAATCTTAAAGTGCTAAGGGTAATGCTCTCCCTTACCAAGGGACGGCCTTTTTTTGTCTCATCCGGCAGGCTATTGTTTTCATAACTGAGAATCTAGGATTGTTTTCGGCAATATTGCATATTTCAAATAAATCTTCCAGTTTTCGAATTCTGAAAAATTATAAGAATATACATGTAAATTTTCAATGTAGACATATTGCATGTTTTTTTTGTTTTTTTTGTCGTGAAATTTTAGAAATCTTGTGTTTTAGCGGCTTTTTTTATACACGACAACTGGAATATTTCGTACATGTAGTATTGTCGTATTGTTATCAAATGAGTTAGCAAAACTTTTTTAAAAACTTTTACATGGCATTTCCTACCTGAATTTTACGTGATCTTGCATTCTTGATTTCAAGAAGTTTAAAAAAAAAAAAAAAAAAAAACTGAGTTTGGATATTCACGGACAAAATTTTCAAAATAATTCTTTGAGAATTGAATTGTCTTTCTTTTGTTTTTTTTTACTATTTTATAAATACAGATGTAAATCTTTCCATTTTAGCACCTTTTAATATTCTAACAAATTTTTATGTCTCTAGCCTCCGGAGTCGAACCAAGTCTAAGCTGTTATGTTCATAATGTGTAAAGATTTAATCAATGTTTTTATATTTACTTTAATAATCAAACAATTATTACAAAAATAATTGTCATCATTAACAGAATTTCTCCCATTCTTGACGTGTTTAATCTGTGGGATAAAAATACATAATACTAGACATTGAACCCGCGCGGGCGCGGGAAAATAACCATTTTTTTTATGGTGGCCATATTGACTATAAAAAGTTGTTGCGGCCATGTTATTCATGGAACAGGAACTCAATATGTTGTGGTTGGCTTCCCATAAACTTTCTTGTCAAGTAGGTGGTATCAACTGATACTTTCATGTCTATATATGATGTAGTATTCCAGAAATGGATGTTAATGCAAACTTTAACCAAAGTCAATGAAGCGTGAAATGTAGGTCAACGCGACCCAATTCTCATATGCGGCTGTTGGTTATTACCGAAGATGTATCCACTGATGAAGTAGACTGTATGCCACGTAGAGTTACTTAAGGTTCCATCAAAGTCAAAATCTATGACGAAAACACAACCACATAAATTGTCAATATTTTTATTGTTAAAATTAATTCTGAACTGGAACTTGATGAAAAGTTCATTTAATACACATTTCATAGTGCATTACCTTTTTCCTTCAGAATAAATATGAAAGTAAACATTTCCTTAGTGGCGGATGAATTTTTCAAAAGATGCCGTGAGTTTGGCAGAGCAAATTTTTGGAAAATAATTGTTCCAATTGTTCCATTGTCATCATGGGCAGGGCAAGTGAGGCTTAATTCACAAATATATCCAATAATCAGACGATAAAAGCATTTTTAGTGTGTGGCTGCGTGTGCTGTCCACGTTTATATTTATCAAAGATGTCCGAGATAAATTTCGCCGTTAATGATAAAGATGACCATTTGTTAAAAATATTTTATCTAGGGCTTACAGAGAATTGTATGGTAGAGATATATTTAGACAGGTCAAATAACAAATAATGTGAAAATAGTTAATGGTTGGTTTTATTACTTTGTGCAAGGTAAACATCCGAGCAATCCAAAAAACAGTTAGGAATTCCTCTGAACTTTACCTTACTTCTTCATCATCTTCAAAGTTCATAACCTTTACAGTTAGGACAAATTGGTTATTGTAGAAAAACAATCCGTGAAGCGGAAACATCACACTCGAAGGAGAATGTTTTTAATTTGTTTTATTCTTTTTCCGTAATTTCAAACAGAAAGACATTTAAAATATGTGCATACTTATTTATTTAAATCAATGTGTTAAAATGGTGCATTCGAGAACCTTCTAAAGGATATGTTGGGAGAATTCATATCGGAAAAGTGCATACAAATTCCATTTGCACATAAATAAAACTGCAGTTTAAATTTATAAATGCAGATTGTCAAATCCGATAATAACCTTTATAATCTGAACCATACATCGTTTATTTTAAACCACGCATTTTGCAGCCTATTCGGCTAATTCGTAAATTTAGTATTATAGATTTTTAACCACTTCCCGGTGATTAAATTTCTGCGTGGGAATTAACGCCGTTTTTTCTACAGTTATTGGAACGATAAACTAGAGTAGTCCCGAAATGACGTCTATGTAAACAAACTACATAGCAACGATATTTTCTCGAGGTTTTTGACGAAAATCATAGGAGAAACAGGTTCTCCTTCAATTTACTCTTGATTTATGGAATTTCTCCACCCTCAATAGTTAAATTATAGATTTTAACACGCTCACAAAAGCTCGCGTGTTGAAAATCGAAAATTTAACTCGGGTTGAGAAATTCCATAACTCACTCTACCTGAAGGAGAATCTATATTTAACTTCAATAATAGATGAGCACTCAACCCTCGGTTCTCAGCAAGAAAGGGGAGCACCTAAGTTTAATGCTGAAATCATGCACGGTCAAATTAAATTGTAAACTCATGGCCTTATATGCTGAAATCCAGAACATTTATTGAAATTCTAAGGGACGACATCAAAAGTTCAATGTAGGATAAAAAACTTAATTCACATAGTTTTTTCACTGACCTCACACCCCCCCCCCCCCCCCTTAACATTATTTGGGAAAAATTTATTGACAAATATGGGCATATGCTTTGAGAGCATACTTTTTGTATCATGGGTCCTGTTTTTCCTCAACAATGTATGTTTGTTCTGTATATTGACTTGGACATCACTTTTAAAAAATATTGGAAAAAAGTGATAAGTATTTTTAGTATGCATAAAAAAAAGGCACTGTGAAATACATATCATTCAAAATTCACGATCGATAAAGCATTTGAACGACGTAGATACAAATTGATTTCGCCCCAATACCCTCGGCCGAAGATTTACTTTCCGGTACGATTTGATGGCTTTTATTTGCTTTAAAAGTCCAAATATATGTAAGGGCCAAACTTAAATCCGAATTTTTCAATCTATAAATCGATGTCGGATAACAAAACTTGCAGCGATTTTTACCCCCCCCCCCGACTATGACTATGTAAATTAGGTTTTTTATCCTACATTAAACTTTTGATGTCGTCCCTAACATAAAGTACTTTACAATTCATCATAATGTGTCTGAAATATTTAAAAATCTGATACCTTGATGAAAAAAAAATAGTCCATAGTATAATGTACATATTCAATAAAAATCCGATGTGTCTTTCGGCCAAAATGGTTCAAATGTACTGAAACTGAACTTCCACATGTCGTAAGACAAAAAAAATGTAGCACGTGGAAAAACCAAAATGTGCTCTCATTTTGAGTAAAAAACTAAAAGATATTTCCGGACAATGACTTTCCGAGGCATACAAGATACTACTCTGCAGTAGTTGTTTTTGGTTTTATTAAAGAAATGACTGTCATTATTTTTTTGTAAATGAAGAAATAACATCAAAAATTTGATGCACACTAAATAACCCACGGAGCGGGATATTTTCAGTGTGCATAACATTTTTGATGTTATTTTGAATGAACAAAAACATACATGACATAATGACAGTCATTCCTTATAAAACGCATGAAGTCCCCAAAAATTGACTTTTAAGACAAAGTGACATCAAAGTCAAGGAGAAAATTTTGTTTATTGAACAATAAACACAAAAACCTTCACCAATCAGAAACAACGTTACACCCAGAATTAAATTATACAAAGATACATTATAATAAATTTCTTGTCGGTGTTGTAAATGTGTTTTCTTTTTTTTTAACTTCTTTTTATGAGTTTATCGCAGCAAAACGAGTGAAAAGTGGATTTCTCACTAGAGTAAAAGCTTATTCGATTTCACAAAATGGATGAGGAAAAGTACCTGCTTCGTCGTCACATACGAAAATAAGACGTTAAATCAAGAAAAGAAGGACAATTACGAGGCGCTTTTGTCAGTGACCATTATGACTTGAAACAAATCAAAGCGTGTTACGTGTATTTGGTACTGCAGCAGCGAAAATCGCATGTCACATGGTCACATGATTACTTCAACTTCGCAATAAAAAAAGCTATATACGGAAGAAAATGATTTTTTTACGTATTAACGAGGATGACACATCTCTGAATACATCGTAGATATTTTAGGTTTATTATCTGAACATTGACCATGCCTTTTCACTTGTCAAAACGCCCATAATACACATAAATTCTGCCAAATGTCGACCTTATAGAACTTGGATAAAGTTGAATCACCAAACATATCTATTTTATTGTTTGATTATTTTACTGCCGCCCTGTCAGAATAGATTTTCGCCCTTGAAATATCATAAGTACTTTGGTATCAGAGAACTTTGTACTTACTAAAACTAATGCAGTTATCGTTGTGTGACAAAAAAACATATGCAAAGGTCTAAATTTGTTGATTTCAAATTTTAAAATATTTATCGCTAATATAGAGAAATCACATTTCTGCAAAATCCTTCAGTTATATTATGAATATCACAGGCGAAGTGTGATAATAATTTGTTTCATTTTATGTGGCAATTTTACAAATTATTAGTGCTCAAAATCAACATGTTGAAAGCCTTAAAAATTTGCCCAAAATCTACAACCTATTTAAAAAATATGGGTAAAAAAATAACATACGTAATATTCTCAGCTTTAAATTTTTGGATATTTTTTTTTTGTACCAAGATTAACAGTTTCTTAAAAAGTACACATGTACGTAACGGGAAGTACGGTGCAAAAATTTCAATATATCTTTTTTTTTTTAAATATTTCATGAATTCTAAATGATAATATACAGCTCGTTCAAATACATAAAAATCACACTACAAAGACAAAATTCAAAATATTATGCCAAAATCTATCACGTATCTTATTGATATTTGGTGACCCCTCTGTTTCAAACAGTACACGAACTTTGATTTCTAGTTTATTTTCTGTCAGTAGAAGGTCTTTCAGAACGAAATCGTATGCCACGGATCTCTCCTTTGACATATATTTTGAGGAACGTGTCAAGCTATCAATTTGTATTCTGTAATTAATTTGATCTATTAGTGCAAAATGAAAGTATACTATATTATTTTTCACCGAATCAAGATCGAATAGGAGTTTTTCCCTATAGCAATAAATGTGATTCCCATAAACAGTTTCCCCACCCAGATGGACTGATTGGTTTTCAAATCAAAATATATTTAATGATAAATTTACTGCCAAGGAATATATTTCACATATATTTTACAGCTTCCTGACATTTAACTTTTCCGTATATTAGATGATTTGTATTCAGTACAAATTCAATGTATTTCTCAGATTTTTGCCGTTATGAAACATAAATATGACCTAGATAATTAACATAAAATATATCACCCGGAAGTCGGTCAAAAAAGGTCTCGCCGAGTGGAGAGGGGTTAGTTTAAGTTGGTATTACTTGTTTCCCAATCTATTATAAATAAATAAGTTTAAACTAAAAAGTCTTAAACTGGTTGCTGTTTACCCGATTTAGTGCAATTCAATAAATCTGGAGAGTTCGTTTTGTGTATGATGCGTCTTAAGCCCCGACTAACTCTTTCCGTTCAGTACTTCAGTTCAAAGAAGATTCTTGATTTATACGTTTTCTTAGGAATGCCGTCTATTTAAATTTAACTTCATGACGAGATATCATTAAACCCTTTATGGAAACGTTATTTCTTGTTAAATCGTTTTATATTGCGACAATATCCGACCAGCAGGTATAGACAGCATTAACTACTTCTACATTGAAAACGAGCTCATTGTTATTGTGTACCATCCAGCCTCACCCCAACAAGTTGACCTCTGGCTCTAAATGTTGGTAATCATAATATATTGCTCTTTAAGTGTGTTTTATACGATAGAGGCTTAGAATAGTTTGGGCACCCATAAAACCGGTTTAACCCACTTCTGAGTGTCTGCACCAAGTCAGAATATCCTGAATATGTTGATTTTATCTTCGTGTTTTGTGTTCTAACATTAATATTGTTATCATCTAGAAAGTTGTTGGTTTAAGGATGTTGGCTGGTCATGTTTTTGAATTTTTGTCAGATGTTCAGAATCATCTGGTTTTATCCATTTGAATGCCATAAATTATTTTTCCCGCTAAGACCCATTTTTCTTTTCATAAATCTTTTGCATGCAGAATAATAAGCCATTTGTAAAAATCCTATAAAATCCTTGTTATCATTTAATGGTTTTTGAGAAATAAAACTTGTCAATGATAAAGCTATGTAAAATCAAGAGAGCATATTTTTCCCGCCAATATTTTAAATGGCATTTATCTTGAAAACAAGCACACGGACCTATATTTTTTCCGCTCTTTTAGTTCCTTTATTAATCCACTATCAATATTTACCAGTGTAATGAAAAGCTTGTTATTTTAAAACCGAGCAGCGAACATTCTTAATAACGTTAGGTCAATGAATTTCATCATTTGTATTATATTCAACAACCCAGTCTAACTCATTTCTCTTTTCTATGTAATTTTAATATTTATTTTGAGATAAAAATTATAATACACTTAAAAGCAGCTGAGAGTTAATGCAAAAATTGGGCCAAAACACCCTTTTCTTATAGAGCAGAAGATTTAATGTGGATATGTATTAATATTGACACAAAATCCAATCATGCATTTAAACTGGGTCAAATAAACTCTACTTTTAGTACTAAAATCCTTTTAGAGAAACTCTATGGGTCTTGAATTCTTTGCTAAAAGTTGTTCTCTGAATTCAAGGACCAGGTGTGAGGTTTAACATAAAATTACAGAAACACTCTAGCAAAGAAATATAACAAAATACTGTCATCTTTTGCCCGTCTGTTCACTAAAAACATTTTAAAACACACAGACACACAGACAATATCAGAAGTTTAAAAGTATGGTTTTTAGAAAATGGGATTGAATCTTTAATGTACAAACATGTAACATTCGGGGTTAAGGCTTAAGGTGTTGTGTGTTTACCTGAAAATCTTTAGATTCCTCTAGAAATATCCGTGTTTTATGTTATATATTAGTTTGAATTTAATTATCTATAGTGGATTGGAAAAGACGTTATACCAACTTATACTATCCGTCACAACGTTGTGGGGTGGTGCGAAATCTGTAGCGGTATTTTTGCCTGCTCTTTTTCGACATCTACAGGATAATGGTGTTGTTCTGCATTAACACGGGACAGTCTTTTTTCACCACCTTCCACGGACTAGCATCTTTTATCGATACCATCCTCGCAAGTGGTGTCGATAAAAATTTATTAACGCTGCATTTAATTTCTAAGGTTCTGTTTATATGACATAGTTTAGATTAGACAAAAGATAAATGTGGTTTCTACAAAAACGTCTTCTGTTTTATCTTAGAACACTATCAAGAGATGTTTATAATCTGTATTAATATTTTTTTAATGTTTCATTGGGTGTAAGTCAAAACATGACAAAATTATGGATGTTTGTGGTGTGAAACCTAACATTAAAACTGTCTGTATTGATGCGGTGATAGATCACAAACTGTGGGAGTGCAGAAATAGGATAATTTATTGATATTTGGGAGGATATATTTCACCGTGTGATTGACAGCAATTAACATTTATTTGATTTCAATCATAATAGAAAAGAGAACAACACCTTTTAACAGTAATTAGGTCGCCATTTAGGAGGACCAAGTATTTAGCCAACCACAAGATTTATTTTTAAAATTAAGGATATTTAGTCTTGTCTTTCCTTACTTTTGTTCTAGAATTTATCAAGAAAAAATATTAAGGGGTTTTAGGATTCCACGTGTTTTTGTCTGAGTCCTAGTTCATTTACGCAACTAAATCCCCAGTATTTAAGACTGTAGCCGGAAAAATCATTATCAACAGTATCATTTGGGGCATGAACGACTTACCCTTTTGATACTAGATTTTATCGCGTTCGTGCCAGTTGTCCAGTTTTCTGCATGTCGTATTTGTGAATTTGCCTTTCCAATTGATTTAGGTATTTCAGACTTTTTTCCCAGCCTAAAAATACCAAAACCCATACATTATGTAGAAAAAATGTACTCTGTAAGTTCCGAATAAATCTACAGATGTAGTTGAAGATATTGTAAATAATTCTTTTAAAAAATAACGTCGTATTATCACCCTTTATTAAGTCAGTGTATAAAACGAAAATGGAGATATGTACAGTAAGACTTATCTCCCTTCCCAGCTTGGTAACTGGAAGGTTTTATAATCATTAGTATGAAGACAGAAAAAAAGATGATTGGGTGGCACTCAGCCGTCTGTTAAAAAGATTCCAATTTATTTTATCTTTATTTCAGATTTCGCCATTATTGATAGCTGATGGGCAGTCATTACAAGAAAAAGAAACAGTAGTAAATTATTTATCTGCTTTAGAAGATAAAGTAGAAAAAGAATATAAAATTGCAACCACAGTAAGTAAAATATGTTTTGTAGCTTAGTATACTTTACATATATATGGTTTATCAACTCGAGATAATTAAATTTTCATTTTTAAACTGCGAGGCTTGTCCGAGTCCGATATTAATGTACTTTTGTGGATTATGTTCAGTAATCAATAGTTTATCGTGGACAAGACTGTACAAGTACATGTATGATTGACTTGCGTCGAATACATTTTAAGCAAATAAAATTGGAAAGAATTATTAATAAGTTTAATATTTATGTAGGCGCAGTAAACTTATGATTATAAATTGTAATCGGTTGATTCAGTAAACCATTGTGCCAAAAACCAGCACAATGACTCCTCTTGTGTTATGTATAGGAAACACTCCTTAAATAAAGCTTTGTGGGTAAGGCAGTTCAAACGATAAAGGTCTTTTGTAATAGCAGTATTTTTGCCTAAAGCTGTGCATCTTTTTTTCAGAAACGTATGTGGGAAAAACAATTTACCATTTCAGTTGTCATAGTATGGGTTTTTTACGCAATCACTAGTCATTCCAGTTGTATAAGATAATATATTTTGCTCGAAGACACACAATCTCATTCAAAGGCATATTTGGTTGTTTATGAATAGCTGTAATCCGGACATATGTTCAAACAAAATAAAATGCAAAGTAACAATGATTATGCTGTTTGATTTTTTAAACTCTTCTTTGGAAGATAAACATCCTCGAAATAAATCAACCGGGAAATAATTTATATAAAAAGCGAGAAAGGTTTTAATTTATATGCATATCTTAGTCACAGATACATAACTTGCATGCTTATAGACGACATTCGCCTTACAGTCGTCAATTTGTAGAGGAATTCCTCCATCCACAATGATTCATACAAAACACGAATCAAAACCCTGTCCTAAAATATAATAAGGCCGTAACAAATTGATTTTTAGTTCTTTGGATTTCGCCTCTCCGATTTTTTTCCACTTCATTTTTCAAAAATGCTGAAATTTCGCCCCAAATTCTTCATCTTTGAAGAAGTTAAAAATAAAAAGTGTTCGCCCGCTCCTAAAATTTGGTAAAAAATAGTTTTTTTCCATTCTTTGCAATATTTTAGTTAGAAAAATTTGTGCCGCACGTAAATTTGATCTTCGCCCGAAAAAAAAAAAAATAGTCAACAAGATTAAAAATTAAAATTAAACTTTCGCTCGCTCGTACTTATTTTGGCCATCCAAAGAACTAAACATTAATTTGGTGTGGTCTAAACTGAGCGTGTAAAATCATGTGATTGTTACCAAAATAATGTTTTCCATTTATGTATCGATATATTCTCAGGTTGTTTAACTTTATTACATTTTGGCATTCATGGTTTTTGATAATTTTCTTTTGCCTTGGAATTAGTTAAAAATTAGAAATTATTAAATTGTTGAATTAAATGCGTACGGAAATTCTAGCTCATGGCTGCTGCGGCGTGCAGGATATAGTTCGTGAAATATATTATTAACAACCTGATTTAAACTGTAACCTTAACCCTACTGTTCCAGACTGTTTTATTCCCCTTCCAAAGCTACAAAAAGGCACATAACAATTTTTAAAGGTTTCAGAAATGTTGTATCTAGTTTCACATAATATCTATCAGAAAGGCGATCACAAAACTTAACTCTCCAAATCATAAATTTTATGTTGCGGCGGATGGTTTGGCCAATATTAAAGTTTCGATTTAATTGCAAGTACCCTACAACAAATTGCAGGGTATTTCATAAAAATATATTTATTAACTTTTTGTAAACAAGAAACTTACACTGATAAATAGAAACCAATAGTCTAATTTTGCATTTCAGAAGAATTCCGTGATAAATACAGAAATTCCATATGTTTTCGAAGAAGATATAATATTAACTCCTCGACAAGCACAAATTCTTTATGAAAGCAGTAATTCTCGGCAAAAAAGAAAAATGCACACAGATTTGAATAGACATTGGGAACTCCACGTACCTATACAGTACGCATTTGATGGAACTCACAGTAAGGGTTTGTTATACCTAAGCCATCTCCCAAATATCTTTTCACAATTTAGTTAGATGTACTCTTAGGGATAATTTGTTTTTTGTTTAGTTGGGGT
The DNA here is from genome assembly GCA_028015205.1 of Mytilisepta virgata. Classification (NCBI taxonomy): domain Eukaryota; kingdom Metazoa; phylum Mollusca; class Bivalvia; order Mytilida; family Mytilidae; genus Mytilisepta; species Mytilisepta virgata. The sequence continues at coordinate 35,375,753 of CM051512.1, forward strand.
TTTACGCCGTTTTCAGCACATTTGGCTATTTCGCGAAGGCCAGTTTTTATTGGTGGAGGAAGCCGGAGTACCCGGAGAGAACCAACGACCTTCGGTAGGAAAATTGGCAATTCCTGTCAATTTAGATCGGAGTCGAACACACCCCGCTACAGGTCTTAGGGAAAATTCAGAGTCTGTAATGATAATGGTTTTGAAAAAAATAAAAGAATGTCATTTCAAAACTAATTTTCTTTTAGTGAAGCGTTTTATGACAATAAAAACATCGCACAACACTGAAAATTACAACAGTATGTTGGGAACGGAATTCTTAGCAAATAAGTCATATACGAAAAATGATAAATACCAAAAAAAATGCTCACCAAGATCAGAACAATAATTGTCATATTTTTACTTCGTAGACGAACTTTTCCGAAGATGGATTTGGATTCTTAGCATATTCTAATAGATCGAGATGTTTGACTAATAAATAAATGGCACAACTTTTAATTATCTTTATTTGCAAACAATACCCATTTGGGTCATAGCAATACAAATGTGACATACAAAAAACATATTTGAACATCAATTTCTTATACATGTATAAACAGATAACTAATATAGTCAAGAGTCTCCTTTTCTCAGTTCTAATGACTGTTTTATAAAAGAAACTACCATATTGATAACTTTGGGCGTTGATGGGTTTAATATAAGTTTAAGTTTTGCAATGTCATTTAAATCAAGGACGTTAATAAAATTAAGAAATTCACCAGCTCTGTAGATTATTTCGCAAGAACATTAAAACTATTGATTACTGTAAATTCGGAAATTATTGCGATGTTTATATTATTGCGATAAATGCGACACGGTTGAAATCGCAATAATTTAAATTCACATTTTGGAATTTTTTTATATGAATGAAGCGTGATTTTTCTCAATATCGCAAAAATTAAAATCGAATTTTGAACTAAAATGACAAAATCGCAATAAAAAATGCACGCAATAATTTCTGAATTTACAGTATATATTCCGGGTTTTTTTTCAGATGAATCAGAGAAAAGAATTATAAAAAGTGCGCTTCATTACTGGGAAAGTTATACATGCATAAAATTTGAAGAAATAGGCTACAAAGATAATGCTAGTATCAACGAAAACAATGTATACATTGTTTTTACTAACAACGAAGGGTAAGTTGTTACTTTGTCATAAAATGGGAACAGATCAGTCGAATACAAATGTTTTTGGACGCCTGTAATATATAGAGAATTAATACATGGCAAAATCCGTATCATATACCGTATGATGCCGAAGGCCGGAGGGTGATATTGGTCGAGGGTTGATACGGCATATGATACGGATTTTGATATATTATACATTTCAACTGGGGACTTTATACATGGTATGCGATATAGGGTTATCCATAGAACTTTCAGCTAAGCGTCTGTATCTAAGTAATAACTACTCTATGTATGATAAAATGTGCTATTTTACCTCAGTATATACAGTCAATATTATATACAATTACAAATAAAAATACTGTTTTCAACAATATAAACAGCTGGCGAATAGTTTCGTGACTATTACCCTTAAGGCAAATATTATTCACTGGCAGAAAAACATTTTCCGGGGAATTCTGGTTTTATTGTAAAGTAAAGGAAGATGCCTAGAATTCTGAATGGGTATTTAGCAGACGACGAATGGACGCGTTTGAAAGTCAGATATTTTTAATTAGAAATTTCAAAACACATCTTTAACAAATTTATAATTGATAAAATGGAAAATATAACACTAACCTGCTAATATAAGGCGTATATCAAAGTACAATAAGATGTTTTATTTTTGTCTTTAGTTTAATAAAATACGTAATAATAGATCTGTTAGGACAATATCCATATTAATGTGTCCTTATCACCAGCGGCTTTGCATTGAGAAATAGCTGGTGCCTCTTGCTATTGCCCATATACCTATTAATAGGAATATAATATTAAATTTTATGAAATCATTATTTTCGTTGGATATGTACCGATTTTTTTGTTTTTTGTTTTTTGTTTTTTTTTTTGTTTTGTTTTGTTTTTATTTATTTATTTTTTTTTTTTTTTTTTTTTTGGGGGGGGGGTTCATGGGTATAAACTACTTATTTAAGTATTTGGAAAAATAAATATTTCATAATGAGTTATGCAGCAGAAAAATAAAAAATTACTTTTACCTCGAAATTATAAAGTTTATAAAAACCACTAAATCTTATACAGTCGAAAACCATGAGAATTCTGAATATAGTTTTGTTAAACTTGGAATTCTGTCTGATTTGAATAATCAATAATTGATATTTTGAAAGAACCCCACAATCCGATGTAATACAATTGTAATTTGTTCATATACATTCATCTGGTTTCACATTCATCTGGTTTCTTTTATCATTGAAAAGGGTGCGATTTGGTGCGATTGCATTAAGACAACGGATTCATTGAGTAACTGATTATAAAAGCCGTATTGAAATCCTATTTTTGGAAACGTAGTAAAATAATATGTAAATTGCATGGCCTCAGGCTCAGCATGCATATTTGTAGTAATATTGTAGGATATATTTTATCTGATAACATATATTTTGAATAACAAACAAACAATTTACGTAATTGGTAATTGTTACAAAATACCGGGAGGGTATTGTGTATTACAGGATTGTCGCATCACATTAATTTTTCGTCAGTTCAGAAAAAAAAATATTTAAAATAGTTTAATCAAATAAAAATTTGAATTTTATTTAAAAAAAAATTATTAAATAAATTTATTGCTTACCCGTTGAAAACTTCTAGAAACATTAAATTCCACTTAACACTTGTTTTGTTGCTCATAACGGTTTTAGATCTGTTCCTTGAATTACTCCAGTGAAATTTTCTCTTCGAAGGTTTGTTATTGTATTTAATAGCTGTCTGTGATATTGTTTTGCTAAGTTCGTCTGTGATAATAAAAAATTGGAAGTATTTCTCATATTTGTTTTAATATTTTATTATTTCATTTAATCTGTAAATAGTCCTTTCGTTTTTATATAATATTTGTTTTATTTATACCTAATTTAACCAGATCTCGTCGTGATATGGCTTAAGGATGATCGCTTGTCTAATAGGAAATAAATAGGATTTGAAATAGGTGTTTTAGTTTGAGAGAACATATGAATAGTAAACAAATAAGCAAGAAAAAAATATAGGTTCATGTGCTCATTTTAGAGCTACAAGGCCTTGAAAATTTGCAGGAAATAGGTTTTCTCTGGATTTTTCATTGTCTTTGCATTGACAACTTCAGTGTCTCAAAAATGTATGAAAAAATAAAAAGGATTTCATAAAATTTTGTCAAATACCATTTTAAGGTATATATGATTGAATTATAAAAGAAAAAGTGGGGGTTCATGGGCAAAACATTTCATGTTTAAGAAATGGATAAAACCGGAGGATTCCGAAAATCTGACAAAAAGACCAAAACATGACCAGCGAGCATCCTTAAATGTTGCCCACACGGCGTTAAAATCTAATAAATTCATCAATCAGTCTCCAATGCCCACCCCATAATCTTATATTTCGTACCTGAATTTAATCCATTTTAATTAGGGACAAGATATACACACATGAATTTAAACAATATACAAAATTGTTTCGGTTTTTAACATTTTAGGCCTTTAGTGCACAACTGATGAGTCGACAATTGACGAAATGTGACATCTAGTGCATCAAATTGTGATCATATAAGTTTTTATGGTTAGAACTTCAAATAAATGTAAACACATGGTTAAAATTGCAGAAAAGAGGCAGATTCCTACTTATATAATTTTTTTCTGGGTAGTATTGTTTTGCGTTTAAATACAATTTTTAATTTATTTTTAGCTGCTGGTCGTTTGTTGGGAGAAGCCCATCCACTGAACAAAAAGTTTCTATATATGACGATTGTGTATATGTAAGTACGTGTATGTTATTGCTCTCTCGTTTTTTATTCTTCCCTCTTTTCAAATCTTTCAACAGAAGAAAACTGATCCTCTATATAAATGCTTGTAGCATGGACATTAATGAAAAAGTGACTATAGATACAGATAGATACAGATCTTTTATTTTCCGATTACTGGGCACGACAATCAAATATAATCAGTGTTGAACAAAATACAAATGCAGATTAAACGAGGATAATGAATGTTATTGTAAACTATTAATATGATTGAAAATTGTAAATAAAAGGAAATAAAGAAAACTTACATATATCAGTACATTATAACACATGTATATTAACGTACTGTGATCCAGATCAAGCCCGCAAATCAGACCCTGACAAAAGTTCATTTCTCTTATTATATAATTCTTCATTTAGGTGCGGAAGACCCTTAATGACAATGTAATCTTCTGATGACATAAGCCAATTAAATTTGTCTGTTGTCGTCAACAGATTAAAAATTTTTAAATTCTGTATTTATTTTATTCATAAATATTTTCCTTTGGTCATTTAAGCATTTACATTCAAGTAGAAAATGTTTACACTGCAGTCTGAAACCAATTGACGGCTGTTCCTGCCTTTTTCATGGCCTGTATATACATTGTATATGGGATTCGTGTAGCATTTAGAACAAGATAACCAGTTTTCTAATACTGACAGTATATTATTTGAAAGTTTGATTAAAAAACTCGTTCAAAATAAATACCCGCCCTTTTGGACGTTTTGAGATTTGAATCTGTTTTGGCTTTATTTTTCATTGTTTTCGGTCTTATTCATAAAGAGTCGTAATTCAACGAAATATGAATAATTTTCGCTTAAGACTGTTAATTCATATTTATTTATCTATTTATTATATTTTTTCATAATATTTAGGAAGGTCATGTGATTCATGAAATAGGTCATGTGATAGGTTTTTGGCACGAGCATGCTAGACCAGACCGAGAGGAGCATATATCAGTACAAACACACTCTATAGAGATCGGTAAACAATATAATTTCCTACATATATCCTGGAAAGATCTTGACACGAAGGATATGCCGTATGATGTTGGATCTATTATGCACTATGGATCAACTGTAAGTTATAGTGTGGCAGATCTGATATTGTTATCTTCCCTTAAAACTCAAAATGATGTCAAACTTTATTTTTTCATGATAAATTTATTTCTTTGTTGAATTGGTTAAAATAAGTTTATTGTTTCTAATAAATTCAAAAGGTTGTTTAGGAAATTTTAGAGGTTAAATTTGATTTAGAATAGTTTTAATATTATTTACAAACGAATGCTGAGCTACAATCAAATTCATTTATAATTTTTATATGAGAACTTTGTTTATTGGTCTGAGGACTGTCTACCAGTCCACTATTAGGATAATTGTATCATCCAACTTATTAAGGTTAGTGCTAAGCCACATTCCTAAGGATCCTTAAAATAGTTAAATGTTCCATTTCTGTTCTAAATTGTTATGTTTAATTCAGACCAATTTGTACTTGTTTAATAAAATGTTATATGTTCATTGATTTACTTTGATTTGGGTTCATGATTAAGTGGGCTTATCACACTTGGTGTCCGTCCGTCAGTCTGATTCTTATAAAATTATATTTGGTTCAAGTTGTGGCCCATTCCCCCGAATTTTCAGTAGAGATTGCACCTGCTACAATAGATTGTTCTGTTGTATTTGAAGCTATTTTTATCTTTGCGTCGATCAAGGCAATGAAAAACACTGCGACCTGAATTTGACAAAATTAATGGACATAATATTATCCGGAATATCCGGAATATCCGGAATTCGGCTTTGTGGTATCTAAGCGGAGTTGCTTACCATGTGAACGAACTTTGTCACACTCTGGGAGTTGTTTCGCATTCCTGACTTTTATGTCAACTTTTTTATTTCTTACATGTCGTCTGTTGATTTAAGGGGGTACCCTACACTTTGACTAAAATAGTTTTGGCTCGTTTAATTTTGATAAAATTTTGATGAAATATTTACTTTGACCTGTAGACAAAAATATAAAAATTTCAAGAAATTTGAAATACACCATTTACGGGAATTATTTCTAAGAATATTCAATATATAGCAGTTTGACAAAGACTAATGTTTATCATTGAGAAGCTTATCTCTCTTTACTTATAGTATGTGATTAAAACGTTCAGCCTATTTTTAAAGAGTTAACTCCCTTAGGTGTTCTGTAACCCCTTAACTTGGTTAAACTGCTTTAATATTTACTTTTGTAAGTAATCAGTGTTTACCTTCCCAAGAATATAATGAGGTCTGCTGTAAATATTTCTAAATTTAGTATAAATGTGATTATTACTTTATTGTAGGCATACCATGTGAATAATACTAAAACCATTCCGCCAACAATATTAACTAAGGACCCAAGATTACAAAGAGCAATAGGTCAAAGATATCAGCTTTCATTTTATGATGTCAAACTTGCGAACGCTATCTACTGTGCAGGTGAGGTTAACCCTAACTAATGGTTGTGATTTAAGCTGTAAAATACCGAAAAGCTCCGAATGAAAAATTGCTATAACCAAAGTTTCCGTGAGATGATATTGTTTTTAAGTACAATTAATTTTCAAACCTATATGCAAACGTTGAACAATTTCTATATGTACTACCAAGCAAATATTAATACGTTTGTAAAATGAAAATAAAATAGAATATGTTTAGTTAGAAGTGAAAATTGGACTTTTTGTGTTTACAGTTATTTTACGTTTCTAATAATCTAATAATATAGGGTTATAGAATGGGATTTTCATATTGGTCCTGTATTATGTCCACGGACAGTCGTATTGGGAAGAGGCAACGCCGAAGCCCAATACAGCTATACGAGGCCCAATACGACTTGTCCGAGGACATAATACAGGACCAGTATGAAAAAAAATTCTATCACACCTTTATTAACAAAACAAGAAATTTATTAGATTATTTTGTTGACTACCGGAAATAGAATATCCATATTGAGCCTGACCGTATTGGGCCTGTTTTTCCATATTGAGCCTGTTTTTTCCATATTGAGCCTATTTCTTTCGTAATGAGACTGTTTTCCGTATTGATCCTGTTTTTCAGTATTGGTCTTTATTAGCTCTGGACTTCTAGTATTAAATGGGGTATTTTAAACATATTTTACATAACTGGTTAATAAATCGTATTATTAAATAATACGATTAAAACAGCCCTAATACTACCAAAACGGCATGTGTCATACTGGTGACGTCGTCCTGGTCATATAAATCACGTGATCTATATTGCTTTTCGGCCCGGTCCAATACTGAAAAAGGCCGTATGAGCCCTAGGGCTAATACAGCCTTTTCACTTCCGGTCGTTTCATTGTCAGTCCGTATTGGAAATATTGGCCCTATATTCACATTTGATGTATGTAATACAGCATTCAGAACAAGTCTGTATTGAAAAAGTTGGATTATTTAATAAAAGTGTTATGAACTGGCTGTTTCTGTATTGGCACTGGTATAGATTCTCGGTCAGCTGTATTGGCCCTCGACCCTACGGGTCTCGAGGCCAATACAGCAAACCTTGAATCTATACCAGTGCCAATACAGAAACAGCCAGTTAATAACACTATATTCTAACTTTAAGGATGATTGCTGGTCTAATAGGAAATAAATAGGATTTGAAACAGGTGTTTTAGTTTAAGAGAACATATGAATAGTAAACAAATAAGCAAGAAAAAAATATAGGTTCATGTGCTCATTTTAGAGCTATAAAAAATTTGCAGGAAATAGGTTTTCTCTGGATTTTTCATTGTCTTTGCATTGGCAACTTCAGTCTCAAAAAATGCATGAAAAAATAAAAAGGATTTCATAAAATTTTGTCAAATATCATTTTAAGGTATATATGATTGAATTATAAAAGAAAAAGTGGGGGTTCATGGTCAAAACATTTAATGTTTAAGAAATGGATAAAACCAGAGGATTCCGAAAATCTGACGAAAAGACCAAAACATGACCAGCGAGCATCCTTAATATGGAATATAGACGGTTGTACATATATGCTTACGTTATTGTGTGGTTATCATTTATGAGGTACATATACATGTGTTGTGGACATTTTTTCATGAAATTTTCTGTGAAAGTAAATAAGATGCTTAGAACGCATTTAACGGTCGTTTGTTATATAGATATTTTTCGTCTCTCAACAGTGGAATGCAATAAAACTCATTTATCCCAACCTTGCCAACATGATGGCTACCAAGATCCAAAATATTGCACCAGATGTCGCTGCACAGAAGGATTAGGGGGAACTTATTGCGATAGGGCGGCTCCATCGATTGGAGGTAATATTATTCTTGGTTTCTATTTTTTCTTATTTTGTTTTCAGTTTATAGAATAATGTGTATCGACAACAGTGGTAACTTTGGCATTATTTCTTGAAAGTAAATAATTAAATCTAAACAAAACAGGAATGCCTAAATTTCTTTGATTGAAAATACATGTAACTGCAGTAAAGTTTATTTATCCCAAATCAACTTGTCAATTAGCTTAGAAAAACCACAGTTCTTATTAAATGCTAACCATATCCTGGCATCTTGTCCCATTATCTTTGAAGTTAATTTGGGCGTCGGTGGTGTATCGTTACGACTAAGAGTTACTCGGCACCGATAACCAAATTTATTGACAAATTTTATCCATCACTTTTAAACATTTGAAATATTGTCCGTCGCATATTTTCCGAAACTATCGTAGAAAAGAAAATTCTAGTTGTGTAGTGAAACCTAAGTTCTAACCCAATTCCCGGTGAAGAAAATTTAAAAACTCCGATCTTAACTGACCAGGGTGGTCGACCCTCTGGCTTTCACATGTATAAAAACTGACCGAAAGGATACACACGTGATCAAATGCTGTTGAAAAGGTCGTAGAACTACAATAACCAAAGAAATCAAAGACATGCGGTTTCCAGAATTTCTGCCCAATGTATTTCTGACTTTATGCTAATTTTACCCTAGAATACTAATTTTTATGCTTTATACGAATATTTTTGTTACAGTTGTTTGTGGTGGAAATATCGATGTTACCTCTTCTAATTACACCTTTGGTTTCCCAAAAGCACATAATATTGGGCAACGATGCAACTGGTTTTTAAAGGTGAGATGATAGATACACGTGTATTTTATTGGTCATTATCAAATCATCGATTGGTTACTATAAAAAGTGCACAATAATTTTACAAATAAATAAAAAACCGAGAGCTGAATATAGTAATAAGATTTAGAATTTCTTTTTAGTAAGATTCATGAACTAGTATATTTTTCAAGAAATAAAATATATATGTTGCGAAACAGCTCACACAACAATATTATACAAGGAATATATATATGTGGAATTAGTTAGCGGTAAAAAGGGCAAAGAATGACTAAAATGTATAAAAGACAAAAGATTAAAAAAAACACTAAAAGCAAACAATAACGAAACCAAAATGAAACTCCAAATAACAAAGTAAAAAATATTGCATTCAACAAAATCAAGCCGTATATTTAATTTATCACTGTTCGGTCCGTCTGTAAATTGTGAGCTTATGGCTTACTATTGAAGATCTTACAGTGACTGTCAGATGAAGAACAAATATGAAAACTTTGTTTATGTGCTTTTTATGTTGTTCTTTAGTGTCACATATACCTTTAACAGGAAGAAAACAAATAGATATATACAAATAATAATTTGATATTTTGTTTTTCTACTGCTGTGTAAATTTATATTTTACTGTCCATTTATTTGTTTCATTAGGCTCCAAACAATACAAGAATCTTTCTTACAATAGAATCTTCTGAGATAATGGATTACTATGGCTGTCAGAAAAATCCTTATGTTGAATGTATGAATTATTTAGAAGTCAGATACGCACACAATATAGCTAAAACTGGAGCCAGGTACGTTGCAATATCTTTTCTTTTCGAAGAATTGTATAATATTCTTCATATTTCACACATTTTCTTTGTGAACTTACGATGAAATAAAGATAAGAACAATTATTCAATTATAGAAAGCATGTCAAAATCAGGTCGTATCATAAATAAGTAATATAAAAGATAAGATTTAATGGTGTCAGGTGTAACAAGGTACAAAAACTGTGATGTCATTTTACTCCAGTATGTAAGGCATTATGACTTTGAGCAATTAGGAATAATTAGTGATTTGAAGTTATGATGATTTGTTTTCATTTTCAGTTTTAATTTCATCGCATTTCTTTAATAACGTGCTAGTATTTTCAAACCCTTTTTTGTTATGTAATACATATTGACAAGGCCTAGATATTTTTTACCTTTTAATTGCGTAAAAATTTTTCTTTTTTTTCTTTTTTTTATCAGTCCTTAAATATATTAGATTTTATCCGTGTACAGTGAATCGGAAAATTTTTTTTTCAAGTTATTGTGGAAAACTTTTATTGTATACTATTTAAGTTTTAATTAACTCCCCATCTGGATAATATCCGTTGAGGAGGTGTTCCATGATTGGAAGGTAATACGTATAGAAGAAGAAGAAGACTTGTTCTTGTCTACAAACTTAATTACTTTTTGCCAAAATTACGTCTTAAATATTTAGACACCAATCATTAGTGACAAAATGGTAAAATATGTATGTAGGATTACCTCACGTGACTAAACCGCACAATACATGATAAAAAGGCAAGTAAAAACGGCGCTCCCGCTGTTGTTTTTCATATATACTGCCTAAAAACACACTCTTTAATTCAGATAGTCCAGATATCAGAAATATACACTAGGGTACCGCATCAGAAATATACACTAGTGTACCGTAACAAATTTGGATAAAGGCATGAAAACTCTAGCAAATAATGATGTAATAAATGATGATACCAAAAGATAGTTACAATAGTTTCCTTACCCTTTTTTTTTTAGATTTTGCTGTTCTTATTTGGAATCCAAAAAACCCATAATTTCCGAAGGAAATGAAATGTTGGTACTGTTGAGGGCGAACACACATGGATCATTCGGATTCCAGGCTAACATCTGGGCAGGTATACACCATTAAAATATAATTATAAATTTAGCATTCCTTTATAAATGCCCCTTATGGACATTCTCGGTTTCAGGTAAAAATAATATATATATTTAGATAGTATACATTTACTTGAGACCGCCTCGATGGTTTCGTGGTAGCGTGCTCGTCCCGAGTGCGGAAGGTCGCGGGTTCGATCCCCGGTCGGTTCAAACCAAAGACATTAAAATTGGTATTTGCTGCTTCTCCGCCAAGCACGCGGCATCTAGGATAAGAGCAAAGACTGGTCGGCTCGGAGTCAGTATAATGTGTCCGAGTGAGGTGATATGTCTTCCTGCGGACAGTTACCTCGTGAGCTAGCACATTAAAAATCCGACTTAGCGTGTCGGTCTAGTACAAAGCAGGGATCATATTCATTATTACATCAACATGTTCTCGTCCTGATATGCACCTGGACGTTAAACAATAATTCATCCATCCATCCATTTACTTGAAAACGTCAGTATTAATATATAATCATATGGACATAAAAACCTAGAAACCGAATTCCGTATGACCAAAGCTGATTTAAGACTAAAATTTTGTGCCTAAAACAAAAAAGGGATCTCGGTTCCAAGGGGTTTGGATAGTCTGTCATATCTTCTTATGGTCAATAGCCTGTCAACACTTTTGAGTTCGAATCCAGCTCATTGCGTGGTGTGTTCGATTCATCAAAAATTGTCGATTTCATGCGGAAGGTTTTTGCTTCCTTCACTGGCCACCATGATGTATCAAATTTGCGTTGAAAATGCCGAGAAATGTCAATAAATCAAACCAAATCGAAAACAGGATAACCAAAGTTCATGTAAGGTCAGTTCTAATGCAATGTTGATTTTCATTGGACAAGTTGAAAATAACTTAAAGTCCTCAGTTCTGCAATTGATATCCTCTGAGAGGGCGGCACGTGCAACGCGTCACTTCCGGATTGCAAATATCCCCCTTTTTATTAAAAAAATTATACTTGCTGTAAAATGGAGAAAAAACTATTCTGGTTTAATATTTGGCAGTATCAATTTTGATTTGATGAATACCTTAATATGCTTTTAGAGTCTTGTGGCGGTTGCGTAACTGGGACGGAAGCAACCCATGAACCATGTTCACGGAGAGTATCCTATAGATGTGAGCGTCAGTGGATCTATACTGAGTGGAATCCTTGTCCAAGTGGTCATTGGCTATGGGGGGACAATGACTGTAACAAATTAGTGTAAGTTTGACAAATATTGAATGGTTTTATGATTGAATTATTAAACGAGTTATATCAGAAGTTCTAGATGGCAAAATGGAAATAAATATAAATATGTTGATCATCTACTGGACATAATTCAACAGGCTCTTTCATGCAAGCATCAAAGACCAGTGGTGGATCCAGAACTTTTGCTAAAGGGTGAGGGGGCTTAAAATCCTGCATTCTGAGACATTTAAAAACTTTTGTGGTTTCGCAAGGGGGTGTGAACCCTCGCACCACACCCCCCGGATCCACCCCTGAGTAGACTGTTTTATTAATCTTCCAACTACAGATTTATTTTGTGACATTAGATAATTTTCTGTTAAATGCAGATGTCACAGTATGAATGAATGATGAAGTTTAAATGTAAAATTATTCACACACTCACAGTAAATCCTTACCAAAATATTTTTTTCAGAAACAAAACAGGGATACGGGACGGAATTTGTTACAGGACAGAACTGTATTGTTGTAGAGGATATGAAATACAGGGAGACAGCTGTGTTAGTAAGTAAAGTACAAAATTAGAGATATTAAAAAATATGGACTAAAAATCATACTCTTTCATGTGAAATGTAAAATATTCTTTTGACTATTCTTAAAACTGGAAAGCGATATAAATGGAAAAAAATAGTATAGAGGAAAATATTTAGTTTTCGATATGGTTATTGACTTTATCAAACAATATCAATTACACGAAAGGTCAGCTTAACGATTGGACAATGCTGGACAATTCTGACAATGCTGCGTCATGCCATTCAGCCAATCAAATGACCTGTAACATATCAGATGTAAACTAGCAAATTTGTACTTTCAATTTCAGAGTCAACGTCAATGACAACCACAAGTGTGGTAATTCAACCGGATAATTATTCAACACAATATATGGTGCCAACTAATGATCCATCAGGGAACAAGGAAAATGACCCTGTTTTAGGATGGGGAAATTGGACGTCATGGTCGAACTGCTCTGAGATATGCGGCGGCTGTGGAAACCAAACACGCCAAAGAATATGCTTGGATACGCACTCCCTATCATGCAAGTAAGTAAATATCTACTCTCTAGGTTTCTCCACCAGATAACGCTATAAAATATCGTGAACGATTTCTTAAACATCCTTTTAGTTTAGTAAAAGAGATTCGTTTGTTCAATTTATGATGAAAGACGTATGATTAAAAATTACATGATAGCAATTTTCTTGCACAAAAGATGGGCACACTTTGTGGATTTAGGATTAATCAATTGTGCTCAAAGATTAATTGTTTATCGCTGAAACAATAATCCGAAAAACGTTAAATATAGAAAAATGCACCACTGGTAAGTTCTTTGGATTTTTGGATGGCAAAAATAGGTGCGATCGAGCGAAATCTTAATTTCAATTTTTTTCTCGAGACTATTTATTTCGGGCGAAGATCAAATGTACATGCGGCATACATTTTTTAAACTAAAATATTGCAAAAATGGGAAAAAGTCCCAATGTTTGCAAAATTTGTGGACTGGCCGAACACTTTTTATTTTCAGTTTCTTGAAAAAGAATTTGGAGCGAATTTTCAGCATTTTTGCAAAATGAAGCGGCAAAAAAAATATTCGTAAAATCTATAGTCCGAACATCGGAGCGGCGAAATCCAAAGAACTGAAGACCAATTTGGTGTGGCCTAAATTATGCAACTTTGTTGCCCTACGATTTTTCACCTTTATCTTTACCGTTACCTAAAAAGAGTTAAATGAAAACAGAGTACAAAATGTTTTATGGTTGATACAAAAGAATGTATCTACCATTAACGGGCTATGTGAAATCAATACGATGCACGGTTACCATTGCAAAGCTTTCTCTCGCAAGTTGTCGATACTGAAAATATCTGATGAAGTCGATGTGGCATCACGGATTTTTCTCCTGTGATCTTTGACGGAAAATCCCATTTCGAGTACATTAATCCTTTTTTTCTTTGCTTGTACGTTTTAATTCATTGTTTGTATTTAGTATTCGATCTGTTTTACTATATTTGCCTGGTCTGTTTTTTTCGCCTCTCTTGTTATTAATTTAGAATATGTTTGTGAATGTTTAAGTATTTGATAATGTTTTTGGTTTCAGTGGTAAATTGATTGAGATTGAAACCCAACCATGTAATACAAATCCGTGCACTCAAGTCAGTTTTGGGACCAGGACAACATCCAAGGTAGTGGTGTGCAATCCGATTACACTACAGAAATGCACGATGTGAGTAGTCATGCAATACATTTTACAAAATAACTAAATCAAAAAATTATGTGATACTATCTACGTAAAACTAAAATATGACTCTGAGTTTAATTAGCTCAACTGGCCAAAGGCCATGTGAGCTTTTGTTATCACTTGGCGTCCGTCGTCCGTCCGTCCGTCGTCCGTTAACTTTTCACATTTTAATCTTCTCCTCTGAAACCACTCGGCCAAATGAAATTTAATTTGGCAGGAAGCATCTATGTAAGGTCCTTGCTCATTTCGTCCCGATCGGAAAACAAACATGGTCGCCATAGGCAATTGTTGATTTTGATTGACTGAGTTTTCAAAAATCTTCTCCTCTGAAACTGCTAGGCCAAATGGAACAAAACTTTACAGGAAGCATATATGGGAGGTCCTTTATAAAGTTTCCTAATTTCGTCCCTATCGGACAACAAATATCGCCGCCACGGGCATTTCTTGTTTCTGATTGGCTGATATTAAAAAAAATCTTCTCCTCTGAAATTGCTTGGCCAAATGGGACTAAACTGGACAGGAAGCATATATGGGAGTTGTTTACAAAGTTTCCTCATTTCGTCCCGATTGGGCAACAAACGTGACCGTCATGGGCAATTCTTGTTTCTCATTGGTTGATTTAAAAAACAAAATTCTGGAACTACTTGGCCAAAAATGTCAGCCAAACTTAACAGGAAGCATCTATGGAAAGTTTTAATGAATGATTTGTTTTCATCCTGATTGGACGACAAGCATGGCTGCCATGGGCAATTCTTGTTTCTGATAGGCTGATATAAAGAAATCTTCTTCTCTGAAACCGCTTGGCCAAATGAAACGATACTTGACAAGAAGTATCTGTGGGAAGTTTTTTCATGCCACAAACATGGCCGCCGTGGGCAGTTCTTGTTTCTGCCAGGTGAGGGATACAGGCTCAGCCCTCTGAGCCTCTAGCAGTAGTTGAAACCTCAGTGGATACATATTAGTAAATAATTTGTTTCTTTCCACATCGTTAGGGGCCTCGGTGGCCGAGTGGTCTAGGTAGTTTGTCATGACTACTAATGATCACTAGCCTGTCAACACTGAGGTTGTGATTCGAATCTCACCTGTGGCGGGGTGTGTTCGACTCCGATCTTAATTGACAAGGATTGCCACCGAAGGTTTTACAAAATACAAAAGTATGTTAGTTGCGAAAAAGCTCATACGACAATAAAATACAAGGAATATATATATGGAATTTTAGAGTCGTAAAAAAGGCAAAGATCGACTAAAAGTTTCGGCTGATATGGCCTTGTTCCCGAGCAGGTACGAATAGAAAGATGTTGACTCTTTGAAACCCAGAGCAAGACTTGAATTATATGTTTAGTATATTAACTGCGAGTTTAAAATGTCCGTCTTAAATTTATGAGCTGAAACTGATTCCGATATTAGAAATTTTTTTTTCTTTTCAGATACGAGAAAGAAACTTACCCATACATTACCGAGTCCTGCTGTAATGGATATTCTAAAAATAGTACTTCCGGTCAATGTGAAATGGATGGTACGTGATTCAATATCTAGTAACACTTCCGTTGTGCTTTCATAATTTTGTTATTTTTCATCCAATCAACGACGAGACATCATTCATGCTATCACCAAGCTGAATTGGGTACATCAGAAATATTTATTAATTGCGAGACAATCAGATCATTGCAACGCTTAAATCATAACTATGTTTATTGCTCATTGTTGCTATGCAAAGACCATTATAATTAACTGGTGCTATTAATAGAAGCTGGAGAACATTTGTGTTGATGACTGTTCCACACTGCCAAAATTATTGTGGATAATATAGGGACACTAGCTTGTACAAGCATATGTTTCCGTATTGCAATGTAAGTTTACAAAGGTAACATAATTTTGGAACCCTATTTTAAATATAACCATAGAAACATATAATAGTTATTCCATCTAACGCCAGGCGGAGCTATTTTTCGGAAGTTATTTAAAAACTGGGTTAAAAATATTTATCATCTATCAATAGATGATATGGGTACCAGATACAATGTTTACAAACGATGTTTCCGCCCAGTGCTGCACCTAGCGTTAACTGGAATTGCTACATATAAGCCACTTTAAATGATTCGGCGTATCTGTACCTGTATCTTTGTTGATTGTTTTTGTAACCTATAATGACTATAAATGCAAGCAAAACAAATATGTTTCAATTTTTTGTTCGAATCATTTTTTTTTCTTTCGTTCGGGATCCTTGTATTCAATTACTTTCCTAATAAACAACCAATTTGAAGAAATAATACGGTGAAAATAGAAAATCAGACAAGATAAAAAATCCACTTCTATTTCATTACATGTATGTACATACATCTATTTATAGAAATCCATTTTCATTTATTTATGATGATATATTGTTAGTATTAAAATGGACACACTTCAATGATTCATACGTGTTCCCTGTCTGAACATTTTTTGTTTTGCTTTTTCATGTAGTGTGTTATTGCTCACAGTTGTATATATTAAAAATAGATTGAAAACAAAGATTTTTTTTCATATTTTGTGTTGTTAAAGATCGTTATTGAACTGCAAAGATATCAATTAATGTATGCAATTCATTTTCAACATAAAATCAAGTTGACGAGTTTCGATATTCAGAGCCGACTAGTGGCATCAGCTATAATACAAGTTGCCCTGTGCATGATATAATGAAAAATTATTTTAAAATTAAATGTCCTCAGATTTATGTTATATATGAATCTAAAGTTCTTCAATCTATTCTTTTTTTATTGAACTGTGCCATCGTCAGATGACATTAATTTGTTAAAAACGTTTTATTCATATCCTGTTAATAGATGTAACTTAATTAAAATTTAGTGACAATTTTAAAGAAATTAATACAAATATGTGAAATTTTTGTGTCTAATTTAGTCACGTAGATAATGTGTCAAAAATTAATATGTCATATCCGAGGTCTGAATTGGGGGGGGGGGGGGTCTCAAATGCTGTATTCAGTTAATTTTTGCACCATTTTTTTATGATCAGTTACAAATATGCTTATTCTGTCAAATTTTCTGAGGCTGAATTTTTTAGTTCAGATATTTAAAGTTGAAGAGATAAACTGAATGTATATACATATTAAGGATTCAAGGTGCAAGTTCTATTGATACATGTATTTCTTTTGAAAAAGTTGTTAAAAGTACCAAATACATGTACCACAAGTATATATAAATATATTTATTATACCACAGTATGTTTTTTCTATATGAAAATTAAGACAAAAATTTTGCTATTTTGTCTGTTTCTAAACTATTGACCGGTCAATAGATTCATCTGCTATTGACCTTTCAGTAGTTTCCATTACTATTGACCTGTCAATGGTTTCCGCTACTATTGACCGGTATCCCCTCGATACCAACTATTGGTCTCGGCTACGCCTCGGGCAATAGCTGGTACCTTGGGGGAAATGAACTTACTATTCCCCTCAACTTCAGTCAATAAGTATATAATATGAAAACAATAGAGAAATTTTCTTTAGTACATTTTTTTTCTGTAATCATTATTATATTTTCCACAGTTTTTAATTTATTCTTTTATCATGTTTATTCTAGAACATCATTATTCCTTATTCTTATTATTCTTTATTCTTTTAAGGAAATTATTCTCTTTTGAATTTTAGGCTATGATTTTCTGAAAACCCGCATACAGACCCTGATAACAATCCTGTGTGTCTATTTTTAAAAAAAATAAAATTTTGTCATAGATCTGGAACAAAATCAACAATACCAGACTACTTTATATGAACTATTATTTCAAATATTTCTAAATATTATATATGTAAAAATGAATTATCAATTATAAATGAAATGAAAATAATTGTTAATATTTGTAGATATTAATTTATTAACTATTAATCATATTTATTTGTTATTATTTATGTCTGTCTCTTTGATTAGAATGAGCTTGTGTGAGAGGTTACCATGGTTACATGAATACATGAAATGTTAAATGATTAATCTGTGTAAATAAAGTTACATTTTTCATAAAACATTGTTATTGTTTTATTTTTCGTTTTTCTGAAACTATAGGATGAATGATGGATGAATTATTGTTTAACGTCCAGTGGCAACCAGGTGCATATCAGGACGAGAACATGTTGATATGAAAATGAATATGATCCCTGCTTTGTACTAGACCGACACGCTAAGTCGGATTTTTAATGTGCTAGTTCACCAGGTAACTGTCCGCAGGAAGACATATCACCTCACTCGGACACATTATACTGACTTCGAGCCGACCAGTCTTTGCTCTTACTCCTAGATGCCGCGTGCTTGGCGGAGAAGCAGCAAATACCAATTTTAATGTCTTTGGTTTGACCCGGCCGGGGATCGAACCCGCGACCTTCAGCACACGGGGCGAGCACGCTACCACGAGACTACCGAGGCGGTCTCTGAAACTATAAAATTACTAGAATTTCTCGAATTTCGTAATATTTTCATGTTATTCGTTTGCATATAACAGGTAATAAAAATTTTAAGAAACCAATTTCAGACTTTTAAGTGTTGCTCGAAAATGAAAATATTGAATTCCAAAACATTAATTCAAAATCTTTTACAGTACATTCATATGTATAAAAAAAAGACAAATTCGGAAGAGCAAAAACCCATCTAAGGACAGAGCTATGCATAAGAGAGATAGTTGATAAATTCCCACGTGCACTTGAAAAAAAACTCTTTTATTGCTGTTCGTAGTCTGAAAGTCACGGCGAGACCATTACCAGAGAGAAAACTATGATATCACCCTCCCAGGCGTTCACTACATATTTTCCAGCATAATATTTACATATTTTTGTTTCAATTGTTTTATTTGACATTATTCTTAAACGACAAGAACGATAACGCCAACTTTTATGCAAAATAATTACTAATTTTTTCGAAAAATCAGTTTTTCCTTTTAATTGCTATAAACCTTGCGGGTCGTCAAATCACTTTTTTCTTCAAAATCAAATCTTTTATTATTTCTCTCAATACAGTATATACATTAAAAAGTAACTTAATCACGATGGCCTTAGTCAAAATTCAGGAAAGGCTGTGGAATGCTGTAAACAGAATCAAGCAATAACTAAAGAACGACAACTCTTGTTCATGAACGTCGAGAATTAACATTGAGCTGGAAAGCGATCAATTAGCATAATCTCCTGTATTTTTTGCAGTGTATGCTATCATTCTGCTCATAATATATAAAGCAACACAATGGGGAACAGGAAAGGTTAACATTTATATAGAAATCAATTAACGCCACCCATACAGAACCCCGGACAAAAAAAAATAACATAAAAAACACAAAACACAAAGATAAATCATAAAAAGGCAGGCTTGGTTCGTAGATTAAACGGTGGTGGGGTTAACTGGTATTATGGGTACCCAAACATCCAACTTACATGTATCTAGTCATCCTCCCAAGTCAGGGGTTTGTATCCACAAAACTCTGCCATCCCACATTCATATTTTACGAGTCGGAAGTGAAATATTTTCATTGGTTACTTTTCAAGGACAAAAGAGAATCCATTTGCGTCGTAGATAGAATCTTCTAGGTCACACACCAGGTGGCGATATGTTCGACCCGCAAAATATGAATATGTGATGTCAAGGGTTTGTAGGAACGACGTGAATACAACTTTAATTAGTTCTCTCAGTACTTGGGAGGATAATGACTATAAAAACCAATAAAGTATCATTACCAACCGCTTCCTAGATTGGTTTGGCGGTACATAATTTAGATAGCAGGGTCAGATTGTGCTCGGATTTTAACTGTAAATCTAGCTAATGCTCTTATAGCTGCTGTTCGGATACTGTGGCTATGTTAAACGAAATAGTCAAAACGTAACACTCACATACACGTAAAAGGTTTAATGCTGTCTCGTCACAGAGGTGAACAGAAATCTGCAGTTTTCGTGAGAGGCAAGTATAAATTTAAAATCTTCAAGTCACTGGGAGAAAGAGAACGTTTCACACAATCACACAAAATTTCAATTTCATATTTGTAATTTTTACTGTGAAAAGATATACTTACATATAGTCTACATCGTGCGTGGAAAAACCTCAAAAAGCTAGTACAAAAGTACCAAAGGGAGACAACCATTATGAAAATACTTACATCATAAAAAATATAAAGTCTAAAAGTGAGGAATGAGAACATCTGTAAAATATTTTTATCAAACCAGTTTATGGTTTTTGTGCATATCCTTTAGTAACACGGTACATATAAGCAAAGTGACTTACTATATTTGAGAAATTAAACAAAATTTTTTAAATAATCAATTTTATCATAATTGTTTTATTTATTCATTTTTGTTTTAGGTTGATTTTTTTGTTTCTATTGTATAACGATCAAAACTTTATCACAAAAGTGGTGATTTTAATTTTCCGATTGTTAACTTTCTCTTTCTTAGCAATAATAAACCAAGGTCTCCAGTCTACGGTATGTACATTTCATAGTTGATTCGTTAATGTCGCGCATGTCATTTATACGACGACTCTCTCGGCAGGGCGAGATTGCTGTCACACGAACTTCTAAGACAGGGTTATGTTAAGTCATTGTTAATTTCGTCACTCCAAAGTTTTACGGTCATCATCACGAATTGATTAGTTGATACGAAGTTTCTATCTCACGTATGAGAATAAATATCTTCAGTTAGATGTCATGTTAGATTTGACACCACAGCGAACTTGAAACTTCAATGGATTTTATTCACTGCCAATGTGACGGGTAATGTTAACGAAGCAGGACATGCTTACCCTTCCGGAGCACCTGATGTCACTCCCGGTTATTCGTGAGACGGTTCACATTGCTAGTGTTTTAGTTTCTGTGATGTCTTGTTCAATTTTTGTTTAGTTATAGATGTATCCTTGTGAAATTTGTTTATTATGCTCCGTTCTCTTGACTTTGTCTTTTCCTTGGATTTCGATTTAACGGACTCTTTCCACTGTATTGTCGCTTCTGTATTCTTCTGCCGATATCAATAAAAGTGGCAGGTGTTATCAAACCTTTGGTTCATCGAATTGGTGGTGCAACTTTTATGTAACAAATAATACTATTTTTAGAAGTCTGAATTAATTGCATCGACTATCCGACTTGCAAGGTCAGTTAAGCGTAAAATGACTTTAGAAGTAACAAATGTATCTTCGAAAAAATAAACCTGCACTTGATTGACAGGCAGTGGTGATAACCAAATAAGGCTTGTATTGGCACGTGCTCTCTGCTATCCGACTGACTGGTGTGCAACTTAATGCCTGGTTGTATTAAAGTAACAATCCACAGATAATAATATTAGATAAACATTTCAAATGTAAGTATCCACATTTTGACACACATCAAGAAGCTTTTTCATGGGATCTCCACTGTTCGTTGTTAAGCGTTTGCTACGCCATTCCCGCATACTTTTACTAATATTGCTTTGCGCAATTCAGAAACGTTGGGGAGTTTCCAGAATTAATTATTACATAACACTATCTTGTATTTAATTTGAAAATAATGCGTAGTTACACATTATGCAAATATGCGAAAACAAAATTGTGGCTTTGAAATGGAGTAAGATATATTTTTGGGCCCATGATCACTTATATCTCCATATTAAATATCAAATGATTGCTCCGTCTGTAACAAAAATTACAGTCAGTTGACTGAATGCGCTATTAGCCCCCCCCCCCTCCCACGAACACCATAAACATTATACCACCGATGTATTAATTATTTCCATGTAAGTACAACAATAACGCGTAATCAGACAACTGAAACATAACTAGATAAAACACAATTTTATATTTCACTTATATTTCACTTTTATTACTTTCACAACATACCAAAATGTAATTAGAAATACTCTATAAATATAATGCATGTATATATAATGTTGTAACGAAATGAGACAGACAGTTGATTAGGAATAGTGATGTATGTTAATTAAAACTATGATTACTTATAATACCTCTGTAATCAATAAGTTTTTTCTATTATAAAAATTAAGATAATAATTTCAATATGTTGTCTATTATTTCTAAACCTGGAAATATTGACCGGTCAATAGTTTCCTCTACTATTGGCTGGTTAATAGTAATGGAAACTAAAGTAAAACACTTACTGATTGGATAATCTGGAAAATAGTAACTAAAGTTTATTGTCCCTTCGATACCAACTATTGATCTCAGCTACGCTTCGGTGCAATAGGTGGTAGCCCGGGAAATAAATTTACTATTCTCCTTATTATAAAAATTATGCAAAAAATCAATCTACCATACCCAGAATACCCAATTCTAGTCCTCAAATATTAAAAATACAAAAATTAGAAAATTTAAAAAAATAGCTAAATGCTTGTATCTATATCAATCCATTTTGAAAATATCTCCCACTTTGTCTGAAGATATTCCCTACAGTTTTGAAAAAACGAATTTCCGTGAACACAAATTTTCCAGTATATCTGTGTCTTAGTGACATTCTACTGATGAGAAAAAAGTAACCGAAAATAAAGGAAAAAATACTACAATTATTTTGTATAAAATACTAAGATTTTAAATTCGATGTTTTAATTCTAGAATATTTGTTATTAGAAATGCTATGATACAAATCTATCTAACACATTCTTTATATTTCGTTAGAAGGAAAACGATTGTTTCAAATTATGTCAATTATTCGGTGTATCTTTTTATTTCCATTCTTTTTTATGACATCGTTTGCCAGTTTTGAGGCTCCCCCCTCCCGTGCGCTATCTAAATTCTCAAAGTATCAAATCGATCATTTAACGTGCGAGTAACCTACATCCAAAAAAAAAAATGCATCTATTTAACTAAAACCGATTATTCTTCGGGGTATTACGAGATAATTATCCGAAATTTATATTTTTCGTATAAATTCCATATACAACATCTAAATTAATCCTTAAACCTGAAGCTCAACACTTAACCGGACGTAGTTATTCCTCACAAACGCAAAAATGAAAATTTATAAAGATTTTTTTTTTGATCGACGACATGTATTCAAAATCTATTCCCTATGTTTGGTATATGCGAGTTATTTCCCATTAACGGGGTTATCTGCTCCTTAGAGAAGGTTGTCTGCCATAGAAATCAAAGGAAAAATTTTCATTTTCTACAAAAATATATTTTCTTTGTAACAATATCCTAAAAAAAACATTAATAATAAATTTTTGGATTTATTTTCTCACATTTTTTAATGTCTAATGAAAGCCTTCCCCAATTCAATATTTTAAGAAATAGTATGAAGTATTTTTGCCCTTTATATTAAATACAAGACAAGATAACTCATGCACATGGGAGACAACTCCAATATCCACAAGTCATATATATATTAACTAGTATCATCATTAAAAGCTGCCAACTTCACACTCCCAATAACATAACTCCCTCTCATTTAGAAAATCTACATTTTTTCTACTATAAATTAAATGTACAAGATATATTTATATATATATATATATAACACTATCTTTTTGCTGTTGTTTACATTTAACTTCTTCAAATCTCGTCTTTTCTCGTTTTTATGTGATTACAACAGTTGCCAAGACAACACTGTTTAAATTTCTATTTCTTTTTAGTCTTGTTGTGGTTCCTCTTCGTATGTCCTAATGGCTGCTTTGATGTTGGTTTAGTTACATATTTGATATATTCTGAAATTATATTACATAAACAAGTATATATGTGTCCAATGGACACGACACAGCATGCCCCGCCAATGATGTAAGTATTTAGTAAATAGTATTACATGTGTATATTGTTGACTTTGAAGTCTAAAATGACAGGGTAGATGAAATACTATCTCTAAGTACTTCATGAAAAACTAGATGTGTATATTGTTGACTTTGAAGTCCAAAATGACAGGGTAGATGAAATACTATCTCTAAGTACTTCATGAAAAACTACATGTGTATATTGTTGACTTTGAAGTCCAAAATGACAGGGTAGATGAAATACTATCTCTAAGTACTTCATGAAAAACTACCTTCAACCTGAACCTTAACCTGGATTCTAATATTGAAATTCTATAAATAAATTCATAGTAGATGATCCATGACAGATCCGTTTCGCATCAAAATGCTGCTGTTCATATTACAAGCTATCCATGTCCAAAGTTTCATCATGATACCATAACTCCTTCACGAAAAACTACCTTAAACCTGAACCTTAACCTCGGATCTACATTGTATATTGAAATTCCATAAAGAAATTCAAAGTCGATGACCCATGACCTCAAGGTCATAGCATCCTTTTTGCATCAAAATGCTGCTGTTTATATCACAAGCTATCCATGTACCAAAGTTTCAGGATGATAGCATAACTCATTCATAAAAAACTGCCTTAAACCTGAACCTTAACCTCGTACGGACGGACGGAAGGACGCACAGACCGATCAACTATGTGCCCGGCCTGCTTTACAATAGTTAAACTATCAAATACCAATTATTTCAATGAGTATCTTTAAACATTTCAAAACTTATTGAACAAGAGTTGACACACAAAAATGTCTCGCCTGTCGTGTATTTCTAATGAAAGTAAATGCTATCAGACATATTGCATACAGTATTCGAAAAACAGGCCAAAACACAAAAACTTAACTATAACCACTGAACCATGAAAATGAGGTCAAGGTCAGATAACACCTGCCAGTTGGACATGTACACCTTATAATCCTTCCATACACCAAATATAGTAGACCTATTGCATACAGTGTTTGAAAAACAGGCCAAAACACACCACTGAACCATGAAAATGAGGTCAAGGTCAGATGACACCGGCCAGCTGGACATGTACACCTTACAATCCTTCCATACACCAAATATAGTAGACCTATTGCATATCGTATTCGAAAAACAGGCCAAAACACAAAAACTTAACTATAACCACTGAACCATGAAAATGAGGTCAAGGTCAGATGACACCAGCCAGTTGGACATGTACACCTTACAATCCTTCTATACACCAAATATAGTAGACCTATTGCATACAGTATTCGAAAAACAGGCCAAAACACAAAAACTTAACTATAACCACTGAACCATGAAAATGAGGTCAAGGTCAGATGACACCAGCCAGTTGGACATGTACACCTTACAATCCTTCCATACACCAAATATAGTAGACCTATTGCATACAGTATTCGAAAAACAGGCCAAAACACAAAAACTTAACTATAACCACTGAACCATGAAAATGAGGTCAAGGTCAGATGACACCAGCCAGTTGGACATGTACACCTTACAATCCTTCCATACACCAAATATACTACACCTATTGCTTATAGTATCTGAGATATGGACTTGACCACCAAAACTTAACCTTGTTCACTGATCCTTGAAATTGGGTCGAGGTCAATTGAAAACTGTCTGACGGGGATGAGGGCCTTGTAAGGTACGCACATACCAAATATAGTTATCCTATTACTCATAATAAGAGAGAAATTAACATTACAAAAAATCTTTAATTTTTTTTCAATTAGTCACTGAACCATGAAAATGAGGTCAAGGACAATGTACATATGACAGACGGAAAGTTCGTAACATAAGGCATCTATATACAAAGTATAAAGCATCCAGGTCTTCTACCTTCTAAAATATAAAGCTTTTAAGAAGTGAGTTAACGCCGCCGCCGCCGCCGCCGCCGCCGCCGCCGCCGCCGGATCACCATCCCTATGTCGAGCTTTCTGCGACTAAAGTCGCAGGCTCGACAAAAACCAAAAAATCCTTAAAAAACTGTCAAATCCAAGTCTTACCATTATAATCAATTTTTCCATCTTTATTTACATCAAGCAATTTAAACATCTGATCTAATTCATCCTGAGACAGTGTTTCTCCGAGTGTTGTCGTTATTCGCTCTAATTCTCCCTTGTCTATCATTCCGTTGCCGTCTTTATCAAATATTTGGAATGCTCTCCGTAACGTTTTCTCTTCGTCCTCTTTTCTCGTCGAATCTCGTCTGATTATTTTTATCAAACTGACAAAATCCTCGAATTCTATCAAATTATTTTCTGCAATATAAAATGGGATACACTGTTAAATACTGATTTTTAACAAAAATACAAAACCTGAAGTTCTGCAAATTATATTTAGCCCAATTCCTGTCCGTAAATTATCAGGTAATTTTCCTATACAGTAATTTGAATTGCAAATCTTTGAAAAACAGACTTACCCTTTAGAATCTTAAAGAATATAAGAATAAGTGCACATTCACTTCTAATTAAGACTGGAAGACATTCTAAGCCAAAAATACAACCAGATAAAATATTTTGTGAAATTGATGTTTGTTTTGTTTAATTGGGGTTTTACGCCGTTTTCAGCACATTTGGCTATTTCGCGGCGGCCAGTTTTTTATTGGTGGAGGAAGCCAGAGTACCCGGAGAGAACCACCGAACTTCGGTAGAAAAATTGGTGATCCTTGTCGGAGTCGAGCACACCCCGCCACAGGTGAGATTCCAACTCACAACCTCAGCGCTGACAGGCTAGTGATCATTAGTAGTCATGACGAACTACCTAGACCACTCGGCCACCGAGGCCCCTAAATATTGTGTCAATCAAGTCGAAGTAGAACTTCACTTTTTATTTCAATGCCGGCAGTATAGACTACTAAGGTAAAAATATGAAATAACGAATATCACTTCTAATAAACATAACGACTTACTTGCTAAAATGTTAAATCCAGAAACTTTAAAAGATTTAAGATCTCTGTGTAATTTTATAAAAGAAGCCTTTGAGGAGAGAGATCACCCCGTGTTCAAATATATATAAGTAATGGTTATATATACTTTAATATATGATTTCATATCTAGATACTCTTGAGTATTCTTAAAAGAAAACATGATCAAATTGTATGATTGTGAATTTCTCTGAGAGACATGTTTACTCTATAGTATGTTCATTACATGTATATGTATCATTTCACTGTTTGGATCACGCCTCTTATGTGCTTTTTCCAATAATTGACAAAAAAACACACTTACACAAATATAGTTTCTGTTTACAGTTAACACTATCCAGTAATTTTTTTAACGTTTTATGTATCACTGAGTTACTCCAAGTAAATGTTCAGATAACACTGTTGTTTTATTCTTTAATTTCCTGTGATGACCAGATAGTTGACCGTCGTAGGTTTTGCATTGTCCTAATTCATAACATTTAATTTAAATACACCTACACATATATCAACATGATCAAAGCGCTATTACTGTTTATTATTACATTGATGATGGTGATTTATCGTAATTTCGAGTGAAAATAAATTCGATATTTTCACTCAGTGAAAGATCTGTTTTTATTTAATGTCGCCAAGGACGTTACTAACAAATGCGCGCATTCGTGAATTAGGGTGTCACTCGTTGAATATTTTGCGATATTCAAATTCTTGAATTAGTTATCCTATAATTATGTTTTGTCCGCAGCACTCGAGCAGAACTGCGAATAAAAGTACAATGGTCATAATGGTTTTGAATTCAGAACTAAATTCTATATAAAACTCCAATTATATCATCGGATAAACCGAAATTAGAATTATTTGTATTTCAGATATCGGACATTTATTCCACACATATTTAAGTATACATATATAACAAAGCCTTTAAGTCTGAATTATCTATGTAAAATAATGGAAAAAAACGGGTGCGAGACGTCTCTTAGTTTCGGAGGCGTCAATTTAAAGCGAAGAACAGCATTAAAACTAAAAACACTACATTTCTGATTGAATCTTTGTTCTCGGACGTATAAGCTTTGACACATTGCTGTGAATTTTGCCTTATAATCGATATGAACGAGAAAAGGAAACTTTTTTAAGCACGCCTACTTATCTCTTGTTATGCATAACAATAGTTAATCGTTTGTTGTCCTTAAAAGTGAGTGTGTAAATGATGGTTACATTCCAAAAAATTAGAAAATTGAGTTTTATTTATACGGATGGTCTCTGAATAAATGCAAAAAACAAACAGTCCAGCTTTCAGCATTACTTTTCTCCAAGGCAGAGAAATTGCATACCTACCCATGCATCAGAAAATAAGCTACAGTCAAACCTGCTTTAAAGGACACTTCTATATAGCAAATCACTGTCTATTAAGGCCACATTCAGGAACAAAGCATTAGAATTAACCTCTGTATAGAGGGCACCTGCTCATAAAGGGTACTTTTTTCTGGTCACTTGGGTGTCCTTTATAGACATGTTTGACTGTATTTACTTACTATTTTTGTCACACGACTTTATGAAGAACTCTATTTCTCTTTGTGTTGGATTTTCTCCTAGTGCACGAAGACATGAACCGAGTTCTTCTTTACAGATGCTACCATTCTTGTTTTTATCGAAGATATCAAATGCTTCCCGAATGGCTGTTAAAAATAATGTGTAAGTTGACAATAATTTATTTCGACAATTTTTACCTCGGATGTGTGGTATATATAAATATAACTTTACTGATACATGTATTTATTCATTTAAGTATTACATATTTTTGAAAGATAAACTAGAAAAAAAAAGAGATCTATTTATTAGTTTTTTTTTGGCTTGTTTAAGGGGGTACCCACCACTTTGACTAAAATATATTTGGCTCGTTTAATTTTCATAAATTTTTTTACGAAATATCTACTTTGACCTGTTGATAAAAATATAAACATTTCAAGAAATTTGAACCACATAATTTACGGGAATAATTTCATTGGATATATAGAAGTTTAACAAACACTAATTTTGATAATTGAGAAGCTTGAGTTTTCTTTACTAATAGTATGTGATTAAAACTTTCAGCTGATTTTTAAAGAGTTAACTTCCTTAGGTGTTCTGTACCCCCTTAAACTTATTTATTTATAGTGGATTGGGAAACAAATTATACCAACTTATACTAATCCCCCTCAACTTGGCGGGTGCGAGAGCGGCCCCGGTAGCTGCATTTTAGCCTACTCTTTTTCGACATCTACAGAGGAGTCTTTAACATGCTAATGGTGTTTCTCTCCCTTAACACGGAATAGCCATTTTTCGTCCCCATCCGACGGACTAGCATCGTTTACCGAGACCATCCTCGCAAATGGTGTCGATAGGGCGTCGCATATTTGATCCTATGAAATTTTCATCCCGAACGGGAATCGAACCAGGGACCTTTGGCTTCTTAGTCCGATGCGCTAACCACTACATCAAGGCGCCCTTCAATTTTTTGACTTACGAATGATTTTCTGTTGTATCATTGAAGCATACCACATATGTATTTATTTTTATGTCCAAAAAGCTTGTTACAATCATCGTCTCTATAATTTTCCCAAATAGCCATTATAGATTTGACTATGAAAACATATATCAGTATCTTTGTATCTTCAAGCTTAGCTCGCCACTGGACGTTAAACAATGATTCCTCCATCAAGCTTAGTCTACGTGATTATGAGTTCGCCCAAAAGTGTGTTTCATCGTTTTATATAAGCATGTATATTGAAAAGGGAAACACCCACTACCTATTCGAATCGAAAGCTCACGGTATTTTTGCTTTATTAACCTCTAATATCTGGCAAAATTCAAGCTTTTGACTTCACTGTACAACTTATCACAACCTACCTGCAGTATCTTCCTCGTCTTCTGAATGTGACTGAAAAAAAATAGCTAAAATATTAATTTATATAATTTAAAAACAAAAAAGTAGAATTTGTAACTTATAGTACTTCTAAAAAATTCACATCATTTAAAGATGGTGGATCATGGAAATATTAAAACTTATTATCACAATATCGGTGAAAGAGTTCTATTCCAAAATGTCTCCATTAAGCCGCACAGTTTTTGTAAGTAATTCACGATGAAAGGGCGATAACTAAGACTAAGACTAGTTTATTGGAAATATCAAAATAAGATGATGTCTTCCACATACAATGTATAGATATTAAATCCAATATAACATTTTACAAATATATTCAATATTGGATAAACTAGAACTGTCCTGAAAGGGACTAACACCCCCCCCCCCACCGCAGCAACATGTCTGTTTTGATGGCTACACAAAGTTCAAGTCATCATAATTTTCAAAATACTCGCTCAAACAGAAACTCATGACAATATGCACATCTCCATATAGTGATCTAACACATGGGACGAAGTTTTTGAAAAAAAAATCCAAGTCCAAACAGCCATATCTTTTACATTTCTTGTCCAAACAGACATTCCCGACAATAGGCACATCTCAATATACACAATGTAGTGATCTAACACTCCATTAAGTTTCATGAGAATCAAGGAAGTAATTTAGAAAGAGTTGCGGACAACACATTGAACGAAGTTTTGTTAAAATGTGCCTAAGTCCAAACAGCCATATCTTTTACAATTCTTGTTCAAACAGAAATTCCTGATAATGCATATTATCAGGAATTTCTATTTGGACATCACCATATAGTGATCTAACATCCCATTTAGTTTCATGAGAATCATGCAAGTAGTGTAGGAGTAGTTGCGGACAACGTTATTTCAGACAGACGGACGGACAGACAGACTAAAATGTACCCCCTCCCCCAAACGTCGTTTACGGGTGGAGGGGGGGGATAATAAAAGATGGATGAAAGTGGATGAGGTCTTACCATTGTCAGATAATTCAGAGTTAAAGCTTTTAGCACAACACATGCTGTGTGCAGTGGAAATAATTATTTTCCAAATATTGCTTCTACTTTCTATTTTGATTCCAACATAAAATTCCAAATTTCCATTGACAAAAACGGAAAAAAAATTATGGACGTTTTTAAAAAATAGCTTAAAAATTTATTTAACCAGAGCATGCGTCTGTCTCACCAACATTCATCCCATATATCTCGATCTCCATTTCTATTTCTGTACTGACAATACATATAAAAAATATGAATATAATAAAAACTTTCTGAATTCTCATGTACATCCATTTTTATACTTGCAACGCTAATACAAAATTAACGAGTGGATTGAAATTTTGATACTGGATTTCTAGGGTTTCACTATGTCAAATAAATACATAAATGGAAATCTATTTTTAGGTTTTTCTTAACTAGAACCCTGTCTTTGAAAAGAGAAGTTACAAATAATTATATTGTCGTTGTGCATACAAAATGTGCATGTACTCTTTGAAAATCAATTGTTCTTCTCTTATAATACATATCCCTAACATACATTTAATATTTCGGGTGATTAGTTCAGGAAGGCGTATAGATTCCGGGGAAGCACCCCTCCGAGTTGGGCAAAATACCAAGAATTTTAGCGGTATACGTAATATCTTACCTTGTTGATAAGGGAGCAACCATTTGATTTATATGGGGGGGGCTAGGATCAAATTTGAAATAAAAAGCAAGACCAAGATTTTGGCAAAATAAAAATACGGCATCACTTTAGGTGTGAAATAAAAATACAGGACCTGTGTCAATCATGCAGGATTTTTTTTTTGTTTTAAATGCAAGTAAAAATTTAAACGAAAAACAGGCATTATCAACCCCCCCTTCCCATAAAAAAAGAAATGGATACTCACTAACGATAAAATATTTTTACTTTATGGACCGATGCAAACTTACTCTTATTATAATAAGCCTTGGCTTGTAGAAATTTTCAATCAACGGGCAAACTAAATTTCTTATTTGCGTAGAGGTACAATATTATTATTACAATGTACACAGCGTTTTTTTTTTTATTTTTATTTTTTTTATTTTGTTTTGTTTTGTTTTGTTTTTTGTTGTTGTTTTTTTTTACCATGGATATTCCATTATGGTATGTATAAATTAAAAATATGGAAATGTGACACTAATTTAAAGATTTAGGCATATCAATTACGACTTAACCGGTATTAACTTGCATACTTTTATGGCTTGCAAACGTTAAGCGTGTTTAATAGAATTTCCAAATTCAGCAGTCTTAATAAAAGTGTTCAACACAGAAAATATCATGCGCCATTTTTTTACTAAGAAAGTAACAAGTAAATTTTAAGAAATTAAGTTAATATCAACGTATCTAATTTAATCTAATTTAATACACACATAAAGCTACAATTTTTTTTAATTAATACATATGATAAATGACAATATACTCCTACCATACAAAAAAAAATAAAATAAATAAATAAATAAAATAAAACAATAAAAAAAAAACAGTGTTTTGATTGCCTGGTTGAACATAGCAGAGATAAACGAATTTTCATGAGATTAAATTCAAATTACATACAAATCACATAATATATTGCTATTTAACTTAGAATGCATACAAATATTTCTTTTGACATTTAAACTCTGGTTGGTGAAATGTCAATGATCAGATGTAAGATAAAATTCTTTTTCTATTCAACTTTACTAAATATATGTTTATTTTCTTTGGAATTCAATTAAAAATGGATATGTGTACTGGAATGACTCATGACTTTCGGAGAGAATTTACTCCCTTTAAATATTATCAGAGATATGTCTCTGCTATTATATACATGTACGGATGTATACATGGGGTGACATCACGCTTCCAACTCCGAGCCAGAGTTTATAAATTTTTACCAAATAAAATCATTAAAAACTTTCCAAAAATAAAATATAATAAAAGATTCCAAATAGTTTCATTAACAACAGATTCCTTTACCAACTTCAGGAGACAATTGACAGTAGTCTTAGGTCAAAATTGAATGTTCAAATTTTAAACAAGAAGAGCGATCTCGTGACGGAGTTCCTGGTAAATACTGGGTTATTATTCGAATAAAACAAACTGCTTAATTCAAATATACCCATAACTCATTGCACTCTTTACAACTTGACAGATATTTTCTTGACATGTGTACGCTTGAATTTTCTGTCAATTTAAGTGTTATCCACGATATCATTTGTTATCTCTTGTACAAACGAAGCCTCATTCACAAACCTTCTTTGGTGTAATTTCAGGATTAAATCAAAGTGACCACGTTTTTTGCTCTTTGGTCGAGTTGTTGTCTCTTTGACACATTCCCGTTTCCATTCTCTATTCTATACGATAAAATCTTAGGACGTTATAGATGACTCTTAGAACGAGTTTCGTAAATAAGGCTGTTGCCACTAATACACCGTAATGTCATGCACTCTCATAAAAACGATTATTCGTGAATTCATAATATTCGTCACCTGTAATTTAATGGTAGTTATCATAAATATCTATCCAGTATGTTAATCCCAAATAAACAGTCTACATAAATCACAGCTGACATTATTGATTTTGGGATAATATAACCGATAATGAATCGTACTTTTTACGTCTTTTTTTTTAAGTTCGTAAATACTTTTGCAAATAAATTCGATCACACCACTGAATTTTGATGACAAAGATGTTGAATTTTCGTAGAATATTCAAAGGTCTGAAATATTAAAATCCAAATTAAGTGGGCTATGCACGAGGAAGAATGTTGTTTTCTAGGCCGAAAAGGTGTGGAAATTCGTAAAAATAACCCATAATATTGAATGAGAACACACCAAAGTGATAAAAAAGATTAAGTAGAGGACAGAGCTCTTCGGTGGAAAATCGTAGAGATTCGAATTAATTCTTTATGTTGAATATATCATTCTTAAAATAAATTAAGGATGATCGCTGGTCTAATAGGAAATAAATAGGATTTGAAAATGGTGTTTTAGTTTGAGAGAACATATGAATAGTAAACAAATAAGCAAGAAAAAAATATAGGTTCATGTGCCCATTTTAGAGCTATAAGGCCTTGAAAATTTGCAAGAAATGGGTTTTCTCTGGATTTTTCATTGTCTTTGCATTGACAACTTCATCTCTCAAAAATGTATGAAAAAATAAAAAGGAGTTCATAAAATTTTGTCAAATGCCATTTTAAGGTATATATGATTGAATTATAAAAGAAAAACTGGGGTTCATGGGCAAAAAATTTCATGTTGAAGAAATGGATAAAACCCGAGGATTCCGAAAATCTGATAAAAAGACCAAAACATGACTAGCGAGCATCCTTAAAATAAATTAAGCCGACATCCCATAATTATGTACAAGTAGTGTTAAACATGTTCATTCAAAACCCAGCATGTAATTTTAAACGAAAATCAAATAAATGTTAAACTTTAAAAGATACAAAATATCACATGTATCAAGATGCACACATTTATATGTAAAATCAATTTATTTAAATTCTGCGAAAGCTTTCTCATTTGTATTTGTAGATTTAATTTACTCATGAATTTGGTTGAAGGTCATGTTTTTAAAAGATACGCGCATGAATAATTCTTTTTTTTAAAATCGATGTGTTATGATATTGGTCTCTTGAATTTTTGTAACCAAATGGACATCGATACTAAGGTACCATGGGATATTGATCGATTTATCAATAGGTCATTATAGCTATTGAAGTTGGTGATCAAATTCCAATGAATTATTTATCCAGTTATTAACACATGACAAAGGGTATGTAAAATCAATCATGAACTAATAAAAAAAGAGATATTTCAAAATAATTCATAACGATTACATTTCATTCTTTTATTGTGCTTATCCATCCCATAATGATCTCAAACATCACTGCTTTTAAAATTGTATCGACTTAAATATAAAAAATACCACACATTTAACAAGGTACTTTTTGTGTTCGGAGTACGCATTTGTCTGTTTTCTTTTCTCACAGTAACTTTTCCTATTTAGAATATTTATTTTGTGCAAGAAAAATTAAAGAAAAACGAACGGATATTTATGAAAAATCCAATTCGTCCTAATACGAAGCCATGGAGTTTTACAGCATCTGTAATTTTCATCCTCACATACCCGCGGTTATGTTGCTGGAAAATTGGTTCCTGAAGAACATCAGTTCTTTAGTGACCGATGAAGACAATCAAAAAACTCTAGATTCCAGAAAAAGCATGTCTTCAAAAAATAGAATTC
Organism: Mytilisepta virgata; assembly: GCA_028015205.1. NCBI lineage: Eukaryota > Metazoa > Mollusca > Bivalvia > Mytilida > Mytilidae > Mytilisepta > Mytilisepta virgata. The sequence continues at coordinate 35,411,007 of CM051512.1, forward strand.
AACAAATATTGTTCTATAGGCTCTAGTTAAATATAATAGAGAATGGACACGGGGAATGTATCAAATAGACAACAACCCGACCAAAGAGCAGAAAACAGCCGAAGGCCACCAATCAACGCAGTGAGAAAATCCCGCACCCGAAGGCGGGCTCCGGTTGACCCCTAAACAATAATGCATACTAGTTCAGCGAAATGGACATATATTATTTGCTTTTTTTATTGAAAAAAAAGTTTCCATATGGCATCCCCATTTGTGTGCATCTTTGATGGAATAAGCATGTAGAATGTAGACAAGCAATTATGGGAGTACCGAAAAGGAACTCTTGCTATACAAATCCGGCAAAAGAAAATGGCTTATGGCTAATTAGTAAATGGGGATCAAAGACGGATCATGTAAAGTACAGATTGGTGGAATTTCCATACAACAATATGGCTATATTAGTAAATGGGGTCGAAGACGGATCTTCTTTTCGACAAATGACTTTACTTATATTTAGACTTCATTTTTTTTTAAATAACGGTACATTGATTACCAATTACTTTTGACCTAGATATTGATTAGAATTTTGGGTAGTCTGATTTTTTAAGATTTTTTGTTTTAAAATTAAAACAAGGTACTTATGCGGTTTAAAAAAAATCGTTATAATTTGTATCCGAATCATAGAAATGATAAGGGTTATCCCCCCAATCACTAACATGAAATAATAAGGGTCATAGTGAATTGACATATTTCACCTGTGACTGTGGACAGGTAACAACAAGCAACTTGAATTATTGAATTCTAAATTAAATGTTCAAAGAATATATAAGAACTTACCATTTTCAACAGAAATCACGAAATTAAATGATGAACAAAATACACAAATTTCAGTCCGGCTTTATGCTATTTAAACAATATTATATTAATACACACACAATTTGATCACCGGGTATGTTTTTGTTTACATGTAACTACCTTGACCCGATGAAAGCATTTTTACGATTGGCTACCTGTGACACGTAATTTATGAATTGGTTTACGGGTAGGGAAAGCTTATCCGTTTTGTTAATAATGTTGACTAATAAATTACGTTTAATTACGACATTGTATTTATTCAAGTATCGGATTAATATAGATAAAAGCCAAAGCTTGTTGAAACTTTTAACCGGATTCTAAAGGGTCAGAAACTAGTACGTTGTGATTTTGTGCTAAATATATCTTAATATAACAATTATATTCGATATTTTTTACTACTTTAGTTACCAAATCAAACCCGGGGGGGGGGGGGGGGGGGGGGGTGACTAAATGATAATGTTTACGTATTTGGATTCTAATTATCTGTTCTAGAACCTTTGTGTTTTATATGTTCAAATTAAACTTTTGAAATAAATTTATTATCTATACTCGAGGCACGCCTTATCGCTCATCCACGGAGGGTAATGGGGGGGGGGGGGGGGGGGGGGGGGCGTGACTATATAATAACTTTATAATACAGGTGTTTGGCCAGCATTTTCGAGGCCCCCCCACATATATATATATATATATATATATATATATATATATATATATATATATACATATATATATATATATATATATATATGAGATTCCAAGAAAGTCCAAACTAATCATGTATACACCACTTTTTGCCTGACCCTTTCATCTATTTTCTCCCCTTGTATTTTCATGAATAGTCAATCAAAACATGCAGAGGGTATAAACAGAGCATAAAATTTTATTAATCTAGAGATATGACCTAATCTCATATAATTTTTATTTTAAATAGTATACCCTTTCCTATATTTTTAATAAGAAAAATGTAGTTCCTTTTGACCCACACACATATACAATATATGTAGTTACTGTTATAAAGGCAGTTTATCCCCCCCCCTCCGCCCCGTGCGCCCATCAAGTTTTCATTTGCACAGTAAAAACAAAACTTTATCTTGGTTTGTTGACAGTGTTAAAGTTTTGAAATTCGACCTCTTTGGTTGGCAATCCGGTTTATCAATGAGGACCACATAAGAACCTTTGCTGCCAGTTAGTTTCAGACAGAAGATCTCTTTAAAAATATCCCCATATGGACATATATTAAAATACCATATATGTGTTGATTGCTAAATCCCGCCACCAAACAATTTTGAAAAAAGAACAACTAAGGACCATTGATTTCAATCAAAATTGTCTCCAATTGACTCAGTCATATCAAACATAGGATACTTTGTTAAACTGATGTTACCTTCGGCTGTGGTGGATATCTTGCGTCTCAGTCCGGACTGAAATTGGCTCAGTGGTTTAAAAAAAATAAGATATAATGTTTACTGACGGCCGATGGATGCAAAGGGATGGCAATATCTCACTTGCACCAGTCCAGATGAACTAAAACGGGACTTTTAATATTAATAGTAAAAACCTGAAATTTCTGCAAGAATCAATAAAATACAATTGGTAGGATAAATAAAAATATTTTAATTTGTTAAAAGACTAATTATTAACGTGACTATAATGATTTAGATTTTTTTTTGTCTTTCGATTTCTCTGCGGCTTCTATCAATCGGACCATTTCAAAAAGTGCTAAGTCCATTGCATCGGCCACGTGTGATTTTTGAACAGAATACTGCATCCGCTGAGAAATAAGATCCACATTTCTTTGAAGCTGTTTAATAACATTGCCGTTTATTGTTTTCAAAATGTCTCCAACTTTTTTGTTTTTAACGATATCCGATCCTCTAATTGCCACTGAAAATTTACTATAGTCAAGGCTAGAGGCAAATGCATACGGAATTCCATTGTCAATGAAAATAACTGGAATACACCCGCACAAAATGGAGTCGTAGAATGATCTTCTTGTAGGTGAGGCACCAGGAGGAATAAGACAGAAAACGGACCTTGACATCCATGAGATTGTTTTACGAATCATCTTCTCGTGATCTTTTCCTTCTGTGTTTACGTGGATCATATCAAATTGTCCGTGGGGATTTGACCGGAAATACTTGCTGTATGACGCGGATGTACTTCTGTTAAATTGGGCTACGAGTTTTCCACTTAAAATTGATTCTTCTGGTGTAGAAACCGGCAGCAGGGCAAATACGTCCCTCTTATAACCAAAATCAATAACACTTGCAGTGTTTCCCATAAAATGAATGTAAGTTGGATAAGGAACAACAACTAACGATTGGGCGGCTTGATTTACTAACAGATTGACCCCCGAATCTCCCGGATTTTCTTTTTCGATTGAAAAGAAGTGCAGTTCCTTCATTACCGGATATAAAAGATATGGACAATCAAAACTGGCCAGTTCCCTGTGAATATTTCCAATGGTTGAAAAATGTGGTTTCTTTTCCTTATAGGCTTCTTGTTGATGCAAAAATGACACCAAGGCACTTAGATATTTGTTGAAAACGCAACTGTTGCATTCCTTGTCTTTGAGGGTACATCTTAAAGTTGTATAGGCAGGTATGTAAAATAAATCGGCATCGTCTGGGTTTAGGGTCCTGTATGGACTATTTAACATCTTCTGGTGCATGATAACTTCTAAAGCGTAGGGATATGTATCGCGTACTGATATGTCATCGTACTTCCCCAATTTGAAAATCTCGCTTCCAAGACCAGCTCCGGTCATCATTTCTTTTGAAACGTAGTCTGTTTTTATAAGTTCCTTCACCAACTCTGTATTAAGCAAGGGTGGGAGATTGTAAACGTAAATTTTATACGGAAAATCCAACTTTAATCCAGCTTTCAAATCAACAGGGAGACTTTTCCTGTATAATACCCTAAAACAATATTTATAAATATTATCGAAAACAATCCATTAATTTCCAATGTTGCATATAACAATTCCATAATACTTTTAATAAGATTTTTGAGTTTAGCTTTTTGTATTTTATAATACCTACTGCCTAGGAGATAACTGGTTCTACATGTTTTTTTTAAATATTTGCCAGCATAATTTGTGGATTTGACGGTTGCAAATGAGTTTACTAACGACGTGTTATCTCAATTTTAATGCAAATGTAACTAGTTTAGATTAAAAAAAACTAGTTTATACGTTTTGCAAGTGCCATCGTCTCAGAGGGTATCAATTGTAGAATTGATGGCTTAAAATTTTGAAATTCATCCAATGAAAATTATTGTTACAACCAAAATAAGACATAAAACTCGATACAAGGCGTTACTATCTTTCAAAAAAATATGTATAATGGTCTTGTGATTATTTGGTTTTCTTTCGCCTACTTTTTGCAAAGGAAAAGACAACCAAAAAATCAAAATCCAAAAATGTTTAATTTTTGACCTCACCAAATTGAGTGTTAGTTCTTTTGATTTTTAATGGCAAAACTAGGAAGAATTTGGGGCAGATTTTTAGCATTTTTGCCGAAATGAGCGGCAAAAAACTTTTTTCTAAAAATTAACAAAGTCAGAAAATCGGAGCGGCGAAATCCAAAGAAAGAAAAATTAAACGATAAGATACGTGGAATATATGTTATTTGTTAATAAAAATATTGAAATTTATAAAAACGGAACAATCAACCGAAAGAGACTACATGTAATTCTAAAAAAAAGACATTGAAAATTGTTCCAAAGAGGTCGATGTTTTTACTTACCTAATAAAATCAGACATTCCAGTTACCATTGAAATTGCCACATAAAATAGGAGTGTTTGAAATATCGCAGCTAACATTTTTATATCTGAAATAAGTAAAAACACTTACAGTTCTAACTACAGTAAGTACATAATTAGAAGATATTCCGAACTAGAATAAGTTCTGTTTTCTTAACGTCCATTGACCAAAATATTCGTGCTTATTCGGGACGATTATTACCTTATACTCAGTTATCTGGATGCCGGAAGTAGTTCTGCAAGGGGTAAAGGTCAGTAAATGAGATAACACAGGTTTTGGAGATTCAGTAGCCAAGCTTTGCAAAAGATCATCTACGGATGAGTTGTTGCATTTTTTCTTTTGTTTGTGCATGCAGAAAGCATGATAGGAAATCGGATTCAGAGTCCCCATTTTGACCGACCCTCTTTGCGAATTTCTCCTTCCCATGCACTCGACAAAACAAGGATTCTACTTTCTGGTTGAAATGAAGTATTAAAGTTTTGCCTTTCTCCTGTTACCAATGTTACCATAAGGAACTATTCCCTTTGAATTTGTACAGCTTGTAATATATTTTTACTTCAGAAAAAAGCTAATATTTACAAGTATTTAAAGAAAAAGGACTAAAAATGACGATATTTTTCTTTTATGAAAGTGAAAGATGAAAAAGAAATACTAAACTCAAAAGATATGACAGAATATAGAAGACAAGAGAAATAAAATTTTACGCTTTTGCATTTTTCTGTTTTTCTTGAAAAGCACAATGCAAATTTAATGTAGCAAAATATGCGTGTTGAAAGTTAATATTCACAGGTAAGATTAAAATAAAGCACCGATAAAAATTAAGTCGAACAAAACCTAAAATTTAACATTTACACATCTTACCTTAAAATTTTGTCAACTATAAAATTGAAATATGAGTTTTACAAGTTAGTCCAAAAATATTGTATCACAAATTCCTGGTTTTTGTAAACGTGTAAAAATTCTATACGAGTCAGGTGTTCATAATATTTGATACGTTTAAGAATTAATTCTTCGTAATGCTAATTGATTATTTACTTTGCATTCAACAAACAAATATCATGTGAAGTTGACAAAACTACAGAGGTCCGATGGGGGATTTATTCAACTTCGTTTTATTTTGTGTTTGCTTTTTTTATTTATTCAAGATCTTTATATTTTTAATTTATTTTATCATTTGCGCTGTTTAATTATTCATATATGTTATTTAAATGCACTTGAAGATTAAATCCATTTTCTTTTAGAATGTCCAATTTACTACAAATGTTTTAGATTCAGTTTTAAAAATTTATATTAAATTTAAAAATTTAGATATAGAACATAAATTTATTTGGACCATTTCTTGCGACGAGGAAGACTTATGTCGCAATGTAGCTGTGTATTGTTGTAAATGAAAAAACAGCATCTTTAAATGTGTAATTGTTGTTATTTGACTTATTTATATATTTCTTTGTATTTATATTCAATTACAAATTAAAATCAACTTTTGTAATATACCGTCTACGGGCCGATGATTGGATAAATAAAGTGTTCGGATTCGTATATTTATTGCAGATTTAATGATGTTGACAAAACCCATAATGATGTAAAAGTTTTTCGTACAAGCGTGCAGTCCATATATAAATATGCCTCGCTTCTACAACAATTGTTCTTTTAAAATATTTTCGTGTCCTGAAAATACGGAATACATGCTGGTGATATTGAAAGAATTTCTGATGCTGACAAAGTTCTGAACAGTATATAGGGTAACAAAAAGCCAACAAACGACAAATCACTCAAGCATGTCGACATAGTGACTCATGCTCCTAACAGCAGTAATGTAAAACAATGTTGATGAACACTTTTTGAGGGAGGGTGGGGGTTTCCAGAAAGAGTGCTCTTTTTAAAGTTGCGAAAAATGTTGACAATTATGGATGACCCCTAAGAAGTTAATTATTAACAATTACGGGGCTTATTTTAGAGATAATTAAAAAAAACACACACACATTAGTACATGAAATACCAGATGCGAGCTATTACAAGTGTACAGGTAGCAGGGGACTTGGTGTGGTGTGTAGACCGTTATAGAAACCTTGCAGAACTTTTGCCTTCTGGGAATAAATATAATAAGATAAATAATTATTAAAATATTAATTAGCTACTTGAATGAGGTCGCCAATTTTATAGGACCATCGTGATCTGATAGGAATTAATTGTGGCACCAACAGTCATGACAGTTACAAGAGTACTATGTTTTAATCGTTATGTTTTCATAAAGCTTGTCAAATTTTGAAATTGAAACTATAATGTACATGTACCTATAGGCATGAAAAATTCTTTTGCAGAGTTTAACAATTAGACTACCTAAAACGAAACGTAAATGTATCCCTTTCGGAGTCCCAACAACATGTTACACTGCACGCGGCTTATACATTTAATATTATTAAGTTTATGCCCAAAACGTAATCCCCTTGATCGGTCCTTTAACTGTAAACGATTATTTATTTTATTACAATATATACTCATTGATATAACGTGTAACTTTTACAGTTCACTTCCACGGCAATTTATACCTTGATGAAAAAGTTCAGTTTTAGTCCACCTGTGTCCGAGTCCCGAATTTGCATATTTAGACCTAGTAGTACAATGATATTTTGCTGGTCATAAAACCACCTTAAATGATATTAAAACCAATACATAATTAATATATCTATTTATTTATTTATTTATTTATTTACTTATGTTCTTGTTTATCTTAATTCAGAATTGCAGACACCAAACCAATTTGATTCGTAGCAACACATAATACTAAACAATGGTGGTTTTTTTTTACATGAATTCAACCTTGCGTCGTTTTTAAATCGGTGATTCTCTAGTCAAACGACGGGCTAAAGTACTAAATTAGTTGTTTACGATTTTTTTTTATTTTCGAATTTTATTTCTTATGTAAACAATATTAAAAAATAGTGAAAATAAAACTGTCATAAAAAAGTTTTCCGGTTTACTTATGGGTCTCCATTAATATGTAAAAGAAACTTCTTTTTAATTTAAAAACAATAATATCATTTAAAAGTATTGTTTTTGCTTCAGTATAAAGAGGACATTTTAAAAATTAGTGGATGAAGTCTTCAAAGATTTGCAGGCTGAATTTTTACGGTTTTCTGGACAGAACACTTATTTACAATTCGAACTAAATGTAAATATTGACTAGTGTCATTTAATTTTCTCAGTTGTGATCTTAGTACAGCAAAATAAATACTCGGAAGTAAGAAGAATCTCGGATTTCCTTGTGAAGGTACGGTTAGAAAACCATAGTTCCGAACGGCACTACCTCCGTCAGTGACAAATGAGTAGTTATAGATACTAGAACGTAACAAACACTCGCACAACATATTTCTGTCTAATTGGAACGACAGTAAAAACTTCAAAGGGATGGTCCAAAAATCCGGTCAATATATATGAAGTTAAATTTTGTAGAAACTGGCTGAATCCGGACACATCTAGAGAACATATCCGTTTCATATTTATGATCCGAGAAGCTGTTGTTTTGGACATAAAATTGAAATAAACAGATAGTCAAATACGTTAAAAGCGAACCTTGAAATAAGACATTTAGAGGTGTTTCTTTCCACGTACAAAAATGACGTATTTTAGCTTTTTGGGGGGATTTCCGTATATTTTAATGTTATTCTATAGCTCAATCCAACAAACTTGTTACATGTCGCCTTTGATCCCTGACATCTTATGTTTTCTTTTTTGTATGTTTTCAACCCAATTGTAAGTTAGGATATGTCCTAAATTTTATCGTACAGTTAGGATATACATATGTATTTGGACAATCCCAAGAGTTAAAATATAGGATGAATAATGACACTTATTTTAAGTTTTTTATTATGATAATAATTATTTTAATTAATCAAGATTTTTTATATGCATTTATTCGATACAATCATATACTAAAATCAATTATAACGTATTCTTAGTAATACATGTACATATGCATATACATGTATGCCTACAATTACAATCATTAGACCATCCTTAGAAACATGTTCTTAGCACAGCTTTGATTTACTTTGTAATACATAATATTTAAAATAGTTTCGAAAACCTTGCTCCTGGGGAAATGCTCTTAAAATTCTGATACCTTATTTTAATTTGGTAGTTAAAAAATTTTCTTTTTTTAAATTTCAAGTCTGTTTTATATATTCAAAAATCTAAATATCACACCTAATTTCAAATATTGTCAAATAAATGAAAACAATTTTTTTTCCTTTTTTCAGTGGCCATGTGGCCACATACATGTACTTAATTGATTTCACATAAAAATATCAACCGTTGTTAACTATTTAGACGTTGTGTGGTTTTTGGAGAAAGATTTTATGAAGGATTAGGAGCAATTAGTCTTCATTATAGAAGAAAAAACAGCAGATGTCACCTATCATAAATAACTGATATGAAAGGGAGATCAGCAGGTACAAACAGGATACGACTGGATCCAAGCTAAACAATTGACAACGCCTAAATACTACAGTATAAATTAGAAATTTCTCCCAAAGTCGGTTTTCTGGGATTTCAAAAGGCTGCTTTGGGTAGGTTACTTGAATTACATTTTAGCATAAGTTTTTATGAAGAATTAACTATTATTTGGGAGAACCGTAATATTTGGTCTAAATTTCAATAAAGAAGAGAACTTATCATTTTTGTAAATTTAATTATTATTTTAATATATTTGTTTAATTTTTAATCTTAGATTATTAAATAGGACTTTCAGGTGGATCTAAAATATATTATAGTTTATTGAGCAATATAAACGATATATCGTTGGTTTTTGAAACAGATTTTCAAACCAAAAAGAATAACAATCCCAAATGGCAAAAACTTGTCTGGCAATATTTCGAAGAAAGATTCTAAACGCTATTTGGAAATCGTCAATATCAATGAATGGAAATTAGATTTTTGTATTTAGTATATTCTTTGACATCATACTTTACTAGTTCTGATCATTTTCGGTAAAGTCCGTACTTTGCAATGAGAGATTGGTGTACTCTGTACTGCATTATTACTTTGACTTTAGTTACATCTGTGTTGTCAACGTTTTGTCAAGGCCAAGGGTAAGTGTTTTTTTTTTTAATTTATTATAGTAATAAAGGTTATTTTGAATGAATTTATCAATGTGTAAACTCGGGCGAATCACTCACAAACTAAATAAAGTCCAAAGGCCTTTATGCAAAGTTTGTGAGTGATAAGCCCGAGTTTACACATTGATAAATTCCGTAAAAATAACCTTTATTACTTATAATTCCAAAGTAATGCAGAAATATGACGTCTTCCATTTGAAATTAACATTTTCCTTATGTACTATATTGCATGCGTACGTATTCATACAAAGGAATTTACAAAGGTATAACTTTTTACCGGAAGTTGCTGTGAGCCAATGAAATTACTGTATATGATGTTTTGTAAACAATTTTGGAATTATTTATTATTATTATTTTTTGTTGTTGTAGGGGAACATCGCAGGCTTCAAAATTTAGTGAATGGTATATTTTGAAAAATAACAGTTGCTCATCTTCAATTTGAAATTTTTCTCTCGCCTTTGAAAGCTTTATCGTAACTTTAAGATGTAAAACTACAATAAAAGAACCTTTTCTTTGGCCTTTTTTCTAGTGTATGTAAGAATTTTGTGTCAGAAATTAATAAATCACATTACTTTGTATTTATTTATTTGCAATTACACCTATAAATTTATATGTGAAATGAAGATACATGTATGCTAACTAAGTAAAAATTTCTGCTTTATACAAAACTGTGTGTAATTATAATATTATATTTTGATCAGACGGAAAGAAATAGCGGAATTTATATAATATAATATTTTGAAAAAAAACTGATGCTATATTTATGCGTTCATCTATATTACTTCAAATGATTCAAAACACTGTTATGACGCGGAATCAAGGTTATAAATATCGATTTTAGTATATCCTAAAATGATTTTAGTATATACTAAATTGATTTTAGGGTTTACTAAAATTAATTTAGTATATACTAAAATCATTTTAGGATACCCTAAAATCAATTTAGCATATACTGAAACATTCAGCTTATACAGAAATATTGGCGCGGAATCAAGGTCATAAATATTGATTTTAGTATATACTAAAATCGATATTTATGACCCTGATTCCGCGCCATACACTGTCTATGTATATAGAACCAAATCAAGACCTTAACAATATTCACATGCAAATCTAGCAGATTAATAAAACATCATAAGTGTCATATCTTGTTGTTTTTACATTGCAGATTCCAAAGTGAAGAATTTAATCGTTCCAAAACTATCAAAATATACGTGTATGACTTACCTGCCTCTCTAAATGAAGACATATTGCATGAAGCAATTAAAAGATTTGAAACTGAGAGATTTGCAGATTTCTCGTATGAAGGAATGGGCGCAGAAGTTGCCGACGGCCCCAAAATCCCAGGCATATCTATAAGAAACACTAACCAATTTTCGTTGGAAGTAATTATGCATCATAAGCTTTTAAAAAGCAAATACAGAACTATTGATCCTACAGAGGCTGACATTTTCTACGTGCCTGCATATGCTGGATTGAAGTGTATGATGAACACTGATTGGTATACAGACAACCTTAAACCATTTCTAAGCGAGTTAGAACAATTCCTTCGCAATCAAACTCACTTTCGGCATGGGAAACCACATTTCTCATCCATTGCCAAGATTCAGAGAGAAATGTCAGGAATGGGTATAGGTTGTCATTATCTAACACACCCAGTGACAAAACATTTGACATTTTTAGCAATTGAGAAAGAAACGGAAGATGAATTTAAAGAATATATTCAAGATACATCACAGTCCGTTATTGTTGTGCCTTATCCGTCATATCTCCATTATACCGATAAGGACTCAAATAAGGAGATTGACAGTTTTAATTACAATATCGTATCATGCGAAGATCGAGATTTTCGTATTAAAAATTCTTTGTTATCTGAACGTTTGAACTTTTGTAATCTAAATCGAGTTCAAACAACAAACAATATAGCTTTCAAAGATCCTGAGAGGCCGGTACTGAATGTAGCCAATGCTAGTTTTAGTGCAAAGAATGAAGAGATCACAAATGTTTACGACGAAATAGAGTTTTCTGAAATTCCTGATAATAGAGACATCCTCGCCCTTTATCCAGTTGGTATCAGCAATCATCCTCATATAAGAAGTGTTCTACAAGACCAATTTCTCCACAAAACACACCTATCCTATGACGAATACATGACCAAAAACAAGTTTGATAACACAAGCAAACTTATTCAGATTGCTACATATGATTCTGGAGTAGATACCATAAACACCACTATTTCATGGATGAAACATTCTGTGTTTTGTCTCCAACCACCTGGTGATTCCCCGACAAGAAAATCATTTTACGACTCTTTGCTTTGTGGTTGTATTCCTGTAATGTTTGTGCAGGGGGAGATTCCATATGCATTTTCCTCCATTTTAGATTACAGTGAGTTTTCTATCATCATTAACATTCCAGAATTTATTAATAATAAGCAGAAGATAGAAGATATTCTCGATAGTGTTCGCATGTCTACTATTGGCAAAATGCAGCGACGTCTAGCGGAGCTGTCTAGATTCATGCAATATTCTGTTCACAACAATGAAGATTGTGACTCTATAGAGTTAATATTATATGAACTGGCTCATAAATTTAAATTATGATGAAAACCATAGAGTAGTTAAAGCCACATTACCTCAACATCGCATTAATTATTCTATCAACGATAATATTAATGAAGGAGAAAAAATCAAAGTAAAAAGCATGGTCCCGTTTCACAAACATTCATACCACAACGATCGAGACAGCTGGTTCCATGACTTCAATAAACCAAAGACATTGAAAACCAGAAATCAGATCACACTTGCAAATAATCTCAGTCGTACAAATGTTTGTGAATTTTAAGGTGTGTCAATGTACGGATATGTAACTCAAAATAACATTGCTGAAAACTAAATCTTTGACTCAAAATAACATTGCTGAAAACTAAATCTTTGACTCTAAATAATGCCTGAACTTTATCTTTACTTCTTAAAAACCCTTAAACAAACTTTTGGTATGTTACTAAGACAATAAAGACACAACCTCAACTTTTGAGTTTGTATAGGCTTTAGAAGCCTCAAACAGAGGAAACAACTGCTCAGCAATCCGGTGGTGGCTCCATGTTGTTCATTTTGAGGCCAGTGTGAGCTATTGCTATCACGTGTTGCCCATCGTCTGTCAACTTTTCACATTTTGATCTCATTATTATTCAAATCTGTTTATATTTTCGGCGTCAATTGCAAAACATTCTATTAACATAATGTATAATAGATATACAGTAATAGTAAAACCTACGTTTAAAGGCACCTCTATATAGCAAAACACTGTCTATAAAGGACACAGTGAAAAAGTACCATTCATGAACAAAAGCTTCAATGTATAGAGGGCACCTGCTCATAAAGGGCACTTTTTTCCTGATCCCTTCGGTGCCCTTTATAGTCTGGTTTGACTGTAGTTTATATCGTCTAGGATTCTTGCTGATTCTTCATACCTACATTCTCACACACAATTAAAAACGGCAAAAAGAAGAGAAAGGCATAGCTTTAAATTTCACAAGACCTAAATCCAAATAAAAGGGGAATACATAACCTCTTAGGGTACTAATGATTGATTGATTGTATATTTAACGTCCAGTGGCAAATATTTCATGCTTTTTCAGGACGAGAAGCAGTTCAACTATTTATCAAACAATTCAAATAGGGATGGGACGGGACACAAAGGGGGAACCAAGTTTGACTTGCAGCTGTAAAAGGGTGGATGGTTGGAAAGGGTCGGATAATTTAGCCTTCTGTAGCGACCATTAGCCTATTCGTATTCATGTACTGCAGAAGAGGTCTTTAGCGTCCAAGGGAGCTTGACATTACCCACTATGGTCCGCGGCCCGGCTTTCCGTATTATGACCTAAAAAAACCGACGAGAGGGTCTCTTCAGTCCGCCCCTGGGACGCGCTAGGCAGCTCTTTATGTTGAGCCCCATGATCCATAACAGGTCCACAATAGAGTACTAATGACACAACGAACAAATATTAAAAAGACACAGCCATAGGAGAAGAAAAACAGCAAAACACAAAAACTAAAATGTGAAGTGCCACAAAAACACTAGAGTGACAAGTGTCCTGTTCCCTTAATATTGAGAAAAAACTAGTAGAAATCGAAGGGATGTTATCAATATGTTAATGATAGCTAATTGGGTAACCGTTAAGATCAGATGATTTTCTCACATGCCAGAGTTTTACATAGAGTATTCGTAATAACATCCAAAGTTAAAAATATCTTTAATTGTAATAAAATAATTATAACAATGAAAATTGAAAATAAATAAATATTTGATATCTCAAGTTCAATTTCTAAAAATAAATCTTTAAAAAACAGCAAACATACATATTTCCTTAATGCGCGTTCAGAGGATCAGAAGTGAAATCAATCTTGTTATATACCACGAGGGTGAAATTATAAGTAAAATAACGAGTCTTACCAAAGGCATGTTTATAGGAAGACTGTGCCTTGGCGAATATGCATTATATGTTCAAAGCTTTTGCAAATAACACTCAGTAAGTTTTAAATGTAGTGTTTAGATTAATTTTGATGATGGTAAATGGCCTGGTAACTTATTAATTTGAGACTTTTACCATTCGTTATTGCTCTGATAGTAAAATAAAGCGTACATACATTATCAAATTGATATATGTACCATACACCTCAACAGATTTGCAAATATTTCCCATATAGGGAAAGATCAAAAATGCAATTATTATTATGTGTTAGAGTGCTACTAATTCCTTTTAAAGTACAATTTGTACATTTTAACAGTTTCTAGTTCAGTCAAAATTTTACATTAAAAACAAGATTTTAGTGTTCAATACACGTGTAAAATCATTGTCAATATACATGAGGATTGTTTCATAATTGCCAGAATTACAATAGAATTATAATTTAAGGGGTTACAGAACACCTAAGGGAGTTAACTCTTTAAAAATCGGCTGAACGTTTTAATCGCATACTATTAATTAACAGAAATCAAACTTCTCAATGATCAAATTAAGTGTTTGTCAAACTGCTATATATCCAATGAAATTATTCCCGTAAATTGTGTGGTTTAAATTTCTGGAAATTTTTATATTTTTATCAACAGGTCATAGTAAATATTTCGTCAAAAATTTATGAAAATTAAACGAACCAAATCTATTTTAGTCAAAGTGTTGGATACCCCCTTAATATAATATTATATAAATAATTCTAAATTAATCATCTTTAATTTTTTATACGTGTTTCACAGAGGTTCACTAATATTTAACTAGTAATTTCTTAGAACCATAGAAAAATACATTTTTTGGTAAAGTTTAAGTAAAATCAAAATTTTAGAGGTACATTGTATTCATTTCTTTATCTATTTAATTAATATCCTAACGTGGAAGTTTCTTCACACTGTGTTAAACTATCGCTTGATAATCACGTGACAATCATAATTTACATCCATATAAAAGCACGTATGTAGAATATCTATATATCCAAAGCATAACAAGAATCATGTTTGTGTTGTTGATTTTGATGTGTCTTCCGTGCATAATTGCAGGTAACGTTTCATTTACTTATATTGTTAGCTACAGTTTTATTCTATGTAAAAATGTTATATTGTACCAATGTTTATGATATATTTGAAAGATTCTGCAACGTGAAAAATCTACCGAACTTGTCTATCTAACCATTGAAAAGTGTCTACTTCTTGGCAGAAGATGGCCTGATCAAACAAACTGACTTTGCTTTTAACCGACTTGTTATACGCCTAAATTTCTATAAAATTTAAACAATTTTAAAACAATAAATTTGAATTCATCATGTCAAAATACTTGCCACAGTTTGATTTTTATAAAGAATATTGGAAACAGGCTCATACTGACGAAATTGTCGTTTGAATTAAAGTCTGAATAGACGTAAAATAAAATTTATGGCTGCAAATTCTACCAAACAATGTTAACTCATTGATGCATACATCATATCCTTTCCCCATAATTATGTCCGAGCTTGTTTGATGGCTAAACATATCTAGAAGGAGTTGAGCTAAAGATCATTTATTCAACCAAGAATATTTTGTACCAAATTAATATCAATTGACAAATTAAATGAATAAATGACAAATCAAAGGTGGGGCTCATAAAAAACGCCCACCAACATGTTAAAGCACAAAGATAAAACAAATTGTACAAAAATGTGAACATATGCAAATGCTCTTAATATGAAAATACAAGAAAACAAAACCGACACACTCTTTTAAAGGGTGGAAGTGGGTGGGAAAATAAAAATTTAAATTTTCTATAAAACTGCTTCAAACATGGCGCTTGCTACCCACGCTAAATGCAGAACCCACGCTTGCAGTTAGCGTGCTTTCTGTCCCTGTTAAAGTATCATTGGTTGATTATCAGGAACTAAATAATAAATAGACCAATCACTGTACAAGATAGATATCACGTTCCTGCACATGCATTGTACACGTGAGTTGAAGACCCAGAACAATTAGTTGATGCTATCAGCTTAAATAACATAGGAAAATTTGAAATTTCTTATCTAGGCCATTTCATCCATAAACACTTTTATTATTTATACAAAGAATAAATGACTTTATGGCTGCAAATTCTACCAAACAATGTTAACTCATTGATGCATACATCATATCCTTTCCCCATAATTATGTCCGAGCTTGTTTGATGGCTAAACATATCTAGAAGGAGTTGAGCTAAAGATCATTTATTCAACCAAGAATATTTTGTACCAAATTAATATCAATTGACAAATTAAATGAATAAATGACAAATCAAAGGTGGGGCTCATAAAAAAACGCCACAGATCACCTTACTCCATAAAAGGTGGTCCCCCCACCCGAGGACTCCTGCTTAGTCATAACTATAATATAGAGTAATTTTTAGATGTTCCAAATATTGTTATACTGTTTAACCTGCAACCACCTTATTATAATATGTTACAAGATAAATGAGCTTTACTTAATACATTGTAATATTTGTCAAACATGTGGGTAGAGCAGGCACTGCTGACCCCTTTACGAAAAATACGAAAAATATAATAAAAAAGAGACAATATACACATAAACGATAAGATGAATAGGACATTCATCGATTAATCTAGACAGAAAAAAGAGCAGGCACTGCTGACCTCTTCAAACATTATCTAATAATAGATTAAAAAACAAAACCACTTATATACAGTATGCTTAAGACAGCATTCCACAAGGTCCATATCTAATTTTATGGAGCAGGCTCTACTGACCTCCAAATTTAAGCATAGTAGTTAGACACATTAAATCTACAATATTGTAAGAGCTAGAGCAGGCTCTGCTGACCTCTAAGCATTCAAAATACATGTAAATGTGGATTACAGACGAAAGTTATGCATGCGTATATAGTGTTTAAAGGCATCTGAATTCCATCTACCCATAGTTTGGATGACTTGTAATGGTACCCCTTTTGAGGCTGCTTCCGTAGCGGCTCCTATCCTGAAGCTATGGCCTTTATAGTATTTTGGATCCAAATCAATAAAGACTAAAGATAATTTTAAACATTGTGAGAAGTATGAATGGGAAACAGGTGACCCACAAGGAAAACAAAATAAGAGACCACTTTTGTGTTGAGCCATGTCAAGGTAATTTCTTAGTGCTCTCACTGGACAGTGTGTATTTTCAGGGTCATGTTCAAGGTAAATAGTTTTGGATGATCACTATGTTTATATTCCTTTAGAATAATAGTAACCCCTCGCATCTTGCTGCTTTCCTCTTCGAAATGAACGTCAGCAAGTTGTAAAACTTTTACTTGGTGTTTATTTTTTACAGTTATTTCCCCTATTCTAAGAAAAGCAAAAAATGCAACCAGAAACATAGCCTTCATCATAGTATGATGGAATATACTAGTGATAACCTTAGGCAGTGCATCGATAAGTTTGTTTAAAATGGAGCCTGTAATCGGTAGACGTGCATCTCCTTGACCTCTGATATTATGAACTCCTTTCAAAATCTTTTTTATAATAAATGTATCAGTGGGATCTGGTGCATTTTTTGTCCTGTGAGCAAAACTAATGGCTGATATGTATGATGCAATTGTTGAAGGGCTTAAATTTTTCATGAATAAGTGGGCTATATATTGGGACACCATGCTATAGGTAGATGGAATAGACGGAACATTAAAATATGATTTACAAAAATTTTCATAACATGACCACATGCGTGTATATGATGAAGCTGTGGTGGGAGCAACTGAAGCATTAAACAGTGTCTGGGCTATATTTTCAAGAGTTCCAGCGGGATGACTGTGCGAACACGATCCAGCCATGGAGCTATAGATTGGGCTTCCTGAAAAGAAAATCGAGACAATAAGTCACAAACTAAATTAGTTTTTCCTGGAATGTGTTTTGCCTTAAAATAAATGTTAAATTTCATCGCAGCAACAACCATCCTCCTCACTAATTTCATCAGAACTTTATCCTTAGATGATGTTTTATTGATAATAGCTACTACTGCAGAGTTATCAGATAGAAATAATATTTTATGGTTCGCCAAAGAATGTCCCCAAATTTCCAAAGCCAAGACAATTGGAAACAATTCCTTCACTGTTATATGAAAAGGTTTCATTTCAGAGGACCATTCACCCGCTATCCATTTTGAACCAAAAACTGCGGCAAAACCCCCATGAACTCCTGCTGCGTCTGAAAATAACTTAACAGCTTCTGAGGAGACCCAATTCTGGAAAAGAAAGCACAGTTTCCCATTGAAATGCAGAATAAAATCCTCCCAAGCTTTCAGATCAGCTCTTGCCTCCGCATTTAAAGTTATACGAAAATTTGGGTTTGTATGTCCTATAACAAGATCAAACAACCTACGGAGAAATGCTCTACCTGGTATTATAACAGTGCAGGCAAAATTAAGTAGCCCGAGAAGAGATTGTAATTCTTTCAACGTAACTTTTCTTTTTATTTTGAACTCTGCTAGCAAGGATGCAATTTTTTCTATTTTCTCCGAAGGCAAACGGGCCATCATCTTAGTGGAATCAATCTCAATACCATAAATTACTATAGTTTTGACAGGGCGCTGAGTTTTTTCTCTCTTAATTGGAATTGACATATCTTTACATAACCACAAAAATGTATCTAGAGCTAAACTACACTGTTGCGAGTCAGCTCTTCCAACAAAGAAAAAATCGTCTAACAAATGGGACACTCCTTTTATTCCAAATTCATTATTCAGAATCCATTGCAGAGATGTTGAAAATGTTTCAAACAATTGACAGGAAGAAGAACAACCCATAGGTAAACATGTGTCATAATAAAAGCCATCTCCCCTCTTGAAACCCAACAAATGATAATCTTCAGGGCTTATGACTAAATTTCGAAAAGCATCTTCAATATCTGCCTTTGCCATCATACAATTTCTACCATAATGTTGCACCAAATCAATAACAGTTTCAATATTCTGGTAGACAACTGACGAGTTCTCTTTTGGGATAAAAGAATTGACTGATTGGTCCTTTGGAAATGATAAGTCATGAATAAGCCGAAATTGACCAATTTCCTTTTTAGGAACTAAACCAAGAGGAGAGCAAATAAATTTTGAGAAAGGGGGATTTTTAAAAGGCCCTACATAACGCCCTTTCATTACCTCCTTTTGAATTTTTTGGGATACAACATCAGCATTGTCCAAAGCACTCTTATGATTTTTAGAAATTAGTGTTTTTGTTGCCAAGTCATCTATGTCTTTAGTAGTACCTAAATGAAATCCCTTACTGAATCCTTCTATCAGAAATCTTTTTAGGATAGGATCATAATTTTTTAAGTGGATTTTTAGACGGGCTACTTTAATAGGGGTTTTATTGTCTACTTTTTGATCTATTGCAGGTATCGGTGGCATGTTTTTGGCCACACTTGACACATTGGTGTTTGCGCTTGCAATTCTCAACTGCACATTGTCCTGATTTGCAAAATGCCCAGCAGTATCCATTTGGGTATTTATTTGATCCATGCTGGGCTTTGTGCAGAAAGGGCTGCTTACTAATACCTTGTTTTACAGGCATTGCTACATTACTACTATTATTTATATTTCGCATAGCTAATGCTTCCCTCCACAGCTCATCATTCATAATGGACCAGTCTAACTTAAACCTTAATTTTGCATTTCTAAAACTTTCATCATATAATTTTGCAACACTAAAACCATATCGCTGGGATAAATTTCTAATGTTGTAGCCGTATTTCAAAAGAGCTGCTATAGTTTGGGGAAATTTTTCTATATATATAGCAGTGAAAATGTCAAATGCATTTGACCACTGAATTATACCCATAATCTGTTTATGTTTCCCTTTAGAGCTTATTTTAACTGTCGAAACCTGGGATTCAAATAAAACAGATTCATCTTCTATGGTAAAATTAGGTAGTAGTGTTGCAAAATCAACATATTTATCACAAAAAATTTCATTCCTAATAGCATCTTTGACATGATGCCCTAAAGGTAATGAGTGTTGTAAAAAGTTGAAAGCACATGTAGATGTACTTTCACTGCCAGCTATATTACTAGTTGTGATGCCTGACGTACCAGGAAGAGGTTGCTGGACGGTTGCACTGGGTCTAGGTGTCATTATGGACTGGCTGTACATATAAGTTGAAGAAGACGGACTCAAATTGAATATTGGCACTGATGAAAATGTTGGTTGAGAATTTAGATTGACTGTTGAAATACACTGTACACTGTTAATATTAGATGTAACACTTGATAAAGTTACTGGAGATTCACGCATGTCACCACCTATTGAGTTTTGTAGGACCATACCACTGTCTTTCATGCGTTGAAACAGCATGTCTGTAATTTGCATAACAGAATTCTGCATTATAGTACTATTTAAGGATTCAACGGTACTATTATCTCCTGAATTCTCATCAACTCTAGGCCTGGATGCTGAGGGTTCTTCATCAGGGCAACTTGTATTTTTAGCAGCAGCAGCCCGTTTGGTTCTCTGCCTTGGCATAGTGCTAAAACAAAAATAGCAATGATCAGTATAGTATATGCAGTATCCATACCGAAAAAGTAAATTAATACATTTACTTAAGCTATGTTAATGATACAGCAGAAAAGGTAATACACATGACATATAACACCTAAAATATTTAATTTTAATTAGCAATCATAAAATATGCAAAGTATTAAAACCAGAATAATCATAGGTATATTGTTGTAAAGATGACCAGAATCACAACTTGTGACTTTATATACATGTAACCATATTATAAAAAAGTAATAAATGTACCCTACAACAATAGACCTAATTAAAATACTGGTCAAACCATAAAAAATGCATGATTGTAAGAAGATAAATTATTCACTACAGCACATAGGCATATAGTAAAACAAAGCCTTTACAAAGTAAGGGCACCATAAATATACTTCAAAATCAATGCATAAAATAAATATGTGGCTAACCATTATCATCTAAAATTAGATGAGCACAAAAAGAAAAATGTCGAACAGTATAAAACTGTCAACAAATGTACAGTGGGAATTATAAAGTTAATAATTCCCAATTTGTAACAAATAAATGACATTACATTCTTAAAAAACCACATAACATAAGATACCTGCAACATTTTATTTTTATGATACAGGGTTTACCAAAATAACTGTACATGTAGAAAATACATGCGTAAGCAGTAAATTATTTTAAATATACTGCACAACATTATTATATATTTATTGTAAATGTTATATCTCTGTGTATACCTGTATATATACTGTGTCATTAAAAATGGCCACGCTGTTGACTGATACCAATAGCAGACCTAATATTTTTCGCATATTTAACCATCCCATGATGATTTAAATGCACACCATCATAACCGATAAGTGACCTTGGGTTCTGCCAAAAACCTCTGTTGTGCCACAATGATACACTATTGGCAGTATTAAGGAGTCTAGAGAGCTCCTTGTTTACACAATTAACAAGTGTATTGTAATTGAAACGACACCTGTCGGAAAAGCGTGGAAATAACTGGCAAATTATTACGTGTGATATACCATACCCAGCAATTAAAAACTCTGAAAAGGCTACAATATCCCGGGCTAACTTTATTGGGTCGCAACCATGCCTATTAAGATCATTTCCTCCGATCTGAAGCAAAACAGCATCGGGATGAAATGTGTTGATTACCTCCATATTTTCTTTGGTCGTTATACATTTCGACCCATTACGGAGAGTTCCGCCTCCAATTCCGGAAAACTGCAACACAATATCATAAAACCCCAGGTCGGCCCAATCTGGGTGATTCTCTACAAACGACCCTAATCGGCGTATAAATGAATGACCCAGAATCAATACTCGATGTGGCATATTTATGTTGTTTAATAATAAAAAGTTGCCTGATGTGGACTATAATATCAAAATCCCAATTAAATAAAACTAAGCTAAATTACATGTACTAATAACTGTACAAGTCTTCACATAGTTACATAGAACCATGTGACAGACATTATAAAAACTTAAATAAAATAAATGGTAATATAAAGGATAGAGGTTACCTATAATTTTGTAAATGATTCAGGAATGTACTGCAACACCACACCGATGTTCCTCTGGCGTCTCTGGTCCGGGTACAATGAATGTTCTTCAACAAGCACATAAAAATGTCCGAACGTTAGTTTATTTTAGCAGGTTTCATTCGCAAACGTCACAAACCATTGCAAGAAATATTTCGACAGAATAAAAAACATAAATCCATGTGATAATAAAAGACACTAATGATATAGTATAAATTAATGATACTCAAAAATTAAACGTTGAGTATAAATAAAATAAAATAAAAATTTAAATTTTCTATAAAACTGCTTCAAACATGGCGCTTGCTACCCACGCTAAATGCAGAACCCACGCTTGCAGTTAGCGTGCTTTCTGTCCCTGTTAAAGTATCATTGGTTGATTATCAGGAACTAAATAATAAATAGACCAATCACTGTACAAGATAGATATCACGTTCCTGCACATGCATTGTACACGTGAGTTGAAGACCCAGAACAATTAGTTGATGCTATCAGCTTAAATAACATAGGAAAATTTGAAATTTCTTATCTAGGCCATTTCATCCATAAACACTTTTATTATTTATACAAAGAATAAATGACTTTAGCAGTCACCATTTCTTGATAGTTAGTTGTTAATTACAAATATAGGTACCTTTCAAGCTCGAAGATTGCACCTGCTTGTTAAATTTTAACAATGTGCTGAGTACATTTGAGGAATGTGATCCGAATTAGATCCGTTGGATGTGTGTGCAATACTGATTTTGGCATGTTAGATACACATAATAATGGTTGAATACATCAAAATTGTCAAAAAGTTTGAAAGTATTTATATCTGTAAGACCTCGGAGAGGAGGTGAAAAGGGGGGGGGATAGCAATGTGAAAGGAAAACCATGACTGAAAAACAAACAGAATGGGAGTTTCCTTTGACAACATGAACTTTCTCATGAACAAAAAGATTCATAAGGACAAGTAAAAATGCAAAAACAGATTTTTATTTAAAAAAAATCCAGTTTTGAAGGCGCGTCCTCTTTTTTAAATCAAATGTTTGATTACTGAATCAAAGTTATTGTCCTTTGTCTCGATATAAGCTGATTTTGTATCTCACAGGCAAATATCAATATGAGGACACACATTCTATCACATGCACAGAAAGTCAATTTTCATATTTATTTCAAACAATTTCCCAAACAAGTTAACAACTAACATAAGGGTTAACTATAGACATGAAATGGATAACGAGAGAAAATTATCTTTTCCCATGCATGAAACTTGTGGATTTTGAACTAAACTTTTGAAAATTAACGTTTAATGACACAATTTCAGTAATTGGTACATATTTGACACATGCATATAATTTTTAGACAAACAGATTTTGACATTTGAGTTTTTAAATGTCAGTCTTTAATTTATTCGGAATAAATTGGAGAGAATTAACTGTTTCAAGTACACAAACTGTTTTTTTAAGACCATATAAATATTAGATATTAGATTATACATTTTTGTGGTTCAAATGCATCGATGAAAAGTGGTATCAATCAAAATGCAATACTTGAATAAGGAATCCATTGAAATGATTCCAAAAATTTATTTCAAGCATATCCATTATACTAGACATTAAATGCACGGATTAAAAATTGGCCCAATTATACAATGTAATTATCTCCTAAGCTTCGCTGTCGTACTACTATCATGACTATCCAGCATCAAACCGCTGGCTAGAGATAACATTTGATTGGAGAATTATTAATTTTAAATACCGCTCATTTCCACATTGGAGTGACTTATGTTTCAGAACCCTATTGTATTTCGCGTATCTGTACTGGGTGTTTCTCATTTATCAAATTTAATTTCTACCATCGATGAAAAACTGTTTATTGAATTTGGGACATTTTCTGTAATAAGCTAGACAGAAATATGCCATCGCCATCAGCTCTGTATGATGAGGTATCCGGACAAACCATATACCTTTAATCCTAATTTCACCTAGAAATTGACTAAGTTCAACAACCCGCAGTTTAAATAGAAATCCTTAAAATATACCCATCATCAATTTGTGTATAATCACACTGTATAATAAAAACATCATACAGGTCTGTTAACTGTTTGAGGAGTAATCTGGACAAACCACGTGCAGATATTAACGTATTTGAATAGTTACTCGGATTTGCGTCAGTTATACATGTGTAAGACTTAGAGGAAGCACTTATTCAATTTGTAAATTATCACACTATGTTGATAAACACAATCAAGACTGTATTATATATTTTTATACATAAATTGCCCATCTGTAAAACTAATAAATACATCGTGTGTTTTTTTAATTTTGGTTCATTTTTATGTTTTTGAGTTTAGTGTGCCGTGCATTTTGCTGAACTAGTATACATTATTGTGTAGGGGCAAGCTGAAGCCCATCTCCGGGTGTGGGAGTTTCTCGCTGCGCCGAAGACCCATTGGTAGCCTTTAGCTGTTTTCTGCTCTTTGGTCGGGTTGTTGTCTATTTGACACATTCCCCGTTTCCATTCTCTATTCTATAATCAATAAACACCATAAAACAATTACAAAATAGTCGATAAAAACCGGTAAATACATTTTTTATCTGATATTCAATTAAATTAAAAACCTATATTTTGTGTTAAAGCACACTCAAGAAATTAAAATTCTGTTTAAGATGAAGAAGAAATGGTTCGTGTGATAGAATCTGACGCTTTTGACCAAGTAACAAACGGATATCCATGGTATGAAAGATATGCTTATCCAGGAACTACAGACAACCCCACTGTCAAAGTAAAACATTCACTAAGTCTCCAACGAATTGTAAAATTCGTAAGTACATTGTATTTCTTCATTGACTTTGAATGTATACAAAATAGAATTTGACCTTCATAGAGTCAACTTTTTATTTTAAACTTTCTGATAATATATATATATATATATATGACGCACACATGTATGATGATTATGCCAAACAAATTGATACATTACTTCATTTCAATCTCCTGTTTTTTAATCGCTTTTCAAGTTTCCAAGTGTTATCTTTACATCAAGATTATCCTTCTGTTGTGAATGCCGGATGATTTTCAATATGCAAGCTTTAGCGAAAATGTAAAAATTAAAAATTTCTATCAAGAATGTGGAAATAACATAACTTTGCTCATGAAATTTCATAAAGGACGATGTAAGAACGCCAAAATACTAACCTTAGTGATGGTACTGTAATAAGTCAATTATGAAGATTACAGTGTTGAATTTTGATATTTGCCTTCATAATTTGAGGATTTTAGTTTACTGGAGACGAGTTAGCGGAGTCGATAAATGGATATTCGCAAGAATCTAAAATTTGCTGCTAGCAAATACTAAAATACAACACTGTTATCACCTTTCTATTGCCAGTGCAAACATTTTAATAAAAAAGCATTTTTAAAATCTGGATGTCCCGTCAATTGCAGAAATGATGGCTTGACATTTTCAACATTATCCAATGAAAAGCAACGTTACAACCAACATTACATTACATTTTATAATCACACAGTCTTGCTATCACTGATGAATTCTATTAAATTTGTTAATTTATTTCATCAAAATAAACATCAACACTTTCCATTTAAATAATATAGTCTTTGGTTAAGTTTGAGTTCTAACTAGTCATCTACTCTAATGTAAAACAGGATGGGAAAACCCTTATAGTAGATGCCTGGATCAGTTTACAATGGAAAGATCCGAGATTAGTATGGAAAGGACAACCCGATTCCATCACATTTTCTACGAAGTACATATGGACTCCTGATATTGTCTTGTATAACAAGTAGGTGTATGGAGGAATGCATGCTTTTACAAAGTGCCTTCCCGTCACCCAGGCTCAAATTGGGGACCTTTTGTGCAATCTAGCACTCTACCAACTGGGCTACACGATGACAGTTAATATCCCGTTACTTTTGATAGTTTATAAGCCCGTTAAGCTGGTATGGAGTAAATATAATATGACAAGAGTCAATGTTCTATTTATAACTATCTATACAGTGAAATGATATTTAATTGGCCAAATAATATTCACAACTTACACGCTTTCCTCTTATTGGTTATTCTAGATATTGAATTTCCAATCTCGAATTTAAGATATATCGGATTTTGAATATCGAACTTCGGATATTGAATTTAGAATGTCGAAACTCGTAATATATCGAATGTCGGATTTCGAATTTCCAAGTTTTTATAATTAAATTTCGTATTTCGAATCTCGCATGATCCTTTTGGGCTCTGATAAAATTCTAAAGACTTGTAGGTATATTTCTCTTCTAGTGACATTACATATTGTAATAGCATCACAACGTTTGATTTCGCTAAACTGTATACGACCCTCCAAGATGATAAACAATAAGTACTCTGAGAATGATGTTGTTAATATGCTGGAATTTCTTTTCAACAACATCTTTCTTAAGTTTGTTTGAAGACAGGTTATTCAAAATACGATCGGCATTCCAATGGGGACCAACTGTGCGCCGCTTTTAGCCTACATGTTCTTGTTTTCATATAAGGCTAAAGTAATACTGAATCGGAACAAAAACGTTAGGCTTTATCACAGTATGTTAATTTTAGTTTCAGTTATACTGTCACCTGATAATCCTAACCTTAGGGATTACCTTTATCTTATTTATCACAGTGATTTTCCCATTCAATCGAGATAAAATGAAGCAGAATGAATATATGAAATCATATTTCTCCATCTATTGAAGCCATTCGTCTCGAACTTAAGTGAAACATTTTGTAATTGGTCTCAGTAAATTTTGCATGTTTTAGTAAATATTTTTTACATTTACAGCTCTGTTGCTAGTATTTCGAAACTATCCCAAGATTGATCTTTTTCTGAAAAACTAAAGATTATATCCCTCGTGCATAGCTCTGTCCTTAGATAGTTTTGGCTTTACCCCTTTTGGTCATTTTTGTATTTTGAATTTTGCTCTTCAACCTTTTGGATTGTTGTTTCGGTTTTCAACATTTTAGGCCTTGAGCACAATTCATGAGTCGTAAATCGACGAAATGTACACGTCTTATGCATCAAAATTTGTACCAAAGAATTATATTATTATTATTAGTTATTTGTTTTTACGGAAAGTCAAAAAATAAAAGATATCTCGAAAAGAATACCGAAGGAAGTACTGGGCAAATTCTAAGACACCAATAAGGCGAATTCGAAAGAAAACAGAAAAAAACACACAACAAAGACAAAACTAAAGGAGTAAAACACATAGCTAAACAAATAACCAAAAATTGTCTTTAGTTTTTTGTTTGAAATTTTTTAGTGCTGCCTTTGTACTCATTTATATGAGGAATAAATTAACATTAGGTCTCTGTGATGTAGCCCGCCGTCCCCTCCAAAATCGGCCCGACCGAAAAATTTTAATTCTTTTTTTAATTTCCAATTTCATTAATGTCACATAAATTATTTTTGTTCAAATGAATTCATAAATTTAATCATCAAATATGATTTTTTAAAGGCCTACCTACCTACCATACCCTCCTAAATATTTGTTGGGCTACAACAAAGAATATTTTAAGCCTGGCTTGAATTGGGTATTTTACCATTTGTGCTTACAAATTATTCTTGTCCATTTCTGGAAAATGTATTTATTTGAAGGCAAAATTTCCTTCCTTTTTTGCAGTCCATCAGATAGCAGTAATTTCAAACCAAAGGCAATGGTACATAAAACTGGTGAAGTTTACCTAGTACCAGTTGTGCGACTGGAGTCTAACAACTGCGCAGAGGAAAATGGTATGGTTGCCTGTTCATTCAAATTTGGATCCTGGACATACAGCGGCAATGAAATTGACATTGAAACAAATAGCAAGGCAGTAGATCTGACGGATTTCCAGGAGAACGATGCTTTTGATATATTTAACACCACAGCTGTTCGGAATGCTGTATTTTATTCATGCTGCCCGGAACCATATGTTGACGTTACTTATACATTGTATCTAAAACGCAGAGAGGCTGGAATATTTGGGTCTCTGTGGTAACCTAGTTTATAAACGTGTTGCAATTTTTGTAATCCTCTGAATAACGTTTTATTTTGTCTGAATGTTTGAATTGTTGAATATTTTTGAAAAATATTGTTAAATTTAAAATAATTGTTTTTAGAGATCAAATGTTTTTTAAATAAGCATGTAACATTTGTACATACTATACTTCTTCTTGCAATTAAAATAAATTACTATGTAACTGTGTATTATTTTAAAATATTCTCAATGTCTTCCTCTAAAATTTCCATTCAGCAGTAAAGTATGCCTTCACAGCAATCCTTCTACAGCAATTATCATACTCACGATTCCTTATTTTTTCAACATGCGTTCCATTGTAGAGAATACTATGCGAAGAACGGAATGATCTTAGTTTTCAGGGCCAAATATGTGTACAAAGCACACTTTGGGAAGCATATAACCACTGGTATTTTGATATCAGTTTTCCCGCTCAAATTATTAAGAGCAATGATGAATAAGAGTCTGTAATAATTAATACTGAAAAATATATATTGATATCTAAATTAGAAAATATTTGAGATTACAAAATTGGTTAGAAATTACAGCTGATTGAAATACCGATATCTTTGCGTGAAGTCAGGTTAAAAGTAGCAAGCCTAAATTTCAGAAAAGTACATAAAGGAAAGGTTTAAGGGAGTACAGAACACCTAAGGGCGTTAACTCTTTAAAAATCAGCTGAACGTTTTAATCACATACTATTGGTAAAGAGAAATCAACCTTCTCAATGATCAAAATTAGTGTTTGTCAAACTGCTATATATCCAATGAAATTATTCCCGTAAATAATATGATTCAAATTTCTTGAAATGTTTATATTGTTGTCAACAGGTCACACTAAATATTTCGTCAAAATTTTATGAAAATCAAACGAGCCAAATCTATTTTAGTCAAAGTGTTGGGTACCCCCTTAAATGTTCGTTTATATTTAAACTGCATGATATAAGTTAATTACTACGCGACATTTCTTTTCACATGTATATAATTATACTCAGTTCCAAGTAAAGACCTAACTGTTGATTGTTTTAATCTATACTTTAGTTGAAATCACCCGTGTATTTTTTAATATACGTAATTCGTTGTATGTTTCCTTGTACTCAATGACGTACCTGCAAATTACCATTTTTTCCCCAAAAATTTAAATTTGATCTAAAACTATTTTCTAATTCAAACATTTTATTTTTTTTATAAAAAAAAAGATTACTACAGTATAATTAGATCACAAGGCATTCGTTTACTTTATTTAGTGTTTACCTAATGCGTAGTTGACAACTTTGAATTTTTTTAGTGCAATTTAAATGGGAATACCAAATTTATTGTAATTATAATTGCTTCATATTTAGATAATATACTTTACATAATAATATGATTTAATTTCATTCAAATAGAGTTTACATCTTTACAAAAATCTGAGTTCTGTAGTTAGTTTCGTTTAAACTAATTTATTTATAGTGCATTGGAAAACAAGTTATACCAACTTATACTTATCCCTCTCCACTTGGCGGTTGCGATAGCGGCTCCTGTAGCGCCATCTTAGCATATCCTTTTTCTACAGAGGAGTCTTTAACGTGCTAAGGGTGTTGCTCTCCCTTAACATCGGACAGCCATTTTTCGTCCTCATCCGACGGACTAGCATCTTTTACCGAGACAATCCTGACAAATGGTGTCGATAGAGCGTCGCAAATTTGATCCCTGAAACGTTCATCTCGAACGGGAATCGAACCAGAGAGCTTTGGATTCGTTGTCCGATGCGATAACCACTACACCACGGCGCCCTATATGAGTTCTGTAGAATTTGTAAGGTTTGATTGGATAATGTTTCAGCTGAATTTGTGATATCGACTTCCTTATGTTGAATAACGGGATATATTACATATGCGGTCTTTTTCCTGTTTTTTCATTGGTTATTTTGCTCACATGATTATCAGGATATTTCACGTTCTTGTTCGCTCAAGAAAGTCACGTTAGTGGACTCAAGCTCTAGATTAACGGATCAACTGAGACATGGAATAGATGAGATGTAGATTTTCTTTAAACTTGCTACTATTCACAGAAAGTACATCATATATATTCTTGTAGCGGAAGCTAAAATTAAAGTACTGGGCTAATTTCATTTCATTGTTATGCAATAACCCATTTATGACAGTTCTACCCATTCTGGACGGTTCTACCTTTGAACCATTTTTGACAATTCTACCATAGAACCATTTATGACAGTGTTGGTTCTACCCTAGAACCGTTCAAGATTTGTTCAAGGACAGTCTTCACTGAGAGTTGAGAGATTAGAACTGATCTCGACTGTAATTGAAAGCTGCCTAGCGTGTCGTCACGTGGCGGATAGGGAAGACCCTCTCGTTGGGGTCGTCAGGTCATAATACGGAAAGCCTGACCGCGGACCATAGGTGATAACGTGTTTGGAGAATGACACACTCCCTGCACGCTAAAGACACCTTAAGTAGTTTTCGGAAAAGAGTAGGCTGATGGCAGCTACAGAAGGCTAAATTATCCGACTCTAGGGCTGATATCACGGGAAATATGGACAATTCCACGTAATAATCTGTAAATATGGAGGATACATTCTTGTCATGTACATGACAAAAGTTAAAGCAAAGGTATTTATTGTTTTAGTAGTCGTCTTTAAGTTACAATTAGGACTTCGACATGTTCAACAAGTAAGGAAATATTAGAGGGTTTGAAGAGGACAAATATACCTAAGGAGCAATAAAAAAAAACGCAATCCATTAGACAGACAAAACCCGGGAAGACAAATGAACAACCACAAGCACAACAAATAAACACTGAAAACTAAAAAACAATTAACAAAATGAACTCCTATAAAAACCAGGAGTGAACTCAGGTGCTCCGGAAGGGTAAGGAGTTCCTGCTCCGTATACGGCACCCGTCGTGAAGTTCAACAAAGTCAATTCGTTGGTAGTCACAAATAGGTGGAGGTACATGACATGTTACGACAGTGCGAACAGGTCCAACATCATCTTAGATATTGGAATACTGTAATGGTCAATCAATTCGTGATGACGACCGTAAAATCTCCTAAGTGATGAAATCAACGTATCCCTGATAAAACCCTGGTTAAGCAGCTTTTGTGACAGGAGTAGTCCTCTTTGTCGAAAGTCATGGTAACTCACGCATGCCCTTGAATATAGGATAAGCTGAGAAACGTAGACGCCATATGCAGGTGATGCTGGTATATTGCTACTCACGAAGTGAAAGTTAATAATAGGAAAGTCAAAGTCATCACGATTGTCATAAAGTTTTGTCTTCAGATGTCCCTCATTGTTTATTTCGAGAAACAAATCCAAATATGAAGCGGACTTTGATGTGTCTGTAGTATCCTTAATTTCAAGTTCACTGGGGTAGATGAGATGTAGAAAGTATTGGAATTTATCGTTATTTAACGACAACACGTCATCTATATAACGAAAAGTGAAATTAAAGGATTGGGCTAGTTTCTTTTTGTTTTCACGTAGACGCCCTTGAATGAAGTCCGTTTAATATGAGTACAGATACAGATCAGCGAGGAGAGGAGCATAGTTGGTTCCCATTGGAATGCCGATTGTTTGTTGAAAAATTCGACCGCCAAATTCAACAAATATATTGTCTATGAGAAAATCTAACATGTTTGTAATTTCATCTTCAGAATACTTTTTGTCAGAATCAGAGTGGCTCTTAACGAAATAAGCCTTTTCTCTACCTACAACTATAAATTTATACCTGCGTGTGCTATTTTTCTTGAAAAAAACATTGATGAACTAGTTGTTTCAATCGATATTTTAATTGAGAATGTGGTATGGTATTATAGAGTGTAGAGAAGTCAAATGTATTTATAATGTTGCATGTAGCCAAAGATTTTGATTTTACCTATTGTAGTAAATCTTTTGAGTTTTTATGAATCCACATCTGATTGACGCCACTGGTGGACACAGTAATTCTGAAGGCCTTCTTTAATACATGTCAATATGAGTGTTAAAATCTTTGAAAGAGGTTTCGTAGAGCAATTAGCTGACCCATGTAGTTTCGGAATCCAATAAAGAGCAGGAAGGTCCATTTCTTCACCCTTTGTAGAACTGCCAAAGGAATGAAGAACGGTCTGGTGGTTATCAAGAACTTCCTGCTTAGTGAGTGTGGTCGGTGTATAAGTTGGGTTATCTGCAGTGTTACCTAATCCCAACTCGCTCCTAAGACATATGCTATAGATTAGAGAAAATGTACATTCTGTTTTACATACAATACACAGTCATTGCCGGAAAATATAAAATTTGGACGAGCTTTAGCGATCGTTTTTCCCCATATAGCGAGCCTATATAAATTTTCCGGATATTAAATCCTATATTTGCGTGTGTACTTATATAACTGACCGTGAGCCTTGTGTAAAGAAATAAATCTTTCTATTAAATTTGACTTTTGTTCACCTTTTTCTTAGTCCTTTTTCACCCAGTCACAGTTTTAATCAATTTTGTATCTATTTTTGGAGTAATGCCAAGAAGGATACATTTGTACTTAGAACTAAAAACCTTTCAACTGTTACTTGAAAGGAGATACATAAACTCAATCACTGCAAAATATTGGTTTTTTTTTCTCTTAGCGTTCCCCACTTTGAAAAACGTTCTAAAGATGTTAATTTAGCAAATTTGCGTTAAAACGGTTTCCAAAAACGATAGTCAGTATAAGATTTTTTTTTTTTGTAATTTATTTGTTAGTTAATTTTAGAAAATCTTAAAAGGTGATCACATACAAGTCTACGCCCCAAGATATTTTAAAAGGCATTGGCCGAATTTCTTGAATTAGCCCTATAATTGAAATAAATAGATAGGAAATTCCCGACTTTCTTTTTCATAAACAATGGCTATGCATATTGTCCGGGATCTTGACCAGGCAAACAAATGTTTACTTTATGTAATTTTTCACCACCCTGAACTGAACCTCTGCATGGTGGACCCTAGGTCCCCGAGGGTATTCGCCAACCCAGTCGTCAGTCTTGTCTGACATGATTATTCATTGATTTGTTACAGAAATTACCAGTATATAGCAAAATTCAAAAATTATAGAAATACTAAATGTTCATTCTTTGCATTGTACATGGTAGATCTCCTTAGCTGAAATTTGGCTTCCTATTTCGGTATTTTTGGTTATGAGTACTTCTTGTTTAAAATATGTTTAATTTTTGGTCTTCCAAATGTTTCGGTTTTAATGCTGCTGATAACTCCGTGAAATGCGTCGTATACAGTATAGTATACATTTACTATATCTAATATTAGTATCTTTGGATTGTTATAATGGGATATGTAAGATTTTATACAGTGTCGATATGTAAGATTTGATACAATGGCAGCCACTTTTCTCTTGTCAGCCATATATAAAATACTTTGAACGTAACTTTCAATGATAAGTTTGAACCCAATTGGTCAAATAATTTCGGATATGATTTTGAAATGATACTAAGGCGAATACTTGTTCGTACCTTGCAGCAATACCCTTTGCAACTGCACAAAAGTATGATGAATTAGCTGGGTTCTCTTTAGGATCCCTTTTGTCCATGCAGGTTTCAATCTTCAATTTTCAATAAGACAAAGATATCTTAATTGCCTATTTTTTAAATAAATCTTTACAGCTGCTTAAAAAATAAAGTCAAGAAATAACATTGGAGATATAAGAAGGAAGGGAAAATCGAAACAACTGACACAATGTGACAAACTCCGGAGAACAACGAAGACAAGACCAAAACAATACATGCACCACAATTAACAACTAAAACAACATGGACCCCAACAACAACCCGGGGGCAGACACAGGTACTCCGGAAGAGTAAGCAGTTACTTATTTCTGCAGGACACCGATATGCTGCCCATGTCAAAATGTCAAATCCGGTATGAGGAAGGGACAACATCAGTGAACATCAGTGGAACAGATCCATTTTCATTCGGGAAACGGTTTTTTCATACCTGTCAACCAAGTCATGATGACGTCAATAAACTTTAATAAGGGTGACTCCAACTTAGGAGCAACATACCCTTGTCTGAGCAACTTTTCTATCAGGAGCCGGGCTCTGTCCAGGAAGTAAAAAAATTCGAATTAAGAAAAAGGCAATAAATAATACCAAGTGTACAAAAAACTTGAAGACTCCCAGGAGCCTCTAGTCTGGCAAAAGATTCAGAGAAGATTTTTATATAACTTTTTTGTACACTTTGTATCATTTAGTATAAGCAGCAATATTGGTCAAATGGCAGACCATAATTTGGAAATTGGGCAACGAAAAGGCCACTTTGTCAATCTCCTTTGCCTCAGTACGTTCATAGGACATTTTTGAATATGTTCTGCTGATTTTACTATATATTGGACTATATATTTACAGGCGAACTATAAGGGATCACTTAACGACAATTCCACCAAAGGATGGTCTCTATTGTCAAATATTTTTTGGTATTTTAGAAAATGGATGACATATTGGTCCATGGATTGGACCCCTTAATAAATATTTTGACAGGAGACCACCATAAAATTACTTATTACAACCCCGTGATGCTTGAAATATACACAAAATAGTTGATTTACAAATTTTAGGATAGGTCTGACCTGATAAATTCAAATGATTTATTTTTTGAAATTTTCAAGTTAATTTTTTTATTGGAAATTTCCCATTCAGAATCCTTTGTTAGGTATACAAACATAACCTTTATAAACAACTTTACAATTTGTATTTTTTTCTTGGACGACTCAATAAGGTTAATTAACTAACAACAGATCGTCTAATAATTCTAATAATTCTAACGTTTAGGCTTTCAAAATGCCAAAATTTTATTTTATGAACTAATGCGTCAAGAAAGTAAATCGTTGTGAAGGCTTGCATGTCAGGTTATATAATTATACCCATGTAACCTTGCGAAGAATATAGGCAAATTACAATTGAGCTATAACTTACTGAGATAAAGCCCTAATCACAAAAAACAGAAATAATGCTATGATGAAAACTGCATATAAATAATGATAGGTCAATGATAGACTCCCGTGTAAACCTTAAGATAAAATTATAGACTAAATATAGTTCAGCTATAACATGTATAACTTATAAACAGAGTAACGAACATAACCATAAATCTTAACGCAGAATTTTATAAGTCAGTCAACTATGAAAATGAGGTTAAGGCATAGTGATATGCTTGACGCTGACAAGTCCATTCAATGAAGTATCTTTAGACCAAATATCATTTGTTCTAGTTTCTTAAACTCACCTAATCAGGAAAACTGGAATCAAATTTGACAATGTCACTCAACAGTGAGAATGATGATAGAGACAACTCACATATGTCAACCATGCGGCATTGATAAATAACATTTTTTCTCTATGTTTTGTACCTTCTACATACGTCTTTATGCAAGTAATGGTCTAGCTGTTAAGAAGACCTCTGTCATTGATCTCATCGGTGTCGATATGAAATATATATTTATTGAGAGACTCATTATATTTCTTTATTGCCGAAGCGTAGAACTTTACTACTTTCTTTTCTTGTCTTGTCTTTGTTAAGGCATTTGTAAATACATACACTAATACAAACATGACTAAATGACGAAAACAAGAACAAATTGATCAAAATCACACACTATCGTCGCTTTGAAAATATTCACAATAAAGAATAATATCAGAAAGGATGTCATTATTAGTTGGCATCAAATTGTGTTAGATTGTTACTTCATTCATTTTAAAGTAAACTTTATATGTATACGTTAAAACGAGTTTTCCTTGTTCAGCATTTATAACAAACATTTTTATTTGCCACTATAAATTAAATATAATTCAAATTATTATCGTTCACTTTTATAGGGTTTCCATTGGGTTTATAATATCATTCAATTAATTGTATAGAAAAAATAATGATGTATTCGTAAAATCGTAGAAAACTTTAAATATATTGTTTTCATAAAAGGTCATTCAAATCAATAATGTCAGAATCATTCTAACTTGGATATTTCCTCATGTTGTGTTAATTTATAGCTATATGATCACGTGACAATGACTATTTACATCAATATAAAAACACCTCAGAATATCTATATATCTAAAGCATAACTAGAATCATGTTGGCATTGTTGATTTTGATGTGTATTCCCCTTATCAGTGCTGGTAAGTTTTCTTATTTTATTAGCAACAGTTTTCTTCCATGCAAAAATACTATATTGTATCACAGAGCCACCTGGAGCGTCACAAGGTGGCGGATAGGGATTGTCAAACGGAAAGCCTGACCGCGGACCATAGTGTTTGAAGAATGCCACACTCCCTCACGCTAAAGACCTCTTCTGTATTTTTCGAAAATGAGAGGGTCAATGCCCGTTACAAAAGGCTAAATTTTCCGACTCTATCCAACCATCCTCCGTTTATAGTTGCAGTCAAAATTGGTCCCCTTTTTGTACAGCCCCTTTTTGAATTGTGTTGAATTGATAAATTTTTGAACTGGTTCTCGTCCTGAAGAAGCATGAAGTATTTGCCACTGGACGTTAAGCAAGCAACAATCAATCAATCGTCCGAATGTGCCCGATGAATCACTTGCACCTAAATATTGGTGATGCTGCATAAAGATTCTTTGTTACTAAATTAAATTTTAAATCAGACAAGATCATATTCAAATTGAAAGCCGAAACAATGATCTTAAATTCAAGACGGCAAAGATAAACGTTGAAACTATAAAGGTTGTTAAATGACATTTTTTGTCCTTTTTAAAAGTATTGCCATATGCAACATGTACAATGATGTAACAGACATTTTACAAAATTTATTACGTCTGTAAAGTTTTTTTTAATCAGTATTTTGCCACAAAAAGTATTATCTGTTTTTAAATTATTATTCATATTTGCAAATATCATAATTCTTTGTTTTCTATACCTTTATTGTCAATTCTGTAAAACCCAACAAACTCTAGTTCAAACGCAGAAGTCATCAAACGGCAAAAATGATACAAATGACACAGCTGTGATAAGACTTGAGTGTCATGAAGAATTTACACTTTTATGATAGTAAGTTGTAAAGTATCATTTCCCCACTGCCATGCTAGTATAGAACCACTATTGTCGCTTTTTGTTAGTTTGTTTTTTTTAATTTCTATGCGGACCAGGTAGGAAATAAAATTGGCTAAAAATAACACTGTGAAAGGAAACCAAGATTGACCAGGAGCTATCAGAGCCTTAGGTTGTTTTCAGTTAAAGCGGACAGAGTTTAACCCTGTTATCTTAACTGCATGTATGCTAGGTATCTGTGACGGATCATGGAAGCTCAACCCATGGAGCTGCCTAGTTCGTCCCCAGGAAGGGGGGGGGGGTACTCAGATCATAAAATGGGAAGCCTGACCGCGGACCAAAGTAAGTGACGTGTTTGGAGACTCCTTGCACGCTAAAGACCCCATCTGTAGTTTTCGAAAAAGAGTAGCCTGGTGGTTGCTACAGAAAGCTAAATTGTCCGACCATACCCAACAATTTTGCTTTCACAGTGGCAGTCAAAACTGGTTCCCTTTTGTTTCCCGTCCCACTCGTATTTGAATTGCGTTTGATAAAATTGTTGAACTGGTTGTCGTCCTGAAGAACATGAAATATTTTCTACTGGACGTTAAGCAAGGTACAATCAGTTAATCTGAATTATGTACTGTTTAATCCATTTTAACATCCCTTCGTAAGTAATCATACTGTAATTATTTTTATATTGTTCTTTTCACCAAAGGGCTAGGGTATTTAAGATGCCGACTAGGATTGGTACCAATCAAATCGGTTAAACAACAAAACCGCCCATTGTCTGTACCAAAGCAAACAAACAAACAAACAGAAAAACAGATTGATTAGGACAGGGATTATGTAAAGTCAAGAAATACCAAAGGGATATTCGAAGGAGGAGGAAATCGAAGTCGAAAACAACTGACAAACTCCGGAGAACAACGAAGACAAGACCAAACAATGCAAACACTACACTTAAAAAAAACTAAAAAAATATGAACACTATGGACCCCACCAAAAAAAAACCCGGGGGTAGACTCAATCTCTGCATCCTGCTTTACACCCGCCATGCTGCCCATATCAGATCCGGAATGAGGAAGGGACAACATAGATGGAACAGGTCCATTTCATTATTATAGATCAATTCCTTGACCAATTTTAAGAATCAAGAATTTGATACCTAAATCACCTCTATTGATCTATGTCTAACTCTCGACACTAAATGATGTATATACATTTGTAGATCTCACAGGTAAATATCAACATGAGGACACACATTATTTCACATGAACCGGAAGTCAATCTGTCAAATAAAAATCATTTCAAACAATTTCCCACAGACACAGAAATTAACAACTAACATTAGGTTACGAACATAACCATAGTCATGTAATATATAACAAGGGAAAGACATGTTTTTCCCTTGCGCGAAACTTGTGGTGTTTATATTAAACTTTCGAAAGGCAAATTTTAATTACACATTTTATGTCATTGGTACCAATTTGACACCAATTTGACACCTACATGTATGTATAATTTTAATGACAGACTTTGACATTTGAGTTTTTAAATGTCAGTCTTCAATTTATTTTGAAATATTCGATGAGAATTATCTGTTTCAAGGACACACAATTTTGTTATCAGATTTTATAAAAAAATAACAGATTAGTATACACTGGATAATATTGTACGCAGGCGTCGAGTCTAATACGAATTATCAGTACAATACGGACGAGTACAATATTTTCCGTATTGAAACTACACTGTATGATAACCTATATATTATTCAGCTAAACCCCGAGCTGTTAATCATTTAGTAAATTGCTAAAGAAAAACTTTCATCACTCAATAACCGATATGTATTTGTATTCAACAGATTTAATTATCTTACATTCGACTGGAAAAATCCACAATTCGTATTAATTTTTTTGTTCGTTTTTGTCAATAAAGAGGAGAAAGCAAAAAATAGCAAACGAAAAAAAATAAAAATAAAAAGCACGAGCTATTTCGCAAATTTTAGTGTTGTCCCGTGTTTAAAATTATACATGTAGCTGTATAGTAATAGATCCTATCGAATACATAAATTTGTTTTCGAATGCACTGAAGATTCTTGGTATCCAACAAAGCGCAATAAATATAATAAGGGATCCACTGAAGTGATTAAAAAAAAATATTTTCAAGTATAACAATAGACTTGGCAATTATTGCATGAACTCCGCAGATCGCCACCTGGGACGCGCTATGCAGCTCTGTGAATTGAGCTCCCGAGATCCATTGCAGGTGGCTTGTAATAACGAATGAGTTCTTTTAAAACGCAAGAGCGTTAATACCACAAAAAAAATTGATTGAATAGTCCTTTAATAGGTCCTTAAAATATAGTAATGTCATAATTTTCTTAAAGAACTTTGCAGAAAATATTGTGTTCTTTGAATACAAAAGAGGTAGAAAACATTGAAAGACGATATTCTCTGCCTTTACCAACGGACCAATCGGAATTATATTTTTTTGGGTTGATTGGTATAATGGGAGGCCCCTCATTTTTATTTTTATTACATAATGATTTTATTGAGATACTCTTATTTGTCTGTATGCGGTCACATGCTATTCCGTTTATTTTGATATTGTTTGATTAAAAACGATATCGACTACTTTCACTTTCAATCATATGGCAATCACGCGGGTTCTTTTTCAAGCCGTCCAATCAGAATCAATTTCATTTAAGTCATCACCCAACAAGATTCGGATGCATGAGATTCGCTGTTGAAAGAACGGTCGCAGACGTCATGAACGTAAACCAACATGAGTAGAATATGGCGGTGGTACAAGGTTATTTTTGGTGCAACGTTTATGCAGTGTTCTATTGCACTTGTTTTCGAAATTCATGGTAGATATTCGTTTGTTTCAAGCAAATAGTTTAAACTGCAAGTTACCGCTCCAATGTAAATGTGTTTTTTTCATTCTTCGTTTATCTTGTATGACATTTTTTACGTTCATCCGTAAATTCTACCCCTGCCCCCTTTTGAATGAACCGAATGCAGTTGGAACCACTATTGATTGAAAACTGGACCATTCGAATAAAACAGTCATGACTATATTAGTGACTCGGAAACGATTTCTTAGCCTTGCATGTTTTATCGAAAATAATTTTTTTTTGTGATAAGAAAAAATTCGTAATTTTGCCATATTAGACAAACCTAGAAACACCCCTACTCTAAAAAATCTTTTGAAATTGCAAGTATGCATATTTATACGAACCAGTTTTGATTAAAAAAAATAATGAAGATGTTATACTATTTTTTGGGGGGGGGGGTCGGGGGTGGGGGGGGGAGAAGGGGTGGGCTGGGGAATACGATTGTCAAACAGTCTAGATTTAAAATTACGGAGTTAATGGATTATTATGTAATAAAACAATTACTAACAGTCTTTTGTATCCGTCGATATGAGTTTTAATAGACCTTTATAATATTGACCTTCACCTTCGGCGGCGGTCAATATTATTTTTTTAGGTCTATTAAAACTCATATCTACCTCTACAAAAGACTATAATTGTATAGAATTACATCCTTTCACTTATACGTCCACTAAAATAATAAAATTTAAACAAAATACCAGCAAAGAACAACTGAAGCAAAACGATTCCCTGAGTATACCCAGTTCTTCTGATGGTCATGATAGTATTCATTGTGAAAAGCTCGTCAGATGTGCATGAAACCGGAAGGTGAACAATGCAATCTTCCGGAGATGTTCTAAAAATTTCCATTTGGAAAACTTAATTCTCCTTGCCACTTGCAGGTTCATTTGATCTTTCCAAGATGTCAATCAATCGTCCCTTACATGAAAATCTTTTAAATCAAATAATCGTCCCTTAACCGATTTCAATATGTACTTAGTGATGTCACAAATGTTTTTTTTTCGGATTTTTGAAAGACAGGTGGGGGGAGGAATATTTAATACGAGAGTTATCTGCTCTTACTATCATTTCTTTGATATATACCTATAAACATGAAATGTTTAAAATTCTCTGACAAAATGTGTTTTTCTGTATCCAATTTAATAAAACATTTATTTTGTGTTTAAGCAACATAAATAAATACAAGTATGTTTCAGATGAAGAGGGAAAGGTTCGTGTTATAGAATCTAACGCTATGGACCAAGTGGCGGGCAGGTTTTATTTGTATGAAAGAAATGCCTATCCGGGAACTACAGACAACCCAACTGTTAAAGTAACACATTCACTATCGCTACAACGAATCGTAAAATTCGTGAGCATTGATTGCTCAATTTACGTGAATATTGAACATAGTTTTATATCTTTTATTTAGATCTTATGATTTCATAGTAGTTCATGTATTTTCAACTTAGGTTTGGTATTTTTTTATATGATACGACGATTTAACTGACATATCGCTTCGCACCAAACTTCCACTCTATAACGTCAGGGTACCCAAATCGCCCAGTGTACCCAGATCGCCCACCCCTTTTTATTTTGTGACTGTAAACACTGATATAAAATTTTCTTGTGCGGATGAGAGAAAAGTTTTGTAGCTTTAACAGACAGGAACGAATTTTGTGCACTGAAGTCTCGTTGGATCTATTCACTACCTGGGCGATTCGGGTTCCCCTTCAAAATCACGGAACCACGCGACCGTTGAGCCGCTTGCGTCAATAAGTGTATACACGCCAAATGTATGTGTGGAAAACACTTGTGTAGTCTACTTGTTCAAAAATAAAAATCCACAATGTTCTTGTCACAGTTTCTCGCAATGAAAAAACTGTCATTCTAAACGACATCCATTTTAAGTGGCTGTTATAAATCGACTTCGAACCAATCGCACCTTAGAATTATATAATGGCGGTATTTTAATGCGAATATTTGATAAATGGGTGTAAGAAGGTACACAGAAATTTAACCATAGTGACAACCGCAGTACAAATGGAAGGAAGAATTAGTTAATCGAATTGAAGTACTTCGATTTTATCATAGCATTCTGCCTGTATGAATGTATGATTACTTTCACTGTTGAATTTTATAAATTTTTATAAATTAATTTATTATTAAATCAACATAAAATAATTTCACCATCTTCAACTTAATGTAGTCTTGCGTTAAATCTGTGCAATGACTATTAAATAAATCTATTTTAATATATGAAAGGATGGGAAAACCCTTATAGTGGATGCTTGGATCACTTTGAATTGGAAAGATCCCAGATTGGTATGGAAAGGAGAACCAGAATCCATCAGATTTCCGACTAATTATATATGGACTCCTGATATTGTCTTATATAACAAGTAGGTGTATTGTTAAAAAAAGAATTGTTTTAGAGAATTTTTGCCATCACCAAGTTTTAATAATGCTGTTTTTACAAAATGTATCAGTTTATTTAACACATAAAATTCTCAAAAATTCTCTAAAAGTCTCCAAAATTACATCAATTTTATTTCACTTCAGGTTAAAGTTTATCGCTGCCATACCGATTTGAAAATGCACTGCTGTCGTTTCATTTTCTGTAAACGATCCTGCAAATTCTAATTTGTTGTTTATCTTGATTTGGTGATGTGAAAATATAAACATGTTTATCTAATTTGCTTTGCAAAAAGATCAATTTAAAGATTTAACAACGCCCATTATTGATGATTCCTTTATAATTGTATACGTTGTAAAAATTATTAATATCCTAAAACATTTCGAAAATAAATTAAATAATTGTTTAATAAATTTAAATGAATACATATAATTCACCTGATGAAAGTAAGTACAATGAATCCTTATTATCGAGAAACTGTATTTCTCATATTCTTGCATTTGACGTGTTTAATCAGTTGGATAAATTTACATAATATTTTTAACCACTTCCCGGTGATTAACTTTCTGCGTGGGAATTACCGCCGTTTTGTTATTGGAACCATAAACAAGAGAAGTCCTGAAATGACGTCTATGTAAACAAACTACATATCAACGACATTTTCTTGAGGTTTTTGTCGAAATTCATAAGAGAAACAGATTCTCCTTCAATTTACTCGTGAGTTATGGAATTTCTCCCTCAATAGTTAAATTTTAGATTTTAACACGCTCGCAAAAGCTCGTGTGTTGAAAATTGAAAATTTAACTATCTCGGGTAGAGAAATTCCATAATTCACTCGTACCTGAAGGAGAATCTATATTTCTATCTCTGTTTAAAATAGAAATGTACAAATTGAAATAGTGCAGACGTTTTTATAACAATAGCGGAGAACTATTCATATTTATAACGTTAAACTAGTGGAAGTAACGGTAAAGATTCAATACAGAATTATCGAACTTGGTTATGACCGAAATATTCGGACATGGGGCTAAAAACACATAGCTAACCATAGAAAATCAAAATGAAACGACTTAAAACCTAAAGCACTTACAATACAAACTTCAACACCCGGAAGTGACATCAGATGTACCGGAAGCGTAAACATGCCCAGTTCTGGTCTGACTAATTGCTAGATGAATACTGTGGGCGCACTATAGGAGTTTTTCCACTTAAAGTTTTTAGTGCTGTCTTTTTACTCATATAATAGTTACGTATTTAAGATCTCTTTTTACAAAGTGTTCTGAATGACTCGCCCATTTGATAAAATGTATTTGAATTTGAAATATTTTTTCTTCAGTCCATCAGATAGCAGTGGGTTTAAACCTAAAGCATTTATATCTAGAACCGGAGATATCTACCTAGTACCAGTTATGCGACTGGAGTCTAACAACTGTAAAGAAACAAATGGACTGGTTGCTTGTTCACTCAAATTTGGATCGTGGACATACAGCGGAAATGAAATTGATATTGAAACAAATAGCAAGACAGTAGATATGACAGATTTCCAGGAGAACGATACTTTCCGAATATTTAACACTACTGCTGTTCGAGATGTTGTATTTTATCCATGCTGCCCAGAACCATATGTTGACGTTACTTACACATTGCATCTAAAACGAAGAGAGGCTGCAAATTTTTTTGGGTCTCTATTTTAACCGATACATTTTTATAAGCCTCTGAATAAATTTTTCAAATATTTTGTATGAATTTTTGAATTCTTGAAAAGATTGTAAACAAATATTTAAAAAATTATTTAAAATGCCTTTTTTTCATAGATAAAATATGTTTTAAATACGCATGTACAATTTGAACATATTAATTTTCGTACTTACGATTAAAA
Source organism: Mytilisepta virgata (assembly GCA_028015205.1). Lineage (NCBI taxonomy): Eukaryota > Metazoa > Mollusca > Bivalvia > Mytilida > Mytilidae > Mytilisepta > Mytilisepta virgata. The sequence continues at coordinate 35,455,468 of CM051512.1, forward strand.
TAAATTCTTAAATATCTTCATTGTTTTCCTGTAAACTTACCAGTCAACAATAAAGTATGGCTTCACAGCAATCCATCCACAACATGTTCCACAGCAATTACCATTCCGGATGTCATTTTCTTATTATGCTTTGCGTGGTAGAAATAGTATGCGAATGACGGAAAGATTTGTGTTTTCGGAATCTTTATGCATGTACAATGCAGACTGTGGAAAAACAAATAATCACTTGTATTTTGATATAAGTTTCCAGCATAAATCATCCTGGAAAATGATGTAAAGAAGTCTGATATAATTAATATTGAAAACAAATGTATTAATACAGCTAGTTTTGCAGTTAAAACGAGCACATGACCCTGCTATTTAACTTATGTACCGTCCACTCTAATTTTGCAGTCTATCCAGCGGTCACCTTGTTGGTAATCATACTGTATTTGTTTTAATATTGTGTATTATACACCGGCGTGTTAGGATAGATATCTTTGGGGAACCACAAAACCGGATTAACCTCAACACTGTTAAGGTCTGTACCAAGTCAAACTATCCTGACTCTCTGTTGTATTCATGTTTGTGTTTTGAACTCTCTTATATTATATTTGTCCGAAGTTCTGTCAGTTGGGTTGTTTTAAATGATTGGCATGTCATTTTTTATCTTTCCTGTTGTCCATTTTGTTGTGTAACCATAGTTACTGGAAAGAAAATAAATCTAAATCAGACCATATTTGGCTTAAAAATAAGTTAAAATGACAATCTTCCTTGTTAAGTGATAAATCGTCATCTATATAGCAGAAGCTTACATAACACTTTCAGTTAGTTTTTATCCTTATTTCATAACTGACTTTATAAATTTGCAAATATATTCAACATCACTCAGATTCATACCAAGGTTTTTATCTTTGCATGGGGAAATTGACATTGGTTTTGTGATCTCGGATTGTATCGACCCCCGTGGGCCTCACGTTTAGAAGGTAGTGTTCAACCGTTCTATATAGAAATTAAATCTCCAAAAACCGAAAAATAAAGGAGTTGATGTCACAAGAAAGTTTGACGGACGGAGGACTGACGGACAATCGCAACACTTTTTCCAAAGCACGGAATTAACCTTATTGTATATAAAAAATAGAGGTTCTATATTCTATTTACGCAATGACAAAACACACATGTATATACACATAATTTAATAATGGATGTAACGCGTCATTTGATTGGTCAATTTTTTTCGTCTATCATATCATAGACTAATTTTTTCTCTCTACTATGACGTCAACAAAGGGAATCCCAGCGTATTAGACGTCAAAACAGCAGTTGGAATTAAATTATAAGGATTGACTGTAATTTAGTTTTCAATCTATTCGAAGTAACCTCAATGCACATGGTGCACAATTTCAAATAACCCGATACGCGGGTTATTTAGTGTGCACCACGTGGTTGAGGTTATTTCTTCATAGACTGAAAAAAAAATTACAGTCAAACCTTAATTATTCTTAAACATCCGTTTGACTTATAAATAATGTTGTTCTTAGATATTTGTTACGTGTTGAGTTTTGATTACATGTCTCCGGAATAAAGAATCGAAACAAACCGAAACCAAAATCTGAAAATGATTTAATCTATGAGACGAAATTCCCCCAAACGCAAAGGAAAAAAATTTAAACGAAACTTATCACAGGTACATTTACCTAGCGCAACTAAAAGAAACAAAATCGAAATGTTGAGGAAATAAAAGGAAGACAACGAAGAAGCCTATGTCGTCACCTGTATTTAAATGATTTAATTTCGGAGAAAAGCCCTTTTTTGGCATGTTGGAAATTTTTTTCATCAAAACCTCACCAGAGTAACTTGAATCATTATAAGGATCATTTCTTATTCATAAGTTTGGTTTTATCATGTGTAACTGATTTTCATAAGAAGAATTTAAATTACATTTCTTGCTGGTTACATTGTTAGTTATCGATGAAACTTGCAGTGCAAGGGTGTGAGAATTTCTCAGCGTTCAGGGCCTAACTAAGAGATGAAAAAGAGCAATAAAAATGTTTTCCTTTGCTAAAGCCTTTGCCTCTTATATGTAGAAATTAACCCGACATAAACTTTTCTTCTGTATCTTATTGACAGAGTCTTTCTCTCGTTCTGTGTGGAAGCCGTAAGAAAGATTTTATCGTGCTAGAAATGTATCTTTTAGAAGTGTATTGGCAGTGAGTAAAAGCCAGTAAAGTGTCAAGACCGATGAGGTGTCAATTCAAGAAGGACATGAAATCTGATAGAAGATATCTAGTATCATACGAGAGATAGAAACTTCATATCGGCACATCAATACATGATTACGACCTTAAAACTTGTGAAGTGATGAAATGAACAGAGATTGAACATAACATTGTCATGGAGTTCTATGTGAAAGCAATCTCGCCCTGTCGGGAAAGACGCCGTATAAATCACGAATCGACTGTGAACTGTACACCCATAGGCGAAGGTGGCGTCAGAGTCGCTAGACGTGTAGTTAACGACGGAGTAAATATGAGAAAATATGGTAGATGAGATGAATTTTGGAAATGTTAAAATTCTGCAGAATTTAAAATTCCAAGAGTGCTTTTCAAACGTTGGAGAATTTGGGAAATAAACGTCAACTCTGAAGTATATACCTATTGTAATGTATCAAATTTATATTTTATTGACCGGATACATATAAAAACAGTTATAAGTATTTAATTAAAGGTGATAATCACAGATGAACTTGAATGATTATATTTATATTGATGGTAAAAACATAAACATTCAAGTTCACGTGTGCTTATCACCTTTAATTTAAATGACAAGTAAATCTGTATGGCTAAGCGATGTTTGTATTTAATCACCCACCACCTCACGTTTAGAAGATCTAGATTTTAAAAGCTTATCTACAGATAGTGTTCAACCGTTCTATATAGAAAATAAATCTCCAAAACCGAAAAATAAAGGAGTTGATGTCACAAGAGTTTGACGGACGGACTGACGGACAATTGCAACACTTTTTCCGATGCCGCAAATTCAACATTCAACAAATGATTACTCAAGGGCGAAGCAATAACATTTATAATGCTTGTTCACCGCAAAATATTTTCCCCTTTAAATGTTATAAGTATTCATGGAGCACCGGGATATCAACAAGCTCCGACTTTTAACAGCACTGTAGAAGCTTTATTGCAAGAGATGTGTGACAGACTGGTCGTGTTGATGTTAAAATAAACAAATTAGATTATATTGAAAAAGCTGTTTTACGCAAGAAAATAAAATGTTGGATATAAAAAGCGATTTCGAAAAAATGAAATCAAATGTTGTGAAAGTTCAAAATGAAGTAAAAGAAATCGACGAGGATGTAAATGGAATACAATTCTCTATAGCAGAAGTGGGTGATGCCTTACAGTCATTAAAAAGACGAAAATGTTAAGCTTAAGAGTGATTTGGTAGATTTAAAACCGAGATTTTAGTGTTTGTTGGTATTAAGGAGGTTCCAGAAGCGAAAATTTAATTGAAAACTTATTACGAGATTTTCTTGTGAAAAGCTTGAAAATGGAACAGGAAGAATTATATACTGTTACATTCGGACGAGTAAATCATGTTGGACCTCTGGGTAAGAATACACGCGCTGTCATATCAACATTCAGTGATTTTGAGCAACGGGAAAAAGCTAGATTAATTGCCCCAAATTTGACAGACACGAATATTTACATAAATGAACAGTTTCCACTCGAAATAGTTGCAGAAAGTAAGAAACTTAACCCCATACTGAAGAAGAAAAGAGACGAGGAAGCAACCGTTCGACTTGTGTACAATAAATTATATGTAAACAATATTTTGTATGAACCCACAAAATGGGACCGACAGCAGGTTGGACAAAAACTTAGTATTCTTTCATGGAATGTAAACAGATCTATAAAAATAAAAAGTAGAAAATTTTGATTTTGTAAAAAAATATACTTTTTCATGATATAGTGTTTATGACTGAGTGTTTGTTAGACATAAATGATAAAGGCGGTTGTATGGTTCTTTATACAAAAACATTTTGAAGGATTATATACACGTTGTGAAGGTTTGTTTTGGGTGAAATTAGATAAGAATTAATTTAGTGATAAAACAAGAGATTTGTATTCGTGTTTTGTCTATGTACCACACGAAAATAATACTTTTTATGAAAATTATGATGTTGACATATTTGAATGTTTAATAGAAGACTTTTCTAACTATAATAATTTTGGCGCTGTTCTTGCTATGGGGAACAGGAATAGTCGAACATGTGTAAAATAAAATTTCATTGAATTTGATCAATGAAATGACAATTTAAGGGACTTTATTGGTATCGACTATGAAATGCGGAGGTAAATGACTTTGTTAGAAAGCCGCTGCGTTTATGCCTGGCTACAGAACTTCGCATATTTAGTGGTCGTAAAAATGTGACGAATTTGAAAAATTAACATATTTTAAGTGTTTTTTCATAAGTGTTATTGACTATGCGCTTATTCACAAACACTGGTTCAATTTTGTTTGTGTGAAAGACTTTAATGAATGGTCAGATCATGCTCCGATACGTGTAACTATTAAAATGAATAATTTGAATTTTAGACAATGACGATACTGCTGCTATTTTTTTTACAATGTTTATAGATGGAACACGGAGAAGATTCAGGAGATGTGAAACTCTTTACTTATGCGTCTTATCAATATGAACGATATGATTGATCTGTTACATTGTACAGAAAATTATATTGATAGTACAGTTTAAAATTTTTTTGATGTATTGAATGATGTGATTAACACGTATAGTGAAAAACGGTACTGTGTGATTAAAACTCACTTCCGGAATACCCAAAACAATACAGACAAAACTTGGTTTGATGATAGATGTAGACAATTATAAAATATTTACCAACGAAAATTATTGTTTTCAATAATAGACGACGTCATTTAAATGAAAAAAGACTGATAGATTCGAAGAAGTTATATACAAATTATGAGCGTCGGATGAAGAGAAATTATGTTTAGTTTAAACATATTTTATTGCTATAAAACACAGCAAAAGGATCAGACACAAGTAAATCATACTTATGAAGTCTTCTCCTAATATATTAACAAACAAAACAATAGTAGAACATGCATTACATACGTACACATATATATATAAATATTCTAATATAATCTGCTTATTATAACAAAATTACAATGGTTTACAATGATTGGACGGGATGAGGAGGAGAGGTATAGAGAAAGAGAAACAGAGAGGAGAGGGAGAGGGAGAGAAAGAGAGAGAAGAGTGTGGAATCAGATGTTAATTAGACGAACAGGAATCTGTTTGATTTTCTAATATAATCATACACATTTTTAAAAATGATTTCATTTTGTTCGATTGTGAGTTCATTACTGCCTCTGGTTAAAAGATCAGTATTTATACTGCAAGTATCTGGTAACCAGGTCAGGTTATTAATCAATACTGCTCTGTTGTTTGAATATTTATTACACTTAAAAAAGAAGTGATGTGCATTTTCAACCGCAGCGCCGCAGTTACAGGACGGACTGGCCACAATGTTTACTCTAAAGAGATCGTGATTTAGAAAAGAAGCATAACACCTTATTTGAGTTAAAATAACATTTAGTTTTCTAGGTCCAAATGCGAAGTAGGATGGTATTGGATTAGCCTGATTAATGGTTTTCAGTTTTCTCTTAAATTCTGATATAGAATTGACATTTCTTATGTTTAAATCCAAATTATTCCATTGCCTTATAAGTAGTATGTATGCGGTTCTAAAGTCGCATTTGAGGTGGAGCTGAGGTGGAGCTGCCGGAAGTGACGTCAACCGGAAATGACGTCACCGGAAGTGACGTGACCGGAACCGGAAGTCAGGTGACCGGAACCGGAAGTGATTTTTGCGCGCATGCGCAACCGGAAGTGGGTAGTTTTCCCGCCCTTTGTTGCCGGAAGTGACGCAAGTCACGTGGTAGGACCCGGATGTGTGTTCTGCGCATGCGTAGGCGGAACCGGAAGTACCAGGAAGTGGTTTGCGCGCATGCGCAACCGGAAGTAGGGTGTTTTTTTCCGCCATTTGTTGACGGAAGTGACGTAAGTCACGTGGTAGGACCCGGATGTGTGGTCTGCGCATGTTCGGGCGGAACCGGAAGTGGTTGGTGCAACCGGAAGTAGTGGGTTTTCTCCATTGACGGAAGTGACCCAAGTCACGGACCCGGATGTGCCATGCTTGACCAGATTTAATTATCTCCCCTTTTCCCGCACTTCTCGGTCGTCTCTGGACCTTTCATCGGTCTGATACCCTCACTGTTGTGTCGAAGTCCGAGAGTATACGTTTGGATTATCTCCCCTTATCCCGCTCTTTTCATCTGTGGGTGATGTTTTCTGTGAGGACCAAAGGTAGGATTGGATTATCTCCCCTTACCTCCAAGTGATGCTGTCACCAATGGAGGGGTGTCCTTAGCAACCGCCTTAGCAACGGCGGTCCATTTCATTGCATTCACTTCTCTTCTCTTGCTCCATCCCGCTCTTCGCTGCTCTTTGCTGCTCATCGCTACTCTTCTCTTGCTCATCGCTGCTCTTCTCTTGCTCTTTGCTGCTCAACGCTGCTCTGCACTGTACTCAGACCTGAAAGCACCCTAAAGACAATCGTTTACCCTAACACTAGTACCACTTCAAATTCATAAGGGATTGAGCCAGATTGAATTATCTCCCTTTTCCCGCTCTTCTCGGTCGTCTCTGGATCTTTGATTGAATTATCTCCCCTTATCCCGCTCTTTTCATCTGTGAGTGATGTTTTCTGTGAGGACTAGGATTGGATTATGTCCCCTTACCTCAAGTTGATGCTTGTCACCGCTCAATGGAGGGGTGTCCTTAGCAACGGCGGTCTATTTCATTGCTCTATGCTTCGCTTCTCTTCGCTTGCTCTTCGCTGCTCCATGCTGCTCATCCCTAATAATGACTATATTCACCTGCTGATTTAAGATTCTTGGGGTTACTTGTCGGTGTTTTCGCTGCTGCTTCCGCTCCTGCTGCTTGTTGGTGTTCGTCATTGCTGCTCTTATCTTGTTCATCGCTGTTTTTCTCGTGCTCTTTGCTGCTCATCGCTGTTTTTCTCTTGTTCTTTGTTGCTCATCACTGTTTTTCTCTTGCTCTTTACTGCTCATCACTGTTTTTCTCTTGTTCTTTACGGCTCATCACTGTTTTTCTCTTGCTCGTTACTACTTATCGCTGTTTTTCTCTTGGTTTTTGTAGCTCGTCGCTGTTTTTCTCTTGGTTTTTGTAGCTCGTCGCTGTTTTTCTCGTGCTCTTTGCTGCTCGTCGCTGTTTTTCTCTTGTTCTTTGTTGCTCATCACTGTTTTTCTCTTGCTCTTTACTGCTCATCACTGTTTTTCTCTTGTTCTTTACTGGTCGTCACTGTTTTTCTCGTGCTGTTTACTGCTCATCGCTGGTTTTTCTCTCGCTCTTTGTTGATCATCACTGTTTTTCTCGTACTCTTTGCTGCTCATCGCTGTTTTTCTCTTGTTCTTTACTGCTCATCACTGCTTTTCTCTTGTTCTTTACTGCTCATCACTGTTTTTCTCTCGTTCTTTACTGCTCATCGCTGTTTTTCTCTTGCTCTTTACTGCTTATGGCTGTTTTTCTCTCGCTCTTTGTTGATCATCACTGTTTTTCTCGTACTCTTTGCTGCTCATCGCTGTTTTTCTCTTGCTCGTTACTGCTTATCGCTGTTTTTCTCTTGGTTTTTGTAGCTCGTCGCTGTTTTTCTCGTGCTCTTTGCTGCTCGTCGCTGTTTTTCTCTTGTTCTTTGCTGCTCATCGCTGTTTTTCTCTTGTTCTTTGTTGCTCATCACTGTTTTTCTCTTGTTCGTTACTGCTCGTCGCTGTTTTTCTCTCGTTCTTTACCGCTCATCGCTGTTTTTCTCTTGCTCGTTACTGCTTATGGCTGTTTTTCTCTCGCTCTTTGTTGATCATCACTGTTTTTCTCTTGCTCGTTACTGCTTATCGCTGTTTTTCTCTTGGTTTTTGTAGCTCGTCGCTGTTTTTCTCGTGCTCTTTACTGCTCATCACTGTTTTTCTCTTGTTCTTTACTGCTCGTCGCTGTTTTTCTCTCGTTCTTTACTGCTCATCGCTGTTTTTCTCTTGCTCTTTACTGCTTATGGCTGTTTTTCTCTCGCTCTTTGTTGATCATCACTGTTTTTCTCGTACTCTTTGCTGCTCATCGCTGTTTTTCTCTTGTTCTTTGTTGCTCATCACTGTTTTTCTCTTGCTCTTTACTGCTCATCACTGTTTTTCTCTTGTTCTTTACGTCTCATCGCTGTTTTTCTCTTGCTCGTTACTGCTTATCGCTGTTTTTCTCTTGGTTTTTGTAGCTCATCGCTGTTTTTCTCGTGCTCTTTGCTGCTCGTCGCTGGTTTTTCTCTTGTTCTTTGTTGCTCATCACTGTTTTTCTCTTGCTCTTTACTGCTCGTCGCTGTTTTTTCTCTTGTTCTTTGTTGCTCATCACTGTTTTGCTCTTGCTCTTTACTGCTCATCGCTGTTTTTCTCTTGGTTTTTGTAGCTCATCACTGTTTTCCACGTGCTCTTTGCTGCTCATCGCTGTTTTTCTCGTGCTCGTTACTGCTTATCGCTGTTTTTCTCTTGGTTTTTGTAGCTCATCGCTATTTTTCTCGTGCTGTTTACTGTTCGTCGCTGGTTTTTCTCTTGTTCTTTGTTGCTCATCACTGTTTTTCTCTTGCTCTTTACTGCTCGTCGCTGTTTTTTCTCTTGTTCTTTGTTGCTCATCACTGTTTTTCTCTTGCTCTTTACTGCTCATCGCTGTTTGCTGCTCATCGCTGTTTTTCTCGTGCTCTTTGCTGCTCATCGCTGTTTTTCTCTTGGTTTTTGTAGCTCGTCGCTATTTTTCTCGTGCTGTTTACTGCTCGTCGCTGTTTTTTCTCTTGTTCTTTGTTGCTCATCACTGTTTTTCTCTTGCTCTTTACTGCTCATCACTGTTTTTCTCTTGTTGTTTACTGCTTATCGCTGTTTTTCTCTTGGTTTTTGTAGCTCATCGCTGTTTGTCTCTTGCTCTTTACTGCTTATCGCTGTTTTTCTCTCGCTCTTTGTTGCTCATCGCTGTTTTTCTCTTGGTTTTTGTTGCTCGTCACTGTTTTTCTCGTGCTGTTTACTGCTCGTCGCTGTTTTTCTCTTGTTCTTTACTGGTCATCGCTGTTTTTCTCTTGCTCTTTACTGCTCATCGCTGTTTTTCTCTTGCTCTATGCTTCTCATCGCTGTTTTTTCTCTTGTTCTTTGTTGCTCATCACTGTTTTTCTCTTGCTCTTTACTGCTCATCAATGTTTTTCTCTTGTTCTTTACTGCTCATCGCTGTTTTTCTCGTGCTCTTTACTGCTTATGGCTGTTTTTCTCTCGCTCTTTGTTGCTCATCACTGTTTTTCTCTTGTCCTCTGTTGTTCATCGCTACTCCTTACCTTACTCGCGTGCTTATTTCGTTTTTTGGGGCTACTTGTCTCTGTTTTCGCTGCTCCTGCTGCTTTTTGCTGTTCGTTATCGCTGCTCTTCTCTTGCTCATCGCTGTTTTTTCTCTTGCTCATCGCTGATCCTTTCTTGTTCTTTGCTGCTCATCCCTACTCAGGGCCTTACTCGCGTGCTCATTTCGCTCCTGCTGCTTGTTGCTGTTCGTCATCGCTGTTCGTCATCGCTGCTCTTCTCTTGCTCATCACTGCTCTTCTCTAGCTCATCGCTGCTCTTCTCTTGCTCTTTGCTGTTCATCGCTACTCATGATCTTACTCGCGTGCTCATTTCAGTTTTTGGTGCTATTTGTCACTTTTAATCGCTGCTGCTGCTACTGCTGAAGGAATATAGTTTACTGCTGATGATCGGAAGGCCACTCGGTACTCATGTTGTCGGTTTGATTGGTAGATCAAGACTGATCGATGTGATTGTATACTGGGATATTTATCGACGACAAACACAAATGAAACAGTTTCATATTTTATTTTACAAAATCTACATCAGTCAATGTTTTAAGTTCTGGTTCTTTCTCTTCAAACAAAGGTATGATCTTCTTCAGTTCTTTCCATTCGAAGGTGTCCAAGCCGATTCCTCTCTTTGTTGGACGATAGGTCCAGTCTCCCCGGGGTATAAAGTGCTTTCTTATCCAAATAGTGGGGTATGGAGATTTGACGGTGACGAATACATTGTCCCCAATGTGATATCTCCAGTCGACTAGTTCTTTATCCTGTACTCTACCGATCAAATCATCCAGAACATCAGTAGTCTCGCATAAAGCTTTCCATTGTATCAAAGATAAGCTCACTCCGGTCTTGGTGGGCACCGTTTCACTTTCCCAAAATCTGAGATCTACTCTTTTACTGCCATTCCATTCTGTCAGCTCTGCATACGTTCCTCCACCAAGTAGTACTTTCAAAGGAATATCGGAAGCTGTCATGGCGTCTTGAACGATATCGCGCTTGGTCTGGTCTTTGGTTTTCTTTTCTTTACGTGGCATGTCGGCTGACTGATTCCTCTTCTTGCTGGTCTATTTATATATATATCGGAGATGGACTGGATTGGTTCTTATATCATGAAACTCGAAACAGGATTGGCTATCTTTAAGACATCTTGATTGGTTAACTTCTTCCGCTCCGATTGGTCGAAAATCTGTCATTTTCATTGGTCAATTCCAACCTTTTCGATAGATCAACACGATGATACATTGTCCAAATATGCGGCGCCCAATCCGGAAACTGTTCACAATAGGTACGAGTAAACACCGACAATACGACCAGTCTTCCTTGGTTCACCACACCGTCTTCGAACATGGCTGTGACGATTCTCTCGTATACTTGGAAGGGGTCCATCGTACGAATGACTTCTCTGACTATCTTCACTTCCTTTTATACATTTATGACATGAGACTACTCTGCATTGACAAACTTGTAACTGTCTACATATATATATGTATATATAGTGTTGCCAGAAGATCCCGATACCGGGGTTTTGTATCTGAGGCACTGACAGTCCACCCGGACAGAGGAAAATACCGACAATTGTGTTCAGGATGAACGAGATTACATCCGCCACCTTTCCTGATATGGTTCGCCACACATTCAACCTACAAAATACGACCTTCAAGATCAACGTGTCGTTTGGATTTATACTGAGAAACGCAGAGACCGGAGAACTAAGATACTTCCATTCCAGGACGGGGACGAATGTTCTCTGTCTCGATGATGTTAGATGGACATCAAAGATGGCTGCACCCATTCTCTTGCTTTTTGCTGCTCATCGCTGTTTTTCTCTTGCTCTGCTAATGATGGCCTTACCTCATTTCAGTTTTGGGGCAACTTGTCGCTGTTTTCGCCGCTGTTGCTAGTGGTGGTCGATTGTCGTTAGTCAAAGATTGGATCTGTGCGAGAGCACCCTTAGATCCGGGTTATTTAAAAGTCCACTCTGCATTTATCCAGGCTTGTGACTGGCTATCATAAGATAGGCTGCATTAATCCTGCTCAATTTTTTAAGGGCACTCTGCATTTGTCCAGGCTTGTGACTGGCTATATATATGTATAAACATATATAGGCTGCATTACCCTCCTTCCCTTTTTTTTGTTATATTTTTTTCTGTTTTTCTTTGTAATATGTTCCAATTCCTCCGCCACATAGAGTCATTGCTGTCTTCAGCTGGAGGTGGGGTCGTAGTCGTTCAATACACGGTTAAGCAGATATTTTCGTTTTTTCTACGGCCTAATCCCATGATTCTTTTGATTCGTAGTCTTCCTATTCTCTCCAGCGTTTAGCCGTTTTTCTTGATCTCTCTATGTACGGGGTCTTTATTTATGTCTTGATGCCAGGACACCAGTCCGAGGTAATGCTTTCGTATTTCGTCTCTGTATGAGTCAAACATGTCTCTATATGCTGCCAAGCGTGCCTTGTCTTCTTCCATTCCGGCTTCCACTACTTCGTTTACTGTCTGTGAGTATTCCGATTGATGTACTTGAAATGTTATGTTCAAAACGACTTCCCATAGGAACTGTTCGCAAAGCTCTTCAGAGTCTTCGTTGGATCCATGGTCACTACTTTGTTCCGATTCATCGTTATCGGCTTCTGTGGGGTGTCTGAAGCTGAATCACTATAGTCTGTTGAATCATCTTCAATACCATGTGCATTCTTTTTGTGTCGCACTAGGTTAAAGTTTTGCTTGGATTGGTATCCATAGGTATACATTGAAGACGTCTTTATTTCCTGGTAGTCGATAGCAGAATGAGTTCCGGTCGTCCTGCAAGTGCTTATATTAGATACAGGTTCCTCAGCGGCTTGTTGATTCATACACAAGCGTTTGGCAAAGTATTCGTTTCGACATTGTTGCAGTTCAGATTTCACTTTTCTGATGAGGTCTCTTTTAAGTCTTTTCCACTCGTTGTCAATCCTTCTACATCCCTTGCAGACATTCATGTTTTTGTAGAATTCCGCAAAGCTCTTGTTCATTTGACACTTTGTACATTTCTTGTTTGGATCCACTTTGCTGGGTCCTCCACTTGTGTTGTCCAGCCGTTTGGTTCTCTCCACTTTGGTTGGAAGTATTTTCCTTTTCATTTCTGGTTTTGCTTTGGTCTTTGAAAGATCCACAGGTATTAAGTATCTACCAGGAACCAATAAACCGAGAGGCGTTTTCGACTCCATTGGTACGTGTGTGTTGTTTGACGGTCTTCAAACAACTGACGAAATTAAACAAAACCTCTGAATATATTTTCGTTAAAAGCTTTCCATTTGCGTCATGGTGGCGAAGATTGTTTTTGTCTATTCATTCAGACAACACAGTTCGCTGCTCGTCATTGTAGTTTGCTGCTCATCATTGCTCATCTTTTGCTCCGCGCTGCTCATTGCTGCTCATCTCTTGCTCTTTGCTGCTCATTGCTACTCAGGACCTTACTCGCGTGCTCATTTCGCTCCTGCTGCTTGTTGCTGCTGCTGAGGAGGTGAAGGTGGGATTCTTACTGTTTCGTTATGAGTCACCTCTTGTTCCCGTTGATGTCACGATGGACATCCAAGATGGCTGCGGACAAGAAACGCGGACCTGAAAGAGAGCACCCTCATGAAACAGAAATTTTAGAGTCTTTCCGGACGGAAACGAACGTTTCCGGATTTCAGTCCTAACCATAACCCTAACTCGAGTCCTAACCCCAACCCTAACTCTAACACTAACCCTAACCCTAGTTCTAACCCTAATTTTAACTCTAACCCTAACCCTAGTGCTACATCTAACCCATATCGTAGGGCTGTCTCGTACCCCTACTCTAAGCGCTCATACCCACCGTCGGTGGTTCACTGGTGCAAGCGTGACAAACACGAGGCAAACAGTCACGCTTGCTTAGGTGATCCAACGACGTGAGGTATGAGCGCTTAGAGTAGGAGTACGAGACAGCCCTACGATATGGGTTAGATATAGCACTAGGGTTAGGGTTAGAGTTAAAATTAGGGTTAGAACTAGGGTTAGGGTTAGTGTTAGAGTTAGGGTTGGGGTTAGGACTCGAGTTAGGGTTATGATTAGGACTGAAATCCGGAAACGTTCGTTTCCGTCCGGAAAGACTCTAAAATTTCTGTTTCATGAGGGTGCTCTCTTTCAGGTCCGCGTTACTTGTCCGCAGCCATCTTGGATGTCCATCGTAACATCAACGGGAACAAGAGGTGACTCATAACGAAACAGTAAGAATCCCACCTTCACCTCCTCAGCAGCAGCAACAAGCAGCAGGAGCGAAATGAGCACGCGAGTAAGGTCCTGAGTAGCAATGAGCAGCAAAGAGCAAGAGATGAGCAGCAATGAGCAGCGCGGAGCAAAAGATGAGCAATGATGAGCAGCAAACTACAATGACGAGCAGCGAACTGTGTTGTCTGAATGAATAGACAAAAACAATCTTCGCCACCATGACGCAAATGGAAAGCTTTTAACGAAAATATATTCAGAGGTTTTGTTTAATTTCGTCAGTTGTTTGAAGACCGTCAAACAACACACACGTACCAATGGAGTCGAAAACGCCTCTCGGTTTATTGGTTCCTGGTAGATACTTAATACCTGTGGATCTTTCAAAGACCAAAGCAAAACCAGAAATGAAAAGGAAAATACTTCCAACCAAAGTGGAGAGAACCAAACGGCTGGACAACACAAGTGGAGGACCCAGCAAAGTGGATCCAAACAAGAAATGTACAAAGTGTCAAATGAACAAGAGCTTTGCGGAATTCTACAAAAACATGAATGTCTGCAAGGGATGTAGAAGGATTGACAACGAGTGGAAAAGACTTAAAAGAGACCTCATCAGAAAAGTGAAATCTGAACTGCAACAATGTCGAAACGAATACTTTGCCAAACGCTTGTGTATGAATCAACAAGCCGCTGAGGAACCTGTATCTAATATAAGCACTTGCAGGACGACCGGAACTCATTCTGCTATCGATTACCAGGAAATAAAGACGTCTTAAATGTATACCTATGGATACCAATCCAAGCAAAACTTTAACCTAGTGCGACACAAAAAGAATGCACATGGTATTGAAGAGGATTCAACAGACTATAGTGATTCAGCTTCAGACACCACCACAGAAGCCGATAACGATGAATCGGAACAAAGTAGTGACCATGGATCCAACGAAGACTCTGAAGAGCTTTGCGAACAGTCCCTATGGGAAGTCGTTTTGAACATAACATTTCAAGTACATCAATCGGAATACTCACAGACAGTAAACGAAGTAGTGGAAGCCGGAATGGAAGAAGACAAGGCACGCTTGGCAGCATATAGAGACATGTTTGACTCATACAGAGACGAAATACGAAAGCATTACCTCGGACTGGTGTCCTGGCATCAAGACATAAATAAAGACCCCGTACATAGAGAGATCAAGAAAAACGGCTAAACGCTGGAGAGAATAGGAAGACTACGAATCAAAAGAATCATGGGATTAGGCCGTAGAAAAACGAAAATATCTGCTTAACCGTGTATTGAACGACTACGACCCCACCTCCAGCTGAAGACAGCAATGACTCTATGTGACGGAGGAATTGGAACATATTACAAAGAAAAACAGAAAAAAATATAACAAAAAAAAAGGGAAGGAGGGTAATGCAGCCTATATATGTTTATACATATATATAGCCAGTCACAAGCCTGGACAAATGCAGAGTGCCCTTAAAAAATTGAGCAGGATTAATGCAGCCTATCTTATGATAGCCAGTCACAAGCCTGGATAAATGCAGAGTGGACTTTTAAATAACCCGGATCTAAGGGTGCTCTCGCACAGATCCAATCTTTGACTAACGACAATCGACCACCACTAGCAACAGCGGCGAAAACAGCGACAAGTTGCCCCAAAACTGAAATGAGGTAAGGCCATCATTAGCAGAGCAAGAGAAAAACAGCGATGAGCAGCAAAAAGCAAGAGAATGGGTGCAGCCATCTTTGATGTCCATCTAACATCATCGAGACAGAGAACATTCGTCCCCGTCCTGGAATGGAAGTATCTTAGTTCTCCGGTCTCTGCGTTTCTCAGTATAAATCCAAACGACACGTTGATCTTGAAGGTCGTATTTTGTAGGTTGAATGTGTGGCGAACCATATCAGGAAAGGTGGCGGATGTAATCTCGTTCATCCTGAACACAATTGTCGGTATTTTCCTCTGTCCGGGTGGACTGTCAGTGCCTCAGATACAAAACCCCGGTATCGGGATCTTCTGGCAACACTATATATACATATATATATGTAGACAGTTACAAGTTTGTCAATGCAGAGTAGTCTCATGTCATAAATGTATAAAAGGAAGTGAAGATAGTCAGAGAAGTCATTCGTACGATGGACCCCTTCCAAGTATACGAGAGAATCGTCACAGCCATGTTCGAAGACGGTGTGGTGAACCAAGGAAGACTGGTCGTATTGTCGGTGTTTACTCGTACCTATTGTGAACAGTTTCCGGATTGGGCGCCGCATATTTGGACAATGTATCATCGTGTTGATCTATCGAAAAGGTTGGAATTGACCAATGAAAATGACAGATTTTCGACCAATCGGAGCGGAAGAAGTTAACCAATCAAGATGTCTTAAAGATAGCCAATCCTGTTTCGAGTTTCATGATATAAGAACCAATCCAGTCCATCTCCGATATATATATAAATAGACCAGCAAGAAGAGGAATCAGTCAGCCGACATGCCACGTAAAGAAAAGAAAACCAAAGACCAGACCAAGCGCGATATCGTTCAAGACGCCATGACAGCTTCCGATATTCCTTTGAAAGTACTACTTGGTGGAGGAACGTATGCAGAGCTGACAGAATGGAATGGCAGTAAAAGAGTAGATCTCAGATTTTGGGAAAGTGAAACGGTGCCCACCAAGACCGGAGTGAGCTTATCTTTGATACAATGGAAAGCTTTATGCGAGACTACTGATGTTCTGGATGATTTGATCGGTAGAGTACAGGATAAAGAACTAGTCGACTGGAGATATCACATTGGGGACAATGTATTCGTCACCGTCAAATCTCCATACCCCACTATTTGGATAAGAAAGCACTTTATACCCCGGGGAGACTGGACCTATCGTCCAACAAAGAGAGGAATCGGCTTGGACACCTTCAAATGGAAAGAACTGAAGAAGATCATACCTTTGTTTGAAGAGAAAGAACCAGAACTTAAAACATTGACTGATGTAGATTTTGTAAAATAAAATATGAAACTGTTTCATTTGTGTTTGTCGTCGATAAATATCCCAGTATACCATGTATACAATCACATCGATCAGTCTTGATCTACCAATCAAACCGACAACATGAGTACCGAGTGGCCTTCCGATCATCAGCAGTAAACTATATTCCTTCAGCAGTAGCAGCAGCAGCGATTAAAAGTGACAAATAGCACCAAAAACTGAAATGAGCACGCGAGTAAGATTATGAGTAGCGATGAACAGCAAAGAGCAAGAGAAGAGCAGCGATGAGCAAGAGAAGAGCAGTGATGAGCAAGAGAAGAGCAGCGATGACGAACAGCGATGACGAACAGCAACAAGCAGCAGGAGCGAAATGAGCACGCGAGTAAGGCCCTGAGTAGGGATGAGCAGCAAAGAACAAGAAAGGATCAGCGATGAGCAAGAGAAAAAACAGCGATGAGCAAGAGAAGAGCAGCGATAACGAACAGCAAAAAGCAGCAGGAGCAGTAGTGGCAGCGAAAACAGAGACAAGTAGCCCCAAAAAACGAAATAAGCACGCGAGTAAGGTAAGGAGTAGCGATGAACAACAAAGGACAAGAGAAAAACAGTGATGAGCAACAAAGAGCGAGAGAAAAACAGCCATAAGCAGTAAAGAGCACGAGAAAAACAGCGATGAGCAGTAAAGAACAAGAGAAAAACATTGATGAGCAGTAAAGAGCAAGAGAAAAACAGTGATGAGCAACAAAGAACAAGAGAAAAAACCGCGATGAGAAGCATAGAGCAAGAGAAAAACAGCGATGAGCAGTAAAGAGCAAGAGAAAAACAGCGATGACCAGTAAAGAACAAGAGAAAAACAGCGACGAGCAGTAAACAGCACGAGAAAAACAGTGACGAGCAACAAAAACCAAGAGAAAAACAGCGACGAGCAACAAAGAGCGAGAGAAAAACAGCGATAAGCAGTAAAGAGCAAGAGACAAACAGCGATGAGCTACAAAAACCAAGAGAAAAACAGCGATAAGCAGTAAACAACAAGAGAAAAACAGTGATGAGCAGTAAAGAGCAAGAGAAAAACAGTGATGAGCAACAAAGAACAAGAGAAAAAACAGCGACGAGCAGTAAACAGCACGAGAAAAATAGCGACGAGCTACAAAAACCAAGAGAAAAACAGCGATGAGCAGCAAAGAGCACGAGAAAAACAGCGATGAGGAGCAAAGAGCACGTGGAAAACAGCGATGAGCTACAAAAACCAAGAGAAAAACAGCGATGAGCAGTAAAGAGCAAGAGAAAAACAGTGATGAGCAACAAAGAACAAGAGAAAAAACAGCGACGAGCAGTAAAGAGCAAGAGAAAAACAGTGATGAGCAACAAAGAACAAGAGAAAAACCAGCGACGAACAGTAAACAGCACGAGAAAAATAGCGATGAGCTACAAAAACCAAGAGAAAAACAGCGATAAGCAGTAACGAGCACGAGAAAAACAGCGATGAGCAGCAAAGAGCACGTGGAAAACAGTGATGAGCTACAAAAACCAAGAGAAAAACAGCGATGAGCAGTAAAGAGCAAGAGCAAAACAGTGATGAGCAACAAAGAACAAGAGAAAAAACAGCGACGAGCAGTAAAGAGCAAGAGAAAAACAGTGATGAGCAACAAAGAACAAGAGAAAAACCAGCGACGAGCAGCAAAGAGCACGAGAAAAACAGCGATGAGCTACAAAAACCAAGAGAAAAACAGCGATAAGCAGTAACGAGCAAGAGAAAAACAGCGATGAGACGTAAAGAACAAGAGAAAAACAGTGATGAGCAGTAAAGAGCAAGAGAAAAACAGTGATGAGCAACAAAGAACAAGAGAAAAACAGCGATGAGCAGCAAAGAGTACGAGAAAAACAGTGATGATCAACAAAGAGCGAGAGAAAAACAGCCATAAGCAGTAAAGAGCAAGAGAAAAACAGCGATGAGCAGTAAAGAACGAGAGAAAAACAGCGACGAGCAGTAAAGAACAAGAGAAAAACAGTGATGAGCAGTAAAGAGCACGAGAAAAACAGCGACGAGCTACAAAAACCAAGAGAAAAACAGCGATAAGCAGTAACGAGCAAGAGAAAAACAGTGATGATCAACAAAGAGCGAGAGAAAAACAGCCATAAGCAGTAACGAGCAAGAGAAAAACAGCGATGAGCGGTAAAGAACGAGAGAAAAACAGCGACGAGCAGTAACGAACAAGAGAAAAACAGTGATGAGCAACAAAGAACAAGAGAAAAACAGCGATGAGCAGCAAAGAACAAGAGAAAAACAGCGACGAGCAGCAAAGAGCACGAGAAAAACAGCGACGAGCTACAAAAACCAAGAGAAAAACAGCGATAAGCAGTAACGAGCAAGAGAAAAACAGCGATGAGCAGCAAAGAGTACGAGAAAAACAGTGATGATCAACAAAGAGCGAGAGAAAAACAGCCATAAGCAGTAAAGAGCAAGAGAAAAACAGCGATGAGCAGTAAAGAACGAGAGAAAAACAGTGATGAGCAGTAAAGAACAAGAGAAAAACAGTGATGAGCAGTAAAGAACAAGAGAAAAACAGCGATGAGCAGCAAAGAGTACGAGAAAAACAGTGATGATCAACAAAGAGCGAGAGAAAAACCAGCGATGAGCAGTAAACAGCACGAGAAAAACAGTAACGACCAGTAAAGAACAAGAGAAAAACAGTGATGAGCAGTAAAGAGCAAGAGAAAAACAGTGATGAGCAACAAAGAACAAGAGAAAAACAGCGACGAGCAGCAAAGAGCACGAGAAAAACAGCGACGAGCTACAAAAACCAAGATAAAAACAGCGACGAGCTACAAAAACCAAGAGAAAAACAGCGATAAGTAGTAACGAGCAAGAGAAAAACAGTGATGAGCCGTAAAGAACAAGAGAAAAACAGTGATGAGCAGTAAAGAGCAAGAGAAAAACAGTGATGAGCAACAAAGAACAAGAGAAAAACAGCGATGAGCAGCAAAGAGCACGAGAAAAACAGCGATGAACAAGATAAGAGCAGCAATGACGAACACCAACAAGCAGCAGGAGCGGAAGCAGCAGCGAAAACACCGACAAGTAACCCGAAGAATCTTAAATCAGCAGGTGAATATAGTCATTATTAGGGATGAGCAGCATGGAGCAGCGAAGAGCAAGCGAAGAGAAGCGAAGCATAGAGCAATGAAATAGACCGCCGTTGCTAAGGACACCCCTCCATTGAGCGGTGACAAGCATCAACTTGAGGTAAGGGGACATAATCCAATCCTAGTCCTCACAGAAAACATCACTCAAAGCAACAAAGAACAAGAGAAAAAACATGAGATGAGCAGTAAAGAGCAAGAGAAAAACAGCGATGACCAGTAAAGAACAAGAGAAAAACAGCGACGAGCAGTAAACAGCACGAGAAAAACAGTGACGAGCAACAAAAACCAAGAGAAAAACAGCGACGAGCAACAAAGAGTATTTCTTCCACAATTCGAAAGTCCAAAATGTTTCCCTTTTCGTAAATTAAATAACCCTATGGCTGCCCTATAGTCATCAATACAATTACCCATGTGGATAGATTATAGGATAAAGTTTCATAAAAAATGGACAGGGATTAGGGCTTCGCTTAAAACTGAATCCACACTCATTCATTAAAGAAGAACTTGGGAAGGTAATAGTATATAGAACTAGCAGAAGGACGAATAAGACAGAAAAGAGCGGGATAAGGGGAGATAATTCAATCAAAGATCCAGAGACGACCGAGAAAAGCGGGAAAAGGGAGATAATTCAATCTGGCTCAATCCCTTATGAATTTGAAGTGGTACTAGTGTTAGGGTAAACGATTGTCTTTAGGGTGCTTTCAGGTCTGAGTACAGTGCAGAGCAGCGTTGAGCAGCAAAGAGCAAGAGAAGAGCAGCGATGAGCAAGAGAAGAGTAGCAATGAGCAGCAAAGAGCAGCGAAGAGCGGGATGGAGCAAGAGAAGAGAAGTGAATGCAATGAAATGGACCGCCGTTGCTAAGGCGGTTGCTAAGGACACCCCTCCATTGGTGACAGCATCACTTGGAGGTAAGGGGAGATAATCCAATCCTACCTTTGGTCCTCACAGAAAACATCACCCACAGATGAAAAAAGCGGGATAAGGGGAGATAATCCAAACGTATACTCCCGGACTTCGACATAACAGTGAGGGTATCAGACCGATGAAAGGTCCAGAGACGACCGAGAAGTGCGGGAAAAGGGGAGATAATTAAATCTGGTCAAGCATGGCACATCCGGGTCCGTGACTTGGGTCACTTCCGTCAATGGAGAAAACCCACTACTTCCGGTTGCACCAACCACTTCCGGTTCCGCCCGAACATGCGCAGACCACACATCCGGGTCCTACCACGTGACTTACGTCACTTCCGTCAACAAATGGCGGAAAAAACACCCTACTTCCGGTTGCGCATGCGCGCAAACCACTTCCGGGTACTTCCGGTTCCGCCTACGCATGCGCAGAACACACATCCGGGTCCTACCACGTGACTTGCGTCACTTCCGGCAACAAAGGGCGGGAAAACTACCCACTTCCGGTTCCGGTCACCTGACTTCCGGTTCCGGTCACCTGACTTCCGGTTCCGGTCACGTCACTTCCGGTGACGTCACTTCCGGCAGCTCCACCTCAGCTCCACCTCAAATGCGACTTTAGAACCGCATACATACTACTCTTATAGTTGCAGGGATATATGGACCGCTGGTAAGAGAGAGCCTACAAAAAGGTACAATGATATCTTCTCCGTTACGGAGGGGGTATGTAGTTGTGCTCTGAATTGTTGGAGGAATAAGTTTACAAAGATAATCAGGAGCAGAATTATTTTTTATATTATAAAACATTTGTAACTTTCTTCTGTTTCGTCTCGTTTCGAGTTTTTCCCAGCCAATTTCTTGATAAGTAATTTCGGACTTCGTGAATGACGGCAAGCCGGTTATTATTCGTGCTGCTTCAAGTTGCAAACACTCCAATTTTGTTGCATTTATGACCCCACAGTTATCCCAAACCTCGCTTGCATACTCAAATAATGGTCTTATATAAACTAAATACAGCTTTTCTAAATTTCCACGATTTATTTGATACTTTAATTTACGAAGAACATTAATGTGTTTAGTAACACTTCTAATAATATTTTCAACATGGTTATTCCATTTCGCATCACTGCTAAAAGTAACCCCCAAATGTTTATGAGTTGTAACTATTGGAATATCTTGCCCGTTTAACGAAAAGATCAGATTAGGGGTATATGAGTTCGAGAAGATCATGATTTCTGTTTTGTTTGGATTAAAGCTCATTAACCATTTATTCGACCACCCGTCCAACAGCTCCAAGTCATGATCAATCACAGACTTGACATGTAGTTCATCATCACTAGAGCAGCTGAACGAGGTATCATCTGCAAAAAGTCTACATAAAGAAATAAGTTTGTCAGCAATATCATTAATATAAATTACAAAAAGAAGAGGTCCCAGTACAGAACCTTGGGGAACTCCGGCAGAAATATGACACAACGAGGAAGAGGAATTTTTAATGACAACCTTTTGTTGCCTTCCCAACAAATAATTATTAAACCAACTAAGTAAATTTCCACGGATTCCATAGCCATTCAATTTATGTATCAACCCTTTGTGCCAAACTTTATCAAATGCCTTTGAAAAATCACAATAGACAAAACAACTCATTTCTTTTCTTTCTAATGCATTCAAAACGCAGTTGTACATTTCTAGTAGCTGATGTACAGTTGAATGTTTTGGAAGAAAGCCAGACTGATATTCATATAATAATTTATTATCATGGAGATGGTTATACACATATTTATAGACAACCCTTTCCATTACTTTACCAACACAACTTATCAACGAAATTGGTCTATAATTAGAAGGCAGTGACGAGTCACCCTTCTTAAATATGGCAGTAACATTTGCTATTTTCCAGTTAGTCGGGTATTTACACTGATCTATCGATTTTTTGAATATGATACTAAGAGGAATAGCTATCTTTTCGGGGCAAATTTTCAACATTTTATGACTGATTACATCGGGACCAGACGCTTTATTGGGATTAAGTGTTTGAATAACATCAATAATATCTGTAATATCTACTTCTATGTTGTGAATAACATTTTCAGTTCTGGAGGGAAATTGAGGCAGTGGTACACCATCTTCTTCTAAACTGGATATTTTACAAAAATATTTATTTAAGTGAACACTTCTCATCGTCACCGTGAACAATTTCATCTAATTCGTCTCAACCAATTGTATTGACAAGTGGTGGAATATTATAAGAGCCTTTATTAGATTTTATCAACATTTTCATTATTTTCCAATATGTTTTAGGATTTGAAGCATTTTCTAAAATTATATTATCCAAATTATTTTCAAATTTCTCTTTAGCTGATTTCTTCATATTATTTACTTTATTTCTCTGTTTTTTGTACTTTGAAATATCAGATTCACGCTTATATCTTTGAACTTTTTTCCTAAGTCGATCTCTAATGCGGATCTCTTTTCGTATTTGACTGCTAAACCAAGGTTTATCATTGTTACGAATAGTTACCGTTTTGGTTGGAATACACTCCCTTGCAACCTGGATAAGGGTGTGTGTGAATACTTCACACATTTCATCAACATCATCCAAGTTAGAAAGGAGTATATTCCAATCAGTTTGATCAATTTTTTCACTAAACCTCAAAGTATCCATTCTGTCATAGATCCAAATTTGTCTTTGGAAAGATTGTGACACAAATTTAGGACATTCTATTGATACGATGCAAGCATCGTGATCACTTATTTCGGCGGGGGTTTTAATAACATCAGAATAGGAACATTTTAATGTATAACTTAATATGATAGGATCTAAAAGTGTTTCGCTATGATTTGTCACTCTAGTAGGCTTGTCTATTACGTTTCTTAAATTAAACAGATTCATAACAAATAAGTCAGAATTTAAATCTCCCGTTATCACGATATTTTCATTTATCTGAAGGGCCATCTCGATTGAATAATGAAATCGTGCCCAGTAGTCATGATCTGTCCATTCTGGTCAATATGTATTGCAAAGGAGGAAGCGTTGGCCTTTTGCCCGAACTTCTACCCATACGGTTTCATCAGTGTGATTTTCTAGTTCGCGTCGGCGAACTAAGTTGACATCTTCTTGACTAAAGATGAGTAATCCACCCCCAAATCTATTCCGGTCTCTACGTACAATATTTCTAGAAAAGGATTCATTTTCTAATTCAATATCATCAATACTAGGATCTAAGTGTGATTCCGTTATTGAAACAATGTCGAATTCGTCGGTAAAATTATAGAGGAATTCAAGCTTATTTCTAACGCTTCTAATGTTTAAGTTGCAAATAGTTAGAAGTTAAAAACAAAATGGCGCACTCGAAGTGTTATCTGTGGGACCAGGATTGCTTTCAATATTTCCAATAATAAGAATGAAATGGAGAACAAACAGAAGAAAAACAATATCAATCTTGGGATTAATACTTTGGAGCATAAACAGCTGAACGATGAGAAGTGTACACTGTATATTGGTAAGTAGAATTTCTAAACAAGTATTTCTTCCACAATTCGAAAGTCCAAAATGTTTCCCTTTTCGTAAATTAAATAACCCTATGGCTGCCCTATAGTCATCAATACAATTACCCATGTGGATAGATTATAGGATAAAGTTTCATAAAAAATGGACAGGGATTAGGGCTTCGCTTAAAACTGAATCCACACTCATTCATTAAAGAAGAACTTGGGAAGGTAATAGTATATAGAACTAGCAGAAGGACGAATAAGACAGAAAAGGTAAGTACGCATAAATAAAAAGAAAAAGAAAAATTAAACTGAAAGACCATCTTGGTAAGATCAGTTGAATTGGGACTTCACTATTTCGTTAGAGATGTGCTAAGACTTTTTCACTTTTTAAATACTTAATATGAATAAAATTATTTGTAGTTTCGAAGTTGTCATTTAAAAGTAAACAAAGAAAAAAATCTGATTCGATGTCTCATTGGTTAAAAAAAAAAAAAAAAAGAGAGAAAGTGAAGGAGGATTCTGAATACATTAGCAATAATCAACTCAGATAGCATAATTTATAAGTTGTTGACACATTTTAAACATAGAAAGAAAAAAGAAAAGTACAAACAAATGAACTAATTTCTGTACCCATAGTCGAGCAAACACACACACACACATATATATATATCCACATATATATATATACATATACACACATACACATACATACACACACACACACACACACACACACACACACACACACACACACACACACACACACACACACACACACACACACACACACACACACACACACACACATATATATATATATATCATATACATTTTGGTATACATAATCTAAGGATTTAAGTACAGAAAAAAAAAATTTAGTTCAAAATAAATATGGGTGAAGCACTGTTTGTAGCATAAAGTGTTTCATTTGCCTTGTTAAAGACAGAGCGACTAAACAAATAATCTATGATATTATACATTTTTAAGTATACTAAGTAATCAGGTATATATTAAAGTTTTTATTTGTTAAATTTGGTATACTTTGAAGTTTACTAGACTTGTTCCGAGAAGAACTCAATTATTTTGGCTTAATTGATAAAAATTGCTGGGCTTTATATATTTCATATTTAGAACTCCTTATTCATTTGGCGAGCATATGCCACGGGGAACCCGCAGAATAAAGTTTTTTTTTTATTTATTCTCTTTTTTGATTCACTTTCAGAAAGTATGAAAAAACAAATAGAAACCCTGGAAAGTTTCTTGGTACTCTATCAAACTAAACAAAGATTTACAATTAAATAGAAAAATGTCACACACATACACACACACACACACACGCACACACACATACACACACACCATCACACACACACACCCACGCAATCTCACACACAAACACACACAATATATATATATATGGTTGTGTAGGAGAGTCAGTTGTGTTTTTAATGATAATTTGACATATTTATTACATTCAAAAAGTCAAAATTACATCATCATTAAAGTTACTCTCGGTCCTGACTCTGTACATTTGGTTCTCGTTGTTGACTTTCATCACTATTTTCTGTTATTATGTTAGCTCTACGCTCTATCAGCGCTATATCATCAAAACTTTGAACAATGCGTTTTCGGCTAGTTTCGGTTTCTTTAACAAAGATGCGACCATCAATTGTCCAATACGAGTTGATGACTTCATTGTATTTAAGCTTTGCCAACTTTCTCGTCAGGTTAGCTCTAAATTGGGTTAAATTTTCAGTTATAAATATACCATCTGGGTCGTCCTTTGGTGCTTTTTTACTTGAATAGACTGATTGCCTGACTCTATAGGACAAAAATCTGACTATGACTTGCGACTTTCCATCCCTGACCTTTCCAATAACGTGCGATCTGCCAATATCATCTAAACTAACATTCAATCCAAGTTTGGAATTACAGACATCAAGTACAAGTTCATCAGTATTTACAGGGTGTTTTATTCTGCCCCTATTATCAACTGGCACCGTAATATTATGGAATCGCAAACTAGTTCTGCGTGAGTATTGCTCCTGATTTTCAACCCTGGTTTCAAGTTCAGAAATTCTATTATGTAACATATCCAACTCAGATTCCCTTTCCTGTTGAGATAAAATTTGGTCTTTTACCGAACGTTCGAGGGAATTAATTTGAATAAACTGTTTTCATATTTTTTGTTTTTGATCCTCAATAACCTTTTGTTGTTCACTAACTGTTTCAATCAAAGATTTGAGCTGATTTTCAATGCAGGACTTAACTTGAGACTCAAAAATAATGGACAGACTTTCACTTATTTTTTTAGACAAGACAGGCATGATTTCATTCAAGACTTCGGGGCTTGTGAGGGCCTCAAGAACTTTATCAGTTATATTTTTCCGTAACGCTGGAGCTTTTTTTAGAGACTAACGATGTATCACTGAGGTCACTAATTGAATTCCGTCGCCTTATTTGACGTGTTTGTTGCTTTTGTGTGGCTGGTAAATTATCAGGACTATCTGGGATGGGTCGTTTGTTCATTTTATTACGAGTATCAGGAGTCTCAGAGTAATCTAAAGTCGACAGGTTAGGCTGAGAACAAGTAAGCAAAGTATTGTTGGTTTCATCCATGGGGGCAGCCATATTGACACATAAATCGACCTTTCTTTGTTCTGTTGTGATATTGAAATTTTGTTTTCTAACAAGAATTCTGCAAAGTTGAAGTTAACAATATGATGCTCTACTTAACCTTTAACAATTCGAGCACTGCTACAACATACACATATATATTATCCAGCATTAAATCCCAATTTAACGGAGAGCTCGTTTAGCACAGCATTCTCATCGGCGCATGCTCGGAAATTATGTTCTACACGGAGGGAATCAAATGGACCTTTGGCGCAAACATAACCGGAAGGATTTAAAAAAAAAATGTTTAATAAAGGTAAAAAATAAACTGAATAGTAGTTTAAAAAACTCTGTCTTTTCCGATCGTTTCAGAAATTTATCTCTTGAACGTGACAGTAACGGATCTATTGAATATGAACCCTCCGACCAAGAATATGTATTTGATGAACTTTATTCACCAATAAGTGCCAATGAAATTTTACAAGTTATTAGAAAGCTATAGAAAAAAATCCTCAGGAGCAGGCAATTTGTTGAATAAGTATTTTATATACTGTCGAGATATGTTATTATCTTATATGGTAAAGCTTTTAAATTTTGTATTTGAATGTGCAAATGCATAAAAAGTGGTGTATTCAAATTGTTGATTTGAAAGTATGTATCATTCATTTCAAATCAACAATTTGAATTGAATGATACATACTTTTGAGAGCCTCTAGTTGGGAATTTTATAACTTTTCTTGGAGGATGCTGACAGTTTTCGGCTGTGGGTTTTCTTCTTGCCTTGCATTTAGCTTAAGATAAAGAACGAGGGGAGACAAGGTAAGAAAAAGGATAAGATTTAAACCAAGATGATGATGTTGGACCTGTTCCCACTGTCTTAACATTTCATGTGCCTTCACCGATTTGTGACTTCCACCGGATTGACTGTGTTGAAGTTCACGACAGGTGCCGTATACTGAGCAGAAACTGCTCACCCTTCCGGAGCACTTCTATTCACTCCTGGTTTTTAAAGTTTTTGTTTTTCATTGTTTTTTGTTTTTGTTTCTTTGTTGTTTGTTTTTGGTTTTCAGTGATTATTTGATGTGCTTGTGGTTGTTCAATTGTCGGGTTTTTCTGTCCAATGGATGACATTTTTTTATTTATTCCTTAGGTATATTTGTCCTCTTTATGAAATTGCGTGATGGTTTATTGACCTATTAATGTAAAAAATATTTAATTTCTATACAGTATTGTCACATACAATGTATTGTATGTAGATGCGCAATAAGGTTTTAGAATTTTGATTTTCAGAAATTGCGGCCCACAGGGGTAGAATTTCGAAAACTGTGAATTAAAGCTTGTGACCTAAACTCCTCTTTCATTTTTTGTTCTTTTTGGCTACTTGAAGGTTATTTCTATAAATACATATTTTCGCTTGTTTGTGGTTTTATTTTGGCCAAACACGGGCAATGACGACACTTGTCTTTTGATGCCGTATCTTGTCTGCTATTAAATGTCATATTATAATCTAAACACATACTTTCTTTCGTTTAAAAGGTTTACATTGCGAAGGCATTGGCTGTTTCTAAAATGTGTTAGACAAGGAGATCTGATAAATCCTTATCTTTTCGTATTATCTTTAAAATTTATGAGAGAAACGATAAAATACTGATTTAAATGGTACGGTTTCATTACAGATAATGATGAGATGTCTTTAGAAAAAGTGTTAGATGTTCCCTGAATTTGCTGGTTACGGGGCTAACTTGAAAAAGCAGAAGCTTAATAGATATTTAAATAATAAACTATTATCTAGAATAAATTGAAAATGCTAATACTCAGCAAAATATTAGGAATAAAATTTGACCTATTTTGCGAACATAAAACAATTATATAATTTTTAAGCATGGATTATATTCCGATCATATAGAAACTTTATTTGTATCAAATGATTGTCGAGGGCTGATACAGATTATGATATGTATTCTTTACATTATTCATATATTTTAACTGGAGATTTGTTACATGGTACCCGATACACAAAATGTATTAATTTAACCTACTATATTCTTTACTTAAGGAAGTAATGATAAAATCATAATTATTTAAAACAATACACCTTGTACTTCCTATAGAAATTAAAATTAACTGTATTCTGCGATTGTAATATCCAATATTACTTTCGAAGGCTTGTTTTTTTTTTAAATGTTACATGTATTCCCTACTTGCGCATATTGAAGTTGTCTCCCATATGCATGAATTATCTTTCCTGACAGAAGATGTCTTGCATTAAATATAAAGAGCAAAAAGTTATTTTTTTTTTAAATGTTGAATTCGGGAAGACCTTCAATACATTTAAAAATGTAGAAAAATATATCCAAGAACATATCATTAATATGTGTGGAGGGTATTGTTAGGCATGAAAATATTTTTCAGAAATACGACAAATTTGTCCATATATATCTGTGGAAGACACCTTCTCTAAAGATCAGATAACTCCGTAAATGGGAAACAACTTGCTTGTATCAAACATGGGAAATAGTAGATATGTAAAGAATATTCATTCATTAAATTTTTGCGACAACTAATTTACAAAAAACTTTGTCTGGTCATATTACCGTGATATTGGTTATCTCACCTTGGGTCTGTCTCTGCACTTTAGTAAATTGGTATTCCTTGTTTATTTCTATTTGAGTCAAGTAGATAAAGTTGTCTCCCCTTGGATCTCCATTTTGTGCATATAGAAAATTTGTTTAGTTTCTTTGAGCCTTCATCATAAGAACTGTGATAATTTCTGTTTTGAAATTTATAATTACTACGTTTGTTCGGGTTTATACATTGCTGCGTTTTATAAAATTCTGTGTATTACATGTAATGGGTGTTCTATAACTGTTACTGAAATCACGCGTCATATTTCACGACTAGTTGAATGCACAATATTGTTCAAGTGAAAAGTTTAATGATTCATTTATGCTTTTAACATAGACTGGGAGCCCACTTCATTTAGAAAATGTCTATCTTGATAGTCAATCTGGGTTAGATTGTTACTCTTAATGATGATGACGTTTTCCTTTGAACACATCGTTTTTAATTTTTGGTTTAAAGCTTCAATACATTCTTTCAAATTTCTGACTATCATCTCTGTTTTTACAGAACCGTGGTAATATGTCTCATATAATAATTGATTTTAAGGCCCTTTTGCTTTACAAATTCTAATTAGGTTTGTCAAATCTCTAAAAAAAAAACCGTTTATTCATCTTTTAATTCAAGGCCAGGGACCCGTGACGGATCAAGTGAGACAATTTTTTGACTGATACATCGTTTTATTGCATTTTATCAAACACGATCTGTCTGACACAAGTTTTACCTGAGGTAATCTGTTTTTAAACTTTCTTTCCTGTTAAGATTTAAAGAATTCAATAGAAAAAATTAACTGTTAAAAACAAAATAAGCATATGGAGAAAATTTATCTCAAATATCTTCCTATCTTATCTTATATTATTGCTGAAAAAATACAAAACAATAAATATTTTTATATTAGCATATTATGTAATTTTGAAATAAAAAAAATGTTTGTATAAAGAATGTATTTATTTCAGATTGCTTACAAAATATAGACAATAAGTAACCTATTTTACTTTCGACTTTAATTTCCTGGCACGAATGTATAATATATCAATTTTGTTTATTCAAATACGTACTAAAGCAAACACAAACTTATAAAAATGTACTTTAGTCAAATCCATGTCCTCAGTCACTGTCAGTCGCACTTGGTCAATGTCCCTACCTGTGGCATTGGACATGGTGAATTCAATCAAAATTGGTAAACGACTCATTGCATTTCACCTGGGCTTTCATTCAGATCGTTTCTGATCAAAACTTTAGAAAGTCAACAATAGCTGTCAATATATTGTGAATTAAAGAATCGATATATTTCAACGGGTATCTTTTTGGGGGAATGAAATTTCAACATTTATCAACTGAAAATCTGGAATTAAATTCAGTTTTATTCAATTACAGAAACAAAGACTGTTGAGGGGATCATGTATTTCGGCAAAATAAATCCAGATACCAAATTGCTTGTGAGCAACAGAACCAGGCCATTTTATCCCGACTCTCTGTTCTTTCGATATTTGTGTCTTCTTTTGCATTATTTTTGTCCGGAATTTAAATTGGATAATGTTAATTGATTGGTATGTTATTGTTGACCTATCCTGTTATCAGTTTTTTGTTTTGTTTATCTAAATCCAAGTTATCCAAAAACGATATGGAATGAAAGTAGGAAAAACAAACCCTTTTATTAACATTTCATGATTTGACCCTTTTGGGTCATGTTGGTAATTTTGAATTTGAATATTGAATTTGCTATTCGACCTTTTGGATTGTTGTTTTGTTTTACAACATGTTAGGCCTTTAACACAGCTGATGAGTCATAAATCGACGAAATGTGCAATAAAACTGGAATCAAAGAATTTTATTTTTGCAATTGAGTCGTAGCCCCAGCCCCAGCCCCAGCTCCAGCTAAGTCGCTAGTATTTGGATACCAATCCGAAATTTGAACTTAAAATTTACTGTTACAAAATTTTAAAATTTTAGAAAACAAAGGAGTATCTCCTTCATGCAAAGCTCTGTCCTTAGATGGTGTTGACTTTATCTCTTTTGGTAATTTTGGTAATTTTGTGAAATTACTCTTCAAAGTTTTGGATTGTTGTTTTGGTTTTCAACATGTTAAGCTTTGAATACAACTGATGAGTCGTAATTCTACAAAATGTGTATTGGTATCAAATAATTTTATTTACACACCATGTGCATTTCTCGATTGACGCACATCATACTAGTAAATCAATGTTTATCTTCGTCTTGCTTAATCTGCCAATGTTGAATTTCACAATCTTTTAATAGATAAACCAAAAATAATACGACTAAACCAAGACATACACGTTCTTGCAGTTAGTTAATAAGACTGGTTTATACCAGTTCGGCATTGGTTTTTACCGGTTAAAATCTGTTCTGAGCTGCCGTGAAGTGATCATGGATGATATTGGTATACCTTCATTGACTACAAGGAAACATTTGGTTTTGTAAAGAAATCCGGCAGGGTTAAATCCGGTGAAGAGCCCATTTCAGATTTAACTAAAGATACTAATTCTCATTTGTGAGATAGTATTGAGCAATCAATTCGTAAATTCTCCGGAGTGATAATATCAACTGAGTCTAAATTTTGCTTTGTCTAAGAATTTTATGTGAAGATAATTTCTTTCTACCAAGAAAGCCAGCGTATAAAATACGTATTAGAGATACAATGGATAAGCTTTGGTTCTTGAAAAAGAAACCATGAGCCCGGAGGGCGAATGGTTTGTTTTTCATGAACCAACGGTTATCCATTGTATCTCTTACTTAAACTATTGTTCTGACGACTTTTCCCAATTACCTTTCCTTTCTTAATTAGACCCTATTAAGTGTGAGTTTAAATTAACTTAATTCTCTATACTACTATTCAATTGGATATATATAGTCACGTTGATGATTTTAATGGTAAATGAAATTAATACAAAACCGTATGGACTTACAGTATAAGGCATATGATTCAGATATTTGTCTTTTATTGACAAAATAAAGCATAGTCCAAATAATTTTCCAGTAAAACATAATGCTACTGAAAGAAAAAATAGTTTAAATCCACTCGATTTACACTTTTTATATTTTAAAAATATGTCAAAAGATGCAGTGAAACAGATGAAATTGCCATAAACGTCAAAATAACAATGTTCTATTTTTTTATTGAATTATATGAAATTGTCGATAATAATCAAATAAAAAAAATAAAGATCCTTTCTTATTACTAAGTTATATCAATGATAACACAAAGATTTAGAAAAAAGAGAACACCGAAACAGAGATTCGAACTATGTCTACAAGTGTTACTCTCAACTCATCCTAACCTTGCGGCTACCATCTTTTACTATACAAAAGTCGTTTTTAAATATTTAAAGGCGAAAGCCTTATGTATATATTGTACCGTATCATATTGATATATGTAAAAACGACATTTAGGTATCATTCCATTGGTAGCCGAGAGGTGTGTTCTTGAACTATGACACATAATTTACTTGAAGGAGGGAGTTCGAACCCCAGTCACGGCAAATAAAAATTTGCAAAATCAAAGGTAAGTTTTTAAA
This sequence comes from Mytilisepta virgata, assembly GCA_028015205.1. NCBI lineage: Eukaryota > Metazoa > Mollusca > Bivalvia > Mytilida > Mytilidae > Mytilisepta > Mytilisepta virgata. The sequence goes on from CM051512.1 coordinate 35,488,454, forward strand.
CTAATACCAGCTGTGAACAGAAATCAGTATATTTGCCAATTCAAACTTAATGAAATTAAGTACACAAAGTGAACAATTGGATATAATTTGATGACTTCATTTCAGTGACGGATTAAGGAAGCGTTGATTCTAGAAAAAGAAACCACGGTAAATGAATAGGCTGACGTCACAGCAGTGGTTTAATGGGCATTATAGTAACGAGTCAGCTGTGAAATGCAAACGTCGCAAGCTGGAGATGTAGTTTCCGGGTCTTATTTACTTTATTATTTTGTGTTTTCTACTAATAAGAAAAAAAAAGTTCACAATTTGATACCTAAAATCGTCGCGTTTGTCCTAAAGTTTTGATTTTATTTGCACTTTGTCATCTATATACACACCCTGTAACGTAAAAGTTAACAACTCAAATGATGAACGAACGATGTATGGACGCTGTACGAACGATGTACGAACGATGTACGGACGCTTTATGTACGATGTACGGATGCTAGAAGTGTTAACTTTTACGTTACAGGATGAACAAATCTAGGTATGAAGCTGAAATAGATGTTTCGGTGGTCTCTTTAATACATGTATCAAATCCATCGCAGTAGAAAAGATTTTGATAATCCTTAAAGTTAGGATTATTATTGTTCATGAAGGAATGTATATCAAGTACCCTCAACAATTCTATTAGCAAAATTTATTTAGTTTAGTTTAAACATATTTTATTAATCAAAACATATAACTCAATACAATTACGTACATATCAATACAATAACATACAATTAATTAATGGGATAGGGAAACAAGTATAAAACTTATATAAATCCCTATCCTTTTAAGATTATATAGTAATATAATTTTCAAAAGGTAGATAAAATTTAAGTTTGCTAGATCAATAAGATATATTATTATAATATTTATTTACGTACGAAAATTGAGCACAATATGAAAGTGTCATTGTATAATCCCTGACGTGAGGATATTTAAAAAACCATTTATATAAAAGTCAGAGTAATCTCAGATCTCAAAATACACACATATATATCTATATATATACCTGTATATAGTATGTAATTATCCCGGGCTTGGAATGAAATTTGGCTGTTGATTAGCTAACCTGACGCCGGTTAAACCAATGCTCCCATCTGATCGTTTAAGGCCCTGGTTACCTTATTAAAGTGTCTTATTTCTATTCTTTATGCTTTAATGAATAAATATTTATATATTAACATTATTTTGCTCAAGAGAAAAGAGACAAATAGCTTTCCACTGACGTCAAAGCTATGAACCATTTCGCGGAAAAATTAAAGTAAAGCGATACTACTCATTTCGTTATAAAAATAAAAAACACAAAACTGATATGGAAAGGAGGTATTTATGCATAAATTTGATATGTGTTGAAATCCTCAATGAAGTTGAAGTCGCATTTGTCAATGGTTTCCGACGATCATATCATTTTACTACAAAAAAGGCAAAACACGGGATACATACGTTATCTACGTTTATAGCCTGGGCATAGAGGTTGTACTACCCTTCAGTATTCCCCACACGTTCCATAGAGTGCTTCCGGGTGGTAAAATTTCATTGACCACGGCTATAAACGTAGCTAACTGATATTATACGTTAAATGTTAAATCTGCCTTAAACGTTAGATATCCGTGTCATAAATGACAACGAAATTCTTCCGAATACGCCGTATGTTCCATACAACGTAATTAAAAGGACCTCAGTAATTATCGGTAGCTTCGGAAACGCGATTTACATAACTTATTTCATGGCCGCCGCATACAAAGACGGAAGTCTGTTTTTAATTCAGAAAGATATGTCTACATACAGACAAACCTGCTTTAAAAGCCACCTCTATATAGCAAATCACTGTCTATAAGGGGGACAGGGGAAAAGTCCCATTCATAAACAAATTATGTAAAATTAACCTATGTATAAAGGGCACCTGCTCATAAAGGGCACTTTTTTATGGTCCCTTGGTTGCCCTTTACAGTCATGATGTATTATGGTCCTGGATACTTTTCTAAACAACAAAATGGGTAACACGAAACGTGAACAATGACATAAAAATCAATTAACGCTGATGACTACACATTTGGTAAAGGCTTAGTCAGATCTCCTGTTAGCATAGTTTATTGATGACTACACCTTTGGTATAGACTTAATCACATCTCCTGTTGGCATAGTTTATCGATGACTACAAATTTGGTATAGACCTATTCACATCTCCTGTTGGCATAGTTTATTGATGACTGCAAATTTGGTATAGACTTAATCAGATCTCCTGTTGGCATAGTTTATTGATGACGACAAATTTGGTATAGACTTAATCACATCTCCTTTTGGCATAGTTTATTGATGACTACAAATTTGTTATAAACTTAATCACATCTCCTGTTGACATAGTTTATTGATGACTACAAATATGGTAAAGATTTAATCATATGTTTTGATGTTGACAAATCCTCGTCACATTTCTTTTAATTTTATTGTTGTTTATTCATACTAAACTTTTCATTTCTGGGTGGTTTGTCTTCGTTCTTAAACAAAGCTTTTATATTGACAAAGTTTCAGATATATCTTATTGTGGCATAATACTGGTCTCTCTATCGATAAAGCTACCGACTAGAAAGCAAGAATTATAACATTAACTAACTTGTGAAAAAAGAAAAAAATTATGAAGAGGTAATATTTTTTCCATATCTAAAAGTAAAAGAGACTCTCCATACAAAACTTCACACAGAAATGAATATTAGTAATTTAGTTTCGTCTACAACAGTTTTTGAACGACTCCCGTATTTCGGGTATTCTCCAAGCGTAAATGAAAGGATTGGTTATGGCGTTGACTGTGATTAAAACGAATATCGAAATTCGAATCCCTGAAGGTATCAGCGATTCTGCAAAGACGTCATACCACAGTGAAAAAACGAAAGGACCTGTCAGGAAAATTGTCGTTGAAGATATTATAATACTTGTTGTAAAAGCTCGCATTTCCCACGACTTATCATTGTCCTTTTTACTAAGATGATCAACTTGAATTTCATTAATGTCCCTCGCTTTGGTTGATTCTTCTGAGATTTCAGCGCTTTCATTCCGGTTTTCTGTGATTTCAATAACTATTTCTTCGATTTCATCTTCAATTACTACCTTTGTACAAGATTCTAGCTTTGAAGAAATTCCCATGCCTGTTGCCTTTGTTCTTATGTTTTTGTCGACCTCATTTTTGTTGGTCAGGTCTTTAGATTTACTGGCACAATCAGATAAGTTTTCTCCAGCCTGTTCGCACTCGTTATTTTGTTCTCCTGTAACTTTTACTTTTGTTTGCTTATTTTTGGGGATACTCTCTCGGTTGATTGAATTCCAAACTTCACTGTTAATTGGATTTTGCAATTTATCGTCTCCTATATTGCTGCTTTTATCATAACTGATATTCACAGGTTTTACTCTTCTACTTTCGAAGAAAAGCTTCCATATATGAAAACTTGTTAGGCTTGTCAAAATTACAATTAACAGTAGAAGAATTGTTAACAACAATGAAAGTAGAAAAGCAAATCGCTTATAGTTTTGTCCATATACTGCAGACATGGTGCATATTTGGATAGATGAACTATAAGGTACCAACAATACAACAGAAATAGAAATAACCAAGGAAAAAGCAAAGGACCCGATAATCAAACGATATTTCATCCTCTGTAATTTTTCTTTCATTCCAAAGTTACGGGATTTCACTATAAGATACCTTTCCAGACTGATCAAAAGAATTGAACCGTATGCTGAAAAAACACCGAACGCCGTAGTCATCATTGTGAACAGACATGACGTCAAATTTGTATTCATTGCCGGAATCATTCTCGATGCTACAAAGGTACAAAATGAAGTGGACATCAACGTATCGCTTATGCACAATGACAATACAAGAAGGTTGTGAAAGTTGTTTTTTAAAGCGCGTAAGCAAACTATTAGGTATAGTACGTTTACAAATATAGGAATTCCTGTCAAAACGATGATAGATATTCCAGCTGTATGGGAAAATGAACCTCCGTAAAGATGGCTTGTATTTTCTGCTGTGTACTGAAATGATAAACCATGACATTTTAAAAAGAAGTTGTCTTTGTACAGATGTGTACCGTAATTCAATAGTTTGAATGTTATTAACTATTCAAATCTACCGACCCCCCTCCCCCCCCAGCTTTGATTGTCCTACTTTGTGGTTGCATGTATTATGAGTGTTTGTGTTATTGTACAGCCTTTTTTTGCTGCTGATTATGGGTAATTCGCATATTTTCAAATCCACTGAACTTTATTTGTTGTTCTTAGACCATAATTTCTTACGTCTTATCATCAGCTGATTTTATTTACAATTTATACAAAATTATCAACACCCCCGTACCGACATTTTTGCACTGACGAAAAAGTAACGATGTAGCTTTTTATCGAAATTTTAAGTCATTTTTCTATGGTTTTTTTATAGTTGATGTCTTTGTTCTTAAGGTATACATGTATTTCCTGGTCATATGTTCAATTATTTTGAGATCTTGTAATTTCCACTTCAGGGCATAAAATTTTTGTCCCCCTTCTTGATCTAATTTTTTTCTTCACAATTTTGTTCCATATATATCAAAAAGCCAAACGATAAAATTATACAATTCTAAGTATTTTAATTGCTTTTGAGATTTAGACAAACCTTCCTACACAAAACCAGTGAAAAATCCGGATAAATATATTTTACTCACAAATTTTTAATCGCTTACACGTACTTGTTCATGTAAATCACAAAATCTAAAGCATAAACCTTTTCCCTCTGTTTTCTCAATTTTTGTTTCTTTTTATACCTATTTCGTTTCTGAAACACGATTTTTGAACTAATAATACTTATCTGAAATGATTTTGAACTGTCCATCACACATTACAACACACAGATGAGAAATGATAATACAGTTATAAACTTTAAGTTAAGGGAACACTCAAAAACACCAAACTTGTAAAGGGTGACAACTCTCGAATGACAGAAACTGTCTAAACATTAACCCCAAATTGTGTTATAATACTGTCAAAGCGCTTGACGGATTTCGAACTCTACACATATTTGCCATGTTTGGCTAGCACTATGTCAATTGCTATTCGAATACATTATATATAAACGTCATCAAACAATTACTAAAGGGAGACAAACGATCTATAGTAATATTTGGAAAACCAATTGTAACGCTATTGAAAACCGAATGCGCATTTAATTTTGGCTTGAATCTTTGAATTTTGGCTTGAAGATTGTTGTAAAACATGAAATTACTGTGAAAATTAAATGATATATGCATGATCCGGCAATATTGGACTTTTTATTGATATTTATATATATATATATATATATATATATATATATATATATATATATATATATAATATATATAGGTTCAGTGACACAGTATATATGTACATGTGTATATGAGTGTCATATAGTAACAATCAATCCACTACAGAATAGTCTATACAGTAAAAATTCGATAGGTCAAATTCCAAGAGACCTTCGAAATCTGTTTGAGTTATCGGTATTTTGGAATACTGAAGATTGTTGAAATATGATAAATTGCTAGAGCCATATCGTATGCGTGTAATGACAATTAACAATAAATTCTTTATTACATTGCATATTAAGCATATACTAATCTTAGTTATTTAAATGAATTGTTACCAAGAACTCTAAACCAGGATCATGGGTATAATTTGAGAAACCAAGATAATTTAGTTATTCCTGCTACTAGTTCAGCTTTGTTCCAAAATTCTTTTTCCCCTATACATCGAGACTTTGGAATAATTTAGATTGGAATAGTTCGAATCATAACACATTTAAATTTTTGCTGAATAAGAAGTATGCTTGAAGTAAACCACCTAATTATATACTTTGGGTGTGGATGCAGGAAAGCTAATGTTTTACATACTATATTAAGAAATCAATGTAGTAGTTTAAAATTGGATTTATATAGATGTAATTTAATTGATTATTGTACCTGTATGTGCAACAACACTTCAGTTGAAAATTTTCAACATTATTTTTTACATTGTGAATTATATATAGACCAAAGAGCTGTTTTATTTGCCAATATTATAAGATTAGGTTTAGAACCAGATATTAATGTAATACTGTTCGGATCAGAAGATCATGATAACAAGTTAAATGTCAAGTTATTTCTGTCTGTACAAAAATACATAATAGACACTAAGAGATTTTCTTCGTGACACCCAGGCTTAGAAGACAACAACAACAATCCCCCCCCCTTCCACTTTTCTTGATCATTATTTTCACGTCTATAAAATAAAATATGTTTAAAGTAAAGTACTAGTCCATTTTTATTACATGTATGATTGTTATTCAAAACCCTACAGGTATCAGGTGAAAGCTCTTTGTAAAACGTACAATTTTATAATTGTCAGGACCAAAGTTTCCAGAAATTGGGACTTTTTAAAATTAAAATAAAAAGATAATTGAAAGGGCTTCAAAACCGTTTCATACATCGGTGTTGTTCGGGAGTTCAGAGTGCGTTTAACTGACGTTCGACTGTATATCAATTTTCTTGGTTCAAGGTTTTGATTATCTTTCTAATACCACTATGTTGTAACCAAACCCATACGATGCTGGTTTCGTATCACCTAAATTACATATACAAAGCTTACATCTTTACACTGTATTATAAATGTATATACTTACGTTTGACATGCTGGTAATTTCACGTCCAGTTCTGCATAAAATTCTGCGAAAAGCTAATCTGTTCAAAAGATAAAACAGAAATAGATCATGTATTACGGGAACCTACATGGCAGCTATTGATTGGTTGTTTTTTTTGCCACTGTAAAAAGTTGGATGAATGGGCAGGGTCGGATAATTTAGCCTTCTGTAGTGGCCATTAGCCAGCTCTCTTTCGAGAACTACAGTAGGGGTCTTTAGTGTGACATTCAACAAACACGTTAGCTACTATAGTCCACGGTCGGGCTTCCGTATTATAACCTGATAGCCGTCCAACAAGAGGGTTTGATCTATCCCCTGTGAACGCACTAGGCAGCTCTGTGGACAACAGGTGTATATTGCAGTTATTGGGTAGAAAGATGAAAAGATATACTATGTGTGTGCAAGATTCCGATTTTAAATATTCTCCTTGTATTCTTATCGACATTGGTCCCTTATCTCTTTTCATACCTGTATAAAAAGTGTGTAGTGTGTAGCTGTTCATACCACTTTTGCAATGTACATGTATCAAATGTTGGTTGCGAAAATCAACAATAATTCAAGAAGGATATATATATATTACGTTCGTTCAAATATCTAACTTTCTAATTTAGTATAAATTATCTCCGTGCTATTTAACTGCGGATATTAAGCCTAATAAATGTATTAAAGTATATCCATATCTTGTGGTTTATTCCAGCAATAAATATAGAATTTTACATGGCTTTTGTCATATAACATCCCATATGAACAGTGATGCCCATAACAGCCTGAGTGCTTTAAGGTGCTGATTGGGTGTGATATGAGAAAAGTCATATCATATTCCTTTTATCATATATTTAAACATTAGATGAATTGACATGAAAAGAGTTTCATATCCGAAGTTGTTTTGTATCTAGTAAAACATACTTGCATATATGAAATAAAGCAAATTTCCATGTTTTTCCCTCTGAGGCAAAATATTCCAACAAATGGGGTGTGATACGGAATTTTCGTAGGGGTGTTATATGGGATCTAGCCGTGAGGATATGAAATACGTGCTTCATTCAGAAAACCCATATTTAGTTCTAAATATATGATAAATAGTTCAGGGGTATTTACATATACACTTTCATAATGAATTTCGCACAATTATACAGTTTTACGCTGCGTATACATCACAGGTTCCTGTGTAAATAAATAGTGGCATAGCCGTAGTTAAAAATCAGGGGAGGTAAAAAATGTTAAATTGAGACGTGGTCATAGAATTCATTGTAAGAAAAGTCATAGATCATCTTTCTTTAATATTTTTTGTTTTGTGCTACCCAAATTTGGCCAGAGAATTGCCAATGTAATAAAGCTGTGATAAGCATCTCCCAAGCTAATGACTTCAATCTGACTAATTTAGTGTTGAAATAAGAATGGTAATACTGAAAAAAAATCTATAAACTTTTAAAAGTAAACAAAACCACAAAATAAAATAGATAAATAAATACTTTAATTTGTAAATAAGGTATGTATGATGTAAAAACTTATGGTAAACACAGAGAGAGAAAAAATAAAATAATGGAGTAACTAAGTATTCTTGCAAATACAAATACTGTATTTCTTACGTAGCTTATCATCTTCTGTAAACAAATACAGTTTTATTGTCTTTTTGATGGAAAAATACATAACATGACATTTGATATTTTTTTATTTCATTCTGCCGGTGTACCATTAAACAAATAATACACCCGTAGTTAAAAGGATTTCCGGTTCCTATATAATCACCTGAAATTAATGGCAAATAATCAGCTACACGTATCATATTTCAGATTATTTTTCTAACGAACAATACTTTCTTCCTTAATTAAAAACATAGCACTACGTGCTCATCGCCAGCTTTCCGGTTAACCTAATATTTATTCAAATTTAAGGAGTTTTTAAAAAAAGAATTAATCAATTTTTTTCCTATTAACCAAAGTAGATGTAGTTGAACTATGCCGGGCATTATTCTACTAGTGCCAATTTATTTTTAATTATTTAAAAAAAAACACTGCAAATCTGTACGAGGTACTTTAGCAAGAATTCTCTGTCATTTTGGACTATATAAAGATGACAAAAGGTGCATGTATTACTTGAAATTCTAAGACGTCATGAAGATCTATCATCACAAGCAATACATACTAAAGTATTCTAACCACAATTCACAACAGATATTCTTAATCTATCTCTACATCCCTTAAGAGGCCACCCAATCCCGAGATCTTATTTCTTTGAAGTCTGATTAAAATCAAACTCCAAAACATCTCCCGTAAAATTCAATACTAGCTAGATGTATAAAAATTTTAAAAAATTAAATGGCCGCGCTTTTTCGACTGTATTTCTCAAAATTTCGACAGCTAAAAATGTTGAAGATTCAAAGGCGTAAGTAACCAACAAACAAATAAATAATTTCAGTAAACTTTTAAGTTTATCCGTGCTATAGCATATGGTGGCAATATTGAAACTAATTTCAGGATATTAAAGAAACAATTGGACCTGGCATCTAATTAAGAAAAGTTGATGACATACTGTGGTTTGTTCGGAGATTTTACAACGGATGCGCCTTATTTTTGTAAATATTTTACCCTGAGCGAAGCGAGGGATAGAATTTACAAAAACTAGATATGGACAATGCCCCCCCCCCCTTATTTCTGCCCTGCCATATGCATGAGTATAGCTCCAAATTTTTTGATGTTGGCTTACAACTTGAAACTGTTACGCTGTAAGACACAAATGATGTCCCCGCCTGTCCACAAGAAATTATAAATTCAACACTATGTATGATGATATATGTTTTCCAAAAATGTATTCTTATGCTGAAGGCTACACTTGCATGGCTGCATGTCTAGCCTACAGGTTTCAACTTTCAAGAGACATCCTACAAAATATTAAAGCTGTATCTCCAAAACTGTAGGACAAACCATGATCTCTTTAAGCAGCTTGCAAAAATGACTAAGTCTAACTACCTGTCATTTTCAGAATATGTAAAAGAAATCAATATCCTGTTGCCATGCACACTTCCATTTTATGTATGAACATTCTATGAAATATTAAAGATGTATCTCCAAATCTGTAGGAGGAGATAGCCGGACAAATCATGATCTCTTTATACAGCTAGTACCAAAAAAATGACTAAGTCCAACTACCCGTCATTTTCAGAATATGTGGAAATAATCAAAATCATGTTCCATGGACACCTTCATTATGTGTATGAGCATCCTACAAAATATTAAAGTTGTACCTCCAAAACTGTAGAAGGAGATAGCCGGACAAACCGTGTTCTCCTTATGCAGCTAGTACCAAAAATGACTAAGTCCAACTACCTATCATTTTCAGAATATTTAAAAGAAATCAAAATCCTTTGGCCATGCACACCTTCATTTTGTATATGAACATCCTACAAAATATTAAAGCTGTATCTCCAAAATTGTAGGAGGACAAACCATGATGTCTTTATACAGATAATACTAAAAAATGACCAAGTCCAACTACCTGTCATTTTCAAAACTTTGGGAGGAGATAGCAGGACAAACAATGTATCCTAATCCGGACAGACGGACAAAGGGGAAAATTAATGCCCCGACATTTTGTAAGGTGGACACGTGATAAAATCTCCGAAAAAAAAACAGTTACGCTATGCATTATTTCAATTCTCAATTGTATGCTATTATTTCTTTCAGATTAAAGGCCTTTTATGGTTTTAATTTGCCATTTTTGGATGTATGTTTTGAATTTCCTCTTCGGGTGCTTTGTTTTGTATTAAAGTTTTAGGTTTATTTTTAGTTTTTTCATTTTCAATTTCTAAAATTGTCATTTAGATAAAAACGATTTAATTATATTCTTAAATTGCAGATTGTGGTCATTGTATGATATTATTGCTCTCAGATTAAAGGCAAGTTGGTTGTTTAATGGTAGGACCGGTTTAAAGATGATATGGCATATAAATTTTCAAAAACCTGTAAAAAACACAACAATATCAAAATTCTTTTGATTATGAAACTTTAATCTTCTTACCTGTACTGTTGTCTGATCAATACTTCTCTGCTTTTCAATATTCCTCGGTATCTCTAAATGAGAAAACAAACGAAAAAACTATAAGACTTGACAAAGCTTTTTTCATTGACCAATCAAAATCATTGCCGTCATTAATTTTGAATGTTAACCAATCAATTCCTTTAAACAAAATATATCAACTGCTCTTTCGTCTAAAAAGTAAATATTTAACGAGGATGATGTAGTTTTATCACAACAATGCCAAACGACAATTCCAAACGACACTAACAATAAGTTCTGTTTTAATTAGTGATAATTATGTTTCTTTCAGGTATTTATAGGATTGAAAGCTAAACCAGATGATTCCATTTTATTATTTTACTGGGTTTCACTTATAAAGGCTTGTTAGATTTTCATGTTTTGAAGATTATTCCTTGTATTGTTTGTTGTTACACTCTAGTTTGATATATCCTGTAATACATTTGCCAGTTTCTTTTTGATGTGGTTTTGTTTTATTAATTATTAATATTAAAAACAAATTGTTTCAATTTTAGTTTGGATCTATTGCCAAATGTATCAAAATGTAAAATTAATGAAAAGCGATTTTCTTTGGTATAAAGAACACTTACTGACTGGATATTCGGGGAATAGTAAATTTAATGGCCCCTCGGTACCAACTATCTTCGGTATTTCGGGGACAATACACTAACAGTTCCCCTCATTCCCAGTCATTATGTCTATACTTTCATGATCTATTTATGGTCCAGGTACCTGAAAATGAAGCAAAATATCACTACCCCCACCCCAACTAAAAAGATCAAATGGATGCCATACTTGAATTTAAGCTTATAAATACATGTGCCTTTTTCATGTATTGTTTAAGAATGTTCTGCATACATGTAGAAATAATAATTTGTGCTACAAAATGTAAATTGTATTTAAATCAGCCATAGCGTAGATGACATTTACACTTTATTATTCTCAAATTTTCAAAATAATACCATTTATTCTGCACATTTATTTTGTATGCATGTTCTACATTGCTATGTTTACATAGTCAGATTAATGTATGCTTTATTGAAGTCATATTAAGAACCAGTCTTGGTCATTCAGATTTGATTTTAAAACTGTTTGTTTTGTTTTTCAGAATGTTATGTAGACCTAAGAAAGTTTTATGAAATTTCAGCAAACCTTTTCAAACTTAAAAAGGCTTTCATTTAATTGAATTAACATACATGTTACATATACAGACTGGTGCTTTAGTGACAGTGCCGTGTTTGAATAACAATTGATTCCGTGGATTTTCAATGTGTACATCACATCACAATATACAACCACATATAGAAGGTTTGAAAGCATTGAACTGTTTTCAAAATACATTTTAAAATAAAAAGTCCTCAAATTATGTATACTAGTATTTGTTTTAATTTAAAACATTCCTGTGCAGTTTATCTAGTCTATTTAGTTTTAAAATGTGAAGTCAACAACTTCCCTTGCTTATTAGTGTCTTCATAACAATAAATCAAGGAGAAAAGAACAAATTCTAAGAGAGACAGGATTCATTATTTTACAAATAAATTATATCCAACAAGAAAGCAAAACACTTTCAAACCTGCACCCAAATACTCATTAAAAAACTGGATACAACAATATGTCTCTCTAGTCAACTTTTCTATGAAATATCAAATATTGGTTTGTAAGATTCCCAAGCCAAAAGTTATTGAAAATAATGAAACTAGTATTTAAGCATTTAGGTCTATCTAAATTTTTATGCAAACGAAATAAACCGATGCTGATTTTGTACATCAAATCAAATAGACTATAAAGATTATAGTCAAAATCTCGACACAGACGTTGCTAGACAGCTATGATTGCCAAGAAAGAAATATTCACACAAATAGTGTCTCGCCTGATTTCGCTGTTGTCTATGTTCTCAGTGTCATAGTGGAATGTACATAATTTATTTCCACGTGTTATTTATTGATCATGAAGACGCTTCTGTCCAGGTTTGATAGAAATCCAGGATAGTTTTAGAAAGTAATTAATGTTTTAAATACTTTAACTGCAGACTGTATGTAATATTAACTGGGAAAAAAAATTAAGTCCATTTATAAGTAAAATATGGAAAATTGGAAAAACAATTATTACAAAATTTTCCTCTGGATACTATCTTTTAATCATGAACAAGCTTCTGTAAAATGTAGAAACGCTATGTGTCGCTTCCGCGACAAATGTCGCAGGCTCGACAAAAAGGGAACGAATTTGATTATTATCTATTTCAGAGAACTGTAAATGTTTACCATCCCCTCTGGTGTATATAATTTGATTGTCAGTTGATTTGATCTCCTTTTTCAGCCGGCAAAATCTTTTGACCTAGTATAGTTGTATGTTTAAATAAGGAATTATTTCTGCCTTCTTCTTATAATTGAAAACTGTATTTCATTCTTGGTTGCTAGGGAGTCAATTTGGTTGCTAAGGAAAGATATTTGAATTTCTACATGTGTGTAATATTTATTCTGATTTAAATCATAAATTTGGTGATGGTGGAACATGATGTCAAAACTTCAAAAATTAGAAATTGACAAAATTTCCACTGCGAACCAATGAACATGGTTGCTTAGTAGCATTTTAACAGGAACTGTATATGATAGTATTATATGATCCCTGATTTTAAGTAAAAGTTACGCACTATTTTTAGTAGAAATGATCTTAATCTGTGAATATTTAACATTACTCAAGATTTTAGATTTTTAAATAAAATTGGACTTTCAGAAATCATTTTACATTGAATATATATCAGTAGATGCTGTTTCATAGTTTTTTGCTAGTAAAATAAATTTTACAGGTTATTAGAAAGATACAGAAAAAAAAATTCCTCAGGAGCAGACAATGTGTTAAATGAATATTTTATACGCTGTCAAGATATGTTATTATCTTATATGGTAAAGCTTTTAAATTTTGTATTTGTATGTGCATATGCCTAAAAAGTTGTGTATTCAAATTATTGATTTGAAATGAAGGATACATACTTTTAAGAACCTCTAGTTGAGAATTTGATTCCTTTTTTTTTTGGAGGATGTTGACATTTTTCGGTTGTGGGTTTTCGTCTTGCCTTGAATTTAGCTTAAGATAAAGAACGAGGTGGAGACCAGGTAAGAAAAAGGAAAAGATTTAAAGATTACTTATGTTAATTAAGGTACTAGATTTTGCAATTCTGTTGAAAGTAGGGTTATAATTCCTTACCTTTAATTTTGCCAAACTGTTTAGGATTCCCGCCTTTTTAAAAATTTTCTATAAACTATAGCTTCATAAAAAAACCTACTTGGTTGTTGGAAAATCATAATAATTAGGGCAACCAGTGCTATAATCAGGCAAATACAAAATATTATCGTAATGATTGATAGAAATTTCCATTTCATTGTAGCCTGTGTTGGTAAGTTTGATGCACGTTGAGGTAACTGTATACTGTCAGGTATTACAAGATAATCATCAACTAGTTGGACTTTTGTGTTTGCCACAATCACTTTTTCATATCCCTCTTTTGGATCATTGTTCATGTAACCAGCCATTTTGTTAATTTATTTGGTTAAAAATCTTTATTCTATACTTTGCTGTTGTAATTTCCTGGTCTTGTAAGTTTATATGGGTGGTTTTCTTCCTTTCATAACAAAACAAAACTTTATTACGTTACATGTAATTGAAAGTAATTTGTAAATAAAAGTAAACGCCCTAGCTTATGTTAATGATATAAAAAATTTTAGATCAAAACCTTTTCAATCTGACGTTTTTTTTTCTTTTGTTGTTGCTTTACTGACCTTAACAATAATAAATTGGCATGGGTTTTCAAAGATGAAGACGTTGCAAATTGACGAAAACATCTGACTGATTATGGCTGTTCAGGGCCGTTTTGGCCGAAATATGTACAATTGAGGAATGGATTCAAAATTAGCCTGAATTGGTAAAATATATAAGATGCTTGAAAAATAACTCAATTCAGCTTAATTTCCAGCATGCATTTTGTGACCTCAAAATGGTGTCACAATATTGCTTCATTGACCAAATATCTTGAAAATAGCCTATTTTTAGCAGTTTTGCATGCATTATTTGAGAAAACATTGTGTGCATTCGGAAAACAAAACATATATTTTATAGTACATGTAAACTATCTGTATATATGTTAAATATTTTTTGTTCTTGAATGCGGAGGCAATTTCCCGTTGCAAAATTTATGTGAAAATTAGTTAAAATCATAAAAATTTAGAGGGACAAACTTTATGACAAACGTGATGACTTCAACTTTCCTATTGTTAACTTCCCTTCTTGAGTAGCAATATACCAGCACTGTCTGCATATGGCGTCTAAGTTTCTCAGCTTATCCGATATTCAAGGGCATGTGTGAGTTACCCTGACTTTCGACAAAGAGGATCACTGCTGTCACAAAAGCTTCTTCACCAGGGTTTTATCAAGGATAAGTTGATGTCATCACTTAGGAGATTTTACGGTCGTCATCAGTGTTCCAATAACTAAGACGATGTTGGACCTCTTCCCACTGTCTTAACAGTTCATGTTCCTCCACCGATTTGTGACTTCCACCGGATTGACTTTGTTGAACTTCACGACATGTGCCGTATACGGATCACGTGAGACAACTTTTTGACTGATACAACGTTTTATTGCAGTTTATCAAACAAAATCTGTCTGCCACAACTTTTACCTGAGGTAATCTGTTTTAAACTTTCTTTCCTGTTAAGATTCAACGAATTCAATACAAAAAAATAATCTGTTAAAAACAAAATAAACGAATGGAAAAAATTTATCTCAAATATCTTATCTTATCTTATTGCTGAAAAAATACAGAACAATAAATATTTTTATATTAGCATATTATGTAATTTTGAAATAAAAAAATGTTTGTATAAAGAATGTATTTATTTCAGATTGCTTACAAAAAATATAGACAATAAGTAACATATTTTACTTTCGAATTTAATTTCCAGGAAAGCCGATATAATATCAATTTTGTTTATTCAAATACGTACTAAAGCAAACACAAACTTGCAAAAATGTACTTTATTCAAATCCGTGTCCTCGGTCGCACTTGGTCAATGTCCCTACCTGTGGCATTGGACATGGTGAATTCAATCAAAATTGGTAAACGACTCATTGCATTTCACCTGGGCTTTCATTCAGATCGCTTCTGATCAAAACTTTAGAAAGTCAACAATAGCTGTCAATATATTGTGAAATAAAAAATCGATATATTTCAACGGGTATCTTTTTTGGGGAATGAAATTTTAACATTTATCAACTGAAAATCTGGAATTAAATTCAGTTTTATTCAATTACAGAAACAAAGACTGTTGAGGGGATCATGTATTTCGCCAAAATAAATCCAGATACCAAATTGCTTGTGAGCAACAGAACCAGGCCATTTTATCCCGACTCTCCGTTCTTTCGATATTTGTGTCTTCGTTTGCATTATTTTTGTCCGGAATTTAATTTGGATAATGTTAATTGATTGGTATGTTATTGTTGACCTATCCTGTTATCAGTTTTTTGTTTTGTTTATCTAAATCCAAGTTATCCAAAAACGATATGGAATGAAAGTAGGAAAAACAAACCCTTTTATTAACATTTCATGATTTGACCCTTTTCGGTCATGTTGGTAATTTTGAATTTGAATATTGAATTTGCTATTCGACCTTTTGGATTGTTGTTTTGTTTTACAACATGTTAGGCCTTGAACACAGCTGATGAGTCATAAATCGACTAAATGTGCAATAAAACTGGAATCAAAGAATTTTATTTTTGCAATTGAGTCGCAGCCCCAGCCCCAGCTCCAGCTCAGTCGCTAGTATTTGGATACCAATCCGAAATTTGAACTTAAAATTTACTGTTACAAAATTTTAAAATTTTAGAAAACAAAGGAGTATCTCCTTCATGCATAGCTCTGTCCTTAGATGGTGTTGACTTTATCTCTTTTGGTAATTTTGGTAATTTTGTGAAATTACTCTTCAAAGTTTTGGATTGTTGTTTTGGTTTTCAACATGTTAAGCTTTGAATACAACTGATGAATCATAATTCTACAAAATGTATATTGGTATCTAATAATTTTATTTACACACCACGTGCATTTCTCGATTGACCCTAATACTAGTAAATCAATGTTTATCTTCGTCTTGCTTAACCTGCCAATGTTGAATTTCACAATCTTTTAATAGATAAACCAAAAATAATACGACTAAACCAAGACATACACTTTCTTGCAGTTAGTTAAATAAGACTGTTTTATACAAGTTCAGCATTGGTTTTTACCGGTTTAAATCTGTTCTGAGCTGCCATGAAGTGATCATAGATGATATTGGTATACCTTCATTGACTACATGTACCCAGTCAATAAGTATAGAATGTGTTTCGGGTGAACAGTTGCGGCGCCAAATCAAAGGAGGTAAGAAAGCTGGATTTGCACATTGTAAGGGATAGTCAATCGTTATTTCCGTATAACGAACAAGGCAAATCTAATTAGGTGTACATCGTACTGGATCTTTTATATTAGTCAATCAAAAAAACAAGACTTGCAATCGTATATGAATAACGGAGTGTATTTATTTCATGTAAAAAGTACAGGGCGTGCATTATTTTCAGTTCAGAAAAATATTAAACAAAACTTTTTATTAGTTAACTAAGTACTTTTACAAAACTGGAATGTTTTAATTCGCAAGCCATCAATTTTTTTCAGCATAAGTTCATATGAAATTTACGAAACGCTTTTTATGTCAATTATAAAATAGTATTTTCCTTACTTCGAACAGGAACCACCCTTAAATAGGGCCCGTATTGTAAGGCAATGAAACCGGACGCAGCAAACACACGTAAAAAGATACTGACTGGAAAAACTTTTTACCAATAAATAATCTTTTATTATGTATTATTTTTCATTTGTATTACAATTCGTTTTTTTATTATTAAAAAAATATGATTTGCAAGGGTAAGTATTGCCGATGTGGTGTAAAATATAAATATACTTGAAAATTATATATTTTCAATTTAACATGATTTAATTTAGTCCAGTTTTCCTCATTTACTTTGATAATCCAACCATTCACTTTGATAATTCAACACATTTCAATGTTCAATATATCCACTTGAACATTTTGACCAAATGTCCAAAAGAAAAAAATCGATTTCATTAAATTTTGATTATTTACAAAAATAAATAAAAAAGCTAGACCATTCCATAAGGGGTTGGGGTAAATAATCCATGCTATTTAATTAAAGACGACCAGAACGCAATTATTATGGTAATGCTCAGGTATATCTGATTTTTATTTGGAATAAAACGTGTCTTGGAACTTTGTATGTTATAACTGGTAAGTAAATAGATTTGCGTAATCTGTGGAAAGAGGGATTAGTATGCTTTGCATGTAACTCCGAACGTACAGTTGTTCAAATACTACGTTCGTCGTGATATGCATTTCATATTTGCCACTGGATGTTAAACAATAATTCATCAATATATCAAATCCTATCGATTCACATATTTCGAAAAAGTTTTAGATTTGTTACGGAGATGCCCCTTACCGAACCTCTTCATTTCGTCTAATGCGAGGAAATTTGGTACGTCATAGTAATGCTACGTTATTCCTATTGTTTGACGTCAAGAAAAAAACATCAAAAGGGGTTATCTCCCTTACCCCAGTCCTACCCCCTTAATGTATAGTTCTTCTTTTGCCTGATCAGAAACGTCATTCGTATGCAGACCACAACTTTTTTTAATAATCATTGAAATGATTGTAGAAGCGAAAGATGTTAGATTTCCGAAACGAAATATTACTTTAAACGACAATCAGTCGGGTAAACTAGTTTAAAATTTCACATTTTAATATATGAAGTGTGCTTTGACATTTAACGGGCAAAGTAAACACAACAACAGTTCATTTGACGTCAGATGAAACTATCCTCATATGAATTTTCTTCGTCTATAGTTAATTTTTCAGACCCCGGCCGTGATATTAATTTTGCCTCTTGCTACGTCCATGCAGTAATTATTAAACAAGACATTTATCATGTAAATATAAATATCGGCAAAAAGAATAACGATGCGATAAAGCGATAAAACAGGGGCAAAAGTTCATGAGATCAAAATCCAAAGGCACGACAAACTGATGAGAATACAACATATGGAAATACCACAAGTGATACATGTGTAACTAAAACATAGAATTTGAACAAGACAGTACAGGACCCAAATAACTAGCAATATGAATTCCCACTTAAAGCCCGGAGTAATATAAGGTATTACCTTAATTTCTTTCCCTAAATATATTTGAATATCTCATTTAGATATAAACAAAACAAAACAATGTTTTCATATTGCCGATAGCCCAGACAGCTAGAAAACATACAAAGAAAGGGTTGAAATGCGAGTAAATGTTTATAAACCAAGACTGAGATACAGAAAGCCTCTTTTCTAGAGTATCAGCAATATAGTCGTCTTTGCTAGTATCTGACTTCCATCCGCCGTCCCTTTTAATTCATCGTTCATTACTTCTGAACTAGCGGCGGCTGTATCCCCACCCACACGTAAAGAATGCAACCTATATTTAACGAAGGTGTAACTAATTTCAGCCTCTTCAATACATTTTCTCTAGCTGCTGTGTAACTGATTTTCTTATTTTTGTAAATAAGCTTAGCTAAACCTTTGTGTCTAAAAATAGGTCTGAATATATAAAAATCAGAATTCAGTTTTAATTTTGCCAACTGAACATAATAATTAAAAATATTAACTGGACAAGCGATAGTTTTTCCTTTTGAAATTAATTTTCCATTACCTTGTCTATATTGGTATGTTTTGCTATGTGAAATGAATAATTTTAAAAATCATCATGACGAATAACATCTTTAAATTTTAATGAACTAAGTTCATCAAAACGAAGAAACCTGCAAAACTTAAACTATCATAGCGAGATCCCTTACAACTAATAAATCATTTGACTCTTTGAATTAATCACACAGTTCAATAATTATGTCAATACTAACAGGATCTTTCTTATTTACAAGGCTTTCCGTTTAACCTTTTGGCCGATTCATGCAGTGCACGATAGAAAGAATTATCAGTAGGGTCGACAAAACCGTTCAACTCGTGTACCCATTTTAAAGAATAAATAGCACAATTAATAACGTTTGGGGAACAGATTTTGTAAATTAAATTTGTAATATATAAGGCGACATGATTCGGGTCTGCTGGCAAATTGTTAAAACCATGTTCTTTGATAAATGTACTCCATCTATTGAAACTAGAAAAATAAGTCTTGATTGTATTGTTACTTCTTGAATCCAGTAGAAAAGATTACATCTTGCCTGTAAAATCCTGTAGAATATGGTCACTATGTACACCACCTGCCTCCACGCTATCATTTTGAATTTCAATAATCCTGTCTTGAAAACACCATTTTCACCTGGCCCTTTGATGATACAATTTATCTGTGGCAAAAAATGAACATTTCTTACAAAATCAAAGAACATACCGTTTCTTTGTAAGACAGGCCAATACGGGACGGATGTCCATTCTGGGACTATCAGTGTTCCCTTTGCGTTGTCTTGTTTTAATTTTTTAATAGTTTTAGTAATTAAGATAGGCGGTGGTACAAGCCAGTTTATATCACTGTCCCAAAACTAAGTGAAAGCGTCAATAGCTTCAGTCCAAGGACACCACAATTTGAAATTGAATCTGTCACATTGCGTGTTATAGTGTGTAGCAAATCTATCTACAGTATACACGTCCCACAAATTGCATAAATAATGATAAATTGAAGGTTCTATACCCCAGTCGTCATGATCCACGACTCTGATCTAATAATCTGCCCTGCAGCATTATTTTGACCTCTTGGAATCCACTTAGTTGTTAATTCTATATTTTGCAATTCATGAATTGAAGAAGCAATTAATTGTAATCTAATTTTCTTGCTCCTTAATTTTAAAATGTGTTCAACATTCTTATTGTCTGAATTTACTCTAATTTGTTTGTTTTCAGTGCTATTTTTTAATGTGTTTAGTACCCTTTTTACACTTTCCAACTCCCTCCATGTAGAACTTTCGTAACTTTCACATTCGATCCAATTACCGAAAGTCTCAATATTTTCAAAATTTGACTTAATAAATGATGTTAAATACATGTAAACACCAAAGCCCACACCTTAGGCGTCACAAAAAAATTCACAATCAAACAAATTATTGATTGTTACTGTGCTAATCTTGGCACCCTCTGTATTGATATTTCTACAGTGTAAATTCCAATTACACAATTCATTCAAAGCGTTATGTGTTAATTTGACGCAAGCTTGCTTTTGACATAACACAGTTATAAAGAAATCTTGTATTTCTACGTACATCGTTGCCAAAACACCTGTCCAATAATACTAGCTAAAAATCTAGCCCGAAACAAACTTTTTCCCTCAACAATACACCATGACCGTAAATTTGTCTAAAAACATAATTAGCCTCTTGCATTGAGATCTAAAATCTTTAACAACTTCTCTCAACACCTTTGAAAAAATGTAACCTGCAGTTGATATTCCAAAAGGTAGAACAGAAATTTTTTTAACTATTATCAAATACCCATGAAAAACCAAGATAGTTTTGATGTTCTTTACATATTTCAATATGATGATACGCGGATTTTAAATCATACCTAAAAATGATATCGTTAACATTGGATAATTCTCTAGCCACGCTACAATCTTCATATTTAAATTTATACTTAAATAAATGTGGATTAATGTGACGACAATCAAGTACGAGACGATGTTTACTCGATGTGTTAAATGCTACTGTAAGAGGGTTAACTACTAACGGTTTAGTGTTAATTTCTTTGATACAACATTTGTTCAACACATTTAATATCTCTGATGAAACAAAATCTTTGTTGTCTAGTGAGGATTTGTTATTTCTAATGTGAATATTCTCAGGATCTGTTTTGAAAGGAATTTTGTAACCGTTTACTATGAGATCAAGTATGTATTGATTATCTGTTATCTAATCCGATCTTTAATCTACTTACAGGTGTGTAAGGTAAGTATAAAATAGTTTCAGGAGAAACTGCTCAGACGTTACATTCTTGTTTTGTGTTTTGATTTTGCTTGTAACTGTCTCAGATGGCAAAATACTACTGTCAACAATACAAAGATCGTTCTTTGTTTGAGAAATTAACAAATTGTTATTCAAAATTAATAAATTAGGTGTAATTATCTTTGACTTTGATATTTTCTGTACAAGAGTCACTCCAGTGACCCCTCTTTGCACAGGTAAAACATCTACCAGGCTTGTAGTTAGTGGTTTTGTCTTCAGCGCTTCTATCTTTATTACATGGAACAGGTCTTGTAAGTTGTTTTAGTTTTTTTTTTTTTTTTGCTTTTTCTACCTTGGACTTGCTCTCGGCTCTAGACTGAGCTCTTTTCATTCGCTTCTCGTCCTCGAAATCGTCTGCTATCGGATTTGTAATATATTCCTGCACCACGCGCCAACCTATCTCTGAACAATCAGCTAATTTGATCAATTTTTGGCGCTCTTGAACTTCTAATATCTTTTCTTTAGCTGCAACCACTTTTGACATGTTGACATCAGGTGTATCCAACAATGAGCGGGCTTCTGTAAGCTTGGACATAACTACTGTGTAGAAACTGATTTTCATTCCCTTTTCTCTGGAACTTGTACTTGTCAGATACGCTTTCTTCTATTTTACTTAACTGCGCATTTGAGATTTCTTGCCGAGCTAGTTGAATATTAGATTGTAAACGGCTCATTCTGGAATCCATTTCATATTATTCAAAATGTCCAGTTGAGAACAAGCGATAACATTTGTTACTTCATTTGCAATAGCGTCTCGAATTGGTGATTCTAACAAGTCCTCCTAACACTACGACTGTTGGGTAGAAAGTGAAAAAATTGAAATAGTCATGTGACTAAATTATGAATTCATACGCATCGCTAAAATAAATGTTTCCCGCTATTCTTTGAAACGCTGAAAATATAAGTTTTCTGGACGTGTGATTTCAGTAACGTATGATTAGTTCATTTAGTTTTGCAATGAAACTGCAGAGTTAAAAAAATGTTCGTTCCTATCAGATTATTTAATCAATGATTCCAATCCCATAAATAAGTACCCTCAACAGAAAGCCTTGTGATATATATAGATGATTACTCCCTATTTTCTATATCAGAGCCGATGTCATCCCGAGGCCTTGAACATTTTACTGACT
The DNA here is from genome assembly GCA_028015205.1 of Mytilisepta virgata. Lineage (NCBI taxonomy): Eukaryota > Metazoa > Mollusca > Bivalvia > Mytilida > Mytilidae > Mytilisepta > Mytilisepta virgata. The sequence goes on from CM051512.1 coordinate 35,511,416, forward strand.
AACATTTACCTCATTACTTTTTTTTTTATTAAAGCCAATATTATATAATATCATACAACAACAAATGAATAGATACATGTATATAAATAAATAATAAAATAGAATAAAAAATGAATGAATAAATAATTAATTCGCCACCAAACTGTGTTTGGAAAGGCGAAGTATTGTAATCGTTCCATGTTTTCCGTCACAAATTTTGTCGCGGTCGTTTGGCAAAACTGCTGCATATTTAGCGTTTTTTGATGCATGAAGGGGAATGCGCTTAATTAGCCTGTTAATTTTCTCTATGAAATGCACTACGTGCTATTTATAGATTTTAAATTGAGATCGAGGCTGCTTATCATTTACTTAATTGTGTTATAAATAAATAAGTCTATGAATTAATAAATTTCTATGAAATGGTGTGCACTATTTATTTTCTTAGTCTTATGGAATAACAATGAAAAAAGTTTTATTTACTTTAAAATTTACCCAAAATTGAATCACGCGCTGATTTTGAGCATGTAGTTATTTTGATTGCGAATAAATTCGGTCAACACATACTACATGAATTCGCCTCCAAACTTATATATAGCCGTGCACATTGTTCAAGCAAACAATGTCTTCTATAGAATTTGAAATAATAATTTTAAAGGGATTAATTGGAATTATTTGCATTAATAGGTATATGTTAAACAAATGAAAGGTTTTCGACAGTTTCACCGGAGAGGCAAATTTGTATTCAGTAGAATATTTCCATCTAGTTATATATAATTTTGTTCTACTGTTGTTATAGACATTTCTTAGAACAGGTTAAAAGGCAAAAAATTATTGGACATGCCATCTATTATAAAGACAATGTACACAAATACAATACTTATGCTATACAGGATTATATCGGGAAGCAGTAAATTCTGAAAATAGTGTAAAATAAATATATACAAAAGAGTTTTCATTTTCATAACCTCGGGCAATGTATAAAAATAAGAGTGACATGAGATTTGGAAACAAGAAAATGGATAACTGGAAACACTGAAAAGGTCAACAATGATATACCAATCAATCAACGTCACCCAACAGAGAGAACCTGGGATAGAAATAACATAAAAGATCACAAAACATAATATAAGAGAGAGTCAGAATAGTTTTTCTCGGTACAGCCTGGGGTCAAACCGGTTTTAATGGTATCAAAACCTCCCCCGTATCTACTCTAACTCTAATATATAAAACATACTATGACTCCAACACAGTATATTTACTAACAAGGTGACCGCTTGCTAGAACTGCAATGTTTGGTTAGACTATACATAATTTAGATAACAGACTCAGAATAAGTCCGTTTTAACTGTAAAAGTAGCTAAATTTTTCATAGCTCCTCGTTGGATTCTGTTGAGTTATTAAACGAAAAAGTCATAAATTACACTCGGGGTTCGCTGCTAATTCGTCATAGAATTCAATAGAAATCAGTAGTGTTCGTAAGATATATGAGAAGCCCCCCCCCCCCCCCCTACACACACACACTTAAACGCAAAAAACCGAAAATGAACACGCACATCGATCGGACGAAACACGTATATCTTAAATATATAACATTATTGTTCATCATTATATGCAAAATACTGCGGCCATCCGGATCACAATACACCATGACCGGAAATGACATGTTTATTAACCAACATTTTAAGCTGGAATTGTGTAGATATATATTTTTCCCATTTAAACATTCCTCTTATGTGCATTGCATATCCGACGTTTGCCGATAATTACCGAAGTCATTAACCATTTTACCATATGGAACATCCATTATATTTGCAAGGCTCACGTGGTCAATTATGGTACGGATACCTTAAAATGTTGGAAGCTACGACAGTAACACAAATAACAGATTTACACTAAAACAACCTATGTACAAGAAATGTATTAGTACTAGAAATTGATGGTCATACGCCAAAGGTCTCATATGTAACGAGTAAAAGCCACAATGTTCAAATTAGATTTTCGGTAAATGTAGTCCTATTTCAACTTTTTAATTTACGAATTGCAAACATCACATATTACGGTAAACTCAAATTTGACGATTTAATAGCTGTTTGACAGATTTCTTAATAACCGTAAACTTGAACTTCAGCGATGTTCAAATAAAAACCACCTTGATAGTATTTGGTTAAGTTCAGCATGACATAGCGCCCTTCCATGACCTCAGAACAATGCAAAGTAATGTGCTCTCCGTCTTTTCCTGGACCTATGTAGTGGGCACAGAGATCCATGGGAATGAGGGAATTGGAAACTTTCACGTCTACATGTTGAAATCTAAAACCTGTAACGAAATGTATATTTGACAAACAACGACATGCATTAATATATAAGCTCTTGTAATATAGGTTCCGTTAAGGATAAAGGCAATGTTTTTTTCTTTTGTCTTAAAGATTTTCAATTTTAGCAACTTAATAGTTACCACGTGTTACTCATATTAGGTCATTGTATTTAACACTAACCACTAGGTCCAAAATTAAATACAATACTCTTTAGATGTTCTTTTAATTTTTTCCCTCAGCTTCAATATCGAATCACTTTTTTAGCTATTACGAATATAGAAAATTAAAAAAAATATACTCTGAAACTACTTAGCAACCGGACACTTTGATGAGATTGTCCTTAGGTATTTCCAGTCCAACATTCGGAGTCCGAAACTTTGAACAATTCAGCCACAGTATTTTCTGTGACTACATATCAATAGAGAGCAAAGTTGTATATAATGTTCCTTAAGAGGTCATTTCAGAAAGCCGGGGTGCATATTACTTGAATAAAATTCAGTGTGAGAAATGATCTCTCTAAACTTGATAATTGTCCTAAGGTTCTCCCCTTCAAATATGATTTTAGAATCCGAGTCTTGGACAAATATGCCTGATGTGCGACAAATTAAAAAAGAACAAAAAAGTGTTTAAATATTCGGGACGGCAACTATTGAGTCAGTTAAACCCGAATCTGCAAGGAGTAGACATTTGGAAGTCTCCTTAAAAGTTCTGTTTGATTGTCTGTATCTCAGAACAACGCGAAATCGTCCCTCCATACTGAATAACTACTATCTTAAAAACAATACTGTGCAACTTTTGATATACACATTCCCATTTATTTGTTTGTTGAAGCTAAAACGCCTGGGAAATTTCCACATGGATTAACCAGTGTATTTTATGGCAGATGGTGACAAAACAATATATTTGTTTGTATTTGGTATAGTATAAAGTATTAAGTTTAGGAAATAGTTATTCATCAAAACCTCTGTTTTGTATTGTTATCAGTTATGAATATTAATGTTCATCTACAGAATATAGCAACATATATATTCCAACAAATCAGAGTGGTCAATTTCGTCCAGCCTACGGTTTTACCTTATCTGATTTATATGTCTAGCAATATTATTTTGAATTCGTGAACCTCACATCAATCCACTGTGTACAAAGAAAATACTTTTCGTAAAGATAAATATTTGATGCATACCAATATTCTGTAACTTTCATATTTTGAATGTGCGTACTGTCGTCTTTACATGTACATGTATAATTGCTCAGATGTATAATTATTTTATGATAAATTCTTATTTATAGTTATATCCAATTTATCATGTTTAAAGCCATTCATGCAATATTGCTTACCACTTGATAGTCGGTTCAAAACTTGTACTCTTTGAATATGGTGTGGGGTCAGTAGGTCAACATACCAGTAAACATTAGTATTAAAATTAGCAGCTGTTGTGTGTGAAAATGTACTGGATTTTCCATCAACTGCCAACGATGCTGGGTAATAATGAACATAACCAGTGTCGTTAGGATTTTGGCTGGAGGGCATGTTATAGGCAATGTTGCCTTCATGGTGTGGTATTTCTACAAAATTATAAAATAAAAAATGTTGATTATGTCTTCTCCATGAGCAAAATTACTAATTATTTGAAAGGAGACATGTGTTTTTCTTTGTGGTGTCTGTCACAAAATTTTGTCAAGCCAGACTGAGGAAACCATCAGACAATATTGCTTAACAATTTATACAATATAGTATGATTTGCACCTGGATATACTTACGTTAAAGTCCTACTCGACTAAGAAACCTGTTTAATGAAACACATTTTATGCCGATTACAAATACACAGTGCTCAGTGTATTGTCTATTTTAGAATGTTTATTTAGATCAAGCTTGAAAATTTTAAAAACTACGAATACAAGTTGCTTACAATGTAATGATGTAGAATAAATGTACTGAAACAATTGATTCGACAGAAGATATCATGTGACCGTGGTTTCTAAATATCTGTTTACAAATCTTAAAGCACTTAAAGGACTGTTTCAAATAGTATGTTTGGGGAGTTTGAGCGCAGTGGCTGAACAATTGTGTAGTTTATACACACAATACAGTCCAATACCAAAGTGATTTTGAATAAGAATTAGTTTTAAATTATTTCTCACTTCCAAGATTTACAGTGGATTCATTTATTTTCGTGGATACCAATTTTCGTGGATAGAGGAAAAAAGGCATTTCGTGGGATACCTAAATTCGTGGATTGCTGGCTTAGAAAAAAATATAAAAAGTTGTTGAAATACTTAAATTCGTGGCTTGGCACATCAGATATCATGAAAATACTGCGACAAAACGTGCCGATCAGACTTGATATTGTACAGTAAAGTACTGATTTAAAGCGCTCATTAAACAAAAGTCTAAAAAACAGATTCTTTAAATTTGTAACGGAACAATTACAGTTTGTCATGAATTTAACAAAATTAACAAAATCCGTAATTATTTACTCATTACGTTAAACAGGTGTGAAAAATATATTGATAAAATTGCAATCATTTGTCACCAAATACCCCGGGGCATATACTTACATATTTTTAATCCGATTACGATCAATAATTTCTGCTTTAGATATCATTTGACAAGATGTTTTTACTGTAATTTAGGAGAAAGTCTGTATTGTTTAGGTCTACTAAGGATTAAGATTTTTCTTGAATGTTTGAATAAAAAAAACCGGAAGTTAATTCCGCGATAATTTACACAGTCAAAATCTTTTTAAAGAAAATTGTTTGAGTGTTTATATGTTACCAAAGACAAAATTACATGAAACACTGTATCCTCTGTGGATATAGCTAACTCATCATATGTCAGAATTCAAGTACATGCTGTAAAAACGCAATTGTTCAAAACTCCGTGGTTTCAAACTTCAGTGCATTTAAACAAGAGTAAAAATATCATTTTTCGTTGGATATTTAAATTCGTGGTTTACTGGGACCCACGAAAACCACGAAAATTGGTATACAACGAATATTAATGAATCCACAGTACTCATTTTGATAGATTTCAACAGAATTATTGCCCAGTAGGTGTTTTATACCAAACATTTTCGAATCTTGTAGTTCTCGTAAGATTTATTATTCCATAGCTATATATTATTGTAATAAAAATGTTATTGGTACCTTTTTATCTATTGTCCTTTTTACAAAAGTCGGTCACATATCTCGATAACCAATGGTAAAGACGCTAGATCTCTTCGACCGTTTTTGAGTTTTTGCAATTTATGTTTTCCGCATAGGTTTCAAAATAGTTCTGCCTGTTGAAGAAGTAATTGTAAGAAAATGTTGGATTTAATTGCAAACATTTTTCCCCTTGGCTTTTTTCTATCTCCAATCATTCCATAATTATATTGACAACAAGTTTTAAAGTTAAAATGACCTTGACATTGTCTAGATGACAACCACGAAGATCTTCTATAATTTACGTATATTTTTAATTTCATTTTATACTTCAAATCTACTTTCTAAGGAAATATGTTGTTTGAAGGAGTCTCCAAATTTGTTCGGTCCAGTAGTGTGGGATCTCATGCCAAACTTGTTTTATCCTTTTATCTTTTCCTATTTCTTATACTGTATTAAAGTTAAAAGGATAACAAGTTTCAAGTTCAAAGGTCAAACGGATAGTATTTTCAGTACACGTACTTGCATACTTCTGAAAACCGCATATTAAAAAAAACATGTAAATGCCGATAAGAGAGCGCATTCCCTATACTACCATTTAAATGTAGAACTGATTCACATGTTATGTGTTACTTTTTTAATGTTCACATCTATTTTTGTTCATCGTTTGAAAAATTCATGTCCGCTCATCAGCATTAAATAACAACATTTCATAAATGCTGGTAATATTTGATATATAACAAATCTCATTGTCATCTTTGTTTCATTACGTTGTGCTTTGTTCACACTTTAACACCCTTGAATGCGGTATTTATTATTTCTTTTTATCATAACGTTTTGTCTTCAACTGTCCTCTTTTACATTTGTAAATGTTATTTTACTAAATATTAATGTAAATAGAAACTGCTACTTTATTATATGATATTATTGTTATTAATACATTTCTAAAAAAACCAACAAAATGGATAACAATAAAGGTCAGCAAAGCCTTTTCAATCAATATAATCAACCCAAACCAAACATGAACACAGAGTCAGTATACTTGCAGTTTATATCGTTTAATTATTTGATTTGCAAACATAAGCCCGTAATACCGAAGATAGTTAAACCACATTTTATACAGGTCTAAAGTGAAGTCATAGAGCTAATTTATATTACAGAAACAGTCCTACAATTATAAAGGTAAGTATAGAAACCAAACACAACCCCAAATTTGTGAGCATAGAGACTGCCCTAAATACAAAATACCACACACAACCCATCAAAGTGTTTCCACTACATGTTTAGAGTATATTACATATATTATTATTTCATTCTTTAATTATTTGTGTTTAAATTTATAATCGAAAATTTAGTTTTTGTTTGGATAATTTTGTAATTTATTATTCTTTAAATGATTATGTGATTAATGCCGTACCCTCATAAGCGACTTAAGCCCACACATTATTTAATGATTATTTTTGTTTTTGACATAGTAACATGTAATTTAATGAAGTTTGAAATTGTTGGCCAATTTATGCACCTTTTTCATATTTTATAATTGCTAAAATACACCATTTCAAGTTGGGGAGGTTCATAAATGTAAAACATGTTTGTGTTTCTTGTATTATATTACAGGTAATCTAGGGAATATTTCATTTGTGACACTTTTTTCAATGAGATGCCAATGTTTCAGTATTCTTACAATGTTTCCAGAGTACCATTCTGTATACTCTTTTATATGAGGTTTGATGGGTTTCAGTTATCAGTTCAATAGCATTACTTAATGTTAATACAAAACACCTGATAGATGCAAAGTAACAACAAACGTTAAGTTCTCCATAATATAGTATATTATCTATCACTACTCACTGCGCATGTCAAGTAAGACATTTAGTTCTTTATCTGTAAGTTGAGAGGCTGAATAAAAAAGTGCAAATGACTATGATTTTCAAATAATCTGTTAAATAGAATAGAGATACTGCAAACTAGGCCAGAGATACCCTAGGGGATTTTGAGTCCAACAGAAGCGACTAGATGGTAATTCTATATATGTTGATACAAATTTGGGTACAGAAGAAGTATAAAAAAATTTTGTTTCAGTAACTTTATTTAAAAACTGAAAACAGGCGGAATGTACATATAATACATCTAACATGAGACCATGTCTTTACTACATGTATATCAACCTAGGCTGCGGTCGAAGTATCGGGGTAATATCGGACTGTTAAAGAAAAGATTGTATTAATCAATTTGTGCTTATTAATTCATCATTACATCTTTAACCGGATTTCAAAAATTCTGATCTCGAGCACTGCTGATGAGTTGTCAGTCAATGGAATGGTCATACATGGCATCAAATTTATTCTGTATTTTGTGATACATTTTGTTATTACCACTGGGTCTATGTCACTGCTGGTGGACTGTAAGTCCCCGAGGGCAATATCCATATTATCAGCCTAGTAGCCAGAATGTTTGTCCTGGCATGATTCATTATTTGAATACCTTTAAATTTTCCGTCAAAAATTTGACAAAAATTGACCAGAAATTTCTAAGGCTCTTTCTTTTGATGCAGAGGTAACCCTTAGCTGAGTTTGGATTCATGTTTGTTTAAATTGTTTTAGGTTTTGATAGTTGGGCTTATTAATTCATCATCATATTTTTAACCGGATTTCCAACATTTTCATCTCGAGCACTGCTGATGACTTGTCAATCAACGAAATGGCCATACAGTGCATAAAATTTATGCGATATTTTGTGATACATTTTATCTATATTTCCTCGATGGTATTTTTTTATGTTTCAATTACATTTCGTTCTTGATTTAAAAGGAATTGTTGATTCTAGTTTACAAATATTGATTCGCTTCTTGAATTTCCATATGTATTTCATTTGGAAAATTTTCCGAAATGACACTTTTTTATCTGAAATTGTGTAACGCGGGTTTTAAGTTTAAAATGTGAATATCGTGTTTGGCATTTGTACGTTCTACCAAAATGTGCAAAAAATAAATTCACAACTGCGTTTGATCTGAGACACAGCTCTATGTTTAAATTGATTTGATGGCACGGTATTCTATTCTATCCTATTTATATTCTATAACAATTTGAACTATTATATAGGAGTTATTTAGTTTTGATATGTTGAATTTTACACATGGTTGAACATGTAAGGCTCCAAACCACACCCACACGATTCACACGTTGCATGGACATGATTCACACGTTACATGGACATGATTTGCACGTTACACGCACACGGTTCATACGATGAACGCAAACAGTTCGCACGAGACACGAATTCCGATCATGAAATTTCTTAAAATTATGTCGATAAGATACTAACGGATAACAATAAAACGAAGTGATTAAATTTATGTCGGATAGGAATAGCAGTAGAATATTAAAAATTCCGTTGGATTTAAATGCATGTAAGTACTATATAAATAAAGTTTCACTCCTTGCATAAAAGGAAACCGACATTTACCTTTTTTGTTATAAATACAAAACACTAATTTGCCTGTGCTTTTTTATTAATGGCAAATTTCTTTAACATTAATGACAGAGCTGTGAAATTATATTTTCAATTTATTACCAATCAATAAAAATTTACATAATCCTAATTAACTATAAATATTAACCAACACTGATGTGATAATAACAAAGTTGACAGTAAAACAAACATTACGCTAGAATATTTAATGGCTTCTTAAAAACACAACACATGATGTCTTGTGTAGATAATACCCTTACACCTGATCATGTAAAAGATGTACTATAAGGTAAAGTCAAGAAGTACCAAAGGGATATTCGAAGGAGAGAAAAAATCGAGACAACTGACAAACTCCGGATAACAATGAAGAAAAGACCAAAACAATACATGCATTACAATTAATAGCTAAAAACATATGAACAACATGGACCCTACCACATAACCGGGGGTAGACTCAGGTCCTTCGAAAGAGTAAGCAGTCTCTGCTTCCTGCAGGACACCTGGCATGCTGCCCATGTCAAATCCGGTGGATATAAATGAATAATACAAGTTAATAAATAACATTTGCCAAAATTAAAAGATTGTTTTTATTTCGCAAGATTTTAAGAATAACTTTTAATTCTTTTGACAAACAAGTAAAAATTATTTTTTTATTTGAAAACGTTGTGTAAAGGTTTTATGATACTTAACTTAAGGACAAATTTTACTTAGTATATTCTTATCAAAACATTCTTATCCTATTGGAAATAGGAAAACATTAGAAACTGTGCGGGATTACTAATATATGAACATCGTTGAAAGGTCGAGATATGTTCTGATTCGAATTGACACGTTTTTAATATTTGTCTCGACCAATAAAATATACATGATTCTTATCGCACGTTTCTAATATTGTCTCTGCTAAATGCGCATGCGCCGTCCTAGGAAAAAAAACGATGACCGAAGATAAATAAAATGTTATTTTATTATTATTGGTTGATAATGTTATAATGATATTCTGTGCAAACATGATAAATAACACACACATTTTTTTAATATTTGTCTCGACCAATAAAATATACATGATTCTTATCGCACGTTTCTAACCACAAGCAAACCACATGCACACATTTTGCACTTTACACGCACGCGTTTCGCACGTTTCATAATCTCGTTGGTGCATTACAAGTTCAACCATGGGTATGTACTAAAATGTAACAAATGGTTAAAGATATACTTACGTATTCTCATACATACTGTCAGCTGGTTGTTGGTTATAACACACTGCTTGTCTATGGAACATGGATTAAGATAACATAAGTCAGGATCCTACAATGAATTACGTTTCTTTTATTGTAGTGTGACATGTTCGTAAAACTTCTGTTTTTCTTAATGTCTAAATCGTGAAAATGTGGAAAATTTAAAAAAAAAAACAATACACTTTTAGCTTAAAGTGCTAACTTTCCTTGAAGGGAATCATCGTTTAAAGGCATTCCAGCACAGCCCAAAATAGTTATCCCTAAGCGACACAGTGCAAATCTATCCAAAAGAGATACTCCTACAGTGCGGATCATTTAAATCATCACCTCAAGTTAACTTCAAGATAACATAATCTCTGGTTCAAATCTCTGCTCCAGGACCAAAAACCAGAGATTAGAACAGGTAGGAATAGGACCAGTCATAATCTCTTCTTTATTGATTTTTTAAACCTCTGGTCCGATGTATTCAACTGCTCACCCGCTGTTCTCGTAACAAAACCAGAGATTTGAATAATATTGTCTCTGCTAAATGCGCATGCGCCGTCCTAGGACAAAAAAACGATTACCCGAAGATAAATAAAATGTTATTTTATTATTATTGGTTGATCATGTTATACATGTTATAATGATATTCCGTGCAAACATGATCAAATATTTCTATTGATATGTTTGGTTTCAATTTCAATAAATTCTAATGGATTCTTGGTGATACTATTTAACGAAAATTTAAATTAAATTTTGAAATATAGAACAAAATAAAAAGTATAAAATTTTATTTCAAGTCAATACTGAAACTTAATTTTCAAAAAAAGGAATGATTTGGCATGATATCAAAATCATAACGTAATGAGAAACATCTACCAATACGTAATGTTAAAATGTTGCATTTTATGGGAAATTTTTTGTCCACTAATGCTGTCAATTATGGCTTATGTTGACTAACACCGATTTTCCATCAATCTTTCACCTCTGAATTAAAATTTTGAAATGAGCAACAGTCTTGCCCAAAAAATTATTTCACTGAAATGTGTCGTTATGTAAGACAAACATTATATTAAAAAAAACTTTGGGCGAAGCTGTTGCTATTAATTGTTTTGACCAAAACTACCACGAAAACACTAAATTTTCTTTAAATCCTTGATTTAACAGACGTTCTTGATACCATTGTTGCATCATGGGAAGTTTTTTTTCAATGATTGATATATTATGAAAGTTAAATCATTATATGATAAAAATGTTACAAATTCGAATCTGAAATCTTAATTTTAATTTGTCATGTCAGATGGTACCAAATAACCCTTGAAATCATATCATCTTTAAAGATCAATTTCGGACCCTCGGAGACTTGGGGTCCACCATCAGCGGTATCGACTCAGTGGTATATGATTATTATAAAAACCAAAATGTGTATAAATGATATGAGCATGATAAAAGTCTGTGATCAATTAATAAGAATATACGTACAATTATCCAATTAGATGACTCGGTATAAGAATAATCATCCATATCTTTAAAGATGTCTGCCGGCGACACTTTCAATAGTTCACAGAAAAGTTTGTCACGTCTATAGTTGATTGCGTTACATCCTACATGTCTGGTACAAGCAAGTGCACACATCTTCGGGCCGTAATTTTTAATAATTTTCATGACGATAGAGCTTCTGTATTTTTGTTTCATAAAACTGTCGATATGTAAGCCATTAGCCAGTGAATAGAGAACGTTAATAACTAAAACTTGTATCACCATCATCTTTCTGAAAAAAACCTGTATACCAGATTTCTGTAAACGTAATAAAATGCAAGAATCTGATTTATTTCAAATATGGGTAAAAATATCGAACCCGTACAACAAATAACCTAAGCCCAAAGACTCACGGAAACACTAATACAGTATTTTTAGCAAACAAATACTAAACAAAGGAGAGAAAAATAGATAACAAAAATAAGAAAATATGATTAAGAATTATAATAAAATACATATAGACCATACTGATTGATTGACTTTGTTGTTATAACCAGTGTAAAATCAGAACTAAAATATATTGATTCGATATTAATATAAACTCTGTTATAATCTTACAAGCATAGGTAAATATTAAATAGATTTAGTTCACATAATACATAAATGGTGAAGATATGTCAGCTTACTTGGACGCATTGATCTGATTCCGACCTTACAAGTTATTGTTTTCACTCCTAAATGATATATGCGTAGCGAGATGCAGCAATTATAATTTTAAGGTCGGCAGAGGTCGAGCCTGCCACCTTCCGAACTCAAGATGAAACGGTACCACGAGGCCATAAAGATGATTCACATATTATAAGAAAACAAAAAGCTGTAAATAATTTAATTTCAATAGTGTAATGTTTATTCAGTTTTTTGTCAAAAATGTTACACCAATTTTAGTTTTTTGTCCCGGATGATATCTGTCAGCCATTATCAAGGTCAGCTAACGACTCACGCATTCAGATCAGCATTTTAAATATATTGTGGAATGTTGTCTTATCAATGCATTACATACAATATGATAGAATTATATTACATTGTTACCTTGCTGAAAAAGTGATTCGTAGTTGTTTGCATATCTACATCTACTGACCCATTCAACGTTAACAATATTTGGCATTCGTTTAAGGTATAAAAACTCCATTCTGCCGTTCGCACACGATTTTGATTGACAACTAACTTGTTTCGTTTGACGATCATATACAAGCACAGTTGTAGCCAGGAAACAAGCGTTAGAACATGCCAGAAACAGAGTATTTCTTTTGAGCATAACATTTGTAACATTAACGATGAAAATCGGTCTACGTTTAAGATAATTACTGTAAATCAAATACAGATATAAATATTTTATATATTTAAATAAAAAATATATGATATTTCAAAACCTAATTTTTAATTTGAATATGTGGTTACATTTTTTGTATTGTAAATCACTGGTACGACTTTTGTGTCTTGATTTTGTAGAATATTAAGATCACTTGAACAAAACAAAATATATTGCAGTCAGTCATGATTGGTTAAGACCAGTTCATCACACTTAATTAAGAACGAGTTATGTAAGACGGATCTTCATTGACTTCAGGACAACATTGCTTTTTTGAAAATATGGTGATGAAATCAAAATAAAATTTAAATGAACATGACCAGAATGGCCGTTCAAGGTCAGACGTATATTAAACAATGAATGGCTATGAGGGAAAATTATATTGACAAGAAAGACTACAACTTATCTCGAGATAGTATATTTCACACAGCTGATGTTAGATTAGTTTGCTTAAAGGTATTCTCTGAAAGAGCCATTTATTAATACCAAACCCCAGTCTTAACCATAGGATAATAATTTAACAACATGACCAGAGGCTGAATAAAAAACTGAAAAAACAATGTATGAAGGTTGTACGAAAATGACTGGATGATACATGAATGGTGTGCGTCCATAACACAAACCTCATAACTTGTTACTTTTCAAGATAAATCAACCGTATATTATAATACTTTTAACAAAAGTGCGTAAATTGTGCTTTTTATAGTTTACGTAAATGGTTAGTTCGATTCTTTTATCAACTTTTCAATATTACAAATCATGTTAAAGTTAATATAACGGCACAATTAATCAGATAAATTTACTGCAAAATCCAGTTAAACAATGGATAAAATAATGGTAGCATTCATCAATTATTCAACAGCTTTAGGATTTCGAAAGTCAATTTGTTACACTTTATTGATTGCAGGTTTTTCCTGTTTTGAATGTTAAGTCGATATAATTAGAAAACTTGTGAAAAAATCTGATGTTAATTATTTTTACTAATTATTATTCACTCACATATTGTAATCCCAATACAATTGTTGCAGGAAGGAAACAGCATATGCACACTGTCTGTAAATATAACTTTAAGTTTTACTTGCCAGTATATAGGTAAGAACAGCAATGCAATACTCCCCGAATTTCATCCTGTTTCAAGTTTCGTACATATACTGTGAATTCGGTTATTTTTTCATTGTTAACATCAATTTCTTGGATAAGGGAAAAAGACATATTCCTGGGTTAATAATTTCGTGCATTTCAACCCCCAACCCCCCAACCCCCCCCCCCCCCCCCCCCCCAAAAAAAAAAATAATAGTATAACAATAATGAACGTGTTCCTATTATGCAAGAAATTTATCTTGATGTCATTGATGTGTAAACAACAATGTCAACGATATCGAATGTCTATCATTTGATAAATATTAACAAATGATCATAAAAGGCTTAATCTAAACACAATATTGTAATAGCGGTATTTGTAACCCAAGCAAGACATAAAACCAAAGAAACCACTAATTAAAAAAAAATTGAGTAATCATAACCTTATAAATATTGTGGAAAAATCGTGACGAGCATAAATATTTGAAATATTTCTATATTCTCATTAATTATCTAAGCAAATATTCCATCCGGTTCAGCAAACAAGCATTTTATACAGTTACAAAAATGGCCATTAAAACTCCCTCATTCCTTTGAATGTACAAAATCATCAGAGGTCTATCGAGGATCTAGAATTTTTGGCAATGATCCCGAACAACTCGATATTTCTTCGTAATAAAAGCGATTGACATAATTTTATATTTCGTTGGGTTTTTTAATTCGTAGACTGGGTGGTACACGAAATCTGTGCGCCACGAATAATAGGTCTTTCACATTAAACTACATATGTATATTATTCTACAATGTACATATACTGTATACGCATTTTTTTGTTTCCTTAAGCTTTATAATGTGCTTTATATACTATAATGAAATTATCCCTTTACTTCTGTAAATGTAAGATAAAGCAAATACATAAAAATATGTATGGAAAACAAGCTAAAGGAGGAACTTACCTTTGGCGTGTTTGCTTCTACACAAAGCGCATAGGACGCAGTTCGAAAATGTAAACGGATTGTTGTCATTGACAATCGAGGAGCATAAAACACTTGCTGATTTGCTTCAGTTACTAATGAATATTCAAATTCAATATTTCACTATAGTTTTGTAGGCTTGCTATGAAATTTTTATGATGTCCGTATTATTATGACAGTTTTATTACATTTCATTTCAATTGTTTGATCATTTAGTTAGACAAAAATAAATATTATTTGTAAGCAAACAATATCAGATATACGAGTTGCACTATGAAAACAAAATACATTCAAATGCACGTATTTTCTCACAAGTTACCATGACTTTGTGACTGATATATTTTTTAAGATTTGTTGATTTAAAAAGTCTACTTCGTAACTCGTCTTTCTGCATATCATCTTGCATAAAGGTACAATAATTCAGCTCCAAGGTAAAAGATTTTCTCTTGAACGAGATATGACAGAGGATTGTGATTCACACAATCCTTATTCAATCATCACTAGTAACTCGATTTTGAACTTGACCGGTCATTTCAATCTTGATTCGTCTTGTTAAATTTCAGACGAAAACAAGATTTGCAAACCAAATTTACGATCAGATCGCTTGTAGCCGACAAAAATCGGTTCAGATAAAATCCGATCAATTAAAATAAAATCTGTTTTTGGTTCAGTCCGAGCTTTTTTGAAAACCGGTCGTATCGGTTCGGTACGGATAAAAAATTCGGAAAATCTTTATTAGGATCACATTAATTTATCTTGCATATTTTTAATATTTTATTCTCGGACATCTCAATCAAGATTATAATCGAGATCATAGTGCATCCTACTCAAAGTTTGTTCACAATTTTTAAAAAATATTACAATTAATACAATTAGAAAAAAAAAATAGTAACATTATTCGTAAAGATAACAAACAATATTGTACACCGAACATACTTATATAAAGAGGACAAATATACACAAGGAGAAATCCAAAAAAAATTTATACCATTAGATAGACAAAACCGGGGAAAACATTGATGAACTAGTTGTTTCAATCGATATTTTAATTGAGAATGTGGTATGGTTGTATAGAGTGTAGAGAAGTCGAATGTTTTTATACTGTTGCATGTAGCCAAAGATTTTGATTTTAGATATTGTAGTAAATGTTTTGAGTTTTTAAGAATCCACATCTGATTGACGCCACTGATGGAATATGATGTTTCACAGTAATTCTGAAGGCCGCCCTCTTTAATACATGTAAAAATTTTGAAAGAGGTTTCGTAGAGCAATTAACTGACAAAGCAATGTACCTTTGTTTAAACGGATTCGTATGTAGTTTAGGGATCAAATAAAGAGCAGCAAAGTACAGATACCAAGATCAAATCAGTGAATCAAGATCGGTCAAGACCAGATTAGATCAGTTCAGCACGGGTATTTTTAAACATTGTATTATTAATTTTTAACTTTTATGAACTGGTCTTAACCAGTTTTGGTTGACTACAAGACATTATATCTTGTTTTGGTCTTGTTGTCTTGATTTTGTTTAAAATCTTAGAAATACTAAAAATCATAAGAGTCAAGATTAAACAAGACTGAAATGGCCGTTTAAGATCAAACTGGTGTTACTGGTGTTACTAGTGATTACCTCATTACACGAATTTTGTGGAGATTTACGCGTTCAAAAAGTGTATCTCATAGTAGACTGTTTCCAGTAAACGCAGTAAACGGGTGTAAGAGATTACCAATATTTCTTATATTTCTATCATGCTTCATTAAAATGATCCCAATAACAATAATTGAAAAGGTAACGTAGGCAAAATATCAAGAACACATACTTTTATTGCATGATTGTGGTAGCTTACTATCATTTTTCAACAAAATGAACACATAAAATATCAAGTATAGCCATCTTATATTTTTACAACAGTGGATATATGATCAATTATGATCGAATATGCACAGGCTAATTGCAAATTGTTTTGGTCCGTTTCATCTTGATATCTAGATTTGGTCCAATATATTGACACAATGAAGATCGAAAGAATTAAATGGTCGGTTAAGGTCTTTAATAATGTTCCTCATTTCATTATGCTTTAGTCTCTTTTATTTCACCAATCAGATGAAATCGAAACCTAGCGTTTTGCAATCATGTTGGTATTTAGAGTTAAGCAATTAATCATAACTTGTGCTATATGAGAACTGCGAACAAAACAAATTTACCAAAACAAAAAGGCTCCATTCATTGTTGAAAAAAGAAGAATGGATATTAGAACATATCTTCATGGTTATGCCTATAAATTTATTTATGCATGCTTTTTTCATATATATATTTCCGAATTATAGCCAAAGCGTTTATTCATTATTAATATAGTGTTAATGGGGTTATCCCTCCTTCAATCATTGAAATACCATTAAACTGAACTGATTTTTAGACTTTTACATAAGTTTAAACACACGTGCATTGATCCATAAAATGCATGTAAGTATAGGTGCATATTAATAAAATGTCAAATTTTGGTTTGGGAATGCAAAATGTACATTTTAAATCATAATATCAAATTTATTTTAAAGATTGAATACTTCAAGTTCAAAAGACATGACTTTAATGACATATGTACATTAATTACTTTTTTGTCCAAAATTTGCCGTTGGGATTAGCATTTATTCACTTATTAATACTTATTTACACATATATTTTGCAAGTTAGATGCTGTACTAAGTAATTCAAATACCTTTTTCCAAGTAAAGCCAAGAAATACCAAAGGGATGTTCGAAGGAAGGGAAAATCGAAAACAACTGACAAACAAGCTCTGGAATAACGTATGAGTTGTGAAATATACACTCCGTATACAGGCGCTTCTGGGGTGTTGTCGCACAAAAATGGAAAATTGACGATTGGAAACTCAAAGTCATCCCGTTGGTTATTACACCATCGAGTCAGAATCGATTTTGGAGGTGATTAACTAATATAAAATGAAAACTTTTCACCATAATTTAATAAGATGTATGCATTTTTAGGCATTCGTAATATCACGACGAAAGGTAAATTTTAACAAGTTCTGTAAAACGAATTTGACGACGGTGTTAATTACTCTTTCATTAAATTAAATAGATCACAGAAAGCGATCCACACCCACGTGTTTCTGTTGAACATGTTTATCATTGTACTTGCACTGCTTGTGCATGTATACACTGAAGAGATAATGAGTAATAATTTATGGCTATAATTGCCGATCTGTGATCTGAAAATATAGTCAATATACATCCAGTCGTACGGTTGTAAAGTTTCTATATGTTTTGTTTAATTTTTCTCATGTCTGTTATAAATATAAATGAAGTTCATGAATGCGTACATAATTAGAATGTTATATTGATTGTTCGTTTAGATATTTTAATAGCCAATATGATGGAAAATAATACATCTTTATATTGAATTCATTAGTAAATTCTATTGTGTGGGTCGGTTTAAATGTCCGTCTCATATATGTCAAGAATAAAAATCTTTAATACAGATTTTGATGCACAAGATGTGCACATCTCGTCGATTTACGATTCATAAATAGTGCTCAATGCCTAAATGTTGAAAACCAAAACTACAATCCAAAACGTTGAAACATTTCAACGAATATTTAATTCAAGGACATTACTTTACATTTTCGTATTCATTTGTATTTTGAAAAAGGTTGTCACACGTATTGAAAAAAAAACAGTTTTTATTCATATGTCGCTTTAGCAAATTCAAAATTTTCTTGATTTTTTTTTCATTGGCAAACGTTGGGATATCATATACAGGTATATATCATTTACAGATATCCATAATTGTCATATTTAAAAAAAAATAGTTCACGACACTGAGGGCCATATGACAATATATGGACCGAAAGGTCACTCCAAAAATAGTATATGGACCGAAGCCAAGCCGGTCCAGTTGACCAAAAATACTATATGGACCGAAGCGAAGCCTTCTTAGCTCACCTGGCCTAAAAGGCCATGTCAGCTATTCTTATCACTTTGCGTCCGTCGTCGTCGTCGTCGTATGTCGTCGTAAACTTTTCACATTTTTATCAAGTCCTCTGAATCCACTGAACTAATTTAAACCAAACTTAAGTGGAATGGTCCTTGGATGGTCCCCTTTAAAATTTGTGATCGGTTTTCCCGGGCGCCATCCAATATGGCTGCCATGGTCGGACATAGTTTAACCTTGTACCCTATGGGAATTTTAACATTTTCGTTATCTTCTCTGAGACCATTAGGCCAATTTGAACCAAACTTTAGTGGAATAGTCCTTTGGTGGCCCCAAGATTTGCAAACCAAATTTACGATCAGATCGCTTGTAGCCGACAAAAATCGGTTCAGATAAAATCCGATCAATTAAAATAAAATCTGTTTTTTGTTCAGTCCGAGCTTTTTTGAAAACCGGTCGTATGGGTTCGGTACAGATAAAAAATTCGGAAAATCTTTATTAGGATCACATTAATTTATCTTGCATATTTTTAATATTTTATTCTCGGACATCTCAATCAAGATTATAATCGAGATCATAGTGCATCCTACTCAAAGTTTGTTCACAATTTTTAAAAAATATTACTATTAATACAATTAGAAAAAAAAAATAGTAACATTATTCGTAAAGATAACAAACAATATTGCTACACCGAACATACTTATATAAAGAGGACAAATATACACAAGGAGAAATCCAAAAAAAAATTATACCATTAGATAGACAAAACCGGGAAAACATTGATGAACTAGTTTTTTCAATCGATATTTTAATTGAGAATGTGGTATGGTTGTATAGAGTGTAGAGAAGTCGAATGTTTTTATACTGTTGCATGTAGCCAAAGATTTTGATTTTAGATATTGTAGTAAATGTTTTGAGTTTTTAAGAATCCACATCTGATTGACGCCACTGATGGAATATGATGTTTCACAGTAATTCTGAAGGCCCTCTTTAATACATGTAAAAATTTTGAAAGAGGTTTCGTAGAGCAATTAACTGACAAAGCAATGTACCTTTGTTTAAACGGATTCGTATGTAGTTTAGGGATCAAATAAAGAGCAGCAAAGTACAGATACCAAGATCAAATCAAGATATCTTGCCTTGCAGTGAATCAAGATCGGTCATGACCAGATTAGATCAGTTCAGCACGGGTATTTTTTAAACATTGTATTATTAATTTTTAACTTTTATGAACTGGTCTTAACCAGTTTTGGTTGACTACAAGACATTATATCTTGTTTTGGTCTTGTTATTTTGATTTTGTTTAAAATCTTAGAAATACTAAAAATCATAAGAGTCAAGATTAAACAAGACTGAAATGGCCGTTTAAGATCAAACTGGTGTTACTAGTGATTACCTCATTACACGAATTTTGTGGAGATTTACGCGTTCAAAAAGTGTATCTCATAGTAGACTGTTTCCAGTAAACGCAGTAAACGGGTGTAAGAGATTACCAATATTTCTTATATTTCTATCATGCTTCATTAAAATGATCCCAATAACAATAATTGAAAAGGTAACGTAGGCAAAATATCAAGAACACATACTTTTATTGCATGATTGTGGTAGCTTACTATCATTTTTCAACAAAATGAACACATAAAATATCAAGTATAGCCATCTTATATTTTTACAACAGTGGATATATGATCAATTATGATCGAATATGCACAGGCTAATTGCAAATTGTTTTGGTCCGTTTCATCTTGATATCTAGATTTGGTCCAATATATTGACACAATGAATATCGAAAGAATTAAATGGTCGGTTAAGGTCTTTAATAATGTTCCTCATTTCATTATGCTTTAGTCTCTTTTAGTTCACCAATCAGATGAAATCGAAACCTAGCGTTTTGCAATCATGTTGGTATTTAGAGTTAAGCAATTAATCATAACTTGTGCTATATGAGAACTGCGAACAAAACAAATTTACCAAAACAAAAAGGGTCCATTCATTGTTGAAAAAAGAAGAATGGATATTAGAACATATCTTCATGGTTATGCCTATAAATTTATTTATGCATGCTTTTTTCATATATATATTTCCGAATTATAGCCAAAGCGTTTATTCATTATTAATATAGTGTTAATGGGGTTATCCCTCCTTCAATCATTGAAATACCATTAAACTGAACTGATTTTTAGACTTTTACATAAGTTTAAACACACGTGCATTGATCCATAAAATGCATGTAAGTATAGGTGCATATTAATAAAATGTCAAATTTTGGTTTGGGAATGCAAAATGTACATTTTAAATCATAATATCAAATTTATTTTAAAGATTGAATACTTCAAGTTCAAAAGACATGACTTTAATGACATATGTACATTAATTACTTTTTTGTCCAAAATTTGCCGTTGGTATTAGCATTTATTCACTTATTAATACTTATTTACACATATATTTTGCAAGTTAGATGCTGTACTAAGTAATTCAAATACCTTTTTCCAAGTAAAGCCAAGAAATACCAAAGGGATGTTCGAAGGAAGGGAAAATCGAAAACAACTGACAAACAAGCTCTGGAATAACGTATGAGTTGTGAAATATACACTCCGTATACCGGCGCTTCTGGGGTGTTGTCGCACAAAAATGGAAAATTGACGATTGGAAACTCAAAGTCATCCCGTTGGTTATTACACCATCGAGTCAGAATCGATTTTGGAGGTGATTAACTAATATAAAATGAAAACTTTTCACCATAATTTAATAAGATGTATGCATTTTTAGGCATTCGTAATATCACGACGAAAGGTAAATTTTAACAAGTTCTGTAAAACGAATTTGACGACGGTGTTAATTACTCTTTCATTAAATTAAATAGATCACAGAAAGCGATCCACACCCACGTGTTTCTGTTGAACATGTTTATCATTGTACTTGCACTGCTTGTGCATGTATACACTGAAGAGATAATGAGTAATAATTTATGGCTATAATTGCCGATCTGTGATCTGAAAATATAGTCAATATACATCCAGTCGTACGGTTGTAAAGTTTCTATATGTTTTGTTTAATTTTTCTCATGTCTGTTATAAATATAAATGAAGTTCATGAATGCGTACATAATTAGAATGTTATATTGATTGTTCGTTTAGATATTTTAATAGCCAATATGATGGAAAATAATACATCTTTATATTGAATTCATTAGTAAATTCTATTGTGTGGGTCGGTTTAAATGTCCGTCTCAGATATGTCAAGAATAAAAATCTTTAATACAGATTTTGATGCACAAGATGTGCACATCTCGTCGATTTACGATTCATAAATAGTGCTCAATGCCTAAATGTTGAAAACCAAAACTACAATCCTAAACGTTGAAACATTTCAACGAATATTTAATTCAAGGACATTACTTTACATTTTCGTATTCATTTGTATTTTGAATAAGGTTGTCACACGTATTGAAAAAAAAACAGTTTTTATTCATATGTCGCTTTAGCAAATTCAAAATTTTCTTGATTTTTTTTTCATTGGCAAACGTTGGGATATCATATACAGGTATATATCATTTACAGATATCCATAATTGTCATATTTAAAAAAAAATAGTTCACGACACTGAGGGCCATATGACAATATATGGACCGAAAGGTCACTCCAAAAATAGTATATGGACCGAAGCCAAGCCGGTCCAGTTGACCAAAAATACTATATGGACCGAAGCGAAGCCTTCTTAGCTCACCTGGCCTAAAAGGCCATGTCAGCTATTCTCATCACTTTGCGTCCGTCGTCGTCGTCGTCGTATGTCGTCGTAAACTTTTCACATTTTTATCAAGTCCTCTGAATCCACTGAACTAATTTAAACCAAACTTAAGTGGAATGGTCCTTGGATGGTCCCCTTTAAAATTTGTGATCGGTTTTCCCGGGCGCCATCCAATATGGCTGCCATGGTCGGACATAGTTTAACCTTGTACCTATGGGAATTTTAACATTTTCGTTATCTTCTCTGAGACCATTAGGCCAATTTGAACTAAACTTTAGTGGAATAGTCCTTGGGTGGCCCCTTTTAAAATTTTTGTTTGGTTTCCCCGAACGCCATCCAACGTGGCCACCATGGCTGGACTTAGTTAAACATTGAGCCTATGGGAATTTTACTTTTTCATCAACTCCCCTGAAACCACTGAGCCAATTTGAACCAAACTTTGGTGGAATGGTCCTTAGGAGGCCCCTATCCAAACTTATGTCCGGCATCCCCGACTTCTAACTGACATGGCTGATGTTACTTAAAATAGAAAAATGGTTCTTGGGAGGTTCTCTTTCGGAACTTCTTGTCTGAAACCACTTGACCAATTGGAACCAGACTTTGCAGCAATGGTCCTTAGGAGGTTCTCTTTCAGAATTGTCTGATTTCGTGGAATGTGAACCAAGACGGCCGACACAGCCGAACTTAGTTTAACATAGGACCCTATGGGAAATTTAATCAAAATTCTTCCGGTAAGCCAATTAGAACTAGACTTGGTAGCAATGCTCCTTAGATGGTTCTCTTTTAGAAATGTGTCCATTGACCTAAACTGTCAACCATCTTGGCTGCCACAGTCGAGCTTAGTTTAACATAGGACCCTATAGAAAAACCAGCCAAATCTTTAGTCCTCCTCAAGATGAAAAGTTCAATGCAGGTGAGAGCGATACAGGCTCGTTAGAGCCTCTAGTTATAATTAATATAATCCGTAAAATTAATCATTTTGTGATGAGAACCTTGTAATTTTTCTCTTATTTAATGAACAAAATCCAGAAGTAGTTCAGCAACATGGATTTTTTTGTCCTAAATCCACTGTTTACATCTATTTACATTGTAAGGTTTGTCGGAGATATATTTAATTTAGTTATAAAAGGTTTTAGGACAACAAAAAAACGCACCCAAAAATGTATCTGACAATATAACTGTAATAGAAAATGCAGATTCTTTTTGATAACAACTTTTGAGGATCGAACATAAAATTCTGGACCAAAATATTATTCCCACATTGTAATAAGACGTTAATAATTAACAATTTAATTACAAATAGAACCACAAATTATAATTACATCAAAAAGAAAAAATCGATTTTATCAATTCCGAGGGGCTATGAATAGATGTATGTTAAATTTTCGTCTCGGTTCTAAACGCGATTATCATATGATTATGAATTTGTTTTGAAACCAAATTATAAGGTCAAACATAACACGTTTCTGATGCCAAACGACTTTAAACAATCCTTTTCTTACAAAACGTTTTTTATTCATTGACATTTGAATTAAAATTTGGATGTGAGCAACAGCCCGGCCCCATAAGATATTTCTCTGAAATGTGTCTTTACGTAAGACAGACATTATATTAAAACAAGAGGCTCCCAAGAGCCCGAATCGCTCAACTGTATTTTTGTGTAGCTCTTGCATCAATGATTATTTTTGCTATTTAACGTATATACCATTGCATTATTTGCCTTAATATTGATTTGTACAGCTAAAATAAAGAATCCTAAAAACAGATATATATTTGCTAGGGACTTTTTCATCTGTTGCTGTAACTTTTTCAATGGCCTTTACTCTTGACTTTCCATTTTTACTTGAACAGGTAAAATGTAGGGTCCTGAACCCAAATATATCTGGCTGCTAGGGACTTTTCCATCGGTTGCTATGGATTTTTTCAATGACCTTGACCCTTGAGTTTCCATATTGACTTGTACAGCTATATTATAGGGTCCTGAATCTAATATATATGATTGCAAGGAACGTTTTCATCGGTTGCTATGGACTTGTTCAATGACCTTGATCTTGACCTTTCTTTTGGACTTGTACAGGTAAATTATAGTGTCCTTCATCCAACTATATATGGTTGCTAGGGACTTTTTCATCGGTAACTATGGACATTTTCAATTACCTTGACCCTTGGCCCTCCATTTTACTTGTACATCTAACATTAACATCGGTGACAATATTTCAGACCATTATTTTTACGGTTAATTACTGTTTACATGTACGTTATCTTTCAAGGGCAAACAATTCATATAAGAGGTCAATTGACGATTTTGGTAATTTGATTTTTTAGATCATACTTTGCTGACCATTTCTGGTGTTTGCAGTTTGTCTTTATCAATAACAATATTTAAGTTAATAACCTAGAACTTTAAAATGTCCTTAAAATTAACAATTCAGGGGCAATTATATTATCAACCCAAAAATGTGTTGAGCGATTCGTCTGAAAATTTCATGACATGTAAGTCTTGACCTCTTAAACATTTTTTACTAAAAGTGCATTTTTCACCCATGTTCTATTTTTAGCCATGACAGCCATGTTTCTAAATAGACAAGAAAATACAAAAGTTATACTCAATACCCTAATGAATATCCAGGTAAAATTTAAAAGTATTTAGCCCAGTAGTTTCAGAGGAGATGATTTTTGAAAGTTTACAAAGATGACGAAAAAAATAAGAATAAATATCTTTAAATGGCAAAAACTCCTATAGGGGTCAATTAACGATTTTGGTCGTGTTGACTTATTTGTAGATATTACTTTGTTGTATATCATTGCTGTTTACAGTTTTCTTCATCTGTAATAATCTTAAAGATAATAACCTAAAACTGCAAAATTTCTTAAAAATTAACAATTCAGGGGCAATAATCCAACAACGATTTGATCGATAACAGGTAGATTTTGACCTGATGAACATTTTTACTTCACATCATTTTTGCTCTTAATGCTTTAGTTTTTAGGATATAAGCCAAAGACTGCATTTCACCCCTTTGTTTTCTTTTGTGTGACAACAGCCATGTTTGCTGCAGATGGATCAAATCTCGGGATACAATGTACCCTAAGAAACATCCAGGTAAAGTTTGAAAGTATTTGGCCCAGTAATTTCAAAAGAGAAGATTTTTGGAAGTTTACAAAGATGACGAAAAATTTGAAAAATTGTCTTTTAAGGGCAAAAACTCATGTAAGGGGTCAATTGACGATTTTTGTCATGTTGACTTATTTGTAGATCTTACTATGTTGAACATTTTTGCCGTTCACATTTTATCTTTATATAGCTAGATTAACACTTGCTCGGAAAAACGAAAACCCAGTGTTAATATGAACCTGTAGCCAGCAGTCTATGTGACTGAAATGAATTGATAACAGACAGTTTCTGAATAAAATATGTATTGATCTTTTAAAACAGAAAAAAAAACCTAACGAAGGTCGGAAACGACTGCTATACCAGCACTTCTCCCGTAATGCGTCGATTCCTAGTGTTAAATATTGCATAAATTTCTCACTCTGTTTGAATATGATTTTTTTAAATCAAAAAGATAAAGCCTTTTAATTGCGCACCTATACATACAATGTGTAATACTAGTGTATAGAAATAAAATACATAAAGTGAATAATGAAAATTGGTAAAGTTTACAATATAAAATTCACGATCCTTGAAATTCAAACACCATTTTTTTACAACCGAAATCCCTAAACCTTATAATACATCTACATATAAATTACAATAGTGTACAGACATAAAATGTATAAAGTTAAAAATGAAAGAGAACTTTAAATCACAAATTTAAATTTACTATTTCAAAATTTAACCCCTATCGGCCTGAAGTTAACATTCTAGAATCATATCACTAGAAACAGCTAATGCTTAGTATCCTCGGGAAAAGCTTCAGATTAGTGGTTTTTGCTTAACTATCCAGCAAACCCTCTGAAATTACGCATAAGCCGAGGAGGTTAAGCCAACGCCGATAGAGTTAAGCCAACACCGATAGTGTTAGTGGTGTTCCGTGATATTAATGAGCGACCGCTATTATTAAGGAAACCACCGATAACTTTGACCACCCGTGGTGGTTGCATGCAGCGTGACAAAATTGCCATGTTTTATCGATCTCAGAAGAATTGTATGGCAGCTATAGTACTTAATTAACATGGAAGGTGAAGTTTTTATCCTGTCTTGTGTGGTGCAAAAGATATGTATTCACGGTTTAAACCACTTGTCCAAAACTATATCCATAAATAGATAATAAAATAGAAAATAATTTATTTGTTATTATTTAGGTTTATTCACATCTGATGATAATGATCGTCATAATATATATCCAAAGATAAAATTTTAATTTTAGCGTATTGGTAATTACTTGGAATTAAATATAAATTCAACCGGCTCATGTCTGATATTCTGTGTAATAAAGATAACTTTCTCTGCGAGGTGTAGAAAGAAAAATATATTCATTGAAGAATAAAAAATTTCTATTTGATCGCATCTGCTACCACCATTATAATATGTGTGTATTTATCTACATGTATCTGTTCGAAAGGTGAAGTTACTATCCAGTGCAGATATTAGTGTATTCACGAGTTTAATCACTTATCAAAAACTATATCCATAAATATATAATAAGATAGGTAACAATTTATATGTATTTATGTCGGTACATTTAGATCTGATGTTACTGATCATCATAACGTATGGCGAACAATAAAATTAAAATTTAGTGTATTGGTAATTACATGGACTGAAATATAATTAATACAGACGGGCCATGTCTGTTATTCTGTAAAATACAGAATAACTTTTTCTCAGCAACGTGTAGAAAGTAATAAAAATCGTTGAATAATCAAAAGTATCAACTGATCGCGTCTGCCGCCACCATTATTACCTGTGTGTATTTTTCCACAAGGTGAATTTACCATCCTTATCACGTAAAGCAAATATATATGTGTATTCACAAGTTTAATTATTATCAAAAACTATATTCATAAATATGTAACCAGATCGATAACAATTTATGTTATTATTTAACTATATTCTCATCCGTTAGTTTCCGATCATAATCGCATGGTCAATGATGCAATTTAAAATTTAGTTTATTGGTAATACCTGGATGGAGATAGATTAACAACCGCGTCATGTCTGTTATACTGTATATTAAAGAAATAGAAATATAGATATAGAGATATAAAAAAATATTCGTTTTTTTAATCGCGTTTCTTGCCGCCTATATTACTTGTGTGTATATTTTTCTAGATATACCTGTTCGCCAAGAGTAGAGATATATTACGGACTGCGTACGATTCCTATCACGTAGATAAAAATTTTGAATACGATGAGGAAATTCTGGGCCCAACAAATTTTGAGCGATTTTCCAATATTGTTTTCATTATAAAATCTTTACTTTTGAAAGGACCGTACACAAAAGAAGGAAATATAAAGAGTTTCCAGTATTTAATGAATGATACACCATTAGCTCACGTTGTCGAGTATTTGAAACTAAATTAAGGTGTAGTGCAGTACTCCAATCAAATTATTTTAGATGAAAACCGCACATCAGTATTGCTTATTACAGTGGTGAATAAAAAAAAGACAAACACATTTGGGAAATATAAAACATTCAGAAGTGAAACTATGTTTAAAAAGGGCTGGGGTAATAAAATTTTAAAGTCTGGTTGTTCAATTATTCTGCCTATGATGTACATGTACTTGAATTTCTTAAGAAAGTTATGGTATTCAGTTTATTTTCAGGAAGCACAATTTTTCGAAAACCAACATATTTCTTGAATTTGACACAACCAATAATGAATGATGGGACACCCTATTAAAAAGTCATATCTAACAGTGTAATTTTTCAAATTCAAATAGTTTTTCAATTTACAATATTTTATACCACGCATGCATCTTTTGAATTCGACAATAATTTTACAAAAATGTGTAAGTCGTCCAAGGAAGACATGTGTCGCCTGCGGACGTCAATTTTTACAAAAGATATTAAAATGTTCTAAAATTGAAATATATATGCACACCTTTGCATTAAGGTTAATGCACATGGAAAGTTTTATCAAATTGCTTTGTGCGGTTATGGAGTAGTTGAGGATAGAAGTTTTGACCCCCCTCTTTTTTTCAAAAATGGCAATTTTAACCAAAAAAAAAATGAAAATTTTCTAAAAATGAAATATATAAGCACATCTGTGCATTAAGGTTAATGCACAGAGAAAGTTTCATCAAATTCCTTTGAGCGGTTATGGAGTAGTTGACCCCACCCCTTTTACAAAAATGTCAATTTTTACAAAAAAATTTAAAATTCTCTAAAAATGAAATATATATGCACACCTGTGCATTAAGGTTAATGCTATTGGCCCATATGGGCGTAAAATGTTTTTTCAATAAAATGTAAAGTTAATTATTATTATATATTTTTTTATAATTAGCACGTTGAAGATTTGTTGCAAGGTAAGGTTAGAAAATGAATCAGAGAAAAGAAGAAAGTAAGATTGAAAAGAAAATAACTGATTTAAAATTAATAATTTTGGCAAAAGTAACGGGAATCAAGACAAACCCAACCTCCAATAAAACTAAATGTACAACAGGTTAATGTGTCAAAATTTAAATTCGAACATATCCATACCCCTGTAATAAAGTAACTAAGATTAAAGAATGTTTATCGGAGTATACCTCAATGGTGCCATATACTTTTTAATTGGTAGTACCTTATCTCAGCATGATATCTGAAGCCGTGAGAATTTTTTTACAGGTGACGAAAAACTCCTATCCAACCAAATGTTAGGAATCCGAACGCACTTGATTTTATTTAGTAACAAAGCGGTCTATAATTAAAACGACTATTAATTGACAGGTTCATTACCGCATCTAGTTAAACCGTTTCAAATTTATTATAACATGGAATTACCTAGTGACTTTTCGCTACGTGACTTTGTTTCCAAGTTTACATTAGTACGAACAACCTCAGAGAAGCTACAACTCACCATTGACTACTCAGACTCCCATCTAATTTTGGTAATGGTTACAATTTTTCTATGCAAGAAAATAATTCATCACCAGCCATGTTGCAGAGATTATTTCCTTCTCCAGTTAATAATCTCCAGAAATTTTCGGAAGGTAAGTTACATTTGTATGCATACGGATTCGATGGTGGAAATGAATCAAATTTCGGAATAAGTTGTGAAAATAATATCGTTTTCTTTGTGTTAAATATGAAATGTATATTTAAAATTTCATGGGTATTTCAGCCAAAATTGAATTATAAATATAAGGCATTCAAGGTTCAAAAAGTAAATTATTGAGTTTCGATAATGTGAACAGATAAGAAGTTATACTAATCTGAGAGTGGATAGTGTGCGTCAGTAATAATACGTGTTTGATTATTCTTCTGATCGATTATATTGTTTTTGTTTTATTTATATAACCACTTTCCAAGGTTTTAAATTATTAAAATGTGCCCAGAGTTTTATAATTAGAAATAAATTTCGATAGAATTTTAAGAAATAAAATCAATTACTTCATTCTGCTATATTAGGGACGAGATCAAAAGTTCAATGTAGAATAAAAAACTTAATTCACATAGTTTTTTTACTGACCCCCCACCCCCCTCTTAACTTAATTTGGGAAAAATTATTTACCAATATGGGCATATGCTTTGAGAGTATACTTTTTGTATCATGGGTCCTGTTTTTCCTCAACAATGTATGTTTGTTCTGTATATTGACTTGGACATCAATTGAATCCGTATTTTTCAATCCGAAAATCGATGTCGGATAACAAAACTTGCAGCGATTATATCTCCCCCCATCCCCAATTAAGTTTTAAATCCTACATTGAACTTTTGATCTCGTCCCTATATTGTGTTTTGAGAATATATTACCCGGTTTATGATCACGTCTATAATGCATATACTTAATATTTTATGAACCGATACCTTATAACTCGTTTTGATCTCGTCCCTATATTGTGTTTTGAGAATATATTACCCGGTTTATGATCACGTCTATAATGCATATACTTAATATTTTATGAACCGATACCTTATAACTCGTTTTGATCTCGTCCCTATATTGTGTTTTGAGAATATATTACACGGTTTATGATCACGTCTATAATGCATATACTTAATATTTATATATATATTAATTTTATTAGATAAAGAAGGAATAAATTTATACCTGTTAAAAAGTAATTTATTTAAAAAAAGAAATGTATAATTTAAATCGACTTGCATGTAAGAACCGGATTTTAGTCATTAAAAATTGTTTAATTGTGGGACAGTAGGAACAGGCGCCGAATAAACCACAATATAACTACAACCAAAATTTAACTATTTGTGTGAGTTATATCCGATACCTTACAACTCGTTGCATGAATTTTAATTAATGGTATTTTTTTAAATAATTAAGGAACGAATATGATATCTTTTGACAAAATTTGAGAAACGAATTTTAAAGAATAATATTATATTAAAATCCGGCTCCTTTAAAATCTTATAATCTTTATGTTTGACGTATGCCAATGTACATATGCAAAATATCTGGATAATGAAATGTTTGACCTATCAAAATGACTCTATCATATCTGTATTTTTATATTTTCCTTTTTTCTAACTGAAATGAAAAAAAATAATAACATTACTAGGTGTGCGCTCCTTTACATAAGCTACCGTGAAGAGAAGTAAAATAATTTGTTGCGCGTACTTTGTTTTTCTGTTAAATGTTGTCTGTTATTTCTTTCATTGAAGGTGAATGAAATTTGAAGAATAATATTTGTTAATACATTCGCTTCTTGGATTTCTTCATTAAAATTCATGAAATTTTGTTTTCAGATTTATAACTAACCCACATTAAAATTAGTGAGACCGCTTAGGTGTGACGTAGGGGGTATTTATTAACATAATTTTATAATTTCAGATCGATGAGATGGATCCAGAAATATGTGTATCATTTTTAAAAAATACAGGAAAGAAACAGGTAAAGTTTTGTCAACAGAAACCTGACACCAGCTGGCTGGATTTGAGTGAAATAGTGAGAAAGGTTTCAGCTCCAGAATATGACAAAAGAAGGCGTCTTGTTTTCAAAGACTGATTTTTAGCAATTTTAGCTTCATAAGGTTATATGTTATTAATTGATAAATCACTTACACTTGTCGTTGCTTGTGTCTGATTAAAATAATTCTCCAACCAAGAACAGTTGTCTGTTGTGTACCCAGCTTGTACCATTTCACTCACATGACTTCATAAAGTTGGCAAAGACGCATTAACACAACCATAACGGAAACATTTAACACACAAACATAGATACTTTGCCATTTTAAGAATAATGCTTTCTGGTAGGTGTTAGCAGTTTATAAATCATTTCTCATTGCTTGAGTAAATTAATTAATAGTAATTGCATTTACTCAAAGTGCATCCAGGTTAGTGAATGTTGAACTAATTTTCAATCAGTCTTAATTAATATCATATTATTATACATAGGATATATCAGTTAGGTAAACCCCATTGACAGATTGTTTGCATATTTTTTTTTTAATTTGTCCAAAGGCGAAACTGAATTATACTAATTTAAAATTACATAATGTTTACTTCTGACGTTATATTGTATTTACGTTTAAACGATTTTTAGTAAAGAATATATATCCTTCATAATAAATAATAATATATTTCAAACTGTGTCACGCCCTTTGCCACTTTCTATTTTTTTTAATGAAAACATAGATAAAGAAGGAATAAATTTATACCTGTTAAAAAGTAATTTATTTAAAAAAAGAAATGTATAATTTAAATCGACTTGCATGTAAGAACCGGATTTTAGTCATTAAAAATTGTAAAAAGACATTTCCACTATGTCTGCATATTCTTTTGAAAAAATCGGAGTTGCATTAAATCGGTTTTTCCTTCACCATAGCAACGATCTTCGACTTGAATTGCTTAATTTATACTATATTTGTTTCCATTTCAAAATCCTGTTTAAAATTTAATTTTAACTTCACAAAAAACCGATCGTACAAAATTATCTTTTTAATTAATGTTCATAACAAAAAAAAACAGCATAATTTTCCATGCGTTATTAGTACCACAAATAGTTAAATTTTGGTTGTAGTTATATTGTGGTTTATTCGGCGCCTGTTGCTACTGTCCCACAATTAAACACGCTGAAATAAAGTGATAAAAAATCCAAAATAATTGCAATTTCTTTTAATCTTGAAAAGTTATTAAGCTTGGTTTATTGAGTTATATACATTTTATTAAAACTAACCTATTCAATGTCATTTCTTTTATCAAAACAATTAGGACTTTAAAAGAAACTATTAACAGTTGTCAGTCATGACAGTCTGTAATCAAAATTACACAAACAGATTAGAAAGTCTCCTCTCATTGCATTGAGTTTTATTTTCATCTTTGATATTTTTCTAAAAGCGCCAAAATTAGACACATTAATATATTGTAACACGTCGTATTTTAAACAAAAACCGTTAAATATCCCTACATTCCCTACGCCAGAATATCCAAATTTACGACACGTCATTAGTATTAATAATTAATTAACATTTTCATAAAGAATGCTATTAACAAAAGCTATTTAACAAATCAACAAGAAAACTACCTTTATTCCATACTCTAAACTGTCATGTAAACCCAAAAAGGAAACGTATTATATATAGTTCGCAAAATATTTATTTTTTTTTATACCCTCGTCAAAATTTTGACGGGACATATTATGATATACAAATGTCCAGCGCCAGTCTGTCCGTCTGTCCGTTTATCCGTCTGTCCGTCGTAAACATGTCGCGCCGTAACTTGAGAACGACTCATCCAAATTTCACGAAACTTAACATAGTTGTTTCTTATGATGGTCAAACGATCTGTATATTTTTTGGTGAAAATAAGATTAAAACTTTTTGAGTTACGGGACTTTGTAACTAAAACAGAAGTGTGTTTTTTTTCACATGTCGCGCTGTATCTCAAAAACGATTTATGATTGTTGCTTAAAACTTTACACACTTCTTAGTCATATTAATCTAAAGATCTGTATACTTTTTGGTGATGATTCAAAATTTTATTTTAGAGTTTTTGAGATTTTTGTAAAAAAGGAGGGGGGGGGGGGTTCAAATGTCGCGCCGTATCTCAAAAACGATTTATGATTATTGCTTAAAACTTCACACACTTCTTAGTTATATTAATCTAAAGATCTGCATACTTTTTGGTGATGATTCAAAATTTTATTTTAGAGTTTTTGAGTTTTTTGTAAAAAAAAAAGGGGGGCTCACATGTCGCGCCGTATCTCAAAAACGATTTATGATTATTGCATAAAATTTTACACACTTCTTAGTTATATTAATCTAAAGATCTGTATACTTTTTAGCGATGATCCAAAATTTTATTTTAGAGTTATTGAGTTTTTTGTAAAAAAAAAGGGGGTTTCACATGTCGCGCCGTGTCTCAAAAACGATTTATGATTATTGCTTAAAACTTCATACACTATACACTATACAAAGTTATATTAATCTGAAGATCTGTATACTTTTTCGTGATGATTCTTTATTTTATTTTTGAGTTATTGAATTTTTATTGAGCTTTTTGGTAAAAAAGGTAGTCTTTTTTGGTCACATTTCGCGCCTTATCTCTATTGCTTAAAAGTTTACACGCTTATGTTTTGCCGGGTTTCCATATACATCCCACCAGCATTTATTATGTTTTTTTCACAAGATGACGGGCGTATCATGCGCTCGTGGCACAGCTGTTTATTTAAACATAGTGTGACTTAACTGTGCTATAAAATACGTACCTGTCCATAATGTAAATTCTTGAAAAATACCCATTCCAGTCTTAAGTTAATTTAATATTTATTTTTAAAAGAAATATTAACCAGGATTAAAACCGGCAAATATATAGATCATGTAGATATACATCTTATTTTATTAAAAAATAATAATCCACGAAATAAGAATCGTATGCGGTCCATAATCCATCTTTTAACCTTAGCGAACAGGTACATGTAATAATTGCGGCAACGAACACGTTAAAATTGAAAATATTTCGATTCTTAAACGAATCTTCATTTCCTTCAACACTCTTGAGAAATCAGAGTAACAGGCGTAATGCGGATGTATTTTTATTTTAATGCAGTAATTACCAATACACTAAAATTTACATTTTATCGTTGGCCATATATTATGATGATCAGTAATATCAGATGTGAATATACCTAAAAAAAACATAAAAATTGTTATATATTTATGGATATAATTTTCGATAAGTGATTATACTCGTGAATACACTAACATTTGCACCGGATAGTAACTTCACCTTTCGAACAGGTACGTGTAGATAAATACACACAGGTTATAATGCTGGTAGCAGATGCGATCAAATAGATATTTTTTATTCTTCAATGAATATATTTTTCTTTCTACACCTCGCTGAGAAAGTTATCTTTATTATACAGAATATCAGACATGACCCGGTTGAATTTATATTTAATTCCAAGTAATTACCAATACGCTTAAATTAAAATTTTATCTTTGGATATATATTATGACGATCATTATCATCAGATGTGAATAAACCTAAATAAAAACAAATACACTGTTTTCTATTTTATTATCTATTTTAGGATATAGTTTTGGACAAGTGATTTAAATCGTGAATACACATCTTTTGCACCACACAAGACAGGATAAAAACGTCACCTTCCAGGCTAAGTACTATAGCTGCCATACAATTCTTCTGAGATCGATAAAACATGGCAATTTAGTCACGCTGCGTGCAACCACCACGGGTGGCCAAAGTTATCGGTCGTTTCCTTAAAAATATCGGTCGCTCATTAATATCACGGAACACCATTAACACAATCGGTGTTGGCTTAACTCTATCGGCGTTGGCTTAACCTCCTCGGCTTATGCGTAATTTCAGAGGGTTTGCTTGATAGTTAAGCAGAAACCGCTAATCTTAAGCTTTTCCCGAGGATACTAAGCATTAGCTGTTTCTAGTGTATTACATCTGCATACAGTGTCTGATAACACAGTATGGAAATGAAATTCATCAATGAAGGTTGGGTCACAAGAAAAATGTGACTAGTGGATGGAAAGCCAGACGGTGGCGATAAAAATATCCTCCAGCTTTAGTTGATTAAAAAGGTGACCAACGGCTATAAATGAGAAATTAGTTGGACTTGACCTGGTTCCACCACAGAAATCGAAAAGACATCTTTTTCTTCCCTAATACTATTCTTCGGTAATATCCATATACATCTCGTCACAAACGGGGTCTATGTGGTGCCTAATTTAGTCGCTATACCGACCTAAAAATACGTTTGGCGCCTTGAAATTCATGATAAAATTGGAGATTAAATTATTTAACTATCGACCGTTAAATCCAGACTTTAGTCTAAAATAATTTTTTTCATAATTTTAAAATCAACTCTTATCATACCGAAATATATTATAGAGTAAAAAAAGAAAAAAACACTCAGAACAACGATTTTACTAAAACTAAATGATTTAAAAACTAGTCGATGTTATTTTCTAGTACATAAAACATTCCTCTACATATGTTTTGACACGAGAACACTTTAAATCAAGATTTAGTCCTGTCCCTTCTTGAAATTATTGTGTAAAATGTCGATATATGTACGTTTTGTTTATGTAATGTTTCAATTTAATTGGTGAAATGCACTTGACGGTACTCAATCATCTTTTACCTTGTCATAACGAAATTAATATCGTTCATACGAGCAAAGAGAATTAATTTTATAATATATAAAATATTTACCATATAAAAATGGTAAAAAAGATAAATTATTAATTTAAATAAATTAAAATGTTACTTCTCTGACACATTTGAAATCTCTGCAGTGAAATTTGGGACCACCTTATACACATCTCTTTATTCAAATGCTGCATTAATTATTATAAAATGTAGCGTTATAAAAATGTGAAACCCAGCTGATTTTGTCAACAAAACGATTTACCTGTATATATAAACATGTATCTGTGTACCTTAAAGGTTGGAACAATAAAGATCCGGACAGTCAAGGTACAATATACATGTCAAAACGTTAATTAGTTATAATTACCTGGAGCACACAACATGTTACGGAGAATAAATTTCTTTACCTGTAAATTTACTTCAGATAAAAATCACACAAATTTTAACAAACAATAATTCGTTTTTCTTGTGGGTTAAAAAAATGAAAAAAACTTGCACCATAGCCTTTATTACATGTATGTAATTTTCGCAGCTTTGTATAAATTGGTCATAAATTTAATATTATTAATTATTTTCATAATTTCCTATATTGAAATTATAACCGATGTGAAATGTTACTGTGAGATGGACAAAATCAAAAGTTCAATGTAGGATACAAATCTTAATTCAAATAGTTTGGGGGTGAGGGGGTAAACATCGCTGCAAGTTTTGTTATCCGACATCGATTTTCGGATTGAAAATACGGATTCAAATGATGTCCGAGTCAATATATAGAACAAACGTACATTGTTGAGGAAAA
Organism: Mytilisepta virgata; assembly: GCA_028015205.1. NCBI lineage: Eukaryota > Metazoa > Mollusca > Bivalvia > Mytilida > Mytilidae > Mytilisepta > Mytilisepta virgata. The sequence goes on from CM051512.1 coordinate 35,548,675, forward strand.
ACAGGACCCTTGATACAAAAAGTATACTCTCAAAGCATATGCCCATATTGGTCAATCAATTTTTCCCAAATTAAGAGGGGGGTGGGGGGTACGTGAAAAAACTATGTGAATTAAGTTTTTTATCCTACATTGAACTTTTGATCTTGTCCCTAAATATTTAAAAAAAATGTAAAAGTTTCGAAAAAGCGAAGACGAAGAGTACGTGCCATAAGCAATACAGAGTTATCGGACATGAAAATGGACGGTTCTACCCTAGAACCATTTATGACAGTTTTGAATGGTTCTACCCTAGAACCATTAATGACAGTTCTACCCTAGAACTATTTATGACAGTTCTACCCTAGAACCATTTATGACGGTTCTACATTAGAACCATTTATGATAGGGTTGGTTCTACCCTACAACCGTTCTAGAATGGTTCTAGAACCGTCCTCTCTGACAGAATAGTTGAGAGGTTAGAACTGATCTCAACTGTACCTCCTTTAACGTATTTTATCTGTTTACAAATGTGACATGTACATTTAGCTTGACCTATATCTTTACCCTTTTTGCTGCATGACACAATTTAAGGGTGTATTCTTCTGATGTTTCAGTCTCCTTGAAATCTCGTTCGGGAATTGTTTCCAAAACATGTGATTCAAATGGAAAATATTAATGTATCTAAGAAATATTATAATCCAACTAAACTCTGTGAAAAAATTATGTACTTACAATAAGTAGTTTTTAGAGTAATAAAACTTTCAAATTTTATAACCAATCCGGTCAGTTTCATCAGCCAAAATGTTGAGAAAATGGGTGAGGGGTAAAAGAAAAGATTTTACCAAAAATATGTACATTCCATATCATTTTTTTCTTTTTAAAATTCTTTAATATGTATTCTTTCAATCATTTATAACAAAGAAGATGAAATTATGTGCTTTTTGTTCTGAAAAAATTGAGAAAAACCCCAAATATACTAAATTGACTGCATGGTTATTTTGACACGAAAAAAAACCAAAATTTTATAGAACTTTCTAATATTAACGCCTACCTATAGCTTTTTTTAATTTAAATTTATTCAGATTGGTCCACTTCATTTTTAGGGGAAGTATGAAAAAAATGGGTAAAAATTGATGAAAAATGAGAAAAACATCAAAAATGGGGTACTTTCAAATGATCGTAGCAAAAAAAAGAAGTACACCACCATATCATTTTTCTTCAAAAATAATTGTCATATAAACCCAAAAATCAGGTTAAGAAAAAAAGTTTAATTCTAGAGATTTTCTAGAGGCTCCTCAGAGGTGTACATCCTTAATTGATTTTACATTAATTTGAAAAAAGGCCATGTCATTTCTGGATTAAAACTGCAAAGTAGTTTTAAGGATGCTCGCTGGTCATGTTTTGGTCTTTTTTGTCAGATTTTCGGATTGGGGTTTATCCATTTCTTAAACATGAAATTGTTTGTCTATGAACCCCCACTTTTTCTTTTATAATTCAATCATATATACCTTAAAATCGTATTTGACAAAATTTTATGACATCCTTTTTATTTTTTTTCATACATTTTTGAAAGAATGAAGGTGTCAATGCAAAGACAATGAAAAATCCAGAGAAAACCCATTTCCTGCAAATTTTCAAGGCCTTATAGCTCTAAAATGAGCTCATGAACCTATATTTTTTCTTGCTTATTTGTTTACTATTCATATGTTCTCTCAAACTAAAATACCTATTTCAAATCCTATTTATTTCCTGTTAGACCAGCGATCATCCTTAAGACCGTGATATATAACATATGAAAAAATAACGTGTGGAGGGTTCAAAACTCTAATACTAAAATTTCTATATAGAAAGATGCTTTGTGGGAAAATCCTAATTAGCTAAATATAAAAACCTGTACAAAATCACTAATTATAGGAAAAAGTATAATTGATAAATACAAAGTTTCTTATTACCCAAAAAGGGACCCCCAGCATATAGGTAAAATCTTGTGTTTTCTTTTTTATGTAACTTTTAAAATTGATTGAATCAAAATATTAAAAATATATTGATTGTGGAGGATAAACTTTTTATTTATAAAGATGATATTAATGACTAAATAATACCGGATTTCCTGGTGTTCCTGCAATAAAACAGAGTTTGGGAAGAGGATCGACGAAGTAATAAATGTTAAGTTTTAAAATGACTACGATGCTTCAAACCCGAAAATCATTCTTTCAAAGAAATTCGGATACTACGAGCTCGAAGACAAATCAGAATATGATAGAGAAAAAATATACAAAGGGAGACAACTCAGAACAAAAATAATACGACAAGATGCAGATCAAGACATCGACCAAGATAAGTTCAAATATCTTTTCTACTTAATTTTCCGGGAGAAAGCGGCCGGAGGGGAGTTGGTTCTTACTCGACCATAATATTGGTGTTAATGTGCTGCGATTGTCGTTGAAAAAATTGACTATTTTAACGTAGTCAATTACAAAAAAACTTTTCCCTACATCATGCTCTGTACCTGACAAAATGCTAGTATTTAAAACAATTGTACCTACATGCAACTTAAACGTATGAAGAATTTAAGTACATTAAATTAAACAATTTTCAATATCATTTACCTCTGTATTTTGAACATGTAATTATATACCTACTGTAAGAAATTATAACACTGTTGTAGACGATTGTAAAGAAATCATGACCCTGTTCAAGACAGCAAGATTCCGAAAACACGAACGGAACACTCAAATCATATTTATTGGGAGTAGTCCCGGGTTTCTTATGTCTTTATGGATCTTTTGTTTTTTCTATGAGGGTCATCATTTAAGTAATCACAGTAACGTTGACAAACAGCAATGAAAACGTCAACTTTTGTGTCTTTTTATTTCATTTTATTCACCTTTTTAAAATATTCAACAGTGCAAATGAGACATAAAATTTAATAGCGTTGGCATATGGTGCCTCAAATTCGATATCAGTCTTTAAGTTATCAGATCAATGTATTTCAGTTATCACTTACTGTCATGTCTTACTGTATATTTCTTTAACCATGATAATTCATTATAACGAATTCAAATCAAATTAGATCTAGAACATAATACATCCAATATTTGTCAGAGCGTGTTGTTTCTTTTCGTTCAATAGTGAATTTTTCTTTACATATACTTTCTGTTATTATTACTACTGTGATTTTTCTAGGCACCTGTGATGGATCACAGAGCTCCCATGCGCGTTCCCGGATGGCAGATATTGGGACCCTCTAGTACTGAGATTTATACATAATACGGAAAGCCTGACCATAGTGGGTAATGTGTTTGGAGAATGCCACATTCCCTGCACGCTATAGACCCATTCTGTAGTTTTCGAAAAAGAGTAGGCTTATGCTGCTGCAGAAGGCTATATTATAAGAATCTACCCAACCATCCTCCTTTTACAGTGGCAGTCAAAATATGTTCCCCTTTGTGAACTGTTCGGTCCGTGTATAAAGCGGCCTGTAGATTGAAAAATGAAATGTATCACTTGCCTTTTCATTTTTCATTTTTCAATTTTGATTAGAAAATTAAAAAATAAAATTTGCAACTTGCTTTTTCATTTTTCATCTTTCAATTTTGATTTGAAAATTGTGTACCACTTGCTTTTTCATTTTTCATTTTTCAATTTTGATTAGAAAATTTAAAAAAAAATTTGCAACTTGCTTTATCATTTTTCATCTTTCAATTTTGATCTGAAAATTGTGTACCACTTTCTTTTTCATTTTTCATTTTTCAATTTTGATTAGAAAATTAAAAAAAAAATTGCAACTTGCTTTTTCCTTTTTCATCTTTCAATTTTGATTTGAAAATTGAAAAATGAAATTTAAAACTTCCTTTCTCAATTATAATTTTTCAATTTTGATTTGAAATTTGAAAAATGAAAGTTGAAATTAAGACGTTCAAATTTCATTTTTCCTTTAATGAATATACATACATGTACAAGGAAACATTTGGATTTGTAGAGAAATCCGGCAGGGTTAAATCCGGTGAAGAGCCTATTTCAGTAAGGCGTTTGATTTAACTAAAGATACTAATTCTCATTTGTGAGATAGTATTGGGCAATCAATTCGTATAATCTCTGGAGTGATAATATCAACGGAGTCTAAAATTAACCTTGTCTTAGAATTTTATGTGAAGGTAATTTCTTTCTACAAAGAAAGCCAGCGTACAAATTACTGGGCACGATAGTAACGAGTCAACTGTGAAATGCAAACATCGCAAGCTGGAGATGTAGTTTCCGGGTCTTATTGACTTTATTATTTTATGTGTTACTACTAATAAGAAATAAAAGTTCACAATTTGAGACATAAAATCGTCGCGTTTGTCCTCAAGTTTTGATTTTATTTGCACTTTGTCATCTATATACACACCCTGTAACGTAAAAGTTAACAAATCAAACGATGAACGAAGGATGTACGGACTCTTTATGTACGATGTACGGATGCTAGAAGTGTTATCTTTTACGTTACAGGGTGTGTATTAAGTACAAATCTAGGTATGAAGCTGACATAGATGTTTCGGTGGTCTCTTTAATACATGTATCAAATCCATCGGAGTAGAAAAGATTTTGACAATCCTTAAAGTTAGGATTATTATTCTTCATGAAAGAATGTATATCAAGTACACTAAACAATTCTATTAGCAAAATTTATTTAGTTTAGTTTAAACATATTTTATTAATCTAAACATATAACTCAATACAATTACATACATATTAATACAATAACATACAATTAATTAATGGAATAGGGAAACAAGTATAAAATTTATATAAATCCCTATCCTTTAAAGATTATATAGTGATATAATTTTCAAAAGGTAGATAAAATTTAAGTTTGCTAGATCAATAAGACATATCATTATAATATTTATTTACGTGCGAAAATTGAGCACAATATGAAAGTGTCATTGTATAATCCCTGACGTGAGGATATTTAAAAAACCATTTATATAAAAGTCAGAGTAATCTCAGATCTCAAAATACACACATATATATCTATATATATACATGTATATAGCATGTAATTATCCCCGGCTTGGAATGAAATTTGGCTGTTGATTAGCTAACCTGACGCCGGTTAAACCAATGCTCCCATCTGATCGTTTAAGGCCCTGGTTACCTTATTAAAGTGTCTTATTTCTATTCTTTATGCTTTAATGAATAAATATCTATATATTAACATTATTTTGCTCAAGAGAGAAGAGACAAATAGCTTTCCACTGACGTCAAAGCTATGAACCATTTCGCGGAAAAATTAAAGTAAAGCGATACTACTCATTTCGTTATAAAAATAAAAAACACAAAACTGATATGGAAAGGAGGTATTTATGCATAAATTTGATATGTGTTGAAATCCGCAATGAAGTTGAAGTCACATTTGTCAATGGTTTCCAACGATCATATCATTTTACTACAAAAAGGGCAAAACCCGGGATACAAACGTTATCTACGTTTATAGCCTGGGCATAGAGGATGTACTACCCTTCAATATTCCCCACACGTTCCATAGAGTGCTTCCGGGTGGTAAAATCTCATTGACCACGGCTATAAACGTAGATAACTGATATTATACATTCAATGTTAAATCTGCCTTAAACTTTAGATATCCGTGTCATAAATGACAACGAAATTCTTCCGAATACGCCGTATGTTCCATACAACGTAATTAAAAGGACCTCAGTAATTATCGGTAGCTTCGGAAACGCGATTTACATAACTTATTTCATGGCCGCCACATACAAAGACGGAAGTATGTTTTTAATTCAGAAAGATATGTCTACATACAGACAAACCTGCTTTAAAAGGCACCTCTATATAGCAAATCACTGTCTATAAGGGGGACAGGGGAAAAGTCCCATTCATAAACAAATTATGTAAATTAACCTATGTATAAAGGGCATTTGCTCATAAAGGACACTTTTTTATGGTCCCTTGGTTGCCCTTTATAGACAGGTTTGACTGTAGTTCCTGCTAAACTTTATGGTCAAAAATTTACAGTCACAATGTATTATGGTCCTGGATACTTTTCTAAACAACAAAATGGGTAACATGAAACGTGAACAATGACATGAAAATCAATTAACGCTGATGACTACAGATTTGGTAAAGACTTAATCAGATCTCCTGCTAGCATAGTTTATTGATGACTACAAATTTGGTATAGACTTAATCAGATCTCCTGTTGGCATAGTTTATTGATGACAACAATTTTGGTATATTCTTAATCAGATCTCCTATTGGCATAGTTTATTGATGACTACAAATTTGTTATAGACTTATTCACATCTCCTGTTGGCATAGTTTATTGATGACTGCAAATTTGGTATAGACTTAATCAGATCTCCTGTTGGCATAGTTTATTGATGACGACAGATTTGGTATAGACTTAATCACACCTCCTTTTGGTATAGTTTATTGATGACTACAAATGTGTTATAAACTTAATGACATCTCCTGTTGACATAGTTTATTGATGACTACAAATCTGGTAAAGATTTAATCATATGTTTTGATGTTGACAAATCCTCGTCACATTTCTTTTAATTTTATTTTTGTTTATTCATAGCAAACTTTTCATTTCTGGCTGGTTCGTCTTCGTTCTTAAACAAAGCTTTTATATTGATAAAGTTTCAGATATATCTTATTGTGGCATAGTACTGGTCTCTCTATCGATAAAGCTACCAACTAGAAAGCAAGAATTATAACATTAACTAACTTTTGAAAAAAGAAAAAAATATGAAGCGGTAATATATTTTCCAAATCTAAAAGTAAAAGAAACTCTCCATACAAAACTTCACACAGAAATTAAATTCTGGTAACTTAGTTTCGTCTACAACAGTTTTTAAACGACTCCCGTATTTCGGGTATTCTCCAAGCGTAAATGAAAGGATTGGTTATGGCGTTGACTGTGAATAAAACGAATATCGAAATTCGAATCCCTGAAGGCATCAGCGATTCTGCAAAGACGTCATACCATAGTGAAAAAACGAAAGGACCAGTCAGGAAAATTGTCGTTGAAGATATTATAATATTTGTTGTAAAAGCTCGCATTTCCCACGACTTATCATTGCCCTTTTTACTAACATGATCAACTTGAATTTCATTAATGTCCCTCTCTTTGGTTGATTCTTCTGAGATTTCAGCGCTTTCATTCCGGTTTTCTGGAATTTCAATGACTATTTCTTCCACTTCATCTTCCGTTACTACCTTTGTACAATATTCTAGCTTTGAGGAAATTCCCATGCCTGTTGCCTTTGTTCTTATGTTTTTGCCGACCTCATTTTCGTATGTCAGGTCTTTAGATTTACTGGCACAATCAGAGAAATTTTCTCCAGCCTGCTCGCACTCGTTATTTTGTTCTCCTGTAACTTTTACTTTTGTTTGCTTATTTGTGTGGATACTCCCTCGGTTCATTGCATTCCAAACTTCACTGTTAGTTGGATTTTGCAATTTATCGTCTCCTAAATTGCTGCTTTTATCATAATTGATATGCACAGGTCTTACTCTTCTACTTTTGAAGAAAAGCTTCCATATATGAAAACTTGTTAGGCTTGTCAGAATTACAATTAACAGTAGAAGAATTGTTAACAACAATGAAATTAGAAAAGCAAATAGCTTATAGTTTTGTCCGTATACTGCCGGTATGGTACATATTTGGATAGATGAACTATAAGGTACCAACAATAGAACAGAAATAGAAATAACCAAGGAAAAAGCAAAGGACCCGATAATCAAACGATATTTCATCCTCTGTAATTTTTCTTTCATTCCAAAGTTACGTGATTTCACTATAAGATACCTTTCCAGGCTGATCAATAGAATTGAACCGTATGCTGAAAAAACACCGACCGCCGTAGTCAACACTGTAAACAGACATGACGTCAAATTTGTATTCATTGCCGGAATCAATCTCGCTGCTACAAAGGTACAAAATGAAGTGGACATCAAGGTATCGCTTATGCACAATGACAATACAAGAAGGTTGTGAAAGTTGTTTTTTAAAGCGCGTAAGCAAACTATTAGATATAGTACGTTTACAAATATAGGAATTCCTGTCAAAACGATGATAGTTATTCCAGCTGTATGGGAAAATAAACCTCCGTAAAGATGACTTGTATTTTCTGCTGTGTACTGAAATTATAAACCATGACATTTTAAAAAGTATTTGTCTTTCTACAGATGTGACGCTGATTATGTACCGTAATTCAATAGTTTGAATGTTTTTAACAATTCAGATCTACGCCCCCTCCCCCTCCAGCTTTGGTGGCCCTATTTGGTGGTTATTATGAATGTTTGTGTTATTGTACAGCCTTTTTGGACGGCTGATTATGGGTAATTTGCAAATTTTCACATCCACTAAACTTTAAGTTTTATATGTTAAATGTTTTTGTTTGTTGTTCTTAGACCATATTTTCTACCTCTTATCATCAGCTGATTTTGTTTACAATTTATAAAAAAAATTGCAACACCCCAGTACCAGAATTTTTGCAATGACGAAAAAGTTACGATGCAACTTTTTATCGAAATTTTAAGTCACTTTTCTCTGGGTTTTTATAGCTGATGTATTTGTTCTTATGGTATATTTCCTGGTCATATTTTCAATTATTTTGAGATCTTGTAATTTCCACTTCAGGGCATATAATTTTTGTCCCCCTGCTTAATCTATTTTTTTTCTTCACATTTTGTTCCATATATATCAAAGAGTCAAACGATAATATTATACAATTCTAAGTATTTTAATAACATTTGAGATTTAGACAAACCTTCCCTAGACAAAACCAGTGAAAAATCCGGATAAATATATTTTACTCACAAATTTTTAATCGCTTACACGTACTTGTTCATGTAGATCACAAAATCTAAAGCATAAACCTTTTCCCTCTGTTTTCTCAATTTTTGTTTCTTTTTATACCTATTTCGTTTCTGAAACACGATTTTTGAACTAATAATACTTATCTGAAATGCTTTTGAACTGTCGATCACACGTTACAACTTACAGATGAGAAATGATAATACAGTTATAGAATTTATGTTCAGGGAACACTCAAAAACACCAAACATGTAAAAGATGACAACTCTCGAATGACAGAAACTGTCAAAACATTAACCCCAAATTACGTTATAATACTGTCAAAGTTTAGTCAGTGCTCGACGGATTTCGAACTCTACACTTATTTGCCAAACAATGTCTATTGCTATTTGACTACATCCGATATATATATATATATATATATATATATATATATATATATATATATATATATATATATATATATATATATATATATATATAAGTCTAAAGATTTGCACAACGGTACTAATATAAGATGGTACTATACGAAGATGATGTTATAAAATCGTGTTGACAAATATTTCGGCTTAACAAATAGCCTTCGTCAGTGTCGATAGTTTTTACAATACTGTATATATATATATATATATATATATATATATATATATATATATATATATATGTTCTTTGACACAGTATAAATGTGTACATGAGTGTCATATAGTAACAGTCAATCCACTACTGAATAGTATATACAGCAAAAATTCGATGGGTCAGTTTCCAAGAGAAGTTCGAAATCTGTTTGAGTTATTTCGGAATACTGATAATTGTTCAAATATAAGAAATTGCTAGAGCCATACCGTATTCGTGTAACGACCATTAACAATAAATAAATTTATTACAATACATTTTAAGCATATACTTATCTATTTTTATTACATTTGTGATTGTTATTCAAAAACCTACAAGTATCAGGTGAACGCAAATTGTAAAACGTACAATTTTATAATGTCAGGACAAAAAGATTTTTGTTCGAACTTTCCAGAAATCGTGACGTTTTAAAATGAAAATAAAGAAATAAACTGACAGGGCTTCAGAACCGTCCCAGACATCGGTGGTGTTCGAGGATCAGGGTGTGTGTTACTGACGTTCGACTGTGTGTCAATTTTCTTTAGCTTTGAACTGAAGAGTTCAAGGTTTGATTATCTTTCTAATACCACTATGTTGTAGCCAAACCCATACGATGCTGGTTTCTTATCACCTAAATTACATATACAAAGCTTACATCTTTACACTGTATAATAAATGTACATGTATATACTTACGTTTGACATGTTGGTAATTTCACGTCCAGTTCTGCATAAAATTCTGCGAAGAGCTAATCTGTTCAAAAGATAAAACAGAAATAGATCATGCATTAGGGGACGACCATTTGATATTCTGGTGGGGGCCAGGAGGATTTTGAAAATAAATAACTCAGCCTTGATAATAACAAAAATGAATGGTTTGTTCTGTGGTAGTTTGAAAATAAATAACCTGACCTACAATGTATTGAAAATAAATAACTCTGCAGGTCTTTTAAACCATTTTATAAATGCATGTTTTAAAGTATGAGATGGCACCAGATTCTACCAAAATTCGTCTTTTTTCATATTTTTTTCGGGAAAAACTTCCCAAATCTTTTAATAATATATAAACTACACCATATATAAATATTAATGTTTTTGAAATGTCTGAAAATGGGTTTCATTTCACTTGAGGTATATTGTCTCATGAACATTTACCTCACTTTAATACCTTTTCCCATTTTAACCTTTTATTGTTTTTTGTACGTATGCAATATATGCAGTTTTGAATTCAGAAGATTCATTTCCAGAGGATGATGATTAATTTCGATTAAATGCTACATAATGTATTTCATCTCATTGAATTTATAAAATTTAAGTATAAACTTATTATATGCAACATACTGGTATATTTAACTTAAACTTCAGAAATATATATCTGCATTCCATTTTCATGGGCGAGTCCAGGTGAGGGCGTAATAGGCGTACGCCCCCCTCCCCTTTTCAAAAAAAAACTATCGTAATCTGCTTATATTTTATTGAATATGGCAATTTATCATATTCATTAATTCAACACATAATCTGATTTCTTTAAAAGACTATTGAAATGTTAAGTAACGCCTTATACCCTAGAATTTGGAATTTCTCGTTATTGGTCTACTACTGTTAAGATCCATCCAATCATTTTAATATACCATAGACAATTAATGGAGAGAATTCGGCATAAAATATATCAAACCATGACACTTTAACTATAAAATATACATGCTCCAAGTCAGTAACCGTTACATTAGTGCATTTCACAATTATTTTATGTTTTTTAGCCAAAAAAAGTCCCAAAAAAATTTTCGCCCCGCTTCGCTCGGCCAAATTTTTATTATACGCTTCCCCTTTCAAATATCCCGGAAACGCCCCTGATTTTCCTTTCTCCTTTACTTTAAACAGAGCAATGCACAATACAACATGAATGTACAAGCATGCATTATAAACATTGCATATTTCTATTTGCACCTAAAATTCAGTTTCTTGATTTTGCAGTTATGAACTGGGTGCACAGATTTATGGCAATGGTGGCCATTTTTGTGCTTGCATCAAACACAATAACAGATAGTATCTTTATGATGGTCTTAAAGAATACCACAGTGCTGGACAGGGACTGAGACTGCAAGGTGGAACAGCCAAAATTCCGAACAGATACAACCTTGACTATTTATTTAAGAATAAAAACATGAACTTAAAAATTGTTTATTTTCAAATATTATAAATATAATTGTGAAAATAAATAATCAGTCCCTTGTTTTACTGAAAATGAAAAATCATGCTTCAACGGTGCAGAAAATAAATAATCTGTCTTTATTTTCCACAAAAATAAATAACCCATCCAAAACAAATCCTCCTGCCCCCCCCCCCCCCCCCAGAATATCAAATGGTCGTCCCCTTACAGGAACCTACATGGCAGCTTTTGATTGGTTGTTGTTTGCTTAAAGTTTCGACTGCAACTGTAACAAGTTGGATGAATGGGCATGGTAGGATAATTTAGCATTCTGTAGTGGCCGTTAGCCAGCTCTCTTTCGAGAACTACAGTAGGGGTCTTTAGTGTGGCATTCAACAAACACATTAGCTACTATAGTCCACGGTCGGGCTTCCGTATTATAACCTGATAACCGTCCAACAAGAGGTTTTCATCTATCCCCTGTGAACGCGCTAGGCAACTCTGTGGACAACAGGTGTATATTGCAGTTATTGGGTAGAAAGATGAAAAGATATACTATGTGTGTGCAAGATTCTGATTTTAAATATTCTCCTTGTATTCTTATCGACATTGGTCCCGTATCTCCTTTCATACATGTATAAAAACTGTGTAGTGTGTAGCTGTTCATACCACTTTTGCAATGTGCATGTATCAAATGTTGGTTGCGAAAATCAAAAATAATTCAAGAAGGATATTTACTATTATGTTCGTTCAAATATCCAACTTTCTAATTTAGTATAAATTATCTCCGTGCTATTTAACTGCGGATATTAAGCCTAATAGATGTATTAAAGTATATCCATATCTTGTGGTTTATTCCAGCAATAAATATAGAATTTTACATGTCTTTTGTCATATTACATCCCATATCAACAGTGATGCCCATAACAGCCCGAGTGCTTTAGGGTCTGAAATGGGTCGAGTCCTGATTGGGTGTGATATGAGAAAATCCATATCATATTCCTTTTATCAAATATTTAAACATTAGATGAATTGACATGAAAAGAGTTTCATATCTGTGGTTGTTTTGTATCCAGTAAAACGTACTTTTATATATGAAATAAAGCAAATTTTCATGTTCTTATCTAACTCTGAGACAAAATATTCCAACAAATGGGGTGCGATACGGAATTTTCGTAGGATCTAGGCGTGAGGATATGAACTATGTGCTTCATACAATTTCATGTATACAGAAAACCCATATTTAGTACTAATATATGATAAATAGTTCAGGGGTATTTACATGTACACTTTCATAATACATTTTGCACAATTATACAGTTGTACGCTTCGTATACATGACATGTTCCTGTGTAAATAAATAGTGGCATAGCCGTAGTTAAAAATCAGGGGAGGTAAAAAATGTTAAATTGAGACGTGGTCATAGAATTCTTTGTAAGAACAGTCATAGATCATCTTTCTTTAATATTTTTTGTTTTGTGCTACCCAAATTTGGCCAGAGAACTGACAATCGTAATAAAGCTGTGATAAGCATCTCGCAAGCTAATGACTTCAATCTGACTAATGTAGTGTTGAAATAAGAATGGTAATACTGAAAAAAAAATCTATAAACTTTTAAAAGTAAACAAAACCACAAAATAAAATAGATAAATAAATACTTTAATTTGTAAATAAGGTATGTATGATATAAAACTTATGGTGAACACAGAGAGAGAAAAAATAAAATAATGGAGTAAATAAGTATTTTTGCAAATACAAATACTGTATTTCTTACGTAGCTTATCATCTTCTGTAAACATATACAGTTTTATTGTCTTTTTGATGGAAAAATACATAACATGACATTTGATATTTTTTTTATTTCATTCAGCCCGTGTACCATTAAACGGATAATACACCTGTAGTTTAAGGGTTTCCGTTTCCTATCTAATCACCTGAAATTAATGGCTAATAACCAGCTACAGGTATCATATTTCAGATTATTTTTCTAACGAACAATACTTTCTTCCTTAATTAAAAACATAGCACTACGTGCTGATCGCCAGCTTTCCTGTTAACCTGATATTTATTCAGATTGTAAGGAGTTTTTAAAAAAAGAATTATTCAAATTTTCTTTTCCTATTAACCAAAGTAGATGTAGTTGAACTATGCCGGGCATACTAAGTCCAAATCTGTACAAGGTACTTTAGCAAGAATTCTCTGTCATTTTGGACTATATAAAGATAACAAAAGGTGCATGTTTTACTTCAAATTCTAAGACGTCATGAAGATTTATCATCACAAGCAATACACACTAAAGTATTGCAACCTCAATTCACAAGAGATATTTTTAATCTATTCCTTAAGAGGCGAGCCATTCCTGGTATCTTATTTCTTTGCAGTCTGATAAAAATCAAACTCCCTTAAAATTCAGTACTAGCTAGATGTAGAAAAAATAAATGCACTTTTTCGACTGTAGTGCTCAAAATTTCGACAGCTCAAAATGTTGAAGATTCAATGGCGTAAGTAACCAACAAACAAATAAATACCTTCAGTAAACTTTTAAGTTTATCCGTGCTATAGCATATGGTGGCAATATTGACACTAACTTCAGGATATTAAAGAAACAATTGGACCTGCCATCTAATTAAGAAATATTTGGTTGCATACTGTGGTTTGTTCGGAGATTTTACAACGGGTGCGTCTTATTTTTGTTAATATTTTACCCTGAGCGAAGCGAGGGATACAATTTACAAAAAATAGGTGCACACGTGGTAAAATCTTCTAAAAACACGCAATGCATAATTTCAATTTTCAAATTGCAGATTGTGGTCATTGTATGCTATTATTGCTTTCAGATTAAAGGCCTTTTATGGTTTTGCATTTATGTTTTGAATTTCCTCTTCAGGTGCCTTGTTTTGTATTAAAGTTTTAGTTTTATTTTTAGTCATTAAGATAAAAACGATTTATTTAAATTCTAAAATTGCAGATTGTAATCATTGTATGATATTATTGCTCTCAGATTAAAGGCAAGTTGGTTGTTTAATGGTAGGACAGGTTTAAAGATGGTATGGCATATAAATTTTCAAAAACCTGTAAAAGACACTACAATATCAAAATTCTTTTGATTATGAAACTTAAATGTTCTTACCTGTACTGTTATCTGATCAATACTTCTCTGCTTTTCAATATTCCTAGGTATCTCTAAATGAGAAAACAAACGAAAAAACTATCAGACTTGACCAAGCTCTTTTTCATTGACCAATCAAAATCATTTCAGCCATTAACTTTGAATGTTAACCAATCAATTCTTGAAACAAAATACATCAACTGCTCTTTCGTCTAAAGAGTAATTATTTAACGAGGATGATGTAGTTTTATCACAACAATACCAACGACAGTGGCGATAATTTCTGTTTCAATATGTGATAATTATGTTTCTTTCAAGGATTTATAGGATTGAAAGCTAAACCAGATGATTTAATGTTATTATTTTCCTGGGTTTCACTCATAAAGGCTTATTAGATTTTCATGTTTTGAAGATTATTCCTTGCATTGTTTGTTTTCACACTCTAGTTTGATATATCCTGTAATACATTTGCCAGCTTCTTTTTGATGTGGTTTTATTTTATTAATTATTAATATTAAATACAAACTGTTCCAATTTTAGTTTGGATTTATTGCCAAATGTATCAAAATGTAAAATTAATGAAATTCTTTGGTATAATAAAACACTTACTGACTGGGTATTTGGGGAATAGTAGATCTAATGGCCCCTCGGTACCAACTATCTTTGGTATTTCGGGGACAATACACTAACTATTCCCCTTATTCCCAGTCATTATGTATATATTATCATGATCTATTTATGGTCCAGGTACCTGAAAATGTACCAAAATACCCCCGCCCCCGAAAAAAAATCAAATGGATGCTCCGTAACAGTGAAAAAGGACTGGTAATTCTATACATAAATTAAAGCTTATAAATGCATGTGCCTTTTTCAGGTATTGTTTAAGAGTTTTCTGCATACATGTAGAAGTAATAATTTGCGTTACGAAATGTAAATTGTATTTAAATCAGCCATAACATACATAGAGTGAAATTTACACTTCATTATTCTCAAATTTTCAAAATAGTACCATTATTTTGCACATTTATAAAATCAGTCCTCATATTATTAACAGACACTTATTTTTATGCATGTTCTACATTGCAATGTTTACATAGTCAGATTAATGTACACTTGTAATACAGACAAAAGATTCTGTCTTTCAAAAAGTCACATTCGACAATATACATGTTCAACCACATATAGAAGGTTTGAAAGCATCGAACTGTTTTCAAAATACATTTTAAAGTAAACAGTCCTCAACTTATGTATACTAGTATTTGTTTTAATTTAAAACATTACAGTGTAGTCTGTTTAGTTTCAAAATGTGAAGTCAACAACTTCCTTTGCATATTAGTGTCTTCATAGCCATAAATCCTGGAGCAAAGAAAAAATTCTAAGAGAGACAGGATTCATTATTCTACAAACAATTTATATGCAACAAGAAGGCAAAAGACTTTCAAACCTGCACCCAAATACTCATTAAAAAACTGGACACAACAATATGTCTCTCTAGTTGTCAACTTTTCTATGAAATATCAAATATTGGTTTGTAAGATTCCAGTGCCAAAAGTTCTTGAAAATAATGAAAATAGTATATAAATATTTTGGTCTATCTAAATTTTTATGCAAATGAAATAAACCGATGCTGATTTTGTACATCAAATCAAATAGACTATAAATCTCAACACAAACTTTGCTAGAAAGCTACATCTATGATTGCCAAGAAAGCATTATTCACAAACAGTGTCTTGCCTAATTTCGCTGTTGTCTATGTTCTGAGTGTCATATTGGAATGTACATAATTTTTCCGCACGTGTTATTTATTGATCAGGAAGAGGCTTCTGTCCAAGTTTGATAAAAATCCAGGATGGTTTAAGAAAGTATTTAATGTTTAAAAAAAATAAACTTTAGACAGTATGTAATGTTAACTGGGAGAAAAACTAAGTCCTTTTATAAGTAAAATAAGGAAAAATGGGGAAAAAATTATTATAAAATTTTCCTCTCGATATCTTTTGATCATGAACAAGCTTCTGTCCAAGTTTGGTAAAAATCCAGGATAGTTTAAAAAAGTTATTAATGTTTTAAAAACCTTCACCACAGAGTGAATGTAAATATTGACCCGCCGACGACGACGACGAAATGTAGGATCGCTATGTCTCGCTTCCGCAACAAAGGTTGCAGGCTCGACAAAAAGGGAACGAATGTGATGTATTTTAGAGAACTGTAAATGTTGACCATCCCCTCAGGTGTATATAGTTGATTTTCAGTTGATTTGTTCTTCTTTTTCAGCCGGCAAAAGCCTTTGACCTAGTATACTTTTATGTTTAAATAAGGAATTATTTCTGCCTTTTTTCTTATAATTAAAAACTGTATTGAATTCCTGGGTGCTAGGAAGACAATTCTGTTCCTAAGGAAAAATATATTTGAATTTCTACATGTATGCACTATTTATTCTGGTTCAAATCGTAAATGGGATGATGGTGGAACATAATGTCAAACTTCAAAAATTAGAAATTGACAAAATTTCCGCTGTGAACCAATGAACATGGTTGCTAAGGAGCAGTTTAACAGGAACTGTATATGATAGTATTATATGATCCCTGATTTTAATAAGTAAAAGCTACGCACTATTTTTAGTAGGTAGAAATGAAATTAACCTGTGAATATTTAACATTACTCAAGATTTTAGATTTTTAAATAAAATTGGACTTTCAGAAATCATTTTACATTGAATATATATCAGTAGATGCTGTTTCATAGTTTGTTGCTAGGAATGTAATTGGTTGCTAAGGACAAATATGACATTTTCTCCAAAAATATATAGGAATTGGTTATGGTAAATAAATAATTAATTTATTGAATTTCATGTTATTATATACAAATTTTAGAAAATCATATGGAATCAGTATTTATTGGCAAATTCTGATGGTTGTCTAGCAACATAAATAACCCAACTTTCTCACATAATTTTCAAAACTGTTCAATTGTTTTATGAAGTTCATGTTATGATTAAAAATATTTTACCATAAACAGACCCTATTTCTACTTCTGAAAAAAGAACCCTCAGTATATTTTGATTTTGGAAAAAAAATAGTTAAAATTCAAGTTTTAAGTGAAGTTTGATGTGTTACCATAGCAACGGTACTCAAGGCAATCAAGTAATAAATTTGAAAAATTAAAGTTAGTGTATTATACTTTTACAATGTATACAATAAATGTTTTTATCTTTGAAAATATTTTTTTTTATGTGTGGTCAATTGTGCAACCCTGATTGTTCATGATTTTTGTCAAAAACTGTGCAAATGCTAAAGGGTTAATATTTCTTTGTTTTGTGCCACCAAAATTTGGCAGGAGAACTCACAATCGTAATAAAGCTGAGTCTTTTAAAAGTGAACGAAACCACAAAATAAAATAGATAAATAAATACTTTAATTTGTAAATAAGGTATGCATGATGTAAAAACTTATGGTGAACACAGAGAGATAAAAAATAAAATAATGGAGTAACTAAGTATTCTTGCAAATACAAGTACTGTATTTTTTACGTAGCTTATCATCTTCTGTAAACAAATACAGTTTTATTGTCTTTTTGATGGAAAAATACATAACATGACATTTGATATTTGTTTATTCCATTCTGCCGGTGTACCATTAAACGAATAATACACCTGTAGTTAAAAGGATTTCCGGTTCCTATCTAATCACCTGAAATTCATGGCTAATAACCAGCTACACGTATCATATTTCAGATTATTTTTCTAACGAACAATAGTTTCTTCCTTAATTAAAAACATAGCACTACGTGCTGATCGCCAGCTTTCCTGTTAACCTGATATTTATTCAAATTGTAAGGAGTTTTTAAAAAAATGAATTAATCAAATTTTCTTTTCCTATTTACCAAAGTAGATGCAGTTGAACTAAGTACCAATTTATTTTTAGTCATTAAAATAAAAACGATTTATTTAGATTCTAAAATTGCAGATTGTAGTCGTTGTATGATATTATTGCTCTCAGATTAAAGGCAAGTTGGTTGTTTAATGGTAGGACCGGGTTAAAGATGGTATGGCATATAAATTTTCAAAAACCTGTAAAAAAACACTACAATATCAAAATTATTTTGATTATGAAACTTTGATGTTCTTACCTGTACTGTTATCTGATCAATACTTCTTTGCTTTTCAATATTCCTAGGTATCTCTAAATGAGAAAACAAACGAAAAAACTATCTGACTTGACAAAGCTTTTTTTCATTGACCAATCAAAATCATTTCAGCAATTAACTTTGAATGTTAACCAATCAATTCTTGAAACAAAATATATCAACTGCTCTTTCGTCTAAAAAGTAACTATTTAACGAGGATGATGTAGTTTTATCACAACAATGCCAAACGACACTGGCAATAATTTCTGTTTCAAAAGTGATAATTACGTTTCTTTCAGTGATTTATAGGATTGAAAGCTAAACCAGATGATTTCATTCTATTATTTTACTGGGTTTCATCCATAAAGACTTGTTAGATGTTCATGTTTTGAAGATTATTCCTTGCATTGTTTGTTTTCACACTCTAGTTTGATATATCCTGTAATACATTTGCCAGCTTCTTTTTGATGTGGTTTTGTTTTATTAATTATTAATTTTAAATACAAACTGTTCCAATTTTAGTTTGGATTTATTGCCAAATGTATCAAAATGTAAAATTAATGAAAATCGATTTTCTTTGGTATAATAAAACACTTACTGACTGGATATTCGGGGAATAGTAAATTTAATGGCCCGTCGGTACCAACTATCTTTGGTATTTCGGGGTCAATACACAACTATTCCTCTCATCACCAGTCATTAAGTATATGCTATCATGATCTATTTATGGTCCAGGTACCTGAAAATGTAGCAAAGAATGGCTCTCAAACTAGTGTATTACGTGTTTGAAGTTTTCACTGAAGCGGCGTCATCAAAGCGTTTATTATTTAGGGAGCAACTGTTTGATTTTTATAGGGGAGGGCTAGGATCACGTCAGGTGTGAAAAAATATACAGGACCTGTGACAATCAAGAAATATTTTGGTTTAAATGAAAATGAAAATTTAGACCGCAATAGCGGCCGAAAATAAATCCAGGGCCAAAATTTCGGCGAACAAAAAATAGGCAGGATCAAACATTTCATATAGGTAAATTTCGTTTACACATTAGGAAATTTCAATTATACGGAATACACAAAGTTGAATCATATAATGGAAAAGATCATTAGACGATATGAAAGGTAACACCGAAAAAAAATGTTTGATATTGTCAGAGACATGTTTAAAAAGGGAAGGAAATATGTTTTAAAGAAAGGCACGGACATTTATGTCTCGACAGATTGAATCTTAACACAGCGGTACCGGAATTGACTTCAAGACACACAGATAGTATGAGACTGTGTAGAGAAAGTTTTCAAAAGCAAGACATTATTGATAAAATGAAAACTTTCTGGACTTAAATGAATATATATTTTTTATTCTGCTAGACATCTACTCGTGCAAGGTGTCCCAAAAAGATTGAATACGTTTAATTTTTTTTTTATCCCCTGAACTGAGAATTTTGCCATTTTCGTAGGGTAAGCTTTTTCCGGTCCAATATGTCTTATTGACTAGTCCAATATGATTATTTATTGACTAACCAGTCCAATATGTCATATTGACTAGTCAATACGGCATATTGGACGTGTATGTGTCGTATTGGCGTACTTTGACATTTTTGTATTGTATCGACAGGTTTTATCATATTTAGGCTTGTATTCTCTTCTAAGTCAACACTATAGTATTATTACGTAAGAATTTTCATATTTGCTTAGTTATAGGTCCAAGGGTAGCCCGGGGACCTATAACAATATGGCTGCCCGGGGACCTATTACTAAGCCAATGTAAAAATTCCTACGCAATGATACTTTTATTATTTTTAATTGTGAACTCTAGACGGACCAATATGAAGATTCGAAATAGTGTCAAAATCAGACATTCAGGACTTTGATAGTAGTGATTTGAATATGTATCAATGAAAATTGAGGATTTTCAACAAAACAATAAAATAGTAACAATTTTACTGAATAATCAATAGTAAATAAACACAAGTAAAAAAACATGTTTAAGCTTGTTTTTTTTTCAAATTAAAGCTGCAGTTTATAGTATTCTTTGTTTCCCCGGAGTATATGTTAATGTTGAACACACCACCTGTTACAGTTGCACCTGCAAACACGGACATGGGGTTGGCATGTTTGTTAATGAGGCGACTATTTGTATTTGATACATTTGCATTTAGATTATTGTGCACTAATGTATTTCAGTTTGACAGTTCACATGGTTCTTCTGAATCTGATGTCGTCTGTAAGACTGAGTACGGCAACATGACCATAGATATTGTATGAGAAGCTTGTTAGTGTTGTTTAATAGATGGTACTGAATAGTGAGTTAAGGTATCAATGCCTTTCCAGCCTCCTAAAAAGGCAACTTCATTGGCAGGTCTACCATTTTGAAGAAGTGTGGTAGCGAAAGTTTTACGTCCTGAATGATTAACCTTTTTCCATTTAAGATTTCCTTTTTCCGCCATATTTTTTACCATTTTTCCTAATTTATCTCTCCCTATGCTTTGGTGAGAATACCATATTTCCTCATGTATATTATCTAAAGGCCTCAAATAAAATCTGTGTTCATCAGATAATGTGTCTTGAGGTCCATCCATGTCGTTTGTATTCCTTATAAAGATACGGCAAATGCTTCCTCCTTCCACGAAAATCTTTGGAGTAATATCCTGGAAATCCCTGCGTTTTGCTGCACTTCGAGTTTTGGTACTTCTTTCTGAAAAAAATATGTTTATGTCCATATTTAAGTCGAATTATCCTTCATGTCTCTACAAAACTTCCTCTTTTATATAACAACAAAACATGTATGTCATAGTTAAATAAAATTTGTTTTGATAAATATAAACCAATTTTGATCCTTAAAAGTACAAATTACCAACTTTGGTCAACACTGAACCGTACATGTATATACACACAAGTATATATTCTGTGATTTTTAAAAGATTTAAAATATTTAATATTTAAATAAAGGGAATCATAACATAATCTCACCATTAAATTCCAAATACTCCATCAGATGTAGCTTTTAACTTGACATCAACCCATGTCATGTTAACATGGTCTTGTCGACCTCGTAGATCAAAGAGAGTTGCGTTATTTAAAAACACTACATTCAGTAATGCATCAGGTTTTTCTCATTGTCGGAAACTCACGGCTGGTCGCGCTTCTGCTTTGCTTCCACTTACCGACCATGGGTCAATTCATTCATTTTTTCTCGTTTTCATGAATATTCATGAATCAAATTGACCAGTGAAATTACTGCTAACAATAATGGAATTCTCCACTTAGGAGATTTTAACAATAGTGATGTTTTCCATGGAGATTAAAAAGTTCTTTGGAAGGTAAAACGATACCCACATCCGTAATCAGTTGATGAATTTTTGTTGTGTAGTGATTTTTGCAAGTGGTCAGTAATGCATTACCTTTGAAAGTATGAAAACTTGTTTACTCTGTTTGAAAACTATATCGAAATACACTGGAACTGCATACCGGCGATGACATATATCTTGACCCAAAACTCGTCGTCAAAATTGACATGTTTTAAAATATGAATAGATATTTAATTTAGCTTATTAAAAACAGTAAATTCTAAATTTTATGCTAGAAAGAAAAGATACTACTTATCGGTACCGCTTATTCCTGAATTTATTATTCACCATCCATAAAATTCAATATAGAGCTTCTTGATTGCATTCCCAATGTAATTTTATTATTCAGTGTGTCTTACTTTATGTGCGTGAGAACAATTCTAAGACTTTGCCATTTGTCAATCCGTATTTTATTTTCATTTTATATGTTTTCGCGGATGGAAAAGCGACTTTTACGTAATTAAATATTAAAATTTCTTCCATACGCCATGAACTTTGTCCGCTAGGAATAAAAATTAAGAAAAATCATATAATAAGACAAAAAAACGGAGGCACTAGTCGGGTTTGCATAAAGATCCTGTAGAATAAAATTTCTCTCAGTGGATGACAGTCAACTTTTTATTTCCATATTTCATGAATTCGCAAAGTACAAATTTTGCTTTAGAGGTAGCACTCCTAATTATTAAATATCAAATCCTGAATTTTCCTTTCAGTTGTCAATGTATTAATGTGGCAGTTTCGGGCATAGGCAAGATAATCGATTTTAATTCACCCAGTCATTATTTTGTTTAATGCGCAGTTAATTCAATATTATGTTTTATTATAAAAAATATATTTCGTTATGAGTGAAACTTGGTCTTTATTTGCCAATTAATATTTCTACCTTCTTTTTGGAAATCTTTACAGAAAAAATATCTTTTCTCATATGAAACTGGAATAAAATAGTTTGTACCAAAGCACAAAAAAAACAACCATTTTGATATATACTTGGATAGGAACAGTAAGAAAGGTGCTATTCTTTTGGTTGAGTTTTATCAAGTACATGTACAGACTTTATTCATCTATCCAGACATTCTTTCATATTTATAATAAGTGTACTGAGATAAAAAAAACGGTCAACAGCAAAATAAATGAAAGATAATGTCATTTTCAGTCAGTTATAAAATAGATTTGCGTAATATTCCAGTATTATTTTTGTTATTTTCTTTTTATCAATACATTATTATTTATAACTTAATCATTTTAATTGAACAGATTGTCCTAGCCACGCCTTTTGTGTCCTGCAGATACGTTTATCTATATGATGTACTTAACTGCAAAAACTTTCACACCTTCTACCGTTATTTGAGTAACACGTTTAAACAGATCATCTCAGATAAGTATTGTGGTAGTCAGATTTTGTTTGGTACAACACGAAAAACGTTGTAAGATTCTAAATTTGTCTGAACACAATACACCTGTTTCAACATGGAAAAGGTTGTCAAAAATTGATTTCTTCTGCTACAACCACACGTGAGTTTTGTGAAAGTAAAAATATGTTGGCCTCGGCGAAAACAAAGTGTTGTTGCAATAATATTTTGTTTGACAAAATGATCGCAAACATTTGCAACTATTTTTGCAGTCATTTACAGTCATAGTTTGTCCGTTGCAGTTACCAAACGGTTTACTTGGTTGACTGTAAAGACAGTCATTTGTTTCTTCAGTAGCTGGTCCTGCTTGTCCGGTGTCCGATATGGATCGAGGGAAAATACCCAGTCATATATGGATAGGTCATGTATTAATCTTCTATCATAAACTGCTTAGATCGTATCTCTGGAGGCATAAGGTCTGATAAGGCTATATCCATCTGACCACTTGACATACCAGGAATGATCGGTAATTACCCTGGTATGTGCAAATTCGGCTTGTTCACTTCCGATCATTACACATATGCAAAAACCATCATATTTAGTACTAAGTATATGATTAAAACTAATAAAGCATTTTTAAACTGCAGGTATAGAGCAGGCAGGCATTGTACTTATACTGTAATATGCTGTTGGCGTGGCCAATGATGCGAGTACAGCAATATTAGCCCTTTCCAGAAACTCATTTGCGGTATCATGACTCTGAAGCAAGTTATTTTCTTTACTTTACTTACTTCCGGCGAGCGAAACTTTGTCTAGCCTTAGTATGTAGCACAATATGGCTGCCCCCATTAAACAATGACTTTTCTAAATGACCCATATGTAGAAAATGCAATATGCTTCTATAGCGCTCGCTATAATTATAACATGGGATTAATGGCATTGTTATGATATTGTAATTATTATATTATTTATCTTGGCCTAATTTGTTTTATGTGACCTTATAACATGTATAATATGCTTACATAATACTTATAGTTGTTTACTAAATAATGTTATAACTGCGCAGTTCAGAAATCACTGGAACAATAATAGATACTGATGGAATGACTAGAACTTTCTATTTGACTTACGTAATAATTCTGGTGTAATTCAAACTTCTACCGTATTCTAGAAGGATTCTATGGATTTCCGTGGTGGTTATATATACTGACGAAGGTTGGACTTTCAGAACAGAACATATCGGACCAGACATTACTATTCTTGCGTTCTCAGCTGTTGGATTGACACACTTATTTACCTTACACACATCATACTTGACACACTTTTATTTACGTTACATCATACTAGATTGTGACTGATTGGATATAATATTCCGTTTAGATTCCCGCAACAGTGACGAGAAGAATTCCGGATATAGAAAAGACAAAGGATTTTGAACAGTTCAGTTGACATTTTATTTTGTATAATATTTTTTGTAAACTTGTATATAATAAATCTTGTTAAATTTTATTATTGATTTGTGTCTTTTGCTGGCTACAATTTAAAAGGTGATTTCGGCCGTAACAGCATTTTAATGACAAAAGTTAATTTAAGGTATTCCTTGTAAAAATTACAATTTGGATTCATTGTTTGAAGCAGGAAATGCTTTCTGGCGTCGCATTTAATGTAATTTGTCAATAATATATATAAAATAACAATAGTGTGTTTGTTTGTTTAGTTGGGGTTACGCCGTTGTTAGCACATTTTGGCTATTTCGCGGCGGCCAGTTTTTATTGGTGGAGGAAACAGGAGTACCCGGAGAGCACCACCGACCTTCGGTAGGAAAATTGGCAATCCTTGTCAGTTAAGATCGGAGTCGAACACACTCCGCCACAGGTGAGGTTCGAACTCACAACTTCAGCGATGACAGGCTAGTGATCATTAGTAGCCATGACGAACTACCTAGACCACTTGGCCACCGAGGCCCCAAATAACAATAGTAACAACAACAATATTCACAAAGATATGCAAAAAAAATACCTGTCACAGTATACTATCTTGAACCTATTATTTTTATTTAAGTTGAAGGAAATATATTTGAACAAAAACAGGGCACATAGAAGTTACTGATTACGTCCTTAACACAGCGGTACCACAATGGTATTCTTGACATACTGACAGTATGAGATTGCCAAGAGATATTTTTTTTTTTTTTTTTTTTTTTTTTGGTGGGGTCCATGTTGTTCATATGTTTTTAGTTCTTAATCATAGTGCATGTATTGTTTTGGTCTTGTCTTCGTTGTTCTCGGTGTTTGTCAGTTGTTTCGATTTCCCCTCCTTTGAATATCCTTTTCGTATTTCTTGACTTAATTTTAATAAACGAAGACATTTTTTATAAAATGAGAGCTTTCAACACTAATACCATTGCAAAAGAGTTTCGTTTCTGTTCAGCTGTTCAAAATATCAGTTGTATAAGAATAAGTCCCAGACTTTAAAGACATTATGGAAGAAAATAACTAGCTTTTGATGTACTGATTTATTTACATTTAAGGATGATCGCTGGTCTAATAGGAAATAAAAATGATTTGAAATAAGTGTTTTAGTTTGAGAAAACGTATGAATAGTAAACAAATAGGCAAGAAAAAAATATAGGTTCATGTGCTCACTTTAGATCTATAAGGCCTTAAAAATTTGCAGGAAATTGGTTTACTCTGGATTTTTCATTGTCTTTGCATTTGCAACTTCAGTCACTCCAAAATGTATGAAAATAAAAAGGATTTCATAAGATTTTGTCAAATATAATTTAAGGTATATATGATTGAATTATAAAAGAAAAAGTGGGGGTTCATAGGCAAAAAACTTTATGTTTAAGAAATGGCTAAAACCCGAGGATTCCGTAAATCTGACAAAAAGACCAAAACATGACCAGCGAGCATCCTTAAGAATAAATTTCAACAAAACAATAGACAGCTTGAACACAAGCTTTGTTTGGTTAGATTTAAAAACTGAAAAAAGATACCCCTTAATGTTGTCGCCACAAATATGACATGTTGTAGAATCTAGAACATATTTTAAGATTTATGTAGAGTTTCTATAGAGTTTCATATCAAACGAAGAATGGGCAATAATAACAAAGCGTTAAATTATATTGAACAAGATGCCATGCATTACGTAAAGATTTTCGTTTGTTTTCATTTATCATACATTTAGAAGTAAATACAGTAGTTTTGAATATCTGATAAATAGCATGCTGTTTAATCCGTATCGCTTTGATGCGCACCCTTTATCACACCCCTTTATCACATAGCTTTTTTCATTTTTTTTTTCAATTTTACTTTTTTGTATTTTTTTTTATTTGTTTTTTTCGGGGGGGGGGATTTTTTTTTGGGGGGGGGGGGTAAATTTAAAAAAAAAAACAAATGTTCAAATTTTTTCCCGATTATTTGACCTTTTTTCAACCCTCCCCCCTATTTTTTTATTTTTTATTTCACAAAATATTTTCCCCAATCAATTTCATTTGAGCAGTAGACTTTAATTTGGAAAGTCTTCTGTTTAAATATATGATAAAGTGTATAATACATGTTAAAATCTGTATCACATGCTGTATCAACCTCGACCAATATCAGCCCTCGGGCCAAGGCCCTCTGGCTGATATTGGTTTCTCGGGTTCATACAGCATGTGATACAGATTTTACCATGTATTATTCTCTATGTACATGTGTTAAATAATTTTGCGATAAAACGCTGTAAGATACCATTTATCTCATTCAGTAAGAATGAGAGAAAATAAACGTTTTCTTTCCCACATTGCGAAATTCGGAAATGATAGAAATTAGATATTTTGAGATATTATCAATGTTTTTCTTAGGAGGTTTTAATTCTTAATTCCTCAATATCAGCGGTTCCAAACCTGGATTTTCCTTTAATTTGTCAGCAAAAGACCGATGGTACACCTTATAACATTAATATTAAAAATTGTAAGAACATTGTATTAGGCTAAAGTCATCATGTCAAAAATTGTAGATCTGTATTATATCGGCAGTGTATATAAATGTATGATATAAGGTGTAAGAAAACCGAAATATATTCAAAAACCGAAAGAGAAATCTGTCTGTTGACCATAAAAAAAACATGTAGGTATAGGATGCATACTTCCGTAGTATATACATTCTTTAAATCGTTCAGATATATAACAGTTACCTTTGTTTATTCATTCTTGTTTTTTTTTTTTTTTTTTTTTTTTTCTGTGTGCCGTTTTATGTTCATTTTTTGTTAGGGGTTCTATCCGTTAGGTAGCGATGTCTGATTAGTAGGTCATTGTTGATCTTTTCTGTTATCCAATTTGTTGTTTATTGGTACATTCACTGTATCTATATAAAGACAAAAGTGCAGACGCAATCTTAAAGGTCCCCAATCCAGAATGAAAATTCAATACCGAAGGTCATATTTTATCATTGTTCATTTGATTAATAACAGTTTTTATGTTGTCTTGGTAAAATCACCAAAGAATAATTTCATATGAGTTTCATCATAAGACTAATAGAAAGCTTTTCCGCAAAGGAAATTAAAAAGATATGAATTATTTCAATAATGATGCATATATAAAAGAATTTCCTATTTTGGGACCATTTATCGAAAATTAACATGAAAATGATAGATTTATTTTTTCCAGTTTTGTAAGTTATTAATAATAACGTCGACTATGATAAAAGAACATGATACAAAAGCAGAGGCTCGATTTCACTAAAAAAATCGATAGAAAAAGATGAAGGCACTTCGTGATTCATACGCATATTTTTCATACGTATGCTTTGTTCCACATGAGAAGACAGCTGATTACAGTTGTGATCGTCTAAAAAAAGTACATGATCATCCAAAAAAAGTACTACTGTAACATCGATGTATTAAGAGAGGAATAAGATAACTCTATACTTTTGCCTGGAAACTAGATTGCAAGAAAGGACACAAATAAACAGCACGTTAAAGCCACGGGACAGTTCCAAGTTCCTATCAAACACAACATATCAATGTTTATTGGTTACCTAATTAAAGTTTTATGGGCGTCATCATGACTTGGTTGACAGGTATGAAAAAACCGTTTCCCAAATGAAAATGGACCTGTTCCATTGATATTATCCCTTCCTCATACCGGATTTGACATGGGCAGCATGGCGGTTGTCCAGCAGGAAGCAGAGACTGCTTACTCTTCCAGAGCACCTGAATCTACCCCCGGTGTTTTGGTGGGGTCCATGTTGTTCATATGTTTTTAGTTTTTGTAGTGCATGTATTCTTTTGGTCTCGTCTTCGTTGTTCTCCGGAGTTTGTCGGTTGTTACGATTTTTCCTTCCTTCGAATATCCCTTTGGTATTTCTTGACTTTACTAAATCATATTAAGACAGTCATAAAAATTTCACTTTATTTATGCCTCTATCAAATGGACCATCACGAAATTGTGTATCCTTTTAAAAGTTCTCTTGCTTGTATAAAATATTGGTGGCCTTGCGCAGTTTTTTACTCTTCGGTAGGGTTGTCTCTTTGACACATTCCCCGTTTCCATTCTCTATTCTAAATTTGTTATTGGACTATCGATGACAGAATCGAGGCCTTACACTTCTTGTTGACTCTCCGTTGTATTTACGTTCGTATTTTGTGATCTATTATGATATTTTGTCTCCTGAG
Source organism: Mytilisepta virgata (assembly GCA_028015205.1). Classification (NCBI taxonomy): domain Eukaryota; kingdom Metazoa; phylum Mollusca; class Bivalvia; order Mytilida; family Mytilidae; genus Mytilisepta; species Mytilisepta virgata. The sequence goes on from CM051512.1 coordinate 35,577,825, forward strand.
TTCTGTATTTTTGTAGGAGTTGATTGATTAATTTTCTGTATTTTTGTAGGAGTTGATTGATTAATATGGCATCGTTGACTTTCCTCTTTTCAATTTTGTTGTTTGTTTTTTGTTTTTTTGTTTTTTTTGTTTTTTTTATTATTATTTATCAGTCCTTTTAAATTTTCTAGTACTATTTAGGTGGAGGGGGGGGTGTTGTCTTATCAACGTTCCCTTTTATTTCTATTTATATTGTATTGGCCGTTTGTTGGTAATATCTTACATGTCTGCATAAGAATGTTTGCAACTTTATTCATTTGCGAGCAAACGTATACATAACAAGAACAAATTTAAAATACGTGAACACACAACAACTATGTTAAATTGCTATACAGCCGCAAATTCTTAATCTTGAAATCTTGGGTCCGTTACACAAATATCCATATATTAGTCGTAAGTTTGATCGGATTTCTGATCTTTAATATGTTTTTTTTCTATTTTGTTCTGGAATCACTGTCGTTCGTAGTTATACGAATAATTATAAGTTGGACCAGTTGCGTAAATATACTAGACGAACATGATGTTATCAAGCCAATTTTTGACATTAAAATAACAATCCAAAGATACATTAGATATAATAAATTTATGCTATGCTGTATACGAGGCATTTCAAGGAGTTAACTCTCATCAGCAGTATTAAAACTGAAACATTTGGAAGACCAAAAACCAAACTTATTTTAAAACAAGAAGTACTCATAACCAAAAATACCGAAATAGGAAGCCAAATTTCAGCTAAGGAGATCTACCATGTGTAATACAAGGAATGAACCCTTAGTAATTCTATTATTTTTGAATTTTGCTAAATACTGGTAATTTCTATAACAAATCAATGAATAATCATGTCAGAGAAGTCTGACGACTGGGTTGGCGAAACCAAGTCTCAATTTTTTTAATTAACCTTCAAACTCCTTTAATTGAATAATCATACCTGTCATTTATATGTTTTTTTTTAAGGAATATTCATTCCTAATCCTTCAACATGATATGTTTTAGGTGAATTTAAAGTAATTAAATTTAAGTCCAAGATATTAAAATAACAGGTCATGAGATGGTGAACCATACTTTCCTCGATATTTTTTTTAATTATGTACATAATAATGAACTGCTGTATAAGTATTTGTTATCCATGTTTTCCAGTGATTGTTTATTTACAATATGATCGTTTCTAAAGCTCTATAAATATATATGTAAATGCATTTGTTTTCACCTTTTGTACTTACTATATTTTTTTGTTTTTTTGTTTTTTTTTTTTTTTTGTTTTGTTTATACTTTTGATGTGGAATTGTCTACTTTCAAGCAATATGATTTCAACCCATCTCGCAACTTATGATTTACACAAAAATGATATGGGTTGTTCAGTACGGAGTGTGTACCGGTTACTTTGATAGTCTTTTTCAGTGTAAACGATTATTTTGTTCTACCGGACAGTTTGGTTTTAAAAACTGAAATTTTCAGTCTCTTAGTATACTAGTTTATTTTGTCGTGTTTTGTGCGTATCTCCGTAAGATTGATATGATGTTATTTTTATTATTGGTCACCACTGCGTCTATTCATCCCAATCCAGGACCGACCATCGATTTGTGTGTTTGTCACATTAATGCTCGGAGTTTCTATGCATTTGATAAAGACTTGAATTCTTATCTTTCAAAATTAGAAAAGATTGAGTCCGTATCGTGCAACCAGTAGCAAAATGATATTATATTATGATATTATAATTTTTTATTGGTATAAAATCCATACAACTAGATTGTCACCACAATACAAACAATAAACAATTACAAACATAAACATTATTATTTATATACACAATAAGAAATAATGTTACATGCCTCCAAGCAAAGAAATTATTTTATCTGTATCATATAATTATAAATCTCCAAACAAAGGAGAACCTTCACAAATGTAACTTAATAATTTAACTGAAGAGGTGTTATATGCATAAGTGAAAACTGTCTAAATTCTAGTATATCGAATGGTGATATTAAACTTTCTAAATACTGTGAATCGCAAAGACCGGTCGGATAACACGAGTTACGGAGGGGTCGCAATTTATGTGGCGGACCATCTTCAAGGCGAGCGCCACACGAGGTCTGAAATATCAGGGTTAAAGTATTTGTGTATTGAAGTCAAGATTCTTACATCTGTTTTAGCCGGAGTATGCTATAGGCCACCGTAGAATCAGTCAAATGTTCGAAAAACCTTTATTGAGAAAATTAAATACGTTATTGAAAATATGAAATCATTTGGTTCCGATTTCATGGTTATTACGGGTAACTTTAATGATAGATGCATATCGTGTCTCGATAATCATCGAAATAGTGAGCTCGGTGTTAATCTATTTAATTTGTCCTCTATCTATACATGCTATAACTTGCGCAACTGATATACGGATGCAATAAGGAATAACGATAAACCATGGATGAGAAACGAAGTAAGACGAGAAATTCGTAGTCGCAGTCGCCGTTTTAACAAATTCCATAGGACTCGTAATATCATTGTGCGATGCAAAGTTAATCTCCCAAAGAGAGAAGCGAAACGTAGATACTAAAATAAACTTGTCAAATCACTCTCTAATAAAAGTCTTTACCTGAGAAAATTTTGGTCCCTAAATAGTATATCAAATCATATTCTTAGCGGCTCCTGACAGAAAAGTTGCTCGGACAGGAGTACGTTACTCCTAATCTGAAGTCATCCTTATTAAAGTTTTATGGGCGTCATCATGACTTGGTTGACAAGTATGAAAAAACCGTTTCCTAAATGAAAATGGACCTGTTCCATTGATATTATCCCTTCCTCATACCGGATTTGACATGGGCAGCATGGCGGGTGTCCTGCATGAAGCAGAGACTGTTATATATAGATAATACATTTCATTAGCATCTTACGCCCCTAAGAGCCAATACCCATGAAATAACACTACAGTTGTAAAATATGGGAGAAAAAAATCAAACAAGAATTTATTAGTGTCCTGTCTTCACTTTCAGTTTTAAAAAGGCGTCAAGCAACATCACTTCATACTTGTTGTATATATTTATTTCTGATGTATATCACTAGTAATACTATTCTTACACGTGGTTATGTTTACTATTTGTTGGTACACGTGTGTGTGTTTACGTTCGATATCATTTGATTGGTCTTTGAAGACCTTTTACTTATTCTTATCAGTATTGGTTAAAGTTTAGATTAATGTTGCAAGGAAATTTAAAGCGGGAAAATATTCTTCGTTAAATAACTATTTATCATACCATTCGACGCTTATCCTTCAATGCAGTCACCCCCTCCCACCCCATTTTTATGTGTAGTATTTAAGTCAGATGAAATGTTTGATATTTATGGATTATAATATGGAATTTTTCATATCAAACCTAGGTCATGATATTAGCCCGAGAGCCGCCAGGCTCAAGGGATGATATTAACCATGGGCTGATAATGGGTCTGATATGATTAATGACATGTTGTGATATTTTTTTCATATACATACATAAATTTAGTGTTTTGTAGATCGCCATGAAAAATCTAATCTCAATGATTTCAGTTTCATTGCCGTATTGCCGAATATCCTCAAGGCGCCGCAAATCATCATTGCCCCTCGTCCATTTAGTCAAAATGTCTATGTCAGTTAATGGTTTTCTGTTTGTATTAACATTTTTTAGCGAGTTAATATAATCCATAGTTTCATCACCCGCTATCGTGTTTGGTAACTGTAAGCTAATAAGTTTAGAATCGATTACGGAAATGACTGATAACGCGATTACTGATTATTGATGTGATAATAAACGGATTGATTGATTGATTGTTGCTTAACGTCCAGTGGCAAATATTTCATGCTTCTTCAGGACGAAAACCAGTTCAATTTATCAAACAATTCAATTAGGGGTGGGATTGGAAACAAAGGGGGACCAATTTTGACTGCCACTGTAAAAGGAGGATGGTTGGGTAGGGTCGGATAATTTAGCCTTCTGTAGCGGCCATCAGCCTACTTTTTCGAAAACTACAGAAGGGGTCTTTAGCGTGCAGGGAGTGTGGCATTCTCCAAACACGTTACCCACTATGGTCCGCGGTCAGGCTTTCCGTATTATGACCTGACAACCCCCCAACGAAAGGGTCTCCCCTATCCGCCACCTGGGGACGCGCTAGACAGCTCTATGGGTTGAGCCCCCGTGATCCATCACAGGTGCTTAGATAATAAACGGAAGCAGTTGATATAAACTGGAAAGAGCTGATAACAGTCATATCAGCTCGCTCAGCCAAAAAGATTTGGGGAGAAATATTTACAATTAAGAGTTTTATCGTAGGGAAAAATTTTACTTTTAATTCTATAAGTATATGATAATATATATTATTATAATATTGTATAATTCAAAAGCTGTCATTTGTCAAAATAGATCACATGGTCAACCTGTAAAAACCTTGTAAAATAGGTGTTTCCATAAATAAAATTAAAAATGTTGAAAAAGTGAGTTTCTAAAAATAATTTAGTTGAAAGACCCCCTTATTCCAAAAATAGAATCTAGAAGAACAAATTTATAAAGCGATATTTTGATTGGCTGTTGATTAGTCTAAGGACCAATCAGAATCGTTCTTTCATTCGTTCTTCGGAATTTCATTTTCTTCAAGCTTAAATATGTGATATCTACATGCTCTTTTGTTAATATTAAATTGTTAACGTTTATCATTTTCAATTCAATATCAACATAATGAAAAGGATATAGGGAAAATGTCAGAGATTCAAAACTGTAAAGCACAGGTTAGTTCGTTGGTTATTGAAATAGAACATGATTGATATTTTGTGAATTTGAATATTATAATAAAACAATTATAGCCTTTAAAATGTGTCGATACATGTTTTATCGACCTGATGAAATTATAACGACTGAGTCCTCAGTCGATATAATTTCATCAGGTCGATAAAACATGTATCGACCTCCTGTAAAGGCTATAATTGTATAACATTAAAATTAATATATTTTATTTTTGTCGTTGTTTGTTTTTGTTTTTTTAATTTTTTGTTGTTGTTTAATTTCCTTTTCATTATCATTTATTTATTTATTTGAGTTATATTGATGTGCAAAATTTCCAAGGTCAAATATTGACACACTGCTTCGTCTAAATATTGACAGTTGTAGAAGGTACTTTTACCACCATAGGCTACTAACAATAGTCAGTTTCAGCTTTCTGTATCTGACATACAGTTTGTACACTAGGCGTGAGGCGATAAGAGTATGAAGCATTTGAACACGGGCCATAAATTCTATAGAGGCGGAGGAGGCAGCTGCCTCTACCCAACGTTTTATTTATTCATGCATGTTAAATAGAAATGAAAATTAAAAGAGAAAGTGATTAAATTATACATCAAAACTGTTAGTCTCCTACACCCAAGAGTTACCACGGAGATTCGGATAATTTCAAACATTTTGCGGCCGAAAATTTCCTTTGGTATCTTGCAAAAAAGGTGCTAAACATAGATGCTTCAAGACCCCACCCCCAATACTGCCTCTCCCATCTTTAAGTTCAATTACGGCATTGGAACATATTTTCTGTTATCAAGGTAATTGCTTCGTTCTTCCGTAAATGGTCATTTTCCGTATGAGATGACCCGTTGAAGATCGGTTCACGTGACCGGTTTTAATTGTGATATTGGAATAATCCATAATTGGCGTACTGTATTCCAATTGCGATATAACACCCCAATTGGAGTATAATGGTATACCTTAATTGTAACATTTGCACGAAAACTTGCACGTATTCAAAAATGTTTTCCTGCGAACAGAAATCATTTGTTATATAAAAAGCCGCTTGTATGTCTGTTAAAACTCGTACACTTGCACTGTAATAGATTACTACTCGTAAATCTAATCCAATCAAAGATAAAGCCACCCTCTGTGAATGCCAAATGTTATCTAATCTCGTTAGTCATCTTATGTTGACAATAATTTGAAAGAACAAACAGTATTCTTCGTATTTTTTTTTCTTTTCATCTTGAAAAAAATTGAATTCAATTATCATTACTTTGTTTTGGTGTACTCAGTTTTTTTAATGATTTTGATAAAAAAAAAAAGGGAGAGAGAAAGAAATTGGATTAGCTCTCTTTGAACAGCCTCAATCTTTGGAAATTAACGTCTATAATTACTTTTTTATTTCACTTAAGCTGTTTTAAATATATTTGTGAAAGACTCGTTTAAGATGGATTTCAAATATTGACAAAGATTATTCTTATAAATGCAAGTATTCTAGTGTTGATATGGCTTCTGAAAGGGGTATAATAGATGTTAAATATTGTTTTTTTTTTTTATTATTTTAAGTGTAATTATATTCTGTCTAGTTCGTATCATATTTTCATGACAGTTAATTGGGCCTTTTTTTAGAAAAAAAAGCTTCGCGAATACACAATAAAAGAACAACAATTCTAAAAGTCTCTACATACCCCAATTGGGATATACCATTATACTCTAATTGTGGTATTATATCCCAATTTGAATACAGTACGCCAATTAGGGATTATTCCCAACCTGTTTTGTATGCAATAAAATATGCTAAATGAGAATTGATACCCAAGAACAACTTTTATAGTTGATAATATTCATATTTTGTGTCATAAAACACGTTGCCAAATAAACAAACAACTTACTATACATGCTATATCGATAGCTTTGTTTTTATCTAGTACATGATTACAGAAAAAATTATTTGTGCATTCGTACAAATTTGCTAACATTTATTTACTTTTTTATTATAGTCGTCTAAATGCACTAAGCAAAGTGTTACAAGTGGTGACTTAGAGATGTATTGGAAGTTGTCGTTTTTCACAAATATATATGCACTTGGTATACGATATCATGATATTAAACCAGGTAGATTGTAATGCGTTCTTTATCCCAATATTGCCTTTCCCACCTATTGGTTGATGATGCTGCGTGTTCCAGTTGAAATAGGTCATCAATGTGTCATCATCGAAAGTCCAATGATGTTGAGGATTAATTGTATCAGTTCCCTGCATGCAAATTTCTGTCGTGGATAAATTAGCTACAAATACAGTCCTTGATATGATGACACGATTAGTAAATTAAGATGTTTCTGAATATTTACTGAAAAATGGAAGTGTAAGTTATTTATTCCTGTGTTTTTTTTTTAATTTTTTTATTTATTTTTTTTGGAGGAGGGGGGGGGGGGTGGTGTTGTTCGATTTTCAATGTCATATAGTGACATTGCTGGATAATGAAAAATTGCTGTCCTCAAAACGACAGATGATATTATAGTGTTATTAAATGGCTATTTCCATATAAAGCCTGTATTATGTCCGAGTCGGTCGTATTGGGTCGAGGTCAACTGTATAGGCCTGATGCAACGCCGAGGGGCTATACAGCTGATCGAGACCCGATACAACTGTACGAGGACATAATACAGGCTTTATATAAAAAAAAAAACCACTTTATGACACCTTTATTAACTAATGACTTAAATTGCAATACCTTTATTAACCAATGACTTACAATACATTATAAATTGTGTATTTAATACAATCCCATGTGTCTGAAACGGGTCATTAATACAGGTTTTATACAGAAAAACCGGAACTGGTCATTAATACAGGTTTAATCCACCTTCAAATGAAATTATCGATTCCTCTTTTCAATATTTTGTAATACTACTGAATAACGCAAACAATTTAATTAAAATTTTGCAAATTTGATATAACTTTACGTGCAAGTTACAGTTCCTCCTGAGGTGCGTGTCTTTTAAACAGCTTTTGTTGATATATTTATATATAATGTCTCAAAGATTTCTGAGATGCTAAAATAAACATATCGATTTAATTTCTAATTATCGCGTTTTACAGAAGATAGTATGCATACTAGTTGTTTTCTATTAATAAGACAGCAAAGGATTAAATATGGGAATAGCAGTACAATTTATTAATAAACAAGCATTCTACTATGACATGCTTTAAACGCTTTCAGTCTATATCCGTGGTAAAATATGGATATTTTTATTCAAACGTCCCAGACATCAGACGGCTTGTTTGGCAACGTCATAATAAAATTTCCCACATGCTTTAAGGGGGTAGGCCTGGGTTAGGCCAAAATTTGCCACTCGTTTAATTTTTTTCATATTTTCGTCATGCATTATATATGTCTCAATACACCACCTGAGAAAATTTTGTTGAAATTCAACCACGCGTTTCCTTCACAGGGTTCATTGAAAATGGGCATTTAAGGGCTACCCTTCATTCCATGAGATGACACAAGTGAATGAATATTACTACCTCTCATAGGACATATGTTCGATAAAAAATAGTTATAATTGTTGAACTGAAGAACAGGGATATAGTCTTAATCAAAAATGAAATATGATGGTAAAATTCATTCTTTATATGCAAATTCAAAGGTAAAAAGTACCAGACATGATAGGAATTTCGTTCATTTTCAGTTGCCTCATTAAATATTCAAACACTGCTGTAAAAAAAATCTGTCTTTAATTCTTACAAAAAACTGTTAAAACAAATATCATATATATGTGTGTTATATGACAAAAAATTATGAAAATTTTAACCACAAGTTTTCACAAAATACTCGATCAATTTTTATATTAAGACATTGAAAAAAATAAAGATTTTCCCTTAATACTATTTGAAGTTGCATTATCATTCATTATATGTAGTTTATATATGCTATACAACAAATCATGGTTACTAGTATACGATTTAAGGCAGAAAATATCTCTAAAGATTCATCAATTAAATGCTAAATCCTGAAAATGTCAGGAGTATAACATTACAGTATAAGACTAACATATGTGATATAAGCAACCAGGCACTGAGATGAGGACGAGATAAGCACACACTACAAACACACACTTCTCGGGGGGGGGGACTAATTCTAGATTATATATTACGAATATATGGGACGAGTAGAAAATTCTAATAAGGATTTATGAAATTATTGCAAATATTGACTCAGCATTTTCTTCATTTCGAGCGGCTTTTTCATCATCGTAATATGCATTTCATAATTGCCACTGGATGTTAAACAATAATTCATCAATATATCAAATCCTACAAAATTATCGATTTTGCAGATATTTCGAAAAAGTTTTAGATTCGTTACGGAGATGCCCCTTACCGAACCTCTTCACTTCGTCTAATGCAAGGAAATTTTGTACGTCATAGTAATGCCACGTCATTCCTATTGTTTGACGTCAAGAAAAAACATCAATAGGAGTTATCTCCCTTACCTCAGGCCTACCCCCTTAACGACGTCGTGATATAACTTGTGTAATGGCATCTTAGCGTCTAAATACCTATGTTGTGGCGTTTCAAAATATCGTAGAAACTGTTCTTTTAGAATAGAAATAATTCAACTTCATGTTGATATATTACACCTATTCTCAGAATAAGTGTCCATGACTCAGAATCAGTTGTCGCTGAAGCCTCAGAGGAAACTAGTACCACTTACATGCTTTAAATCTATCTTTAAATGGATTGTTACGGCCGAAATCACCTTTAAATTATAGCCAACAAAAGACACAAATCAATAATAAAATTTAACAAGATTTATTATATACAAAGTTTACAAAAATATTACAAAAAAAACTAAAATGTCAACTTAACTGTTCAAAATCCTGTTTTTTCTTGATCCGGAATTCTGGTCACTGTTGCCTGAATCCAAACGGAATGTTATATCCAATCAGTCACAATCTAGTATGATGTAACGAAAATGAAAGTCTGTCAAGTACGATGTGTGAAACGTAAATAAATCCAACAGCTGAGAACACAAGAATGTCTGGTAATACGTTCTGATCTGCAAGTTTAACTTTCGTGTCCATATATATAGTGTAGAACGGAAACTTCTGGAATACGGTAGAAGTTCGAATCGCACCATAATTATTACGTAAGTCAAATAGAAAGTTCTAGTCATTCCATCAGTATCCATTATTGTTCCAGTGATTTCTAAACTGCGCAGTTATAACATTATTTGGTAAACAACTATAAGTATTATGTAAACATAGTATACATGTTATAAGGCTACGCAAAACAAATCAGGCCAAGATAAATAAATATAAATATAATAATTACAATATCATAACACCTCCCCCCTTAAAAGAAGTTTGAGTGTAACGAAAACTTCATGAACAATATATACAAAAATATATAGTATACATACAATGTTTTAATAAGATCTAGATAAAGCATCTGCTATTACGTTATCTTTACCTTTAATATGTTTTACAATAATATCATATTCCTGTAACAATAAACTCCACCTAGTCAACCTCTGGTTCTTGTTTCTCATTTTATGTATGAAGGTGAGAGGATTATGATCAGTATAAACCAGAATAGGATGCATAGTGGGATTTAAATATACATCAAAATGTTGAAGTGCAGACAACAGTGCAAAACATTCTTTTTCAATAGTGGAATAATTTTTCTGATGTTTATCTAATTTCTTGGAAAAATATGATATAGGTTTCTCAACATTATCATCTGTTTCTTGATATAAAACTGCTCCAACTCCTACATCACTTGCATCAACGGCAAGTTTGAATTGCTTTTTAAAGTCTGGAGTGATAAGAACGGGACTGTTAATTAAAAGTGATTTGCTTTTTTCAAAAGAGTTTTGACAATTATCACTCCAGATGAATTTAGAATCTTTTCGTAAAAGATGAGTCAATGGTTGAACAACAGTAGCAAAGTTTGAACAAAATTTTCTGTAAAATCCAATCATGCCTAAATATCTCATAAGTTGTTTTTTATTTGTAGGAGGAGGAAAATTGGTAATTGCATCCACTTTAGCCATAATAGGTTTCACTTGACCTTGGCCAACTGTGTGCCCTAAATAATCAACAGTGGCCTTACAAAATTCACTTTTAGCAAGATTAACAGTCAAATTTGATTGTGACAATCTATCAAAAGTATCATATAAATGTTTTAAATGCTCTTCCCAGCTATCACTACATACAATAAGATCATCAATATAAGCATAACAACAGTCTAAATCTTTTATAACATTATTGATCATTCTTTGAAACGTAGCTGGAGCATTTTTCATACCAAACGGCATGACAGTATATTGAAATAAGCCGTCTGGTGTGACAAAAGCTGATATTTCACGAGCTCTCGGTGTCAGGGGGACCTGCCAGTAACCTTTTAATAAATCAAATTTGCTTACGAATTTTGATTGTCCAATGTTATCAATGCAATCGTCTATCCTTGGAATCGGATAGGAGTCAGATTTTGAAACTGAGTTTACTTTTCTGAAGTCAGTAACGAAACGAAAGGTTTTATCTGGTTTGGGTACAAGAAGACAAGGAGAGCTCCATTCACTGTTACTCGGCTCAATAATATCATTGTCAAGCATATATCTAATTTCTTGCCTCATAACATCAAGTTTAAGTGGATTGAGCCGGTAAGGATGTTGCTTAATTGGAGAAGCATCACCTACATCAACATCATGACAAACAGCAGTGGTTTTGTTTGGCACATCTGGAAAAAGATTTTTAAAAGAAAATACCAAAGTTTTCAATTTTTCTCTGCGATCGAAAGTCAGATGTGCAAGTTTTGAGTCTAAATCTGATAAAATTTCAGAATTTTTCAATCTAACAGTTTGTTCCAAAGTCTTGGAATCAAAAGATGGTTCAGTTATATCTGGTTTGTCATGATCGTTCTCCAATTTAACCATGGCTAAAGTGGCAACTGGTTTACTCTCACCTTCATTAGTACGCTCAAAATATGGTTTTAACATATTAATGTGACACACTCTATTTTGTTTACGCCGACCTGGAGTTCTTACAATATAATTCAAATCATTGATTTTACTGTTGATTGTATAAGGACCACAGTATTTAGCCTGTAAAGGATGCCCAGGGACTGGCAAAAATACAAGTACCTTATCACCAGGCTCAAAAACTCTGTCCCTGGCATCTTTATCATACCATATTTTCATCTTATTCTGTACAGTTTTTAAGTTTTTCTGAGCAATTTGACAAGCAGTATACAATTTTTCTTTAAATCTAGATACATAGTCTAGAAGATTCAAGTCAGTGTGTTCAGTAAGCCATTTTTCCTTAATCAATTTTAAAGGTCCCCTTACAGTATGACCAAACACTAACTCAAAGGGGCTAAAACCAAGGGATTCTTGAACAGCCTCTCGGACCGCAAAAAGTAGAAAGTGAACACCATCATCCCAGTCCCTGTCAAATTGAAGACAAAAAGTTCTAATCATGTTCTTCAATGTTTGATGAAAACGTTCTAAGGCACCTTGAGATTCTGGATGATAAGCACTTGATCTATACTGAGCAATCCCTAACTGATAAACGACCTGCTGAAATAAACCTGACATAAAATTTGAACCCTGGTCGGACTGTATTGACTTAGGAAGCCCTACTAATGTGAAAAATTTGATAAGAGCTTTGACAATAGTTGGTGTCTTAATATTCCTTAAGGGAATAGCCTCAGGAAAGCGAGTGGATGTACACATGATCGTTAGTAAATAAGCATTTCCTGTCTTGGTCTTTGGTAAAGGTCCAACGCAATCAATAAGTACTCGGCTGAAAGGTTCTTCAAAGGCTGGAATTGGCAGAAGTGGTGCTGGTGGTATTTTCTGGTTAGGCTTGCCAACAACCTGGCATATATGGCATGATTTACAGTATTCTGTGACATCATTTCTAAGTCTGGGCCAGTAGAAATGTTGTAATATCTTAAGACAAGTCTTCCTTATACCTAAATGTCCAGCCAAGGGGGTGTCATGGGCAAGACCAATAATTTCTTGCCTATAGACTTTAGGCACCACCACTTGGTATACCACTCTCCATTCCTCCTCTGGGATAGCATCAGGGGGCCTCCACTTCCTCATCAAAATGCCGTCTTGATGGTAGTAACATTCGGCCATTTTGTCTGCTTCTTCTTGGGGTAGAGCCCTCTTGCAGAGCTGAAGAACCTCAGGGTCTTTATTCTGTTCTTCCCTAAATGTTCTTTTGTCTAATGAATGGCTGTTCACGTCTGGCCATGGCATAATTACACGTTTGTTAGTAACAGGTGGTCTTATTATGGCCTTTTTTGAGCTATCGGGACCTTCAATGTCGGCAAAGAAAGTGTCAGAAAGGTCCATATAATCATACTGGCCTTCTTGTAAATCCTCATCTTGTTGTTTTCTTGCCATTGCCCTAGTAACAACACAAGCTGGATACAGTTCAGCATCTTCTTCAGGTGATTTAACATCCACCACCGGTTCACTTGTAACAATTGGTTCAGCAACCACTTTGTTCCTAGCTAGATCATTTCCTAGCAATAATGAAACACCCTCAACAGGGAGAGTAGGACGAACACCCACAACAACTGGTCCAGTAATTAAATCTGATTTCAAATAAATACGATGGAGGGGAACATCTATACAACCTAACTCCACACCTCGTAACAAAACGGAGGCACCAACGGACGTCTCCTCGGACAAAGGCAACACACCTTCTAACAACAAAGACTGAGAAGCTCCAGTGTCCCGTAAAATCTTAATAGGCTGAGGAGTAGTATTATCAACAATAGAAACAAACCCATCAGACATAAAGGGCTTATAATCCTCCATGTAATCACAAAAACTGGACTTAAAAGCCTGACTCGCAGGACATTCCAACTTATTGGTAACAACGGGTGTCGTACAAGCACTGGACTTGGGCTTATGATCTCTTTCATTCTTCTTCTGGAGTCTAAAACAATCAGCCATCAGGTGACCATTTTTCTTACAATAAGCACAAGTTAGTGATTTCTTCTCAAAAGTATCAAACTTTGGACCAGACATATTATAACTAGACGGACTCTTATTCTGTGCAACAGGCTTACAATCAGTACGCTCAGTGCTTTGATTTTTGTAATTTCCGCTAGAAGTATTAAAATTTTGACCTTTGAAAGTTCTTTTATGTGAAATGGTATAATTATCGGAAACAACAGCTGCATCTTGCAATGTCTCAACAGTTTTGTCATCTAAATGTGTTTTTAAGTCTAAATTAACACACTGCTTGAACTCTTCTAATAACATTAATTGTCTTAATTTATCAAAATTTTTATCTATTTTCTTTGACGTAAGCCATTTATCAAATAAATCTTCTTTTTCCCTAGCAAATTCAACATAGGTTTGTGTTTCAAACTTTTTATAAGACCTAAATTTCTGTCTATATGCTTCTGGCACTAGCTCATAAGCTTTCAAAACTTCCTGTTTAACAGTGTCATAATCAGAACTTTTTTCTGAAGAAAGAGCTGAGTAAATTTCAGCGGCCTTGCCCACAAAAACACTTTGCAGCATTGTAGTCCAATAAGGCTTTGGCCATTTCAAATTTTGAGCAATTTTCTCAAATTGTGGAAAAAATTTATCCACCGTTTTTTCACAAAATTTAGGAACCAAACGTATATTTTTTGCTGCCTCAAATTGTTCTGATTTTGACTTAGTGTTGCTTTCTGCTTTGACCATTTCCATTTTTATTTTCTCCATCTCTATCCTTTCCCTCATTTCAAGTTCTGCCTGTTTTTCTTCTTTTTCTTTTTCTAATTGTTTTAATTTAAATTCATCTTCTTTTTCTAATTGTTTTAATTTAACTTCGTTTTCAAATTGTTTTTCCAATTGTTTTAATTTAAGTTCGTGTTCTAATTCAAGCTGTTTTAATTTTAAAGCATCAACATTTTCGACCTTGAGGTCAAGAGCCTCTTCACCAAAAATTTCTAAATCAACTAAATTGTCTATTACCAATTTTTTTATAATTTGTTTTCTCATAGATGTTCTAAAATCTATTTTTAGATGTTTAGCAAGCAACACTAATTCTTCTTTCTTTAATTTATCAAACCCTTCCAGGTCTGGCGTTTTCAAAAATTTACCAGCATCAAATTCCATTTTGTAGAATTTTGTTGGCTAATTCTAATAAAAATACGGAAAAATTTAATAAGATATTAACGTTATCCCGAGACGAGCCCCCAAGTTCTGTTACGGCCGAAATCACCTTTAAATTATAGCCAACAAAAGACACAAATCAATAATAAAATTTAACAAGATTTATTATATACAAAGTTTACAAAAATATTACAAAAAAAACTAAAATGTCAACTTAACTGTTCAAAATCCTGTTTTTTCTTGATCCGGAATTCTGGTCACTGTTGCCTGAATCCAAACGGAATGTTATATCCAATCAGTCACAATCTAGTATGATGTAACGAAAATGAAAGTCTGTCAAGTACGATGTGTGAAACGTAAATAAATCCAACAGCTGAGAACACAAGAATGTCTGGTAATACGTTCTGATCTGCAAGTTTAACTTTCGTGTCCATATATATAGTGTAGAACGGAAACTTCTGGAATACGGTAGAAGTTCGAATCGCACCATAATTATTACGTAAGTCAAATAGAAAGTTCTAGTCATTCCATCAGTATCCATTATTGTTCCAGTGATTTCTAAACTGCGCAGTTATAACATTATTTGGTAAACAACTATAAGTATTATGTAAACATAGTATACATGTTATAAGGCTACGCAAAACAAATCAGGCCAAGATAAATAAATATAAATATAATAATTACAATATCATAACAGGATAGAAACGTTAGATTAACCAATTCCAAGCTTAAATTATATTACATTAACTTACATTTTCAAAAAATATGGATCGGAAGTTCTGATTTTTCTCTTCGAAGTGCGTGTCGCCAACAATAATGCTGATATAATATGACAACAGAAGAATATTTAAATCTAGTCTATAACGACCAAAAAGTATTTCTTATGTTCTTGATATCTTTATTTCCAGTACCACAGAACTAAAAACCCTTTGCAATACTGCAAAAACCGAAAATTCATTTTTTTTCAGGTGTCGCAAAAAAGCATGTAAATTACGTTGAAAAACTGATTGCATAAATTTAGATTATCCTGTTGTCTTCATAAATTTAGTATTAGGTTTTATAAATAACATCGTATCCATATTAATAAATCGATAAACTCCAACTTTAATAAAATCATGGACATTTCTCATGGTCGCATTTTTTCGGTTCATATTTACGCGTTGCTGTAAGCCAGTAAGCTACGTTATGACGATTACGCCATCTTAATGTGGATTATCATGCACTTATATATTGTAAAACGATGACAATAATGTAGAAGACATCAATAATGCATTTAAGTCTTTTATCGCTGTCTTGAGAAATTTTCTAGTGCATATGAAAAACGGTATTGTAAATTACGTTCCGTAAGTTACGTTCCCTGATACTCAATATACCACTCAACGTGTTGAAAATGCGGAAATTTGACGTTATTTTACCGGTGATGGCTTATATCTTAACTTTTACGTTTGACGTCATTTGTCCTTTACGTTTGTTTTTCGGAAATTTCAATGACAAGTGTTGAGAAAATATGGTTCTCAGATAAATTGAAGGTAAGAAAAATAAATTAGTTGTTACTGACATTCCATATAGGTTACTAAAAAGAATACATATTTATCTAACGGTTTGGTTAATCTAAAATTGCAGGAAATGTCGTTTTCAAAACAGAAATGGAGTTTGTAAATACAGTAAATATATGTAAATTACGTTATCAACTGTGCATTACAACAATACATTCTAATGTCCATTACAATCATCTAAATGACAGTACTCAGTCAAAAGTGTTATAATCCGTTAGTATGTGAGTAAAATTTCTTTAATTAATTGTACTATTTTATTAAACAATGATAGATTTGTGAATTATTTCAATAACAATTACGATAACGTAGCTTACAAGCTGAATATAGTGGTTATGTTTATGCAAAGATAAAGGGAATAAGTGTAAGTGGTAATTGCAGAATTTGTATTAACATTATAGCACATATGCAAACCAACACTTTAATTGTCACACTGTTGAAAACGTCAATACATATAACCAATAAACATGCTATTTGTCTTGATAACGTAGATTACGCATCTTGATAACGTAGATTACAATTTGCTACAAGCATGATAATTCACTTTAAAAACTTCAGAATCATATGACACGACATTAAATTACATCATATTTTGTTGTCTTAAGATTCTTCTTTTTAATTTTAGTGATGGGAAAATCAAAGGCAGAGATGCAAAAGGCTTACAGAGAGAGGAAGAAGGAAAGGGAAGGAGAAGCATATCTTAAAAAGGAGAGAGAGAGGGTCGTCATATTACGTCCCGATAGACGAAAAGCCCAAGCATGAAGCTGATAAAAGACGGAAAAAAGTCCGCGAGGCAGTACGACAACACCGTGGAAGAAATAAGTCAAAAACAGTTACACAAAACACCAGTGACACAGCAGAACAAAGCTCAGAAATATCATCTCCAACTGATGTTACAATGGCAAGTTCAATGCCATTGGTTGTCAAACTACCGACTCAGGCTACAAAGAAGCGGACAAGGACACGAGTAAATAAAGCGAATGCTAAGCATAGGCGAGATATAGAAAAGCTGAGCGGTGAAAATGAGAAGCTAACTAGAAAGATTAAAACCGTTAGCAAAAGATTGGAAAGATTACAAAAAAAGACAAGTGTGCCGAACACTCCCGCTCATAATGCACCATCATCTACTGGTACTGAAAATACCCCGAGCACATCTGAATCTGAATCTGATATTCTTACACCAAGGAAAAGAACAATGGCAGAGATAAGAGAAGAAGGCTTGACACCGAGAAAGGTTCCTCGAAAAATACAAGAAAAGTTATTGTTTGCCAATGTTGTTGCAGATGAACTTGGTGTTGCATGGAAGTCGAATGGGATGAAAGGGAAACAAGTTTTGAAAAGATTTGTAAATGGAGAAATCATCGAGAAATACAAAATGAAGAAGTTGTTGAGTGAGAAAACTGGAATTAGACGGCACCACTTCGTTGCAAAGAATTGTCCTGAGAGTAAAAAAATAAACTCATTTCCGAAATTCCGGAAGCGAGTGGAATCGAGCAGAAGAATTGAATCAGATGTTTTACGCTTTCTTTCTAGAGATGACAATAGCAGGGTAATGCCAGGAAAGAATGACACTAAGAAAACAGACAATGGCACACAACAGAAAAGAATCTTAAACGACAGCCTCTCATTCTTACATTCAAAATTTCATTCCGAGTCAAGGTATCGAATCTCACTAGCAACATTTTGCCGTCTTCGACCAAAGCACATTTGTCTTACAAAACATCTAAGTCGCAATAAATGCCTGTGTCAGAAGCACCAGAACATGGCACTTGCCTTAAAGAACTTGAAAACTGCTGGAGCAAATGTTACGATAAATCCTGACGATTTCATCAGAAAGCTGAAAGATCAATCTCTACCTCAAATACTTTCCGAAATAACTGAAGACAATGTAAGGTACGAACAATGGAAGAAAGTGGAAATGGAAGACGGCAAGAAAAGAACAAAGATAGTAGAGAAGGTAGAAACCAAAGAAGACTTCATTGCCATCATGAACAATCAAGTCAGAGACTTTCAGGAGCATGTATCAAAAGTAAAATTACAATACAAGGCATTAAGCAATCTGAAAGAAAACTTGCCATGTAACCAAGTTATTGTCCAAATGGATTTCGCAGAAAACTTTACGTGTTGCTCTGCAGATGAAGTGCAAAGCGCTTATTGGAATTCGAGTACAGTTACGTTGCACCCAGTAGTCGTTTATTACAAGGAGCAAGGAAAGGACTTAGAACATAGAAATTATGTCTTCGTTTCGGATGATCTTGGCCACAACATAGGAACAGTGTACTCTTTTTTAAAGAAACTAATTCCAGAAATTAAAACTTATGTAAAGGAATTGGAACTCGTTCACTACTGGACCGATAGTCCGAGTTCACAGTACAGAAACAAAACTGCATTCTATATAGTATCTGATCATTTGAATTTATTTGGATCCATGGCAATTTGGAATTATTTCGAGACAGGTCATGGGAAGGGGCCATGCGATGGGATCGGAGGGACATCTAAACGAACAGCAGATCTTGCTATTAGACAAGGAAAGATTACCGTGCAAGATGCACCCGAGTATTACGAAAGAGTTCAGAAATTTCATACAAGCGCCAAGTACATATATGTCACATCAACAGAGTGCACAGAAAGCAGGTCAGAGTTGACAGAAAAGAACAAACTGATCACTCCGCTAAAAGGGACGATGCAAATTCACTCCGTTGTTGGCGTGTCAAGGGGCACAGTGAAAACAGCAATCACGTCTTGCTATTGTCAGGATTGCTTGATTGGAAATTTCCATGACTTTGCACTATCAAACATATTAAAAAAAGAAAGACTTAGAGTGAACAACCAAGGAGAAAATGAACAGGTGGTTATAGTTGAACAAGTCGGAGAGGTTCTTCAGGTTGTTGACATTGAACACGTTCCAGATACAGAGCAGAGCATTTCCTCTGAACACGTAGAAAATCAGGTTGAAGAAGATTCGGACAGAGTTGAGATAAACATTTCCGTGGGTCAATTTGTAGCAGCGATATACGAAAACGCATGGCACGTTGGACAGATTACGGACATTGATCAGGGCGACGAGGAATGTGAAATTACTTTTATGCGCCCCACACAGGGAAGAAATACAGGTAGTGGTAATCAGCTATATAAGTGGCCAAATCCAGCAGATGAAATATGGCTGAAAGTTACTAACATATTGTGTAATCTGGAAGAGCCCAAAAAAGTAGGAAGGAGTGGCAGGAGTTTCGAGATCAATCCGGACGACTACAGAACAGCATCCGATTTGTTAAGTGGTCGCACAAAGAAATGAACATAAGAGATGATTTTGTGAAGGTGTTGGGAATATTAACTGTTGTGAGATTGATATAAACTAAACGCTCAAAGACAACATTATCATTAATCCATCATTTCTTTGGGAGAATTCTAGTTTCATGTAATTTACGTTATCAATGAATTTGATAAACAAATAGCAAACAAAGAGGGACTAAAATACAATAAGTGTATACAATTTTGATACTTGAATGTTTTCACAACAAAATCTTTTCTTTATTTTTAAGTAAAATTTCATTAATAAGGTTTTTAAAGAAGATTAGATTAAGTATGATTAGGTGTAATTTACGTTATGTTTTTAAAAGGATGAGATGGTACCGATTCAAGGGCAAAATGTACAAAATTATTTTATGAATTGTCTTAATTTTTAAAATGATTTGACTTAAAAGTCCCACAATGTCTGCTGTAGACAAATTTTATACCTGTAAAATACGTTATCGTTTTTTGTAATTTACGTTATAGTTCCAAATGTGTTGATATTGTTCTTTCAGAAAAGTTTCGTTTTAGTTAATAAGGCATTCTCGTTCATTAGACATAAGGCATCTGCGATAGATAGATAATAAAGCAGTCCTTTCAGAAAATCTTTTTACAGCAATAATGATCTGCTCAACATTTCTGAATTAATTTGTTAAGATTTTAACAGCATTAGATTTAAGGTTGCTATTTTTGTTCAGTTCAAAATATTTCAGTGTTACGTTATTAGCACAAAAAGGGGGTAAATTATGTATAATTTAGGCACATGGATTCAACAATTTACGCCAATATCATGTCAAATTGCTAGGTATAATGTTCATCAATGACCTGGAACGTAGATTACACATGATGATACCCCTCTGTATTTTGAGTCTATCACATGTTGTCAGTTTTGCAGTTTGAGATCTGTTGTTTTGAAATAATATCTGTCTAATGTTAATAAATGAGTTTTTAGCCTTATTTTGATGATTGTCAATACTTTTTATTTTTATAAAAATATTTTCGCTGTGGACAGTTATTCTGAGAATAGGTGGTTACAGACTATTGGCGTAAAAACTGAGATTTGAGTAGCATGGACCTGGCCTGTGATCTACCTGGGATGTGACAATGCTCAACGCTCTTGTAAAGCAGAGGTTAGAACTGTTTCATAACTCTTACCAAATTAGTCATAATCTCAGATCTAATCAAATTTATGCAGATGAGCAAGCCGTTTTTCTAAAAAAAAATAAAAAGGAAACGTTTGAACGACCATCTCTGCTTTATAAGGCTTGAGTCGACTTAAGATAAAATAGGGCTTCAGGTTAGCCTGAATGGCTCTCCTGGAATGTTTTGTTTGTTTAGTTGGGGTTTAACGCCGTTTTCAGCACATTTGGCTATTTCGCGGCGGCCAGTTTTTATTGGTGGAGGAAGCCGGAGTACCCGGAGAGAACCACCGACCTTCGGTAGGAAAATTGGCAATCCTTGTCAATTAAGATCGGAGTCGAACACACCCCGCCACAGGTGAGATTCGAACTCACAACCCCAGCGTTGACAGGCTAGTGATCATTAGTAGTCATGGCGAACTACCTAGACCACTCGGCCACCGAGGCCCCCTCTCCTAGAATGAAGCAGATACATATGTACATGTAACATATTGAATAATCATTTAATTTTGTTTGCATTTGAAGACTTAGCAGATCGATGGAAATGAGACATTTTATGAAGTAAATTTCATACACTTTTCCAGGCAAGATTGATTATACATGTAATGGCCTATTATGTTAAGAAAAGATGATGAAATGGTGATTCTCCGAAGCTCAAAAGCAAAACTTTATTTCTAAACTTTAATTATATATTTACTTCAGTCTTTTATTGTACATTTTCAGTATTTGTACTCTATTTTGGGGTTTCACGTATCGCATTACCTTAAAACAACAAAATGACAAACGAGTTAATCAGACAGAACCCCGGACAAAAATATTATAGAAAAGAGAACAAAACATAAACACAACAGAGAGTCAGAATAGTTTGATGTTGTGCAGGCATTGGACAGAGGTGTGGTTAAACTTTCAGCCATAGTTTCTTTTTTCAATATAAAAATAAAATCAAGTAATACACTTTCTAGGTTTAGTTGCTTTTTCATAAACTATCCTTCTCCCTTTTTAGCTCACCTGGACAAAGGCCATGTGAGCTTTTGCCATCACTTTTCGTCCGTCGTCCGTCCGTCCGTCCGTCGTAAACTTTTCATTCAAAAATCTTCTCCTCTGAAACCGCTGGGCCGATTGGTTTGAAAATTAAAAGGAATGATCTATGACATGTCCTCTACAAACGATCTTCAATTTATTTTGATCTGACATAAAACATGGCTGTCGTATCTAAAAATAGAATATAGGCGTGCATGTGTTGTTTTTGGCTTATAACTTAAAAACCGTTACAGATATCAAAAATTTGACGAGGTAAATTTGATCAGCATGACAAGAGCTACCTAACCTGAAATTTTGAAGGAAATTCCAAAACCCATTTAGGAGTTATTGCCCTTTTTTCGTCACATTTTCGAAATTAAAACTTTTTCGTCATTTATCTCCAAAACTATTTGAGATAGAAGTGACATGTAAATTTGAAAAATGTTTGCCATGTTGAGATCTACCTACAATGAAATTTTAAAGGAAATCCCAAAACCCATTTAGGAGTTGTTGCCCTTTTTTTGTCAAATTTTCAAAATTTTAACATTTTTACATTTATCTCCAAAACTATTTGAGATAAAAGTGAAATGTAAATTTGAAAAATGTTTGCCATGTTGGGATCTACCTACCCTGAAATTTTAAAGGAATTTCCAAAACCCATTTAGGAGTTGTTGCCCTTTGTTTGTCAAATTTTCAAAATTTTTTCATTCAAAAATCTTCTCCTCTGAAACCGCTGGGCCGATTGGTTTGAAACTTGATAGGAATGATCTATGACATGTCCTCTATAAACAGTCCTCAATTTTTTTTGATCTGACATAAAACATGGCTGTCGTAGCTAAAAATAGAATATAGGGGTGCATGTGTTGTTTTTGGCTTATAACTTAAAAACCGTTACAGATATCAAAAATCTGACATGGGGTAAAATTGATCAGCATGACAAGATCTACCTAACCTGAAATTTTGAAGGAAATCCCAAAACCCATTTAGGAGTTATTGCCCTTTTTTCGTCAAATTTTCAATATTCAACATTTTTCGTCATTTATCTCCAAAACTATTTGAGATAGAAGTGAAATGTAATTGAAAAATGTTTGCCGTGTTGAGATCTACCTACCCTGAAATTTTGAAGGGAATCCAGAATTCTATTTAGGAGTTATTGGTTTGTGTAATTTGAGGTCGGGTTCTGTTACAATTATTTAAGGTTCACCCTTATTCCTGGTCAATTTTATCAACTTCCTGCCAGGACTACCACCATCAGTGAACATATTTTAACATTAAACCTTATGAAAAATAAATCTTCAACAAATTTTCCCTGAACAATTGAACCAATTGCAACAAACTTGGTCAAATAGTTGATTAATTCTCCAATGAAAACCAGACTCCAGCTCAGCGATACAGGCTCTGGTGAGCCTCTTGTTTAGACGCATCATACAACTGACTGACAAAACTTAAAGTGATCTGGCGTTATTATATTTCAAAAATTTTCAAAATTGCATGATTCTTGCAGAGACCGGTACTGAAAATAAGAAATTAACTTTCTTTTATTTCCATTTTTTTCTTTGACCTGTGTTTTGATATATACATGTATGCACAGTAATTTAGCGTCGTTCACAAATATAGAAACACTGATATTCCGCAACAGTAGTGTAAATATCAAACCACGTCGATCCATAGGCGTTCTGAATCCCAATATTGCCCTGTCCGCCTGTCGGTTGATTGTGGTCCGTATTCCAGTTGAAATACGTCATCGGTGTGCCATCATCAAATGTCCATTGAGGATTATCAATGCTATCAGTTCCCTGTATACAAATTTGTGGTGGATACAGATTTGCTAAAAATATATATTTTATTTTATTTGCCATTAAACATTTAAATGTTTGTGACATGAACAATAAAAGTAATAAAACAATCAGAAACAAACATTGAACTGAGTTTTACTGTGCATATCGCTGTGTGTTTGTTTATTTCACATCGCACAAAGCATGTTTATCCCCGCCTGTCCCAAGTCAGGAAGCTCTACCCTTTGTTATTCTTGTGTGTGTTTTTAATTTTGGTTCAATTGTATGTTTCGGAGTTTAGTGTGGCGTCTATTTTGCTGAAGTAGTATGCATTATTGTTTAGGGGCCATCTGATGCGGAAGTGCGGAATTTTCTCGCTGCGTTGAAGACCCATTGGTAGGCTTGAACAGTTTTCTGCTTTTTGGTCGGGTTGTTGTCTCTTTGACACATTCCCCTTTTCCCTTCTGTATTCTATATAATAATTGCACACATATACATTGTATTTAATTTCACGTTAAACCTTCTACTGCCCTTAGTTATAAGGACGCTTTAAAGAGTAGCCAGTGATATTAATATGCTCAATAGTCGTAGGATTCAACAATTGTATTAACTTTTAATCTTAAGGTGGTACCCAACACCTTGACTAAAATAAATTTGGCTCGTTTAATTTTCATAAATTTTTTAGGAAATATTTACTTTGACCTGTTGACATAAATGCTAATTTTTTTTAGTAAATAGAATTTCACACTTTACGGGAATAATTTCATTGACTATATAGCAGTTTGCCAACCTCAATTTTGATCATAGAGAAGCTTAATTTCTCTTTACGTATTAAATTTTATTAAAACGCTCTGGTGATTTTTAAGAGTTATCTCCCTGTAGTGTTAGGTACCACCTTAAGCAACACGAAGTGACCAGAGTCAGAAATTAGGGATTCAAATAAATTCCCCCTCAAGTTATTATTTAATTTACAATCAAATAGAAGGTGTTCCTCATTTTCAATTAGAAACCTGAGTGAGTTATATTTTCCTAATCAATGTAGGTAAGGGAGATAATAAATTTGTCTCCCTTTTAGCCTCAGGACACAAGGGAGAGAATTTAATTATCTCCCTTACCTACATTGGTTAGGAAAAGATAACTGACTCTGGTTCCTCATTACATTACATTACAAAATGTACATAACTTATATTTTCTTAGATTTTTATAATATATATTCCTCTCTATAAAATCAAATGTAAAACATGTAAGAATATTTCCCAAACTTCAGCCTCATATTTATAAGATTGTGGCTTTACTCTAATTTTAGTAAAAGCACATAAGCTCTGAAAGTCATCAAGGGTAGGGAATTTTAAAACAAAAATTGCACGTATGCAACAATGTCACAAACTGCATGTTCATACAAAATATCGATGAATCACATGCAAAAGTATGCATTTTTTTTCTGTGGTTGAACATCTGAGATACTTCAGCATCGGAAAAGGTAAGTAACCATTATAAAATAAAATTAACTGTTTATTGGTATTTCAAGGATTTTTTTTGTATCCCCGAGAATAATTTGCAGTAATATGAAAACTAAAAAAATAATGAACAACACTAACTCCTATAAAAACCAGGAAAAAAATAAATACAATAGTTTAACATAGAGATTTTCGGTTATCTAAAAGATCCAAAGATTCCAATTACCCCCATTCCCTCTTTTTTATTTTTACATTGCTTTTATGCGTGTGTTATTCATCAGTATTTGCTTATTATCGTGTAAATTTCTTTTCTTATGGATTAACAAACAGAAAAAGGATACATTACCTTAAATAAGTCTTCCAGTACCTGTACATATTTAAGTTTATAAGTTAACTTACCTTTAGGAAAACATGGAAATATGATCATAATGTCCTAAATATGGGCAGGATTTTTTTAAGTCAAGATTTGAGAAATTGGATAAAATTTCAGGCTTAAATCTGTGGTGACAAAAATCCCTTTAGTTGAAATTAAACGGGCGCTCCGTGAGTACCAAGATTTAGGTTCATCTTATTACCTGTGATCAGTTCAACGTATTTTTGCTTTTCCTCACTATCCACTCTAACCAGTTCTGATCCACTACTTTGACACGACCCCTTGATTCCATTGAAATCTATAACAACTGGGCCACTTATGTTATAACAAAAATCTAACTCTCTGTAATAGACAAAGCCACCTTCAGATGGACACCGACCTGTACCTAAATTAGAAATAAATCTCAATTTGTCAAAAAAATAATTTTTTAATTACTATTTAATAATTCCAAATGTTTTAGAAAAACCGTGGTTTCTAGTCTTCAAGCCCAGGATAACCCGATACCACATGATAAGATTTTTTTAGTATATACATTGTTACTGGCAAGATAAGAGTGATATGTTATTATTATTTATTTTTTTTTTTTGCTTTCTTTCCTTTCATGTGTGCGTTTTAAATGAATGGTATTAATTGTTCCCACACTTTGGCAATATAGCGATTGTCTTCGTTCGTCCGTCAATTTCCTTGTGACATCCTCTTTTATTTTTCAATTTATGCATTCTATTTTTATTCAGTATTGAAATGCACCATATGTAAATGCGCAATAAGTTTTTAGAATTTAGATTTTCTAAAAGTGGGGCCCACAGGGGTAGAATTTGAAAAATTCTGAATTTTATTTTATGACGTAAACTGCTCTTTCATTTTTCAATCTATACAGTCAGTTTGTTTACAGTATTGCCATAAACCATATGCAGATGTGCAATAAGGTTTTATAATTTTGATTTTTAAAAACTTCGAGGCCACATGGGTGAATTTCAAAAATGATGAATTTGAACTTGTGTCATAAACTTTTTCAATTTTTCATTGGATTTGGTGATTCAATTTCTTCATAGAATGATTGCATAACATCTATAAACGGGCAATAAGGTTTTAGATTTTTGAAATTGGTTGAGATCCGAACTAAATGTTGGGGTGCGTGGTTCACTGTCGTTTCAGACAGTAGCTTTCTGGTTTATTTTGTTATTCTTTAACTGAAACTCCATAAAGACTGGTTTTTTTATGCTCTTGGTACTTTAGATTGTTGATACTTCATTTAATGCATTTCATCCACAATGCACTGAATTATTCTTGACTAACTTTTCAAAGCATATTACTTGCACCTTAACACGTTTAACGTTTGCGGTTTTGAGTTTTTGAACTAAAATCTTTTAGCCTCACAAAGTTTAATACAAGAATCATTTTTTAACAGAATACAGAAACATCGGACAAAAATTAACTGGGCACAAATTTTTTATCTAGGAAACCAGTATGTAAAATCGCTTGCAACACATTTACAATGTTCATTTCATACTTGTTTAATCTTTTTCGTGATGATTTTTACAATTTATGAAATTTCAGACAAAATCAAGATAATGCAACAGTGCCTAAACTCTGTGATCAAAAGTGTGTTATTAGTGAATCGCTCAGGAAAATGTAGTAATCCAACATCCTTATATGAGCAGTTTTCGTTGCTTTTCCATAGCAAATACATTTCACTGTACATAAAATACTTACATTTGAAAACAGTTTATTCTCAAATCAGATAAAGAACAGACAGAAATAGGTATAAATATTAATATTTGTTGGACATACGAGGATAAAGTGGTAGTCGGGGCCTCGGTGGCCGAGTGGTCTAGGTAGTTCGTCATGACTACTAATGATCACTAGCCTGTCAACGCTAAGGTTGTGAGTTCGAATCTCATTGGACGGGGTGTGTTCAACTCCGATCTTAAATTGACAAAGATTGCCAATTTTCCTACCGAAGGTCGGTGGTTCTCTCCGGGTACTCCGGCTTCCTCCACCATTAAAAAACGGGCCGCCGCGAAATAGCCAAATATGCTGAAAACGGAGTAAAACCCCAACTAAACAAACAAACAAATAAAGTGGTAGTCTTTAATAAAAATATGTCTTGTAGTGAACTAGGTTTCAAAATCTGCAATAATTAAATATAAACAGTTTTAATTTTTATATAATTTTTTTTCACAAATCTGTGGCAAACATAAATAAAAAATTTAAAAGTTGTCTTTTCTGATTTAAACTGAAACATTTAATAAAAAATTTTGTTCTTTCACTTGTTTTACCATTTGTTCAAATTTGTTCCAAGTCATTAAAAGTATATATTGCTATATGTAGTATTTGATGATCACTTTGCTACTACGTTCTCAGGGAATTTTAATAAAAATTATAACAACAAAAAAGATACATTTATCAAAGTGATCTTTATTTTTGTTTTGCATGAATGTAGACAATTAATTTTTTTTAAATAAACATTTATTTATAAAGAATTTAGGAACATCCCTTAAGACTGTCAGAATGCATTAATTATCTATTTATGTTTTTAATTGCATAAGATTTTGGTTGAACAGAATAAAATGATATTTTTCATTAATTTTGGTGGTTTAATTGTTAAAACAACCATGTACAAAATCTCACACATAGCTTACATAAAAAGGATATGATTTGGTCTAATATTTGGTCCCTTGAATTCCAAAATTAAAACATAACGAAAAATTTACTCTCAGATATTTGTCCCCTTGAATTCCAAAATTAAAAAGCAACGAAAAAATTACTCTAAGCTATCATTTAGTGCTCTTAAAATGTTGGATTTTAAGGAACATGTTTTGTTTTAAACAACACATTTTTGTAAAAGCGGAAATATGTTGTCAAAGATGGCTTATCGTAAAGAAATCAATGAAAAACATTTTTGGACATTTGAATTATGATTTTGATATGAGCAACAGCCTTACCAAAACAGATACTTCATTGAAATGTGCCTTTATGTCAGACAAACATTATATTAAAAATTATTTTGGGCAAGGCTGTTAATCATAGTCGTTTTCACCAAAATCTAATGTGAAAACACTCAATTTTCTTCAAATCCTTAATTTAGCAGACATTCATGATGTCTCTGTTCCATTAAGGGAAAGAATTTTGTACGATGATTGATAGTGAAAGTTCAATCATTATATGATAAAAATTCGAATCTGGAATCTTAGGTTTATAATTTCAGATGATGCGTAAATTTTAAAAATATCAAAATATTTGCTTTGTGCGAAATTTTACTCAGCCCTCTGCTAGTCTCGTATTCACACAGTTTAGACACCGTGGTACCTATACAACTAGCACTATGTCATACGCTATATATAGTTATGTAATTTTATAGTTTTGGTTTTACAAGAAAAAATGAACTTAACTTCAGTTTATATATATATATAAGATTTATATATTTTCGATAGTTCATAAATAATTGAATAAAAAGGAAAAAAAACATTTTACTTACGATCTTCTGTAAGATAAAAGTTCCATCCGGGTCCATAATTTGCCGGCGTAATGTAAGAAAAGGATATTGAATGCAAAATGCATTCTCCTGTGTAACTGTTGTAAAAATACGATAAACAACGCGTATCGTAGGTGCATTCGATCAAACATTCAAATAGTGATTCAAATGTTTTGTTGAGTATTGCATTGTCAGCATGAAACTTCCCGTCCAAATAAGATCGATTAATTGCATATTGTTGTGAAATTTCTTCCGAAAAACAGAAAAATAAACAGAAATACGACACTTTTAAAATGTCATGCATTGGTCTTGTTGCTGTTGCACCTTGCAATGAAACGATACATCTGAAAATATTATTCAGTTGGAAAGCCTTTTGTTCCCTTTAGTTCTAATAACAGATTAAACAGAACAACAGTTACCACGAAACGTGTAGTCAACTTCATAAGGCATAATACATGAAAATTGTACATTAGTTTTCTGAAAAAAGAAAAGGCTTCCGGTAACATCCGTAAACACGTGAACATTAAAGGAAGTGTCTTAGTTCTCTTTTACATCATCATCGATATTGCATATTTAAGTTTTTACATAAAAGCTATTGATATAATGTTTCTACCTTTGTTAAATATTGAACGCTTTAAGGATGATCGCTGGTCTAATAGGAAATAAATAGGATTTGAAATAGGTGTTTTAGTTTCAGAGAACATATGAATAGTAAGAAAATAAGCAAGAAAAAATATAGGTTCATGTGCTCGTTTTAGAGCTATAAGGCCTTGAAAATTTGCAGGAAATAGGTTTTCTCTGGATTTTTCATTGTCTTTGCATTGGCAACTTCACTCCTTCAAAAATGTATGAAAAAATAAAAAGGATTTCAAATTTTTTTTCAAATACCATTTTAAGGTATATATGATTGAATTATAAAAGAAAAAGTGGGGGTTCATGGGAAAAAAATTAATGTTTAAGAAATGGATAAAACCCGAGGATTCCGAAAATCTTACAAAAACCAAAACATGACCAGCGAGCACCCTTAAAAGATTTAAAAATACAAGTTTTCTTGCAACTTCAGAACGATGGTAATGAAAACATTTAAAGACCGGAACTTTTGGTGTTCGATTATTTTTATATTAAAATAATATAGGAAAAATATGTTTTGGAAAATTTAGTGCCTGTCTCTGAATTTCTCGATTTCGCGGTTTTTGTGTTTTCGTGTTTTTCCTTTTCCGTTTTTGTCTTAAATAATTAGAACCGACAACGTGAAAATGCAGATTGCTTCCATAGCACATTTCAAGGCTTTTTTGAAGGACATCTGCTGCATAACGAGTTATGGCGCAATTTATGTATTAACCGTCACGGCTTACACTGAAAGCAGAAAGGAAATGTGTTTCGCATCATTAAAGCTTTGTAGCTCATTATGAATTTACAGTTTTTGTAAAATAAACCAGACTATTTACAGGAAATTAAAAGGTATTTTAAGTGCCATTTTATATAAATTAAACATTATATCAGCACCCATCACTTTGTAAGCATGTTGATTTTAGGATTGTTCGTTTTACCATGTCTCTGTTCAGGTAAGCCAACATTAAAATACATGTATTGTACATAGAGTGTATATATAGATAACTATAAGGCCATACCAAATTGATTTTTAGTTCTAAGGATTTTTTTGGCACAAAATACGTGCAGGTGCGACCGAGCGAAATTTTAATTTAATTTTTTTTTTCTCTAGGACTAGTTTTTTTTTTTAGGCGAATATCAAATTTACGTACGGCACAATTTTTTTAACTAAAATAGTGCAAAATGTAGAAAAAAATCTCTACGTTTACAAAATTTAAGGAGCGGGCGAAGTTTTTATTTTTAATTTCTGGAAAAATGAAGAATATGTGTCGAATTTTCAGCATTTTTGAAAAAAGGATGCGGCAAAAGTTTTTTTTATTCAATTTACAAAGTCCACAAATCGGAGCAGTGAAATCCAAAGAACTAAAAATCAATTTGGTGTGGCCTAATATGTAATTCTGAACTGATAGATATTTCAAAAATGGTAAAATTTAAACTAGGAAAACTCGCGAGGGGTACGAAAGACAATGATTGAGAAATTCTTGACAAATATTACACTCCGGCACTTTAAACAACGAAACACCGCTTCTCTTGATGTTTTCATCTTGAAAACGGAGAAAACTTTGGCACCTTTCTGAAATTTCGAGACGGCTCTTAGCACCTATTTATAAATACATTGGGAACTGTCGATCAAGATTCATCTTTGTATTTGAAGCTTTATTTAGTTGGTTGTATTTCGATGGTTGTATGAAGATGATACTTCAAAATTACTGGAATATGGTTACTTTCAAACAAAAGACATCATGTCATTGTGGTGTTTTCCACGAACGACAACTCCGCTAAAATAACATCTAATTAGACTCAAAGGACACACATTTCTTTACCTGTACATCTACCTCAGACATACAATGTTTAATGGTTTAATTATATGTTAAATTGTAAAAAATATTTTAATTTATTTATTAATACCATAATATATAATATAAAATATCTACTATTAATTTATATTAATATATAGTTGATATAAATAATTTTTTTTATTATATATTCATTTAAATAATAATTAAACCATAACTGAATAAAACTACTTGATATTCTCTATGTAAAATATTTGTACATAAAACATATTTATAATATAAATTTACCTTTATCTGAAAAAATAACTCTTAATGTATAAATTTGTATATAATATTTAATTTGGCAATACATTGTTTTTAGTGATCTATTTCATTTTCAGTAAATACATGTATACTTGACTTTATAAAGAAAAATATTTATCAAAGTCAGATTTCTTATGCACTCCTAACATTGTGTGAGAGCGGAAATGAATATTAAAATTTAAGAAGCACCGTGATCAAAGCTTGATAAAAGAGATATTAATCGTGTTTGTTATAAAAAAGTTCATGTATTTTATATTCATGTAAACGACCAAGCGACAAAAGAGGCATACATACCTTAACCTTCCATAAAATATGTATAAAATACAAAAAATATATTATAGGGTACCAGCGATCTTGGTAGCAAGTGACCGATTCGCCGCTATACAAAATCGCAACTTAACAAGTGACCAAACAAAATATTCATTTTCGCTCTCACACTGTGAATAAGAAAGCCCATCTCAGGTAAATACACATTTTCCCCCCAAAGGGCCTCTTAATCCCTTATCTAATTAGATGTTGTTTTAGCCCAGTGGTCATCCGGGGAATAAACCGTCTTGGGAACATAATAACCAAACAATTACTTATGTAAAAGATGTATGTTCAAGATATGAATTAATAAATGATAGTTCTCAAAAATTTTAAAACTTCGTCAGAGTTTAAGAATAATTAAGATATTTTTTTTTTTACAAACAAGTTAAAGTTCAAATCTATGTTTAATTTGCAAATGATGTATCCTAGTTATTTGATCATTTAATTTATGAAACATTTTATTTAATTTTTTCTCTTCAAATCAAATAAATTGAACAATTTATTTTAGTAATAGAAAACATTATAATCTCAAATATTCAACAACAATGAAAGCTCTTTCCAATATTTTAATTCGAGTTCGAAATATGGTCTGATTTGAATTCTCACGTTTTAATATCTATCTCGACCAATGAAATCTCATACACGTTACAAGATTCAAATCGCACGTTTGCACACGACTCGCACGTTGCACGTACACGATTGACACGTTACACGCGCACGATCTGCACCTTACACGCACATGTTTCGCACATTACACGATTTTGGTTGGTGATCTACACGTCCAACCAAGTGTATTCCTACATCGTTTAAACTGGTACTATTTTCAATGTTTTTAAATAGCTAAAGTAGCAGTTATAGAAGATGATGTCATACAGGAAATGTTATCGGGATACAACAAATTAGCATATCCCGGTACAGCTGATAACCGGACAGTCAAAATCGGTCACTCACTCGCTGTCCAAAGAATTGTAGAGTTTGTAAGTTCATTTTTGTTAAATCTAGAATATCGAAAAGTTTTTTTTTTTTTTATAAACAATTGTGATTAATTCGTTAAAAAAAAACTGCTGAACACGCACTATGTGTATATTTTATTTATTTATTTTTTCCCGCATAATGAATTCATTGCATGTATATTAAACCATTAGGATTGAGAGATGAAGAGGGGTGTTGGAATAAAAGATATCCAGGCTCCAAAATTTAGCGAAAATAAAACAAGGTCATTTTAATGTGGTGAAAAAAATCTGAATGGAATTTTACTTAGAATCACTTGGAATAATAAAGTAGTGTATTTTGAAAAAAAAAAAAAAACAGCTTGCAAGCGCACCGTTTAAAAAACCATTTTTGACCTTTAATCTTCCTTACGAGACATAAAAGACTTAAACACTGGTATACACTTCCGAAGCATAAAAACACGAGAGAAAATTTATTATCAAATATTTTGTCATACTTTTTTCTGTTATGAAATAAATTTGACAGTCCAATTTATTCGTAATTACAGGACAACAAAAAGCTAGTTGTCGATGTATATACCCATATGAAATGGACAGATCCGAGACTTACGTGGAACCGAGAACCAACGACGGTCAGACTACCATCGTCATTGATTTGGACTCCTGATATTGTAGTTTACAACAAGTAATTACCTACGTTTACAGCATGAGTATGAAGGGGGGGGGGGGGGGGGGGGTAGTTTCATATATTACATGTAACTGTAAAATTTGTATATCAATTTTTTATGTGTTTCTCGTTCTGATTCTCGTTGGTTAGCTGTGCATTTATTTACTTCTTTTTGATTATCTTTCTTGTATTTTTGTGCTGCGGTAGTGTTCTCATGAATTTGTCTGGACTTTTTCTGATATTTATTATTTCTCTCTGCTTTTTTTTTTTGTTTTTTGTTTTTTGTTTTTGTTTTTGTTTTTTTTTTTTTGTTTTGTTTTTGTTCAGTTTCCGTATTCTAAACATATTTATTTGCTAATATGAGCAAAAGGATTAGACACAAGTTTTTACAACATTATGAAAGTCTTGTTCAGTAAACAAGTTCTTGCTTGATAGTCATCGGAATATACATTGTGCTTAATTTCTAACCGGAAAAATCGTCGGTCATCGAACAAAAACAAAAAAGCATTATATATATACCTCTGACCAAACAAAATTTAAACCGAATAATACAAGCCAGTCTTAATTACTATATTTATTTAATTTGATTTGGCTTCCGAACGTTTAGGACACAAGGGTACGTTGGGTCATACAGACATGCGCATCGTAAGCAGGGAGAGTTGAAATATTGAAAATATATTCATTCATTCAGTGCTTAGAAATGGTGACACATTCTAGGTTCCATTTACTCTACCTTCGGTAACAGAGTTAAGTAGAAATATTAAACATCGTGTTTTCTTTTACTTTCAGTCTAAAAGCCAACGCTGCTTTTGAAACTAAAGCAGCAATATATAATTCCGGAGATGTGCATCAGTTTCCGGCGTACCGATTGGAGACCACCGCATGCGATCCGGTAGGAAATGACAAATTCAAAACGTCATGTAAATTTAAGTTTGGATCATGGACATACTCTGGATCTGAGCTTGATATGGTAAGGATTGACAAAAATGTGGATTTGTCTGATTATCAAGAGAACAAAGACTTCGAGATATATAATACGACCTCAGAACGGGAGGTTGTAGTGTATGAATGCTGCCCAGACCAGCCATTTCCGGATATTACCTATACCGTCTACCTAAAACGTCGCAAGACCGAACCAGATCTGTTCGGGGTGTTTTTTAAGTGAGTCCTTATACGTCTACTTTATTCACCACTCTTTAACCCAATGAACATTATATTG
Source organism: Mytilisepta virgata (assembly GCA_028015205.1). Lineage (NCBI taxonomy): Eukaryota > Metazoa > Mollusca > Bivalvia > Mytilida > Mytilidae > Mytilisepta > Mytilisepta virgata. The sequence goes on from CM051512.1 coordinate 35,612,670, forward strand.
ACAAAAAATAATAATATTAGAATATTTCGAGTGAAGATCAGATAAGTCTGTTAACACATTCATTCATGGACATATGGTTATAAAACTTAATATACTAATATTGAAATATGCAGTTTTTTGTCATGTATATAAACAAACCAAAGTTGTATAAATCTTTTTGCATGTGTGCTCTTTTATGTTTTTGCTCCGTAACAATATAAATACAATGTTCTATCTGCGAAATGAACATCAAGTATTGTTTTTTGGTCATTTTGTGTTTTTCTCTACAGTCTTATTTTTATCAAATTATCCTGTGCTAAATGAAGTTTCATAATAAAAAAAAATGGAACTCCAAAGGAAATGCCATAATAACAGACCAAAAAAACTGGGACGGTAGAAAACCCACAACAAACACCCAGAACAATTGCAAATAAACAGTGATACTCCTGATTCTAAGACAGAGACAGCTTCTATTCCACAGAGAAATATCTGTAAAGCTAAGTGTATTACTTTAATAGGTATAAAAGGATATGGAGAATGCTTTCTCGTCACAAAATCCGTACATGCACATGACAAATATTAAAGCAAGTTCAGGCACTTCGGTAAAAAGCTTGAGCAATTTTAACGGAATAGTACAAAATAATTCCTATTGGTTTCTGCGTTATGGTGTCACAACTAATGCAGAAATTTAAAGCATAATCAAATGAAATTATTCTGGAAAGGAATAAATATCCTACCAAGTACACTTCACGGCATGAAAATAATATTTTTAAAAAGTTCGAGAACTGGACATATTACTGTGCCTTTAATATTCGGTATTCCGTTGGAGGTGATGTGGCAAATTTTCACCAGTAAATTTGAAACTAGAAAAAAAATCTTATTTGGTATTGAATGAACTATTCAATTACAATTTTCTACGACAGCTGTTATTTAAAAAATCATGTCAATATATTGCACGACCTGGGAAAATTCATTCTAAATTTTAACCCAATTTTTTTAAAAATGACGAATTTAACATTGAAGTAAACGGGGGCCCGATTTTGTGGTATGCCTTCCTAGTGTTACGATACAGTTTATGTTCTAAACAAATAAAAATGAGTCAACGAGCGGACGAGTGGTTTAAAGGTAAATAAAACAAAAATTATAATGACCAATAAAACATTAAAAGTAATCGATTAAATACCCAACGTTACAAATAACCATTCCTGATCACAATGGCTTAAGTTAAATATTTTGTTTACTTAAAGTTGAAGATTACAGTAAACAGTTCAAAATCTCAAACAGTAATCTAGAACCTTAATATTTAACTGAAGCCAATCATGCACGACGATTTAACTTTTGCATGAATCTATGCTACTATTCAAAATATTCACACTTACATAAAATACCATCACTCAATGATTTATAGTTGCTTTGATCTTTGAATTGCCCTACCAGCGTATTTCTTGAGTTGCCCTACCAGGGTATTTCTTGTGTAAAATATAGGACATCATGACTTAATTCATACTTAGATCTTCGATACTAGTTTTGACCAAATACAATATATCACCCGATAATCAGTTTAGTTTTTTAGAACTAGATGTTAGAATTAGGTGACGAACGAACGAATCCCTATATCCTCCCTACCCAAATCCGTTGGTCGGACAATATCCGAACGAGACAAAGAAGGAACAAGACTGGCAAAATAACAGACAAACAGAGAGACACATACGAACAAAGAACACTGAAAACTAAAGCGTGGGCAATACGACATCCAACAAAAAACTTGGAGTGACATCAGTTGTTCCGGAAGGGTAAGCATATCCTGTTTGGCATGCGACACCCGTCGTATTGCCCAGGTGTATAGTGTAAATTAAAGACAACCTCTTGTTATGTGTGATATTTTGAATTCAGTAAAACGTTGGTTAAAATTCGTCTGTGCGTAAGAATAATAATGGTTTATAATTAATTGCAAAATATTTCAGTTAAATTGATAGCCGATCTGTCGGACTCCAAAGTTGATAATTGTTGCAAATATGCAAATTTGATATCAAAAGCTTAATTATTTACATAATTGATTTCCTCATGAAATATGTTCAAATAAAATTCATATTTCGTGTGAAAATAGTTCAATATGAACATTTGATAGGTACGATGCATAATGTTAGAACGAATATCTATTGAACATAAAAATTTTTACGAAATTCATTATAAGAAGTACTTGAATGTATACAGTAACAATATCAATGAAATCCAATCGGAAATAATCTTTACGTTATGTACAAAAGTGTGTCTAATATGGGTTCCAATTACTTTGTGAAATGCCACCAAATACCGGATTCGATCCAGGATTCATTTCATAATTCCTTGGTAAATCATTCAAACCTCTTCCATTAGTGTTTCGTTGAAAATTAATATCTACATGCATATCGCCAATCCCAATATTTGAGCCATGTGGCACAAATCCTTGACTTCTCATTGGTCCATCGCTTAAAAAGAAGTTTACAGTACCCAATCCATTGTTCCATGGCGTCACATGATCATTTGGCATACTAATACGCTCAAAAGCTGGTATGATTCGATTCAATTCTATACTATTTGAATCTTGTCTGTTCATATTTATTACGACAACATTTCCTTCTGGTATATTTTGATCCATGCCATACCAATTGTCGGACCTTAAATTTCCGTTTAAACTCGAAGCTGGCGCAGACTGCCATGGCCCATTTACACCTAAGTTGTTGTTTTGGTCCATTGCTAAATTCCCGTTTACACGGAAAACAGGCTCAGACTGCCAAGGACCATTGGTACCAAAATCATTACTTGAACGACCATTACCATTCATTACACCATTTGTATTCGGCACGTTACCAGTAACCATTACACTGTTATCACGGATTTGCCCATTACCATTATTAGATAACTCATTATAGTTTAACGTAACCGAGTCCATACGTACACGCATGTCTCTTTGGTAAAGGCGAAAAGGATTGGAGTTCGACCCGTTACTCATTAATCCACCTAAATTTGCATACATTGGTGCTTCTTCTTTTTTTCCTGCGTATTCCGACAGATGGCGTTTTTTACTTACACAAACGCCTTTCCGTTTATCACAATATAAGTCTGCGCTGTTAGAACACTCTGGACATCGAGCAGTTGGCTGAAACTTTATCATTGAGGCAACCATCTTCGAATATCCATCATTATTATAGTAACCTGCGAGTCCAACAGCTGGATCTGTAAAATTCTGAAGCATAACGTCGTCCGGTGGCGCTACTGTATCATTTGTAGGATCAATACCGCGTTTGATCTGTAAAGACCTGAACATGTCCCAAACAAGATCTATAAAACAATGATGAAGAAAAAATACAGGATCGTGAGGAGACACTTCAAGGTTGTTCATTTGTCCGTCGACCCAGATATGAACACCATTATGCTGACCTTCTAAGGATGCCATATCTGCAGCGGTTGGATCTGAAATTTCGGACAGTCGACTCTGTTGAAGAATTCTCGTTACACCCCTTCTTTCCATTAAAGATCCGTCACTGCCAATATTTCTAAACAAGGGTCCCATCGGTGTTTGGAAATTCTTAAATGGTCCAGTTGTAACTAACCCAAATCCGTTTCCGAAATACTTTTCCGTCCAAAGAATAGATTGTGTCGGATCCTGCATTTCGAAATCGATTGGAGATTCCCAATATGGAATAGGTACACCAAGTGCTGCTTCAAGTCTAGAATAAATGTTAATTTTGAAATACATATATAAAAATACTTATAATTCCTATAAACATAGAAATGATTAGATAATTGAACTTCATTTTGAAATACAATAAGCACGTCTTTAACTTCAAGGATATTTATTTTGAAATACAAGGAAGTTATCTATGTTCTTTAAAATGAGCAGATATTAGCTATTCTCAACCTCAAAAACAGCGAAAGAAGACCAGGAAGTGAAAAGTAATGATACAAACAACATCTACCAGCTAGACATGCGTAGTGGCTCTTGTATGCATCACTAAGGATAAAATTTGACATGTCCAGTCTATTAAAAAGTAAAAAAATACAGAAACATACAATACTAGCCCAAGCCGAAATTTTTGCGCGAGACAAAGAACGAAAAGTAACAATGAGAACAAGTAATGAAAAGAGATTTAAAAAAAATCATAATACCAAACAAAAAACGGAAAGGACACGAGGGACCTCAAAACTGAAGGACGTAATAAACCCAAAACTGTTGCTCTCATTAAAACTGTTTTTCCGCGTTCATACAAAGTTGGCAATACGTTACAATCTGATATATAACAATAACATAAATAACGATAATGTAATATAGACCCTTTTAAAGTTGAGTTCCCTTACTACTTCTCATAAAAAAGATTGGTTCTCAAATGACATGTAGTTTCCTGATAGATAGAGAGTACATTTTAACAAAACTTCAAAATATAGAAATTTAAGTATTGACAAGAAATTGCTACTATGAAACACAATTTTCGTGAATTTCGTGGACAGATCCATGAATTAGGAACCCAACGAAATATAAATCGTTCTTACAATATTATGTTTTGATTAAACCGTAAATGGTCATATACAAGTTTAATTTGAAATTAATCATTGATTACACTTCGGAGGAAATTACTTTGTAAAGGACACCAAGTCCTAGGTATCCCCAGGTCAGTTGCTTGTATTTCGATCCTAGTGCAAAATTGATACCCCTTTGGTCATTTTGGTATTTTTTTAATTTGCTCTTCAACCTTTTGGATTTTTGTTTTGAGTTTCAACATTTTAGGCCTTGAGCACAACTGATGAGTTGTAAATATACGAAATGTGCACATCTTGTTCATCAAAACTGGTATCAAAGAACTGTATTTAAACTATTTATTTATCTACTGATTTTAAACAATTTCGGCAATTTAAACAGCTTATCGTTTCAACATGTTATTGAAATTCGAAATCTACGAAATTATGAAGCCACGAATATGCCTTTTTTACAAAATCCACGAAAATTGATGTCCAGGAAAATAACTGAATTTACAATACTTTAATTTTGCTACTTTAAAAATGTTATATTTTATAAAAACTATCGGAGTATTACCTTCATGCATATCTCAATCCTTTAGTTGGTTTTTGGCTTTACCCTTTTTGTCAGTTTGGTGTTTTGTAATTTGCTTTTCAACGTTTTGGATTATTGTTTTGGTTTTCAACATTATAGGCCTTCAGTACAACAGGGGTGTGTTCAATATCGTAGCTGCTACGTAGGGCTGCGTTGCTATTTACTATTGAACGCTTGACTAGCCTAGCTGCTACTAGGGCACGATAGCCCTAAAAGTTCCTGCTAGCTTGTAAATTTATTATGACGTCAAAGAAATAAAAATGACGTCATGTTTATCTAAATTCACAAAAAATATATAAACAAATTTTATATATGATTTTAGCAAGCGTACGAAAATTGTACAAAGTCTGTCGCGATATCGTTCAACATATATAGATATCTAGGATAGCCGCTACGGTATTGAACGCAGCCCTGATGAGTCGTAAATCGACGAAATGTGCACATCTTATGCATTAAATTTGGTGTCAAATAATTTATGAAACGTCATTACTTACACAATCAAGTACAATCTATGCCATGGAAGAAAATTTGGTCCGAAGTGAGCACTCTGGATCGCAGTTGCGTGAATATCTGCTATGATGTCATATTTACTTCGGCCATTTATTTTTATCTGTAATAATAATATATATAATGTGTCATACTTGAAAAAAACAACAATTGCTGTGATTTCAAGGTGTTTCAATACGATTTAAGTGATTAAAAATATGAACACGTTGTTTTAGATTTATTGTAATTATTTTCTGCGCTTGTTTGCATCTCTCTTTTTTCAAACGAAACGATTGCATTGACTTAATTACACACTCTTTCACGATTTTGCTATGATATTATTTAAAAAAGAACGGATGTGGGGTCGATATAGGCTATTAAGTAATCTATGCAATGCTCAAACATAATGTTGGTGAGCCTTACAGTTGTTTTTCTCCATCCTGAGGCGTTCAATTTTATTCCTTTAAAAGAATAAAAAAAAATTTTTTTTAATTTTATGTTCCTTTTTAGAAATAATAGCTCAAATCATGGCTATACTGAAAAAAGATGTATTCTTTCTTTTTAAATATTGTTATAAAGGAATATATGTTAATAACTGCTATGATACCGTTTATTTAGACACTTCTTAGGTCTTGAGCACAACTCATGAGTAGTAAATCGACGAAATGTGCACATCTTGTGCATCAAAATTGGTATCAAAGAATTTGTAGGTAGCTGATCAGTATAAAAGTTCTTTATGTCGCGGACAAATGCATAAAAGTGACTAACGGTCTAAAAATCCTACCTAAATTCATGTTGAAGGTTGCTACAAGATATTCAAAAATATGCCAAACGCGTACAGTCATGTTCAGTATTTGTTAATTTCACCACTCAAAAAAATTATGGTCGTCATCACGAATTGATTTACCGATACTAAATTTCCATCTCACGTATAAACTAGATATCTTCAGTAAGATTTCACGTCCTTCTGGATTTGACACATCCCCGGACATGACACTTCACTGGGTTTACTCACTGGCAATGTGACTGATGCCGTTAACGGAAACCGCCTCAGTGGTCTCCTGGTAGTGTGCTCGCCTCGAGTGCGGTAGGTCGAGCGTTCGATCACCGTCAGGGTCAAATCAAAGACATTAAAATTGGTATTTGCTGCTTCTCTACCAAGCACGCGGAATATAGGAATAAGAGCAAAGGACTGGTCGGCTCGGAGTCAGTATAATGTGTCCGAGTGGGGAGATATGTCTTCCTGCGGACTGTTACCTCTCGGGTCTAGGACAAAGTAGGGTTCATATAGATATCATATCAAAATGTTTTGGTCAATGCAATTAATGGTTGCCACTGGACGTTTAAGAATAATTAATCCATCCATCCGTTAACGAAAGAAGACATACTAACCCTTCCAGAGCACCAATGTCACTGCCGGGTTTTATTGGGCGATCACATTCATACTTCTTTAGTTTCTGTGCTGTCTGGTTCTAATTTTGTTTAGTTTATGTTATGTTTTTTATTCTTTTAGTTACACATGTATCATAGTGGTATCTGAGATGTCTTGCCTTCTGGTTTCGATTTTACCCACTTTTCCCACTTTTCTGCCGCTTTGGTGTTCTATTGCTAATATTTATAAGAATATTATGGTGGCCTGTAGCGCTATTTAATCAGTCTGTAAATTTGGAATGTATGTATAGTTTGAGATAACATGGGTTTGAGTTATTAGAATTTAAACATAGTTTGAAGTACTATACCTGAACCAGCACATAATTTTGATATATTAGCAATTGTGATAACTAAATACATGCATACATACTGCCTCGTATTTCAGTCTTCGTACGTGTCTTTTGTAGTCCTCCCAGTGTTGGTATGGTGCTGCTCTTACTTCCCTTCGTAGTTTCTTAGGGAACAAACTAGCGCCTCTTTTATTTCTTACTTTATCTATTGCATCAGCATCGATTATAACTTTTCTGAATATAGAACTGATGTAATTTTGTTCATCGGCAGTAAAGTTGACTGCCCAGTTTTGGGTGTGATCTACAGAGATGAATCCGTCTAAACAATGTCGCTGTACTATCTGAACTAACTTTTTAGGAACTTTGTTGTGCTGTAGGGAATCAGTACATTCCGCAAATGATTTAGGAAAGGAAAATGTGTTAGATTTCTCCTCGAGGTTATTTACACTTCGATTTATCTTCGCTGATGACAAAGTAATGATATAAGTAAATACCAAAACTGATGAGCAAAGTCGTAAATAGTATATCTGTAGGAATAAAAAATAAAATATTTTTTTTTAGATTCAGCTAGGATAATGGCACGTCGGAGTTCAATACTCAATATATAAAACCAGAATATTCGCCGATCCTATCGAAAATCGGCATTTGTCAGTGTTATAAGACTTTCTTTATTTCTGCCATTAAATTTTGTAGACATGAGATATATTTTAAGATACTTGTTAATGTGTTTAAATTTTCAGTTGAAATATTTTTTATATAAGTTTGATTACTTCTGCCCAGGGAAATTTAAGCAGTATTGAAAAACTGGAGAAACCATTAAAAAATTCGGCTAGAGTTATTTTAGAAGCTGATTTATATACTTCTTCAAAACTATTATTTAATTGTTTACGATGGATTAATGTCGATAAGCGAATACAATATCACAAAGCAATTCTTGTATTTAAATCACTGAACAAAATGGTGCCAAATTATTTGCAAAATAAATTTCAATATGTCGAAAATCCCAATTATGATTTACGTTCAATCAATGCACATTTTATGCATTTACCTAGACCAAACACAGAATTTTTTAGGAGAACATTTTTTTGTATTCTGGTTCTTAAATATGGAATAGTTTGTCAGAAGAAATTAAAAACAGTACATCTTTTTCAATCTTCAAACAGAAATGTTTTGAATTCTTTATTAAGTAAATAGAATTTATTATTATTTAATTGTATGATAATGTTCGTTTGTATACATGTTAATTTTTGTATATCTCATATTTCGAGGGCCCTCAGGAATATTAGTTTAGGCTAATGATGCAATCCTCTTTAAATAAAGATTATTTATTTATTTATTTTTTTTTTTTTTTTTTTATTGTTAATATAACATAAGTTATGTTTCAAATCGCTCATTCAACCTGACTACGTTGTTTGGGTACGTTTGATTCCATTGCTAACAAAACTAGTATTTCTGCCGCAATTTCATTTTACTTTTCACTTTCGTCCAACTCCTGACGAAGATCACGTACATGTATTGTCGAAATATATTGGGCTTTAATGATTCAATCTTTTCTATTCTCAATGTTTTTCCTTCAAATTTATCGTTCACCTCTGGTTTTATCACTTCTTATTTCGAGTATTATTTTTTTGACGACGTTTTTGACCTTGGGTGTAAATGATGAAGGTCAATCCAGATATACGCAGTGTACGTGTGATATCTAGTATCTAAGTTTATATGTCCAGTTTTATTCATTATTTAAACTTTGACGGCCGAAATAATTTTGAACGGGGAGAATCAACTTCAAATTTCACTAAAAGATTTTTTGCCAAAGACTAGTTAATATTTAAAATCCTTAATATCTTAACTTTTCAGTCGGTAGGATAAAAAGTGTATTACTCTGTCTCCCTTACAATGAAATATGATTCTCAAATATTTAGAGTCCTATAAATAAATGTAAATCTAAATGCATGGTAATCAGGTTTTGCTTCTTGTCCCGTGTTTACTCGTTTATACACAGCTAAGTTGACGGAATTCCAAATTAGCCTGACACTAAAACATGTAGTTTAAAATTAACTGTCGTAAAATTGTTAATTTTTTAGGAACTAAAGCGTACCTCTCTTATACATACGCGTAGGTATGTCCTTGAATGCTTTTGGCTTTATTTTGTGGTTATTTTGAGTGTCAAAATTTTCGGCTTTGAACACAATTGATGAGTCGATAATGGACGAAATGTGCCTATATTGTGCATTAAAATATGTATGATCACAGAATATTTATTACAAAGAAGACAAATATACCTAAGGAGCAAACAGACAGAAAAACCTGGGAAGGCAAATGAACAACCACAAGCACAACAAATAAACACTGAAAACTAAAAAACATCGAACAACACGACTTAACTCCTATAAAAACCAGAAGAGAACAAAGGTACTTCTAAAAGGGAAGCAGATCCTGCTCCGCATACGGCACCCCGGCGTGAAGTTCAGCAAAGTCAATCGAGTGGTAGTCACAAATCGGTTGAGGTACATGAAATGTTACAACAGTGGGAACAGGTCCAACATCATCTTAGATATTGGAACACTGTAATGGTCAAACAATTCGTGATGAAGATCGTAAAATTTCCTAAGTGTTGACATCAATTTATCCCTGACATAACCCCGGCCAAGCTGCCCCTGTGACAGAAGAAAGAAATGTATATTTTATGTTATCCATACTATATTAGTACAACTGCTTTATATTGTCAACAAAGTGGTCTTATGAGTAATAAATCTGACAGATTGGCATTTTTTTATGTGCGTGGTAGATATAATATGAAGATATATCGAGTTTTGCCGCGACAAATTATATTTTTGATCACAAATAAAAATATTGAAATGGTTCATGATTTCTAAAGACTGGATGTGCAAGAATAAACTTTATTATATATGCTATATATTTATCTTTTATTTATATTCTTAATTTAATTCAATTATCATAATTTTTTTTATCGTTTAACACTTCAGCGTTTAAAATTTTTACACAAATCACTTGAGTAAAGATTTCTTTTCATAATTTTTATGCACTTTGGTGATTAAACATGACTTTTTTCGAAATCGTGTAGACAGAAAAATGATATCGGTGAAGCCTAAATCATCCTGTTACATGTGTCTAAGCTGATTGCTGTTTCTAAACTGCTATTTATTTATTTATTTATTTATTTATTTATACATTTATTTATTATTATTTATTATCATTTTTTGTAACTCAATAAAGTATCTCCCCAAGTCACAGTTCTGTCCTGGTTACTTTTTTTAATGCAACTAAACTTATGACCATACTATGGTTTGAATTTGGTGAAGTTTTTCGGCTGTTTTCGGAATTTTTACTGTGCCCAGAAAATGGCTGATATCTTTGATTTGGTTTGGTTTGGTCGAATGTTTATTTTCGCTACTTTTTCGGTGCAATTAACTATATCGTGGCGGCCAGGTTTTATTGGTGGATACAGCCGGAATACACGATGAAAACCTACGAGAGGAAACTGGCAATACCTGTCAATTAAATTCGGAGTCGAATGCACCTCAACATGAGCTGGATTCCAACTCACAACCTCAGTGCTTACATGCTACAGATCAACAGTTGTTATAGATAAAATACGTAGACCACTTTGCACAGCGGTGCCGTGTTTTATTTGAAATTGGTACATACACCACATCAAAATTTGGATCATTGAATATGTATTATTCAAAACAAAATATATATAAAGTAAAAATCTTGAAAAAAATAGATAAAATATGGTTTGTATATGAAATATAATAAGACTTACTTTCATGTTGGTTCTATCCATACATGCTATTAATATCTGATCAATTGATTGACAGACGAACAGATTTTATGGGAAATAAAAGAGAAGGAAATTATTAATATGCATAAAGGTATATATAAATTATATGTAAATAAATTCTGTCTTTATGTACTTTTTTACGATTTCTTCTCATTTATGAAATATTGCAGAATATAAGAATACTAGAACATAATTATTAAGTACGCTATTTTGTCATTTACGTAGAGTAACATACATGTATCACATGAAGACCGAAAGTCAGGATCCCTCTACCGACGATCTTCAATCCAATTCAATCATTTGCAATTCGTTATTGCTTTGAATTTTTACCGCTTTGAATGACGTGCAATAAGAAGACATTTAGGGACGAGATCAAAAGTTCAATGTAGAATAAAAAACTTAATTCAAATAGTTTGGGGTGGGGGGAGGGTTAAAAAACGCTGCAAGTTTTGTTATCCGACATCGATTTTCGGATATGCCCATATTGGTCAATCAATTTTTCCCCAAATTAAGTTAAGATGGGGGGGGGGGGGGGGTCAGTGAAAAAACTATGTGAATTAACTTTTTATCCTACATTGAACTTTTGATCTCGTCCCTTAGTCACAATATCACAAACATTTGTATGGTCGCAATCTAGACGTTTTCCAGAGAATCAACAGAAAAAAAGGACGATAAAAACTTCATGGGGATTTATTATACCTTGAATAATTGTTTTTTTTTTTCATAGATTTAGGCTCAATAGAATAATCGGATATTGTGAAAATAGCCTACCTTCGAAATTTATTGTGTTTAAAAGCCTTCAACCTATCTTAGGTATAACTGTGTTTTCATTAATAAAGTGTTAATAAAGTAATAAATAGTGAACAAAATCACAATTTCCCTATTCATATTGATGAATGAAAAATAATTTGTCAATTTTTATAAAATAAATTTAAGTGCCTTTGTCTTTTGTTGGGTCAATTTTCTAAATCCGGTAAAATATAACAAAAGCTAAACTCGTCTGAAAAGATTCGAGTTTAAAAGATAATGATGATAAGAGAGGTCGATGTATCAATCAACAGCCCTTCAGAAGAAAATAACAATACAACAAAATACAAACCGGGTGTGGGATTTTCTCGCTGCGTTGAAGACACATTGGTAGCCTTGCCCTGCTCTTTTTTCGGGTTGGCCCGTTTGCATTCTCTATTCTAAACAACATATTTTTGGGGCTGTGATATGATTTGTAGATACTTTTATAGAATGTTTCAGTTGATAAATTTAATATTCGGTGAATTTTTTGTCCAAATTTTTCGTCACAAGCATACATTGCCGAAGAAGGTTAATCCGGAAATGGAAATCGCAAGGATATTAAACCTAATAGCGGTTGAGTAAGAACGAATTTATGGGTGCCCAAACATCCCTATTTTTATCGTAGCCCTTTAGTGTACAAAAGACACTATAAAGCCAGAAAGAGCTTATCTACATGTAGTTACAAACGATCAACTTTCGAAACAAAAAAGGGACCGCCTCGGTGGTCTCGTGGTAGCGTGCTCGCCTCGAGTGTGGAAGTTCGCGGATTAGATCACCAACCGGGTCAAACATTAAAATTGATATTTGCTGCTTCTCCGCCAAGCACGCGGCATCTATGAGTAAGTATTAATAAAGGACTGGTCGACTCAGAGTCATATAATTTGTCCGAGTGGGGTGATATGTCTTCCTGCGGACAGTTATCTCGTGAGCTAGCACAATAAAAATCCTACTTGTGTTGGTTTAGTACAAAGCAGGGATCATATTCATTTCATATCAACATGTTCTCGTCCCGATATGCACCTAATGGCTGCCACTGGACGTTAAACAATAATTTATCCATCGATCTAAAAAAAAAGGTGAAATAGGGCGGAAGGCGCCTGTGATAATTTAATACGGTCAATATGTAAAACAATCTCAAGCTATTAACTTATCTGTCTATCGAAAAATTCTATTTTATTTTCAACGATCCATGAAATATTCCACATGCTTTTGCCAAGACCCATCAACATTTATTCAACAAACACTCAAATGACAAGCATTTCAAGTCAAATATAGGAAAATATTCGAAAATTTGTTCAGATTGCTTTATTGATCAATTTTTACACAAATCATACACTGAGTGGTTGAATGCGGTACTACACAGCACATGATTTTCTTCAAAATTCACCAAAGAGTTTCCTCTTTTATGGTGGATTCTTCATACAGTGTAAAATTAATTCAAAAAACAATTATAATGAAAATTAAAATGGAAATTGAATAAAAAATTAAAATAAATAAAATAAATACTAGTAGATGTACATGTATATATATGAACGAATGAGAAACCAGAGTGAGTTATGTTTTCCTAACCAATGTAGGTAAGGGAGATAATAAATCTGTCTCCCTTTTAGCCTCAGGACGAAAGGGAAGGAATTTAATTATCTCCCTTACCTACATTGGTTAGGAAAAGATAACTCACCCTGGTTTCTCATTAAAGAACAACACAACATGCTTACTTCCATCAAAATATTTTTGATCAAATTTCTGGAATCAGGATCTACTCCATTTAATGGTTGAAATTGGTAATTATTATTTTTTATATGAAATTGTTTTTTTTTTTTTTTTGTTTATTTTTATACTATTATTTAAACAGGCTGCACGTAAAGTGGAATGAGAATTTGAGAAAAGGGGAAAACGAATTTAAAGTGTCATGGTTCGTTTCTTTAAGAAGTTCAAAAAAGTACCGTGGTCACATAATCTTAAAAGTGAAAATAGTCTATATATTTTAAGTCAAATAGAAAAAAAGGGAATATTACATTCTGATTGATATAGTTTATATTAATGTGCTTTTGGTAATGTTGTAATAAATATTATTAAAACGAAAGTCCAAAGATCAACTAATCAAGGTCGTGTTGAGGTACCACTCGATTGAGTTTCTTCTAACAGATCCTCTATGTCCTTTGACAGAAGGCTGGGTATCATTCGAGTCGGGTATCTGAGGACGGCCTTGCCCTCTTTGTTTATCAGAAATTTTTCGAAGTTCCATCTGATATCACTGTTGTGATAAGGTTTGTAATAGATTCCTGGTCCTTCTGTGTAAAATATATCATCAACGGGTGGACAATACGACTGAAAAAAATTAAAAAGATATAAGATATGGACAGAAATGAACGACGAAAATATATTTTTTATTTTGATTATTAAAAAAAAGTTCGGCAGTTTATGCATTTGTTGTTCTAGTAAAATGTTAATATACATTTATTTCCCTTGCATTAGTGAAATAATATGGAATAGGCTTTAGCCTAAAATCGAGCGAAGCCCATATCATAATAAGAATGAAAGACTTTCTTTAAATAATGTACTTACCAATCTTGAACTTTTTATTCCTTTTATTTCAATGTACGTAGCAATATTTTTTAGTCCGTCGTCAGGTAAACACGGCCATATTGGAAGCCGTTGTTATGGTGTCATATTTGTAGGTCATTGAAGAAATTTTCGAATAAAGTTCCCAATGCGCACAAAAACTCGAAAAAAAGTCGGTGGAAAATTATATCGTATAGAAATTATACGATAATTTCTTTTTTAAGTTTGTGCAAGTGCGAAAATATTTTAACCGGAAGTCGCGCTGTATTTTGGAGAGTTTCTGGGATAGATTTACAAATGCTACTTCCGGTTTGAAACTACAGTCTACTTGATATCTGGATTTGAGACCCATTTTCTAAACTTAGTCGGGCTTCGCCCGATATTAAGATTTGTTCATCAGAGTAAAGTCATGTTTCCCGCGGGCTTGCCAGAGGGAGACATGACTTTTCGAGGGTGAACAAATCTTTATATTTCACTAACGCAAGGGAAATTAGTTATTTATTCCACTATCCCTAGTGTATTTTCTGAAAGGAAAACATTATTTGTCAACAAGAACAAATTTTATGAAAAATAAACAATAATGAAATAACATGAATAACACATGGAAATGTTTTACATTTTCTTTTGCTTCGGCTGTTGATTTGTAACATTAGTGTTTAAAACATCGAGAGTGTGACACGATGTTCCCGAGACGGTGACATGATGATTTGTTACATGCCACGAGGGCCGCTCTAGACCAATCAAATGATCTCATTACTAGATTTAAATTTATATAGTGGAATAATACATGTCCAGTAATTTTTTCCAGTTCCATCAAAAGTTTTCCACCTTTACGGAATATATCAGTATTCGTTCTAAGTATTTGAATCTTGTGAAATGTTAGAAAATACTAATAAAATAAATTTCATTGCTTTTCATCTATTACTATATTGAGTTGAAATTCGGTCTCTCGAATTCGATTGTTTCGAATACTCGGATATATCGAAGTTTATTGTTGGTCTCTGTGTCATTGTCTGATTGGATGTCGTTTCATTGATATATACCCCATATTGCACCAGTTTTTATCAATCTCTGAAACGAAGGCTCTTGTATCTCCTACGTCAATCAAACATTATTGATTGACGTAGGAGATACAAGAACCTCTGTTTCGGAGATTGCATTTTAACATTTACTAATTTCTATTAGACGTATTTCGACTGAGCCTAAAGCAAATCAAGGAATGTTAAATAAAAATGAAGAAAAAATTAAGAATGTTGCGAAGCAGCTCATACAACAATAGAAAATAAGGAAAATAAATGGAAATGGTGAGCTGTCAAAAGGGACTAAAAACGACTTAAATGTACAGAATACACAGGCAGAATAAAATAAAGATATTTGTTATTAAATATTTAACTTTTTATGCCATGAACAATTAAAGACAATGGGAAAATAATGTACCTTTAGATAAGTATAAAGCGCGTTTTCTTTCTCTCCGTTTACGTCCATTTTCTCTGCTAACGGAAACTTCGGTTCAAACCCGGAACCAGGGCGGACATGTTTTAGACATTTCAATATCTCTGTTCCGTTCTTACCAGGTTCTTGCTAAATATTCAAAATATTATAATAAACTTAAATATCAGTCATGAAAATAATAGTATACATGTAATTTTTTTTTTTTTTTTTACTTGTTTATTTTTTTTTTAATTTTTTTTTTTATTGTTATATAGATCATATTGATTTGTGACACATATAAACAAAATACATACTAGCAACTATTAACATATACACATACGAAATCTAAATCAATAAAATTAAATGTGTTTATAGGTCCCCTGTCCTCGGTGCTAATGATCCATTGAGAATGTATAATGCAATGACGTTTTTACCCAAGTTTCTATTATAGCATATAAACGTAACAAAAATATAAAAGATTATCCTGCGAAATCAGGGTAACAGTTGAAAGACTTTTGAAAAAAGGACCTATGCTTAAACAGTTTTAAGCAAACAATCCCGATACACCGTTAGCATATTAATCTGATTTATATAGACAACAAACTTATGAATATGAGTTAGCAAAAAACGATGTTAAGTCTTGAAATTTATTATGAATGTTGGTTGAAGGAACCGCATTTCATTATAATGACAAGAGTTCTAGAGACCAAGATATTAATCTGTTGAATTATTCATCTCATGAATATTCATTAGTAATTTGCATATTAATCTCAATGTACTGAATACATTTTTGAAATCTCAGTGTGCAATTAACAATTGTCAGTGTGTGTTTTCCAATTTATTTCATCCCAATGTGTCTTTTTAAAATCTCAGTGTGTAATTTTAAAATCTCAGTGTGTAATTTCGATTTCTCGGTGTGTTATTTTAGGTTTTTAAATCTCAATGTGTAATTTTTTCCAAAAAAGGGTTTAAACATAGTTTTGACGAGAACGGCTTCCCATACCCAATCACAAAAAAAAATAAATATTCCTGAAGAATCATAAGAGAAATAGGTTGAACAACTCGTAAAAATTAGATACCGTTTGATATCAACTTTCGTTATTTAATTTGGACTTAATAATAACTGCCAAAGGCTTTATTATTATTATATCCAAATTAAACAACTCGATTTGATATCAAGCGATATCTAATTCTCACTCATTGTGAAACCTATAAATATACATAAAATAATAATAATAATATTAATAAAAAATAATCAAATTTTGAAAAAAAAGTATAAACTTTTAACCGCAAAAGTCAAGGGGGACATATACAGCGACCAATTTCACAATGAATGAGTGTGGATCCAAGTGGCAGAGCCAAACTACCAGACAATGACAGATATGAATTTGATTTAAATTTTGAATTTCTTAATGTGTACGGATCGTTTAATAAAATATATAGTTTGTTATAAATCAAACTGTTTTCAGCTGACATTAACCAAATAAATTTTGAAGTATTATCCAAATTCTTTTTGTTTTGGAAATTATCTTCAATAGAATTTAGAGTATCCTGTCTGGCATGTTTGTATAGTTAATAAATGAATAAATGTGAATTTTCTCGGTGTATTTTGACTGGATTTATTTAAAATTAAATGTACTATGCGTGACTAATTTCAGTAAAACGTGAGATCTTTCACCTTGAAGCAGTCCTGTATTAATACCACGTCATTTAGTTGGGGTTTTTTTTATATCTTGTGGCAATATGTTTTGTTTCAGTATTATTATGTTATTGCCTGTGTAATGTCCGTGTAATAATGTTTTTGTTTCATAACTATGAATTCTATATTGGCCTTGACCTTAATTCTTGGTGCACATTAAAACAAGATGAAACTTACCTTACCGAACTGGTTACAAGGAAAGCCGATAATTTGGAAGTTTTTGTAAGTTTCTTGTAGTGCATTCAATCCGTAGTACTGGGGAGTTGAACCTCAAAACCCAGCAACATTGACCAGTAACAGAACCTTTAAAAGAAAATTAAAATTAAAAGTCCCGAATAAAAAAAATCTAGAATGATATAAGAAAAAAGAATTAAAATGCAACAAGACCGTTTGAAGGGAAGTAATCATGAGACCAAAATATAAGAACTTATCTTTTATAAAAAATAAGAATTTTGGGATTTTTAGGAGGGGGCAATGCAATGATTTCCCTCTCATTCGGTAATTGAAAAGAAAGATGAAGAGAAACGTTTAATTTCTTTTGAAATTATTCATCTATTATAACATGTAGCGGCTTTTGAGTTTTCTTAATTCTAAAATTTGAATTTTACAGAATATAGCCTTATATGAAGTCTGGGTGTAGTATCTAATTCATTATTCTTTAATTTCTGTCCCATTGTTTTTTCTATTCAGTGAACAATGCTCATTCTGTAAAATCTTACGAGTTTCAAATTATTTAGTTCAACATTTCGACGATGAACATGTTTAAAAGGGGTTTTGTTAAGATAATAGAGGATGCGATAGGCATGTTATTTATTTTTTCTCAAATTTTTTATTCAATTTTTAAATATTTCATTATGGCGTGTATGGAGAACGTTATATTCTTTTATATTCTTTATTTTTCGGGTTTTTATTCTCTGTTTCAAACATTCATAAGGCCATTATTCTCTATTCTACAATGTATGAACCCCATCTAAACCCTAGTAACAATATATAGTAACCTTTTACCTCCTGTCGAAATAACCTATGTTCACCCCTTGATTATGCCTTTTACATAACAGGTTAATAAAATGCACGTGATGTCGAGATGATGTGTAATCTATTAAGAAAACACCTGATCAACATGTTACATAAGAATAAAATGTGAATGTAAGAAGGGGGGGGGGGGGCTTAATAGATAACACACACGTAAATTGGAGAGTGAAGTGAATCCTAACAACCCCTCAAATAATCTGAAATAGTTAATTTTATGATTTTTTATACGTGTTACACGGCATTTTTTTTTCATTAATTCTCAAGGTATGGTATTGGTGTACTTAGTAATGGCTTTGGCAGAGATTCAATCGGATATATGCTTTTAATTAATTGTATTAACACGTTTAATGCTACTCTTTATTTATTTTTTTTTAAACATATTTTATTGTCAAAAATAACAATATGACGAATGGATTATACTTACAAGGTCTCTCCGTATTTATTATTGTTTTATGTAATTATTTTTCGTATTTGCTCTTAGGGCAAACAATTTATCAATAATAAAATTTATGTTATATTTTTGGGGTGAGAATGGCAGATTTTTATAATTTTTTTATGTTACGAAACTATGGTCGTGTGATAAAATATAGATGAACGGCCTTGAGTGTATAAAAAAATATTTGTGCCCAATTGGTGAGCTGAATGACAGTTTTTATCAATGTACACATCACCAATGTAACAAACCAAGAGGGAAAAAACTCATACATACAACAAACATATGTAAAAGGTATCAGGTTTACAGGTTTTTATTTATTTATTTATTTATTAAAACACGTTGTAAAAATATCATAAACTGCCTTACCTTGCCTCTGTATTCAGAGAGAGAAATATTTTTCTCTCCATGGACATCCAACATAGAAAAATTATACACAGAATGGTTATTATCGTCATGATGATAACATGCCACCTTTCTCGAAGTCTTTGACCCCTGTGCCACCAATGTGGTCACAACGACTATAAACAAAGTCCACCACACTCCTCCCATCACTATTTTTAAGTCCGGTTTAGTCCGCAAGTATGCAACATCAGGTAGTGTTATATATGCAGTATTAACAGGTACGGGCAGATAGCCTGAGCAATTAATCACATAACATTATGATAACAATTAGTCTGTATAACCAATGTACAGTGTATTTTCCGGTAGAAAATTGATCATGTGGAAAAATCTGGTAATTAATACATTATATATCATTATAATTCGATTTTTTGTCACATCAGAGAGTTTGCATCAGCAAGGATCAAACAACTTTAAAACATTTCAGAAAATAAATAATTTGCTCTTAGGGCAGACAATTTATCAATAATAAATTTATATTATATATTTCCCATTTTGTAAATTAGAAATTTAAAAATGTATCTGTAACAATTAACATTAAATGTTGCAATGTTCAATTTTTTCCGACTTTCATGACTTTAGTAGTTATATAAACTCTGATATATTATTAATTATGATAGATTGAATATATTGTTTTATTTATTTATTAGAATGGTGCGGTTTTCAGAAAATACATGAAATGAAGATCGAGCTTGGTATTGGTGTTTCAATACATACTTATTTTAAGTGAATTATGATGACGTATTAAAGGTAACTGAATACATAATGCAATGCTTCTCGATCCCGTACTGTACAGGGGGGGGGGGGGGGGGGGTTGAACTGTTTGATCCTGCTATTTTTTTCGCCGAAACTTTGATCCTGGATTTTTTTCCCGCTACCATGGCCTATATTTTTATTTTTATTTAAACCAAACAATTTCCCGATTGACACATACTCACATTTTTTTTTGCACATCTAAAGTGATCCTGACATTTTACTTGCAAAAATCCTTGTCCTACCTTTTCATTTCAAATTTCAATATAGCCCCCCCCCCCCCCAAAAAAAAATAATTAAATACATAAATAAATAAATAAAAATAAATAAATAAAATAAACAATAAACAGTACAATGTTAAAAATCTGCTCCTAAACCAGAACTGGCCCTGATTACTGTGTGTCTCACTGATTTCTTGGTGAAAAATCCGGACTTCATATAATTACTATTCTATACGTTTAAAATAATAGTTATGTATGTCTTCAAAGTCAACATCGATCTTTTGGAAACAGAACTTGCACATATACTGCAACGTTTGTGGTGACGTCATATTGTGCAAAGATCCATGAAATGCACACAAAAAATGGAAAATAAGCTCTCGTAATGTATATAGGAAATTTGAGCTGTGGAACTACAATAATTCATTACAAGTACATGTAATGGAAACAAAAGTTAGTGTAATACTTTTTACTTTCATTTAAAAAAAACATTTCAGATATTCCATACAGAAAAACCACTTGCAGTTTGGTAAAAGATACACAGCAGTAAATAACAATCGTGAAGATCCTTATACATGTTAAATGTTCCTTAGATTTATTGCAGTCTCGGAGGCCATTTTTTGCTGATAATTCGTTGTAACAAATGATCATTTCCCCGCTTACGATGATGTTCTGATTTCAAAACCAACTCTTGGAGTTCAACTTTGGGTTTTTCCGGTACTCGGGCCTCCTTTACCAATGAAAAACGGCCGTTACGATATACATCTATAAACATTTTCTGGTATTTAGTTAGATTCTTCCCCCAAAAACTGGAAAACTGGTTGCCATTTCCATATATAAATGATACGATGATATTGTATTTTAGTGTAAATGTAGGTACTTGAACATCTTTTCCCCATATTTTAATCGGGATTGAATCAAATATTTGACTTTAAAGCGTTCACGTTTGTAATAGGACTTTAAAATAAATTGACCTCCCTTTGCTCTTCATTTGGAAATCCCTAGTTTTTTCCCCTTTTAACCCCGTGTATTATCCGGACCCTTTCCGGAATTTCCACGAAAATATTTTGTGATTGATTGATGTATAGCCCTTTTCAGAAACTCATTTCCGGTATCACGATTCTGACTCTAAAATTATAATTTGAAGCAAGTTATTTCCCTTGCTGGAATGTTCCGTGGCATAGTACTGGTTCGCTGCAATGAAGAGTAAAGGATTAGCTGTTTTTAAAACTTGTTAATTTGCACTTAATGTTTGGTTTATATAAATTTGGGAACTACTTACGATCTTTCGCTTCCAACATACTTGTAATCAAACTTGATTATAAAGCTGGAAAAAATTGCATATCAAAGTAATAAATGATTTTTATTTACTTCCTACTGGTTGCTCTGCATTGCAGCGAACCAGTACTACGTCCCAGCAAGGGAAATAACTTGCTTCAAATTATATATAATTTTTGAGTCAGATTCGTGATACCGGAAATGAGTTTCTAAAAAGGGCTTTTGCAGTTCGCTGGAGGGAGCTCAAACCCCCTAGGAATCAACAGTTATCAGTTTTAATGAAGGAATTTAGTATCAGTTCCTTTGTGTCTCGTCTTTGAATAAATAGTATATGAAGCATAACAGTTCATGACCTTTAACTATATTTCGTCTTGACCAAAAAGGTTTCAACCAATTTTGAGATGGGTAGATTATCTTTCTCAGGCTTCATTGTTTGTATGTGGCGTCTAGGAATAGCGTTAGGTATATTGCGCTTTTGAAGTTATCGATAATGAGAATCCAGAGTGAATTATATTTTCCTAACCAATGTAGGTAAGGGAGATAATAAATTTGTCTCCCTTTTAGCCTCAGGACAAAAGGGAGAGAATTTAATTATTTCCCTTACCTACATTGGTTAGGAAAAGATAACTCACTCTGGTTCCTCATTATCGAGGTCGTAGCCATTGCGTTGAATGGAACATCCCGGGTATTTGGAAGAATCGGTACTAGATCTGTTATAACCAGCTTTGAATAAATACCATTACGTATAGATTCTAAACTGACATGACTTATGTACACTTGGCAGAAGGATGGTCAACCGGAAACATGCATAGGAAATAGTAGATAATATTTCCAAGTCGAAATTTCAGTATGATTTGTGAATTCCTTTTTGTTTTAATTTAATTTTACTCAATATCCGCTGGTCATACCTTATTTTTTTATTCAAAAATTTATACTTTAATTTTATGTCAAAACATATTATTTTTAAGTCATATTTAAGAAACTTTAAAAGTTTCAAGATTAAAACCGTCGAGATTTCGACTTTGACTTCAATTTTATGTCAAGATGTTTTAAATCATTTCTAAGAAACTTTAAACTTTAATAATTTCAAGACTTAAAACATCTAAATTTAATTTTGAAAACAATTGAAATTAAATTTTATTTAACGAGTCCAAAATACGCTTAAAAACACTACTACTATTTTATTTGTCACTCATTTCAGACATGTTCAAATGAGCAAATAATTTTATAAAGTAATGGATTAAAGTACCATCATGACCTCGGTGAATAAGGTTCATCGTTTGCATTAAGAAAATGAGTAATTGCAGTTGAAATAAACTTTGTAATTGGACACTCAGAGACAGAAATATTATAACATGGTCAAGTGACACTAAAATTTCCCCTTGAACTTCAAAAAGATGTTAAAGGAAAATGGGGTGTTGCTAAATGGCGGAAACGGAATATGGAACGGACACGGAAAGAAATAGTTATACGGACGGAATTTTTGTATACATATTGGTATACACCAATATAGTACGCTCCCCGCCAGTTTACAGGTCCAAAGTCTTTTTTTGTGCAAGAAGAAACACCCGAACGAACAGATGCGTAGTGTAAAATAAAGTATCTTTTTCGTTATAAAAGATAAAAATACAAAGAGAACAGATAATAACGCTTTTCAGTTATCTTGACAAACACTGCTTTAAAATCTACTAATATAACTCAGAGTATATATATGTATATAAACTTTCAAATTTCAAAATTTTATTGGTATGAGTGAACATAAAAACATATCTATGTTAATGTTTTCAATTATAGTAATGCTTAAAACATTGTAATACTGAACGAGTGACAATATTTTCAATTTGTATTATTATAAAATAACGTTCACGGCGACTTCAATAGGACTGAATTTTCAGAGAAGAATTAAGCGTCATGATATTCAAAGCACTGTGGACAGGTTTATTTTTGGACATGACTACGGCTAACTTGAAAAGGGCACTATGCAAATCGTATATCCATGTATATTTTTTCCGCAAGTTTTCCGAGTATACATATGAAATTATATTCGTTTTACTTCAAACCCCACTTACTTCCCCAAAAAGGATTGCCTTCTGAATTTAATTTACCACCAGATCTACACATATGGTCAATGACTGAAGTTTCGAACTTCAAACAGTATCAATTTATTTTGCCATATACAGTTCTTTTAATCTTGAGATATAGATTGTTGCAGTAAATATGAGCCTAAATTGAAGTACTGGATTATGTTAATCCGTTCGAAGTCAATTCAGTGAACGGTGAAGAATTTAAAAACGAAGTTGCGTTACTTTAATTATTATCATATATTATCTCCTCGTAAAGGGGAACATGTGGAAAGAAAATTCGAGAAGTTTCTGCAGAGGTATGCTTAAATGTGTAAATTTAAATCGAATTACAAAGAAAACATAGGGGGGGGGGGGGGCATGGAAATATAAAATCCTGCATATTATCCCGTTTCCTTTAGAATTCCTTCTTTTTCGGATTATTGTTTTGGAGAAGTGTAAAACTATAGCTCAAATGAGGAAAAAATCATGAAATTATTTTTTAAACTTATTTTCAACTTAATGCCCATCAGTTGAACTTATTCTCTGCGTAAATATGGGTTTGGCGAAGAATAACAAAATTCAAGAATTTCCTCGTTACAGCTTTTTTGAGACACCTTTTGATATGGGAGGCAACACGTACCAAAACACACACACACAAATTTCGGAAGCATCCCAGAAGCAACCAAACTATTGTTAAGGCTCTGATTTGACGTGACTTTAATGGGATCCCATAATCGTCCACCGAAATAAACAATTGTTCAAATAAAAACATTTATTTTTTGTTTTTTTTTACCAAGGAACCAGACAGAACATACTTATATTTGTTGCTTCTAAATATCCATTTATAACAGATCCTAGTCTTATCTAGCGGCCATATAGAGATAAAGACCGAGAGTTCTTTATTAATATTTTAAATTAAAACACGGAATATAATACAAAAAGAAAAACAATACTCATTTGCATATTTTTAAATTAATAAACAAGAATGCGACGACGTAAACTTTATTGCATTGCCAGGAATTTTTCAGCGTATTTGAAACGCATGAAATGCTATTATTGTAAATTAGATTGGATTCATTTCTGAATTTTTGCGTAAATCTGATCTGTATATTTTTGAATGTATCTAAGAATGGTTAAATGTTGTAATTCCTCCTCCACATTGTAATGAACTGACAATTTTTAACCTCCTAGAGAAGCATTGGAAAATGTGACCCTCTAAACTTTCCAAACCCCAGCTGATAAACCAAAACTTTTTCAATGATTTTACCGTCTTCGTTTTTTTGCAAATGCATGCAAATAAGATCAATAACAAATGTGAACTAACATGAACATCAGGCCGATTTCGGAGTTAGGAGGATGGACCGGGTGCATGGAGGAGGAGTTTCAAGTTTGGGTGGTTGGAGGATACAAGACAAGAACGCTAGCCGTTTCGAACATGCAATTTTTGATGAAAATGTCACGTTTTTGTTGCCAATGAAACCAAACTATTTGATACAATAACGTCAAACTCAACAGGAAGTTAGACTGCTTTATGCTAGCAACAGTGAGAGTTTAGATGTTAGCATTTGCCTCAATTTGTCCTTCCGTTAAAGAGTCATGGAACACAGTTAGAGGCAAAAATGGCATTTTCGTCATTTTCAACGTAAATCAGTAAAAAATAGGAATTTGTTTTGAAAATTATTTCTGTGTTCTTATCATTGACAACATGTATCCTATGATAAGTTAAGGATAAGTGCTACGAGCTTGACTGCCTGATGTGTTGCTGAGACTTATCTCATGGCACAACCCCCTCCCAAAAATAACAGTTTTGATTTTTCTTTCACACCAAGTCGGATTTGGTTATTAAAGTGATTGAGACCTCACAATAATAATAAACATTAAAACAACAGCAGAAAGGGATTGGTTCAAAAAGCTCTTAACCTAAAAATACACAGTTAGCACAAAAATAGATTAGAATCCCGATAGAACCATTGTTTGGGATTTATATACGTCAAAGGATTTATATTTATTTTATAGTATCCGTTTGACTTCTCTAATTGCACAAAAACAATTGTTTGGAGAACGATATTTTCCATTTCGTTTTCTGTTTCCGTTCCGTTCCGTATTCCGTTTCCGCCTTTTAGCGACACCTGTAGTCGTGTCAGCAGACGAAATACATATAGATTCGCAATGAGGGAGGGTGCAGGCGTCTTGGTCGTGGTCCTGACCATTTTGTGGTCAGCGATGGGCCTAATGACCCACAGGAAGGTTGCCTGTTATCACAGTGAAGATCACCATGAAAATGTGCATAATTTCTCAATCCCGGACGTGCATGGTGAAAAGACCATACATTTCTCAGATTACAGTGGCAAGGTTTGTTTATTTCATTTTTTCAGAACTTTCAAGAACCAAATATTTATTCCAATTTTCACGAATAAAACCTTATGCTCCGTTTTATCATTAATATTATGAGTTTTGTATTAATGCCTGCATTATAATTTGAAAACAAACATTGGCGGAGTAGACATAAGTTTCACAAATTATTTACAAAACAAACACACTAGACTAAGAATTTTTTCATTTGTGTTTATATTAGTTATATTAACAAGTATTTTAAAAATTGGTAAAGAAAAACGTTATTCTAAACATATATTCATCCACTTGTGGATATTGGAGTTATCTCCCATATGCATGAGTTATCTTTCCTGACAGAAGGTGTCTATATGCTTTATTAAAAGAACTTTACGTCCATATGGGCCAATGGCTTACGCACATCTATACATTTAAATATTACAATTATCATAACATGAAGTGTAAAAATTACTCATAAATTTTTCTGAAAATATTAATTTAGGAAAATATATCTAAAAATACATGTATATCATTATTGTGTATGGAGTATATTTTTAGGAAGAAAAATGTAGAAACATGACAATTTGTACATTGATTTATATGGAAGACACCGTGACCTTTTCCAAAGAGCAAATAACTCCGTAAATGGGAAACAACTCACATGTTCCAAAAATAGGGAATAACAGAACGGGAAAGATATTTGCGAAATATACTATTGTCGAGAGACGGACAAACATTTATTCTCTAAACTAGTATTTTTCTCAAATATTTCGACAGGTTAAAAATGTAAATGTATCTTTTTTTTTAATTATACCAACAATTTATAGAACTTTAAGTATAGTAATTTAGCCATGTAAACACCCCCCCCCCCTCCCCCGAAGAGTTTTTGAAAGGGTTCCTTTTTGTAAAGAAAAGGTAGCACCCACACCAGGCATCATATTTAATGAAAATCCGTTCATCCCGATGAGTTGTGTATTATGAAATCCCCGCACTGAACATACTCCCCCGGTTCTACTACGGATTCGTAAAAATTACCTCTGCTAGCCTAAGAACATAAAGAAAAAATTTGTAGTGATGTTAATCATGCAGAAAATCTTTCAGTTAACTGACCAATAATTACCCATTCTTATTGTCTTGATTTTCCATTTCTTCGGACAAGTCTTTGTCACTTATATAAATGCAAGTATGTGTAATCGGTCATAAGTGTCAGTTTCAGTTAGTTTCCCTTCAACTTAGATACCATATTTTGCAATGAAATACATGAAAAGGGTGTACCATTTTGAGATCTGGATTATAAAAACTTAATGTTAGTGGAAAAGTACCTCACATGCCTATCATGGCAACAAAAATGCAATACACACCCCTTCTTTCATTCGAAAACATGAGGTTGTGCAAATTTGAAGTTTTTTTTATTGAAAAAGAAATATTAGCAGACATGTCTTTCCGCGTATCGATCGAAGTCGAATTTTATTGGTTGAGACCCGCGTTTACCATAAAAGGTTTCTTTTAGCACGTGCTTTTTAATATTTTTAGTTCGGCTGTACGACTAAATGCCTTCTTGTAGTAATATATTTCAGAGGTAAGTAAAAAATCTTGATGAAATCGTGGATAGTAAGGGCGGGTGCTATACAACGAGCCCTTTATGATAATGTCAAGTTCTCGCCAAAAACTTAAGTACGCCGCTCCAGTGACTTGAGGATTAGTTGATTGATTGATTGATTGTTGCTAAGCGTCCAGTGGCAAATATTTCATGTTTCTTCAGGACGAGAACCAGTTCAAATTATCAAACAATTCAAATGGGGGTGGGACAGGACACAAAGGGAAACGAATTTAGACTGTCTCTGTGCCACTGTAAAAGGAGGATGGTTGGTTAGGGTCGGATATTTTAGCCTTCTGTAGCGGCATTAGCCTACTTTTTTTCGAAAACTACAGAAGGGGTCTTTAGCGTGCAGGGAATGTGGCTTTCTCCAAACACGTTACCCACCATAGCCCGCGGTCAGGATTTCCGATTATAACCTAACAACTCCCCAAAGAGATGGTTTACACTATCCGCCACGTGCGGGGGCGCTAGGCGGCTCTGTGGTTTGAGCTTCTGTGATCCAGCATCACAGGTGACTAGCTTAAGGATTAGAGCAATGTTACTATTAACGTTAGGTAAGGTTTGATAAATATTATTTCTCTAATTATGTGTTATTTCAACTCTTTATGAACCCGTCGTTTATCAAACATTTAATCAACATATGGTTGCTAACGATCTCAACCGACCATTAGTTTAGCCAAAAGGCCATAACCCGCCGGAACGACTCATTTTAGGATTTCAGGGAATCGATGAATTCTCCATTTTTGGTACATGTAAGTTGTCTCCCATTGACGGAGTTATCTGCTCTTTGGAGAATGTGGCGTAATAGATATCAATGGAAAAATTGTTATTTTTCTACAAAATATTTCTTCTTCCTATCACTATCCTCCACTGGCATTAATGATATGTTCTTGGATATATTTACCCACATTTTCCCATGTCTGATGAAGGCCTTCCTCAATTTAATATTTTAGAAAAAAAATTAAAGTATTTTTTTGCCCTGCGTGTTAAATACAAGATACCTTCTGTCAGGAAAGATAAGTGAGGAATATTGGAGACAACTCCAATATCCGCAAGTAGGGAATAACTCCATAGCAGATTCTACAATGAATTTTCAGGTTCTCTTGCTGATCAACGTTGCTGGCTTTTGAGGTGCAACTCGCCAGTACCCTGGACTGAATGCATTGCAAGAAACTTATAAAAATTTCCAGGTTATTGGCTTTCCTTGCAACCAGTTTGGAAAGGTAAGATTCAGGTCCAAATTTTAAACTCTGCGCTGTCAAATAGCATGGCGGTCGAATAATTTTACAACATATTTTTTACTATAAATTTTTTTAATTTTGTGAAAATTAATGAGTGTTTTCACAGTGAATAGCTAGTCTGTGTTTAGATGGTTCGCCTATATACTGGTATTTTTTTTTTTTTTTTTTTTTTTTCAAAATTTATGTCTTGAATACAACTTATGAGTAGTAAATTGACGAAATGTGCACACCTTGAGCAATAAAATTGGTCTAATGCAATTTATTACACTGAAACTGAATATCTCCGAATCGGAAGTATTTTTTTCAATATTTTAAATAAATTCTTGTATTAAAATCTTTAGACACATATTGACTGTGAAATGTCCTTTTATCTTTCTTTTTTATATTTTGAATAATTTATTTAGCAAGAACCCGGTGGAAATGGAACAGAGATCCTAAATACTTTGAAATATATTCGTCCAGGAAATGGATTCAAACCAAACTTTCCGTTGACACAGAAGACAGAGGTGAATGGAGAAAATGAGAACCCCTTGTTTACGTACTTAAAGGTAAATGCATGTATTGATAATGCAATTATTAATATTTGTCCGTTTTTGGTATTTAATTGTATACGAATCATTAAGGACCACGTGATTCTTCAAGATGTCCCGGATGTTCCATACAACGTAACAGGAATGACCTCGGTAATTGCCGACAATTAAATTATTTTTCGGATATTATATTTTTAATTTCTGACAATTTCGACAATTTATTTCGATATACTCCGTGAAATTTTGAAGACTACCATACTACGGTTTATTTAAGTAGAATGTGAAGTTTTGTTTGATAGAAAATTCGAAAAATGTATTCCTGTAAAACGTATTTTGATCCACGATTTAAATCCCAACAAAATTAATAGATCAATCAATTGGTGTGCTTTCTTAAATACAACACCCGCTTATACGATATATAAGTACAAAATTATTTTTTTTAGAATACAAAAATAATCACAAATTTGTATGACGGAAACGATACAAAAATAATCACAAATTCGTATGACGGAAACGATACAAAAATAATCAAAAATTCGTATGACTGAAACCAGTTATACTATAATTATCCTTTCCTACAACACTTGTTAAGCAAGGCAATTTGGTTAGAGATTAGAATTGGTGGGGGGCTGGCTGTTGGACGTCAGAGTGCATTCGATGTGAAAAAAAAATTGGGAAATGTTGCTAAACAGGAAAATCAAGATAAGTCAACAAATTCTCCGCCTAAATCTATTTCAACAACTTTTGAAATTGAATTATTATGTAAGAATACATATTTTTTAATGCGGAAATACTATTTTAGATTAATTTTTATCTTTTGTTTCCATGCCCTAACCCATACCCATGGTATAATTTTCACTATTTATTTATTCAGGCATATTGTCCACCTGTTCTAGACACATTCCTAACAGAAGGTAGCGGTCTTTTTTACAAACCGTACAGAAACAATGATATCCGATGGAATTTTGAAAAGTTCCTAATCAACAAAGCAGGAACACCAGTTTTAAGATACCCTACTGAAACAGTACCGGAACTTCTAACTAAAGATATTCAGGATTTACTAGAAGAAAACACAGATGGGTTTGCAGAACCTTAGAACTGCCCATTTAATAAGAAAGAAGTTAATTTTACCAAAGACAATACTACTAGATAAAACAGGAATTTCGTGTATATGTAGGAAACATTATATAATTATTCACTGGGTAGGAGAGGAATAGTAAGTTTATTATCCCCGAGATACCAACTATTGCCTCAAATCGTAGCCAAGGGACTATAGTTTGTATCGAGAGGTCAATAAACTTACTATTCCCCGAATATCCAGTCAATAAGTGTTTTATCATACCAAAAGAAAATTTACTGATGCCTTATTACATTATTGTTGTTTTTCGAACCTCTGTCGTCTAATATATCTTGTTAATCCTCCTCGGATAGGGAAGCAAATCGCTTCCCACATCAATATTTTCGATGTTCTTGGATTTTTACTTTCTGATGAGATAAAACTACACGCGGGAAAATGACAAAATAGTCATGAAATTTTTAAGATTCACTTTATATTCTTTAACAAATAGTAAATTTATCTTAAATATTTTTGTTATATAGAGCAAACATACTGAGGTACATGGATAATAATTAAAAGTATTGCTCTCCGAGTTAAAAGAACGAAGAAACGGCCTTGAACAAACGTATCCAACTCCTAAGGACAATGTTTTGATTTTTTCAGATATATCTTATTTTAAAATGTTCCTAAATATACATGAAATGTTTATAAATAGAATATTTCAATTGGCTTACATCAACAAGTTCTTCCAATGGTCTATTTTCCGGTGATATTTATTGACTGATAATAAATTCTAAAATACCAGTTTTGATGCACAAAATGTGGACATTTCCGCGATTTACGACTCATCAGTTGTGTTTAGGGACGAGATCAAAAGTTCAATGTAGGATAAAAAACTTAATTCACATAGTTTTTTCACTGAGCCCCCCCCCCCCCCCCCCCCGCCCCCTCTCTTAACTTAATTTGGGAAAAATTGATTGACCAATATGGGCATATGCTTTGAGAGTATACTTTTTGTATCATGGATCCTGTTTTTCCTCAACAATGTATGTAGGTTCTGTATATTGACTTGGACATCACTTGAATCCGTATTTTTCAATCCAAAAATCGATGTCGGATAACAAAACTTGCAGCGATTTTTACCCCCAAACTATTTGAATTAAGTTTTTTTGAACTTTTGATCTCGTCCCTTAAGGCCTGAATTGTTGAAAATCCAAAGCAATAATTCAAACATTTGAAGAGCAAATTCCCAAAAATGCCAAATTTGACCAAAAGAGTAAAGCTAAAACCATCTTAGAACTATCGATTAATCGATCAAACTGATCATCGATCATTGGGAGTTTAATCGATAAGCGATCGATGATCAGTTTGATCGATTAGTCAATTCGGGAACTATCCACGATTGAGATACTATTTAGTTGTCACAAAATTCAACATTTTGATAACAATAAATTTACATTTTAATACTGAATCAATTTCAGGCTTGTATAGAATTATTGTATTGCTTGTATCATGTTAGGTTTCACATCTCTGTGTTGAAAGAATAATGATTTGATTTTGTATGCATTTTTTATTTTATTATATACCGGGATCAGATTTTAAGATTTGAATAGATAATTTCATTTGTTGTCCTTGTACTCATATTTTTAATTTTTTCTACTTGTTGTATTAATAACAAATCTTTATTATTTGTCTTTAATCAAAACTGGGGTCGTACGTAATTGTCAACATTTTCCACGTGTTAACAAAACTCACGCGAGGTGTATGGGGGTTTCAAATTCAACATGTTTAGCATTCGCTTAACCAAATCGGTATAAACGTCACTTCCGTTGAAAAATGTCTGAACAAACAGCAAATCACTTCAGCATGGTACCATAAGACTCATGCTGTGGACTTTCCAAGGGATGTAACGATGTCTGTAGGTTATCGTTCCGAGTGAGGAGTGGTACCTGCTTACAGCAACAATGTTTAAAAAAAATGTTGATGTAAACTTTTCGAGAGGGGGGGGGGGGGGGGGGGGGGGGCAAAAAGAGTGCTCTCTGTAAACTTTGTAAAAATATTGATAATTACGGATGACCCCTATGTAGTATTGCATACCTTTTTTAATATGACGCATCTATTGTTATTTCGTATTGATATTTTTATGTATGTTCGCTTTGTTTTATGAAATGGTTTCTCAGTTAATGAAGAATTCATCAGAAATGGGAATAACCAGTGATGAGTTCCGAATAAATCGTGAACTAAATGGCCAAGCATTCAGTCATAATAGTTCAACGGTTCTATCTGTAGAAATAAATGATTAAGACAATCTTTCTTATCTGTTTTTCATCATGACAAGGTAAGAGAGAAACCAGAACCGCGGACTTTCTTGCATGTTATTATATTAAATATAAGAAAGACAAATAACTCACTTTTTTGCTTGTTAATATTACGAGAGAGAAAGAAAAAATATCCTTTATCGTATCCCCCCATGCCTATATCGACCTGCTGAGGCCTTCAGAATTTCCCGTATTTCGACACTAACCGACCCTAATATCAGCGACGTAGTAATTTTTGACCAAACTTTGACCCGAATATATCAAGGAAACATCCTGTTATAGGCGGATGGCCATTGAAAAGTAATTTAAATTGCATTTACCTTCTATTTTAATGTCTGTTCAAACAGACCGAACGGTCAGGCTAAAGGAGACGTTCTCTACCCATAGAAACCTGTTTATATCCACCAGTTGAAAAGACTATACATGTCCAATTATGCTTATTCCCTATGTTATTTATAAGTCAAAATGAAAAGATACAGGGTATACGTCGTCAATAGGATACTATTCCATAGGACTGAAAAAATACAATGTCATTTGATTTTTAACTAAAACATATCTTGGGGTTAATATTAACTAAAGGTTGATTTACAGTCTTAATGTTTTACCTTCAAAATGTATAATATAGAATGTTGTCATGGAAACCTGGTATATTGATACCCGTGAGAAATGGAAGACGTAAAATTAGTCTAGTTTAGACAAATCTTGTGTACTCAAATGAATCAGATACAAGTTAAACAAAACTTACACAATGTTAGATTGTCTTCGCCATGGTCGGAAAAAATTAACAATACAATTAAAGGTCTATTTGTTCCAAGAACAAATAAGAAGGTCTTTCCCGGTATCTCTTTTGATTCTCTATTAAAATAATTATGGTTGCTAAGAACTTTTTCATCTTGTAAAATGTTGCTATAGTTCTTAAAATGACCTTGAGATATGGCCTTGACCATAGTAACAAATTGTAGGTCTTTGATTCTCTATTAAAATAACTGTGGTTACTAAGGACTTTTTCATTATATAAACCGGGTTGCTATGGTATTTTGAAATGACCTTGATATATGTGATTAACACTGTTAACAAATTGAAGCTCTTTTTATTCTCTTTAGAAATAACTATGGTTGCTAAGGACTTTTACGTCATATAACATGGGTTGCTATGGTATCTTGAAGTGACCTTGATATATGTCCTTGACCTTGGTGACAAATTGTTGACCTTTTTATTCCCTATTTAAATAACTATTGTTGCTAAGGACTTTAAGTAGGTTGCTATGGTCTTTTGAAATGACCTTGACCTATGACATTGACCTTGATACCGCATTGTAGCTATTTTTATCCTCTATTGAAATAACTATGGTTGCTAGGGACTTTTTCATTAAATAAGAAGGGTTGCTATGTGGTCATATATGACCTTGACCTTTGACTTTTATCCCAAATTGTGTATTTTGTATTACCGATCTGTTTTGCTATTGAAAGTATCATTCTATCTAGCATACATTTCGATATAAATACAAAAAACCTTTAAAAGGTCCATTTTTGACAGTTTTTGGGCCATAGTCCCATAAAGGTTGGTCCAGTGTATTTAGACCTTATGTTACAAATGTAGTACTCATCAAGACACACATTTTCTCCATTTATTGTATGACCTTTGACCTTGACTTGGTTAATGCGGTATTTGGTCCCATGACCAACGGTGAAGGTCCCACCCTTGTACGACTTTCGGTTTACGAGAAAAAAATTTGGCGGAAAGTGTTTTTACGTAAGGGGAAATAACCCATATATCGACACCTTGGATCGCTTCGACGTAAATGTAACGAATCATGCTGAGGATAAGCCAAACAATTTCCACCATTCAGATTTCTTGTAAGTCTTACGGTTTTTGAGTTTAACCCATAACAAGGTTTTTTGTAAAAGGGGAGATAACTCTGTAATGAAAAAGTTATCGGTTGTGGCCTTCATTTCAAAATAACTTATCACTAACCGGTTTATTGTATAAAGTATCAAAATGATATGTCGCGAACCCTATGCGAGAGATCATTTTGACCAGTGGCGGAAAAAAAAAGAATAATAAAAAACAGAAGAAATACAGTAAGGTCTTTCCGTCGGAAACGGGAAAGACCTTAATTATCGGGCGTCCGTAAATACAATGTATACAATTAACATTTTAAAACGTCGAAGAGTTAACAGTTGATAACGTAATCTTATTGATTATTGAGGGATAACATGGTTTAACAATGAGCCGAGGTGTAGATCAAATTTGTAAAGACCATAATGCCCTCGCCCTGAAGATACCAGCCAAAAACAAAATTATAAACAAAATAATTAATAAAAACATTACTTCTAAGTTGCTGGCTTTTGAAGTGCTTAGTTCTACGTTTTATAAACACGTTTACAACCAGACGGACGGGACAAGTCCTACGTTTTATAAACACCGTTTACAACCAGATGGACGGGACAGATTGTGATGTGTGAGTGTAAGAATCTTTTAACAAGAATAAACTGAAGTGCATTCGGATCAAGAATTTTTGCCGTTTTTCTTGCGTTACCAGTTGTACACAGTGACACTACATATCAATGGTTAAACAGCGGACCAATTATAATCGAAAATATATCCATTTGTGAAAACTGAGAGTAAACATCATGCTGTAAGAACAGCTGTTCCAAAAACGTTAAATTTTGTTAAAACTGAGGAGTATCTCCCTCTCCTGAGGTAGTCTTAGTTTCGTCCTTTCGGTAATTTTGGCATTTATTAACTTTCTCTTCAACCTTGATTTTTTTTTCAAAATTTTAGGCCTTAAACAACTAATGAGTCATAAATCGACGAAATGTGCACATCTTCTGCATTAAAATTGGTACCAAAGAATTTACTGGTAAAGACTTAAGGTATCCGGACCATAAATGACCACGTGATTATTCGAAAGTTCCCGGATGTTCCATACAACGCAATTGAAATGACCTCGGTAATTATCGGCAAACTTCGGAAATGTCAATATAACTAACTTATTTTTACAGACTGCATATAAGCAACAGAGTGGGTTTCAACTTGAGAAAAATATATATACAAAATTCCAGCTTTAAATTTTTTGGTTCAGCCATTCACGGTCAAAAAGAGATACACTTTTCGTTCATGATCTATTATGGTCCGGATACCTTAAATATTTGCCGAATAGAGATCAAATTCAAATATAAGACTACATACTATTGTTTTATATGAATGTTTTAGAAACTAGTTATTTTTTAGCCGACGTGAGCTGCTACGACAACAGCAGGACACGAGACCACCAAAATTATAGAATTTTGATCAATGCAGATCAAAACATGATGGACAATATATTTTTTTTTATTATTATTCTAGCCTTAAAATGAAGAAGGAATTATACAAACACAAGATTGTGACGGACAAACAGAATAAAGTGATGACCGATCGACCAAGTATTGTAATTAACCGGAAATTTCACTTAATCTTTCATACGTTGTTACACCTAAAAAGGACGTTCTTTAATGAAGTGCACTTGCATACAGTACAAGTGTGTCAAGTGGCTCACGGTTAATCTACTTGATACGTCATTTTTATCCTGTTTTTATTAACCTCGATATAGTAAGGTTTCTGCATGCATTTTTGTTAAAATTTTACCACATTGTCAAATTTTTGGTACACTTTTCATAAACACAAAGAAAATGGACTTTCGTGACTTATTAAGATATTTAACACTGATTTTTGGTATAATTGAGACAAAAACCCTTAATAATTTTCCATATTTCAAGATTCACTAAAAAAAAAATCCGTAACGTTTTTAACGATATTAGATAACTTCACCTGGTCTTTTGTAAAATATTCCCAAAGCCATTCATATTTCACCAAATAAGGAATACTGATGATTATTTGGTAACTTTGAATATATATTTAAAAAAAACTACATTTCTGTTTTTTTTTCTTTAAACTTTAATATAATTGTTTGAAGTAATTGATTTCATATATGATTTTTGACTAACTTAATTCGGTAAAATGTGTTCATGCCATTTTGAATTTTGCAAAGATAAACAAATTCAGTTTTATCCTTTAAACGAGGTACTCGAGAGGTTGGAATATGACTGCCTCGTTTTTGCATTATGGACCAAGGGGGGGGGGGGGGGGGGGGGGGGGTAACTACAGTTATCTCCCTTGGGTAGGTTGGTTAAGGGAGACATGTTGCTTACTTTCCCCTTTCATTGTTTTTTACTTTTACTATCTCCGGAGTAATAGATTTGAAATAATAGCCTGTACTTATAGTTACTGTCAAGTCAGTTTCAAAGAGGACAAATATACCTAAGGAACAAACCAAAAAAAATGCAATCCATTAGACAGACAAACCCGGGAAGACAAATGAACAACCACAAGCACAACAAATAAACAATGAGAACAATGAACAACACGAACTCATATAAAATCCAGGAGTAAACTCAGGTCCTGCTCCGTATACGGTACCCGTTGTGAAGTTCAACAAGTCAATCCGATGGAGGTAAATGAAATGTTACGACGGTGGGAAAGTTTCAACATCATCTTCGATATTGGAAAACTGTAACGGTCAATCAAATCGTGATGACGACCGTAAAATTTCTTACGTGATGACATCAACTTATCCCTGATAAAACCCTGTCGCAGCAGTAATCCTCTTTGTCGAAAGTCATGGTAACTCACGCCATGCCCTTGAATATCGGATAAGCTGAGAAACGTAGACGCCATATGCAGGTGATGCTGGTATATTGCTACTCAAGAAGGGAAAGTTAACAATAGAAAAGTTGAAGTCATCACAAATTTTGATTTCAAATATCCTTCATTGTCTATATCAAGAAACAAATCCAAACATGAATTGGACTTAATGGGGTACCCAACACTTTGACTAAAATAGATTTGGCTCGTTTAATTTTCATAAAATTTTGACGAAATATTTTCTTTGACCTGTTGACAAAAATATAAAAATTTCAAGAAATTTGAACCACACATTTTACGGGAATAATTTCATTGGATACATAGCAGTTTAACAAATACTAATTTTGATCATTGAGAAGCTTGATTTCTCTTTACTAATAGTATGCGATTGAAACGTTCAGCTGATTTTTAAAGAGTTAACACCCTTAGGTGTACCCCCTTAATTGGGAAATAAGTTATAAATACAACTTGTAAAACATGTTACAAATAAAACAATGTAATTCTTCTTTGTCTTTTTTTTTATCAAGACAATAAGATACAAAAACTTAAACATTTTGCGAATCAGACATTTATGGTCAATTAGATCAATAAAATTTACGATATTTAATTAATAACTAATCTGTTTCAGAAATCAAGATGAAATCCTCAGGTGTGAGATTTAAACTTCATATAAATATTGTTTTCGAATATAATTGAACTAAATTATACGATGTAATATTTTCGGGTGAGCAGTGGTGTACAAAACAATCTAATTAAAAACCGATCTGTCATCGCTCCCGTTATCTGATATGTCGCGTGGGAGATCTAACGAAACCCGCTTTGAGGTCACATGTGGGTCAAGCCGCGCAATGATTTCCTGTTATAGAAGTCATTCTATTTTATGCTGTCATTAAGTCTGTAAGTTTCGTTGAGACATGGGAGATGGCTCAAAACGATCGCCATACACTGATACATATCCAGTTAAAATCTCGGGGTTTGATGTCAGTCTACTTTTTTCGTAATTTGACAAATCACGAGCCATGGTAAAAAATTCTCCTTCCGCAAAGCAAAATGTACCTCTTTCATGCTCCCCATGTAGAATAAAAATTTTCTTGGTTTTCTTTATTTCATCCTTTCAAACTTTTTATGACAAATGTCTCAGGTAAATACAGTTTTAAAACAATACTAGTTATTCTGTTATCATGTTTGGTTTTTTTACAGTAGGTCTATATATCATGGTGCAATAAAAAATTTTTTGATGGACTTCTTTTGTATCCCTCAGGTCAAAGTTCATTGCAGGTCTTGATCCATGTGAGTGACCTCGTAGGTGTGTCCTGTTTGACCAATGAAATTGCGGCTTCGGCGATCTTGTAAGTTGATCGTGTGGTAAAGGGATGTAACTCATTTTTATTAACGAAGAAATCGTCAGTCCCCAGAATTCATTCGGATCTTCTTTAACGATTAGATCTAAACGAAAACTTTTTGGATTGGCTTATTGATAGGAAGTCAACGCATTTGCATATCATTATAAATTCATAAGTTCCAGTTCACTCACATGTGACCTCAAAGCGGGTTTCGTTAGATCTCCCACGCGACATATCAGATAACGGGAGCGATGACAGATCGGTTTTTAATTTGATTGCGTACAAAACTACTTGTTTAACATCATATGCGGATTTTTTGTTTTCACGTGTCTTTTGAGGTCCGATTACCGGATCCAAATTTATACAAGAACTTTGAATCCAATTAATGTATACACTTAACATCATACTTACAATCTATCAAGTGCATCTTTTTGTATACCTTTGTTAAAAGTTATAATATTTTTTTTTGTTATCCCTACGAGTTTCATTCAGAGATAATAGTACTTGGAAAAAAACCCTAATGATATGCTCTAATTGCCTATTTTGATATGAGTAGCTATCGCTATTGCTAGGTGAATCATTTTACTAAATATAATGCCCACCAATTAAAGTTAGATTTGGTTAGATTTATTGATGTATTACGTCACTTTCAACCAACTTGGCTATAACTTAATGTCCATTTTAATTGGTGGAGTAAGCCGGATTGGTTGGTTCCCCCTGCAATATTCAGTATGAGCTCTGTCATATACAAATATATTCAGATGGCATTACAGGGAACCAGACTATAAGCCGGAGTACCCAGAGATAAACATCAAATTTGCTATCCTTGTTTAAATACTTTTCTCCTATTCTTGACGTGTTTAATCGGTGGGATAAAAATACATAATATCTTTAACCACTTCCCGGTGATTAAATTTCTACGTGGGAATTACCGCCCTTTTTTCTACAGTTATTGGAACGATAAACTAGAGAAGTCCCGAAATGACGTCTATGTAAACAAAGTACATAGCAACGACATTTTCTTCAGGCTTTTGTCGAAAATCATAGGAGAAACAGATTCTCCTTCAATTTACTCGTGAGTTATGGAATTTCTCCACCCTCAGTAGTTAAATTTTAGATTTTAACACGCTCGCTAAAGGCTCGCGTGTTGAAAATCGAAAATTTAACTATCTCGGGTGGAGAAATTCCATAACTCACTCGTA
This sequence comes from Mytilisepta virgata, assembly GCA_028015205.1. Lineage (NCBI taxonomy): Eukaryota > Metazoa > Mollusca > Bivalvia > Mytilida > Mytilidae > Mytilisepta > Mytilisepta virgata. The sequence goes on from CM051512.1 coordinate 35,652,712, forward strand.
CCTGAAGGAGAATCTATATTTCTATACTTCTGTGCACATTTATAATACATATTTTGACACGTTTGATCAATTCTGATATCACCACACGTTGGTTAAATGCTCGTGATATCATGAAGTTGATTATGAAATTTTTCCACTCTCAATAATTAAATTTCATCTGTTTTAAACTGCTCGAACAAGCCTCGCAGTTTAAAAATGAAAATTGAATTATCTCGAGGTGATAAATTTCATAATAAACTGGTCATCGTTATAGAATCTATATATAACGCAAAGAGCATCAATCAGTTATTTACGGACTTGAACATTAAAAAGAAAAACAAAAACAACATAGGCGTTCTATGGATTTTGCTTTTTTCACTATAGCATCAGTCTTTCTTCATTAACCCCACATTTATTTATCACTTTTAGTCCACTTGTACATGTTGTATATTGATTATACATTCTTCATAATGAACACACCATATCTTTTAATCTTTGTCTCGGGTGACCTCTATAAAACTTTAAATGTTCACACATTTATCATATCCTGACCAATATCTTCATAAACATTATTGTCAACGAGACAGGTTTGATAAAATCTGAACCCTAGATTTAAATAACAATTTAATATGGAAATTATAAAACAAGATGGATTCCAAACCAACGGAAAAGGGCATGGCTGAAAAATCGGATGTTAAGCCAAAAAGTAAATCAAATGCAGCTAAAAAATCGAAAAACTCTAAAGGAAAAGAAGGTCCAGTCAATAATATTGGAACGGATGCAGATATAGAAAGTACTGAAGAAGATTTTGGCGGTATTGAAATTTCAGTGGAACAGCTTGAACGTAAGTTTGTAACTTCCGGAATTTCCGTGGGATCGCATTACAATTTTTTTTAATTCAAGAACCCAACGAAATACAAATCGTTTTTACAATATTACGTTTTGATTAAGCCCTAAATGGTCATGTAGACCTACAATAATGTCTCTGTATAAGTTGATCACAAATCTCTTTCGGACATAAAACTGTTTATTTGTCATCTGATATTAAAAAATTTCGACAATTTCAACAGCTTTTCTTTTTTCAAATTCGAAATCCACGAAATCAAGCACACGGTTGCCCTCTCCGGGTATTCGAGACCCCCCCTTCCACACCCATTAATAAAAGCTGGCCACCACGATATAGCCAATTGAGCTGCAATACACCTTACCAAACAGGTAATCAGTTTTCACTTGTTTTAATGGTCTATTTTAGCTCTCTCTCTCTCTCTCTCTTTATTTCACTGAATTAGTATTCTAGATTGTTTTGTCAATGTCTGTGGATTATAAAATTCAAATGTATTTATTGAAATAGTCTAACAGTGGACTATCATCAATACAGGGGCCTCGATGGCCGCGTGGTCTAAGTAGTTCGTCATGACTACTAACGATCACTAACCTGTCTATATTGAGGTTGCGAGTTCGAATCTCACCTGCGGCGGGGGTGTGTTCGACTCCGATCTAAATTGACAAGGATTACCAATTTTCTCTCCGGGTACTCCGGCTTCCTCCACCAATAAAAATTGGCCTCCGCGAAATAGCCAAATGTGCGGAAAAACGGCGTAAAATTCCAACTTAACAAACAAAATCAATACATAACAACAATACATTGTATCACATGTAGTAATACCACAGCTGAGGAAACAGAATAAAATTGGATTATTCCCCTTTGTATATTTATCCTTCAGAGATAAGTTCATGCAAAGCCGCCATGTTAAATATTCCGATTATGCCAGTTTAACAAATATCAATAACTTTACTTCACAAAATAGATTTGATTTTTCTGGATTCAAAAAAGTAGAAAAAGATAATAAACAGATTAAAATTATTTTTGAATTTCCTTCAAATATTGGTTTAATTTGTACATATTATATATTTCAAATATATTGATTTTTAAAATATCAATATTATTACTACACCAACTAAATTTAAATTTTTCCAGGTCTGAAAGAGTGGAAAAAAATGGTACGACCTTAATAATATTACTTAAGAGTTCTTGTCGACAACTATTCAGTGCAGTACATGACAAGAAAATGAAATTCATCCTCTAATCCTAAATTGCAAATTTTACAAGTTCTTTGCTCAGTTGGAATGTTACTGTACCCCCCCCCCTTCCCACCCTTTCAATTTCTAGCATACTATTACTGATGCGGAGTTTAATATATGGTACTACAATTTGTTTTATCTACATCAGGGGGGCCTCGGTGGCCAAGTGGACTACGTAGTTCGTCATGACTACTAGTGATCACTAGTCTGTCAACGCTGAGGTTGTGAGTTCGAATCTCACCTGTGCCGGGGTGTGTTCGACTCCGATCTTAATTGACAAGGATTGCCAATTTTCCGACCGAAGGTCGGTGGTTCTCTCCGGGTACTCCGGCTTCCTCCACCAATAAAAACTGGCCGCCGCGAAATAGCCAAATGTGCTGAAAACGGCGTAAAACCCCAACTAAACAAACTTTATCTACATCAGTATACAATGTATAATAAGTTTTTTCTCAGAAGGTGTGTCTCAAGTTTATTGTAAATTCTCAGTTTATTTCCATTTCTGTTTACAGGTCTATTATCACCATTCACTAATGTTTTCCAATAATTTATAAATATGTTCTCCAAAGCCTTAGATATAGAGAATAATAATTTTGTTTTTGAGAAGGTACCCTGGTGTTGACAAACATGATCAAACCCAATATGACTAAGAGAAACCTTGATTTTATCACATAAACTATGATTTATTAAGATGTTTTCTTGATAAGAAACGTAGAGATCTTTTGCTTCCAATAGATTTAGCCAAAAATTAATTGTAGATTTGATCGTACCTATAGTAAGTGGAAACATATCAAGTTCACCTAATACTGCACAATTAGTTGCCGACTTGTTCACTCTCAAAAGACGTTACGCAAATTTTAAGAGCAATTTCTTTGGAATAAACGATTCAATATTCTGTTCAATTTCCTTATTACCTTTAACATGACTGTCTAAACCCCATATTTCACTGCAATATATAAGTATTGGTTTAACACATGTATCAAATAACATAATATGAGAAATCACATTCATCTTTTCTGAGTACATTGTTCTAAACATGCAAAACATAGCTTTGCTGGCTTTTTCATATAATTACGTTACGTTTCCTTATTTCCACGTACTCTTGTAAATTATTCATAGAAAAAAAAATGTGTGCTTACCGGGTATAAGTAACATGTCTGTCTTATAAACGCAAAAATGTTTGTCTTCTTATATTAGCCTAAGGTGAGAAATAGCGTTTATAGCTCTCTTCAGAAACTCATTTCGGAATCACGATTCTGACTCTAAAATTATAATTTGAAGCAAGTTATTTCCCTTGCTGGGACGTATAATGATTATACCTTTTTAATTTAACAACTCTTTATATATATTGAGTTTTAAATGCTTCATCATGATAATGTTTATTTGTTTCAGAAATTAAACTTTCTTGGAAAATACTCGACGAAGACGAAGATGGGCGAATTACGGAAGAGGAGATTTTACGGGGAGCTCAGCTGATAGGACTCAATCCAACAGCAGAGGATGTTCGGGGGTGGTTGAGCGAATGTGATATAGACGGTAGGGTTAAAACTAAGCGAGATACTTTTGGCTTTAAACGGCATTTTTTGTCGTATTGGCGTTTGACTTGAAAGACAAAGCAAATTCTATTTAAAATGGGAAGGTTTACGAACGAAATTAAACAGTTACAAAAAATTAATGTTTTTGCTGAGAAATTGATATTCACAGAGCTTTTAATAATTTAGAGACATTACTAAACTCTCTTTTGAAGAGGAAAACGGGAATGGTTTTATTCCCAAATTAGAAAACCCTCTGATTTACTCACAAAGGACAGTGACGTTGAATGAAGAAATTTTTTTGTTTGATGACTTAAGGTCAAATACAGTATATGTGTGTTTAATTTTTTATACTTTCAAAATATGTGAGATTCATACAAATTTAACTTGATTTTTAATTCATAAACAGAAGGCTTTAACAAAAAGACCAGGTGTATGAAGTCTTCATACAATAAAACAAGCAATTGACATGTATATTATACATATAATGCATGTCTTCTGTTCAGTTTCATAGTTCTAAGGTAGCAGGACATGCTTACTCTACGGAGCACCTGATAACACTCCTGGGTTTTAGTGGGATGACACCTTGCCATTGCTTTTTTTTCTGTGATGTTTTGTTCTAATTGTGTTGAGTTTTTTATGCGTTTTTTTTTATTCTTTTAGTTATACATGTATCTTTGTGGTATTTGTCTGTTTTGTTGCATTCTCATAAGTTTCTTGATCTTGTCTTTCGATATCAATCTTACGGACTTTTTCCAATGTTTTGTGCCGATATTGAATCATAAAATTTCAAATGTTAAATTTTTCAGGTGATTTAAGCCTTGATTACTACGAATACGAGAAGTTGATGCGACAACACTATGCTGTGGCAAGTTTTCAGCAGCATGAGTTGAGGAAAGCTTTTTCTCACTTTGATACAGATGGAAAGGGGTTTTTGAACCGGAAGCAGTTGTACAAAGCACTACGTAATTGCGGTGACCAGTTAACGGATAAAGAATGCGCCGAGTTCTTTGCTTTGGCGGACACCAACAATGACGGTAAAATTAGTCTTGAAGGTAGATATATTTACAGATTTAAGGATGATCGCTGGTCTAATAGGAAATAAATAGGATTTGAAATGGGTGTTTTAGCTTATATATACCCCATCTTTACATTTCTTATACATTCAGTATACAATGTACAATGTATTACGATGAAATAATTTCTCATAATTGAAGACAAAATCTCAATAAATTTTGGTGAATAAATTGATATTATTGAAAAAGTTTTTTTTCATATACACGAGATATCTCACGCTTTAGGGGTTAGTCTCATCTGTTCTTTCTCCGCCAAAAATTCTTCAAATTCTTCAACAAATATTTGTTAATTTCACAATATCACCTCTCATGCCTCTGTGTTCTAAAATCTCATACTTGACTATTTTGGATTGGACTTATGTTCATTAACAAGATCAAGAATTAAAGAAATTTATTCTGTGTTTGTCAAAAGATACTATGTACGAAATCGGTTGTTAAATTAATTATCTTGGACGTTTTAATCAAACAAGTTCAATAACTTGGCCTCATTTACTGTAGGGGACCCACTCCTTTAGGGCTAGGGTTTGGTTAGGGTTATGTTAGGTTTTAGGGTTAGGGTTAGGTTAGGGTTTAGGGTAGGGTTAGGATTAGGGTTAAGGTTAATATAGAATACCCCCATATTGAGTGGGTCCACGAAAGTAAATTAAGGCCAATAACTTTTTAAATCCCACTTTAAATTACCAGATCAACTTAAATATGGAAGAAGCATAACAGACTTGTCTCACAGAATATGACCTTATGCTGTGACTATAGAATGTGAACAAATTAAGAGCATGGTAGGCTTTTTGTTTCACGAATGACAAGTTTATTTATTGCCCAGCTTAAGCTTTTTAAGAATAACTTGGTGGAATTAGTTGCAATGTAGAAATATTTTAGTGAATGTTTGTGGATAGTTCGACCTTGGTGTATTTTGTTTTGACATTGCGAGTTATGCCCAGATTAATATTTTGTTTATTGCTCAAATGAACGTAAAATATTTATCAAATAACATAATCTCTCAGTACGTTTTTTCATAATACTATGTAACTTTTTTTAAAGATAATTTCAAACTGATAGTCCCTCACACAAGTCCCCAGACTTTTAATCGAACGTACCCTGGCTGATATGGCCATATGACACCAGGTGAGTTCGGTATAAGTTCTTAGGTAATATATGATAAACAGATTAAACAAGGTCTCGATCCGATCTGGATTAGGTCATGCATTAAGTATAGATTATTACATGGCATTTTTCATATCATACCCTTTATTGGCCCTAGGTCATGATATAAGCCCAAGAGCCGCAGGCTCGAGGGATGATATCATGACCGAGGGCCAATAAAGGGTCTGATATGAAAAATGACATGTAATTATCTTTTTATCATATACTTCAGCAGAAGAAATACAGACAAGAACTATTAAAATTTCGTCTTTCTTTGAACATTAAGATTATAATTTATAGTTAACCAAATACAAATTTCTTAACTTTAATAAAAGCTGCCGTGTCCGTGTCGTCTGTCATGTTTACAAACAAATTTCCGAAATGCACGAAGTTGCATGTGATAAACCCCACGGACAATAATAGAAAGGCATGCGATAACATTCCGGAAGCAGTCAATAAAGGTTCGTTTATCAGCCTGCCGAGGAAATTCGTAGGAATCTGATTAATAAACTTTATAATCCTTTCATAGCCTTTCAATATTTTTAAATGTTATCGAACTGTAAAATTTAAGTAATATTTTACACAAGTATATGATAATCTATAAATATGTACCATATTTAATAACAATGTTCTATATACTATCCACGTCTTTATGGTGTAAATTCAAACCGAAAGTGTCATGCATAACGTTTACATACAATATTTTTTACTTTCAGAGTTCGTTGTGGTGTTTACTGAAATTTGATGGAAATGGACATCCTTGGTTACATGAAAAATACCCTACCTCAGTGTGAACATGTTAATATGAATATTTAATAAACGGACACATTTCTTATGTTCTATATATATGTATGGTAATTGCATAGGCATCACCGTAGTGTTGGAAACAGGTAAACTCGTAACTTTTCCAAATTGTAGGTTATGTCATCTTTTAAGTAAAATCAATGAATGGCATTCAAAAAACGGATTTTGTTTATCTCTTTAGCCATCTTATTTCAAATACAGGTTTTTGGAAATGTGCATCCATCAGCAACACTTTTTTCTCCATCTTTTTTGGATATGTAATAGAAATACATGGCTTATAGGGTCTGTCTTTAATTTCATGCATAATTGTACAGCTAATTATTGGGCGTCGTAATTGACAATAAAGTATTTGTGTGTTTGTTTGTTTGTTTGCATATGAATTAAAATTCTTTCATTCTGATATTTTCCTACCATTTTGTTATAAATTAATAGTATTTAGTGGACAAGTGTAAAAATGAAAAGCGTTTAAATTCCTCCTTAGGTTAATTTCGTAGAAGTCTTTCAGACCAATTTCTTTTAAACAAGAGGCTCATTATGTTTTGATGTTTGGGCTTTATTGTCTTTTGTGTTGTTTTCTGTCCGTCGATTGTGTTATGTTAGTGGATTTATATTATATTTTTGTTTTGTTGTGCGTTTCGTGTTTATTTCATATTAGATAAAAATTAGTTTTTCGCATTGGTTAAAATGGGGTCATGTATCATTTATTATTCTGCAGTAAAATGTCTATCAGTCGTTACGAACGGAAAACCGGTCTTTATCATGATAAAGAATCTGTAATAAAATGCAAATGTGATTCAGATGTTTTGACAAATATATAAAAAAAAAACTAAGTCTTAAAATTCTTTTTAATATCTTCTCGGAATAAAATTATCGGTGTTTCAGTCAATACTACTGTTTCTTGGGCATTCTATTCCCTACTTGCGGAGCTCGGGGTGCATACGTATTTTATCATTTTTTGACAGAGTTATCGTTCCTCACAGCAGGTGTGATTTCGAGTCCACTTGTGGCATTTCGCCAGAATTGAATGAAAAAGAATGAGGAGTTCAAATGAAAAACGGAATTCCCTACAAACAATATTAACTGTGTAATCAAGAACTTAGGGCTTTTCCATTTTTTTCACTGGTAAGACATTGAAAATTTTCATATGTATCCCAACTACATAAAATTGACAGCACACCCTATATAATGAGGAATTCGCTTCACCTTTTGGGGTTTTCTGTTTTATCATTCAGTTTGAAAGATAAATTGGCATGTTCCTAGTGAGACACCTGCTGTAAAGAACGACAACGTTTGGCGGCACAGTCAACCGCAAGTCAGGGATATTTCATGATGATATATTTATATAATCATTACACTTTTAACATAACGTACATATAAACTATCAGGGTGCATATTGGATATATGTTAAATAAACATGGTACGAAATAACTTATGAATTTAAGAAAGTAAAAATAATTAATAATTCTAGAGGATTTCAGATAAATTATAAGGCTATAAGAGATGAATTGCGTCAACATTATATCAAAGAAGATGGAGAATTTATTAAGGATGCTTGCTGGTTATGTTTTGGTCTTTCTGTCAGATTTTCGGAATCCTCGGGTTTTATCCATTTCTTAAACATGAATTTGTTTGCCCATGAACCCCCACTTTTTCTTTTATAATTCAATCATATACACCTTAAAATGGTATTTGACAAAATTTGATGAAATCCTTTTTATTTTTTCATACATTTTTAGAGACTGAAGTTGTCAATGCAAAGACCATGAAAAATCCAGAGAAAACCCATTTCCTGCAAATTTTCGAGGCCTTATAGCTCTAAAATGAGCACATGAACCTATATTTTTTCTTGCTTATTTGTTTACTATTCATATGTTCTGTCAAACTAAAACACCTATTTCAAAATTATTTCCTATTAGACCAGCGATCATCCTTAAATTCATCTTTTTAAATGAATCATTTGGTACGTGAATTTCGTGAAAATAAGAACAAATTATTTAGAAACTATAGACATAAATCTTTCAGATTAGTTATATGTGTTGTAAGGCCACACTAGATTGGTTTTTAGTTCTTTTGATTTCGCCGCTTTCGAAAACATTTTTTGTCGCTTCATTTTGCAAAAATGCTAAAAATTCGCCCCAAATTCTTAATTTTTTAAGAAATTAAAAATAAAAAGTGTTGGCCCGCTCCTAAAATTTAGTACAAAAAATAGTTTTTGTTTCCACTTTTGCAATATTTTAGTAAACAAAATTTGTACCGCGCGCAAATTTCCGCATCTCCGCCAGAAATACACAAATCCTCAAGAAAAAAATTAAATAAAATTTCGCTCGCTCGCCTTTTTTTGCCATACAAAATCCAAAGAACTAAAATCAATATGGTGTGACCTAATCAATTTATAATTTTAAATATTTTACCTCAATTGTTTACATACTATATCGAAAGGAAAAAATAAATTGTCTGAAGTTTATGATTACAGATATTTTAATTTAATTGTTTACATAATGTTTATAAAAAGCAAAAGTAAAAATAAATATCTGAAGTTATCAACAAAGGCACTAGTTGTTTTTAACTTAAATGCATCTCTGACGACCGTTTTCAACTCAATTTTAAAGCGTTCAGAGCCTATCACAAATGTTCGACACATCCATTCTTTTTCCAGCTTATTTTTCTTGGTCGAAATACACAGGTAAAACTGTCCGTTTTAGAATTATTTGAGGTTGTGTGAATGCCTTAGATTCATTTTACAAAAAAAGATTTTTTTTTTACTTTGCTAGTACTTTTGTGATGTATTGTAATGATTTTGTTTGGCGTTTATGCCTTAATTCTTTGGTTTCATCATTATGGTAGTTGTTTTATCATTATGGCAGTTGTTTTTGATGTTGGATATTTACATCTTTCTCCCTAAAGGTTATCAACTTTTGTACGAACGTGTCATAACATGACTGCAATAATTGTAATGTTGCCCGTTCCTGTAAAATATGATTCCAGAATATTGTGATTAATTTGTTTTAGTTTTTATTCTTGATTTTGAGTATAAAATGTATACCATTAAAATTTATAATTCTAATTAATTTTTTGAAGTAAGACTTCAAATCAGGAAATAAATGACGAAAACGATCTTTATTTATAGCATATAATATCCGTCTTACTTGAGTAGCCTCATCTTTGGCTTTGTATTATCTCGGGGGTGGGGGAGCTAAAATTACATACCCGAAATTATCCAAAAATTGATAAATGGTAAAAAATATGCTTTGCTGGCTATTTTCTTTTGATCAGCCTTTTTTATGAAAAGTCAACATGAATTCTCCTCAGTGCTTCATAACAATCTGAAGAAACCTTTAAAATCCTGATTGGAATTCTTCGGAGTGTCAAAAAATCCCTAACCGAAATCTCCGCCTGTTTTGTGAAATATTGACCCCAATTTGCCGCACGGCCCGTATCTAAATATCATAGCATCAACAGCACAGATATTTGGAATTTCTCTTGAAAGAGGTTCTTCGGTTTGTTTTAAAATTACCAAAATTATGAAAAACCAAAAAACTGTAGCCGCAGTTAACATAACTGGTTCATAGATTTTTGCATTAGTCTTCGCAGTATTTAATTATGGTTTCAGGACGCGATATAGTAACGATAAAGCATGTTCAATCAACAGAATATTACCGAGTATGATTCCTGTGACAGGTTTGGTGATTGCGGCTGGAATGGGTCTACTTTTTGAGCCATCAAGTATATATGACTGGGTAGGATATAAAGCTTTAGATGTATATCAATGGGTGGTAAATTGAGAATGAATAGTATCATTGGGTTATTGTTGATGAGAAGATAACCTTCTGCCTGGATGCTGTATCAATCTGATTGTTGAAGCATCTAGTATATGAATAGGTCTGGTTTTGAAGCATCTAGTATATGAATAGGTCTAGTTTTGAAGCATTTAGTATATGATTAGGTCTGGATTTGAAGCATCTAGTATATAAATGGGGTATGATTTTTGAAAAAATTCAAGTATATGAATGGGTAGGGTCATAAAAGTTCTGGCCGCAAACTTAGGCCAAGTTACCTTTCCTGATTTTATGGTATTGATGCACAGGAACACATAATGTACATGAAGAAACCGAGTCCACATTTTGTTTCAATCACTACATCGGTAAATTGAAGAGTGTCACCACAGTCAATGCATCCATACTTCAACTTTTGTTGCAGCAAGTGTGGTTCAATAATTCTTCTTTCTCCTGGTACCCATACAGAATTGTAATCATCAAAATGTCTTCATTGGGCTCTGATTCTCTTCTGTTCCTCTCTCACTTTTCCCTAATTCTTCTAGTCTTCGATTGTTTTCCTTCCTGATGAACCCACCCTGACGTAGAACCATGATGGCTGCCGTTACCGGAAATGGAAATCTTTCTGAATATCGTACTACGTCATAGACAAATTGCGAAACAATAAAGTTCAAAAACAATATGCGCAGAAACAATAGTAGGATTTGTCTTTAAAGATTATCTCAAACATTTCTTTAAGGTATCCGGACAATAATAGATCATGATCGAAAATTATATCTCTTTTTGACCGTGAATGGCTGAACAAAACAATTCAAAGCTGGGATTTTATATATATGTATTTCTCAAGTTGAAACACACTTTGTTGCTTATATGCAGAGTCTGTAAAAATAAGTTAGTTCTATTAGCATTTCCGAAGTTTGCCGATAATTACCGAGGTCATTACTATTGCCTTGTATGGAACATCCGGGAACTTTTGAATAATCACGTGGTCATTTATGGTCCGGATACCTTAAAATGAAAGTAAAAAAAAATTACAGTACCTTTTGTTTCCAACAGTCCTAATAAAGTATTGTCTTTTTCACTGGTGAAATGTAGTTTTAATATTTTACGATAGCAGATTTTCAAAAATGTGTGCATTTCACTGCTTTTTGCATCATATGATGACGTAATAACAAACAAATGTGAAATTACAGAATCTGTACAAGTTTCCGTAAGTTTGATCCATTTAAGACATACCGAATTCTTATCCTAAATGTACAAAATAGTAATGAAGTCTAGAGTTCTGTTGCCGAAGTATCTAAGACGCAGAGTAGGGTTAGGGTTTCTAATTTTCACCATAAAAAAGTGGTGGTCCCATGCATGGACATTTCTTTAAAACAATATGTCTCCCATGGTTTACAAGTATTAAAAATGTCCATGTCCCATGCCTATTCGTACCGGTCCCATCCCTGCGATAAATATTGCACAGTTCTTTATGATAGAAGTCGTTATCCTCCTACATATTTCAGTATCATTGACCATTGTAAAGCATCGTTCATTTCGTTTCATATGCTATAATTTACGTTTGTTTACAGCCTCTAATTTGCAATCAATTTTCTGTAATTTTTTTAGTTTCTCTTCGTGTAATTAATGTTAGAATAACAATCTAACATTAGTGCAATTAATTTCAGACATGCGCAAAACTGTCCATTTGTATACATAAACATCAGGGGAAAGGGCGGGGTATCTTATAAAAAGGTATTATTCCATTTTAAATCATTTGGTTTTTACGCATGCACATAGGCTTTTGGAATTGTTCAGGATCTAGTCGGATTGTTGATGCCACAGGAAATGGCCAATCTAAGTGAAAATCCAACGACTGAAACAAGTTCAAACAATGTAAAAGGTTCGGAATTTTTTACAGTATTTTTTGGCTTGTACTCAACAATTACCGTTTTGATGAATTTACCAGCAGTACTGATTCTGACAGTATCGTTATGTAAGAACATAAAGATTAGAAATTTTCAGCTGCTTAGTCTTGGCATCACAGATATGATTTTCGGAATCTCCTGTTTCCCGTTGTTGGTTATATTTCAACAAACAGAAACATCGTTTACTGATTGTATAGTTAGACTTGCCTTCAGTAATATTGCTTACTTGCCTTCAAACGCACACATTTTTGGGATTTGTATGGAAAGGGTCCTTTTGATTTGTTTTAAGTTTACAAAATTGAAGGAGAATAAGAAAGCTGTGTCGATACTTATCATCACTGTTTCCTGGTCTACTGTCCTCGTCATAGTTGCTTTAAATTATATATTCCGGTCATAGGATAATGGCGAGAAGACATGCACCTATAACAGAATCGTTCCAAACGGACGTTCCGTTTCAAATTTAGTCCTGGCAGCCTTACAAACAGGAATTCCCATCAGCACGTCAATCTTAGTGGCAAACCTGGTACACCATCAGCGGCAAATGAAACGGTCAAACATAAGAAAAGTAAGTAAAAATGAAATTAGAACCAGTATTACAGTATGTATAATTATTATTCTGTGTACAATTTTCAACATTCCTTGGATAACTGCACGTTTGTATCGAAGATATGTAGGAATTCTACCTAGACCGGTTATTCTCTGTACTTTCCTCATTGCTGGATTCAACACCTTTGCAAATCCGATTATATACATCTTGAAAGTAAAGGAATTTAGAAAAATCATCGTAGAAGTCCTCCATAAGATATTTTGTTGCAAAAATGAAGTAGCACCTGCTGTGGAAATTTAAAAAGAATAAACTCCATTCGACACGATATAAAATTATGTACGCCGATCTATTTCCACTTAACAATTTTATATAGACATATCAGTAATAGCTAGCAAATTTCTTGCATTAAGGAAAAGATTTTACATCTGTATAAATCAGGAAAATAACTTACAAAAGCGATACACAATAGGAGTAGTAGATTCATTACATTTTTGAATGAAAGAATCAAAGAACATTATAGTGCGGAGGCTGAAATAAGATTATATGTCAACATAAGTAATACCTATAGTACATTGTGACAATCACTTAACAATATAGAAGAATTCTCCTTAATTATATGATGATAAAAGACAAGTATAAACATGGACCAGGCAGAGGTGATAAAATTACAAAATTTGAAAATAAATGACTTAGACCGAACTAGACAAATATTGCAGTTTTGTTGCATTTTGGGTATTGGTATATGCCGACATGAGCAGGGTCTTTTTCTCCCTTTGTTTAAGAAATGATCTTTTTTGCGCTTTGGAGATTTTTAGCGTATTGACCGTGCGCATTTTTATAGTATGAAGCGCCGGAACATTCAGCTCTTATTATTACAACTGGCAGTAATTTTACGTTAAACTTCTCCTGTATTCGAATTGTTTTGTATTCATTTGAATTCCTACACCGTGTTGTAACGTCATAATAGCGTTTTTATCTAGGAGTGAAAAAGTCCGCATGAATTATTTTATCCAATCGTATTCCTGGGATTAGATTAAATGAGAATTATGGTTATGAAATTGAAAAAGTTTAGATTTTCTTGTCATAAAATTATTGTAATAGTCATAAAGCACCGATTCTGAACAAATTTAGCAAATTTCCAATTCTTACACAGTCCGTTTGACGTCATACATATTCAGTATCTTACAAACTTCATTCTTATTTTTGAATATTATTAGTAGGTGATCGTTTTACAAAACCCACAGAGTCAAAAAGGTAGGATTATCTATCGTTACAGTGACAGGTGTAAATCATACATTATAAGTAAGGATGCTCGCAGGTCATGTTATGGTCTTTTTGTCAGGTTTTCGGAATCCTCGGGTTTTATCCATTTCTTAAACATTAAATGTTTTGTCCATGAACCCCCTTTTTTCTCTTATAATTCAATCATATATGCCTTAAAATGTTATTTGACAAAATATTATGAAATCCTTTTTATTTTTTCATACATTTTTGAGAGACTAAAGTGTCTAATGCAAAGACAATGAAAAATCCAGAGAAAACGTATTTCTTGCACATTATCAAGGCTTTATATCTCTAAAATGAGCACATGAACCTCTATTTTTTTCTTGCTTATTTTTTTACTATTCATATGTTCTCTCAAACTAAAACATCTATTTCAAATCCTATTTATTTCCTATTAAACCAACGATCATCCTTAACGTTTGTTTACAGTCTATAACTTTACGGAATTTTTACAAAGGGGTGAATATTTTTTTCCAATCCCTTAGTTAGTACTAATTGAAACCCACAGAGTCAAAAAGGTAGGATTATCTATCGTTACATAAAGATGTAAATCATGCGTTATAATTACGGAATACGTACAAACGTGTGATTTATTTTTTTTTCCAGTGCCTTAATTAGTGCTAATTGAAATTGTATAGCATATCTCTAACGTTAGTCCAATCATTGTTCATAGAGTGAATGTAAACGATCTCAAGAAGAACTTGGTTTGCTATTTAGTCAAAATATATATTCCATTTTAAATCATTTGGTTTTTTGCGCATGCCCATAGGCTTTTGGAATTGTAGAGGATCTATTTGGATTGTTGATGCCACAGGAAATGGCCAATCTAAGGGAAAATCCATCAACTGAAACAAGTTCAAACAATGTAAAAGGATCTGAATTTTTAACACTATTTTTTGGCTTGTACTCAACAATTACCGTTTTGATGAATTTACCTGCAGTACTGATTGTGGCAGTATCATTATGTAAAAAGATAAAGATTAGAAATTTTCAGCTCCTCAGTCTTAGCATCACAGATATGATTTTCGGATTCTCCTGTTTCCCGTTGTTGGTTATATTTCCAAACACAGAAACATCGTTTACTGATTGTATAGTTAGATTTGCCTTCAGTACTACTACTTACTTCGCTTCAAACGCACACATTTTTGGAATTTGTCTGGAAAGAGTTCTTTCGATTTGTTTTAAGTTTGCCAAATTGAAGGAGAATAAGAAAGCTGTGTCGATACTTATCATCACTGTTTCCTGGTTTACTGTCCTCGTCATGGTTGCTCTAAATTATATATTCCGGTCACAGGATAATGGCGAGAAGACATGCACCTTTAACAGAATCTTTCCAAACGGACTTCCGGTTTCAAGTTTAGTTCTGGCGGGCTTACAAACAGGAATTCTCATTAGCACGTCAATCTTAGTGGCATACCTTGTACATCATCAGCGACAAATGAAACGGTCCAACATAAGAAAAGTAAGTAAAAATGAAATCAGAACCAGTATTACAGTATGTATAATTATTGCTCTGTGTACAATTTTCAACATTCCTTGGATAACTGCACTTTTGTATCGAGAATTTGTAGGAATTCCACCTAAACCGGTTATTCTCTGTACTTTCCTTGTTTCAGGATTCAACACCTTTGCAAATCCGATTATATACATCTTGAAAGTAAAGGAATTTAGAAAAATCATCGTAGAAGTCCTCCATAAGATATTTTGTTGCCAAAATGAAGTAGCACCTGCTGTGGAGATTTAAAAAGAACAAACTCCATTCGACACCACATACAAATATGTACGCCTATCCATTTCCACTTAATAATTGTATATAAACATATCAGTAATAGCTAGCAAATGTCTTGCATGAATGAAAAGATTTTACATCTATATAAATCAGGAAGATAACTTACAAAAGCGATACACAATAGACGTAGTAGATTCATCACATTTTTGAATGAAAGAAACAAAGAACATTTTAGTGCGGAGACTGAAATAAGATTATATCGCAACATAAGTAATACCTATAGTACATTGTGACAATCACTTAACAATATAGAAGAATTCTCCATAATTATATGATGATGAAAGACAAGTATAAACATGGACCGGGCAGAGGTGATAAAATTACAAAATTTGAAAATAAATGACTTGCACTGAGTTTTACACAAATATTGCAGTTTTGTCGCATTTGGGTATTTGTATATGCCGACACGAGCAGGGTCTTTTTGTCCCTTTGTTTAAGAAATGATCCTTTTTGCGCTTTGGAGATTTTTAGCGTATTGACTGTGCGCACATTTATCGTATGAAGCGCCGGAACATTCAGCTCTTATTATTACAACGGACAGGAATTTTGGTTATGGAATTGAAAAATATTAGATTTTCTTGTCATAAAATACTGTAATAGTCATAAAGCACCGATTCTGAACAAATTTAGCAAATTTCCAATTCTTACACAGTCCGTTTGACGTCATACATATTCAGTATCTTACAAAATTCATTCTTATTTTTGAATATTATTAGTAAGTGATCGTTTTACAAAACCCACAGAGTCAAAAAGGTAGGATTATCTATCGTTACAATGACAGGTGTAAATCATGCATTATAATGAGGGATGCTCGCAGGTCATGTTTTGGTCTTTTTGCCAGATTTTTGGAATCCTAGGTTTTATCCATTTCTTAAACATTAAATTTTTGTGCCCATGAACCCCCTTTTTTCTTTTATAATTCAATCATATATACCTTAGAATGGTATTTGACAAAATATTATGAAATCCTTTTTTTTTGCATACATTTTTGAGAGACTAAAGTGTCTAATGCAAAAACAATGAAAAATCCAGAGAAAACCTATTTCCTGCAAATTGTCAAGGTTTTATAGCTCTAAAATGAGCATATGAACCTATATTTTTTCTTGCTGATTTTTTTACTGTTAAAAATCCAGAGAAAACCTATTTTCTGCAAATTGTCAAGGCTTTATAGCTCTAAAATGAGCACATGAACCTAAATTTTTTTCTTGCTTATTTTTTACTATTGATATGTTCTCTCAAACTAAAACATCTATTTCAAATCCTATTTATTTCCTATTAAACCAGCGATCATCCTTAACCTTTGTTTACAGTCTATAATTTTACGGAATTTTTACAAACGGGTGATTTATTTTTTTCCAATGCCTTAATTAGTACTAATTGCAACCCACAGAGTCAAAAAGGTAGGTTTATCTATCGTTTCAATGACAGGTGTAAATCGTGCGTTATAATTTACTTTTGTTTACAGTCTATTATTTTTCGGAATGTTTACAAACGTGTGATTTATTTTTTTTTCCAATGCCTTAATTAGTGCTAATTGAAATTGTATAGCATATCTGTAGTGTTAGTCCAATTATAGTTGTTAGAGTGGATGTAAGATCTCAAGAAGAACTTGGTTTGGAATTTAGTAAAAATATATGGCTGAATAATTATATATATTGCAGTTAATCGAATATCATTGTTGATTTCACAGGAAATGCAAAATCTTAGTTATAATAAATTCTTTTACACACATTTGATTAGTTGTGCTCAAATCATAAAATGTTAAAAACCAGCAGAACAACATTATTTTTTTTTACCCAACATCTTAAAATCATGACTAATATCAAATCAGTTTATTTTTCGGTTATTTCTACCAGAAACAACATCCAGGATCTAGTTTGAAGGTTTTACCATTTCGTTAACATTTGTTGGTTAATGATTCGTCTTTCAGCATGACTGATGAGACATAAGTCGACGAAATGTGCTCATCTTGTGTTTCAAAGTTGGTAAATACTTTTTTAGCACACATACCTTAAAAGTTCAGTTAGGGGACAAGAAATTAAAATTATGATTCGTCTTTCAGCACAACTGATGGGACAAAATCGACGAAATGAGCTCATCTTGTGCATCAAAATTGGTAAATACTTTTTTCGAACACATACCTTAAAAGTTTAGTTACGGGACAGAAACTCAAAATTCCCTTAAATTTTCGTAGGCGAAGCTTATTTCATAGTATTTTCATACATATCAAAAAATATTTCAACAACTTTTTATGCCACTAATAATTCTTTGTCAGGGTTCTAAATATTAATTTTCCTCGTGTAATTTATTATAAATGTGGAATATCATTGTAATAAGGGATGAATGTGCTACTGGAAGATTATTGGACTCTTTATTTTATTAGCCAATGCTTCAGGTATAGTCATTTCTAATAAAACACATTATTATTACCTTATTAATCTACCTTTTTGGAAAATAAAGCAAATCTGTTCAAGTCGCTTGGTTTTTTAAATCAATATATTCAAGTTCATGTTCATTATTATAAGGGTAACATGTACGAGGCGAAAAAACTGCAAATGTTTTTATATCGATTATCTCAAACGTTTTTTTTTAAATGAAAGTAAAAAGTATTACACTAACTTGTGTTTCCAAGAGTCGTAATGAATTATCAGAATAGAGAATGGAAACGGTGAATGTGCCAAAGAGACAACAACCAGACCAAAGAGCAGAAAACAGATCAAGGCTACCAATTGGTCTTTAACGCAGCGAGAAAATCCTGCACCTGGAGGCGGGCTTCAGCTGGTCCATAAATAATAATGTATACTAGTTCAGCGAAATGGACAGCACACTAAACACCGAAACATACAAATTAACCAAAATTTAAAAAACACAAAGACTAACAAAGGCTTAAGGTTCCTGACGTCGGACAGTCGCAAAAAGCGGCACGATTAAACATGTTTTGTGAGATCTCAACCCTTCCTCTATACCTCTAGCCAATGTGGAAAAAAAACAAATACAGCGATACACACAGTAAAACTCCATTAAACTGGCAGAAATATCGTCTTTATCATATACAAAATCAGCCACAATCCCTTCCGTTAAATGTGTTTATTTCCGATGCAAAGACCATACGAGTGAATCAATTATTTTAATGACTTGACAACAGCATCGTAACTATATCCCTTGTGGATAAGTGTGTTTAAAGATGGGATATGAAGTACCTGAACATATAAGATGTTTGCAGGTTGATTTATATTTACGAATGGTGTCTTTGAAACGATGATCAAATTTAGTAAAAGTTTGACAAGTTTGTGATATCGAATTCCCTGGTGTACTAATTTTTCAGTAATACAGAGGTTTATTTCGTTAAAATCAAATACGTTGTAACATGTACATACACGAGCGAATCGAACAAGTTGAGAGATATAAAGGGAACGCGGCAACTAAGAACGGATGATTAACAATAGGAAATGAAAAACCATCTCTCATATAGTAAATTTTAGTATTAAACTTTTCGTTAGAGTTATAGATATCAAGATCCAGGAAAACGCAGTGTTCATTGTTAGTATTATCTTAATTAATTTAAAGTAAGTTAAGATAAATCTCTTTAGTTTAAATACCGAAGTCGTCATTATTTAAAGTAAGTTAAGATAAATCTCTTTAGTTTAAATACCGAAGTCGTCATTATTGACAGCCAAAATATCATCCAAATATATAAAAGTGTTACTAAATTTTTGTATCAGATGTTGTTTCGTTGGGTTTTTGCTGAATTTAGACATAAATTGTGATTCGTAACAATACAGAAACAGGTACACAATAAGTGGTGCACAGTTAGTCCACATTGGAATTCCGATAACTTGGCGATATACGGAATCTCCATAGCGAACAAAAATGTAATCTAGTAAAAATTCAAGTGCAGTTATCATATCAGGTCCAATTGACATAGGTCTTTTGTTTGTTGTTACTTAAAATGACCTTAAAGAGTTTGAAAATATATATTCACATTCTGACTTTTTAATTGCCCATTGTCTTTTCCATGGTTTACAAGTATTAAAAATGTCCATGTCCCATGCCTATTCGTACCGGTCCCATCCCTGCGATAAATATTGCCCAGTCCTTTATGATAGAAGTCTTTATCCTCCTACATATTTCAGTATCATTGACCATTGTAAAGCATCGTTCATTTCGTTTCATATGCTATAATTTACGTTTTTTACAGCCTCTAATTTGCAATCAATTTTCTGTAATTTTTTTTTAGTTTCTCTTCGTGTAATTAATGTTAGAATAACAATCTAACATTAGTGCAATTAATTTCAGACATGCGCAAAACTGTCCATTTGTATACATAAACATACGAGGAAAGGGTGGGGCATCTTATAAAAACGTATTATTCCATTTTAAATCATTTGGTTTTTACGCATGTCCATAGGCTTTTGGAATTGTAGAGGATCTAGTCGGTTTCTTGATGCCACATGAAATGGCCAATGTAAGTGAAAATGCAACGACTGAAATAAGTTCAAACAATGTAAACGGTTCGGAATATTTTACGGTATTTTTTGGCTTGTACTCAACAATTACCGTTTTGATGAATTTACCAGCAGTACTGATTGTGGCAGTATCGTTATGTAAGAAGATAAAGATTAAAAATGTTCAGCTCCTTGGTCTTGGCATCACAGATATGATTTTCGGAATCTCCTGTTTCCCATTGTTGGTTATATTTCAACAAACAGAAACATCGTTTACTGATTGTATAGTTAGACTTGCCTTCAGTAATATTGCTTACTTGGCTTCAAACGCACACATTTTAGGTATTTGTCTGGAAAGAGTTCTTTTGATTTGTTTTAAGTTTACCAAATTGAAGGAGAATAAGAAAGCTGTGTCGATCCTCATCATCACTGTCTCCTGGTCTACTGTCCTCGTCATAGTTGCTTTAAATTATATATTCCGGTCACAGGATAATGGCGAGAAGACATGCACCTTTACCAGAATTTTTTTAAACGGATATCCGGTTTCAAGTTTAGTGCTGGCGGGCTTACAAACAGGAATTCTCATTAGCACGTCAATCTTAGTGGCATACCTGGTACACCATCAGCGGCAAATGAAACGGTCCAACATAAGAAGAGTAAGTAAAAATGAAATTAGAACCTGTATTACAGTATGTATAATTATTATTCTGTGTACAATTTTCAACATTCCTTGGATAACTGCACGTTTGTATCGAGGATATGTAGGAATTCTACCTGGACCGGTTCTTCTCTGTACTTACCTCATTGCTGGATTCAGCACCTTTGCAAATCCGATTATATACATCTTGACAGTAAAAGAATTTAGAAAAATCATCGTAGAAGTCCTCCGTAAGATATTGTGTTGCAAAAATGAAGTAGCACCTGCTGTGGAAATTTAAAAAAAACAAACTCCATTCGGCACCACATAAAAATTATTTACGCCGATCCATTTTCACTTAATAATTGTATATAGACATATCAGTAATAGCTAGCAAATTTCTTGCATTAAGAAAAAGATTCAACATCTGTATAAATCAGGAAAATAACTTACAAAAGCGATATACAATAGGAGTAGTAGATTCATCACATTTTTGAATGAAAGAATCAAAGAACATTATAGTGCGGAGACTGAAATAAGATTATAAGGTAACAGGAATAATAACTATAGTACATTGTGACAATCACTTAACAATATAGAAGAATTTTCCATAATAATATGATGATGAAAGACAAGTATAAACATGGACAACGCAGAGTTGATAAAATTACAAAATTTGAAAAAAAATGACTTAGACTGAGTTTTACACAAATATTGCAGTTTTGTCGCATTTGGGTATTGGTACATGCCGACACGAGCAGGGTCTTTTTCTCCCTTTGTTTAAGAAATGATCCTTTTTGCGCTTTGGAGATTTTTAGCGTATTGACCGTGCGCACATTTATCGTATGAAGCGCCGGAACATTCGGCTCTTATTATTACAACTGACAGTAATTTTACGTTAAACTTCTTGTGTATTCGAATTATTTTGTATTCATTTGAATTCCTACACCGCAGTGTAACGTCATAATAGCGTTTTCATCTATGAATGAAAAAGTCCGCATGAATCTTTTTATCCAGTCGTATTCCTGGGATAAGATTAAATGATAATTCTGGTTATGCAATTGAAAAATGTTAGATTTTCTTGTCATAAAATTATTGTAATAGCCATAAAGCACCGATTCTGAACAAATTTAGCAAATTTCCAATTCTTACACAGTCCGTTTGACGTCATACATATTCAGTATCACACGAACTTCATTTTTATTTTTGAATATTATTAGTAAGTGATCGTTTTACAAAACCTACAGAGTCAAAAAGGTAGGATTATCTATCGTTACAATGACAGGTGTAAATCATGCATTATAATTTACTTTTGTTTACAGTCTATAATTTTGCGGAATTTGTACAAACGGGTGATTTGTTTTTTTCCAATGCATTAATTAGTTCTTATTCAAATAGTATAGCATATCTGTAATGTTAGTCCAATTATTGTTTTCAAGAAGGTTTGGTATTTAGTAAAAATATATGGCTGAATAATTATATATTTTGCACTTAATCGAATATCATTGTTGATTTCACAGCAAATTCAAAATCTTAGTTATGATAAATTTTTTGACACACATTTCATTGGTTGTGATCAAATCATAAAGTGTTAAAAAATCAACAGAGCAACATTATTTTACCCAACATCTTAAAATCATGACCAATATCAAATCAGTTTATTTTTCGGTTATTTCTACCAAAACGATGGATTGAAACAACATCCAGGATCTAGACTGAGGATTTTACCATTTTGTCAACATTTCTGGTTAATGATTCGTCTGTCATCAAAACTGAAGGGACAAAAACCGACGAAATGTGCTCATCTTGTGCATCAAAATTGGTAAATACTTTTTTCGAACACATACCTCAAAAGTTCAGTTAGGGGACAGGAAATCAAAATTCCCTTAAATTTTCATAGGCGAAGCTTATTTTTTAGTATTTTCATACATATCAAAAGTTCAACAACCTTTTATGCCACTTTGATGACTAATAATTCTGTCATGGTTGCAAAAATTACTTTTCCTTATTTAATTTATTATAAATTATTTTACACTATTTTTTCCGAGTAAATGTGTAATATAATTGTAATAAGGGATGAATATGCTACTGGCAGATTTTTCGGAATCTTTATTTTATTAGCA
Source organism: Mytilisepta virgata (assembly GCA_028015205.1). Classification (NCBI taxonomy): domain Eukaryota; kingdom Metazoa; phylum Mollusca; class Bivalvia; order Mytilida; family Mytilidae; genus Mytilisepta; species Mytilisepta virgata. Next base: position 35,675,830 of record CM051512.1, read on the forward strand.
GATGCTTCAGGGATAGTCATTTATTTATCAAATTTTACAAGAAATATTTTTAAATAAAATGGATCCTAATAAAACACATTATTATTACCTTAGTAATCTACCTTTTTGGAAAATAAAGCAAATCTGTTCAAGTCGCTTGGTTTTTTAAATCAATATATTCAAGTTCATGTTTATTATTATAAGGGTAACATGTACGAGGCGAAAAAACTGCAAATGTTTTTATATCGATTATCTCAAACTTTTTTTTTTTAAATGAAAGTAAAAAGTATTACATTAACGTTTGTTTCAAATAGTCGTCATGAATTATCAGAATAGAGAATGGAAAAGGGGAATCTGCCGAAGAGACAACAACCAGACCAAAGAACAGAAAACAGCTCAAGGCTACCAATGGGTCTTCAGTGCAGCAGCAAAATGGACGGCACACTAAACTCCGAAACATACAAATTAACCAAAATTTAAAAAACACAAAAGACTTACAAAGGCTAAAAGTTCCTGACTTTGGGATAGTCGCAAAAAGCGGCAGGATTAAACATGTTTTGTGAGATCTCAAACCTCCCTCTATACCTCTAGCCAATGTGAATAAACAAATACAGCGATACACACAGTAAAACGCCATTAAACTGGTACAACTATTGTCTTTATCATATAAAAAATCAGCCACAATCCCTACTGTTATATCTGTTTATTTCCCATGCAAAGACCCTACGAGTGAATCAATTATTTTAATGACTTGACAACAGCATCGTAACTATATCCCTTGTTTAAAGATGGGATATGAAGTACCTGAACATATAAGATGTTTGCAGGTTGATTTATATTTACTAATTTTTATGATATTGTAATTATTGTATTTATTGATATTGGCCTAATTTGTATTGTATGGCCTTATATCATGTACAATATGCTTACATAATACTTATAGTTGTTTACCACATAATGTTATAACTGCAGAAATCACTGGAACAATAATAGATACTGATGGAGTGACTAGAACTTTCTATTTGACTAACATGTACATAATAATTCTGGAATGATCATAATATACGATATGTAATTCAAACTTCTACCGTATTCTAGAAGGATCCTTTCTACAGTGTTCTGTAGATTTCCGTGACGGCTATATATACGCACATAAAAATTAGACTTTGAGATTAGATCAGACATTAACATTCTTGTGTTATGAGATGTTAGATTGACACACTTTTATTTACGTTACACACATCATACTAGATTGTGACTGATTAGATATAATATTCTGTTTGGATTCCCACAACAGTGACGAGAAGAATTCCGGATAAAGAAAAGACAAAGGATCGGACATTTATATTTAAAACAGTTTAGTTAACATTTCATTTTGTATAATATTTTTTGTAAACTTGTTAAATTTTATTATTGATTTGTGTCTTTTGTTGGCTACAATTCAACGGTGATTTCTGGCCGTAATAGAATGATGTCCTTTAAAGGATGATAAAATTTAGGAAAAGTTTGTGATATCGAATTCCCTGGTGTAATAATTTTTCAGTAATTATTTCGTTGAAATTAAATACGTTGTTACATGTACCTACACGAGCGAAACGAACAAGTTGAGATATATAAATGGAACGCCGCCACCTAAAACGGATGATTAACAATAGGAAATGAAAAACCATCTCTCATATAGTAAATTTTAGTATTAAACTTTTCGTTAGAGTTATAGATATCAAGATCCAGGAAAGGGCAGTGTTCATTCTTAGTATTAGCTTAATTCATTTAAAGTAAGTAAAACAGGATAAATCTCTTTAGTGTAGATACTGAAGTCGTCATTATTGACAGCCAAAATATCATCCAAATATCTAAAAGTGTTATTAAATTTATGTATCAGATGTTGTTTTGTTGGGTCTTTGCTGATTTTAGACATAAATTGTGATTCATAACAATACAAAAACAGGTCCACAATAAGAGGTGCACAGTTAGTCCACATTGGAATTCCGATAACTTGGCGATATACGGAATCTCCATAGCGAACAAAAATGTAATCTAGTAAAAATTCAAGTGCAATTATCATGTCAGGTCCAATTAACATAGTTCTTGTGTTTGTCGTTACTTAAAATGACCTTAAAGCGTTTGAACATATGTATTCACATTCTGACTTTTTAATTGCCCATTGTCTTTTCCACTGTTGAAATGCCATTTATAATCTAAGATAGCCGATTTTAAACATTGTTGTTTGAAAACACTGCTTTTTGCATGACATATGACGTCATAACAAACAAATGTGACGTTACAGATTATGTTTTCCGTAAGATTGATTCATGTTGACATTTAAGACATACTGAATTCTTTATCTTAAATGTACAGAATAGTAATGAAGTCTGGAGAATTTCACGAGGAAGTCATTTTACCGAAGTATATAAGACGCAGAGTAGGGTTATGATTTCTAAATTTCACCAAAAAAGTGGCGGTCACATGCATGGACATTTTTGTTAAAAAAAAAAATATGTCCCCCATTGTTTACAAGTATTAAAAATGTCCATGTCCCATGGCTATTCGTATCGGTCCCTGCGATAAATATTGCCCAGTCCTTATGATAGAAGTCTTTATCCTCATACATATTTCAGTATCATTGACCATTGTAAGGCATCGTTCATTTTGTTTCATATGCTATAATTTACGTTTGTTTATAGCCTCTAATTGCAATAAATTTTCAGTATTTTTTTTTAGTTTCTCTTAGTGTATTTAATGATAAAACTAGAAAGACAATTGTTCAGAGAACAATTGCAAGGTCTTTTCCAGGTCAGATTGACCTTTTATCTCAAGTTTGTATTTACATATATGATTTCTAGGGTGTAGCCTCCATGGCTGCTAAGGATATTAACCATGACCTTGACTCTTGACCATAAATATAGATGGTTGCTAGTTACTAGTTACTTTACAGACGGTTGCTCAGGACTTTTTCAATGACCTTGATGTTTGACCTTTGACCTTGGTACCAAATTCAAATCTTTTGAAACTGATTATTTTTTGTATGACATTTTCTTCCTATCTATTATAGTTTGTGAGATATAAAATAATAAAATATAATATAAAAGTGTCAAGGGCACAAACACCTATAAATTGTCGTTGCACGGATTCGAACCCATGAGACAAATGTAGATCTTGACATTCTAAATATTTTTCTCAATACATTTCATCAGCTGTCTTTTGCGGTTTATGAGATAGAGCGGTATCAAGGTTTAAGGTCAGAGGTCAGGTTTGACCTTGACCTTTGACCTTGTGGTCATTTTGAAGTTTTTGATCTTTGATGAACATTGGTGCAAGTCCCAAATCTTTACAACAAAGCGTTTATGAGTTTTGACATTTACATGTTCTTTTAAATATTCAAGGGACAATAACTCATATGGAGTTCTTATACCGTTTGACTGTAACTTGGCAAAGTTGCGTCTTGACCAGATGAACATTTTTCTCAATACATTTAATCAGCTATCTTTTACCGTTTCCGAGACAGAGCGGTTACATGGTTTCAGGTCAGGGGTCTAGTTTGACCTTGACCTTTGACCTTAAGGTCGAATTCTAGGTCATGACCTATGATATCATTGGTCTAAGTCCCAAGTCTGTAGGACTAATCGTTCATGACTTTTGAGCTTTAAGATGTTCGGTTAACTATTCAAGGGAAGCAACTCTTATAAGAAGTCGTGAAAATGTTTCGACCAAATATGAACAAACTTGTGTCTTCAGGTGTCGAACATTTTCCACCTTTCGGTTTGCCTCTACCTGTTACAGTTTCCGTGATAGAGCGGTAACAAGGTTTACGGTGTTCGCGCAGATAACTCTGTATTAATAAAGATTTCGACTTCGCAGGGTCAGTCCAGAATGCCGTTTATCATTCCGAAGCATCCTGCAAAATATCATTTTGATATGTCGCGAAATGAAAAAAATTCTGACATAAAACTTTGCGTAAAAGAAGAACTAGAAAGAAAATTGTTCAAAGAGCAATTGTAACGTCTTTCCCATGTCAAATTGACCCTTTAGTCTTATGTTTCTAAGGATATTAAGTATAATTGTTGACCCTCTATTTTGACTTTATAGTCAAAATATAGGACTCTGTCACAATGACCTTGACTATTGACCTTCCATTTTGATCTCTATAACTCTATAAAAGGTTCCTGAACTTAAAGATATATGGTTGCTAGGTACTTTTCCATCGGTTGCTAAGGATATTTCAATTACCTTGACCCTCGACCTTCGATTTTGACCTCTATAGCTCTAATGTAGGTTCCTGAAAATGATTATATACGGTTACTAGGTACTTTTCCATCGTTTGCTAAGGACTCTTTCAATGACATTGACACTTGACCTTCCATTTTGACCTCTATGGCTTTTAATATGGTCCTGAGCATGAATATATATAATTGCTAGGTACTTTTCCATCGGTTGCTAAGGACTTTTTCAATGACCTTGACCCTTTACCTTAAATTTTCACCTCTACAGAGGTATAATAGAGTCCTTAGCATAAATATATATGGTTGCTAGGTACTTTTCCATCGGTTGCTCAGGGCTTTTTCGATGACCTTAATCTCTAACTTTTAACCTTGGTACTAAAATGTAGATCTTTTGAAACTGATCTTTTTTTTTGTATTAACATTTTTTTCATATCTATAATGGTTTTTGAGATATAATATAAAACAAACATGTTTCAAGGGCAGTAACGCCTATAAGGAGTCATCGTACAACTTCAGATCCATGAGAAAAATTTAGATTTGACAAAATAGACATTTTCCCCAATATAGTTCATCAGCTATTTGTTACGGTTTCTGAGTTATTCTCGCAACAAGGTATAAGGTCAAAAGTCAAGAGCAACCTTAACCGTTGACCTTGGGGTCATCTTATGACTATTGGTGAAAGTGCCAAGACTCTACGACTAACAGTTAATGAGTTTTGACCATGTACGCGTTTTATCAAATATTCAAGGGCCAGTAACTCACATAAGGAGTCAATAAACCAAGTTGGGTGAAAAGTGACAAAGTTGCGTCTTGAACATTTTTCCTAAGATATTTGATAAGCTATTTGTTACGGTTCCTGAGTTATTTCGGTAACAAAAAACTAAGTATGTTGCGAAACAGCTCATGTGACAATAGATAACAAGAAAAATAAATGGAAATGTTGAGCTTTCTATTTCGGTAACAAAGGTTTACGGTATTTGGGCAGATAACTCTGTATCCTGAATCCGGTTTATCATTCCGAACCAACTGGTGAAATATCATTTCGATAAGTCGCGAAATGAAGAAAATTCTTGACATCAAACTTGGCGGAAAGAAGAAAAAAATAATAATGACAAATTACAGAAAGATCTTTCCGTTGGAAACGGGAAAGACCTTAATAATAATAATCAGATGAATTACAATAAGGTCTTTCCATTAGAAACAGGAAAGACCTTAATAACAATCTAACATTAGTGCAATTAATTTCAGACATGCGCTAAACTGTCCATTTGTATACATAAACATAAGAGGAAAGGGTGAGGCATCTTATAAAAGTGTATTATTCCATTTTAAATCATTTGGTTTTTACACATGTCCATAATCTCTGGGAGTTGTACAGGATCTAATCGGATTGTTGATGCAACAGGAAATGGCCAATCTAAGTGAAAATGCAACGACTGAAACAAGTGCAAACAATGTAAAAAGTTCTGAATTTTTTACAGTATTTTTTGGCTTGTACTCAACAATTACCGTTTTGATGAATTTACCATCAGTACTGATTGTGACAGTATCATTATGTAAGAAGATAAAGATTAGAAATTTTCAGCTCCTTAGTCTTGGCATCACAGATGGTTTCCCGTTGTTGGTTATATTTCAACAAACAGAAACATCGTTTACTGATTGTATAGTTAGACTTGCCTTCAGTAATATTGCTTACTTGGCTTCAAACGCACATATTTTTGGGATTTGTCTGGAAAGAGTTCTTTTCATTTGTTTTAAGTTTACCAAACTGAAGGAGAATAAGAAAGCTGTGTCGATCCTTATCATCACTGTCTCCTGGTCTACTGTCCTCGTCATAGTTGCTTTAAATTATATATTCCGGTCACAGGATAATGGTGAGAAGACATGCACCTATAACAGAATCGTTCCAAACGGACTTCCGGTTTCAAGTTTAGTGATGGCGGGCTTACAAACAGGAATTATCATTAGTACGTCAATCTTAGTGGCATACCTGGTACACCATAAGCGGCAAATGAAACGGTCCAACATAAGAAAAGTAAGTAAAAAATGAAATTAGATCCTGTATTACAGTATGTATAATTATTATTCTGTTTATAATTTTCAACATTCCTTGGATAACTACACGTTTGTACACATTTGCAAATCCGATTATATACATCTTGAAAGTAAAAGAATTTAGAAAAATCATCGTAGAAGTCCTCCATAAGATATTTTGTTGCAAAAATGAAGTGCCATCTGCTGTGGAATTTAAAAAGAACAAACTCCATTCGACACGACATAAAATTATGTACGGCGATCCATTTCCACTTAATAATTGTATATAGACATATCAGTAATAGCTAGCAAATTTCTTGCATTAAGAAAAAGATTTTACATCTGTATAAATCAGGAAAATAACTTACAAAAGCTATATACAATAGGAGTAGTAGATTCATCACATTTTTGAATGAAAGAATCAAAGAGGATTTTAGTGCGGAGACTGAAATAAGATTATATCGCAACATAAGTAATACCTATAGTACATTGTGACAATCACTTAACAATATAGAGGAATTCTCCATAATTATATGATGATGAAAGTATAAACATGGACCAGGCAGAGGTGATAAAATTACAAAATTCGAAAATAAATGACTTAGACTGAGTTTTACACAAATATTGCAATTTTGTCGCATTTGGGTATTGGTATATGCCGACACGAGCAGAGTCTTCTTGTCCCTTTGTTTAACAAATGATCCTTTTTGCGCTTTGGAGATTTTTAGCGTATTGACTGTGCACATTTATAGTATGAAGCGCCGGAATATTCAGCTCTTATTATTACAACGGACAGTAATTTTAGATTAAATGAGAATTTTGGTTATGAAATTGAAAAATATTAGATTTTCTTGTCATAAAATTATTGTAATAGTCGTAAAGCAACGATTCTGAACAAATTTAGCAAATTTCCAATTCTTACACAGTCCGTTTGACGTCATACATATCAGTATCTTACAAACTTCATTCTTATTTTTGAATATTATTAGTAAGTGATCGTTTTACAAAACCCACAGAGTCAAAAAGGTAGGATTATCTATCGTTACAGTGACAGGTGTAAATCACACATTATAATTAAGGATGCTCGCAGGTCATGTTATGGTCTTTTTGTCAGATTTTCGGAATCCTCGGGTTTTATCCATTTCTTAAACATTAAATGTTTTGTCCATGAACCCCCTTTTTTCTTTTATAATTCAATCATATATACCTTAAAATGTTATTTGACAAAATATTATGAAATCCTTTTTATTTTTTCATACGTTTTTGAGAGACTAAAGTGTCTAATGCAAAGACAATGAAAAATCCAGAGAAAACGTATTTCTTGCACATTGTCAAGGCTTTATAGCTCTAAAATGAGCACATGAACCTATATTTTTTTCTTGCTTATTTTTTTTACTATTCATATGTTCTCTCAAACTAAAACATAAATTTCAAATCCTATGTATTTCCTATTAAACCAGCGACCATCCTTAACGTTTTTTTACAGTCTATAACTTTACGGAATTTTTACAAAGGGGTGAATATTTTTTTCCAATCCCTTAGTTGGTACTAATTGAAACCCACAGAGTCAAAAAGGTAGGATTATCTATCGTTACATAAAGATGTAAATCATGCGTTATAATTACGGAATACGTACAAAAGTGTGATTTATTTTTTTCCAGTGCCTTAATTAGTGCTAATTGAAATTGTATAGCATATCTCTAACGTTAGTCCAATCATTGTTTTTAGAGTGAATGTAAACGATCTCAAGAAGAACTTGGTTTGCTATTTAGTCAAAATATATATTCCATTTTAAATCATTTGGTTTTTTGCGCATGTCCATAGGCTTTTGGAATTGTAGAGGATCTATTGGGATTGTTGATACCACAGGAAATGGCCAATCTAAGTGAAAATGCAACGACTGAAACAAGTTCAAACAATGTAAAAGGTTCGGAATTTTTAATACTATTTTTTGGTTTGTACTCAACAATTACCGTTTTGATGAATTTACCAGCAGTACTGATTGTGGCAGTATCGTTATTTAAGAAGATAAAGATCAGAAATTTTCAGCTCCTCAGTCTTAGCATCACAGATATGATTTTCGGAATCTCCTGTTTCCCGTTGTTGGTTATATTTCCAAACACAGAAACATCGTTTACTGATTGTATAGTTAGATTTGCCTTCAGTACTACTGCTTACTTCGCTTCAAACGCACACATTTTTGGGATTTGTCTGGAAAGAGTTCTTTCGATTTGTTTTAAGTTTGCCAAATTGAAGGAGAATAAGAAAGCTGTGTCGATCCTTATCATCACTGTTTCCTGGTCTACTGTCCTCGTCATGGTTGCTTTAAATTATATATTCCGGTCACAGGATAATGGCGAGAAGACATGCACCTTTAACAGAATCTTTCCAAACGGAATTCCGGTTTCAAGTTTAGTTCTGGCGGGCTTACAAACAGGAATTTTCATTTGAACGTCAATCTTAGTGGCATACCTTGTACATCATCAGCGACAAATGAAACGGTCCAACATAAGAAAAGTAAGTAAAAATGAAATCAGAACCAGTATTACAGTATGTATAATTATTGTTCTGTGTACAATTTTCAACATTCCTTGGATAACTGCACTTTTGTATCGAGAATTTGTAGGAATTCCACCTAAACCGGTTATTCTCTGTACTTTCCTTGTTTCAGGATTCAACACCTTTGCAAATCCGATTATATACATCTTGAAAGTAAAGGAATTTAGAAAAATCGTCATAGAAGTCCTCCATAAGATATTTTGTTGCAAAAATGAAGTAGCACCTGCTGTGGAGATTTAAAAAGAACAAACTCCATTCGACACCACATACAAATATGTACGCCGATCCATTTCCACTTAATAATTGTATATAAACATATCAGTAATAGCTAGCAAATGTCTTGCATGAATGAAAAGATTTTACATCTATATGAATCAGGAAAATAACTTACAAAAGCGATACACAATAGACGTAGTAGATTCATCACATTTTTGAATGAAAGAAACAAAGAACATTATAGTGCGGAGACTGAAATAAGATTATGTGGCAACATAAGTAATACCTATAGTACATTGTGACAATCACTTAACAATATAGAAGAAATCTCCTTAATTATATGATGATGAAAGACAAGTATAAACATGGACCGGGCGGAGGTGATAAAATTACAAAATTTGAAAGTAAATGACTTAGACTGAGTTTTACACAAATATTGCAGTTTTGTCCCATTTGGGTATTTGTATATGCAGGGTCTTTTTGTCCCTTTGTTTAAGAAATGATCCTTTTTGCGCTTTGGAGATTTTTAGCGTATTGACTGTGCGCACATTTATCGTATGAAGCGCCGGAACATTCAGCTCTTATTATTACAATGGACAGTAATTTTAGATTAAATGAGAATTTTGGTTATGGAATTGAAAAATATTAGATTTTCTTGTCATAAAATTATTGTAATAGTCATAAAGCAACGATTCTGAACAAATTTAGCAAATTTCCAATTCTTACACAGCCCGTTTGACGTCATACATATCAGTATCTTGCGAACTTCATTCTTATTTTTGAATATTATTAGTAAGTGATCGTTTTACAAAACCCACAGAGTCAAAAAGGTAGGATTATCTATCGTTACAATGACAGGTGTAAATCATGCATTATAATGAGGGATGCTCGCAGGTCATGTTTTGGTCTTTTTGCCAGATTTTTGGAATCCTAGGGTTTTATCCATTTCTTAAACATTAAATTTTTTTGCTCATGAACCCCCTTTTTTCTTTTATAATTCAATCATATATACCTTAGAATGGTATTTGACAAAATATTATGAAATCCTTTTTTTTCATACATTTTTGAGAGACTAAAGTGTCTAATGCAAAGACAATGAAAAATCCAGAGGAAACCTATTTCCTGCAAATTGTCAAGGCTTTATAGCTCTAAAATGAGCATATGAACCTATATTTTTTCTTGCTGATTTTACTGTTAAAAATCCAGAGAAAACCTATTTCCTGCAAATTGCTAAGGCTTTATAGCTCTAAAATGAGCACATGAACCTATATTTTTTTCTTGCTTATTTTTTACTATTCATATGTTCTCTCAAACTAAAACATCTATTTCAAATCCTACTTATTTCCTATTAAACCAGCGATCATCCTTAACTTTTGATTACAGTCTATAATTTTACGGAATTTTTACAAACGGGTGATTTATGTTTTTCCAATGCCTTAATTAGTACTAATTGCAACCCACAGAGTCAAAAAGGTAGGTTTATCTATCGTTACAATGACAGGTGTAAATCATGCGTTATAATTTACTTTTGTTTACACTCTATTATTTTTCGGAATGTTTACAAACGTGTGATTTTTTTTCCAATGCCTTAACTGGTGCTAATTGAAATTGTATAGCATATCTGTAATGTTAGTCCAATTATAGTTCTTAGAGTGGATGTAAAAGATCTCAAGAAGAACTTGGTTTGGTATTTAGTACAAATATATGGCTGAATAATTATATATATTGCAGTTAATCGAATATCATTGTTGATTTCACAGGAAATGCAAAATCTTAGTTATAGTAAATTCTTTTACACATATTTCATTAGTTGTGCTCAAATCATAAAATGTTATAAACCAAAAGAACAACACTATTTTACCAAACATCTTAAAATCATGACTAATATCAAATAAGCTTATTTTTCGGTTATTCTACAAAAACATTGGATTGAAACAACATCCAGGATCTAGTCTGAGGGTTTTAACGTTTCGTAAACATAATTTGGTTTTATGATTCGTCTTTCAGCACAACTGATGAGAAATAAATCGACGAAATGTGCTCATCTTGTGCATCAAATTGGTAAATACTTTTTTCGAACACATACCTTAAAAGTTTAGTTAGGGGACAGAAACTCAAAATTCCCTTAAATTTTCGTAGGCGAAGCTTATTTCATAGTATTTTCATACATATCAAAAAATATTTCAACAACTTTTTATGCCACTAATAATTCTTTGTCAGGGTTCTAAATATTAATTTCCTCGTGTAATTTATTATAAATTATTTTACACTATCTTTTCCGAGTAAATGTGGAATATCATTGTAATAAGGGATGAATGTGCTACTGGAAGATTTTTTGGACTCTTTATTTTATTAGCCAATGCTTCAGGTACAGTCATTTATTTATCAAATTTTACAAGAAATATTTTTAAATAAAATGAATTCTAATAAAACACATTATTATTACCTTAGTAATCTACCTTTTTGGAAAATAAAGTAAATCCGTTCAAGTCGCCTGGTTTTTTAAATCAATATATTCAAGTTTATGTTCATTATTATAAGGGTAACATGTACGAGGCGAAAAAACTGCAAATGTTTTTATATCGATTATCTCAAACGTTTTTTTTTTAAATGAAAGTAAAAAGTATTACACTAACTTGTGTTTCCAAGAGTCGTAATGAATTATCAGAATAGAGAATAGAAACGGTGAATGTGCCAAAGAGACAACAACCAGACCAAAGAGCAGACAACAGCTCAAGGCTACCAACATGGGTCTTCAACGCAGCGGGAAAATCCCGCAACTGGAGGCGGGTTTCAGCTGGTCCATAAACAATAATGTATACTAGTTCAGCGAAATGGACAGCACACTAAACTCCAAAACATACAAATTAACCAAAATTTAAAAAACACAAAAGACTTACAAAGGCTAAAGGTTCCTGACTTTGGGATAGTCGCAAAAAGCGGCAGGTTTAAACATGTTTTGTGAGATCTCAAACCTCCCTCTATACCTCTAGCCAATGTGGAATAACAAATACAGCGATACACACAGTAAAACGCCATTAAACTGGTACAACTATTGTCTTTATCATATAAAAAATCAGCCACAATCCCTACTGTTATATCTGTTTATTTCCCATGCAAAGACCCTACGAGTGAATCAATTATTTTAATGACTTGACAACAGCATCGTAACTATATCCCTTGTTTAAAGATGGGATGTGAAGTACCTGAACATATAAGATGTTTGCAGGTTGATTTATATTTACTAATTTTTATGATATTGTAATGATTGTATTTATTGATATTGGCCTAATTTGTATTGTATGGCCTTATATCATGTACAATATGCTTACATAATACTTATAGTTGTTTACCACATAATGTTATAACTGTGCAGTTTAGAAATCACTGGAACAATAATAGATACTGATGGAGTGACTAGAACTTTCTATTGGACTAACATGTACATAATAATTCTGGAATGATCATAATATACGATATGTAATTCAAACTTCTACCGTATTCTAGAAGGATCCTTTCTACAGTGTTCTGTAGATTTCCGTGACGGCTATATATACAGACATAAAAATTAGACTTTGAGATTAGATCAGACATTAACATTCTTGTGTTATGAGATATTAGATTGACACACTTTTATTTACGTTACACACATCATACTAGATTGTGACTGATTGGATATAATATTCTGTTTGGATTCCCACAACAGTGACGAGAAGAATTCCGGATAAAGAAAAGACAAAGGATCGGACATTTATATTTAAAACAGTTTAGTTAACATTTCATTTTGTATAATATTTTTTGTAAACTTGTGTATAATAAATCTTGTTAAATTTTATTATTGATTTGTGTCTTTTGTTGGCTACAATTCAACGGTGATTTCTGGTCGTAATAGAATGATGTCCTTTAAAGGATGATAAAATTTAGGAAAAGTTTGACAAGTTTGTGATATCGAATTCCCTGGTGTAATAATTTTTCAGTAATTATTTCGTTGAAATTAAATACGTTGTTACATGTACCTACACGAGCGAAACGAACAAGTTGAGATATATAAATGGAACGCCGCCACCTAAAACGGATGATTAACAATAGGAAATGAAAAACCATCTCTCATATAGTAAATTTTAGTATTAAACTTTTCGTTAGAGTTATAGATATCAAGATCCAGGAAAGGGCAGTGTTCATTCTTAGTATTAGCTTAATTCATTTAAAGTAAGTAAAACAGGATAAATCTCTTTAGTGTAGATACTGAAGTCGTCATTATTGACAGCCAAAATATCATCCAAATATCTAAAAGTGTTATTAAATTTATGTGTCAGATGTTGTTTTGTTGGGTCTTTGCTGATTTTAGACATAAATTGTGATTTATAACAATACAGAAACAGGTCCACAATAAGAGGTGCACAGTTAGTCCACATTGGAATTCCGATAACTTGGCGATATACGGAATCTCCATAGCGAACAAAAATGTAATCTAGTAAAAATTCAAGTGCAATTATCATGTCAGGTCCAATTGACATAGTTCTTGTGTTTGTCGTTACTTAAAATGACCTTAAAGAGTTTGAACATATGTATTCACATTCTGACTTTTTAATTGCCCATTGTCTTTTCCACTGTTGAAATGCCATTTATAATCTAAGATAGCCGATTTTAAACATTGTTGTTTGAAAACACTGCTTTTTGCATGACATATGACGTCATAACAAACAAATGTGACGTTACAGATTCTGTTTTCCGTAAGATTGATTCATGTTGACATTTAAGACATACTGAATTCTTTATCTTAAATGTACAGAATAGTAATGAAGTCTGGAGAATTTCACGAGGAAGTCATTTTACCGAAGTATGTAAGACGCAGAGTAGGGTTATGATTTCTAAATTTCACCAAAAAAGTGGCGGTCACATGATGGACATTTTTGTTAAAAAAATATGTCCCCCATTGTTTACAAGTATTAAAAATGTCCATGTCCCATGCCTATTCGTATCGGTCCCTGCGATAAATATTGCCCAGTCCTTATGATAGAAGTCTTTATCCTCATACATATTTCAGTATCATTGACCATTGTAAGGCATCGTTCATTTTGTTTCATATGCTATAATTTACGTTTGTTTATAGCCTCTAATTGCAATAAATTTTCAGTATTTTTTTTAGTTTCTCTTAGTGTATTTACTGATAAAACTAGAAAGACAATTGTTCAGAGAACAATTGCAAGGTCTTTTCCAGGTCAGATTGACCTTTTATCTCAAGTTTGTATTTACATATATGATTTCTAGGGTGTAGCCTCCATGGCTGCTAAGGATATTAACCATGACCTTGACTCTTGACCATAAATATAGATGGTTGCTAGTTACTTTATAGACGGTTGCTCAGGACTTTTTCAATGACCTTGATGTTTGACCTTTGACCTTGGTACCAAATTCAAATCTTTTGAAACTAATTATTTTTTGTATGATATTTTCTTCCTATCTATTATAGTTTGTGAGATATAAAATAATAAAATATAATATAAAAGTGTCAAGGGCACAAACACCTATAAATTGTCGTTGCACGGATTCGAACCCATGAGACAAATGTAGATCTTGACATTCTAAATATTTTCTCAATACATTTCATCAGCTGTCTTTTGCGGTTTATGAGATAGAGCGGTATCAAGGTTTAAGGTCAAAGGTCAGGTTTGACCTTGACCTTTGACCTTGTGGTCATTTTGAAATTTTTGATCTTTGATGAACATTAGTGCAAGTCCCAAATCTTTACAACAAAGCGTTTATGAGTTTTGACATTTACATGTTCTTTTAAATATTCAAGGGACAATAACTCTTATATGGAGTTCTTATACCGTTTGACTGTAACTTGGCAAAGTTGCGTCTTGACAAGATGAACATTTTTCTCAATACATTTAATCAGCTATCTTTTACCGTTTCCGAGACAGAGCGGTTACATGGTTTCAGGTCAGGGGTCTAGTTTGACCTTGACCTTTGACCTTAAGGTTGAATTCTAGACCATGACCTATGATATCATTGGTGGAAGTCCCAAGTCTGTAGGACTAATCGTTCATGACTTTTGAGCTTTAAGATGTTCGGTTAACTATTCAAGGGAAGCAACTCTTATAAGAAGTCGTGAAAATGTTTCGACCAAATATGAACAAACTTGTGTCTTCAGGTGTCGAACATTTTCCACCTTTCGGTTTGCCTCTACCTGTTACAGTTTCCGTGATAGAGTGGTAACAAGGTTTACGGTGTTCGCGCAGATAACTCTGTATTAATAAAGATTTCGACTTCGCAGGGTCAGTCCAGAATGCGGTTTATCATTCCGAAGCATCCCTCAAAATATCATTTTGATATGTCGCGAAATGAAAAAAATTCTGACATCAAACTTTGCGGAAAAGAAGAACTAGAAAGAAAATTGTTCAAAGAGCAATTGTAACGTCTTTCCCATGTCAAATTGACCCTTTAGTCTTATGTTTCTAAGGATATTAAGTATAATTGTTGACCCTCTATTTTGACTTTTATAGTCAAAATATAGGACTCTGTCACAATGACCTTGACTATTGACCTTCCATTTTGACCTCTATAACTCTATAAAAGGTTCCTGAACTTAAAGATATATGGTTGCTAGGTACTTTTCCATCGGTTGCTAAGGATATTTCAATTACCTTGACCCTTGACCTTCGATTTTGACCTCTACAGCTCTAATGTAGGTTCCTGAAAAGGATTATATACGGTTACTAGGTACTTTTCCATCGTTTGCTAAGGACTCTTTCAATGACATTGACACTTGACCTTTCATTTTCACCTCTATGGCTTTTAATATGGTCCTGAGCATGAATATATATAATTGCTAGGTACTTTTCCATCGGTCGCTAAGGACTTTTTCAATGACCTTGACCCTTTACCTTAAATTTTCACCTCTACAGAGGTATAATAGAGTCCTTAGCATAAATATATATGGTTGCTAGGTACTTTTCCATCGGTTGCTAAGGGTTTTTTCGATGACCTTAATCTCTGACTTTTAATCTTGGTACTAAAATGTAGATCTTTTGAAAGTGATCTTTTTTTTGTATTAACATTTTTTTCATATCTATAATGGTTTTTGAGATATAATATAAAACAAACATGTTTCAAGGGCAGTAACGCCTGTAAGGAGTCATCGTACAACTTCAGATCCATGAGAAAAATTTATATCTTGACAAGATAGACATTTTCCCCAATATAGTTCATCAGCTATTTGTTACGGTTTCTGAGTTATTCTCGTAACAAGGTATAAGGTCAAAAGTCAAGAGCAACCTTAACCGTTGACCTTGGGGTCATCTTATGACTATTGGTGAAAGTGCCAAGACTCTACGACTAACAGTTAATGAGTTTTGACCATGTACGCGTTTTATCAAATATTCAAGGGCCAGTAACTCACATAAGGAGTCAATAAACCAAGTTGGGTGAAAAGTGACAAAGTTGCGTCTTGAACATTTTTCCTAAGATATTTGATAAGCTATTTGTTACGGTTCCTGAGTTATTTCGGTAACAAAAAACTAAGTATGTTGCGAAACAGCTCATGTGACAATAGATAACAAGAAAAATAAATGGAAATGGTGAGCTTTCTATTTCGGTAACAAAGGTTTACGGTATTTGGGCAGATAACTCTGTATCCTGAATTCGGTTTATCATTCCGAACCAACTGGTGAAATATCATTTCGATAAGTCGCGAAATGAAGAAAATTCTTGACATCAAACTTGGCGGAAAGAAGAAAAAAAATAATAATGATAATCAGACGAATTACAGAAAGATCTTTCCGTTGGAAACGGGAAAGACCTTAATAATAATAATCAGATGAATTACAATAAGGTCTTTCCATTAGAAACAGGAAAGACCTTAATAACAATCTAACATTAGTGCAATTAATTTCAGACATGCGCTAAACTGTCCATTTGTATACATAAACATAAGAGGAAAGGGTGAGGCATCTTATAAAAGTGTATTATTCCATTTTAAATCATTTGGTTTTTACACATGTCCATAATCTCTGGGAGTTGTACAGGATCTAGTCGGATTGTTGATGCAACAGGAAATGGCCAATCTAAGTGAAAATGCAACGACTGAAACAAGTGCAAACAATGTAAAAAGTTCTGAATTTTTTACAGTATTTTTTGGCTTGTACTCAACAATTACCGTTTTGATGAATTTACCAGCAGTACTGATTGTGGCAGTATCATTATGTAAGAAGATAAAGATTAGAAATTTTCAGCTCCTTAGTCTTGGCATCACAGATATCACAGGATAATGGCGATAAGACATGCACCATTAACAGAATCCTTCCAAACGGACTTCCGGTTTCAAGTTTAGCGATGGCGGGTTTACAAACAGGAATTATCATTAGTACGTCAATCTTAGTGGCATACCTGGTACACCATCAGCGGCAAATGAAACGGTCCAACATAAGAAAAGTAAGTAAAAATGAAATTAGAACCTGTATTACAGTATGTATAATTATTATTCTGTTTACAATTTTCAACATTCCTTGGATAACTGCACGTTTGTATCGAGGATATGTAGGAAATCTACCTGGACCGGTTCTTCTCTTTACTTTCCTCATTGCTGGATTCAACACCTTTGTAAATCCGATTATATACATCTTGAAAGTAAAAGAATTTAGAAAAATCATCGTAGAAGTCCTCCATAAGATATTTTGTTGCAAAAATGAAGTGCCATCTGCTGTGGAATTTACAAAGAACAAATTCCATTCGACACGACATACAAATTAAGTACGCCGATCTATTTCAACTTAATAATTGTATATAGACATATCAGTAACAGCTAGCAAATGTCTTGCATGAATGAAAAGATTTTACATCTATATAAATCAGGAAAATAATTTACAAAAGCTATATACAATAGGAGTAGTAGATTCATCACATTTTTGAATGAAAGAATCAAAGAGCATTATAGTGCGGAGACTGAAATAAAATTATAAGGCAACATAAGTAATACCTATAGTACATTGTGACAATCACTTAACAATATAAAACAATTCTCCATAATTATATGATCATGAAAGATAAATATAAACAGTGACCACGCAGAGGTGATAAAATTACAAAATTTTTAAATAGACTGAGTTTTACGGAAATATTGCAGTTTTGTCGCATTTGGGTATTTGTACATGCCGACATGAGCAGGGTCTTTTTGTCCCTTTGTTTAAGAAATGATCCTTTTTGCGCTTGGGAGATTTTTAGCGTATTGACAGTGCGCACATTTATAGTATGAAGCGCCGGAACATTCAGCTCTTATTATTACAACTGAAAGTAATTTTACGTTAAACTTCTTGTGTATTCGAATTATTTTGTATTCATTTGAATTCCTACACCGCAGTGTAACGTCATAATAACGTTTTCATCTAGGAATGAAAAAGTCTGCATGAATCTTTTCATCCAATCGTATTCCTGGGATTAGATTAAATGAGAATTATGGTTATGGAATTGAAAACTGTTAGATTTTCTTGTCATAAAATTATTGTAATAGTCATAAAGCACCAATTCTGAACAAATTTAACAAATTTCCAATTCTTACACAGTCCGTTTGACGTCATACATATTCAGTATCACACGAACTTCATTTTTATTTTTGAATATTATTAGTAGGTGATCGTTTTACAAAACCTACAGAGTCAAAAAGGTAGGATTATCTATCGTTACAATGACAGGTGTAAATCATGCATTACAATTTACTTTTGTTTACAGTCTATAATTTGGCGGAATTTGTACAAACGGGGGATTTGTTTTTTTCCAATGCCTTAATTAGTTCTTATTCAAATAGTATAGCATATCTGTAATGTTAGTCCAATTATTGTTTTCAAGAAGGTTTGGTATTTAGTAAAAATATATGGCTGAATAATTATATATTTTGCAGTTAATCGAATATCATTATTGATTTCACAGCAAATTCAAAATCTTAGTTATGATAAATTTTTTTACACACATTTCATTGGTTGTGATCAAATCATGAAGTGTTAAAAAATCAACAGAGCAACATTATTTTACCCAACATCTTAAAATCATGACCAATATCAAATCAGTTTATTTTTCGGTTATTTCTACCAAAACGATGGATTGAAACAACATCCAGGATCTAGACTGAGGATTTTACCATTTTGTCAACATTTCTGGTTAATGATTCGTCTGTCATCAAAACTGAAGGGACAAAAACCGACGAAATGTGCTCATCTTGTGCATCAAAATTGGTAAATACTTTTTTCGAACACATACCTCAAAAGTTCAGTTAGGGGACAGGAAATCAAAATTCCCTTAAATTTTCATAGGCGAAGCTTATTTTTTAATATTTTCATACATATCAAAAGTTCAACAACCTTTTATGCCACTTTGATGACTAATAATTCTGTCATGGTTGCAAAAATTACTTTTCCTTATTTAATTTATTATAAATTATTTTACACTATTTTTTCCGAGTAAATGTGTAATATAATTGTAATAAGGGATGAATATGCTACTGGCAGATTTTTCGGAATCTTTATTTTATTAGCAGATGCTTCAGGGATAGGCACACTAAACTCCGAAACATACAAATTAACCAAAATTTAAAAAACAAAAGACTTACAAGGGCTAAAGGTTCCTGACTTTGGGATAGTCGCAAAAAGCGGCAGGATTAAACATGTTTTGTGAGATCTCAAACCTCCCTCTATACCTCTAGCCAATCTGGAATAAACAAATACAGCGATACACACAGTAAAACGCCATTAAACTGGTAGAAATATTGTCTTTATCATATAAAAAATCAGCCACAATCCCTCCTGTTATATCTGTTTATTTCCCATGCAAAGACCCTACGAGTGAATCAATTATTTTAATGACTTGACAACAGCATCGTAACTAGTTTGTTTAAAGATGGGATGTGAAGTACCTGAACATATAAGATGTTTGCAGGTTGATTTATATTTACTAATTTTTATGATATTGTAATTATTGTATTTATTGATCTTGGCCTAATTTGTATTGTATGGCCTTATATCATGTACAATATGCTTACATAATACTTATAGTTGTTTACAACATAATGTTATAACCGTGCAGTTTAGAAATCACTGGAACAATAATAGATACTGATGGAGTGACTAGAACTTTCTTTTTGACTAACATGTACATAATAATTCTGGAATGATCATAATATACGATATGTAATTCAAACTTCTACCGTATTCTAGAAGGATACTTTCTACAGTGTTCTGTAGATTTCCGTGACGGCTATATATACGGACATAAAAGTTAGACTTTGAGATTAGATCAGACATTAACATTCTTGTGTTATGAGATGTTACATTGACACACTTTTATTTACGTTACACACAACATACTAGATTGTGACCGATTGGATATAATATTCTGTTTGGATTCCCACAACAGTGACGAGAAGAATTCCGGATAAAGAAAAGACAAAGGATCGGACATTTATATTTAAAACAGTTTAGTTAACATTACATTTTGTATAATATTTTTTTGTAAACTTGTGTATAATAAATCTTGTTAAATTTTATCATTGATTTGTGTCTTTTGTTGGCTACAATACAACGGTGATTTCTGGTCGTAACAGAATGATGTCCTTTAAACGATGATAAAATTTAGGAAAAGTTTGACAAGTTTGTGATATCGAATTCCCTGGTGTAATTTTTTTTAGTAATTATTTCGTTAAAATTAAATACGTTGTTACATGTACGTACACGAGCGAAACGAACAAGTTGAGATATATAAATGGAACGCCGCCACCTATTAGCTTAATTCATTTAAAGTAAGTAAAACAGGATAAATCTCTTTAGTGTAGATACTGAAGTCGTCATTATTGACAGCCAAAATATCATCCAAATATCTAAAAGTGTTATTAAATTTATGTATCAGTTGTTGTTTCGTTGGGTCTTTGCTGATTTTAGACTTAAATTGTGATTCATAACTATACAGAAACAGGTCCACAATAAGAGGTGAACAGTTAGTCCACATTTGGAATTCCGATAACTTGGGCGATATACGGAATCTCCATAGCGAACAAAAATGTAATCTAGTAAAAATTCAAGTGCAATTATCATGTCAGGTCCAATTGCCATAGTTCTTGTGTTTGTCGTTACTTAAAATGACCTTAAAGAGTTTGAACATATATATTCACATTCTGACTTTTTAATTGCCCATTGTCTTTTCCACTGTTGAAATGCTATTTATAATCTAAGATAGCCGATTTTAAAAATTGTTGTTTGAAAACACTGCTTTTTGCATGACATATGACGTCATAACAAACAAATGTGACGTTACAGATTCTGTTTTCCGTAAGGTTGATTCATGTTGACATTTAAGACATACTGAATTCTTTATCTTAAATGTACAGAATAGTAATGAAGTCTGGAGAATCTCACGAGGAAGTCATTTTACCGAAGTATGTAAGACGCAGAGTAGGGTTATGATTTCTAAATTTCACAAAAAAGTGGCGGTCACATGCATGGAAATTGTTGTAAAAAAAAAATGTCCACCATTGTTTACAAGTATTAAAAATGTCCATGTCCCATGCCTATTCGTATCGGTCCCTACGATAAATATTGCCCAGTCCTTATGATAGAAGTCTTTATCCTCATACATATTTCAGTATCATTGACCATTGTAAGGCATTGTGCATTTTGTTTCATATGCTATAATTTACGTTTGTTTATAGCCTCTAATTGCAATAAATTTTCAGTATTTTTTTTAGTTTCTCTCAGTGTAATTAATGATAGAACTAGAAAGACAATTGTTCAGAGAATAATTGCAAGGTCTTTCCCAGGTCAGATTGACCTTTTATCTCAAGTTTGTATTTGCATATATGATTTCTACGGTGTAGCCTGCATGGCTGATAAGGATATTAACCATGACCTTGATTCTTGACCACAAATATAGATGGTTGCTAGTTACTTTACAGACGGTTGCTCAGGACTTTTTCAATGACCTTGATGTTTGACCTTTGACCTTGGTACCAAATTCAAATCTTTTGAAACTGATTATTTTTTGTATGACATTTTCTTCCTATCTATTATAGTTTGTGAGATATAAAATAATAAAATATAATATGAAAGTGTCAAGAGCACAAACACCTATAAATTGTCGTTGCACGGATTCGAACCCATGAGACAAATGTAGATCTTGACATTCTAAATATTTTTCTCAATACATTTCATCAGCTGTCTTTTGCGGTTTATGAGATAGAGCGGTATCAAGGTTTAATGTCAGAGGTCAGGTTTGACCTTGACCTTTGACCTTGTGGTCATTTTGAAGTTTTTGATCTTTGATGAACATTGGTGCAAGTCCCAAATCTTTACAACAAAGCGTTTATGAGTTTTGACCATTTACATGTTCTTTTAAATATTCAAGAGACAATAACTCTTATATGGAGTTCTGATACCGTTTTGACTGTAACTTGGCAAAGTTGCGTCTTGACAAGATGAACATTTTTCTCAATACATTTAATCAGCTATCTTTTCCGTTTCCGGACAGAGCGGTTACATGGTTTCAGGTCAGGGGTCTAGTTTGACCTTGACCTTTGACCTTAAGGTCGAATTCTAGGTCATGACCTATGATGTCATTGGTGGAAGTCCCAAGTCTGTACGACTAATCGTTCATGACTTTTGAGCTTTAAGATGTTCGGTTAACTATTAAAGGGAAGCAACTTTTATAAGAAGTCGTGAAAATGTTTCGACCAAATATGAACAAACTTGTGACTTCAGGTGTCGAAAATTTTCCACCTTTCGGTTTGCCTCTACCTGTTACAGTTTCCATGATAGAGCGGTAACAAGGTTTACGGTGTTCGCGCAGATAACTCTGTATCAATAAAGATTTCGACTTCGCAGGGTCAGTCCAGAATGCGGTTTATCATTCCGAAGCATCCTGCAAAATATCATTTTGATATGTCGCGAAATGAAAAAATTCTGACATCAAACTTTGCGGAAAAGAAGAACTAGTAAGAAAATTGTTCAAAGAGCAATTGCAACGTCTTTCCCATGTCAAATTGACCCTTTAGTCTTATGTTTCTAAGGATATTAAGCATAATTGTTGACCTTCTATTTTGACTTTTATAGTCAAAATATAGGACTCTGTCACAATGACTTTGACTATTAACCTTCCATTTTGACCTCTATAACTCTATAAAAGGTTCCTGAACTTAAAGATATATGGTTGTTAGGTACTTTTCCATCGGTTGCTAAGGACATTTAAATTACCTTGACCCTTGACCTTCGATTTTGACCTCTACAGCTCTAATGTAGGTTCCTGAAAATGATTATATACGGTTGCTAGGTACTTTTCCATCGTTTTCTAAGGACTCTTTCAATGACATTGACACTTGACCTTCCATTTTCACCTCTATGGCTTTTAATATGGTCCTGAGCATGAATATATATAATTGCTAGGTACTTTTCCATCGGTTGCTAAGGACTTTTCAATGACCTTGACCCTTTACCTTAAATTTTCACCTCTACAGAGGTATAATAGAGTCCTTAGCATAAATATATATGGTTGCTAGGTACTTTTCCATCGGTTGCTAAGGGCTTTTTTGATGACCTTAATCTCTGACTTTTAACCTTGGTACTAAATGTAGATCTTTTGAAACTGATCTTTTTTTTTGTATTAACATTTTTTTCATATCTATAATGGTTTTTGAGATATAGTATAAAACAAACATGTTTCAAGGGCAGTAACGCCTATAAGGAGTCATCGTACAACTTCAGATCCATGAGAAAAATTTAGATCTTGACAAGATAGACATTTTCCCCAATATAGTTCATCAGCTATTTGTTACGGTTTCTGAGTTATTCTCGTAATAAGGTATAAGGTCAAAAGTCAAGAGCAACCTTAACCGTTGACCTTGGGGTCATCTTATGACTATTGGTGAAACTGCCAAGACTCTACGACTAACAGTTAATGAGTTTTGACCATGTACGCGTTTTATCAAATATTCAAGGGCCAGTAACTCACATAAGGAGTCAATAACCCAAGTTGGGTGAAAAGTGACAAAGTTGCGTCTTGAACATTTTTCCTAAGATATTTGATAAGCTATTTGTTACGGTTCCTGAGTTATTTCGGTAACAAAAAACTAGGTATGTTGCGAAACAGCTCATGTGACAATAGATAACAAGAAAAATAAATGGAAATGGTGAACTTTCTATTTCGGTAACAAAGGTTTACGGTATTTGGGCAGATAACTCTGTATCCTGAATCCGGTTTATCATTCCGAACCAACTGGTGAAATATCATTTCGATAAGTCGCGAAATGAAGAAAATTCTTGACATCAAACTTGGCGGAAAGAAGAAAAAAAATAATAATGATAATCAAACGAATTACAGAAAGATCTTTCCGTTGGAAACGGGAAAGACCTTAATAATAATAATCAGATGAATTACAATAAGGTCTTTCCATTAGAAACAGGAAAGACCTTAATAACAATCTAACATTAGTGCAATTAATTTCAGACATGCGCTAAACTGTCCATTTGTATACATAAACATAAGAGGAAAGAGTGAGGCATCTTATAAAAATGTATTATTCCATTTTAAATCATTTGGTTTTTACACATGTCCATAATCTCTGGGAGTTGTGGAGGATCTAGTCGGATTGTTGATGCAACAGGAAATGGCCAATCTAAGTGAAAATGCAACGACTGAAACAAGTGCAAACAATGTAAAAAGTTCTGAATTTTTTACAGTATTTTTTGGCTTGTACTCAACAATTACCGTTTTGATGAATTTACCAGCAGTACTGATTGTGGCAGTATCATTATGTAAGAAGATAAAGATTAGAAATTTTCAGCTCCTTAGTCTTGGCATCACAGATATGATTTTCGGAATCTCCTGTTTCCCGTTGTTGGTTATATTTCAACAAACAGAAACATCGTTTACTGATTGTATAGTTAGACTTGCCTTCAGTAATATTGCTTACTTAGCTTCAAACGCACACATTTTTGGCATTTGTCTGGAAAGAGTTCTTTTCATTTGTTTTAAGTTTACCAAACTGAAGGAGAATAAGAAAGCTGTGTCGATCCTTATCATCACTGTTTCCTGGTCTACTGTCCTCGTCATAGTTGCTTTAAATTATATATTCCGGTCACAGGATAATGGCGATAAGACATGCACCATTAACAGAATCCTTCCAAACGGACTTCCGGTTTCAAGTTTAGTGATAGCGGGTTTACAAACAGGAATTATCATTAGTACGTCAATCTTAGTAGCATACCTGGTACACCATCAGCGGCAAATGAAACGGTCCAACATAAGAAAAGTAAGTAAAAATGAAATTAGAACCTGTATTACAGTATGTATAATTATTATTCTGTTTACAATTTTCAACATTCCTTGGATAACTGCACGTTTGTATCGAGGATATGTAGGAAATCTACCTGGACCGGTTCTTCTCTTTACTTTCCTCATTGCTGGATTCAACACCTTTGCAAATCCGATTATATACATCTTGAAAGTAAAAGAATTTAGAAAAATCATCGTAGAAGTCCTCCATAAGATATTTTGTTGCAAAAATGAAGTGCCATCTGCTGTGGAATTTACAAAGAACAAATTCCATTCGACACGACATACAAATTAAGTACGCCGATCTATTTCAACTTATTAATTGTATATAGACATATCAGTAACAGCTAGCAAATGTCTTGCATGAATGAAAAGATTTTACATCTATATAAATCAGGAAATTAATTTACAAAAGCTATATACAATAGGAGTAGTAGATTCATCACATTTTTTGAATGAAAGAATCAAAGAGCATTATAGTGCGGAGACTGAAATAAAATTATAAGGTAACATAAGTAATACCTATAGTAAATTGTGACAATCACTTAACAATATAGAAGAATTATCCATAATTATATGATGATGAAAGACAAAAATAAACATGGACCGGGCAGAGGTGATAAAATTACAAAATTTGAAAATAAATGACCTAGATTGAGTTTTACACAAATATTGCAGTTTTGTCGCATTTGGGTATTTGTATATGCCGACACGAGCAGGGTCTTTTTGTCCCTTTGTTTAAGAAATGATCCTTTTTGCGCTTTGGAGATTTTTAGCGTATTGACTGTGCGCACATTTATAGTATGAAGCGCCGGAACATTCAGCTCTTATTATTACAACAGACAGTAATTTTAGATTAAATGAGAATTTTGGTTATGGAATTGAAAAATATTAGGTTTTCTTGTCATAAAATTATTGTAATAGTCGTAAAGCAACGATTCTGAACAAATTTAGCAAATTTCCAATTCTTACACAGTCCGTTTGACGTCATACATATCAGTATCTTACAAACTTCATTCTTATTTTTGAATATTATTAGTAAGTGATCGTTTTACAAAACCCACGGAGTCAAAAAGGTAGGATTATCTATCGTTACAGTGACAGGTGTAAATCACACATTATAATTAAGGATGCTCGCAGGTCATGTTATGGTCTTTTTGTCAGATTTTCGGAATCCTCGGGTTTTATCCATTTCTTAAACATTAAATTTTTTGTCCATGAACCCCCTTTTTTCTCTTATAATTCAATCATATATACCTTAAAATGTTATTTGACAAAATATTATGAAATTCTTTTTATTTTTTCATACATTTTTCAGAGACTAAAGTGTCTAATGCAAAGACAATGAAAAATCCAGAGAAAAAGTATTTCTTGCACGTTGTCAAGGCTTTATAGCTCTAAAATGAGCACATGAACCTATATTTTTTTCTTGCTTATTTTTTTTACTATTCATATGTTCTCTCAAACTAAAACATCTATTTCAAATCCTATGTATTTCCTATTAAACCATCATCCTTAACGTTTGTTTACAGTCTATAACTTTACGGAATTTTTACAAAGGGGTGAATATTTTTTTCCAATCCCTTAGTTAGTACTAATTGAAACCCACAGAGTCAAAAGGGTAGGATTATCTATCGTTACATAAAGATGTAAATCATGCGTTATAATTACGGAATACGTACAAAAGTGTGATTTATTTTTTTTCCAGTGCCTTAATTAGTGCTAATTGAAATTGTATAGCATATCTCTAACGTTAGTCGAATCATTGTTTTTAGAGTGAATGTAAATGATCTCAAGAAGAACTTGGTTTGCTATTTAGTCAAAATATATATTCCATTTTAAATCATTTGGTTTTTTGCGCATGTCCATAGGCTTTTGGAATTGTAGAGGATCTATTCGGATTGTTGATACCACAGGAAATGGCCAATCTAACGGAAAATGCATCGACTGAAACAAGTTCAAACAATGTAAAAGGATCTGAATTTTTAACACTATTTTTTGGCTTGTACTCAACAATTACCGTTTTGATGAATTTACCAGCAGTACTGATTGTGGCAGTATCGTTATGTAAGAAGATAAAGATTAGAAATTTTCAGCTCCTCAGTCTTAGCATCACAGATATGATTTTCGGAATCTCCTGTTTCCCGTTGTTGGTTATATTTCCAAACACAGAAACATCGTTTACTGATTGTATAGTTAGGTTTGCTTCAGTATTACTGCTTACTTCGCTTCAAACGCACACATTTTTGGGATTTGTCTGGAAAGAGTTCTTTCGATTTGTTTTAAGTTTGCCAAATTGAAGGAGAATAAGAAAGCTGTGTCGATCCTTATCATCACTGTTTCCTGGTCTACTGTCCTCGTCATAGTTGCTTTAAATTATATATTCCGGTCACAGGATAATGGCGAGAAGACATGCACCTTTAACAGAATCTTTCCAAACGGACTTCCGGTTTCAAGTTTAGTTCTGGCGGGCTTACAAACAGGAATTTTCATTTGCACGTCAATCTTAGTGGCATACCTTGTACATCATCAGCGACAAATGAAACGGTCCAACATAAGAAAAGTAAGTAAAAATGAAATCAGAACCAGTATTACAGTATGTATAATTATTGTTCTGTGTACAATTTTCAACATTCCTTGGATAACTGCACTTTTGTATCGAGAATTTGTAGGAATTCCACCTAAACCGGTTATTCTCTGTACTTTCCTTGTTTCAGGATTCAACACCTTTGCAAATCCGATTATATACATCTTGAAAGTAAAGGAATTTAGAAAAATCATCGTAGAAGTCCTCCATAAGATATTTTGTTGCAAAAATGAAGTAGCACCTGCTGTTGAGATTTAAAAAGAACAAACTCCATTCGACACCACATAAAAATATGTGCGCCGATCCATTTCCACTTAATAATTGTATATAAACATATCAGTAATAGCTAGCAAATGTCTTGCATGAATGAAAAGATATTACATCTATATAAATCAGGAAAATAACTTACAAAAGCGATATACAATAGGAGTAGTAGATTCATCACATTTTTGAATGAAAGAAACAAAGAACATTTTAGTGCGGAGACTGAAATAAGATTATAAGGTAACATAAGTAATACCTATAGTTCATTGTGACAATCACTTAACAATATAGAGGAATTCTCCATAATTATATGATGATGAAAGACAAGTATAAACATGGACCGGGCAGAGATGATAAAATTACAAAATTTGAAAATAAATGACTTAGACTGACTTTTACACAAATATTGCAGTTTTGTTGCATTTGGGTATTGGTACATGCCGACACGAGCAAGGTCTTTTTGTCCCTTTGTTTAAGAAATGATCTTTTTTGCGCTTTGGAGATTTTTAGCGTATTGACTGTGCGCACATTTATCGTATGAAGCGCCGGAACATTCAGCTCTTATTATTACAACGGACAGTAATTTTACCTTAAACTTCTCCTGTATTCGAATTATTTTGCATTCATTTGAATTCCTACACCGCGTCATAATAGCGTTTTATCTTGGAATGAAAAAGTCCGCATGAATCGTTTCATCCAATCGTATTCCTGGGATTAGATTAAATGAGAATTTTGGTTATGGAATTAAAAAATATTAGATTTTCTTGTCATAAAATTATTGTAATAGTCCTAAAGCAACGATTCTGAACAAATTTAGCAAATTTCCAATTCTTACACAGTCCGTTTGACGTCATACATATCAGTATCTTGCGAACTTCATTCTTATTTTTGAATATTATTAGTAAATGATCGTTTTACAAAACCCACGGAGTCAAAAGGTAGGATTATCTATCGTTATAATGACAGGTGTAAATCATGCATTATAATGAAGGATGCTCGCAGCTCATGTTTTGGTCTTTTTGCCAGATTTTCGGAATCCTCGGGTTTTATCCATTTCTTAAATATTAAATTCTTTGCCCCTGAACCCCCTTTTTTATAATTCAATCATATACACCTTAGAATGGTATTTGACAAAATATTATGAAATCCTTTTTATTTTTTCATACATTTTTGACAGACTAAAGTGTCTAATGCAAAGACAATGAAAAATCCACAGAAAACCTATTTCCTGCAAATTGTTAAGGCTTTATAGCTCTCAAATGAGCACGTGAACCTATATTTTTTTCTTGCTTATTTTTTACTATTCATATGTTCTCTCAAACTAAAACATCTATTTCAAATCCTATTTGTTTCCTATTAAACCAGCGATCATCCTTAACTTTTGTTTACAGTCTATAATATTACGGAATTTTTACAAACGGGTGATTTATTTTTTTTCCAATGCCTAAATTAGTACTAATTGAAACCCACAGAGTCAAAAAGGTCTATCGTTACAATGACAGGTGTAAATCGTGCGTTATAATTTACTTTTGTTTACAGTCTATTATTTTATGGAATATTTACAAACATGTGATTTTTTTTTCCAATGCCTTAATTAGTGCTAATTGAAATTGTATAGCATATCTGTAATGTTAGTCCAATTATAGTATATATATTTTATTTATTATGGTGTCAGATATCAGATTAATAAAAAATATTACAAATTAAACTTTAGATACAGCTCATACATTAAAACAATAACCTTATATAATACATAAGAATAGAGAAAATAAATCTGATACCCGGCCATTATGACCTACACGACACTTGTCAAGATATTGAATCCATAAAATGTAACATATGTAATCTTAAAAAAGAAAGAACAGGGAATAATAAATAAAAATAAATGAATAATAAAATAATAAAAAAGAGACAGAACATGGAATTTTGATAAGAGCAAAATATTAAAAATAATCTGCATGTCCTATTCTAATATCAAATATAATGTTGAAGAACGAAAAGAAATAAAATAAAAAATAAATTAAAAGTGATAAAACAATGAAAATAAATAAATAAATAATAATAACAATGATAAAAACAGTGAAAATAAATAAATAAATAGATAAATAAAAGTAAATAAAAGAAAAAATAAATCAACGATAAAATTTAACTTCAATCTCAAATTGAAAAAAAAATATTCATATGATAATACAAAAACCATAAAAATTATCTGGCTAATAAGGCACGGTGTCTTCTTAACATATTGAATAATAAAGTACCAAGACTATACTGTAGTTCACAATTTTGCAGAATAAAAATAAATTTCTCAACAGTAGACATAAATACGAATGTAGGTTCTATTATCAAGGCATTGTCCATCAAAGTTGATCTAATGTCACTATATATATCACAGTTTATCAAAAAGTGAATTTCATCTTCGACTTCGTGTTGACAGAATGGACAAGTTCTTTGATATAACGGAGTTGTTGGCTTGTTATAACGTCCCGTTTCGACGGCAAGCGGTAAAGTCCCACATCTAAGTTTCGCTATACAACTTCGAAGGTGGCGCGGTAAAGAGTTTGACACAAAATGTTCAGGAATAAGGTCCTTTTTAACACGTCTATAAAGTCTTAGTTTATTTCCATTTTTATTATTATTGTCATTCCACAGTTTGGTGAACCAAGTTTGTTCGTCAAGCACACGTAATTTCAATTTGACATTGTTCATAATTATCTGCTTACTCAGCCCACTCGACAATACATGATCAAGAGAATAGTCATTTAACAATTTAAAAAACATACTGTCCCAAGATCGGCGTTTCCTTTTGGACCAAACATTAATCCTATGTAGTAGACGAGTATCATCAATAGTAGTCAATTGATAATAATATCGTATAACTTCAAATCTCTGTTTGGTGATACAAGATATCCACCCTAATTCACCGTGCACTGCAATGTTACTAGTGTTTTTTGGTACATCTAGGAATAATTTTGCTGCACTGTTTTGAACATGATTAATTAGTCTGTGTTCGGTAAGTCCCCATATCGACGCACCATATAGTAATATAGGTTGCACTAGACTTTCATACAATTTTGTAAACACATGATAGTTCATACCACCACAGCTGTAAAACTTCGTAGTCAGACATCCTAACGCACGACTGGCTGATTTTGACAGTTCTCTAACCGCTTTATCCCATGTTACATGTTCATTGAACCACAAGCCAAGATATTTATAGGAATCAACGTAACTGACAGTTTTATCGCCACACTTGAAACAAAATAGAGAACGTTAAGTAGATACCGGTCTGAAATGCACAATCTTTGACTTATCACAGTTTATACTAAGACGCCATTTATAACACAATTTAGCATACACTGTAAATCATTTTCCGATGGCGCAAGTAAAACTATATCATCTGCATATAGCAAAATACTTACATTAATAGCGTCAACATTAATACCCTTGTTTAGTGCCTTTATATCAGTAGCCAGATCATTAATATAAATAGCAAAAAGTGTAGGCGATATCAAACAACCTTGTTTTACACCACTATGAACAGGAAACATAGATGTAAGTTTGTTATTCACACGAACACTACAAGCGGCTTTATCATACAATGATTTAACAGCATTCAATATTTTACCATCAATACCATATCTTATAAGTTTATACCATAGGCAATCCCTATTGACGTTATCGAACGCCTTTTTAAGGTCAATAAAACATGAAAAAGTGGACACACGTGATAACTTTCTGTCATTCACAATAGAATGTAAACTGTATATATGGTCTAAACATCCACGTTTTCTGCGGAAACCACACTATTCATCTACTAGCACTTTAGAGTCTTCTAACCATTCCCCGAATCGGCGATTAAGAATGTCACAGTATACTTTACAAGGAACAGATAATAGTGTTATTCCACGATAGGATAAGGGCACTCTGGGATCAGTACTATTTGGTTTAACAATTGGATTAATGATGCCTTGTTTCCATTGTTCCGGGGAAACACCATTTTCGAAGCAGAATGTTATTATCTCGTGTAGCATGTTCACACAGGTTTCATTTTTAAGTACTTCCACAGGAATGTTATCGATTCCGGTCGCTTTCCTTAATTTCAACCGGGATATTGCATCTTCGATTTCCTTGCGGTCAATGGGTTTGTTTAAGCAAGAAATATCAGGCATCTGCGCATTGTCGTTACTCACACGATTTAAATTATGCAGTTTGATATTTTCTAAGTGTAAATTGTCGTACTGAACATCATTTAAAGTTTCACTAAACAGAGTCCTAAAGTCTGTTTCCCATCTGTTTAGATTTCCTTCATCGTCCGTTACTTCCCATGAAATGTTATTGACTCTTTCGTTCGAAATTCCTATTTTACCTATTTGTTTCCAGACATCTCTCATATTTGGTTTTTCTAGTTCCTTAAATAAATCATCTTGTTGTTTCATCTGATATTGTCTTTTCATTTTCCGCAAAAGTTTATCAAAATCATCACGAGCCCGGCAAAAATCATGTTTAATTTTTCGCTTAATATTTCCATGTTGTTGACTCCGTAACCACAATTTTTCTTTTTCACGTGATAAGTCCCACTTTGCCTGAAGTTCATCATTCCAGTAAGGCTTCGATTGTGATTTAGAACGATTGGATTTTGGTTGAGATGAACACTGTTGCGTTAAACCTGCCAAGTCCATTTCTGTTGTCAAAAACCGAACAAAAGTATCGTATGCGCCGTTTATGTGTCTCTCAGCATTTAGATCATTTTCAATTCTTTCAATGGTTTCTAAGATTCTAACGGCACAAGAGTCGTCCAATAAAAAAGTTTGGGGTTAACTTACTAACGTTATACCACTTTGTTGTAGACCCATTATCATTGTTTTTTATTGAGTTCATATTAGGCAGAACTAGCTTCCATTCTAACACAGAATGATCAGGACGGCTTTCTGGCACATCGATGTCGTATGTTTATATCAAATCAGTAACTAGGCGAACTTTAAAGTCGTTTACCAAAGGTAGACTTTCGTGCGGTACCAATACATAGTCAACTACAGATTTGCCTTTCTTTGACACGCATGTAAAGTCGTTTTGGTCTCCTGTTCGACCATTCAGAACACAAAAGTTACTGTCGACAAGAAAGTCCACGAATAAATCTCCGTAGTGATTTTCAGTGACATCTAAAACGGCTCGCAAAGGAATATTGTCAACACCTTCAATATAATCGGTATTATGTCCGACGCGGGAGTTAAAGTCACCAGATATACAAACTAAACCTTCATTCTGATATTCGTATACTTGATACAGTAGGTCGTGAAAGAAAGACTCAGTGTCACACTGTCTTGTTGATCCTTCCGGAGGCAGATAACAAACACATAAACAGTAGCATAAGTCTGATTCTTTTGCTTTCAATTGAATCCATAAAATATCCTGCTTAGAACTATCTAATAGACTGATGTCAAAGGTCTCATACAAATCATCCTTAACAAGGAAACATACACCACTAGAACCGCGCCGTGCGTTTTGATGAAGAACTAAACGATTGTTACCAATAAATCGATATCCAGGAACAGATATTGCATCTGAACCACGAAGAAATGTTTCACATAAAGCAACAATATCGTAATTTCCGTATAGGAGAATAGCCTTTCTGAACAAAGAGTTTTCATTCTCAAACATCGACCACCCATTAACATTCCAACAACTTAGATGTAAAACGTCCTATTTTCTTGTTTGATCATTGGACTTGATGGGAAGGATTTTATTACCAACAACTTTATATTTGTTTGATTTTCCTATTTCTTTTAAAATTGTGCGTAGATTGTTTTGTTTAGATCGCACGTCCCATGGGACATCATTTTCAATGTAAACCTCACTATATTGCTTATTGCCTTTTAACTTAGCTTTAGCTTTCATTACGGCGGTTTTATCGTCTGTTGACTGCAATTCTGCAATAATGATGCCCGGTTTTTCTTTTCGTGATTCTTTTCTTTCAGCTTTGACGACTTTGACGTTCGATAGTTTTAAACCATCTCTAACCAACGAGTTTACTTTATTCAGAGTACATTGTGTATTGTTTGTTTCATTTTTACCAGAACTAATCCCCTTGATCACAATATTTAATCTTTTGTCGTCAGTAACGGATTGTTTGGTTACTGTTGGGTAAGATTTTTCAATACTTGTCACTTTAGCCTCAAGTGAATTTACCGGGACTTGAAATTTCGATAATGCACCGTTCATTTCTTGTCTCACTTGACCGACCTCATGTTTAACTTTTTTCTCCATGAGAACTGCAAAGTCTTTCGACATATTTTGTTCCAAAGTATTTCTTCGTTCTGTTAAAGAAATACACATGTTGTTCATGCTATTTGTAAGGTTAGCTACCATGCTC
This sequence comes from Mytilisepta virgata, assembly GCA_028015205.1. Lineage (NCBI taxonomy): Eukaryota > Metazoa > Mollusca > Bivalvia > Mytilida > Mytilidae > Mytilisepta > Mytilisepta virgata. Next base: position 35,710,367 of record CM051512.1, read on the forward strand.
TTAAGTTCGCTAAATTCAGATTTATGTTCATGATTATTGTCTACTGTTATTTGATCATTAGGTTTCATTCTCTTTGCGCATTCATTGTGTTTGTCAAGATCATTTAAAGTTCTTTTTTGACCAGCAGAAGTAATAGTTTTAGATATTTTACTCACAGTTTGGTCGTGAACTTCAGCTTCAACGATTATCTGCGCATTAGGTGAAATTACAGACTCAACGTACGATTCTGCAGACTTGGCACAAAGGTGATCAAAGTCCATCAAGTTTAGAACTTCCATTGTTGGATCCAAGATATTAAATCCCAATATATAGCAATATACCACAAAAAGTTCTATCAATGGTTATATTAAATCCGATTTAAATCCAAGTTTATGCACAAATATATTGTATTTTTGATCACTCAGAAAAAATACACCGCCATTCAAACCAAATCACGTGACACTCTCCAATATAGTTCTTAGAGTGGACGTTAAAGATCTCAAGAAGAACTTGGTTTGCTATTTAGTAAAAATATATGGCTGAATATTTATATATATTGCAGTTAATCGAATATCATTGTTGATTTCACAGGAAATGCAAAATTTTAGTTATAATAAATTCTTTTACACACATTTCATTAGTTGTGCTCAAATCATAAAATGTTAAAAACCAGCAGAACAACATTATTTTACCCAACATCTTAAAATCATGACTAATATCAAATCAGTTTATTTTTCGGTTATTTCTACCAAAAAGTTGGATTGAAACAACATCCAGGATCTAGTTTGAAGGTTTTACCATTTCGCCAACATTTGTTGGTTAATGATTCGTCTTTCAGCACGACTGATGAGACATAAATTGACGAAATGTTCTCATCTTGTGCATCAAAATTGGTAAATACTTTTTTAGCACACATACCTTAAAAGTTCAGTTAAGGGACAGGAAATAAATTCCCTTAAATTTTCCAAGGCGAAGCTTATTTCATAGTATTTTCATACATATCAAAATTTCAACAACCTTTTATGCCACTTTGATGACTAATAATTCTTTGTCATGGTTGCAAAAATTACTTTTCCTTATTTAATTTATTATGAATTATTTTACACTATTTTTTCTGAGTAAATATGGAATATAATTGTAATAAGGTATGAATATGCTACTTGCAGATTTTTCGGAATCTTTATTTTATTAGCCGATGCTGTAGGGATAGTTATTTATTGATCAAATTTTACAAGAAATATTTTTAAATAAAATGAATTCTGTTAAAACACATTATTATTACCTTAGTAATTTACCTTTTTGGAAAATAAAGCAAATCAGATCAAGTCGCCTGTTTTTTTAAATCAATATATTCAAGTTCATGTTCATTATTATAAGGGTAACATGTACGAGGCGAAAAAACTGCAAATGTTTTTATATCGATTATCTCAAACGTTTTCTTTTAAATGAAAGTAAAAAGTGTTACACTAACTTTCCAATAGTCGTAATGAATTATCAGAATAGAGAATGGAAACGGGGAATGTGCCAAAGAGTTAACAGCCAGACCAAAGAGCAGAACACAACTCAAGGCTACCAGTGGGTCTTCAGCGCAGCGAGAAAATCCCGCACCCGGAGGCGGGCTTCAGCTGGTCTCTAAACAATAATGTATACTAGTTCAGCGAAATGGACGGCACACTAAACTTTGAAACATACAAGTTAACCAAAATTTAAAAAAAAACTCAAAAGACTAAAAAAAGGGGGCTAAAACTTCCTGACTTGGGACAGTCGCAAAAATGCGACGGGGTTAAACATGTTTTGTGAGATCTGAACCCTCCACTATACCTCTAGCCAATGTGGAATTAACAAATACACAGCGATACACACAGTAAAACTCAATTAAACTGGTCGAAATATTGTCTCTCTTATACAAAATCAGCCACAATACCTCTCGTTAAATGTGTTTATTTCCGACGCAAAGACCCTACGAGTGAATCAAGTACTTCAATGGCTTGACAACAGCATCGTAACTATATCCCTTGTGGATTCGTCTGTTTAAAGATGGGATGTGAAGTACTTGAACGTATAAGATGTTTGCAGGTTGATTTATATTTACGAATGATGTCCTTGAAACGATGATAAAATTTAGTAAAAGTTTTGACAAGTTTGTGATATCAAATTCCCTGGTGTAATAATATTTCAGTAACACAAAGATTTCTTTCGTTAAAATCAAATACGTTGTTACATGTACATACACGAGCGAATCGAACAAGTTGAGATATATAAACATCATACGATGGTGACAAGGGAACGCCGCCACCTAAAAACGGATGATTAACAATAGGAAATGAAAAACCATCTCTCTTATCGTAAATTTTAGTATTAAACTTCCTGTTAGAGTTATAGATATCAAGATCCATGAAAGGGAAGTGCTCATTGTTAGTATTGGCTTAATTCATTTAAAGTAAGTTTAACAGGATAAATCTCTTTAGTGTAAATACTGAAGTCGTCATTATTGACAGCCAAAATATCATCCAAATATCTAAAAATGTTATTAAATTTTTGTATCAGATGTTGTTTCGTTGGGTCTTTGCTAATTTTAGACATACATTGTGATTCGTAACAATACAGAAACAGATCCGCAATAAGTTGTGCACAGTTAGTCCCCATTGGAATTCCGATAACTTGGCGATATGAAGAATCTCCATAGCGAACAAAAATGTAATCCATATTCGTACGGTCCCATCCCTGCGATAAATATTTCCCAGTCCTTAATGATAGAAGTCTTTATCCTCCTTCATATTTCAGTGTCATTGACCATTGTAAAGCATCGTTCATTTTGTGTCATATGCTATAATTTACGTTTGTTTACAGCCTCTAATTTGCAATCAATTTTCTGTAATTTTTTTTTTGTTGTTGTTGTTTTGATTCTCTTTGTGTAATTAATGATAGAATAACAAACATTAGTGCAATTAATTTCAGACATGCGCAAAACTGTCCATTTTTATACATAAACATTAGAGGCAAGGGTGGGGTATCTTATAAAAATGTATTATCCATTTTAAATCATTTGGTTTTTCGCATTTCCATAGGCTTTTGGAATTGTAGAGGATCTAGTCGGATTGTTGATGCCACAGGAAATGGCCAATCTAAGTGAAAATGCAACGACTGAAACCAGGTCAAACAATGTAAAAGGTTCGGAATTTTTAACACTATTTTATGGCTTGTACTCAACAAATGAATTTTACCGCGTTTCGCTAGTAATAGCGGGAAAATGTTTGTATTTGCGGTTCAAATAAAGGTTAAATTGATTGTCGACCAATCAGGGGAGATTTTATGAAAGTATATTGATTTAAATAATAGATTTAAATCAATATACTTTGTCATTACCTAGCCGTCTGCCGGGACGAGTAGACCAAACTTACTAGAAAAAAGTTAATTTTTTCACTGATAATTTACACCATTGTTTTTTTTTTTTTTTTTTTTTTTTTTTTGTGGTATAAGACAATTGTATATTTTGATAAAAATGTTTTTGAAGAGGTTAAAGCCCAGCACATTAAAAATCAGTGCAAGTTCTCGCACTGCTCCCCAGAGACGGTTTGTCGAAAGGTGGTTTTACTTGAGAACACAGGTTTCCAGAGTTTTTATGACCTTTAATATAAATTTGATAGGTTTTACCTCTGGTTTTTCCTGAGTATGCCTTGGCCGTTGGTACGGGGATGGGCTTTATTAATGTAAAGCAAAATAATTATTTTTGGTTGTCATTATCATTGATTGTCAAAGTTTTAACTGATGATGTATGATGCTTATATGGCAAATGTGTGTGAATCTATAATTTGCATAATATGTGATTTTGTTCATTGTGTGATTTTGTGCATTATTTGTATATAAATCCGGCGTCCAGCAACTACGGCGGGCTAGTCGGCAAAACTATTTTTGAGTTTTGTTTTGGTTTTATGGCCAGTTAAAACAGTAAAGTAAATACTTACCGTTTTGATGAATTTACTAGCAGTACTGACTGTGGCAGTATCGTTATGTAAGAAGATAAAGATTAGAAATGTTCAGCTCCTCAGTCTTAGCATCACAGATCTGATTTCCGGATTATCCTGTTTCCCGTTGTTGGTTATATTTAAAAAAACAGAAACATTGTTTACTGATTGTATAGTTAGACTTGCCTTCAGTAATATTGGTTACTTGGCTTCAAACGCATTTGGGATTTGTCTGGAAAGAGTTCTTTTGATTTGTTTTAAGTTTGCCAAATTGGAGGAGAATAAGAAAGCTGTGTCGATCCTTATCATCACCGTCTCCTGGTCTACTGTCCTCGTCATAGTCGCTTTAAATTACATCTATATATTCCGGCCACAGGATAATGGCGAGAAGACATGCACCTATAACAGAATCTTTCCAAACGGACTTTAAACTTTGCCTACAACTGGATAATACTGCCTATCGGCTAAAAGCATGTACTTTAACATGGTCTTTCACTTTATCTGTCATGTTTTGTATCCACGTTCTTTCTGACAAACCCCTGACATCACACATTCATATTTTGCGGGTCGAACAAATCGCCGGCCGTCTGGTTTGTGACCTAGAAAATTCTACCTACGACGCAAGTGGGTTCTCTTGTGACCTTGAGAAGAACCAATGAAAATCGCTCACTTCAGACCCATAAAATATGAATGTCTGATATCAGGGGTTCGTATGAACGAACGTATTTATCTGTTGGTAAAAAATGTGATTTCGACAAAATAGACACTTTCGGCTTATCTTTTTTCCTCGTTTTCGGAAAAATTAACACATCATTGAAGTGATCATTAGCAAAAGATTCTTTAAAGGATACTTCTGTATAAGGGGTCTTGAACATCTAGCCTCGCGTATTTCACATTAGTGAGAGGAACATCAGAGAATTTGAAAGACTGACTAGCCGCCTGAAAATTTAGAAAATCTTCAGACAGTATCTGGATTATTTTCATGGATTTGTTCCCAACTTTTGTTATAACTCTAAGAAAGCTGACTGTGCTATATATCTCGCTGACATTAAGGGCTTTTTCAATCTGGCTGTGCACGGAGTCTACTTCCTGAATACGTCAACGCAATAACCATTATAGAGTTACGGTTTTGTAGAATGCACGAGTCAGACCATAGTGTAATGTTCTCCAACGTAGGAAAATCCTGTACAACTTTCTCAAGAATTTTTAATAATGCGCTTGCAATTACATTTGCTCCTCAACCTTCTTGATGTTCTGACCAAATTGCATTGTACCCAGTTTTATTCAATGACATATGAGCAGTAAGGTTATAAACATTGAATTTCTTTTTATAGAAAAAAATTGGTATGTTAGCCCTAGGACAAGCAAGGAGATTCTCCATATCAAAAAAAAAGACTGGTTTCTCTGATTTTCTGTCATTGTGCCTTTTCACTTTTTTTGTGTTTTACCTAATACATGAGATTCATATTTCTGCGTAACTTCTTTGCTAATATGGTTTGTTAATACGTTTGCTTTGTATTCCTCACAAATATCGCCATTGTCTTTTTTGGAATATGAAATCCCAGTTTAAATTTGGAATTGAAAATACTTTTGTAGGTATGATATTTTTCTGGATTGATGCATTTAGATTTACACTGAAATACGTAAAGCTCAAACATCTTGGAAATAGAAAGACATGGGTCATGATATTGCCTTTTAACTGACGACCGACAGTAATGAGACTCAACACGTGTAAATGAATTTATTTGATCCCTTATAGCGATTTCAGTTTCTTCAGACACTTTTCTCTTGACATGTTTACTCCTTTTATCTCGAAATGAGGAACCTTTTCTGTAAATAACACAACTGAATTCTACGAAGACCTGTGTCTAAGGTTCTCAGGACAAATTCCTTGCAAATACGAACTTTCCAACTAGATTTAGGTAAATGGTATTCATAAGAAAATTTCCGCCTCAAACTTTCGCTATTCTTACGAGTTCTACACTACTTTTTTTCGATGTTGCTACTGTAGAATGAATTTTTATCACTGTCATTATAAGACCAATACAAATCAAATATAACCTTTCGTTCGGCATCAGAAACAGTTTTTCTACTTTTAAACGTGCAGGTTCCATTATAATCCTTGTTTTTCAGTTCCTTTTTATGTTGTTTTATGTGTAGCGACATGCTCAAGGCCTGCCAGTTGGCTGGATTTCTTTTCATTTTTCTGCACCTAGTTTTTCCCTCATTTGACTGACTTTCGTTTTCTTTAACCTCTATTTCTTGAGAATCAGCTAATTGTTCGGCGGTCTCAAAATCATCAGAATTATTTGGTTTGGTTGGGATAGGCAGAGGAACCGCAGTTACCTTAGGGACTTTCTGATCCTGATCAACACTTGCATTTGGTAAATTTGCGATTGATGCATTTGCAAATACATGACTCTAGAACGACAGGTTCAGGGGGATTGTCCCCGTTAACAATAATAATGGTACATTTTTAGAAGCAGGACAACTCGCCCCACTGCCAACTCACCAAAACCTTCTCTCACCCCTTTTCGACCAACTCGCCCCAATTTCGAGACATCCCGCCCCCTCTAAAATTTTATATCAAACTCGACCCCATCGGAGATTGGTCAAACTGCCCCATTTGAAATTGGACAAGACTATATTGAAACAATATCTCGTAAACTCTTATATATTTATAACAACATTGTTCTTGATAGAAATATGATAACCAAGAAAAGGTTTTAACAGTTTTATTGCTAGATTTCAGTTTTCATCTGAGTTTTCAATAATAGATGCCAACTGCTGGTCATTGTAAACTTGTAATACTTCATGTATTTCGTCTGGAAATGACTGTGTTGGGCTATAAATGTGGTATGAAAGGTCAATTAAAGTGCATAAATCTGTCTTCCTCATGAACAGTGGAATCAAGACTAAGATAAAATGGCATCAGTGACCTATAACATTTATCAAGAATATTAATCACATGAATGCATTTCAGACGTCTAACACTTTTATGATTGGTGTTTATGTTACAACATCTATAATTGTCTTTGGAGATTTACATTGAACGAAATGTATAAACTTTCTAGTTTGTTGCACAAAGAAACAGCATGAAAGTCACAGTCTTTCAAGTTTGAGCATTGAGATATATCTAGAATTTACAGATTAGGCATAAACTGTAAAAAAAACAAGTAGTTGAAATGAAACTCTTAGTTAAATTTAACCAAGTAAGAGATTTGACACGGCTCAAATTTGAAACACAGCTGAAATCAGAAGCGGGAAGTCGACCAGTGTAAGTTGAGTAGCCAATATTGAAAACTGTGGACCTATTACAGAGCTGAAATATGTTCGGCAAACCCTCCTCCTCCTCTTATCACCAAAGGTCCATAAAACTCAATATACTCCACAATATAGGTGTAAATTTAATCGGGTTATAAAATTTTCTACCTTCTAATTCAATAAAGAAGAAGATTCTAATATGAGGGACATCAGCTACTGACAGAAAAAAATGACTGAAAAGACTAGCCGTTTTTTAACTGCTAAGGACATTTTTTTACTCTAAATTTCTGCAAGAGTTGTGTCAGACAAAATATGTGCTGCCGTATGGTCGAAATATGTCTGCCTCAGCGTGTTGTGCCTTTGGGTCGAACACATTTTAAGGCACTTACCTGTGTTGTTGCAGTATGCATCTATTTGTGACAACCTTGTTGCAACAGATGTATTTTGTTCATGTCAGTCGATTTTTTTACTATTACAACGTTTTTCGCATTGTCACAACCCAATCTGACTGGCAGAGCAGTAACTGGTATCGGGTCCGTTCGCCCTGGGTTCCTTCGCCCTATTTTTATAAAAAAAAATATTAATATTAATAGTATTTAGGTTTTTAAATCTACGCCGATATTTATTTGGTAAATACTAAAGAAAATAATTGTATCTCAAAATTCACGAAAAAAAACATCGAAATTGTTTAAAATTAATCGTTTGTTCTAGAGCATTGATTGGCTTCATTAAGTTACATTTGTTTTTATTTAGATAACTTTTAATGACTGTTGATTTTAACTTATAATGCTGGTTAGGTATAATTAGCGAACAGGTACTAGGTACTAGGGCGAACGTGAATCTGGGCGAACGGAACCGGATTCGCATTTACCTGGGTTGTGATAGACTCAATGTTTTTCATGTTGTCACAGATACAGGGGCCCGACTTCTGGAAATTTATTTCTTTTTTATTTTATTTTTTTGTTGTTGTCTTATTTTATGAGTAATTTTAATAAATATTCAATGTAACAACGAATATTCTGCGTTTATTATCAATATGCTATACACTATCCACGTCTTTATACTAAAAAATACTAGGTAAATAAGGGCGTGGATAGTGTATAGCACATTGATAACGCATAATTTGCGTTGTTATAGTAAATATTTATTAAAAAGTACTCATGAAATAAGACCAAAAAAAATAACATAAAAAAGAAAAAAATATCCAGAAGTTGGGCCCCTGTGGTCACAGACATATTTCGCTGAATCAAACATCACGAGGTGATCTGTTACTTTTTGGGGTGTTAAGATTCAAATAATTTATTTAAAAAAATAATCTGTTACGAAATAGTATAAACGCATGGAGAAAATGTATTTCCCTCAGATTACTTAGAAAATATTTAAATAATAAGTAACAGATTTCATGTATATTTGACTTTTAACTTTATGATTTTCAAATATGTTTATAGAATATGAGTTATTATGTCAGTGTCCACCTCCACAATATAATTAGCAGACACCTTTCTGTGATTAGAACGATAGGATGTGTGAAAGTGCTTCGCAGTTATGTGGATAAACTTAATTGCAGTATACCGGAGTCGTAATTTAGGATTTTAACTAACAAGATTTCAGTGATAAATAATAATCCATTGATTAATAAAGTATCTCACATGTGGCAGGTGTGTCGACTCCGATCTTAATTGACAAGGATTGCCAAGTTTTCTACCGAATGTCTCTGGTTCTCTCCTGGTAATCTGGCTTCCTCCACCAATAATAAACTGCCGCATTTTATGCGCATGATACGCCCGTAGGAAAATATTGTTTTTTTTTAGCAAATTAAGTGTCATGTTACTTTTTCAATGGCTGAACTTATCTAAATTATAACATTGTAACAATGAACTAAGTACCATCTTTGTGTAAGCAGGAAATTGTGTTAAAGTTTGAAGAAAATCAGTCAAGGAGTACTCGAGAAATTTAGAAATTCTTCAAGCTGTAACTGGATTATTTTCATGGATTTTTTCCTACTTTTTGTTAGAATTCTAAGCTAGCTGACTGTGCTATATATCTCGCTGACATTAATGGCCTTTTCAATCTGGCTGTGCACTGAGTCTACTTCCTGAATACTTCAACACAATAACCATTATAGAGTTACGGTTTTTGGAATGCACAAGTGATGTTCTCCAACGTAGGAAAATCCTGTACAACTTTCTCAAGAATTTTTAATAATGCGCTTGCAATTACATTTGCTCCTCAACCTGCTTGATGTTCTGGCCAAATTGCATTGTACCCAGTTTTATTCAATGACATATGAGCAGTAAGGTTATAAACATTGAATTTCCTTTTATAGAAAAAATTGGTATGTTAGCCCTAGGACAAGCAAGGAGATTCTCCATATCAAAACAAAAGACTGGTTTCTCTGATTTTCTGTCATTGTCCTTTTTCACTTTTGTTTGTGTTTTACCTAACACATGAGATTCATATTTCTGCTTAACTTCATTGCTAATATAGTTTATTAATCCGTTTGCTTTGTATTCCTCACAAATATCGCCATTGTCTTTTTTGAAAAATGAAATCCCAGATTAAATTTGGAATTGGAAATACTTTTGTAGGTATGATATTTTTCTGGATTGATGCCTTTAGAATTACACTGAAATACGTAAAGCTCAAACATCTTGGAAATGGAAAGACATGGGTCAAGATTTTGCCTTTTAACTGACGACCGACATATATATAGCGATTTTAGCTTCTTCAGACACTTTTCTCTTGACATGTTTTCCCCTTTTATCTTGAAATGAAGAAAATTTTCTGAGAAAAAACAACTGAATTCTATGAAGACCTGTGTCTAAGGTTCTCAGGACAAATTCCTTGCAAATACGAACTTTCCCACTAGATTTAGGTAAATGGTATTTATAAGAAAATTTCCGCCTCAAACTTTCGCTATTCTTACGAGTTCTACACTACTTGTTTTCGATGTTGCTACTGTAGAATGCATTTTATCACTGTCATTATAAGACCAATACAAATCAAATATAACCTTTCGTTCGGCATCAGAAACAGTTTTACTACATTTAAACGTGCAGGTTCCATTATAATCCTTGTTTTTCATTTCCCTTTTACGTTGTTTTATGTGTAGCGATATGCTCAAGGCCTGACAGTTGGCTGGATTTCTTTTTATTTTTCTGCACCTAGTTTTTCCCTCATTTGACTGACTTTCGTTTTCTTTAACCTCTATTTCTTGAGTATCAGCTAATTCTTCGGCGGCATCAAAATCATCAGAATTATTTGGTTTGGTTGGGATAGGCAGAGGAACTGCTGTTACTCTAGGGACTTTCTGATCCTGATCAACACTTGCATTTGGTAAATTTGCGATTTATACATTTGCATATACATGACTCTACAACGGCAGGTTCAGGAGGATTGTCCCCAGTAACAATAATAATGGTACATTTTTAGAAGCAGGACAACTCGTCCCACTGCCAACTCAACCCAACCTTCTCGCACCCCTTTTCGACCAACTCGCCCCAATTTCGATACATCCCGCCCCCTCTAAAATTTTATATTAAACTCGACCCCATCGGAGATTGGTCAAACTTCCCCATTTGAAATTGGACAAGACTATATTGAAACTATATCTCCTAAACTCTTATATATTTATAACAACATGGTTCTTGATAGAAATGTGATAACCAAGAAAAGGTTTTAACAGTTTTATTGCTAGATCTCAGTTTTCATCTGAGTTTTCAATAATAGATGCCAACTGCTGGTCATTGTAAACTCGTAATACTTCATGTATTTCGTCTGGAAATGACTTTGTTGGGTTATAAATATGGTATGAAAGGTCAATTAAAGTGCATAAATCTGTCTTCCTCGTGAACAGTGGAATCAAGACTAAGATAAAATGGCATCAGTGACCTATAACATTTATCAAGAATATTAATCACATGAATGCATTTCAGACGTCTAACACTTTTATGATTGGTGTTTATGTTACAATATCTATAATTGTCTTTGGAGATTTATATTGAACGAAATGTATAAACTTTCTAGTTTGTTGCACAAGGACAGCATGAAAGCCGAGTCACAGTCTTTCAAGTTTGAGCATTGAGATATATCTAGAATCTCCAGATTAGTTGAAATGAAACTCTTAGTTAAATTTAACCAAGTAAGAGATTTGGCACGGCTCAAATTGAAACACAACTGGTATCAAAAGCGGGAAGTCGACTAGTGTAAATTGAGTAGCTAATATTGAAAACTGCGGACCTCTTACAGTGCTGAAATATGTTCGGCAAATCCTCCTCTTATCACCAAATGTCCATAAAACTCAATATACTCCACAATATAGCTGTAAATTTAATCAGGTTATAAAATGTTCTACCTTCTAATTCAATAAAGAAGAAGATTCTAATATGAGGGACATCAGCTACTGACAGAAAAAATGACTGAAAAGAACAGTCGTTTTTTAACTGCTAAGGACATTTTTGTACTCCAGACTGAATGTCTGCAAGAGTTGTGTCAGTCAAAATATGTGCAGCCGTATGGTCGAAATATGTCTGCCTCAGCCTTTTGTGCCTTTGATTCGGACACATTTTAACTGACGAGGCACTTACCTGTGTTGTTGCAGTAAACATCTATTTGTGACAACCTTGTTGTAACAGATGTATTTTGTTCATGTCAGTCGATTTTTTACTATTACAACGTTTTTCGCGTTGTCACAACCCAATCTGACTGGCAGAGCATCTACCTGGGTTGTGATAGATTGAATATGACTGTATCAGCGTTTTTCTGTTCTGACAGACATATTTCGTTGAATCAAACATCACGAGGTGATCTGTTACTTTTTGGGGTGTTCACATTCAAATGATTTATTTAAAAAATAATCTGTTACGAAATAGTATAAACGCATGGAGAAAATTTATTTCCCACAGATAACTTAGAAAATATTTAAATAATAAGTAACCTATTTCATGTATATTTGACTTTTAACTTTATGATTTTCAAATAAATATGTTTATAAAATATGAGTTGTTATGACAGTGTTCGCCTGCACAATATAATTAGCAGACACCTTCCTGTGATTAGAACGATAGGATGTGTGAAAGTGTCTCGCAGTTATGTGGATAAACTTAATTGCAGTACACAAGAGGCGTAATTTAGGAATTTTAACTAACAAGATTTCAGTGATGAATAATAATCCATTGATTAATAAAGAATCTCACCTGTGGCAGGTGTGTCGACTCCGATCTTAATTGACAAGGATTGCCAATTTTTCTACCGAAGGTCTCTGGTTCTCTCCTGGTAATCTGGCTTCATCCACCAATAACATGAATAATAAACTGCCGTGTCTTATGCGCATATTGGTTTTTTTAGCAAATTAAGTGTCATGTTACATGTTCAATGACTGAACTTATCTAAATTATGACATTGTAACAATGAACTAAGTATCATCTTTGTGTAAGCAGGGAATTGTGTTAAAGTTTGAAGAAAATCAGTCAAGGAGTTAGTGTGCGACGTGAAAAATTGTCTTTTATTGGACAATCAAAGTCCTCTAACTCTGGAACAACAAAAGTGAAAAACGACAAAACGTACACAAACCCTCAGACCATCATTTGCAAAGTTTGAAGAAAATCAGTCAAGGCGTAATCGAGTTTGTTCGCGACATGTTAAAACTTGCTTATATTTGGTAAATCTAAGTCCCATAACTCTGGAACGACAAAAGTGAAAATCTTCAAAAAGTATACAGACCCTAAGACCATCATTTGTAATAATATGTTAAGAGTTTAAAGAAAATCAGTCAAGGCATTCTCGAGTTAGTGCGCGACAAATGAAAAATTGTTTATATTGACAATCTAGGCCCCACACCTCCAGAATGACAAAATTGAATATCGTCAAAAATCGAAACGGAGCTTTCTGCGGTAAATCCTAATATTGTGTTAAAATTTCATGAGAATTGATTGAAGCAAATTTGAGTTATGGTACGAAGTGTTAACAGACGGGCAGATGGATGGAACGACAGGCGAATAAAAACTGGCCGCCGTGAAATAGCCAAATGTGCTGAAAACAACGTAAAACCCCCGACTAAATAAATAAAATACCTTAAATTCCACGTGCTTGGCAGAGAAGCAGCTAATACCATTTGAAAAATCTTTTGTTTGACCTTGCGGCTTGGAGACAAGCAAGTTACCGACAATGTGGTCGGAAGGTATATGGATGTTGTCAAAATATTGAAAGATATAAGAGTATAGAAAGTCTATGAGATAAAAAATTTAGGACAATGCAAATTAATGTAAACAATACCTAGCAAACAAATACTACAAAAGATATAACAAGGTAAGGGAGATAATAAATTTGTCTCCCTTTCAGCCTCAGGACAAAAGGGAGAGAATTTAATTATCTCCCTTACCTACATTGGTTAGGAAAAGATAACTCACTCTGGTTCCTCATTGGAAAAAACACATAGCAAACTAAAAAGAAACAGCACAAAAACTGAAGCCGTAGCTATGTGAATTCCTTGATAGATTGAACAATTCCTACATATACACAACAAGTTTCAGCAATGAAACAGTATTTTTTATTACTGTTCTTTGTCTCAATGTCACTATCAACAAAACAGAACTATTCCACATAGGTTCAAGATATCCCTTTTGATATAAATACTGCCATTCCATTGATTTCGGTAAAAAAAATAACTCTGTGGAGAAACTAGAAATTGCGTCTGGAATATACAGATGCCCCGCCTAAAATGTAGGTCATCATGTATGAATGCTCAGTACTATCCAAGGCACATCAAGGTTATTATCAACTGATGAAATTTCGTTCATACACTATGTAGCCTTTCTACTTAAAAAATGAAACTTTATTAATAAGTACATGAACACATTTTTCTTATTGTTTCCAGGGTAAATATTCATAATTATTCTAAAAAACTTAAATCATCCTTACTAAAATGGTGAAAAATGGTTACAAAATATTGCCAAGTTCTTTGTATCTTTGATCAAAGTTTGAAGTTGCTAAAAGGACTCACTAGACTGAAATTTCCTTAGGCTCTTCTATCATGTCTATACTGTTACCGTATTAAAGTCAGATGTTGTTCTGGAGTTACGTCGCCTTGTCCGTAAAAAAAATCAAATGTGCACGAAAAATCACAAAATTAACAATTTTTGGGTAAATTAAAAATAGTGTAGACTTCGATGTGCTCAATATATCTTGTTAAAATTTGAAACATACTTTGTTAAGATAAGTATCTTTTAATGGTCAACTGCTAATCAATGCTAAACATATAGCTTCAACTCCTATTTTGTGTTTTAATTTAATGAAGTTTACCCTTCACTAAATGACAAACGTCAAGTAAAAAGCCTACACTATGCTTAGTTCAAAGAAAATGAACTAAACGCAAAACTTAACCATACACTATGCTTAGTTCCAAGAAAATGAACTTAAACGCAAAACTTAACCATTCACTATGCTTAGTTCCAAGAAAATGAACTTAAACGCAAAACTTAACCAGAGTCGCTCAAGCGTAAAATGTAGGTCATAATGACCCAATTATGTTTGACTGGTCAGTACTACCCAAGGCATATCCACTGATGAAATTTCATCGATACACTAAGCTAAGTTCCAAAGAAATGAACCTAAACGCAAAATTTAACTACATATAAATTCTTTATTAGCACAACTTACACCCAAATAGGGTCAAAGGCTACATACAAACAGTATAATACATAAAAGATAAAATCAACTAATGAATCAGGTGCCCCTGTCCTCAGTCCTAGCGACAGTTTTATATAGGAGCTCAAAGATTTCACTTGTTGAGTCGTATTAGGATTTAATATATATTTGATTTTATCATTAGTAGTTATATCATTTTCTGTTTGGAAAGTGTCTAGAAGTTTAGTGCGAATAGTTTCATTGATTCTACAAGAAAAAAAGAAGTGGAATTCGTCATCAATTTCATTACAGTTATGACATAGTCTTAGATTTCTAGGAATATTCTTATATCTACCAGTCTCTATAGCAAGAGAATGGTCACTAATCCGAAATTTACAAATAAGTTTCCGAGCTTTAGAGTCGGGAAAATTCAAATAGTACTCAGGATTGTATTCAGTTAATAGTTACATCGTACAGACCGACAAGGGTAACTCTATAAGCCCCATCCACATTCCTGGCGGGGCAAAAAAATATCTGACAAACAATATTCTAATGTTTTGATGGCAATTATTACATGCATACCAGGACTAGAGCCTGTTGATGTGATTTAAGGATGAACCATGCTTTGTATTAGACTGACTCTTTTAATGTGCTATCTCACAATGCAACAGAAGACATGTGACCCCAACCTGACATATTCAGAGGTGTTTACCCCTTTCTGGTGTCTTCAGTAATGTTAATGATTTTTGTCAGTAATTTGGGCCTTTTGTCAGTAATCTCAAATTTCAGCATGAAAACTACCATAAAGAAACACGCTGACCTGCCATCAAAGCATCTTATATTATGTTAATTCTAGAAACAATTAGTTTACCGGTATTCATCATCAATGTCAAAGTCCAGAGACAGGTGTGAGACTTGCATGTACCCACTAAGAACTATCTATAGACTAAAAACGGATAGGTCTAGGTATTACAGTTGCTGAAAAAAAGAACTTAAGAAATTTGGATGAAAGTCACTCAAACATGAAATTGAGGTCAAGGTCCACAGACAAGTGTCAGATTGGCATGTACCCACCAAGAACTATCAATAGGCCAAATACAGTGTGTCTAGGTATTACAGTTTCTGAGAAATGGACTTAACCACAAACTAGAGGCTCTCAAGAGCCTGTATCGCTCACCTGGATTTAACTTTTCACCTTGACCAGACCTAAAAAGTGTTGCAGTCAATTTGGCTGGTTTTTCTATAGGATTCTATGTTAAAATAATTTCAGCAGTGGCAGTCATCTTGGTTGACAGTCCAGGTCAATGGATACATTTCTAAAAGAAAACCATCTAAGGACCATTTCTGGTAAGTTTTGTTCCAACTGGCTAAGCGGTTTCAGACAAGAAGATTTTTAAATGAATTTTCCTATAGGGTCCAATATTTAACAAAGTTCAGAGTGGTAGCCATCTTGGTTGACAATCCCGGTGACCATACACATTTCTGAAAGAGGACCTCCTAAGGACCAATGCTGCCAAGTCTGGCTGCAATATGTCAAGTGGTTTCAGACAAGATTTTTCAATGAATTTTTCCATAGGGCCCTATGTTAAACTACGTTCTGGTGTGGCAGCCATCTTGGTTGACAGTCTGGGTTATCGCACAAAATTTTGAAAGAGGACCATCTAAGGACCATTACTACCAAGTCTAGTTCTAATTGGCTTAGTGGTTTCAGACGAGAAGATTTTTGAGTGAATTTCCCATAGGGTCTTATGTTAAACTAAGTTCTGCTGTGGTGGCCATCTTGGTTCAGGCCACAAAATCAGACACATTTCTGAAAAAAGACCTCCAAAGGACCATTGCTGCCAAGTCTGGTTCCAATTGGTCAAGTGGTTTAAGACAAGAAGATTTTTCAATGAATTTTCCCATTGGGCCCTATGTTAAACTAAGTTAAGCTGTGGCGGCCATCTTGGTTAACAGTCCGGGTCATTGGACATATTTCTGAAAGAGAACCTCCTAAGAACGATTACTGCCAACTTTGGTTCCAACTGGCCTTGTAGTTTCATATAATATTTTATAAATTCACCCCCCCCCCCCCTTTTCTATTTTTAGTAACAGCAGCCATGTCGGTTGGAAGTCGGGGATGCCAGACAATTTTGAAAGGGGGCCACCCAAGGACCATTCCACCAAAGTTTGGTCTCAATTGGCCCAGTGGTTTGAGAGGAAAAGATCTTTAAAGGAAAGTTTACGCTGAATGCCGTATTTAAAGGGCAAAAACTCCTATAAGGGGTCACTCAATGATTTTGTTCATGTTGACTTATTAGTAGATCTTACTTTGTTGAACATTTTTGCTGTTTACAATTTGTCTTTATCTATAATAACATTCAAGATAATTACCTAAAACTTCAAAATTTCCTTAAAATTAACAATTCAGGGGCAATAACCCAACAAAGGGTTCACCGATTCATCTGAAAATATCATGACAGGTAGATCTTGACCTGATGAACATTTTTACCTAGTCAGTTTTGCTCTAATTGCTTTAGTTTTTGAGATATAAGACAGAAACTGCAGTTTACCCATATGTTCTATTTTTAGCCATGTCGGCCATGTTGATTGGCAGGCGGGGTCATCGGACACATTTTTTAAACTAGATACCCTAATGATGCTTGTGGCCAAGTTTGGTTCGATTTTCGGAAAAGTTAACAAACGACAACGATAACGGACGACCGACGACCGACGCCAAGTGCTGAGAAAAGCTCACTTGACCTTTCAGGTCAAGTGACCTAAAAAGTCACAAAGTCACTCAAGCATGAAATTAAGGTCAAGGTCCCAAACCAGGTGTCAGACTGACATATACCCAACAAGAACTATCTATTGACCAAATATGGTGGGTCTAGGTATTCTAGTTTCTGGGTAATGGACTTTACCACGAAAATGTGATGCAGGTCATTCAAGCATGAAATTGAGGTCAAGGTCAAAAGGCAGGTGTCAGCCTGACATGTACCCACCAAGAACTATCTATTGACCAAATACGGTGGGACTAGGTATTACAGTTTCTGAGAAATGGACTTAACCACGAAAAAGTGACAAAGTCACTCGAGCATGAAATTGAGGTCAAGGTCCCAAGCCAGGTGTCAGACTGGTATGTACCCAGTAAGAAGTATCTATAGACCAAATATGTTTGGCCTAGGTATTACAGTTTTTGAGAAATGGATTTAACCACGAAACTTGGATGCAGGTTTTAAATTCATGTTTATGAAGTCAGTGTACCATGAAAATGAGGTAAGGGTCACAAGACAAGTATACTGCGGCAATCCTTATACGATGAGCTACCATGTGGACCATAAATCTTAATTGTAGGTATTACATGTGCAAAGTTATTAAGGTTTAAAAAAGTTTACACATTCGTCGTCGCCGTCGGAAAGTAATACAAATACCTCGCCTGTCCGACTTTTCGTTGCAGGCAAGACAAAAACCATTTAAGACCTTTTTAATGCATCTGTAGACAAAAATTCAACTCCACTTAAAAATTTCACACTTTATTCAATCATGTTAATTGAACATATCAAAATCAACATGTTCATACAGCCCTTTGTCACACATTCATTAAAAAAGCTTATCACTTATATAAATCTCAATATCTTAACAAAATCTTCATCAAAATTATATTTTAGCACTATTTGGTTAAATGGCACCTTTTTCCCATATATTCTATAAATCAATATTTTTCTCTCCTCAATTAGACATAAATTAAGTCATCAAAATTTGTTCATGATTTTCGCAAACATTTTTTTTAAAATGGCACAGCCATCAGTTACATCATTAAAAGAAATAAAACCAATGAGATACAAAAATCAGTTATCTGCCCATGACCAGTAGACACTTCCCTTAAGCCCTTGAGGTAAATTTTTATTTTCTGCCATTGTAGCACATCGACTTTGTCCTTTCAGATGAATAATAAACATTCTAAATTTAACAAGATCACTCTGTACAGTTGCAGATAGGTTTTTGTTTTACCAAATGATAATAACTTTAACCAGACTGGATGGAAGTGTGATGTCACTACTGCTCTAAATTGTCACACCAAGGTCAAAAAAAAAAGAGATTTATCTCCCCTGTTTAGTGTGGTCAAGGGAGACAACTGACTACTATTTCTCATATAAAAAATTCAAATTATTTTTTATCTGGTATAAAAAAAAAAACAATCAGAACATTATTTCCTTTAAATAAATGAAAAACTAAAACTTTGAATAATTCCTCTGTATTCATAAGTTATCAAATATTTTTGCCAAAATTCAGATCTTTTAACTATATAGTTGCCTTAAAGAATTCACTAGTAACAATTTGGCACAATAAACATACTGTGTTTCAGCTTTCAAGATTATGAAACTCTTCACTAGTTTTTTTTGGTATCAGCGGAAAAAAATCCTTCTATTAAATGTCAAAACAAATTCATAAATTAAATGTTTCTACAGTGTACTAATAAGTGGCCGTCATCATTCGTCTCCGTAGTGAGCTTTAATTTTGTGCAATAAGGCATCACATGTTTTCTTTGCATCGCCTAGCAACATACTGGTGTTCTGTTTGAAGAAGATAGGATTGTCTACTGCAGCATAGCCTACTCCAAGTGTTCTCTTCATGACGATCACCTAAAAGAGGGAATATAGTTTCTAATATCGTTTTCAACAAGATTCCATTCAGGAAAAGGACTTAGGATATGTACAATCAAGATACATATAACTGTCTATGTTTTTTTTATGTGGGTTTCTGAAAGCTTGAAGTTAATATTTTTGTAAATTGATGTAACAGTTGTTTTATTAGAGTCTTTATGATGATGAATTATTGCTTAACATAAAGTTGCAGCTGTTAGGTGCATATAAGGACGAGAACATGTTGATATGATATGAATATGATCCATGCTTTGTACAAGACCGACACGATAAGTCGGATTTTTATTGTGCTAACTCGCAAAGTAACTGTCCCCAGAAAGACATATCACCTCACTTGGACACATTATACTTACTCCAAGCCAACCAGTCATAGATGCCCCGTGCTTGGCGGAGAAGGAGCAAACACCAATATCAATGTCTCTGATTTGACCCAGACAGGGATTGAACCCGCTTTGTTTCGCACTCAAGGCTAGCATGCTACCACAAGATCATCGAGGCGGTGAATTTTTATGACATTCAGATTAAATATAAAACATCTGCTAAGGAATGTAATGAGGGCTATTCCATAATTCTCTTGGTGGGAAAGGGTTAATAATTTTCCATAAAAGGCATAAAATTACTACCCCCTCCCTACCCCCAGATACATTCAGATTAAAGATAAAAATCTTCATATTGTTCTGGATGAATAAAAATATACATATTAAGAATCTATTCAGGGCTATTCCACAATTCTCTTGTCTGTAAGGGGTAAAATAATTATTTTTCATAGATGGTGTAGGATTTCTAAATTACTGGTGAATTAAGAAAATTTACCTTGAAATTATCCAAATAAGTGTGTAAACAAGTTCCTTACCAACAGGGTTGAAAAATAAATTTGACAGCAAACAGCCATTATACTTGCCGTGAAACAAAAAAGTCAAATGGAATTTGTAGAAAACTGTTTACTTTAGAGTTGGACCGATGGTTCCAGTATGAGATCTTGGAAAGAACTATAAGATCACACCGTCAGAACTTACATGTTTGCTGCCCCAGACTCTGAGTACAGGCATACCAGCAATGATGGAGTTTGGATCTTCTTCAGCGGCAGAGTTGACGGTGTCATTAGCTCCAATAACAAGGACTAGATCGGTTTCTGGGAAATCGTCATTAATTTCATCCATTTCCAACACAATGTCGTAGGGTACACCAGCTTCAGCTAACAAAACGTTCAACTGACCAGGCATTCGTCCTGAAATATAAAATGGACTCGTGTTAAAATGTTACGATATTAATTCTCATGTGATACTAGGTTTTTATCTATGTGTTAAAATAACATGAATAAAGAAATAATTCATGGGGGTTATACTGTTGAAGTCATTTACACATGGTCTGGGCCATTATATTTGGATATTTTATACCAAGTGATAGTGAGGCATAATATACGAATATGAAAGCCCAGCCCATGTGTAAATGACTTCATGAATTATTGCTTTTCTAAAAAGACAAATACACTAATTTTGCTCTTTTGACTTGTCCTAATTGTATCTGACATTGGTTTGGCCGTTCCATTTCTCTTGAGATTTATATATGCAATCTGTCTTTGTTGTTGTCACTACTGTTGTGGTTGTATCACATGATTTCTTTGTAAAGATAAACAGTTTTGTGTGGAATTTTTTTTACCTTGTTTAAGTTCACACAATTCACATTTACATAAAAGCATCTATTACACATATCTAATGTTTGTTATATCAGAATTTATTTTTACAAAAGAATATATATTGTTTAATTCTAGCTGTTGGCTCCCTTAAACCTGATTTTATATGTAAACTAGATGTACTGTGAGCAAAGCTCACAAAGGATACCCCCTGCTTTGAAGTCCAATTATCTCCTTTGTGTGATATCATAAAGCAAAGATTTTTCTTCATGCACATCTTTGGATGATGTACTTCCTTTCTGTAAAGTTTCGTTGAAATCCATTGAGCGGTCTAGGAGGAGTTGTGCTTACAAGATATATGGACAGATGGATGGACAGACAGACAGACAGACGGACAGACAAGGTGATTCCTATATACACCCCAAAACTAGTTTGCGGGCGGTATAATGAGTAGCATCAGAATATGATTAATAGCATCAAAGTTTTATCAGAGGCCTGGACACTGATGATTAATCAATTATCATCATCACTACTCCACAACCTTTCACAATTTTGAAAATGAATAAAGTTTTCTTATTTAACATTTTTAATGTCAAATCTTGCATGTAGTATTAAACTTCTTGGTTTTCAAGGAACTCTGGCATAAAGGAAAATAAAATTGATTTATTGATGTCATCAAGGTGAGATTTAGAAACCAACAAACGTATGAAATAAAGTTCTAATTAATATGGGGTCATTTTATTTCAAAGAGTACCAATTTAAGAGTTTTCAGGAGGGCAGTTGAATTACAACTGAACTACTGTCTGGACAGCTCAGTTCGTAAAATGGATTTTTCAGAATTTGAATACCTTAATCAATGTGAATTGTCTAGTTACTCTGGGGAAAGATGCAATGAGCTAAGTCGTAACTGAAACAATTGAACTTACCTGATTTTGTTCAATCATGTCTTCAAAAGAAACAAAACTTCCGCCTATGGAATTTTCAATGTAAAAGGGAGACAACTCTTCCTATCAGATTTTATAAAATTAAGTATTACAACCCTGTGATTCATGAAATATTCAATAAGTGCATTAAAAATATTTAAAATAAGTTTTTTACAAATTTTATGATATGTCTGAGTTGATAAGTTCAAATTATTAATTTTTTCGAAATTTTTAAGTGCTTTAATTTTTCTATTGGAAATTCCCCATTCAGAATCATTTGTGAGGTATACAACCATAATCTTTATAAACAACTTTACAATTTTTATGTTTTCTTGGACGACTCAATATGGTTAATTAACCTACAAAAAATTGTCTAATAAGAAAAACTTTTAGACTTTCAAAATGCTAAAAATCCATTTTATGAACTGAAGTGCCCAGACAGTAATTCATTATAATGTGTTTGTTCAAGAAAATCACAAAACCAAAAAAAGTTTTCCTTTCACAAAAGAAAAACGCTAACAAAATAAATATATGTACAGTTATTTCATATAAAATAAGTGTCAGGAACTCTAAAATCAGAATCATTTTTGATAAAACAAAACAATTACAGCAATTAATGTTATGTTAGACATCTGCATAATGAGTGGATTTCAAATATTTAAACAAATCTCAGGAACTAATCTATCAACTATGGAGAAAATTTGAAAGTTTTGATCCTGAAGAGACAGTCGAGTTTACAACACTGTCCGTCTAAAGTAAAATGGAGCTTGAAATTCAAGTCCTCTTCAGGTTACTTATAAATTTTTATATTTCAGGCAAACGTTTAAATTTTAAGATGCCCTCGGAAATTTTTTCTTAAGTACAAGACAATCGTACTTTTGTTCAGCCAAGCTATGGATATGCCATGCTCATTACAAAATGTACTGATAGTGATGTATAGAGTAACAGCAGCAATATTGTTGGATTTATCTCATCAATGTATTCCAGTTAACTGTATACTTATAAGTTGTAATCACTCATCATTGCCACTTCAGATCCAGTGAAAATACAAAATGAGACAAAGCTTTGATTGACTGGTTGCTTAACGTCCAATGGAAAATATTTCATGCCTCTTCAGGACAAGAACCAGTTCAACAATTTATCAAACAATTCAAATAGAGATGGGACACAAATGGGAACCAAATTTGACTGCCACTGTTAAAGGCTGGATGGCTGGGTAGAGTCATGTAATTTAGCCTTCTGTAGCGACCATTAGCCTACTCTTTTTTTGAAAACTACAGAAGTGGTCTTTAGCGTGTAGGGAGCGCGCCATTCTACAAACACGTTACCCACTATGGTCCGCGATCAGGCTTCCTGTTTTATGACCTGACAGCCCCCAAACAAGACAAAGTGTTGATAGTTTTCAGAGATTCTTTAATAACATGTAATGTACTAGTTGAATATCTTATAGGCATCTACAGCTATATATTCAGAAAAAGATCTAACGACACTTTTTTGTGAATACCAGTGTAGATGAATCTGAAAAGTGTCAGATACTTTCAGTAATATCCTACTTCCTCTTATGTTAACTGTTTACCGACAAGGATTCATGCAGAATTCAGATTAGCAGTCTGTAGTACCAACCTTGAGGTACTGTTCACATGGATTTAAATTTCTTAGCTATACCTGCAACTGGATGAATTCCAAATCGACAATTAATTCCTTTCTTCTTGAGGTAGGAAACCATTTCAGCAATGGGATACTGAGCCTTGGCTACACACAGACCGTATCCAGGGGTGATGATGACATTTTTAGCTTCCGTGATCATCTCTACAGCTTCATCAGCATTGATTTCTGTGTGTGTTCCTGTAATCTCCATTGGCTTACCACCTCCTGTTGTTTTAGTTCCATACCCTCCCAGGATTACATTTGTAAGAGACCTGTTCATAGCCTGAAATTATAGAAATATTGAAATTAGAGATAAGGACAAACAAGCTGTACACATGGATTTGAAAGATGTTGAAAGATGTACGTGTTGTTGAAAGAAATTATTGGTAACGGGCCAAACATGTTTTGTTCTTCAATTTTTTAACTTGAAATTAAATTCCTTTGACATCTCTTTAGTGTGGTTTGTTCACCTTCTGCTGGTTCAGTATGACATGAAAATCCGGAAAGGCATGGCTGGAAGTTTTATTCACTCACTTGAGTCAAGTCAACTGGAATGCCTTTGAAATTCATTTAGACATGCCCTGTGGGCAACCTATCTTGAAAAGGTTGTGTCAAACCCCAATATACTTACAACACACATGATGTAAGACAGAATAGCTCCAGATGACCCAATCAGGGATCCAATGATGGTCATTAAATTATTGTTCAACATGAAACCCTCTGCACACAGGGCCCATCCAGAGTAACTGTTCAATACTGTGATGACGACGGGCATGTCTGCACCTGTTGTAAGATAAAATTAATGCATAGTGTTTGTGATTATGAAAAATTAACTGTAGAATTACAATGTATAGTTAATATGTAGAATGTTGTCCAAAGTAGTTTATTATATTACATAAGCTTAAAAGTGCAATAAAATATTCTGTGAGGAATAATAAGTCATGTATAGCAAAATTTGGCAAGCGTTCAAAATGTAGAATTTCAATACTAATGATGTCATGATTTTGAATCAGCACTGATGAAAGAACCTTTGTGAGCACGCTCACATACCCCACACCCCTACATTGTCACTAGGCAAACAAAATCTCATCAGATTCCAAAGTTCAAAGACTCATAACTCAATTAAACTAGAGGCTCTCAAGAGCCTGTGTCGCTCACCTGTATCTAATGTGATTTTGGAAATTATATAAAATTATATAATGATTGAGACCAAGATTGGTTTAATTTGACACAGTATTTAAAATTAAAAACAGGTCATCTTAGTGTAGTCTTACAATAGCTACTGAAGACATCTTATCATTATTATTTTTGAATATGTGGTCATGTTGTGACCATTCAGAATTTTTTTTACAATTTTCTAATAGACTTCTAAACATCTTGGATGATGGATCGGCTACAAAGTAACAACACTTGGTCAGCACCTCATAAGGAACATTCATGCTATGTTTTGTTACATTCCATTCAGTGGTTCTCTAAAAGAAGTCATTTGTATGCATTTCCCATAGGGTCCAATGTTAAACTTAGTCCCCCGCTGGCGGCCATCTTGGATGATGGATCGGCTACAAAGTAACAACGCTTGGTCAGCACCTCATAAGGAACATTCATGCCAGATTTAGTTTCATTCCATTCAGTGGTTCTCTAAAAGAAGTCATTTGTATGCATTTCCCATAGGGTCCTATGTTAAACTAAGTTCCCCGCTGGCGGCCATCTTGGATGATGGATCGGCTACAAAGTAACAACACTTGGTCAGCACCTCATAAGGAACATTCATGTCAGATTTAGTTTCATTCCATTCAGTGGTTCTCTAAAAGAAGTCATTTGTATGCATTTCCCATAGGGTCCTATGTTAAACTAAGTTCCCCGCTGGCGGCCATCTTGGATGATGGATCGGCTACAAAGTAACAACACTTGGTCAGCACCTCATAAGGAACATTCATGCCATGTTTGGTTTCATTCCATTCAACGGTTCTCTAAAAGAAGTCATTTGTATGCATTTCCCATAAAGTCCTATGTTAAACTAAGTCCCCCTCTGGCGCCCATCTTGGATGATGGATCGGCTACAAAGTAACAACACTTGGTCAGCACCTCATAAGGAACATTCATGCCAGATTTAGTTTCATTCCATTCAGTGGTTCTCTAAAAGAAGTCATTTGTATGCATTTCCCATAGGGTCCTATGTTAAACTAAGTTCCCCGCTGGCGGCCATCTTGGATGATGGATCAGCTACAAAGTAACAACACTTGGTCAGCACCTCATAAGGAACATTCATGCCATGTTTGGTTTCATTCCATTAAGTGGGTCACTAAAAGAAGTCATTTGTATGCATTTCCCATAGGATCCTATGTTAAACTAAGTCCCCCGCTGGCGGCCATCTTGGATTATGGATCGGCTACAAAGTAACAACATTTGGTCAGCACCTCATAAGGAACATTCATGCCATGTTTGGTTTCATTCCATTCAACGGTTCTCTAAAAGAAGTCATTTGTATGCATTTCCCATAGGGTCCTATGTTAAACTAAGTTCCCCGCTGGCGGCCATCTTGGATGATGGATCGGCTACAAAGTAACAACACTTGGTCAGCACCTCATAAGGAACATTCATGCCACATTTAGTTTCATTCCATTCAGTGGTTCTTTAAAAGAAGTCATTTGTATGCATTTCCCATAGGGTCCTATGTTAAACTAAGTTCCCCGCTGGCGGCCATCTTGGATGATGGATCGGCTACAAAATAACAACACTTGGTCAGCACCTCATAAGGAACATTCATGCCACATTTAGTTTCATTCCATTCAGTGGTTCTCTAAAAGAAGTCATTTGTATGCATTTCCCATAGGGTCCTATGTTAAACTAAGTTCCCCGCTGGCGGCCATCTTGGATGATGGATCGGCTACAAAGTAACAACACTTGGTCAGCACCTCATAAGGAACATTCATGCCATGTTTGGTTTCATTCCATTCAGTGGTTCTCTAGAAGAAGTTCAAAATGTAAAATGTTAACGACGACGCCGGACGACGACGGACGACGGACGACGGACGCCAAGTGATGAGAAAAGCTCACTTGACCCTTTGGGTCAGGTGAGCTAAAAAGTCAACTGATAAAAAATTCTTGTGGATACGCACATCTACATACATGTAGTATGTCCTCATTATCTACAAAAGTTTCATGAAATTCTGTCGTGTGGTTTCAAAGAAGTTGCACTGACAAACTGTTGCAGTAGTATATTTAGGCCAAAATTCTAAGTTCAAAGGGGCATAAATCCTAGAAAAAAAATGAATCAAAATCTCCTGTCGATATGCACATCTACATAGTATGTCCTTATTAACTACAAAGTTTCATAAAATTCTGTTGTGAGGTTTCAGAGGAGTTGCCTCTCACAAGAATAGGACTGAAGGGTCTAAAACATTACTCCCTAAATTACATGCAAGGGGTATAAAAATGCAATACTGTAAATTCGGAAATTATTGCAATGTTTTTATTATTGCGAAAAATGCGACAGGGTTGTAATGGTAATAATTAAAACTTGCATTTTGGAATTTTTTATATGAATGAAGCAGGATTTTTCTAAATATCTCACAAATTCAAATCGCATTTTGGTCTTAAATGACAAAATCGCAATAATAAATTCACACAATAATTTCTGAATTTACAGTATCATTAAATATCACATTATGCTTTAAGTGATATAGAATCCATGTACAATAATCTTAGTGAAGACACCAAAATAAGCCCAAATATCCAGTTTTTGTTAAAGTAAAAACTCTATCTTTACCTCCAATAGCAGCTGTTAAGGTTACTCCCATGATACTAGACAGGGCTGTTGTAGTTCCTAGACAAGCCATGCCAACTTTAGGATCGTCACTGTACATGTAATATCCCATAGCTCCAACATTTGCTGCCATCATACCACTGTTCAGGAAATTCCTACCAGGAAGTAATAAAGGATCAGACTTCAATACACCTGGAATAAATAGATTCTAGAGTTATCATATAATGGCTACGCATTAAAGAAAGAAAAAAAACACACACATACACGCTGGTCTTATGTTGCTTAACTGCTACAAAATACAATCATATTTAGAATTTCTTGGGTCTTGAAATCAGATTAAATTTTTGTTATTCTGTAATTGAGTTATCTCCCCACTGTGATTTACTGTTGTAATTTTTTCAATAAAATCAAATACATATTTTAATCCTTGTTTTTTTTCTACCTATAAAGGACCTCTTGTATGATTTTTGGAAACAAATGTACTTCAAAACCCAGCAGCATACTTCTGAAAACACAAAAGGGATGTATTTTTATTAAGATCATTAAAATGCTTAAAACTTTAAACCCAGGTATTCCACTTCTAGTCACCACTTCAAAAAACTTTCAGGTAAATAAGACACATGGTACAAATTGACTGAAAATTCAGAAATTACAGTCCTGTTATAACTGAACAAGTTTTTTATGACAATAGAAAAACAGTACAATGTTAACAATGGCTTTTTCTATAAATGTAATGAGAGAATATTTCTATTAAATGTCAAAATGTGACTTTAAGACTGTGACATTTATCTTGTAAAATTTACCAAAATACTCGTACTGCATAATTTCTGAATTTACATGCAAGATGTCTGATGACTAAGAAACATTTAATTTTGTAACAAATTTCTGACCATTTATGAACTATTTCTCTTTTCATTATACAATTATCACCCTTGTTGGGGCTTGCCCGAGGGTGACCTTACTTTCCGAGGGGAGACAAACCGTCGGGTCACACACCAACAAGGGTGATAACTGTTATATTATATCGAATATTCAACTTTAAATTTTCCGTTTAGTATTCTTGGAGTCCTTATCAGACAGCAGGCGTTCCATTTCTGCCTCATCCACCGCAAGCAACCTCATGTTTTTTATTTACTGAATCAAGGGAAGTAACTATAAATGGAAACACGCGAGGCTCACGAGGGGATTTCCATGGGGTTTTCTCGCGAGCGGTTAACCTTACTATGCGACCCAACGATTTTCGGTTGACCCAACGAATGGGCAAATATAACGTGACACTGTTTTAACAAATCAGATTAAAGATTGTAAATTACCTTGCAATTTTCCAAAAGCAACAAGTGATCCAGTAAATGTTACACCACCAATGTATGTGCCCAAGAACAAGAAAGTCTTAATGACGTTTGCAGCTGGATCTGTTGCAAAATGTGGCTGTTCGAGCATGTAATTGGCAAAGCAGGTAAGAACAGCTGCAGCTCCAACTAAACTGTGGAACAAAGCCACCATTTGGGGTAAATCTGTCACTTCAACTTTCTTCCCACCAATGGCACCAATTAAACCTCCTAAAAAACAAAGTTTTGACAAATTTCCTTAATACTACATATTCAATAAGCAAAGGTTATCTCCCTTTGACCTATAATACCATGTCAATATCAATTCTACTGGAGCCGATTTTTTAATTCACTTACTATATAAGCAAAACTGTAAAAAACAACATGCATTTTCAGTACAAAAAAAAATGAATGTACATGTATGAAGCTTTTTCCAGATTATTGATCATCAAAAACTTTATTTTTGCTTGGGATTTTGTCAAGAAAGTGTCAGATGGAATATTTGACAATATTGATGCAGCATCAGAGTTGATTAATATCATCAATGCTCATCAGAGGCCTGGACACTGATATTTAATCATTTTTTCATCATGGCTGCAGACTCATTCACGTAAACTGTATATACACCAGCAAACTAAGACGAGTATGTAAACATCATCTGTTTATTATATTAATTCATCAAATGTGTAGACAAAAAGGACAAATATACCTATAAAGGAGCAATAAAAAAAACGTAATCCATTGGACACACAAACCCGGGAAGACAAATTCAATAGTTTGACATCTACCAAATATATTAAATATTTAGACATTCGAACTGCCATCTTTATTGAGCACCTTACCTGTTCCCATCAAAGCAGCCATCTGTGCAAAATTTTCAGGGGAGGGTTTAAGGATTCCCAGGGTAGCTGCAATACCACCAGACACCCCAATCATTCCAAGGGCATTCCCTGCAAGAAAATCATTAATATTAGCTCTATATTTCATCCTAAAATTAAAACATAATGATGTACAAATGTATTTTAACTGGAATTATTTTCTTTATTGTAACATTTTCTATCTATGAACCAATTGGCTGTTTGTGGTTCAGTCTGCTGTGGTATATAATAATCCTTTCCAATTTTAACATTCTCTGACTGAGTAAAATATTTGTGTTGATACTGATTTTGACGGTCTGCCAATGACCTAGAATTTAAAGGGTGGGAGAAGTACTGGAAAATAAGTATAACTACACCACATTCCACATGTGGATGTCCCAAAGCTAGGTCAGTGGATTTCTTTATTGACTTACCTTTACATTTTTTGTGTTTTTTGTTTTTTGTTTCACTGATAAAGACCATAGTTCATTTTTGGGTTGTGGTGAATTTTGTTGAATTTTCAGACACCAGTGTTTCTAGGGAACACCAAGTTCTTGTAATATGCCTTTGGTCATCACTGAAGAATGCAGGATGATGTCATCAATGTAACAGAATGCTTTTTATTACCAACTAACCTATATCCCTTTATTTTGATGTAAATTATTTCAGTGTAAAATTTTTTTGTCTTCAAAAAGTCAAAGCTTTAATGCTACGTTGGTTGCAACATCAATTTTCATTAGATGACACGGAAAATTTCAAGCCATCAATTCTGCAATATAAACCCTCTGAAATGAAGGCACATGTAAGGAAGACATGTGTTGCCTGCGGACGTCACTTTTTACAGAAGATATTAAAATTTTCTAAAAATGAAATATATATGCACACCAGTGCATTTTGGTTAATGCACAGAGGAAGTTTCATCAAATTCCTTTGAGCGCTTATGGAGTAGTTGAGGATAGAAGTTTTGACTCCCCCTCCCCCCTTTTTTTGCAAAAATGTCAATTTTTACAAAAAAAAATTTTAAATTTTCTAAAAATGAAATATATATGCTCACCAGTGCATTAAGGTAAATGCACAGAGAAAGTTTCATCAAATTCCTTTGAGCATTTTATGAGTAGTTGAGGATAGAAGAAAAGTGTGACGACGCAAGACGACAGATAGTGATCTCTATGTGTCGACCATGCGTTTCGCAGGAGACATAAAAATTATTGTGTGACGACGCAAGACGCAAGACAACAGATAGTGATTCCACGGACGACACAAAAATTATGAAATATTTTTACACTCGCATCATATTCAAGCTAACACTATTGTATTATAATATTTTTTGGCATCAATTGTCGATTCTATGGTAGCAAAATGAGTTAACTGGTGAATCGATTGCAGAGCCACTAAACATATGTCTGCAAATATCAATACAACGAACTATAATTTGAACAAGTGTTTACCCATTCTGGCAGTTGATTGAGAAGACAATCCTGTCAAGGCACCAACACAACATAATCCAGAAGCCAAATATGTCATCTGATGTATATCTGGGAACGCATCCTGTGTGGCTGCATATCCATACAATCCGAGGAATGTCACTGCAGGTATTCCAAACATTTTGTTATATTCGGGAGGATCAGCTGTAAAAAAATTAAAATTAGTTTTGTTCATCCCTGACAGACTATGCATTGAAGGGAAGGTAACCGTGTGATGCATGACAGTGGTGAAGAAAAATTTTCAAAGACATCATTACTCCACGAAATTTAACCATTAACTACTGAATCAGTATTAAGGCAACACCAAATTGACTTTTAGTTCTTTGGATTTTTGGATGGCAAGAATAGGTGCGAGTGAGGGAAATTTTGATTTTACTTTTTTTTCTTGAGCAACAGTTTTTTTTTTGGTCGAAGATTAAATTTACATGCGGCACACATTTTGTTTTAAAATATTGCAAAAATGGGTAAAAATAATTTTTACAAAATTTTAGAAGCGGGCGAACAATTTTTATTTTTAATTTCTTGAAAATTGAAGAATTTGGGGTGATTTGTCAGCATTTTTCCAAAATGAAGCGGCAAAAATTATTTTTCTTAAATTTTACATAGTCCAAAACATCGAGAGGCAAAATCCAAAGAACTAAAGATTAATCTGGTGTGGCTTAATTTTTGAAATTAAAGCATGCATTTATTCATTTTTATGTGGCAATGATGCAAGATGAGTTAATGTTAATTACGTATGATTCAAGTATATGTTGCAACAAATACCAGAACTGACTCTAAATTCAAGTTTCAATTAGGGTCCTTGGTGGCTGGGTGGTCTAGGTAGTTCGTCATGACTACTAATGATCACTAGCCTGTCAACACTGAGGTTGTGAGTTCAAATCTCACCTGTGACGGGGTGTGTTCGACTCTGATCTAAATTGACAAGGATTGCCAATTTTCCTACCGAAGGTCGGCGGTTCTCTCCAGGTACTCCGGCTTCCTCAACCAACGGCGTAAAACCCCAACTAAACAAACAAACAAAAAGTTTCAATTACATGTGTATTTTTTTCATTCAGCTTGAGATTGATTTCTGATTGACAATAATCCAGAATATTGCTTCTGATGTGGTGAGTGGAGTAAATTTAATATGTCCGTTACATGTATATCATGCTTGCAAAATATATGTCATGATCCCAACTTTTGCATTTCAAAATACAGTCGACTCTCGTTATCTCGAAGTCGTTCGGACCACAAAAAATTTGTTCTAGATAGACGAAATTCGACTTAACAGGAGCTGCTCAAGTGCATTGTATAACATTTGGGACTACAGACGAAATTCGACTCATCCAGAAATTCGACTTAAGTTTGTTCGAGATAACGAGAGTCAACTGTAGTTAAATGCATGGAATATACTGTTTCACTTCAAAAAGCACACTTTCCAAATCTGCATTTGAATGGAAACAACTTACTTGGTCTTTTGAACATGTCCAGCATTCTTTGTGTGACAACAAAACCACCGCCAATGTTAATTGAGGAGATAAATGCTGCGAGGGCCGCTAATGACTGAATTGTGTCCGTTGGGTAGTAACCTCCGCCCATCAATAATAGTCCACCTACAGCTGTGGTCCCTGATATAGCATTGGTAACAGACATCAGAGGGGAATGTAAAGCTGGAGTAACACCCCATACTGTATGGTAACCTGGAATAAGATATACATGTAAGAAATACAATAATCCTTTTTTACAGACAGAAAACCATTTAGTTATACAAAACGTACAAAACAATGCAACTGAAAAAGTTGTCCTCTCAGTTCGAAAAGACTTCGTTTTATATAATGAACTGCTACGCTTATATCTTCGGCAGTTAATGGGTAATGGATTCTATTTTAAATTTTTCCAGGAAACTTAAGTTGTTAGAATCAATGAAAACTAGAGGTACTGTTGTCACAGGAGTCCAGCATGCTGGACTGTTTTAGCACGCTAAAACTGATGTCTCCCCTTCCATACCCATAGTTTTTTTAACATTTTTTAGGGATCATCAAGGTGGCAAATTAAGAGCTATGGTACATAATACATGTAGTTACCTACAGATATGTGCTTCAACAAGGAATGAATAAGGTAATATATAGTTTTGGGGAAGGGATCTGAACCATTTTTAAGATAAATTAAGGTTTCTGGTCTTGAGGGGTAGGGGATGACCCCCGGGGCTCAGATGTATACTGCATTCAACTTGTCTTGTTATCATGAATAATAAACTATATGGTTTAAGGGTGGGGATTTCAACCCTTTCCAAGATAATGTAGGCTAGGGGGTGGGGACTGACCCACAGGGACCCAAATGTGGTGCTCTGCTCTCCACCTTGACCTGATGCATATACCTTCCAAATATCATGAGGCTAGCTCAAGAAACAAAAAAGTTATGTTCCGGACAAAAAATTTGATTAGAAGAGGAAGAAGAACACTATTGGGTTGGGATCTCAATGGTTTTCAGAATATTTAGTATTTTATCATTTGAGGGGGTGGGGCATGACCCCCCTCAGACCCCCCTATGGTACCAAATGATTTGTCTTATCATAAGGAGTAATAATATATATGGTTATAGGGTGGGGATCACAATGGTTTTCAAAATATTAAGTATTTTATCATTTAAGGGGGTGGGGCATGACCCCCCCCCCCCCCTCAGACCCCCTATGGTACCAAATGCTTCGTCTTATCATAAGGAGTAATAATATATATGGTTATAGGGTGGGGATCTCAATGGTTTTCAGAATAATAAGTATTTTGTCATTTAAGGGGGTGGGGCATGACCCCCCCCTCAAACCCCCTATAGTACCAAATGATTTGTCTTATCATAAGGAGTAATAATATATATGGTTATAGGGTGGGGATCTCAATGGTTTTCAGAATAATAAGTATTTTGTCATTT
Source organism: Mytilisepta virgata (assembly GCA_028015205.1). Classification (NCBI taxonomy): domain Eukaryota; kingdom Metazoa; phylum Mollusca; class Bivalvia; order Mytilida; family Mytilidae; genus Mytilisepta; species Mytilisepta virgata. The sequence continues at coordinate 35,744,389 of CM051512.1, forward strand.
GAGGGGGTGGGGCATGACCCCCCTCAGACCCCCCTATGGTACCAAATGCTTCGTCTTATCATAAGGAGTAATAATATATATGGTTATAGGGTGGGGATCTCAATGGTTTTCAGAATAATAAGTATTTTGTCATTTAAGGGGGTGGGGCATGACCCCCCCTCAAACCCCCTATAGTACCAAATGATTCGTCTTATCATAAAGAGTAATAATATATATGGTTATTGGTTGGGGATCTCAATGGTTTTCAGAATATTTAGTATTTTATCGTTTGAGGGGGTGGGGCATGACCCCCCTCAGACCCCCCTATGGTACCAAATGATTTGTCTTATCATAAGGAGTAATAATATATATGGTTATAGGGTGGGGATCACAATGGTTTTCAAAATATTAAGTATTTTATCATTTAAGGGGGTGGGGCATGACCCCCCTCAGACCCCCCTATGGTACCAAATGATTCGTCTTATCATAAGGAGTAATAATATATATGGTTATAGGGTGGGGATCTCAATGGTTTTCAGAATATTTAGTATTTTATCATTTGAGGGGGTGGGGCATGACCCCCCTCAGACCCCCCTATGGTACCAAATGATTCGTCTTATCATAAGGAGTAATAATATATATGGTTATAGGGTGGGGATCTCAATGGTTTTCAGAATATTTAGTATTTTATCGTTTGAGGGGGTGGGGCATGACCCCCCTCAGACCCCCCTACGGTACCAAATGATTTGTCTTATCATAAGGAGTAATAATATATATGGTTATAGGGTGGGGATCACAATGGTTTTCAAAATATTAAGTATTTTGTTATTTTAGCCTACATTTTACAGGCTAGGGGGTGGGGACTGACCCCCAGGGACACAAATGTGGTACTCTGCACTCCGCCATGACCTGATGCATATACCTTCCAAATATCATGAGGCTAGCTCAAGAAACAAAAAAGTTATGTTCCGGACAAAAAATTTGATTAGAAGAGGAAGAAGAACTAGAATTGCAATTGCGAGCAATAGCAGATGTCGCCCCTGGCAGCCATCTTGAAAATGGCGGCCATTTCGAAAAAAAAAGTATTGATTGCACACCTTCACATAGTGATCTTACTTTCTGCCAAGTTTCATTCAATTCTATCCATGTTAAGTTTTTCGCCATTTTAACATCATTTTTCAAAATGGCCGCCAAACGTCTCCAACCGATCGCCATTTTTTTTCATCAGTTTGTTCTTCTAATTGTACTTTACAAACATACGAAGTTTAATGAAATTCTATGGTACAGTTTTTGAGATATAAACGTGTTAAATTACCGATCTATGAATGGCGGCCATCTTGAAAATGGCGGCCATTTTGAAAAAAAAAGTACTGATTGCACACCTTCACATAGTGATCTTACTTTCTGCCAAGTTTCATTCAATTCTATCCAGGCATCTCCGAGAACTAAGCCGGACAAAAATCATTGGAAAGAAAGAAAGAATAATAATAACAAAGAAACGGAAGAATAACAATATGTCGTCCCGTGACTACGTTCGGGGCGACATAACTAGAATTGCAATTGCGAGCAATAGCAGATGTCGCCCCTGGCAGCCATCTTGAAAATGGCGGCCATTTCGAAAAAAAAAAGTATTGATTGCACACCTTCACATAGTGATCTTACTTTCTGCCAAGTTTCATTCAATTCTATCCAGGCATCTCCGAGAACTAAGCCGGACAAAAATCATTGGAAAGAAAGAATAATAACTAGAATTGCAATTGCGAGCAATAGCAGATGTCGCCCCTGGCAGCCATCTAGAAAATGGCGGCCATTTCGAAAAAAAAGTATTGATTGCACACCTTCACATAGTGATCTTACTTTCTGCCAAGTTTCATTCAATTCTATCCATGTTAAGTTTTTCGCCATTTTAACATCATTTTTCAAAATGGCCGCCAAACGTCTCCAACCGATCGCCATTTTTTTTCATCAGTTTGTTCTTCTAATTGTACTTTACAAACCTACGAAGTTTAATGAAATTCTATGGTACAGTTTTTGAGATATAAACGTTTTAAATTTTCGGAGGGTACCGATCTTTGAATGGCGGCCATTTCGAAAAAAAAAGTATTGATTGCACATCTTCACATAGTGATCTTACTTTCTGCCAAGTTTCATTCAATTCTATCCAGGCATCTCCGAGAACTAAGCCGGACAAAAATCATTGGAAAGAAAGAAAGAAAGAAAGAAAGAATAATAATAACTAGAATTGCAATTGCGAGCAATAGCAGATGTCGCCCCTGGCAGCCATCTAGAAAATGGCGGCCATTTCGAAAAAAAAAGTATTGATTGCACACCTTCACATAGTGATCTTACTTTCTGCCAAGTTTCATTCAATTCTATCCATGTTAAGTTTTTCGCCATTTTAACATCATTTTTCAAAATGGCCGCCAAACGTCTCCAACCGATCGCCATTTTTTTTCATCAGTTTGTTCTTCTAATTGTACTTTACAAACCTACGAAGTTTAATGAAATTCTATGGTACAGTTTTTGAGATATAAACGTGTTAAATTACCGATCTATGAATGGCGGCCATCTTGAAAATGGCGGCCATTTTGAAAAAAAAAGTACTGATTGCACACCTTCACATAGTGATCTTACTTTCTGCCAAGTTTCATTCAATTCTATCCAGGCATCTCCGAGAACTAAGCCGGACAAAAATCATTGGAAAGAAAGAAAGAATAATAATAACAAAGAAACGGAAGAATAACAATATGTCGTCCCGTGACTACGTTCGGGGCGACATAATAACTAGAATTGCAATTGCGAGCAATAGCAGATGTCGCCCCTGGCAGCCATCTTGAAAATGGCGGCCATTTCGAAAAAAAAAGTATTGATTGCACACCTTCACATAGTGATCTTACTTTCTGCCAAGTTTCATTCAATTCTATCCATGTTAAGTTTTTCGCCATTTTAACATCATTTTTCAAAATGGCCGTCAAACGTCTCCAACCGATCGCCATTTTTTTTCATCAGTTTGTTCTTCTAATTGTACTTTACAAACCTACGAAGTTTAATGAAATTCTATGGTACAGTTTTTGAGATATAAACGTTTTAAATTTTCGGAGGGTACCGATCTTTGAATGGCGGCCATCTTGAAAATGGCGGCCATTTCGAAAAAAAAAGTATTGATTGCACATCTTCACATAGTGATCTTACTTTCTGCCAAGTTTCATTCAATTCTATCCAGGCATCTCCGAGAACTAAGCCGGACAAAAATCATTGGAAAGAAAGAAAGAAAGAAAGAAAGAAAGAAAGAAAGAATAATAATAATAATAACTAGAATTGCAATTGCGAGCAATAGCAGATGTCGCCCCTGGCAGCCATCTTGAAAATGGCGGCCATTTCGAAAAAAAAAGTATTGATTGCACACCTTCACATAGTGATCTTACTTTCTGCCAAGTTTCATTCAATTCTATCCATGTTAAGTTTTTCGCCATTTTAACATCATTTTTCAAAATGGCCGCCAAACGTCTCCAACCGATCGCCATTTTTTTTCATCAGTTTGTTCTTCTAATTGTACTTTACAAACATACGAAGTTTAATGAAATTCTATGGTACAGTTTTTGAGATATAAACGTGTTAAATTACCGATCTATGAATGGCGGCCATCTTGAAAATGGCGGCCATTTTGAAAAAAAAAGTACTGATTGCACACCTTCACATAGTGATCTTACTTTCTGCCAAGTTTCATTCAATTCTATCCAGGCATCTCCGAGAACTAAGCCGGACAAAAATCATTGGAAAGAAAGAAAGAATAATAATAACAAAGAAACGGAAGAATAACAATATGTCGTCCCGTGACTACGTTCGGGGCGACATAATAATAATAATAACAAAGAAACGGAAGAATAACAATATGTCGTCCCGTGACTACGTTCGGGGCGACATAACTAGAATTGCAATTGCGAGCAATAGCAGATGTCGCCCCTGGCAGCCATCTTGAAAATGGCGGCCATTTTGGGAAAAAAAGTACTGATTGCACACCTTCACATAGTGATCTTACTTTCTGCCAAGTTTCATTCAATTCTATCGATGTTAAGTTTTTCGCCATTTTAACATCATTTTTCAAAATGGCCGCCAAACGTCTCCAACCGATCGCCATTTTTTTTCATCAGTTTGTTCTTCTAATTGTACTTTACAAACCTACGAAGTTTAATGAAATTCTATGGTACAGTTTTTGAGATATAAACGTTTTAAATTTTCGGAGGGTACCGATCTTTGAATGGCGGCCATCTTGAAAATGGCGGCCATTTTGAAAAAAAAAGTATTGATTGCACACCTTCACATAGTGATCTTACTTTCTGCCAAGTTTCATTCAATTCTATCCAGGCATCTCCGAGAACTAAGCCGGACAAAAATCATTGGAAAGAAAGAAAGAAAGAATAATAATAATAATAATAATAATAATAATAATAACAAAGAAACGGAAGAATAACAATATGTCGTCCCGTGACTACGTTCGGGGCGACATAATAACTAGAATTGCAATTGCGAGCAATAGCAGATGTCGCCCCTGGCAGCCATCTTGAAAATGGCGGCCATTTCGAAAAAAAAAGTATTGATTGCACACCTTCACATAGTGATCTTACTTTCTGCCAAGTTTCATTCAATTCTATCCATGTTAAGTTTTTCGCCATTTTAACATCATTTTTCAAAATGGCCGTCAAACGTCTCCAACCGATCGCCATTTTTTTTCATCAGTTCTTCTAATTGTACTTTACAAACCTACGAAGTTTAATGAAATTCTATGGTACAGTTTTTGAGATATAAACGTTTTAAATTTTCGGAGGGTACCGATCTTTGAATGGCGGCCATCTTGAAAATGGCGGCCATTTCGAAAAAAAAAGTATTGATTGCACATCTTCACATAGTGATCTTACTTTCTGCCAAGTTTCATTCAATTCTATCCAGGCATCTCCGAGAACTAAGCCGGACAAAAATCATTGGAAAGAAAGAAAGAAAGAAAGAAAGAAAGAATAATAACTAGAATTGCAATTGCGAGCAATAGCAGATGTCGCCCCTGGCAGCCATCTTGAAAATGGCGGCCATTTCGAAAAAAAAGTATTGATTGCACACCTTCACATAGTGATCTTACTTTCTGCCAAGTTTCATTCAATTCTATCCATGTTAAGTTTTTCGCCATTTTAACATCATTTTTCAAAATGGCCGCCAAACGTCTCCAACCGATCGCCATTTTTTTTCATCAGTTTGTTCTTCTAATTGTACTTTACAAACCTACGAAGTTTAATGAAATTCTATGGTACAGTTTTTGAGATATAAACGTTTTAAATTTTCGGAGGGTACCGATCTTTGAATGGCGGCCATCTTGAAAATGGCGGCCATTTCGAAAAAAAAAGTATTGATTGCACATCTTCACATAGTGATCTTACTTTCTGCCAAGTTTCATTCAATTCTATCCAGGCATCTCCGAGAACTAAGCCGGACAAAAATCATTGGAAAGAAAGAAAGAAAGAAAGAATAATAACTAGGTATGATTGTGATCGCAAGCGAGTCACAAGATGTCTCCCAAACCCCCATTGCCACTATCTAGAGCTTATCAGTAACCCCCTAAATTCCCTTTTGCTCTATTCACCTACAAAATTTCAGAATCCTACCCACCTAGGTTACAGAGATATCGCAATGTCCTATATAATGACCTTTTCCTGTTTCCATGGAAACAGCGGCCATTTTGATTTTTTTTAAGCCCTTTGCAATCGCCATCATTTAAAACCCCTAAATATCAATTTTCATTGAAATCGAAGCACTTCGAAAGAATTTCGAATTTTGGGCCCGAAAAATCACATTTTCGTAAATAACGCGAAAACCGTAAATATCGCTTCAAATTTTTTTTTCGTATAATTAAAGAGCACCTTTTGCTCTATTCACCTACAAAATTTCAGAATCCTACCCACCTAGGTTACTGACATAAAGCAATGTCTCCTATATAATGACCTTTTTCTGTTTCCACGGAAACGGCGGCCATTTTGAAAATTTTAAAAGTCGTTTGCAAAACTTCAGGTCACCCTTAACATATTCCCAAAGTTTCATATCGATTGGACATTGCATCTTTGAGAAACGTCGCGGACAACATTGAACGGAAAGAAAAAGGAAAGAAGAAGAAGAAGAAGAAGAATAATAATAAGAAACCGGACAAAAACAATATGTCTCCCAAAACTTTGTTTGGGAGACATAATAATAATAATAATAACAAAGAAACGGAAGAATAACAATATGTCGTCCCGTGACTACGTTCGGGGCGACATAATAATAATAATAATAATAATAACAAAGAAACGGAAGAATAACAATATGTCGTCCCGTGACTACGTTCGGGGCGACATAATAATAATAATAACAAAGAAACGGAAGAATAACAATATGTCGTCCCGTGACTACGTTCGGGGCGACATAACTAGAATTGCAATTGCGAGCAATAGCAGATGTCGCCCCTGGCAGCCATCTTGAAAATGGCGGCCATTTCCAAAAAAAAGTATTGATTGCACACCGTCACATAGTGATCTTACTTTCTGCCAAGTTTCATTCAATTCTATCGATGTTAAGTTTTTCGCCAATTTAACATCATTTTTCAAAATGGCCGCCAAACGTCTCCAACCGATCGCGATTTTTTTTCATCAGTTTGTTCTTCTAATTGTACTTTACAAACATACGAAGTTTAATGAAATTCTATGGTACAGTTTTTGAGATATAAACGTTTTAAATTTTCAGAGGGTACTGATCTTTGAATGGCGGCCATCTTGAAAATGGCGGCCATTTCGAAAAAAAAAGTATTGATTGCACACCTTCACATAGTGATCTAACTTTCTGCCAAGTTTCATTCAATTCTATCAAGGCATCTCCGAGAACTAAGCCGGACAAAAATCATTGGAAAGAAAGAAAGAAAGAAAGAAAGAATAATAACTAGAATTGCAATTGCGAGCAATAGCAGATGTCGCCCCTGGCAGCCATCTAGAAAATGGCGGCCATTTCGAAAAAAAAGTATTGATTGCACACCTTCACATAGTGATCTTACTTTCTGCCAAGTTTCATTCAATTCTATCCATGTTAAGTTTTTCGCCATTTTAACATCATTTTTCAAAATGGCCGCCAAACGTCTCCAACCGATCGCCATTTTTTTTCATCAGTTTGTTCTTCTAATTGTACTTTACAAACCTACGAAGTTTAATGAAATTCTATGGTACAGTTTTTGAGATATAAACGTGTTAAATTACCGATCTATGAATGGCGGCCATCTTGAAAATGGCGGCCATTTTGAAAAAAAAAGTTTTGATTGCACACCTTCACATAGTGATCTAACTTTCTGCCAAGTTTCATTCAATTCTATCCAGGCATCTCCGAGAACTAAGCCGGACAAAAATCATTGGAAAGAAAGAAAGAATAACTAGAATTGCAATTGCGAGCAATAGCAGATGTCGCCCCTGGCAGCCATCTAGAAAATGGCGGCCATTTCGAAAAAAAAGTATTGATTGCACACCTTCACATAGTGATCTTACTTTCTGCCAAGTTTCATTCAATTCTATCCATGTTAAGTTTTTCGCCATTTTAACATCATTTTTCAAAATGGCCGCCAAACGTCTCCAACCGATCGCCATTTTTTTTCATCAGTTTGTTCTTCTAATTGTACTTTACAAACCTACGAAGTTTAATGAAATTCTATGGTACAGTTTTTGAGATATAAACGTTTTAAATTTTCGGAGGGTACCGATCTTTGAATGGCGGCCATCTTGAAAATGGCGGCCATTTCGAAAAAAAAAGTATTGATTGCACATCTTCACATAGTGATCTTACTTTCTGCCAAGTTTCATTCAATTCTATCCAGGCATCTCCGAGAACTAAGCCGGACAAAAATCATTGGAAAGAAAGAAAGAAAGAAAGAAAGAAGAATAATAATAATAATAATAATAACAAAGAAACGGAAGAATAACAATATGTCGTCCCGTGACTACGTTCGGGGCGACATAATAATAACAAAGAAACGGAAGAATAACAATATGTCGTCCCGTGACTACGTTCGGGGCGACATAATAACTAGAATTGCAATTGCGAGCAATAGCAGATGTCGCCCCTGGCAGCCATCTAGAAAATGGCGGCCATTTCGAAAAAAAAGTATTGATTGCACACCTTCACATAGTGATCTTACTTTCTGCCAAGTTTCATTCAATTCTATCCATGTTAAGTTTTTCGCCATTTTAACATCATTTTTCAAAATGGCCGCCAAACGTCTCCAACCGATCGCCATTTTTTTTCATCAGTTTGTTCTTCTAATTGTACTTTACAAACCTACGAAGTTTAATGAAATTCTATGGTACAGTTTTTGAGATATAAACGTTTTAAATTTTCGGAGGGTACCGATCTTTGAATGGCGGCCATCTTGAAAATGGCGGCCATTTCGAAAAAAAAAGTATTGATTGCACATCTTCACATAGTGATCTTACTTTCTGCCAAGTTTCATTCAATTCTATCCAGGCATCTCCGAGAACTAAGCCGGACAAAAATCATTGGAAAGAAAGAAAGAAAGAAAGAAAGAATAATAATAACTAGAATTGCAATTGCGAGCAATAGCAGATGTCGCCCCTGGCAGCCATCTTGAAAATGGCGGCCATTTTGAAAAAAAAAGTATTGATTGCACACCTTCACATAGTGATCTTACTTTCTGCCAAGTTTCATTCAATTCTATCCATGTTAAGTTTTTCGCCATTTTAACATCATTTTTCAAAATGGCCGTCAAACGTCTCCAACCGATCGCCATTTTTTTTCATCAGTTTGTTCTTCTAATTGTACTTTACAAACCTACGAAGTTTAATGAAATTCTATGGTACAGTTTTTGAGATATAAACGTTTTAAATTTTCGGAGGGTACCGATCTTTGAATGGCGGCCATCTTGAAAATGGCGGCCATTTCGAAAAAAAAAGTATTGATTGCACATCTTCACATAGTGATCTTACTTTCTGCCAAGTTTCATTCAATTCTATCCAGGCATCTCCGAGAACTAAGCCGGACAAAAATCATTGGAAAGAAAGAAAGAAAGAAAGAAAGAATAATAATAATAATAATAACAAAGAAACGGAAGAATAACAATATGTCGTCCCGTGACTACGTTCGGGGCGACATAACTAGAATTGCAATTGCGAGCAATAGCAGATGTCGCCCCTGGCAGCCATCTAGAAAATGGCGGCCATTTCGAAAAAAAAAGTATTGATTGCACACCTTCACATAGTGATCTTACTTTCTGCCAAGTTTCATTCAATTCTATCCATGTTAAGTTTTTCGCCATTTTAACATCATTTTTCAAAATGGCCGCCAAACGTCTCCAACCGATCGCCATTTTTTTTCATCAGTTTGTTCTTCTAATTGTACTTTACAAACCTACGAAGTTTAATGAAATTCTATGGTACAGTTTTTGAGATATAAACGTTTTAAATTTTCGGAGGGTACCGATCTTTGAATGGCGGCCATCTTGAAAATGGCGGCCATTTCGAAAAAAAAAGTATTGATTGCACATCTTCACATAGTGATCTTACTTTCTGCCAAGTTTCATTCAATTCTATCCAGGCATCTCCGAGAACTAAGCCGGACAAAAATCATTGGAAAGAAAGAAAGAAAGAAAGAAAGAATAATAATAACAAAGAAACGGAAGAATAACAATATGTCGTCCCGTGACTACGTTCGGGGCGACATAATAATAATAATAATAACAAAGAAACGGAAGAATAACAATATGTCGTCCCGTGACTACGTTCGGGGCGACATAACTAGAATTGCAATTGCGAGCAATAGCAGATGTCGCCCCTGGCAGCCATCTAAAAAATGGCGGCCATTTCGAAAAAAAAGTATTGATTGCACACCTTCACATAGTGATCTTACTTTCTGCCAAGTTTCATTCAATTCTATCCATGTTAAGTTTTTCGCCATTTTAACATCATTTTTCAAAATGGCCGCCAAACGTCTCCAACCGATCGCCATTTTTTTTCATCAGTTTGTTCTTCTAATTGTACTTTACAAACCTACGAAGTTTAATCAAATTCTATGGTACAGTTTTTGAGATATAAACGTGTTAAATTACCGATCTATGAATGGCGGCCATCTTGAAAATGGCGGCCATTTTGAAAAAAAAAGTATTGATTGCACACCGTCACATAGTGATCTTACTTTCTGCCAAGTTTCATTCAATTCTATCACGGCATCTCCGAGAACTAAGCCGGACAAAAATCATTGGAAAGAAAGAATAATAATAACTAGAATTGCAATTGCGAGCAATAGCAGATGTCGCCCCTGGCAGCCATCTAGAAAATGGCGGCCATTTCGAAAAAAAAAGTATTGATTGCACACCTTCACATAGTGATCTTACTTTCTGCCAAGTTTCATTCAATTCTATCCATGTTAAGTTTTTCGCCATTTTAACATCATTTTTCAAAATGGCCGCCAAACGTCTCCAACCGATCGCCATTTTTTTTCATCAGTTTGTTCTTCTAATTGTACTTTACAAACCTACGAAGTTTAATGAAATTCTATGGTACAGTTTTTGAGATATAAACGTGTTAAATTACCGATCTATGAATGGCGGCCATCTTGAAAATGGCGGCCATTTTGAAAAAAAAAGTACTGATTGCACACCTTCACATAGTGATCTTACTTTCTGCCAAGTTTCATTCAATTCTATCCAGGCATCTCCGAGAACTAAGCCGGACAAAAATCATTGGAAAGAAAGAAAGAATAATAATAACAAAGAAACGGAAGAATAACAATATGTCGTCCCGTGACTACGTTCGGGGCGACATAACTAGAATTGCAATTGCGAGCAATAGCAGATGTCGCCCCTGGCAGCCATCTTGAAAATGGCGGCCATTTTGAAAAAAAAAGTACTGATTGCACACCTTCACATAGTGATCTTACTTTCTGCCAAGTTTCATTCAATTCTATCGATGTTAAGTTTTTCGCCATTTTAACATCATTTTTCAAAATGGCCGCCAAACGTCTCCAACCGATCGCCATTTTTTTTCATGAGTTTGTTCTTCTAATTGTACTTTACAAACATACGAAGTTTAATGAAATTCTATGGTACAGTTTTTGAGATATAAACGTTTTAAATTTTCGGAGGGTACCGATCTTTGAATGGCGGCCATCTTGAAAATGGCGGCCATTTGGGAAAAAAAAGTATTGATTGCACACCTTCACATAGTGATCTTACTTTCTGCCAAGTTTCATTCAATTCTATCCAGGCATCTCCGAGAACTAAGCCGGACAAAAATCATTGGAAAGAAAGAAAGAAAGAAAGAAAGAAAGAATAATAATAATAATAATAATAACTAGAATTGCAATTGCGAGCAATAGCAGATGTCGCCCCTGGCAGCCATCTAGAAAATGGCGGCCATTTCGAAAAAAAAAGTATTGATTGCACACCTTCACATAGTGATCTTACTTTCTGCCAAGTTTCATTCAATTCTATCCATGTTAAGTTTTTCGCCATTTTAACATCATTTTTCAAAATGGCCGCCAAACGTCTCCAACCGATCGCCATTTTTTTTCATCAGTTTGTTCTTCTAATTGTACTTTACAAACCTACGAAGTTTAATGAAATTCTATGGTACAGTTTTTGAGATATAAACGTTTTAAATTTTCGGAGGGTACCGATCTTTGAATGGCGGCCATCTTGAAAATGGCGGCCATTTCGAAAAAAAAAGTATTGATTGCACATCTTCACATAGTGATCTTACTTTCTGCCAAGTTTCATTCAATTCTATCCAGGCATCTCCGAGAACTAAGCCGGACAAAAATCATTGGAAAGAAAGAAAGAAAGAAAGAAAGAATAATAATAACAAAGAAACGGAAGAATAACAATATGTCGTCCCGTGACTACGTTCGGGGCGACATAATAATAATAACAAAGAAACGGAAGAATAACAATATGTCGTCCCGTGACTACGTTCGGGGCGACATAACTAGAATTGCAATTGCGAGCAATAGCAGATGTCGCCCCTGGCAGCCATCTTGAAAATGGCGGCCATTTCGAAAAAAAAAGTATTGATTGCACACCTTCACATAGTGATCTTACTTTCTGCCAAGTTTCATTCAATTCTATCCATGTTAAGTTTTTCGCCATTTTAACATCATTTTTCAAAATGGCCGTCAAACGTCTCCAACCGATCGCCATTTTTTTTCATCAGTTTGTTCTTCTAATTGTACTTTACAAACCTACGAAGTTTAATGAAATTCTATGGTACAGTTTTTGAGATATAAACGTTTTAAATTTTCGGAGGGTACCGATCTTTGAATGGCGGCCATCTTGAAAATGGCGGCCATTTCGAAAAAAAAAGTATTGATTGCACATCTTCACATAGTGATCTTACTTTCTGCCAAGTTTCATTCAATTCTATCCAGGCATCTCCGAGAACTAAGCCGGACAAAAATCATTGGAAAGAAAGAAAGAAAGAAAGAAAGAAAGAATAATAACTAGAATTGCAATTGCGAGCAATAGCAGATGTCGCCCCTGGCAGCCATCTAGAAAATGGCGGCCATTTCGAAAAAAAAAGTATTGATTGCACACCTTCACATAGTGATCTTACTTTCTGCCAAGTTTCATTCAATTCTATCCATGTTAAGTTTTTCGCCATTTTAACATCATTTTTCAAAATGGCCGCCAAACGTCTCCAACCGATCGCCATTTTTTTTCATCAGTTTGTTCTTCTAATTGTACTTTACAAACCTACGAAGTTTAATGAAATTCTATGGTACAGTTTTTGAGATATAAACGTGTTAAATTACCGATCTATGAATGGCGGCCATCTTGAAAATGGCGGCCATTTTGAAAAAAAAAGTACTGATTGCACACCTTCACATAGTGATCTTACTTTCTGCCAAGTTTCATTCAATTCTATCCAGGCATCTCCGAGAACTAAGCCGGACAAAAATCATTGGAAAGAAAGAAAGAATAATAATAACAAAGAAACGGAAGAATAACAATATGTCGTCCCGTGACTACGTTCGGGGCGACATAATAACTAGAATTGCAATTGCGAGCAATAGCAGATGTCGCCCCTGGCAGCCATCTAGAATATGGCGGCCATTTCGAAAAAAAAGTATTGATTGCACACCTTCACATAGTGATCTTACTTTCTGCCAAGTTTCATTCAATTCTATCCATGTTAAGTTTTTCGCCATTTTAACATCATTTTTCAAAATGGCCGCCAAACGTCTCCAACCGATCGCCATTTTTTTTCATCAGTTTGTTCTTCTAATTGTACTTTACAAACCTACGAAGTTTAATGAAATTCTATGGTACAGTTTTTGAGATATAAACGTGTTAAATTACCGATCTATGAATGGCGGCCATCTTGAAAATGGCGGCCATTTTGAAAAAAAAAGTATTGATTGCACACCGTCACATAGTGATCTTACTTTCTGCCAAGTTTCATTCAATTCTATCACGGCATCTCCGAGAACTAAGCCGGACAAAAATCATTGGAAAGAAAGAATAATAATAACTAGAATTGCAATTGCGAGCAATAGCAGATGTCGCCCCTGGCAGCCATCTAGAAAATGGCGGCCATTTCGAAAAAAAAAGTATTGATTGCACACCTTCACATAGTGATCTTACTTTCTGCCAAGTTTCATTCAATTCTATCCATGTTAAGTTTTTCGCCATTTTAACATCATTTTTCAAAATGGCCGCCAAACGTCTCCAACCGATCGCCATTTTTTTTCATCAGTTTGTTCTTCTAATTGTACTTTACAAACCTACGAAGTTTAATGAAATTCTATGGTACAGTTTTTGAGATATAAACGTGTTAAATTACCGATCTATGAATGGCGGCCATCTTGAAAATGGCGGCCATTTTGAAAAAAAAAGTACTGATTGCACACCTTCACATAGTGATCTTACTTTCTGCCAAGTTTCATTCAATTCTATCCAGGCATCTCCGAGAACTAAGCCGGACAAAAATCATTGGAAAGAAAGAAAGAATAATAACTAGAATTGCAATTGCGAGCAATAGCAGATGTCGCCCCTGGCAGCCATCTTGAAAATGGCGGCCATTTCGAAAAAAAAAGTATTGATTGCACACCTTCACATAGTGATCTTACTTTCTGCCAAGTTTCATTCAATTCTATCCATGTTAAGTTTTTCGCCATTTTAACATCATTTTTCAAAATGGCCGCCAAACGTCTCCAACCGATCGCCATTTTTTTTCATCAGTTTGTTCTTCTAATTGTACTTTACAAACATACGAAGTTTAATGAAATTCTATGGTACAGTTTTTGAGATATAAACGTGTTAAATTACCGATCTATGAATGGCGGCCATCTTGAAAATGGCGGCCATTTTGAAAAAAAAAGTACTGATTGCACACCTTCACATAGTGATCTTACTTTCTGCCAAGTTTCATTCAATTCTATCCAGGCATCTCCGAGAACTAAGCCGGACAAAAATCATTGGAAAGAAAGAAAGAATAATAATAACAAAGAAACGGAAGAATAACAATATGTCGTCCCGTGACTACGTTCGGGGCGACATAATAATAATAATAACAAAGAAACGGAAGAATAACAATATGTCGTCCCGTGACTACGTTCGGGGCGACATAACTAGAATTGCAATTGCGAGCAATAGCAGATGTCGCCCCTGGCAGCCATCTTGAAAATGGCGGCCATTTTGGGAAAAAAAGTACTGATTGCACACCTTCACATAGTGATCTTACTTTCTGCCAAGTTTCATTCAATTCTATCGATGTTAAGTTTTTCGCCATTTTAACATCATTTTTCAAAATGGCCGCCAAACGTCTCCAACCGATCGCCATTTTTTTTCATCAGTTTGTTCTTCTAATTGTACTTTACAAACCTACGAAGTTTAATGAAATTCTATGGTACAGTTTTTGAGATATAAACGTTTTAAATTTTCGGAGGGTACCGATCTTTGAATGGCGGCCATCTTGAAAATGGCGGCCATTTTGAAAAAAAAAGTATTGATTGCACACCTTCACATAGTGATCTTACTTTCTGCCAAGTTTCATTCAATTCTATCCAGGCATCTCCGAGAACTAAGCCGGACAAAAATCATTGGAAAGAAAGAAAGAAAGAATAATAATAATAACTAGAATTGCAATTGCGAGCAATAGCAGATGTCGCCCCTGGCAGCCATCTTGAAAATGGCGGCCATTTCGAAAAAAAAAGTATTGATTGCACACCTTCACATAGTGATCTTACTTTCTGCCAAGTTTCATTCAATTCTATCCATGTTAAGTTTTTCGCCATTTTAACATCATTTTTCAAAATGGCCGTCAAACGTCTCCAACCGATCGCCATTTTTTTTCATCAGTTTGTTCTTCTAATTGTACTTTACAAACCTACGAAGTTTAATGAAATTCTATGGTACAGTTTTTGAGATATAAACGTTTTAAATTTTCGGAGGGTACCGATCTTTGAATGGCGGCCATCTTGAAAATGGCGGCCATTTCGAAAAAAAAAGTATTGATTGCACATCTTCACATAGTGATCTTACTTTCTGCCAAGTTTCATTCAATTCTATCCAGGCATCTCCGAGAACTAAGCCGGACAAAAATCATTGGAAAGAAAGAAAGAAAGAAAGAAAGAAAGAATAATAATAATAACTAGAATTGCAATTGCGAGCAATAGCAGATGTCGCCCCTGGCAGCCATCTTGAAAATGGCGGCCATTTCGGAAAAAAAGTATTGATTGCACACCTTCACATAGTGATCTTACTTTCTGCCAAGTTTCATTCAATTCTATCCATGTTAAGTTTTTCGCCATTTTAACATCATTTTTCAAAATGGCCGCCAAACGTCTCCAACCGATCGCCATTTTTTTTCATCAGTTTGTTCTTCTAATTGTACTTTACAAACCTACGAAGTTTAATGAAATTCTATGGTACAGTTTTTGAGATATAAACGTTTTAAATTTTCGGAGGGTACCGATCTTTGAATGGCGGCCATCTTGAAAATGGCGGCCATTTCGAAAAAAAAAGTATTGATTGCACATCTTCACATAGTGATCTTACTTTCTGCCAAGTTTCATTCAATTCTATCCAGGCATCTCCGAGAACTAAGCCGGACAAAAATCATTGGAAAGAAAGAAAGAAAGAATAATAATAATAATAATAATAATAATAATAATAACAAAGAAACGGAAGAATAACAATATGTCGTCCCGTGACTACGTTCGGGGCGACATAATTAAAATTTACGTTTCGCGAAACGTGAGATGTCCCCTCCCGTGCCCATTTTATGCCTGTTCTCTTCAACAAGTTGAAGAAACCCTTAATATTGATTGAAAATGGCTGCAGTTATGTATTGTATTTATCTGGCCTTAACTAGCAAATGACAGCTTTCATCCTTATCAAAGAGATTTTATACCTCCCCTACAGCCATGCCTATAAATCTCTAATTATAATGGAAGTGATAATTTCATTACAATTCACATAAATCTATGTATAAAGGAATTTTCATATGTATTATAAATTTATCCCCAAAAAAGAATGTTATCAATGGTCGCTGCCACCCCAACATTCAATGAAAAGTTACTGAGATATAGATACAGTTTTACATGATCATGATGATGATCAAATCTTTATGAAATTTTGTACAACTTCCGAAATATAGCTGTTAAAATCTTCATGAAACTTAGCACAATCTGAGCACAATAAACAACTAGTATCTTCATGAAACTTTGTACAATGAAAGCATGAATAGCTGTTCAGATATGAAAATAAAATCAAAATTTAAACCCAATCTGTTGAAATCAACAACAGAAAATGGGCCATGAAAAATACCATGTCTTACCAAGTCTTTCAATCCTAACCTATTATAATGTCAATTTACAACAAGAAATTGGACATGAAAAAATATCACATCCTATTCAGTCATTCAAACTTAACTTTAAAAAATACCTACATTAACAACAAGAAATAGCACATGGAAAAAAAGCTGAAAAATATCACATCCTATTGAGTCATTTAAACCTAACTTTATAAAATATCAATTTACAACAAAAAATGGGACATGAAAAAACATTCTGAAAAATATCACATCCCATTAAGTCATTCAAACTTAACTTTATAAAATATCTATATTTACAACAAGAAATGGGACATGAAAAAAATCTGGGAAAAATATCACATCCTATTCAGTTTTATAAAATATCTATATTTACAACACTAAATGGGACATGAAAAAAATCTGGGGAAAAATATCACATCCTACTCAGTTTAATAGAATATCTATATTTACAACACGAAATGGGACATGAAAAAAATCTGGGGAAAAATATCACATCCTATTCAGTTTAATAGAATATCTATATTTACAGCACGAAATGGGACATGAAAAAAATCTGGGGGAAAATATCACATCCTATTCAGTCATTCAAAGCTAACTTTATAAAATATCTATATTTACAACAAGAAATGGGACATGAAAAAAATCTGGGAAAAATATCACATCCTATTCAGTTTAATAGAATATCTATATTTACAACATGAAATGGGACATGAAAAAAATCTGGGAAAAAATATCACATTACAACAAGAAATGGGACATGAAAAAAATCTGGGGAAAATATCACATCATATTCAGTCATTCAAACCTAACTTTATAAAATATCTATATTTACAACAAGAAATGGGACATGAAAAAATCTAGAAAATATCACATCCTATTCAGTTTTATAAAATATCTATATTTACAACAAGAAATGGGACATGAAAAAAATCTGGGAAAAAATATCACATCCTATTAAGTTTTATAAAATATCTATATTTACAACAAGAAATGGGACATGAAAAAAATCTGGGGAAAATATCACATCCTATTCAGTCATTCAACCCTAACTTTATAAAATATCTATATTTACAACAAGAAATGGGACATGAAAAAAATCTGGAAAATATCACATCCTATTCAGACAATGCGCCGTCAGTCGCCATCACCCTTATACCCTGTATACCAAGTTTCATTGAAATCGGACAATGTTTACATTTTTCACCATTTTCGGGGGCCATCTTGAAAATGGCGGCCATTACAAAAATTCCGACAATGCGCCGTCAGTCCCCATCACCTATATACCCTGTATACCAAGATTCGTTGAAATCGGACAATGTTTACATTTTTCGCCATTTTCGGCCGCCATCTTGAAAATGGCGGCCATTACAAAACTTCCGACAATGCGCCGTCAGTTGCCATCACCCTTATACCCTGTATACCAAGTTTCATTGAAATTGGACAATGTTTACATTTTTCGCGATTTTCGGCGGCCATCTTGAAAATGGCGGCCATTACAGAAATTCCGACAATGCGCCATCAGTCGCCATCACCGTTATACCCTGTATACCAAGTTTCGTTGAAATTGGACAATGTTTACATTTTTCGCCATTTTTGGCGGCCATCTTGGAAATGGCGGCCATTTTGAAATTATAAACCGCAAAAAACACTGTAGGACCTTGGGACCTATCACCCCTCCAAGTTTCATATTGATCGGTCCATCCATTATTTTTCGCGATTTTCGGCGGCCATCTTGAAAATGGCGGCCATTACAGAAATTCCGACAATGCGCCATCAGTCGCCATCACCGTTATACCCTGTATACCAAGTTTCGTTGAAATTGGACAATGTTTACATTTTTCGCCATTTTTGGCGGCCATCTTGGAAATGGCGGCCATTTTGAAATTATAAACCGCAAAAAACACTGTAGGACCTTGGGACCTATCACCCCTCCAAGTTTCATATTGATCGGTCCATCCATTTCCGAGGAGATAGCCGGACAAGTTCGTGCATCAGGTTGACGGAAGAAAAAGAAAAAAGTATAATAATAAGAAAAATAAGAAACGGAGTAAAAACAATATGTCCCCGACGACACTTCGTGGTCGGGGACATAATAATAATAATAATAACAAAGAAACGGAAGAATAACAATATGTCGTCCCGTGACTACGTTCGGGGCGACATAATAATAATAATAATAACTAGAATTGCAATTGCGAGCAATAGCAGATGTCGCCCCTGGCAGCCATCTTGAAAATGGCGGCCATTTTGAAAAAAAAAGTACTGATTGCACACCTTCACATAGTGATCTTACTTTCTGCCAAGTTTCATTCAATTCTATCGATGTTAAGTTTTTCGCCATTTTAACATCATTTTTCAAAATGGCCGCCAAACGTCTCCAACCGATCGCCATTTTTTTTCATCAGTTTGTTCTTCTAATTGTACTTTACAAACATACGAAGTTTAATGAAATTCTATGGTACAGTTTTTGAGATATAAACGTTTTAAATTTTCGGAGGGTACCGATCTTTGAATGGCGGCCATCTTGAAAATGGCGGCCATTTCGAAAAAAAAAGTATTGATTGCACATCTTCACATAGTGATCTTACTTTCTGCCAAGTTTCATTCAATTCTATCCAGGCATCTCCGAGAACTAAGCCGGACAAAAATCATTGGAAAGAAAGAAAGAAAGAAAGAAAGAATAATAATAATAACTAGAATTGCAATTGCGAGCAATAGCAGATGTCGCCCCTGGCAGCCATCTTGAAAATGGCGGCCATTTTGGAAAAAAAAGTACTGATTGCACACCTTCACATAGTGATCTTACTTTCTGCCAAGTTTCATTCAATTCTATCGATGTTAAGTTTTTCGCCATTTTAACATCATTTTTCAAAATGGCCGCCAAACGTCTCCAACCGATCGCCATTTTTTTTCATCAGTTTGTTCTTCTAATTGTACTTTACAAACCTACGAAGTTTAATGAAATTCTATGGTACAGTTTTTGAGATATAAACGTTTTAAATTTTCGGAGGGTACCGATCTTTGAATGGCGGCCATCTTGAAAATGGCGGCCATTTTGAAAAAAAAAGTATTGATTGCACACCTTCACATAGTGATCTTACTTTCTGCCAAGTTTCATTCAATTCTATCCAGGCATCTCCGAGAACTAAGCCGGACAAAAATCATTGGAAAGAAAGAAAGAAAGAATAATAATAATAACTAGAATTGCAATTGCGAGCAATAGCAGATGTCGCCCCTGGCAGCCATCTTGAAAATGGCGGCCATTTCGAAAAAAAAGTATTGATTGCACACCTTCACATAGTGATCTTACTTTCTGCCAAGTTTCATTCAATTCTATCCATGTTAAGTTTTTCGCCATTTTAACATCATTTTTCAAAATGGCCGCCAAACGTCTCCAACCGATCGCCATTTTTTTTCATCAGTTTGTTCTTCTAATTGTACTTTACAAACATACGAAGTTTAATGAAATTCTATGGTACAGTTTTTGAGATATAAACGTGTTAAATTACCGATCTATGAATGGCGGCCATCTTGAAAATGGCGGCCATTTTGAAAAAAAAAGTTTTGATTGCACACCTTCACATAGTGATCTTACTTTCTGCCAAGTTTCATTCAATTCTATCCAGGCATCTCCGAGAACTAAGCCGGACAAAAATCATTGGAAAGAAAGAAAGAATAATAATAACAAAGAAACGGAAGAATAACAATATGTCGTCCCGTGACTACGTTCGGGGCGACATAATAATAATAATAATAACAAAGAAACGGAAGAATAACAATATGTCGTCCCGTGACTACGTTCGGGGCGACATAATAATAACAAAGAAACGGAAGAATAACAATATGTCGTCCCGTGACTACGTTCGGGGCGACATAATAATAATAATAATAACAAAGAAACGGAAGAATAACAATATGTCGTCCCGTGACTACGTTCGGGGCGACATAATAATAACAAAGAAACGGAAGAATAACAATATGTCGTCCCGTGACTACGTTCGGGGCGACATAATAATAATAATAACAAAGAAACGGAAGAATAACAATATGTCGTCCCGTGACTACGTTCGGGGCGACATAATAACTAGAATTGCAATTGCGAGCAATAGCAGATGTCGCCCCTGGCAGCCATCTAGAAAATGGCGGCCATTTCGAAAAAAAAGTATTGATTGCACACCTTCACATAGTGATCTTACTTTCTGCCAAGTTTCATTCAATTCTATCCATGTTAAGTTTTTCGCCATTTTAACATCATTTTTCAAAATGGCCGCCAAACGTCTCCAACCGATCGCCATTTTTTTTCATCAGTTTGTTCTTCTAATTGTACTTTACAAACCTACGAAGTTTAATGAAATTCTATGGTACAGTTTTTGAGATATAAACGTTTTAAATTTTCGGAGGGTACCGATCTTTGAATGGCGGCCATCTTGAAAATGGCGGCCATTTCGAAAAAAAAAGTATTGATTGCACATCTTCACATAGTGATCTTACTTTCTGCCAAGTTTCATTCAATTCTATCCAGGCATCTCCGAGAACTAAGCCGGACAAAAATCATTGGAAAGAAAGAAAGAAAGAAAGAAAGAATAATAATAATAATAATAATAATAACAAAGAAACGGAAGAATAACAATATGTCGTCCCGTGACTACGTTCGGGGCGACATAATAATAATAATAATAACTAGAATTGCAATTGCGAGCAATAGCAGATGTCGCCCCTGGCAGCCATCTAGAAAATGGCGGCCATTTCGAAAAAAAAGTATTGATTGCACACCTTCACATAGTGATCTTACTTTCTGCCAAGTTTCATTCAATTCTATCCATGTTAAGTTTTTCGCCATTTTAACATCATTTTTCAAAATGGCCGCCAAACGTCTCCAACCGATCGCCATTTTTTTTCATCAGTTTGTTCTTCTAATTGTACTTTACAAACCTACGAAGTTTAATGAAATTCTATGGTACAGTTTTTGAGATATAAACGTGTTAAATTACCGATCTATGAATGGCGGCCATCTTGAAAATGGCGGCCATTTTGAAAAAAAAAGTATTGATTGCACACCGTCACATAGTGATCTTACTTTCTGCCAAGTTTCATTCAATTCTATCACGGCATCTCCGAGAACTAAGCCGGACAAAAATCATTGGAAAGAAAGAATAATAACTAGAATTGCAATTGCGAGCAATAGCAGATGTCGCCCCTGGCAGCCATCTAGAAAATGGCGGCCATTTCGAAAAAAAAAGTATTGATTGCACACCTTCACATAGTGATCTTACTTTCTGCCAAGTTTCATTCAATTCTATCCATGTTAAGTTTTTCGCCATTTTAACATCATTTTTCAAAATGGCCGCCAAACGTCTCCAACCGATCGCCATTTTTTTTCATCAGTTTGTTCTTCTAATTGTACTTTACAAACCTACGAAGTTTAATGAAATTCTATGGTACAGTTTTTGAGATATAAACGTGTTAAATTACCGATCTATGAATGGCGGCCATCTTGAAAATGGCGGCCATTTTGAAAAAAAAAGTACTGATTGCACACCTTCACATAGTGATCTTACTTTCTGCCAAGTTTCATTCAATTCTATCCAGGCATCTCCGAGAACTAAGCCGGACAAAAATCATTGGAAAGAAAGAAAGAATAATAATAACAAAGAAACGGAAGAATAACAATATGTCGTCCCGTGACTACGTTCGGGGCGACATAATAACTAGAATTGCAATTGCGAGCAATAGCAGATGTCGCCCCTGGCAGCCATCTTGAAAATGGCGGCCATTTTGGAAAAAAAAGTACTGATTGCACACCTTCACATAGTGATCTTACTTTCTGCCAAGTTTCATTCAATTCTATCGATGTTAAGTTTTTCGCCATTTTAACATCATTTTTCAAAATGGCCGCCAAACGTCTCCAACCGATCGCCATTTTTTTTCATCAGTTTGTTCTTCTAATTGTACTTTACAAACCTACGAAGTTTAATGAAATTCTATGGTACAGTTTTTGAGATATAAACGTTTTAAATTTTCGGAGGGTACCGATCTTTGAATGGCGGCCATCTTGAAAATGGCGGCCATTTTGAAAAAAAAAGTATTGATTGCACACCTTCACATAGTGATCTTACTTTCTGCCAAGTTTCATTCAATTCTATCCAGGCATCTCCGAGAACTAAGCCGGACAAAAATCATTGGAAAGAAAGAAAGAAAGAATAATAATAATAACTAGAATTGCAATTGCGAGCAATAGCAGATGTCGCCCCTGGCAGCCATCTTGAAAATGGCGGCCATTTTGGGAAAAAAAGTACTGATTGCACACCTTCACATAGTGATCTTACTTTCTGCCAAGTTTCATTCAATTCTATCGATGTTAAGTTTTTCGCCATTTTAACATCATTTTTCAAAATGGCCGCCAAACGTCTCCAACCGATCGCCATTTTTTTTCATCAGTTTGTTCTTCTAATTGTACTTTACAAACCTACGAAGTTTAATGAAATTCTATGGTACAGTTTTTGAGATATAAACGTTTTAAATTTTCGGAGGGTACCGATCTTTGAATGGCGGCCATCTTGAAAATGGCGGCCATTTTGAAAAAAAAAGTATTGATTGCACACCTTCACATAGTGATCTTACTTTCTGCCAAGTTTCATTCAATTCTATCCAGGCATCTCCGAGAACTAAGCCGGACAAAAATCATTGGAAAGAAAGAAAGAAAGAATAATAATAATAATAACTAGAATTGCAATTGCGAGCAATAGCAGATGTCGCCCCTGGCAGCCATCTTGAAAATGGCGGCCATTTCGAAAAAAAAGTATTGATTGCACACCTTCACATAGTGATCTTACTTTCTGCCAAGTTTCATTCAATTCTATCCATGTTAAGTTTTTCGCCATTTTAACATCATTTTTCAAAATGGCCGCCAAACGTCTCCAACCGATCGCCATTTTTTTTCATCAGTTTGTTCTTCTAATTGTACTTTACAAACCTACGAAGTTTAATGAAATTCTATGGTACAGTTTTTGAGATATAAACGTTTTAAATTTTCGGAGGGTACCGATCTTTGAATGGCGGCCATCTTGAAAATGGCGGCCATTTCGAAAAAAAAAGTATTGATTGCACATCTTCACATAGTGATCTTACTTTCTGCCAAGTTTCATTCAATTCTATCCAGGCATCTCCGAGAACTAAGCCGGACAAAAATCATTGGAAAGAAAGAAAGAAAGAAAGAAAGAATAATAATAATAATAATAATAATAATAATAACAAAGAAACGGAAGAATAACAATATGTCGTCCCGTGACTACGTTCGGGGCGACATAATAATAACTAGAATTGCAATTGCGAGCAATAGCAGATGTCGCCCCTGGCAGCCATCTTGAAAATGGCGGCCATTTCGAAAAAAAAAGTATTGATTGCACACCTTCACATAGTGATCTTACTTTCTGCCAAGTTTCATTCAATTCTATCCATGTTAAGTTTTTCGCCATTTTAACATCATTTTTCAAAATGGCCGCCAAACGTCTCCAACCGATCGCCATTTTTTTTCATCAGTTTGTTCTTCTAATTGTACTTTACAAACATACGAAGTTTAATGAAATTCTATGGTACAGTTTTTGAGATATAAACGTGTTAAATTACCGATCTATGAATGGCGGCCATCTTGAAAATGGCGGCCATTTTGAAAAAAAAAGTACTGATTGCACACCTTCACATAGTGATCTTACTTTCTGCCAAGTTTCATTCAATTCTATCCAGGCATCTCCGAGAACTAAGCCGGACAAAAATCATTGGAAAGAAAGAAAGAATAATAATAACAAAGAAACGGAAGAATAACAATATGTCGTCCCGTGACTACGTTCGGGGCGACATAATAATAATAATAATAACAAAGAAACGGAAGAATAACAATATGTCGTCCCGTGACTACGTTCGGGGCGACATAACTAGAATTGCAATTGCGAGCAATAGCAGATGTCGCCCCTGGCAGCCATCTTGAAAATGGCGGCCATTTCGGAAAAAAAGTATTGATTGCACACCTTCACATAGTGATCTTACTTTCTGCCAAGTTTCATTCAATTCTATCCATGTTAAGTTTTTCGCCATTTTAACATCATTTTTCAAAATGGCCGCCAAACGTCTCCAACCGATCGCCATTTTTTTTCATCAGTTTGTTCTTCTAATTGTACTTTACAAACCTACGAAGTTTAATGAAATTCTATGGTACAGTTTTTGAGATATAAACGTTTTAAATTTTCGGAGGGTACCGATCTTTGAATGGCGGCCATCTTGAAAATGGCGGCCATTTCGAAAAAAAAAGTATTGATTGCACATCTTCACATAGTGATCTTACTTTCTGCCAAGTTTCATTCAATTCTATCCAGGCATCTCCGAGAACTAAGCCGGACAAAAATCATTGGAAAGAAAGAAAGAAAGAATAATAATAATAACTAGAATTGCAATTGCGAGCAATAGCAGATGTCGCCCCTGGCAGCCATCTTGAAAATGGCGGCCATTTCGGAAAAAAAGTATTGATTGCACACCTTCACATAGTGATCTTACTTTCTGCCAAGTTTCATTCAATTCTATCCATGTTAAGTTTTTCGCCATTTTAACATCATTTTTCAAAATGGCCGCCAAACGTCTCCAACCGATCGCCATTTTTTTTCATCAGTTTGTTCTTCTAATTGTACTTTACAAACCTACGAAGTTTAATGAAATTCTATGGTACAGTTTTTGAGATATAAACGTTTTAAATTTTCGGAGGGTACCGATCTTTGAATGGCGGCCATCTTGAAAATGGCGGCCATTTCGAAAAAAAAAGTATTGATTGCACATCTTCACATAGTGATCTTACTTTCTGCCAAGTTTCATTCAATTCTATCCAGGCATCTCCGAGAACTAAGCCGGACAAAAATCATTGGAAAGAAAGAAAGAAAGAATAATAATAATAACTAGAATTGCAATTGCGAGCAATAGCAGATGTCGCCCCTGGCAGCCATCTTGAAAATGGCGGCCATTTCGAAAAAAAAAGTATTGATTGCACACCTTCACATAGTGATCTTACTTTCTGCCAAGTTTCATTCAATTCTATCCATGTTAAGTTTTTCGCCATTTTAACATCATTTTTCAAAATGGCCGTCAAACGTCTCCAACCGATCGCCATTTTTTTTCATCAGTTTGTTCTTCTAATTGTACTTTACAAACCTACGAAGTTTAATGAAATTCTATGGTACAGTTTTTGAGATATAAACGTTTTAAATTTTCGGAGGGTACCGATCTTTGAATGGCGGCCATCTTGAAAATGGCGGCCATTTCGAAAAAAAAAGTATTGATTGCACATCTTCACATAGTGATCTTACTTTCTGCCAAGTTTCATTCAATTCTATCCAGGCATCTCCGAGAACTAAGCCGGACAAAAATCATTGGAAAGAAAGAAAGAAAGAAAGAAAGAATAATAATAACTAGAATTGCAATTGCGAGCAATAGCAGATGTCGCCCCTGGCAGCCATCTTGAAAATGGCGGCCATTTCGAAAAAAAAGTATTGATTGCACACCTTCACATAGTGATCTTACTTTCTGCCAAGTTTCATTCAATTCTATCCATGTTAAGTTTTTCGCCATTTTAACATCATTTTTCAAAATGGCCGCCAAACGTCTCCAACCGATCGCCATTTTTTTTCATCAGTTTGTTCTTCTAATTGTACTTTACAAACCTACGAAGTTTAATGAAATTCTATGGTACAGTTTTTGAGATATAAACGTGTTAAATTACCGATCTATGAATGGCGGCCATCTTGAAAATGGCGGCCATTTTGAAAAAAAAAGTTTTGATTGCACACCTTCACATAGTGATCTTACTTTCTGCCAAGTTTCATTCAATTCTATCCAGGCATCTCCGAGAACTAAGCCGGACAAAAATCATTGGAAAGAAAGAAAGAATAATAATAACAAAGAAACGGAAGAATAACAATATGTCGTCCCGTGACTACGTTCGGGGCGACATAATAATAACTAGAATTGCAATTGCGAGCAATAGCAGATGTCGCCCCTGGCAGCCATCTTGAAAATGGCGGCCATTTCGGAAAAAAAGTATTGATTGCACACCTTCACATAGTGATCTTACTTTCTGCCAAGTTTCATTCAATTCTATCCATGTTAAGTTTTTCGCCATTTTAACATCATTTTTCAAAATGGCCGCCAAACGTCTCCAACCGATCGCCATTTTTTTTCATCAGTTTGTTCTTCTAATTGTACTTTACAAACCTACGAAGTTTAATGAAATTCTATGGTACAGTTTTTGAGATATAAACGTTTTAAATTTTCGGAGGGTACCGATCTTTGAATGGCGGCCATCTTGAAAATGGCGGCCATTTCGAAAAAAAAAGTATTGATTGCACATCTTCACATAGTGATCTTACTTTCTGCCAAGTTTCATTCAATTCTATCCAGGCATCTCCGAGAACTAAGCCGGACAAAAATCATTGGAAAGAAAGAAAGAAAGAATAATAATAATAACTAGAATTGCAATTGCGAGCAATAGCAGATGTCGCCCCTGGCAGCCATCTTGAAAATGGCGGCCATTTTGGGAAAAAAAGTACTGATTGCACACCTTCACATAGTGATCTTACTTTCTGCCAAGTTTCATTCAATTCTATCCATGTTAAGTTTTTCGCCATTTTAACATCATTTTTCAAAATGGCCGCCAAACGTCTCCAACCGATCGCCATTTTTTTTCATCAGTTTGTTCTTCTAATTGTACTTTACAAACCTACGAAGTTTAATGAAATTCTATGGTACAGTTTTTGAGATATAAACGTTTTAAATTTTCGGAGGGTACCGATCTTTGAATGGCGGCCATCTTGAAAATGGCGGCCATTTTGAAAAAAAAAGTATTGATTGCACACCTTCACATAGTGATCTTACTTTCTGCCAAGTTTCATTCAATTCTATCCAGGCATCTCCGAGAACTAAGCCGGACAAAAATCATTGGAAAGAAAGAAAGAAAGAATAATAATAATAATAATAATAATAATAATAATAACAAAGAAACGGAAGAATAACAATATGTCGTCCCGTGACTACGTTCGGGGCGACATAATAATAACTAGAATTGCAATTGCGAGCAATAGCAGATGTCGCCCCTGGCAGCCATCTTGAAAATGGCGGCCATTTCGAAAAAAAAAGTATTGATTGCACACCTTCACATAGTGATCTTACTTTCTGCCAAGTTTCATTCAATTCTATCCATGTTAAGTTTTTCGGCATTTTAACATCATTTTTCAAAATGGCCGCCAAACGTCTCCAACCGATCGCCATTTTTTTTCATCAGTTTGTTCTTCTAATTGTACTTTACAAACCTACGAAGTTTAATGAAATTCTATGGTACAGTTTTTGAGATATAAACGTTTTAAATTTTCGGAGGGTACCGATCTTTGAATGGCGGCCATCTTGAAAATGGCGGCCATTTCGAAAAAAAAAGTATTGATTGCACATCTTCACATAGTGATCTTACTTTCTGCCAAGTTTCATTCAATTCTATCCAGGCATCTCCGAGAACTAAGCCGGACAAAAATCATTGGAAAGAAAGAAAGAATAATAATAATAACTAGAATTGCAATTGCGAGCAATAGCAGATGTCGCCCCTGGCAGCCATCTTGAAAATGGCGGCCATTTCGAAAAAAAAAGTATTGATTGCACACCTTCACATAGTGATCTTACTTTCTGCCAAGTTTCATTCAATTCTATCCATGTTAAGTTTTTCGCCATTTTAACATCATTTTTCAAAATGGCCGCCAAACGTCTCCAACCGATCGCCATTTTTTTTCATCAGTTTGTTCTTCTAATTGTACTTTACAAACATACGAAGTTTAATGAAATTCTATGGTACAGTTTTTGAGATATAAACGTGTTAAATTACCGATCTATGAATGGCGGCCATCTTGAAAATGGCGGCCATTTTGAAAAAAAAAGTACTGATTGCACACCTTCACATAGTGATCTTACTTTCTGCCAAGTTTCATTCAATTCTATCCAGGCATCTCCGAGAACTAAGCCGGACAAAAATCATTGGAAAGAAAGAAAGAATAATAATAACAAAGAAACGGAAGAATAACAATATGTCGTCCCGTGACTACGTTCGGGGCGACATAACTAGAATTGCAATTGCGAGCAATAGCAGATGTCGCCCCTGGCAGCCATCTTGAAAATGGCGGCCATTTCGAAAAAAAAAGTATTGATTGCACACCTTCACATAGTGATCTTACTTTCTGCCAAGTTTCATTCAATTCTATCCATGTTAAGTTTTTCGCCATTTTAACATCATTTTTCAAAATGGCCGCCAAACGTCTCCAACCGATCGCCATTTTTTTTCATCAGTTTGTTCTTCTAATTGTACTTTACAAACATACGAAGTTTAATGAAATTCTATGGTACAGTTTTTGAGATATAAACGTGTTAAATTACCGATCTATGAATGGCGGCCATCTTGAAAATGGCGGCCATTTTGAAAAAAAAAGTACTGATTGCACACCTTCACATAGTGATCTTACTTTCTGCCAAGTTTCATTCAATTCTAT
The DNA here is from genome assembly GCA_028015205.1 of Mytilisepta virgata. Classification (NCBI taxonomy): domain Eukaryota; kingdom Metazoa; phylum Mollusca; class Bivalvia; order Mytilida; family Mytilidae; genus Mytilisepta; species Mytilisepta virgata. Next base: position 35,773,772 of record CM051512.1, read on the forward strand.
CCAGGCATCTCCGAGAACTAAGCCGGACAAAAATCATTGGAAAGAAAGAAAGAATAATAATAACAAAGAAACGGAAGAATAACAATATGTCGTCCCGTGACTACGTTCGGGGCGACATAATAACTAGAATTGCAATTGCGAGCAATAGCAGATGTCGCCCCTGGCAGCCATCTTGAAAATGGCGGCCATTTTGGAAAAAAAAGTACTGATTGCACACCTTCACATAGTGATCTTACTTTCTGCCAAGTTTCATTCAATTCTATCGATGTTAAGTTTTTCGCCATTTTAACATCATTTTTCAAAATGGCCGCCAAACGTCTCCAACCGATCGCCATTTTTTTTCATCAGTTTGTTCTTCTAATTGTACTTTACAAACCTACGAAGTTTAATGAAATTCTATGGTACAGTTTTTGAGATATAAACGTTTTAAATTTTCGGAGGGTACCGATCTTTGAATGGCGGCCATCTTGAAAATGGCGGCCATTTTGAAAAAAAAAGTATTGATTGCACACCTTCACATAGTGATCTTACTTTCTGCCAAGTTTCATTCAATTCTATCCAGGCATCTCCGAGAACTAAGCCGGACAAAAATCATTGGAAAGAAAGAAAGAAAGAATAATAATAATAACTAGAATTGCAATTGCGAGCAATAGCAGATGTCGCCCCTGGCAGCCATCTTGAAAATGGCGGCCATTTCGAAAAAAAAGTATTGATTGCACACCTTCACATAGTGATCTTACTTTCTGCCAAGTTTCATTCAATTCTATCCATGTTAAGTTTTTCGCCATTTTAACATCATTTTTCAAAATGGCCGCCAAACGTCTCCAACCGATCGCCATTTTTTTTCATCAGTTTGTTCTTCTAATTGTACTTTACAAACCTACGAAGTTTAATGAAATTCTATGGTACAGTTTTTGAGATATAAACGTTTTAAATTTTCGGAGGGTACCGATCTTTGAATGGCGGCCATCTTGAAAATGGCGGCCATTTCGAAAAAAAAAGTATTGATTGCACATCTTCACATAGTGATCTTACTTTCTGCCAAGTTTCATTCAATTCTATCCAGGCATCTCCGAGAACTAAGCCGGACAAAAATCATTGGAAAGAAAGAAAGAAAGAAAGAAAGAATAATAATAATAACAAAGAAACGGAAGAATAACAATATGTCGTCCCGTGACTACGTTCGGGGCGACATAATAATAATAATAATAACAAAGAAACGGAAGAATAACAATATGTCGTCCCGTGACTACGTTCGGGGCGACATAATAACAAAGAAACGGAAGAATAACAATATGTCGTCCCGTGACTACGTTCGGGGCGACATAATAATAATAATAATAACAAAGAAACGGAAGAATAACAATATGTCGTCCCGTGACTACGTTCGGGGCGACATAATAATAATAATAATAACTAGAATTGCAATTGCGAGCAATAGCAGATGTCGCCCCTGGCAGCCATCTAGAAAATGGCGGCCATTTCGAAAAAAAAAGTATTGATTGCACACCTTCACATAGTGATCTTACTTTCTGCCAAGTTTCATTCAATTCTATCCATGTTAAGTTTTTCGCCATTTTAACATCATTTTTCAAAATGGCCGCCAAACGTCTCCAACCGATCGCCATTTTTTTTCATCAGTTTGTTCTTCTAATTGTACTTTACAAACCTACGAAGTTTAATGAAATTCTATGGTACAGTTTTTGAGATATAAACGTGTTAAATTACCGATCTATGAATGGCGGCCATCTTGAAAATGGCGGCCATTTTGAAAAAAAAAGTACTGATTGCACACCTTCACATAGTGATCTTACTTTCTGCCAAGTTTCATTCAATTCTATCCAGGCATCTCCGAGAACTAAGCCGGACAAAAATCATTGGAAAGAAAGAAAGAATAATAATAACAAAGAAACGGAAGAATAACAATATGTCGTCCCGTGACTACGTTCGGGGCGACATAATAACAAAGAAACGGAAGAATAACAATATGTCGTCCCGTGACTACGTTCGGGGCGACATAACTAGAATTGCAATTGCGAGCAATAGCAGATGTCGCCCCTGGCAGCCATCTTGAAAATGGCGGCCATTTCGGAAAAAAAGTATTGATTGCACACCTTCACATAGTGATCTTACTTTCTGCCAAGTTTCATTCAATTCTATCCATGTTAAGTTTTTCGCCATTTTAACATCATTTTTCAAAATGGCCGCCAAACGTCTCCAACCGATCGCCATTTTTTTTCATCAGTTTGTTCTTCTAATTGTACTTTACAAACCTACGAAGTTTAATGAAATTCTATGGTACAGTTTTTGAGATATAAACGTTTTAAATTTTCGGAGGGTACCGATCTTTGAATGGCGGCCATCTTGAAAATGGCGGCCATTTCGAAAAAAAAAGTATTGATTGCACATCTTCACATAGTGATCTTACTTTCTGCCAAGTTTCATTCAATTCTATCCAGGCATCTCCGAGAACTAAGCCGGACAAAAATCATTGGAAAGAAAGAAAGAAAGAATAATAATAATAACTAGAATTGCAATTGCGAGCAATAGCAGATGTCGCCCCTGGCAGCCATCTTGAAAATGGCGGCCATTTCGGAAAAAAAGTATTGATTGCACACCTTCACATAGTGATCTTACTTTCTGCCAAGTTTCATTCAATTCTATCCATGTTAAGTTTTTCGCCATTTTAACATCATTTTTCAAAATGGCCGCCAAACGTCTCCAACCGATCGCCATTTTTTTTCATCAGTTTGTTCTTCTAATTGTACTTTACAAACCTACGAAGTTTAATGAAATTCTATGGTACAGTTTTTGAGATATAAACGTTTTAAATTTTCGGAGGGTACCGATCTTTGAATGGCGGCCATCTTGAAAATGGCGGCCATTTCGAAAAAAAAAGTATTGATTGCACATCTTCACATAGTGATCTTACTTTCTGCCAAGTTTCATTCAATTCTATCCAGGCATCTCCGAGAACTAAGCCGGACAAAAATCATTGGAAAGAAAGAAAGAAAGAAAGAAAGAATAATAATAATAACTAGAATTGCAATTGCGAGCAATAGCAGATGTCGCCCCTGGCAGCCATCTTGAAAATGGCGGCCATTTTGGGAAAAAAAGTACTGATTGCACACCTTCACATAGTGATCTTACTTTCTGCCAAGTTTCATTCAATTCTATCGATGTTAAGTTTTTCGCCATTTTAACATCATTTTTCAAAATGGCCGCCAAACGTCTCCAACCGATCGCCATTTTTTTTCATCAGTTTGTTCTTCTAATTGTACTTTACAAACCTACGAAGTTTAATGAAATTCTATGGTACAGTTTTTGAGATATAAACGTTTTAAATTTTCGGAGGGTACCGATCTTTGAATGGCGGCCATCTTGAAAATGGCGGCCATTTTGAAAAAAAAAGTATTGATTGCACACCTTCACATAGTGATCTTACTTTCTGCCAAGTTTCATTCAATTCTATCCAGGCATCTCCGAGAACTAAGCCGGACAAAAATCATTGGAAAGAAAGAAAGAAAGAATAATAATAACTAGAATTGCAATTGCGAGCAATAGCAGATGTCGCCCCTGGCAGCCATCTTGAAAATGGCGGCCATTTTGAAAAAAAAAGTACTGATTGCACACCTTCACATAGTGATCTTACTTTCTGCCAAGTTTCATTCAATTCTATCCATGTTAAGTTTTTCGCCATTTTAACATCATTTTTCAAAATGGCCGCCAAACGTCTCCAACCGATCGCCATTTTTTTTCATCAGTTTGTTCTTCTAATTGTACTTGACAAACCTACGAAGTTTAATGAAATTCTATGGTACAGTTTTTGAGATATAAACGTTTTAAATTTTCGGAGGGTACCGATCTTTGAATGGCGGCCATCTTGAAAATGGCGGCCATTTCGAAAAAAAAAGTATTGATTGCACATCTTCACATAGTGATCTTACTTTCTGCCAAGTTTCATTCAATTCTATCCAGGCATCTCCGAGAACTAAGCCGGACAAAAATCATTGGAAAGAAAGAAAGAATAATAATAATAATAATAATAATAACAAAGAAACGGAAGAATAACAATATGTCGTCCCGTGACTACGTTCGGGGCGACATAACTAGAATTGCAATTGCGAGCAATAGCAGATGTCGCCCCTGGCAGCCATCTAGAAAATGGCGGCCATTTCGAAAAAAAAAGTATTGATTGCACACCTTCACATAGTGATCTTACTTTCTGCCAAGTTTCATTCAATTCTATCCATGTTAAGTTTTTCGCCATTTTAACATCATTTTTCAAAATGGCCGCCAAACGTCTCCAACCGATCGCCATTTTTTTTCATCAGTTTGTTCTTCTAATTGTACTTTACAAACCTACGAAGTTTAATGAAATTCTATGGTACAGTTTTTGAGATATAAACGTGTTAAATTACCGATCTATGAATGGCGGCCATCTTGAAAATGGCGGCCATTTTGAAAAAAAAAGTACTGATTGCACACCTTCACATAGTGATCTTACTTTCTGCCAAGTTTCATTCAATTCTATCCAGGCATCTCCGAGAACTAAGCCGGACAAAAATCATTGGAAAGAAAGAAAGAATAATAATAACAAAGAAACGGAAGAATAACAATATGTCGTCCCGTGACTACGTTCGGGGCGACATAATAATAATAATAATAACTAGAATTGCAATTGCGAGCAATAGCAGATGTCGCCCCTGGCAGCCATCTTGAAAATGGCGGCCATTTCGAAAAAAAAAGTATTGATTGCACACCTTCACATAGTGATCTTACTTTCTGCCAAGTTTCATTCAATTCTATCAATGTTAAGTTTTTCGCCATTTTAACATCATTTTTCAAAATGGCCGCCAAACGTCTCCAACCGATCGCCATTTTTTTTCATCAGTTTGTTCTTCTAATTGTACTTTACAAACATACGAAGTTTAATGAAATTCTATGGTACAGTTTTTGAGATATAAACGTGTTAAATTACCGATCTATGAATGGCGGCCATCTTGAAAATGGCGGCCATTTTGAAAAAAAAAGTACTGATTGCACACCTTCACATAGTGATCTTACTTTCTGCCAAGTTTCATTCAATTCTATCCAGGCATCTCCGAGAACTAAGCCGGACAAAAATCATTGGAAAGAAAGAAAGAATAATAATAACAAAGAAACGGAAGAATAACAATATGTCGTCCCGTGACTACGTTCGGGGCGACATAATAATAATAATAACAAAGAAACGGAAGAATAACAATATGTCGTCCCGTGACTACGTTCGGGGCGACATAATAATAATAACTAGAATTGCAATTGCGAGCAATAGCAGATGTCGCCCCTGGCAGCCATCTTGAAAATGGCGGCCATTTCGAAAAAAAAAGTATTGATTGCACACCTTCACATAGTGATCTTACTTTCTGCCAAGTTTCATTCAATTCTATCCATGTTAAGTTTTTCGGCATTTTAACATCATTTTTCAAAATGGCCGCCAAACGTCTCCAACCGATCGCCATTTTTTTTCATCAGTTTGTTCTTCTAATTGTACTTTACAAACCTACGAAGTTTAATGAAATTCTATGGTACAGTTTTTGAGATATAAACGTTTTAAATTTTCGGAGGGTACCGATCTTTGAATGGCGGCCATTTCGAAAAAAAAAGTATTGATTGCACATCTTCACATAGTGATCTTACTTTCTGCCAAGTTTCATTCAATTCTATCCAGGCATCTCCGAGAACTAAGCCGGACAAAAATCATTGGAAAGAAAGAAAGAATAATAATAATAACTAGAATTGCAATTGCGAGCAATAGCAGATGTCGCCCCTGGCAGCCATCTTGAAAATGGCGGCCATTTCGAAAAAAAAAGTATTGATTGCACACCTTCACATAGTGATCTTACTTTCTGCCAAGTTTCATTCAATTCTATCCATGTTAAGTTTTTCGCCATTTTAACATCATTTTTCAAAATGGCCGCCAAACGTCTCCAACCGATCGCCATTTTTTTTCATCAGTTTGTTCTTCTAATTGTACTTTACAAACATACGAAGTTTAATGAAATTCTATGGTACAGTTTTTGAGATATAAACGTGTTAAATTACCGATCTATGAATGGCGGCCATCTTGAAAATGGCGGCCATTTTGAAAAAAAAAGTACTGATTGCACACCTTCACATAGTGATCTTACTTTCTGCCAAGTTTCATTCAATTCTATCCAGGCATCTCCGAGAACTAAGCCGGACAAAAATCATTGGAAAGAAAGAAAGAATAACTAGAATTGCAATTGCGAGCAATAGCAGATGTCGCCCCTGGCAGCCATCTAGAAAATGGCGGCCATTTCGAAAAAAAAGTATTGATTGCACACCTTCACATAGTGATCTTACTTTCTGCCAAGTTTCATTCAATTCTATCCATGTTAAGTTTTTCGCCATTTTAACATCATTTTTCAAAATGGCCGCCAAACGTCTCCAACCGATCGCCATTTTTTTTCATCAGTTTGTTCTTCTAATTGTACTTTACAAACCTACGAAGTTTAATGAAATTCTATGGTACAGTTTTTGAGATATAAACGTTTTAAATTTTCGGAGGGTACCGATCTTTGAATGGCGGCCATCTTGAAAATGGCGGCCATTTCGAAAAAAAAAGTATTGATTGCACATCTTCACATAGTGATCTTACTTTCTGCCAAGTTTCATTCAATTCTATCCAGGCATCTCCGAGAACTAAGCCGGACAAAAATCATTGGAAAGAAAGAAAGAAAGAAAGAAAGAAAGAAAGAAAGAATAATAATAATAACAAAGAAACGGAAGAATAACAATATGTCGTCCCGTGACTACGTTCGGGGCGACATAATAATAACAAAGAAACGGAAGAATAACAATATGTCGTCCCGTGACTACGTTCGGGGCGACATAATAATAACAAAGAAACGGAAGAATAACAATATGTCGTCCCGTGACTACGTTCGGGGCGACATAATAATAATAATAATAACAAAGAAACGGAAGAATAACAATATGTCGTCCCGTGACTACGTTCGGGGCGACATAATAATAATAATAATAACTAGAATTGCAATTGCGAGCAATAGCAGATGTCGCCCCTGGCAGCCATCTAGAAAATGGCGGCCATTTCGAAAAAAAAAGTATTGATTGCACACCTTCACATAGTGATCTTACTTTCTGCCAAGTTTCATTCAATTCTATCCATGTTAAGTTTTTCGCCATTTTAACATCATTTTTCAAAATGGCCGCCAAACGTCTCCAACCGATCGCCATTTTTTTTCATCAGTTTGTTCTTCTAATTGTACTTTACAAACCTACGAAGTTTAATGAAATTCTATGGTACAGTTTTTGAGATATAAACGTGTTAAATTACCGATCTATGAATGGCGGCCATCTTGAAAATGGCGGCCATTTTGAAAAAAAAAGTACTGATTGCACACCTTCACATAGTGATCTTACTTTCTGCCAAGTTTCATTCAATTCTATCCAGGCATCTCCGAGAACTAAGCCGGACAAAAATCATTGGAAAGAAAGAAAGAATAACTAGAATTGCAATTGCGAGCAATAGCAGATGTCGCCCCTGGCAGCCATCTTGAAAATGGCGGCCATTTTGAAAAAAAAAGTACTGATTGCACACCTTCACATAGTGATCTTACTTTCTGCCAAGTTTCATTCAATTCTATCCATGTTAAGTTTTTCGCCATTTTAACATCATTTTTCAAAATGGCCGCCAAACGTCTCCAACCGATCGCCATTTTTTTTCATGAGTTTGTTCTTCTAATTGTACTTTACAAACATACGAAGTTTAATGAAATTCTATGGTACAGTTTTTGAGATATAAACGTTTTAAATTTTCGGAGGGTACCGATCTTTGAATGGCGGCCATCTTGAAAATGGCGGCCATTTGGGAAAAAAAAGTATTGATTGCACACCTTCACATAGTGATCTTACTTTCTGCCAAGTTTCATTCAATTCTATCCAGGCATCTCCGAGAACTAAGCCGGACAAAAATCATTGGAAAGAAAGAAAGAAAGAAAGAAAGAAAGAAAGAAAGAATAATAATAATAACAAAGAAACGGAAGAATAACAATATGTCGTCCCGTGACTACGTTCGGGGCGACATAATAATAACAAAGAAACGGAAGAATAACAATATGTCGTCCCGTGACTACGTTCGGGGCGACATAATAACAAAGAAACGGAAGAATAACAATATGTCGTCCCGTGACTACGTTCGGGGCGACATAACTAGAATTGCAATTGCGAGCAATAGCAGATGTCGCCCCTGGCAGCCATCTTGAAAATGGCGGCCATTTCGGAAAAAAAGTATTGATTGCACACCTTCACATAGTGATCTTACTTTCTGCCAAGTTTCATTCAATTCTATCCATGTTAAGTTTTTCGCCATTTTAACATCATTTTTCAAAATGGCCGCCAAACGTCTCCAACCGATCGCCATTTTTTTTCATCAGTTTGTTCTTCTAATTGTACTTTACAAACCTACGAAGTTTAATGAAATTCTATGGTACAGTTTTTGAGATATAAACGTTTTAAATTTTCGGAGGGTACCGATCTTTGAATGGCGGCCATCTTGAAAATGGCGGCCATTTCGAAAAAAAAAGTATTGATTGCACATCTTCACATAGTGATCTTACTTTCTGCCAAGTTTCATTCAATTCTATCCAGGCATCTCCGAGAACTAAGCCGGACAAAAATCATTGGAAAGAAAGAAAGAAAGAATAATAATAACTAGAATTGCAATTGCGAGCAATAGCAGATGTCGCCCCTGGCAGCCATCTTGAAAATGGCGGCCATTTCGGAAAAAAAGTATTGATTGCACACCTTCACATAGTGATCTTACTTTCTGCCAAGTTTCATTCAATTCTATCCATGTTAAGTTTTTCGCCATTTTAACATCATTTTTCAAAATGGCCGCCAAACGTCTCCAACCGATCGCCATTTTTTTTCATCAGTTTGTTCTTCTAATTGTACTTTACAAACCTACGAAGTTTAATGAAATTCTATGGTACAGTTTTTGAGATATAAACGTTTTAAATTTTCGGAGGGTACCGATCTTTGAATGGCGGCCATCTTGAAAATGGCGGCCATTTCGAAAAAAAAAGTATTGATTGCACATCTTCACATAGTGATCTTACTTTCTGCCAAGTTTCATTCAATTCTATCCAGGCATCTCCGAGAACTAAGCCGGACAAAAATCATTGGAAAGAAAGAAAGAATGAATAATAATAACTAGAATTGCAATTGCGAGCAATAGCAGATGTCGCCCCTGGCAGCCATCTTCAAAATGGCGGCCATTTTGGGAAAAAAAGTACTGATTGCACACCTTCACATAGTGATCTTACTTTCTGCCAAGTTTCATTCAATTCTATCGATGTTAAGTTTTTCGCCATTTTAACATCATTTTTCAAAATGGCCGCCAAACGTCTCCAACCGATCGCCATTTTTTTTCATGAGTTTGTTCTTCTAATTGTACTTTACAAACATACGAAGTTTAATGAAATTCTATGGTACAGTTTTTGAGATATAAACGTTTTAAATTTTCGGAGGGTACCGATCTTTGAATGGCGGCCATCTTGAAAATGGCGGCCATTTCGAAAAAAAAAGTATTGATTGCACATCTTCACATAGTGATCTTACTTTCTGCCAAGTTTCATTCAATTCTATCCAGGCATCTCCGAGAACTAAGCCGGACAAAAATCATTGGAAAGAAAGAAAGAATAATAATAATAATAATAATAATAATAACAAAGAAACGGAAGAATAACAATATGTCGTCCCGTGACTACGTTCGGGGCGACATAATAACTAGAATTGCAATTGCGAGCAATAGCAGATGTCGCCCCTGGCAGCCATCTTGAAAATGGCGGCCATTTTGGGAAAAAAAGTACTGATTGCACACCTTCACATAGTGATCTTACTTTCTGCCAAGTTTCATTCAATTCTATCGATGTTAAGTTTTTCGCCATTTTAACATCATTTTTCAAAATGGCCGCCAAACGTCTCCAACCGATCGCCATTTTTTTTCATCAGTTTGTTCTTCTAATTGTACTTTACAAACCTACGAAGTTTAATGAAATTCTATGGTACAGTTTTTGAGATATAAACGTTTTAAATTTTCGGAGGGTACCGATCTTTGAATGGCGGCCATCTTGAAAATGGCGGCCATTTTGAAAAAAAAAGTATTGATTGCACACCTTCACATAGTGATCTTACTTTCTGCCAAGTTTCATTCAATTCTATCCAGGCATCTCCGAGAACTAAGCCGGACAAAAATCATTGGAAAGAAAGAAAGAAAGAATAATAATAACTAGAATTGCAATTGCGAGCAATAGCAGATGTCGCCCCTGGCAGCCATCTAGAAAATGGCGGCCATTTCGAGAAAAAAGTATTGATTGCACACCTTCACATAGTGATCTTACTTTCTGCCAAGTTTCATTCAATTCTATCCATGTTAAGTTTTTCGCCATTTTAACATCATTTTTCAAAATGGCCGCCAAACGTCTCCAACCGATCGCCATTTTTTTTCATCAGTTTGTTCTTCTAATTGTACTTTACAAACCTACGAAGTTTAATGAAATTCTATGGTACAGTTTTTGAGATATAAACGTGTTAAATTACCGATCTATGAATGGCGGCCATCTTGAAAATGGCGGCCATTTTGAAAAAAAAAGTTTTGATTGCACACCTTCACATAGTGATCTAACTTTCTGCCAAGTTTCATTCAATTCTATCAAGGCATCTCCGAGAACTAAGCCGGACAAAAATCATTGGAAAGAAAGAATAATAACAAAGAAACGGAAGAATAACAATATGTCGTCCCGTGACTACGTTCGGGGCGACATAATAATAATAATAACTAGAATTGCAATTGCGAGCAATAGCAGATGTCGCCCCTGGCAGCCATCTTCAAAATGGCGGCCATTTTGAAAAAAAAAGTACTGATTGCACACCTTCACATAGTGATCTTACTTTCTGCCAAGTTTCATTCAATTCTATCGATGTTAAGTTTTTCGCCATTTTAACATCATTTTTCAAAATGGCCGCCAAACGTCTCCAACCGATCGCCATTTTTTTTCATGAGTTTGTTCTTCTAATTGTACTTTACAAACATACGAAGTTTAATGAAATTCTATGGTACAGTTTTTGAGATATAAACGTTTTAAATTTTCGGAGGGTACCGATCTTTGAATGGCGGCCATCTTGAAAATGGCGGCCATTTCGAAAAAAAAAGTATTGATTGCACATCTTCACATAGTGATCTTACTTTCTGCCAAGTTTCATTCAATTCTATCCAGGCATCTCCGAGAACTAAGCCGGACAAAAATCATTGGAAAGAAAGAAAGAAAGAAAGAAAGAAAGAATAATAATAACTAGAATTGCAATTGCGAGCAATAGCAGATGTCGCCCCTGGCAGCCATCTTGAAAATGGCGGCCATTTTGAAAAAAAAAGTACTGATTGCACACCTTCACATAGTGATCTTACTTTCTGCCAAGTTTCATTCAATTCTATCCATGTTAAGTTTTTCGCCATTTTAACATCATTTTTCAAAATGGCCGCCAAACGTCTCCAACCGATCGCCATTTTTTTTCATGAGTTTGTTCTTCTAATTGTACTTTACAAACATACGAAGTTTAATGAAATTCTATGGTACAGTTTTTGAGATATAAACGTTTTAAATTTTCGGAGGGTACCGATCTTTGAATGGCGGCCATCTTGAAAATGGCGGCCATTTGGGAAAAAAAAGTATTGATTGCACACCTTCACATAGTGATCTTACTTTCTGCCAAGTTTCATTCAATTCTATCCAGGCATCTCCGAGAACTAAGCCGGACAAAAATCATTGGAAAGAAAGAAAGAAAGAAAGAAAGAAAGAAAGAAAGAATAATAATAATAACAAAGAAACGGAAGAATAACAATATGTCGTCCCGTGACTACGTTCGGGGCGACATAATAATAACTAGAATTGCAATTGCGAGCAATAGCAGATGTCGCCCCTGGCAGCCATCTTGAAAATGGCGGCCATTTTGAAAAAAAAAGTACTGATTGCACACCTTCACATAGTGATCTTACTTTCTGCCAAGTTTCATTCAATTCTATCGATGTTAAGTTTTTCGCCATTTTAACATCATTTTTCAAAATGGCCGCCAAACGTCTCCAACCGATCGCCATTTTTTTTCATGAGTTTGTTCTTCTAATTGTACTTTACAAACATACGAAGTTTAATGAAATTCTATGGTACAGTTTGTGAGATATAAACGTTTTAAATTTTCGGAGGGTACCGATCTTTGAATGGCGGCCATCTTGAAAATGGCGGCCATTTGGGAAAAAAAAGTATTGATTGCACACCTTCACATAGTGATCTTACTTTCTGTCAAGTTTCATTCAATTCTATCCAGGCATCTCCGAGAACTAAGCCGGACAAAAATCATTGGAAAGAAAGAAAGAAAGAAAGAAAGAAAGAAAGAAAGAATAATAACTAGGTATGATTGTGATCGCAAGCGAGTCACAAGATGTCTCCCAAACAAACCCCCATTGCCACTATCTAGAGCTTATCAGAAACCCCTAAATTCAAATTATCGCAATGTCCTATATAATGACCTTGTCCTGTTTCCACGGAAACAGCAGCCATTTTGATTTTTTTAAGCCCTTTGCAATCGCCATCATTTAAAACCCCTAAATATCAATTTTCATTGAAATCGAAGCACTTCGAAAGAATTTCGAATTTTGGGCCCGAAAAATCGCATTTTCGTAAATAACGCGAAAACCGTAAATATCGCTTCAAATTTTTTTTTCGTATAATTAAAGAGCACCTTTTGCTCTATTCACCTACAAAATTTCAGAATCCTACCCACCTAGGTTACTGACATAAAGCAATGTCCTATATATAATGACCTTTTTCTGTTTCCACGGAAACGGCGGCCATTTTGAAAATTTTAAAAGTCGTTTGCAAAACTTCAGGTCACCCTTAACATATTCCCAAAGTTTCATATTGATTGGACATTGCATCTTTGAGAAACGTCGCGGACAACATTGAACGGAAAGAAAAAGGAAAGAAGAAGAAGAAGAAGAAGAAGAAGAAGAAGAAGAAGAAGAAGAAGAATAATAATAAGAAACCGGACAAAAACAATATGTCTCCCAAAACTTTGTTTGGGAGACATAATAATAACAAAGAAACGGAAGAATAACAATATGTCGTCCCGTGACTACGTTCGGGGCGACATAATAATAATAATAACAAAGAAACGGAAGAATAACAATATGTCGTCCCGTGACTACGTTCGGGGCGACATAATAACTAGAATTGCAATTGCGAGCAATAGCAGATGTCGCCCCTGGCAGCCATCTTGAAAATGGCGGCCATTTCGGAAAAAAAGTATTGATTGCACACCTTCACATAGTGATCTTACTTTCTGCCAAGTTTCATTCAATTCTATCCATGTTAAGTTTTTCGCCATTTTAACATCATTTTTCAAAATGGCCGCCAAACGTCTCCAACCGATCGCCATTTTTTTTCATCAGTTTGTTCTTCTAATTGTACTTTACAAACCTACGAAGTTTAATGAAATTCTATGGTACAGTTTTTGAGATATAAACGTTTTAAATTTTCGGAGGGTACCGATCTTTGAATGGCGGCCATCTTGAAAATGGCGGCCATTTCGAAAAAAAAAGTATTGATTGCACATCTTCACATAGTGATCTTACTTTCTGCCAAGTTTCATTCAATTCTATCCAGGCATCTCCGAGAACTAAGCCGGACAAAAATCATTGGAAAGAAAGAAAGAAAGAATAATAATAATAACTAGAATTGCAATTGCGAGCAATAGCAGATGTCGCCCCTGGCAGCCATCTAGAAAATGGCGGCCATTTCGAAAAAAAAAGTATTGATTGCACACCTTCACATAGTGATCTTACTTTCTGCCAAGTTTCATTCAATTCTATCCATGTTAAGTTTTTCGCCATTTTAACATCATTTTTCAAAATGGCCGCCAAACGTCTCCAACCGATCGCCATTTTTTTTCATCAGTTTGTTCTTCTAATTGTACTTTACAAACCTACGAAGTTTAATGAAATTCTATGGTACAGTTTTTGAGATATAAACGTGTTAAATTACCGATCTATGAATGGCGGCCATCTTGAAAATGGCGGCCATTTTGAAAAAAAAAGTACTGATTGCACACCTTCACATAGTGATCTTACTTTCTGCCAAGTTTCATTCAATTCTATCCAGGCATCTCCGAGAACTAAGCCAGACAAAAATCATTGGAAAGAAAGAAAGAATAATAATAACAAAGAAACGGAAGAATAACAATATGTCGTCCCGTGACTACGTTCGGGGCGACATAATAATAATAACTAGAATTGCAATTGCGAGCAATAGCAGATGTCGCCCCTGGCAGCCATCTTGAAAATGGCGGCCATTTCGAAAAAAAAAGTATTGATTGCACACCTTCACATAGTGATCTTACTTTCTGCCAAGTTTCATTCAATTCTATCCATGTTAAGTTTTTCGGCATTTTAACATCATTTTTCAAAATGGCCGCCAAACGTCTCCAACCGATCGCCATTTTTTTTCATCAGTTTGTTCTTCTAATTGTACTTTACAAACCTACGAAGTTTAATGAAATTCTATGGTACAGTTTTTGAGATATAAACGTTTTAAATTTTCGGAGGGTACCGATCTTTGAATGGCGGCCATCTTGAAAATGGCGGCCATTTCGAAAAAAAAAGTATTGATTGCACATCTTCACATAGTGATCTTACTTTCTGCCAAGTTTCATTCAATTCTATCCAGGCATCTCCGAGAACTAAGCCGGACAAAAATCATTGGAAAGAAAGAAAGAATAATAATAATAACTAGAATTGCAATTGCGAGCAATAGCAGATGTCGCCCCTGGCAGCCATCTTGAAAATGGCGGCCATTTCGGAAAAAAAAGTATTGATTGCACACCTTCACATAGTGATCTTACTTTCTGCCAAGTTTCATTCAATTCTATCCATGTTAAGTTTTTCGCCATTTTAACATCATTTTTCAAAATGGCCGCCAAACGTCTCCAACCGATCGCCATTTTTTTTCATCAGTTTGTTCTTCTAATTGTACTTTACAAACATACGAAGTTTAATGAAATTCTATGGTACAGTTTTTGAGATATAAACGTGTTAAATTACCGATCTATGAATGGCGGCCATCTTGAAAATGGCGGCCATTTTGAAAAAAAAAGTACTGATTGCACACCTTCACATAGTGATCTTACTTTCTGCCAAGTTTCATTCAATTCTATCCAGGCATCTCCGAGAACTAAGCCGGACAAAAATCATTGGAAAGAAAGAAAGAATAATAATAACAAAGAAACGGAAGAATAACAATATGTCGTCCCGTGACTACGTTCGGGGCGACATAATAATAACAAAGAAACGGAAGAATAACAATATGTCGTCCCGTGACTACGTTCGGGGCGACATAATAATAATAATAACAAAGAAACGGAAGAATAACAATATGTCGTCCCGTGACTACGTTCGGGGCGACATAATAATAATAATAACAATAATAACAAAGAAACGGAAGAATAACAATATGTCGTCCCGTGACTACGTTCGGGGCGACATAATAATAACTAGAATTGCAATTGCGAGCAATAGCAGATGTCGCCCCTGGCAGCCATCTTGAAAATGGCGGCCATTTTGAAAAAAAAAGTACTGATTGCACACCTTCACATAGTGATCTTACTTTCTGCCAAGTTTCATTCAATTCTATCGATGTTAAGTTTTTCGCCATTTTAACATCATTTTTCAAAATGGCCGCCAAACGTCTCCAACCGATCGCCATTTTTTTTCATGAGTTTGTTCTTCTAATTGTACTTTACAAACATACGAAGTTTAATGAAATTCTATGGTACAGTTTTTGAGATATAAACGTTTTAAATTTTCGGAGGGTACCGATCTTTGAATGGCGGCCATCTTGAAAATGGCGGCCATTTCGAAAAAAAAAGTATTGATTGCACATCTTCACATAGTGATCTTACTTTCTGCCAAGTTTCATTCAATTCTATCCAGGCATCTCCGAGAACTAAGCCGGACAAAAATCATTGGAAAGAAAGAAAGAAAGAAAGAAAGAATAATAATAACTAGAATTGCAATTGCGAGCAATAGCAGATGTCGCCCCTGGCAGCCATCTAGAAAATGGCGGCCATTTCGAAAAAAAAAGTATTGATTGCACACCTTCACATAGTGATCTTACTTTCTGCCAAGTTTCATTCAATTCTATCCATGTTAAGTTTTTCGCCATTTTAACATCATTTTTCAAAATGGCCGCCAAACGTCTCCAACCGATCGCCATTTTTTTTCATCAGTTTGTTCTTCTAATTGTACTTTACAAACCTACGAAGTTTAATGAAATTCTATGGTACAGTTTTTGAGATATAAACGTTTTAAATTTTCGGAGGGTACCGATCTTTGAATGGCGGCCATCTTGAAAATGGCGGCCATTTCGAAAAAAAAAGTATTGATTGCACATCTTCACATAGTGATCTTACTTTCTGCCAAGTTTCATTCAATTCTATCCAGGCATCTCCGAGAACTAAGCCGGACAAAAATCATTGGAAAGAAAGAAAGAAAGAATAATAATAACAAAGAAACGGAAGAATAACAATATGTCGTCCCGTGACTACGTTCGGGGCGACATAATAACTAGAATTGCAATTGCGAGCAATAGCAGATGTCGCCCCTGGCAGCCATCTTGAAAATGGCGGCCATTTTGGGAAAAAAAGTACTGATTGCACACCTTCACATAGTGATCTTACTTTCTGCCAAGTTTCATTCAATTCTATCGATGTTAAGTTTTTCGCCATTTTAACATCATTTTTCAAAATGGCCGCCAAACGTCTCCAACCGATCGCCATTTTTTTTCATCAGTTTGTTCTTCTAATTGTACTTTACAAACCTACGAAGTTTAATGAAATTCTATGGTACAGTTTTTGAGATATAAACGTTTTAAATTTTCGGAGGGTACCGATCTTTGAATGGCGGCCATCTTGAAAATGGCGGCCATTTTGAAAAAAAAAGTATTGATTGCACACCTTCACATAGTGATCTTACTTTCTGCCAAGTTTCATTCAATTCTATCCAGGCATCTCCGAGAACTAAGCCGGACAAAAATCATTGGAAAGAAAGAAAGAAAGAATAATAATAACTAGAATTGCAATTGCGAGCAATAGCAGATGTCGCCCCTGGCAGCCATCTAGAAAATGGCGGCCATTTCGAAAAAAAAAGTATTGATTGCACACCTTCACATAGTGATCTTACTTTCTGCCAAGTTTCATTCAATTCTATCCATGTTAAGTTTTTCGCCATTTTAACATCATTTTTCAAAATGGCCGCCAAACGTCTCCAACCGATCGCCATTTTTTTTCATCAGTTTGTTCTTCTAATTGTACTTTACAAACCTACGAAGTTTAATGAAATTCTATGGTACAGTTTTTGAGATATAAACGTGTTAAATTACCGATCTATGAATGGCGGCCATCTTGAAAATGGCGGCCATTTTGAAAAAAAAAGTACTGATTGCACACCTTCACATAGTGATCTTACTTTCTGCCAAGTTTCATTCAATTCTATCCAGGCATCTCCGAGAACTAAGCCGGACAAAAATCATTGGAAAGAAAGAAAGAATAACTAGAATTGCAATTGCGAGCAATAGCAGATGTCGCCCCTGGCAGCCATCTAGAAAATGGCGGCCATTTCGAAAAAAAAGTATTGATTGCACACCTTCACATAGTGATCTTACTTTCTGCCAAGTTTCATTCAATTCTATCCATGTTAAGTTTTTCGCCATTTTAACATCATTTTTCAAAATGGCCGCCAAACGTCTCCAACCGATCGCCATTTTTTTTCATCAGTTTGTTCTTCTAATTGTACTTTACAAACCTACGAAGTTTAATGAAATTCTATGGTACAGTTTTTGAGATATAAACGTTTTAAATTTTCGGAGGGTACCGATCTTTGAATGGCGGCCATCTTGAAAATGGCGGCCATTTCGAAAAAAAAAGTATTGATTGCACATCTTCACATAGTGATCTTACTTTCTGCCAAGTTTCATTCAATTCTATCCAGGCATCTCCGAGAACTAAGCCGGACAAAAATCATTGGAAAGAAAGAAAGAAAGAAAGAAAGAAAGAAAGAAAGAATAATAATAATAACAAAGAAACGGAAGAATAACAATATGTCGTCCCGTGACTACGTTCGGGGCGACATAATAATAACAAAGAAACGGAAGAATAACAATATGTCGTCCCGTGACTACGTTCGGGGCGACATAACTAGAATTGCAATTGCGAGCAATAGCAGATGTCGCCCCTGGCAGCCATCTTGAAAATGGCGGCCATTTTGGGAAAAAAAGTACTGATTGCACACCTTCACATAGTGATCTTACTTTCTGCCAAGTTTCATTCAATTCTATCGATGTTAAGTTTTTCGCCATTTTAACATCATTTTTCAAAATGGCCGCCAAACGTCTCCAACCGATCGCCATTTTTTTTCATCAGTTTGTTCTTCTAATTGTACTTTACAAACCTACGAAGTTTAATGAAATTCTATGGTACAGTTTTTGAGATATAAACGTTTTAAATTTTCGGAGGGTACCGATCTTTGAATGGCGGCCATCTTGAAAATGGCGGCCATTTTGAAAAAAAAAGTATTGATTGCACACCTTCACATAGTGATCTTACTTTCTGCCAAGTTTCATTCAATTCTATCCAGGCATCTCCGAGAACTAAGCCGGACAAAAATCATTGGAAAGAAAGAAAGAAAGAATAATAATAACTAGAATTGCAATTGCGAGCAATAGCAGATGTCGCCCCTGGCAGCCATCTTGAAAATGGCGGCCATTTTGGAAAAAAAAGTACTGATTGCACACCTTCACATAGTGATCTTACTTTCTGCCAAGTTTCATTCAATTCTATCGATGTTAAGTTTTTCGCCATTTTAACATCATTTTTCAAAATGGCCGCCAAACGTCTCCAACCGATCGCCATTTTTTTTCATCAGTTTGTTCTTCTAATTGTACTTTACAAACCTACGAAGTTTAATGAAATTCTATGGTACAGTTTTTGAGATATAAACGTTTTAAATTTTCGGAGGGTACCGATCTTTGAATGGCGGCCATCTTGAAAATGGCGGCCATTTTGAAAAAAAAAGTATTGATTGCACACCTTCACATAGTGATCTTACTTTCTGCCAAGTTTCATTCAATTCTATCCAGGCATCTCCGAGAACTAAGCCGGACAAAAATCATTGGAAAGAAAGAAAGAAAGAATAATAATAATAACTAGAATTGCAATTGCGAGCAATAGCAGATGTCGCCCCTGGCAGCCATCTTGAAAATGGCGGCCATTTCGAAAAAAAAGTATTGATTGCACACCTTCACATAGTGATCTTACTTTCTGCCAAGTTTCATTCAATTCTATCCATGTTAAGTTTTTCGCCATTTTAACATCATTTTTCAAAATGGCCGCCAAACGTCTCCAACCGATCGCCATTTTTTTTCATCAGTTTGTTCTTCTAATTGTACTTTACAAACCTACGAAGTTTAATGAAATTCTATGGTACAGTTTTTGAGATATAAACGTGTTAAATTACCGATCTATGAATGGCGGCCATCTTGAAAATGGCGGCCATTTTGAAAAAAAAAGTTTTGATTGCACACCTTCACATAGTGATCTTACTTTCTGCCAAGTTTCATTCAATTCTATCCAGGCATCTCCGAGAACTAAGCCGGACAAAAATCATTGGAAAGAAAGAAAGAATAATAATAACAAAGAAACGGAAGAATAACAATATGTCGTCCCGTGACTACGTTCGGGGCGACATAATAATAATAATAATAACAAAGAAACGGAAGAATAACAATATGTCGTCCCGTGACTACGTTCGGGGCGACATAATAATAACAAAGAAACGGAAGAATAACAATATGTCGTCCCGTGACTACGTTCGGGGCGACATAATAATAATAATAATAACAAAGAAACGGAAGAATAACAATATGTCGTCCCGTGACTACGTTCGGGGCGACATAATAATAACAAAGAAACGGAAGAATAACAATATGTCGTCCCGTGACTACGTTCGGGGCGACATAATAATAATAATAACAAAGAAACGGAAGAATAACAATATGTCGTCCCGTGACTACGTTCGGGGCGACATAATAACTAGAATTGCAATTGCGAGCAATAGCAGATGTCGCCCCTGGCAGCCATCTAGAAAATGGCGGCCATTTCGAAAAAAAAGTATTGATTGCACACCTTCACATAGTGATCTTACTTTCTGCCAAGTTTCATTCAATTCTATCCATGTTAAGTTTTTCGCCATTTTAACATCATTTTTCAAAATGGCCGCCAAACGTCTCCAACCGATCGCCATTTTTTTTCATCAGTTTGTTCTTCTAATTGTACTTTACAAACCTACGAAGTTTAATGAAATTCTATGGTACAGTTTTTGAGATATAAACGTTTTAAATTTTCGGAGGGTACCGATCTTTGAATGGCGGCCATCTTGAAAATGGCGGCCATTTCGAAAAAAAAAGTATTGATTGCACATCTTCACATAGTGATCTTACTTTCTGCCAAGTTTCATTCAATTCTATCCAGGCATCTCCGAGAACTAAGCCGGACAAAAATCATTGGAAAGAAAGAAAGAAAGAAAGAAAGAATAATAATAATAACTAGAATTGCAATTGCGAGCAATAGCAGATGTCGCCCCTGGCAGCCATCTTGAAAATGGCGGCCATTTCGAAAAAAAAGTATTGATTGCACACCTTCACATAGTGATCTTACTTTCTGCCAAGTTTCATTCAATTCTATCCATGTTAAGTTTTTCGCCATTTTAACATCATTTTTCAAAATGGCCGCCAAACGTCTCCAACCGATCGCCATTTTTTTTCATCAGTTTGTTCTTCTAATTGTACTTTACAAACCTACGAAGTTTAATGAAATTCTATGGTACAGTTTTTGAGATATAAACGTGTTAAATTACCGATCTATGAATGGCGGCCATCTTGAAAATGGCGGCCATTTTGAAAAAAAAAGTTTTGATTGCACACCTTCACATAGTGATCTTACTTTCTGCCAAGTTTCATTCAATTCTATCCAGGCATCTCCGAGAACTAAGCCGGACAAAAATCATTGGAAAGAAAGAAAGAATAATAATAACAAAGAAACGGAAGAATAACAATATGTCGTCCCGTGACTACGTTCGGGGCGACATAATAATAATAATAATAACAAAGAAACGGAAGAATAACAATATGTCGTCCCGTGACTACGTTCGGGGCGACATAATAATAACAAAGAAACGGAAGAATAACAATATGTCGTCCCGTGACTACGTTCGGGGCGACATAATAATAATAATAATAACAAAGAAACGGAAGAATAACAATATGTCGTCCCGTGACTACGTTCGGGGCGACATAATAATAACAAAGAAACGGAAGAATAACAATATGTCGTCCCGTGACTACGTTCGGGGCGACATAATAATAATAATAACAAAGAAACGGAAGAATAACAATATGTCGTCCCGTGACTACGTTCGGGGCGACATAATAACTAGAATTGCAATTGCGAGCAATAGCAGATGTCGCCCCTGGCAGCCATCTAGAAAATGGCGGCCATTTCGAAAAAAAAGTATTGATTGCACACCTTCACATAGTGATCTTACTTTCTGCCAAGTTTCATTCAATTCTATCCATGTTAAGTTTTTCGCCATTTTAACATCATTTTTCAAAATGGCCGCCAAACGTCTCCAACCGATCGCCATTTTTTTTCATCAGTTTGTTCTTCTAATTGTACTTTACAAACCTACGAAGTTTAATGAAATTCTATGGTACAGTTTTTGAGATATAAACGTTTTAAATTTTCGGAGGGTACCGATCTTTGAATGGCGGCCATCTTGAAAATGGCGGCCATTTCGAAAAAAAAAGTATTGATTGCACATCTTCACATAGTGATCTTACTTTCTGCCAAGTTTCATTCAATTCTATCCAGGCATCTCCGAGAACTAAGCCGGACAAAAATCATTGGAAAGAAAGAAAGAAAGAAAGAAAGAAAGAAAGAAAGAATAATAATAATAACAAAGAAACGGAAGAATAACAATATGTCGTCCCGTGACTACGTTCGGGGCGACATAATAATAATAATAACAAAGAAACGGAAGAATAACAATATGTCGTCCCGTGACTACGTTCGGGGCGACATAATAACTAGAATTGCAATTGCGAGCAATAGCAGATGTCGCCCCTGGCAGCCATCTAGAAAATGGCGGCCATTTCGAAAAAAAAAGTATTGATTGCACACCTTCACATAGTGATCTTACTTTCTGCCAAGTTTCATTCAATTCTATCCATGTTAAGTTTTTCGCCATTTTAACATCATTTTTCAAAATGGCCGCCAAACGTCTCCAACCGATCGCCATTTTTTTTCATCAGTTTGTTCTTCTAATTGTACTTTACAAACCTACGAAGTTTAATGAAATTCTATGGTACAGTTTTTGAGATATAAACGTGTTAAATTACCGATCTATGAATGGCGGCCATCTTGAAAATGGCGGCCATTTTGAAAAAAAAAGTACTGATTGCACACCTTCACATAGTGATCTTACTTTCTGCCAAGTTTCATTCAATTCTATCCAGGCATCTCCGAGAACTAAGCCGGACAAAAATCATTGGAAAGAAAGAAAGAATAATAATAACAAAGAAACGGAAGAATAACAATATGTCGTCCCGTGACTACGTTCGGGGCGACATAATAATAATAATAATAATAATAACAAAGAAACGGAAGAATAACAATATGTCGTCCCGTGACTACGTTCGGGGCGACATAATAACAAAGAAACGGAAGAATAACAATATGTCGTCCCGTGACTACGTTCGGGGCGACATAATAATAACAAAGAAACGGAAGAATAACAATATGTCGTCCCGTGACTACGTTCGGGGCGACATAATAATAACAAAGAAACGGAAGAATAACAATATGTCGTCCCGTGACTACGTTCGGGGCGACATAATAATAATAATAACAAAGAAACGGAAGAATAACAATATGTCGTCCCGTGACTACGTTCGGGGCGACATAATAACAAAGAAACGGAAGAATAACAATATGTCGTCCCGTGACTACGTTCGGGGCGACATAATAATCACTAAAACAATATGTCTCCCTTCGAGAAGGGGAGACATAATTAACTTACAGATGATCGCTGGTCTAATAAGAAACAAATACGAATTGAAATAGGTGTTTTAGTTTGAGAGAACATATGAATAGTAAACAAATAAGCAAGAAAAAAATATAGGTTCATGTGCTCATTTCAGAGCTATAAAGCCTTGAAAATTTGCAGGAAATAGGTTTTCTCTGGATTTTTCATTGTCTTTGCATTGGCAATTTCAGTCTCCCAAAAATGTATGAAAAAATAAAAAGGATTTCATAAAATTTTGTCAAATACCATTTTAAGGTATATATGATTGAATTATAAAAGAAAAAGTGGGGGTTCATGGGCAAAACATTTAATGTTTAAGAAATGGATAAAACCAGAAAATCTGACAAAAAGACCAAAATATGACCAGCGAGCATCCTTGAAAGTGATTTTTATTTATATTACAGTATCATTAAAGATTGACATATTCTTAATTCAGTCTACGAAGAAATAACCTCAAGTCATGTTGTGCACACTAAATAATACGCATATTTCCACGTCTTCATCTGATGCCTTACCTACAATGCAGGAAAGGCCATAGGTTGTAACCATAGTAGCAAAAGCTGGACTAGGCGAGATACAACCCAAGCCAATCATGCCACCAAGCCCAGCAGAATACATTATACATTCATTCAATCTCATCTTGAACTTATTTGCTGGTTCAGGCTCTTTAATAACTGCTTTGGGTGGGGGTGGTGCTATGGCATCTAATTTTGGTGGAGGTGCAGGTGGCACTATTTCACCCTGCAAAAAAATTAAAGCTTCTCAATTCTCTATTTTTCACTCTCAGATAACATAAAATAAAACAGGTCTGAAACAGTTAAAAGTCTGAAATATTTGCATGTATATGTTATTGTGTATCTTCATTACAAGGCAATATTGCATGATTAATCAATGCATTGGATTTTACGTGTGTCTTTTTTTCAAACTGCAAGTGATTTCCTTAGAATTAAAGTAAAAAATATTACTCTACCTTTTATTTCCAATAGTCGTACTGAATTAGTCTTTATCACTGCTGAAATGTCCCATATATTTTAGAAAAGCTGATTTCGCAATAGTATTTCACTGATTTTTGTACCATATATGACGGTCACCACAAACAAATGTGACGTTTCCAAAAGTATGCGCAATGTCAATTTATAAGACACATCGAATTGTCATTTTATACATAGAGAATAGTAATGAAGTCAGTTTTTGATCAAGAAATCAGTTGTTGAAGTTTGTGAGACACACATTTTTGTTTTTGTAACAGAAAATAACAAAAATCAAAATGCTATTATCAATTATTGATACCAAAATCATCATTTTCTGAGAGGATTTTCTAGTTCAATTCACTTTGTCATTAAGTGTGTGGTTTATTTTTAATTCTATTACTTGTATTAAACTAGAGGCTCTCAAGAGCCTGTATCGTTCACCTGGATTTAACTTTTCACCTTGAGCAGACCTAAAAATTAAAGTGTTGCAGTCAATTTGGCTGGTTTTTCTATAGGATTCTATGTTAGACTAATTTCAGCTGTGGCAGTCATCTTGGTTTAGTCCAGGTCAACGGATCCATTTCTAAAAGAGAACCATCTAAGGACCATTTCTGCTAAGTCTGAAGTAAGATTTTTGAGTGAACATTCATGCCATGTTTGGTTTCATTCCATTCAGTGGGTTCTATAGAAGAAGACATTTGTATGTATTTCCCTTAGGGTCCTATGTTAAACTAAGTCCCTCACTGGTGGCCATTTTGAATGACGTAACGACTACAAAGTAACAACACTTGGTCAGCACCTTGTAAGGAACATTCATGCTATGTTTTGTTACATTCCATTCAGTGGTTCTCTAAAAGATCGGCAACAAAGTAACAAAACTTGGTCAGCACCTCATAAGGAACATTCATGCTATGTTTTGTTACATTCCATTCAGTGGTTCTCTAAAAGAAGTCATTTGTATGCATTTCCCATAGGGTCCAATGTTAAACTTAGTCCCCCTCTGGCGGCCATCTTGGATGATGGATCGGCTACAAAGTAACAACACTTGGTCAGCACCTCATAAGGAACATTCATGCCAGATTTAGTTTCATTCCATTCAGTGGTTCTCTAAAAAAAGTCATTTGTATGCATTTCCCATAAGGTCCTATGTTAAACTAAGTCCCCCTCTGGCGGCCATCTTGGATGATGGATCGGCTACAAAGTAACAACACTTGGTCAGCACCTTTTAAGGGTTCATTCATGCCAGATTTAGTTTCATTCCATTCAGTGGTTCTCTAAAAGAAGTCATTTGTATGCATTTCCCATAAGGTCCTATGTTAAACTAAGTTCCCCGCTGGCGGCCATCTTGGATGATGGATCGGCTACAAAGTAACAACACTTGGTCAGCATCTCATAAGGTACATTCATGCCATGTTTGGTTTCATTCCATTCAGTGGTTCTCTAGAAGAAGTTCAAAATGTAAAATGTTAACGACGACGACGGACGCCAAGTGATGAGAAAAGCTCACTTGGCCCTTCGGGCCAGGTGAGCTAAAAAGTACTGCAAAAAGATAATTTGTCCTCATCACATGCCTGACCGGAATTTTTGAATATCTTTATTACAAACATCAGTGATATATATATATATATATATATATATATATAATGCCAAAAATTAAAAAATGTGAAATTATTACAAGTAAATAAAATTGCGAACAATATTCTGTAATTTTTAAACTTATATCAAATAAAGTATCCCCTTACCTTATTGGTAACAATACAGCCTCTCACAACCTCATCTTCTAAATTAATATTGAAATGGTCTTTCTCTCCTATAGAGATAAGAAAATTTTTTTTTTTTCAATTCAAACCTAAATTACAAAATCATTATTACACACAAGTCCTTTTATCTGATCTTTATATTTTGATGACTCTATTTCAAAGACAGGCACCCCCCCCCCCCCCTAAAAAAATGGTTTCCTTTTTCAAAATTTTACTAACAACTGAATCCGTCCCGACTTTTAATTTGTCGAAATTTAACCAAGTCAAAACCTCAAGACATTACCAGGGCAACAATAAATTAGGACAGGCAGAATTACAGATGGAACCCCCTTATCCTTTCATATTCATGGTTTTTCCCACACACTATCAAATTTAAATTGCTTACACACCAAAGATGTCAACAAAAAAGTCCAAGTCATAGGATAGTACTCTACACAAATTTCTGTGATCTGACTTTTAAAAGTTTATAATGCCCATTAAATTAAAATTTGAGCCATCTCACTTACCCATTGATAACAATAACTTTGTAATATTATTTGCATATAGTGTACTAGACTGTGTAGGAAGACGACTAGGAAAATCTGTGTATCCTATATGTGTCACATCATTGTACGAATACAACTCTCCCGGTTTGATCGTCTCGATGTTTCCACCAGCTTCTGCTGCCAAATCAACCACCACAGATCCTGGCTTCATAGCATCTACCATTTCCTGTAACAGCACCATTATGATAAAATTTCATCATTTTTTCCTACCATATTGGTTGTGTGCATGTTTTTCCCCATTTTGAAAACAGGCACGACTATGTGTAGTTAAGGCCATGTAAAAAAAATCATTAGATTCTCAGGCCACTTTTCAAATTTTTTGATGAGGCAGGGAGGAGTCTTTTTTTTTTATTTTTCCTTGTTTTTACTTAAAAAATTTGTTGTTTCTGAGGCCATTTTTGAAATTTTTTAATGAGGCAGGGCGGTTTTTTTTTTTTTTTTTTTTTGCACGGAAATTTTCATTGTGTCTGAATTAAAATATAGCATCTGTTATTTCTGATATATTGGTATAAAAAAAAAGAAATTGAAGAATCCTGTTTTAATGGGAAATTAAAACCAACTTTTTGTATACATATGGGTTGTCTTCTTTTTGATAATGTCATCTTGTGTTTTCTTAAGTTCATATTTAATATATCTACCAAACGCAGCAATAGCTTCCATGACTTTACAATTCATATTAATTTTTTCAAATTCAATCTTCGACCTCCCAATGAAAGCGTCGGCGGTGTAGCCCTGAAATTTTCCAAAAGCTGCTTCATCGTTCGTTTTAATCGATTCTAGCAACTCCCCCAATGTGCACTCCGTCATGTTATCACAATGTATCTCCATGGTACGACGGTTTTTCCTCCAGAGAGGACTTGGCATGACACTAAAGAAGATGCCATGCTGAACGAAGTTTAACAAACAATGTATATTTAAATCACCACACCACGTGATAAAGTATGTTTATGAAAACGTTTCGCTGATGAAGATCGCGATCCTAAAAATTACCGGTAACGGAAACAGACGCGAAAAATTTCCGGGCGGGACGCGGAACTGCCGATTTTTAATTTTATTTTTTGTATGATAAAAAACGACAAATGCGGCGGGTTTAAGTGACACGCGGCGGGGCCTGAGAAGCTAATAATATATTTTTTTTGGCCTAATTTTAACAATTTTTTTCTCATTTTAAAGACAAATCTACCAGTATATTTTTAATTCTACATGAAAAAACTAAAATAATTTTGTGGGATTTCCCACTTCATAAGAAACTGTATGGCAACCTGCAAATGCTCATTCAGAAACATCCCCTAGTTTCTTGGTGTCTGTCTTTGATTACTTCACTTTACAGGTGGAATGCTGCCTTCTTGATGTTTAAACCATTGTTTTTAAATGTAGTTAAGTATCACACTTTTCAACATGAAACCAATACCTTGGTAATAAGAATTGGTGCCTTCTTCCCTGGAACTAAAGCTGTTGTTATTACTATATCAACTTCTCTACACTGCTTAGCGTACAGTGCCTTCTGGGCATCTCTAAACTCCTGGGACATTTCACTGATATCCTTGGCATAACCACCCTCTCCAGCTCCAGATTCCTAAATAAAAAACGCAAATATATCTACATATAAAGAAACTTCTTGTAAATGACTTTATCATCGATAGCTTAAATAAAAAAAAAAATTGGTATAAAATTGTAAACTTATCCTTTGATTCTACTGTTTTGGATGCTATATGCTCATTTCTTGGTCCTTTAAAGGTTACTCACCATGACACAGGTAACCCTTGCATTTCTACCTGTTTTTAAGGCTATATTTGTATTCTTTACTCAATTCAAACAAGAGGCTCACCAGAGCCTGTATCGCTCACCTGGAGTCTGGTTTTCATTGGACAATTAATCAACTATTTGACCAAGTTTGTTGCAATTGGTTCAATTGTTCAGGGAAAATTTGTTGAAGATTTATTTTTCATTAGGTTTAATGTTAAAATATGTTCCCTGATGGTGGTAGTCCTGGCAGGAAGTTGATAAAATTGACCAGGAATAAGGGTGAACCTTAAATAAATGTAACAGAACCCGACCTCAAATTACACAAACCAATAACTCCTAAATAGAATTTGGGATTCCCTTCAAAATTTCAGGGTAGGTAGATCTCAACATGGCAAATATTTTTCAAACTTACATTTCACTTCTACCTCAAATAGTTTTGGAGATAAATGCAAAAATGTTAAAATTTTGCAAATTTGACAAAAAAAAGGGCAATAACTCCAAAATGGGTTTTGGGATTTCCTTTAAAATTTCAGGGTATGTAGATCTCAACATGGCAAACATTTTTCAAATTTACATATCACTTCTATCTCAAATAGTTTTGGGGATAAATGATGAGAAATTTTAAATTTTGAAAATTTGACGAAAAAAGGGCAATAACTCCGAAATGGGTTTTAGGATTTCTTTCAAAATTTCAGGTTAGGTAGATCTTGTCATGCTGATCAATTTTACCTCATGTCAGATTTTTTATATCTGTAACGGTTTTTAAGTTATAAGCCAAAAACAACACATGCACCCCTATATTCTATTTTTAGCTACGACAGCCATGTTTTATGTCAGATCAAAATAAATTGAGGATCATTTGTAGAGGACATGTCATAGATCATTCCTATTAAGTTTCAAACCAATCGGCCCAGAGTTTTCAGAGGAGAAGATTTTTGAATGAAAAAATTTTGAAAATTTGACAAAAAAAGGGCAACAACTCCTAAATGGGTTTTGGGATTTCCTTTAAAATTTCAGGGTAGGTAGATCTCAACATGGCTAACATTTTCCAAATTTACATTTCACTTCTATCTCAAATCGTTTTGGAGATAAATGACAAAAAATGTTAAAATTTTGAAAATTTGACGAAAAAAGGGCAATAACTCCTAAATGGGTTTTGGAATTTCCTTCAAAATTTCAGGGTAGGTAGATCTCAACATGGCAAACATTTTTCAAATTTACATTTCACGTCTATCTCAAATAGTTTTTGAGATAAATGACAAAAAATGTTAAAATTTTGAAAATTTGACGAAAAAAGGGTAATAACTCCTAATTGGGTTTCGGAATTTCCTTCAAAATTTCAGGGTAGGTAGATCTTGTCATGCTGATCAATTTTACCCCCATGTCAGATTTTCGATATCTGTAACGGTTTTTGAGTTATTAGCAAAAAACAGCAATTTACCCCGTATGTTCTATTTTTAGCAACAGTGGCCATGTTTTTCATCGGATCAATATAAAATGAGGACAGTTTGTGGAGGACATGTCATATATCATTACTATGAAGCCTCGATCCAATCTGCCCTGCCGTTTCAGAGGAGAAGATTTTTGAAAATCAGCCAATCTGAAACAAGAATTGCCTCTGGTGGCCAGGTTTCTTGACCAATCAGAACTAAATGAGGACCTTCCATACACCACTTATGCAAAGTTTGGTTGG
Source organism: Mytilisepta virgata (assembly GCA_028015205.1). NCBI lineage: Eukaryota > Metazoa > Mollusca > Bivalvia > Mytilida > Mytilidae > Mytilisepta > Mytilisepta virgata. Next base: position 35,803,756 of record CM051512.1, read on the forward strand.
AATTGGCCAAATGGTTTCTGAGGAGATGTTTGAATGAAAAGCAAACGACGGACGGATGGATGACGGACACCAAGTGATGGCAAAAGCTCACCCTGGCAATAGCCAGATGAGCTAAAAATTATATGTATTCAGCATATACTTTTTCAAAGAAATTTTTTTGATTTTGTTTGCTTTTTTGCCATAACCTATCTTTCTTTAAATTTTACTCTGCCTTCAGAAAATGCTAAGAAAAATAACTATCCGATATTCTAGACTCCACCACTTAATTTGAATATCACTCACATGAAATAGCCAATCAGTCAGAATTTGAATTGTTATTATCACTACATGTATTCACCTCTACAGAAACTTCCAAGAATTCACCACCAAGAGATTCTACTTGTTCCTTTACTGCGGGTCTTACATCATACGCCCTGACGATGGCGCCCATGTTCCTTGCCGTTCCAACGGCTGCCAAACCTGCCACTCCACCACCAATAATGAAAATTTTTGCTGGTGGCACTTTCCCGGCTGCGGTAATCTGACCTGAATACAAAATACATTTTGAGAGATATTAAAGTAAACATTCTCTATTTGATTTCAATATTAAAACTGAAGACAAACTTGAGTTATAGTATGAAATGTGAAAACTCCTTTATTTTAGACAATTGAAATTCTTCTATTCTTGAACAACCTAAAAATCATCAAAATCAAAAAAAGGAATCCTCATGTCGTGTGAAAAATTCAGGAAAACTATTGAACGAGAACTTGTTATGGTACGGTGTTTTGATTCTGATGGATATATAATCGTATATTGTGTTATATCTATCCTTATATCTGATAGCCCTTTATCTGCAAATCTTTAGAAAATAAATGAATGAAGAAATTTTCAGTGGACCTATCATTTGTCATCAGAAATTTTTCTCACCTGTAAAGAATCTACCAAAGTTATTAGCTGCTTCAACCACTGCCTTATACCCAGCAATATTTGCCATTGAACTAAGAGCGTCAAATGTCTGAGCTCTGCTTATTCTAGGTACCATATCCATAGCAAAGGAATTAATCTTGTGTGATGCCAGCTTTTCCACCAGTTCTGGGTGCTGTTTGGGATAAAGAAAACTTATCAAGTTGGCATTTTCCTTGAAAAGAGTTAGTTCCTGCTCTGTTGGTGCCCTAACTTTCAACACGATATCCGACTTGAAGACATCATTCGTTGACAGAATTTTTGCACCGGCTGCTTCATAATCAGAATTTGTAAACTTCGCCTTTACGCCAGCATCTTTCTCAATATTGACCCCAAACCCTTTCTTTACCAAATTAGCTACAGCAGCAGGAGAAATCGCTACTCTCCTCTCGTTTGGAAAAGTTTCCTTTGGTACTCCAACTTTCAGATTCTTGTATGGTACACCAGGTATGGTACCCTCTGCTTTTTGGCAGTAGTTACGAGGGGCATGTTTGAAACCACGACTACATTGTACAGAAAGTTTCTCAACACTGGAACCAAGATTGACCAGCAATGAGGTTGTCTTTACTCTGAAAAACATGGTCTCCAATCGTAATCACCTGTTTATAAAAAAATATATAAAAATGTAAATACATGTAGGTACATTTTGAAAATACATTTGGTAAAAAGAATCTTAAACTGGGACCTAACATTCTGAGAAATGAATCAGGATTATTATGAAATATTATCATTATTATCTTGGAAGCATCAAATGAATACAGTCAAAGGGATTTTAACTTAATACATGACTCAGTGCTATCAGGGATTTAGCTAGCGTTCGTAAATTTCGTCATTGTCAAATTTATTTTGAAAGTGACAAATGAAATTCTAAGTAGATTCGTCACTTTATTTTTGCAGCAATCATTAAAACTGCTTAAAAATCTTTAAAAGATATGAAAACAAATTATTTTATCTACTTTCTAAGCCATTTTCTCAAATTTAAAAAAGTTTTAAATTCATTGTCTGATAAATAAACCCTTTGGCGACAACGGTGTTGACACTTGAACTGGCAGTGGAGATATTCAACAGTAATTATCTTCTTAATTGACTAATTGCTTCATAAATTTGTTTTAGGGAATAATTATGTAATCAGTGATTAATTCAAGATGTGTGCCAGGTGATAAAATAACATTGTTTTGAGCCATTATACATTCTGTACATTTATCAAATGACTTTTTAAAAGTTTAATCAAAGACCGTAATACATTTAATAATGACAAAGCACAACTATGTTTGTTTTCCTTTAAAGCAATATAAATTTTAATTATCTATTGTATTTTACTTTTTAGAAATAATACCTCACGCCCTGGCAATACTGAACATTCACGCAAAAGTGACTAATGGTCTTAAAACACTAGCTAAAACCCTGGTACTATTCACCACCTAACAATGTATACATCAATGAAAATTACTCAGCAAAAGTTTCTGTTCATTCATACATGTACTGTAAATTCTGAAATTTTCGTGTGCACTTATTATTGTGATTCTTCTACCCCAGGCAAAATTGTGAGGTTTAATTACTGTGATTGCCGTCCGTGTGAAAAAAGAGTTTTATTATTGAGATTGGAGGTGGGTAAAAATTGAAAATAGAAGTTTTATTAATGTAATCGTTTTAATTAATGGTTTTAGAAATATTAGAATTTAATTTGTTAATTATGACACGTTTACACTGATATATATAACAGCTGTCCAAACCATAACTATACATCTAAGTATCTACCAATTAACCTGTCTCTGGATGTCGGCAATAAATGACCAGAAAGTTACCTGTGTAAATGTAAACAAAGGGAGACAAATCGAGAATAAATCGGACATTAAAAAATGCATTAAAAATGCAAGGTTTTAATGTTGCGATCCTCAACCGATCACAATTTTCACAATAAAAATATCGCAAAAATTTCCAGAAGTCAGAGTCGTGATACCGGAAATGAGTTTTTTGGAAAGGGCTATAAATGAGAGAGTTAAAGTGCATTAATGCCTAATGCAATAAATAACAAAATGAAGAAGCAGAGATCAGGAATAGCCTAAACAAAATGTTGACACTACGGATAACAGTGAAGAATAATTCACTTTAAGAATAACAATCTGCAAATTAAGATTTTAATTTCGAAGTTCATAGACAGGAAGGAAAACAATGAAATTCAATCACATTTCAATGACAAAGCCTTAAATTCCATGACTTTCAAAGACCAAAGTGAAATTCAGAGACTTGTGCAAACCATGCAGAAGCCATTATTGCTAACATGGGGTTAATTTGCCATATATAAAGGAACAAAACAGTCATTGCATTTTCCATTTAAGGATTAACCGTCTTTCAGTGGTTTTAACTTCAGCCAGTATAAATATGTGAACTTGGGTAGCAATGTGAGTAAACGCCAGGTGGGGCAGTTTTGGGGGAAGTTATCTGAAAACTGGATTCCGCTTCTTTAAAACCTTTCCCAGCCTATTTTGGGACCAGTATACTGTAAACAAACTCTGGTTTCTGCACAGTGGCGCCCCTAGTGTTTACTGACGTTGCTAACTTGGGAAGATCAAAGAAAATTATTGTCAATATATAATTAATGCTTATTTGCTCGTTGGTGAAGATAGCAAGAAAATTGTTAATTAAGGCTGGAAAGAGATGGCTACAATAAGGTAGACCGAGTAGTAGAGAAGAGCTTTTATTGAATGTCATTTTGCAGGCATTAGTCATGGAGCAATACACAAGTGCTACATTATATTATTGCAAACACAGAAAAAACTCGAACATGTCCAAGAGTTGCCAAGATACTGAATTAAATTCCACATATAATTTGGCATGACTATGAACTTTTATAAAATTATATTTATGATATAAAATTGAAAGTATTATCAAATGACAATTATTTGTTTCTAACAACAGGAAATGTTCTGACATGAAACAATATTATATTGTTTCATTATCAGAACATTTCTTGATTTTTATTGGACTAAAGTTTTCCACCTTGAAAAGGTCATTGTTGAAAACTGCAAGGTGTTCTCCAAGAAAGAACTTGGTGTAAATTCTGACAATAAACGATGACTCGCATATTTATGAATGAAATTATTATGATAATGAATTAATGAACAATTAGCACCACACGATCTAACTTACATTAGACCATTGAAGCCATTATCTAAAATTGTTTTAGGACACGCTAGCAGCTTGTGCCGGTGTTCCAAGCAACGATGGCTGCCGACGAAGAGGCAAAATCTTCGCTAGCCAATGAAATTTGTCGGTAGTTCACATGACAATTTCCGTGGACTATCTTATTTTACTGGTAGGTGGATTATGTTTTACAAATCTTATCTTTGATTTGTATGCCCTTTCAAATGTACCTTGGAAAACAAAGATTAATTAGAAACTAATCTATATCTGATATTTTCCTACACTGTACACAAAATTAGTTTCTGTTCAGCAATAATTCTAAAGAAAAATTCCTGCCTCCCCATGCAATTTATATCCCGAAAGTCTAATGCACATCCGGTGCCGGTCTCTTCAGCAAGTGCGTGAAAAATGGCAAGTCCAGTTGCAGCTTTAGGAAGAATTTTATGCCGTGCTAGTGGTGTAGCACCAAATTTCATTGCACCAACAAGCATAGCATGTAGTTCTAAAAGGAACTGTAAGTTTTGGAATGCTTGTCACAATTCAGAAGTCATATATCTTTCATCCTTATTTGCCCTTGACTGACTTTTGAAAGTTGTACACATGTACACAAGGATTTTTTTTCTAAATACCTAGTTTTCCCCCAACAACTGGATTCTGTAGTCACCTGTGTCGAAAAATAATTGAAATGGTGACTGCATTGACAAGAACTAATTATCTACAGAGGAATAAATCAAATCGTACTTAAATTTATTGATTAAATCCACAGTATAAACGGATTATCATCAATGACAATATAGAAATAATACAATAATAAAAACAAAATATATTTACATACAAAATATCTTGATCTAACTGAAGAGAAGAAACATGACCCCCATTTTTCAGTTGCATTGGCAGATTGACAATTTTTTTTAAAATACTTAACTACACAGCGGTCACGCTGGCATTCAAAAACTTGTCGCCAGTTTCAAAATTTGTTTGTCATCCTCCCCCTTTTGGAAGCATTTTGCCATAGATGATTGTTCTTTATTCATTACTATTTGCAATAACATGGCCTGAAAAGTATGTGTGATGAAATAATTTTAATGACAGTTAGTTTTCATCTGAAATGACCTTTATTTTGATGGCAAGCCTAATAAAACATCGAATGGTCCACATGTGTTTTTTTTATGTTAAACCTAAAGTGATATATCAACCTTTGCAGATATAATGCTTTTAAATACCATTTAAAGGTGATAAAAAGCATGCATATTTAATTTCATGACTACTAAAATTACCTAATAAAAATGTGGATAATATATTACCTTAGTGTATAATTGAATTGTCCTCAGAGGGGTCAATCAATTGAACAGTCAAGTTTAAACGATCTCGGCACATGCAAGTTATTGATTATATGTTTGTTTACTGTTGAAACACCTGCTGTGTTTTTTAGCCTCATGTAAACTGTTCAATATCATATATGATTATATAAAACTAACAAATGATGTTTCTAAGTCACCATTTAAAAATGTTTTCACATATAAGTGCCAGATAAAAAAATTCTGTTGCCAGAAATATCGCCAACTATAAAATTTTGTCGCCAGATTGAATAAAAAATCGCATTTGGCGACATTGGCGAACCCTAGCACGGGCCCTGCATTCCTTCACTTAAAACTTTAAATGCCCAAATGTTTTGACACCTACATGATCTTTATGAATAAAACTCAAAATTTACATTTCTTTCACATATAAATAATTCTAGATTTTTTCAGGAACAAAATTTATCACTCCATTGCATGATAATTTTAAATTTTAGTTTCTAAGTTGATTAGACATAAAACCATGGCTTCTGATTGGTTACTTCCATTGATCATGTGAGTTATGATGCCATTGACTGTGCTGGGCTTTGAAAATGTGGTAAATTGCGATGGTGTATTTCATCCAATTTACTTCTTAGGTCAGGTTATTTCAAAGAATAATGAATATTAAGAGCAATAAAATGTTTAAAAAGGTAAATCTGCAACAAATTTTGAAACTGACGACAAACTTGTGCTTTGGTGATTATTATGGCGTCAACATTTTTAACGTTAGCACCAACCCTGAATGCTTCCATTATTGCTTCGCATGACGGTGCGGATCTATTAGTTTCAATAGACATACACGCCATCTTGAAATAATTACTGATTGCTGATTGGTTACTTTATGATGCGGCTGACATACAGCAACAGCCATTGGTTTAAATGAGATAAAGAATTACAGACTTTACTCGTTCAGGATGTCATCAAAAGCCGGAAAATTAACTATGTGTATATCAGTTCAGATCAACTGTCATTACATGTTTTTGTAATATTCATGTATTCTGAAATTCATTATTGAAATCAGTTATTAATACATGTATATTTGCTTTGTTAATCTGCAATACACACGGTTTGTTTTGCTTAATCGTATACACTATAATCCTATGTTTACAACAAAAAATGCATGATCTCTACTTTATAAGTTCTGCCATCTAGGCACACCTCCAGAGTCGTGTCTATTTGTTGTTTTCGGGCGGAAAATTTTACTGGTCAACAGAGAATACAATACTAAATCAACAACCACATGCTCACATATTACCATATATTAAGATACAGCGAAGCAGTCCACAGCTTTTTTGAAAGCTTGAACTTGTATCTCCTATATTCACTTTTGTGCTTCACCCATTTATAAATTACGTAAAAATTGTTTTTTTTTTCACTGTTGTAGATTTGAAGTATTCAAATACCAAGAGTTAATATACTATAATTATATTGATTTTCAAATTAAAAATTTTATTCATCCAACATAAGTGCAGCCAAAAAATAAAGTAGAATTTCTTAGAAGACAAATAATAAAATTCCAGACCTTATCAAAGTAATTACACTGTAAGTATTCAAGATTAGTTTAGTAGAAAGTTGTTCTTGGACAAAACATGGATTTCAAATCAGTACATCAACTCCTAATCACTAATTTCAGATGCTGCTGGAAAGAGGATCAAGGTAGACAACCCAGTTGTAGAACTAGATGGAGATGAAATGACCAGAATTATCTGGGAGAAAATCAAAGAAACTGTAAGTTGTTATATACAGGGATCCTTGCAATGTATCTAGACGCGTCCTGTGCGAATATTTTTTATTCTGGAGACAGCAAATTTACTTCAGGTACGTCCCTAAACGCGTCTACGTACGCAGGTGGATTCGGATCATGTCCGGTGCGTTTTCGATAGGATACTAACTTTTGTAAATATTGTACATTCTAAATGACGGTAACGGAAATTCATTTGTGATAAACCAGGTAGTTATCTTAAGATATGGATCATGTTTTTAGGACAATAAAACTGCCGAACAATGAGGAAGGAGGATAATTACTGAAAATTATTAGTATATATTAACATTGTAGTTATTTTTGACATTCGTTCTCCATTTGACCTCGTTTTAAATGTTTTCAGTGTTTCATGATTGCATGAGTAAATTGAAATATCTAAATCTTTTTCAAGTTTTAGTCAGACATTCGTGGGAAATCCATTTCAAAATTTTAATTTTGTTTAACCTTGTTATACATATATTTATTAAATTGGCTTGGGTGATAAAATATATTTGAAAAATTTACAATTTAAAAAAAATAAGGTGAAAAAGTCATAAAGGGCTTTGAATAAATAATAGATATTTAACAAGGATCAGGCATATACTGGGAGCAACATGATTCAAAATTTTTTAAACAAAACTCTTGAACATTCAGCAACATCACACTGTACGTGGTGATGTCATATATTCTGGACTCGCAGAAATAATTTGGGACTCATGAAAATTTTGTGGGACTCGCCAATTTCAAAGGTGATGAGTCCAGGACTCACCAAGAAAAAATCCTATGAGGAATCCTGTTATAAGTGGGACAGTTATAAAGGTCAATTGATCAGTATATACATCTTTACAAATTGTAGAGCCATCTTTGGTAAAAATCTGAAAATCTGCATTTGACATCAGACTTGTCAGGCCAATTGAAGTTTATTTACATGTTATCCTCAACCCCTTATAAAATATATGGGAGGGAGGATGGTTTTTTTCCCTCATATTTTGTGCATGACAACTGCTTAAAAGCTTGGACATTTATGTCATATTTATTATGTCAGAAGAACTCACCTTTGTTGTTAATTGTAAGTTAACTATACTGTTACTTTGGCCAAGAACTTGTATGATGGCGAAAATCATCAAAGATAATTTTGGAAACAGATACAAAAATTTCTGAAAAAATTTAAAATGATGACAGGGTAGTTGATATATCTCAATAACTTGAATTGGCCTGATCTTATGTTTAAGGACTGTCAAAAGTTATTTTAATGCAAATTGTAATTTTGGGGACCAACATACATAGAGTTTTTAAATCAGAGTTTTAGATAACACTGGAAATAAAATTTATTTGGTCTTAAATTTCTATTTGGTTTGTCCTTTTTGAATTGCGTTGACATTGTTTTTATAATCCTTCTACTTTGATTTTATGCAAATATTGATATTTGAATTTAAATAAGACATGGATTTTGATGAAGTTTCATAAGTATAACTTCAGAATCCATATAGCTGATTCATAAATGTGGTTATCAATTTCATACTTCATATTACGTCATTTTGTATAAACCATGAAGAGTAATATTTGTGTGTATTTTTATAGTTGATCCTGCCCTATCTTGATGTGGACCTGAAGTATTATGATTTGGGCTTGCCATACCGTGACCAGACTGATGACCAGGTCACCATAGATTCTGCCATGGCCATAAAGAAGTACAATGTTGGAGTTAAATGTGCCACCATTACCCCTGATGAAGCCAGGGTTGAAGGTTTGTAGATGTAAGATTAATGTTCTAGGTGCAAAAATTATCTTTGTGCGTTAATTCTGTGTTCAATATTTATTTTGCCAAAATAGCATGAAATAAGGGTAAATTAAGCTTTTAATGTGAAATGTTTAGAAACTGTGTTAGCGCTTAACGATCACTGACGCAAAATGCTAAAGAAAGTGACCAGTGGCTAATGAAAATCGTGTAGTGGTCACCACAGTGACAAAAGAAATTGTCGGCAATATCGAATATAATTTTGAACTTAAAATAGTTTCTGGTATTGGAAGTGCTTATTTCCAGAATTTTTCAAACCATGACTGTCGATTCTGGATTAAATTTCTCCATCTCCAACATTTGTTTCACTTTTTCCTTTTGATTAGTCAACATTTTTGCACTTGTATTCAAATTCCTGACCTAGAAATGGACAAAGCTGGTGGTGGCGTCAAGTTTCGGTGTTTATTAAATTGAATAATTTGAAATAAAAGCTGCAGATTAAAAATGAATGTGTTTGTATACTATTTTGTGGCTGCTGAAACTTACTGTTTCATAGTTCTCATATTCTTTTTTTCAGAGTTCAAGCTCAAGAAGATGTGGCTTAGCCCAAACGGAACAATTAGAAATATTCTGAATGGCACTGTTTTCCGTGAGCCAATCCTATGTGAGAAAATCCCTCGCCTTGTGCCAGGATGGACCAGGCCTATAATCATTGGTCGTCATGCATTTGGTGACCAGGTACAGTATAAAAAAGAAATCTTGAGCTTTATGTTGAAATTTTGAAATTGGATAATACATATATGATGTGGCCTGCCCAACAGTATTGTGGCAAATTTTTAAGTATGATGATTATCCAAAAATCAGTTATACTAAAAATGCATTCTGTTCAATTGTGTCATAAATTAGTATTTCAATTTAAGGGCCCATTGAGAGTCAGTAAATATAAGTGTAACAACAAACACAATATATCAGTTTAAGAGCCAACTGGTATTTCAAGAGGGTAAAGATAATAAGTATTAAATTTTGTTTTTAAAATTTTTTAATATGCTGAGAATTTTTTTTTAACATATACTATTAATATTTGATAATTGAATTTTTGCAGTACAAGGCAACAGACTTTGTAGCCACAGGTAACGGGAAGTTTGAACTTGTCTTTACACCTGAAGGTGGCAAGGAGCAAAGAATTGAGGTCTTCAATTTCAAGAATGGTGGAGGTCCAATCATGGGGATGTACAACACAGATGAGGTACCGTACTTACTCTATTTATTCGACACTAAAATACACCTATTGTTTAGAAAAATTGGAAGGAAAAAAAGTTTTTGTATTTCAGTCCAAATCGTTGTCATTTTTTGACTCCATATGATCGATCTGGTCAAAGTACTTTAAGAATAGACTATCAGAATAATGGTTCATACTTGCGGTATTGTTATTTGATTTTGCTTTCATGATTTATCTTTTTGTACCTTAAATTAGTAGTTAATTTAATGTTCAAGACGAAAACAGTAGCAAACTTCAAACGACACGCCATGTTGTTGACTAATATGTGAACATCTCACAAATGATTTTTACGATCTGGATTTGGAGCTTCTCACAAATGATTTTTACAACGCATGCTACGTTTGTAGTCTCAATGTCTTTTAGAACATATTTTAAATATTAAATTTAAATGTCAAATAAACAATGATAAGAGGATTTGTTTTGTAAAAACATTATTCATTTCATTTGAAATTTTTTTTAATTTATTCATCTGAGAAACGGGAATACGCAATTCCGTTTCGTACTCGTTTCGGATTTCTTTTCAAAAGTAAACTTCCAGGTAGGAAAATTCACTAAAATTTACTTAAAAATCTATCTTGTTTCAGTCAAATTTATTAAGATAGATAGTTTAAATGGTTAAGAAAGACAAAATAAACACTCTGAAGACTGAAAGTAATTAACTTGCCTAAGAAGTTAAAATTACTGACTGTCACCACATGAGAACAACGATTGTAACTTTGACAATTTTGAAATCGTTCAAAAAAAAAGTTATCAAAAAAAATCAATTTTCCTTGAATTTTCAAAAGTGTTGAATAAATAGGCCATCCAATAATTAGGGTTATTATGGTAATAAGAATTTTGTGTCGGCTAATTTACTGGTAGATTGTTATACAGTGACATTCATTGTCATGGTTATTGGAAACAAGTTAGGCCTATTTTTATTCATTGGTGGGTACATTCAGTTGGGTAAACCAAAAGCATAACTTAAAATAGTCCATGTGAGGTAGAGCTATTGACATTACTTTTGGTCCCAAAATATTTATATTTTAATATTTTCTAAAATCATGGAACCAATTAGGACCCACATCTTAGGTGCTTCTCTTGTAATGTTTGAAACATAAAACCTAGAAGGAAACCGTCAATGAAATTGTTAACATAGGGCACTGTAGGAAAATTATCTTAAAGATTTTGTTTTAAAGTAATTCTGACCTGCTCTGCCTTAGGCAGATGAAATACAGGTGAATGATACTGGGGGATGAGTTTGGTACATTTTTATTCTCATGAATAATGCCCATAATATATTATGATACATGTATATTGTTAACAGTTACACCCTTGGTGGACCCTAAGTCCCCGAGGGTATTCGCTAACCCAGTCATCAGACTTGTCTGACATGATTATTCATTGATTTGTTACAGAAATTACCAGTATTTAGCAAAATTCAAAAATAATAGAAATACTAAGGGTTCACTCCTTGTATTGCACATGGTAGATCTCCTTAGCTGAAATTTGGCTTCCTATTTCAGTATTTTTGGTTGAGTACTTCTTGTTTAATATAAGTTTGGTTTTTGGTCTTCCAAATGTTTCGGTTTTAATGCTGCTGATGAGAGGTAACTCCTTGAAATGCGTCGTATACAGCATTGTATAAATTTACCATATCTAATATTAGTATTTGGATTGTTATTTTTTTTACTACTGTTTTTAAACATTTAAAACTGCAATTTCTTTTTTATTTCCAAAGTTTTTATGTCTACTTTTGAGACCTCACTGAAAGTTATTTGAAGCATTCAGAGTTAATGCTACAAGATTTTCAACAAGAAATCATTTGCAAAAATTTGTGTGGGACACACAGAAATGTCTAGGAAATGATGATTCTTTTTATTTCAAGACGGGAATGAAATGTATGATTATGAATTTAATCTGATCCTAGTCTGTGTCATACAAAGCAGTTTAAAAATTCAATAAATGGTTTTCTGATATAATTTCCAGATGTAAATACTTTCTTATAAAATCCTGCCACAGACAGGTGTAAGAACATAAAAATTTGGCCTAAAACACTATCGGTAACAATTTTAATCCTAGGCCTTTGTTGGACAAAAGACAAAAATATTAAAACTTATGCTTGTGTATAAAAAAAAATTAAGTTGCAAACAGCCAAGAAAATTTGACAGGAGGTTAAAAGAAAATATGCCAAAGCTTACCAGTATCAGTAAGAAACATGAACAGGTTGAAGTACAAAAAACAAATAATAATAAATTGAATATTTCAGAGTATATCTGGATTTGCCCACGCATGTTTCCAATATGCCATCAGTAAGAAATGGCCACTGTACATGAGCACAAAGAACACCATCCTAAAGCGATATGATGGCAGATTTAAAGATATCTTCCAAGATATATTTGACAAGTAAGTTTATCAAACCTGCAATATGAACAAAACTTGTAAAATTAATCGCTGTATAAAAATGTTTGATAATGTGTACAGGTTTACCATTCAACTGGGGAAACAGAAAAAAAATAGGAATTTAATTTCATGCCTTGCCAGGGGAAATGTCCTTGCAATTTTGAAAAACGGAATAAATGGGATAAACCCTTGAAATTTGTTGACAGGAAGTCATTGGAAAAAATTGATTACTTCCCTTTGATCATTGGCTTTTCATATCTACACACCTTCAGACTGGCAAGTTGCGCAGTTTATACTAAGAAGCATAAACTGGGATGCATGTTGCTTTGTGGCAAATGTCCATGACTACTATGCGATAAAAAATTGTGTTAGTATGTCAAATCGCTGTTTTGCAGAAAATCTGAGATGCATAGTTCCTTTCACAAGTAAAAAATGAGTAAAATATATTTGATTTACCACCCTGGAAAATGGAAAAAATATTGAAAAAATCTGTGAAAAACCCTGTAATATTTTGTTTAGGAAAGTGTGGGAATGCTGTGCGTAACAAAAGCTTGCTGAAAGTGGCAGAAAGCCCGATAAACAAAACCAATTAAGCCTTTAAAAGTCTCAATAAAAAGTAAATGGACAAGTATTGGAAGGATGATGATCGTTATAAATTGTTATATTTTGTGTTTCAGACAATACAAGACTGACTTTGACAAATTAGGAATCTGGTACGAACATCGTCTTATTGATGACATGGTAGCACAGGCTTTGAAATCTGATGGAGGATTTGTGTGGGCATGTAAGAATTACGATGGTGATGTACAGTCCGATATTGTTGCTCAAGGTAGGATCACATTGATTACAAAGTTTTAAGAATAAGTTTATATTCTAGGAATAGTCCCTCTTACAAGTAAAAAATTATTAAAATTAATTGAATTTATCACCCTGGAAAATGGAAAAAACTCGAAATGTTTTGTTCAGAAAAGTTTGCGAACACTGTCCACAGTAAAATGAAATTCAATGTACTGTTCATCAGTAAGACAAAAAATTCTGTGTACTTTACAATAACTTTTGGTTCATTACTGTATTGGTATTTAACATACTTGATTTGTTTCTGCTTTTCAAACTCCAGAATTGTTTTTGCACTTCAAAATATATTTTTAGCTCACATGACCCAAAGGGTCAAGTGAGCTTGTGTCATCACTTGGCATCCGTTTGTCTATCTGTGAACTTTCACATTTTGATCATCTCCTCTGAAACCAATCAGAATTATTATTTCTGATTGGTCAAAATTTTTAAAATCTTCTCCTCTGAAACCGCAAAGCCAACTGAACTGTAACTTGGTAACTATGGAAGGACCTTTATAAAGTTTGCATATTTCGTTTCGGTCGGACAACTAATATGGCCGCCATGATGAATTCATCTTTCTGATTGGACAAATTTTAAAAATCTTCTCCTGATACCCCTAAGCCAAATGAGCTGTAACTTGGTATGAAGCATCTGTGGAAGGACCTTTATAAAGTTTGCATATTTCCTCCCTGTCGAACAGCTTATATGGAAGCTATAATGAATTCTTATTTTTGATGTGGTCAAAATTTCAAAAATCTCCTCTGAAACCGTATAGCCAAATTAACTGATACTTGGTATGAAACATCAATGGAAGGTCCGTTACAATTTTCACTTGAAAAAAATGGATTGATTGTGGGATGTCAGGTGAGCTATACAGGCTCAATTCTCTTGAGCCTCTTGTTTTATGTTTAATTCATACTAGTATTATTACATTTTAAGGATATGGATCACTGGGTTTAATGACAAGTGTACTGGTATGTCCGGATGGTAAGACAATCGAATCAGAAGCTGCTCATGGTACAGTCACACGTCACTACAGAGAACATCAGAAAGGCAACCCAACTAGTACGAACCCTGTTGCCAGTATATATGCCTGGACCAGAGGCTTAGAACACAGAGGCAAACTTGATGGAAATGCTGAACTACAAAGGTGAGTGTACATGTTTGCTTATCGCCCTTGTGCATAAGAGTGATGATGTTAAATGTTCATATTATTTGTTTCATTTAAAAAATCAGGAATGTGATTAGATTGCATTTGTGTGTTTTCAATTCTAATTAACATAATTAAATACCATATAAACTCATTTACAATCACTCACTGCTAATATTTGTTTGGCACCTTGTAATTCATGATAAGTCCCGTGTAGATTATGATGTAAAGAGAAAAATTATCGTGTCACGCTATTGTATGACACAGATTAATAGCCGCATGGCTTCACAATATGTCTGTTCAAAAAGTGTATTATTTTTCCCAAGTTTCTCATCTGTTTGTCAGTTACTGACACTTCGAAATTTAACCTGGTGACTAAAAATTTTGATTGGTGCCTAAAATTACTTCAGGAGCCAATGGCACCTTGAACAAAAAGTGTACATAGAGATCTGATTAAGCAATGCAACTGTTCCAAAATGTGTACATGTGAAATAAAAAGTTGTCTACAGAATCTCTTCCTATTCAAAGATGATTTTTAATTTGTATACTTGTATTTCTGTAGGTTCTAGTCAAGAAAATTCATGTGGTCACTGGACTTCTGAGCACGGAACAATTTCTTACCTACTATACTAGATTAACAATGTTCAGCATACATTTTAATTCTTTCTCTTTTTCCAGATTTGCCACAACATTAGAGAAAGCTTGTGTCGACACAGTGGATTCTGGTAAAATGACAAAAGATTTGGCTGGATGTATATATGGTATAAAGAAGTAAGTACACAGAGTAATGGCTGTCCAGTTTGTTATTCTGTCTTTTGGTACCATGCTTGCTTCAAGTGAAGGTTGCAATTTCCAACCCCCACGAGATAGAACCAATGACATTAAAACAGGTTGTTGCTTCTCTGTCATCCCCATCCAGTCCTATATTTGCCTCCCACTCCGATTTATTTTCATTTTGTCCAACTGAGAACATATTTATGACTTAAATTTACTTTGTGCCTGTATTATAAATATAGATTCTCCTTCAGGTACAAGTGGGTTATGGAATTTCTCCACCCGAGATAGTTAAATTTTCGATTTTCAACACGCGAGCCTTTAGCGAGCGTGTTAAAATCTAAAATTTAACTATTGAGGGTGGAGAAATTCCATAACTCACGAGTAAATTGAAGGAGAATCTGTTTCTCCTATGATTATCGACAAAAACCTCAAGAAAATGTCGTTGCTATGTAGTTTGTTTACATAGACGTCATTTCGGGACTTCTCTGGTTTATCGTTCTAATAACTGTAGAAAAAAGGTTGGTAATTCCCACGTAGAAATTTAATCACCGGGAAGTGGTTAAAGATATTATGTATTTTTATCCCACCGATTAAACACGTCAGGAATAGGAGAAAAACTGATAACCGTTTATTTTGGGATTAAATAAATTCTACGTAAAAATTTTTATGACTACTTAGTTGTGTTGAAGGGGTAAAATATTTTTTAAAAATAATAATAAAAAAAGTTTAAGAGAAATTTTAAAAATGTCAAAGCCAAAACCACCAAAAGACAGAGCTATGCATGAGAGGTATACTAATTTTTCACAAAATTTAAAATCATAGCAGTAAAGTATAAATTTCAGACTAGATTCAAAATACTAGCAATTGAGCTGGTCACTCAGTGTTAATAATAAATTGTGCACCCAACCCCTGTTGTCTGCCAGGCTTGGAAAAAGAAAATATCTGTTAGAAATTATATACATGTAAATCGATTCCCTTGACATTTTTATATTTTATTTTTCAGTGTGAAGCCAGAACATTACCTGTATACGATGGATTTCTTGCAAGCGATTGCAGAAGAACTGAATCGTCAACTGAAATAATGATACTTTTTAAATAGGAACTATTTATAGAATTGAAAGGTCTGATTAAGGGGCAGCAACTCTTTGTAACTTATTTTAAACAGAACTGAAGAAAAATTGTGTGTTTGCTAAACTAACATATGTATGAAAGTGAGGATGTAAAAAATTTTGTACTGCCCCAGTAGAATTTTTTGTTTTTTTAAGTGAAAAAAAGTATTGAACAGTGTGCAAAGCCCAATATATTGGAAATGTCAGGGTTGAAAGAAGTTATATAGCATGATTTAATGAAAGATATTTATGATTATAACGAACCTTTTTGAAGGAGAGAAGGGGGGGGGAGAAAATCTTACCTACCAACCGGAATATATTACCAAAAGATTAATGAACTTGTGTATATGAAATACTAAGTATTTAATAAATGCTGGACATTGTCTCGACAAGTTCTACCTCATATTTATTTACTGGGGGAGTAATGTCGTGTAAGAACTTATTAGAAAGACAGGAGACCACACTGACCGTCGCCAGAATCGCATATCTATGCAAATCATTGAATTTTTCTAAGTCATTTTCTGTGTGAATCAAAAAGACGAGAGTATTATATTCAGTTGTAATTGTTTTTTAGGAATATTGTGTGAAAAAAATGTTTTTTTGCCTTGTTACCAAACAATAGTGCTACAACGATTACTTTATATAAAAGCTTATAATATTTATTACATTTAATCATTTTCCCTGTATTATTGATTATTGATTTGTGAAACTGATTTTCCAAGTTTACGAATGTCAAAAGTGCTAATAGAATAATTTTTATTTTTTGGAGTCATAGTTTAGTTTAAATGGTAATGTATTGTATTGGTAAAATGGCTATGTAGTTGTAACTTGGTCTTTTGCAGTCAAAATAAAATGGCATAATGGAATATTTTGTTAAAAAAATTCAGGCATTTTCAGAATTTTTTATTTTCTGTAATTGTGCTAATCATAATAAGATTCCGAAATGCAAAAATTGTTATATTGTTATAATTTTATGGACCCGGTATTTTTCAAAATTGTGCCATGAGAATATTTTTTCCAAGCTGTGATAAGCCATATTGTTTGCTGTTAACATGTCTACTAAAGCTTATTACCAAGCTACATTCCGAGTGAATTTTTTTTTTTCAGTAATGGTGTGATTGTGGTATATTATCATTAACAATTTTATATTGAGTAGTACCTATGCTGGTACCTTGAAAGTTGTCTAGTAGTTCAAGATAGAATTTTTGTTCAATAACTTTTAAAAAATTGAGGCAACGGACAAAAAGATTTAATATCACATGTATAGTGAAGCTGATCACAAGTTATTTTTCATCAAAGGACAGTGTTTCAGCTCGTATTTAAGGGCAGAGGGGCATATATTGAGGATAGTGGAATTTTTAGCACATTTCCGGATCTGAAATGGGACAGGGTGTTGTGCCCATCTATTTTAAGGTATACAGCTGGAATACTGAAGGATCATTTAGTAACTTTTCATAAATGAAGAAAAAAGCATGTAGACATGACAAAATATTGTGATATTATGAAAATCTGAAAATTGTTATGGAAGGAAAAAATATTATAATGCATTATTGCAGATATTTTCATGGTTTTTTTTTCACAGTGTGTAAGAGTAGAAATACAAACTGGAATTGAGATCTACCTTTATAGTTAGAAAGCAGTTTTAAGTTGTGTTAATTATTTGCTAAGACAATGTTATGAATAGGTGATTTAATTAATTTTGTATTTGTTGACTACCAAATAACTGCCAGAATATTGTATGGCTAGATTGTCTTGATTTGTGTGCCAATAAAATCATATTTCAAGTAATCTCTTGTTGATTTTTAAAACGAATTTTCTCCACGTTTGTTTTGGGTCCATAGCTGATGAGTGGTCTAGGAAGATCGTCTAACTACAGGTACTAATGATCGCTAGCCTGTGACCACTTGAGTTCATAAGTTTAAATCCAGCTCATGGCAAGGAGGTGTGCTTGACTCTGATCTTAACTGCCAGTTTTTATGCCAGATTAATAGGTTCTTAAACAAGTTCAAAGTTAAGACTGGAAAATCTTCAATGAGATTTTTCAAATTCTGGTCTTCCAAAGTAGATTGCATTTGATGGAGGGGAAAGACGCTGAATTTTAAAAACAGTTGAAGATTATGCAGTACTTCACACCGTGTACAGGCAAATCTTAGGGGGGAAGCACCTGAGTATAAAAAGATTGTTTTACAGCAAACCTGAGTACAGTATCAGAGAAAGCAAATAGATAGACCACGGAACTCCGTAAAAATACTTTCTTTTGGTAACACATTATGCAGGCTTTCTAGTTTTTGCAAACACATCGACAATTTGTTTTTGGTGGTCCATTTTTACTTTCTCCGATTCTTTATATCGCTTTGATACACGATTCTGGTGCTTCCCCCTAAGATTTCCCTGTACTCGGTGCAGTAAAAGTACCTATTTCTTCCTATTTTTAGGTGTCCTGTACCGAGGTAAATTCATTTAGCACAGTCAAAGAAGTTAAATAATGTTATGCCTGGTTGGTCAAAAGATATGACAAAATAATTCTGATTGGACGTCACAACAGTGGAGATCGATCCATATACAGCAATCTTCCACTGAAAACAGTCATTTACGGAATGATAGTTCTCATTGGCTTCCCTGATTTCCCACAGGCACTTATTTCTATCAATGGGAAGGTCGACTATCCATATTATGAAATGTAAGTTATTTGAAAATGAACCTATGTTTGACAAATAAGGAAATGGAGAAGAAAATATCCAGAATACGTTTAACAAATGCTTATTGTGAATTTTATTTAAATTTATGTAATAGTAACGTCAGTGAATATTTATCAGCGACAAAACAAATGGAAAAGGACATAAAACCGATTTTCAAAGGCATTTATGACAGGGGTGCGCGGAAATGGCCTAAGAAAAGATACCCGAGCAAATACCAGAATACATGTCAATAATATACCGGAAAAAATTATTTTGATGAAAAAAATACCTACCTGCATGCAAAACAGCCATATCGAAAAAGCACACCCGAACTAATACCAATATTTCTTTAGCACAAGTTACGCCCATACGGGACCAAAGGCTGCAACATGATAACAAAATACATACATACAATGTTCAAGCATAAAATTAACATAAGACAAACAAGAAGTTTCCAACTAATGAATCAGGTGCCCCCTGTCCTCAGTTCTAACGACTGTTTAATGAAGGAGCTTAAAGATTTCACTTGTTGAATCCAATTCGGATTTAAGATATATATAACTTTGTTATTGGACGCATCCTCATTTTCTAAGAGAAAAGTTTCTAGAAATTTCGAACGAATATTTTACATTTAAGAAAGAAATGGATTTCGTCTTCGACGACATTACAAATGTTGTATAATCTTAGATTTCTAGGAATATTTTTGTATCTACCAGTTTCTATAGCTAGAGAATGATCACTGGTCCTAAATTACTTCAATCAAAAGTGGGGGGGGGAGTTGGGTTGTGGTTTTTTTGTGAAAAAAAAAATATTCTGATTCCAAAGGGAAGGGAAAAAATATATGTTGCAGCAAGGGCCAAAAAAATAATATATTTTACACAACTATGGAAACAAAATTTGTGGTTTAGATATATTTTTTCAAAAACAAAATAATTGAATTTGAGAGTCGATTTAATAAATCACAAGCATTACAAGAAAAGCTTTAGACCATTATTTTATACAAACCTGACTTGATTTATTTTGAACATAATAAAAGATTTTTCTTAGTTGTTCAGTCATACTTTACCTTTCAGTGATTAACGATCAAGATGAAGAGCAACAATCATGACAATCAAAGCATTGTTCCTTTTTAGCTCACCTGGGCAAAGGCCATGTGAGCTTTTGTCATCACTGTCGTCTGTTAAATTTTCACATTTTAATCTTCTCCTCTAAAACTACTGGGCCAAATAGACTAAAACTTGGCTGGAAGCATCTATGTAAGGTCCTTTATGAAGTTTGCCCATTTCGTCCCGATCGGACAACAAACATGGCCGGCACGGGCAATAATTGTTTCTGATTGGCTGAGTTTTCAAAAATCTTCTCCTCTGAAACTGCTAGCTCAAAGAAACAAAACTTGACAGGAAGCATATATTGGGGGAGGGGGGAGAGGGGGGTCCTTTATAAAGTTTCCTCATTTCGTTCTGATCGGACTACAAACATGGCAACAACGGGGTAGTTCTTGTTTCTGATTGGCTGATATAAAAAAATCTTCCCTGTAATCGGTTGGGCCAAATAGAACGAAACTTGACAGGAAGCATCTATGGTAGGTTCTTTACAAAGTTTCCTCATTTCGTCCAGACCAGGCAACAAACATAGCCGTCATGGGCAATTCTTGTTTCTCATTGGTCGATTAAAAAAAAATTCTCTGGAACTACCTGGCCAAAACTGTCAGCCAATCTTGACAGGAAGCATTTATGGAATTTCTTTTATGAAATTAATTTTTGTCGTCATGCTGCCATGGGCAATTCTTGTTTCTGATTGGCTGATTTAAAGAAATCTTCTCTGAAATCACTTGGCCAAATGGAACGAAACTTGACAGGAAGCATCTGTGGGAGGGTTGTTACAAAGTCTCCTTATTTTGTCCAGATCAGGTGACAAACATGGCCGCCATTGGCAATTCTTGTTTCTGATTGGTTGATTTAAAAAAAAAATGTCTGAAACTGCTTGGCCAAATAGAGTTGGTCAAATAGATCCAAACTTGACAGAAAGTGTCTATGGCATATAACAAAAATCTACAGAACTGCAGTGTTGCTTGAAACCAAACATGGCTTGAATGATCCCCATAAGGTGCTGAACAAGTGTTGTTACTTTGGTGCCAATCCCTCATTCAAGATGGCTACCAGCAGAGGTCCTAAGTTAACATAAGACCCTATGGGAAATACATGCAAAAATCTTCTGGAGAACCGCCAAATTTTAGAATATGCTGACCTGTAAGTAGAAAGACCTTGTTGAAGAAAAAATTAGTTCCTACAAGACTTACGAAATTTCTTTCGGTATTTTGTGATACGTTTTATTACCACACTTCATAATGATAGGGAGAAGTGACTTCTCTCTTTGAGGTTCATCAATAAAAACGGTTTTCATGACAGGTGAGCGATACAGACTCAGCCCTCTGAACCTCTAGTTTACATATGCATACATGTACATATACCCAATGTGTGTCTACTCAGTGCTGTGTGGAATTTTGATTATTATAATAAAATATAAAGTACAGAGAAAATGATGTTATATTCCATTTCTTAAGGAATTAATATACAAAAACAAAATAAAAGTCATTAACATATCAGAACAAAATTTACAAATGAAAAGTATATGCAAATGTTTTATTATAAAAACAAATTCATAGTATTTACTAGTTTTATTTATTGCTAGTGATTTCATAGGAATAAATACACCTTTTACTTTCTTGGCATTGCTCAAGAAAAATTCTGATTCGACTTGGTAAGAAAAAAAAAACAATTTGGTTTGATTGTAGTCGAAAAAAAAAATAGAATTGTGTCCATACCTTGAAAAAAAATTTTCAAACCAATATGAAAAACCATTGAAGTTAAATGGTTGTTCCCTTATCTATATTTGAAATTTTCTCATCATACGTGTCTTGATAGGTATCCTCAACATTAAAAAACAGACTTTATTTGTTTTCTATCTTTAGGACACACCAAACTGATTTTTCGTTCTTTGGATTTCCGACCGCTCCAATTTTTGGACTATGTAAATTTTAATAAAAAAATATTTTTGCCGTTTCATTTTATGAAGATCCTGAAAATACCCCCCAAATATCTTCATTTTTCAAGAAAATAAAATAAAAATTTTTGCCCACTCCTAAAATTTTGTAAAAATTGAGATTTTTCCCATTTTTGCAATATTTTAGTTAAAATAAATGTGTGCCGCACGTTAATTTGATCTTCGCCCGAAAAAAACTAGTTCTCGAGAAAAAAATAATAAAATTAAAACTTCGCCCACTCGCACCTATTTTTACCATCCAAAAATGTAACATTTGTCCAAAGAACTAAAAGTTAATTTTGTATGGCCTTACATGCTTTATTTATATCTAGATTTTCACATTTATTATTTATATTATTGTATTTTGTCAAACGATTAACATAAGTATACCATGTAAATAAACCTTTGTTATGAAGCGCCTTTGATAAGGAATAACATTCTTTCAGTAAATCTGGTATATCATCGCAGCGAAGTCGATCATCATAAAGTAATGATTGGGTTTTAATGAAACAATCGACTGGATAATACTGGTGTTTATAAACAAAACCACCCAAAATTTCTGCACATCCCAGTATAGGTTTATATAATGAATCCATTTTTACACAAATGTTCATGAAAGATATCATGGATTGCGAAATATAGGTAGAAGTTCCCAGACATCCCACAACTGACACCAAAATAAGTACAACCCCGTAAAGTAAATGGCACGATTTATCCATAATCAATGACCTTTTTTAATCAAATTAAATGTATATCTATAAATCAAAGAATGCTAATAACCAGCATTTTTCCTGGAAATATATGTTATAGTTCATTTTATGCTACGAT
Source organism: Mytilisepta virgata (assembly GCA_028015205.1). NCBI lineage: Eukaryota > Metazoa > Mollusca > Bivalvia > Mytilida > Mytilidae > Mytilisepta > Mytilisepta virgata. The sequence goes on from CM051512.1 coordinate 35,826,741, forward strand.
GCTGAAAGCCGGAAACTACTCAAGCAGAAAGATCACAGTGCTCATTACTGTCGGTCGCCACTTTTGAGTTCGGTGACACCAAACTTTGCAAAGGACTATACTGTGACCGGTTTAATTGGATATTGCCTGTGGCAGAGCCTGCATGTCAACTGAGAGTACAAGAAGGGCCTACTTACCTGTGGTTGAAAATTTCAACGATTACAGTAAAATTATCATTTGTAAGCTTACATGGCTAAGGTCCACTGAAAGCTAACGGATAAGGCATACATCATTACATATACCTTATCCTTCCAATGTTTTTTACTTTGTGACCGAACAACGAGTGCTTTATTTCTGCAATGTTTTTACTTTTTTCAGTTGTTTTAGAAATGAAAGGAGATATGCAGATATGCCCTCTATATATAAGGCCTCTTCTTGTCGTGTCACTGGACTCTGGTTTTCTTTGGTCTTTAGATTCTCCCTCCACCATTTTCATGCTTCGGAATTGTATTGCCCATATTTAATTTGTTGCCCATAGCACTAATAAAATCTACAACATGTATATGACACATGCATAATTTAAGTTCAATGTCATTTATCAATCCTCAGTGACAGTGACATTTGCTGAGCAAACAATCCAACAACCAAGTGCTGGCAAACAAACATGATTTGTCATCAAAAGGACTATTTGTTACTTACAATGTCACCTTAACAAAATGTATGGGTACAAGAAGTCATTGAAGAAACGCACCAGTGGTAAAAATTGTGGCTTTTTCCACAAATCGCCTAACTTTGCTATAGCCAGCCATGGAAATAGGATCAGGACTGCAAAATTAAACTAAGATATTCAAGGTTGAGATTTTTACACTATTTGCAAAACACCTTCTAGCGATTTAGAACAACCTATAAAGTACCGCTTCTTAACTTCCAACACTATCGAAAAAGAACGTGTTCAAACCAAGTTCGTGGCCTTGATCTTCAGGTAGACATTCAATATGCATACATTATACAATAATCATTTAACTCTGTGCAATTATTAAGCTAGCTGACGTGAATATTGACATATTGTATGTGAATTTAAGTAGTTTATGACCCTGACCTTCAAGCAAGACACTTCAACACAATTTGTTTGTTTGTTTAATTGGGGTTTTATGGCGTTTTCAGCACATTTGGCTATTTCGCGGCGGCCAGTTTTTATTGGTGGAGGAAGCCGGAGTACCCGGAGAGAACCACCGACCTTCGGTAGGAAAATTGGCAATCCTTGTCAATTAAGATCGGAGTCGAACACAACCCGCCACAGGTGAGATTTGAACTCACAACCTCAGCGTTGACAGGCTAGTGATCATTAGTAGTACAACACAATTTATGAAACACCTTCTGGCAGTGGAGAACAATCATACAAATTATCATTTAACTTTGAGCATTATTAAAGAAACAGTGCGGACATGATCTATGTTGATATTTAGAATATAGCAAAGAGCTCTCGACCAATGAAATTATAGGATTTGATGTTTCTTAATTGTGAAGAATGAATGTAATGCATGTTCTTAGTAAGGGATTATCCTATTGTTTTCTTACCATTCAAAACAATGAATTCCTATAAATGAGTTAGAACTGCCCCGAAGCACATGTATCACCTTACAGAATTTGTGAGTGCATGGAGCTTATTAAAAATTTTGAATTTGAATTTGAAAAAAAATTAATGTAACTTTTGTAGTTTTTAAGATCGATATTGTTGAACGTTAAACACGATAAACCCTTTACTCTTAAGACATTTTGTGAAAAAGGCTCCTGGATTTGTGAACATAACCTGTGTAAAAAATATTGCAAAAGGAAATAGCACATTCTGACCTGCTATCTAAATTATGTACAAATGAACCGTCCACTCTAATTTTGCAGTTCTAGCAAGCGGTAACCTTGTTGGTAATCATGGTAATCGTACTGTATTGTTTTTTTATACTAGATTGTCGGGATAGATACGGGGGGGGGGGGGGGGGTTTGCCGGTACCCATAAAAACCTGTTTAATAAAACTACTGCTCAGTGTCTGTACAAAGTCAGTCTATCCTGACTCTCTGTTGTGTTTATGTTTGTGTGTTGTGCTCTTTTTATTAATTTTGTCCGGCGTTCAATCTTTTTGGTTACTTTGATTGATTAGTATGTCATTGTTGACCTTTCCTGTTATCCATTTAGTTGTTTAGACATAGCAGTATGGATTTGACACTTCTGCCACACGTTAAAAAATCAACGCTCGAATACTGATTTTAGAAGTGTGGTAGTATTAAATCCACACTTTTCGTATATTTAGTCTAAGGATAGCATGGAATTATATTTGCAAGGAGATTTGCTCAAGTTCAGTATCCCTATTGTAATGTTGAGTTTTGGTGCTAGAACATAGTCTTTTTATGAATATAAAATTTCAATCTTATGTTATTATATTACCTTGCTTCATACAATTTCAAAATCTGGGTATAAATATGCTTTTTAGCATGCCTAAATGTTGCAGTTCAGGATATTTCCCCATCGATTAAATTCCATTTAAAAAACGTGTCCGAATCCACCATTATAAACAGGAAGACAGCAGATGAGTCTGCCAACTGTGCCAAGGAATTCACCTTATTTTCCAACTACAATATTTTATTTTGGTTTTTTTTTTTTTTTTTTTTTTTTTTTGGGGGGGGGGGTTGGGGGGTTGGGTAATACTGTGAATTCAGAAATTGTTGCGTGCATTTATTATTGCGATTTTGTCTATTAAGACCAAAATGCGATTTTAATTTTTGCGATATTGAGAAAAATACCTCTTCATTCATATAAATAATTCCAAAATGCGAGTTTAACTTATTGCAATGACAGCCCTGTCGCATTTTTCGCAATAATGAAAACATCGCAATAATTTCCGACTTTACAGTAGTTTGTTTATAGAACTTGTTTGTGTTTTGTGCCACTTTAATTGTCATTTTGAGGTGGTCAGTTTGACTGTAGGAAGCTGAAATATCCAGAAAGAAACCGCCAACCTTCAAAAGGAACTAGAAATCCTTGAAAGGACCTATTCTCAATCTCACAACCGAAGTCTTCATGTATCTAGGTAGTTCATATAAGGTATAAAGTGGCTATTCTGTGCTGCTTATGCAAAGTTCAACAAAAAAACTTGCAATCCTTGTCATTAAGATCCAAGTTTAACCACACTGCAATGCCCCAAGTTCAAACTCGTGACCCGCCTTAAAAATGTGTAAAGTGGCCAGTTTTCATTACTTGAGGAAGCTTGTTTATCCAAGGAAAAACCTCAAACTTCAGCAAGAAATCTAGAGATTCATTGGAAAACTCATTTGGAATTAGCTAGGTTCAAATTAACAAACTCAGTGTTGATACTCTCAAGATACCATTAGGGACGAGATCAAAAGTTCAACGTAGGACAAAAAACTTAATTCAAATAGTTTGGGGTGGGGGGGGGAGGGTAAAAATCGCTGCAAGTTTTGTTATCCGACATCGATTTTTGGATTGAATAATACGGATTCAAGTGATGTCCAAGTCAATATACAGAACAAACATACATTGTTGAGGAAAAACAGAACCCTTGATACAAAAAGTATACTCTCAAACATATGCCCATATTGGTCAATCAATTTTTCGCAAATTAAGTTAAGAGGGGGGGAGGGAGGGGATGGGGGGTCAGTGAAAAAACTATGAGAATTAAGTTGTTTATCCTACACTGAATTTTTGATCTCGTCCCTTAGCAGCTAAAGATGAATGTATCTGCCACCAAGGATTTTTGATAGCTACAAGATACATAGGGGCCTCGGTGGCCGAGTGGTCTAGGTAGTTCGTCGTGACTACTAATGATCACTAGCCTGTCAACGCTGGAGTTGTTGAGTTGGAATCTCACCTGTGGCGGAGTGTGTTCGACTCCGATCTTAATTGACAAGGATTGCCAATTTTCCTACCAAAGGTCGGTGATTTTCTCCGGGTACTCCGGCTTCCTCCACCAATAAAAACTGGCCGCCGCGAAATAGCCAAATGTGCTGAAAACGGCGTTAAACCCCAACTAAACAAACAAACAAACAAGATACATATAAAAGTCCAAAATTTACCATCTTGCATACCATTTATTCATTTCCAGAATTTCTGAACAGACAATTATACAACAGAATACAGAACAAAAGATCTATATAAATAGTATACTATTCCAGAAAACATTGCAAAAACAAAATATAATATTGTAAAATATATAAAATATTATGAAGAGAATAGAAAAATGGCTCTTAGAATTTTTTTGTTTTGTTTTGGCTTTGTAAAATAACTTTACTCAAATTTAAAGTTAAAATATGTTTGAAATGATCCATATTTTTTTACCTAAACTATTTAAATATTTTCAATAATTCAAAATAAATGAATTTAACTGCTTAAAATTCACAGAGCATATGACAATACCAATCTGTTTAGTAATATCCGAAAATCCTTCAGTGATGTTTAAACATTAAAAGGACGGTTCAACAAATATCACATATTCTGGAATTAAACTCCTTTTTTCACTACCACAAAATAACACAAATAAAACAGTTATCACAGATTGTCCTTATAAAGGTGAAAAAAAGCATGAATTTAGTCTGGAAAAAAAGTAGAAAATTGTTGATATATTACCACAGTAAATATATTTTTTAGCATACAAAACTCGCTTTACTGGATTTGTTTAAAACTGGCTTTAAAACAGTCTGGAATCAGGTATTTGTTTAAAAATAAATTAATACATGTACAATATTTCTTTTCACTAATTCTTTTTGGCTTATATCTAATTTTTATCAACCACAGATCTTTTCTTGTTTAAATACAAACTTCTGTTCTTAGACAAGTCAATTAAACCTTTACCTATTCGAAAAACAAAAACAAGAGGATATCCCAAGTTATCCTCCATCAATCATCTCTTAAGGTTAGGATAAAAACTGTCTGCTTTGTATCGAAAAGTTTCAAAAGCTAAATAAAATAGCTCTTCGCTTGGTTATCAATTGTGAACCATCATCTTTATATATAAAAACATGTCAAATGCTTAGACTAACTTTCTAAAATTACTATTTTTCTCTGAAAGATACACTTTCTACTGAGCAAAAAGATAAAGTTTCTGTAATTGTTTTAGACCTATAAAAAAATACTGCTTCTTTCATAAAAATTGAGCAATTTTAACCAAACAAATCCTTAAAATACCTAAAATTTATTAAGCAATTTCTTAAGGATGATCGCTGGTCTAATTGGAAATAAATAGGATTTGAAATAGGTGTTTTAGTTTCAGAGAACATATGAATAGTAAACAAATAAGCAAGAAAAAAATATAGGTTCATGTGCTCATTTAAGAGCTATAAAGCCTTGAAAATATTCAGAAAATAGATTTTCTCTGGATTTTTCATTGTCTTTGCATTGATAACTTCAGTCTCTCAAAATGTATGAAAAAATAAAAAGGATTTCAAAAATTTTTGTTAAGTACCATTTTAAGGTATATATGATTGAATTATAAAAGAAAAAGTGGGGGTTCATGGGCAAAATATTTCATGTTTAAGAAATGGATAAAACCCGAGGATTCCGAAAATCGACAAAAAGACCAAAACATGACCAGCGAGCATCCTTAAGCAATTTATTAAAAAAAACTAATGCAAAAACTAACTCTGGGAAGTTTATATCCATGCCGAAAAGCAAGCTATTAGAAGAAAATCAATTATTTATTATTTTGAATAAAATTTGAACATTCAAACAGAAAATATTTCAGTTTTTAAGATATTATCGTATTCTAAAATATTTTCATTTTACTGGTATCAAAATTTTTCTGTGGGTTTCTCTTGAAGGAATGTTGCGGATACAAAGATAAATAAATTCGTAATTGCACAGAAAATTAACTAAAATAAATCTAAAAATGTTAAAAAATATAGGACGGATCATTCAAAATTCTGTAGTATCAAATTTCATTTTTTCTCAAAAATATTTTCTATAAATAATTAGTTTACTTACCATAAGGCAGGTATTTTAAGAGGGTGGTTGGTGTCAATCATTAAAATGTACTAAAAAAATTTGCTTTTTTGTTGTTTTGCTAGAAAGTTTAACACATTCTACACCCTATTAATTTTTTGCTTCACATATGAAAGAATCAAAATTTTCCAACCCGTTTTTGCCTCTTTCATATGTGAAGCAAAAAAATTCCAGCCCTGTGATAAATAACCAACCATATGTTAATTACTTATCCTTCCTACTGCTACAATGAGAAACATTGGTCATTTATCTCCCCTTAGGAAAACTCACAAAGGAAGACAAACCATTACTTCCTCTGGATAACTTTTGCTAAGGGAGATAATTGGCTTATATTTCTAATTATTCTCTAAAAACTGGACGGACATTACTGTGAATAAACTACAGATTGGGTTATGACAAAAATAAAGGAAAAACAGAAAATATACATGTAGCTATACTATATACATATCACAGATAAACTGGGGAATGTGTATTTTTTTTTTTATAATATATATGTATATATAATATTTATAATATGAAAAAAAAAGTTTATAAACAAAGGAAATAAAACAATGTATTTAACAGAAAAATATAACAATGATTGTTTTTTGTGCTCCTTCAGGCATTATCACAACATTTTAAAAGGAATGTCATTTTTTTAATAAAATTTTTTTATATGTATTACTTTTCAAGGCAAGTGTGCTTATTGCTGCAAACATATACATTTTATCATTTACTTAAATGTTTCAAATATGAATACTTGATTTTTTATTCATTTTTTTCATGATCCAACTTTCTTTAAGTACATATCTGCTTAGACTATTTGTTATCTAAAATATTTCACATAAGTTTCCTCAGATACCAAAACATTTCTTTGTATTTTTTCTTAATTTTTCTAAAACACAGATCTTCTGTAATTTGTATGGCCACATTTTACACCTTGCCATATCTTTAATGACACTGAGCACATCAATGACAGAGTTCAAAGTTCAAACATAAAATAAAATAATCCATGTAAATATATAAATATGATATGATATCTATATACAAAACATTGTTCACATATTAGTACCTCCTTCTTTATTACACACAGATGAGTGAAAAGTGGTGTCCATGTTCCGAAGCCCACTGTCAATCTCATTTCGCCTCCTAGAGAAAAACAGAAAAAAAAATTGCGTCAACACACACCAACACAGCAAGCAAGCAGTAGCCACAGTAACAGGTCAGTGCTTCACTTCAAACATACCCTTAACCCTGACTGTTATCATATTAACTGTTACCATGGCAATAGCTATTTATAAATAATTAGACATTTATATAGTTATACTTGCATCAGCAGATAAATTCATCATGAGCAGTCATGCATGTAATAAATAAAAGTTAAAATGTTAATTCCAGAAGTTTATTTGTAAATTAGCTGTTAGGTGTTAGCATTATCACTTGGCGCTGAATCAGGGCCTGTTACTGGTTTAGTATCAGTGGAGCCTGCAGTTTTATTAGAATCATTAGGAGCTTTGTTCTCTCCAGCAGGGGGTTTGTTATCACCAGCTGGGGGCTTGTTATCTCCAGCAGGTTTGTTATCTCCAGCAGGGGGCTTGTTATCTCCAGCAGGAGGTTTATCACCAGCAGGGGGCTTGTTATCTCCAGCAGGAGGTTTGTTATCACCAGGAGGAGGTTTGTTATCACCAGCAGGGGGCTTGTTATCTCCAGCTGGAGGTTTTTTATCACCAACAGGGGGTTTGTTATCTCCAGGAGGTGGTTTGTCACCACCTGCTGGCTTGGTCCCTGGTTGGGCCTTGCTATCAGGCCCAGCAGCTGGTTTTGCATCGGGACCTGTAGTATTAGTGTCAGCTGGTTTCAAATCTGGTCCCGTATTTTTGGCATCAGTCTTTTTATTTGAATCTGATCCTTTATTGTCCTTCACATTTCCTGCCGGACTTGTTTTGGCATCGCTGCCTGGGGGAGGGGCCTGTTTGTTGTCTTTAGTCCCAGAAGTGGGCTTTGATCCATTTTGTGCAGGGCGTGCATTGTGCATGGGTGGTGGAACATATCCGGGAACACCACTGGTATCTGAGTCCTGTGATAACACAATCAAAAAATTATTTAGAGTTAAAAAATGACAAACATCTATGTCAAATCAATTCATTATGATATAATATTCTTCTATTGGAATTTCCCTGCTAAAAACCAACAGAATGATCCACTTTAGACCTATAGTGAATAAACCTTCATTTTTTTTATCAATTTGTGAACATGCATGACTGCTGAGTTAATCATATTGCAAGTTTTTCCTATCATTCATCTGATCTAATGAATCAGTTTTTTGTTATTTTTCTTAAATTTTTCATCAACGTATTCTTTTATACTCTTAAATTGTGCATTCATCTTATGAAAATTTTCTTACATGGATAAAGAAAATATTTTAGATAATATAATATTTTCCTTCAAACTTCTACCACAAAACTTTAAATAAGCATGTTGCATCTAGTGTCTATAGAAACATTTCATTTAAATCATGTACTATTAAAATTATATCGTGTAATTTTCATTTTTGTTCTATAAATAGAATGGATCATTTTGTAAAACTTCATCAAATACTACTATTTGGTGTATCAGCTGAAAAAAAAAATCATTTCATAACAAAGATGTTGTATCTGCAAGATGGAATATCGGTTTTTACACAGAGGTTCATTCCGTGATTTACATATATCAAGGTTTATCAGGAATTGTTTGTTTGAAAGATAAAATAACTTCAATTTTTAAGGAACAGTATTGAATTCTCTGCCATAAATTCAAACGATCATTTCTTCTGTTGTAAAATTGCAGTCCCTCAGCATTTAGAAAAACAAACTGTTCCAAAAGTAGATTACAATGAAGAGATCTACGTGGAACTGTAATAAAGGTAAGATTTTATTTATTGCATTTATTCAAAACTGCATGCCGTAATTTGTTCTGTTAAAATGGAAGAATTACAATACTAGCACATATATTTGGTTTCAATAACAGTTAACAATTTCTATAGTATTAGGTAAAATTTAATGGGTCGACATTTCTTTAAATGAAATCCGAGAATGATATATTTTCCTGTACAGACTTTAACAAGTGCACACACCCAAGTGACATGCCCTAATGAAAAATAACAAAGGAAGACAAACCATTACTTCCTCTGGATAACTTTTGCTAAGGGAGATAATTGGGTTATATTTCTAATTATTTTCTAAAAGCAAATTTCATAATGTGTAAAATTAAAACAGGAATTCCAACTTGCAGACACAAATCAATGTGCATGCCCATGCAACAACTGTCACAATAGAAGTGTGCATGTGAACCATTAACATATGTTCCAACATGTGTACAAAAAACAAACAAACAAATTTCTCGACATGCACCGTATAATTTGAAAGAAACAGGTTATTTTTGGAAATTATAAAACTGAACATTTACTATAACAGTTTAGCAACACAATTTATAGTATAAACAGTAATATTTTGAATTTTTGCTATCGGCTATTTATCTAACAATTTGGGAATTTATTTGTTTTTTTACTGGTACCCTGTTTCAATCAACATTGTCCACTTGTGCAATTGTTAGTACAGTTTTTACAATATTTACATATATAGAATTTTAAAATTTTCTTTTATAATTTTTTGGAATATTTCTAAAATATATCTAAAATAAGGGAAATAACTCTGTCATCAAAGTTGAGTCAGGAAAATTTTTTTTCCATCTATTTCTGTCTAAAAAAAATATCAGTTACAAAATACAAACTTTAAAGATAAACACCTTATATCATATTTCACATCAGAGATCAATAGGAAAACAAAACAATAAATTATATTTATAATCATATAATGCCATTTAATATAGCAAACAAAATATTTAATATGTAGATATATACAAACTAATAATATTAATTAAATTTTAAATATGGGATGTTTCTATAAAACATATCTTGATCCTCTACAAGTATCTGTCTACATACATGGATAATGAAAAACAGATAGATACCTAAGGGAAATAAGTCTAATAATCTCCCTTTGTCCTACTGATTATCTCCCCAAACCATCATGGTTAATGTGAGATAACTAACATATATATCCCATTTGGTCATCTTATATGTTCATAATCCAACTATATTTGGAAAAAGGGAAATAATCTAGCATGAAATTATCTCCAATGAAAAATTATATATTGTGAAACATCTGTCAGTTACCGTCCTTAAACAAGTTAACCAGGGGAGGTAATAAAATAACCTTTTAATACCCGATTTGGGCAACTTGTTAAAGGGAGATAACTTACTAAAGTTTCTCATAATTATGTTTATTATATACAATATATATAGCTGAACTATCCAATAACAGTCTGTAACCATATAAAATCCGACTAAAACTGATCTCATCTACATCACTAAATCCTATGCAAGATCTAGCTACAAAGAGTTATCTCCCTCTAAACAAGCTTCTAAGCTACCGCATATTCATGATCCAATAGAAGCTTAAAAGCACTTTTCAAGTCTTTTTATTGGGTTAATAATAAATATGGGACTAAATAATGGCACTCTATCAAAGCATATGGTGCTAACCCCCATCACTTCTAAAAAAAAGCCTGGCCTTGTGCTAAAACTAACGTCTGTAAATACATGCAGTTTACCTTAGGAAGATCAAGAGGTCTGCAAAATTTATTTGAGAACTATTTATTATGTTTGCATAATCAGCAATATTTATTTCCCTATGTAAGCTTTACACAGAGTGCCAAATTACATAATAATTAACATAACTGTTTTCTTTTAAGAAAATAGAGCACATATGTACATGTACATAGAACAAAGATAAGCAATTTTCTATTCTTTTTTTTCCAATACAAAATAAGAAATATACGTGTTTCCTCAATAAGTTACACAAAATTACAGTTCATTTGAAATATATATAATATGTAGAAAAAAATCTTTTTAAAATATTTACTTTATTTATGTCATTATTTATATATTTAAAAAAAAAACAAACATTACTTACCATATTTATAAATATAAAATAAAATAAAATAACAATAAAAAATATATATTATAAATTACATTTCTACATATATCTGGTATACAATTTTTAAAAAAAGCATGCAACTATAATAAGTCAACATGCAGCCGCAAAACACTATACTAAGTCAATATGCAGCTGCAAAACAATTTTGATATATACATCACTGTACATTGACATTTTTAAATAAGGAAGCATGCTATTTTTTACATATCTGCACAATCTAAGGGACATTTTGTACCATTTATTTTAAGTAATAAACAGAACATCTGTTCATGTATAGTTGTGTAACTACATAATTGAATACAAATTTTTCTTTTTGACACTATATTTAACATTTACATGCAGACTGTAAACAAACAAACAAAAAGAAAAAAAAACAAACAAACCAATAAAAAAAAATCTTGATTTTATAAATGCTTTGTCATATAAAACAATGTTTTTTTTTTAAATCATTTTTTTGTTCGTATAAAATTATAAATACTGAATATTACATTAAGCTGAAACTCACAAAAAAAAAATTTAAAAACGAAATAAACGTTTTTTTTTTTTTTTACTATGCTTTTTTGTACTGATTCTGAAGCACATCTTGCAAAATCTAAAATTATTCATTTAACTTGAGAGAAAAAAAAAAAAAAAAAAAAAAAAATCCACATCGTTTGCTTAATAGAGGTGATTACAGTAATATTATATAATTACGCTGCAGGCATTGTAGGATTCAGTTTAGCCACAATTTTTCAAATCAAACAACAGATAAGATTTCTACCATAGATTCATTTATTTCAGGTTTTAAGGAAAAATTTTTGGTTTGTGGATAATAAATTTTTGTTCTGTGTTGTATTTAACAGTTGTCCAACATTTAAAATACACAACCAAATTCAAAAATTAAAAAATGTTATCAAAATCTATATGAAAATAAATAAATTTTAACAAAAAGTTAAATATTTGCAAGTAAAAAATTGCGGCTCTGAATCCCAGCCTAAGTCTATTTTACAACATACATATGTCTGGTGATGATTTTATTTACAGTACGTAAACTAGTACATGCGGTATTTACTTACAGAGCTTATAAAACCGTTAGGTTTTCCATTAGCTATATTTGGTGACTAAAAACACAAAATAATCAGTATTGTAATGTATTTGTAAACAATGGCATGATTCTGGCATATTATTAGCATAACCAAGTATCTAAAGCCAAGATGCTAGCATAGCTATTCAATGGTGATGAATTATACTTGGTGGTACAGAATTGATGGAAATATTCTACACTGATTCAATATGACAACTTTGTACATGCTTTAAAGAAAAAATATCTAGTAAGGAAAAATGAAATGCTGCATGCATAAGTGAAATCTTCTAAAAACCTGACATTTTATAAAAATATTTACATTACGGGTAGCTAAAAGTTCTACACAATGTAATACAGTGGGTTTCTTTTCTCACAATGAAAAAATAATTTTGCTGGAATTTCTAATGCACAGCGAACCCATTTAATAAGAAACAGTGAATTATCTCCCATGAGCCAGAAAGGGGAGATAATTCAGTTTTCTCCCCCTGATCCTCCAGACTACATTTTACTTTTTGATACATAGTAAGACCAAATAAATATATGCCCATATCCTTATCTTTTACCAATTTTCATTCCTAAATTGTTTGTTACCAAAGGCCAATTATAATTATTTCTGATTTTCACCCCTGCTACTTAGATTTTTGAAAATTTTGTTAAATTGCAATTTTCCAAAAATTTATTCATGTCCATTTCTTGGACCAAAAATAATTGTAAGACTTTTTTGTAAGTGTCCCATAGCATGGTTTTTATCATATTCAGATAACAAAAAAAAATAAAATTTCAGGTGCATGAAAATCTATATACAACTGGCCTTAACGAAAATTATAACCAGCTTGACAACACCACGGTATTACACTGTCAGGATTTAAAATTTTTCCAAATAATATACATGCCCTCTATAATATACACATTTAACTACTATGGCACATTTATAAATATATGTATTATGAATAATCAACTTCCTATCCGTTAAAATGTGATTTTCTGAAATCAAACTACATGTACTTTCATTTTATGTACATACACCTGTTACATGTCTGCATGTAAATTTTTGAAAATTTCATCATGAACACTCAAAATATAAATTTTCATGAATTATGGTTACATATGTGACATTAAACAATAAGAGTGCCATAGATAAATTATGCAAAACTGGTTCAGTTTATATATATATTAAGATATCAGCATTTTGATTCCGCAAGTCTGAAAGTGTCCAAACACATTTTATAATGCTGTCAATTCGGAAATTATTGCGATGTTTTTATTATTGCGAAAATTGCGACAGGGTTGTAATGGCAATAATTTAAACTCGCATTTTTCGAATTTTTACTATGAATGAAGCGCGATTTTTCTCAATATTGCAAAAATTAAAATCGCATTTTGGTCTAAAATGACAAAAGTGCAATAATAAAAGCACGCAATAATTTCTGAATTTACAGTAATTCAAACTATGCCTTATTTGATTTACCGGGTAATTTTACTTTCATAGTAATAAATCTTTTTCTGTAATTAAATCATACGAGTAATCTATCCAAAATAATCAATAGTGACATTTTTCTATTAAGGGGTAAGATTTCAAAAACTGACTAAGAATGTTAATTTGTTAAATTTTATATGTGAAATGACAAAAAAAGGGCAAGTCTTACCCCCTGTAGAGTCAGATCTGACATAACATGTATGCTGAACCAATTTTGCATATTTACAAAAAATGTGTACAAAATGTGTCTAATATATTAGCATGGTTAGAGGGTGAAGGTTGTGATCTTGCTGACTGCCCTGAGATAAAACTGTTGCTTTATAAAAGCCAGAGTCCTTTATATATAAATATCCCATGTTAGTACCTCTATAAAATATAAAACAAAAATCATGAACAAGCTTCACGAGTTATCTGAATTATTCAAATCTGTTTATAAGGTTTAGCATTTATTTACAATTTTTGCCTGAAAACGTAACACAGCATAATAACATGTCATTTTTAACTGTATTTTTAAAATTTTTAATCTGATTGTATCAAAGTCAGTGATTTAAAATTCTTAATTTGAAAACTGCATAGCAAATTCATTATTAATCAATAAGTAATATTAATTTCCAAGAGAAAATATTTTCTATTGGAAAATCACCAAGCTGCATATAAATCACTCATATAAAATCTACGATAACACATGCAAAACTTTTGTCAGTTTTTCTCATTATTAGAATGAGCTTGTTCATAACTGTCTACAGGGAAAAGAAGCATATGCAAGAGATATGAATTAATAGTTCACATATCCTTTTACCAGGAGTGCAACATAAGAAAACCCAAGTGGACCACATACAACCAAACATATGAATAAATAATGAATTTGCAAAGAATGAACACAGCTTATGCAATAATGAATGTGAAATATGCCAGTACGACTCAGCAAAATTTCAATACAGTAGGGTATGCAAGTATTTGGCACAGGATTGGGAACAACCAACTCCAACTATCATCACAACATCAAATAAATGGTGTTCACAATGATCAAAATGTACAGAAAAGCTTCCATGGAAATCTGATAATGTGATGGTATCAAAGTCAGTGATTAATAAATGAATATGTATCCATGGCAACATGAAAGTATTCGAAAAAATTGTTCTATCACTTATTGGTCTTTCTAGTTTACATCTCTGCCGGGCTTGTAACTACTCGTTTCTGTGAAAGATAGCCTCGGAAACCAGCTTTCAGAAATGGTACAGCAGTTTCATCGAAAATTGTTTTGTCTCCCCTATCAAATTTTGAAAGTTTTTCTAAACGCTTGGAATGAGGAAGATTTCGTAATAAAAATCCTCGGAATGCTGCTTGAAGTACAAGTAATGCCTCATCTTTCAGCAAGGCATTTGATTGAATATCATCCACTAAATCACGAGATAATTTTTCTATCGATACCTCACTGTCATTAGAAATGTTCGTAACTGGAGACTGGTTTCCATTAAATCTTTCCGTCTTTTGGGGATCATGGACTGTGTCCCTCGGGCTGGTAGGGTATTCATTTATCAAAGGGCTATTGGACACTGGTGAAGGTTCTTCAAATCGACTACGATGTGTATCTATATTTGTAGGGTTCTCAAATTCCTTGTCTGAGTGGTCTAAGTTTTCAGCTGGGAATTGTTCTTTTCTGTTACTATAAGATTCAACAGTATTCCCCTTAATATGACATGGGGATACATTATTTCCTGCTAATGGTGAAGGCTCCTCGTATCTCCGAGAATTTGACTCCTCGTGTGAAATTTCAGGTATTGGGGAAGGCTCTTCAAATCTGTGTGTTTTCAATCCTAACACAGGGCTCAATCTGCTTGGAATCGGAGGTGATGGCTCCTCAAAGCGGTTACGATCTGTATTGATAGGTTTTGGTATTTCCATATTTTGTGAATGAATTGGTGATGGCTCATCATACCTGCTTTGGTTTTCACTTTTCCTGTATGTTTGGTGAGGCGTTAAATGTCTAGTGGATTCACGACTACGATACAAATACTGTACTGGTATCTGGTCCCCTGCAGGTGTAGAACTCTGGCCAATTTTTGACGAATTGGATTTGCTTCTTAGAATATACTGAACAGGAGCACCCTGCATGCTAGCTTGTGTAGTATCAACATCACTATTCTGTCTATGGTACAAAAATTCAGAAGGAATTTCATTCTCCTCGTTGATTTTCTTTTCTCCACTATGATCATAAAAAGGTATAATGTGGTCTTGAACTTCTGGCCTGGGATCTTCATAAGATCCACTGACTCTTATTTCATTTGGATTTGTTAGAAATGGTGCTGGGGAGGGGTGTTTAATGGATAAATTATCACGGGGGCTTGGTTCTCTATCGTACTGGCACATTCTAGTGATTTGATTACGAGTGATATAACCCCTAAAGCTAGCTTGTAAGTGTGATACAGCTATGAAGTGTGTTCTTTCATGAAAAAGCTGTTGTGAAGGTTTAGTGGATTTTTTACGTCTGGATAACAGACTACGAAAACTTTCTTGTAAGTGGGAAAAAGAATCTATATGAGCTGTGGTGGATCTTGTCATTGATCTAAAACGATCGTTATCAGCTCTATTGACAGAGTTATTATTTATAATATATGTCTGTTCTCGATTGACATTTGATAATGAAGCATGCAACCTGGCAGAACGTGAACGCACTGGACTTAATTCACGAGTAGTTTGGAGACCAAACTTTACTGCACTGCCTTGAACAAAGAGTGGTGTATTATCTTCTGATTTCACTTTTTGAGGCACTGGAACAAATTCTCTTGGCCTAAGAAAAATGTTTTTACGAGTTAAGTATCCTCTGAATTTTGCTTGAATATGAGTTACTGCATTTATTCTCTGATGTTCATTGGAGTGGTTCTTTCTCATTAGCTCATATTTGTTTCTGGTCAGATATCCACGGACTCTAGCTTGAATTTCAGTGGCAGCATTAATTCTACGCAGCTCATTTGCTCTAGTCCTTTTCAAAATGTCATATTTGTGCCTTTCAGAAAAACCACGGAATTTTGTTTGTATTTTAACAGCTGCCCTTGACATCTCTTCTTCCTTGATTTTTTTGATTTTAGCCTGGACTTCTTTACGAACAAGAAACCCACGGAATGAGGCATGAAGCTGTGCTAGTGCTTCTTGTCTTGTCTGTAGCTTAATATCGTTTCGAACTTTAAATCCTCTAAAATTTGACTGAATAACTCTGGCAGCAGAATTTTTTCTCTCTTGTACAAGACTTGTATACTGCTGTCTTGCTCTATATCGACGGTAACCAGACTGTATTCTAGTAACTGCTTGTTTTTGTTGTAAATATCCTCTCCTTGCAAAATATCCTCGAACACCTGCTTGGATTTTTGAGGCAGCACTACCACGTCTCGTCATGTCCTCTGAAATTCTTCTCCTCGTCATAAAGCTATGAAAGTTTACTTGAAGCTCAGAAGCTGCCTTATGGTATCGAGCTAAAGCAGCGACCTTTCTCCTTCTGATATGCCATCTTTCCATATATCCCTTCACACTTGCTTGCAATACAGTGACACAATCCGTTCTTAGTAGTATTTGATGAAGTTTTTTATAGGCCACCCGTCTTAACAAATATCCATGGAAACTTGCCTGAACTTTATCAACAGAATCATTATAACCTTGCCTATTAATTGGAGTATCTAATCTACGATATTCCATTAATAAACGTTTATTAATGTCTTTACGCGCTAAAAAAGCATGAAAATTTGCCTGAAGGAATGTTGCAGACTCCTCTGTTTGTTGGTTTACCTTCACACGCTTATATTCTTTACGATCTTTGTAGCCACGATATCTGGCTTGTATAGTGGTTGCTGCTTTGTCCCTTTCATGAATAAGACCTAAAATATCCATTACTTCTTCCTGAGCAGCTGATCGGAGTTGTAACAACATCTTAGTGTTTTCACGTTTCTGTATTCTACGACGTACTAAGAAACCCCTGACAGCAGCCTGAACGACTGTTATAGCATCAGATTTTCCATCCAATTTTTTTGTCTGAAATTTATTGAATGATTTGTTATTACAATATCTAACCCTGTATGAATGACCACCACCACCTTTTTGTATTGAATTAAGCCTTTTAACATACCAAACGATCTCTTTTTGCTTTGACTTTTTGACAGAAGAAAATTGTGTAGTAAAGTAGTTAACTAAACCCTGCCTGCTTAAAAAACCTCTTGCACTAGCTTGTAATGAATTTTGCAAAAACAGATAAATTTCATTAAAGCTGGATGGACAACTCTTTGCTTTTGTTATGTGAGCATTATTTAAATCAGGGACCCGTCCTTTATAACTACTGTGATTTCTACATTTGACCTTAGCTCTATGAGATCTATATGCAGCTTGTATAATTTTAGCAGCTTCATCTTCTATTGTTGGTGTCATATGCATTTCATTTTCACAGCCTTGTGATGTAAACACAACCTTGGATTCATTCCCATCATATTTAACATGTTGAGAAATCTCATCACTAGCACCTATCTTAGAAAAACTAGGACATTTTTTACTTTCATTTTCTTTATGTTCAGATAAAATTAGATTATCATTTTTATTGTCAGATTTATGATTATTATTTAATATCTGGTTTGAATCAGTACCTACTCTTAAATCAGAACTATTTCCTGTGCAATTAATTGGGGCACCTGCTTTATCGATTCTGTTCAATTCATTGATATTACTTTCCTCAGTACCCTTTTGAAAATCATTTTCCTCTCTTATTGAGGTTAACCTATCTGAACTTCTAGAGAAGGATCTTGTCATTTTAGATGTATGCTTATTTAAAGATCTCTCTGATTTCTTGTTATTAGGATCATCTTTACTTGAAATGCCTAAATTATTTAATTCATTTTCTTGTGTGCCAGATTCAGTCACTTCCAAAAATGTTTCAAAGAAAGAACTTCCAGAATTGTGTTCTTTATCTGGAGTTTCTGAGATTTCTTGTTCTACAATATCTATTGAATCACCTGTTTCATTACTAGACAAATCTTTCATACTGTCGCCATTTCTATCTGATAACAGGGATCTTGAATTTTTTACAGATTCGTTTCGACTTGTAACAAGTCCAGATGACGTTTCCTTACTACGCTCTGATACAAATCCAGAATCTATAGAACTTGTTACACTTTCAGGAATTTCCACCACAGGACCATTTTTTATTTCTTTGTCAAATGAAGGGACTGAAATAATTTCTGGTCCTACATCTGTTGAAGTTATTGAAAAAGTCTCAGGGTCCTGATCACCGAAACGAGTTGAAAAAAGTTCTGAATCTTGGTCAATCGTTATGTTATCTAACACACTTCGGCTTGTTAGAACACCATTTAATGCAGATACAACATATGAGGCATTATCTTCACTTAATTCTCTAAAACGCTTTCTATACTGAACCCTTGTTTTATGTGCTTTAAAAGCTGCCTGCATCAATGTTAGGGCTGAATTTAGTTGATTTTCAATTAGCCGGCTTTTACTTTTTTCAGTAAATTTAGACTTGACCAATTTATGATGGTCAGCGACAGTCATTTTGCAGGAGTTTGAGATGAACTTCTGATCTTTGGTAATTTGAATCCTGAACAGTTTACCTTTGAAAAAAGCTTGCAATAAAGTCGCAGCCTGATTTTTTCTCATTTTTTCATACTGAACCCTTGACCTATAACCTCTGAACCTAGATTGAATAAGAGTAGCAGCCTGATTTTTTCTCATATTTTCCAACTGAGTCCTTGACCTATAACCTCTGAACCTGGACTGAATAAGAGTAGCAGCATGACTTTTTCTCATACTTTCCAACTGAACCCTTGACCTATAACCCCTGCAGCAGGACTGAATAAGAGTAGCAGCCTGATGTTTTCTCATACTTTCAAACTGAACCTTTGACCTATAACCTCTAAACCTAGACTGAATAATAGTAGCAGCCTCATTTTCCTTCTGAACCTGCCATGAAAAACAGTTTAAAGCTGATTTCAAAACAAGATCAACAACAGACACAGCTTCTTCCTTGATCAGTTTTTCTGTATTTTCTTTTCTAGCCATGTATGACCTGAAATAATTTTGGATAACTCTTGTAGCTTTCATTCTTTCTTTCCTGGACAGATATTTTCTGAACTGAGTTTGAATAATCCTGGCAGCTTTTTCTTCTTGTTTGCATTTTAATCTTGTGTTTCGTCCTCTTAGAGCAGCTTGGATAACAGCTGCAGCATTTGTTTTTCTTGACTCATCCAAGAATTTTTTATGTTTGTCCTTTCTCCTTAACCAAGATTTATAGGTCAACTGAATCAATGATGCGGCCTTATTCTCACTTTCTTTTTGTTTTTTGAGATTTTGTCTTACAAGATGACCCTTAACAGTTGCCTGAATTACAACTGATGCCATGGACATCTTTCTGTGTTTCTGGTATTCTCTTCTGACAAGAAAACCTTTAAAGGCTGCTTGTATTAGATTTGATGCCTTGGTCATTTGTTTCTTTTGCAGCCGACCTCTGTAGGCATTCTGAATTATCCTTGCAGCCCTATCTTGCTGTGTTACCTTATTTTTTCTAGTAAGATATTTTCTTAAAGATGCCTGAATTAACCTTGCAGCTTTGTTTTCAATGTAAGTATGGTGTTTTGTGTTGTAGGACATTCTTACCGTTTTTGCTTTAATGGCAGCTTGTAATTTTGTTGCAGCAATATCAATTTCTTCTTCTGTTCTTTTGTTTTGTTTAGTTTTCAGTTTTGTTTTAAAACTGTTTCGAATGATTGCTAATGTTTCATCATTGCTTTCATTTTGTTCCAACCATTCAAGGCCTTTCACTCTACTAATGAATGCATGGAAAGATGCTTGAATGTTTGTAATTGCTTTGGATTTTGTTTCCAACCTTACTTTGTAATGTGTTTTGTATTTGGTTTGTATTAAACTTGCTGCCTGAACTTCTTCCTTGGTGTAAGGTAACTTTTTGTTTGCCTTTTCAATTTTTATTACTTGTGGGTCAAAAGTTTCTTCTACTGTTTGGTTTTTTAAGAGATTTTCATCTTTCTTCAATAGTACGGGATTTTCATCTTCTCCGTCTTGTTTTGCTTCTGAGTTTGATAAAACGGAAGTGTTGTGTTTTGGTGCTACATTCAACGAAACAGTGTTATTTTCCTTTGGAATTTCCTTTTTCAATATTGAACTATGTACTTCTGATTTTTTGTCTGAGAAACCCTTATCTTCATCCTCTATTTCTTTCCCTATTACACCTCTCTTATATTCATTGTCAAAAATTTCAATTCTAGAAACTTCACCAAAGGTGACCTGCTTCTTGACACTGTAACGTCTCTCATTAAGTCTAATTTTATTTGCCTTCCTGACCCTATAACCTCTGAAAACTGCCTGAATTTTAATTGCAGCATCATTCTGACAGATTTCTTCCACTTCTGTATCTGCGTCATGTGATTGAAAATCCAAACGCTTACGACAAATCATACCCCGTACTGCTGCTTGCAACAATGTAACCTCTTCTATGTGTTCTTGAAACAACTTATTCTGAATAAATGCAATTCGTGACAGATGACCTTTGACTCCTGCCTGCAGGTATGTAGTAGCTAGGTGTTTCATTTTAATCAGTTCTAATTCAATATCTTCATCTTCAATTTCGTTTAACAAATTTGCATCTGTCTTTTTCCATTCAATTTCCATACTTTCATCCAAGCTGCCCGTTCTGCTAGTTTTCAACACAGAGCCTGAACCGGAACCAATGCTATCTGTATCAACAAAACTACCCATATTTCCTAAATTAGAAACCTTTCCAGTGCGGCTGTCAGCCTGGACTGAGTCAAAGTTTATATTCATGCTTTCACCATCCCCAGGTGATCTGTTACGCAAATGTGTTTCAAAATAATCACTAGCTTGGCTATCAGTTGCAGACCTTAAACCACTGCCCTCGCGACCAAAAGAATCACCCTTCCTAACCTCAAAGAAAGGAAAACTTTTGTGCCTCTTAGATTGAGCAACTAGCATTGGAAATATTTTCTCTAGATCAGAAGCTAACATTTCGGGAAAAGTTTTGTTTTTCACAAAATGGCCTGGGAAATCATTGTTGTATTCATTTATGCTGGGATCTACACTTTTGCTTCGGCCTGAATCAAAATTTTCACTTTCATTCGTACGATCAGTGTCAATGAATTCAACATTCAAGGAATTTTCACTTAAAAAATTGGCCCCATGCAAATTATAATTGGGCAATTGGAGTTCTAATTTCTGTTCAAGGTCTGATAATTTGTTCAATGTTTTAGATCTCTTTAAAGAACATTTTATTTTTTCATCTGAAATTTCTTGTAAAATAAAAGATTTTCTTCTAATGAGGGGATTTTTTGCACTTTTTAAACACGTCACTGATCTACGGAAGAATAAAGGAGGTAACTCAAAAATTTTACCATATCCTTTTGAAACAGGCTGTATATTACTTTTTGGAGTGTTAATGCTATTCAACATTTGTGTGTTTTCAGCACACTGAACTGCTGATTCATTTTCAATAGCTTTAGAAACTCTGAAGTCAGAAGGTTTTTCTATTAAGTGAAAGCTCTCTTTGTTAGGACTTTTTTCATTACCCTCTTTGTTAGGACTGTTTTCATTACCGGTATGTTTATTTTCAATTTGCAACTCATAATTTTCATATTTTGAACCATGACAAAATGCATCTTCTTCATTCTCATTTTCTAAACTTGTTTTATTTTCAGAGAATGTTTGATTTTCATTGCTAATCATAGTAGGCTCTTTCACTTTTTCAGACAATTGTTCGATTTTATCATTTGTTTTAGTATCATTCACTGTATCATTTTTTTCAAGGCCTTTTTCATTTTCTAATTCTACAGGGGAGGTAACTTTTTGAATTTTATCATTTGTTCCGGTATCATTCACTGTATCATTCTTTACAAACCCTTCATCATTTTCCAACCCTACAGATTTAGAGGAGGTATTCTCTAATTCAGAATTTTTAGAATCCTGACACTCATTTTCATAACAGGGTTCTTGTTCATTTTCCTTGTCTGACCCCATGCTAACAAAAGACTTAACCTTGCTATTCTTTTCTTCCCCAATGACTACCTGAGTCCCACCTCTATTCAATGATGATGACTTAGACTTTCTTGATTTGTCTTTTGATATACTTTCATCTAAAATGATCTTTTGGTCGTTATCTTTTAATGAAACAAGAGAATTTGATTTCGTTAATTCAAATTGTTTAACACCCTTATTTTCAGACCTAGCTTCAATTTTCTCAGATTGTATCTCAGCAAGATCACCTATTTTAGTTAAATCATTAGACAAATTTTTGTTACAAAATACCTTTCTCTTTTGTACTTCTTTTCGTGCTCTATGTCCTCTGAAGCCAGCTTGTATTTTTGTCGCTGCTTTTTCTTCTTTTTCATGCTGAGATTTCTCCAATTTCTTTTGATTTATTTCCTTTCTTGCCTGATGACCACGGATTCCAGCTTGAATCTTTGTAGCTGCTTTTTCCTCTTTCGTTCTTTGGTCATCCCTATCTTGTTTCTTTTGATTTATTTCCCTACGGGCTTTATGCCCTCTAAAACCCGCTTGAATCTTTGTCGCTGCAGCTTCCTCTTCCGAATTCTTCTCTGTTCTCTTTACCTTTTTCTCTGTTATCTCTTTTCGAGCTTTGTGACCTCTAAAACCAGCCTGAATTTTAGTAGCTGCGGCTTCTTCTTTAGAATTTCGAACATCACGTACCTGTTTTTTATCCCTGATTTCCTTACGAGCTTGATGCCCGCGGAAACCTGCCTGAATCTTTGTTGCTGCTTCGGTTTCTGCCTTGGTTTGTTTGGCCCTGGCTTCGTCTTCCTTTCTCCTCTTTTCAGCATCAATGTCTGCTTCTTTCTTCTTCTTCAGGTTATTCACTTCTTGCCTGGCTAGATGTCCTCTGTAGTTGGCCTGTATCTTGGTTGCAGCCTTGGGAAAAAGAAATGCTAATTACAAAAACATTTTCACATGGGTGAAAAAATGAATAATAATTCAATACATATTCTTTCCAGTTTTGCATTTTGAAATTTTTTACTTTTAGTTTAACCTGACGAATGAATTTTAAATGTTTTAAATCCCTTCTGCATGTTCTGTGAACCTTGCCCATTTTGTGTAAATTGCATCAATGAGTGTACCTGTCACATTGTGTAAAACACACACTTAAATATAACACAAATAGTGTCCTTGTTGTATATGTTCTTTGTCAAGTTTTGTGTGGGCAAGTCAGTAATATTTTATCGGTTTATATTTCGAATGACTCTGAAATTTTTCTTCTGGTCTCCTGAGAAATCGGTATATGCCCTGTATATAGAAGCAAATATTTTACTGTATCTAGGTTTATTTCATAAAATTACATTTTAAAATTTGGAGATATGAACTTCAATGCACTAAATTTGCATATTAATATGATGTTTTGAGTAATGGTAAATATCTGATAAGATCAAGATTTCAATAATTAAAAAATTCACATCCTAAGGTTTTTTTGATAAATTTTACTGGATAAAGTACATTAATAACATACATTCAGCTTAGATTATCATGGCAACAAACTTTGGCGTTCCATATTTGAAGATTTCTAGTCAGTTGATACTGTGAAACCATTTCAGTTTGTTGGAACCAATTTTTGTGATATAAGGTTTATTCAATGATTATTAGGTTTTCAGAAGATTTAATCTTTACCAATTATTACCATACTATACAGATAATCTGAACTACTTTTGAAACTAAATCTGGTTTGGTCTAGCAGTCCATGTCAATTATAAATCAGATTTAACACGTGGTTCAAACTCACTTAACTCCCTTAGAAAAGAACTTTAACAGCAGATTCGGAAGCATTATTTACAAGAACTATAAAAATTGGTTTTCACTGAAATTTCATGACATGACAATATCAATAAACATACTTAAATAATTAGATAATGATATCTTGTACAAATATGTATATACATATGATATATAGTGGGTTATCTTAGCAGGTGTAAATTTCTGTAAATTTGGGGAAAAGTAGGGTATGACAAATTTTTTTGGTGGATTGAATTTTGATGAATCAAATGTTAATATTACTAAATTTTTGGCTGAAATAAAATCTATAGAATAAATTTGCTTTCTAACTCTTTCAGCTCAACCGTTGAACCTTCCACACGTACATTTCATTGTTCATTTGTGCATTATTATATATTTGTCATTATTTGCATGTTTTCTATATAAATTGTCATTAATCATTCATATTTTGTCCGTTATATTTTATGCGTATTTCATATTGACCCCCACGACTTTCACTTAAATAAGCGAAAATTTACATCTGCTAAAATAAATCTCTTGAAAACAAAAAGATGAAAGTGTTACTTACCTAGTTTGTTAGTGTGATCAGTTTAGTGCTCATATGGAAAAGAATGTATATGAAATGTAAAAGAAAGAAATGAATAAAGAAAAAAGAATTTTCAGTTTGCTGTATGGAATATATGACAGATAACTTACAAAGATTCAAGTAGTGGAAAGTAAAGTATTGCAAGACTGGTACAAAAAGCCACATGTCCTTTTTAGTTTGGTGTATAGATTGACTATATTGACTGGTTTGGTTTTTGGTTCTACTGCATCACCATAACTGTTCAAGTCAATTTGGTACAGGAAGCTGGTGTACCCAAAAAGAAGCACTGACATTTTGCATTAAAACCGGAAATTCTGGACAATTCAGGTAGAGGTCGACAGCATCCATCAAAGAATTTGATTTGATAGTGTTAACAAAATTGTGATCATTAGTGGTTACGAGGAACTACCATAACAACTTGGACAAGGAAACACGCCAGTTTTTTTCGAGGGAGGAAGCTACAGTATCTGGAGACAACCAGTTTGGAAAGAAAACTAGATCAAAGTCAATTGAGAGCAGATCTAACAATATCAGCGTTGACAGACTTAAGATAAGACTTAGCAGACTAGACCACTTAGCCATAAAGGCTGCTTTGGTACCAAGAAATAAAGTACAGTTAATGACCAACCATTTTTTCAATATGAAATAAATTAAACCAATCTGTGCAGCGAATCTAGTCTTCTCAACAAAACATTATATTATGTTTTCATCTGGAGAACAAAATAAGCCTCTAAATCTTGGCTAAGGACGTCGGTTCAACTTTTCAACATGATATGATCAATACGTTACTACAAAAAAACAACCTACAGTGTTACAATAACATGCTTTGAGAAATAATTATTCATAACATATCATCAGATGTAAAAGTTTGTTTGTTTAGTTGGGATTTTTTTTCATTTTCAGCACATTTGGCTATTTCGCAGTGGCCAGTTTTTATTGGTGGAGGAAGCCTGAGTACCCGGAAAGAACCACGACCTTCGGTAGGAAAATTGGCTATCCTTGTCAATTAAGATCAGAGTCCAACAAACCCCATCACAGGTGAGATTCGAACTCAAAACCTCAGTGTTGACAGGCTAGTGATCATTAGTAGTCATGACCAACTACCTAGACCACTCCGCCACCGAGGTGCCCCACATGTAAAAGAAAAACTCCCATAATTTCAAAAAAATAATGACAGGTAATTTATTCTACTAAAGATCAGATTTCACAGACTATTAGGATACTGTTGAACAAATATGCTTGTGAACAATACAAACCAACAGTATGATAAAAACTTTTCCATGTCCCAAAATCATGCAAATCTGAAATGTTGTTGAATGAAAATTGTAGATAAAACCTTTCAAGGTAATATCAAAATGTCAAACTGAGAATGATTCATTGTAAGTATAACTATCCACACGAGTTTTGAAAATTTTTCAATAAAAACTCCACATTAATGCCTGTAACCGGTTAATGGGTTCAGAATGAAATGCATTAGCTTATACATAAAGAATGGTTAAAGAGGAAGGAAACAGCAAAAATGAAAGAATAGAAATAAAATAAACAGAGTCATGATAAAATATTTATTAATTATATGAAATGCATGAACAGGAAACAGTAGAGATGACAAAGATATACAATGATTTATAATTAGTTATCCTATACACTAATTATCTTTCACAAATACTTCAATCATCAACTGATCTTTAGATGAACAAAAAAAGAGAGAAAAATAGAGAAACAATCTAAACTAGATAAAAAAATTTGTTAATCTTTGTTGTCTTCTAAGATGGTTCAAAATTCTAGTCATGTTTGAATTTCATATATTTTAAGAGGAAAGAAAGGAATGCCAATAACATTTCAATTTTGTTTATCATCTAGATAATATGCTTTCTCTACTATTTGTTTTGGAAGAAAAGAATGAAAAGGTTGTGACTAATCAAGAAATACAATGAGATACGTGGTTCACAAAAAGACTTAATACAAATGTCAATTTTTAACATTAAATGTAAGAAATTAGCCTGCTGTAACAAAGATTATAGATATTTTTTGGAAAAAAATAAATACAAATGTAACAAAGATTATAGATATAAGTTTTTTTGAAAAAATTAAAGACAAAATCCATTCTTTATGTGAACCAAAAAGTTAGTAGTATTAATACAATGATAATGAATAAAATTCAGTAAAGCAACATCATATGTTAATTCTCCTGATGATGGTTTACATAGCCCTCTGTGTTAAAATGTTTTGGTCCTCACAAAAAATTTTTTTTCTTGCTTTTCAGTTGAAACTGATATTTTCAAACTTTGCAGAAAAATCAGTTCATTTAGCCATAATCTTGTTCAATAAATTTCATGAACACAACACAAAGGTCTGTTACAAAATTTTGCAAAACATCTTATTGCAAGAGAGCCATTTTAATCATGCTGATATGCAAATGATTATAAAGAATTAAAAATGTTATGATCGTTTTGGTTTACAACAGAAAGGTGTGGATTCTACCTTGTTTTCCTCAGAGGTATCCGAATATGTCTTTGTCGGAGAGGATCCCTGACTATCATTTGGTGTCGATGATCGAACAGGATCATGATTATTATAATTTCTTTCCTCATCGGATGGGACGACTTTCCTAGAATCGTTCTTAACGTCATTTTTAGATCGGTTGTTATCTGGTGGGGGAGCTTTACTGTTCGACTTGTATGTGCTGTTTTTGCCATTTTGTACTGTTTTGTTCTGAGAACTGTTCACACTAATTTTACTAGCGTCTTCGTTTGCCCTTCCATGTGCTCTGTTGTTGTGCGAGTGATCAGCCTGCTTTGTTGGCCTGCTGTTTGTGTCCTATGTGTAGCATAGCAAAAGTTAGAACACACAACAATCAGGTGAAATAAAAACCAAATCATGTAAGTGCTATAAGATTTACACTTCAACACCAAGCAATGTAGTATATTTGGGCAGTTAGGCAGAAATGAATTAGAGAGAAAACTAATGGTTAATTCAAAATTATACAGATATTTTCCATCCTTAAAACTATGTAGTTTCAGTCTCTTCTATTATCAAACGATGAACACTGATTTCATTTGTCTGTTTTCAATACAAAGATATATTTGTTTTTTTCAAAATAAAATACTAAATTTTTTGGGGAAAAAAGCACCATTTGACATTTATATAACAGATTAAACAATAAAAACACCAATTACTTCGGAAAATGAGTTTATGCGACAATAATTGGGTTGTAATATTTTATCCAAATATTTTCTACAAAAATGCTCCGAAAAATCTTTTGTAATACCTGATTTCCAATTTATTCATTTAAAAAAAAAAGACCTTCACTTTAGCAATTTAAATGCAACCAATTATCGAAACAACATTTATTAAAAATCTGTACAATTTTGAATACAGTCAGAAATAAAATAAGAAACAGATGGGAAAAAACAGATAAGTTTTGAAAATAATAAGCTGGAAAAATAAATGATACATTTCATACACAAAAATATACAGAAGTTTTTACACATTCATACCTTTGATTTGTCGCCATATTATTAATTTTTTTCCATGAATAAAAAAAATATGGGATGATAAAATCATGTTACTTGACAATGGACATATTTTTTAAACAGAAATATTTCTCAAACTTTTCTGATGAAGGATGTTTATGCTTGAGTAAGTTATATTGGAAAATGTGGGCTAATACATTTCAGGGCCAAGTTTTTCTATTCCCCATAAAGATTTTTCCATTTTATTTAAATTTTGTTTTGAAACATACACTCCTCTTTTGACATGAAATGAGTCGAACAATTGTACATAAGCAACTTTATTTCTAAAGTGAAATACTAGCATCTATTTCATTCTGACAGCAAATTATCGAAACACTAAATTTTATCTTTTTTTTTATGATAAGACAAATCAAAGGCAGTTACAAAATAGTTTATAATATGTGTATATATTTCAATTAAAAAAATTTCCCCTGCTGACAAATGCACCGTGATAAAGTGGTTAGCGCATCAGACTACTAATTGTTTAATTCATATTTGGGATGAAAATTTCAGGGATCAAATTTGTGATGCCCTTTTGACATGATTTGTTTGTTTAGTTGAGGTTTTATGCCATTTTCAGCCCTTATGGCTATTTCGCAGCAGCCAGTTTTTATTGGTGGAGGAAGCCGGAGTACCTGGAGAGAACCACCGATAATCGGTAGGAAAATTGGCAATCCTTGTCAATTAATATCCGATGCAAACACACCCAGCCACAGGTGAGATTCAAATTCACAACCTCAGTGTTGACAGGCTAGTGATACTAGACCACTCGACAATCGAGGCCCCGACATTATTTATGAAAATAGTTTAAATTTTAGAT
Source organism: Mytilisepta virgata (assembly GCA_028015205.1). NCBI lineage: Eukaryota > Metazoa > Mollusca > Bivalvia > Mytilida > Mytilidae > Mytilisepta > Mytilisepta virgata. The sequence continues at coordinate 35,855,994 of CM051512.1, forward strand.
GATATTCTGCTGCACCTGCAAAGTGGAGAGGGAATACCATAAGTATAAATCCAATATAAATCAATTTAATTCAGGAATATACCGCCCCCCCCCCCCATAAAAAAGGTGGGTTTTTTTTTACATTTCCCAGTAATGTATTCAATATAATTTACAAAAATTTCTACTACTAACCCATAATTTTTAAAGAAATATTGTTAGCATAAATAATTTATATTATATGGAAACGGGGAAGAGAGAGAGAGACAACCTGACCAAAGAGCAGAAAACAGAAAACAGCTCAAGGCCAGCAATTGGTCTTCAATGCAGCGAGAAAATCCCGCACCCGGAGTCGGGCTTCCGCTCGCCCCTAAATAATAATCTGTAAATATATACACATATTTCAATATATAATGAGCAAAACAAAATACAGCACATCACACACAAACACAACACACACACAGAAATATTTAAAGTTAATAGCAAGCATATGTAAGTTCAGGAAAATATGCAAATTTGAACGAAAACAGTAGCTTTTTATTATAAACAATGTATTATACATTTTTAATTCAAAACACCCAAAATGATATTAAATTATATGTTAAACCAATTTACCATCAGATCTCTGATTTATGAAATTAAATGGTGAAAAACAAAACTATCAAATCCGTTAGTACAACTATCGTAATCAAAACATTCAAATATTACGGACTTCACAAACCAGTATGCTTACACTAAACAAGAGTGGACACACTACATGTCTCGCCTGAGTATGCACATGGACACAGAATAATGATTATCTGATACTTGACATTTTGCAAAAGAAATCTAAGTCAAGGTCAAAAGTGTCATACCAACAAATATGGTGGGTCTAGGTATTAAAGTTGCTGAGAAATGGACCTAATCTCGAAAATGTGACAAAGTCACTCAAGAATGCAACTAAGGTCAAAGTCCAGAGACAGGTGTCAGACTTGCATGTAGCCACTATGAACTATCCATAGACCAAACACGATGGGTCTATCTATTACAGTTGCAGAAAAAAGGACTTAAGAAATTTGGATGAAAGTCACTCAACCATGAAACTGAGGTCTAGGTCCAGAGACAAGTGTCAGACTGACATGTTCCCACCAAGAACTGTCAATAGACCAAATACAGTAGATCTAGGTATTACAGTTGTTGAAAAATGGACTTAATCAAGAAACTTGGATGAAAGTCATTCAACCATGAAACTGAAGTCAAGGTCCAGAGCCAAGTGTCAAACTGGCATGTACCCACCAAGAACTATCAATAGACCAAAATACAGTAGGTCTTGGTATTACAGTTTCTGAGAAATGGAATTAACCATGAAAAAGTGACAAAGTCACTCAAAGATGAAATTGAGGTCCCAAGCCAGGTGTCAGACTGGCATGTACCCACCAAGAACTATCTATAGACCAACTATGGTTGGCCTAGGTATTACAGTTTCTGAGAATTGGACTTGACCACGAAAAAGTGACAAAGTTACTCCAGCATGAAATTGAGGTCAAGGTCCCAAACCAGATGTCAGACTGGCATGTACCAACTAAGAACTATCTACAGACCAAATATGGTTGGCCTAGGTATTACAGTTGCTGAGAAATAGATTTAACCATGAAACTTGGACACAGATTATGAAGTCAATGAACCATGAAAATGAGGTCAGGGAACACAAGACAAGTATACTGCGACAAACCTTATACAATAGGCTACCTTGTGGACCATAAATCATTATTGTAGGTATTACATGTGCAAAGTTATAAATGTTTTAAAAAAGTTTACGCCGCTGACTTTTTTCGCAGGCGAGACAAAAACTGCATATTCATAAAAAATTAAAGGACCAAAAAATTATAAAGAAAGAATATTTAATATAATTTTGAAAACAAAAGATAAAGAAAATCTAAGATTTTAATCTTTTTAAGAAATGAAAAAAGTTTCATAAAGATTTTTCGCTAATTCCGAAAAGCCAGATGTAAGATTTCTAAAGACAAATGCTCTATTTTATATAAGCATTCACTAGCCTGGAATTATTAGATAATACAAACGAAGACGTTATGAATGAGAGAAATTTACTCCTACATGTATGTTTATTAAAACACTACTAATTCCCTTTACCATTTCACATACCATCTAAACACTACCCTATACTTCCAATAAAGTAGACAGCTGGTTCCTTTTTAGCTAATTCTGCTTGCTGGTATTAGTAAGACCATTAAATCTACATGCTCGAATCGTGGAATACAAAGACGTGAAATCGGAATAATAAAGTGCAAGGTGCCAAATAAAACACATCAAAATGGCCGACTTTTCAACACCTTTCTTTTCAATTCCTGAACTCGTAACTTTCGCTGAATATAATTACGTTGATAACAAGACAATAAATAGTGATAAGCATTTATTAAGATTTTTCATGCATGAAAGTACAAAAGCATAATATTTCCTGAAGCATTATGACAGATCTGCATAATTAAAATCATATTTAATAAAAAAAAAAATCTTGCAGTCATATTTTAGGAAGAAAAAATACCCCCCCAAACGTACTGAAATTTAACCCAGTGTTCAATTACATTTTGAATTTCGAAGTGTTTTCAATTTAATATTTATCAGCACAATGATTGTCTATGAAAATAGTGTCTCCTTAATGTAGTTAGTTTGAAATTCACTTTTGTGGTAAAATTTGAACGAACTAATAGAACAAAAAGGCTTATTTCAGTTATTGAAAGGACTTGAGTGTTATCCAGATTATTAAGCAGGATGTGCAATTTTACCAAATGAACGGCAAAAACTTTCAAAATAACTGGTTGATTATATTATATAATTTTCATCTCCTTGAAATATATGCCAAAAAATCACTATCAAAGTTTATTTTTAAGCACTTTTACTTTTTCTTATAACTTCTGCCAATTTTGCTTCAAGATAACAATTTTACCAATGCTACCATGCAAATTGTCAATTTAAGCAGAGATTCCTTCTTATAGAAATAATAATATTCAGCTCCATATTATGGACAACCCCTAACTGGTACTGATGCCTACTGAACATCTAAGGAAAAAAGCAAAGCCTTCCTCGACATATCTTATTTACATACACCTGAATGTCACAATGTTTAACAATAGAAATTTACAATATAAAAATTACATTCCAAGTACGCAAAAAAAAAAAGACATATAGTTTTGTAAATACCAGAAAAAGAATTACAATATTTAAAAGATACACACAGAGTAAAAAATACAGTGAAAATATAGATTTTATTTTAAAAAAGCTTATGACAGTCTTCAATATTTGCATAATTTTCCTGACTCAAATGGGGAAACAGGATAGATTACTAAAATCTAGAGGGATTCAGAATGTTAGTGGAGTAAGGTGCTTGGTGTTGAAGACTGATTATTTGAAGAAAAAAATATCTTGATTATCTCCCTTTTCCCATAAATATATAGTGAAATTTTATTATCTCCCTTTGTACCACAAAGTGGTATGAAAAATTATCTAAGTACATGTGCAGTATTTGTGCAAATGTTAGACTAATTTAACATATAAATTGAGTATTTTATAAAAAAAAAATTGAAATGTGACTACAAACTTGCCAAAATTCAGTATCGTCCCTTTTTCTTTCAAAAAAATTAAATTTTATGATTTTTATTTTATGTATATATATATATATATATATATATATATATATATATTAAAAATATTTCAAGATGATTTTCAAAAGCTACTGATTTAATTTATCCCTCTTTAAGAAAACAGTTTTGAAATTATCTTATTGAGATTAATTAGCTGCATTTTCATTGCCAACAAAATTAATATAATGACCCCAAAAAATTCATAATTTTACTAAGATTACATAAATTATCATTTAGACTTTTTAAAAAAACGATCTTGAAAAACGAATAAATAATTGACTTTTAACATTAAGAATGGTAATTTTTCCAACTTTTACCACAAGACTACCTAAGTCAGGTGTATGTTTTTAATTAAAATTTGACAGTGGAAAACTGCAAACCAAACATGATCACTTTAATCCTCATTTTGGCAAGTGAAATGTTTTTCATCCACCTACCTTGCCCTGTTTTTCTTTCTTTATTCTCTCATCCTACAATTAAAAAAAAAATATATCCATTGGATTCCATCTTGGAAGATTATGCATAATTTGATACACATATAAAATAAAATATATGTATAAAACTTTTTCAAATAAAGTTCATTTTATGTACAAGTTAAAACAATTCCTTGTGAAAGATGTCAAAAAATAATTATTTCAAAATACAATTTTTTCTGCAACTTGAAATTTTTTTTTTCCCTCAAAAATATTTATGGCAACTGCTAATACAAATTAAATCTTTTCTAAATCTACCAAGATTTCATCATTATAACTCCAAAATATTGAAAGATATAGCACTTTTAAATATCTATGCGTGTGAGCACAAATATGCATCTTAATCGTAGATTTATATTTAAAACATTAAGATACAGTATAATTTTGAACTTGGTGCAGACATGCGGACTATTCCATTTCCAGTTTAAGGGGTGTAAGAATGTGCATACAAGAAATTTATTGGTACATGCATTAGATCAGATCTATTTTAAGATAATTTTGAAATATTTGCATGAATGGAATGGTCAACGAACAATTCAATTTGATTAAAAATAATAACATTGACTGATATGATAAACACAATATACAGATTGTTAGAGAGTATGGAATATTAATTTCTTATGATAAAAATGAAACATCGTGCGTAAAAATAATGTGCTATAGACTTGTAATTATAATGTAGACAATTTAAAATGATAATTACACAAGTATCATTAAAGTGTGCAGAACAAGGAAAGATAGAGAATGGAAAATGTTTACAAAAAAAAAAAAAAAAAAAATCAAAAATTCTACTCGGTCAATGAGACCAATTAAACTTATTATAGATGTTCATCCCCCCCCCCCCCCAATAATGAAAAATGGAGTGGGCTGGAGAATTTTTTCTATGAAAATCACAAGAACAATGCAATAAAACACCAGAACCCTTACAAATACTGTATATTCATTTTGGTTCCTAAATATGGAAGATTTTTGAGACTTGGACAGGGATGTGATCTACAGTGATTTTAATCTGCCTACAATTATATTTCTGATGCCAAATACTGACGTAATATAATAAATGTTTTGTTTCTCTTATTGACCTATTGAAATATCATCAAGTTTTCTTGATAGTACCTCATCAAAACTGGCACTTCAAAATCCGTAATTTTCCCCAAATAACAAGGCTTATATTTCTTGTACCAAAATAAACCTTGAATTAAATGGTGCATAACAGAAAAAAAAAATATATATATACTGATTTCAAAAAGAAAATTGCTTTGCTTTTTCCATCTTTTCAGAAACAAAACCTTTATTTTTGTTTCTTTAGCTTAAAACAGCATCTATTGTTCTGGTCCAAGCAGAAAGCTGTACAGCTTAGGATATTACAGTGTACAGAGTCTATGTAAAGAAAGAGACCTCCTAATAATTTTATAGAACAAATATTTCAAATAATCATATCAGAAATAATCTTTTATCACATTATTATTACTTTTATCTTTTATCATTTCCCAAAAGATTTTCCTTACCATTGTCAGGTAGGCAGTAGCAACCTCATAAAATACAGCCAGTCAAAATATTGTTAAAATTTCAAAATGCAAAAATTTCCTACTACTTACAGACAATCTTTCGTGGATATGGGTATAATACATGTAATTCCAAAGAAAAAGTTTGTTATAATAAGTAACATGATTCAGTTATCTCCCTTAATTAAATTACCAAAGGGAGATAATTGTTATTATCTCCATCGGGCTCTTGGGGTGAAAGGGAGGTTATTTTATTATCTCCCCTGTGTAACTTGATTAAGGCAGATAACTGGCTTATTTTCCTCATTTGATGTAGAATAAGACTATGATTTCATCTTTGATTAATTTTTGTTTGTTTACTTTTAATATAGTTTTAATATAGAATTCATTGCATTATCGTAATATTTAAGCTTAAAAGTATTGACAAATTTCCACTTTTCTGTGGTGAAAAAAACCATAGCAACAGCAGCCTTCTTAAAATAAAAGTTTGACCTTAATTGTGAATTAATTCTGAAATAATGTCTAAGATGTTTTGTGAATAAGACTGCTTGTGAGAACAACCAACAAGCGATCCTAGGAAAGGTAAAGTTTGGTCCAACAGTTTAAGACATGACGATTTTTAAACGAAATCATAAAGACAAACGATAGGTGATGGTCATGCTGCTAAAAATCCTCAGGGCCTGGTATGCCAAAAATCTCAATAAAATGGAACATACTGCAGGAGTGCACAATTTAGTACTTTGTGAATTATCAGGCTTTCTACACCAGTAACACAAAACATTCCAAAAAGACGTATCAGGAATTATTTTGAAACACTAAAATCAATGGTTATTACGATTTTAAAACAAAATATTTTGACTGGCTGTAAAAAAGGGAAAGGTAAAAAAACCGACTATATTGTTTCCCTGCATGCAATCTAACCTGCTGATCAGACACCTCAGATGGCTGACGACTTAATTCAATGCCACTTGGAACTTTAGTCTCGGTGCCGTCATTTATAGCTTCCTCCTGAGAAGTTTCAGATGATAAAAAAATGTGCATTGTTATAATGAGACTAAGAATGCGTAACATGATTTCACAAGACAATGAATGAAAATGAATGCTAACACATAAAGAGCATATATGCCAATAAAAAAAAACAAGTTTAGTTTATTTTAAAAAATCTGTTATGGAAATTGGAATGTGAATGACAAAATTTTACATCAAGAGGGACCAATCTAGACATGATGATTGTTTAACACCAAATTATTAATTATGACATCTCAAATATTATCCAGTAATGTTTTTTTTTAACAACTGGCTAACATGCTCTTAAAAAAAGATTTTATAATGAAACATATAAAACAGTTGGAAATGTCTAGTATGACTTTCAATTTGATATTTTAAAAATGTTCTGATTTAGCTCTTGCCAAATCAATACACCCTTTAAAATCATTTTCAGATAAAAAAGTAGAGATAGAATTCTATGGTATAGTGTTGATTTTACACATCTAATTATGTATACATGTAAATCAACACTACAGTGTAAATATAAATATGACATAGTGCGTGATTACATAAGTGTGTTTCACTTCTAATTAATGAATAATTAAACAGTACAAATTATCTATATTAAGAACCACAATATCAAACTATATAAATTATTTAATAAAATTACATATATCCGCAACCCAAGATCACACATTCAGGTGAATAAGATTGGTTCCTTTTTAAAACAATCGATAGAACTGAGGAGAGGAGACTCTTGAAGATTTAGTCTCATAATGTATATAAGACTTAGTGATCCTGTTGATGTTGTTTTCAGCTTGTTATGTTGTGTCACATGCTATGAAATGTAGTATTATGACAATAAAGATTTGAATTTGAATTTATATTGTAAATGTTTTCCTAACTATAGTTCTTTTTGGACACTGCATTAAAAATGTATACTTTGTTGAAAGAATACCCCTATTCTTTCCACATGATAATTCTAATAGCTAGATCTAATAAATAACTAAAGAAATTTAAATATCATATCCCACGTGTCCTATTTCACAAGTGACTTAACAACGCATTATTATTTTTTTGGAATGTAGGCCATGCACAAATGAGTTTTTGCACTCTTGGCTCTCAGTAGAAAATTTTTGTATTATACTATTCTAGAATTTGTTACACTTTGGGACGTTGTAGCATTTCAAAATGTTCTACTGGGAGAATAAATCTTTAAATGGTGCATAAAAATGCATTAGCAAATAAATACAAATATCTTTTCTCAAAAAGAAGTCAAACATGGGAATTAAGTTAAAAATTTACAACTACACCAATTTCATATCGAGTCAAACATACCCCTGCAAAATTGAGTTCATGCTATAAATTCCAGTGTCATGATCAAATATGAGCCACTTGATTCATCAAAACAAACTGTAATTCTTATTTTAGTAATGAATCCTTATCAAAGATATGTTTTAATTCATATAGTTTGATATTGTTTTATAAAACACATACTGAAAGATAGAAAACATGTAATAAAGTAAATTCAGTTTCTGAGACACACAGGAAAATTCTGAGAGTTGAAAGACTGACAGTGCAAAAAGATCGAATAGTTGAAAAGAAACTGTGCCTGCCATTACTCATGGCAACAACCCAGTGATCTTTCAATTGACTTTCAATTTTAGCCATTTCAATGCAAAGATTGCAATCCAATCCAGATAATAGAAATTTCAATCAAGGGAAGTAACTATTGATTCTCCTGAGTGTTCTTAATAAATCTAAGTTATTTTAAAAAGATAACTTTTATATTAAATATAAGAAAAACATGTATTCTATGTTACTTATATATATATATATAAATATATGAATATGAAAAGGATAAAAATTGAAAAATATCTGTAAATTGGAAAGAATAAACTATTAGGGTGGCAGAAAGCACAAAGCTTGCAACCATTAGGTTTTTCAAGAGATAACAGCTCTAATTTCTAGCTAAATTCACACAAATAAATAACTCTTGTTAATAGTACAAGAAGTTTCTCTTCCAATAAACTTTTCACTATTTCAATTCGGTATTGTAATACATCAACAGGAACTGCCGCCAATTCATCATTTTTGTAATAAAATTAAATTTCCACTGATGTCCCAATACACTTGTTTGATCAAGCCATTTAAATTATTTACATGACTAACATTTTTATCTAGAAATTTCATTTCGATTATTGTATCTGCCTATTCATTTCTGTTTACACAATCCCGCACATGCATCCATCATTACAAAACAAAGACAACACTACCTTCATTTAACCCATTTATCAATATTAATTTTTTAATTTATTGATAAATATGATTATGAAAGCTATTTAGTAATTATGAAAAAATTATAAAAAATATGTAAATCCCTGAGGCAATCAATTTAAACATCACAATGCCATGATCAAACACGAAAAACCAATTAATGACATCAATGTAATTTTCATTTTCTAAAATGGTTGTAAATTTCGTGCCAAGCTGACCAATAAACGCCAACTTCTACCACCCATCTGGAACTTTTCTAGACTGACTAACTTTAACTTCCTCTGCGCGAACTTGGTCAATTGGAAGATCTACTTTCGTGTCGCCTGTATCACGCACCTCTCGTGCTCCTCTTGTGTCCCTGTTTTGACCCTTGGCCTTGAATACACCACCATCATCTGCAATAAAAGCATGTGCTACATTCACCTATTATGTGCATCTCACATAAATTTAACACAGGGTGTTGTTCTGCTTCAATCTATAAGCTTTCTTGTAAAAATTTCTCAACAATAGAAACTTTAAAATTATAAGGCAAGTTGCATCAAAATATAATTTTTCGCCTGATTAAAATTCAGTCCAGCTGTTTTATTTTTCAAACCCCTACTGGTAAGTCTATACCAAAAATAGTTCTAGTTTCAAGTTGAGACTTAGTTATCAAAAGAAGTTTTGGCAAGGAGACCTTAAAATGACTGTAAATTTCAGAATTGCTTGCTTTTTTTTTATCTGAATCTTGTTTGTTTAGTTGGGGTTTTATGCCATTTTCAGCACATTTGGCTATTTCACAATTCACAAACATTTTTTATCATTATAAGAGAAAATATTGTCAATTTGAATGCACTGTAAATTACCTTGTTGCATTTTTCCACCCGGGTAAAAGATCAGATCAATTTCTAAATTATTAGAAGCCAGTAGTTCAAGTAAATAGCAAACTTACATAAAACCAATAGAATTGCATAAAAATCAGTGGGAAAGAATAATTTATGTAGAAACTCCATATGATGTAGACATTTAATATTCTGAAGTCATGAATATGTCATAGAGCAGTGGGGATAAAATTGGGGAATATAAACCTCAAAGATTGTAAAATTTTGTCTTAATTTTTACTTTTTAAATTTAGTTATAAATTTTGAATTTCGTAAGAAATCAGTCCAGCTGCTGTTGTTGTTCAAACACCTACCAGGTATGTCTAAAATTGGTACATTTTAAGTCAAAATCTTCATACACCAATAAAAAACTGCCTTTTATAAAGAAATATGTTATTATGTCATATCTTATCTAATTATATATTATATCTAAGATGACATGGTAATTTCTAGTAATTTATTCTGAGTGCAAAATAAATTATCCTTCGAAATACATTTTCTAATCTCCGAAAATCAATTTCACAAATCATTAAATCACCAATACACCTATTCAATAATCGAGTGTGATTTTAGTGCATACCAATAATCTAAAATCTGTCAAATTTGATTGATATATGCTGCACAAATATTTGCAGAGAGATACATGGTGCAAATTTGTACATGTACAAAAAAATTTGTGGTTGTCTGCCCCTTAACCAAAGAAAAACTGTTTTAATGTGGTCTTACCCTTGCTGTCAAAATATAAGAAGCATGAAAGTATGTCTCGTAACCTTTTCTGATATTATAAAGGAATAAAATTCTTCATTTCAAAACCATTACTCATAAAAAATTGCAACAATACTTTAAACTAAAGAGTTGATATTACATTATGTAGGTATGAAAAATTTCTAGGGTTCCGATTTTATCACAGAGGTTTTGTATATTTTTGCAAAATTAATCTAGCAACTAAAAATAAATTTGATAAGTGGACATATTGTAATAACATGTTAGTGTGTTTATTATGTAAGACCAGTGAAAAATTCATTTCTTAAATTTTCTTAGTGGATGGATGGATCGATGGATTATTGGCTAACACCCAGTGGCAACCATTACATATATTTCATGACAAGAACATGTTAATATAATATGAACAGGAATCCTGTTTTGTACTACACCCCCATGCTGAGCTGGATTTTTAAAATTCAAGATCATGAGACAACAGTTTACAGGAAGACATGTAACCCCACCCGGACACATTATTCTGACTCTAAGCTGATAAATATGTTCTCACTCCTAAATGCTGCACAATTTGCAGAGCATCAGCAAATACCAATTTCGAAGTCTTTGGGTTTACCAAGCTGGGGTATGAAACTACGACCTTCTGCACTCGAAATGAGCACACTACAACAAGACCACTGAGGAGGTCTTTCTTTGTAGAAAATAAGACGATGATCCAACAGAAAATTTCCACCCAACTACATTTTCAAGGATCAATATGAATTGAAACCATAATATTATAGTCCCAACTTCCAGTTGACTGTCAGCTAATTCTTTTAAGGACTCAATAAAATTTTGAGGCAAAGAGGGACAACTCAGCCATGGGAAACAAGTGGAAATGTAAATATAATGGGTAAATTTGGAGTGAAAAAACCAGAATTCTGTTAAAAATGGAATAAAATTCTTCAATAGGATCATACTCTTTTATACATATCTTCAATATGTACGGACACATTTTGCCAGAACTTCAAATGGTATTGGTTAAAAGCCCGTAGGAGGAGTTTATTATACAAAAAGGTAGCGTATTTCAACTGTTTGCACATCATACTGTAAGGAATATTTGCATTCCATGCAAAAATCACCCAAGCAACTCCGAAAGTCAGTACATTGCATTTAAGATTTCCTTTGCAAGTATGTAACGAACGGGTTCAATTTCCTATTACACATTCCCTTCAAATTTAGGCTCCCTCTATTTAATGGGATATATAAACAGAATATATACATCAGAAATCACACTGTGTAAGCATACCTTTATCATAATCTGCCTGTTTTGGAGTTCTCTTTGTGTGCTTGGCTGGTTTTACAGGAACACCATTCACCTGATTTCTTTTTCTGTTAAATTAAAAAAAAAGACGACAAATCATCAAATAGATGAGATTCTGTGAGATTTTCTGATCAAACATTCATTATACACAAAGGTTTATAAAAAAAATGTTGTTGTACACTGTCAACTGCACATGGTCAATTATGCTATGTCAAACATGTGTCTAACCATAGAAAAACCTTAAGGACACTTGCTTATTTGTTTACTATTCATATGTTCTCTCAAACTAAAACACCTATTTCAAATCCTATTTATTTCCTATTAGACCAGTGATCATCCTTAACTGTGAAGTAGAAAAATTTGTTTATCAACACAACAAATCTTGAATTTTCACATAATAGTAAGAAATTAATAAAAAAATATATTTTAAATCAATCATAAATTTTCATTGAACTTACAAACAAGTAGAGCAAATTAAATTTTTCGTTCTAGTGTCAGATTTGATTATTAATGTTAAATTATTTCGATTTCAGAATTATGATATACCGGTAACAAATTAAATAGGTTCAAGAATTACTACGATCACAAAGGATTTCTGTTGATCTGATCGTGTCTTATAAGCAAGGAATTTAATGCACGCTAATGTTATCAACCACGGGTACTACAATGTTTTTTTATCGAGAGCAAATGTGCACGCATCTAACTATTCAAAAAAACATCATGGCCATACAATATAAGTATAAGCTCTGTTGATTTTGTATGATGTCAATGGTCAAGCTAAAAATATCTTGAATTCCCTTTTATTTCAAAAATAATTCATCAAACACTCAAATTTTATTGTTAATCCATAAAAATCATCACAAATTATTCTCAAGTCTTAATAAAACTTTCAATATTTGAAGTGCACCAATAAATCAAATATTATAAATCATTTGTACACTGACTACATTGATCCATTCTAATAATTTTCTACCCTACCAAGTCTTCATCTTTTCAAACTTTCATATTCAAAAAGTGACTATAGTACACATGTACATTAAAAGCATTTTAAGGATGATCGCTGGTCTAATACATGTAGGAAATAAATAGGATTTGAAATAGGTGTTTTAGTTTGAGAGAACATATGCATTGTAAACAAATAAGCAAGAACAAAATATAGGTTCATGTGCTCATTTTAGAGCTATAAAGCCTTGAAAATTTGCAGGAAATAGGTTTTCTCTGGATTTTTCTTTGTCTTTGCATTGGCAACTTCTTCTCTCAAAAACGTATGAAAAAATAAAAAGGATTTCATAAAATTTTGTCAAATACCATTTTAAGGTATATATGATTGAATTATAAAAGAAAAAGTGGGGGTTCATGGGCAAAAAATTTAATGTTTAAGAAATGGATATAACCCGAGCATTCCGAAAATCTGACAAAAAGACCAAAACATATACAAAGGTTTATTTTACAAAAACTTTGTTCACGAATGGGACATTTTCAAAGTGACCTGTAATAAATATTTCCACAGACCTTGTTTCTGGATATGAACTAACAGAATGGTCCGGTGAATGTTTCTTTTGTTGGTGTATTGGTGGTAGTGTTCTGAAAAATAAAAATAAATATTCCTAAATCTTTAGCAAGGAAATTACAGACGTTGCCATTGCAGAATCTGCTTTGCGTTACTGAATATACTATGTATCATAATTTGTGCTAAGTGCACAGAAAATTCAACAACATTTTGGGTCTAAGACATTTAAGCATTTTATAAATGGACTATGATATTATCCAAAACTCCAGTAATTCTATGAAGAAACGGAGTGAAAAATCCTTGCGATAGCATGCAGTGTAGTGTCATTTTTTTTTTAATGAAGTATGCAACTTTAAACAGCATACTATGATTAAATACAGGCATATATCCCAGTCTTCATTCTGTCACACAAGTGATCCACCTAAAACAGTCAAGGGGTGAGATTTTTTAAATTTGATAGTGAGATTCTGAAAATTTATCTAGAATGTTTAAGAATTTAATAAATTTCTGGTTGAGATTTCAAAGATTTATGTATGTAATGAAAAAAAATGGTGAGAGGACTACATCATGTGTGATATCCCACTACCACAGAAGCAAGCAAGATACTTTTATTCCTTGCTGGAAAAATTCACAGACACAAGTCTTTGACATTACAACGGTACTCTGTCAATCAGTCCAGCTTTCCTTTGGTTTTACGTGTTTATTTTTGTGTTTTACAAAAGAAACATGTACTTTCAATTGTCCAAAATTGAAAATCGAGTAATCTTTCGCTTGTTGGATCTTTTTCATGTTTTACACTGTGCTTCACTTATAAAAAAAAAGTCCATTTCAACACTTGTTAAAGATACACTAACCTTCAAGACCTGTTAATCTTTTAAGTTGACTTTCTGACCAATTTAAAAAAATAAAATTTTTTTTTTAATAATTCAAAACCAAAGTGCCCCTGGCTATGGTGTGATTATGAGTACCACTTTAAAATTTACGATGATTAGCATGTCATTATAGTAAATTAATGAAGTCGTAACTTAAGACTTTAACAACAATAGACAAATCATATATAACCCCATGCTATGATATATTTCTGAAAAAAGATCTAATATTACCGCCATTGTATCGAACAATGTTACAATAATCTCATACAATACTTTAAAAATTTCAATATACTTTTCTATTATTGAAAATAACTTACTGACAAAACCTAGAACAATTAGATAGATTTGTGATAGGCAGATTTTCTCTTTTTAATTGAACTGTTAACATTGTTATGTGTATTCTCTAAGTAGAGATATTTTGAAATTTATACTAGAAATAAGGTTCAATAAGGGGTACTCCTTCTTTAAAACTAATCAGATGAATAATTTCAATGTTATAATATATAAATTTTAAACTTTTTTAAATTGTAGTAGAGTAGAATCTATATATATAATTGCACCAATCTTTTCAAAGTTTTCTTGGTTTTTTGTTTGTTTTTTTTTTTTATTTTTTTAAAAACAACAACAAATATACACACAGAAAGAGTTAATTTTTCAACAGTTCAAAAGAAAGAGCTGTAAGCTTAGAGCTTACAAATATCCTCGCTCAAAGAAGATTTTGACAGGTCCAAAATTTAAGATGGCATTGTTAAGGGTGGTTAAAAATGTAGGTAAGTATGGTAAAACAGGAAACAGATGTGCCAAAGGTACAAAAATCAGTATGCCTCATGATCATCCTTCATACCATTTACAAAATAGTTTTGGCTAGCTCTGCTAAAGATTTTTTGACCAAAATACTTCAAACCAAATTTGAATTAGTTGTGACCTGCAATTGCTGAGAAAATTGTGACGAAAAATTTCTATAGGCCATATGGTGAAAAATGTATGGTGGCATCAATAAACAGGAAGTAGATGTGCCACAGGTTTAAAATAGGTCAGGACTTTACAACTTATCACGGTCATGAATCACAACCTTCAATTGATGTGGTCTGTAGTTGCAGAGCACTTTGCGACCAAAAATTTCCATAGGCCATATGGTGGAATTGTTTAACAGGAAGTAGGTGTGCCACAGTTATAAAATCGGTAAGCACTTTACTCATCATGGTCATGCTTCACACCAACTTTCAATTAGTTATGACCAGTAGTTGCTGACGGAAGGACAGAAAGACAGAGGAAAACCTGTATGCCCCCCCTCCCCCCACTCTTTTGAAGCAGGGGTATAAATATAAAATAATTAATATTGTTATTATGGGCATACTACACAAGGTACGGGGTATATAAAAAAAATACATCTTCCTGAGATTACATTTTGGGGAAAGACATTACTCCAAAGGACCTTAAATATATATTTTTTTTTCTTCATTTCAACCAAACTGAAACAATGTGAAAATGACTCCTTTTTTTGACATTATGGAAGCAAAATATAAAAGATACTAGCATATAATGAGGAACGAGAGTGAGTTATCTTTTCCTAACCAATGTAGGAAAGGGAGATAATTAAATTCTCTCCCTTTTGTCCTGACGCTAAAATTTAGACAAATTTATTATCTTACCCTTACCTACCTTGGTTAGGAAAACATAACTCACTCTGGTTTCTCATTCCAAAATAAAAAAAGACTTTTAATGTCATTTCTATTTACCAGTACTAAAAAACAACAATGGCAGTGATTTTTAATGATACAATATGAAAAAAAAAGAACATGTATCCTTTCTAAGCATTGAAAACCAGGATGTATAGAAGGATGAATGCATTAGCCAGTAACAGGCATCCCTGAACCATGAAATTTAGGTCATCATAACCTTTTACATAAATATTCATATGAAACCAGCTTGAACATACCAAAGAAGGAAAGTTATATGCTAACCCCATATCCTTACATGTCGTATATACTGATCCGCACTTAAAAATTGCCAACCAGAACAGACGTATGCTGTTCAAAGACTCAGCTATAAAAGACATCATATAATGTCCGAATAACCCTGTTCAAAGAGTTTCAATTTAAATAACAAATTACCCTACATTCTCACTGCAGCTCCATGAAATTGATTAACCTTCTCTTTGACAAAGCCTTTGTGCCATTTTATTGCTTCTTAAAAACAACATCCTTTCATACAAAACTTCTGTTTTAACTTGGCTTAATTGCTTAGTTTACTTCCTGGAAAACGTTGTTTTTATTTCTTCTTTTAGATCTCAAATGTCACAACTGTTTATAAACAAAATGGTCTCATAAACAGGTCATGAATCAAAGGGTATCAAAATAACACAGGGCCCAAAGTGGGAGAAACAGATATTAAGTTTAGAGAGTTCAAAGGACTAAATAAGTAGTAAAGGCCTGCGGACCATAAATGTTTGTTTGTTTGTTTAGTTGGGGTTTTACGCTGTTTTCAGCAAATTTGGCTATTTTGCGGCGGCCAGTTTTTGTTGGTGGAGGAAGCCGGAGTACCCGGAGAGAACCACCGACCTTCGGTAGGAAAATCGGCAATCCTTGTCAATTGAGATAGGAGGCGGACCATAAACATGATAAATGAAAAAAAAGATATGTTAGTTCACAGAATAACATATACTATATCCTTTGAACTAAAACTGGAAACACTGAAGGAATAAGCTTTCATTCAATGACAAAGAGTGAAGGACAGACTTATGCCTGTACACATGAAAGGGATGTATTTCCCTAAATAAACTAGACATCAAGGAGATGGTTTCCATCTCTGTGGGCCGCGCCGTAAATAACTTATGGTCAAAGGAATTCCCACATTTCACCTCAGTTATTGACATAGAGATTTACACTATAATCGCGATACCCCTTTTGACAGTGGTCAATAACCATGCCAAGTATCTTCATTTAACTTCAACTTTGACCTAAGTTTTTGACCTTGACTTAAAATCTTTGGAAAAATGAGGTCTTTCTGTATAGATTATAAATTAGATAAATTTCTGTTGTAAACTTATTTAAATATTCGAATTCAGTAAAACTTTCATATACACATGTGTTCAGTAAATGATATTAACCTCAAAAAGAAATTTTAACCAGATCAACATTAAATGATTGAAGCCAAATTCATTCACAACATGTCACATTTCTTAAAAAATTTAATTTCAGTAAATATAAAATCATATAGCGTGAAACAAATTAACCTAATATAATATATTCAGGAAATAATTAATATTTACTGTAACAACCTCCCTCCTTAGTAACAAACCAAGTCACCCAGACAGGGGAGATAATAAAACCAAATTGACATATATTTATATAAATTTATGAGTAATAAACATTCTTTATAGACTCATATAAAAGAACAGAGACATTGAAATCTGTAAAGCTATCATTAAATTCATGACAAAAGTTGTCAGCAACCATTACAGAAGTCAAACGATATGTTTTTTCTATTTTGTATTAAATTCTCGATCAATAGATGAACGAGTTCTTTACAAGGGTTTGATCTCAATTACACCTATAAACTCGTAATTAATTTTTACCTTATTCAATCGATACAACTAAGTAAAATCGAGACCAAAGAAACTGAAATTATTTCTGCACTCAGGTAGAGATTTAAAGCATCTTCGTTTTGTTTACATGTCTGAATCAGCCTAGCAACTGGCATTGTTAATTTGTCTCTGGAGCTCTTTATGTAGTTAGGTCAATGACAAGCAAACAGAATAATATAGAAATATGACCTTTCTTGAATAAAATATCTCTGCTAAACAATCTTGTTAAAATACTTTAAATCATGCCATAATTGCAATGAAATTTTATTTAAAAAAAAATCAGTAAGTGATAAAATGAAGACTCCAGCATTGTGCTCTCCACAAAAAAGGTAAAAAGAATCAATAGATGTATTCAATGCATTTACTTTCTTCTTGCAAATCTGATAAAATGAAATATGAACTTTCTGAACACCTATTTTGTGGAGAAAAATAAAAATGAAATTAAAAAAATTAATATAATTCACACTTAACGAGGCCAGAAAATTTGTCTTATTTACAACAAGTTAGTAACCATATGCATTTATTCATCCAAATAATTATAAATTCATTTATAATTTATTGTAATTGAGATTTGAAAATTCCAAATATTTTCATCACAACAGATGATTAATGGGAACCTAGTAATATTCATCACATTGTGTCTTCAATGTTTTATATCGGTTTTCATTTGTACGAGAAGAGAATAAATCGGAGGGGGTCTAATGAAGGACTTCATAAAATTATATTCTGGAATCTGCATGTTTTTCTGTGTTTCAAAATAACTTTTGATTCGAATTATTATAGTAATAAGAGTTGTTTTAAAGCAATTTATCGGTGTATAAAAGAGACCAGGTCACTCACAAACTGAATAAAGTCCGAAGGACTTTATGTTAAGTTTGTGAGTGACCTGGTTGAGGTTATACACAGATAAATTGCGGAAAAAAAACTCATTACTTTTAATTCCATAATAGCTACATTGTTAGGCAAAATAAGAAAGAAATGAGCATTTTCAAATGGCCCTCTTTTACTGGCTCACATATTCATACGCTACGTCATTTACTGGAAAATAAAAGATTTCAGGCGTCACGCTGTCGACCAATCAAAATAAAATATACACACTGTATTTGAATTATCATGTTATAGACTGAAGTTCATTTATACAAAACATGCGACTGCCTCCCTCCCCCCTCCTTTTCACTTTCATCATGATATTTTAATGATATAATTCAAGAAATAACGAAACGACAATATTGAATACATGGTTTTCTATGAGAAACCATAGAGACCATTTTGATTTAAAAAAAAAAAATTCAAAAATATTACGTCTTGTGCATTGATCTCAATGGTTAAGTGGAGAGTTTTCTTTTATCAGAAACTAACAAAAGCCTATGGGAAAGGAAAGAGAAGAGGAGGAGGACATACAACTAGGTGACATATCAATATTTCAAATAGTTTGACAGGCCCTAAGGAGGACTCTTTGTTGTGATGATATAATTGTTACATGAGTTAATTTCTCACGATGAATTAACCACACATTTCTTTTCAATGTTAGGCCATAATAATTATCAGTCCTGGATGACGTGTTCCATGCATTAAACAGCTTCATGAACATGAATATGCATAAACATACCTCTATTATGCTAATTTATGTAAATTTACAGAATCTATACCTGTGTTTTTAGTTTTAATTATAAACTGAACATGACTCATAATAACATTTTTCTACTTTTTTATAAATTCAAACAATGAAAAACATATTTGTCAGTGTCTTTTTTTTTAATTCATTAGACAAAGCATGCAATGTGTTTGGCATCATGAAAAATTTACCTCAAACTCTCAACATAACAAAGCTTGATTTATCAGTAAATGCATTCCCCAGAAAAACCACATTTTTGTGCTCCTTATATAAGCACATATATTATTTTTACAATAGCCCACATCAACTTAATTTGTAGATCTTCACCCTTAACCAGCTGTATTTTTTTATCATTTTTTTCCTCATCTTTATGTAAATTTCAATGATTTTTAAAAGTTGTGTCTCATAAAATTAAAAAAAAATAAAAATCACCTGAAAATCTAAAACAACAAATAAATAAATAAATAAATAAATAAATAAATGTTTAATGTCCTCTTTGCCTTGTGGTGACAGCCCAGCATCCAAACTATTTGTAGCGGCGAGTTTACACATTAAGTTGATGTGGTCTTACGATAATGTTGTGTGATTTAAATAATGTATATGACTTAGAAGGATACCAAACACAACTGACTTTCATTATGTCATCCAAGAACTTCAGTATTGGGCATAATGATCAACCAAAACATCTTCATCTCTCTCTTTTTTTTTTTTTTTTTTTTTTAATGTTTTTGCTCAATTTAGCAACATATTCAGGATTAGCTAAGACATCCTTATACACCAAATGTATTGAATAAGGATTTCCCCTTTCAGAATCTATTGAAATTCTTCTAAAATGTCTGCACAATGACAATCAATTGTATTTGGTAAGAAAATAAGGGTGATTTTCCTTGGGCAACAGGAGGTTTCCCTGGGTAACTGGGATTGTTCCATGGAAACAGGGTTGCATGACAGGAGGTGAATGAACCGTATTTGCTTGGTTGGAAGTGAATTATCATACCTGTCAGCTATTCTAATACAAAAAGGATGCATATGTAAATGGTAAATACCAGTTGCCATGGTCACATTAGGTATAACACCAAAACAAGTGTGAATAATTATAAAACTATAAAATCATTTGCAACAGTTCCAAAGATAGCATATATACTGAAATGTTTTAAGATGGTATTTTTGTTTTTGTTTTATTTTTGCGCATGTGCCTTTTCTGCTTTTTGTTTTGTTTTTGTTGTTGTTTTTAAATCAAAAAATTATTATTTTCTGTATATCGGAAATTTCATATTTCCGTACGTGTATATCTCATGATCCATGTGCAGATCATCAAATTTCTATGTCACAAAGTTAATATTATGTAACTGTACACACATTTTTCTATATATCTAAAAAATACCACAATCTTTTGCAAAAATAACTATGTTACCATGGCAACTGTTGCAAATAAAAGACATGCATGATTACCTAGGTCTCCTGAAATCCCCTGGTACGCCATATTGAGATCTACATCACAGAAGAAATACAGTAATGAACATGAAACTGATAACTAATCGTTTGCTAATTGTATACCATTTAAATGTGCTTCATAAAGTTATCTCTCCATTTCCATGAGTTATTTCCCATTTAATTTTATACATTTGATTACAACAAATAATATTTCACAAACAGTTTTAGGTAAAATGGTATACAATTTGTACTTAAATAGAAAATAAGAATTCTAACTACAAAACATCAGACTGACCATGAGGTACCTTTACCAATTAAAACAAAATGTTTCAATTTACAAACTCCTGGATGAGCCAGTGCACTCAGCATTATTCATTCAATTTTCCCTTAAAACATGGGTTTGACCAAATTTCTTAAAAACAAAAATTGTTGGCTAAGATACCTCATACCTAAAGCTGTTAGTTTTTGTTAGACTAATTTTAAACTAAAGGCTGAGCCTGTATTGCTCACCTGGCATGAAAGCCGTTTTTACTGATGTACCTCAAAGAGAGAATTCAGTTCTTCAAATGGAAAAAAATGAGGGATAAAGGATCTTCCATAGACACTTTCTGTCAAGTTTGGCTATATTTGTACCAGCAGTTTCAAAGATGTTTTTTTTTAAATCAACTGAACAGAAACAAGTATTGCACATGGTGGCCATGTTTGTCTCCTGATCTGGACAAAATGAGGAAACTTTGTAAAAAACCTCTCACAGATGCTTCCTGTCAAGTTCTAATCGTTCCATTTGGCCAAACAGTTTCAGAAAAGAAGATTTCTTTATATCAGCCAATCAGAAACATAGAATTACCCATGGTCCAATCAGGATAAAAAAAATAAATTTCATAAAAAACCCTCCATAGATGCTTCCTGTCAAGTTTGACTGACAGTTTTGGCCAAGCAGTTCCAGAAAAAAAAAATTGTTCATCAACCAATGAGAAACAAGAATTGCCCATGACTTCCTGTCAAGTTTTGTTCCATTTAGCCAAGCAATTTCAGAGGAGAAGAATTTTTGTACATCAGCCAATCAGAAACAACAATTACCCGTGATGACCATGTTTGTTGTCCGATCGGGACGAAAAGAGCAAACTTTATAAAGTACTTTACATAGATGCTTTCTGCCAAGTTTCATTCCATTCAGCCCAATGGTTTCAGAGGTGAAGATTTAAATGTGAAAAGTCAACATAATGACGGATGGACGGACAACGGAAGCCGAGTGACAACAAAAGCCCACTTGGCCCTTGGCCAGCTGGCTAAAAATTAAATTAGAAAAGCACGCTAATTCTAAAATGCAAAAATGTTCACCTTCAAAATTGAGACTTACTACCTCATATTTTTTTCCTTCTTTTATTCTTCACTAGATGGTTAAAATCATTATAACTTTTTCATTATTGTTTTGGATATTCTAGAACAAGGTAAATCTTCAATTTTTAAGGTTTTCTTATACCTTTCGGTTAAATGGACCATGAGGTACCATAGTTTCCCAAAAAAATAGTTATTGTAAAAACAAGAATACGTAATTTGTAAAAATAATTATCATTTCCACCTCTGAGAATGAATTTACTTCTAACTACCCTTTCCATTCTTGTTAAATGATACTACCTGATGATTCAAGAAAATATTTTTTGCGAAAACATCAATAATCATCACATCATTATTTCTAAAACTGGCAATTCCTGTGTGCTTTTTACAGTGATGAGTTCAAACTGATATTTTGAAGCTTAATATGAGATCATAATTTTTTTAAAATTTTTAATAGAAATTTTAGATATAACATATGGAATATGTAATGCACACAAGCTGAATGTTGTAATGGGGATATAATGCTACGAGTTTAGCATATAAAAACACTATGCCACTGCATGAAAAACTTTAAAGAATCTCTATTGACTTCAGTTGTTCAATACAATGATTTCAATAATCATTTTTTTTTCAAATGTAGCTTTAAGGATGATCGCTGGTCTAATAGGAAATAAATATGATTTGAAATAGGTGTATTAGTTTGAGAGAACATATGAATAGTAAACAAAAAAGCAAGAAAAAATTATAGGTTCATGTGCTCATTTTAGAGCTATAAGGCCTTAAAATTTACATGATATGGGTTTTCTCTTGATTTTTCATTGTCTTTGCATTAGCAACTTCAATCTCTCAAAAATGGATGAAAAAATAATAAGGATTTCATAAGAGTTTGTCAAATACCATTTTAAGGTATATATGAGTGAATTATAAAGAAAAAAGTGGGGGTTCATAGGCAAAAAAATTCATGTTTAAGAAATGGATAAAACCCGAGTATTACGAAAATCTGACAAAAAAACCAAAACAAGACCAGCGAGCATCCTTAATCCCAAATCAACGAACTCTGGTTATTTGAAAACTGTGAAAACTAAAACCAATTTCGATACTCATTCACTAATCTAAAATATATTAATATGAGCATGTGAGTAAATTGTGCACAAAGTAAAAAATAATATTTTTACTTTGTACAAATCTTTCTTTCTATATATATACTAAGGGAGATAAATGGCTTAAAAGTATTTTTACTATTTAAAGTTAAATTCTTACCTTTCTTTCCAAAGGTATTTAGGGGGTCTGAAAAAAATAGAAAACCAAAATAAATTACTAACATCTAGCCTTTGTCACTTCATTTTTTTTTCTCACAAAAATCAATTCTTCTCATAATCATGTGTATGTTTATAAAACTTGTATAGTGGAAGAATACAAGCTGTATTTTACACAGCTGGCTCAATTAAAGTTATTTAACTGCCTATAAATCTGATAACAGAAATTTGGCCAAAGTTATAGAAATATTTGAGCGCAAGGGTGCGAGTTAGCCAGGTCTGTCCAAAATAAGGGTGACTGATATTTTTTCTCACATTTAATCATACCATCTGTTTCTATGGTTTGGGTAACCAAAAAAATAATATATCTTGCCCCCTTTTGAGGTAAAACAAGGCAATCTCACACCAAAGGGCTCAAATTTTTGTCTAAACCAAAGCTCAAGTTTTTGTCTTAAGCAATCAAGAGTGACTGATACTTTTTTCTAAAATTTAAAAGTACCCTTTTAAATGTTGCCTGTTAGGGTGAAACGAAGCTATTTCACACCCTAGCAATGATGTCACCCTCTCGAATATGAGAAAACAAGAATAATTTACAATTTCGAAAAAGTGAGTAGTCAGTATGCTGCCTTACACTTATTGGTATTTAAATTATAAAAGTAACGTTACCAAGGAAACAAGACAGTGATATCCCCTCTTTCGTTTAGTATTTCAATTATATGTCATCAACATGACAACAAACATCTTGAGGTCATCAAGTGGCCTTCAACTGATGACTTTTTATCATCAACACAAGATGAGCTTGAATTAGAACCTACTGGTATCAAATGAGATGTTTTTGATATTTTATTGACATGGACTGCCAGTTTAAGGTCAAAGGTCATGGTATTTCAGATTTCCAATCAAAATAGCTTAATGTCTCTATATTTGATCTAATTTTAATAAAAGACACACAACATAAAAACTTACTTTTCTCTTGGTGACAGCGGTATTATAATGTTTTTTTTACCATGAGGATCATATCTGCCTTTCTGGAACTGATGGTAATGTTTTCTGGCTACGTACAGACCACCTGGTTGTATCTGATCAACACTTGTTATCGGATGACCTTCTACATCACATAACCTAAAAATTATATAAATTAGTGAAACTATCATATGATTGGTGCAACAAACTATGTCAACAGTGAATGTATATATAGATGTGCATCATACAGGTGGCATACATGTGTATATAGATTATATAATTGTGAAATGTGGTGTGATAACAAAAATAGTTGGAAATATAGTTTTGTGTGAAAGTGAAGATTTACTGCATGTAATCACTGAGAAAAAGTCAAGGGGTAGATTTTCAAAATTAACATTTCTAAATGATTAAAATATATGTATCCAATATGTAAACAAACATTGCCCTTTTCCCTCAAAAAAATTTGAATAAATTCTTACAAGAACATAACAAAACATTTTACCAAAGCACATCAAGAATAATCACACCAAGAAATGAACAACCAATATAAAATCTTTTTTTTTGTACAATATCCATGAACAGGAAAAACAAGAGCAGCTTGATTTTCTCCAACATTTTATTTACTTCAGTCATTTGTACAAACATGATATTTATCATCTTCTCTATAAAACATGGACCTGGCATGAAACGACATGTAACAACTTTTCCATTAATTTACCCAAGCTCAAGCTAGTATCAGATTTCAATGTCATATAATGTCAATATATTAATTTACCCAAGCTCAAGCTAGTATCAGACTTCAATGTCATATAATGTCAATATATTAATTTACCCAAGCTCAAGCTAGTATCAGACTTCAATGTCATATAATGTCAATATATTAATTTACCCAAGCTCAAGCTAGTATCAGACTTCAATGTCATATAATGTCAATATATTAATTTACCCAAGCTCAAGCTAGTATCAGACTTCAATGTCAAATAATGTCAATATAATAATTTACCCAAGCTCAAGCTATTATCAGACTTCAATGTCATATAATGTCAATATCAATTTATCCAAGCTCAAGCTAGTATCAGACTTCAATGTCAAATAATGTCAATACATATACAGATATATATGTATTTTTTCTCTCTCACAATTGATGTCAATGAACTATACATACCACCGTGCAGTCACAGACAAATGTTCTGTTCTCTGAAAAATCTTCAAGGAAAAACGTTACAATTCCTTAAAAATTTCTAAAAATCTAAAGCAGAAAAGAGTGCTACAGGAAGAAACGACAAACAACAAAAAGAAATCCCACGAACCTACATGGCGGCATCAAAAATTCCCAGCATTCCTTTACTTACTCATCTACGCGATACTGATGCTTCTCTGTGATGGCTTCATGAATTACTTTAATTGTGTCATCCATGTTTTCCAGCTGCCTGTAGGAAATTCCGACAGTAGTCGGAGTATCAAATTTTCCATTTACAAAAACTCTGAAATAACAAATGTATGGATGATCATAGGTGACATATATACTTACATGTCACAACGATATAAATACTCTTCAGCGACCTTTTCTGCCACAGCATTTTTTACATCGTGCATCCTATGCTGTTGATGTGGCAACAGGCAAACCTTAATTGCAGGTAACGTGAATTGCCCATTGATAACGACACTGAAAGAAAGAAATGAATTATAAAACATGTTAGTGGTATGAGTAGAGACAAAGGGTAAGGTTCAAACCATATTATTCTTCTAAACATTCAATTCATGCTTAAAGTTTGAAACGTTTCTGTAATTCAATAGATAAGAAATCTACAATCAGAAAATATGGAATTTTATAGAAAATTTTTGTGTTATTTACATGGAAAGGTTTTTTTGGTCTTTTCAACTTCTAAATTGTGAGAATTTTTGCATGATTGAAGATGACGATTTTTTTTCAATTCATGGAATCAAAGGTAAAAAATGCCCAATGTGTTTAACTTGAATTACCTCCCCTGTAGATGATTAGAAATGGCTTGAGGGGAGAAATTATTAATGGTGGATATACAGAATATGGTTTTCACCCAGATATGGTTGATTTGTTATTAAGTATGAAGTGCATGCAATTTTAATATATGTGTAAAATTAAACAAACGTCATATTCTAAGTGCTACCAGTAAACAAAAATGTGAAGAGTGAAGAATGACTAGTTATGAGCAAAGGTATTTTGCTTACAAATGAGATGGTATGATCTGGCCTGATAATTTGGTCCCTTGAATTCCAAAATCAAAAAGAAATGAAACACTTACTGTTAGCTATAATTAAGTACTCTTGAAATGTTGAATTTTAAGGAATATGTTTTATTGAACAAGAAATTTCTGCAATAGCAGCAATATTGAAGATATCCATGAAAAACACCAAATTTCACTCATTTTTGAACCTTTGAATTAAAATTTTGATATGAGCAACAGCCTTGCCAAAAAAGATATTTTACAGAAATGTGTCTATATGTAATACATACATCAAATTAAAAAGTCTTTTTGGGAATGGCTATTGCTATGAAAACACTTGATTTTCTTCAATTCCTTGATTTAGCAGACATTCATGACATCACTGTTGCATCATGGGAAGGAAATTTTTACAATGATTGAAAGATTTTGAAAGTTCAATCATATTACAATAAAAATAATACAAATATGAATCTGAAATCTTAATTTTAATTTTTCATGTCAGATGGGGCCAAATAATAGCTGAAATCATACCATCTTCTTTGTTTTAAAAATCCAGTTCTGTTAATACATGTATGGTCAAGGCAAAATGAAATGAGAACAACTTTGTTAAAAATTATGTTAATTTTTTTACTTTTAGAAGATCTGCATTTTTTTTTAGATAAAAACATGATTTTTTAAATCAAAATCATTGTTAGTCAGAAGAAAATAAGGCCACACCAAACGAATTTGCTGTTCTTTAGATTTTCTCCTTAAAACAATGGATGTTAGGGAGCAATTTAGAACTTCTACAAGAAACATCTTTTTTCCCAGAAATGAAAAAGCAAAATTAATTTTTTAAATATCTCCAATTACCATGTAAAATGAGTTAACAAATCACAAAATTTAGAAACCAAGGTGGAATCTATAAATATATAATTTTTTTTTCTCTCTCTGCAGTTTAAAGGAGCTAAACGGAAGGATTGATTTAAAGGTATCCGCACCATAATTAATCATGTGATCATTGCAAATTTCCCGGATGTTCTATGCAATGTAACAGCCATGACCTCGTTTTTTTTTCTTTTTTTTTTTTTTTTTTGGAAACTTCAAAAACTTGACAGACTGAACTTATTTTTATTGAAGCCGCATACAAACAACGAAATGAGTTTCAACTTAGAATCTATGCAATTCCTGCTTAAAAGTTTTGGTTCAATAGATTTTCCATAAAAAAGAAATATAGAACATGTGTAAATTGTCTCGGAATATAAAATTTATTCTGTCAAGGCTTTGAAACTGGTAGAAATGCGAGGCTTGCTGTTTCGTGCGGAGTTTGAATAAATTGTATATTAAGAGACATTTATGTACACATATTCTGTTTATCCTGCAACATAAAATCTGTCAAAAACAGCTGGAAAAAAGCTAATTTCTGCATTGAAAGGGAGCAACCTAAAAAGACACAAAACCGTCGCATTTCACGATGTCATAAGTAAAATTCTAAGGTTTTGTACTGTGATGTCACAGTTAAAGTGTACAGTCAGTAACTGTATATAACTTTTAAATATACAGTCAATGCATTTTGGTTGCTCATTTAGCAGAATTGCAGGATAAATAGAATTTTCGGTCACGAACTATATGGTCCAGATAACTTAATTGGTGTGACCTAAAGGTATTAGTACAAAATTAAGTGAAAAGGCAAAGTTGTATGTTTTAAAATACGACAAATTTTCTGTGAAAAAAACGTTTTTGAAATATAAAGTACAACATTGTTTAACAAATTGCTCAACAACTTGAAATTGAATTAGATTGTATCATGCAATCATTTTACTTCGCCTTTTTTAAAGAATATACTGAAAAGAAGATTTCACAAATGAAAACATTTCAAATTTACATTTATTACAAATGAATAAAATTAGTTCAATCTTAGAATGCAGAATTACATGTACATGTATCATGTTCTAATTCCTGATGTCAAATGAAAAAAATTCTATTTCTGTTTAAAAATTTGAATAATTTATGTAAATTCCAACTAATTACTGAATATGTAAATTTGAATGTTCCATTGTCTAAGTGAAATCTTGTTTTTAAATAAAAACTCTGATGATGTTCCTATTTCAGCAGCTGACCATCTGCAAAATGCCAGCTATTGCTCTACAATGAAAAAACTAAATGATATATTAGCAAAATTTTAAAATAAATAATGAAACTAACAAGATTTCTTTGAAAATCAAACTTAATTAAATTTTTTTTAAAATAAATTTAGCAGTTTTTCTAGAAATCTTGTTAAAATAAATTATATCATGAGAAACTTTAAAATATATTTAGATTATGATTTCCCATCACCTTTTGTTGCAAAAATGAATGTAAACTTCCATTAAATATGAAAATGGTAGGTTGTGAGATCTATAAACATCAGTGAGATAATATCTCATAAGGAACATGGAAAATTTTTTTACACCTAGCGGCTTTAATGTCGACTTCAACAAGTATCCTGACAGGCACTACATGTAGATGGCCCCAGAAACAAAAGTATAAATATATGCTTTAAGAATTATGATTTTTGGAACATGGTAAGGCAAAAACGGAAAATCACTGTCAGATAAAAACAAATATATAAAGGGCTTCGTTAAATGCACCATGATACGACTGCAGCAAGTTGATGGGCGAACAGTTGAAGCATGTGTTGATACACTATTTTGCTCGACTCAATACACGGTTGGATATTATAATAACTTAATATGGTATTACATCTGACCTAATAAAAAAACGTTTAAAAAATCAGATCAAAAATACAAATTTTACTTATGGAGCAATATTGTTCTTTCATGTCCCCTCAATCACTTGTATAGTAACCATTAAAGAGAGACGAAATCTATTGGAAAACTACTGAAAGCACTTATGAAGGAAAAAGAAAAGATGTTACAAGGTCGAACGAACAAGAATCCTTAAAAGGGATATTGTAAGATCTTCATCTGTGACAAATAAATATCCATTATCAAAGAAATGAAGATTTGATTTTAAATTGACTATTCTATTCCTTTTTTTTTTACAAGTTTTGTCCCAAAATCACAGTAAAATTTTAAATGTTTCATATATATATTAAGATACATCTTTGGAACAAATTAATGTAAATTTATGACATCAATTTTACATATTTGACGAAGAAATTTACTTAATAAATGTGATTTCATAACAATGGAAATCAGGTGTTATGAATTTCTATTGCACATCAGTTTTGCAATATCAACAAAAACCAGGCAGTTTGAAGAATATTACTTTCCTAAAAGTTATACTCTGACGTGTAAATGGACGTAAAGAGTTTTAAATGACCAATCACTGATAGAATACACTTAACGTTTATACCAAACTGTGACCAACTATGAAGTTCTTTTCAATCCAAAATAAATCCTTGTATTATGAGATTTACTTGAAAAAAAGACATCAAACCAATGAAAGTATATTTAAGGAGTGTTTACTTTTTTACATTCTGAATGTTCATTGGTCAGTTTCAATATAGCAAAATATTTTGAGGAAACCTTTGAGTCTGCAGGAGAAAACATTTCAAGCTATGATAAAAGGTATAAACCTAGAAAAATTTTAAAATCTTACAAGAATTGAAAATATATCAAACGTCCTTAAAAATTTACCTATTTTATTTTTAATGCTAAACTTAGAAAAATACCTATAGCAAAAGAAATAGATATAATAAAGGGACATAACTCCATTTAGGAAGATGTCTCTGATTTTAACCTTTTCCCCTCCTTTCTTTTCTAAAAAAAACACGCTGTCACAGAAAGAACAATTAATGATGACAATTTAACATGAGAAATACATTTTACCATTTCAACTTTAAAAATGTCATAATTGTTAGTTAAACAAGAAAATGGTCAAAATAAATATAAACTGACAACACAACGTCAAATATATCATTTTCAACAATCACCATAAAACTGTTCAAAATTGAAAAATCCATATAAGTGTGTATACTCAAGATTTTTGAAGAATCGCACAGCAGGAGTGAGAAATTAGTTTGTGATAAAATCATTATTTATATACATGTCAATTTTTCAAGGCCATAACTGGGCTCTTACAGGATACAATTTAAATATCATAAATTGGAATTTATTAATGTCAAATGTCTCATGTACAATGCAAGGACTTCATTTAAAAAAAAGTAAAATCGACTGATCAAAGCCGACCTAGCAAGACACCATCTCATTTGTTGCACCAAATATCAAAAATATAGAAATAGGAGTTTTAGAAATTTTTAGACAAATCTGAGTAAAAGGAGTAATTTAATTTAATTTTTTTTCAAATTTTTCAGTGAATTAATTTCCCGATTCAAAACCATATTTGCATTTGAAAAATATTTGAAAAATTCATAAACCATGGTAAATGTTATGTTTTCTGTCTTAATTCCTCAAGGGACAAAACTTTGTTTTATCATTCTAGACTTTCAAAATGCCAAAATTTCATTCCACTAACTGAGGTTTCCAGACAGTATCACTATGAATGAGCATTGCAATGATGAACGCGAAAACAACCCAAGGAATCAATGAGCATGATTAATGCCTGATATACTAAGTATGACTTAATTGATTACATTTTTGAATGCAATTACCCAAGTATGACTACAGATGAAAAGATTACATGTAATTAATAACATTCTCCATTCTAATTACATTATACTTGACTGATATACTCTTAGCATGCAAAGCATTATCACATGCATTTGAATACATATTTGATTGTTTCATACAAAATATTAATAATATACATACTCGATAAATTTACCCTGAGTAGGAATCTGACCAATTTTTCCTGATATATTCTCCAAGTACTTATTGTGATGGGCTGGTATTACCTGAAAAAGATAAAATAAATTATCTGGTTGTTTTACATACACAGATTTCTCACTGTTACTTCATTATATATGTATTTACAAGAAACCAAGTAACAGAAAACCTGGTTTTCCTTGGCGGCCACCCACCACTCTGCCATACTTCACAGGGCCAGCAACAATTCTTAGGGCGGACCATCCAGTCAAACTATTTTTTTTTTAACTTTTTCAATACAGATACAATCAATGTAGGTATATAACCATAAAAAAAGTTCCATAAATTTATATACAGTCAAACCTGTCTATAAAGGGCACCCAAGGGAGCAGAAAAAAGTGCCCTTTATCAGCAGGTACCCTCTACACAGAGGTTAATTTTACCGACTTTGTTCATGAATGGGACTTTTTTACTGTGCCCTTTAAAGACAGTGATTTGCTTTAAATTAGAGGTGCCCTTTACAGCAGGTTTTACTGTAGTTCCATTTTCAAAATAAATAATAAGGTTTCAATTTTAGATGCACATTATAAATGCTGGGTCATGCCCATCAATTTTATTTTTAGGCTTTATTTTCATGGTTTTACATCATATAGAACAAACTAGAATTTTCAAAATACAAAATATATAAAATAATTTTATTGAATATCTAAATTTGCACTTCCACATGCATTGATATTGAACAAAATAGACTGAAGCCACAATACTTCATCAATCCCAAATTCAAATGCAAAATGTTCAAACCCAAAACCCACCTCCAAAATGTTCAATTAACCCTTTATTGTGCATATCTACTTAAAGAAATGTTAAAACTTATAAAACACAATTTCCATGAACTCGTCTTAAACGCAAGCTTTGCCTTTGGTATTACAAATATATTTGTTTCAAGTTTTAATGATCACACAATCTGATTAAAACTTTGTTGGCAAAATGCCTGTGCTAACTTATTTCATGACCATTGTATTGATACCTGGATTAAAACGAACATGAAACCTGTCTTTATTAAATCGACCACTAGCATGGAATAAATTGCTGAAATATTCTTTTTTCACCAAATAACTTTGTATGTTAATTGTGAAACATACAAAGAACATCAAAGGCTTAACATTATACCTATATTTCTATTTTTCATGTACGTAACACATTGTCATGAAGCTGTACAAGAATTGTCTTGAGTAAAAATGGCAGGAAAACCTTTTCTTTTTTATGAATTTTTTTCCCAACATACATGTACTGGCTTATTATCTATAACATTACCAAGAACATCCACTGAATTTTCTACCCAGATTTTGTGAAAGATTTACTTTCTAAAAATTCAAATTTAATGCATTCTAGCTGTTTACATGTATCTCAAAGGTGTTGTTATATACCGGTAGATGTGATGTAACATACATGTATAAATGAATTTTAAATAAATTTTCAAATTTTGACCAATTTCTAAAATATCAGCTTGAACATGATGTAATGCATTCCTATATAAATAAATTTCAAAGTTTTGACCGATTTTTAAAATATCAGCTTGAACGCATATAAGTTTAAATTTGTGCATAAAGCATGCACCATTGCACCAATTTTCGCACATAACTTGAAATTATCTTCAAGCTCTAGAGACTCAGACCTTTTCTATTAGATTAGAATTCTTCTTTTGTATGACTTCCTGGACAGATCAATTTTATAGTCTTTTCTATCGAATCCCACTGTTAAATATCCATTAATTTTAGCAACAGTTAATGAAAACATACAAAATCAATTGCTAAACATTCTGGTCCAAAGTTTGAGATATATGATACCGTATATAAACTTTTTTATTAAGTTTTTAACCAATTAAGAAAACTTGAGCATAAAATAAACAGTCAAACAAGACTTTGGTTTTAGCGGTTACGTGGGAGCACTTAAGTTACAGGTACTTCGGTCAACAGATACCATTGAAAATGAAATGTGCCGAGAAGCCGCTCAAGTAAAATTTTGAATATTTAATTTATAAACGACGTACATCAATCAAATAAAAATGTAATGACAAAATACAAGATCAGAAGCAAATATCGATCAGCTAATACTAAAACTAATTAGATAATCACAATGAAAAAACAAAGCATGTTTTGCTCTGAAACAAAGCAGTCACCCATAGAAAGACATGCATGTTTATTCGCTTCAACAAGCAAATAATCGATTTTATTCTCATCATCAAATTAAATTTGATAATGCGACCAAGAAAAGTTTGACGTTATGAAACACAGAATTACCAAATAAACAAGATTAAGCTCCCTCGGCAAATCCAATGCCTACTTTAGTCCCACTTGCAACTTTTATAATGAAATCATTTGTTACCAATTTTGATGCACAAAATGTGCACATTAATATGACTCATCGATTTGTGCTCATTAAGTCATAATATGTGGAAGAACAAAATGCCAAAAAGACCAAAATGATAATGCCAAAACTATTTATGACCGAGGTATGCCTGACGGAGCTAAGTTTTCACAAAATTTAACATTTTTGTAACACTAAATTTAAAGTATTAATTTCATGCTAGTGTTGAAATACTAGCAACTGAGCTGGTGATGTATCCTCGCTGACTTTGAGTCCACCAGCTGAGTCGACTCAGTCATAATAATAAACTCTGACACCAATTATAATGATAGTTAAATTATCTTTTAAAAGGATTTTTTTTTCACATACAAACTTTTCTTATCATTACAAAGAAAGTCAAAATGGAAGGTAGTCTCAAGTAATAATTTATACAAACTTAACAAAAAATTTTTAGTATTTTTTTTGCAGGTTTATTTGGTAGACATCTTTTACCAAAAACTCAACATGTCTGGCAATTGTGACCTTTTTAAAAATAATGTACCCCGGTACCTAATGCACTATTTTTCATTCATGCTTTTAAATGAAATAACTACATTTAACAAAAAATATTTAGATTTTTTGTTTGCCGCTTTATTTGGTAGACATCTTTTACCAAAAACTTGACATGTCTGGCAATGTGACCATTTTAGAACCTAAAGAACCTTTTTAAAGAAATATGCTCTTTTTACATACATTGTACATGTTTGTTATTATATATATTTACATTACGTGTTTACTCTTTTCCACTTCTAGCAATTTTTTTTTATTGCTTTTCCAGGTACGGTATACTTAAATTTTGTTTTCAAAACATTTTTTGTTGTCATGTAAAAAGATTCTAATCTTAATTCAACCATAAGTAATGTAAACTGATTCCTAGAAAGTTTCCAATTATTCTTTTGGACTTGATACAGAAAAACATAATATTGCTGCACCTTGAATTTCCTGATAAACAAAATTAATCATATTTTCATCACGGAACTTAAATCAAGTGACGGAAGCGTGTCCAACTATTAACCGAGAAACAATCCTGGGTTGTAATAAAAAAATTCTATAGCTATCAGTGATCAATTACAGTCGAGTAAATTTCCTGTCTCCAATTAAAAAGAGTCCATAGGAGTCTTATCAATCTTGAAAACCAGTTTGTCAGGGCTTATGCTACGTGAAGGAATCATTCAACCCAATGAAAGAACATTATCTTTTTAATTTGGTTCCCATATGTTTTTCAATGTCAATTTCCATCAATGAAACTTAGAGGGAACGTTTTCTGTTTCCATGTCTTTGTATTACTGAAGAAAACTTAATTCATACAAATCAAGGAAAATCTAAATGCATGTAGTTTAAATTATGTAAAATTGTCTTAATTGTGCATGCATGCTAGTTAGACTCAATTTGGCTTTTGACATTTTTGTAATTAATGCATCGCTGTACATATCAATTTAGAGGATAAAAGGTTTTGTGGGTTCTCAAGACAGAAAAATATTAAGGATCAGTGATACATGTACATGTATGTTTGTTTATATTTTTTTTCCGGTTTTCTAGGATTTTTTTTTATACTGGCTACATGTATTATCATCAGATCACCAAAGCAGTGATTTTGTTACACTCAAACTGCCTCTGAATTTTGGCTGTTTCCCCTAAAGATAATTTCTCAAATTTGTGTATTTATTTCCCAAAATTAGAAAATTTCCCAACATGCCCAATGTGGTGGATATTTAAATCGATCTTCTACAGAGGCCAACGTGACGTTTTGTTTACATTTAGTCTCTTCGTTGATTCCAAACATCATAGATCATTACAGTTTATATTTTTCATTTCCTAAAGCTAACAAGAGATTTAGACTTTGCTTCGGATCTGGATCAGAGCATTCCAAAACCGGATTAGATACGATTTTCTAGTCTGAAATTCTATAAGTTCGTTTCCCTCCCCTACAAACAGACTAATCTTTCATTGTTAAGTAATCCATTTGATCTGTATATAAGCTGGGGTTTTTTTTAGATATATTTTTCCCAATTTTGTAAAAAATGTGATAATTTTTCCCAATTTAAAAGGAAGATGCAGCTTTAAAAAAAGTAACAAAATCACTGCCTAATACTGTCTATCTAACAGACAAAAATAATTTTTAAAGATTTCTGCAATTTAAAAAATGTTCAAAAATTCTAAAAGTTTCTTACTTTAATTTCCTTTTTAAAAATAATTTTCTGTTCAAAGATGGCGACTACAAACACATGAAGAAGAGTGTTCCCAAAGTAGTTACATTTTTTGCAGGACTGAATTAGATCCAGAGGAGATTTATAGATGCAAGTGTTTATGACTCCATTGTAGATCTACTGAAGAATTAGAAATTTGGTTAAGTAATATTTCATTACACCTATATGCTGACTCCATATTATTTGGGAAACTTGAAATTTTTCACACCTTTATGCAATTTTCATTTGGGGAACTTAACACAACTTAGGGACGACATAAAAAGATCAATGTCGAATAAACAAGAGGCTCCCAGGAGCCTGAATCGCTCACCTGGTCCTTAAGCTTTAAGGGAGTCTTTCATGAGCTATTACCCCTATAATGGATCATCTGACAACTTCGACCCAATTCAGACTTTTGTAGAGCTCAATGAGCTGATTGTTTAAGCAAACAACAGCTTTTCTCTATTGACAACAACTTAATAAGTACAAATTTCAAAAAAAAATCAAGAAAAAGGGCAATAACTCCTACATGGGTGGTTACATCTTCTTCAAAATTTCAAAGCAGGTAGATCTTGAGGTGTTGAACACTTTAGCTTCCATCAGAATTTTGATATCTGTCACCATTTTTGAGTTATTTGCAAAAAACTGCAATTTACCCCTATGTTCTATTTTTAGCCATGGCAGCCATGTTTTTTTACAAATCAAAAATACAAACGATAGTTTAGTAGCACTCACGCCAAGGAACAACTACACTAAGTTTGGTTGCAATTAAACTTATGGTGTAAGAGGAGTTAACGATTTTATTACAATGAATAAAGACTGCAAAAATGGTCAATTTTGATGATCTAAGGGGAATAACTCCTAAAAGGAATGAACCTACAACTTCGATCCTGTTACAAATTTTGTAGATCTTTGTGTGCCTAACAATATGAAATTTAAATTTTTCAAATTTCCTTTATAGTATCCAAGATATTGAGCTTAATAAGTGCAAAATTTGGAAAAAATGCAGAAAAAGGGCAATAACTCCTACATGGGTCGTTGGATCTTCTTCAAAATTTCAGGGCAGGTAGATCTTGAGGTGCTGAACACTTTTACCCTATGCCAGAATTTTGATATCTGTTATGGTTTTTGAGTTATATGCAAAAAACTGCAATTTACCCCTATGTTCTATTTTTAGCCATGGCGGCCATGTTTTTTTACGAATCAAAAATCCGAACGATATTTTTGTACACATAATGCCACTAAACAAATGTACCAAGTTTGGTTGCAATTGGACTTATGGTGTCGGACAAGTTAACGTTTGAAAAATTGTTAACAGACGACGACGACAGACGACGACGACGACGACGACGACGACGGACGCCAAGTGATGGTAAAAGCTCACATGGACCTTTGGTCCAGGTGAGCCAAAAAATAGTTTGGGGGTGGGGTGGAGGGGGGGGGGGGGTAAAAATCACTGCAAGTTTTGTTATCCGACTACTATTTATAGATTGAAAAATTCGGAATCAAGTTCGGCCCTAATATATGTTTGGACTTTTAAAGCAAAAAAAAAACGCCATCAAATCATACCGGAAATTTTTGGCAGGGAGTTTTGGGGCGAAATCAATCATAGTATCTACGTTGTTCAAACGCTTTATCAATCGTGAATTTTGAATGATATGTATACAATTATAATTTAACAGTGCCCTTTTTTATGCATACTAAAAATACACATCACTTTTTTCCAATATTTTTTAAAAGTGATGTCAAATTCAATATACAAAACAAACATACATTGTTGAGGAAAAACATGACCCATGATACATAAATTATACTCTCAAAGCATATGCCCATATTGGTCAATCAATTTTTCCCAAATTAAGTTAAGAGAGGGGAGGGGGTGGGGGGCGGGTCGGTGAAAAAACTATGAATTAAGTATTTTCTCCTACATTGAACTTTTGATGTTGTCCCATAGTTCATCACATTTGGGCTAATTTATAATTAATAATACCATTACAGTAGATTGTAATTTAAAACAAAAGAGTGAAGCATATGTCATGTATGTTAAAAAATACTATTCTGAATTGCTAAAAGTCCACTATACATGTAACTGTCCAATTATCACATGTCAATCAATTATTATGCAACAAATTGGACATTAATTTGATTATCCTGTTACAGTTTTCAGACATTCTAACTAAGTCTGCCACCCAGAATCAATATAATTATAACTACAGTCTGGACATTGATTAAATTAGTCTATACTCCAAGGCCATGACAAATTGGTAAAAATTATATTAATATATAATTATCATTAATGGAAACAGGTTACATCCATAAATTTGACACACTCACAGCTATTAAGAGGTATTAAAATGTATATAACAGATGCAATCTCGAAAAATAGCCAAAAAAATGACAACTAGAATGTAAATTATCATGACCCCAAAATCTTAATTTGGTGATTAAATTCATATTTCTTATCAAACCTCCCCCACAAAGACTTATTCATGAAAAAAACTTTTTTGATACTAATTTCTGCCATATTTAATAAGCTACTAACAATGACTTGTGAAACACTTCGAAAATTAAGACCATCATATGCCATGCCCCTTTCAATAAGAAATTTAATTTCTTTCAATCATATTATGTACACATATTATTCCTAAAGTAGTTAACTAGTGTTCAGGGTTATTTATGTGATTGAAATTTGCCATTGTATCACTTCAGATTTTAAAATGACCTTTTCCTTTTGAAACTAAATATTATAAGTGTTTATAGCACTTTGTTAAATATTTTCAACTGCAAAGTTGAAGGTAAATGCAAGTAGAAAAATCTATTTCTGTAAATTACATCTGTACTCCCGTGTTAATTCGCTTAAAACTTTACTACCATGGGTACCTCACACAATTTTTCTTACATCCCATCACAGAAATGTCCATATATAAATTACCCCAACTCTGTTTTTGACATCCATCCAACAACAGACGTTTTATCTGAAAATTGTCAGCCTTACAGTGATAATACCAGTCTTTACGAAATTGTTTTACGTTTTGTCTGACTGATACCAACATTTTGCATTTTGCTCCTATTTGTTCAACTAAAGAATCTCTAATTTTGTTTTACTGACTGGATTTTTGTCTCACATTTCTTCGGTCAGACAGCATTTCATAATGAGTGTAATACCTGTTCATACATTTTGTTACAGAAGAAAGCCCCTTATAACAAGCTTTTTTGAAGAACATGAAATTTCTATCAAAGCTCTATATTATTTTCAAATAAGATAAAGAACATTTCTCTTATTCTTGACGTGTTTAATCGGTGGGATAAAAATACATAATATCTTTAACCATTTCCTGGT
The DNA here is from genome assembly GCA_028015205.1 of Mytilisepta virgata. Lineage (NCBI taxonomy): Eukaryota > Metazoa > Mollusca > Bivalvia > Mytilida > Mytilidae > Mytilisepta > Mytilisepta virgata. The sequence continues at coordinate 35,895,185 of CM051512.1, forward strand.
GATTAAATTTCTACGTGGGAATTACTGCCCTTTTTTCTACAGTTTTTGGAACCATAAACTAGAGAAGTCCCGAAATGACGTCTATGTAAACAAACTACATAGCAACGACATTTTCTTGAGGTTTTTGTCGAAAATCATAGGAGAAACAGATTCTCCTTCAATTTACTCCTGAGTTATGGAATTTCTCCACCCTCAATAGTTAAATTTTAGATTTTAACACACTCGCTAAAGGCTCGCGTATTGAAAATCGAAAATTTAACTATCTCGGGTGGAGAAATTCCATAACCCACTCGTACCTGAAGGAGATTCTATATGTACATGTTTGGTAAATGTACAAACGTTTTGAAATATGGCTCTTAAAACATTCTGCATTATAACAGCTATTTTGTTGTTGTCAAGCGACCCAAATGTTAATTAAATATTACTCTTCAAATATACATGTATTCGCACTATGAAAAAGTAAATACACTTTACACTTATACGACAGTAAACTTTGAAATGAAAGACGATTATATATGACCCTTTTCTAAATTTACTTTATAATAAGGAGATTATCCCGCGGAGCACTTCAAAAATATTATTTCAATAAATCACAACTTCATAAGTATGAATATTACATTTAAATTGCAATTTTGAATTTTTATCCTAATATAAGATCACTGATTCTTAATGTTGACTCTATACTGAAAATAGTATTTTAAACTCGTGCATGTTATAGAGAATATTGAAATAAGAATTTAAAAACCATTAAAGATTTCAAAATTTTAATAACATGACAGCAATGTGTTTCTAAAGTTATCATTAACTGTCTTTTTGCATAAAATTGTAAAAAAAAAAATCATATTTAAAATTAATATATCATTATAGAGCTCTATCATATCTGCAGAAAGAATTTTAAGGCTAAGCTTTAAATTCAACTGAAATAGATTTTTCACACCTGGTTATCTCATTTAAGTCAATAAAATACGAAATTAAATTCAAAATATCTATAAATTTTTCACTTAGTTTGGCTATAAACCGTAATAAAACTACTTTCCTGCAGAAAAATCTAACATCCTGTTGAACGTTCAATAGTATAATGTCTTGTGGAAAGAGTTGTAACTGTATTTTGAATTTGTTGAATTGAAGACATATAGAATAAATTCTTTGGCCCAACACCCCACCCCCACCAAAACTCCTCATATAGTTGGACAATGTCTATTCCTCATCATGATCTAGAAAATTTATAAAAATCTATATTCACAAGAATTATTTCTCATACAAATTTCCAAGAGATTTAGCATCCAGAACATTTTTTCCAATTCTTCTTATAATAGAGCAGTCTGCCATTTTCAAAGGGTGACATGCTCCATGATCTATATCCCATAAAAAATTTGTATTGCTTTTCCAAGCAGATTCGCTTTTAGCTTTACTTTATTACATGTATACACATATATATGGTAAGTAAAAACATTTAAAAACTTAAATATTTCATTGAAAATCGCATTACAATCAAAATCACTATAAAATATGCTGAAAGCATAATCCAGAACATGCCAATAAGTTATGACGTTATAAAAATTGAAAGAACTATAGAACCAAAATAAAAATTTTTTAAAAAATTCCATTTCGTAACTTATTTTCTTTTATTTGAAAGACATAGGGATAAGAAAAAGATCAAACACCTGTGAAAGTGCACCCCTTGGGTAAGTTTTCAATCATCCCTGACTAAAGCAAGCCTAAATAATCGTCCGAGGACATATGAAATCTGAGCCCTCTATCTCTGAAACTTCTCGATCTAATATTAGATTCTATTATCTTCAAAGCCAATAAAAATTTATATAACAATTTATTTCAATTATATTTATAAAATTCATTCTTCATTCAAGATGTGAATAAATTAAAACAAAAATGCAGATTCCATCTGAGCGCAATTGATTGTATCTGTCGGGTTTCAATCCAAAGATCAGAGTCCGTGGTATGGTGTGATAATGGAATTTTATATGGGAAAAGATATAATTTATCTTCGCTTTTTTTGCACGACCAGATCACTTAAAGGTAAATATCATGCATTTTTCACCAAACCTAACAATAATCATACGAAGTCTAAAATTGACAACACTTAATTTGAAAAATGGGTTTTAAGTAAACAGCATGCCATAATTAGGTGAATATTACATCAAGAGTATAGAGTATGCATGTCTATTACACAGTACAATTGCTGTGATTTGGTACAACTAAATACCAAAACAGCTAACAAAGAAGGGCAAACAACAATGTACCCCTGGTGGTAGTCCCTACACAGCTAAGTGTAAACATAATTTACTATACAGATGACAAACGACATGATACACTCTCCGGTTGTCATGGTGGACATTGAAACAGTGACACTTTGTGTGAAGATCTGTTTAAAATATAGGTCTCGTGGGTAGAAAAACTTATTTTTATTAAACGTATGATTAGTAAGATAAATTATCTTTGTAATACTTTAAAATGTCTTTGGCATGTTTAAATAGTGTTTAAAGGATCACCTTTGGGCTTATTGATATTCATATAAGTTTTAATGGCTTTGTCAGTAATATTTTTAACAAATAAAAATTCTGTTTAATATGAAAAATGTGTTAGGTACATAACAACTTCAATTTTGAATATATTTGTATATCCCCTTTTGCATGGAAACAAAAATTTGAACTCGTAATAAAAGTTGTATGGGTATAGAATATTTGATTGAAGACAACATTTTTTTATCTGTCATTTTTATTGTATCAATATCTGTCACGGAAAAATTCTAAATCTTGTACCGAAATCAACCTTAATTTTATAAGAAAAAAATATGACAGCTTTATTTTACACTTTGAACATATATCCATTAAAGATCTCCACAAGGATATCAATACTTTTTCTTTTGAAATTTGTATATATTTCGATCAAATATTGCTGATTTGAAACGACAAAATAATACCCCGACCTTTTGTCAGAATATTGAGTTTAAATTCCAACAATTATAATCAAACTGGTTGATACAACACCTTTTAAAAATTATTTATTGATGTATTGAGTTTTAACTATAAGTCGTGATTTGATTTTCTTACTTGCACAGCCAGGTGAAAAATTAAGTTATTAATACTTACAAATGCATTTAATATATTCAAGTATATGTGCTGTCAAACAGTTTCATAACTCTATCAATTTCAAATTGAAACGAACTCAATTTCATACTTTTGTGTGCCGTTCCACTTTCAGTGGACTAACTTGTATATTGTAATTGCTTATGTCAGATTTGATTTAAACAAAAAAATTTCTTCAACTTTTCTGAAGATAAGTCAACTTTTGATTGATAGACATTTCGGTTATTTCTTGAATCAATTGCCGACACCTTTTGAATTCCAGGATGGTTTACGGATTGCAGATATTTCTAGTTCATTAGGTCTTGTTATAAACCCTTCCCTCTCCTCAAAAACCTACAAGAAGCCTTTATCCTTAACTCAAATTATATTTGCCCAATGATTGATAATATTCTAATAAGAGTAATTACTTTAATAAATCATAAAATAAACTAAAATTTAATCAATTTAAAAAACTTAATCAATTTAAAATCAAAATTGACACAATCTTTTTTATCGCTGTTTCAAATGCTCAACAGAAAATATTTGAGTGAGACAGCAAAAAGTATAGACACTGACATCCATTCTTTGAAAATATCGATAAATCTGATATCCATTATGTTTGAATTCTGTTTGATCTGAATTTGAATATAAACTTTTTCAGAATTTTAACAATTTTTCAATGAAAATAAAATGTTTCTTATCTAATGCTTAAGCTACAAATATGCACATTTCATTCGTCATTAAATCAGTACTGTTCAAGACCAAAAATGTCAAAAGCCAAAAAACTAACTCAATATGCTGTAGGCCTTAGTAGGGTAGAATCAAATTCTAAAATGACCTAAACCGTATACGGAGCAGGAACTGCTTACCCTTCCAGAGAACCTGGGTTCCCTCCTGGTTTTTATAGGAGTTTGTGTTGTTTATTGTTTTTAAGTTTTCTGTGTTTATTTGTTGTGCATGTGGTTGTTCATTTGTTTTCCCGGGTTTGTCTGTCCAATGGATTACGTTTTTTTTATTGCACCTTAGGTCATAGGTATATTTGTGTTTTTTTTAAGCCAAAACCTACATGTATCTTTGCTTGCTTAGTTTCCCAACATTTAAGCAATATTAAATGTCTAAATTAGGTATCACAAAAAATTTAAGTACAATGTTTATGTATACAATATATGGGGTTAGAACAGACAAGAAGCAATATCCCTAACCACAACACAAGTACAGCCTACTGTGTCCTGGCCTAGGTCACAAGTTGATATAAAAAATCATCCATCCTTAGGTCAATACATGTAAATAGATTCAATAATTAGTTCCAAAAAAATCCAAAACAATTTATAATTTTTTTTTTATTCTAAGAGTACATTTAACTATGGTATGTTTTTGTAGATAGATACCCAGGTATAACATTTAAAATTAGGCCAAATAAAAAAATTAGTGTCTGTGCATTGCAATGCTTCTGTATATACTTATAATAAGTTTAAGTAGAAAGGTTTTTTTATTTTATTTTCTATTATTTTTTATATTGTTTTTTGGGTGTTTTTTGGAGGATATTTTATTTGGCTGAATGTTTTGGGCTGTGTCACTATGGATGTAATAATTGGTTTTCAGCATTTTGACCACAAAACTTAATGTCCACATGCAGGAACTCCCTAAATATATATATTTTTGTGTCCTAATTAATACAAAAATATTTTGAGCTCTGCCTTAGGAAATTGTTTATTCTTTAAATAAATAATGTATATGCTTTAGCCTTTAATCTAATTTTGTTGTTTCAGCTGACCGATTCGATGGATTGCGATACTTCATAAAAAATTTCTGAATGAATGTTAATTGGATACAGCTGATTAGCCAACCGTTAATTCGATGTTAGAATAGCTATCTAATGGCAAGGCATTAGAATCAAATTGATAATTCTGTCTTAAATGGATTGTTGACAAGGTACCTAGCGATCTGATCATATTAAACTTCCGACAGATTGAAGTTACTATTGATATCTTAATGCAAAAGGCTTAACTAACAATGCATTGTCTGTACAACGTATACTATACTAATTTCAATTTCAGGATTTCTTTCTTTTATGAGTTTTAATGATTTTTTTTTCAATGCAGGATTTGGAAATATGAAAATATCAATATTCACAGTAGAGTCAGTAGTTTCTGCTTTTCATACTGAATTATACAAATGATGTTAAATTCATTTGCCTTTTTATGAAAATACAGTCTTTATAAATATGCCACCTACACATTCATAAAAGAAAAATTTACGAAACTTACCCAAATAAGAATGTTTCCTCAAAAACCATGTTACAAGCCTTCGGCTTGGTACACCAAATGTATTGACTTTGACCAATGGGACTTAATTTTTAAATATTGTCTAATATTGATTTAAATCATGCAAGGCTACATTATATACAGGACAATGTTGTCCAGTTAAAAAGTGGGAAATACGATCAAGTCAGAATTGGAACCAGAAGCACATTTTATTTTATCAGAATCGGGTAATTGTGAATAATTTAAGAGAACTACTTTACAACACCTGCAAATCGATTTTTCTATTTTTAGTAATGGCTGCAAAATCTTTTAGAGGTCCAACCATTGAAAGGCGACCACCGAAAGACATAAAAATTTGGACTCGACTGTCCCAGATTTAAATATTTCTTTGGTGTTATTTCAATTTTTGTAACTTCTGACCGGCATACTGATTGAAGGTTTTGAATTCCTGGATAAATTTAGGAAAGTGCATAACCAAAGGACGATGCTACTAATGTTTGGATCAAATTGACCATACGGTTTCATCATGCATTACAAAGATGACAGACATCAAGTAGTGGCAAATTTAGCTCACGTGGCCCTTTTGCTAAAAAAACCAACCCTCTCCTAAAACTTTTATGGATCTATATAACAACCCTTCTTGAGACTCAACTAACCGCTTCAAAAGATGCTACAGAGAGCATGATAAATATACAAAAAATTTCATATTCAAAATAAATCAATCAATATTCTGTATTACAATGAAAGAAAAATTGTATGAAAAGTCACAGTGTACTTGCACTCAAATTACTTAATAACTGAATACATTCCTGAAGTTAAAATGAGACTGCAAACGCTTCGTTAATTTTCTGCAGGATACAAATTATTCAGCTAAAGGGGAGCAAAACATATATGAACATTATGTCATTTCAGAATAATTAAACAAGCGTCAGGCAAATGTTCAATTATATTCCACAGTGTGATCAATATAATACTGGAAGATATATATAAGAAATATGTCATACTAGAGTAGAACAGTGTTCCAGCTAGGATTAAAGTGCAAAGGGGTTCATTTTTAGAATGCAAGGCAATAAAACAAAATTTTTGGTCTGAAAGAGGCGAACAAGAAAATGTCAATTTTTTTTAGAAATATCTATATAGTCAATTTTGACTTACCCGTTCATCTCTTAGTGGGCGGTGCCTCCGACGAGGACTGTATGATTCTATCTGGGTATAACTGTAACGACAGAAACAAAATACTAATAAAGCATATCTATTGAATAAACCATGTTAAATTTACAAAATAAGACATACAGGTGTTACATTAGTTTTCATGGGAAAGAAAATCAGACAATCCAGGAACATACTGCAAAAAGTAAATGGCACTGTTGTTGCTGTAACCATGGTAACAAGCCAAATGCTGGTTTATATCCTAAAGTCTTGTTGCTTTTCTACATGTATATAATCAATCATCTCAAAGCTTTATTTTGATAATTCCATACAATTCGAGCATTACATTGTATCTGGAGTTAGATTTCAACAACTTTAGATCAGTAAAGTTGTAAAGCCCGAAGCCCCCCCCCCCCCCCTCCTTTTTTTTTAAAATTTTCTCAGCCCCAGTGGAAATTATCAGAAGAAATACAGTAGAATCAATGAAGATACATGTACATGTATGAAGATACATTTGTGTAAATGTCGAAGATACAAAGATACAACAATCATGAAACGGAATGCCAAAAGTACAATGCACATACCAATAACTTTACTTTTGTAATAATCACATCTACAGATAATGTAAGGTCACCTGAGGGTTTTAAATGTTTTAGTACATGTATTATCAGCTTGAGAAATTTCTTTGATAATAGAAATATGGGCAAGACAGAAATATTTGCAAAACTGAAGATGACTGTTGTCATAGCCAAAGTTGACGGTATGACCGTTACAGGTAATTTAAAAAAAAAATGTCAATCTGACAATAATAAACAACATGTGATTGTGATGGTTTGACAGAGGTAACTTCCAAAAAAACTGTCAATCTGGCAATAATAAACAACATGTGATTGTGATGGCTTGACAGTGGTAACTTAAAAAAAAACTGTCAATCTGACAATAATAAAAAATAATTTAATATTGGATATAACGCATAATTTGATTGGTCAATTTTTTTCATCTATCATATCATAGACTAAATTTTTGTTATCACTATGACGTAATTAATGGGAGTCCCAACGTTTTAGACGTCAAAATAACCGTTGGAATTAAATTATAAGGATTGAGTGTAATTTTATTTTCAGTCTATTCGAAATAACCTCAATGCACATGGTGCACACTTTCAAATAATCCGCTATGCGACTGAGTTTATTTCTTCATAGACTGAAAAAAATTTACGCTCAATCCTTAAATATCATTGACAATCCATGATTGTACCAACTTCTTATCAAACTCGTCATTTCCCACAAAAAATTGCCTTCATCACTCGGTTAAAGATTTTTCACAGGTTATACATGTTATTCTTTCTGTATACTACATGTATATCATAGCAATTATGCAATGATAGTTTTTTCATGATCATATAAATTTGCAATTTATAGGTAATATGGTTTCATGGTAACAATATCCATAGTAACACAATATGTTCTATAATCCTGACATGCTTTTTTCTTAATTTTCGAAAACAGGCCGTTAAAAACCTTTTGCATGCAAAAGTGAAATACTTTAATTAAATCTTAAGCCTTTTATCAATTATTTATGATGAACAAAATAATTACGAAAGATTTAAACCTTAATAGTCTTACCTAGGATTGGCAAAGAATAAATCTTCACTGTAGCTACATGTACATACAATGTAATTTATACTATTTGTAAATTAATTTTTTTTTAATGAACTTCAAAATTTAGTAGCCTAATTTGTAATCATATTCAATAACAAGGAGAAAATTTAGCCAATGGTTTTATAAAACCCTTATTTAAAAATGAATAAATAAGGGGTATGCAAAATTCCATAGGAAAGATCAAATAAAAAGATTCTTAAACAAGAAGTAGCAACCCGAACAAAAATTTTTATTATCTCCCCTGGGTAGTACATGTAATTTTTAAAAACTTTTTATAAAAATATCCCTCTTGACCCCAAAAATTCAAATCTTGCATAAATTTTTGCACACATGTTATTGCTGTGTTCATAAAAAGGCTTTTAAGACATTAACTACCAAGGACCCCCTCAGAGTTTTCAAGCTAAGTGTATAACATATGTCTTCATGATTTTTTCTCTCAATTTCCATTTAACAAGTACTTCTAACGAAGTCCATAATCGCTTATTCACTCAGCGGTCAATAAATAGGTTAAAAACCTTGGATAAGTACAGGTAATCATTTTAAACTGACCATTCCTTAGAAGTGTGACAAACACCTTTAATTATCAATAAATGGTAACAGATTAAAAGATTTAACCCATTAAATAACTTTCTAAAGCTTGCAACACATTCAATTTGATAGAATGAAAACAAATAGAAATAGTCCTAATTACCATTCATGTAATATTTAAACCGTACTGTATACATCCACAGACTACTACAATGAAACGACAATATTTTTTTTTAACAATATCCTTTGTTTTGGGGTTGCCCAACCAGCTCTTTATCTTACATGTACGTACCCACCATGAGCTTTTTCAGACCTTAATGTATAGAAAAAATCTGCCAAAAACCTGGATCACATGTACAGCAAAAGTGTGACCTTTCCAAAATGGTAAACATGCAAAAAATGAATGAGAAAAAGCAGCATAATGGCCTGTAACAGTATGGGAAAAAAGCCCGAACTACCAAAGTATTTTTTGGGCATGGTAACTGAAATTACAGGAATTTTGGGCTTCAAAAACAACAATAGTTGAACAATTCATAACAGAGTTTGTGCAGTATCTACTGATATTAGTTTTATGTGACAAATACATGTATTGTTTTTAGATTTCCTAGTTATTTTATTGTTCGTCACCTACGACTATTTTTCATGGATCAATGCAGGTACACAGGGGGTGTGAGTATTCATTAATATGTAAAGGCCTCATCACACCATACATGACTGTCCCATGTTAGTATCTGTCTCTTTGCTATTCCTACTGATCTTTTAAGGGGTCCGTGGTTACTCTTATCAAAGTTTAAACATAATTATTGGGGAGCTGTTAAGAGCTAAGTTGTTCCGGTGGTTAAAGGCAAATAGACGACGCTAGATATAATCCGAAGTTGGTCACAAGAATTTCAGAGACAGAGATTTCATAAACAGCATAATGCTTTCAAAAATTAGTAGATGTATACTGTTTTTATTTAATATTGGATGAAGTCGTCTAGTTTATACCATTGAATTTTTATAATTAAATTGTTGGTTCATTTACAAATACTACATGTACCAGTAATTTGTTTGTTTAGTTTGCTTAGTCGGGGTTTTACGCCGTTTTCAGCGCATTTGGCTATTTTGCGGCGGCCAATTTTTATTGGTGGAGGAAGCCGGAGTTCCCCGGAGAGAACCACGACCTTTGGTAGGAAAATTGGCAAACGTGTCAATTAAGATCGGAGTCGAACATACCCCGCCACAGGTGAGATTCGAACTCACAGCCTCAGCGTTGACAGGCTAGTGATCATTAGTAGTCATGACGAACTACCTAGACCACTTGGCCACCAAGGCCCACCAGTAATTTGAGGTTACAGGGATTTTGAGTTGCTCAGAGTAACTATAGTCCATTAATTACTCTTAGGGTCAATTATATCAAAAAGAAATCAACAAATTACTTTGAGATTTCAGGAATTTTTATTTAAATGAGTATGAGGTTCTAATTTATTATCAGTTGAAGGTAAGACTTCTATCTGAACCCCACTTTATGGTTACTGTATCTTTACTTATATCTGTCATAACCGGGGGAGTTTAAAAAGAAGCTATTTCCCGAATTAAAAGTATGGAGAAAAAGTTTACAAACTACAGACATGTTATTACCCCAAAAATCAAAGCTCTGACTTCGCTCAAGTACATTTTCAAACTTGAAAAATGCCTAAGATTTGTTTCCTTGATATTTGATTAAAGTTTCAAAACCTTTGCACAAACTGTATGGCAAAACATTTTGATTTATAAGTAGTCTTTAATCCCTTATAATCTTGTTTCCTTTTCATCTCAAAAGAAATTTATTATCATTGTTTTGACAATTTTTCAATCTACAGAATTAAAATATCATGTGTACAATTATTGTATATAGATCCCCAGCAATGATTTTTTTTTTCTACTTAAAATGTACGTTTTTGCAATAAATTACTAAGCATAAATGAAATGTATGTGAACACTTTAATTGAGTACAACTGCCTAATTCTGTGTTTTATACATGTATGGTACAACATGTACATGTCTATGTCAACTGTACAATGTTCATACATTACTTTGGTCAATATTGACACAAAGGAACTGATGAATTTATTTCTCCTGCCACCGTGAGTGACACAAATAAGATTTTAATAATACATTGTAGCTGCTCCCCTCCATCTATAACTACATGTATTTCAATGTGAACAAAATTTAATTTATAGAGTTTGAATATTTGTTTGTCTTTAATAAATCTTCATAATTTTAGTGGCATGGTATGGGTATCCAATTCACCCTTCATTCAAATCTCACCCCCCCCCCACCCTCCTTTCCCCAACCAGTGCCTTTTCCAAATTTGCTTGTGTGTACTGAACTCTTAAGTAACAAAAATTCTTTGAAGAAATGTCATTATTTTTACCTGCATTTGTATTTTTTGGTAAAAAAACTAATAACGTACAATACATTGATAACAGAAAAGGTAAATTACGACCTACAAATCAATTACATGTAAGGCCTTCAAATACAAAAGCAACCCCAGGCAAAAGAGAATGAAACAGAAACAAAGGAACAATGCTATATATAAAAAAAAAATGCCATCATTGGGATTTAATCAAGGTCGTTCATGAAATATGTACAATATTTACTGGAAGTGGAACATTTTATCATGATTTATGAATGAGGTGTTTTTTAGAAGTGTGATGCTACAATATACACTTATTGACTAGGTATCAGGGGAATAGTAAGTTTATTGTCCCCGAGATACCAACTATTATATACTGAGGTATAATTATTATATTAATGTTGATAACTATTGACATGTATATAATCATTGTGTGTAGTATATTAGTTTACAATGACTTATCTTTTTCGTAAAAAAAATCTCGCAAAAGTATAATTTTATCGACATTTTCAAAATTTGTTTGCAAATTATCCATCCTATATGTATGTTTAGAACTTTTCCTTACTCATCTTAGTTTTTTGTGTCTCACCTTAAAGTCTTTATTGACATTTTTGTACTAATACCATTCAAAACCACAAATTCCACCCATGCAGACAAAGTACCCATGTAAGAAATAAATCAGCAAAAACAGAAAAAAATACCTACATACATGTATAATCTACCCTACTTTTTAAAAGCATACGTACAATGTACACCTCCTATCTCATTGAAAATTTATGCTTTGGTCTGTAATTAGTGTAAAGCAAATCTACATGTACAATGTACAAATGTACACGTACATGTATGTAAAACAGAATCAACTCATAAATTATAAAGTTAAGTTCCTTCTTTAAACATCTGTTTTCAGTTGGAAGTGACAAGGTCACATTAACCACCTCACACTGTTGAAGTGGCCAAAAAGAACATTTGATATGTTTTCACATTAAAACTTTCACCAGTACAAACATCTTTGACATCTCAATTGTAAATGTCATTCAGACATACTTCCTAAATGGGTTAAACATTTTTTAATTTTGTATTTTAACGAAAGAAACCAAATTTGAAAATTGGGTTTATATATCTTTCACTAGCCTGTGAAATTTGACATCTTATTCGTTATATTTTCTACTGTGCTCCAGTCTTGAAGACATCAATTTCTCAGACTCCTGAAAGATATTCCAATTTTCCATATGCACTCAGTTATATGTATATATGCAAGAATTTTCTATTCTCCCCTATTGATATGGAAATAAATAATATACATTTGAAATTACAAGGCCACTTAAAAAATAGGATTATGCTGTGTTAATTCAAATATACATTGTACATTGTGTAGATCTATCCATTATCATCAAGTAAGAGTCGTAAAGTTAATCTCTAATCAGTCCATTACCTCAACAAAATTTACCAATCAACAAAAACCCCAATACATTTGTATTTCAATATTATCACTATAAATCACGAAAAATTATATTCAGTCAATTCACAAGTAAATAAAAATACATTCACAGGAAGATGTTCTATGTATTTATTATAATTCACACAAAAAAAATATAAATAAATGTAAATTTATTTCTAATCCATTATAATCTGTTGTATATTGTTTTTAATGATATGCTTTTCACAATAAATTTGTCTTTCATCTCAGACTCGACAAAACTTTATAATACACATTTTTTTAATGAATTGGGTAACTGTTTGGGATGGCATTTGTATAGTTCATGTTGAAAGATAATTAATGTTACTTATATTCAACTAACAAATATGTATATGTAATTTATTATTTTTTAACAGAATAAATCATGAGGTTTGCAAGAAGGAGAAGAAATCTGAATTAGTTTTCGTAAAAAAAATCCCAAAATGAAAAATATTCAGGTGACGAAACAATGCCCTGGTTGCTGCTCTTCATCTGAGGAAAATATTGCATGCCGATTGCAAATTTAAGAAGGTTCCTACGTAATAGCATTGGACTAGAATTGGGCAGTTTCAAAAAAAATGGTACCAAAACTTTAACAAAAAGTCAAAATTAAAGCTGTTTTAATTCCATTTTTATTTATCACATTTCATTGCATATATGTTCTAGTTACTAAATCCAGCTGGAATAGGCAAAAAATTGAAACATATTTTTTTTAGATCATTTTGTTGAATGCCAATGAACACAAAAATCATTAGAACACACATATATTACATAGTTGTCATTCTCCAATTTATACTCGCAAATTATATGATTTTTTATTCCCAAATGATAACAGAAACATGAATCTTCATAATTTTGCCTTGGAAATGATTTAAAAATGTACTTCTTTTGAAATAAATAATTTTTGAGCATTTTCTAAGACTTAATTTCTCATCTTGGCTTCTATAAGTTTTTATACTGCTAAAAAATTGAAATCCAGATAAGTAAAAATGCATTTTTTTTAAAAAAAGTATGAATCGGGAACGTATAACTGCAAAAATTTTGTCAATCAGTCAAATAGTAATAGAATAATTGATATTTAAAATATAGTCTTATTTTAGCAACATTTGTTGCACTCCTGACACAAATATTACACTACACTAAAGTAGGGAATTAGCAACTATAGATTGTTCTATTTGCAAAATGCAATTATTTGAAAGTAGAAATAGCATTTTTCTTCGATTTTAATTTCATAGATAATAATTTTTTTACAAAATCTGTGTTTTTTATTCAGTTTTTCTGACATTTTCTCTAATTTTGGTATATACTAAATCATTTGTAAGCATAAAAAATTGTTGCAGAATAAAGAAAGATCATTTATTTTCATTGTGAAGATTTGGGGAACTGGACTCAAGAAGTTTCAGACCCTTATAAAGCTTTTTTCTAAATAAAACTGATGAATAAAAAGGTTCTAATTTTATCTGTTGCACTCCTGACACTGAAATTTCATTGTAAAAAAAACAATGAGAATTAAACTATTGTTAAATACAACTGAAATGCATTATCATATAGTAGTAATATGAGTATTATGCTTCATAATTAAGCCAATAAATATATTATTTTGAATAAAATGTGAAAATATTTAAATGATTTGTATCATTTTTTTAATTCATTACTACACAAAGAAGATAATTATCACATAAAATAAGTCTCAAAAGCATATAATAAATCCTTAGTTAACAGATACAATATATTGGAAACTCTTTGATTTGATTTTTTGACTCATTGAAACATTTCAAACTTAAAATTGCTGATTAAGAAAGACAACTATATTTATTGATATTTGTTGCACTCCTGACACTTGAGTATTCATTGTTAAAAACGTAAAACAATAGACTATTTAAAAAAAACAAGTAAAATGGATAATCATATATTAGAATTTGAGTATAATGCTTCATAATTAAGCCAATAAATATATGACTTTGAATAAAATGGGAAAAAAATAAGAGATTTGCATCATTTTTCTAATTCACTACTGCATAAACAAGATAATTATCAAATAAAATAAGTCTCAAAAGCATATAATCATGCTTAGTTAACAGATACAATATAATAGAAACACTTAGATTTGATTTTTAGACTCATTGAAACATTTCAAACTTAAAATTGCTGATTTAGAAAGACAACAAAATTTATTGATATTTGTTGCACTCCTGACACCTGAGTATTTGTTGTTCAAAAACATAAAAAAAATAAACTATCGTAAAATACAACTGAATACATTATCATATAACAGTGATATGAGTATTATGCTTCATAATTAAGCCAATAAATATATCATTTTGAATAAAATGTGAAAATATTTGAATGATTTGTATCATTTTTCTAATTCATCACTACATAAACAAGAGAATTGTCACATAAAATAAGTCTCAAAAGCACATAACCATGCTTAATTAACAGATACAATATATTATAAACATCATATTCAGCGTTTTTGTCAATTTAAAAACATACTATTACTTGTAACTTCCTGTTACATAACTAATTAAAAAAAAATGATGAGTTGTTGCACTCCTGACATCAACTTTGAATTGAAAATTTTCTCTTGCTTATGTAAGCGACAAACATTTAACAAAAAAAATCTGAACAAGAAATACAACTAAGTGTCAGATGTGTATAGTTTCTTTGTAAAATCAGAAATCTCTGACTTCAGAAACTGTAGTTTAAGACCATGTTGCACTCCTGACAATTCACAGGGCCTATATATATGTGGCAACCATTGTATAATCATTACTTCCTGGATTCATTTGGGGTATTTTTTATGAAGGTAATGTATTGAAGGTTAGTTTGAGTTAGTATTTGCTGTTAGAAAATATAGAAACAATCAAGTATTAATTTTTTAGTCAAAATCCTTGATTTTTTTTGTTGCACTCCTGACAGGCACCATTTATATTTCAACTAAAAAATCTACACGAAACCATCATTGCAATATTCAATCATATGCATCTAAACAAGGCCAATATATGCAAGATATCGAAAAAATAACATTTAACAGTGCATCTTATGAATTGAAATTTCGCTGGCCTTTTAAAAATTCATGATTTTTAAAAGTGTCACAAAAAAGCGTTGCACTCCTGACAATTTCGGCATCTATTTTTTTAATAACTTTTTTATTTTTAGAGATATTCACAAGATATTTTGCACAATTAAACTTCATACCTTTACACATATTTTGAAACATAAACAATTAAAACATATTCAAAAGGCTTTGTTGTAGGGCACTGAAAGTGCAGCCACCCTGCCGGTACCATTTTTTTTGAAACTGCCCAATTCTTTCCTTAATGTTGATCTTGTAAGATCTCCTTTGTGAAAGTTTTAAATTATTGCAACATAAAAATGTGCACACAAAAACTGGCAAACACATGATCATGATGACATCTACGTACACCATATATATTAGTGATGTATTGAGATTTGGTTTTTCAAAATTACTTTCAGTTGACATTTATAAAAATTTCTTTGGGAAAAGATTATAAATTGTTTCACATTTGAATCAAACTGATCGTACTAAATTAAAAGCTTATATAAAGGCATTTTAGATAATCCACTTTAATAGCTGTGAACATTTTAATTTTCACTCTTTTCACTAGGACTTAACTGTCCATTTAAATATAATTTAAACTGAAATTCATTTGTTCAATATTTCAGTGTTGTTGTAAAGTGTGTACATTGTACATGGCACAGAAATGTATAATTTTCTTTATCTGAAAATTGTTCACAAAAAAGTACCATATAGGTACATACATGTATTGTTAGTCTCACAATAGACTACCAGTACAAAGGCAGTACATATACAAATGTGGTAATACAATGTAATGAGCATGTTCATCATATTTTTAGAATCACAAAAATTTACAAAAGAAAAAAAAATTATAAAAACATAAAAGACAGAGCCCTAACAAATTCTTTCACAAAAATCCCGTTTCTATTAACATGTTCGACTGCAACTTTTTTTTGGTATAAAAAAAACCCAACTCCAATGCAAATCACACAGTGTACATTTGTACAAGCTGGACCCCCTCTTGGTATGAGACTGAGGAAATAAAAATGGCAAAAAAAACTTTAGGGTAGGCACTAAAAATTAGGGTCGGTCGGGTTAGCGGAAACATCATGTCCATTTATATAAATATATTGGCACCAGATGATATGAGATCTAGTGTTTAGACTCAATACCAAACCTTGAGCATGTTTTCAACATTTGTACCAAATAACATTGAGAATCCCCTCCTCCTATCCCCATATTTAGCAATTATAATTTAAAAAATATATTAAAAAACACATCTAAGTCATCCTCATCTTTAGATAATAAATAACAGCTACTATACTGGGTGTTAAATAAAGATATCTTACACTATAGTCTTATTGAATGGCTCTGCTCCAGCAGCCACATAAAATTTTCCATCTTCAAGTTCTGATAAATCATTGACTCGATGCCCGCGAGTTGGTGTAACTAATTTTCTAACTGCACCATTTCTTAATTTTAAATCGTTTGTTAATCCACTTAAAAATGCATCAAATGTTCTAACTTTACGATTGTCTACAGTAACGGTTTTCCCTGAAAAAAATGGATCTCCATTCTTATAAATTTTACATTTCTTTGCCACTTGTAAAGACCTCGTTTCAATAGGTGGCAAGGAAGAAATGTGAGACATTTTTATCCTTTGAAATGCGTTTCACTCAATGATAAACTCTCCTTATTTATTCGTTTGTTCCCTTAATAAGAATGTTTTCTTCTTCTCATGTTGTGATGTTAACCGCCAAACACCGGAAGTAGGGGTTCTGGGATAGATTGTTTATAATCAACGACCTTTGACCCCAAAGCCTTAGCAACCACGTGGCTAAAGTAAACAGTTATCGTTTCGCATTCCACTTAAAACCCATAATTAGTTGTAATTTCGATCGATTTAAAATATATTTAGGCTTTGTATGGAATAACCAACAATTAAAATAGAAAAATAGGATACAATTATAGATGGAATAGATTTTTAAAAAGTCACATTTTGTAATCAAAATCAATTTTTCATTCGTGAATGAATATTCGTTACTTTATTACAGCATGTACAGGTGAAAAATTGCATCACTTGAACCGTTTTGAAATATGATCTGATAAATTAAAAATAGTTTAATGTAGTCTATTATTACTGATACAATCTTGGGTCAATCTGGGTTACGTTTGCCATGTTTCAAAGGAATTATTCATTTTGTGTCCATGGATAACGTCACCACATCTAATGTTACTTAAACTCTATCGTTGACATGCTTTGGGTTGTTTTGATTGATTGGTATGTTATTGCTGACCTTTCCATGTTATCCATTTTGTTGTTTAAAATTGTATATACTCAATCTACTGTATTGTATCTACAATAACGCTTTTCTTTCTTGTTGTATTTTATTATGTTTGTCACAAATCGTATTTCATGATTTAAATGACAATAAAAGTTTGAATTTGAATTTGTTTACAAAACATTGTAGGTAGGTCTGATTAATTAAATTTTGAATTTTTCAAAAAAACCGTATATCAAATCAGAAAAACAAAGAACACATTCGCCACAGCTAATTGTCATTCATTTGACGGAGTTCAGTTTTAGCATACTATAGGCCTATCGTCCCAATGGCAAATTTGAGAAAAATTCATAACCATTCATAACATGAAAATATAACAAACAATTTTGCAAATGACAAAATTTTCTTTAAAAGTCTCCATAAACAATCTGCAAAATTCCAAAGATCTCGTTTAAAAGATATAAAAGATACACTTAGCACATTTATTCTCAAAACAGTTGTTGGCATGATACGGGTTATGTTCTTCTCGTATAATTTATGATGGCATGATACTAAACTCCTAACGGGAGGGATTGTGGCTAATTTTTTTATATGATATGACATAATCTTTCGATCAGTTTAATTGAGGTCTGGAGCTGGCATGTCAGTAACTGCTAGTAGTCCTTTGTTAATATATATTGATCATTGTAATTTTGCTTAGTTTCTTCTGTTACCTTTTTTAACATCGGAATCGGACATCTTTTGAACTCAGCTTTACTGTGTGTATCGCTGTGTGTTTGTTCATTCCACATTGGCTAGAGGTATAGGGGGAAGGGGTGATATCTCATAAAACATGTTTAACCCCGCCGCATTTTTGCGCCTGTTCCATGTCAGGAACCTCTAGCCTTTGTAAGTCTTGTTTATTTTTGAATTTTGGTCCATTTTTATGTTTCGGAGTTTAGTGTGCCGTCCATTTTGCTGAACTAGTATGCATTATTGAAGCTCGCCTCCTGGTGCGAGATTTTCTCGCTGCGTTGAAGACCCATTGGTAGCCTTGGGCTGTTTTCTGCTCTTTGGTCGGGTTGTTGCCCCTTTGACACATTCCCCGTTTCCATTCTCTATTCTACTCTATATATTCCTAACAAATAATTAAGTTCCACATCTGGAAAGTGAAGGTACGAGACCGGGGAAATAAAATATTGCACTGGTGTTGAATTTGCTGTTAAACAGCTATAAAGTTCTTTTTACATAAAAAGATCATTTTCTGTTCTGTGTCCTTTTTTCTCGAACTCTGAAGAAAGGGATATAATCCCAATATGATATACGCTACTTATTTACCAAAGCAAGATCTTGAATTCTATTTCAATTAAAACGCATATACATGAATAAAAAATATTCTGGGATACCAATTCTTATGCACAAGATGTTCACATTTCGCCGATTTACGACTCATCAGTTGTGGTCAAGGCCTGGATTTTTGAAAAGCCAAAAAATAAACCCAAAACTTTTAAGAACATGCAGATTCGAATCAGTGCCAAAAACAAAAGGACAAAGCTATAACTGGGAAATGGATATTAATAAGGGTTAAAGATCAAAGATCAGTAAGAGAATATTGTTGTGGCGAGTACGGACTACTTACATTTTTACAAAAATAAATCGAACTTATTTTTAGCATCGGAATATTTATTTTTATTCAAAAA
Organism: Mytilisepta virgata; assembly: GCA_028015205.1. Taxonomy (NCBI): domain Eukaryota; kingdom Metazoa; phylum Mollusca; class Bivalvia; order Mytilida; family Mytilidae; genus Mytilisepta; species Mytilisepta virgata. The sequence goes on from CM051512.1 coordinate 35,914,710, forward strand.
AGGGAAAATCAGTTCAATGGTAGAATGCATATGCTTATATATCCACTGCATGGATAATTGCACTGCATGCATATACTTTCACTTCGGTTAATCGGATATTTCAAAGGGATCGATATCCAACACCGAATACGGACATTAGTCGGACATTTGTAAACCAGATCGTCGGAAAAGCTAGCTGGGCATCCGAAGAATACACCCGTTATTCGGAAATCAAAAGCCCTATCAAGTTGTAGGAAATGCGATTTGAAAGGTTTGCTCAAGAAATTTTCTCGTAATTTTCGACACCAACAAGGAAATTTTAAATTTAAAAGTCATTGTTCCATACCGTGACCTTAATTATACATTAAATATATATATAGTTCAAGTAGCGCTGAATATTGGGTTCAAGTGGAGCGGATAAGAGTAAAAAGATAATGTGAGATATTTTTACACAGATGCATACCCTTGATAATTCTTTTTCAGTAAGAGAGATAATGTCACTATAATAAATAATAATAATTATTATCTTTATTTTTATTTTACATCTATGTGGTTCAAGCCCAGAGGGTGGGGGGGGGGTACCTTGTCAAAAATTTGACAGGTGGGTTCTTCCAGCACATTTGAACCCCGACCCCTTTCCAGAAAAAAATGACCATGTTACATACCCCAGTACAGAAAACCTGTTTCTAAAATAATACCCCCTTTTAACCAGCAATCCAAATGTAGAACATTTACATGCAGATTTGACTTCAACTACTTGTCTTATGTTTGTTTTCCCCATGTAAGTTTCTTTTTTAAATGTGATTGTGACTGAAATTCTATGTTTCCTTCAAATTATAACCCCGTTCCAGATGTTCTTGACATATAACCCCATTCCAGATAGTCAGATATTACCCCTTTGTACAAAAGAGAAAAAGGTATACCCCTTTACAGTCGTTTTGCGAAAAAAAAACCCGGTCCCTTTAGTCAGAACACACCTAGCATCTCATATATAAGGCCCCCCCCCGGTTCAAGTTAATACATACAAACAATAATCAATAAACAATAATTACTCTAAAACGCACAAATCCTCTAACTCGGAAAATTTCAGTCAGTTTCCATTCATAGGGTGTCAGTTTCCCCTCATGTGGAATGCAATTAACCTAGTTAAGAACCATACCATTCTCAATAATCAGAAAATATTGAAAATATTTGCAAGTCATTGAACAGTGTAAATTAAGTTTATACAATTAAAGATAAATTCATCCATAATTTATTATCTTTAATAAAGATGAAAAATGGTTTCTAGAGCAGACTAAAATGGATTGTTTACATCCAAACATTGAGGTTAAGAATTTTTCGTTTCAAAAGCTTTAAAAACTCTTCAAAACTGGAAATGTTTTTCAATTAATTTCTTTAGTTTTGTTGGATTGGATATATAAAATAAAATTTAGCTGATTTAAAACCGTTGTAAATTCTATAACTCGAAATAACAAACACTTATGATATTAAAATCAAATAAACAATGAAGTAGTGTTGTAACTACGACTATATTTCGACTGATACCGAAAAACTATAGAAATGAACAAGTCATGTAGTCCCAGATTCCTCTAACGCCAAACCACCGTTTTAGAGTTAGCTTGGACATCAGAGCGTAATAAACTGGGAAATATTGCAACAATGTTTATCAATAAATTTTACATTGATTGTCTGTAAAACTATCAACTTTTTTTAGAGTAAAATTGTTACAGAAGCGAAGCATATATATAAGCAAGGATTTAAATATTATTTAAATCCTTGATATAAGGGTTTCGTGGTATAAAATAAACGTATTAGTCGTAAAGCACTGATAATTGCAGATTCTGGACAGAATATGCAAATTCGACAGTTTAATATATGAAGTGCACTGTGACGTTCTAAGGCCCCAGAAAATCCCATAGAAAACAGACCGTTTGACGCGTTAGGAATTTCGGCATGCAGAGTGTATAAGAGTTGGTAGGAGTTCGAGATTTCTGCAGTCGGAAGTGAAAGCAAGGAAATCGGATTAAGACTTTTTTTTAAAAAAGAAATTAGGACAGGAAGCCAGAGTGTTTTATAGGGAGGAAAACGCTCCGAACATAAGGGAAATCTTCTTGTTCGGTTGACGGTTTCCCGCTGCAACAACTATTTTTTTTAATTTTGGTTCATTTTTATGTTTCGGAGTTTAGTGTGCCGCCCATTTTGCTGAACTAGTATACATTATTGTTTAGGGGCCAGCTGAAGCCCGCCTCCGGGTGCGGGATTTTCTCGCTGCGTTTAAGACCCATTGGTAGCCTTGAGCTGTTTTCTGCTCTTTGGTCGGGTTGTTGTCTCTTTGACACATTCCCCGTTTCCATTCTCTATTCTATTGTGGGTTAAGTTAATCACAGTACGAACGTCACGTGGGTTACTAACTTCCACAAGGCAACGTAAAAACTTGTTAATAAAAATTAAAAAAATGGAAGAACTTCGTTTCAATTTCAAAGGGTAAAATAAAAATTTATACAATACATGCAAATTAAACTTAGTCCTCTCTTTTATTTTTGTTGATTGAGGGGAGTAGGGTCGAATAAAAATTGCATTCAATGACTGAAATAGGTAAGGAGAGATTTTTGAAAGAGTTTTCTTGCTTGGGTTCACTCTGATCGTCTTGTAACTATTTGTGAAAAGATTTGATGAACTGATACAGATTTATCTACAAATTTGGTTTAGTCTTTAGGCCAAAAAAAAAAAGAAGAAATACACGTGTTTCCGCTAACCCTACCTACCCTAACACTTTGTATGCCATTTTTGAACGAGTACTGTTAAAGTCAGACTGTTTCCCTAGTAGTAACCAGCTAAAACTGTAATCCGGTAGAGTGTCAAGTCCGGTGAAGAGTCAATTCCAGTAACACGTGAAATCTAATCGGTGAATCAAGTCGTCACGAGACGATGACTGTAAAATTTCTGAAGTGATGATATTAACAAAATAATATTGCCTTCCTACCTACCCTACTTTTTTCAGCACGTTAGCGGAAACACATGTATTACTATTATTTTTTTTGGCCTTATTACTTCAAAAGAAAATATCTTAAGTATAATTACTAAAAGAAAAAAAAAATACAATACAACAGAAATGTGTATTTCTTTTCTAAACCAAATCCTTACCGTCATTAAAATCCAAAGAATTGACAAAACAAAGTGACAAAAATACCTGTATTAACATTTCAATGATCCTAAAATAATTCAGGAAACAGATTTATAGGTTCTTACGCGAGTTCAAAGTGAAAACCGGAAAATCTTTCCCGAGTTGAAGATTTTCCAGTTCTTCACTTTTGAAAGAGTATAAGTACCCATTTCTTCCGTATATACTCGATTTTTATGTTTCCCGAGCTGTACCAAGGTAAATTCAGTGAGTCGACGAAGTTAAATAACCTTACGCCTAATTGGTCAAAAGGTTTATGTGCATTTGTGAAAGGTGCGATTTGATTGGTCTAAAAGCAGTGGCTGGTCTCTTGCAGAGGGAGATGAGGTCGCTTTAACCGATCTTCAACGAGTAATGGCCAATTAGGGAAGAATTCATGTATCCGCGTTGGTCCACTGAGAGATTCGTTTCCGTTAAACCTGTTGTAAGTCGAAACACTCATAAACGAGAAGAAATTCGTAAAATGTCATGCCAGACACATCTGACAAAACATTTCTATAGCGCTGAATCGATGTACTGACAGTGACAGTGAGATCAAAATAGTTTAAAAGTGAAGAAAATAAGACTTTTAGTTAAACAATTCAAATTTTGGGCCTTAAAAAATGCCAGACAAATAAGGGTAAATTACGCCCTTTAAGTATAATTGTAAAGTCATAAATTCCCTCAAAACTGTAATAGTGATAAAATTACCCCCCCCCCTATCCCCCAATTCCCCCAACCCCCAAAAAAGAACGAAAAATTTTGAATTCCTTTTTAAACATGTAATTTTAAAACCTATATTTTCTGAAAGTGAATAACAGTAATTTACAAAATGTTTTCCGTCAATTCTTCCTTTGATGCTGGTGATCGATTTTTAGAAGACATTATGGAGTGATCATAGTGCCCATATTGTAATTCATGATCTGAATACCACACAATTGACAATGAGCAAAAACTCATAACACTGACAATTCCTTGTTAAACAAGGACCCCCTCCTAAAAAACGAACAAACAAAAAAACTGCAAAGATACATTGCTAGGCAATAAAATCACATTTAACTTCCTGAAAACGCTGTATACCCATACAATAATTTATATATAATATGAAATATTTTGTTCCGCCCACAAAATACATAAATGGAATTTGAGTTTTATTCAAAAGAATATTATTAGATGCATTTAAATCCGTCTGCAATTAAAGTGCAATAACATTATTAGAATTCAACAGAGTCCATTATGCTTGCTCTTGATTGAATATACCTACAATGGTTTCGTAAATCTTATATTATCCATCTTTTGTAATTAAACTAGAAACCATAGTGATCAATGAATATGTTATGAAGAGGAGATATGAACATTCTTAGCTTCTATCCGACTGAATACACAACTTATATAATAGTTTTTCTTCTCTTCTTTATCATTCTTGCTTCGAGGAGGCCATCCATGATGACCCATGATGAAACAAGTTTTAATTTTCCCTTGAACTTCCAAGTATGGTCTCATTTTATAGCTTTTACAAAAGTTTCTAACCCTATGAATTCCCTTCTGGTAACATTTTTATTGCCTTGTTCCTCCCACCCCCCGGGAAAATATACACGTGTCGTACTCGATAATATAATTATGCGAATGCCTCAACGCTACCAATACAGTAACCGGAAACTTCAATTATAACAGCAAATCAATAATGGGAAAACATTTTCGGGTTTTGTTACAGGAAAGTTAGGTTATGATTTTGTTTTGCGATTAAAATAAGTAAAAGATACATATCACCAAATTTGTCTGTACTTAAACCTACAAAGTTTTTAAAACCCAGTCACATAACTTAAAAAAAATTATAACGTCCTAAAAAATCTACCTTAAGTTTGTCATGTTTTTGGAAACTTAAAACTAGATAGAACATTAGTATTTGGCACAAACTAAGTTGTGATAATGTCAAATTTTATTGTGTAACCTAATACACATTTTAAATTTAAAAAACAATACCACGTCATAGTGTATTGGGTTTTGTGTGTATTGGATAATAGGTATATTTCATATTTAGTTGTAAACTATCTTCAAGATAGGAACAAGTATGTAACGTTCGAATAGACGAAAACAAAAAAACTACTAATTTGACAACAGATATATCACTTTTCGTTTTCGGTGTGTCCATTGACGACAATTATAAATTCAACAACGCAGATATGGTTAATCTTCTAAGTAAATATGAAAATAAATTTGTTAAAACTTAATTTACAGATGACGCACAGTTCAATAAAAAAACCGATATAAGATCATACTAAGTCTAAGGAAAAAACTAAGTGTTGTTTTCAACGTAAATTTTTATGGTTCTGAACACTACTCCATTTCCGCATAATAAAAAATAAAAATTAAAAATTTATTGGAAAATGAGATAATATTGTTTTATTCACACATATTTCCCATTCTTCTTTTAAAGAAAAGTGGGTCTACATACTACCATATTTCCAGATTATAAAAATAAAAATAAAAAATGTATCGGAAATGAGATGATATTGGTTCCTTCACATGTATCTCCCATTTTTCTTATAAAATGGAAAAACACAATACGTTGTCTTGTCTTTATGAATAGCGACACTGTCGCTGCAGCCACAAAAACCACGACTCGTTAGATTCGCTCATTACAAATGAGACGTAACATATATCAACTGTATTGAATAAGATGAAACAGACAATTAGATTAAAACATTATATTGTACACATAACAAAATCTGAAACATATTTTAGTTAAAAATCAGAGAAAGAGGGAGCTTAATTTTTACCGCCAACCAAAACCATTATAATTTATTCTTACTTTATCCGTTTAAATCTTTCCTTCCCCGCACATACATAACGTTTTTCGGATTGTAATTGTGAAAAATCCGTTACCCTTGATCCTCCATCAGGTGTGTAAATTCTTCTTATCGCTGTTTCATTTGGCACATATTTTTTCACGTCATCTAAAAAAGCGTCAAAATTTGGTACAGAACGCGGATTTAGCACATATTTTTTCCCGCCAAAATGCGTATCTCCATTCCGATACACTACAAATATTTTTCCCGCTGTTAAATCCCTAGTCTCGATGGATGGGAGACTTGCACCCCTTGTTGACATCATCATGTATCCAGTACCAGCCCGAGGTGACAACTTTCAAAACCGACTTCAGTCCCCTTTCTTACTGCACTGTCAAGCGAAAGCACTATTGCATTGTGGGTGTTTGCGTATCATGGAACCTTAGCAACGATATAGAAATGATTCCTTCATTATTCAATGAGAGCATATCAAGTGAAATTAAATTGTGATCTGATCAACGTTTTATTTGCTTGTATTATGTGTTTAAATTATTTTTTTTTCTTCAACGTAAGCCATTAATAGATCATACGTAGTCTGTGATTTGAAGATTTCGCATTGTCAGTTTACGGACTAAATCAATAGAGGTTCGATAAGGAATCATTTTTTTTCTGATATTTTGTACCATTTTAAATATTTAAAGCGAGATATTTTATTCATAACTCTAGTAAGGATACTTTAAACAATGATACTGTTGAAAGAAGTTAATCAATATTTTCTAAGATGATAATAATCAGCTGTTACACATTTCATTTTCCCTATGAGAGCCCCAATTAATTCATCTCTTAAGTATTGATTGAATACATAAAATCATTTGATCTCCAGTGTATTGATATATCTTTATGATCATAAACAAATTTTACGAACCATGTACAGGTATTTATTTTTTCAACAATGATCGTAATAATATGTATAGGTGAACAATACGTTACTATTTTCTTCAAAATTACATTTTTAAAGTTGTGTTCCACACCTTTACTTTTAGTAAAATATGTGAATTAGAATCCATTTTTTTTTCAATTTCCATTTTCATGCAAACGTCGTGGAAGAATTGTCCTCCCCCTCCCGAGATTTATGACCGTATTTCATCATCCACGGTTCACAATTAGTTTGACAAACAAAGCATAGCCGTTATAAATCATCGCCTTAAAAACAAGTTGTATGAATAGTTTAATAATTTAGAAGAAGCCATTTTAGTTTTATATGAAGCGGGACAAGGAAGCGATCTTAGACCTTGATTTTCTGCAGCAACCAAACCATGAACCTGGATAGATAAGGGAGAGGTTTTGATACCAATAAAACTGGTTTATCCCCCGCCCCATGACTGCATAAAGTCTTTAACAAGTCAGACTATAAACAACAAAACGGATACTAATGATCACTAGCCTGTCATCACCGAGGTTGTGAGTTCGAATCTCACCTATGGCGGAGAGTGTTCGACTCCGATCTTAATTGACAAGGATTGCCAATTTTCCTACCGAAGGTCGGTGGTTCTCTCCGGGTACTCCGGCTTCCTCCACCAATAAAAACTGGTCGCCGCAAACTAGCCAAATGTGCTGAAAACTGCGTAAAATCCCAACTAAACAAACAAACAATTCAAAGACAAGGCGAATTCGTGAGAAAACAAACAGAGTACAGCAAAAACATACAAAAAAGACACAACCAAAGTTGTAAAAAAAACATAGGTAACCAAAGAGAATAAAAATAAGACAACACAAAGACTAACCCATTTGCTATGTGAACTCGCACAAAAATTTGCTTTTTGGTTAGAACAGGGTAATTTAATGTCTTTGTAAGTTTATGCTTAACTTTGTTCTATATTCCGTATTCCTAATTTACTGCTACACCACTCCATTTTCTCTGTTGTTAACAGGGTATTTTTTTTAAAATTTACTATTACCAGTTTGTTTTTGTAAGGGAAATATTATAGTAGGAGTTGTTTTGAAGCAAATGGGGACCACTTCACCCACAAACTCAATAAAGTCCGAAGACTTTATGTTAAGTTTGTGCGTGACCTAGTCGAGTTTATACACCAATAAATTGCGGAAAACTTATGATGCCATAATAACTACATTTTTCGGCAAAATAAGAAAGAAATGAGCATTTTAAAATGGGACTCTTTTATCGGCTCACATATTCATACACTGAACGTCATTTATCGGAAAAACAATCACACACCTGATTGGAATTATGAACAGAAAAAAAAATTAATACTGTTAATTTTTAGTTCCCGCATATTTGCATACTCCATCCCACCTACCCCCACTCCCCCCCCCCCCCACAACATTTAATACAGTTTGATACCCTGTAGTAAATATTCTACTTTTTTTATCTTGCTCTTTTGACCAATGTTTAAGACTGCTTTTTTTCTGAATGATTTCTTACTCCACGAAAAACAACTGGTTCTCCCCTTTACCATAAACTCTATTACTACTATATAAAACAGTATGATAAAAGTCAGGCTTTGCGCAAATTGATAGAAAATATCCAACCTAGAAGTGTAGTATGTTTTTAACAAGACCATTTAGATGTCTGGACCTGCGTCGTAAGCAAATAAGAGAATTTTTAGCATACACTATTCTCAGTATTAAATGTATCTAACATTGTAAGATGTATCTTTGAATGTAGGAGGTTATTCTGTACTGATCTAATTATCAAGAAAACAGTTTTATTTTATTTCTTGAGAGAAAAGGCATAACGTTTTGGAAGGGTGGTTTTTTCTAACTGATCTTATACTTGGTCATATTCATTATATTGTTGAGTTATCTCTCTTTGGTTGTTACTTTGTCATACTCTCTCTTTACTATAAGCGTTATCCAATTATTTTGATCAGAATGTAAGGAGTGAGAAAGTTTTATTTGTGCGGAAGTGTGCGTGTAAGGATAAAAAATTGTTATTCCCGAAAGTGCCCTGTGATTAGGAAAATAAAGAATTTGAATTTGAATTAGAATATGATTCAATCCCCATTTCCAGTCTTACTATTACATTTAAAAATGACGGCAATGTGCCTAAAAATGATTAATTTCAACTAATGATAAATGTGACATTTTTTTTTCAAATCACCCCAAAAAGGGAGGTGCACATCTTCAATGTGGTCAGAATAAGTGTGCAATATTTCAGAAGTGCCAGGTTTATGGTGTTGGAGTTTCAGATTACACAATCTACGTACCATTTGAACTGAAAAAATCTATTGAAAATCATATTATTAAAATTCAATACTCTCTTGTTTTCAATTCTTGTTAAACTTTAACTTTAAACTTGTCGGATATTTTGATTTCTAACGCAAAAAAGAAAACATGAAATTCCTCACCAATATTTGTGCTATAGCAAATTAAATTAAACATTTAGATTCATTTATCTAAACAAGACAGTCTAATTATTTTTAATCATAATACTGGCGGTATTTTTTTTTTAAGTTTGTACAAAGGGCGATAATTCATATTAAATTTTCAGTAACTGTTAGAATTATAATATTTAAAATTAGAGTTATCTTCCTTAGGACAATCCATTGGTAGCTTGAAGTTGACACAAATTTCACCAACGGCCCTTTAGCGTTTGCCAGTTGTCTTTGTCACCACAGTTATGGATGTTTATATCCTCTGGTATATAAATAACGATTTAATATTATAAATAAAACATGTGCACGTAGGATAAATAATGTAAGTAATCTATTGAAAATCAACATAAACTTCTAATAAGACTTGGTAATGAGAATTTTTTTGTGGTTACTATGGTAACATTTCATTATACAAACAATTAGTTTGATTTTCTCTGGTTTACCATAGACTATTCATTATATAATCCCATGATATAACCATCGTCAAAGCCCATTCATTTTAACATGTTTCTTCGATATTTCCATTTGATTTAAAATGGAAAAAATTGTGCCAATCGTTTATAATATACTACGCTTATCATAATACAATAATAAATATTGCATAATAAACCCTTATGAGGTAAGAAAATATAAAATGACCAAAACATACAAAGTATCCGACCTGCATCTATGAGAGCCTTAGCTAGTTTTGCAGTTAAAACGAGAACATTATGCCCCTGCCATATAAATTACATGTATGTACCGTCCAGTCTAATTTTGCTGTTCTATCAAGCGGTCACCTTGTTAATAATACTGTATTGGTTTTGATAGTGTGTTTTATACAACAGAGTGTCAGGATGGATAAGAAGGAGGTTTAGGTACCCATAAAACCGGTTTAACCCCACCACTGTACCAAGTCAGACTATCCTGGCTCTCTGCTGTGTTTATGTTTGTGATTTGTGCTCTTTTATGTTATTTTTTGCATAGAGTTCTGTCAGTTGGGTTGCTTTGATTGATTAGTATGTCATTGTTAACTTTCCCTGTTTGTTTATAGTACAGTATTTATGGTTTTGCTATCGATATTGTTTTGTAATTTTATTCTGAGACTAACATAAAGCAAAGACTTGGCCGTGGCACTGTTTCGTAGCTTTATTTTAAGACAATCATAAACCAAGGCGTTTGCCATCGAAAATTTTTTAGAATTTTATTCTAAGACTACTATAACCAAGGCGTTTGCTATCGACATTGTCTCGTAATTTTATCATCTAAGACTATCATTAACCATGGAGTTTAGGAAACAATGACGCATTTTTACGCCTGTCCCAAGTCAGGAACCTCTAGCCTTTGTGTTTTTTTTTTAAAATTTTGGTTCATTTGTATGTTTCGGAGTTTAGTGAGGGGTCCATTTCGCTGAACTAATATGCATTATTGTTTAGGGCCAGCGGAAGCCTGTTTCCGTGTGCGGGATTTTCTCGCTGAGTTAAAGACCCATTGGTAGCCTTGAGCTGTTTTCTGCTCTTTGGTCGGGTTGTTGTCTCTTCGACATTCAACGTTTCCATTCTCGATTCTATCTTAATTTTATTCTGAGACTAACATGAAGCAGATTTTGCTATCTACACTGTTTCCTAATTTTATTGCAAAACAATAATAAACCAATGAGTTTGCTATCGACGTGGTTTGGTATTGTTATAAAACTATATATCATGTTAGTTCTACCATTTCGTTAACAACTCAATGTATACTTTCATAGCTAAATAATTTGATCCTTATAGATATAAATTCAAATAAATTATTACTAATTATTTTGTATTGTTATGAACCATTCGAAACAAATCAAGGAAATTATACTTCCAGTTTCTGCCCTCCCCCCTCCCCCCAGATAACGAGAGAAGATATTACAGATTCTGATTCTATACAACTTATTTACACCTATACACCTGACTTTCAACAAAGAGGATTACTGCTGTCACAAAAGCTTCTTTTTATCAGAGATAAGTTGATGTCATCACTTAGGAAATTTTACGGTCGTCATCACGAATTGATTGTTAGTTACAGTGTTCCAATATATAAGATGATGTTGGGCCTGTTCCCACTGCCGTAACATTTTATGTGCCTCCACCGGTTTGTGACTTCCACCGGATTGACTTTGTTGAAATTCACGACGTGTGCCGTATACGGAGCGGGAACTGCTTACCCTTACGGAGCACCTGGGTTAATTCCTGGTTTTTATATGAGTTCGTGTTGTTCATTGTTTTTTTAGTTTTAAGTGTTTATCTGTTGAGCTTGTGGTTGTTTATTTGACTTCCCGGGTTTGTCTGTCCAATGGATTACGTTTTTTTGATTTGTTCCTTAGGTATATTTGTCGTCTACATAAGCGGTCTTTATACTTTTATGCTAATTTTCTAAAAAAGATATACAGAACAATAAAAGGGTCAAAGACCCTAGTAACAAGGGTCAACAAATGACAAGTCCAGAATATAGTTCCTGATGATACATAACAACTATGTAGATCATTAGAATGAATTGTCAAATATTTATCTTTCATTCGACCTTGTTTACATTTCTTTTTATCTATCGCTTTATTACTAGCCATAATAATTTATCATTAAAGTATTTAAACAAATCTCTCTATAAATACACAATGGGGAATTTGAGCCACGGTTTACACAGTAACCAGGGCCAGTACTACACTTATTGTCAAAATGGCAACAAAAAGACCGAGATTTGTATGAAAACGATCAAACATTTATTTGACGTTGACACCCTGTTTGAAATATGAATGCTCAATTTGCTAGCCTTTTAATAAAACTTGTATATTTCCCATAATTGTTTGTTCAGAAGGCCTATCATTTACTCAAAAGAAAAACACCTCGTCACGACGGGAACGTATGAAATTTTGATACTTCTATAAAAGGATTTAATATACCATGTCAATAAAATAATTTATCAAAATAATTTATAATATTTATTCGTAAATTTGTTTACCGAAACGAAAATCGCGATATTATTTTCAGCTCACCGGAGTCCTAAACATAATGTTTTTTTTTTATATTCTTTTTGTTTCTTATTTTATTTTGTTTCTTTTCTTTTCATTTTATTGTTTTGGATGTCCAAATGTAATTTGAACTTTGAGTTACAAATTGTGGAAATTTGTACAGCGTATCCAAATCGTTATCTAAATTATTTTCACTATTTTTCATACTTTTTCAGCTCACCTGGCCTAAAGGGTCATGTGAGCTATTGCCATCACTTGGGGTCCATCGTCCGTCATCGTCTTCCTCGTAAACTTTCCTTAAAGATCTTCACTGAAACCACTGGCCCAATTGGAACTAAAGTTGGCAACAATGGTCCTTAGGTAGTCCTCTTTCAGAATTGAATCCAATGACCCCATCCACCATCAAAGATGGCCGCCAGAGCCAAACATAGTTTAACATAGGACCCTTTTGGAAATTTACTTGAATATCTTCTTGTCTGAAACCACAAAGCCAATTGGAACAAAACTTGGCAGCAATGGTCATTAGGTAGTCCTCTATCCGATGACCCCACCCTCCATCAAAGATGGCTGCCAGAGCCGAACATATTTTAACATAGGACCATTTAAAAAGTAATTTCAGAGTCGGGTCAAGGGAAGGACTGTCTATTCGAACTTTAATTTCCGTTTTCTCCCAAAATACGCGAATACAGATCTTCAAACTCGACGATGACAAACAACACTGTGCGTTGATCATTTATGTTATAAAAGCATATTCATGGATTTTACTGGAAAGAAGAAGAAGCGACACACAAATTCGAGTCTCTGTCTCTTTGTTTAGTAATACATGTATAGATATACACGTGCATGCATGCAACATTAACAAAATGGGAAAATTCCAGTACTAGGTAGGGGATCTAATGACCAAATTCCACCAGAAGAAACTCAATGCATCGCGTTTTATATTTATAAAGACAATATTTAGAACAAAATAGTTACCAATCACGGAATCAGTTCATATCTTTTGACCTTACACGTCAAAGTTAAGATAACAATCTAACTTCCAGATAACAATAGATGAAACACATGCAATCAGTGAAGTAATTGTGTTTATTTTAAGTAATATATGTTTTTATTATACCTACAGTTCATAATGCATAAAAAAAGAAGTAAATTTAGACACAATTTAATAGATATAAAAAAATCTAGCGCAGGTGAAATTCGGCATAAGAAGATTTCAAATGTTGAATGGGGAATTTCTCAAAATGATCATTGTGCTCTTCAGATTTTTAGAATATTGTTTTGGTTTTCAAAACTAACTGATGAGTCGTAAATCGACGAAATGTGCATATACTGGTGCATGGAAATTCTTGTTATAGAATTTATTGCATACAGTGCATAAACCATGGAATAACAGAATGTTGGTTTAAAACAAGAATATTATTCCACACATTGCCACAGATCAACATTTGGCGAACCTCTTTTATAGCGCAGCGGAAGTGAACCACTGTCCAGAGTTTGGAGAGCGGTCCGGATCCAGCATTTAAATATTGGTGAACCGGAACAAATGATCATATCAAATTTTGATATATCAAATTTGATTCCAGGTGGATTCTTTCGTATTTATTTTTAATTTCATGACGCTTAATGTTTATTTCTAAATATTTTATTGACCTAAAACTTTAACAAACCAAAAATAAGGAATGTTCGAAATCACGCGTTTTCTCACAGGAAGTAGTTCGATTTTGAAAGCCGCCATGTTGCAGAAAAAAATAGAAGGAAAGAAACTAGAACAACGATATCCAGATCTGATAAACACTACAGAACGAGCTTCGCTCGCATATAATCACAAAAAAACTTCCTTGACCTTTGCCTACAATGCGATCATCACAACTGTGCGGCAATCAGATACTAGTAATCAGGGAACACTGTTCCTTTCCCTTGGCCTACAATGCAATGATGCGATTTCCTACGACTGCCCAGTAATAAAATAATAATGCAATCATCACATCTTCTTATCAGATAATCACGAAACTTGCATAACATTATATGTACGTACGAAGCAATCGTCATACATTTTCTAATTCAGCAGAATTTGGCTAAAAATAGTTACATAATCATTTTAAAAGAGTACACGATTGTAATCAATAAATTGGAGATTTTCCATTCTGGTAATCATATAGTCAAAAACATCCATGGCGAGGCCTTTTTAAATAAAGTTGAGTAGAAAAATGAAAAGTCCATATGAAAAATGGGCATATCTTTGATCTGTATTTGATTTGTTATTTTCCTTGGCTTATGTGTGAAATTTCAATTAAACTGTAATACATAGATATATAAATAAGAGAAATTCTTTGTTGAACAGGCTTTTGTTTGCTGAAAGAATATAACTGGGTTTTGTACATAAATCAAATGTAAAATGTTTTATATTCTTCAGAACTTTGGTCTATATCTAAAGCTTCCATTTTTTACACACGAAAAGGTTATTTATTACATATAACATTGATAAAGATAAAAAACGTGAAGAAGCTGAAAGGGTAGGGTACATGTTTCATTTCTAGAACTGGCAATAGGTTTAGCATCAATATCTTTCTTTCGTCAAATCTGTTGTTTTTTTTTAAGATCTGGCGTACGTCAAGTATACAAATCGCCCAGTTGGGAGGGCGTTTCTTCGAAAATGGGAGAAAAGGGTATCAACGAATTTGTTGATATTTTTTATTAGATATCAAGTAGAAAACTGATGTGTTTCGAATCTGGAATCTCTCTAGTAATCCACAGGTGAAAGCATTAAAGTACCCAACATCTACCGTTGAAAAACAGAGGGTACCCAGATTTCCCGGGAACAGATATTCAGTCCCGTCAACAGATATGCATTAATATACTATTACATATATAAGAATATTATTTTTAGTACTTTCCAGTACACGTATTCAAACTCATCGTATTACGTTGAAAAATAAGATCGTGTGGGCCATTTGGTACCCTGGGCGATTTGGGTTCCCTGACGTTACAACCGGAATCGTAGACACACTATAATAGTATATTAATTGCAGTTTCTTTTTATGAGACCTTAGAATTAAATTGTGGTTATTTTCAATGTTTGTCCATCAAAAACTAATTTTGAAACGTCAATGGCTGAAAATCATTTTTTTAAAGAAAAGATTTTGATCTATAGTTAGAAACAAACACAGATTTTTAAGACAAAAAACCCACAATGCAATATCCAAAAACTGCTCTCAGCATGCAAAAAAACCTTTCTGATTTATTGTTTAATGGTCTTGACATTCTTAGCGTTTTTTCTCTCCTTTGCTACTTACAATGACTTATTTTAGAACAATTATTTACGATACCTCAGTTTAACAAAGGCCTCTCTAAAATCCCTAAATGTGTTATATATTTGTAATCCGGGCCTATGTTTGACATATTCCGAAGCATATCTCAGCAACTATAAAACCTACGTAAGTCGATCAGCTAATAAATATGCCAATCTTTACATATTTAATGTCAAGTGTTTTCATAAACAAAGCTTTAAAAAAGCAGTAATCATACATTCCGTTTAAAAAACGAAATAAAATTTTGACCTATTTCAACACCACAATTTCACTAATGTTTGTAACATAAAAGTTTAAGTTTTTAAATGAAAGAAAAACATCTTACATATCTGGGTATTTCTTCTATTCTAATCTGTATCAAAAATCTGTTCGTGTTTTTAGACTAATTCTCTTTGATACGTCGATGTTAAATTGTATCATAAAATTTTACCCCTTTTCTAACAGTTTGGAATATTTCTTCAGCACATGTCTGAATCTAAAATCTGTTCGTGTTTTTAGACTAATTCTCTTTGACACATCAATGTTTAATTGTATCATATCCTTGCACTTTTTTGGCAA
This sequence comes from Mytilisepta virgata, assembly GCA_028015205.1. Lineage (NCBI taxonomy): Eukaryota > Metazoa > Mollusca > Bivalvia > Mytilida > Mytilidae > Mytilisepta > Mytilisepta virgata. The sequence continues at coordinate 35,930,873 of CM051512.1, forward strand.
AGTTTTGTATGACTCAGATTATTCTCTACTAAAGAGACGCAAAAAGAATCTGACAGTATCCTTCTTTATTGTCCACAGTTGTAAAGGAATTGATACGCGACCTTTAGTAGGCATTCAATACTTAAAGGAATTTATACGCGACCTTTGGTAGGCATTCAGTATTTAAAGGAATTGATACGCGACTTTTGGTAGGCATTCAGTATTTAAAGGAATTGATACGCGACCTTTGGTAGGCATTCAGTACTTAAAGGAATTGAGACGCGATCTTTGGTAGGCATTCAGTACTGGAATTGATACGCGACCTTTGGTAGGCATTCAGTATTCAAAGGAATTGATACGCGACCTTTGGTAGGCATTCAGTACTTAAAGGAATTTATACGCGACCTTTAGTAGGTATTCAGTATTTAAAGGAATTGATACGCGACTTTTGGTAGGCATTCAGTACTGGAATTGAGACGCGATCTTTGGTAGGCATTCAGTACTGGAATTGAGACGCGACCTTTGGTAGGCATTCAGTACTGGAATTGAGACGCGATCTTTGGTAGGCATTCAGTACTGGAATTGATACGCAACCTTTGGTAGGCATTCAGTACTTAAAGAAATTGAGACGCGATCTTTGGTAGGCATTCAGTATTTAAAGGAATTGAGACGCGATCTTTGGTAGGCATTCAGTACTGGAATTGAGACGCGATCTATGGTAGGCATTCAGTACTGGAATTGAGACGCGATCTTTGGTAGGCATTCAGTACTGGAATTGAGACGCGATCTGTGGTAGGCATTCAGTACTGGAATTGAGACGCGATATTTGGTAGGCATTCAGTACTGGAAATGAGACGCGATCTTTGGTAGGCATTCAGTACATTATACACAAGCTCGCATTTCTTTGATGTGTGATACTGTGGGCTTCACATTAGAACTATTTAAGGCGAGGTAAAAAATTACAAAGAGATGTTGGGGATAAAAAAAGAGACAGCTCCTACATATTTTCAGAGATGATAATTTCACTATCAGCATTCATCAATTCGAAAATTAAGGACCGTGCATTTTGAACTTTAAACTATGATAGTTTCATGAATGAGAATACATATCTTCAGTAAGATTTGACGTCTTACTGGAATAAACGCTACACCAGACTTTGACCTGATTTTCCTCACTTACAATGTAACGGGTGCCGTAAACGAAACAGGACATGCTTACTCTTCCGGAGTAACTGATGGTTTTATTTTGTAGGAGTTCACATTATCTTTTGTTTGTAATGTCTTGTTGGGACTCTCTTTGGTTTGATACGTTTTGATTGTTTTTGTGGTATTTGTCTGCTTTGTGTTTTTGTGGTATTTTTTTGCTTTGTGTTTTTGTGGTATTTGTTTGCTGTATTAGTGTTCTCTAGCATTCACATTGCCATTGGAATTTTGTCTTCTGGAACTTACCCACTGTCTTAAAATTGTTGCTTCGGTATTTTTTTTCCGATATTTATCACAATACGTCTTTACAATAAAAACAAAAAGCACTACATACATATTTGAAAACTTTCTGTCTCCTCCATGGAGCAAGAAGCCATTATGAAAGGAAGTTCTTATCGTAAGAGACGGAGCCTAATAAAAAAACCCGTGTTAAATATTCCTAAGCTTAAAGCCAAACGTAAAATTTCAAAGCATAGCTAAAGATTTATAATCATCCAAAAGTCCTTGACCTTCACATAACTTCAGGTAAAATGATATTAAACTTCATCAATATTTTTTACTTATGGTATAATATTAAAAAAATAATCAATTATTTATTAAACGTTTCTTCAATATATGACTTTTATTGATATTTCTTATAAGGTAAATTATTGATCTTTATACGGTTTGTACTATTAGATAGATATGATATTAGGAGACTTAAAATAATCTTAATGACTGTGGGAAGACATGTTTGTAAAGTAAGTCTTGTTATTAAAGAACAGCGTCTTGACAGGTGGTACACTGGTTGGTCGATCAATTCACAAAACAGCAGACGATTTGCATAGTTTTTTCCTACAATTTATCAATCGATTTTCAAAATCCACTTTGATATGAATTCACACGATTTTAAAATGTGTCTCATACACATAACGTTATTCTAACCTCATCTAAACCACATCACAAGATCCGCACGTTACACGCACACTATCCGCAAATAACATGAAAACACGACACCCGAGTTTAAAGTGCTTCGAACGGTCAATCAACTGCACGTTGAATACATGTATCGCCCTGAGTAAATTGATTTTTACGTGCAATCACGAATGTCTTCGAATTCAGTTCGAATGTCTTTTGTTAAAGTACGCCAGAATTATTTTACCCCATGATTTCTATAATTAACGCACAAAAGAACTTAGATGAGAAACTTATGTGAAGCACCTGGACCATATAATACAATAACTGGCACTAAGTGAAGAAAGAGTTGGTCATCTTAAAGATCATTTTAAGACCTTCACCAATGTCTGTCTGATACATCTTGCAGCAAGATCAATTTTTAACCGTCAATATTCACACTGCATTTGTTACACATTTTTGAGTACATCTAACGTAACTGGTTTGTAACGACGATTCTGATAGGTAAACGTCATATATTTTCAAGAATAACTTCTCGGCAAGTTAAGGATGATCGCTGGTCTAATAGGAAATAAATAGGATTTGAAATAGGTGTTTTAGTTTGAGACAAATAAGCAAGAAAAAATATAGATTCATGTGCTCATTTTAAAGCTATAAGGCCTTGAAAATTTGCAGGAAATGGGTTTTCTCTGGATTTTTCATTGTCTTTGCATTGACAACTCCAGTCTCTCAAAAATGTATGAAAAAATAAAAATTTCATAAAATTTTGTCAAATACCATTTTAAGGTATATATGATTGAATTATAAAAGAAAAAGTGGGGGTTCATGGGCAAAAAATTTCATGTTTAATAAATGGATAAAACCCGAGGATTCCGAAAATCTGACAAAAAGACAAAAACATGACCAGCGAGTATCCTTAAGACATTTCAAAACGTTGAAAAATGTATTACGAAGGAAAAATTGAAGGATTCCATTAGAATATGAATATCTATATTGTTTGTCAATGCTGATTTCATCTTAGATTTTACTTCGGAAAATATCCGTTTTTTTCTGATACTCGTCGCCGGAAGACAAAATCACCAACGAAGCTTCTTCAAGTAGAAGTTCCAAAACTAAAAAGCAGAAACTGCACATTCTATGTGCCATCACTATGTAACATTCCGTTATAACTTGATACTAGCTAAAACCCACAACCTATGCTGTTATAACCAGATATATCGCCTCTGCAGAATAAGTCAACAAGGACAGTTACAAATAGTTACATCGTATATAATAAAATTCCCTGAAATTAAATTAACGCGAAAAAGCAATGTACACCACACACTGAAGAGCATGATGGCAAAAACATGTACAAAATTAAAATAATATGATATTTAAAGATCAAAATAAAAACATTACAAATATCTTTCCCTTAACCCCATCCCCTTTTTCTGTATTGTCTTCTCGCTTCTTTATACTGACTTTCTGAAAACTTCCACATTTCAAACATTGAACAATATACCTACGTGTCTTTTATAAAATATTAAGCGAGGTATAAAGACACATTGAATGGAAAATCAAACCTCATCAATCTTATTAACGATGTTTACTGACAGACATAAGCCAATAAATGATGTAATATAGTATTTTAAAGATCGATATTCCTAGGTATAGTTCCCACCTTATATATTATATGGGGAATTCTTTTCTGGAGTAACTGTCGTATCCATGTATTTGACATGTGAAACTTACAACAGATTAACATAGGTAATTGATGTATATTTCAATTCGTCACAGCGACGGAGAGTTATAGGAATATTTTACCACGTTATTGTGAACATATGAAGTCATCGCTTAAATTTTTCATTACTGAATTTTGATATACAAGATGTGTACATTTCATCGATTTACGACTCATCAGTTGTGTTCAAGGCCTACAATGTTGAAAAACCAAAACAATAATCCAAAACGTTGAAGAGCAAATTCTAAAAGGGCAAGAAAACCAAAAGAGTAAATCCAAAACCGTCTAATGAAGAAACAAATAATTGAAAAAAAGACGTTTGCATTAAGTTAAACCTGCAGTCAGTGAACTCCCACGCACCTAGAAATATCTCTGATTTCAAAGACCGTAATATTTAATAGATTTTTGTGTAGTTCAAGATATATTTTCTATAATCTATAGTATGATGACACTTAAAATATTGATATTTTAAAGTTTATGTTTAATATTCTTTGTTAACATCACAATCTTCGCTGTTATAACATCAACTTTGATAAAAAAAAAAAAAAAAAAAAATACACAACTTTTCATTGGCATAAAAAATACCATGTACTTATATGTATGTATCATAAAAGCTGAAACAGGGACGTTTATAAAAATAACAATCCAAAGATACTAATATTAGATGTAGTAAATTTATACTATGCTGTATACGATGCATTTCAAGGAGTTACCTCTGATCAGTAGCATTAAAACCGAAACATTTAAAACTTTTACAGATTAATGTTAGACGAAGAAAGACGATAAGATTATCGGCCATTTTCATTGTGAATTATGTTCCCCCATCATGTTTTTGGAATTTTTTGGTTATTTTTGGTTTTTGTTTTTGATATTAAGGAAATAATAATACTTTGAAAAAAAAGAGACTCGACTTTACAACTAAAACATCAACAAACGTTCTATATTAATGTCGAGACAGTAATGTATTTTCTAACTAACTTTAGCGCCTTTTTAGCTTTTGTCGCCATTTGGTGTCTGTTTTTCGTCCGAGGTTTTATATTTTCACATTTTTATCCTCTAACCCAAACCCCCACCCCCCTCCCACGCCCCGTCGGAAGCAATGATTTAAAGTGTTTAGTCGGAAGGATTAGCTCTTGTTTTTAAGTCTATGTGCATTGTCGTACCCATGAGGTGTAACTTATGCATGCCTCACGTCTCCAGCTGAGGGGATATAAATTCTATGATTTCAGTTTTAATGCCTATTTCGTCGATTTACAGCTCATCAGATGTGCTGAAGGCCTAAAATTTTGAAAACCAAAACCACAATCCAAAATATTGAAGAGAAAATCAAAAAAATTTCAAAAACGTCCAAAAGTTCCAAGAAAAAATCATCTATGGACAGAGCTCTATTCACGTGGAACATACTTCTTAGTTTTCACAAAATTTTACAATTTAAATTGGTAAATGTAAATTTAAATTATAATTTTTTTTTTTGCATTTTATCGACTTAAAAAAGAATGAAAGCCAGAGGTTAACCACCGATAAGTCTTATAAAACGCATTTATTGACTATACTACTTGACTTGCTGCTTTGAAGGTTAACATCTGCTGACTTCAAATTATTTACTTTTTTTATACCTTATAGTTCTTAATTAGAATGGTCTGAACTTTGAAACGCAAAATTTCTTTTCATCGTAATGAAATTCCATTTTTGGATTTTCGTGCAATTTCCCTGTAAACGTTGCGTATAATTAATTGGAATGAACTTAATTAAAGGAACGTTTTTCAGTGCTTTACTTATCTAAATGTTTCTATGGTAACATAATAGTTTCTATGGAAAATAACGATAATAAGACACACTCCCATTGATCGCACACCTGAGGGGAAAAACCTGGTTCTATTTACCTGAATAGGTGTAATTAGCGCCAGGAAAGAAGCCTTAGTTATTACATTAATTATGGTTTTAGTTTCTGTATAATTCCATCTGAGAAATGCAAATCACGAATAGAAATTGGATTTGTATTAAGGATACTAATACAAGATAATTTGTACAGATTGCTGAAACTAATGGCTGATAATTTCATGTCAAATCATCTGGAGTTTGATGTACCGACTATGGCGAAAAGGGGGGGGGGGGGTTATTATATAATGTTCGGTGAATTTGCGTTTTATTTCACCGGATAAAAACATATTTTAACTTCTACCAATTAAAATCTGAATCGGCAAGAATCATTTTGCCTTCTGGTGATTCTTTCCGTGTACTCTGACGTCAACAATAAAATTGCACTGTAAGTTACGTGAAACCAAAACAAACAAATTTAGTACTGATTGTTTCGGACACAGAAACAAATGTTCTCCAAAAGACCACCCCCCCCCAATGCCTAGAGATCCCTTTTACCACCAGGTCCCAAGATTTTTTCGATCCGGCCAGCCATTTCATGGATAATCAATGACCTCAACTTTGACGGCGCCATCTTGAAAATTATAAAATTGTTGTGCAAATCTAAAGACCACAACCTGTAAGTTTGCAATGTGTCATACAAATTGACCCAGCCGTTTCCGAGGAGATGGTGTGACCGAGTTGGTCGGACAAACGAATAATTATTAAAAATTGTAAGAAACCGAGATAAAACAATATGTTCCCCTCAAAGTATGTTTGGGGGACATAAATATATCGGTTAATATGACCAAAGATAAGATTCAATGTCAAATCTACGAAAACTTATTTTATGAAATCATGACCAGGAATTGTTAACTCGCGGCCACAATTTTTTTAGTAGTGACCAATTTTTATGAACTCGTGGTCACGACTTATCTTTTGTCGGATTAATAATTCATGGACACAAGTTAATAATTCATGGCTTCTAGTTAGTAAATCATAAACAAAAGTTAATAAAGCGTGGCAAAGAGTTAATAAGAGAGGCCACAAGTTAGTAAATCGTGTTCACGATCTATAATTTTTTCCAATCTCGTACAAATCTTCAAAACTTTCAACCTTATAAAATCTATCAATTACTATGATCAAAGATTAAATCTTCAAACTTGCAACTTTTATAAAAAGTTGAGTTTTTCGAAAATCATCATACTTCTTCGAGATAATTTATGAAATTTATAAATATGCCATTAAAGTTTTAACATCAACAAAAATAAATACTGCCCAGATACGTAACTAAAAACAAATATAAATAAGAGCGAAAATAAAAAAAAATATATGAAAAATATGAGATCAAATCAATGTAAACACGTGTACAATTGTATATGTGTATTTTCTAACAGTTGGCAGTGCATCAAATCTAAGGAAAGTTTGCTGTCAAACAAACAGTTCGTCACAGTAATAATCGAGTGATCATCTGATATCGCCATTCAATTCTAGCGGTGCGCTCGATTGATTTAATTTATGAAGATAATGTTTCTATTCTTATTTCAAAATATTTACTTAACTATACAAATCATTTATAATAAAACAAAACAGAAGGCCTTTCGGAAATTAATAAGACTGTAAATTTAAATCATTAAAAATCTAGTATAATGTGTTTTACAATAATAACAAAGGACGGCTCATGATTATAGACTTTATAAGAAGCACAAAACGTTAAGTCAAGATAATATGAAATGACAATATTATTAATAAGTAAGGTAATAATTTGTGTAATCACCTGACATTACTTTTGAATAATAAAATTGGAAACGTAACACACTTTAGAAAAAAAAAATAACGACCAAAATTAACATAATATTGAAATAGCTGTATCAGGAACTTTCAAATGAATTTAAAATAAAATTTCCCGCCATTTATTTTATACGTACAGAAAAAGACGATAGCATATAGAGTCAATTTCACGCCCACTTATCTATCGTATCAAGGACGTATAACTAACATACGTCCTTGATCGTATTCATAAAAATAAGCTATGATTACATTTATAACTTATGATTAGCAATTTCAAAATTGGAGATAGTAATTCGATGAAATAGTAGAGTCGTTCACGTGTGAAGCTAGTGCATTGCACAATTTAGACATCCAGAATATTATAGTTGCAAAATCTGTTCTGAACAAACATTGGCTATGCAAGAGATTGAAAATTAGTTCAGAGTGGTTTTTTCAGCTCATCATCCCAAGTCAGGGTTTTGTATCCACGTTCGTTCCTATCCTTCATATTTAGCTGGTCGAACATATCGCCGCCTAGTGAGACCTAGAAAATTCTACCTACGACGAAAATGGATTCTCTTTTGACCTTGAGTAAGCAATGAAAATCGTTCACTTCCGACCCGTAAAATATGAATGAATGCTGTCAGGGGTTTGTAGGAACGAATGTGAAAAATTTAACATCATCAATTGTTATGCATGAGAGAAGTGTGCAAATTTTGTTGTCTCTTTAAGGATGCTCGCTGGTCATGTTTTGGTCCTTTTGTCAGATTTTCGGAAAACTCGGGTTTTATCCATTTCTTAAACATGAAATGTTTTGCCTATGAACTCCCACTTTTTCTTTTATAATTCAATCATATATACCTTAAAATGGTATTTGACAAAATCTTATGAAATCCTTTTTATTTTGTCATACATTTTTGAGAGACTGAAGTTGCCAATGCAAAGACAATAAAAAATCCAGAGAAAACCAATTTCTTGCAAATTTTTAAGACCTAATAGCTCTAAAATAAGCACATAAACCTATATTTTATTATTTCTTATTTGGTTACCATTGATATGTTCTCTCAAACTAAAACACCTATTTCAAATCCTATTTATTTCCTAATTAGAACCGCGATCACCCTTCATCTACAATTTGGTTTTAATTTTGTTCTTTAGTTACACATAATGACAAAATCTTAAGGTTGGTATTATATATCGATGACGTTAGGGTAATTGTTCCGAAGTGTTATTTTTAATCAACTTTACTATAATTTTGTCCGACAGTGAGAACATAGAACTCCACGTTAATAATCACAGCATAGTAAATAAAATCAGTTAAAATATTTATTGAATTTTATTGTAAAGGTCAAACATATTTAAGTTAATGCCATCATTGCGTTTATCTTAATTTAAATATTTTGGCTTGTTGAAGATCTGATATGATCTTAATGTATGTGCCTTTTGTTCGATATGTATTTAAGTAATTAAATCTTTTATTACTGACATTTTGCCCATAAAGTTTACTACACCGGCATGAGGAAATTTTAAATTTTGAAGGTTGCGATAATATAACAATTCATTTGAATATGTCCTATGGAATGTAGACCGTTAAGTATATCTCGACTGACAATTTTCAGAAAAAACAGGTTCAGCTGAGGGTAAATACACTTTTTTAAAACCCTCGCTAAAGTAAGAATAGAATATAATTTCGTTTTAAGTAGACTCAGGGTTTTCCCTATAACAGAATAGAGAATGGAAACGGGGAATGTGTTAAAGAGACAACAACCCGACCAAAGAGCAGAAAACAGATCAAGGCTACCAAATGCATATTTTACTACGGTCACACAACCGCAATTGACGTTTCGTTGGTATAAGCAGTGTTGCGAGTTTGAATCCAGCTTGTGCCGAGGTGCGTTCGACTCCTATCGTCCTTGACAGAGTTCCTGTCGGTGGTTTTCTCTGTTCACTCCAGCTTCCTCCACCAATAAACATAGCCGCCAAAATAGACAATGGTGCTTAAAGTGACGGAAAAGCCCAATTATCTATATTGTATGCACATGATCAAAGATATTCGTGTTTTTCGCTATGAGCACAGTTTGGGGCATTATACCCGATGGTTTCCAGAAATTTATTTCAAGGCGGTATTTTGTACAAGTTTCATGATATATAGTTCATAAGAATTCATTCTTTTCTTGCCATTTTGAACTCATGCTTACTCAAAACGATTACGATATATGCAAGTCTTCGTTGATTCCGACTAAAAGTAAATGACGGCTATAGTTTAAACTTACTTATTTATAGTGAACTAGGAAATAAGTTGAACGTCACGAAGGGTGCCGTAAAAGGAACAGGAACCACTTACCCCTCCGGAGCATCTACATTCACTCCTGGTTTTGATAGGAGTTCGTGTTGTTCATTGTTTTGAGTTTTCAGTGTTTATTTGTTATGTTTGTGGTTGTTCATTTGTCTTCCAGGGTTTGTCGGTCTCATGGATTGCGTTTTTGTTTTTGTTTGCTCCTTAGGTATATTTGTCCTCTTTATGTTAAACCCTTTGCGAGAGCATATTATAACCTACTCATTTTCTACATCTACAGGGGAGTCTTAAACGTGCTAAGGGAACAAGGGACAGTCATTTTTCGTCCCCATCCGACGGACTAGCATCTTTTAATAAGACCATCCTCGTAACTGGTGTTTATAGGGCGTCTGAAGTTTGATCTCTGAAATTTTCATCCCGAACCAGGCACCTTTGGCTTCTAGTCCGATGCAAATATCAATATTAAAGACGAATACTACTTCCCTACAGACACTATACATGCTAAACAGAATAAACCTACAATAATAAGTTTTTACTATCGATCTGAAAGCCTTTCCATTGGTTTAGAATTTTCTTCTTAAATCATATACACGGAGAATTAAATGAAAATGTATTTATAAAGTTTATTAGCTTATATCAGTAATTATCCAAAAGCGGATTGTCAGATAAACATGGTGAAAGCATTCAATTTCTAAAAAAATAGGTTTAGTTGGTGATTATAAAGTACAGACTTAGATATTTCCCGTGTGAGATAGACTTAAGCACTCAACTTCATTTCGCCTGATTAGGCAAAACATTTTAACGAAGAAAAATTAGAAGAGGTATTGCATAGCTTGCATTAAATGTATAAAGTTGCTGAGCGTCTTTTTGCATGATGTCGGGCCATATAATACGCGTGTGTCACATGAAGATTTTATTTTGGAATTGGTCCTCAAAGGTTAATGGGTCTAGGTAATTGATCGTAACTTATATTTATCACTAGCTTTTCATAGAAATTACGCGTTAGATGTTGGCTCATGGCGAGATGTATTCGACTAAAATTTTAACCAAAAAGGGATTGCAAGTTTTCAGCTCTGTGATTCTATCTCGGCTTATATTTTGGCTTACTCCAAGAAGAGAAACAAGCCGTCTTGATATAAAAATATTGTTCAAAAAGGCTTAAAAATCAGAATAAACAATATATCGTGAAAGAGGTTTGTTTCGTTAAGTTTTGAAGAATTGAACCACTATTTTGAATGTAATTTTTAGCATTTTCTTTTTTTTGAGAAAGGGAGAGAACTACTAAAATGGCACCGATAAAATATTTCAGCACAGGCACCCACAGCATGTAAATTGTACATGTAATGTATGTTTACAAATGCCCTTTTCTATATTTATTTGATTTCATTAATAGCATCGCGTACTTTAATCTCTCAATCGTATCAACTTATGTGGTTTCTTGCCGAATACATACCATGGTTAGAATACCATAATATATACGATATACATAATTTTTACGAAGCAAGTACCGTGCTTATATAATATAAATTCATTGATCAGTTTTACCGTGTTAAAAATGAATTTCTGTCCTTTTATAGCATGGAATTTTAATAAGATTTTTTGTATGATTAAATCACTAAATGATTAATGCATGTAGTGTATATAGCCTGAATTCCTCTTTTATTGAAAACTTATGAATATTTATACATCCTTATAAAAATCAAATGAGACCTTAAGGTCTCCATGAAACCATAACAGAAAATAAAAGTAACCGTTGAATTCATGATATGAAGTCTTATTTCAACAGAAACTACGGAAACATTGTCCGTGTAAAAACTTTTAAAGTACTAAATGGCAATGGCTGAAGATGGATGGATGGATGTATTATTGTTTAACTTTCAGTGGCAATTATTAAAGCATATCAGGACGAGAACATGTTTATAATGTAAGTGTTTTCGCCCCTGGATCCGTTCAAAGCCTTTGTTAAGATATTTTATTAAATAATTTTTCATTGGAAACATGGAAACATATTTCCTGGTATACCCTTCTTAAAAAACTGAGGGTGCTCAACAGGTAACACCTGCCTGATATTATGATATGAATATAAGCCCTGCTTTATACAAGACAGACACGCTAAGCCGGATTTTAACATGCTAGCTCATGGGGTAACAGTCAACAGGAAGACACATTACCCACCAGGGACACATTTTACTGATTCCGAGTCGACCAGGCCTTTGTTCTTACTCCTATGTAACGCATGCTTGGTGGAGAAGCAGCAAATACCAATTTTAATGTCTTTGGTTTGGTCCGATTGGGTATCGAACCCGCGACCTTCCGCACTCTAGGCGAGCATTCTACCACGAGACCACCGAGGCAGTCAATGGCTTAAGATATCCAGAACATAACTGACCAGGTGAATTTTTGTATTATACCGGATGTTCCATGCAACGTTATGGCAATGACCTCGGTAATTATCGGCAAACTTCGGAAACAATGTATATCTAGCTTTATTTTTTTTGACGCCACATGCAAACTACGAAGTGTGTTTAAACTTGGCAAAGCTGTATGTATCAAAGTTTTGTTTTTGGATTCAATTTATTGTCCAGAACGTTGAAAATCAAATTTAAAAAATGACAAGATGACCATCTAAAGACGGAGCTATGCACGAGGGATTTACTCCTTTTTTTCATAAATTAAAGAGTTTGTGACAGTAAATTTAAAGTATCAATTCCGGGCAAACATCGAAATGCTAGCAACTTCGCTGGTGAAACCCTAGGGAACTTGGAGTCCACCAACAGAAGTATCGATTCATTGGTCATAATAAATTCTCTGATACCAATTTTGATTGCAAAAAGCATTTACGATATTAGACAAAAATAGAAATCATGATAGTCTTATGCATGACAAAGAAACTGAATTATAATTTAAACTGAGAAAAAATAAACTACAAAATGTATTCCGAATGCGAAAACATTTCCGTGGTGAAGTTAAAACTTAGTCATAAGTGTTTAATCATTTTAAGTACAAAATGTACTCCAAACAGGATGCCACTGTGATCCCTTTTAAGTAATAACGTCATTTCAGATAATGCTCGTAATTTATCTGGTACTTGAGACAGTGGATATCAAAATGTTAGAGATAAAAACTGAAGGCTTCTAATTTTTTCGGCAGAAATGACATATAAACCAGAATAAAATTCCTATTTTTTTAAGAGTGTATACTTCGGCTTAACATCTTAAAAAAACTGTTCAGTAGGTTTTATATCGTTTTGCAGTATTACATATGTTAATTTCCTTGTGCATTAACTCACAGACGTAACCGTCTTTTTCCTTAAAGTACTTCGTCTAAATTAGCTTACTGACAGCATTCACAAACTTTCATAGGACTACGTTTAGTCGGAAATGTGATCTGATTTTCGGCCACCAGTCACGCTATTTGTTCAACTGATGTCTTGGCACCAGTCTAAATCATATTCATGCAAATATTTGTGAAACTGGGACTTGCTTTCAGACAAAGAGAATATAATTATCTTCTATCATTACAGGTGACAAGAACTCTACAGATTGTTGAATCATTATCACCTTTATGGAGATAACGAAGTGGCTACCACGAAGAAATTGTTGACAATAGCTTAATTCTAGATAAAATCGGACGCTTACTGATATGAATATTCCGTCATTGCTGAAGTCAATTTTTGTACGTGTACTTTTATTATAGAACAAATTTGTATAATTGATTATGATATTTACAATCTTGCATTGTTACCAAAGAAAAGTAAAATGACTGTTCATAGTTAAAAACAATTACAGCTATTGTGATATTTTTAAAATAAACAAATTCTAAAAGTTTTTTTTTTATACATGACAAGATGTTTTAAAACTTAAAAAATTCCCACACACTGAAGCTGCAAAGTCAAGAATACACATTTCCATGACTTAAGCAAATTGTCGTGCTCCCTCCATTCTTTTTTCGTTATTAATATTCAACGATACTAATTTGATGAATAAACAGCATATTTCCTGGAATTGCGACTCGATCATGAGTTGTGCACGTGGCCAACTGTAGAGGGATACGAATTTGCGCAATGTGAATAAACAAAACCGGAAATTATCTCTATGGAAACGAAAAAGACTCTCCATCAACAAATGCAGTCTTCAGTGCACGGTTCTATTATTTTTGACAACAAGGAAACAAACATTGTGTAAAGTATTCTTATAAGAGTTATTCTTAAACGCAATACAAATATAAATGTATGCTTAAGATTAAAACAAACCCCAATAAAATGATATAATATGTACATTAGGGATTATGATATTAATATATTTGCATACATCAAACCTTTCTTGTATATATATTGGCTTAGTAAATATCTTGTAACTTTCTTGGTAAACAGGGGGTTATTATAAAATAAACGATCGTGGCATTTTAGAATAGTTCAGCTATTATTGAGCAGAAACTTCACAGGCAATTATTATAATGAATTATTGGGTAAAAATAGCAAGATTCCATGTATATATAATGTACAGTATCAGATATAGATTTTGAATTTTTTTTAAGAGACATTCAATAATATTTACATTCAAAGTGTCTATACCGACGGAAAGCCCCGAAATGCCCCAGGCAAAATAGCCAAGTGTATAAATCAGTGGAAAGGTCTAACTATAAAATAACGTTCAGATTGGACAAGTCTTGTTTCCATGACAGCAAAAACAGCAAACAATAAAAAAAAGTAAAAAACAGCAAACATTTTTTTTTTGCCACAACACCATCAAAATTGGAGGTATGTGTCTATCATATTGGGCATGAAAGCGTATGATGAATAAATTCTTGAAACAAAATCTTGACATGGAAGTGACAAAAATGCAAGTAGAGGGACAGCGTGTATATGTGCTATGACTGCTCGGTATAGAAGTTTGATGTTGACATGAAGTTTTATCAGAAGTTATCAGGTTATAAGATATATACTCAAAATTTACTGCTAAGTCACAAAGCTAGATAATACATAACTATCTTTCGCTTATTAGTGTGTTATTCGGCCGTAGATGTAGTAACAAAACCAGGTTAAAAATATTCAATATATATAACCTTGGTAAATATATACATATAGAAGAGGGCGTATATAGAATCTCTTATTCTATATTTGCAGTATAGACCATTGATTCATAAAGATAATGTTATAGACGTTTACAAAAGATGCTTTGTTTTATCCTTTTAAACTAGTTTAATGTGTATTTTATTGTTTCAATTTTTCAATAGGTCTTATGTCAATGTGAACATATGCGTCGTACATATCTAATACACTAAGAAAGATAGATACAAAAAAATATTCATCAATGACCAAATAATAATACTTGGTTTGAATTATATTTATGGAATCTTCAGTTCGTGTGAAATAAAGCTCCATAAACCAAGGTGAACCATTTTTGTTATAGACAAAAATTGGCTGCAGAAAACCCACAACAAATTAAAAGCAGTGGCATAGCTACAGATAGGCACGACAGCATGTGCTTCCAGATCATTTTGACTGGAAATTTGTACACCAAAGTCTTTCCTATAACATGTATAAGTGTAACAATTAATAATTAATATTGGAGAAAACATTAGGATGGTCAAACGTATAACCTTGGTTTGCTATTCATGCAATCCAAATTCATTGACATTTAAGCTTTAAAACTTTAACACGACAAACCTGGTCTGGTATTTGTGGTTTTTCGTAGCTCTTCCTTTCTCTGCTAATAAAATGTATCACAAAATACCGAATAAATGTGATGCACTGTATGGCCATTTCGTTATCTGACAACTCATCAGCAGTTCTCGAGATCAAAATGTTGGAAATCCGGTTAAAGATATATAAATAAATTTATAAGCACAACCATCAAAACTCAATAGAATTAAAACATACAGGAATCCAAATTCACCTAAGGGTTACCTCTGCATCAAAAGGGGGAGCTTTAGAAATTTTTGTCAAATTTTTAACGAAAACACTTTATGTCATTTCAAATTAAAAATAAAAGTTTCTGGTTAGAATTCATACTACGTTCGTCATCAGAATTTATTTATAAATGGAAGATGACTAGTATTAACTATGATTTTCCTACTTGTACCCCTTTAAAAAGAAGACAAATCCAACATAACAACAACTACAACAGAAGATAAAAAACCAAAAATGATCAAAATGGGAAGGCTTAAAAGGCTAAAAAAATCCTAGTATAACTATATAGTGTACGCTGAAAGTTACTAACTATTCAGAGTTATTCTATTAAGATCTGTTTTTGAAACATCGGAATCGAGCACACCTTACAACCAAGGTTCGAACTCATAACCTAAATATTTGCAGGGCATAGTATAAATTTACTATTAGTATCTTTTGATTGTTATTTTGAAACCCATGGGATGATGCCTCTGCTGGTGGACCCTAGGTCCCCGAGGGTATTCGCCAACCCAGTCGTTACAGAAATTACCAGTATTTAGCAAAATTCAAAAATAATAGAAATACTAAGGGTTCATTCCTTGTATTGCACACGGTAGATCTCCTTAGTTGAAATTTGGCTTCCTATTTCGGTATTTTTGGTTGAGTACTTCTTGTTTAATATAAGTTTGGTTTTTGGTCTTCCAAATGTTTCGGTTTTAATGCTGCTGATGAGAGGTATCTCCTTGAAATGCGTCGTATACAACATAGTATAAATTTACTATATCTAATATTAGTATCTTTGGATTGTTATTTTAGAGACAACGACGAACAACAGAGACATTCCCGACTTCCGAAAATCACACGAACTCATCATTAGACTAGGATATTTATGTGTTTTTAATTATTTGTGATGTTGAATGAACCATTAAATTTTGAGGTCTATCTTATGTGTCTTGTATTCTTATATAATCCTATTGTTTTTTTGTATAATATATACCAAAACGTTCAAAGTGAAACTGACATACAGAATTGATTTTTCTTTATCTTAACATCAAATACAGCGGAAAATTCCACAATTATATATAATTTTCTGATCATATTAAACCTTTATTGAAAATAATACTCAATTATTGGCATCAAAATAATTTTGGTTGGATATCCAAATTATACCAAGTAATTATCAATATTGAGTTAGATTTTTCCTCAACGAAAAGGTTTCAATTTACTGGTTCAATTTGGATACAATATTTTAGCTTTAAAATTTAAAAAGGTAAAGAGGACAATATATTTCAGATTTAAGCTATCAAAAATAACTGTCTATGCTAAAGTTTAATTTGAAAAGTTATGTTATTATGGCCGGGGTGTTAGGTTTGGGGGAGGTGCGTTGGGTGGGGATGTATGAACAAACCTAATACTGCATATACCAAAGGCCAAACTATCTTTATTTTAGTTAAAATAATACATACGGTCTGTCTAGTCTTTTGAATGGCTCTCTCCCACAGGCAACATATCGCCCTTCAGGTCGCAGATCTTCAAATCCCCGTACCCGATGTTTCCCCTCTGGAGTAAAAATATTTCTAACAGCACCATATCGAGGGTTGAGCACTTTTGTAGCGTAGTCCAGAAATGCATTGTAAGTCCGGTCACGTTTTGGATTGACTAGAAGCTTTTTCGGATGAAAATGTTCATCTCCATTTACATATACATATGTATAAAGACCTTTAGTCATTCCCTGTGTATAATGAGGTTCATGTTCCTCGCCATCCATCGTGTCGTAATTTGCATTTTTCATTGTGTCAATAAATGCAGTAAAATTACAAAAAATATCCTGGAAACTTCCACAAATAACAATCTGGTTTTAATCCTCCTTATTTTCTTCTTTGTCGATAATAATCTATGTAATTACTATTCCGGAATAATTATCAATCTCCTTCCGTTATGTCAGATTCACTTTCATTATCACTGATAAACGTTTACCTGATGTTGACAACGTCAGACTACGCATGCTGGTAATCCACACTATACTCACGTCAAGACAAACAGACCTCGTATCTAAGGTATACTTCAGCGGATGTAAAATAAATTACTTATCGACTGAAATCAATATAAGGAGCTGCCTATTTAAAAGATAAAACATCAATCAAATCAGGGTCATCCCAAAATATTAAAAAGGTCACAGGAGCGAATCATCAATGCCGTGCTCGTCGATATCCTATGCTGATATGATATACAAAACGTCTACCTTTGTGTTGACAATGTATTGTTGTTATTAGAAAATACTATCTATTGAATTTTCATAAACTCCGCGAAATGATTTTCAATAGACCAGTTGTGATTTCAGAACAATATATGCTCTATTCCTTTTAAATTGATTTTGAATATAATGATATAAACGTATACAAATTCAGTGTGTGTTATATTCACCAAATAAAATTTTATTTTATCATAAACGACTGCACATAATATACAAACCGAAAATACCTTGCTGATAAATAACAAAAGCCAATAGATTGTATTATACCCTTTCATTTTAAAATTTAATCCAGCTTGTACTTGATGAAAGATTTGGTTGATTTTGATAAATGGGTAACTTTAGATGCATTTCCTTTGAATTTAGATGTTATATGGTGTTTTTTATTCAATTACGGGTTGTCATGATTGAAAGTGATTGATAAAATGAAAATTTAATAAAATATGAAGTTAAGTACTTAGGTCTATTTTTGAAACATGTACCTGTTCAAGATTTTACTATCAAAATTCAAAACTTTACTTAATCATTGGAAAATATTCAACATCCCTTGATTATATTATGAAAACTGTATAATTATGGTGAACTGATTATTGACTTGCGTGTTAGTAACACAAGTTGTAGCAAACAAACAACGCTTTTATTGCTGTTCTTCGTGTTCACGTCACAATGACGTCTTCAACTCGCAGAAAAATATCGCATTCTACTAGAAGTTGATGAAGCACCTAGCACAAGAAAACTTTGAGTAGAATTTCTTCCTCATTACAATTCTGATAACCTTTTGAGGTAATTTTCAACCCCATCTTATCCGTGTTGTTTAGCACATGACAACTTTGAATGTAATTCATTCTTAACAATAATTTATATAAACCTTTTAGGTAAATGTCAATACCCTCCTATCCGTGTTTAAAGGGCCGTAGTTGTGGTGACATTATATACAATCAAGCGCCAGTAAATTTAATAAATGCTGTCGCAATTCGTTTCTAAGTATCAAACTGCAATTCAAAAGCAAAGCACACATATAAAAAAATCACACACTGCATACTTGATAATTCTGAAGTAAAATAACCCCCCTCTACTAATCTGTGAGTACAATATACGCATTTCTTATATTATTGGAGGTAAGCATGGTAAAGTACTTAAGAATTGGGTAAATCATTTAGATTATTGTCTTTCTGTATTATTATAGAGGATGAAAATATCGGAAATAAAAGAATACCGAGGCAATAATAAAACGTATCACAAAATACCGAAATAAATTTGATGCACTGTATGGCCACTTCGTTGACTGACAACTCAGCAGTGCTCGAGATCAAAATATTGGAAAACCGGTTAAAGATATAATGATGAATTAATAAGCACAATCATCAAAAATCAAAACAATTAAAACAAACAGGTATCCAAACTCAGCTAAGGGTTACCTCTGCATAAAATAGAAGAGCCTTAGAAATTTCCGGTAATTTTTGTCAGATTTTGAAGGGAAAATTTAAAGGCATTTGCGTAATGAATCATGCCAGGACAAAAGTTCTGGCTACGGGGCTGATAATTCTCTCGGGGACTAACAGTCCACCAGCAGTGACATAGACCCAGTGGTAGTAATAAAACGTATCACAAAATACCGAAATAAATTTGATGCACTGTATGACCATTTCATTGACTGACAAGAAAATATTGGAAAACCGGTAGACAGTGGGGGAAATTCCACAAGACAAAAATACAAAGACAAGGCGAATTCATCACTGACACAGTAAACAAATACTAGAATGACACAAATAAAGGAGTAGAAAACACAAAGCTAACTGAAGAGAATCAGAACCATAAAGCAGAAAAACTAATGACTTTGCAATGTCAGCTGACCCAAATAACCGGGAGGATGTAAGGTCCTCTGAAAGGTTAAGCATATCAGCCCCGTTAACGGCCTCCGTCACATAGCAAGTTAGGAAAATACGGTACAATGTCAAGTCCGATGAAGTAAATTCCATTAAGACTTAAATCTAGCTGGATATTTGTTCTGATTTGTGAGATAGAAACTTCGTATTTTTCAAACCTTTTCGTCTAAATTGTAAACATTGAGGACTACATAGATTCCTTTCATTTAAAAAAACAGAATGAAAGCTAGTACACAGACTAATCATCACTATTTTGTCTTTCTGTTATAAGTCTGACAGAAAAGGTCCTTTATACATAGTTACTGGAACTGATAGTAGCAAATTCTTAACGATTTTCTTTCGTCTTGACAGCTGCGCTCGATTCTTCTGATATTGTTTTACTAAATAAAAAATGGTAACAAAGAATTTTGATGAACACGGCTTTAAATGTTGAAAACCAAAAGTTGAGACGCAAATTAAAAAAAATGCCAACTTGAAAATTACCAAAAGGGTACACCCAAAACCATCAAAGAACAGAGCTTTGCACGAGGGAGATAATCTTTAGTTTTAGCTAAGTTCAAACTTATTTAATTATTTATTAAGGATTGGGAAAAAAGTTATCCCAACTTATACTAATCCCTGTCCACTTGGCGGGTGCCTGCACGGCAACTGTAGCTGCATTTTAGCCTACCCCTTTTCGACATCTACAGAAGAGTCTTTAACGTGCTAAGGATGTTGATCTTCCTTAACACGGGACTGGTCATTTTTCGTCCCCATTCGACGGACTAGCATCGTGTACCGAGACCGTCCCCGCAGATGGTATAGATACGGCATCGCAAATTTGATCCCAGAAATTTTCATCCCAAATGGGAATCGAACCAGGGACCTTTGGCTTCGTAGTCCGATGCGCTAACCACTACACCACGGAGCCGTTTTTTACGTTTTTGTAACAGAAAATTTAATGGAGCAATTTCGGGCTACTATCGGAGTACTAGCAACTGAGCTAGTGAAACCCTCGGGGACTTGCAGCGGTACCAACTTTGATGTACAAGATGTGCACATTTCGTCGACTCATCAGTTGTGCTCAGGGCCTAATATATTGAAAACCAAAACAATATTCCAAAAGTTGAAGAGCAAATTAAAAATGCAAAATTTACAAAAAGGGTAGGGCCAAAAAAAGATATAAATATGTGCTTCAAGCCCGATAATATATGAAAATATTATTAATCTGATTTGTATCGAATCCATGTCACTTGAGTACATGTCTATTGGCATTTACAAATGTTGCACAGAAAACAAGCTATATTTAACTTTTAAAGGTAAAAACTTCATCTTGCACAATGCATACACCACGTTAATAGAAATATATTTAAACATTTCCTTACTGGTATAAACAATACATGTAAATACGGCGAATAGTTTAATGCACTTTCAAAAATCATCTTTACGACTATTGGAAGGCTACATAGCTTTTAAACTTTCTCTAGTTCCGTATATTAATGATATAACAATTGTAGCTTATGTATGAGGTCGATATTAACTCGTATCGACCTCGTGTAAATGTATAATATAGAATAATGGTGCAGTTACTAGAAAAGTTTCTTTGTTTCTTTTTACAAGTTTCCTATGGCTATGAACGGAGATACACTATAAATATGTTAACCTGTTGATAAAATGTTAGTCAGTTTTCCTTTGCCCTTTATTAAACCTTTAAAGAAATCTATCACGTTGGTAAAATCCAAACTGAATAATATCTAAATGTCAGTTTGGGTGGTTACTTTTAAATAGAAAAAATAATAGAAAGATTACATCTGACATTCAAATGTCCTCGTTAACTACAATTGCGGAATTGCAAACTTCGGTCTATACATATTTAAATGTGTGAATTGTTATTCATTAAAGTGTTTGGTTTGCGACATTCACAGCCTTGTAGAAAAAAAGTTGATTTTTCGCAATTCATGTTTATCAACAATCAATAATGTAAAGCTTGGACTGGAAGACTAGGATGCTCATAAAAATCCGAAGGGCGTGCCAACAATTAGTTAATCCAAAGACGAATACAAAACCGAGACTGGGAAGAACGGAACAAACGAACAATTATTGCATTATCGTGCTCAGTAATAAGTGGGTGCAATGCTTTCTGAATATACAGTATATCTTTCGATCCGAAAGAAAATAATTACACAATCAATGACACTATTTTCACGTGGACTGCACATGAGCAAACGTTTTCTGTGTACAAAAGAGGACAAATATACCTTCAGAGCAACCCGGGAAGACAAATGAACAACCACAAGCACAACAAATAAACACTGAAAACTAAAAAACAATGAATAACAAACTCCTATAAAAACCAGTAGTGAACTCAGGTGCTCCGGAAGGGTAAGCAGTTCCTGCTCCGTATACGGCGCCCGTCGTGAAGTTCAACAAAGGTTACACTCCACTAATTATCTTAGTTTCAGAGAAATGCACCCCCAGAATTTTATTAATTATTAGAGTTGGTAAAGTTTGACTACATGATAGATAAATAATAAATGTCTTAACCTCAAAATTGTAATATTGACTGAAAGAGGATAGATTTTAATTTAAAAAAAATATGAAAACATTAACTGATTTTGCTTCTGACAAGTAATGGGAGGTCATAAACTGGGACTTGTGAATTGACATGTGGTGTGTAAAACTTTGACAGTGATAATCGGTACCTGCACTGGTAAGTTAAATTGCGAAAAAAAGAGGCGGAAAAGTAAACCTTTTTTTCCCACATATGTAATGGAATTTTATGCAGAATCTGAAAAATTAAGTCTCAATTGGATTGAAACGCTGATTTTTATGAAAATTTTTGAAATGGTGCTATGCCAACTAGGTTTCCATGGATATTTTTTATTTATTTTATCAGGATTGAAACGATGCTAACAGAATGGCCTTTCAGAATATATATATATATATATATATATATATATATATATATATATATATATATATATATATATATATATATATATATATATATATATATATATATATATATATATATATATATATATATATATATGGGTATTATTTACTCTGAAGATGGCACAAAACATGATATTTGTTAGCTCACTTCACATAGAAAATGGTACTATTAATTTGTGGAGTGCAACCAAAGTCAATACACTGGTAGGCGCAAATCCCTATCCACTTGGCGGGTGCCTGCATGGCAACTGTAGCGGAGTTTTAGCCTACCCTTTTTCGACATCTACAGAAGAGTCTTTAAAGTGCTAAGGATGTTGATCTTCCTTAACACGGGACAGTCATTTTTCGTCCCCATCCGACGGACTAGCATCGTTTACCGAGACCGTCCTCGCAAATGGTATAGATAGGGCATCGCAAATTTGATCCCAAAAATTTTCATCTCAAATGGGAATCGAACCAGAGACCTTTGGCTTCGTAGTCCGATGGAGGTACATGAAATTTTACGACAGTGTGAACAGGTCCAACGTCATCTTAGATATTGGAACACTGTAACGGTTAATCAATTCGTGATGACCACCGTAAAATTCCCTAATTGTTTACATTAATTTATCCCTGATAAAACCCTGGTTAAGAAGCTTTTGTGACAGCAGTAATCCTCTTTGTCAAAAGTCATGGTAACTCACGTATGCCCTTGAATATATTCTAATAAGCTGAGAAACGTAGATGCCATTTGCAAGCGATGCTGGTATATTACTGAAGAAGGGAAAGTTAACAATAGGAAAGTCGAAGTGATCACGTTTGTCATAAAGTTTTGTCTTCAGATGTCCCTCATTGTGTATTTCGAGAAACAAATCCAAAAATGAAGTGGCCTTTGGTGTATCTGTAGTATCCTTAATTTCAAGCTCAATGGGGTAGATGAGATGTAGAAAGTCTTGGAATTTGTTGTTATTTAACGACAACGCGTAATCTATATAATGAAAAGTGAAATTAAAGAATTGGGCTAGTTTCTTTTTGTTTTCACGTAGTAACCCTTGAATGAAGTCCGCTTCGTATGAGTACAGACACATTTCGGCGAGGAGAGGAGCACAATTGGTTTCCATTGGAATGCCGATTGTTTGTTGAAAAATTCGACCGCCAAATTCAACAAATATGTTGTATATGAGAAAATCTAACATGTTTGTAATTTCATAAACGATTGAACGTAAGAATGCATTTCTGTCGTATGAACCCTATATAACATTTAAGATTAAGCCAGTAATCAAATCATCTATTGACTTTCCTTTTACTTATACTGTTCCCTTTCTCCAAATTCATTTTATTTAGCCATAAAAACCCGTTGAAAAAATCGAAGGAAACGCTGTCCTCCAGATTATATACTTTTAGCGTCTTTTGGGGGAACGATTGCTTTCCGATTCTCAAGAAACGATTTCTTTCAGATTTAATTATTTGCTAATCATCATCGAACAAGAGGCAAGAGGACCACGTGCAGGTTACAAAATTAATTATTTTCCTAATGTTGATAATTAAATCATCACGACACAGCTGTGAGGCAATAAGTCCAATCAACACCTGTACATATCGATAGTCATTTCTTCAACGTTGAAGGCGATACTTAAGTGAAGTACATTGGTGTAATCTATTTGCCTCTATCTTGAAAAATGCAATATTTGCATACTACTTTTTATTATTTGTAATATTTAAAAGAAAAATATTAAATTTTTTTCTGTCTTAAAGGTTAAAACATTTATCACACTATTTTATGAATTATTTTTTATATAGTAAAAAAGTATTAAAACACATAAATCTAAATACCAAAAGACTGGGGAGATAATGTCTATTTATAATGCGCAAATATTTTCTCGGTGTTTTCTTCCCAGATTTTCAGTGAAATTTTAACTTAATAAACTTTTTAGTTCAAATCAAATATTCACACAGATTAAGAAATGCAATTTCGTGCGAGTCTTTGAATGGTCTCAAGGTGCGAGACTATAATATTCAGTTATGGTATAAGATGTAACCGAGGGTTCACATTTTCCAGTCAGAAACGAGGCTTGCCATGTTTCTGATGATAGAAAATATGAAGCCGAGGGAGGAATTGTCCGTCTCACATTTTTGACCATGACTGATTATTTTTCTCACATTTCTCTGAAAATTAAAGGTAATAAACATGGCCGCTTAAACTAGACAACCTAGTGCAAAATAAATTCTATATTCGAAAATATCGTATGCGTTTTGGTTTTGTACCAGTACAAAACATAAAAAAAATTTCTTTCAGGTTGCGCTTTAGGATTTTTCAAATTGAAGCGATGTTGGGTTCGAAGATTTCGTACCATTGTGCGAAGTTGTGTGTTTTCTGACGTTCTAGCATTGTGTAGTGACATTTATTTTTGCATTGTTACGTCAAGGTAGGTCATGTGATGTGAGATGCATGAATCTCACACTGGTGTCTCACACTGAATATAACTGTCCCAAACACATCGAAATTTGAGAAAAGTGCTGGTATGGGCACAGGGGCTCGGGAACATTATTTGATAACGTAATATGCTCAAAACTCAATGAAAAAATATTGTTTTCCCTAGTGTTTTCATTGGGTTTAGAGCATGATACGTTATATCAAATAAGGTTCCCGAGCCCTGGGGTACGGGCCGAGGTTTGTTGTTTTTAGTGTATGCATTTGTCTGTATGTGTGATGTGTACAAGTGAAGTGTATTTTTAGGTTCAAAACAAAGAATGACAAGTATATTTGTTTCGTTCATATCCCTTCAACCCCGGGGTATAAAAGTACATTTCTTTAATAAATAAATTAATAAGTATAACTAAAGACTGTAATACTGAGAGAAATACGAACTGGTAAAAAAATATTTATATTCTGCTTGATAGATTTTATGACTACAGAGTACGTAAATAATGAATAAGAATAAGATATGTCGATGTGTCATGTGTCAAGTTACGAACATATTTCTACAATGAACATATTTGAGAATGCAAAGACAGCCAAACTATATTTTTCTGAACTTGCCTTTTTGAATCTCAAAGTAAACTTTACCTTAAGTTTATATTCTCTTATGATGGTGCGTTGTTATCTATTTCTCGCGCGATGAATTATTTGTCATAAATAAATCCCCATTATATGATATGTACAAGTGTTACGAGAAATTCTTTTATTTAATTGGCCTTGGTCCAAACGTCGCTTTTTTCTGAATGGTTGAAATCTGCACGGTCATCGTTGGAAGCAACCGTTGCATAGCAAAATTTGACGTCACAGAAAAATGAACGTTAAGATTTCTTGGGGTTCGGACGCCGAATCACAAACAAACAGATATTCCTGAAGAATCATAAGAGAAATAGGTGAACAACTCGTAAAAATTAGATACCGCTTGATATCAACTCTGATTATTTAATTTGGACTTAATAATAAACAACTCGATTTGATATCAAACGATATCTAATTCTCACTCATTGTGAAACCTATAATCTCAAAGCGAACTTTGCTAAATCTCAAAGTAAGCGTTTCCCATCGATTTTTAGAAAATGTGAATAAACAAAATAAAGATAATTTTTTATTTATATTTTATATGAAAAGAATTTATTAATCATTTTTTCAAAGTACTGTGTTGAGAAAAAATGCTAAATGCGGATGAGATTTTTAAATATAGATATGTTTCACCATAAAGTTTTCTTACAAGACAACGCAGTTCTTGTGCACACGAAATTACTTTCATTTACCATTTGAAGTAGCAATAAATTATGAAAATGGGTACCTTGTTATATGTTTACTTCCGTTAACAACAATTTTATACAAGAAAATTGGTATTTTATTACTTTTTCAAGGATTGAAGCAATCGACCTTTCTGCACTGTCGTTAATTTTCTTTACCAAAATCGGAAAGAAAGCGTTTCCGGAATTAGAAAGCAAGTGTTACCGTGTTTTGAATAGGAAAGCAAGCGTTCTGAATATACATCGTGAGTGTGTATGACAACCACAAACATTTGATGTTACAGAAAATCAAGTAAAATATTCCGACTAATTTCTCCATTTTCCCTCAGTTTCCTTCGTCACGTTTGTCTGTAAATATTTTTTTGTAGAATGAAAGTATATTGTTGAGTTGATATCAATGATTCCGGTTGTTAACGACATGTTTGTTATGCGCTGCATATCTTTAACGAGCAAACTCCCGACTGTATTTGAAAGAACAATTTACCTTTTTTTTTTACCTTATAATTTGATACACCTCCTAGACCTCCGCTATATGGCAGTCAGTTACCTTATAATTTGATACACCTCCTAGACCTCCGCTATATGGCAGTCAGTACCACTTAAGTGGACTCTGAATTTATATACAGAGACAATGATGATTTTTCTGTAAGGTTTGAGACCTTACGATGACTTTTAAGATGACGAACATCAATATACACGAGCAGATCACTTGCTTTTTGTTTTTTGTGCCCGTATTCGGAAATATATTTTTCTGTATATTTCGATTACAAAATGACATATATATTCGTTTGATTTTACCATTTGGGTCATTTTGGCGGCGTTTAGGATTATTTTTTCGGTTTTAAACCTTTTAGGTTTTGAACACAACTTTTTTACTGATGAGTCGAAAATCGCCGAAATGTGCACACCTTGTGCGTCAAAATTGGTGTTATAGAATTTGAGACATACACTGATGCATCCCACCAATCTTCCAACCTTAGCTGATTTATTCCCCCCCCCCTCCCGGCCCCCTCTCCCCCAAAAAATAAATAGAATAATTTTAAAGACAAATATAACTAATTAACAAGCTCAAAATATTACAAAATGGATAAACTTTTTTTCTGGTTTTACGACACTGTGTATACTTTACGGTAGAAATACTGGTTCATTTCAACACAAAATGGTGGAATTGTTTTAAATAAATTTATTTTAGTTCTGTTTAACACGAATTTTAGCAACCAATCATAGCCAATACTAAATCAGAATTCTTAGACAAACAAATTTTACTGAACTATTTTCTGTTATTAGTATATAATGAACTCTGAACATAATATTGATGGCATTGAAAAATGACATTTTCTGTTAATTTAAAAATTTTAAATGATTATTCTGCTATTTATCAATCGGTCTTTATAGTTTTGGACATGTATATTGGATTAATTTGAAGCATTTTATAGAATAAAAGACAAATTTGACATGGATAAATAGTCCTGTTACTGTCCGCAAATTTAATACTTTATGATTAAAAATATTTCTAAAATTTGGTCCAAACATACAATTGATTGATTGTCGTTTGTTTAAAGTCCAGTGGCAAATATTTCGTGCTTCCTCAGGACGAGAAACAGTTCAACAATTTATCACACGGTGATACGGGACACAAAAGGAAACCGATTTATTGCCACTGTAAAAGGATCATGTTTCGGTAGGCTCGAATAAGTTAGCGGCAATTAGCCTACTAATTTTTGAAGACTACAGATGGGAGTGTGGCCTTCTCCAATCACGTTACCCACGTTGGTCCGCGGTAAGGCTTTATATAATTTCCGTACCATGAAATGACAAACCCCAACGAGAGGGTCTCCAATACTCGCAACCTGGGGACGTGCAAGGCAGCTCTGTGGATTGAGCTCCCGTGGTTCATAAATATTTATGGAGGTGTCCTCAATTATTCACGGACCTCCACAATTCGATTTCAGGAGCTCCTCAAATATTTCTGGACCTCCACATTTCGATTTAAGGACCTCCTGAATTATTTCAGGAACTCCAAAAATAATTGTTTTCAATTAAGGAATTGTGGAGGCCTATAAATAATCGAGGACCTCCATAAATATTTAAAGGCCTCCTTAAATAATAATTTTGACTAATTCCGCGCTTCATATAAATTGCATTTAAAAGTAAGTAAATTTTATTATTCAGTCATGAGCCCGAGAGGGCATAAGTCAATACAATGTAGATAAAATGTAACTGTTTAAACTCTCATACATCACTCTCATTCATAACCATTCATCCTGATTTGGTTAATTGGTAAACAATACAAAACATTTAATACATATGCGAATCGACAATATGATTTTATACGAGTTTGCTTGTGCTTTACTATTTTTCCCCACAAGATCCACGTTTAAGGATTCTCAGTAATAGAACTTTGCTGGAAAATGTTAAGAAAGGATATGATTAATATTCAAATGCTACAAACTCCAAATATGGATATATGTTGGAATTTATTGTTGCACGTAATCTGAAAATCAAAGCGAGATCTACAATTTGCTGAACTCTAATACTGAGGACGGGGGGCTACTGATTTACTTGTGTATATACAATTATAATGTTTTTTTTATTTACTTGTATTATATGTCACAAACATTTTATGTTTATATGACAATAAACATTTGATATCTAATAACACATCTAATTTCGAGTTCAAGACGACTCCTAGCACCAATTTGAACGACTGGGTTGTTTTGCCAAACGTCTATCATGTCACAATTAAATTTTTTTATCCTAATAAGCAACATCCCTTTATACAGAAGGTAGGCTACAGTCAAACCTTCCATAGAGATCACCTCTATTGACCTGTCTAATGAAACCTTAATTTATGCTTCCTTTTGTAGTTCATTTCATATTGATAGATCCTGTATTTGGAGATCACCCGTTTTATGTGACCTTATTGCTATGTTACCTGTATATTGTGGCCGTAATAAATGTAGATAAACCAGCCAGCTGGCGGTGTAAGGGACATAATTCCATTTACATTTGAATCTATTTTTCTTTTATTCTAGAATTTAAGCAAAATAATTAATGCATTTACATGTATAAAGTTTATTCTAATTGATTAAATCATGAATATTTTTTTCGTTAAAATTAGTCGACATCAGATATTTTTAAGTCAGAAAGGAAAACGTATGTATTTTACACATTTTAGGCAAGTAAAACACCACATATTTTCCCCATGCGTCGTTTTTAAAATGGTGTTATATAATATATTTTATTTCTATCGAAAAATAGTAAGAAATATCACTTTATCAAATAATGGCATTTATTTAATAAAAAAAAAATACACACACACACAACAATTTGAGATACACCGTTGTCGGAAATTTGTTTGGAGTGAAAAGAATATTTAAAAATGCTCACCTACTTGTTTTCTACACCAAAAAAAAAAAAAAAAAATCATCTATTTGTATGCAAGAATTTTGAAAATGAGCAAATTTAAAACCAGAGGCTCCAGGGAGCCTTAATCGCTTGTCTGGATTTTAGGTGACCACAACTGACAAAGCGCTTCTAAATAAGATCTGTAAGGAATTGTTCTACAGTGTCCAGCACTTCTAGGTAAGACATCTAAAGAATTCTTCCAGTGTCCAATGTTAAAAATGTTAAACTAAGTCCGGCTGTGTCAGCTAGCTTGGATTCCGATCGGCACGAAAACATAACTTTTGTTGCAGACATTTATCCAAGGATCTTCATGCAACAAAAACATTTCAATTGGCTTAATATTTTCTGACACGAAGACCTTTGTACAAATTTCCACATAGGGTCCAATGTAAAACTAATCCGGCTGTGGCGACCATCTTGAATTTTAGATCAGCATAAAAAACATGAGTATTGTAGAGGTTCATCTAATGCTTGTTCATTCATAAAAATATTTCAATTGGCTATGTAGTTTCTGACAAGAAGACCTTTGTACAAATTGCACTTAGGATCTAATGTTAAGGTATCCGGACCATAATAAATCATGGTCGAAATTGTATCTCTTTTTGACCGTGAATGGCTGAACCAAACAATTTAAAGCTGTAATTTTGTATATACATATTTCTCAAGTTGAAACAAAATTTGTTGCTTATATGCAAAGTCTGTAAAAATAAGTTAGTTATATTGGCATTTCCGAAGTTTGCCGATAATTACCGAGGTCATTTCAATTGCGTTGTATGGAATATCCGGGAACTTGTGAATAATCACGTGGTCATTTATGGTCCGGATACCTTAAACTGAGTCTTGCTGTGGCGGCCATATTGAATTTTCCGATCGGCACAAAAAACAAAAATTTTGAAGAGGTTAATCCAAGGATCATTCATGCAAAAAATCAATTCAATTTGCTCAGTAGTTTCTGACAAGAAGAGCTTAAAAGATAAGTCCAGTGAATATGAATTATCTGCCCCTGGTAGCCATGTTGAATATACAAACGCACAAAAGAAACATAACTTTTGTATAGAACCATCCAATTAACATTCCTGCCAAGTTTGGTTCAATTTAGACTGTTGGTTTCAGAGAAGAAGATGAAAATGTGAAATGTAGACGGACGACGGACGCAAAATGATGGTAAAAGCTCACATGGCCTTTTAGGCCAGGTGAGCTAAAAAGGTTTAATTATGAAAATCCAAAAGATTGTGAAAAAGACAGGCTTAAATATGAATTTAGTAAAAAAAAGGCGTTGAATACCACACAGAATCAAATATTTTAAAAAAATTGTGAGCACGGGAGCCACATAAAATTGCATGCTAGTTGTATACATAATTGCACTCTGAATTATTTTTTCAAGATCCAAGATCTCGTAATTTAGGCTTTTTACTTGACGTTTGTCATTTAGTGAAGGGTAAACTTCATTAAATTAAAACATAAAATAGGAGTTGAAGCTATATGTTTAGCATTGATTAGCAGTTGACCATTAAAAGATACTTATCTTAACAAAGTATGTTTCAAATTTTAACAAGATATATTGAGCGCATCGAAGTCTACAAGATTTTTAATTTACCCAAAAATTGTTAATTTTGTGATTTTTCGTGCACATTTGATTTTTTTACGGACAAGGCGACATAACTCCAGAACAACATCTGACTTTAATACGGTAACAGTATAGACATGATAGAGGAGCCTAAGGAAATTTCAGTCTAGTGGGTCTTTTTAGCAACTTCAAACTTTGATCACAGATACAAAGAACTTGGCAATATTTTGTAACCATTTTTCACCATTTTAGTAAGGATGATTTAAGTTTTTTAGAATAATTATGAATATTTACCCTGGTAACAGTAAGAAAAATGTGTTCATGTACTTATTAATAAAGTTTCATTTTTTTAAGTAGAAAGGCTACGTAATTTTTTTGTTAAATAATATCTGAATTAGTTCCCTTTGTACAGTATATGGACCATAAATGATCAAGTGATTTTTCCAGATGTCACAAGGGCAATGACCTCGGCAAACTTAATAATAATAATATTTGTTATAATTTATGATAATAATGATAGTTAAAAAATACAATAAAACGTTAGTTGATTTCATGTTCATTAATTATACTTTGACCTGAGATATATATGAAAATTATGTCCATATAGTTCATACCGTATAAGTTTTGTTCATATTTATTTTATTTTAAAGGTTTAAGACACATATGATTAAATACGGTACATTTCTATCTTAAAAATCGTTTAACGTATACTTTTGCGAACCTTCCATTGATTCCAGCCGTCTTTCTCTTTCCGTTGATCAACGTAAGAAATTCACGGAAATCGCGACGTCACAATTCACTGACGGCATAATACCGTTGCGCTGCTCTATACGCAAAAACAATAGAAGGATTTGTCTTCAAGTACCCACAAACACACTTAGAACGTCACTCAAGTGAACTTTTGAAGGGATCATGTTCCGAAGTCATTTAGTGTTTGTCTTGTTTTTCATCTTTGAAGTCCGCACGACGACCCTCCAATTCTATCTTTTATTTCCATAATTCATCTTGAATAGGATATGGCTTCATGGAACAGACGGCATAACCATATTTATTTTCATATCAATGTTCTAAGTCATTTTTTTTAATTTCACAGTCACGTCTTATTGATCAAAGAAAGGATTGGTCTTTTTTTATTTGATAAACTTGCTCTGTAAGGTTCTACCTTTTTATACTAACAGATGGAAAATTGAAAAACCATAAAACCGGTTTAAGGATGCTCGCTGATCATGTCTTTTTGTCAGATTTTCGGAATCCTCGGGATTTATACATTTCTTAAACATGAAATTTTTGCCCATCATGCCCATGAACCCCCACGTTTTCTTTTATAATTCAATTATATATACCTTAAAATGGTATTTGACAAAATTTTATGAAATCCTTTTTATTTTTTCATACATCTTTGAGAGACTGAAGTGTCAATGCAAAGACAATGCAAAATCCAGAGAAAATCCATTTCCTGCAAATTTTCAAGGCCTTATAGCTCTTAAATGAGCACATGAACCTATATTTTTTTCTTGCTTATTTGTTTACTATTCATATGTTCTCTCAAACTAAAACACCTATTTCAAATCCTATTTATTTCGTATTAGACCAGCGATCATCCTTAACTCCATCACTGCAGTGTATCTACAATGTACCAAGTCTGAATATCCTGACTCTGTGTTGTGTTTATGTTTGTGTTTTATTCTCTTGTATGTTTTTTTTATCCCGACAATTAGAATAAAAATGTCAGTGAAATCAGACGCTGACACTTTATCTGCAGAAAGCCCATTAAATATTTTGAGAGAAAGCATAGAAAATCATACGAACAGGTCTGAGAGTTTCAAGTTTTTGTCAATTTTATGACCATACAGTGAGAAGAAAAAATAATCTAACACTAATTAATTATTATTGAGTAAATAGCATATAACATTATCTTGTCTAATCTGCGGGACTGATGTCTTTTAGACTAGACAAGAAAATGTATATCAAATACGAATATTGTCAATAAGAATATCAGCCTGAAAATTTTATAAAATGTTTATTGCTTACATCGTTGATGTCTCACGGTAAATATTCTAACACCATGTGTGACGATGGTCTCGGTAACAGATGCTTGTTCCGTTAATGGCCATTTTAAGTGTGAGATGACCCACTACACGAGACTTCATCTTCAGCTGATTTTAGACCAATCAAATGCACATACCTTTTGACCAATCAGACGACACGTTGTTTAACTTTGTCGACTGTGCTCAATGAATTTACCTAGGTACAAGAAACATAAAAAAAATAAAGTATTTACGAAAGAAATAGGTATTTATATACTCGTTCAAAAGTGAAGAACTGGCAAATCTTCAACTCGTTTTTAATATTCAGCGTCTTTTCCCTAGTTACGCTGCGCTGCACTCGTTGAAGATTTTTCCAGTATTCTCTTTGAACTCGTGTAAGAACCTATTATAGTATTATGGTTGCCCCGCGTAAAGGAAGAGCAACGCCCTTAGGACGTTAACGACCCGATTTAAAGTTTGAAAAAGAGTAGGCTAAAATGCCGCTACAGGGACCGCTCTTGTACCCGCCAAGTGGAGAGGGATTAGCATAAGTTGGTATTACATGTTTCCCAATCCACTATACATAAATAAGTTTAAACAATTAGTAAATATTCTATGATATCAATATCCCGTTTATTGATTGTTGTGTAAAATATGTCGTCAACACATACAAATGACGTCAAATGTGATGTGGATGAACGCTTGCAAGTTTTGTTTCAAAGGCCTCTCAGGATACGCATGATCCATATGCTGCATTTGGAAATCATTTTTATAATAATAATAATAATAATAATAATAATAATAATAATAATAAATTCTTTATTTAAAGAGGGTAACTCAATTAGAAGTAGTCTAATTTTCATTGAGGCCCTCAAACAAAATACATGTATACAGTTAACATTCATACATTAAAATACAATATATATTACTAGTATATACACAATTCAATCATTCAAACATACAAATGGCAATAAATGGCAATAAATGGCAACAATTGGTAAAGTTTTGATTACATTTTCTTATTCTTACAACAAAAGAAAGAAAACAAATTATTCGACTTGCATAGAATTTTCAAAAAAATGATTATAACAATTTTTCTTAAATAATTTCACATTACGAAAATTTTTTATTTTGAGTGGTAAATTATTCCATACCTTTGTTGCAGAATAATGAAAAGATTTTTTATAAAAATTTGTATTTGGTCTTGGAACAAATAGATCATTATTAGAGACAGATCGTAAGTTGTGGTGTCGCACATCATTAATATGTAGCATTGCTAAGTAATCAGGTGTTAGTCCATTTACAATTTTATACATTAGAATTGATTGTTGGTATTTTATTCTATTTGTAAAAGATAGCCATTTTAAAGATGAAAACATAAAATTAGATGGAACTGAAATATCGCATTCAAGTATAATTCTTGCTACTCTTTTTTAAAGTTTTATGATTCTATCTGAATCTTTTTGTAATAAATTTCCCCAAACTGAACTACAATAGTCTATATATGGTAGAATATATGCATTATAAAATAGTTGTCTTGTGTGTATAGGCAAATATACTTTAATTTTAAACAAAAGTGATATTTTAGATGAGATAATCTTACATATACGTCTTTGTTTGTACTAAACTATGAAAGCTTGCTAGGGTCAAAATTTATAATAAAACTTTATAAGTCGTGACCATGCTTCACTAACATGTGGCCACGCTTTATGAACTCGTGGCCACGATTTATTCAATCATGGCCATATTTTACTAACTGGCTTTACTAACTCGTGGCGATGATTTAGTAATCATCGAGTTACGAGTTGAAACCATGGCCACGAGTTAGTAAATCGTTGCCACGAGTTGATAAAGCGTGGCCACGAGTTAAAAAATCGTGGTCAAGAGCTAATAAAGTGTGGCCACGATTTAGTAAAGCGTTGCCACGACTTATATTTTTTCATCCACCATAAAGTTTGACACCAAAAAAAATTTCGTTGAAAACGGAAGTAATATATTGTAGTCTCAGACCAAATCAGTCATATCAGTTTTGTAACCACTATCTGTTAGCGCAGAACCTCTTTACCTGCATAGGATGCAGAGGCCTTTCGTTTTTATTACCAGTTTTACCTGCATAGGTTAAAAATTACAATTTGGAGCTTCGATGGCCGAGTGGTCTAGGTAGTTCGACTGCTAATGATCACTAGTCTGTAAACACTAAGGTTGTGAGTTCGAATCTCACCTGTGGCGGGATGTGTTCGACTCCAATCTAAATTGACAAGGATTGCCAATTTTCCTACCGAAGGCCGGTGGTTCTCTCCGGGTACTGCAGCTTCCTCCACCAATAAAAACTGGCCGCCGCGAAATAGCCAAATTTGCTGAAAACGGCGTAAAAACCGCAACTAAAAAAAAAAAAAAAAACCTACAATTAAAGAACTTTCGTTCTTATTTTTGTACCATTATGTGAAGTTTCTTTTACTTATAACTGTAGATTGAATAAAATATAATCCTAATTACGAATTCACATTTTGATGAAAAGGCAATAATTGAGTTAATTAAGTTTTTTATCTGGTCATATATGATCAGATTCAATGCTAGTTTCACATTTTTGGTGATCCAATTTTACAACTAGAGTTATAATCTAACTATCGCAATTTCCTGTCTGTTATTTCAAACAAAAAAATCAATTTAAGTTAAATATTTTTTGTTTTGTTTTATTGGGTACCAAAATGAAATTACAGAACGTTTTTGTGCTTTGTTTACTTTCAGATTAAAAATAATAAGGTTTTTAAATAAGAATTTCGATGTGCTGTTTCTTGTATAGCTATGAATCGACTGTAAAACCTCAGAGATGTTTTTATTTGTGTTTGGTCCATACGTGTTCTATGCCTCGGTTATTACATTTGATGCGTGTACAACTTAAAAAAAATGAGAAAGACTTGTCTGACATGATTATTCATTGATTTGTTACAGAAATTACCAGTATTTAGCAAAATTCAAAACTAATAAAAATACTAAGGGTTCATTCCTTGTATTGCACATGGTAGATCTCCTTAGCTGAAATTTGGCTTCCTATTTCGGTAGTTTTGGTATGAGTACTTCTTGTTTAAAATAAGTTTGGTTTTTTGTCTTCCAAATGTTTCGGTTTGAATGCTGCTGATGAGAGGTAACTCCTTGAAATGCGTCGAATACAGCATAGTATAAATTTACTATATCTAATATTAGTATCCTTGGATTGTTATTTTTTAACTCTACTAGCAGTTATTTCGCCTCAGAGAAAATTAAACGAACTCAAATATCAAAATTAATTTTATGCATTTCTGAAATCCAAAAAAGAATTAGCCAATGATATGTGTTTTAATAACAATTTCTCTAGTTTACCTTGTAGTTTACTGAAACTGACTATACATGTGTTTTTGCCGGCAAAAGGGGGACAATTATGATAGGAATACTTTCATTTTGTAATATATCGACATATTATATACATGTGCATACATATAATACAAAATATCCTCTATAGACTTTAATGAGAGGCTACCCTGTAGATGTTTAATGCCTTCAAATATAGTAATAAAAGTGTTTTGAAGGAATTTCTAAAACAAAATAACTCACTAACAAACTGAATAAGAAAAGTTTGTAACTTGGTTGAGTTTATACACCGATGAATCCCGTAAAACAACTTTAACTTATAATTTCCAAAAAAAAAAAAAAAAATGAGAAGTTTTACAAAATAAGTTTAAATTTTTCCACTATTTTTCCTAGGCTAATATCGTTCAACAGAAAAGGAACGCCAACGGAAGTCATGACGTTGATAAATGAAAACGGCTTTACAATCAACACTGGAATAATATAGAAATGAAGAGATGAAGTGCGAATAATGAAAACATGAAATAGGACCCGTAAGTACAAAAAGTTTTAATCCAGACATCATGCATATTGTTTATAGATTGAGGTTCATTTCAATGATTCTTTCAGCCTCTAGGGTATTAATTAAAACTCTCAGAAAGATAAACATACATATGAATTATTATAATTTTGACATATTTCACATTCCTCGTTAGGATTCTTTTCCAAGAAAAGAAAGCACTGCAGTGTTCTGCTCACGTTATGAGACACTTCAATGAATGCATTATATATATACAGTTTCGATTTATTTGATCACGCAGTTTACAAAAAGAATATTTTTCTAATGAGAAACTATAGAAATGTAGGTGACTGCAATGCAAGTTTGTGGCCTAAGATATATGGAAACTTTATAGACACCCACGCGCAAATGCTTTTTGCAGAGGTCAAGTTTTTGATATGATCCTGTAGAAGATTTTTACGTGATATCCAATCACAATTAGTCGACTGTAGGAGTTGTATTTTTTTTTTCGCTTTGTAACTAAATCAGAAAATAACATATAGGTTCTCATGCATGGATGAATTTATTAACCTTAGACCTGCTTTTAAAGAGAAAGATTCTCAGTTTAAAAAGTTTAAAAAAATTCTCGAAAAACAACAAAAAAGAAACGAAAAAAATCAAGAAACCAAATTGTATAAAAAAGAAAAAAAAACAATAGGGAAGCGGCAAATAATACAGTGTTCTACAAAGATTCTTTTTTGATATTGCATACCAATCATCCGTTCATTTAGTCGATCCTGGAGTTTCAAAGGAAAAAAACTGCAAGATTAAAAGACCAGCACCATAGATTACAGAATGAGATATTTTTCGTTGGGAAACAAAGCTATCGAAGCAAAACACGGAATAATACCTTGTCCGACAAGAGAAACTATAGTTTCGACAATATTAGGTTACACTCCACTAATTATCTTAGTTTCAGAGAAATGCACCCCCAGAATTTTATTAATTATTAGAGTTGGTAAAGTTTGACTACATGATAGATAAATAATAAATGTGTTAACCTCAAAATTGTAATATTGACTGAAAGAGGATAGATTTTAGTTTAAAAAAATACGAAAACATTAACTGATTTTGCTTCTAACAAGTAATGGGAGGTCATAAACTGGGACTTGTGAATTGACATGTGGTGTGTAAAACTTTGACAGTGATAATCGGCACCTGCACTGGTAAGTTAAATTGCGAAAAAAAAGAGCCGGAAAAGTAAACCTTTTTTTTCCACATATGTAATGGAATTTTATGCAGTGAACAATTAAGTCTCAATTGGATTGAAACGCTGCA
Organism: Mytilisepta virgata; assembly: GCA_028015205.1. Taxonomy (NCBI): domain Eukaryota; kingdom Metazoa; phylum Mollusca; class Bivalvia; order Mytilida; family Mytilidae; genus Mytilisepta; species Mytilisepta virgata. Next base: position 35,969,432 of record CM051512.1, read on the forward strand.
TCAGACCTCAATTTTAAGCCGAAGTGGAGTGAAATTAAAATTTTTAAAGGTTTTTTTTTATGAAAAATTTTGAAATGTTGCTTTGCCAACTAGGTTTCCATGGATATTTTTTATTTATTTTATCATGATTGAAACAATGCTAACATAATGGCCTTTCAGAATATATATATATATATATATATATATATATATATATATATATATATATATATATATATATATATATATATATATATATATGGGTATTATTTACTCTGAAGATGGCACAAGACCATGACATTTGTTAGCTCACTTCACATAGAAAATGGTACTGTTAATTTATGGAGTGTAACCTTAGTTGATAACGAGGAGAAACCAAGTATTCATGCACGGTATACCCATACTTTCTAGCGGGTAAAGAGGGTGAACATTGTATTACAGAAAGGAGCACCCCACTCAAGCAGAAGTCTGCCATTTGGCTTTGATGGTTGTGGTTCATAATGTTTTTGGTCTGTCCTTTGATGTTTTGGTTCATATTTATATTTTTGGTCTGCTTGTTGATGTTTGTGGGTCATGTTTTGGGTGGGCCTTTTGGTAGGTGTGGATTATAATGATTTTGGAGGATTTGCTTTGGATGGGTTATTTATTTTTGTGGAAAATAAAGACAGATTATTTATTTTCTGCACCGTTGAAGCATGATTTTTCATTTTCAGTAAAACAAGGGACTGATTATTTATTTTCACAATTATATTTATAATATTTGAAAATACACAATTTTTAAATTCGTGTTTTTATTCTCAAATAAATAACATAGTCAAGGTTGTATCTGTTCGGAATGTTGGCTGTTCCACCTTGCAGTCTCAGTCCCTGTCCAGCACTGTGGTATTCCTATAAGACCATCATAAAGATACTATTTGTTATTGTGTTTGATGCAAGCACAAAAATGGCCACCATTGCCATAAATCTGTGCACCCAGTTCATAACTGCCAAATCAAGAAACTGAATTGTAGGTGCAAATAGAAATATGCAATGTTTATAATGCATGCTTGTACATTCATGTTGTATTGTGCATTGCTCTCTTTAAAGTAAAGGAGAAAGAAAAATCAGGGACGTTTCCAGGATATTTGAAAGGGGAGGCGTATAATAAAATTTTGCCGAGGGGGGCTAGGCAAAACATTTTTTGGACTTTTTTTTTGCTAAAAAACATAAAATAATTGTGAAATGCACTAATGTAACGGTTCCTGACTTGAAGCATGTATATTTTATAGTTAAAGTGTCAGGGTTTGATATTTTTGTGCCGAATTCTCTCCATTAATTGTCTATGGTATATTAAAATGGATGGATCTTAACAGCAGTAGACCAATAACGAGAAATTCCAAATTCTAGGGTATAAGGCGTTACTTAACATTACAATAGTCTTTTAAAGAAATCAGATATTATGTGTAGAATTAATGAATATGATAAATTGCCATATTCAATACAACATAAGCAGATTAGCGGGGGGGGGGGGGGGGCGTACGCCTATTACGCCCTCACCTGGACCCGCCCATGAAAATGGAATGCAGATATATATTTCTGAAGTTTAAGTTAAATATACCAGTATGTTGTGTGTGTATATATATATATATATATATATATATATATATATATATATATATATATACACACACCAGTATAATAAGTTTATACTTACATTTTATAAATTCAATGAGATGAAATACATTATGTACCATTTAATCGAAATTAATCATCATCCTCTGGAAGTGAATCTTCTGAATTCAAAACTGCATATATTGCATACGTACAAAAACCAATATAGGTTAAAATGGGAAAAGGTATTAAAGTGAGGTAAATGTTCATGAGACAATATACCTCAAGTGAAATGAAACCCATTTTCAGACATTTCAAAAACATTAATATTTATATATGGTGTAGTTTATATATTATTAAAAGATTTGGGAAGTTTTTCCCGAAAAAAATATGAAAAAAGACGAATTTTGGTAGAATCTGGTGCCATCTCATGTTTTAAAACATGCATTTATAAAATGGTTTAAAAGACCTGCCGAGTTATTTATTTTCAATACATTGTAGGTGAGGTTATTTATTTTCAAACTACCACAGAACAAACCATTCATTTTTGTTATTATCAAGGCTGAGTTATTTATTTTCAAAATCCTCCTGGCCCCCACCAGAATATCAAATGGTCGTCCCCTAAGCATAAATTAGGTTATGTAAAATGAATAAAGATATTTTTTTCGGTTTGTGTTTTTTTTTGTGTATTTTGTTTCAAAGAAATTCATGGTTTAATACTTTCTGGTATTATCAGATTTCCTAAATAACGTTATGGAGCAACCTTTGATTTTTAGGGGGCTAGGGTGAAATGTTTAATTCTGCATATTTATTTTCAAAGAAATTTTGGTCCTGGATTTTTTTCGAACGCTATCGCGGCCTAATTTTTTATTTTCATGTAACTGAAAATATTGCTTGATTAACACATATCCTGCATTTTTTTTCACACCTAAAGTGTGAAAAAAGTTTTGTTGTCCGGTTATCCGACATCAATTTTCGGATAGAAAAGTACGAACTTTTGATCTCGTCCCTAAAACACCTATTTCAAATCCTATTTATTTCCTATTAGACCAGCGATCTGCCGTAATTTTGGAGGCTTTGTCTTAACACCAATCCTTCTTCACGATTATATTAGGAAATTATTGTCCTCTTTATAACCTTTTCCAGGACCATCAAAGATTATGAGTATAAAATACCCATCAAACATAACACGAAGTCATACATATCCACAGTTGCACTAAACCTCTGTTCTCAAATTTATATTGATTTAAGGAATCACTGTAATCACACGTTCCTTTTTTTTCAATGTCAATGTCCTTATAAAACTGTAATCTACGCCAGCTCATTAAAAGTGTTTACAGAAAACAGATAGTTAAAATCGGATTATGTATTAGCCTATAAACAAATAAACGATATATATTTGTAAGGTTATATTGTAATAAAGAAATAATACTTTTATATTTATTCAATAAATGCACAATAATACCCGTAGTTTTAGTGACCCCCCCCCCCCTTCTCTTAACTTAATTTGGGAAAAATTGATTGACCAATATGGGCATATTCTTTGTGAGTATACTTTTTGTATCATGGGTCCTGTTTTTCCTCAACAATTTATGCTTGTTCTGTATATTGACTTGGACATCACTTGAATCCATATTTTTCGATCCGAAAATCGATGTCGTATAACAAAACTTGCAGTGATTTTTACCCCCACCCCCAAACTATTTGAATTAAGTTTTTTTATCCTACATTGAACTTTTGATCTCGTCCGTTAGTTTGAGAGAACATATGAATAGTAAACAAATAAGCAAGAAAAAAATATAGGTTCATGTGCTCATTTTAGAGCTATAAGGCCTTGAAAATTTGCAAGAAATGGGTTTCCTCTGGATTTTTCATTGTCTTTGCATTGACAACATCAGTCTCTCAAAAATGTATGAAAAATAAAAAGGATTTCATAAAATTTTGTCAAATACCATTTTCAGGTATATATGATTGAATTATAAAAGAAATAGTGGGTGTTCATGGGCAAAAAATTTCATGTTTAAGAAATGGATAAAACCCGAGGATTCCGAAAATCTGACAAAAATACAAAAACATGACCAGCGAGCATCCTTAAAATACTTTGTAAAAAATGTTTCAGTATAGTTAATAAAAGTAAAAAGTGATTGGTAAATTTTAGATCTTATGAAAAATAATAGATTAATAACTGCTAGAACAATATAAACGATATTTCCCCATAAGACAAGCCTTTAACTATATACCCAGATTTTAAATCCTGGTGTCAACAATTCCAAGAAGGCACTATATAAGACAGTATTTCATACGAACAGTTCATTCAATCAGCTGAAGAGCTCTTTTCTGTCCTGGGACCTGCAGAGGATATGGAGAGGTAACTATTTGTGGATACCTACTCCTTCTCTATCGAAATCTTTGTTAAAATAATTTTTCGGGAAGCGGATATTATAATTTTTGACAACTTTTCGAATAAATAAATAACAGGAAAGGTCTACCAGTGGCATACCAGTGAATTAACTGCATCCAATACACAGATCTTCAGAGAAAAACACACAAAAAAACACATACCACAAACATTGAAACAACAGAGAGAAAGACTTCTAAATAAGTCCAACAGAAATAAAATAATAAAAAATAAAATATGAGTGAAAATGTCAGCGAGATAAAATCCCAAACAGCAACAGATGTTGATAGCATCTATAGTATACGTATATTCATCACTGCTATCCCGTCGATGCCTTAGCTTGATAACCCCAAATTCACGGAAGAAATCACTAGCTCCGTTGCTAGTATCTTGATTTGAGAAATAATTCACAATGGCTTCAAAATGTCCTGATTTTACCACGGGTGGGCCATTTATGCCAACTATTTTGCCATAAGCGATAGAAACTGGTACAATATCGTATAAAGGGACTATCCGTCGTAAAATTAGGATATTTTCAGCCATCGTGAATTATTTACATTCTAATAGGATAGTTTCTATGGCATTTTGAAACGCCGCAACATATATGTATTCAGACACACAGACGCCATTACACAACGCAAGTTATATTCCAGTCAATCTAGCATAAATTTGACCCTAACCTTAAAGTAATTGCAGAAGAAGATTTTTAAGTTTTAATCTTTAGCATTATACCCCAAATATACACAGAAAAAAGTCCAACAAAATATAACTTGAGGAAGACTAAAAAATCACGATTTTAAAATTCCTATTGAGATTTTGCATTGAAAATGGGAGATAACTCTGCAAAAAGGCAGAAATATCAATAAAAATTGATACAAAATTATATCTTTACCGCTTCTATTCAGCAGAATATATTGATTCTTGATATTTTAGCCATCTTGAAAGTATAACAAACAACCCTAAAGGTGTTTTCATATCTTTTATCAAGCTACAACCTAGATTTCGTAATTCATTAGTTGACCATTTATTAAATTTTTCAACATGTCAAGGTAAAGAATCTCAAATTTAATAAAAATGATTAAGCGTATATTCTTCTTTTTGTGGTTTAAAGTTTCTTAAAACAAGGTAGATGCTGAACAAATATAATTTACAGATATAAACAATACCAAATTTTCACATTATTTTTTCAAAATGGTCACAAAGCCACAAATTTGCAATTGCTTTAATGAAAAATGTGCAAAAAAAAAAACAAAACAAAAAAAAAAAAAAACACCCTTAACACTTCGGTTTTGTACATTTCATGAGCAGAAGATTATATAATATAGTCAAATACGAACTTATAACCCCATCAAAGTATCATACTTTACACGAATTTAAAGAAAATTAACCAAATTTTTATTTCTGTTATTCTGTTATAAAGTCTTTTATTTTGTGGAAATCCAGGAGTAGATCTCTCGTGCATTGCTTTCGTAGGATTGTTTTCCTTTATTAAGATACTTCACGACGTGAATTAATTACACCATTTTAAATCTTGTGGCTTTACCATTTTTGAAAATTTGGGGTTTTGGCTTTCAAAGTTTTCGACTCGAGCACAATTGTTGCCAATCTATAGTCATACAGGTACAAGCCTTAGGCCTCTTTCATTCAGAATGCAAGGTTTGTCAAGAATTATTCATAATTTTAATATTTTTAATTGAACCCCACATGCACTAAGGCCATCCATAAGATGTTCTATCTTCTAGAATTCTAAGAGTTAAATTACTAAAGTTTTCATACGTTGTTCTAGAAAGACATTTGGCATATGTATCTGCTTGTCAACGTTCTGGATTTCATCTTATTACATTTCGTACTTTTAGATCGATGCAGAAACTATGTGTTTCGAAATAGTCCATTTTTTCTGATATTGCACATTGCGCGTTGAACTATTTTTAGAAACAGGTGATTTCCAATTCATGTTCTTTAAAGTGAAATGTAATAAAACTATTACAAAATGTATAGCACATCGCTATCGTGCAATACCATGTTTTATGGACCACTTAAGGCAATATTTCCCGCGGCCGTAGGCCTTGGGCAATATTGCTGTTAAGTGGTCCATAAAACGTGATATTGCACTCAGTAAAGTGCCATAACAGTATAATATTCGATGTTATCCTGTAACTACGCTTTTAGCTGACCAATATAGCATGCCCAATATATTTTTTTCGATATTGGGTCAGTAGCCCAATATAGTCTCCTGGTACCCTTGTCCTCACATTCAACGATATTTTGCATTGCGTTCCGGTTTACGGTGATCATGACGTCGTGTTTACCTAGATTACGCGCCAAAAATGGCCCTTCTTCAAATAAGCCATATATGTTCCATTTTCATGCCTTTTCGCTAAAGCAGATAACTATTTAGTGTTGCAGGATAAAAAACAATATACATGCATTGTCAGAAATATAACGTTTATTTGTACTCGCCGCAAAACGGGGAAGAAATGCTCGGTAAACCTCGGATATCTACCCGTTTCTAAGGCTCATACAAATAAACTTTATATTTTCTGACAATGTACACTTATTTTGTATATAAACGCAAATCATGAGTCGTGAATCGACGAAATTTTTACATCTTGTGCAATGAAATTGGTGTCATTGAACATGTTTGCTGCTATATAATTCTTAAAATGCTGTAATGTTCATTTATAAAATCTAATCTCAGTCATATGTAGAAACACCCACCTTTTAGAGCCTGGTTTTTCGATGTGTTTTCTGGCTTTAAGAATGTAAATTTAATTGCTCTATAAAGTAGCATAAAATACACTTTATTACTTATATTTTGTTTTGTAGAATAATTCTTTCACGAAATGGGAGTTATCTTACTGCAGAAGAACAATAACCTTCTTTTCTCATATAATCTGCTTTGTGTGAATGAATTTCTTGAACACTGGTGTAATTATTGATTAATGAACGACTTTTGATTTAGAATAATAGTTTTACTTTTGAGTAGTTCATGATTAAGTAGGCTGAAATCCACAAGAAAATATCTGTAAAATGTGATTTTTTTATTTGTTTCTAGACATTTTGAGTAACTTAGCAGGTTGAGGATTTGGATTTCATTTCAACTGGTATCTATTTAACCCCATACAATAAATCAAAGCACTTACTGTTAACATCATTTTGTCCTAAGAATGCAAACAACAATTTCAAATAAACTTATAGGGTATTTCCCGAAAAACTATACATAATGTACAGCGAATTTCATATTCTTATAATCATTGCGTACTGAGTTTGGATTTCTTTCGGGCTTTTTTAAACAGTTCGAGGATATTGTCAGTCCGTCCGTCCGTCACACTTTTCTGGTTACATAAACTCCTCTATCAATTTTATTTCTGTACAGTATTTCATACAATGTATGTACATACACAATACGGGTTTTCAGACATTGTGGACAATATTCAAATATGATTGTGAAAATGGTGTAGAATTTGATATACTTCAGGGATAGAACATGTGGCGAGTGCAGGAATAGCTTTTCCGACTGCCTCATTCTAGTTGGATCTTGGGTATTCGTCCATTTTTATCTTCAGTGTGAGCTATTTGCCATCACAATTCGTCCATCGTCCATCCGGTAGCCTTTTTCATTTTTGTCGTATCAGCTTATTGAGAACCATAACACAGATTTGCTTGAGATGTTCCTTACAAGACGTAATCAATTTGATGCCTATTTATCAAGAAACATAGGGCCTATTTCTACAGTCTAAAATTTGGAAAACTTCCGAAGAACGACTGGCCTGTTTTAACCAAAAAGTTACACACTGATGCGTTTCAATAAAGGTCCTAAACATGTATTATTACAGAAATCCGAGATTGCCACCAGTGTTGGACTTACTTAACATTCAAATTCTTCTGAAGAACAAATAAATAGATTGGTGTCAAATTTGTGGACGTGATAGTTATTGGGACCTGAATATTTTTTGTTACTTTAGTGTTGTTCTTATTTTCTGATTTGATCAATTTTAAAAGGCGATTACCTTCTCTGAAAATACTTGTGCATTGGCATTAACACTTTTCAGGAATCTTCTTTACACGGTACTATCCAAGTGCTGTTACTATGGCAATGATCAGAAATTCAAGATGGTTGACACCGCATGAACTGCTTAACACAAACATTCTCCTTGATGATTTTGTCCAGTGACTTCAAATTTCTACTTTAATAGCAAATGAAATAGCTTATTCGAAAAACCTAAGGCAAAGTCATGTAAGCAGAATTTGTCTGTACACGGTTCTTTTTATATATTCCAGTTCTATGCCAGTCCTACACGTGATTAGCTCCGTCAATCATGTTTTTCCAGCAAAAGCCCTCTGCAAGTATCCTTTTAAGAATGATCACTGGTCTAATAGGAAATAAATAGGATTTGAAATAGGTGTTTTAGTTTGAGAGAACATATGAATAGTAAACAAATAAGCAAGAAAAAAATATAGGTTCATGTGCTTATTTTAGAGCAATAAAGCCTTGAAAATTTGCAGGAAATAGGTTTTCTCTGGATTTTTCATTGTCTTTGCATTGGCAACTTCAGTCTCTCAAAAATGTATGAAAAAATAAAAAGGATTTCATAAAATTTTGCCCAATACAATTTTAAGGTATATATAATTGAATTATAAAAGAAAAAGTGGGGGTTCATGGGCAAAAAATTTAATGTTTAAAAAAATGGATAAAATCCGAGGATTCCGAAAATCTGATAAAAAGACCAAAACATGACCAGCGAGCATCCTTAAGTTTTTTTAATATATCTTCAAATAACTACGCAATTGAATGAAACAAATAATTAAGCGGAACACTGTGATTAATTCCAGAAAGACGTTCAACTCAGTTGTTCTGGAAATCATTAAACACTTCGACACTATCTTCTGGGAGGGTTGCCAAAACTTAAAAGCAACTGTGTTTTTTTTTGCACAACATCTTACCTATAACAACCATTTTGTATTTCTGGTGTTATATAGTGTGTTGCTAACAGAAATATTACTGGCTAATATCATCTGTGCGACAAAATATGTCAATGTTTTTTTGGACCAAATATATGATGTGGCGTATGGGGACACAGAATCTGTGTAGCAAGGATACAGTGATCAATTTTATAAAACTAGAGGCTCAGAGGGCTGAGCATGTATCGCTCACCTGGCAGAAACAAGAATTGCCCATGGCGGCCATGTTTGTAGCATGATCTGGATTAAATGAGAAAACCTCCCACAGATGCTTTTGTCAAGTATCGTTTCATTTGGCTAAGCGGTATCAGAAACAAGAAATGCCTATGGCGGCCATGTTTTTTTACCGATCGGGACGAAATGAGGTAACTTTGTAAAGAACCTACCATAGATGCTTTCTGTCAAGCTTTGTTCCATTTGGCCAAGCGATTTCATAGAAGAATATGTTTTATACCAACCTATCAGAAACAAGAACTGCCCATGGGGGCCGTATTTGTAGTCCGATCGGGACAAAATGGGGAAACTTATAAAGGACCTCCCATAGATGCTTTCTGTTAAGTTTTGTTCCATTTTGCCCAGCGATTTCAGAGGAGAAGATTTTTTTTATACCAAACAATCAGAAACAAGAACTGCCCATGGCGGTCATATTTGTAGTCCGATCGGGACGAAATGATGAAACTTTATAAAGGACCTTACATAGATGCTTCCTGCCAAATTTCAGAGGAGAAGATTAAAATGTGAAAAGTTAATGGACGGACGATCGACCACGTACGCCAAGTGATAACAAAAGCTCACATGGCCTTTGGCCAGGTGGGTTAAAAATAGCTATCCCGACGCTGTTTCACTTTCTTTACGGTTACCTTTGTAATTAGATCATTACAGATTACAGTCGATATCGTATATTCCATTTTCCGCACCAAAAAGACATATACGTTTTGGTCGTTTTGGAATTTTAATCTTCTTGTCAACATCTTAGGGTATTTTTTTCCATGGGCACAACTGACGAGTCGTACTTCATCGGAATATGCATATCTTGTGCCTCAAAAATTGAATATGTATTTGTAAAAAATTGTAAAAGATAAGATTTCTGTCTTGTTATAACGCAAATATAGGAAGTATACAAAGGTGTGAGTTATCTCGGAAATGTTTGCGTTACAACGCAAAAATAGGAAGAAATATAAAAAAAAGAAGTTTGTGTGGCGATAATACGCTTCCGTATCATAGTTCATACTTGCATAATTTTTATTTATTTATTTATTTACAAGTTTGGTCGTTTATATAAATATACGACGTGAATTATTTATAGGATAACTAATTCAAGAATTTTAATATCGCAAAATATTCAACGAGTGACCGAAAAACACCTTAATTCACCAATGCGCGCAGCGCATGAGTGAATTATTTGTCTTTTCCGGTCACGAGTTGAATATTTTCGATATTAAAATTCTTGAATTAGATATATTGTTTATTACATTGATAAAATAGACAAAAAATACTTCAAAAGTGTGATATTTTCCTTAGATCCCTTCCTGAATCTTTAGACGTCACAAACGTCATTTATTAGTAACGCCCTTGCCGACGTTAAATAAAAACCAATCTTTCAATGAGTGAAAATATCGAATTTATTTTCACTGGAAATTACGATAAATCACCATCATCAATGTTATAATCTATTTTTCTATAAAATATTTATTTATTTTGAAATATTATGTTTTCCTCTCAAATGCAACAACATGTTTTTATTACAAAATTTCTATGTCGTAGATCAGCAAATGGGTATTAAACATCATATATGAAAGCTAATCTTCTTATATTCACAATAATCTGGATTAATGCCTTTACGATTCAAACACAGTAAGCTTAAATATATCATATTTGCGTGTCAGATGTAAGTGAATGACTGAGTGTTAAAAGTTGATATCTAACAGTAAGAATAAAGATTTAAAAGGATGATAGATACGTGCACATTAATCTGGTGTTAAGGCCATCCTAAATTAATTTTTAGTTCATTTGATTTCGCCGCTCCGATTTTCGAACTTTTTAAATTTTAGAAAAAAACTTCATTTTGAAAAAAGGCTCAAAATTCGCCCCAGATTCTTTATTTTCAAGAAATTAATAATAGAAAGTGTTCGCACTCTCCTAACATTTGATAAAAAATAGGGTTTTCTTCGAATTTTTGCAATATTTTATTTAAAAAAAATGTCCCGCACGTAAATTTGATTTTCGTCTCAAAAAAATCTTGTCCTCAAGAAAAAAAAAAATTAAAATTTAAAATTTCATTCGTTCGCCCCTATTTTTGCCATTTTGCCATAAAAAACATCCAAAGAACTAAAAATCAATTTGGTATGGCCTAATTATATTTTAGGGTTCTTGCGCAGTATGTTTAAAATGTTTTACGGTCGAATTTCGTCATAATATTGTGCTTTTTCTTCTTGAGACACCTAGGGCTTTAGAGCACCGAGAAGCATTTATTAGACATCAGCTTTGGATATCACCACTTAGAGTATATACAATGTTAGCAATGGCATCACCTTTACCAGAATCGTAGTCATGTGTGGATCTGCTCACGTGATTTTGTGTCTGTGTGTGTGTTTCTCATATTTTACTTCCTGATGCCAGACTTCTGTGTACTACTTTCAGTTGGTGTTCGGTAATTGTCAACAGAACATAAAAAATAAAAACCCGACAATACTTCCGAACCAACCTAAAATCACCCCTCCGCCTCCTCCTGTTTTGGTGGGGTTCATATTGCTCATCGTTTTCTATTTTTTTTTGTATTATGTTTTTGTTGTTTGTTTGTTGTATTACTTCCCCTTTTGGGTTTTTTCTTTGTCTCTAGATTTAATGTTTGCTGGATGGCCCTTCGGATTTTAATAACACTTCCGTATTTACTTTCCTATTAGGGACACCCTTAATAATTTTTAAATTAGTCTCTTTCTGATGGAAAATCACTAATATGTTCTCGGACATAACGAGCGTATAATTTTCTTGCTTACATTCATCCGAGTTTACATAGAATGACTCTATTCCCAAAGCTTCATGTGTCAACAATTATTTCTTCTGGCTGTAATTTACGCCATGTGCCCTTAAATTTCTAATTGGAATTAATTCTTTTGTTGATTAAACGGTTTTAAATATTATTGAAATGTTCACTTACTTTTCTTCTTGCGTGCACGAAAAAGGGGGCGAAGCTGAGAACATTTTCCTCTCACGAGGTTTTCTTTTATATAGTGGGAATTAATTATGCTGTTTAGCTTTTGTCAATATCCGCAATTCAAGGTCTAAAGACGTACACAGAATCACGACATTGAACTTCTGAACTATGACTAACGTAAATATTTGTGTACGACACAAACACCAAATACCAAAAAAAAAAAAAAAAAAAAAAAATGAAATTCGAAGCTTTTATAAAAGATCCTCATAACAAAGACACAAAATTGATGAGGCATCTGTGGTAACGCACCTACCATTTTATTACCGTGGACGGGTGCGGAGATATTATCAAATTATTGTTTTTTTCACACAATTTTTATAAAACAGAAATATATGAGACAAAAGTATGGAATAATTCATTTTTTTGGACACATCGGGATATATATTTTTTTTTTCAGAACAAGATTTTAAAAAAACAAAAGTCTGTATTGTATTGAAAGTCGTATTGGACCAATACGACTTTGAAGACAATACGGACGAGTACAATATTTTTCATATTGTACATAACACTGTAAAAAAATCTGTATATTATACAGTTCAACATATTCAGACAAAAGTTTGAATAACCAATGCATGTTCTTTGTCCAGGAATTAACAATTTATTTGGACTAGCTAAATGGCATTTCAAAGTTTACCGAGCATTTCTTGAGTCGATCTTTCTTGTCTTACACTAGACAGTATACTTTTTTTACAATCTATATTTCCTCCCTTTTGATTGAAAAAACTGAATTAGAAATCAAATACAAGTTTACTTTGCTAGCTGATTTGGGAAAAGTTTTGGCGCATAATCTATTTAACCACGACGTGATAAACCCTTTTCCTGTTTTTACTTCCGGTCGTACCATACGAAAAATATACGGCTTTTTCGGGAAATAATTGGAGATCACATGTGATAAATGGCTCTTTCTCATTGGATTAAAAATACAACTCTATAATAAGGGATTATACATGCAAGTAACGTCTACTTATTTCGCTATGCCGACTTTTCTGATAACTCTTCGGGCAAAATAATAGTTTAAAAGAAAACAACTGTTCTTTCATTCTTCCAGTATAAAAAAATCTCACCTAACTAAGTAGAAGACGGAAGTTCTCAATTGTGACAAGGCAATTCCTAGTTTTACCGGTGTGAGATTTTCTTGGATTACCATGGGACGAGACAAAACACGCGTATTCTCCCAGGAAAATAATTTTTAAACTGTCTAGGGGAGTCTAGATCCTTAAATGTAAAAAAACAGAAATACACACCTTCATATTTTGTCTAATAAACTCCACACTGCCTAAAACCAAAGTTTGGTCGAATAAAGCGATTCTCATCTTTCCATTCCCCATGTCAGTTGTCTCACATTTATGGAATTATCTGCTTTTTGGAGAAGGTGACTTCCATAGTTATGAAAGGAAAAATTGTCATTTTACAACAAAAAAAAATTTCTTCCAAACAATATCCTCTGCACACATTAAAGAAATTTTTTGGATATATATTCCTTTCCCAATTCAATATTTTCAGAAACAATTAAAAGTACTTGTTACCCTTTATGTTAAATGCAGAAAGAGAACTGAAAGTACTGACCTTGACCTGGGATGAAATTGGGTTATTTCAGTGTTAAGTAGTAATAAATCGTATATTTTGATGACTGAAAGGTTCTTGCTATTGCTATAATAGTTATAATTCCGAAGATGCATTGGTTGTTTTTCAAATCCTTTTCCTTGGTATTTTCCGTTAACCCTGTTGTTTGGCTTCATTATTACGTCACACAAATATACAGCGCAATTTTACGTCAATACACAATCGAATGCACACAATCACGACCGGATCGCAAATATTAGTGAGAAACAGAATCAAACACCGGTCCGTAACTCGTGCAAGATGGGGAAATCTCAGAAATCCTCTGGTAAGATCGGCTACTTGAGGTAATAGGCCATAAATGACGTCATGACGTTCAAAACATACTTTGGAAAACAAAACATACATGCTCAAAATAAACTGGCTTTGGGCATCCTGATTTTTCAACCATACACGTATATATGTATGAAATCCTCACTTTCTACAGATTTCATTTCACAAAGATTAATTATAAAACAATTTTGACATGAAATTTTATCAACGGCAGCAAATTACACACTTTTCTTTGAAATATATGTAAAAATGTCCTTTACATACAAAGGTTTTATCTCTAAAACGACTAAGTTCTAAAATTTCAATCACTTGATCTCATATATTCCCAGAAAGTGAACAATCTCCTCTTTCAACTATGAGAAAAAAAGGTTGGTCCATTTCACCTTGTTTTTCAGAAAATTACTTCACATTTTTCACCTGTAAACATCACTTATGAAAACGTTCAAAAGATTGAGACATACACTCTGAGACAATGCTGGGCAATTCATGATTTTAATACGGATTGATGTGTGTATGTTTAATAAATTATTAATTGAACCCTTCTATGAACTATACCCTATCTTTTGAACCTACATTTACTGATATATAACATTTTATTCTGAATTAACAGCAACTTAAACTTCAATATTGAAAATCTTTAAGGTAGGAGGTATCTAAATCCGCTAAATTATGGATTTTCTTGAAATTTTACGTGCAGCTAAAATATTCGAAACTGCATCTAAATATCGAAAAAAATTCATATTTAGATTTTATATTTCTTCAATGAGATTGATTTAAAATCCTTAAAATAAAGGTCTTTTACTGTAGTTTTCATATAAAAAGTGCCGAAAATAATTAATAATTTCAGTTTAAATCGTCATTTAAAAACTTATCCATAGAAATTTCTATAAAAACGATATGTTATTGCTGTGAACTTTTTAGTTTTAATAATACTAAATAAACATAGGGTCACCAGCTTCGTTTTCGTTGTGGAAATCATTTAACTATACGTCCTGTCTGTAAAAACATTAAAAATCTGCATTTTTTATCGCGACGTCGTAACGACGTTACGATTTATTTTGGCTTTTTCACGCTTATGTTCACTCTTTATATAGTAATAAATCTAATATACTGAAAAAAAAAAAAAAACGATTCTGGTGACCCCTAATAAATGTTATATTAATAAAAAGAAAATTTCAATGGCAATATATCAATGTCTAAAAAAAATCCTAGGGACTGGATTTTAAGAAATCATAATTTAAAGTCTATATAATTGACTTTTCGCAGCGATATCTACGTGCATTCTATGTATTGACACATCTGTTTGCTAAAACTTGAAACACCATATTTCGGGAAGTATTAAAGGGATATACATTATTTTTTGGATATTCAGATGCCGTACTCTAGTTGCATGCTAAATTTTATAAAAATCTGAAATCTAGCCCAATTAGGTACCTCCTACCTTAAGGTAGAGATGTCAATCGAAATCTTCCCACTACTACACTATGCCGGCTAAAAAGTTTCAACAACATGGCGGCAGCCATGCAAAATCTGGTTCCACCATTTGCTTCCGACGTGATTACTGACGTGACTAAAGATTATCTAGAACAAATTAAGTTATTTATTGACTTACCTCAACTGTTTTAACATTAAGTGTTAGGAAAGTAAAAATAAATACGAAAGAATCTACCTGGAATCAAATTTGACAAGAAAAAAAGATGCAAACGCAGGTGTGTGGCACCGTTAAAGTCCACAATTCCTCCAAAGTCCACAACACCGCTAAAGTCCACAACAAATTTCCGCTAAAGTCCATAACGCCGCTAAAGTCCACAAAATGACCTCCGCTAAAGTCCACAAAAAAACGCCGTTAAAGTCCACAAGAACAAGTTCCGCTAAAGTCCACAAAAAAAAAACGCGTTAAAGTCCACACAGCTCTTTTCTTTGTTATTGAAAAAATAATTCTTTTCTTTTTATCCCGGTATAATAGTAAAAGGCATGGACTTTTGTTCTTGGCAGTTTTTTTTTATCGATCTGATTTATATATTTAATAAATGAAGATTACATGTATCTGCAGAAGATTTTGATCCTCATAATTTGATCTATCATGTATTGTGAATTTTTGTGAATCAACATTTATGATTTGAAAAAGAGCAGTCTAATGCCGCTACAAGGCAGCACTCGCACCCGCAAAGTGGAAAGGAATTAATATAAGTAGCAAACTTGTTTTTCAATCCACTATGAATAAATTTGTATAAACTACCATTTATGAAAAGTTATCTGGTTCTATCTATAAACATAAGATCGAAACCCATTCAGTTTCTGTCATGCTTCCCAGCAGCAAAAACGGTCCATAAGCCTCAAAGATAGACTTTAAACCATAATGTTCACGTTTGAAATCACAATGATAATAAATTTTAAAATTCCACAATTGCAGAATACTTTGTGGTGCTAAGCAGATTTCGTTCACTGATTGGTTTGTATGTTTGTTTGGTTTGCTACAAGAAATAGATATTTGTTTGAGAATGTGTTGAAGACGATTTGAAAAAAAGCCCATACCGCATAGTCAACTATAAAAGGCCCCGAATGACAAAGTAAAACAATTCAAACGAGAAAACTAACGGCCTGATTTATGTACAAAAAATGAACGAAAAACAAATATGTTACACATAACACACGACACCACTGAATTCCTGACTTGGGACAGGTTCAATTCCTGTGTAAAGGACTCTATAAAAATGATTGGTATTATAGTCTGATGAATTTCACATCTAAATCTTAAATCTAGTTTATGCAAGTTTAACCAGTTTCCATTAGGGCTGTGTTTTAATCAAACTAACAACTTTAAATTGTTTTCACAGTACCCTACAACATATACATATATCATGGTTGAAATAAAACCTTTAATTCTATTACTCGTCATTGGTAAAACACAATGAAGAGCATCCACACATTTTTTTTTCAAATCGTCTTCAACACATTCTCAAACAAATATCTATTTCTTGTAGCAAACCAAACAAACATACAAACCAATCAGTGAACTAAATCTGCTTAGCACCACAAAATATTCTGCAATTGTGGAATTTTAAAATTTATTATCATTGTGATTTCAAACGTGAACATTATGGTTTGAAGTCTATCTTTGAGGCTTATGGACCGTTTTTGCTGCTGGGAAGCATGACAGAAACTGAATGGGTTTCGATCTTATGTTTATAGATAGAACCAGATAACTTTTCATAAATGGTAGTTTATACAAATTTATTCATAGTGGATTGAAAAACAAGTTTGCTACTTATATTAATTCCTTTCCACTTTGCGGGTGCGAGTGCTGCCTTGTAGCGACATTAGACTGCTCTTTTTCAAAATCACAAATGTTGATTCACAAATATTCACAATACATGATAGATCAAATTATGAGGATCAAAATCTTCTGCAGATACATGTAATCTTCATTTATTAAATATATAAATCAGATCGATAAGAAAAAACTGCCAAGAACAAAAGTCCATGCTTTTTACTATAATACCGGGATAAAAAGAAAAGAATTATTTTTTCAATAACAAAGAAAAGAGCTGTGTGGACTTTAACGGCGTTTTTTTTTTGTGGACTTTAGCGGAACTTGTTCTTGTGGACTTTAACGGCGTTTTTTTGTGGACTTTAGCGGAGGTCATTTTGTGGACTTTAGCGGAAAGTTTGCGGACTTTAGCGGCGTTATGGACTTTAGCGGAAATTTGTTGTGGACTTAAGCGGTGTTGTGGACTTTAGAGGAATTGTGGACTTTAACGGTGCCACACAGGTGCAATATTTTCCCGTCATTACGAAGGTTTCGATAAATACCAACAAATCAAACGTAAACATCTTACGCTTCGCACGCTTTCCAAGTCACACCGGTTTCATATTATTTCTTTTATACGAGAGGACACAGCGGCCTAGCTAGCCCTATTTTGACATGGAAACACAAAATTAAAGAGGTTCCGAGTCTAGATCACGTTTCGGATCGGGTGCAGATGATTTGCTTGGGATTAAGACAAATTAAAAGTTTTAAAACTCAGACACGTCATCATAGATTTCTTTCAGTTAACCTAGATTCCGATATTTAAAATTCATGAATTTTGATGAACTTCTTTTCTTTTTTATGAGTAGTTGTATAAAAATATAAATCGGTAAATCTGTTTCTGCATGAGGCATGGTTGTTTTGGATGCTAAAAAGAAAACAAGATGAAAGGGTTAGGTTTTACTTGAGAAACACATATTCATTTAGAACACCAAATGATGATTACCGTAGATGCATCGCCTTCAAAATTTGCTTTATAACCCATAGGGTCAGGACAGATACAGCATAAAATCAAAGAACATCAGAGTTCTTTTACTTTGTAGAGAAACTTGAAAATTAGATATCTAGTACTGAGATTAACAGGAATGATTGGTACCTAAACCTGTCCTGTGATCAACCTCGTGTCTTGCCTCATTCCCTTTGGAGTTCTATTTGTTCATCTTTTTCCGTCAAAATGATGTGGAATCACGTGCTTCCGTGCCTATGCGTAGCTACGCCTCTGGGACATAATTCGAAACTTACAAAATAAAAAAAAAACTTATTTGTGTACTGGTATCTGACATCAATCAGTAAAGAGTTTATCCGAAGGCAGACATGATTCAAAACTTATTTGACATACTTATCCTCATGTTACAAATAAAACTTATATCGTATTGAAGTCCACATTTATATCTCCCGAAGGTATCAGAAAGACTAGAAAAAATATTCAATTTCAGCTCTTATAAATTTTTTTTTATGTTCAATCGTGTTAGAATTGTGTAAATATTTCAAGGATTAAGAAAAATATAAAAATGTGAAATATATAATAAAAATTGTGTCAAGGTTTGCGTTCTACAACTCTAAACACTACGTAAAAAAGCCTAAAAGGTGACAATAAACAGAAATAGATAAACAGATTAAAGCACATTAACTATCATGCAAGTGCATTCTGATGAGAGCTGTGTTAAAGGGTTCCCATGCGAAAAAGGGTGTTCTGTAAAAGGACATAAAACTGATGAATTAACAAGTGCTTTATCATAAAATTCAAAATGACTGTACTTAGAAAAATATATTATTTTAAAGTTGCAGGAATCCGAGACTACAAGGTAGAGGCTCATTACCTTTTATCGGGTGATATCCAAATTCAAATATTGTTGAAACTAAAAATCCTTTGAAGAATTTTGCTTTTATTGAGTATTTTGATTAACAGTATCAGAAAAGATCGTTAACGATAGTTACTAATTAAATGAAAATGACTTTATAAGAAATAATTTCATTTCATAATTAAAAAGTAGATGTAGATGTTTTATTGGAATCTTAAATAAAATAAATCTTAAATTAGAATTGATTTTTGCGTGTACTGATACATCTGTACTTATCGGTCATAAAATAAAATCGAATACACAAGATATAAGATAAAAAAAAGTAATATCAATATGATGAAAACTGCATGAAAGACGCAGATTTCGAGAAAATAGTAGTAAAGACGGAGAAATACAGTGTATAACAAAGAATAAAAAAAAAAATAGCAAAAATACAGAACAAAACACTAAAGCGACATCAATTTAAATTTCCAAAAAAAACCTCCATGTGGAAAGTCAAACAGAGTTTGCTCATTACACTTTCTTGTGTTTGTCCAATATTTATATAATATTCACTTATGCATACTAAATATTTCTCAGAGTAAATGTATGCAAAAAAAAACATAGTCGCTTCAATAAAATAAATACTTATGCAGAGGGCATGGACATATCGGTGTTTCACTCAATACTAATGTCCCTAGGGCAGTCAATATTTCGTGATTATGCCCTGTGTATAAGTCTTTATGAAGTTTTTTCAATTTTTGAAGCAACCATGTTTTTTGTGTGCATACTTTCATTCTGAGAATGTATTAAAAAGAATTTTCAGACTTTCTCTTTAATTTCAAGACCATGTTCATTATAAACTTTGGATATTCTTGTGATTTTGTGCTTGAATAAACCCGAATCACTTGTGCGTTTTAAAAATGGGACGTAAGTTTAAAAGCAACAACGGGCATTATCACGCGGTATCGACCGGTATAAACATTATCGTTGAATAATGAATGACACATGGTCACCTTTTATCCAAAGGGGACATACATAAATTTTATCTCATATGAAATAAAATCCATTAGATTTTTGAAACGCTCATATGAAGTGTGCATTATATGCCAAACAAAATAATTTTAGAATGAGTTCAATAAGGAGTATCTCCCTCGTGCATAGCTCTGTCCGAAGATGTGTTTGGACAAACTCCGAAACAGTGGTAACGTCTACTCTGCTACGCTAAGTTTAGCGCAGCGACGTCGCCACTGTTTCGGAGTTTGGTGTTTGGATTTACTCCTTCGGTCATTTTTTTTTAGTATTTGCTGTTCAGCATTTTGGATTAACGTTTTTTTGTCAACATTTTAGGCCTCGTGCATAACGAATGAGTCGTAAATCAACGCGATGAGAAACCAGAGTGAGTTATATTTTCCTAACAAATGTAGGTAAGGGAGATAATAAATTTGTCTCCCTTTTAGCCTCAGGACAAAAGGAAAAGAATTTAATTATCTCCCTTACCTACATTGGTTAGGAAAAGATAACTCACTCTGGTTCTTCATTGGTAACCATAGAAATAATCAATAAAACTGTTTAAAATGGTTTGTTCTTTCGAGAAAAATGTGTCAGTGTTTTTAAATAGTTACAACAGTTATTTTTAAAATGAGCAAAAACAACCATTGGATACTTTGAGAAAGTAATTTTAACATTAATTAACTTCTTAGATAATAAGAACAATAAAAAAGGTTATTACGACTGCAACTATTTTGGTATTTTAAAGGGAATGAGTAAAACATTTTATCATATATTTAGTACTAAATATGGGTTTACTGTATATATGATATTGATTGAAGCACATACGTGTAGTGCATATCACCCATCCGTGTAGATCCCGTATCACACCCCTACGAAAATCCCGTATCGCACCCCTACGAAAATCCCGTAACCCGTGAAAATTACGTGATCGAAGAATGACGTCACAAGACACAACAGACAAGATGGCAAACGAAGACGCGTCCGTAACGATTTGAATCTAAGAAGTAATTTTATATGGCGATATGGTGGAATATTTTGTCTCAAACATTTAAATCTCTTTTATCTCAAGTACACAAGTATGTTTTACTGGATACAAAAACTACGCCAGATATGAAACTCCAGATTCATCTAAGGTTTAAAAATATGATAAAATGAATATGATATGGGTTTTTCATATCATACATCATATCAACCCTCGATTCATATCAGACCCTCGAGCTAAAGCTCTCGGGCTGATATGGGCGTCTCAGGTTGATATGAGGTGTAATATAAAAAAAATCCAAGTAATATTCTACATATATATTTCACTTATCTGTCGACTCAAAATTCAGAATATAACGTTAACGTGCTGTAATGAAGGTAAAAAATGTCATCTTTCGACAAAAATTGAGAGTACTGAAAGGTAAAAAATTAAATTTCATCTGTCGTCTCAAATTAGAATATAACCAACAACAACAAAAAAAAATGTGCGAACTGGAAAAAAAAAAACGAATGAAACTTTCAGCAATTATACTATTTGAAAAAGAGAAATTTAATTATAGATGAAAGCTTCTGACATTCGAAATGACACCGAATCTCAAAACCTACAAATATGCTTTAAGTTGTCATTCTAATTTTCTCACATATATCACAAAATAATGGCACATATATATTCTTATGTATTAAGCGCCCTTATCTTAACCTTGTACATTGTATTTCATAATGTAAAGCCTAATTACCTTAATTGCACATCATTGACCCTATTTCAAAATATTTTCGCTAAGTTTACTTCGTAGAGCAATCCTTTTTTGTCGAGACACAAAAGTTGTATGAGAGGTTACAATTCAATCTTCCCCCTTGTGGGTAATTTAGTCTCATTTCCATATTATCAAAATAGCCTCTAAATCAAATCTTCGTCAGTACAACGCTTTTCTGTCCCTCGAGAAGAAAACTGGTCATATGCATAATTTAATGCTTATATTAGAGCATTATGAAATGCCTTTCCAAACGACCGTAACACTCTTTTGATAGATTTAAGTAAATTTCTGCTAGTAGAATTTGGAACAACAAGACTATTCAATTATACACCCATACACTGTATTATCTCAACGCTTATTGGTGCAATTCTTAATCAGAGGGTGTATATATATACGTGATTAAGAGTTATAGCGACAAAGAAAAGTAGCTATAATTAAGTTGTATAAAGCGACCTCTTCCGTTTCGGTTGTCAAGTACGCTGTTCATTAATCAGGCTACACTTATCTGTTTAACGCAGCACAGGAGAAAGTAGAAAGTCAGAGGTAAGCTTCTTACTTTTTTTCAATAGAAATATTAACACAAGTGGAAATTTTATCATTTTCCAAAATTTCGAAAAAGCATTTTGAATTTTTACAGCTTTTGACGATTACAGGAAGAAACTAAATTATTATTATTTTTTAATATTTAATTGGTGTGCTTTTGTGTCAATAATTTAATTTTGAGATATTGTGCTTTTGATGCTCGAATTTTACTAACGTTTTACATAGGAGGATGAAAAGCGGCCTATATCAAAGCTACATACTTATCTTTTACAGAAATATTTTTATTTGTTGTGTTTTTTAATTTTTCTTTAATAAAATTTATCACATATAAAATACAACTACCATGACAACTGAATCTAAAATAAAACCTGTTATAACCAATAAAATTACTTTTCTCTCAGCAAGAAACAAACAAATGCCAGTAATACAAATAAAGTTATAACTTTCCGATTCAGTTTTCAAATTAAAGGAAGACGAATTGATTAAAAAATATTTAAATTTTTAATAAGTAATCAGTTATTATTCTTTATTTGCCAAATTGACGATCACGATAACTCTCAAATATTTGATATAAATCTTTTTTAAAAAATCATGTTATTTTCATAAATACACGAAAAAGCATCTTGACAACGATTTAATATCGAATTTAAACAATACGACATTTTTCATACCAGTTATAACCCAGCTCATGTAATGTTAGAAGTGAGATTTATTGTAATATATGGCTAGAATTACTTTATGTTTAATTGTTAAGGTAAAGGTTTAGTAATAAGATGTTGGTCAAATGATAAAACGGAGAAGGTATTACCACTGCTGTCTGACCCAGAGTCTCAGTGGGTATCATCACCTCATTTGCTTATGTTTCAGTAATAACATGAAATTGATTAGTTAAATTAACTGTCATGAAAATTGTTGATTTCTTTTTAAAACTAAGGAGTTCTATCTCCCTCGTGCATAGATCTGTCCTTAGATCGTTTTTGCTTTTAATTTTTTGTTAGTTTAAACATATTTATTTGCTAATACGAGCAAAGGGATTGGACACAAGGTTTTACAACATTATGAAAGTCCGCTCCCATTTGTTGTTCATTTTGTATCTGAATTTATATTTTAAACGTTTATAATGAATTTTTCGGTTTTCAAAATTATGGGCCTTGAACGGAACGATGAGTCGTAAATAGACGAAATGTGCACATCAAAATTGGTATCACTGAGTTTTTGATGATTCATTTAACTTACCAGATAACTGAATTATAACAATACATAAAGGAGAAAAATATTTTGTTCTTCCAAATTGTGAATTGTAAACTTTGTATTGAGTTTGGTTTGTTACACTCATCATTGTTATCTTATACTTTCTGAGACCTTGTGAGTTCTGAGCTATCTTTCAGATACTGTCAAAATGCTCTATAGAACCAGTTGTTCGGCTTTGGTTTCATAAAGCATCTCAAATCAGAAAACTTCCTTACCTTGCCATCAACTGAAAATGAATTCATACCACTGAAAATTTTGAAATTTGAAGCAAAACTCAGTGGTTTGAGACAAAATTTAATTTGATAAGTATACTAAACCGAGTACCCTCAGCGTGCTAGCAGTCCAAAAACTGTTTAGCTCTTCCCAGTAATAGTTTTGACAAGAACCACTTTTATCATTTTTTGTTCATTAGTGTTCCAGAACAAATGGCAAACTGCGATGTGAAACATGCTAAATGTTGAAGTAAAAATTTAAATGTTAAAATAAATGAAAAAAGCGAAAATTTACTCTTAACTTTCCAAAACTTTTTACTATTTTATCACCGTCGGTATAAAAAATAACTTTTCATTTAAATAGCATGATGTAGTAGAAAAAAACCTATTTTACATTTGCTATTTGCTTTATTTTATAAGGTCAGATAATTTCCTTCGATGTATTCTTCGGCAGACATGTCATCAACGATCAAATTATTACTCAATATTAAGCTTAAGATTTGTCACTCTTAGTGTCATCTCATTTAAATTATAGTAAGTCCTTTTACGATTTCAACACCTTGAGCTTAAACAGAAATTCCCAGACCGTTTTTCATCCATTTAGTAAAATTGCTTTGATTTTTTTTTAAGTTTATCATCATATATATTATACTTTTATTCTTAGATGTGATTTGTTAAAATTTAAAATCTGTGAAATATTTTGATCTCTTGAGATTCGAAATATCATATAGGTAAGCCTACTTAAAGTTATTTTTTTAATGATACCAATTAGATATCTAAACTAGAAACTTTATTTAAATATACATTTTAAATTTACTCTGGCCTCTCGTGTACACTGTCAATTTGTGTTGACCTCAACGACGAAATACCTATAAATCTTTTGTGGGAATGTCATTTCTGACGATTTCGTTTAATAGAGCGACAGTATAAGATCCACAACTATGAGTCTTGGCTGGTTTTACAGTTAAAACGAACACATCTTGACCTTGGTATCTAACTTATTGGTAATCATACATCATTGGCTTATAAAGTGTGCTGTTTACACCAGACGGTCAGGATATATGATTGCAAGTCTTTCGTTTTAATGGAGATAATTGACTGGTCAGTGTTGACCTTTCCTGTTTATCCGTTTTGTTGTTTATCTTTGGTTTTGATGGCGATAATTGACTGGTCAGTTTTGACCTTTCCTGTTTTTTCGTTATGTTGTTTATCTTTGGTTTTGATGGCGATAATTGACAGGTCAGTTTTGACCTTTCCTGTTTATCTTTTTTTTGTTGTTGTTTATCGTTGGTTGTTTTTGGGATAATTGACTGATCATTGTTGACCTATCCTGTTTATCTGTTTTGTTTATCTTTGGTTTTGATGGCGATGATTGGCTAGTCATTGTTAAACTTTTCTGTTTATCCGTTTTGTTGTTTATCTTTCGTTTTGAGAGCTACAATTGATTGGTCAGTGTTGACCTTTCCTGTTTATCCTATATTTTTTGTTTATCTTTGGTTTTGTTGGGATAATTGACATCATTGTTGACCTTTTCTGTCTATCCGTTTTGTTGTTTATCTTTCGTTTTGATAGCTACAATTGACTGGTCAGTGTTGACCTTTCCTGTTTATCCTTTTTTGTGTTTATCTTTGATTTTGATGGGATAATTGACTGATCATTGTTGACCTTTTCTGTCTATCCGTTTTGTTGTTTATCTGTCGTTTTGATAGCGACAATTGACTGGTCAGTGTTGACCTTTCCTGTTTATCCTTTTTTGCGTTTATCTTTGATTTTGATGGGATAATTGACTGATCATTGTTGACCTTTTCTGTGTATCCGTTTTGTTGTTTATCTGTCGTTTTGATAGCGACAATTGACTGGTCAGTGTTGACCTTTCCTGTTTATCCTTTTTTGTGTTTATCTTTGATTTTGATGGGATAATTGACTGATCATTGTTGACCTTTTCTGTCTATCCGTTTTGTTGTTTATCTGTCGTTTTGATAGCGACAATTGACTGGTCAGTGTTGACCTTTCCTGTTTATCTTTTTTTGTGTTTACCTTTGATTTTGATGGGATAATTGACTGATAATTGTTGACCTTTTCTGTGTATCCGTTTTGTTGTTTATCTGTCGTTTTGATAGCGACAATTGACTGGTCAGTGTTGACCTTTCCTGTTTATCCTTTTTTGTGTTTATCTTTGATTTTGATGGGATAATTGACTGATCATTGTTGACCTTTTCTGTCTATCCGTTTTGTTGTTTATCTGTCGTTTTGATAGCGACAATTGACTGGTCAGTGTTGACCTTTCCTGTTTATCCTTTTTTGCGTTTATCTTTGATTTTGATGGGATAATTGACTGATCATTGTTGACCTTTTCTGTCTATCCGTTTTGTTGTTTATCTGTCGTTTTGATAGCGACAATTGACTGGTCAGTGTTGACCTTTCCTGTTTATCCTTTTTTGTGTTTATCTTTGATTTTGATGGGATAATTGACTGATAATTGTTGACCTTTTCTGTCTATCCGTTTTGTTGTTTATCTGTCGTTTTGATAGCGACAATTGACTGGTCAGTGTTGACCTTTGCTGTTTATCCTTTTAGTTGTTTATCTACTGTATCGATAAATGGTACAAAACGATAAGAATTGTAACTGCAATTTTTTGTTTCCGTTTATCATGGTTTACTATTTGTTATTCCGACTTTTAAATGATCCAATGATTTCTACTACAGTGGGTTTAATGTTTTGCCGTTTTGTTTTAATTATGACGTCACTCAAATATATGGCGACATTAGATAAGTGAAAATGTTATGTCAAAACTGTAAGGTATGTCTAGTTTTTGAAAATGAATGGTCAATATATTTTATGAAGGAATCTGTAGTAATAATAAATTTTATGATACCAAATATTTATGCATAAGATGTGTACATTTCGTTGATTTACCACTCACCAGTTATACTCAAGGCGTAAAATGTGAAAAACCAAAATAAAACCTTGAAGAGCAAATTCGAAAATGTCAAAATGACTTTCACGTGTATTTACTTTCACTATTAATTTAAATTTTAAATACTCAAATTTTTAATTGTAAGTTCAAAAACCTGTTACTGGAAAGTTTGTTCGAACCCGATCTTAACCAACATTCAATTACATGTTAGCTATTTACATTTTTTAATTATAAGGCAAAAGAACCAAGTTCACGTGTACGTGAAAATTTAAATATTCAAATTTAAAAAAAAATTTAAAAAACTTATTACTCGAAAGTTTGTTGGAATCTAATTGGTGATATGGTTCGACAATTTTGTTTCTTCCACCAATACAAAAAGAGTGGCGATGTTTCTTCGAAATTTGTGATTTGTTCCATCAAAACAAATATATGGACGCAAAATAGCCCTTTGCTTTTGGGTGGCGTGAAACATCAAAACTGAAAAACATAGAAACATTTCAGTTGAGAGAGTAATCTTATGGAAGTTTTGTTTGTCGAAATATAAATTCTGTAAATTGATTACTTTACGAATTAGTCATTTTTTGATTTCCAGTTTATTTTATAATCAGAATTTGAGTTTTTGATGTAATTAAGGCACTATATGGTTAATTTAAAATACAAATCTTATTATTTATAAAGCGCGTGATTTGGTTTAGAATGGTGATAAGGATGTTGATTGCTGAAGGAATATTAGAAAACAGTATCTTTAAGTGGGAGTTATTATAAGGATGTAAGAGGCTAACATGAAATTCAAATAATACCGTTAGGTGTGACAGGAAGCAGGTTTCCGTTTGAAATTCCAAACGGGAACCAGCAGCATTCAAACTAGAAAACAGGGGTAACAAGTTGTAGGATTCGGAAACGGTAGAATCGAACCCTGCCTTCTTTGACAGTATATTCAAACTCTCCATGAATTGACATTTCTGAGAGCCGAGATGAAGCGAGATTTAATATTTAAAATATTCTAATTTGTGTTCCTATGGCCTTTATCAGACATTTGTATATATATCTAACTTTAAATGTATCCAATGTTGTTGAAAGGTTTTGCCCTCAACAAAATAAATATGCATACTTTTTTAGATGACATTTTTTAGATGTTGGACCTGTTCCCACTGTCCTTACCTTTCATGTGCCTCCACCGATTTGTGACTTCCCCCGGACTGACTTTGTTGAACTTCACGACGGGTGCCGTATACGGAACAGGAATTGCTTACCCTTCCGGAGCACCTGGGTTCACTCCTGTTTTTATAGGAATCCGTGTTGTTCATTGTTTTTTTAGTTTTCTGTTTTTTTTTTTTGTTGTGCTTGTGGTTGTTCCTTGTCTTCCCGGGTTGTCTGTCCAAAGGATTACGTTTCTTTGATTGCTCCTTAGGTATATTTGTCCTCCTTATTATTTAAAAGCAACGTTTTAAGAGAGTAAAAATAATTTTTATGAGAACCTAACGCATAATAATATTAAAAAATTTCAAGAAACATTCGATAAAATCCAGTTGGAATAATTGAAATGGATTTCTTGTTTCTTTTACATAAATAACAAATTCTTAATACTAACACTACTTGTAATTTCAAACTTCGTAATTAATGGACTGTTTTAAAATTGAATTGTTCTGTTAATTTGACTGTCACAACAATTATCCCTGTTTGCGTCAACTCACTTCAGTAATATTAATGAATCGTGTCATATAAGAAATAAGGCAATGTATAGATAGGTTTTCTCTGTAAATCAACAAAGATATTTTATTCTGAATTCTAGGATAATTATTGAAATATTTTTTTGTGTTCAAGAATTCCCACTAGATACATTGCAAACAAGAGGAGTACACTTTCCCACGTTCAATATAGTCTAGACCTCTTTCCATATGATCAATTTTATTTCTTTTAAAAATGTGTCGAGTCTTGTTTGCCAGTAGATATGACTAACAAATTTGTGTGAAACGTTTGAAATGAAGATAAATGTAACAGAAAAAGGTCAAGAATGAAACACAGACAAATGAACAAAATTACAAACATGGGGCACTGCTAAATATTTAGAACCACACAGAGTTTGGATAAACTGACCTGGTACAGACAGTACGCAGTAGTGGGATTACACTGGTGCTATGAAAACCTCAACCCTTATCCGTTCTGACCGTTTTTTGTGGAAGGACAAGGACTTTACAAAGGGTGTTTTTTGGCTTAACCATATGTTTAAATTTTTTGTCAAAACTATTAATTCATCATACCCGTTCTTTCATATTTTCTAATAAAAGAGTAATATAGAAATGTGCACATCTTGTGCATCAAATTAGTATCAAAGAATTGTATTTTTACCAATGAGTCGATGCCGCTGATGGTGGACTCCCAAGTCCCCGATGTTATCCCCAGTTCAACGCGACTTTTTCGAGATCGATCGCTCTTTGCGACGAAGGTAAAGAATGGCGTATCACGTGACGTTTTGTTAGGCATAGAAACAATAACAATATATCAGTCCCGGTAAATTTCGCGACAAAAACCGTACCAGAGTTGCGACAATTTCTGTCCCAAAGGTGTATATCATTCCATGAATACAGAAAGCTATAACTCGCTCATTATCCTTCAAATTTACCTTCACTCTCGTAGCATGGAAAGCGCCATTCTTAATAAAGTTACATGATCGGAATAATAATTTCTGCCCCGGGTGCGGTAATTCCGGACTAAGTCGGGAATCAAGTATTGCTAGTATTTGGATACTAGCTCGAAATTGATACATAACATTTACTGTTAAAAATTTTAGAATTTGCGAAAACGAAGGAGTATCTCCCTCATGCATAGCTCTGTCCTTAGATGGTTTTGGCTTTACCTTTTAGGTCATTTGACATTTTTTATTTGCTCATCACCTTTTTGTATTGTTGTTTTCGTTTTCAACATTTTAGGGCTTGAGCACAACTGATGAGTCGTAAATCGACGAAATGTGCACATTTTTTGCATCAAATTTGGTATCAAAGAATTATATTACAAATTTTGTCAAAACTATTAAATTCATCATATTCCTTCTTCATATTTTCTGGTAAAAGAGTTATAATAATTACCATGTTGATGAGTACTAAACAAAAGTTTACTACTGGAACAAATACATTGTATTTTATAGATAGAGTAAAGTCAAGAAATACCAAAGCAATATTCGAAGGAGAGGAAAATTGAAACACCTGACAAACTCCCGAGAACAACGAAGACAAGACCAAAACAATACAAGCACTACAATTAAAAACTAAAAACATATGAACAACATAGACCCCACCAAAAAACCACGGGTAGATTCACGCGCTCCAGAAAAGTCTGCAGGAGAAACAGCAAAATCATGGTAAAGATAAATACACACTGAACTGAGTAAAACTGAAAGATAAGGAAAAATTCCTTTCTGAATCGGAGCATCATTTTTAAGAATATGAATGCTACTGTTGATTGACCATATATAACCTTTCTTTTTTTATTTTCAGGTACGCCATGAATGTTTGGAAAGCTACATCTAGTGCATTATTATTGACAGTTCTTATACTCTGTGATCATGATGTTGCCTGCTTAAATGTTCACTCAATCTATGGCAGTTTAGGACTCCCAACCAGAAGCTCCGAATTAACAAATAACGAAAACAAGGTTAGCAACGATGAAACATGCAAATGCGAAAATGACGACATCGGACTGAAATACCTCTGTGACGTTTTCACTGATGACGTTGAAGGATGTATGCTATTTATAGCAAACAGTGTACGTAATTCATATAGAAATGTACAAAGTGGGTATTTCCGACGTGCTAGAAAACAACTATCTTTCAATGGAGCCATTTCTTCGATTGCTGGAATGTTGAATGGCGAACAATTGAAGAACAGAGACGCTTTGATGAGATCTAGAATTAAAAGTATGGGTTAGGAAGAAATGACATTCTTCATGTTTTAAATTTGTTTAATTACTGGATGAATCTTGTCAGTTTTCAGTTTATTCTCTAAAATCATTTCTTTTTAGTAATAATGTGTTTAAAATTAAGACCCATTTACTTGAAAATTCAACTTATTTGGTTCATATCATTGTTTAATATTCCTGTACTGAACTTTTATGTACATTAAATATTTGTTTGAAAACTACTATAATGTTATTTATTATACTTTGATGTGCAATTTTTATTTACCAAAGACAATATGATAAAACGAACCTAACAAAATAACAATAAATAAAGCGGACACTGTGATTTTATTTAAAATATGAATATTTTAATTAATACAGTTAATCTAGTTCACAAAGATAACAAAACTTTTAAAAGTATTATATTATATTTTCTGAATACTTAATTATTAAAGAGTTTTCACTAAGCAGAATAAAGCGTGCTTGAAAGGCCTCAAACTAATACCTAGTTTTAATTTTGCAAATACGCTTTGACTTATCCTACACTTATGAAGTAGGAAAATACACTATTGCCTTCTTTTATATGCGAACGTTCTGTGAGAATTTACTTGTGAACGATTCAAAACTATACCAGTCCTCTCCGGGCAAACGTTTAACAATAAACAGCAAAAATGTGTCAAATAGAAAGCCAGTTTCCATCCATAGCTAGCTATGATTGAAAGTCTGTCTTTCAACTGTTGAAATCTGCCTACAAAATATTGCCAGCAATCATAGCTAGCCATCGTTGAACACTGGAAAGCTTCTTGACAATTTGTTATTTGTCAGCTTTGGTGTGAGGGAAAACAAGATAACTGCACTTGGTAAAGTCAAGTAAATAATTTGCACACTGCCTTACCATAAAGAAAAGATAATGAAATTGTCGCAGAGATGAGAAAGCCAAAGACATATTAGCGCCTTCTATAATGCAAAGATAATATATATCCATGTGTCGAAATTTCATTAATTGTATGTAATTTATTATAAAGATTCTTCCAAAATGTAAATCCAATTAGACATTTGGAATATCACTTCGTATTACACATTTTTGTGCCCAAGTGTCTTCGTATAAAATCAAACTTATAGATCTGTTAACACGACAACATTCGTAAAAAAAGTATTACTTTGTAGGCCCTAACACGAAGACATTTATATACAAGAAAAAAAAAGAAAACAAAGTAAAATTAAAATAAAAAGGTGTAAATATCGCTACTAATGAAAAAAAAAATTAAACAGAAAATCCAATTTATATTCAAAATCAAACATGTTACAATTAAGCTAGTATTCTTAATTCTCAATAAAATACATGTAAAGAATAGAAATATATTATAAACTATTATTATATTTGTAACTTAAAGAATCATTCTATTATATTAATTCAGTTAAATATATTGATCTGGTAAAATATAATGAACTTATGATCATAAAAGCTTACTAGCGTCTAATGATAGCTAGCTTTAAGGTTTCAAACAAGCTGACGATCGTTCAAAATAGGCTGTCGGTTTTACACCAGCTACATGCTGCTATCGGTGTCAACAGTTCGAAACTAGCTAGCTATTGTCGCCAGCTATTTACCAGCCATAGGTTAAACTTTAACCAGACCGGTACTGTATACCAGTTACGGTAAAGTTAACAAAATATCTAAGTACATGTACATACCGTTTGTGATACAAAATAACTGACAACTAGATATAACCAAAAAAAAAAAGAACAAAACAAAACAAAACTTATAATAACCGAAACATCATTAGAACAAGACAGCACAGAAACTAAAGAAGTACCAATGTGAACTCTTAAAACCGAGAGTGACATCAGGTGCTCCTGAAGGGTAAGCATGTCCTGCTCCATTAACGGCACCAGTCACACTGCCAGTGAGTAACATCCGGTGCAAGTGTCAATTCCAGGAAGACATGAAATCTAACTGAAATATTTTTTTCCATTTGTGATATAGAAAATTCAATCAATTCATGATGCAACCTTACAATTTTTGGAGTGGTGAAATCAACAAGATTGAACATAACCCTGTCGTAGAAGTTTGTTTGATGATGTAAAAGATATATTGTTTCTAAGAAAGTTGTGACAGCAACTTCGCTCTGCCAACAAATAATATATTTCACATACATGGTAGTAAGGAATAATCTGAGAAATGTACACATCTCATGATGCTTTTATTTTTGGTCTTATTCAGTGTCGTAATGGCGCACTTTTGCAGTATTCATACTCTACCTGGAAAATCAGTTGTCACATAGCCTATATTTCCCATATTTGAAAAAATGAGAACCCAATACGACAGTATTTTCTACAGCAGTTGATTCATAAAATACCTCTCGATGTTACATACAGTCATTAGTAACTCATATGAAATCTTAAACGACCATTCCGGTCTTATTTATTCTCAATTGTCCTAGTCTTTCGCATCACAAAAAGTCAATGAAACACGACCAAATCAAGAAAAGTTGCATTGCAGTCAATCAAGATAGGTCAAGACCCGTTAGTCTAAACTGACGGCAAAATAGTTTATCTTGTGTCTTGATTTTGTCTGACAATTTGGCAATGCACGAAATCAAAACTGACAACATTATATTATAAACAAGACCGGAATGGCCGTTTAGATCAAAATGGTTTACTATTGAGTGTATATCATTGTTTTTACCGGAGTTGACAATACGCAACTCGAAGCTATCTTCAAAGAGATAGCACAACTTACCATTTCGGAGCACTAAATGTCAACAACAAGTCTTGATATGTTTTTGTTCTGGGTTTCTCATCCAATTCAATTCTTAAATCGGCCGTCTGAAGTCAGGGAAAACTCAGAGTATATTGAGTATACGATTATAAGTGATGGATCTTACATTTGAACTTATTTCGATTCACTTCTGCTACATGCTTATCCTCTATCTAATCTGATCAAATCGTCTTCAAAAGACATATCTACATTTAGATCATAGAAAGCAGCATGCTTTACGAACTCTTTCACCATTTAATAGGCTGAAACCAATAGTTCATTCATAAATGAATTCTGAGCTAGTTTTGTCATGTAGGCGGAATGAAAAAATTACTTTGGACTTGATGAGAATAATGGATCTTGTGAACTATGAAAACCATGTTACAGTAGATATTAATACTTTTTGCAGTAAATGTAAAATGTAAAATGTAAAATATAAAAAAAAGGTTTCATATTATGCAATGTTTGATCTGAAAAGTAAATGTTATTTATTTATTTGGAATAAGTATATGCCAGACAAGATGAAAGAATAGACGTTTCTACAACTATGAAACATTTCAACTTTTCTGAATTGGATGTGAATCAATGGTTGTAGATCATTGACTTTTAGATGATAATATTATTAGATTATTTTTCTGTCTCGTTTAATTTTAATTCACAAGAAATATCGGAGAAACTATCGTTTATTCATAAAACCTACAGTGGCTATTAGTTTATGTATGTACTAGAGATCATTATAGATATTGTCTGGAGTGTTAGGATGCTGATGTTAAAGATACGTTGTTTCTAAGAAAGTTGTTCTGTCATCTGGATCAAAATATTCCCCGATACTACGTTACTACGTTTAGTGCGCACAATGCAGCAAGCGTACATGTACGATTGCATAAACTAATGGATCTTTAGTGAGCCAACTATTTGATATTAATGCATGACAAGGATGTGATTTTGGATCCTGGATTTTTTCTCCATTCCTTACTTGCGCCTTATAATTCAAATACCTTTAAATTTGTCGAAGATTTGTTTTCAAAACTGGTCATAGCTACATGTCTCAGATTTCTACTTTATTCTGTCGTCACTAAATTTAAAGTCAAATTTCTAGAAAGGAGTTCCGCTTTCGTGTATGCTAAAATGCTGAATATCATAACCGTTGGCAAAAGGGGCAGCGCTTTATTCCTTAATTTACATAAGAGACACATTGCTTCATAGTGAGTTTATCCTCGTTATTCGTTTTATGATCTAATCCAATTTGCAAAAACCCTTAATATTTAAACATGTATTGTTTTCGTGTCTTCACTTGCATTTAATTTCTATCTAGTTTTTTTCTCTTTATTTGTGAAAATGAGCAATTTTCAGCAACAAACCCTGCAAAACGTTACTCGACACTTTACCGGATCTTACATAACGGCATTGTGACGGGGATCTTTAACTGAACAGTACATACTTACTATTCCAGAGCACCTGATGTCACACATATTTTTCTTGGGGGGGGGGGGGGGGGGGGTAAACATCGCCAGTGCTTTAATTTTTGTGGTGTCTAGTTCTGTGGTGTTTAGTTTGTTATTTAATTCTATACATGCATATATGTGGTGTTTGTCTATTGTGTTGCATTCTCACTAGTTTGCCTTGCCATTTTATTCAGTCTTACGGACTTTTCTCAATGTCTTGTCGCTTCGGTATTATTTTGTCGATATTTGGAACACTTACCAAGGTCGTATTTCATATGTCGTATACGTTTTTTCATCTTTTTTTTTTATTCTATTAACGCTAATTTAATGTTTTTAAATGTTAGTTTATGTTATTGAATCCAAAGTAGCTCTATTCATATGTTGACTGTATAAGATATTTCGCAATTTGAGAAAACTGAATGAATTGTTTACTAATGAATTGATTTTTATTTCCTGTAAACTCTGAAATGTCTCTTATAACGGTTCTAGGAAATATAACAATGTAACTGATTATGAAAGAAATCGTGATTTTACTACATCATCAGTTGTAGAAAGAGGTTCCAAAGAACGGAAGAAATTTGTACGACTTGTCTGTATACAAGTATTTTTTCTTACGACAAAACTAGATGTACTATATTTTCATGACCGACTATACAAGATAAAAGAAGTAGATGAAAAATCGGTTTCTAAATTAGAATTCTTTGATGCCTATTTTGATGCACAAGATGTGCACATTTCGTCGATTTACGACTCATCAGTTGTGCTCATGGCCTAAAATCTTGAAAACCAAAAACAACAATCCAAAAGGTGTGAAGAAAGAAAAAAAATCAAGTATTCTAAATTTCTGAGAATTAAACTTTAAGTTAAAAAGTCATATTCATTCCGTTCTAGCAGAAACGAATCCATGAAAACTTTAAGTATATACATGAACAAACGATGTTTAAGCTATATTTAGTTATGCAAATCGAATATTTCTCTTGTCAAATAATCTTATATTTAATTTATTTTGGTATTCCCTCGAAAATTGGTCTCCTTGAAGAATACGTCAGAAAACTAAAGTAATGCTAATTATTTTATGGTTATGTTAAGGAAAATTATGATGCACGTGCTGTTTATAAAGAAATTGACGACCAATATATTTGAAACTATGATGCACGTGCTTTTATAAAAGAAATTGATGACCAATATATTTGCAGTTATATGTTAGTAAACCTTTTAGCAATGATATCAGTGAAAGATTTCTCAAATCTGAGTTACATGGGGTGTTCTTTTACGCTAATGAACAAATAACAAGCTAACGCTGTATTTGGCTAAAATGGTAAAACCTTCTGATGCCTGTGTCTGTATGATCAAAATCACTGTTTTCCGTAATAATTTTCGATGTTCTTATAACCTTGTTAGTATTGCAAATGAATAAGTTTTGGATGTTGACTTGCACAAAATAATGCTATTTTTACGTTGAGAACCATTTAAAAACTTGTTGATTGATAGGTATGAGCTAAGATTCATTTCTATACATGTGCATTCAATAGACTTTATTGATTGTTGCTTAACGTCCAGTGGCAAATATTCCATGTTTCTTCAGGACGAAAATCAATTCAATTGATAAAACAATTCAAATACGGATGGGACAGGGCAAACAGGAGAACAAATTTTGACTGACACCGTAAAGGTAGGGTCGCATAATTTAGCCATCAGCCTACTCTTTTCGAAATCTACAGAAGGGGTCTTTAGCGTGCAGGGAGTGTGGCATTCTCCAAATACGTTACCCACTACGGTCAGGCTTTACGTGTTATGACTTGACAACCCTTCAACGAGAGGGTCTTCCATATTCGCCACCTGGGGACACGCTAGGCAGCTTTGTGGTTTGAGCTCCTGTGATCCTTCTCACTTGCATAGTCAATAGAATTAGGCAACTACATGTAGGGGCATCGTGTTTACATTTAAACTGATCCCAAAACTAACTACTAGTAACACAGTTTTGATCTTATTAAAAAAGCGGCCATTTCTGTCAGTTTATTTTGATTGTCCTGATTTTGAAAGGTTTTAAAATTTCACAGAAAATAAAAAGTACAAGAACAAAACAAGATAAAGTACCTTAAATTTAATTAGTACTAGTCAATACCAGTTCATAAAGGTTAAGAATTAATAATGTTTAACTTTACTATGCTGCACACTTCTTAATTGACTGACAACATGTCTTGATTTGATCTTGTTATCTTTATTTTGTTTGAAAAGAAAGGGACAGAAAAATCAAGACAAAGTAAAAATAAACAAGACCAAAATGGCCGATTGAAATTAAAAGTGTGTTACGGTCCTAGCAAGTTAAAAAATATACCTAAGAAGCAAACAAAAAAACTCAACCCATAAGACAGATAAAACCGGGAAGACAAATGAATATCACAAGCTCAAGGATTAAACTAAAAACCTAAAACCAATGAACAACATGAACTCCTATAAACACCATGGGAGAACTCATTTGCTCCGGAAGGGTAGACAGTTCCTGCTCCTTATACGGCACCAGCTGTGAAGTTCGACAAAGTCAGTAAAGTGGCAGGTCAAACATCATCTTCCATATTGGAACACTATCATAAATTCAACAGCTCAATATATACATTCAAGTAAAGATGTGAATATACAGGCTGAAATTAAATACAGTGCACGGTAACTATTCTGTCAATACAATTCAAAATATGACAATTAATGATAATGACGAATAATGAATTAATAATAATATTGACACCTTTGAGACAGGTCTAAATTATAATTGCGGGTGGGGAATCTTTCATTTTATTCCATCAAATGGTCAATTATCAAATATTGATACTTGAATACTTGGTTATCATTAACTGTAATTAGTTCTATTAAGATCCTGATATTCACAATTATAAATATTTTATTCATTCTATACTTATTGGAATAATGAACCAATATTCATAAATTAGGATAAGAATCAATTGGAAAAGAATATAAACTCATTTCTATTATGTTCAATCCTGAAACCCCATTAGTACAGGAGGAAGACCGTGCTACGACCCAAAAAGGGTCTTCGGAGGGTCGTAGTGAGGTCTTTGAAAGCGTATCACCAACGTACTGGAGTCGCCAGTGCGCCTGGTGGAGCGTGGCAGAGCGTGGTAGAGCTACGACTATTTTAAACATGCTCAAAATTTACATAGCGAGGTCGTAGTGTTTTATGGTCGTAGTAACATCGCATCGACTTCGTAGAGGGATCGTATTGGCAGCGGTTGCAGAAGGGCGGTGCGGTAGTAGCAATTTTGTACGTACTAGGAGCGTGGCAGCGTCGTGATTGCCTTAACACTGAAGATTGTTTTCCAGTTTTTTAACAATCTCGCTACGATCTTGGAGGTCGTGGAGGTCGTGGAGAGCGTAGCGGAGTCTTCATCCTGTGTGAAGGGGGCTTACAAAGGAAGAATGAGTATGAAATATTTCTCACATCAGTAGACACGAATAACTGCTTTTTGACGTGAGATTTTCGCTCAGTATAGTTTGATTCCTATACTTATACTAAAGGGAATTCAATTGAAATCTGAACATGTCTCCATGTAACTTACATTTCATACCATTATTGTATTTCTTTAGAGAATAATAAATTTATAAAAACATGATATAAAAAATTTGATTTGAAAAACAAAGTGATTAAATAGGAAATCGTCTCCTTGACACGTTTTATAAACCTATAGTAATCTTCCCATCAGTACAGAAATGAATTATTTTTTTCTCACATTTTTCGTTAATTCATTTCTGTATATGCTGAAAAAGAATATTATGGAAGCGTATTTAAAAAATATTTTGAATCGACATTTTTTTCAAATTCCAAAGTTTGACATTCTAAATTCATGAATTATTATTTTTACTTTACCTCAAAATTGTTTACATTAATTTTATAATTCCGAAACTTTAACTTTAATAAATTAAAATTTTTACTTTAAAAAAAATTAAAATTTCGACATGTATAATCTATTAATTTTAACTTCTGAAAAATCGAAATTTCGACTTTCAGAATC
This sequence comes from Mytilisepta virgata, assembly GCA_028015205.1. NCBI lineage: Eukaryota > Metazoa > Mollusca > Bivalvia > Mytilida > Mytilidae > Mytilisepta > Mytilisepta virgata. The sequence goes on from CM051512.1 coordinate 36,008,358, forward strand.
TAGAAATTTAGACTTTTAAAAATTCAAAATTGTCCCTAGTACGCTTTCGATCATAATAAATGTGTTTGATGATATAATTTGCCGCAAAGACAATTTTCTACTTAATGAAAGAAGGGACTTCGTTGATTTATTCTTGATAAAATGATATAAAAAAATACATGACGAAAGTTAAAGTAAAGGATTAGCGATTTTATTGCTGGTATGCATCTCAAATAGATGCTAAGGCCATACCAAATTAATTTTTAGTTCTTTGATTTTTGGTTGGTAAAAATAGGTGCGAGCGGGCGAAGTTTTAATTTAATTTCTTTTTCTCGAGAACTAGTTTTTTTCGGGCGAAGATCAAATTTACGTGCGGCACACATTTTTAAACTAAAATATATCAAAAATGGAAAAAAATCTCAATTTTTGCCAAATTTTAGGACCGGGCGAACAATTTTTATTTTAATATCTTGAAAAATGAAGAATTTGGGGCGTATTTTCAGCATTTTCGCAAAATGAGGCGGCAAAAATATACATTGTCCAACAATTGGGGCGGCTAAATCCAGATAACGAAAGATCAATTTGGTGTGGCCTAAATTGAAGACAAACGTACTGCAAGTTAAAGATTAATAGGTTCTTACACGAGTTCAAAGTGAAAACTCGAAAATCGTCAACGATTTTTTAAAAATTCACGTATTTCCCAAGTGGAGCGCAGCGGAACGAAGAGAACACGCTGAATTTTAGAAACGAGTTGAATATTTTCAAGTTCATAACTTTTGAACGAGTAAAGGTGCTAATTTCTTCCGTAAATACTCAATTTGTACGTATCCTGTATTTAGGTAAATTCATTGAGCACAGTCGATGAAGTTAAATAACGTTACACTTGATTGGTCAAAAGGTGTGACAAAAGAATTCTGATTGGACGCTACAACAGTGGGAGATCGATGCACGTGCAACGATTCTTCCATGGTTCATCTTCCATTATACAGCGAATTAATCGTCATTATTGTTATATCAGTTTATTTATTTGTTTATTTCATTTATTGAAAAGAATCGAAAAATTATCTTCTCCACTTCGTAATTAGTTCTAATTGATATTGATTTGGTCCGCTATAGCAGACGACAAATTTGGAATTCTACATGTACATGTAAAACTAAGATAGATTGTGCAATTTGACTAATTGTTTGAGCATTGTAATTTGATTGCGTGATGCCATTTAATTTTAAAATGTCATAATCATAGCTTTTTTTATTTTGTGGTCCCCTGGGATAAAACGGACATTTCGGAAAGGTACGAATCTTTATCTTCAATGTGTCACTTAAATATACATGTTCAAAAATGGCACAAAACATGGATGTTGTGTGATCAATGTCCTGTATAAGAGTTTCAGTTATGTCTAAAATTACATGTCTTGGGGGAACGATATCTCTTAATCAATACTCAGTACCCGATCTTAGAGGAATATCCCTGTCTGAAATTTCTTTTTCTTGATGTTGCATCTAAATGTTAAACTATTTGGTAAAAAGACACTGCGATTAACAGCTACGAATGCCCACGACTGATCTTGGATCTACGATTGTTTTAATCGTACGATTTATGAAAAAAAATTGTGAAATGAAACGCAAAACAATCGTGATGATTAGTCGTTTTTTTTTATCGCACGACATGTTGTGAAATGCTGGCCTGACTCTATACGTTGTTTATTTTAAATTCTGTTGAATTATCGTGACAACAAATAGTTCATGCTTCTTTAGGATGAGAACCAGTTCAACAAATTATCAAACAATTCAAATAGGGATGGGGCGGCAGACAGAGGGGAACCAATTTTAACTGTCACTGTAAAAGGATGGATGGATGGGTAGGATCGGATAATTTAGTCTTAGCGGCATTGGTCTACTCTTTTTCAAAAACTACAGAGGGGTCTTTAGCTTGGAGGGAGTGTGGCATTCTCCAAACACGTTACCCACTATGGTCTACAGTCAGGATTTCTGTATGATGATCTGATAACCCTCCAACGATAGGTGGGTTGAGATCATGTGATCCAGCACGGGTACAGACATATTTCTTCTTTGTTTTCTATAATTATTTTCGTTTTCCAATGTGTTGGTCGTGAGAGAACCTTCCCAACGCACAATGCACCCATGAAAATTAGAAGGTTCTAGTCTATTTAACTTTTACTAGAAGTTAATAAAAATAATCGGTATAAAATAGGTCAGTGTGTATTTCATTTCAACCCGAAGTGAACAAATTCACTTCAAAGACTGCAAATTCAGCTTTGAATTTGTGATTAATGTCAATATTATTCTGTTGATTTATTTGATTTTTAAAATCACCAATATGAAATAAAAGGAGCGACATAGAAGGAATGTGAAGAAGGAATGCTTAAAAAATAAAAGAAAAAACTCCAAAAACATACAGTTAGGTGCAGACATAACCTCTCCCCATCGTAACTTAGAGCAGTTCTGCTGACTGATCTATCTAAATTAACTTAGAGCAGTTCTGCTGACTGCTTTAGAACTGCTCTAAAATAGAATCCTGACTGCTCTAGAACAGAATCCTGACCGATTCTGACTGCTCTAAGCTGTAAGGATCACGAAAAGCTCTAAGCTGCCATGGTCAATAACAACTCTATCCTGTCGTGGTCTAGAACAGTTCTATAACCAGTCATAGTCTAGAACAGTTCTAGTAACAGTCAGGATTTAGAATAAATAAGAAATCCCAACTTAAAATTTCGGAAAAAAATTCAAGGATCCAAGATTGCTCCCTGAACATTAATCAGTTGCTTTGAAAGTCAATATGCACACATAATATTTATGTAGATTTATTACAGACAACTTAGTTCCAAAATACATCTAATAATGTTTTAGATTTAAAAGTGTGGAAGTGATAAAAAACATGTGAAGCATTGTTACTATACATGCTATATATATATATGTTTGTGTACATGTAAATTGAAAATTTACAAAAAGTGGAGTTGGTTTTAAAATTCGTTTTAAAATTGTATAAATCTTACTCTTGTATAAATGCATAAGAGGTTTAAGTTTCGATTCCTTAAATCGCCTGGGAATTATTACGAAATCCGTGTAATATGTGATAATCTACAGCAGTAATGGCAGTGTTGAAGAAGGCTTTCCATGTTAAAGTAGATTCTGGATTAATGTATATATCTATGTCATGGCTGTTTTTAAATTGTCTTTGCCAACAAAAGAAGGTAATACAACATATGAGATTTTAAGTTTGAGGAAAGATTGCTCAACACGCACATGTCAGATTATGTAAAATATATTTATACTATAATCCTTCTGTTCCACTTCTATATGATGAAGCTACACATGGGAATTTTAAAACTTTTATGAGACAATGTTTGAACATAATACACATTCACTCATGATTCCTCAACATGAGTTATACTGTATTTAGTTTTATATTTGATGGAATGAAAATTAAACAAGTAATTACATTTTCAGTTAAATTTTGGAATTTTTTTTAAGAAGGGGTTCAGCTTCTTCTGACAAAGTTGAAATAACCTGGATTTTGGCTAAGGGAACAACCATTTGATTTTTATGGGGGGGGGGGGGATGAAGTGTTTGATCCTGCCTATTCCTTTCGACGAAATTGTGGTCCTGGATTATTATTTTCATTTAAACCGAAAAATTTCCTGATCGACATAGGACCTGCATTTATTTTAACACCTAAAGTGGTCCTGTCTTTGTATTTCGCCAAAATCCTGATCCGTTTTTTTTTATTTCAAATTTAATCCTATTTCATGTATTGACCTCATGTAAAATAATATTGACTCCGGAAGAGCATATTGACTCCGTAAAAGTATATTGACATCATATTACTAAGTTAGATCCAGATTCGTTTGTAAAATTCCTCAATATCGTCAAAATGTTGAATTGTTTAACTTTATCTTTCATTTTGTCTTTATGTTTTACAGAAGGTTGAGAACTATCAAAATGCACATTTTACATTTTTTGATTTCAAAGTGTTAAGGAAGGTTTCTAGATTGAAAACAGACAGTCTGTATGAAATATAACAATGAAGGACTTTTAATTCGGTCAACACATTTTATATGGACCTGGTAGAATGACATCGACTGCGGTATACATTATATATGGACCTGGTAGAATGATATCGACTGTGGTACATTATATATGGACCTGGTAGAATGATATCGACTGTGGTATACATTATATATGGACCTGGTAGAATAATATCGACTGTGGTATACATTATATACGGACCTGGTAGAATGACATCGACTGTGGTATACATTATATATGGACCTGGTAGAATGATATCGACTGTGGTACATTATATATGGACCTGGTAGAATGATATCGACTGTGGTATACATTATATATGGACCTGGTAGAATGATATCGACTGTGGTATACATTATATATGGACCTGGTAGAATGATATCGACTGTGGTATACATTATATATGGACCTGGTAGAATGATATCGACTGTGGTATACATTATATATGGACCTGGTAGAATGATATCGACTGTGGTATACATTATATATGGACCTGGTAGAATGACATCGACTGTGGTATACATTATATATGGACCTGGTAGAATGATATCGACTGTGGTATACATTATATATGGACCTGGTAGAATGACATCGACTGCGGTATACATTATATATGGACCTGGTAGAATGATATCGACTGTGGTATACTTTATATATGGACCTGGTAGAATGACATCGACTGCGGTACATTATATATGGACATGGTAGAAAGACATCGACTGTGGTATACATTATATATGGACCTGGTAGAATGATATCGACTGCGGTATACATTATATATGGACCTGGTAGAATGACATCGACTGTGGTATACATTATATATGGACCTGGTAGAATGACATCGACTGTGGTATACATTATATATGGACCTGGTAGAATGACATCGACTGTGGTATACATTATATATGGACCTGGTAGAATGACATCGACTGTGGTATACATTATATATGGACCTGGTAGAATGACATCGACTGTGGTATACATTTTATATATGGACCTGGTAGAATGACATCGACTGTGGTATACATTATATATGGACCTGGTAGGATGACATCGACTGTGGTATACATTATATATGGACCTGGTAGAATGATATCGACTGTGGTATACATTATATATGGATCTGGTAGAATGACATCGACTGTGGTATACATTATATATGGACCTGGTAAAATGACATCGACTGCGGTACATTATATATGGACCTGGTAGAATGATATCGACTGTGGTATACATTATATATGGACCTGGTAGAATGATATCGACTGCGGTATACATTATATATGGACCTGGTAGAATGACATCGACTGCGGTACATTATATATGGACCTGGTAGAATGACATCGACTGCGGTATACATTATATATGGACCTGGTAGAATGACATCGACTGTGGTATACATTATATATGGACCTGGTAGAATGACATCGACTGTGGTACATTATATATGGACCTGGTAGAATGACATCGACTGCGGTATACATTATATATGGACCTGATAGAATGACATCGACTGTGGTACATTATATATGGACCTGGTAGAATGACATCGACTGCAGTACATTATATATGGACCTGGTAGAATGACATCGACGGCGGTACATTATATATGGACCTGGTAGAATGACATCGACTGTGGTATACATTATATATGGACCTGGCAGAATGATATCGACAGCGGTATACATTATATATGGACCTGGTAGAATGACATCGACTGTGGTACATTATATATGGACCTGGTAGAATGATATCGACTGTGGTATACATTATTTGTTTTGAAAATGTGTATGGAGACTTTTTTCCTTTATCAAAGATTGACAGGTATAAATGTTCTACTTATGAATGAAATGATTATATATAATGTTAAATAAAAGTTACACAAACAACACATCATCAATAAATTTACGAATTTTTGTCTTGTCAGTCTGAAAATGATGGTATACATTATATATGGACCTGGTAGAATAACATCGACTGTGGTATACATTATATATGGACCTGGTAGAAGGACATCGACTGTGGTATACATTATATATAGACCTGGTAGAATGACATCGACTGTGGTACATTATATATGGACCTGGTAGGATGACATCGACTGTGGTACATTATATATGGTTCTGGTAGAATGACATCGACTGCGGTATACATTATATATGGATCTGGTAGAATGACATCGACTGCGGTATACATTATATATGGACCTGGTAGAATGATATCGACTGTGGTATACATTATATATGGACCTGGTAGAATGACATCGACTGCGGTACATTATATATGGACCTGGTAGAATGATATCGACTGCGGTATACATTATATATGGACCTGGTAGAATGACATCGACTGCGGTATACATTATATATGGACCTGGTAGAATGACATCGACAGCGGTATACATTATATATGGACCTGGTAGAATGACATCGACTGCGGTACATTATATATGGACCTGGTAGAATGACATCGACTGTGGTATACATTATATATGGACCTGGTAGAATGACATCGACTGTGGTATACATTATATATGGACCTGGTAGAATGATATCGACTGCGGTACATTATATATGGACCTGGTAGAATGACATCGACTGCGGTATACATTATATATGGACCTGGTAGAATGACATCGACTGTGGTATACATTATATATGGACCTGGTAGAATGACATCGACTGTGGTATACATTATATATGGACCTGGTAGAGTGATATCGACTGCGGTACATTATATATGGACCTGGCAGAATGACATCGACTGCGGTATACATTATATATGGACCTGGTAGAATGATATCGACTGTGGTATACATTATATATGGACCTGGTAGAATGATATCGACTGCGGTACATTATATATGGACTTGGTAGAATGACATCGACTGCGGTACATTATATATGGACCTGGTAGAATGACATCGACTGTGGTATACATTATATATGGACCTGGTAGAATGACATCGACTGTGGTAGACATTATATATGGACCTGGTAGAATGACATCGACTGTGGTATACATTATATATGGACCTGGTAGAATGATATCGACTGTGGTATACATTATATATGGACCTGGTAGAATGATATCGACTGCGGTATACATTATATATGGACCTGGTAGAATGATATCGACTGTGGTATACATTATATATGGACCTGGTAGAGTGAGATCGACTGCGGTATACATTATATATGGACCTGGTAGAATGATCTCGACTGCGGTACATTATATATGGACCTGGAAGAATGACATCGACTGTGGTACACATTATATATGGACCTGGTAGAATGACATCGACTGCAGTACATTATATATGGACCTGGTAGAATGACATCGACTGCAGTACATTATATATGGACCTGGTAGGATGACATCGACTGTGGTATACATTATATACGGACCTGGTAGAATGACATCGACTGCGGTATACATTATATATGGACCTGGTAGAATGATATCGACTGCGGTACTTTATATATGGACCTGGTGGAATGATATCGACTGCGGTATACATTATATATGGACCTGGTAGAATGATATCGACTGCGGTACATTATATATGGACCTGGTGGAATGATATCGACTGCGGAATACATTATATATGGACATGGTAGAATGACATCGACTGTGGTATACATAATATATGGACCTGGTAGAATGATATCGACAGCGATATACATTATATATAGACCTGGCAGAATTATATCGACTGCTGTATACATTATATATGGACCTGGTAGAATGACATCGACTGCGGTACATTATATATGGACCTGGTGGAATGATATCGACTGCGGTATACATTATATATGGACCTGGTAGAATGACATCGACTGCCGTATACATTATATATGGACATGGTAGAATGATATCGACTGCGGTACATTATATATGGACCTGGTAGAATGACATTGACTGCGGTATACATTATATATGGACCTGGTAGAATGATATCGACTGTGGTATACATTATATATGGATCTGGTAGGATGACATCGACTGTGGTATACATTATATATGGACCTGGTAGAATGACATCGACTGTGGTATACATTATATATGGACCTAGTAGAATGACATCGACTGTGGTATACATTATATATGGACCTGGTAGAATGACATCGACTGTGGTATACATTATATATGGACCTGGTAGAATGATATCGACTGCTGTATACATTATTTATGGACCTGGTAGGATGACATCGACTGTGGTACATTATATATGGACCTGGTAGAATGATATCGACTGTGGTATACATTATATATGGACCTGGTAGAATGACATCGACTGTGGTACATTATATATGGACCTGGTAGAATGAGATCGACTGCGGTATACATTATATATGGACCTAGTAGAATGACATCGACTGTGGTATACATTATATATGGACCTGGTAGAATGACATCGACTGTGGTATACATTATATATGGACCTGGTAGAATGATATCGACTGCGGTACATTATATATGGACCTGGTAGAATGACATTGACTGCGGTATACATTATATATGGACCTGGTAGAATGATATCGACTGTGGTATACATTTTATATGGACCTGGTAGAATGACATCGACTGTGGTAGACATTATATATGGATCTGGTAGAATGACATCGAATGTGGTGTACATTATATATGGATTTGGTAGAATGATATCGACTGTGGTGGACATTATATATGGACCTGGTAAAATGATATCGACTGTGGTATACATTATATATGGATCTGGTAGGATGACATCGACTGTGGTATACATTATATATGGACCTGGTAGAATGACATCGACTGCGGTACATTATATATGGACCTGGTAGAATGATATCGACTGTGGTATACATTATATATGGATCTGGTAGGATGACATCGACTGTGGTATACATTATATATGGACCTGGTAGAATGATATCGACTGCGGTACATTATATATGGACCTGGTAGAATGATATCGACTGTGGTATACATTATATATGGACCTGGTAGAATGACATCGAATGTGGTAGACATTATATATGGACCTGGTAGAATGACATCGACTGTGGTATACATTATATATGGACCTGGTAGAATGATATCGACTGTGGTAGACATTATATATGGACCTGGTAGAATGGCATCGACTGCGGTATACATTATATATGGACATGGTAGAATAACATCGACTGTGGTAGACATTATATATGGATCTGGTAGCATGACATCGATTGTGGTATACATTATATATGGACCTGGTCGAATGATATCGGCCGCGGTACATTATATATGTACCTGGTAGAATGATATCGACTGCGGTACATTATATATGGACCTGGTAGAATGACATCGACTGTGGTATAAATTATATATGGACCTGGTAGAATGATATCGACAGCGGTACATTATATATGGACCTGGTAGAATGATATCGACTGCGGTACATTATATATGGACCTGGTAGAATGACATCGACTGTGGGATACATTATATATGGACCTGGTAGAATAACATCGACTGCAGTACATTATATATGGACCTGGCAGAATGATATCGACTGCGGTACATTATATATGGACCTAGTAGAATGACATCGACTGTGGTATACATTATATATGGACCTGGTAGGATGACATCGACTGTGGTACATTATATATGTACCTGGTAGAATGATATCGACTGCGGTATACATTATATATGGACCTGGTAGAATGACATCGACAGCGGTACATTATATATGGACCTGGTAGAATGATATCGACTGCGGTACATTATATATGGACCTGGTAGAATGACATCGACTGCGGTATACATTATATATGGACCTGGTAGAATAACATCGACTGCGGTATACATTATATATGGACCTGGTAGAATGATATCGATTGCGGTACATTATACATGGACCTGGTAGAATGATATCGACTATGGTACATTATATATGGACCTGGTAGAATGATATTGACTGCGGTACATTATATATGGACCTGGTAGAATGATATCGACTGCGGTACATTATATATGGACCTGGTAGAATGATATCGACTGCGGTATATATTATATATGGACCCTGGTAGAATGACATCGACTGTGGTATACATTATATATGGACCTGGTAGAATGACATCGACAGCGGTACATTATATATGGACCTGGTAGAATGATATCGACTGCGGTATATATTATATATGGACCCTGGTAGAATGACATCGACTGTGGTATACATTATAAATGGACCTGGTAGAATGACATCGACTGCGGTATACATTATATATGGACCTGGTAGGATGACATCGACTGTGGTACATTATATATGGACCTGGTAGACTGATATCGACTGTGGTATACATTATATATGGACCTGGTAGAATGATATTGACTGCGGTACATTATATATGGACCTGGTAGAATGATATCGACTGCGGTACATTATATATGGACCTGGTAGAATGATATCGACTGCGGTATATATTATATATGGACCCTGGTAGAATGACATCGACTGTGGTATACATTATATATGGACCTGGTAGAATGACATCGACTGCGGTATACATTATATATGGACCTGGTAGGATGACATCGACTGTGGTACATTATATATGGACCTGGTAGAATGATATCGTCTGTGGTATACATTATGTATGGACCTGGTAGAATGACATCGACTGCGGTATACATTATATACGGACATGGGAGAATGACATCGACTGTGGTATACATTATATTTGGACCTGGTAGAATGACATCGACTGTGGTATACATTATATATGGACCTGGTAGAATAACATCGACTGCGGTACATTATATATGGACCTGGTAGAATGATATCGACTGCGGTATACATTATATATGGACCTGGTAGAATGATATCGACTGTGGTATACATTATATATGGACCTGGTAGAATGACATCGACTGTGGTATACATTATATATGGATGTGGTACGATGACATCAACTGTGGTATACATTATATATGGACCTGGTAGAATGACATCGACTGCGGTATACATTATATATGGACCTGGTAGGATGACATCGACTGTGGTACATTATATATGGACCTGGTAGAATGATATCGACTGTGGTATACATTATATATGAACCTGGTAGAATGATATCGACTGCGGTATATATTATATATGGACCCTGGTAGAATGACATCGACTGTGGTATACATTATATATGGACCTGGTAGAATGACATCGACTACGGTATACATTATATATGGACCTGGTAGGATGACATCGACTGTGGTACATTATATATGGACCTGGTAGAATGATATCGACTGTGGTATACATTATATATGGACCTGGTAGAATGACATCGACTGTGGTATACATTATATACGGACATGGTAGAATGACATCGACTGTGGTAGACATTATATATGGATCTGGTAGGATGACATCGATTGTGGTATACATTATATATGGACCTGGTAGAATAACATCGACTGCGGTACATTATATATGGACCGGGTAGAATGATATCGACTGCGGTACATTATATATGGACCTGGTAGAATGATATCGACTATGGTATACATTATATATGGACCTGGTAGAATGACATCGACTGTGGTATACATTATATATGGATGTGGTAGGATGACATCGACTGTGGTATACATTATATATGGACCTGGTAGAATGACATCGACTGCGGTATACATTATATATGGACCTGGTAGGATGACATCGACTGTGGTACATTATATATGGCCCTGGTAGAATGATATCGACTGTGGTATACATTATATGTGGACCTGGTAGAATGACATCGACTGGGATATACATTATATATGGACCTGGTAGAATGACATCGACTGCGGTACATTATATATGGACCTGGTAGAATGACATCGACTGTGGTATACATTATATATGGACCTGGTAGAATGACATCGACTGTGGTATACATTATATATGGACCTGGAAGAATGACATCGACTGTGGTACATTATATATGGACCTGGTAGAATGACCGACTGCGGTATACATTATATATGGACCTGGTAGAATGATATCGACTGCGCTACTTTATATATGGACCTAGTAGAATGATATCGACTGTGGTATACATTATATATGGACCTGGTAGAATGACATCGACTGCGGTACATTATATATGGACCTGGTAGAATGATATCGACTGCGGTATACATTATATATGGACCTGGTAGAATGACATCGACTGCGGTATACATTATATATGGACCAGGTAGAATGACATCGACTGCGGTACATTATATATGGACCTGGTAGAATGATATCGACTGCGGTATACATTATATATGGACCTGGTAGAATGACATCGACTGTGGTATACATTATATATGGACCTGGTAGAATGACATCGACTGCGGTATACATTATATATGGACCTGGTAGAATGATATCAACTGCGGTACATTATATATGGACCTGGTAGAATGATATCGACTGTGGTATACATTATATATGGACCTGGTAGAATGATATCGACAGCGGTACATTATATATGGACCAGGTAGAATGAGATCGACTGCGGTATACATTATATATGGAACTGGTAGAATGACATCGACTGCGGTACATTATATATGGACCTGGTAGAATGATATCGACTGCGGTATACATTATATATGGATCTGGTAGAATGACATCGACTGCGTTACATTATGTATGGACCTGGTAGAATGACATCGACAGCGGTACATTGTATATGGACCTGGTAGAATGACATCGACTGTGGTATACATTATATATGGACCTGGTAGAATGATATCGACTGTGGTATACATTATATATGGACCTGGTAGAATGACATGGACTGCGGTATACATTATATATGGACCTGGTAGAATGACATCGACTGTGGTATACATTATATATGGACCTGGTAGAATGACATCGACTGCCGTATACATTATATATGGACATGGTAGAATGATATCGACTGCGGTACATTATATATGGACCTGGTAGAATGACATTGACTGCGGTATACATTATATATGGACCTGGTAGAATGATATCGATTGCGGTATACATTATACCGTATAGCGGGTAATTTCCGCGAGTCCAAAATTTCGCGAAAAGTTCAAAATATTGGGGTACATAATTTTAGCGCATCTGAAATTTCGCGTTTATAAAGTATACCATTGTATCAAATGCTGAATTCAATTTTAGCGAGTCTCAATTTTCGCGGTTCAATGATAGTCGCGAATAAAGCGAAAATTAGAACCTCGCGAAAATTACCCGCTATACGGTATATGGATCTGGTAGGATGACATCGACTGTGGTATACATTATATATGGACCTGGTAGAATGACATCGACTGTGGTATACATTATATATGGACCTGGTAAAATGACATCGACTGTGGTATACATTATATATGGACCTGGTAGAATGATATCGACTGCGGTACATTATATATGGACCTGGTAGGATGACATCGACTGCGGTATACATTATATATGGACCTGTTAGAATGATATCGACTGCGGTATACATTATATATGGACCTAGTAGAATGACATCGACTGTGGTATACATTATATATGGACCTGTTAGAATGACATCGACTGCGGTATACATTATATATGGACCTGGTAGAATGACATCGACTGCGGTCGTTATATTTGGACCTGGTAGAATGACATCGACTGTGGTATACATTATATACGGACCTGGTAGAATGATATCGACTGTGGTATACATTATATATGGACCTGGTAGAATGACATCGACTGCGGTATACATTATATATGGACCTGGTAGAATGATATCGACTGCGGTATACATTATATACGGACCTGGTAGAATGATATCGACTGTGGTATACATTATATATGGACCTGGTAGAATGACATCGACTGTGGTATACATTATATATGGACCTGGTAGGATGACATCGACTGTGGTATACATTATATACGGACCTGGTAGAATGATTTCGACTGTGGTATACATTATATATAGACCTGGCAGAATGATATCGACTGCGGTATACATTATATATGGACCTGGTAGAATGACATCGACTGCGGTACATTATATATGGACCTGGTGGAATGATATCGACTGCGGTATACATTATATATGGACCTGGTAGAATGACGTCGACTGCGGTATACATTATATATGGACCTGGTAGAATGATATCGACAGCGGTATACATTATATATGGACCAGGTAGAATGACATCGACTGCGGTATACATTATATATGGACCTGGTAGAATGACGTCGACTGCGGCACATTATATATGGACCTGGTAAAATGACATCGACTGTGGTATACATTATATATGGACCTGGTAGAATAACATCGACTGTGGTATACATTATATATGGACCTGGTAGAATGATATCGACAGCGGTATACATTATATATGGACCTGGTAGAATGATATCGACTGCAGTACATTATATATGGACCTGGTAGAATGACATCGACTGCAGTACATTATATATGGACCTGGTAGAATGACATCGACTGCGGTATACATTAGATATGGACCTGGTAGAATGACATCGACTGTGGTATACATTATATATGGACCTGGTAGAATGACATCGACTGCGGTACATTATATATGGACCTGGTGGAATGATATCGACTGCGGTATACATTATATATGGACCTGGTAGAATGACGTCGACTGCGGTATGCATTATATATGGACCTGGTAGAATGATATCGACAGCGGTATACATTATATATGGACCTGGTAGAATGACGTCGACTGCGGTACATTATATATGGACCTGGTAGAGTGATATCGACTGCGGTATACATTATATATGGACCTGGTAGAATGATATCGACTGTGGTACATTATATATGGACCTGGTAGAATGACATGAACTGTGGTATACATTATATATGGACCTGGTAGAATGATATCGACTGTGGTATACATTATATATGGACCTGGTAGAATGACATCGACTGTGGTACATTATATATTGACCTGGTAGAATGACATCGACTGTGGTACATTATATATGGACCTGGTAGAATAACATCGACTGCGGTATACATTATATATGGACCTGGTAGAATAACATCGACTGTGGTATACATTATATATGGACCTGGTAGAATGATATCGATTGCGGTATACATTATATATGGACCTGGTAGAATGATATCGACTGTGGTATACATTATATATGGACCTGGTAGAATGATGTCGACTGGGGTACATTATGTATGGACCTGGTAGAATGATATCGAATGTGGTATACATTATATATGGACCTGGTAGAATGACATGGACTGTGGTATACATTATATATGGACCTGGTAGAATGATATCGACTGTGGTATACATTATATATGGACCTGGTAGAATGATATCGACTGTGGTATACATTATATATGGACCTGGTAGAATGACATCGACTGTGGTACATTATATATGGACCTGGTAGAATGACATCGACTGTGGTACATTATATATGGACCTGGTAGAATGACATCTACTGCGGTACATTATATATGGACCTGGAAGAATGCTATCGACTGCGGTACATTATATATGGACCTGGTAGAATGCTATCGACTGCGGTACATTATATATGGACCTGGTAGAATGACATCGACTGTGGTATACATTATATATGGACCTGGTAGAATGATATCGACTGCGGTACATTATATATTGACCTGGTAGAATGACATCGACTGTGGTATACATTATATATGGACCTGGTAGAATGACATCGACTGTGGTACATTATATATGGACCTGGTAGAATGACATCGACTGTGGTATACATTATATATGGACCTGGTAGAATGCTATCGACTGTGGTATACATTATATATGGACCTGGTAGAATGACATCGACGGCGGTATACATTATATATGGACCTGGTAGAATGATATCGACTGTGGTACATTATATATGGACCTGGTAGAATGACATCGACTGCGGTATACATTATATATGGATCTGGTAGAATGACATCGACTGCAGTACATTATATATGGACCTGGTAGAATGACATCGACTGTGGTACATTATATATGGACATGGTAGAATGACATCGACGGCGGTATACATTATATATGGACCTGGTAGAATGATATCGACTGTGGTACATTATATATGGACCTGGTAGAATGACATCGACTGCGGTATACATTATATATGGATCTGGTAGAATGACATCGACGGCGGTACATTATATATGGACCTGGTAGAATGACATCGACTGTGGTATACATTATATATGGACCTGGTAGAATGACATCGACTGTGGTATACATTATATTTGGACCTGGTAGAATGACATCGACTGTGGTACATTATATATGGACCTGGTAGAATGACATCGACTGTGGTATACATTATATATGGAACTGGTAGAATGACATCGACTGCGGTACATTATATATGGACCTGGTAGAATGATATCGACTGCGGTATACATTATATATGAACCTGGTAGAATGACATCGACTGTGGTATACATTATATATGAACCTGGTAGAATGACATCGACTGTGGTATACATTATATATGGACCTGGTAGAATGACATCGACTGCGGTACATTATATATGGACCTGGTAGAATGACATCGACTGTGGTATACATTATATATGAACCTGGTAGAATGACATCGACTGTGGTATACATTATATATGGACCTGGTAGAATGACATCGACTGCGGTATACATTATATATGGACCTGGTAGAATGATATCGACTGTGGTACATTATATATGGACCTGGTAGAATGGTATCGACTGCGGTACTTTATATATGAACCTGGTAGAATGACATCGACTGTGGTATACATTATATATGGACCTGGTAGAATGACATCGACTGTGGTACATTATATATGGACCTGGTAGAATGACATCGACTGTGGTATACATTATATATGGACCTGGTAGAATGCTATCGACTGTGGTATACATTATATATGGACCTGGTAGAATGACATCGACGGCGGTATACATTATATATGGACCTGGTAGAATGATATCGACTGTGGTACATTATATATGGACCTGGTAGAATGACATCGACTGCGGTATACATTATATATGGATCTGGTAGAATGACATCGACTGCAGTACATTATATATGGACCTGGTAGAATGACATCGACTGTGGTACATTATATATGGACATGGTAGAATGACATCGACGGCGGTATACATTATATATGGATCTGGTAGAATGATATCGACTGTGGTACATTATATATGGACCTGGTAGAATGACATCGACTGCGGTATACATTATATATGGATCTGGTAGAATGACATCGACGGCGGTACATTATATATGGACCTGGTAGAATGACATCGACTGTGGTATACATTATATATGGACCTGGTAGAATGACATCGACTGTGGTATACATTATATTTGGACCTGGTAGAATGACATCGACTGTGGTACATTATATATGGACCTGGTAGAATGACATCGACTGTGGTATACATTATATATGGAACTGGTAGAATGACATCGACTGCGGTACATTATATATGGACCTGGTAGAATGACATCGACTGCGGTATACATTATATATGAACCTGGTAGAATGACATCGACTGTGGTATATATTATATATGAACCTGGTAGAATGACATCGACTGTGGTATACATTATATATGGACCTGGTAGAATGACATCGACTGCGGTACATTATATATGGACCTGGTAGAATGACATCGACTGTGGTATACATTATATATGAACCTGGTAGAATGACATCGACTGTGGTATACATTATATATGGACCTGGTAGAATGACATCGACTGCGGTATACATTATATATGGACCTGGTAGAATGATATCGACTGTGGTACATTATATATGGAACTGGTAGAATGGTATCGACTGCGGTACTTTATATATGAACCTGGTAGAATGACATCGACTGTGGTATACATTATATATGGACCTGGTAGAATGACATCGACTGTGGTATACATTATATATGGACCTGGTAGAATGACATCGACTGTGGTATACATTATATATGGACATGGTAGAATGATATCGACTGCGGTATACATTATATATGGACCTGGTAGAATGGTATCGACTGTGGTATACATTATATATGGACCTGGTAGAATGACATCGACTGTGGTATACATTATATATGGACCTGGTAGAATGAGATCGACTGCGGTACATTATATATGGACCTGGTAGAATGACATCGACTGTGGTATACATTATATACGGACCTGGTAGAATGATATCGACTGTGGTATACATTATATATGGACATGGTAGAATGACATCGACTGCGGTACATTATTTATCCTGCAACTAGTGTATTTACTATACGAATACGTGGTGTCGAATATTCAAAAGTGATATTCTGTATACTATACGGAATATCACTTTCAGATCTAAGCTCCGCCCACTTTAGGGAACTACTTTTCTCTGGAATGTATGTAAACAAATATGGCGGCCTCCATCGTAAACAATATCATAGCAACCATAGGTTCCCGTTTCAACTACCAGCGCTCCATGCTTACCTTCTTCAACTAGCACCGCCTCACACACTTTTCGTCAGCTTGACAATATCTTTCCTCCGATACCACAACCCCAGTTTACATCATCGCAGTCTAACCACATGGTATCTTCAATGTTTTATGGCGCCTATTTGAACATTGGCACACTTAATGTGTACATGCACAATCCAGGTAACAACAACACGCCATCACACACTGCACCGAATCCGAATGATCAATAAACTCGTTCAAATTATTGTTACTGTATAAATTTATCATCATGATTGTTCATATCTGTTTATTTCATTATTAAATACACTGATTTAAATTTTTATATGCATTTTCTTCAGCACGGAACAGTGAAACTATTTACAGGCGTATTTTACGTCATCACTTTGTGCTCCGTCTTGATATTTAACTACGCACAATTAGATGGGGCACCATACGGGGCACTTCATAATAAAGAAATCATTTGTAGGAAGTTTGCCAACAAATAATGTTGTGTTTCAGGATAAAAACAACATTAATATAATGTAGAAGAATATAGAAAATATTTGTACTCGGCACAGAACTGGGGGAAAATGCTCGGCAGAGCCTCGCATTTTCCCCCAGTTCCTAGCCTCGTACAAATATTTTCTATATTCTTCTACGTTATACTAATATTGTATATATATGGACCTGGTAGAATGACATCGACTGCGGTACATTATATATGGACCTGGTAGAATGATATCGACAGCGGTATACATTATATATGGACCTGGTAGAATGATATCGACTGTGGTATACATTATATATGGACCTGGTAGAATGACATCGACTGCGGTATACATTATATATGGACCTGGTAGGATGACATCGACTGCGGTATACATTATATATGGACCTGGTAGAATGACGTCGACTGCATTCTGTCATTTTCCCAGGTCGATATATAATGTATTGACCTCGTTAAAAGCCATAATTGATAAATATTTACGTTGTGTTCCCACAATAAATTCTTATCACATCGGCTTATAGAGTAGTGACTATTTAATCCTCATTATAGACCCAATCGTGTCTTCGTTTTCTGGATTCTCATTCACTCGAAGGTGTCCTATTTTTTCGTTTTTTTTCATTCTGTGTGAAACATTGATTAAATCATTGATTTACGAACTCTATTCATTTCTGTGTTTGTACTCAGGACTGTCTTCTCCAACCACTTGGGGAAAAATGGATTTTATAAATAATTATACTATAGCATGCTAACAAATGTCTTGTACGCTGAGGCAAACGTTTATTTTATATTGATGTAAATGAAATGGCTACATAATTTGTTTCGTCGATGTAACGACGTTTTCGATTGGGTGAAAATTATTTTATTGTAGAGTTTGTGTAATGCAGCCGTGGGGATTTAGCAGTAGGCTTAACAGCCAGTAGAATACGATTTTACAAAATAAAATCGCACAATTTATATTGATGGAAATGAATGACTACCTAAATTATTTCTTCGACTGTATTTTTATTTTTTATATTTAGACTCTAACAATAATATTTCAATATGAATCCAAATAAACTTTACCTGGGGCCTGGTTTTTGTAAAAAAAATTGTAAAATGCGGATCAAAATAAAGACTCTTTTTATTCTAAAAATGTTCTTAAAGCCTATGCCATATTGACGTAAACAAATACAATTTGAAAACAATTCACGGTTTAAATCTTTTGTTATATGTCAGACCATGCACCGCAATTGAAAAAAATAATAGTGCAAATATACTTGTATAAGGTATTCACTGATTGTTTATTTTTCATTTACATAAATAACAAAAACGAAATCCTAATTTTTCGGAAAATGAAATTGAAATAGAATTGGATGGGGTAAAGCAGAAAAAAGTATTCTTTTCAGTAAATTATCTAATGTTACAACTAATACCTTAGTCGGTACCTTGAATTGCATGGCTATGTTATATTGCCTTCCGTCGTTGGCGTCGGGCAATATAACATACCATGCAATTCAAGGTACCTTGATAAAACATTCTTGTATATTGACCACAATCACGAAATATTTGTATGATATTTTACCGTGTATTATCTGATACGATGTAGTATCATTAATGCATGTCGGTATTCATTTTCGCCTGTGTATTATAATAATAACATTATTGAGAAAATAGTCTTTTGATAAGTCTTCTGCGAACTGTTGCAGCGTCATTCAACTGTCCTTAGTGGTTCCGTATCGCAATGTGGCCACGATCACAAGCGTTGTTCAATTCATCTGGTAGTCGAATTTCTTTGTCAGTGTATATGTTTCGAAGCACAGCTACACCTATCGTTATATCACAACATTTTCTAGGTATATACAGCAGTGTTCCAGCGCTATTATCAATAGACCGAAATGTTTTCAAAGCTCCTCTCTACAACATATGTAGTCCTCATGTGAGCAACATTATAACGCTGTTCTGTATGATAAAACTGGGTTTATTACTGGTGTCACCAGCTATGGTCGAAGAGGGTATCATTTCATGCAGTTTAGAATTAGATAGAATAAAAGAATCATGAGTACCAGCAGTCCATTTTGCAACAATGTTCAGAAATTTCAAATTTGCATCACAAAAAGCCTGAATGTTTAATAAATGATAGTTCTTTCGGTTTACATACAAGTGTTCATCGACTATCATCGATTACCAGAGATTTTATGCGAATGTGGGTTCCATCTACAGCATCAACTACATTTGGGAAATTTGCAATATTATAAAAGCCTTGCATACGACATGGAGCTCAGTGTGCTCTGTGGATGTCTTCATGTAAGTTCTAGAAACAAGGTTGGGGGGTTCTGAGGTCATACTACGGAAAGTCTGACAGGGGACAATAGTGGGTAACGTGTTTGGAGAATACCACACTCCCTGCACGCTAAAGATCCCTTCTGTAGTTTTCGAAAGAGAGTAGGCTGAAGAGTAGGCTGATGGCCGTTACAGAAGGCTAAATTATCCGACCCTTCTCAATCATCCTCCTTTTACAGTGGCAGTCAAAATTGGTTCCCCTTTGTGTCCATTCCGACCCCTACTTGAATTGTTTGATAAATTGAACTGGGGCCTGTTTATTGCAGCTGTCCTAAGATATGTCTTAAGACATGTCTCAGATCATATTTTAGGATAATCCTAGGACTATCTTAGGACATGTATGAGAATACACATCAAAGCTATCGTAGAATCATCTCAGTTAGGATGTCCTAATCGTTGTCTTAAGTGTATAACCAAGCAGCAAATTAAAACTTAGTTGGAAGGAAAATAAAAAAAAAATATACAAAAGTTAAAAAGGAATAAAGTGTAAGTACATGTTCATATATAATGATAATGAAATTACTAATACACCGCGTAAATATAATAACAATAACAAATAATTGATGTAAGGGACTTTTGGTTGGCCATTGAGGTTATCTTTCCTTTCGATTTGGATGTTAAGGACTTTTGGTTGGCCATTGAGGTTATCTTTCCTTCTTTCGATTTGGATTTAAGGGACTTTTGGTTGGCCATTGAGGTAATCTTTCCTTTCGATTTGGATCTAAGGGACTTTTGGTTGGCAATTGGGGTTATCTTTCCTTTCGATTTGGATCTTAGGGACTTTTGGTTGGCCATTGAGGTTATCTTTCCTTCTTTCGATTTGGATTTAAGGGACTTTTGGTTGGCCATTGAGGTAATCTTTCCTTTCGATTTGGATCTAAGGGACATTTGGTTGGCAATTGGGGTTATCTTTCCTTTCGATTTGGATCTTAGGGACTTTTGGTTGGCCATTGAGGTTATCTTTCCTTTCTATTTGGATCTTAGGCACTTTTGGTTGGCCATTGAGTTTATCTTTCTTTTCGATTTGGATCTTAGGGACTTTTGGTTGGCCACTGAGGTTATCTTTCCTTTCGATTTGGATGTTAAGGACTTTTGGTTGGCCATTGAGGTTATCTTTCCTTCTTTCGATTTGGATTTAAGAGACTTTTGGTTGGCCATTGAGGTAATCTTTCGATTTGGATCTTAGGGACTTTTGGTTGGCAATTGGGGTTATCTTTCCTTTCTATTTGGATCTTAGGGACTTTTGGTTGGCAATTGGGGTTATCTTTCCTTTCTATTTGGATCTTAGGCACTTTTGGTTGGCCATTGAGTTTATCTTTCCTTTCGATTTGGATCTTAGGGACTTTTGGTTGGCCATTGAGGTTATCTTTCCTTTCGATTTGGATCTTAGGCACTTTTGGTTGGCCATTGACGTTATCTTCTTTTCGATTTGAATCTTAGGGGCTTTTGGTTGGCCATTGAGGTTATCTTCTTTTCGATTCGGATCTTAGGAACTTTTTGCACTTTTTTGTCTCTTCGGAATTCCTTTGTCGATATCTAATTAAAAATCGTCAAGATTTTTCTAGGTATGGATGAGATGTTGTTATTATATAATACAACTTATCTTTATATTCGAGTCTATAATACCCCTGTGGACGAGTAGATAATCAGCATTGTTCAGTAGTAATAAATGTTTTGTATTTGACTTTGAAAATTAGTTATGCTGTTTATTACACTGACAAATTTAGATGAGATCATTTCAAAAAGCAAATGACTCTGTTTTTTTTTATATTTGATCGATATATAGCTTCTTTTTTCATGAGGCCATTTGTCTAGACTATTGTAAAGACATTTTCACAAGTGAATCTCTCCTGACTGAAAATCTGTTAAACAATGGTGGCCAAGAGCTGATAAAAATTGATATTATGTAATTTCAAAAGATTAAATGATTTACTCTATGCAAATAATCTTGCTGAGTAATGTTTTTGTTTGGGTTACCTTTGGTCACGCTGCAAAACAAAAAAAAATTATCCGGCTCTGAATGTTGTAATTCCATTGCAGTATAATCTTATTCTAACACGTTTTGCTTATAAGAATGAAAATGCAGATATATTAAATATTTGCTGCTATCCTTGATACCGTTTCAGCCATCATCCTGCATGCCCTGTTGGTAATGCAGTTGAAAGCTGTCTTTTTAGTGTTTCCTAGCAGATTTCAGACTACAGCGTCATCAAAATGTTTTTTAAAACGAGATAAATGCAATGCACTAAAATTCAGAACTTGGAGATGTTACGGCCGAAATCACCTTTAAATTGTAGCCAACAAAAGACACAAATCAATAATAAAATTTAACAAGATTTATTATATACAAGTTTACAAAAAGTATTACACAAAAATAAAATGTCAACTTAACTGTTCAAAATCCTGTTTTTTCTTGATCCGGAATTCTGGTCACTGTTGTCTGAATCCAAACGGAATATTATATCCAATCAATCACAATCTAGTATGATGTAATCGAAAGTGAAAGTCTGTCAAGTACGATGTGTGAAACGTATATAAATCCAACAGCTGAGAACACAAGAATGTATGGTCCAATAAGTTCTGATCTGCAAGTTTAACGTTCGTGTCCATATATATACTGTAGAACGGAAACTTCTGGAATACGGTAGAAGTTCGAATCACACCATAATTATTACGTAAGTCAAATAGAAAGTTCTAGTCATTCCACCAGTATCCATTATTGTTCCAGTGATTTCTAAACTGCGCAGTTATAACATTATTTGGTAAACAACTATAAGTATTATGTAAACATAGTATACATGTTATAAGGCTACGCAAAACAAATTAGGCCAAGATAAATAAATATAATAATTACAATATCATAACACCTCCCCCCTTAAAAGAAGTTTGAGTGTAACGAGAACTTCATGAACAATATATACAAAAATATATAGTATGTATACAGTGTTTTAATAAGATCTAGATAAAGCATCTGCTATTACGTTATCTTTACCTTTAATATGTTTTACAATAATATCATATTCTTGTAACAATAAACTCCACCTAGTCAACCTCTGGTTCTTGTTTCTCATTTTATGTATGAAGGTGAGAGGATTATGATCAGTATAAACCAGAATAGGATGCATAGTGGGATTTAAATATACATCAAAATGTTGAAGTGCAGACAACAGTGCAAAACATTCTTTTTCAATAGTGGAATAATTTTTCTGATGTTTATCTAATTTCTTGGAAAAATATGATATAGGTTTCTCAACATTATCATCTGTTTCTTGATATAAAACGGCTCCAACTCCTACATCACTTGCATCAACGGCAAGTTTGAATTGCTTTTTAAAGTCTGGAGTGATAAGAACGGGACTGTTAATTAAAAGTGATTTGCTTTTTTCAAAAGCGTTTTTACAATTATCACTCCAGATGAATTTAGAATCTTTCCGTAAAAGATGAGTCAATGGTTGAACAACAGTAGCAAAATTTGAACAAAATTTTCTGTAAAATCCAATCATGCCTAAATATCTCATAAGTTGTTTTTTATTTGTAGGAGGAGGAAAATTGGTAATTGCATCCACTTTAGCCATAATAGGTTTCACTTGCCCTTGGCCAACTGTGTGCCCTAAATAATCAACAGTGGCCTTACAAAATTCACTTTTAGCAAGATTAACAGTCAGATTTGATTGTGACAATCTATCAAAAGTATCATATAAATGTGTTAAATGCTCTTTCCAGCTATCACTACATACAATAAGATCATCAATATAAGCATAACAACAGTCTAAATCTTTTATAACATTATTGATCATTCTTTGAAATGTAGCTGGAGCATTTTTCATACCAAACGGCATGACAGTATATTGAAATAAGCCGTCTGGTGTGACAAAAGCTGATATTTCACGAGCTCTCGGTGTCAGGGGGACCTGCCAGTAACCTTTTAATAAATCAAATTTGCTTACGAATTTTGATTGTCCAATGTTATTAATGCAATCGTCTATCCTTGGAATCGGATAGGAGTCAGATTTTGAGACTGAGTTTACTTTTCTGAAATCAGTAACGAAACGAAAGGTTTTATCTGGTTTGGGTACAAGAAGACAAGGAGAGCTCCATTCACTGTTACTCGGCTCAATAATATCATTGTCAAGCATATATCTAATTTCTTGTCGCATAACATCAAGTTTAAGTGGATTGAGCCGGTAAGGATGTTGCTTAATTGGAGAAGCATCGCCTACATCAACATCATGACAAACAGCAGTGGTTTTGTTTGGCACATCTGGAAAAAGATTTTTAAAAGAAAATACCAAAGTTTTCAATTTTTCTCTGCGATCGAAAGTCAGATGTGCAAGTTTTGAGTCTAAATCTGATAAAATTTCAGAATTTTTCAATCTAACAGTTTGTTCCATAGTCTTGGAATCAAAAGTTGGTTCAATTATGTCTGGTTTGTCATGATCGTTCTCCGATTTAACCATGGCTAAAGTGGCAACTGGTTTACTCTCACCTTCATTAGTACGCTCAAAATATGGTTTTAACATATTAATGTGACACACTCTATTTTGTTTACGCCGACCTGGAGTTTTTACAATATAATTCAAATCATTGATTTTACTGTCGATTGTATAAGGACCACAGTATTTAGCCTGTAAAGGATGCCCAGGGATTGGCAAAAGTACAAGTACCTTATCACCAGGCTCAAAAACTCTGTCCCTGGCATCTTTATCATACCATATTTTCATCTTATTCTGTACAGTTTTTAAGTTTTTCTGAGCAATTTGACAAGCAGTATACAATTTTTCTTTAAATCTAGATACATAGTCTAGAAGATTCAAGTCAGTGTGTTCAGTAAGCCATTTTTCCTTAATCAATTTCAAAGGTCCCCTTACAGTATGACCAAACACTAACTCAAAGGGGCTAAAACCAAGGGATTCTTGAACAGCCTCTCTGACCGCAAAAAGTAGAAAGTGAACACCATCATCCCAGTCCCTATCAAATTGAAGACAAAAAGTCCTAATCATGTTCTTCAATGTTTGATGAAAACGTTCTAAGGCACCTTGAGATTCTGGATGATAAGCACTTGATCTATACTGAGCAATCCCTAACTGATAAACGACCTGCTGAAATAAACCTGACATAAAATTTGAACCCTGGTCGGACTGTATTGACTTAGGAAGCCCTACTAATGTGAAAAATTTGATAAGAGCTTTGACAATAGTTGGTGTCTTAATATTCCTTAAGGGAATAGCCTCAGGAAAGCGAGTGGATGTACACATGATCGTCAGTAAATAAGCATTTCCAGTCTTGGTCTTTGGTAAAGGTCCAACGCAATCAATAAGCACTCGGCTGAAAGGTTCTTCAAAGGCTGGAATTGGCAGAAGTGGTGCTGGTGGTATTTTCTGGTTAGGCTTGCCAACAACCTGGCATATATGGCATGATTTGCAGTATTCTGCGACATCATTTCTAAGTCTGGGCCAGTAAAAATGTTGCAAGATCTTAAGGCAAGTCTTCCTTATACCTAAATGTCCAGCCAAGGGGGTGTCATGGGCAAGACCAATAATTTCTTGCCTATAGACTTTAGGCACCACCACTTGGTATACCACTCTCCATTCCTCCTCTGGGATAGCATCAGGGGGCCTCCACTTCCTCATCAAAATGCCGTCTTGATGGTAGTAACATTCGGCCACTTTGTCTGCTTCTTCTTGGGTTAGAGCCCTCTTGCAGAGCTGAAGAACCTCAGGGTCTTTATTCTGTTCTTCCCTAAATGTTCTTTTGTCTAATGAATGGCTGTTCACGTCTGGCCATGGCATAATTACACGTTTGTTAGTACCAGGTGGTCTTATTATGGCCTGTTTTGAGCTATCGGGACCTTCAATGTCGGCAAGGAAAGTGTCAGAAAGGTCCATATAATCATACTGGCCTTCTTGTAAATCCTCGTCTTGTTGTTTCCTTGTCATCGCCCTAGTAACAACACAAGCTGGATACAGTTCAGCATCATCTTCAGGTGATTTAACATCCACCACCGGTTCACTTGTAACAATTGGTTCAGCAACCACTTTGTTCCTAGCTAGATCATTTCCTAGCAATAATGAAACACCCTCTACGGGGAGAGTAGGACGAACACCCACAACAACTGGTCCAGTAATTAAATCTGACTTCAAATAAATACGATGGAGGGGAACATCTATACAACCTAACTCCACACCTCGTAACAAAACGGAGGCACCAACGGACGTCTCCTCGGACAAAGGCAACACACCTTCTAACAACAAAGACTGAGAAGCTCCAGTGTCCCGTAAAATCTTAATAGGCTGAGGAGTAGTATTATTAACAATAGAAACAAACCCATCAGACATAAAGGGTTGATAATCCTCCATGTAATCACAAAAACTGGACTTAAAAGCCTGACTCGCAGGACATTCCAACTTATTGGTAAAAACGGGTGTCGTACAAGCACTGGACTTGGGCTTATGATCTCTTTCATTCTTCTTCTGGAGTCTAAAACAATCAGCGATCAGGTGACCATTTTTCTTACAATAAGCACAAGTTAGTGACTTCTTCTCAAAAGTATCAAATTTTGGACCAGACATATTATAACTAGACGGACTCTTATTCTGTGCAACAGGCTTAAAATCAGTACGCTCAGTGCTTTGATTTTTGTAATTTCCGCTAGAAGTATTAAAATTTTGACCTTTGAAACTTCTTTTATGTGAAATGGTATAATTATCGGAAACAACAGCTGCATCTTGCAATGTCTCAACAGTTTTGTCATCTAAATGTGTTTTTAAGTCTAAATTAACACACTGCTTGAACTCTTCTAATAACATTAATTGTCTTAATTTATCAAAATTTTTATCTATTTTCTTTGACGTAAGCCATTTATCAAATAAATCTTCTTTTTCCCTAGCAAATTCAACATAGGTTTGTGTTTCAAACTTTTTATAAGACCTAAATTTCTGTCTATATGCTTCTGGCACTAGCTCATAAGCTTTCAAAACTTCCTGTTTAACAGTGTCATAATCAGAACTTTTTTCTGAAGAAAGTGCTGAGTAAATTTCAGCGGCCTTGCCCACAAAAACACTTTGCAGCATAGTAGTCCAATAAGGTTTTGGCCATTTCAGATTTTGAGCAATTTTCTCAAATTGTGGAAAAAATTTATCCACCGTTTTTTCACAAAATTTAGGAACCAAACGTATATTTTTTGCTGCCTCAAAATGTTCTGATTTTGACTTAGTGTTGCTTTCTACTTTAGCCATTTCTATTTTTATTTTCTCCATCTCTAACCTTTCCCTCATTTCAAGTTCTGCCTGTAATTGTTTTAATTTAAATTCATCTTCTTTTTCTAATTGTTTTAATTTAAATTCATCTTCTTTTTCTAATTGTTTTAATTTAACTTCGTTTTCCAATTGTTTTAATTTAAATCTATCTTCCTTTTCTAATTCAAGTTGTTTTAATTTAAGTTCATGTTCTAATTCAAGTTGTTTTAATTTGAAAATATCAACATTTTCTACCTTGAGGTCAAGAGCCTCTTCACCAAAAATTTCTGAATCGACTAAATTGTCTATTACCAAATTTTTTATAATTTGTTTTCTCATAGATGTTCTAAAATCTATTTTTAGATGTTTAGCAAGCAACACTAATTCTTCTTTCTTTAATTTATCAAACCCTTCCAGGTCTGGCGTTTTCAAAAATTTACCAGCATCAAATTCCATTTCGTAGAATTTTGTTGGCTAATTCTAATAAAAATACTGAAAAAATTTAATAAGATATGAACGTTCTCCCGAGACGAGCCCCCAATTTCTGTTACGGCCGAAATCACCTTTAAATTGTAGCCAACAAAAGACACAAATCAATAATAAAATTTAACAAGATTTATTATATACAAGTTTACAAAAAGTATTACACAAAAATAAAATGTCAACTTAACTGTTCAAAATCCTGTTTTTTCTTGATCCGGAATTCTGGTCACTGTTGTCTGAATCCAAACGGAATATTATATCCAATCAGTCACAATCTAGTATGATGTAATCGAAAGTGAAAGTCTGTCAAGTACGATGTGTGAAACGTATATAAATCCAACAGCTGAGAACACAAGAATGTATGGTCCAATAAGTTCTGATCTGCAAGTTTAACGTTCGTGTCCATATATATACTGTAGAACGGAAACTTCTGGAATACGGTAGAAGTTCGAATCACACCATAATTATTACGTAAGTCAAATAGAAAGTTCTAGTCATTCCACCAGTATCCATTATTGTTCCAGTGATTTCTAAACTGCGCAGTTATAACATTATTTGGTAAACAACTATAAGTATTATGTAAACATAGTATACATGTTATAAGGCTACGCAAAACAAATTAGGCCAAGATAAATAAATATAATAATTACAATATCATAACAGAGATTAAACATTGATAACAGAAAGATAAATCATTTAACATCACAGTCCAGAATTAACTGTAGGGAAAGATACGTTGGCACATTTGTGAACCAAGAACGGTTTGCAGTGACATATTTTAGAACGATTTGCGTCTTCAATCTTTGACAGACTCTGACACAGAGACATTTTCTTTTCGGGAATTAGTTGGTGTGAGATCTTTCTGTGATCTGTTCCATTAAAATAAATCTCAATAGAATTGGAAACGAGAAATGTGTCAAAGAGACAACAACCAAAGAGCAGAAAACAGCCCAAGGCTACCAATGGGTCTTCAACGAAGCGAGAAAATCCCGCATCCGGAGGCGGGCTTCAGCTGACCCCTAAACAATAATGCATATTAGTACAGTAAAACGGACGGTACACTAAACTCCGAAACATAGAAATGATCCAAAATTTAAAAAATGCACATGACTAACAAAGGCTAGATGTTCCTGACTTGGGACAGGCGCAAAAATGCGGCAGGGTTAAACATGTTTTGTGAGATCTCAACCCTCCCCCTATACCTCTAGCCAATGTGGAATAAACAAACACACAGCGATACACAATTAAACTCAGTTCAAAAGATGTCCGAGTCCGATGTTACTAAAAAAAGGTAACTTAACTACTTTATAAATTTATCTTCCTGTTTTGTGATTGGTACAGTTTAAATAAATCCAAGAGATTGTCTGATCAAAATAATTGACCAACCTAACGTTGCGTTGCGTTGTATGGAAATGCCGTCTGTTCTCAGGCACTGAGCTTAAAAAGCTGTCTTACATCCTCTTTCTTTTACACTCGTGCCTCTTCGCTCCATTCTAAAAGCTGTGGACGATTTTCCTATTTTTAATTTTGAACTCTTGTAAGATACCATTGTCTTTATTTATCAAACACCTTTTTTTAAAATACATGTGCAGATAAATTGTGAAACTTGCTGATACATGTATTTTGTATTTCACGAAATTGGCATTTCTGTTCCGCATTTGGTTTATATCGATATCTCAGTTTTCCTTGTCTTTCTAGAACGATGTTTAAAAAGATAAAACAAATTAAGCCCTATACTTATTTCCATATAAGTTTAAAATAACTGTTACCAAATAGATTCCTTATGTACTTTGATTTTGTGCGACAGCTTGAGAAATTTCTTGTCCCATTTGAAATGAAATATTGAAATAATACATTTAAAAGCTGACAAAACAAGATGATATTGGCCACAAAATCACCAAAGTGTCAAAATTAATAAGATACTGACACATATAAATATACAAAGATAAAAATATTTGAATAACTCATCGTCCTAATAAATATCAGTTATTATCTGTTTAATTCACATTTGAGCCGCATTACCACCAAGCGGAAGTTTCCCCGACTTCATTAGAACTACATTTGTATGTACACTTTCATATCATTTAATCTCATCATTTACGCTTTTCATATAATTGACATTATACCTTTGATTAAACAATACAGTAAATGACCTTCAAATCAAACCGTAAATACCCTATAAGAGCCTAGATTTGATTGGCTGGCACACAGACTGGACAATTCCTAAATATTTGTATATTTTTTTTATGTAACCAGGTAACAGTGATAGTTACATAGATGAATTGTTGTTGATTGAATTGTTAATTATTTTTGTGTAGAGTCAAGGTTACTTTTTATGTAGCCTTGTATTTCAATATTATGTGTGATCCAAAGATTTTATTTTTCATTTCGAGAAAGGTAAAATCAGAGAGTCTCAATTGCATTTAAAACCTTTGGACATTCATTCCCGTCTCGCATGCGAGACGTGGTAAGTAATCAAAAGCTAAACAGATGGAACCAGTCGTTAAAAATAAGTTTTCATTACAACCTAAAATATTCAAATGGACTGAGACAAAAAATACAGTTCAACTAAATACCGACCTCTGCCGGACATCAGATAACGCAGACACGGGATGTATTATCCAGAAACTACTGAATCAAGATCGCCTTAAACTATGTATTAATATCAATAAAAACGGGGTTTCAAATGTTCAAACGGAGTGATCGCATTTCCTGTTTAAATCTTTTAGATTTTACAAAGACGGAACCAGAATATAATTACCAAAAAGAAAAACAAAAATTCATAGCCAGTACCATGCTACAAATATCTGTAGAAGCTTATGGATTGCAATTCTAAATTAACCGATACTTTCATTACGTAGTTGTTAGAAGGGCGGTATAAAATGTTCAAAAAGTAAGTATGTTGCAAAACAGCTCCTACGACAGTAAAATACGAGTAAAATAAACGGAAAAGGTGAGCCGTCAAAAGGGGCAAAAACGACTCAATTGTACCAAATAAAAAAGCCGAACAAAACCAAATTAACAAAATCATAAAAAAACAACCAAATTAAAAAATGAAAAATGTCCAACGTTTCGACCAACGAGGATGAAAAACAATAAAAAGGTATTGTCTCTTGGAAACCCAGATCAAAACTGAGTCCGTATATAAAATGAAAACTTTTTACATTTTATGTACGGACTCAATCTTGCTCTGGGCTAATATTCTTTAATCAATTTTCACCTTTTACTTTGGTTGTTGTTTTTTTAATGATTTTGTAAGGTATGAGATGTTGTTGGTTTACATTTTTGAGGCACATATTAGTACACGTTTTACATTTTTGAGGCACATATTAGTACATGTATCAGATTTTGTGCTACCAAAATGTGTAAACATAAAAGTCAGTAGGCTTATGAATCCCATAAAGGTAAAGATTAACAACATTTCAAAATGTGGTAGGAATTATCAGCTTGTGCAAACTAAAGATATTGTCTTTCTCAAAATCTCAGTAGAAACACCATTTGATGGATTGACATCAAAATCAATAGATTTCTTAGTCTTATATACATGATATAGTTAAACGACATAACAAACTTTGGCAGAAATTGACTGATGTTTCGTAAATTCTTACTAAATGTCCATTATCAATTTCATTAATACAACCATTGCATAATCTTTCGTAGTATTTTTGTATATCTGCCCATTTCACCTCATTGTTTGATCATTATTACACCGACGAGAAAAAAATATCTAAGCCACATAGTTTACTGAATAACCTGACTAGTGTTATTCAAAGATAAGTTAATTATATTTTTTTAAATCGCTTAAGATGTGCTTAACTTATGATAAGAAAATATGAACTATATTTTAAAGGTCATCCCTAGACTTAATGAACACAATCAAATATTACAAAACATCATCGTATTAAATTCGTTTCATTACTTAGTTCCATATTTTGCTTTTTAATAGAGAAAAGAATATGCGAAAAGAATTTTTCATATGTAGAAAAGTTAATTAGAATATAGTTTAGTTTTCAATGACCATGATCTTAAACTGAATAAAAACATGATTTACTTTTGTGATCAAATATTGTACAACACTGCGAATTTTAATATGTTTCTGATAGTTTAGAATACATCTACATGAAATATTTTGTAATCTCATGTGATGGTTTATACGTCTGTTATTTTATTTATTGATCTATTTGTTTGTTTATTTATTTATTTCATAGTGAGATATATGGTCACATAATGAGAGTCTTTGCCTATGATATAGTGGTTAATTTCGGCGTCGGAAACAGTACAGTTCTCCACTACCCAAAGCAGATGTTGTCCATATTGTAATCGGACCAAGCAAATGTCTGTTATATAAAAAAAAAGTGATTTTATAACCATGATAGTGAAAGTGACATTTTAAATATTATCTAAATGCTTGAAATATGTATTCAATGAGTATGAATTGTATCCTTCTATTTCCTAAACTTGTCACCGAAAGGTCGGAAACACATGGTAATTATCGAAACTGACATCTGAAAAAAAAAACTCAACAACCATCTTGCCATTTTAATTTG
The DNA here is from genome assembly GCA_028015205.1 of Mytilisepta virgata. NCBI lineage: Eukaryota > Metazoa > Mollusca > Bivalvia > Mytilida > Mytilidae > Mytilisepta > Mytilisepta virgata. The sequence goes on from CM051512.1 coordinate 36,041,946, forward strand.
CACTTATTCCAAAATTTGAAGTTCTTGTGCTTTGCATATCAGAAAAAGAATATCCAATCAAAAAGACAGTGTGAAAATTCCACAAGACCAAAAACAAAGACAAGACGAATTTGTGAGGACACTAACGAAGAAAACATATACTACGAAGACACAACCAAAAGAATTTAAAAAAAACACATAGCAAACAAACAGAATTAGAACAAGGCAGAACAAAAAAAAAAAAAAAAAATTATATCATTATAAACCTTAGCAAAAACAAAATGGCAGATATTGAAAAAAGTCTCATTCTTTAATATTACATCATATGATTATTATCTATTATATGATCAGAGGTCTGTATTATTCTTTATAATTCCTATTTGTCTGAACATTGTCATGTTTAGGGGAAGACATTCCTGACACTGCTATCTAAATTATGTAACGAGCAACCATTCTTTGCGGTTCTAGCAGGCGGTCACCTTGTTGGTAATCATACTTTATTGGTTTTTATCAAAATACGCTGTATCACAAAATATAGTATGTTTTATACACCAGAGTGTCAGGATAGACGGGGAAAGGGGGGGGGGGGGGGGGGGTGTGGGGGTTGGGTGGGTACTTATAAAACGAGTTTAACTACATTGTTCAGTGTATGTATCAAGTCAGACTATCCTGACTCTCTGCTGTGTTTATGTTTGTGTTTTGTGCTCTTGTATGTTATTTGTCCGGGCTTATGTCGGTTGGGTAGCTTTGATTGGTTGGTATGTCATTGTTGACCTTTCCTGGTATCCTTTTGTTGTTTATTGTGTATGTTTTTAACTCTTTAAGATCCCTACAGTATGTTATATACAGTTGGCTCTGGTTATCTCCAAGTGGAAGGGACCAACACAAAAATAGTTTAGGTAACAGGAGTTTGCGATATCAGGAGCAAATTAACTTGAAGCAGTTCTCCTAACTGCTCTGCAAGTTAACTTGGACGAGAGGTTATGACTGGTCGCAACTGTAGAAGGATGGCACTGAAAACTAAACAAGCATGTCCAGCATCCACACACAAACATACACCGTCTAATAGAGCTTCTTAGAGGAGAACAAGCATTCACAGAATGTAGACCTCTTCAACATGGAGCTGGTATGAGAAAGGCTTAGCCATAAAATTAAAGAAAGGCAAGTTATGAGAACAACAAGATAGTTACCATCCACTTCGCCGACGAAGTTTCACATCTTCATTTAGCGTGAAACAAAACCTTGTGTAACATTGGCAAACGTTAGCAAGATAAAGCATACTAGAACTGCATATACATATCGAGATAACATTTCAATCCGATAGTATAGTATGGTTGTTCATATATAACATTTAAAAGCAAACATTGAACAGAATTTGTCAGGTATCTGGGAACAAGAAATTCAGAATTCTGTCATAGTTTTGAAAAATTTTCTGACGTAAATATGTTGCAAGAAACTGATTTTTTTATTTATTCAAACACGGTTCTATTAAAATACACGTACCTGATATTGGTACTCCTAAAGTGAGGGGCACAACTCCGCACTCTGTAGAGCCAGTAACTCCCCCTCCCCACTCCGGACGAACACGCTGTGGTCATTTAATTATAAAACAAGTAAACTTTTCTTCCATGTTGGAATTTGAAATTAGTACTAAGTTTTTTCCTCTAAAATATAATGTACAGTCAGACCTGCTCTAAAGGGGACCTCAAAATAGCAAATCACTGTCTATAAAGTCAGTGAAAAAGTCCCATTCATGAACAAAGTATGTAAAATTAACCTCTCTATAAAGGGCATCTGCTCATAAAGGGCACTTCTTTCTGGTCATTTAGCTGCCCTTTATAGACAGCTTTGACTGTATTCTGATTACTGAACTGATATTTGTGTAGATATATAATTATATTTTAAAAAAAATAAATAAACAGTTTATAAGCGCTAGAGGGGCTATAGAAGCCCTCCCCATTTCAAAACTCACAACAAATAGATGTGTACTCGGCTCACTGGCAACTACTTTATGTTATGATGATACGTAATGCACAATTTCCGCATAACAAACATAAATACGATGGATGGATGGATTTTTGCTTAACGTACAAAAATACGAAGAAAAGTGGAAAATGAATATAGACATCTTAAGAAGGTCCATAATTACAGTGGAGAAATAGTTACATGTAGCTAGTGCTACTGAAGTTCCCGCTAAAATGCGCTGATTTGCCAAGGTGAATTTTAAATCAAGGGAAGCTGCAAGAAAAGAACATGCTCCCACTTCACAAACATTGAAGTTGAAGGGTGTGGATCGTCAAAAGTCAACAGAGGACATTCAAAGGAATTTAATGATGACTTCAGTAAAGCAAAGGTCTTCATTGAATGGTGACAAATACACCACTATTCTTCTCCATGCCCTCGATTAAAATGACGATAAGTTCTCTTCGTTGCAGAAATTAATGACTTTTAACACGATCAAGCGTAATTAAAAACCCAGTAACACCAGAAATCATTGCATTGTCTGACCCTTGTCACAAGACTAATTATGGTTAATTTCTGAATATCTCATCACATAGACTTGTGTGGTAGATTCGATTAACCATCCATGATTTTTTCGTATTAAAATAAAAAGCCAGTCACGTGTTATATTTAATTATGTCAATTAGAAAACACTGCTGGATTCATACATTTTCTTTTCAAATGAAGGAATACTTCCAATATATAGCAAATAACAACACTATTAAAAATCTCTTTATCGAAACATAAGGGACGAGATCAAAAGTCCAATGTAGGATAAACAACTTAATTCAAATAGTTTGGGGGGGGGGGGGGGGTAAAAATCGCTGCAAGTTTTGTTATCCGACATCGATTTTCGGATTGAAAAATACGGATTCAAGTGATGTCCAAGTCAATATAAAGAACAAACATACATTGTTGAGGAAAAACAGGACCCAAGATACAAAAAGTATACTCTCAAAGCATATGCCCATATTGGTCAATCAATTTTTCCCAAATTAAGCTAAGAGGAGGGGGGGGGGGGGGTCAGTGAAAAAACTATGTGAATTAAGTATTTTATCCTACATTGAACTTTTGATCTCGTCCCTAAGACATACAAAATTAGTGTGTGCATGGCAAACCTTCATTCAAAAAGAATGTGTAAAGTTGGTGCTATTTTCTGAATTATCCATTTGGTTTCCAAACGTTCATCGCCTTCTGGCTCTGTTCAAGAAAATTTTAAAAAGACTGACTATTGGGAGTAAACATATTTTTGAAAGATTTTTTAAATATAATATTAACCACTACAATTAGCATTTAGAGATTAAATCATTCGATTACTTAAAATCTACTGACCGAAATAGGCATTATTTCGCGAATAAGCGGGTCAAAAAATACATTTAAAAAAATCTATGCGTTAGTTTTTCCGTTCATATGTTCATCAAGTTTACAATGTCCTATGAAAGATAACTCTAGCACAATCTTATGAAGTTTCCCCTCAAATACAGCGAATTTTACAATGTCCTAAGGCAGATAACTCTAGTACATTCGAATTTAGCGAAACTTCTCAGTTTTGATGGATGATGTATGAATTGTTGTTTAACGTCCATTGGCAGCCAGGTGCATATCCGGCAAACTTCAAGAAGAGTAAACTGGAGTGTTATCAGACCCTCTGCAGTTTATACTAAACATGTTTAATATTTATAAAAAAAAATCGACCGTTTTCAATATATCGGAAAATTCCTTTCGAATTTGGGAAAATAAAGAAGTATATGTAAATTAAGACTGTCCTTCCCGCAAACATCTAAAATTTCTTGTGATTGATGTAATTCCTCTACATCCGAATGTAATATAATCATGATAATTCATAATTAATTATCATATATCGGTGTTAAAGTCAATACTGTCTTTGTTCATGATAATGCCCTCTGCATAAGTATAACTATTATAGAATAAAGAATGGAAACGGATAATGTGTCAAAGAGACAACAAACCGACCAAAGAGCAGAAAACATGCAGCTCAAGGCTACCAAAAGGGGTCTTCAACACAGCGATAAAATCTCGCACCCGGAGGCGGGCTTCAGCTGGCCCCTAAACAACCATGCATACTAGTTCTGCGAAATGGACAGCACACTAAACTCCGAAACAAATAAATGAACCGAAATTAAAAAAACACACATGCCTAACAAAGGCTAGAGGTTCCGGAAACATGCGGCGGGATTAAATATGTTTTGTAAGATATCACACCCCACCCTTACAGCTAGCCAATGTGGAATTAACAAAAACACAGCAATACACACAGTATAACTCAGTTCAAAAGATGTCCGAGTCCGATGTTAAAAAGGGTAACAGAAGAAACTAAGCAAAATGACAATAATCATTAGTCAGACTCTGTTAAAAAATACTGTCTTTCCATTGGCTAAAAAGTGTCCTTATCAATTATTGTATCCCCCTTCCTTGAAATCACGTGCTTCGCTACATGCCCCGATTTTCTTTTTGTATCCCGTCTCCGTGAGCTGGTATCCCCCTTCCTTGAAATCACTTGATTCGCTTTCACTATTTTCTGTTAACAAATTGTTTTAAACTTTATAACATTAGTTTTGCTTTTTTTTCCATCCCATAATAATTAAAAGAAAAAAAACATACTAAAGGCCATGATATAAAAATTCCTGATTTGAAAATGTCATCGCCGGGATAAATTCGTTATACAGTCAGTTACAGGGTGGATACGGGAATATATGGAGTGCCTGAAAAAATTTCGTATCGGGTCTCGGCTGACGCCTCGCCCGATACGATTTTTTTTAGGTACTCCTTATATTTCCGTATCCCCTTGTAACTGACTGTATAACAAATAATATATAAATTAACAAAGGACTACTAGCAGTAACTGACATGCCAGCTCCAGACCTCAATTATACTTGATCGAAAGATTATGTCTTTATCATATAGAAAATTAGCCACAATCCCCCCCCCCCCCCCGTTGGGGGTTTAGTATCATGCCATCATAAATTATACGGGAAGAAAGTAACACATATCATTGTTTATTTCATTGAAGCAACCATGGATTTTTTGTGCAGACATTTATTCTGGGAATATATTAAAAAGAATTTTCGGGCTTTGTCTTTTATTCAAGATCATGTTCAATGTAAACTCTGGATTGTGCTTAGTATATACTTCTGGTTGAGAGCTTGAATAAATCCGAATCACTTGTGCGTTTTAAAAAGGGGGCGTAGCTCTAGAAGCAACGGTGGGCATTATCACTTGATAATGACCATCGTTATCACATGGTAATGACTGGTACAAGCATTACCGTTGAAAAATGAATGACAAATGGGGATACTTTCATTCAATGGGGATACAGAGATTTTATCTGATATGAAATAAATATATCTGGGTATTTTGTCAGGGCCATATATTGTGGAGTATCCCACTCACTGAAGATCGCCTGGTGACCAATGAAAGTCTAATTTTAGTATTTTAAATTCGAAGATGAGATATCCTTTTATTTCACATAGGAGTAAATATGCTTAGGTTTCCAAAGAGGCAGTCATTTTAGCGTGCTCGCCTCGATTGCGGAAGGTCGCGGGTCAAACCAAAGACATTAAAACTGGTATTTGCTGCGGCATCTAGGAGTAAGAGTAAAGGACTGGTCGGCTCGGAGTCAGTATAATGCGTCTGGGTGGGGTGATATGTACATATTATCAGGTTTTCTGCAAACGTATATCGTAAAATATCAGCCGCGAGACACAATGTGAAGCGGCTTATATTTTACAATATTTGTTTGAAGAAAACTTTATGATAAATTTATCGTATTGTCAACTAGCAATCTTAATGGAATTTCTTACTTTTCAATGGCCATCCGCCTATAACCGGATGTTTTCCTGATATATTCGGGTCAACGTTGGGTCAAACATTATGACGTCGCTGATATATTCGGGTCAGCTCATATTAGGGTCGGCTCAACTCTTTATGACGTCACAGTGCCGAAATACGGGAAATTCTGAAGGCCTCAGCAGGTTGATATAGCCATAGGGAAATACGATAAGTCTTAAGGCTGTTACCTAATGAACAACCAAGTTAAAAATCCGGCTCAGCGTGTGGGTCTAGTACAAACCAGGGTTCATATTCATATCACATCACATGTTCTTGTCCCGATATGCGCATAATGGTTGCCTCTACACTTTTAACAATAATTCATCCATCCATCATCCAGAGGCAGTAAGTCGTTTTAAGGTCTTGGAACCGCCTGTACAATTTTACAGCTGAAAATCCCGATAGGGCTTATTTACGGTTCAGTAGATGAACGATGAATGCACCAACATCTCGAAATAGAAAACACATGTTTCAGATTTATTTGGAATGGAAAACCCGACAAAATAAAACGAAACACACTATCTGCGCCATATGAAAAGTGGGGATTACAAATTTCTGTTATCAACTTCTCTCGTATATTCTAAACCTACATTTAGAATCTACGCAAAAGCTTATTAAACTATGTAGACGCATGACAAAAAATTCATTATTTCCATTAAATTATCTTGTTATCCTTCTATAACAATTTTAACTCAAGATATGCATATTACGACTCTTCAGCTAAAGGCCTAAAATGTTAAAAGCCGAACAATAACCTAAACACGGCAGAGCCCCCCCCCCCCAACCCCTTTCCCCCGAAAAAAAACCATCTAAGGGAAGAGCTGTGCACAGCGGACATACTCCACAGTTTTTTTTCAGAAAATTTAACATGCGTCATTACGTTTTTATGTTATATAAATAGAATTATAACAGCAAATTTAGCAGATTGGAAAGTAATACCTTTGAAATTTTTTGGAGTCAATTTACAGAAATATAAAACAAATTTGTATTTAGTTGTATGTAATATCTATGTCTGCGGCAAATTTAGACACACATAAAATGTAAGAAAATATTATTGTATTAATATTTTATCACAATGTATTATTGTCATTATTATTATCATTATTTTTATTATTATTATTATTATTATTATTATTATTATAATTAAAACATCTTTAAACATTTAAAGAAATTAACTGTTGATACAGTTATATAAATTATATGAAAGATACGATTCATTTGACACGCACGCTTAACGATAAATTCGTGCTGATCAATCTTCCTATATATATACTGAACCGCAAAAGAAACGTCGCTTTTTCAAAATGTTAGCAAAATTCAAAATAAATATTAATTAATGATTTTTATATAATCAGTATTACGATTACATCACCAGGTAAGATTAAATTACCTGTGAATTAAATTTTCGGTTGAATAAATTTCAGTTGATATCGTAGAGCGACCGTACCTAAAACCGCTCGTGGGACACACTTGGCGGTAATTTTTCTTAAATCTTAAATGTTCGTAAAATTCATGCTCCTTTATGGGTATAAAAGGCCGGAGAAAATTAAAGAGTGTTAGTATCAGTGTTGACACAGAAGCTATGCCACCTCTGACTCCACAACAGAGAGAACAGGCCATTGGTCGATTGGATGCTGGGCAATCTGCCAGAGTTATTGCCAACGACTTCAACTGTGCTGTTCGAACAATTGAACTTCTACGGACACGGTACAATGCAACAAACAGCACAAATGACCGTCCACGGAGTGGTAGACCCCATGTCACTACCCCTAGACAAAATAGAGGCATTGTTCGTCACCATTTGATGAATCGGTTCACCTCAGCTGCCGAAACTGCCAGAAACACTGTTGGAACACATGGACGACCCATAAGTGATGATACGGTTCGTCGGCGATTAGCTGCTAGAAACATGAGATGTCGCCGTCCAGCAAGAGGACCTATTCTTACTCCTCGACACCGTCAAGCTCGTCTTCAGTGGGCCACTCAGCGACAGAATTGGCGAAATCGACAATGGCGTAACATCATCTTCTCTGACGAAAGCCGTTACTGCATTTCAACAGCCGATGGCAGAACCAGAGTGTGGAGAAGACGCGGGGAACGTTACGAAGACAGCTGCATTCTGGAAACATACGCGTGGGGAGGACCTAGCATCATGGTATGGGGTGGAATCGGCCTTAACGTTAAACTTGGTCCAGTCATCTTTCAGAACCTTGGCCCAGGCAGAGGAAATGGCGTAACAGCTGCCCGTTACATCGACCAAGTCTTGACACCCCATGTTCAGCCCCATTTCGAACGTCATCAAAACAAGACTTTCCAACAGGACAATGCACGTGCGCATACCGCAAGAGCCACAAGAGACTTCCTACAGCAGAATAACATTAATGTTATGGATTGGTCGGCTTTGAGTTCAGATTTAAACCCTATTGAACATTTATGGGACGAAGTTCAAAGACGGTTGAATAATGAGCAGCCAAGTCCGACAACTGCAGCTGAACTTTCACAAGCGTTTCAGAGAGTATGGGCACGTATTCCGATGGCGTTTATTAATCGGCTCATCAACTCCATGTACCGAAGATGTGCCGCAGTAATTGGTGCCCGGTGGAGGACATACACGTTATTAACGGACGTGGGAGCACAGCATTGAAAACATATGACGTTGCGACAATTGTGACGTTTTTGTGAACATTGTAACCAAAACACTGTAAATCATTCATTAAATTTGTAAAAATTAATTTAAAATATATAAATGTCACTTTGAAATAAATGTATGTGAACATGTCATTTTGTGCGACGTTTCTTTTGCGGTTCAGTATATTTGCACTTCTCCTTCGTATTGGCAGGTAAACAGCAGCCATGTTTATTCAAATTCATGACATTTTGAGGTCCTAAATTTTAGGATTATCCTAAGATTATCCTAGGACATGTATTTTGTTGTCCTAACTTTATGAGAGATTTTAGGACTTATCCTAAGTTACGAAGCTTTTGAAAACATGACTTAGGATATTATACAGTTATAGCCTTTAGAGGAGGTCGATACATGTTTTATCGACTGAGGACGAAGTCCGAGGTCGATATAATTTCATCAGGTCGATAAAACATGTATCGACCGACATTTTAAAGGCTATAATTGTTTTATCATAATATTCAAATTCACAAAATATCAATCATGTTCTATTTCAATAACCAACGAACTAAACTGTGCTTTACGGTTTTGAATCTCTGACATTTTCCCTATATCCTTTTTCATTATGTTGATATTGAATTGAAAATGATAAACTTTAACAATTTAATATTAACAAAACAACATGTAGATATCACATATTTAACTTCCGAAGTAAGAATGAAAGATCGATTCTGATTGGTCCTTAGACTAATTCAACAGCCAATCAAAATATCGCTTTATAAATTTGTTCTTCTAAATTCTGTTTTTGGAATAAGGGGGTCTTTCAACTAAATTATTTTTAGAAACTCTTAGTCTTTCAACATTTTTAATTTTATTTATGGAAACACCTATTTAACAAGCTTTTTACAGGTTGACCATGTGATCTATTTTGACAAATGACAGCTTTTGAATTATACAATATTATAATAAATTCAAATGTAACAAGCCATTTTGATGAATAAAATATATTATTGGTGTAAAAAAAAACATCTCGGCATTATAGAATACCTGTATTAGTTTTGTTGTCAGAATCGTGATTATATGATCTTTTCATATCTTAAATTTGTCGATCCCATGATCATTTAATATATATTAGATTGGGTAGTAGTCAAAATGCCTATACATATAAATAAACCACTTAGAATTTCTGAAAAAAAATAATAAAACGACAATTACCAAAATAACATTTCGTACATTAAGCTTTCAGCTGGTATTTCTATCATGCAGCTTCCGTCAAGAAACTATTTAAATTTCATTAAGACCAAGGTTTTGTTTTATGAGTTTTCATTCAAAAACAATAACAAACAAATCGCTATTGAATATTTACAATTTTAATTTCCTGTGATGTGTTGTCTTACAAACACTATGCTTTCATTCTTTTCTGGTCTGACATATTGCATTATCTGTTATATTCTGATATTGAAATGCAGCTTTATACATTCATCCGTAAAAAACTTCTTTCATATGAGACAATCAGACCTACACATTGCTTAGATCTCGACACTGTTCTCCCAATCTTAATTCTTGAAACGATATAGTGTTCTATATAAATAACTAGTGAAATGTTGCACTTACACTTTACACTTATTTATTTATAGTAGATTGAAAACAAGATACTAGAATGGTAATAACTCTAAACTTGGCATGTGCGAGATCGCCGCCGGTAGTGGCATTTTTGTCTTCTCCCTTTCGACCCCACCAGGGGAAACTTTAGCGTGCTAAGGATCTAAAAAGATATGTTTATGAAAATCAGAAAATCAGAAATTCTGAGCCCTTTATACCATTTCTGTTATCAACTTCTCTCGTATATTCTAAACCTACATTTAGAATCTACGCAAAAGCTTATTTAACATGCGTCATTACGTTTTTATGTTATATAAATAGAAAGAGTTTCTGTCTCTCAGTAATTTATGGCCATATTTGAAGAATTCTATAGTCTATTTTATATATTTCTTGGTCATTTCCATTATAATAGTTATAAAATTAACCCTTTACCTCCACACAGTATGCCTATCCGTGTATATAGTCTAACACGAAACTAAGAAACATCAAACACTAAGTCAGATTATCTGTATGTCAAAGTTTCCGTTTCATCTTCATATATCAGCTAATACATCAATGGAACAATATATAAAAACAAATGCCATTATAATTCCTTTGAGGCACGCGATGTCGCTACATATGAATTCCTGAACGGACCGGATGACTTCCGTGGACGTCATTTAACCTGTTGGCTCATCACGACCCTTGGTATAAAACTGTGTTTATTCAGAATCGGTTTAATTGAATACATGGAGAATAATACATGCACAAATAACCTAAACCTATATCACATGCTATATCGACCCGAGTACCCAATATCATCCCGAGGTCGTTTGACCCGAGGGTATGATATTAGTCGGGGGTTGATATATCATGTGATATCGATTTGGCCATGTTTTAATCTTTAATATTTCAACAATAAACCAATGCGTTGCACCTGAAGAACCCACAGGCCCTTGTCTCTCAATAAAAAAAAAATTAACAAATAGTGATAAATAATTCACGTTTGACCGATTTCACATGGCTATAGCGCTGTTGATTGGCAAGTAAGGTAGGCGTGTAATACATCATTGTGTTGATAAATTAATATTGTTTTTATTGATCCAAACTTTTTGAGCGAGACCGAAAGGTTGAAGCGATTATTCTTTGGAAACCGATCAGGTGCGTAAAATTGTGTTGCTAGAGTTGGCGACCTTTTCTTTTCTCTTGGCATATATAGTATTTTTTTCTGAGACAAGAGCCCGTGGAAGAACCTCCCGAACAGAATAAAAGTGTGTTCCGAGTAGCGTTGAGGTATAGGGTATCCGATATAAGTATAAGGTCCGATATAGGGTACGGGTCTTGCAAGGTCATGTATAATGAATAATAAAAATGTTTGTATTTTACCCTAAATATATGATATTATATAAAATATACACATTTCTAAGAGGGTGACGGAGTATATTGTAACCCCGAGAAAACCTCGGTTGACAATGTTTTCAGAGGGGTTACAATATACTTCGCCTCGGTTGACAATTATTTCTTGGGGTTACAATATATCCCGTCACGCTCTTTGAAATTTATTATTTATTTCAATAAACTGAATGTCTTGAATTTTACTAGCGGGTGACCGTATACAAATTGCCACCCGCTGTTTCTTGGTTTGAAAGTGTTGGGGAAGGTTTTTGATTGAAAACAGACAGTGCATACATGTATGCAATATAACAATAAAGAACTTTTAATTCTGTCAATTCATTATATATGAACCTGGTAGAATGATATCGATCTCGGACTAAGGGGACGACCATTTGATATTCTGGTGGGGGCCAGGAAGATTTTGAAAATAAATAACTCAGCCTTGATAATAACAAAAATGAATGGTTTGTTCTGTGGTAGTTTGAAAATAAATAACCTCACCTACAATGTATTGAAAATAAATAACTCGGCAGGTCTTTTAAACCATTTTATAAATGCATGTTTTAAAGCATGAGATGGCACCAGATTCTACCAAAATTCGTCTTTTTTCATATTTTTTTCCGGAAAAACTTCCCAAATCTTTTAATAATATATAAACTACACCATATATAAATATTAATGTTTTTGAAATGTCTGAAAATGGGTTTCATTTCACTTGAGGTATATTGTCTCATGAACATTTACCTCACTTTAATACCTTTTCCCATTTCAACCTATATTGTTTTTTGTACTTATGCAATATATGCAGTTTTGAATTCAGAAGATTCACTTCCAGAGGATGATGATTAATTTCGATTAAATGGTACATAATGTATTTCATCTCATTGAATTTATAAAATGTAAGTATAAACTTATTATTCTGGTATATATATATATATGCAACATACTGGTATATTTAACATAAACTTCAGAAATATATATCTGCATTCCATTTTCATGGGCGGGTCCAGGTGAGGGCGTAATGGGCGTACGCCCCCCCCCCCTTTAAAAAAAAATAAAAAAAACTATCGTAATCTGCTTATATTGTATTGAATATGGCAATTTATCATATTCATTAATTCAACACATAATCTGATTTCTTTAAAAGACTATTGAAATGTTAAGTAACGCCTTATACCATAGGATTTGGAATTTCTCGTTATTGGTCTACTGCTGTTAAGATCCATCCAATCATTTTAATATACCATAGACAATTAATGGAGAGAATTCGGCATAAAAAATATCAAACCCTGACACTTTAACTATAAAATATACATGCTCCAAGTCAGGAACCGTTACATTAGTGCATTTCACAATTATTTTATCTTTTTTAGCAAAAAAAAGTCAAAACATTTTTCGCCTCGCTCCGCTCGGCCAAATTTTATTATACGCCTCCCCGTTCAAATATCCTGGAAACGTCTCTGATTTTCCTTTCTGCTTTACTTTAAACATAGCAATGCACAATACAACATGAATGTACAAGCATGCATTATAAACATTGCATATTTATATTTGCACCTACAATTCAGTTTCTTGATTTTGCAATTATGAACTGGGTGCACAGATTTATGGAAATGGTGGCCATTTTTGTGCTTGCATCAAACACAATAACAAATAGTATCTTTATGATGGTCTTAAAGAATACCACAGTGCTGGACAGGGACTGAGACTGCAAGATGGAACAGCCAAAATTCTGTTATTTATTTAAGAATAAAAACATGAATTTAAAAATTGTGTATTTTCAAATATTATACATATAATTGTGAAAATAAATAATCAGTCCCTTGTTTTACTGAAAATGAAAAATCATGCTTCAACGGTGCAGAAAATAAATAATCTGTCTTTATTTTCCACAAAAATAAATAACCCATCCAAAACAAATCCTCCTGCCCCCCCCCCCCCCCAGAATATCAAATGGTCGTCCCCTAAAGTCCTTGGTTGATATCATTCTACCAGGTCTACATATAACGTATTGACCTCATTGAAAGTCGATAATTGAAAAATACAGTATTCATATGAATTTCTGAAATTGTGGCTCCATTTGTTTGCAAAATTGGATGAAAATTAGTGAAACCAATTACAATTTACGAAATACCAACCGACCGCCTTTTGTTGAATGATAATTCAAGAGGGTTCCAAAAAATAAAAGGGATATACGGTTCTAAAAATAAGAAACAAAGAAATTTTACCTTAGAAATGACAATTTGTAAAATGTTTTTAAATGTGCCCAAAAATTGAAGGGTCAAATCCCCGGCATACTTCTCCGTCAGTCTTCCACGTCATTGTCTCTCCTTATTAGGGCTAATAATTGGAATATTATTAGATTACTAGTGACAAAGTCGTACGTGTTTGATGATTCTTCATTTAAACAACATACCGTACTAATTAATAAAGACAACATTATGGTATCTCTTCCTTTTAATCCAAAGTTGACCTTGGAAATCAGTATGATACTTTTGAAATATCATTATGTCGGTTTCCTTATATGTCATCGTCATCAATAGTTATTTGTTTCGTGTAATTATCCCCCGTACCTAATCGATAAATATGTAATAATTCTGCTGTCCCATCGTATTTTCTAAGTTCAGCAGCTATATGTCATAAATCATACATTTCTATGAATAGTACAGAGAATGTGCATTCATCCGTAAAATATATTTGATTGACAGTTGCAAAGCGATAATCTTATAATTCTCATTTTGCCCGATAGGAATACAGTATTTTTTGTTAGTGTCTTGTTTGCTCTTTGTTTTTTGTTTGTTTGTTGTTTTATTTCGTCACTCGATCGAATGAAAAAAACGACAATGCATGTTTTCGTTTTTTAAATTTTAGTGTTTTGCATAGTGAGAAAATGAGTTGAAAGTATTATTCGTTTTTTCGAAAGTATTATTTTTTCCAAACATTCCGATCAAAAAAAGAAAGAAAAGAAAATAAGAGGAAAGAAATATAAATATAGTTCTATTTTTTGTTTGTCCATATAATGTAGATATTGGAAACATATATAGTTCGTTTTTCGTTCTAACCTATTAACAACGGAAAACGAAAAGATAGTTCATTTTTCATTTTTAACATACTAATATGGATACAGTTCTATGAGAACAACCTACGGAACATTCCTGCAAATATTGTTTCCAATTCGAATAGTGATTTTAAACTGGAAGATCTTCAAGGTATTTTTTTCTATTGCAATAGGGTTTGAGTTAAACTAAGTTCGCCTGTGGCGGCCATCTTGTGTTGCCGGCCATTTTATCAGACACAGTTTTGAAAAATTACCACTTAAAAATGCTGCCAAGTTTGGTTCCAATAGGCTTAGTGGTTTCAGACAAGGAGATCTTTAAGTGAATTTCCCATATGGGGGCTATTTTAAACTAAGTTTGACTATGTTGACCATCTTGGATGTTGGTCCGGGTCATCGGATATAAAAGAGGACCGTCTAAGCACCATTGCTGCCAAGTTTGTTATTTGGGCCAGTGTTTTTAGAGGAGATTTTTTAATGAAGCTAACGACGATGGACGTAACGTGATGACACGTTTTAAGATGTCATCTGGAGTTTGCCTCAACCCTTAAGCTTGGAAAGCAAATATTTATATTTAGTTGTATTTGTGAAACTCAGAAATATTAAAACATTTCAGGATCATATAACATGTGTTGTTGCCCCCCTCCCCCCCCCCCCCCCCGTCCCCTAAAAATGAAATGGATGTTCTCTAATAAATCCTTTGAAATGCTTTTCAAAAACAGTTATAAGATTAGATTGTTAACCTAGAGTACTTTATACAGCTATTCTATGAATGAAACGTAAAGTTATTTAATAGACAAAATGTTGTATAAGAAAATTTAAGTGATGTCATCGTGTATAGCACCTTGGAAGTGATCCTTAACACCGATCCATCTTTTCATTATCACCATCTGCAACATGGTCACCACGTGGGTCTTCATACTGATCCATCACAGCCTGTCAATGCGTAACCATCTTGTATAATATGTATTATCACATACTTTATTGAAATAACGCAGATTTTGCATATGTAATAAAAGCATAATTTGATGCATGTTATTTTCCCCGGGGGCAATAACATCATACGAGGGCAGATAACATGTTATCTGCCCTCGTATGATGTGTTATCTGTCCTCTTGTGAGCCTCACAAACGTCACTTCCGCTCAGATGTAAATAATCGTCTGATCATTATTATTTGGTGAATTAGAATTCATAATGTTCTAAGCAGTTTCAAATAGGGGCTATAAAATCTATTTGTAGATCTCGTGGAAATGAAATAACACTGTTTAATAGCTATAGCATTGTGAATGTGCAAAATTCAGGGATACCAAAAACCTGACAAACTTAATTGGAAAATCTAATTCAACAATAAACTTATTTCTTGGTTGTGGCAAAATATGTGATAAATATATGATTACATGGTCTTTTTCATATTGCCCGTGTTATCAGCCCTCGACTAAAGCCCTCGGGCCGATATCAAGGTCTCGGGCTGATAACAAGGGCAATGTGAACAGACCATGTATTAATCTATAATTACATAAATATACCCATAAAAAATTCAAAGAAATATGCATTAAAACAGAATATTACACTTTTAAGAATTTTACTCTCTATTTGTGAATTATAATGAAACTCCTCCATAAAATGCTATATGGACCGGTTGCAAATTATATTGGGCCGGTGGTCAGGGCTTATTATTATTGACAGCCTCGTTCTGGATTCTTTTATCATGTTAATTGGAAAGTATAATATAGCTAATAGTTGAATGCTCAGAGGGTCATATATCAGTATATGGACCGGTTAGTCGCCCTAAAAAATTATATCGACCAAAGCGCAGCTGAGGTCCGTATATTTTTTTTTCGGGACGACCTACCGGTCCATGTACTACCATATGACCCTCAGTGCAATTAACTATTTGCTAATTAATTCCTTTAAATCTAATTAGCAGCTTTGGTTGGACGGAGGTGATTAGCAAGGGTGGCATTATAAAAGCATGGTAGGTTAACCATGCTGATAATTTTTAGGGTTACAGTAAAAAAAATTACTTTTTAGAATGGTTTAAATTTTAAAATATTTCAAAGAAGTATTGAATATATTTTTAAAAAATTACTTAAGGCTTATTGCTTGTAATAAATATATTTCAGATTGAAAGTTTTAAACTTAAATTCAGGATATTTAAGTTGAATTTTAAATAATTACATAAACATAATGAATATGTGTTTATATATTAATGTAAATAATTTTAGCAGTGTCTCATAAGTCATTTTCTGGCTGGTTATTGATTGTTTTATTGTGTAAATGATAGTATGTCTTGTAAATCAATACGTGACACTTAAATAAATAATTATATTATTATTTATTATTATTATATTCTGTCCAAAAAAAAAAAAAAAAAAAAAAAAACTATTAAATATATCGTATCATAAAAATTTAATTCAGGTGATAAGCTGGATTTTTAGAAAACACATTTTAAGTGTAAATGGTTGTGTAAATATATTTATTAAATATTTGAGTGAACGATTAACACAATTTTTTCCTTTGGTTTCAAACAAGAATACCTTTTACAAGGATTTTCGCAAAGGCTCCTATGTTAAACTAAGTTTGGCTCATCTTGGTTTGCAGTGTGGGTTTCGGTTGTAATTTTGAAAGGAGACTTTACATGTATATATAAGGCCAATTGCTACCAAGTTTCATTGCAATTAGCGGTTTAAATCGTGAAGATATTTAAGTGATATTTCCCGTCTGGCCTAATGATAAACTTAGATTAGCTAAGGCATCCGTCTTAGCTTGTATTCCAGGTCATCGGATCCATTTGGGTATTTTTTTTTAAACTACGATCGGCCTTTGGTGGCTATTGTTTTTGAAATTTTTCTAGAGGTTATATAAGCTAAAATGTGAATTAAAATACTCAACAAAAGAAATAAGAAAAAAACTTTAAATGCTTGGAACTCTTAAAATAAACGTATTTGATATATTGTTCATTGAAACCAAAATTTAATTGAATTTCTCAATACGAATTTTTCCAACTTAGAAATCAAAATTGACAAATTAAATCGTGACTAATTCTTTTAGCAAATGCAATTTAACAACGCCCTTTACATACAAATACAACTGGTTTTATTTTCCAAATTTTGGAAACCGCCTCGGTGATCTCGTGCTCGCCTCGAGTGCAGAAGGTCACGGGTTCGATCCCCGGCCCGGTCAAAATTGGTATTTGCTGCTTCTCCGCCAAACACGCGGCATATAGGAGTAAGAGCAAAGGACTGGTCGGCTCGGAGCCAGTATAATGTGTCCGAGTGGGGTGACATGTCTTCCTGCGGATATTTACCTCGTGAGCTAGCACGTTAAAAATCCGACTTGGCATGTCGGTCTTGTACAAAGCATGGATCATATATATTCATATCATATTAACATGTTCTCGTCCTGATATGCACCTGGTTTGCCACTGGACGTTAAAAAATAATTCATCCATCCATCTAAATTTTGGAGCCCACATTGGGCAGTATAATCAGCATATAATTATCAAATATAATAAACATAATAAAATAGAATTATTATAAAATATTAAAATATTCAAAGATTATATGAGTAACGACAAATAGAGAAAATTGCTGTAACTTCACAGAGGTAATGCGTATCATATGTTAACCTTATAACTTTTTAAGGTCAATCAAGAATTATAACTACATGTATATCAATGAAAAGTAACAGCATTTTTTAAAGGTTCGGGATAATGTGTAAGTTTACGGAAATATTATATCGGTTATTGATTTGTTTTTAATTTGTACAGTTTTTCAATGGTTGTATGTGAGTTTCGTGCAGAATAAATTAAGATCTTGAGATAGGTTTTCCACAACTCTACAAATAAACTACAAATACAATACTAATTGCAAATTCACCTTGTCATTAAAAATCTATAATCAAACAAAGCTTGCGAGTGTTACAATGTACATGTAAGAGTGATAAAACCCACAACCACCTGCACTTTCCGAATCCGTGTTAATTGGTATATGACTTATTGGTCTCCCAAGATCCATACTCCATTTCCAAAATCACAAAAACCCGTTAGTTTGTCTCAGTTATTGATTGAACTTTGACGTCAAGCCTGATTTATGCTGGTTCTTTAAATATAAAAGCCTGATGAAACTCATAATACACGAGAAGAAAGACTTGTAATTCTATTAAGTAATAGTTTGACAAGATTGGTTAAGGTAAGTGCATGCATTTTTGCAAAAAGTTTTTATCTTTTTATTTTATAATAATTGTAATAATAACAACAACAACAATAATAATAATAATAATAATAATAATAATAATAATAATAATAATAATGATAAATGATAATAATAATGATAAAAGGCAATATAATAATAGTAATAATTTCAATTAATACATAGTTACAAATTTTTAGATAAAAAGTAATTTGTGAATTTTCTTTACAGTTAGAAAAAATTAAACTAGTCCTATGTTCTTTTTTTTTAACCGAACATAAAGCATTTCTTTTCTATACTGGGCTAAATGATACAAGATAATTTCCATTGATATGGCGAGCTAGCATTGTCCAGTCACCGAATTTAATTTATGAAATAATATAAACAATATTTCAAATGCTATAAAATGTCAGAGAAAACAGTCCAAGAAATCCATTCACACTTTCATTAACATCTCCAAAAAAAAAAGTCTTTCTCGTATTACTGCATTTAACATCTGCAATCTACAAAATAATGATAAATACTATAGAAAGAAAGAGTTATATGTGCCAGGAGGTATCTGTGGAAGATAGGATATATGAATGTTTTGATGTTTTCGATTATGAACATTTGAGTTATGCACGGTGTGATGATTAAATATCATGAAATGTCGCCTTAAGACATATTACAATTATGGTTTTGTCTGTGTCTGTTCAAACATGATAACATGTACATGTATGCAATCATCCGACGCGTTCTCTGTCAATGCCCTTTGTTTTAGTTTTTTTTTCATTAAAAAAAATTTAAACTGAAACTTCATAATTTTGAAGAGCAAATTACGGGCTGTGTACTGGACAAATGGAAACCCTCGAATGAGTTCTATTCCCGCCTTTGGTAACTGTCCTGGGTAGAACCTACCCGTCTGTAACACTGCATGAACATTGCTCTACTGATTTATCCATGTACCGAAAATAAATTTATTTATGTTTCGCTTTATTTGTATTAAACTTGGTTTTACCGTGATATGTATAACTGTTATTATGCAGTTTTTTCAACCAACTACTGTTCTGTACGAAGTCTTGTATCGCTGTAAGCTTTATTTATTGGATGTATGTTATTTTATTTGACTAAGAATCAAATTTGCAGAGACTAAGCGGGAGTATATGTCCATCCCCACATGTCTCGTTCTATCAATCGAAGGATGGATTCTTAGTATGCAGTTTATTCGTTTGGGGTATTAAATCTTAGGATTTGAATTTAGTGACTCTTTTTTAATAGACATCGGAAGGCTACAGATTCTGTGTCGTCTAGTTTTCTTTCCTTCGGCAGAACGCATGTCAAATTTCGTGTGCCGGTGTTTTCATATATCCACCCGATTTTTGTTTATCTTTTCGATTTCCACTTCATCTTGTTCAATTAATACCTTTTTGTCGATACTGGACGAGCACCGGAAATTTTAGTCATAGATGGGTCGTGTACAAACTTTCACAGAAATTGTTTATGTGTTTCCTATGTAAAACTCGATTTTATTGTCGCAAATACCGGTTTAACTTCCTAAAGCTTCGATAGGTAAACTCAATTTACGACAGTAAAATATACGTTTTACGCAGGAACCACATCAAATACAACACCGTTATTCCCTAAATAGAGTGTATTTTCACACTCAATACAGCATTGAAAAAAATAATTTTCGATTGTCTTCCGACTAAATAAAATTCCTGTCGGTGTTCGCCAATCACAAAATATACGCGTTCTTAGATTCCGAAGAACTTCTTAACAGAAACTGGCTGTGTTGCATTCTAGTACGAAATTACTATATAAATGAAGTTTTTGGAAAAAATAAAACACCTTAATATTCATTTGTACATGTAGGTACAATCATTCAAGGATAAATCACACTCTACAGCATGGACGATACTATAAAAAAAAGTACACATGGTGAGGGGTTTCCAACTCAATTGTGACAACTACATGCCTATTTTTGGTCTATTCAATTCAGAGATAGGATGTTATCTTCTTGACAGTTAACACCATATCCGTTCATTTTCAAATGTAGGATTGAAAGGGGGGAAACCGGAAATGAAATAAAGGATTCCTTATTATAATGGCCAATGTGTATTCTGTATACTTGTATAAACCTGATATAAGCTTCATTGTCGTTATATGTATAACCAATCTAGCCGATGAACCAATTACCAGCCAACAGTTAAATAGACGAAATTAGGTTAATAGGTTGAATGCTAGTTATAGCTTTTCGGTTATCAGTTTTTTTCGGGGCCCCTCAAGCGCTTACTTCCTCGCGCTTCTGATTAAGAGATGATTAAATCTTTGAGTTTGTCCTTGACGAGCCGTTTCTATTTGATCCTGAAATGTCCAAAGAAAGGGAATTAGATTCCACATAACAAGTACATAAATGTACATACATGGTGAATACTTGTGTTATTATTATTTTTAGTGTCGACACTTATCGTATATTTTGATATATTTGGTTTTTCTTGACTATATTTCAAAATATTGACAGTTTGAGCTCCACAAAACTCGTTAAACCCGGCCACATTTTTTGAAATAAAACAAGGAGGATTAATACAGATGTTATTCATAGAACATTTAACACAATTTCTATGATATTTCTCAACTTTTTATAAAATTACGTTTAAAAATCATATTTCGTTCTAATTGAAGACTACATGACGAACTATTTTGTCCTAACCTGTAGGATATTTCCAACGTTTATAGAGAATTTATTTTTAAAAATCATAATTGTTTTATTATTGAAGTCTATATAACGAAGAATATTGCCCTATTCTAAACTTGTATTATTTTTAAAAGACACATTTTATTTCTTATTGATGTCCCTCTGACGCAATTTGTTTTCCTAGTTTGTAGGATATTTCCAAACTTGTAAATCTATATAAAATTTATTTTTTTAAAGCGATATTTTTTCCTTATTGATGTGCTTATGACGTACAATGTATGATTGGTCTGGCCAGAACGGCTTTCTTAGAGTCTTTTTATAAAAAAGGGTCATTAACTCAATAGTTTAGTAGCTTTCAAGTAATTTCATGTTTTAACCATTTTCCTCTGGGATAATATCGTCCTTTTTCCAAAGAATAAAAGGCATATAAATGACAAAGTCTCGACACCGCTTAACTAATTTAAATAATTTGAATGCTTCAACATCAGGATTAGAAACGTGTACTGTCAGTAAAACAAAGAAGAGATGTCCGATTCGTACCAAGAAAACATGTTCTTTAATTAGATGCTGAGCATTTATTTGCCATTCTCGTAATCTTTGACACCATAATTTCCCATGAGTCCTCATTCAATATGGGGTTTTGTAATTAATTAGAATGTCTTTAAGTAGCAACAACAGAGACTTAAATACACATGAAATTTCTTTTCAACGTATTTTCGACACCGTAAATGTCATTTGTACCATTAATTATTTTGTATGATTAAAATTTCTTGTTCCTAGTATTAAACTAATATGCTGTTGGCCAATGATGTTTGTGTTTTGTACTCTTTTATCTTATTTTTTGTCCGTCGGTTTGGTTTCATTGATTTATTGGTGTGTCATTGTTGACCTTTCATGTTATCCATTTTGTTGTTTTCGTCTACAATGAAGTAACTTAAAACATAAAAAAAACGTGGTACTGGTGTAGAGGTGATCTAATCTAGAGTTGTATTTGTTTATTATGATGTAAAAATCCTAATGCAAAACGAAAACATCCTTGACCTTGAACTGGCCCATGGTGTCACAGAAGGGGATGTGACGTCATAGATTTATTTTTTTGTTTTCCCCGAACGTTATTGCATGGAAATATATATGAAAACAAAATTTCTCTGATCAAGATTTTCGCTACTGCCACCTGCTTTTGATTTATTTTGTTTTTAATTCTTTACTTTGAACATTTTTAAAATTACAATGTTTCTTCTGATATCTTTTAATTTTGTGTATTTAACAAAAAACCTTATTGTGTTTTGAAAAATTTCAATACATTACAAATTAAAGACCATGAAAGAAACAAACACATTTCGGAGCATTTCTATGTTATCGTTGAAATGTTCTCCGCCTTGTTATGTTGAATTAATATTTCTGAAGCCTTGAGATATGTGGTGTAATTAGAGATATTTATAAAAGAAACAAGATTTGTTATAATAAACTAAATTAAAGCCATATTGTATATAGAAACATGTGCGTCGAGAGTGATTGTCCTTTCATTTTCACATCAAAGAATTATATAATAAGTGCAAATGGTTATTAGCAATTTAATCGTTAATTAACCTATTTTTCATTACACAATTTTCATAAAACTTGAAATATTTCTCTATCAATTTTAAACCAATGTATTATGTGCAAATTAATTTCTTAAAAATTAAAGCATTGGAAAAATTTTGGATGTTAATGCGTTACGCAACAATTTGATTTTTAAGAAGCGGGAACAAAGGTTTTGTTTTTTCTTTGCATCAGTGTGAATCACTATGTCTTTCTTTATCTTTATTTCTTGCTTTTTTTTAAAAGATTTTGCCACTCAAGCACACCTTACTTTGAATATGTCCGTCCGTCTGTCCGTTTTCAATAGAAAATTGAATGGTATATATCATTACGACTTAAGATAACAACTTTGAAAATTATTTTGACGTTCTTAACCCCGAAATCAATTTGCAAATTCAGAACAAGCGACACAATGTTAGAAATTGAAACTGTTAGACACAAGGAAATTCCATGTAACGTTGTCGTGCATGCAAAAAAAATTGAAGACGAAGTTCACTTCTTTTTAGATGGTTCAGCACATAAATCTCTAATGAATGAAGAGCAAAGGGAGGACAATTTATTTTAAAGTCATGTTTGCAAACTTAAATACTTTGGAGTAAAATATTTGATTCGATGCCAATTTAAAATGGGGAAAAGATGTATAAGTACTTACATTTACATTATATTACTATACAACAGAAATCATCTTATCCTTTATATGGCAATGGCAACCAGAGGCCAGGTTTTCGAAGATGTCTTATGACTGCGACATATCGTAAGATGGTCTTACGACGTGTCGTGTTTTCGAAAGGGTCGCAACTTGTGACATGTCACAAAATTTGTCACAAAGTTACGACACTAAAGAAGGTGTCGTAAGATGGCCTTATAATGATCGTATATGTATAGAAGCGCGAATAATTCGTTAAGCGGGAATTTGAATGTTCGAACCCTAGGTATTTCTTATTTATATTAAAATAGAGTAGACCGATAAAGTTTTACAATGGTTTTATTGATCTATGTTAATAGATTGTCACATTCCATAATTTATTTACATGTGCATGCATGTTACACATGTACAGTAAACGTATATGCATTAATCATTTTTAAAATTAAAATTAATTAAACGTTATTATTTATTCATTTTTTCTTCTTTTAGGTACATGTACTTTTTTAAAATTACGTAAAATTGCATACTTTGTTAAATCATTTAAACTTTCATTATTTGTCATTACTGACTTGCGATTGTCATACGATCGTCGTAACTATGATTGTCGTAGGATACCTATGTTTTACATCATACGATAAGTCGTAAGACCATCATAACTTATATACCCGCAAGTAATGTCATAAGATATGTCTTACGATCAATATTACGATACTTTCGAAAACCTGGCCCCATTTTTCCAGTTTTCGTGGGAAGAATCGAACTAAATAACAGAAAGTGCTGATAGGTGTACTTTATCTTTAACTTTTTATCCGCTGGCCCTCTAATGGAAATACAAGTTATAAATGAATTTGTTTGATTAACGCCGTGGGAACTCTTTTCAAAGCCATAGTCCTACTATGAGTGTCGAAACTAATACTGTTTGTATGCATATTTGCACCTGTTTTACAAAAACTGCTGAATTTAGATTGAAAAATGTTATATGGGGATCAACATCCCTTAGAATTATTTTTTGTCGTATGACCTATGCGTTTCTGGGCTAGCATACATTTGCATGTATACGTTTTTTAAAGTTGCAATTTGTCTTGTGAAAAGTTCGTAGTGGTTGAACTTAGTTTTTTGGTAATTGGATATAATTATAGAAAGTATAAAAAATCATAGTTGTCTGATTTTCTTTATATTTTCTCATTATCTTCTTACGCTGGATTTGACAATGTCACATGATTTGATATGACAAATAGACTCTCACGTGATGTTGTACGGTTTCACAACGATGATATAGACGTCATTAACACGCCGTGTCTAATCGCAGCGTAAAATATGATTTTTTTGACAATGTTACAACACATCAATAATTTGTTTATTAATAATAACACGTAAGAGGATAGTGTATCTTCTGATATCTTGATTTATTTTGATTTTTACTGCTGTTTTTCGCTTCTTAACAAGAAAATACCACTAAGAAGATATTTTATTTTGAGATTTTCGTAATTAATTGTATATATTTTTCTTTTATAAAAGGTGCCTATACCAACAACGATAAATCAGGCTGGTAACTTATTGGTAAAAAAAAGTGTGGAATCCGTATTTGAGCATCTAGTCAAGATTTTCGAAAATAGTATGACCAAACAAGTTCAAAATATGCCGATTGTGCCATTTGGGGGTTAGGGTTGACACGAAATATAATTTCCACCATTCCTTAAAATATTTTTCCCAATTCCCCAAATTTTTTGCTCAATCCCCTCCCCCCCCCCAAAAAAAAAACAAAAAACAATACCAAAAAGCGTGTAAACCCCCGCATTAGGTTTTTTCAGTTTCTTTTGCGGGTGTAGATGGAAGAGGAATAGCTTCTATAATTGATATATTCTTCGTGCATTAATTTGGAATACAGGGTGTTCTTGGAATTTGAAAAAAAAGTCTCACATAAAATTTACATGTAACTTCAGAATTTTTTCTCTTTCTTTCGCTGAATTTTTTCTCTCTCTCTCTCTCTCTTTAAATTACTAAAATGTCTCTTCTTACCAAAAACAAAAGAACAAAAAAAAAAAAAAAAAAAAAAAAAAATCACATGTTCTTTTATCCGCCTATTAATAATAGTTTTGATGCGAACCAATTGCTTTTTATTTTGTGCAAGAGATAATAAATGCAATTAATTTAATTCACTCCAAGGAAAACCTATAAAACATCAATTTTCTAGAACCATACAAAATTTCTCTATATAAATAACAAAATATAATGAAGCAATCCTAAGGCCATAGTATAAGGTTTCGAGTGATATCTCGTTATTAAAAAGTCTGTTTAGGTATAAGTTGAAAATGGGCATTTTTTTTGTTTCATTTTTATTTATTTTTTATTTTCAATATCAACGTAACTGTGATCAGATTTTGTTTTTCAATTTTGGTAACAAGGCAAACATTCCTAATTAAAATATTCACAAATCATGAGCCTGAAATTTTACATGGCGGTCAATGAGAATTACCTTTCTCCAAGATTAGCAAAGGAGATAACTCCAATTGTTAATTCCCTTTGGTCATATTAAGGGGTCCAAGACCAATCTCCTCTGTCTTTCTTCCATACTTATTTTTTGTCTTCTATAAAAGCATTTTCAGAATGGTCTTTGTTCTTAATTTATAGTAGAATGTTTAAAAAAGTTTGAATGAGCAGTCATAAGTAAATTTAGTGATTTGGTCAATATGTAGGTTGTCGTCTGCTGTCGGCAAGAATTCCGCTAGCCTAGGAGATATTTTTGTCAATATTTTGAGTTATTATTAATGCACTAATGCATTTTTTTAAATATTGATATTATGACAGGAAGTAAGTATACTTTGCACATGAGAACGATTTTCAAGTTTGAGCGGATGCGATGTTTTTTAATTATATTTTTATTTAATTTAAATGTGGTCTCGGACCAATTTCTCAATTAGGCCTATTCTATTATATCCCCTGGGTAACTTTGGTTAAATGTTTTAACTGACTTATTTTTTCTCATAATTTACGATGATACAGACTTGGCATCACTAATTATTGGCTTACACTAGTAAATATTTTATTCATGGTCATTTCTGTCTATGTTAAGGGAATACGATACAGTAATGTTCCCCTACTGATTTTTTGCTGAAATTTTACCATGTTCTTTTCATATACGGATGGAAAAATGCCTTCATGATTCGGTTTTTAAAATTTTACCATGTTCTTTTCATATACAGAAAGAAAAATAATTTCATGACTTAGTTTTTAAGATATTTGACACCGATTTTTATATGTTGAGCAATATTATGTGTAAACTGGCCCTAACCAGGTTATATCGTATAACCCTGTTCAAATATTGCAAACATTCTTTAAACACCTGGTATAAGATGTCATTTCCATTCTGGTGTGACATTTTGGATCTTTCTTATCTTAAAAATCATACACCATGTCAACAAATTGAAACACCTTGGTATATTTTACAACCGAATCGTTGGAATTTCGGCACAGGCCTCTGCTACGTGCAAGATAATAATCCAAAGATACTAATATTAGATATAGTAAATTTATTCTATGCTGTATACGACGCATTTCAAGGAGTTACCGCTCATCAGCAGCATTAAAACCGAAACATTTGGAAGACCAAAAACCAAACTTATATTAAACAAGAAGTACTCATAACCAAAAATACCGAAATAGGAAGCCAAATTTCAGCTAAGGAGATCTACCATGTGGAATACAAAGAATGAACCCTCAGTATTTCTATTATTTTTGAATTTTACTAAATACTGGTAATTTCTGTAACAAATCAATGAATAATCATGTCAGACAAGTCTGACGACTGGGATGGTGAATACCCTCGTGGACCTAGGGTCCACCATGCAGAGGCATCGTCCCAGGAGTTTCAAAATAACAATCCAATCGAAACTGGATGATTATTGGATGTATCCACTTTGTTTTAGAAAGCCGGTCGTTTTCTCAAACATTTAAGCTGACTATCAATATTGCGGAAAATATCTTTGTTGAATTTTTGGGAAAACACTGGTCGTTTGAGCATCAAATAACTCCTTGTAAAAACACTTCTTCACGACGATATTCTTCTAACGGTTCTTATTATAACTTGTCAAAATTGTGGTTCATAATACTTGGCTTCTTGACTTTTTAAGAGTCCGCCTCGTGACTAGCGTGATAAAAAGATCTAGAGTCCTGCGAATTTTTATTTTTTGCAATATCAAGTTCCATCGACATTTTTGGCAGGTATTTGGATGGATGGATGGATGCTGTTTTACGTCCAGAGGCAATCATTTAATGCATATCAGAACGAGAACATGATTATATGATATGAATATGCACCCTGTTTGTACTAGACCAACACGTAAGCCGGATTTTTAACATGTTAGCTCACGAGGTAATAGTCCGCAGACACATTATACTTACTCCAAGCCGACCAGTCCTTTGCTTTTACTCCTAGATGCCGCGTGCATGGCTAAGAAGCAGCAAAAATACCAATTTAAAAGTCTTTGGTTTGACCTGACTGGGGATCGAATCCGCGACCTTCCGAACTCGAGGCAAGCACGCTACCACGAGACCAACGTATTTAGTAAATCCAGTCTACTTTTTGATTCCAGGTAATATCATCTTCAGGATAATTCCCCACTACATTTTAATCGGTTTTTTCTTCTTCAAATTTTGGAGCCTGGATTTTTTTGTCCCTCTCCAAAAAATAAATGAATGGTTGTTCTCTTACGAATTCTTGCATTAACTGATTAGAAATTCGCAGCCTAGTAATCTATCAGAAATAAGAAAGAAATTTTATTGATTCCCACAAAATCTCTAAAAATAAACAAGCTTTCAAAATATAACATTGTTTAATTTATTAGAATTTTATATCATGCCACAAATCGTTAACCGGACCGGCTGCTGTTGTTCCAGAGAGAATGGCCGTCCTGATTTTTCAGAGAGGTACACTATTTTCTCCGTTCTGAAGGCCACTCAATGTTATTTATATGAAGAACATCAATACAAAATCGGTTCTATTCTCATTTTTTGGGGTTTGAGTCAATAATTTATCCATCATATTCCTTCTTCACTTCTTGACTTTACAGAAAAAATTCTAGTTAAAACTGAGTGAGATAATAGGAAATGTGATATCAGTATTGTCATGGCTTCCTTGTGCAAATTGTAATTATCCAAAACTTGATAATTGGCTCTTTTTCATCAAGGAAGTATTCTTTGAGTAAATTGATTAAATAAAACTTATTGACAGTTAATTATATAACTCAATTACACGCTAAAAAACGGTAAGGATAATTTCTACCAGTCTGATTATTAACTTTTTTCCAACGAGGGTTGGAAATAAATCAGTTTCACTTAAAGGGAAACATACGTATTTTTATTTAGGGTAAAGAAACTGAAGAACTTAATTGTCTGAATTAGTTTACTAGTATTTTTTCTCAAAGTCAATAAAAAGACATTAGTGCTGAAAAGGGTTTGACAGAAATATAAAATATATACAAAACACAGAAAAAAACCCGACTAAGACTACTAGATTTTCCTCAATCTCATACCTGGATTACATTTATCATTTGTAATTATTTTAATATTTGATGTACAAGATATGCATTTTTGTCAAATTACGAGTCATAAAATGTGTTTTTTAAAAATGTTGAAAGCCGCAAAAATTATCCAGTACATTGAAGACTCGGTTCAAATACAAAAAAAATATAACAAACCTATCTACGGACTCCTTAATTTCCACAAAATTTTAAACATATATATTATAATTTGCCACAAAATACTAGTCAATAGGCGAATGTTTAGTCCCAAGACTAGTATTTTTCGCGAATATCCCGGCCATGCACTTATGATATATCTCTTTACACCAACTATCATTTATTTAAAGGCATTGATGATAAATATGTCCCGTTGAATGAGTTTTTTTTTCTCGAAAACACCCCTCTACAGATGATAAAAATGGAAAATCTATAAAATATACATTTGTACATGGAAAATACACCGCCTGTATGCATCGAAAGGAAAATGGGATGGTTTGTGAAAAAATTCCCCAGTATCCTTCCGTCTTATAGAATTTAAGACCATATTAATTTTAAGTATCATTTTCACTCTCGTATCGAAATATTACATGTAGTAACTGTATGAAGGACCGTTCAGGTCATAAATTCATTTTGTTACACTACGCTAGAGGTAGGCGTAACAGATCCTTCACGTACCCTAGAGGTACACGTAACACTTTGTTCACGTACCATAGAGGTACACGTAACACTTTGTTCACGTTCCTAGAGGTGCGCGTAACAGTTTGTTCACGTACCCTAGAGGTACACGTAGCACTGTTCACGTACCCTAGAGATACACGTAACACTTTGTTCACGTACCCTAAAGGTGCGCGTAACAGTTTGTTCACGTACCTCTAGCGTACGTGTAACAAAATGAATTATGACCCGAACTGCCCTTCATATAACTGGGCCAGTGATACTAACGATGACCTGCGAAGTGACCTATCACATTCGGTGATAGTAATTACATTTTTTATGCATGTGTAAAACCAATTTTGATGGAGAAGTTTGTATAATTTTTTTTTCAAATTACAACTCATCAGTTGTACTCATGCCCTAAACTAAAACTAAAAATGTTGAAGAACAATCGATTCGAAAAATGACCTATAGGGTAAGGACAACTGAACGATCCAAGGACAGAGCTATGCATTAAGGAGATTATTCATGCTTTCAATACAAGGCCGTGTCTGTTTTTATTCTTTGTTTTGCGTCAACTGAGTCTGTGAAAACCTACCAGCCAGCCAGCCAGCAAAAAAAAAAAAAAAAAAAAAAAAAAACAAGGTATTTACTCCTCATAGAGATTTTATAAGAGTAAAACTGTAATTGGACATTGACCTTGAGGGTGGGGGCGTCATACAGGATTGGAAAATCTGTTGAGAAAAAGTTATCTCACTGGTCATTTTCGAGTGCAGTCTGAGGCCAAACAGAGAGGAATAAGAATTCGAGACGTATAAATTTAATGCAAATATAATATTTATTTTTCGGACGCGTTTAGATTTATTATTTCAAAATAAAATACACTTTTTCGTGTATAGTAAATAGCACATATTCTAAGAAAGATGTATGACATCGTATGTTTCTACTGATATAAAACTACACTTAATACAATATGTGGTCAAAAATTTGGAATTATATTGCGATGTTTAATTGATTTTTAACATATTTCCCATGATGTCGATTCTTTCATAATTTAATATGCAGCTCATCTTAAACTATACGATTAATTGGCACTAAGGAGAGTAAGTTTGCGAATTCTAGATCAGCAATGGTTAACGTCATTACACATGTGTTTGTGTTAATGTTGTATCTCTTCCTTCTTTCAGTTCTCTATGAAAGTTAAATTTGAATTTTATGTTTACACACTTGACTGTCTTATTACCATTTCTTGAAAAAAGGCGAGTTGGTAGAGTTAGCAAAAATTAGGAAAGCGTATATTTCCGATCTATAAATTTCCACCAGCTTTATAGAGTTTGGAATTTTTGTACTCTCAACTCTTAAAAAAGATTCCGACAACAGAATGCCAGACACTGTCAATGAATTATTGTAGGCCTTACACTATTGTTGAAATCTGCGTCACATTACGTTATTTGACCAGCCTAGGAAAACAAATGACGAAATTCACAAGTATTTCAATCAATGGCAATAAAACTGCTTTTACGTTTGTAGACGAATTTCTTTCCATTTACATAGACAATAACAGTGGACTTGACATAAAATTCGATATACGGATGAGACTTAGAATCGGGTGAAAACCCGAGGGTATTCTTAGTCCGAGATTGCTTTGACGTCTGACGGCCTTTTTTTGTGATATCCTGGAACGTGGGACGTCAGAGCGCACTCCTTATAGAAATATGGAAATTGCCGACCTAGACTTGGGTCGGCAGTTTTTAGACACAAAACCGTAATATATCCAGTTATAAGTAGATAAATCATACATCAATCGATTTCTTATTCATTTTTCTCTAAGAATATGTACATTTTATTCACCAACAATCTCCCTGTACCACAAACGAAAACTTTATTTCCTTCAACCCACCATATTCATCATTTCACTTGTAGGGTCATTAATTATAAAATATATCAAATGGAAAATGTAGTGCACTGCATAAGATTAGGATTATCAAATCAATTTTACTGTATATTTGTATACGTAATTCAAATTGCCTCATTTCAATTTTAGAATTTTTTTTCTATTAGTAGGTGACGTTTTAGTATAGGGTTAACTTTTCTTCCTTTATATTCCGTTTTAGTCCCGGGGGACCTGTCTAAAGTTCAAAATCAGCTTTGGAATTAGTCTTCAAAAATGCAATTTTGTTTTGAAGATATTGACTGTCTCTCGCATTTATTCGGGCATGGTCGGTCATGTTGCATTTACAATCTCCGAAGTATTGTCCTTTCCGTTTCGTATTGCTCAAGATTCGATAGCTTAAGTATGACGTTATATTTGAATTTAAAATTATTATTACGTCCCTTGGAACTGATGGATATGCCATTAATAGACGGTCGCATTCATGATGTCGCTGTTACATAATCTGTTTTGGATTTCTCTGACAAAACGTCTCCTATAGTTTTTTCCTATCATCGATTCAAGTCATCAATGATAAAAAAGATGAACATCGATTAAACTCGTAAATAACGTCTATTTTTTATCCAAACAATAAAAAAATAATACAAATGATCCTATGTTAAATTTCAGGCCCCAAAATTTCCCAAAAAAGTTAGGGAATAACATACACGACATATTGAGAAAATATTCTCATATATATATAACCCCGTGAATTTCGTGCGGGTTACTATTAATGTCTGATTGTCTATATTCGACACCGTGGCTGCTTTAAACGCAAGACCGTATTCCATATATACAAATTTATACAGCTTGAAAGCTAGGGGAAGACTGCCTAAGCAACAGTTCAAAAACAATTATAATACATTAACC
This sequence comes from Mytilisepta virgata, assembly GCA_028015205.1. Taxonomy (NCBI): domain Eukaryota; kingdom Metazoa; phylum Mollusca; class Bivalvia; order Mytilida; family Mytilidae; genus Mytilisepta; species Mytilisepta virgata. Next base: position 36,074,494 of record CM051512.1, read on the forward strand.
ATCTTAAAAAAAATACCTAGTGATCTGATAAAATTTATCTATTATTGTCCAAACTTCTGAACCACATTGTGTAGAAATCGGATTATTGTCCTCCGGCCAAACTTCGTAAAATAGCGATAATTATAGATTATTACATGGCATTTCCATATCGGTCCTGGTATCATCCCAAGACTCCCATATCGGACTGAGGGCTTTAGCCCGAGGTCCGATATGGGTCGAGGGATGATACTAGGGCCGATATGGAAAATTCCATGTAATGATCTATTCATCATATAGTTAAAAAAATTAAAAAGAATTTTAGATTTTAAAAAAATGGAGAGAAAAAAAAACAAACAAACTAAAATATGGATTTTCGAGGGCCAATATCGATATTGGCCAGGACAAATAACCGACTCCGACTTCCGGCTATTATTTGACATGCAAAAACGTACATATTAGTACAAAACGTGTGATAATTGTTTCTTTTGTAGTTGTGTGTAAGATACGTGTATTATCTTTCGCACTTTTAACTGTCATTGGATTAAGATGTAAATTATTGAAATCTATAATCGATATGGGTATTTAAGATAAAGAAACATTATATTTAAAATTAAAGAGAAATATTTAAAACATTTGGACTGGATTGATTGATTGTCAGGTGATCGTCGCCGCACAAGGAAATCGTTCTCTTTTATGACTCAAAATTCTAACCCGATCAAACTGCAATTCAGAACTTATAGGTTTAGAATATCCGGAACCTTACATAATTACAATTAGAATACTTGTAAACTATGTGTAATATATGTTGTTTGTTTTTGTTTTTGTTTTTTTTTTTTTGCATTGTATTGCGTAACCCAGTTTTGTATAATATGCAATACAGATTATTATTATTTAATATTTGAGATGATATTGTATATTTAGATCATAATCTGAGTATTGAATGATCAGTAATTAATAATACCTTCAATTTTGACCTCATTAATTGTGGCCTAATGGCAGTCCTTAAATCTGCATAAAACTATAAACAAGATGTAAACTGTAAGCATTGGTTGGAAAGTTGTACAGCCATGACAGTATAAAGCATAACCGTGTCTTCATCCTCTACAAACATCACCCAAGCAACGAAGGACTGACGTATTTCAAATTGAACTGTTATATGTACCAGAGGGATAAAATAGTTTAAACACATGTTTATTTAATGCGAAGGGTATTTGGCAATTTATTGAATATCTACAATGATATTGCTATTTTTATGTTAAGGAGCGAAGGCTAGGATGAAATATTGATCCTGCCTACTTTTTTCGTCGCAATTTTGGACCTGGATTTTTTTTCATTTAAACCAACAAAAACAAATCATGATTGACACAGGTCTTGCATTTGTTTCACACCTACGTCATCCTGTCTTTTTATTTTGCCAAAATCCTGATCCACCCTTTTTATTTCAAATTCGATCCTAGTGCCACTTTCGGCAATTTTATGTATCACTATGTCTCCAAAAGTACGCATAGTGTGAATAATCCAAAAGTCTGTATAATTACACGAATTACAACTGCGTAAGAAGTAAATCTTTTAGAAATTCATGTCGCAAAGATATGGTCTTCATTTTTGAACACGTCTCCTAAAGTGATTGTATAACAGATAAATCACACCATACATATGTTTGATAACAGCAACAGATTAAAATGTTTAAATTTTTTTGAAGAAGAAAAAATATCAATCATTTTTATTCAAGAATGGTGTCAAAATTCATAAATATTGATTTTTTAATTAATTAAACAGGTGTAGTGTTAAATTAGCATATAGCACTCACGGGAGGTAATGGCATCTTTCTTTTTCACACCTTTTGTTTACTATCAATGTTAAATAATGTCGTATGTTGTTTATTTCACCCAATAAATTTATTTACATCCTATAGCCGGATAAAGAACTGTTAAACTTGATAGATGATTGGATAATTTAGAAGATATCCAGCCAATCAATAGTCGTTTTCGACAGCAATATCTCTCTACAATGCACGTTCCCTTTTGTTTCATTGACAAGTGTCGTCTGATTTAAGTGATCTCCGTCATCTAAGCGTTTTCGTAGGCTGCGATGTGAGTTGTATATTTGATGTTTCCATTAGAGTTCACTTCCTTTTTCAGATGCATTATGGTATAGAATAACCGGCTTTAAGAGAATAGTGTTGTATTATAATCGCTTTACCTTAAGATCATAAGGAATCGACATCGAACAGGTATGTTTTATTCATATTTTGTGCGAAATAAAAAAAAAAAATTCAAAGCAGTTTAAATTTCCTGATTTTATACTCTAAAACCGTTGTTACAGTTTGTATCTTTTTTCTTTGTTAATCACCTTTAGATTTATTCAAACTTATAATAATAATAATTTAGATATTTAAAAATAGTGATTTTTATGATTGAATTTCCTTTTTAAATTAGTTTCAATTAAATTAATAAGTTTCGTCAAATCTATATTTAATTGAAAAAAGTAATCATAAATAATTTCATAAGCAAATCAAATATCATTCAATATAATATTACCAGTTTCTTGGAGTTACTAAAATTTAGCTTGAATTTATGATGCGTGATACAGCTAAGAGGAAAATTGTTAAAAAATTTCTTTCTTATAACCTGTCTTTGCTGTTAAATATAGATTCTACAACGATGACCAGTTGATTATGAAATTTATCAACTCGAGATAATTAAAATTTCATTTTTAAAGTGCAAGTATTGTCCGAGCAGTTTAAAAAAAATAAAATGTAATTATCGAGAATGGATAAATTTTAATTAACACGTCAAGAGTTTTATAATATTTTTCTCTGATGACAATGGAAAACGCCGAGAGGTCTTCTGAACGTTTTTTAGCGGGAAATTTAATGAGCATTTAACTAACGTGCGGTGGTATCAGAATTTATCAAACGGGTCAAGAGATGAATAAAAGCGCACAGAATTAGAGAAATCACATTTTTCTCATTGAAAGCCTAGTTCACTTCCAATGTTAAAAATAATATGTCCTTAACAATCACTTAAGTAAAAAAAAAGTGAAAAGTCCATTTTGCTGAACTAGTATACATTATTGTTTTAGGGGCCAGCCGAAGCCACCTCCGGGTGCGGGATTTTGTCACTGCGTTGAAGACCCATTGGTAGCCTTGAGCTGTTTTCTGCTTTTTGGTCGGGTTGTTGTCTCTTTGACACATTTCCCGTTTACATTCCCCATTCTATTACAAATCATTACATTTTGTTGTACACGTAGCTTCTAAAATACAAAATAAATAAATGAATTCTTAAACATAAAATAAAATAATATAAAAGAAAACAAAAATCACGTAAAAAAGTAAATACATGTTTACAAATCATCATTTAAAATATTTCGTGCATTTTGATGTGGTTTGTTAAGGATGCTCGCTGGTCATGTTTTGGTCTTTTTGTCAGATTTTCAGAATCCTCGGGTTTTCTCCATTTCTTAAACATGATTTTTTTTGGCCATGAACCCCCACTTTTTCTTTTATAATTCAATTATATATACCTTAAAATGGTATTTGACAAAATTTTATGAATTTTTTTTATTTTTTCATACATCTTTGAGAGACTGAAAGTTGTCAATGCAAAGACAATTAAAAATCCAGAGAAAATCCATTTTCTGCAAATTTTCAAGGCCTTATAGCTCTAAAATGAGTACATGAACCTATATTTTTTTCTTGCTTATTTGTTTACTATTCATATGTTCTCTCAAACTAAAACACCTATTTCAAATCCTATTTATTTCCTATTAGACCAGCGATCATCTTTAAATACAAAAGTAATAAATACTAAATCATAAGATAATAATAAAAAAAATAAAATAGATAAAAATCACCATTAATAATCGTTCAACTTACGTCAACTTCCCATTTGTGGGCGCCAATATTCCAGAAGCGCTGGCGTATAAAGTATATATTTCACAATTCATACGTTATTCCAAAGCTTGTGACATATACATTGACTTCCTGGACAGAGCCCGGCTCCTGACAGAAAAGTTGCTCAGGCATGGGTATATTTCTCCTTAGTTGAAGTCATCCTTATTTAAGTTTTATGGACGTTATCATGACTTGGTTGACAGGAATGAAAAAACCGTTTCCCAAATAAAAACGGAGCTGTTCCATTGATGTTATCCCTTCCTCATATCGGATTTGACATGGGCAGCGTGGCGGGTGTCCTGCAGGAAGCAGAGACTGCTTACTCTTCCGGAGCACCTGAGTCTACCCCCGGTTTTTTGGTGGGGTCTATGTTCTTCATATGTTTTTAGTTTTTAATTGTAGTGCATGTATTGTTTTGGTCTTGTCTTCGTTGTTCCCCGGAGTTTGTCACTTGTTTCGATTTCCCCCTCCTTCGAATATCCCTTTGGTATTTCTTGACTTTACTTATAGTAACGTCATATAAGGCTTTGGTGGACCCCTAAAAATCCTATATGTACATATTATCAGGTTTTCTGCAAACGTATATCGTAAAATATCAGCCGCGAGACACAATGTGAAGCTTTTTCGGCGAGTGGGAGTAGCGAACGAGCCAAAAAGCTTCATATTGTGTCGAGCGGCTTATATTTTATAATATTTGTTTGAATAAAACTTGATGATAAATTTATCGTATTGTTAACTAGCAATCTTAATGGAATTTCTTACTTTTCAATGGCCATCTGCCTATAACCGGATGTTTTCCTGATATATTCGGGTCAACGTTGGGTCAAACATTATGACGTCGCTGATATATTCGGGTCAGCTCATATTAGGGTGGGGTCAACTCTTTACAACGTCACAGTGCCGAAATACGGGAAATTGTAAAGGCCTCACCAGGTCGATATAGACATGGGGAAATACGATAAACAATGTAACATAGATGATTCTGGATATTTAATTTCTGTATCGATGAGGTACATCACCATGAACCTCTTCTCAGAATGGTCAACAACCTAGTAATTACATTAAAAATATAACAAGTGCCTCTTCTTTTGTCGATTGATTCTTGAATAATTACAATAGAATGTTAACAAGTTGAAAAAAAAGCCTTAAGAATTGTATAATATTCTGCTGCTTGTACTAATTCAATAATTGTACAGAAGAAATTGAACTTTGTGAACTCGTCTCATATAACGGCTAATTGACCAGGATTGTCAGTTTTTCTACAAAAGGTTGGGTCATGCTTCCTTCAGTAAAGAAAGACTGGCCGTCATGGCAAAAGTGATGTAAAACTCCTGTTAACAAATATAAACACTAAAGACTTATTCAAGGCAGGCTTCTTTTTGAATTTTTCGGATTCCCCTTTTAGGTCGTTGTCAGATTCGTCGGCATTTTGACCGAATTTCGTTTCATGTGTAATAAACATTAACATTCCTAAGGGAGCAACCATTTGATTTTTATGGGGGGCTAGGATCTAATGTTTGATCCTGCCTAATTTTTTCCCTGGATTTTTTTTTTCGGCCGCTATTGTGGCCTGAAAAGTTTATTTTCATTTAAACAAAAAATTTCATGATTTACACAGGTCCTGCATTTTTTTTCACACCTAAAGTGATCCCGTCTTTTTATTTCAAATTTGATCCCAGCACCCCTCCCCGCAAATAAAAATCAAATGGGTCCTCCCTAAAAAAGAATCACATTTCTATTCATTTCTGATATTGCATTCCCTTTTATTTTTGATAAATAATTATATTTCCGTTTTCATTTTTGATAAACTATCATATTTCCTTTCATATCTAATGAAGAATCATATTTCCTTTCAATTTTAACGAATTATATTTCATTTAATTTCTATTAAAAAATCATATTCCTTTTCATTTTTGATAAAGATGTGTATATCCTTTCCACACTACGACTCCTACATGTATATTTTTGTACGAGATTAATTTAATGCGTAATTTTCATTTCGATGCTTATCCCAGATCCTTCCATTTTCGTATAATTTATTGCAATTCAGTTTTTTTTAACATGTCATCAACCGAAAGGAACATAGTGGCCATTTTGTTGGTAATCATATTGTATTGGCTTTTATAGTGTGTTTTATGCACCAGAGTATCAAGATAGATAAGGGAGTGGGGAAAGGGGGGGGGGGGGGGGGTACTCACAAAACCGGTTTAGCCCCACTACTGTTTAGTGTCTGTATCAAGTCAGATTATTCTGAGTCTGTGGTTTTTATGTGATTTTGCTCTTTCAAGTTATTTTTTGTGCGGAGTTCTGTCTGTTGGACGGCGCTGTTTGATTGGTACGTCATTGTTATCCATTTTGTTGTTAAACCGTTTTAGATTTAATGTAATTTTCATCCGAATCAATGATACCGATACATAAATTAACATTCAAAAGAAAAAGAAATACACTGTACATAAATACATTTAGGTACATGGTCTTGTAAACTGCCGTTTCTACGACAAGAATGATAGTACTTTTTATTTAATATACAGAGAAACATGCTGCTTTTTTCTTTCTTATTTTTGAAAACGGCTGTAAATGTTTTAAAGATTAGCCAAAAGCTTGGATATTTTTTGAAAATGTACTTCAATAGAATAGAGAATGGAAACGGGGAATGTGTCAAAGAGACAACAACCCGATCAAAGAGCAGAAAACGCGGCGAGAAAATCCCCAACCCGGAGGCTTCAGCTGGCCCTAAACAATAATGCATACTAGTTCAGCGAAATGGACGGCACAATATACTCCGAAACATACAAATGAACAATAAATAAAAAAACACACAAGACTAACAAAGGCTACAGGTTCAGCATATTTCACAGCTAAAAGGTTATCAAACTAAGTAAAAAAGAATCTATGCTTCCTGAAGGAAGAAGGGCGAGCCGCTGAATAGGGTGATCGTAACGGCCCCTATCGGCGACATGTTCGAGTGTTATCACAAATGTAATAACTCATTAAAAACCGTTAAGATCGATTTAATAGTCCATTAAAAAGCTTCAGATCGATTCGCACTAGATGTACAGTGACAGACAATGAATCGTTTCCTTTAGTTTTCCTTATTAAAGGAAAACACAATAAAGCAATCTGTTGAACGAAAGATTGATTACCGCTGATGATTAATTCGTTTCGTTCGTTATTTTAAAAACAGATTTTAGTTTTAAGTTAACATTTCCTGTATATGCCTGCTTATACAGTTAACAAAAAAGTACAGAGAATCGTGTAAAATGTGGGTTAAACAAAGAGATCACTGACATTTTAATGAAATTTAAGTACTAAAAGTGCATGTGTATGTTTCGCAACAAATATTAATGTATAAGATTGCAATGATGCAGGCATCCGAGATACGTACGTTATAATTAGGACAAAGAAACTAATTCTTCGATTCTTATCCCGTTTGGTTGTGAATTTCATACCTTACGACCAGCTTTCAAAAAATTTATACATTACTTATGTGACGGTCAGAATTTTCATTTGCATTATAAGCATGGCTTAGAAACGGTAATAAATAAAAAAATGAACTAAAAAATAAAATAATGCCCCCCCCCCCAAAAAAAAAAAAAAAAAAAAAATAAAAAAATAAAAATAAAAAAAAAAATCGATGCCTAATTATCAGTCACAATGGCCATTTGAGATATATTAATTGAGACAAAAAGTAGTAAAATGTGAATGTCATAGTGTCCGAACTATTTATTAATGTATACAAGAACAGAACGTTATGATTTACGGAAATATTTCCATCAATCTTTGTCAAAATTCTGTGCGAGCCTGTGCATGGCTAGGATTTTGCTAAGGCTGGTTAGTTACAATAAAGGTTTAATATATATTATGGAAACGTAAGGAATTAAGACATAATTAAACATTAAGTTCTTTTAATTGTTTTGTATTTTTTTGTATTGCATTTTTTTGACAAAGGATCTGGGGTCTATGTAGAAATATATACTGATATACATTTCTGTAGATATATGTTTGTGTGTGTCTTGTCTTCCTCGTTTTGTCCTCTATTCTACAAAATTTTGACAGTATCACATCATATGAGAAAGACTGTACAATATGTGCATTTTTCGGTTAAAGGCTTTCAATAAAAAAAACAAACTATCTATGTTTTAGATTATCTTATCTAGAGGAATTACACTTCAAAAGGCATCTCCGATATTTATAGGACGTACAGTGGTTATTTCAAACATTCGAGAAGTATATTTTCCGAGATTTTGAAAGTATGTGTATGCTTGAAATTTTGAAGAAAACATTAAACACACCTCGGCTACGAATCCGATTACACCAAAGTTTGCTCGTCTTGAAAAAAGCAAAGTTGTGAAACCAAAAATGGTACCGTCATTTAAACGTTACAGGTCACAGTGTACACGGTATGTCAGGGACATTCCAAAGTCAATCGTCGCGACTATCAAACGAACTAATTTCCTGAAGACTTGCGATCATGTGGCAAATGAAATATATAGAAAGAACTATTTTATCGCATAGCAATATCATTTACATTTTCTCAGTAATATAGGGAGTATCATGTTTTTGTGTTTGCACGGACCTAGTATATAATTTTGTGTGGTTTCTTTATTATAAGAAAACATATTGATATTTCAGTTTAACATTACACTTACAGACAAGGCTTCTATTGACAGCATTTTACAAAACAAGCATGCCTCCTCTAGCTGTATAATTCTGAAAACTGCACTCAAGTAATGATGTTGTGGTGCTAATGATGAGGAAATGAACTGTAATATAAAGGATGGCAAACTTTTATGAAATTGTATACGCCAGTACCGTATTTAAATACATGTATTATCAAATACTCGGGTACTCAGATAAATGGATGGATGAATTATTGTTTAACGTCCAGTGGCAACCAGGTGCATATCAGGACGAGAACATGTTGATGTGATAATGAATATGATCCCTGCTTTGTACTAGACCGACACTCTAAGTCGGATTTTTAATGTGCTAGCTCACGAGGTAACTGTCCGCAGGAAGACATATCACCTCCCTCGGACACATTATATTGACTCCGAGCCGACCAGTCTTTGCTCTTACTCCTAGATGCCGCGTGCTTGGCGGAGAAGCAGCAAATACCAATTTTAATGTCTTTGGTTTGACCCGGCCGGGGATCGAACCCGCGGCCTTCCGCACTCGAGGCGAGCACGCTACCACGAGACCACCGAGGCGGTTGGTACTCAGATAAACAAAATCTTTCTAAAGATCTGAATATGCATTGTAACCTTGTCAATCATTGCATATATTTTATTTTTTTTCAACCAGCAAAAATGAAAGCAGACATGTATTATATTGAATCCTATCTTGTAATATCTTTTTTTATTTTATTTAATTTTCTTGTTCCCACTTAAAAATGCTTATATTATTTCATATGATATAGCAATGAAGTCAAATTTCAATTTTTATTTTGATACAGGAAAATTGGATCAATCAATAAAATCTGAAACTACATGTAGCGTAGATTGAATGCATTACTTTTCAAAATTCCTTGTGTTCATGTTACTGGTTTTAAAAATTGTCTCTTATTTTAATTTTTTACAAGATTTTTTGTGTTGCATGATGTAATCTGAAGAGCAGAGCGTCGTTTCACAAACATTTGTACGACTACGAATAGTCGTAAATGTGATCTGATTTCCGGTCGACAATTTCTTTTTTCTATGGATATCCTGGAACCAGTCTTGATCGTACTCCTACGAATGTTTGTGGAACGGGGACCAGTGTATGAGAACGGATTATATTATTATGATTTAATTTTTGGAGAGTCTTTTAAGTTGTAATTGTAATGTTGTAAATTGTTCCCACTACCACGAATTGTTAGATTCCACATATAATATATATAGTATATTCCAGAGGTCACTTGAAAATTAAAGACAGAAATCTCATAACTCTGCTTAATATGAAAATTGAACTTAATGAACGCCGAGTTGTGGCTGGGTGTGTTCGACTCTAAAGTTTTTTGTTGTCTATCGTTCAAGCTAATTTGCATTTGTCTTTTACCCTTTCAGGTTAAGAATTTCAACAAAGAAATACGCAAGATGAAGATAAACTTTCAGTTGTTATTTGTATGGGCGTCAGTTCTAGCAGTTACTCAAGCAATGTTTTTACGTCTAGATAATCAAGGAAATGGCAGTCTTGATTCTGAAAATGTAGATGAAGATTATAAGAATGACTTAGAAATTCGAAAACGAGGGCTTTCAGTGAGAGGTGATTTAAGGGCTTTAGCGCGCATGCTCAGATTTCAACAAAATAAACGTCGCCAGCAGCGGTCACAGTTACCGTCTTCACACAAACAACTTATTGGACTTGGAAAGAGAACCACAATGGTCGACAATGAAAACCGGAACAATAATCATGGTATCGATGAAAACAAAAGAATTCATCAATTATCGTCAGCTCTTTACAAACGTGGAAGATTATCGATAAATGGCGCTTTACAATCATTATCAGAGATGTTAGCGTCCAGCGGAAGGAACCGACTCAGCGAGGAAGTGTCGTCCAATAAAAACAGACTTCTAGGATTGGGAAAATAATACTATGAACAATGATATGTGATGGTTGTAATCAAAATAATTTATATAAATTTTGCTCATTGTATTAAGACTTTTGTTCCTGAATATTCGTCAGTTTGTCTTTCCCCTTATGGAGAAATTATTTAAAATCGAGAAAAGAAACGCAGCGCAGAAAAGTTATCTTCGGATCCTGTAATTATTTGAAATATCTAATTTTTCAAATACCTTTCCTGGGCCATATCAAATACATGTAGCAGTTCTTTAAAATTGCAAGATAGTTCCAAAACATTCAAGTCCTGTAAGGAAACCCGTGCAACAGGTTCACTTACAAAAATAGATTTTTTATACATTTGAGGTGTACACATCCAAAAAGTTAAGCTAAAGGTTTAGTCAAAAGTTAAAAAAAAATATTATACATTGTATTTTGATTTGAAATATTTGTAAAATTTGTTGTTCTTATTTAATGTTTCCGTATTTTCAGTATCTGTATTGTACCTATTCTAAACCACATTCCAAGTATTGGTTTTGGATAAATATCGCTAATATGTGGAGGGATAGGCGAGTAGTCTGGGTAGTTCGTATAACTTGTAATGATCACTATCCTGTCAACACTGTGTTCCATCTCGTGGCGACTCCTACAATGCAAGGATTGGCAATTTTCCCACTGCATGTCGATATTTCTCTTCGGCTTTCCCCAAGAATAAAAACTGGCCACCTTGATTTGGCAAAATGCGCTGAATTCAATAATATATAACATATCCTAATATATTTTTCTCTAATATCTTCTGATTAGTTTTTGAATCTGCTGGCAGAATTTAACTTTATGTCTCCCGTTGTATTTTTTTTTTTTTTTTTTGTCAATTTGTTGTTCCGTTTCAATCAACTCTAGTTCAAATCAGTAGTTGTATTTAAAATCTCTCGAGGACAGAAAATCTCTGTTGTACATGTTTACATTTCAGTACTGTTAATTTCTATGGTTGTAACACATTTCCGACACTGCTGCGCATGTGTCATCTTATTTTAAAAATTCTACACTTTTCTTAATACTAAAAAAAAAGAATTTCAATGGAACGGAAGAGTAAGCACGTTTTTATAGTACAGGCTTTAGGACACTCATATAATATATTGGGGACCCTCGGAGGCCGAGTGATCTAGGTAGTTCGTCATGACTACTAATGATCACCAGCCTGTCAACGCTGAGGCTGTGAGTTCGAATCTCACCTTTGGCGGGGTGTGTTCGACTCCGATCTTAATTGATAAAGATTGCCAATTTTCCTACCGAAGGTCGGTGGTTCTCTCACGGTACTCCGGCTTCCTCCACCAATTAAAACTGGCAGCCGCGAAATGGCCAAATGTGCTGAAAACGGCTTTAAACCCCAACTAAACAAAACATATAATATATTAAAAGCAACTACAAAAGCTGTTTTGTTTTTCAATATTTGTAGTAAAATTTGTGACACCGGTCATGATAAAATTATCGAAAGTAAGGTGCACAGTAGGGCATGACATGTGTAATAAAAAAAGAAGCTACACTGATTTAATGTAGACAAGCACAATCCCAAGTGTCTGTCAGTTGTTATGAGATGAAGAAAGTTCTACATGGCATATCTGAAGCGTGCTGATAAATGCTGGTTCATTTACATATTTTGTTTAATTGTTTGATTTCAATAAAGCGTTTTTGTGAATAGAATTGTCTAAAAATTTATTTGTGTAGCCTATAAGGAAAATATGTACTATTAGTAACCCATTTGTTGTTGTTCTCAAAATCAATAATTAGAAGGAATGAGGGTACCTGAATTTAAAATTTCCTAGTGATAATTCTGACCATTTGATACTGGGTTGCATTGGTTGTCAAAATCCGCTAGTATAGTCATTATTTTTTAAATGTCATATAATAAGGGATCAATCATTTTTAATGGAGATTTGGGAACAACTGATAATAAACAAACCCGATTAACACTAAATGAGGAATCCTTTTAGAGGGTCTCTGCCAATCATCAGTCATATTCAGTATGAAAATACAGTCAAGGGCACCCCTATACAGCAAATCACTGTCTATGAAGGGCACAGTGAAAAAGTCACATTCATGAACAAAGTATGTAAAATTAACCTCTCTATAAAGGGTACCTGCTCATAAAGGGCACTATTTTATGGTCCCTTAGCTGCCCTTTATAGACAGGTTTGAATGTATTTGACATTTTAGTTTTAGAAAACAATTTAAAAAAAATTACCAAACTGAATCAAGAATTGCCTGTGGCGGAAATGTTTTTCATCAGATCCAAAATAAATGAGGATTGTTTTTATAAAGGAACTTCCATACACCTCGCAAGTTTGATAATTACTTGCGTTGCAGTTTCAGAGACGCTCGTGATACTGTAGAAGACCTTCCGTACATACATTCATAGAAAGTTTGGTTGGCATTAGCTAAGCATTTTCTGAGTAGGAGGTTAAAATGCTATTTCCTATAGTACGACTTTCGGGTATTGTTCTCTTATAGTGGTGTCGATTTCTTTTGGACGACCTTCGCTTCAAGACAACCGTAGCGCAACATTTGTTTGTGTGTTTGTTTAGTTGGGGTTTTACGCCGTTTTCAGCATATTTGGCTATTTCGCGGCGGCCAGTTTTTATTGGTGGAGGAAGCCGGAGTATCACCGACCTTCGGTAGGAAAATTGGCAATCCTTGTCAATTAAGATCGGAATCGAATACACGAGATTCGAACTCACAACCTCAACGTTGACAGGCTAGTGATCATAAGTAATCATGACGAACTACCTAGACCACTCGGCCACCGAGGCCCCCGTAGCGTAACGTCACCGTAGCCAGTGCGGAGTAAAAAGTATGTTACCGATGATGAATATCGCTACTGTTTCTGTTTTCTGTTGTTCATTATTATTATATAGAAAACTTTGTTCGGAGTATTTATGGTTACTTTTAAAAAAAAAATTACTATTTTGTCTTCTGGGGTCGATCGTTTAATGCTTCGCTTGTGGGCCCTGTATCACATTGTTGAAGGCCAAACGACGACCCCTACGTAAATGAGATCTTGTCTCATTGACGCAAATTCCATATGCATAAATATAAGATGTATTCATAAAATATAAATCTCCCCCCCCCCCAAAAAAAAAGAAAAAAGAAAAAAAGATACAATAAATAAAAATGGAAATTGTTCTATGTGTATATTTACACTTTAACCCAATTTACTAGTCCAGTGTTATTCTTATGACTGTCCGCGTCACCCAGAACACAAATCTAATACTACAGAGAAAAAAAATAATTTCTGTTCAATTCTTATCAATTAATTTTCGGCAACCATGTATAATCATTTAAATCATATGTTTTAAAAATTAAATTACATTTTTTAGACTTTTTATGTATAGGATTTTATTTTCAGTCTTTAATATAAGTTGTTTGTCGAGAAATACTAAAATGTAAAGATCAATTCCATTCATATCACAGAAGTTGAAAAGTCGATCATTAATAAAAGTAAAAGTTCAAATTTTAATTAAAATACTATTATTCTGTTGCTTTCATTGTAAAGCAAGTATCAAAGTCTATAAAACTCTTAATAGATTGCTAAACAAAAAGAACTTGGACAGATCTTATTAACATCAATATCCTTTCCCCCGGTTTTCTAATTATAATCAACATAAAATGAAATGCTAGTTAACATACATTTGTATGCTCTCCTCACTAATAAAGGACAGTTTTCACAATCCGTTTTAAGAGTAAAATTAGTTAAGGAATGATTCATTTTTGAACAGGTTATACGATATAACCTGGTTTGGGTCAGTTTAGGCATAAGAGAGATGACCATGATATTGACGAACGAACGTACGGAAGCGTAACTTGAAGAATCGTACGAAACTGGAGCTGTTGTTTACATAGTAATGTATAAATCTAACATAAAAACGCATTTTGAAGTAATGCAATTCGCATCGTCTTCGTGTAGTTAAAGGAAGATTTTACCTTTCTCCGTAGCTAATTCAATGTTTTCTGCGATAGCAGAAGGTGCACTCGATTTCGAAGCCTCTGCTTTTAAAATTGATGTTCCAAAGGGGGTTTTAATGAGTTTTTGGGGATACAAAAGGTGATGGCATAGATATTGAAGTTTACTATTGATATTTTTATAGATCAACTTCAAATCTATTTTCTTTTCAGCAATTTTAGTTGGCTTATGTCCCCAGAACAGCCGGGTTAGACTGGGTAGAGGTAACCCCTGTCCATATTTTAAAAATGGGGTTCCAAAAGGGGGTTTATATATTTTTGTGGTAAAAAGGGTGATACCATTAAAGATATTGAAGTTTATTATGTTGGTACATTTGATAATCAAATTATATGAAAATCAAATTGGAGTTGCACCTGATGCTCATTACATTATATCTGCTCATTTTATTAGTTTTTACATAATGTTATCGCGAATTTATACGGAAATCAATGAGTGTACAGACTGCAAACAACAGACCCATTTATGAACGTTCATGTTATCCAACAGACCATGTCAGAGGAGTTGCATAACTTTCTAAGTACAAAGGGCCATAACTCCAGGAAAGTTGGACCAGAATTTAGATCATTTTGGGACAAAATAACTTATTTTCCAGTGATTTCATGTTAACTATTTTTCTGCACTATATCGATAAGAATATAACTAAATGAAAGCGTTTCCTCATTTTAAAATTTTAAAATACTGACCTTCAGGACCAAAAAATGTTTATAATGGGGAAGGACAGATATAACCTGTTTTCCCATATGTGTGGAGCAAAACTGGAAGGCAAAATATCAAAAATTCGAAATATGTAATAAGGTTTGACGTACCATCATCTAAATAATATTTCTTATCAATCGTGTACTTTGCTTTCTGATTATTTTGTGAAATCAATGAAATTTGAGAGACTCAGATCGGTGAAACGTACTTTAACAATCTAGAAAGTTGCATGTGTATCAAACAAAGCAAGTCAGAGGAGATGCAATGATTAAGTGCATACTGTATAGGATTAAAATTCATAAAGTCCAAAGACCCGTAACTTTTGGAAAATTTATGGACCGCAATATACTTCCTTCATGCACGTATGCACATGAGGATCTAACAACCTACCAACTTTCATGTGTATCTGAAAACCATGTCAGAGGAGTTGCAATCACTAGGTTCATATTGGAAAGAGTAAAATTTCTAAGTCACAAGGGCCCTAACTCTGGTAAAAATCAATGGACCGGAACATCCTACCTTCATGCTCAACTTTATATGAGGATCTAACATTCAATTATATCCAACAAACCATGACAGGGTGCATACTATAGCCTTTCTACTTAAAAAAATGAAACTTTATTAATAAGTATATGAAAACAATTTTTCTTATTGTTCCAGTGTAAATATTCATAATTATTCTAAAAAACTTTAATCATCGTTACTTAAATGGTGAAAAATGGTTTCGAAATATTGCCAAGTTCTTTGTATCTGTGATCAAAGTTTGAAGTTGCTAAAAAGACTCACTAGACTGAAATTTCCTTAGGCTCCTCTATCATGTCTGTACTGTTACCGTATTAAAGTCAGATGTTGTTCTGGAGTTATGTCGCCTTGTCCGTAAAAATATCAAATGTGCACGAAAAATCACAAAATTAACAAATTTTGGGTAAATTAAAAATCGTGTAGACTTCGATGTGCTCAATATATCTTGTTAAAATTTGAAACATACTTTGTTAAGATAAGTATCTTTTAATGGTCAACTGCTAATCAATGCTAAACATATAGCTTCAACTCCTATTTTGTGTTTTAATTTAATGAAGTTTACCCTTCACTAAATGACAAACGTCAAGTAAAAAGCCTACATACTATATACGGTCAAAATTTTGAAGTCAAAAGGGACACAACTCTGGGAAATCTCAATGAACCGGAACATCCCATCTACAGTGAGGTTTACACATCATTGTCAGGGACTGTATAACATTTCATGAAGTTTACACAAAGGACACAGGAAGTTGGTCGGAACAAACAGACAGACAGACAGACAGACAGACAAGGTGATTCCTATCCTGTATGCATTGAGGAAGGGGGTATAAAATGTATAAAACGGACGGACAGACAAAAACAGGCAAAAGGAAGAGACACTTGCATTGTAGTGCTGCCGTACTAACTAGATTTGTACTTATGAAAGAAAGACCAAAAACCAGTTTTATGGGTAGTACATTTTTTTTAAAAATGACAGTAACTTGTCTATACAGCGATCAAGTATTTCTTCAAGCTCTTTGGATCTTTCAATACTATCAGCATGTTGTATATAATCCAGGTCTGACGTCTTTTTCTTTAGAAGGAGTGGAATGAATGATTGGTTTTTCCATCGTCAGAGGTTGAAAAGTACATGTATGTTAAAAAAAATGCTTTGCAACAGAAAATGATTTTTTTTCTAACTGGTTCAAAATAATAGGTTTTATTTTTTTTATTAGATATTGATAGACTTGTTTGTCTGAAACTTGAAGTATCCAATTGAAAACTCAGAGCAAACATACGATCCAACAACCATAATTTTATAAATTGTTTTAAATTATCAAAATCCTGCATTCAATTTTGTTTGGGGGCCTCGGTGGCCGAGTGGTCTAGGTAGTTCGTCATGACTACTAATGATCACTAGCCTGTCAACGCTGAGGTTGAGAGTTCGAATCTCACCTGTGGCCAGGTGTGTTCGACTCCGATCTAAATTGACAAGGATTGCCAATTTTCCTACCGAAGGTCGGTGGTTCTCTTCGGGTACTCCGGCTTCCTCCACCAATTAAAACTGGCCGCCGCGAAATAGCCAAAATGTGCTGAAAACGGGGTAAAACCCCAACTAAACAAACAAAAAATCAAATTTGTTGGAGCATTGCAAAAGTCGTCGGCGCACTCGATTAATCCTATATGTGATATACATTTTATCATGCTTTCAACAGCTATAATCGTAAGATATGCAACACTTTCGGAAACTTTTAAACGTCTTTCATTTATATTATGAAAACCTTTTTTAAAATAGGTATATTTTATGCATTTCTATCTGTTATCGTGATTACATTCAAATACAGTTTAAACATCTTTAAGTTTTGACCGCCTCGGTGGTCTCGTGGTAGCGTGCTCGCCCAGGGTGCGGAAGGTCGCAGGTTCGATCCCCGGCCGGGTCAAACCAAAGACATTAAAATTGGTATTTGCTGTTTCTCCGCCAAGCACGCGGTACCTAGGAGTATGAGCAAAGACTGGTCGGCTCTGAGTCCGTATAATGTGTCCGAGTGAGGTGATATGTCTTCCTGCCGACAGTTAGCTCGTGAGCAAGAACATTAAAAATCTGACTTAGCGTGTCGGTGTAGTACAAAGCAAGGATCATATTCATTATGTTCTTATTCGACAATCTCAACCGAACATAAAACATTTATCAAATAAAAACAAACACTTGTTTCTAGGCATAGCTCTGCCACAGGTGCAGCGCAGTTTTATTTATTATAATAAATAACTCTGGTGCCACCATAATAGAGGTCCACCAATCTACAAAAGAAAAACCAATATAAGTAAAAGATTTCATAAATTATACAACCACAGGGTGGGAGGGGGGGTATACATATCGAAAACTGAACTGCACTGAAGTGGAGAGTCGAATGACCAATACCCCTTCTTAACTTGAAAACGAAAATGTTTCCCGCTTAATTATTAGCTCGTGCTAAACGTTCTATTTATCAAATCCTTCCCACCTATCGAACCATTTAAATTACATCCAATCATAGTTAAAATCGTAATAGTCATAGTAAAGAGTACACACGTGTGTAACTGTTTATAAACATATACACGTGGACCTGTCAAAAACAGCTGATTGCTCAACTTTGATAAATGCATTTATGTTCTTATTCGACAATCTCAACCGAACATAAAACATTTATCAAATAAAAACAAACACTTGTTTCTAGGCATAGCTCTGCCACATGTGCAGCGCAGTTCGAACAAAGAAAGGGAAAATTAAAACAGAATTAACATATAAGTACTTAAATTCCTAAATTTTTCGTCACGGATAACCGTTTTTCTAAATCTTCTTTAACATATCCATCTTTAGCCTTTTCTGATTTCCAGCGCCCGTGTTTTTTGAATAAACGATCTTCAACGTTACTCGCTGCTACTGCGGTAGCACCACCGGAACGCAGACTATGTAAGCCGAAAAGTTTTTTATCTAGACCTAAAGAACCTAAAGCATCTAAAAGTATTTCCCTGGCTGTTGTATACGATAAGTTTCCGCGTCTAAGTTTGTATGTATTTACAGATTTACAAAAACTTAACGGACGAAAAATGATTTCATTACTGGCTGGAGTAATGTTAGCCATAACCAAATATCTTTCTAACATATTGACCGGACACGTTAGATTGTTGGTTTTAGATATAACTACTTCTCTACCTTCCCTGTAAACATCAGTTTTGCTAGCTTCTAGAAATAATTTTACGTAAGAATCATGAAAAGTAATATGATTTCTTTTAAGATTGGCTAATTCTGAATATCTCAAGAAACCTGCATAAGCTAACAAACACATACAAACTAATCTTATATCTTTAAGATTTGCAGAATCTGCGCCAAATTTAATAACTAATTTGTACAATATTAGTGGTGTAATAGGTTCCTTCTTAACTATACTATGACCAACAGATCTCAAAGATCCCTCTTTCACAGTAATAACCAAATCCGACTCACAAGGATTAATTACACCAGCTAATTTGTGTGCCCAGCTAATGGCATAGAAAGCTTCATTCAAGCTGCTAGTACTTTTCCCCATATTAGTTAAATAAATTAAATAGGAAGCAACACATACATCGGAGGCTGGAAGAGTCTCCATTATATTCCTACTATTACACCATCTACAAAAAGTATTAAATGCATACCTGTAATGACGTTGCGTACTTTTAGCACGTGAATTTAAACAAAACCCTGGTATCTGGTTTATGTACTCTCCTAAATCGGAACCTAAATGTTGCTGTGGCATGTCCTTCCATCTACCAATTCTGAAGACAGCTGAAAAATGTATTATAAAATATATACATAAGCATCATATAAATATACATATAAATGTAAAATACAATATGACCGTGTCAACTACAATATCCTAAAGGATACTAGGACCTTGTCAAAACTACAATTAAAAACATCGTACACCTCGTCTCTGCAATATCTTACGATATCAGGACCTTGTGTCTTAACTTGCATCTAAGCGTACAGCTAAAACAGTCGAAACAAACTTCTCAGTGCCAAAAATGCACGCAGGGCTGCTCCCCTTGATGTAAATTCTATCAGCATCTTTGAACTCTAAGACATCTTGAACATAATTCTTATAACTCAAATCACAGTTAAAAATAAATGGCCAAAAAGGAGCCGATACCCATCTTGGCACTATCAAGCAGCCTTTTGCTTTGCACGATACTAAATGTTTAATAGTCTGAATAACTAAATAAATAGGTGGTACAAGCCAATTGTTATCTCCCGACCAATCTTGCGAAAAAGAATCAACTGCTTCAGCAGAAGGATTCCAAAAAACGGAATTAAATCTGACAACTTTTTTATTTAATTCACTTGCAAATCGATCGCAAGAAAATGGACCCCACAAATTATTAATGAAAACAAAGAATTCATCTGATATCTGCCAATCTTCGTGATCTATCATTTTAGAAATGTAATTTGCTCTCGTGTTCTGTAAACGTGGAATCCACTGTAAATCAATCGACAATTGGTTTTCTTTACATATATTAAAAATTGAAAGAGCTAACTCTTGTAGGTCTTTTTTCATGCTTCCTGCTTGGACAATACGAATGCAATTCTGATTATCCGTGAACCATTTCAATGTCCTACCTGTCAAAACCGATCTAAAGCACGTTAAACCTAACTCAATAGCTCTCAATTCCCTCCAGGTAGAACTCTTACCTTTTTCTTCAGAATTCCACATTTTATGGAAAATCTTGTTTCCCACTTCTACAGTGTAAGCTCCACACGCAATTCCACTAGCATCTGAGTAAATTAATGTTTGGGAAGGAGAATATGGAGCTAAAAATTTAGAATTCATTGCACGTACATTACTTACCCAGAAATTGAGTTCTCTCTGCACTTCAACTGGGAAAGAAATCGATAAAATTCTGTCCCAGGTAGATCTTTGTTCAATACACATATAACAGTAACGGGTCATTAACCTTGTTAAATGTCCAAACACAGGTGATAAAGATATAATCTTACCTGCAGCCTGAGCTAACTGTCTAGCCGAAATACGAGGGAAAATATCAAAAATAGAATTGATAGAATTTAACAGATCACTGATCCGTCTCTCGGGTATCGTAATTGAAAAGGATATGGAATTCCATAAAATTCCTAACCATTCAAGCTCTTGTTTAGGGTCAAAAACAGACTTTTCTACATTTATCAAAAAACCAGCTTCAGTCAAAGATTTTTGTACAAAATTAGCTTGTTTTTCGCAAATATCAAAAGATTGGCCATACCAAACCCATCATCTAAATAGAGAACTATATCAATCGCATTTTTCCGCCAATATTTGACCAAAACTCTAAGACATTTCGTAAAAATATACGGACTTGAAGAAAGCCCGAACACTAAAACTGAAAAGCAATAGAATTTTTTATCCCATTGGAACCCTAAAAAGGTATGTTGAGCAGGGCAAATATCAAAATGATGGTAACCCGACTTGAGGTCAAACTTATACAGAAAAGAACCTTTATTAAACATTTGCATAGCTGTCCGCCAATCTTCAAATTTAAATCGATCTTTTTTGACAAATTTATTCACAACGGACAGATCTAAAATCAAACGTTTTTTGCCAGATTTATTAGTAGCAACGGAAAGTGGATTAACTATAAAAGGCTTAAATGGTACTTCGTGAGCACATCCAGAATCTACTAAATCGGCTACTGCTTGATTGACAAAATCCGCGTTTGAAAAAGCAGACTTATTATTATTGAAAAACATGGCAGGTGGTGGGGTCAAAAAAGGTATTACATAACCATCTTTGATTGTTTTTAAAACGTTTTTAAAACAGTCTTATTAGCACCAATCTTAACCCAAAAATCATAATTCTTTGCTAATCTACCTTTGACACCTTTATAATTTTGTGAAAATTCCATTTTTTCAAAATAATGAACTTGTGATAAAAACTCAGCCAATTTTTCCGAGTCATCATATTTTAAGCTAGAAAAGTCTAAATACTTATCTTTCAAAGAAACTGCATCACTACTTTCCTGTGGCATTGGGCTGATTGTTGGTGGATCCGGCAGCGTTGGAGTTCTTGCTGAAGAGGAGGAGACACGTCCGCTTCCAATGTCCATACTGGTGACATTCATGGCACAGGTCGTACGGGCCCGGCTCACGCTGAGCGGTGCTGTTACGAAAGGGCTGACGCAAGTTGACATAAGTAGGAGCAGTGTTAATGGAACCGGCTGCAGCGGGAGCTGTAGATCTCTGATACGGTTGCAGACGGTTTTTCTTGTCCTTTGCGTTACGAATAGCTCTAGACTCGGCCAGTCGGATCTTTTTCTCATCTTCCTCGTTGTCCGCGATATCACTGGCTTCGTATTCTTTAACTGTTGCCCAGCCTGCGGAAGAAGTGTCAGCGATCCTAATGTGTTTATTACGCTCCTTAAGCTTTCCAAGGAGATCACGGACCATACTAACGGCAGGAGAATTAGCGGAAACCAGGTGCATATAAATCTTGTTAAGGCCGTCAGCAATGTCCTCATTGAAACGGTACTGAATACGATTTCCCTCTGATTTAAATTTGATCGACGCGTCATCCCTGAATTTCTTTGTAAGGTTGTCTTGCTCGGAAAGTATATCTGACTTTAACGAAGAAAGTTTATTGTCAAAATAGTTTCTGAAGAATTCAAAATTATCAAAGAACTGATCTCGCTGTTGACTGACCTGAGGTGTGGAAGCGTTAGTCCTAGAGCTATTAATCTCCCTGGTATTCGACGATTGAGTATCCTGCAATAAGGCTTCCTCGTTTAAGTCGAGATTGTTATCGGACATATCGAAAACTGAACTGCACTGAAGTGGAGAGTCGAATGACCAATACCCCTTCTTAACTTGAAAACGAAAATGTTTCCCGCTTAATTATTAGCTCGTGCTAAACGTTCTATTTATGAAATCCTTCCCACCTATCGAACCATTTAAATTACATCCAATCATAGTTAAAATCGTAATAGTCATAGTAAAGAGTACACACGTGTGTAACTGTTTATAAACATATACACGTGGACCTGTCAAAAACAGCTGATTGCTCAACTTTGATAAATGCATTTATCATATCAACATGTTCTCGTCCTGATATGCACCTGATTGCCACTGGACGTTAAACAATAATTCATCCATCATCCATCTTTAAGTTTTAAGTGTGTTTGTAAACATACAATTACCACTCCTATTACCTTCGTTCGTCGAGATAGGTTCGCAAAGCGGTTTATGAATACCGTAAACTGACCCAAACCTGGTTATTGAAGTATAACCTGCACTGAAAAAAAAAAAGTCGTCAAATTGATTGACAAAAGCCGTCAATCTGATTGTCCTCCAGACGACGACCCAATGAATCAAATTGATTATTCGAATAATCTTATTGATTGGACAATTAATCATGTTTGATTAATCATTTCATTGTGTTTGATTAAATGAATAATCAAAATGATGATTCTATCAATCCACTCCGATTAAATGAATAATCAAAATGATGATTCTATCAATCCACTCCGATTAAATGAATAATCAAAATGATGATTTTATTAATCCACCCTGATTAAATGAATAATCAAAATGATGTTTATATTAATCCACTCCGATTAAACGAATAATCCAAAAGATGATTTTATTAATCCACCCTGATTAAATGAATAATCAAAATTATGATTTTATTCATCCAATCTGATTAAATGAATAATCAAAATGATGAATTTATTAACCCACTCCAATTAAATGAATAATCTAAAAGACGATTTTATTAATCCACTCCGATTAAATGAACAATCAAGAAGACAGTTTTATTAATCAACCCTGATCAAATGAATATTCAAAAAGATGGTTATATCAATCCAATTTGATGAGTATGTAGATCAAATTGACTGATGAATGTACGCAAAAATTGGTCAGGCATCAATGTTTGCAACATGTTTCTAAACTCACAGGCCTTAATGTATCAAATTATGTAACATGTATGTTTCCTTGCAGTGTTCCAAAATGTTTGGCTAGTGTTGTATGTTATCATCTTCAGTTTTATGCTTTATTTATATAGATCAATTGCCTCTCACAGCTATTTTGATTTTCACTAACTGTGAGCTGCCTTTGACTTGCACTCAATGTGAGAAAACTTCCAGTTACTTGTCAAATATTGGCTTTTTTTTTCTTGGTATTCTGTTTCCCAAATCAGAAATCAATAGCGGGCTCACAATATTTTCAGACGACACAAAACAGGTAATGCCATGCTCAGTTACATACCAAGTCGATTAACCTATTATTGTTAATAGTAACATTATTTGGTAGACTGTTATTATAAGTAATTATATCAATCGCATGAAAGACAAACAAATACAGACTTTAAGAAACAATATTCTTTAATTGATTTGAAATTAAGAACCCGTATATACATATATATTTTTAAGGTTTTCAATTGTTTTTAAAAGAAATACAAAACAACAATATTTATATAAAAACATTAATAAAAAGCAATTTGAATCATTTGGGTCGAATCATTTATACTATATCAATCTCAGAAACCAAATGAACAGTAGGTAATAACATACATGTTAATAAGTTTGCATGAACACTGTGTCTTGCCTACAGATGGCAAATTCAAATAAGTTTCGGTTTGGTATATAAAGCAATAAGTATAAAGGACAATTAAATATTTGTAACAATTGAAGGATGTTTCAGATTGGTAAGTAAATGCTGGTAAATCCAACCATTGTTATGCAAGAATAGTGCTAGTAAAAATAGATAATGTAATAAAGAAAATCAGCATTAATTTTATAAAACTAATTCCTTAAATAGGGGGAAAAAAATAAACAATTACAATGTCTTGAACAATTCAAAAACCTGTGAAAAAAATAATGTTTGTTAAAACAAAATATCCCTCTAAAAATCTAATATTAAACTTATATTTAAAATTTATCTTTTATTTTAATTTTTTAAAAATTGTATCAATATAAAGGCAAATTTTAAGTAAAATGAAACAGATCAAGAAAACCATTTAAGAAAAATATCCCACAACAGTGAAAATGGTTCATTATACATTGTACCATCATTCCTAACAGCATTAAAAAAAAAAATTATCAAAGCAAATGGTTTTCAAATGACAATTTTATGGATGAACAACAATATACCATAAATGCATCAAAAGATTTATAAACAAACTTGAATCAACACAAAATAAGAAAAAAGTTCAAGGACAGAACTGACACAAAGATGAAATATCCCTTTGTCTCATCCTCATTGACATATATTGCAGTAGAAAAACAAAATATAATAAAAACATTTAACTATCAAAAATCAAAACCATGGTAACATGCATGGTATCTAGAAAAGGCACTTTGAAACTAACAAGTGCCTTCCCTGGATCAAATTTATCTTAAAAAATGAACAGCAAGAACAATGATCACAATTCAATGTGCACAATCTCAAATCCTTAAACACGAGTTGTCTTTCCCAATTTAAATAGCAAATTAAGGGAAAAGTTTCCAGCAAAAGTTATTGTTAGTTTGAAAATATATATATGCTATTAAGTGTTTTTAAAAAAATAGAAATATTGAGACACAATTATATGATTAAAAAGGTCCAAAAATATTTATGAACAGGACATGCACAAAAATAGTTGTATCTGCCACACACTAAATAAATTTGCACAAAAATGTGAATAAATAACATAACAAATAATCTTCAATTCCAAAATAAGACTTTTGACAGGTATTCTTTCACATTGGGTATTTATTATAAAATGAATTGAGATTGTTCAAACAGAATAGCACAAAAAGTAGAAACAAGTTATAAAGCTTGATTAATTTGTGCCATTACATTTCGAATTTTTTTATCGACTAAATTCTCGTCATCAAGGCCAAGAAATACTTTTTGTATCAGCAAAAGAGATTTGTTAAGTTCTTTAGGATACGCTAAGTTAAAACAAGATATAGCCATCAAGAGACCAGTAAATGCTTTTAAAAAGTTACTACACTGAAAAACAACAACTCCTTCAACAATTAGTTTAAAGCTGTTCTTTTCAACTGCTAAAACATCTTTTTCGTAGCATATGGCAATTCGAGCTGGCTGAAAAAAAAAGAAAAGAGTACTTTAATAACAGCTAATACATTTATCAGTACAGATGTATGAACAAAAATATGTGTCTCACATGTGATTAAGCAAACATAATGGAAAATCAGCTCTCATCAAAATGTATCAACCTAGTTGGCATAGAAAGGCTAGATGCTGAGCAATTGGCTATATAAGAACAATATCACTGACAAAGAAGAATGTTGACTAATCACCCCAATATAAATGCAAAATTGTTTGCTTATTGAAATTGGTAAAAAAAATGCCGGTACCACAACATACTTGCTGGAAATGTTTGGGCAACTGATGACACTTTTTTTCCATTAATGTGCGACACCTTCTTTAAGACTTTGTCTGAATTTAATATAATTGTGGTATGTTTTTCCTCAAACTACTTGTCTTTCCCCTTTTATCTGTTAATTTATTAATATATCTGTATAAATTTTATATCCTCAATTATCATTGGCAAGACATCTTATAAATACATCAGAAGGTCTTGGTGGACAAGTAGGTCTAGATAGTTGACAACCTATCATGTGCAGAGCGCACAGACTTATCACATCTAAGTATGGAATCGCACGAGGGTGATCCAATAAAAACAAGGTTGCTCATACCATATGTGGCGTGTTTTGTCAGTTTCGTGAAAAAATCAGTGATTCTCTCCAGGTCATATGTTTTTTTTTGGTTAACCAATGAATCTGACGCAATCAATTAAATCACTATAATTACATTTGAATTAATGCACTGTTTTATAATATTACCTCTTCACTTGTTTGATATTCTGCATCTGTTTTCAAGATATCTTGAATATTTTCTCTTAACAGGCATGGTAGGCACAAAATTGCACAGCAATTCTCTATATCTACAAAAAAATATATAAATAACATATCTTATCCATTATTACTGTATTTATTATAATAAACACCTCCCCCTCCTGTCTGTCAAAACTTTAATTGTGAATATAACTAAAAACAAAAACATCATATTGAAAGTAGAAAAGTAAAACTGCAACAAAAGTCTGCATTTAACTTAAACAAATGTTAAAATATAAGATGTTATTCTTAACATAAAATAATAACATATTTTCTTACATTTTCTTTCAACTTCTCCTCTCAGATCTTTGATTTTTCTTTTTAGCTCATTCCCAAAGGAGGCTGCTTTCCTATTTTTTGTTAAGGCATCTATTGCTTGAGAATATTTGCACAAATTTTCCTCAATCGTTTTTGTCACCTCTCTACTGGCAACCTTTGGTCCCAGCCTCAAAAACTCCTTGATCAGCTGAAATAATAAAATAATAATATCAAAGTTGTGAGGTTTTACAAGTATTCAAATTTGTGCAATAGTTCATTCATTTTTTTACAGGTGATATAGTGATGAATAAACTTATGGTGGGTTCAGATGTACATTAATATATAATATATATCGAAAACACTAGTCATGTGTCAGACATGATAACTTATCAGTGTGCCTTATCCAAAACATAGTATGTTATATATAATGTATTGTGTTAAGATGTAAAATGTATTCAAAATGTTAAAGCTGATAGCATAAAAAATTGTTAATATTCTTTAAATGCAGTAAAGCCTGTATTCAATGGTCACCACTAGGACAAGGAAAAAATGGCTGCATAAGACAGGTGACCTTCAATTGAAGGAAGCAACTTATCGACAAATTAGGATTTTCGGTTCCGGTTCGTAATGATCCAGATATTATCGTAACCGGAAACAAAATAATTCCAAAACAATGCAGTCCTTTTAATATGACATAAGGGCTGTTCCACTGAATCATACATAGAACCTATGAAACATCCTTTCAAAACAAGGTTGACAACCCTAGTATAAGAAATGTGCATAATTAATTCTGTCCAAGTAGCTAAGGATATCAAAATTCTATGTGATAGTGTTCATACCTCAGGAACTGATCCAAGCCACGGATACTGAACAAGCACGTCATTTACATTTTTTTGTTCTTCAACAATCATCTTTCGACGATGTGACAATGTCAGGCCCATCCTTCTGTCCACTCCTTCAATATCTTTTCCATCTTTTTTTTATGTTCCTTTTGTAACCAAATTATGTGGCTTTGTGCTGTTTGTTCATCTTCGGATTCAGGACATTCAGGCAAATAATTAACCAAACCCCATGTCAAAGATACTGTACTAGTTTCTGTCATTTCTTCAGTAGAAATTTTCTTCTTTTTTCTCGATGCAATTTCAGGAAGAGCCCCATCAACTCTTCTCCTTGAATTTTGAAATTTGACTTTCAGCCTGTCCTTCCATAGTTCCTAAAATGTTTGGTAAAAGTCAAACTCAACATCTCACATTATTTATAGGTGATCAAGTGCTTCTTAATGTGAAATACAAACAATTTCATTTCATAAGTACGACTTAAATATTAAAATAGGTTAAGTTAGGTTTTGGGGTATACATCCAATACCACTTTCAAAAAGATTTCAGTTGTATCATATCAGTTAAATTTATTGGAGGAATCCAAACAACACAGAAAAACTCACTGACCTTTTATGTAACAGACAAATTTTATCACATAAGACCATGTAGTGTAAATGTGACATAAGATTTACTTAAAATTGAATTTAAAGATTGACATACCCTAGAGTTTTCCACACCTAGGCCCTCATTAGATATTAGATTTGGAAATTCTCTAAATATTGCATCAACTATGGCATCGTAACACTCTGATGTTGGGTAGCTGAAATTAAATAGAATGATGAATAAAATCAGTCTTTGTTGAAGAAACTTCCATCACCAAAACACATAAAAACCTCAAGACTTAAATTCTGATATTTTAATTCTGCTATTGCAGTTTTTAAAAAAAAATTGATTGTAGATTTTGTGTATTGTTTTACAAATGTATAATGTCATTTTAGTTTCCATATTGCAATTGCCGCACATTTCATTAGATGAGACTGCAGACTAGTAAAAGTTTACACATCAATAAACTCATCAGGTGATGGTGTATTTATGTCTCTGTATCACAGCATGGCCACACACTGTATTAATCATGCAAGATGAACAATTTTTTTCATCGTTATTCTAAAATGGAATTGTAAGAATTAAATATGATTTTGTATTATTTTATGGATGTGTAAACTTGGCCTTTCACTCATAAACTTTATATCTTCTGTTTGTGAGTGATGCGGCTGAGTTTACACATCGATAAAATCCTACAAAATCATATTCAATCCTATAATATCTTAATTATTGTTCAATATAAAGAGGCAGCATATGGCTCAGTTTTATCTCCCTTAAAAACACTCACATTCCTCCTTCGTATGATGTGTCATCTTGGTATAAACCAGTCAGGATATCCCTCCTGTCTTTACCAGTCAATGGTTGTTGATTCTCCAACTTCATCATTGTAGAGACTGGAATGGTATGATTGGGAAAACTATACACCTTTGGCCATTGCTTGACTTTCCTATATATAATATGAAAATAAATATGTTTATTACATACATTTACCAAGTTTTTAGGTTTATAAAAAAAATGTCACCAGTGAAATTATGGATAAATGGAAGTTATATTTTTTTCAAATTTACATTAAAGAAACATAATGTCATTGGCTCCATGAAATTGCTGTTTCATGCAATGAATTTATTTTAGTAATGATTCCTCAAATTTTACTTAAAATTGACTGATAAAAACAACAAAGGTTTTGTATGCCAATAATGTAATAATTTTATATATTATGACGTCATCAAAAAAGTTCATCTACATGTAAACTTTTTTGTTGTCATGGATATAGCCTATGAGAAAGCTTTAAATCGACAATACAGAAATTATTAACAATCATCAAAAATATTATGACAAGTTGCAGTGTACATGTATTTTAGGAAAAATGCCAAATTTATATTACCTTTTGGTGTAACTTGATGGTGAAGTATTCTCTGGATTAGATATACTGGTAACTGATCTGTTCAATTCTGGATCTTTTAAACTTCTTCTAGATGTGGGTGTTACTAATCTTGGCAAATCCTCATCTGTTACTGGTGTTACTGATCTCAGTGGTAATGGTGTTGATTCTAAGGATGCAGGTGTCAGGGGTCTTGATGGGGTATGTTCATTAACTGGTGTTTCTGATCTTGGTGCTGGAGAATGCGGTGATGTGTCAGGTTCAAGAATAACTCTAAGTTTTGTGTAATCTACTGTACTCAATTCCTCCGTTGAATCCAAATCTATAAACTCTTTCACTTCTGCATCAAAGTATTGTATGTAAAATTTCTTTGTCACTAAAAACTTTTCCCTAATTTCAGTTTCAATGTCATGTAAATACGGACCAGCTAAGCACTTTTTTGTCCTATTTTCACACGATATCACAAGTTTGAACATTATGCCTATAAAAAATATATACAAGTACATGTATGATGCAAAAGTTCATTGTTGACTTGCTCACAATAAATATAATCAAAGTGCATAGCACTGGTAGGGTTAGGTTGCTAGCATTTGACTTTTATTTGTACAAACATTGCTGATGATTATTTCAATGCTTTTTGTTTGTACAATGTATTGCAAAATAGGTTTTGGTATTGAATTCTTTTTATTAACAGTATTATTTACAAGGAAATATATCAATTATGAAAGTTAACGAGCTCTGCGGAAAAAGTGTCTATTATATAATAATGTTCCTGTGGGTAGGTGACTGATTTTTTTTTAAATTGACAGCATATGTATTGCTTTGGTTTCAAAATATACAGTGATTTTTTAAAACGTATATTTTCGCAACACAGTGTATCTGAGCTGAAGGTTCTACTACTCAACTTTACTGCGCATGTCTGTGGAAACAAGTCGTTTCGGCCATACTACCAGTTCGGCCATAGTCGTTTCGTCCATAGTCGTTTCGGCCATACTACCAGTTCGGCCATAGAATTAAAGTCGATTCGGCCATGGAATATTTATACGGAATCTAACAAATATTTAACAAGTTCTAAGCTCAAAATTTAAGTTTTATTTTATATATATAATAAATATTTGGAAATTAATCATGAAATTTCAGAATATTATTTATTTACTAGATGATTAATAATCAATATAAACCAGCTATTGTAGATCAATCGTAATTAATTGCAAGACAAATAAAATGTAATTATGTTCATTACTTCATGATAATTATCAATTATTTATTCTTTGATCTGACTATATCCTGCATTTTGTGATTGTTAAGCACACGAAATGGCTGCATATGGGTTATTTTTATCCAAGCTTGACCCAAGCTTACCACAAGATGATGCAATTAAACTTTTCTTGTTATGGAGAAAATTTTAAAACAACAATGAGACCATGAGAAAACTTTTTATATTTGCTGACATGCTTTATATAAAGGATTTGAAAATGTGAATTGTATTCATAAAAAAAAAAACTTTCCACATTGCCGTTTCCATGTGTATCCAATCTAATTAAAAACCGATCTCTCATCGCTCCCGTTTTCTGATATGTCGCGTGGGAGATCTAACGAAACCCACTTTGAGATCACATGTGAGTGACCTCGTAGGTGTGTCCTGTTCGACCAATGAAATTGCGGCTTACGCGATCTTGTAAGTTGATTACGAAGAAATCGTCAGTCCCCAGAATTCATAAACTTTTTTGATTGGCTTACTGATAGGAAGTCAACTCATTTGCATGTCATTATAAATTCATACGTTCCAGTTCACTCACATGTGACCTCAAAGCGGATTTCGTTAGATCTCCCACGCGACATATCAGAAAACGGGAGCGATGAGAGATCGGTTTTTTAATTAGATTGATGTGTATCTTGTAGCAAGCCAGTTCGTCCACGCCAGCATGCTCTTGAGTGCGAGTCTTGTTTCCGTTGGCAGCATCGGCTCTTGAGTATAAATTGATTCTTTGCAGAAGTTCAAGATGAGGTATATTGCATATTTTTTTTTATGATTGATATTGTTTGACTATAGAAATTTTGCTTTGTGTACGCTACAGTTTACAGGTATTGTTAGTAATCAACAACGTGTGGCAGTAGCGTATTATCTCAATCACTTGATTGATCTTTCTTAATGGCTTCATTGCCTATAATTAATTATCAAAACATAACGCTTTTATTTATTGATTCATTCACTTAATAGTTTCAATGTTAAAGTTCACATTTTAGAAAATTAGAAAAGAAGAATTAAAAAAGTGCACATTATTAATAAAATAAATATTTTTTTCAGAACACTTCCAATAATGTAAATTAAATCTATTATATTATACCGCTGGGTTAAATTACAATCACTGTATAATAATTTTGAAGGTTGAACAAATCATATTTCCTGTGAAGTATGTTGTATTATTTCAATTATTACTTTTGTAGGCTGGCACAGACGTTTTAATGGTAAAGCAGCCCGCACCCAACTCCAATTCTACAGAATAGTGCCTGCATTCCAGAAGGAAGCCAAGACTGTCAACATCACCTACAGACTGGTCGGGGAACAGCAACTGACAAGATACCAGCGTGATACTTACAAGAAGATGCAAGGTCGCCTGGAGTCCCTGTGGGGGCAGTATGACAGCAAGTCCATCAGAACATCAGACTTCCTGCGTGCTGTGGGTAACCTTACTCGCCAGCAGTACCAAACCAAGAAGACCTACCAGACTCCGATGACAGTGGTTCCGATTCTGATGCTTAGTGAACATATCTTATATATATAATTATAGTGCAACTCACCTGTTATAGCGCTTTTTTTTAAATTGTTGTTAATTATGTATTTGCTTGTTATCAACCTGATGATATAAATATATAAAGAGAATAAATAAAGTTGAAAACAATGATTGTGAGTGTTTCAAAACTTTTTTCTTCCCTACCAAGAATACCTCTCGTAAGAAACAACGATGCTATTAAGTATATATTTCATTATAAAAAGTATGGCCGAAACGACTATGGCCGAATCGGTCTATGGACGAACTGGTTTATGGCCGAAACGTCTCGAAAGCCATGTCTGTACATAAATATGCACTAATCAATCAAAGAAAGCACGAGTCGGCTAACGTTTCCTGAATTATCACTCTAAATTGAATTTTTTTAAAAAGTCAAACGCATAATAATGATTTGATGAATTAAAATAAACAGAAATCAAAGGTCTTCAAGTTATTAAGGTTATATAAAAAGACAAAGTTTGGACAATTGTAGAAGGGGGTCATTTCTATTTACACTACATTGCGCATGTGCAGGTAGATCAGAACGTAAACATTCAAGCTTTCAATTAAAATAAACCCATTATACCTTCGATAATACAGTTTTCTAAATTAATGATAAACACAGTGTTTTTCAATCTTAATGTGCAAGTTGTCGGAATTTCAAATAACCTGTATGCAATTCTATCACTGACCAACAGGTTTGACAAAATGAAGTCACGATGATCAGGTCAAAAGGTTAATCAAATACACAAAAAGAACGTAAACATTCAAGCTTTCAATTAAAATAAACCCATTATACCTTCGATAATACCGTTTTCTAAATTAATGATAAACACAGTGTTTTTCAATCTTAATGTGCAAGTTGTCGGCATTTCAAATAACCTGTATGCAATTCTATCACTGACCAACAGGTTTGACAAAATGAAGTCACGATGATCAGGTCAAAAGGTTAATCAAATACACAAAATACCATCAGAATTACAAGAAGAATAAGCAAATAATGTGCAAAATATGTTCTGTATAAGTTAACAATCACGTTCACAACAAAAATGGAACTTACCTTTGAAATCTTTTGAAAATAAACCTGATTGTAATCCTTCCCAAAATATCCGTGCAAAATCCTTACGCCGATAGCATTGTACTGTCATGGGACTTGGTTTCCCATACGGTTCTTTTTATATTTTTGGCGTGAACGGAAACCAAACCATATTTATAGGTTCTGATGCTTTATTCAGTTGTAAATAAACATTTACAAGATAATATTTATCTTCACAAATCGTAATATTTAAAGCAATCAGAGTTACGGGAGTGCATGGTGGTTAAAAACCCAGTTGTACCTTTAAAACTTTACGTTTTATCTTTTGATCTCTTTTTGCTGCTGGTTGTGTCTGCTACCGGGCGTGAACTGACTAACTGTCCCGGGACCGGTCTATGAATTTGTCCCTCGCCGGGCCACCGGAAGTATGACCGGAAGTGGACCGGCTATTCAGAAAAGATGGAGGCGCCCATGAAATATGTAAATAAATAAAACAACCACCATTACACTCCCCTCCCCTTAAAGACCTAATGTGTTTAACACATTAGTCTCATAACATCATAAAACAAGAAAAATACAAGAAAAACATCAATTACTGCATAGAATCATTGCAAAATTATATTTAAATATTCATAAAAGCATGTGAAACTTTGAAATAGATTAAACGTTTTGGCAAAGTAATGCAAAAATTTATTTCATTTAAGCATTTCAAAAAATTTGACTTTTGAACTTCTGAAGTTAGCTTATAAAAGTAAATGTAATTCAAGTAAACATTATTAAAAATTGTATTACCTTCTTTTCTTACCTTAATTATTAAAGAAAGTTTTACTTGTGTGAATATACTTGCACCAACTATAATGTATATTAAACAATGACAGATATAACAATGAATGGTAATGTTCATATAAATGTCCTAACTTTGAAATGTCAATAAAATATTATAACATTTAAAGTCCATAAATTGAATTAAAACACAATGTTCACATCACTGTTCTGGAAATAAATGTTTGTCCCTCCATTTAAGTTCAATAAGTTCACGTTTAAGTCGTCGGTTTTCTGATTCTAATTCCCTTCGTTGTTGTTTCTCTTTTTCCAGTCGGGTTCCATCTCTCCTCAGTTCCTCTAGAAGTTTTACTGCAGCATCTCGCTGGCGTGTAAAGCTGTCAATGTTCACACATAGCCATCTTACGTGTGCTTCCAGTTCTTCTTTATGGTTCGGAATAGGTGGAAGAACTACAGCAGGTCTTTCCAAACATAACGTTTGGCATTCTGCTTCAACTGTTGCTGTGATACCAAAAGACCTGCTGTAGTCGACCTGGCGCACATCCAACGGGGAAGCTTCGGTGTGCTTCCTAAGTTTATAGTCCTCCAACGAAAGTTTGTGATGAGAAGGCGGTTGTGTGAGTGGAGCCTTAGCTGGAATCCTAACGGTAAAGTCTGGGTCATCTGGGTAGGTATCTGTGATAGGAACGGATACAGTTGAGATGATTGTAGAAGGATCTGGAGCTGGTACGGAGATTGTAGGCTTAGGCGGTGGTACGGAGGAAGACGAACTGGCAGTAGATGTGTGAACGGACGACTTAGAAACGGATGGTTTTGTTGAAGAAGCGGACGATTTAGATGATTTTGGTTTGACAGTACTGTCCTTTAGTGTTCTTCCTTTATATATAAATATTCCCGGGTCAATAAAACCTTTGTTTTGCATTACTGATTTGTAACACCTTGACACCATATCTTCAACCAGTAACTGGTCTTGTACGAGGTGAACATCCCTCATATGTATCTTCATGTCGTATCTCCTGCGACAAGTAATAGAGCAGTTCGGAGCACTGCAGTGGTATTTGAGTGAGGTGGGCACATGTCTTTCCGTCCAGTGCCTGAGGTACTTAGCTCTAGATGAAAACAGAGAGAGAGTCTTGCACTCTTTAATTGGACACTCCATCTGACCTGGTCTACTAAAGAAGAACTCAAGTTCTAATTTATTAGTTGGTTGGTTTGCGGTGGAATCTTCATGATCCCTAACTTCATCTACAGCTTCTGCAGCAGCCTCCATCTCCTCTGGTTTAGCGTTCATGTTTGAGACACAGTGTAAATCACTGTCCAAGTCATCCTCATCATAATCTAGCAGATTATTAAAGAAATCGTAATCCATCCTGTAAATACAGAATATTGCACGGTAAGTGAAAAAAACAAATAAATTATATTTCAGTATGTTTTATGTACCGTGACAGTAAACTCATACAGACTATGCCTGAACTGGAAGCCCATGCTTCCTTTTTATTTTTGGAATAAAATTCCAACCCTGTCTGACCACTTAGTCAGATAAAATACCTCTACCACCAGATAGTAGAACAAAACAATGCACAGCTTGCACATCACCGAAAGCTTTTGGCCCATGGTATTATTTAATGCACAAGTATGCAAAATGGCACCTCAGAAATACGAGTATTACTGGTCACTAGTACATGAAACATTTGTCAATAAAATATTGGAATAAAATATTCGGAATAATGTGTTCATTATTTGTTTAGCCTAGTTCATGTAAAGTCTATGGTGAGTATAAAAGCTTAGGTTTTACTAGACGTCCACTCCTTGTGTGTATTTGCTTAAGGTTTGGCAGTGTAGGAGAAGTCATGGCTTCTGATATTGGTTCCAAAGCTTCAGAAACAGTTGTTTCTGGTGTGCTTTCTATTGTTTCATTTTCTGTAGTAATAGTTTCATCTCCAGATTCACTATGAAGCGACACGGTATTGTTCCCGCTTAACAACTCGTTATGAAACCCGTCCCCTTCAACCGGTTTTAAGTGGTTAATATGAACCGTTTTTGTTTTCCCTGTTTCGCAAGATGTTATCTGATAAGTAATATCAGTGATTTTCCTCGTTATTATAAACGGTCCGGTCCAACCAAGTCCAAGCTTTTGCTTGGCTTGAGGTGGATACCAGTACCAAACTCGCTGTCCCACCTCAAAAATCCGTGACTTTAACCGTGTGTCATAGTACCGTTTGTGGGTTTGAAAGCTCGATTGAATGTTTTCATGGGCAATTTGATATGCCCTCTGTAGAGCATCCTTAACCCACTCAACATATTCTACTCTACAAGCGGTTTGATGCTGGCCATTCGGATTGCCGGCAATGACATCTATCGGTAAATAAATTTCGCGACCGAACATTAGCCTGTTGGGTGTGTATTTTGTCGACTCATGGGTCGCTGCTCTGTAGGCCATCATCACGTACGGCAAATGATCATCCCAATCAGATCGGTTCTCATCGACATACATCGCAAGCATAATTTGTACTGTCTGGTTAAATCGCTCGACCATCCCATCCGATTGGGGATGATAGGGAGTGGTGCGCGATTTGGTAACTCCTAACAGCCGGCAAACTTCGGCGAAAAGCGCCGATTCAAATTCTCTCCCTTGGTCCGTGTGGATTCTGGTAGGAGTACCGAAACGACAGATAAACTCGGTGACTAGTTTGTCGGCAACCGTCAGTGCTGTATGGTTCGGGATCGCGAAAGCTTCTTTCCACTTGGTAAAATAATCTCCAATAACCATAATGTATTCGTTCCCGTTGTCGGTTTCCGGAAGTGGTCCCATAATATCAATCGCGATACACTCCAGTGGTCCATAGACAGTGCAATGACTCATAGGAGATTTTCCCATACCAGGTCCCGCTTTCGCCCGCGCACAGGTTCCGCAAGTCTTGCACCAACGAGTAACATCGGTTGTCATGCCAGGCCAGTAAAATCGAGCACGAATTTTGCTGAGTGTTTTCTCCCTTCCCAAGTGGCCAGAGGTGTGATCATTGTGAAGTTGTTGCATGATCTGAAACCTTACTGGTTTCGGTGCAACCAACTGAACCCGAATAGAACCGTCATGCTCAGTAAACATTCGGTGTAACAAGCCGTTTTCAAGAGAAAGCTGATCCCACTGTTTCAACAGTGTGATTAACTCTTGATCTGGATTCTGAATAGTAGGTTTAGTGTTACTGTGTCGGAGGTAGTGAACAACGGTTCGAATAGTTTCATCCTCGTTCTGCAATTGCTGCAGATTTTGCGGTGTCCATTGATCGAGCCAGTTGGACGCGACTGGAGCACGGATATCATTGTCTATCTCAGCCTCAGGTATCGATTCAACGTTTGTATCTTCGCACTGCGAACTCGCTTCCTTTTGTGTTAAAGCGTTAACAGTTCGGCTATCCCCCGTTTTGCACTGCGGACAATCTTGTCGTTTACAAGTACGGTGCGGTATCCTCGATAAGCCATCTGCATTTCCGTGAGCAGATCCACGACTGTGTATAATCTCGAAATCGAACGTCTCTAATAACGAGATCCACCGTGCAATCATGCCCTCTGGTTCTTTAAAGTTTTTCAGCCATATCAGTGACGAGTGATCGGTGCGAATTAAAAACTTTCTGCCATATAGATAGTGCCGAAATTGCTTCACGAAAGTCACCACGGCCAATAGTTCGCGATATGTCGTGCAATACTTAGATTGCGACCTTGTCAATGTTTTGCTTCCATAACAAATCACGCGTTCCTCACCTTCTTGTACCTGCGACAGAACTGCACCGATACCGTACAAACTGGCATCCGTGTCGAGTACGAATGGATCATTCCGTGTCGGATATGCTAAGATCGGTGCCGATGTGAGGGCTTCTTTTAAATTGTGAAATGAATTTTCACATTTGTCGGTCCAAATAAACTTTTGATTCTTCCGTGTAAGTTGGTTAAGTGGGAAGCTGAGCTCCGAAAAAGCAGGAATAAATTTCCTATAATATGACGCGATGCCCAAGAAACTGCGTATCTCGCTCACGTTTTCTGGTTTTGGCCAATTTCGAATCGCGTCTGTTTTCTCGTGGTCGCATCTAATTCCCTTTTCCGACACCAAGTGTCCAAGATATTTTATCTCATCTTGAAAGAAAGTACATTTCTTTGGTTTTAGCTTGAGGTTTGCACTCCGCAAACGATCGAAAACGACGACCAGATTTTGTAGAGTCTCTGTAAACGTTTTTCCGAACACTATGATGTCATCCAGATAGACGAGAACTCGCTCCCATTGCAAACCAGATAGGACAATTTCCATTAGACGCTCGAATGTCTTCGGACTGTTTACCAAGCCAAAAGGCATGTGTCGGAATTCAAAAAGTCCCTTGTGAGTTATAAATGCCGTCTTGGGCCGGTCCTTTTCGCTGACAGAGACTTGCCAAAAACTACTGGCCATATCTGCGGTACAGAAGTACTTAGCGCCAGCGAGACTGTCTAAGGACTCGTCGATGCGCGGAAGCGGGTATGCGTCTTTGCGCGTGACGCTGTTGATCCGACGATAATCGACGCAGAAACGCCACGTGTTGTCGCGCTTGCGCACTAATACGATCGGCGCAGCCCACGGTGATTTACTCGGCTGTATTACCTTTTGGTCAATCATTTTCTCCATCTCCTTCTCGGCAACTTCGCGTTGCGCCAAAGGTAAACGCCGTAACGGTAATTTTATCGGTTTTGCGTCGCCTGTGTCGATTCCATGTTCCACGACGTCGGTGTGGCCTAACTTCCCATCGGGACCGACAAAGATGTCTGCGTATTTGTTAACGACTTCTGCTAGAAGTTCTCGCTGACTTTGTGTTAGGCTCGGTGACACGTTTTCCACCAACGGCTGTAAATGTTCGGGAATAGTATTTCCCGCAAAAGAAGCATTAGCTTCTGAATCCTTCAAATCGTAAGGTTTGACGTCTTCAATCGGAACAATCGACGCTACTTGTATATTTTTCTTTAGTATTTTCCGTTCAGGTGTCGGGTTCATGATGGAGAAGACTATGTTTGTCTTTGACGTTTCGACAACGGATTTAGGCATCAAAAGATATTTACTACCCCTGAACTCATCTAACGGTTCCATGTAACCCTCACTATTCCCTGAAAAATGCCCTCGTATTTCCCCTTTTATAAAAATTTCCGATTTCGGTGGTATGTGGACGGTTTCGGACAAATGTACTCTTGCACACATTCCCGACAAAGATTTATCTTTGTGTAAATCTACCTCAAAATACGGCGACCTCAAGATCCCATTCCCTGTGTCTATTGACACTTTATTCTGGCTGAGAAAGTCTATTCCCAGAATGCCTTCTAATTCCCCTAAATCCGCAACAATGACCGGGTGAACTATTAACTGTTCACCAATACAAAGAGGAATGATAACCATTCCTTTAACATCCATAGGATCACCGTCAGCGGTGGTTAGTTTTCGAGACACTTGCTTCAACGAAGACATGTTGAATCCTAATTCATTATAAATTTTCGAGGAAATTAAAGTTACATCGGCTCCAGTGTCCACAAGCATATCGAAACCCGTTTCATTGATTTTTACATCAACAAACCAACAAGACTGGGAAATACTATAAATTTTAAACGAATAATTCGGCCTTTCAAAATTTTTACAATCAATTTTCTTTTGGACTGAGCTGTCGGCCTTTAACCCAGCCCCATTTAATTTAAATTATCCTCTCCTGACTTAACATTTTTCTTGTTTCCCTGTGGCTGTCCATCATTCTTGTTTTGCTCATTTAAAGAAGGGCAGTCCATTTTCATGTGACCCTCTTTATGACAATGAAAACATTGTATTGTCCGCCTGTTTTTCTGATTCCTGAATCTAGGACTTGATTGTCCACCTTTATCTCCCCTTGTTTTCAATAATTCCTTTATTGAACTTTGCATTTCTGTAAATCCTTCGAGCAATTTAGAAAACATTGCGTTGGGGGTATGCAAACTATCGTTTACATCATTTTCCCTTTTGGTCACGGCGACAACTGAAGAGGGGTCTTCAGACTTTGGTTTCCGAGGTAAAATTTGACTCCCTTCAAATGCTTCATATTCCAAAGCTAACGATATTGCTTTGTCAAGAGAACTTGGATGAGCAAACTGGACGTGCCGTTTTAGATCTGGTTCCCCCAACCCAGACACGTATTGTTCTATTATAAGACTTTCCCTCACATTTAAGGGAATTGTAGGGAATGCCCGGGTGGCAAGGCGTTTTAAAGCGTAACCATAGTCCGCTACCGATTCTTCCCTTTTCCGCCGTCTGTTTCGGAACTCACACCGGAAAGCCGTTTCCCTTTCTGGCGGGCAAAATCTTTGAGAAAGTGCAAATTTAAGTTTTGCATAATCATAGAGGGCGTCCCTAGAAATTTCGCTTAACGCACGCTGAGCAAGCCCCCTTAAACTCATCGCTAATTGTGTTGCCATTTCTTGCTCACACCAGCCGTTCCACAAGGCAACTTGTTCAAAGTGGCAAATATAGTCGGGCCACTCAACATTTTTGCCATCATAAGTGTCCGGATCTTTTTGTTTTCGGGGTTTTTGCCTACCACTTGATACGGGTGATTGTTCCGTCCAGGGACTAAAATGTGTCCCGAAAGGCAAATTAGCCTCTCTGTCATTTACCCCATTTCGATATTGGTTTTGTGAAATGTTTTGATTTGATTTTGGAGTCATAATTTGTCCAAAACCATATGGACCTTGATTGTCCATTTCAAACTGACTGTTTGAATTAAAATTTCCACTACTTTGGAATTTATGGACTGAATTGTCCCTATTCCTCCTATCTGCGCTGTTTTCGTCCCGCCCGCAAATTTTGGAATTTGGGACAGGGGTTTCGGTGAAACCTTTAGGTGTCATACTTATTTGTATTGATTGGTTCCTTGGACTAGGGATTAAATCTTCCCTGATTTTTCCCTGGGAATACACTTCCCTTTGACTTATTTCCCCCCTTGTCCCAATGGCATGTGAAGGGCTAAAATCCCGTTTTTCTTTTATTTGATACTGATCAAACCTATTTGGAATTAATTTATTCCCAAAATCTAGTTTTTCTTGTAACGGGCGGCTTTCGTAGCGTTGATTCACGTCTATTTTATTTCCTAGAAATTCCCCTTGGAAATTTTCTGGCCCCACAAATCCCGTTTGTGTGCAAGCACCTGTTACCTCCCGTACTTTAGTACCGACTGGTCGGTTACTGCGATCGTAGCGATATCTATCTTGTGACCCGCTTTCGCGATTTTGTTTTCCTCGTTCCACGTTTGAATGAAAATTCAAAGTCCCTAAATTTGGTGTATTTTCACCAATTTCTCTGTTCGGAGTGGAACTTGTGTTCCAATTATCTGTGTAATTTGAGCTAGCACCGGTCACGTGATCTACGTCGTTTACGTCACATTGCCAAGCAACATCATTTTCGCGTTGATGAAGACGTGTTTGTTCATTTGACTTAGGTGTTATGTTTATAGGATTGCTCCCTTTATTTTCACTTTGACTGGGAAATAATCTTGTGTTTCTACTCTCTCCAACTGGAGTGTCGGCAGCCTGAGACGATTCACAGTAGTCGCGATAATTGTACCCCAACATGGAACAAGAGTTCCCTTTTGTGTTTTCGTCAGTTTCAAAATTTACCGATTTTGAACGAATTTCTCTCGATTCAGTGAATGAAAGTTCTCTGCTTAGTGAATCTGGATTTGAAACATTGTTATGAATCTCGTACACTTCTGGGAATAAACCAGTGTTTTGTGTACTTGGTGAATATTGATTTGTTTCACATGTTTCAAGAGTATCAGAGTGGATTTTATTAGAATGGCCCTGGACATTTCGTCCTGTCATCATCTCAGTTTCATGAGGTAAGTCTGTTTTATATATATTTTGTGTGTTTTTCAAATGTGTAGCATTTGAATCATCTCGTGCAAACTCGTAAACCTGATTGCAATAAGGCGTAGAACTTTCCTGTTCTAAATATTTATTTTCATCGGACATTGGCGTTCTAAACATTGTGCTTAGACTTGAAAAAATTTTTCTTGCCGAATTCATAATTTTCAAACGTTAATATTCTAAATTAAATTTTAAAACAGATAATTCTTTTGATTTCCGCTGATAAATTTCCAAAAATATCCCGGACGAGCCCCCAAATGTCATGGGACTTGGTTTCCCATACGGTTCTTTTTATATTTTTGGCGTGAACGGAAACCAAACCATATTTATAGGTTCTGATG
The DNA here is from genome assembly GCA_028015205.1 of Mytilisepta virgata. Lineage (NCBI taxonomy): Eukaryota > Metazoa > Mollusca > Bivalvia > Mytilida > Mytilidae > Mytilisepta > Mytilisepta virgata. The sequence continues at coordinate 36,116,909 of CM051512.1, forward strand.
CTTTATTCAGTTGTAAATAAACATTTACAAGATAATATTTATCTTCACAAATCGTAATATTTAAAGCAATCAGAGTTACGGGAGTGCATGGTGGTTAAAAACCCAGTTGTACCTTTAAAACTTTACGTTTTATCTTTTGATCTCTTTTTGCTGCTGGTTGTGTCTGCTACCGGGCGTGAACTGACTAACTGTCCCGGGACCGATCTATGAATTTGTCCCTCGCCGGGCCACCGGAAGTATGACCGGAAGTGGACCGGCTATTCAGAAAAGATGGAGGCGCCCATGAAATATGTAAATAAATAAAACAACCACCATTACACTACACTTTAAAAGGTGCGAATACTTTACACGGCTTTCAAAACAAAAAGGAAATCGTCAATAAAACACACATCTTTTATTAAATAACTGGACAATTACACTTCTCGGTGTGTTTCAGTTACATTTCTATTAAAAAACAACTGCACCAGCAACAACAAATATTAGGACTATTTTACCGCGGAATGTTTATTTTCTTATATGATATTCCAATATAAACATAGTCATAATTCGAAAAATATGGAGGTTGCTTTGCGCATGTGTCATCTCAAAATCGAGATAAAAAGCTGCTTAACTAGCCTTGCTTAAGCTTCAATCCTAGATAAGCTTGCATATTTACTCATAAAAACATAGTTTCAAAAACTTCTGGTCCAACTTTTTCCACAAAACACCAGATTTCCAAAGTTTCCTTCATTGTCTAACCAAACGACCGACGGCATAAGGGTTTTGGTTGCTTAGCAACCTAACCCTAAAAAAAAAATTAAAACAAGTACAATGTTTATATTACATCACAAAAAATCTAAACTATATTCACACCTTATGAGACATAACCTTTCTGGACATTTTTAATTCATGTGAAATCATCTTCAGGTATAATGGGAAAAGTGACCTCTTAATAAAGGTGACCTTTCAATACAGGCAATCACATAGGCATGTTTGACTGTAAGTAAATGTAGTTGTAATTTAAGAATTTTTATCACTTGATAGCAATTGTTTTCCAAGGGTGAACCTAGGATCCCCTTTCTGAAAAAGGGGGGGGGGATTTTTCCAAATAATGATCAACCTGTTTATGAAAAAAAAATAATGTGCCACTTTTTTGGAGAAAAATCTGGATTCATCCTGAATTCAATTATATTTTTTGCCCATTTGTCAATCAAACACTGATAACATTAACTCTATCTTTAAAAACAATTATTCGGTCAAATTTGCTCCATGTGATGCTATGTTAATCGAACAAAAATGCTGCTAAAATAACAATTTATATTTCATAATCACAGCTAATAAATCTCCATTGCCTATTCTGTACATTCCTAATGTACATGGCTGAGTTATCGTCTTCAAATCAATCAATTCATAATCATGACTTTCCCTGACAATATGCGCATTCATATGCCTCTTATATTGAACAAATGCAAGTTTTTTACCTAATATTAAAACAGTCCCATTAATAACAAAACACTGTTCAATTTTGCAAAACCTATAATTGTTTCCGTCATGACCTACTACAAGACAACAACCAACAGTATACTTCACCGAACTATATTGTACAGATTTGCACTGAAAAATATTTGTTACATTTTGTGTAAAAGGCTTCAAAAGCTCTTTAATTCGGTTTTGTAATAAAACAATGGGAATCAAATCGCCCCCTACTGTTTCGGTAGCACTACTTTTAAGAAAATCTTTGCTTTCATTAGCAATACATTGGAGATTCTGATGCCTTGTAGCAAGTGACTTGCAAATATTTTTTTTACATTTTGTTCTCTGTGCAAGTTCCTTAAAGTAACTATGTTTTGCTTCAAAACGCAAGGTTTGTATGTGCAACAGTGGACCAAAACGTAGAACCTCATCAGGATAATGTAACAAAAAATGAAACTTTGGCTTCAAATTTTCCTCTGGAAATTCTTGACAAAAAGCTTCCAAAAAATCTTCTATTGCATCTTTCATAAATTGAACCTGGTACTTTTTAATAGAAGGTGCACAAATACAGTAAACTACATCTTGTAAAAGCAGTAGTACTTCCCATTTTGCATCGCCAATAGGAATTTGGTCAGAAATCATAATTGGTAGAAGACGAAAAAAACACCAACACTGTGAAGCAGATTGACTTATTTTGAACTTAGCCAATGTTGCAGGTACAGGTCCTGGTTTATTTGTTTTATCAAAGTCTGAATATTTCAGGCCGTTGATTTGTTCATTTAAAAAATCTAAAGTGAAAAAACCACTTCTAACAAAATAAGTTGTTACCAATTTCATAACATAAGGTACCACACCTTCAAATAAATCATGAGCTATATCAGATGGTAGTCCACCAACCACATGAAAAAAATCTAGATCGTTCAAGGTTGAACTATATTTAATACCATACACACTTGACAAATTTACATCATTTGCTACCAATTCAACTTGCTGAGTATACATCTGAACTGTTCGCATTGGTAAGTTATAACAATCAACTTTTCTTTGAATCTCATTTCTAGGCAAAAAACAAAATCTACAGTACCTCTGTGTGATAAAGCTTTCAACAAAGCCACCAAATGAATGTGCCCCTAAATTATCACAAATGACTGCAATTATAGTTCCATAAAGTGTTACATCCCCTTCAGGACGTTTAATACATATACCTTCAGTTTCAAGAATTTTCAGGTCATGAATAAGTGGAGCTAAAACTGTTGAGTAACCATATTGTTTCAAATCAGATCCTTTTACAAGAGCTACCAATTGTATAGTATTTAAATGAGACCTGTATTTTGGTGGAACATTGGCAAGAAGCATATAAAATCCTCCAATTTTGTATTGTTTAACAGAATGTCCTATTGGATTTGTCACCGTAAATTCATCAAAAAACAAAAGTATTTGTAATGCAGTAGGATCGTTAATAAAAAGATCATTCTCACTAAAAATTGTACCATCACAAATGTCTCGTAAAGTGTCATCGTTAGATTTGTGGTTATTTAAAACATAACTTAACACATCATCATGCCTCAACACCATTTGCAAGGAATTTAAAATGGGAACATATTCCATAGAATGTGATTTACCATTTCTACCATATCCTAATATATATTCAACTGGCTTTACCATGTTCATTTTTTGTTCAACATACTGGTTGAACCTGTAAGCAGAATTGAGGCTACTACATGCATTTTCAACACCAGAATCTTGAATCATTGTGGTTTTTATAATTTTAGCTAAATCTGCATCAACACTATTCTCTTGTAAAACACTCATGACATTTTGTGTCACCTCTGCTTGGTGTAAAGATATCAAATTACTTATTTCATCTATTACTAACGATATAGAATTTGCAGGTAATTTACATTGCTCTTTAAGTGTTAAAAGAAACATTGCCAGTTGTTTACAAAAATCTGGTCTTTTTTCAGCATTGCACAATGCATTGTGCTCTTGCATTTGTTGTTCATCATCATCATCCAATTCCTCGATTACCTCATGTAAGTTATTTAAAACATTAGGGTCTTTCTGAGCTTCCCTCAACAATGACAAGTGTTCACTATAAAAAGTGGAATGTTTCCTCTTTATATGTTTAGTTAACGAAGGGACAAGGCTGTATTTTTTTTGGCAACCATCTACTGAGCATATAATACTAAAACCAACTTCATGCGAGTGAACAAATCGGTAATGAAAAAGAAGATCTTTATATCTTCTTGCACTGAAATGACATTTTACACAAAGAAACATTTTAGAGTGGACAGGACTTTATTATCTGAATGCAAGAGAAAGGTAATTTGGTAAAAAATTGTTTGATTTCAATATCTTAACCAATTTAAATGTAAACTGAATATCACCCACTCTGCTTAGAGATGCCAGGCTATGTGCCCAATCTCTAAACAAATGCCCAGATGATAACAATTCACAACTATGGGCAACATATTTGAAAATTATTAATTTCATTGGAAAGTTTTAATCAATTCATTGGAACTTGTTCTAAATTTTATAGCTGTTCTCTAAAATAAAAGTTTGGCAACTTGTTCTTCATTAAAAATATATACAATTCTTGTGACATACAGGTACATTGACATTGTACAAAAAAAAACCTTTAAAATGTTTTGTGTACAATTCATTTTTCATATGAAAAAAAAAATGCAACAACTAAATATATCATTATGTTCCCCAAACGAACACATAATCAAAAGCGATAGAAAGTACAAAATTATAATGAAGTTAACTTTTAAAATTTTGCATGTCTAATTTGAATGATTCTTGTCTGGTGCAGCTTATATTCTTCCCACTTGACTAGCAATGGATCTGTCGAATTTAATTTTTCCCAGGAAAATGATGAAGCCGATGATCTTGACTGTCTGGAAAATAAGGATTTTCTTTTTGATGAAGTTGATGACGACGTAGAGATATGAAAAGGTGATTTAATTGATGTATCGTTGGATTTAGAAGTGCTTGCAGTTTGGGAATAGCTTGTACTAGTGTCTGTTTCCACATCCCTGTGTGAACAACGGTTTTCAACAGACAATTCGCTCTTAGAACTGGACTCATAGTTTGTTTGTTTGCTACGTGTATCAAGTTTTTGAGCAAGTCTTCTTTTTTTCTGATATTCCCTTCTTTTTAAAATATTGTGTTTTCCCATGGTACAAAAATCTAAAATTAAAACAGATCACTATGTGAGTATGCTTCATGATCAATCTGATGTTGGATAAAACAGATCTTAATAGAATTTTCGGTGCAGTTGTTTTTGTGTTTTTTCGTTAAATGAGGTTAAAATATATTTTTAGTTTATTTCTTGGGTTCCCTTACATTAAACGTTATATTGACCAAGATGGTTCAGGTAAAAATAAGACCGGATTGGACAAAAAAAACCCGTAATTTTTGCGTCGCCTTCCGTATATGGATTTTTAATATATTGTATAAATCTGAATTTTATAAAGCATCCATATAGGACATGTAATACCACGTTCCAGAAAATTTCTGAAAATTTCCTAGACAATAACCTGCCCCCCCCCCCCCCTTTTACGAGATTCGGAGACCCCCTCGTTATATACGCCCTGCGGACATTTTACTGAACAAAATATCCAAATTCAATGATACTTTTTATAATTGTTGTTTGAAATAAGTCTCCATGTAGCTTGCGCATTGTAATGGTTAGAGTGACTCGATATTGAATGATGAAATTGGCGCCAACACGTGCAACAGAAATTGCATTATATAAGGAGAATACATGAATAAAACTTTAAAATAAGGATATTTTTATTTCAATTGTTGTTGTTTTTTCGGACTTACAATTCTACGAACTTACCCCTTTCTTCTAGTGGTGATTAATGGGAATTATTTGTCTTCTGTACACTTCGCTTTATGCAATGTCGATGATGATGGCGGTACTGAAAATATGCGCGCACATGCATCGTGCAATCGGACACCCGCCACGTGGGATTATCTTGATCTACTTCTTCATCGGATTGATCACATACTGTGTAGATAGCTTATTTGATTGATTAGCCAGAGAAGTTTGATTAAGGATATAATCAGATTGACTGATTATTTTTTTCAGTGTGTTCAAAAATTGGAAACATTCCTTATACTAGTAATTTAATTTCCAAACAGAAGTACAATGACTCCTCGATTCAAAATAACAATCCATAGATACTTATATTAGACATAGTAAATTTATTCGACGCATTTCAATGAGTTACCTCTCATCAGCAGCATTAAAACCGAAACATTTGGAAGACCAAAAACCAAACTTATTTTAAACATGAACTACTCATAACCAAAAATACCAAAATATAAAGCCAAATTTCAGCTAAGGAGATCTACAACGTGCAATACAAGGAAGCATCAATAATGACATAGGATTATTTGAATTTACAAGTGGTGGATTAATCCGTTGGTGATGTCAAAACCAGGTTATACAGTATAACCAATGTTGCTGTATGATGTTCAGCCAATCAAAATTCATTATTCAAATCAAATTAAATTATTAAGTTATATATACAGATTATAGTATAACTTACGAGTAATTTTACTCTAAAGATATTTTAGCGAAAAGGGCTCCTAGATAAACGTGCACAAATGTACATGTACATGTATGTACAATTATGACAGTCATACGAATGTTTGGGAAGTGGGGCTTCTGTAGGTGTAAAATCCACTATTACGGGAAATACCCTTTTAGAACGTACTTGAACATAGTGTATATGAAAATACATAATTCCTTGCGCTGCTCAGTAAATTGATTAGTATTTCAAATACGATTTGGTATTTAAGGAAAGCGGAGGGTTTTGGCAGAATTTTTAATGACATGAATTAAATCAAAACTATTTTGGGTTTACAGACTGTCAAACGTGACCATTAAAAATTTTGGATATTCAGGGTTTAGCTACTAAATCCAAGACGTTATAGGTCCAAGGCACATTGCTTTCTTATATTCAAGTTCTGTTGAGGTGGGATTTAGAAGGAAAGAACTGACATGTTGCTTTTTTCACATAATATGCTTTATACTTTATTTTAATCCATATACATTTTTGATAGAAGAATGAGATTTTACAATTTTGGTAGTGTTGGAGATTTTTCCCCGGCTGCGTTGAAGTAGAAAAAATAAGCGTAACCCTTTGATGAGTTTAACTGGACAATGCATTCAGTTTCTCCGATGAAATATAACTTTAAAATCCTTAGCGTATAGATATTATTACGAAACAGGATTGTCTTACGCTCATTCTAACCACGATATGACCAGCAAATATTGCGATAAATAAACAAATGAATCAATACTGGCAGATGCATCAAGAAAAAAGATTGATTGATTGCTGTTTGCTTAACGCCCGGTGTCAAATATTTCAGGCTTCTTCTATGGATGAGAACCAATTTAATAATTTATCAAAAACAGCTGTAACTCTGGTGGAACAGCACACAAAGGTGAACCGACTTTGACTGCCACTGTACTAGGGTGGATTGTTGGAAAGGTTTGGTAAATTAGCTTCTGTAGCAGCCATTAGCCTACTCATTTTCAAAGGAAACACAACACAAAGATACAAAAAAGGTAAACATATTTATTTAAAAAAAAATGAAGCACAGAACAGCATAAAACCATCATCTATCAAGCAGGCCACCAAAATAGTTAACGTACATTGTATTATGAAATATAATCTTGCGCGGGTCTAAATATTTCAAAACTTCTAATCAAGGTCATGAGCTACGTGGTTCTGATCAGAATTTGTACCATTCCTTTATCCAGAAATAGCACCGGCATGTTAATCGATTCTAATTTTGTCTCTTTATTTAATAAAATTTTTTATACTATTCATTTTCGAAAATACGGAAGCCAAAAACACAATTTTGTTTACGATACTAAATCTGATAAACACTGAATAGTATTGTTCTTGTTAACCTTTGTATGAAAAAAAATCTAGGTATTAAATTTCTTACGCACAATTTCAGGATCAAATTTTAACATTTATGCTCGTGACCAAAACATTTTAAACCAAACTTTTGAAAATTGAAATATAAAATCAAATGAATCTCAAAAAATTTAAGGTCAACTGCCTGATGGAGTCAACTGTACTCGGTGTCAGTAATATGATAGCTACAGCCATTATAACAACTGAATAGAAAATTTGTTACGATTAACTGTGCGATATATTGTTACAATAATCTAATTCACTAATCTTCAATGTTGTCGTAACGCTTGTACTTCAAAAGAGGGAATCATTTTATTGCTTTTCTAAACAGATGTGACGAAGAGATGTTTTGAACGCATTTTGTTGCATATTTTTTCTCTCTTTCTTTTCTTAAATCTATTTTGTACTTCTGGGTTTCACCAAAGAACACACTCGAAAACCATCCAATACCTTCGGTCATACCAAATTGATATTTCGTTCTTTGGATATTTGGAAGACGAAAAATGTTTCGAGCGGGCACACGTTTAATTTTCATTTTTTTTTCTCCTGAAATCTGTTTTTAGAAAGTGCAGGTGCCAAAAATTGATGCTGCATTCTTATTTTATTAAAAGAATGCTCTTTTTGGGCTTACAATTATCAATTTTATCAACTTTTAGGAGCGGGAAACATTTTTTTTTAATTCAAATTTCCATAAACAAAAAGTATAGAGATGGATTTTGAATTTTTGTCTACGGGATGCGGTAAAATAATTTTAATAATAATTTTACCTATCAAAAATTGGTGCGGCAAAATCCAAAGAACGAAAAATCAAATTGGTATGGCCTTATTCACAATAGTTAACACTGGTATATATCTCATTCCCAAAAAGTGTCATCTGCACCCCTCAGATTTCTTGAATTACCTTAATGAGGTTATACTATAAAGTACTGGGCAACGGACTTTACGCTTGAAAGTTAGTATCTGGGTTTATTTTTATACAAAGGTTACCAAGGACAAATGTATTTAGTGTTTATCAAATTTAGTGTCGTAAATAAAATTGTATTTATGGCTTCCGTATTTTCGAAAATGAATTGTAGTAAAATGTTGGATTAAATATAGAAACAAAAAATTATTTCTGGACAAAGGAATGGTAAAAATTCTGATCAGAACCACGTAGCTGCTGTCATTGATGAGGAGCTAAGATACATGTTTATTTAGCCCCACAGAATCATACTTCATAATATCATGCGAGAATTGCGTAAAGTAGTTCCGTTTAGTGACTATGATGGCGGCCTGATTCATAAATGATAAGTCTATGCTGTTATGTTGATCATTGAAAAACAAATGTATTAACCTGTGAGGTATTTCTTCGTTGTGTACAGGATATATCTTTGAAGTCGATCTTAGAAACAAATTCTTTCCTCTCAGTTGACATCAGAATTTCCCCCTGTTTTCGCTCCTTGAAGAAGCTAGTTTCTAAAGAAACGAAAAACTATTTATCATATACTTACGTCTATGGAACGCCACAGCTGCCTTATGATAACGATAATCAAATCATTAAGGGTTGAGATATAACATGAAGCAAATTTTCTTTACTATGACGACATTTGACTATACTACTCTGTCAATTTGCTATATCACTAAGATATATTTATATACTACAAAGACGTTTTGATATAATATGGAGTTACTTTTTCATACTATTCTGTCATTTCACTTTGTCATGAAGATATTCTTGTATACTATGAAGACATCTTGATATAACATGGAGCTACCTTTTCATACTGATTTGTCATTTTACTATACTATTATGTGATATTGCTATATCATAAAAATACATTTTATACTATAAAGACATCTCAATATAACATTGAGCAACTTTTTTAAACTATTTTGTCACCTCACCATACTATTATGTCATGTTACTATCTTATTACGATAAATTTATATACTATACAATCATCTCGATATAACATGGAGCAACTTTTTCATACTATTCTGTCATATTACTATCTTATGAAGACATATTTCAATATCAAGCTACCAATGTGTTATACCACGAGGTGTCATTTATATACCAGTAGACTATTTGATTACACTATAAGACCATTTCATCGTACTATCATATTTAGACAATATTATGATGTTCTAATGTTTAAGAAACAACACTAAATGTTTTTGGATACGGGAGTTCGGGTTAGGAATGTTTTCTCAAGATAGACAAATGCTATCCTTTTATTTTTTTTGTAGCAACATTTATTCCTTTTTTAGCTCACTTGCATTGGCTCAAAGGGCCAAGTGAGCTTTTCTCATCACTTGGCGTCCGTCGTCGTCGTCCGTTAACTTTTACAAAAATCGTCTCTGAAATTACTCGACCAAATTTAACCAAACTTGGCCACAATCATTATTAGGGTATCTAGTTTTAAAAATATGTCCGATGACCCCGCCTGCCAACCAAGCTGGCCGACATGGCTAGAAATAAGAACATAGGGGTAAAATGCAAGTTTTGTCTATTATTTTGAAAACCGTTATAAATGAGAAAATCCGACAAGGACAAAAATTTTCAGAATGTTGAGCTCTACCAATTGTTCGTTGACATCATAACTGTCAGGCGACTTCTCATAGGAGTTTTTGCCCTTAAATGACAAATTTTAACATTTTTTTCCATTTTTGCTTATTATCTTGAAAACTATAACAGATAGAAAGAAACTTTAAGTTGTAAAAATGATCAGCAAGACAAGATCTACGAATAAGTTTTGCATGGTAGAAATCGTCAGTCGGCTCCTTATTAGAGTTATTGCCCTTTGATGACGATTTTTACCAATTTTTTGTGTGTTTGCCTTATATCTTTAAAATTATAATAGATAGATAGAAACTTAAATAAGCAAAAATGATCAGCAAGACAAGATCTACATTTAAGACCAATGGAGAAAATTTTTCGACGACTCCTTATTGGAGTTATTGCCCTTTAATGACAAATTTTACCAATGTTTTGGCATTTTTACCTTTTATGATAAAAATTATAATAGATAAATAGAAACTTTAAATAACATTGTTGAATATGAACATAAACCTAGGTGAGTGACACAGGCTCTTTGGAGCCTCTAGTTTTATACGCGCGTTAAATTTTGATGAGACGTATTATGATATACAAATGTCCGTCCATCCGTCTGTCCGTCATAAACATGTCACACCGTATCTTGAGAATGCCCTGCTTGATTAACTTCAAACATTACACAGTTGTTTGTTATGATAGTCTAACGGTCTGTATACTTTTTGGTGAAATTTTGATATTTCCTACCAGAGTTATGGACTTTTTTCATACAAAAGGGGGGAGGCAATTTTTCACATGTCACACTGTATCTTGAGAATGTCTTGCTTCATTAACTTCACACTTTACAAAGTTATTTGTTATGATAGCCTTATGGTCTGTATACTTTTTGGTTAAATTTCGATTTTTTCTTCCAGAGTTATTGCTTTATTCACTTAAAAAGGGGGAGGCAATTTTTCACATGTCACACTGTATCTTAAGAATGTCTTGCTTGATTTTAATTCCCAGATGCCGTTTACAAATATATTATTTTTATGCCCCCGCCGTTAGGCGAAGAGGGCATTCAGTGTTACCCCTCTCCATTCGTTTGTACATACGTACATACATACGTCCCGAAATTGGTTTCCATGCTTTAACTTTAGTTAGCTAGGCCAAATGATTTGAAACTTATACATGATGCTTATTACCACAATATACAGATCAAGTTCGAATTTGGGTATTGTAACTGTTACCGTTCAAGAGTTATGCCCCTTTAGAACTTATGTGGAAGTGGGGGCATCTGTGTCCCATGGACGCTTTCTTCATTCTTTATTTTGGAGATTGTCTTTATAGTATAAAATGTATCTTTATGATATAGCAATATCACATAATAGTATAGTAAAATGACAAATCAGTATGAAAAGGTAGCTCCATGTTATATCAAGATGTCTTCATAGTATAAAAGAATATCTTCATGACAAAGTAAAATGACAGAATAGTATGTAAAGGTAACTCCATATTATATCAAAACGTCTTTATAGTATATAAATATATCTTAGTGATACTAGCCTTAAATGTATACTTTAAATTTATACTAACAAAAATTCGTGAAAACTAATGAGTGTCTCCCCCGTGCATAGCTCTGTCCTTAGATGGTTTTTTCTTTACCTTTTTGGTTATTTTGGCATTTTAGCATTTCCTTTTCAGTTTTTTTTCATTATTGTTTTGGCTTTCAACATGTTAGGCCTTGAGAACTCTATTTCTCCCATAACTTTTTAAAGAAATCCGAGCACCACTGATGAGTCGTAAATCGACGAAATGTGCATACCTTGTGCATCAAAATAGGTATCAAATAACTTACATATAATAATTAATTCTGTTTTAATTTAAAATACCATCTTAAGTAACCTTGCGACATGTATATTCGTCTTATATGATGATTATATGCATTGAAGAAATGTTTATTTGCGATTCGATAACAAATCTAAAAGTCATTGACTCGCAATCTTTCTTGTTACAAAACCTACGAAATCAGTTAATTGTTTAGGAATCCACAAGTATACAGTAAGCAATCTGACCACAAGGAAAAAAGCCTAACAAATTAGAATTTTACTGAGTTTTAAAGTACAGTGTAGGTGTATGTGAAATGGCCGAATTGGCATTGGAGACTTTTATTAAGGATGATCGCTGGTCTAATAGGAAATAAATAGGATTTGAAATAGGTGTTTTAGTTTGAGAGAACATATGAATAGTAAACAAATAAGCAAGAAAAAAATATAGGTTCATGTCTCATTTTAGAGCTATAAGGCCTTGAAAATTTGCAGGAAATGGGTTTTCTCTGGATTTTTCATTGTCTTTGCATTGACAACTTCAGTCTCTCAAAAATGTATGAAAAAATAAAAAGCATTTCATAAAATTTTGTCAAATACCATTTTAAGGTATTTTTATAAAAGAAAAAGTGGGGGTTCATGGGCAAAAAAATTCATGTTTAAGAAATGGATAAAACTCGAGGATTCCGAAAATCTGACAAAAAGACCAAAACATGACCAGCGAGCATCCTTAAATGATGTTTCTGCATTATTTGCTGTCAATGCAGAAACTCAAAGCAATTCTTACGTTGCAATATTAAATTATTTTTACAATTAAACACTGATATTACCTCCCTTTTTGACCAAACTTTTATTTAAAAGAATTAATTTCAATAACATTAGTTAGTACGCAAGGGTGAAAAATATTATTTGCAAAAAGGTTTGTTACAAATCTATTTTGGTCAGCTGGCTCAGGTATTTTTTGGTGTGTATAACTGTAGACACTACACTTTTGAAAAATACCCGCTATTTTATTTTAAACCTTTGTTCTATGTCGACTCGACTCCTACGTATAAAACTACTTCAGCCTATACTTCGGATTTAGGAAACCATGAAGTATCATGCTCACAGGTAGCGTAGTTTGTAGACGTTTTGATGGTATTACCCTAATTTTATTATTATTTTTTATTTATTTTTTGTGATATAACAAACAGTATTTTATGTTTGTAATCTTCGATTTACCACATATTTTGCATTTTTCGCTACTTCCGAGACTTATGCATTACCCTGAGGAGGAGCCGGAAGTGACGTCACCGGAACCGGAAATGACGTCACCGGAAGTGACGTGACCGGAACCGGAAGTCAGGTGACCGGAACCGGAAGTGATTTTTGCGCGCATGCGCAACCGGAAGTGACGTGTTTTCCCGCCCTTTGTTGGCGGAAGTGACGCAAGTCACGTGCTAGGACCCGGATGTGTGTTCTGCGCATGCGTAGGCGGAACCGGAAGTACCCGGAAGTCAGGCGCATGCGCAACCGGAAGTAGTGGATTTTCCCGCCATTTGTTTACGGAAGTGACACAAGTCACGTGCTAGGACCCGGATGTGTCGTCTGCGCATGCGTAGGTGGAACCGGAAGTACCCGGAAGTCAGGCGCATGCGCAACCGGAAGTAGTGGATTTTCCCGCCATATCTTTACGGAAGTGACGCAAGTCACGTGCCAGGACCCGGATGTGTGGTCTGCGCATGTTCAGGAACCGGAAGTGGTTTTTGCGCGCATGCGCAACCGGAAGTAATGGATTTTCCCCATGATTTGTTTACGGAAGTGACGCCAGTCACGGACCCGGAAGTGCCATGCTTGACCAGATTGAATTATCTCCCTTTTCCCGCACTTCTCGGTCGTCTCTGGATCTTTCATCGGTCTGATACCCTCACTGATATGTCGAAGTCCGAGAGTATACGTTTGGATTATCTCCCCTTATCCCGCTCTTTTCAGTATTTTCTGTGAGGACCAACGGTAGGATTGGATTATGTCCCCTTACCTCCAAGTAATGCTGTCACCAATGGATGGGTGTCCTTAGCAACGGCGGTCCATTTCATTGCATTCACTTCTCTTCTCTTGCTCCATCCCGCTCTTTGCTACTCCTTGCTGCTCATCGCTACTCAGGCTTGTTGCTGTTCGTCATCGCTGCTCTTCTCTTGCTCTTTGCTGCTCAACGCTGCTCTACACTGTACTCAGACCTGAAAGCACCCTAAAGACAATCGTTTACCCTAACACTAGTACCACTTCAAATTCATAAGGGATTGAGCCAGATTGAATTATCTCCCTTTTCCCGCTCTTCTCGGTCGTCTCTGGATCTTTGATTGAATTATCTCCCCTTATCCCGCTCTTTTCATCTGTGAGTGATGTTTTCTGTGAGGACTAGGATTGGATTATGTCCCCTTACCTCAAGTTGATGCTTGTCACCGCTCAATGGAGGGGTGTCCTTAGCAACGGCGGTCTATTTCATTGCATTCACTTCTCTTCGCTTGCTCTTCGCTGCTCCATGCTGCTCATCGCTAATAATGACTATATTCACCTGCTGATTTAAGATTCTTGGGGTTACTTCTCGGTGTTTTCGCTGCTGCTTCCGCTCCTGCTGCTTGTTGGTGTTCGTCATTGCTGCTCTTATCTTGTTCATCGCTGTTTTTCTCGTGCTCTTTGCTGCTCATCGCTGTTTTTCTCTTGTTCTTTGTTGCTCATCACTGTTTTTCTCTTGCTCTTTACTGCTCATCACTGTTTTTCTCTTGTTCTTTACGGCTCATCACTGTTTTTCTCTTGCTCGTTACTACTTATCGCTGTTTTTCTCTTGGTTTTTGTAGCTCGTCGCTGTTTTTCTCGTGCTCTTTGCTGCTCGTCGCTGTTTTTCTCTTGTTCTTTGTTGCTCATCACTGTTTTTCTCTTGCTCTTTACTGCTCATCACTGTTTTTCTCTTGTTCTTTACTGGTCGTCACTGTTTTTCTCGTGCTGTTTACTGCTCATCGCTGGTTTTTCTCTCGCTCTTTTTTGATCATCACTGTTTTTCTCGTACTCTTTGCTGCTCATCGCTGTTTTTCTCGTGCTCATCGCTGTTTTTCTCTTGTTCTTTACTGCTCATCACTGTTTTTCTTTTGTTCTTTACTGCTCATCACTGTTTTTCTCTCGTTCTTTACTGCTCATCGCTGTTTTTTCTCTTGCTCTTTACTGCTTATGGCTGTTTTTCTCTCGCTCTTTGTTGATCATCACTGTTTTTCTCGTACTCTGCCGCTCATCGCTGTTTTTCTCTTGTTCTTTGTTGCTCATCACTGTTTTTCTCTTGTTTTTGTAGCTCGTCGCTGTTTTTCTCGTGCTCTTTACTGCTCGTCGCTGTTTTTCTCTTGTTCTTTGCTCCTCATCGCTGTTTTTCTCTTGCTCTTTACTGCTCATCGCTGTTTTTCTCTTGTTCTTTACTGCTCGTCGCTGTTTTTCTCTCGTTCTTTACTGCTCATCGCTGTTTTTCTCTTGCTCTTTACTGCTTATCGCTGTTTTTCTCTCGCTCTTTGTTGATCATCACTGTTTTTCTCGTACTCTTTGCTGCTCATCGCTGTTTTTCTCTTGTTCTTTACTGCTCATCACTGTTTTTCTCTTGTTCTTTACTGCTCGTCGCTGTTTTTCTCTCGTTCTTTACTGCTCATCGCTGTTTTTCTCTTGCTCTTTACTGCTTATCGCTGTTTTTCTCTTGCTCATTGTTGATCATCACTGTTTTTCTCGTACTCTTTGCTGCTCATCGCTGTTTTTCTCTTGGTTTTTGTAGCTCATCGCTGTTTTTCTTTTGCTCTTTACTGCTCATTACTGTTTTTCTCTTGTTCTTTACGTCTCATCGCTGTTTTTCTCTTGCTCGTTACTGCTCGTCGCTGTTTTTTCTCTTGTTCTTTGTTGCTCATCGCTGTTTTTCTCGTGCTCTTTACTGCTCGTCGCTGTTTTTCTCTTGGTTTTTGTAGCTCATCTCTGTTTTCCACGTGCTCTTTGCTGCTCATCGCTGTTTTTCTCGTGCTCTTTGCTGCTCATCGCTGTTTTTCTCTTGGTTTTTGTAGCTCGTCGCTATTTTTCTCGTGCTGTTTACTGCTCTTCGCTGTTTTTTCTCTTGTTCTTTGTTGCTCATCACTGTTTTTCTCTTGCTCTTTACTGCTCATCACTGTTTTTCTCTTGTTCTTTACTGCTTATCGCCGTTTTTCTCTTGGTTTTTGTAGCTCATCGCTGTTTGTCTCTTGCTCTTTACTGCTTATCGCTGTTTTTCTCTCGCTCTTTGTTGCTCATCGCTGTTTTTCTCTTGGTTTTTGTTGCTCGTCACTGTTTTTCTCGTGCTGTTTACTGCTCGTCGCTGTTTTTTCTCTTGTTCTTTGTTGCTCATCACTGTTTTTCTCTTGCTCTTTACTGCTCATCACTGTTTTTCTCTTGTTCTTTACTGCTTATCGCTGTTTTTCTCTTGGTTTTTGTAGCTCATCGCTGTTTGTCTCTTGCTCTTTACTGCTTATCGCTGTTTTTCTCTCGCTCTTTGTTGCTCATCGCTGTTTTTCTCTTGGTTTTTGTTGCTCGTCACTGTTTTTCTCGTGCTGTTTACTGCTCGTCGCTGTTTTTTCTCTTGTTCTTTGTTGCTCATCACTGTTTTTCTCTTGCTCTTTACTACTCATCACTGTTTTTCTCTTGTTCTTTACTGCTTATCGCTGTTTTTCTCTTTGTTTTTGTAGCTCATCGCTGTTTGTCTCTTGCTCTTTACTGCTCATCGCTGTTTTTCTCTTGCTCTATGCTTCTCATCGCTGTTTTTCTCTTGTTCTTTGTTGCTCATCACTGTTTTTCTCTTGCTCTTTACTGCTCATCACTGTTTTTCTCTTGTTCTTTACTGGTCATCGCTGTTTTTCTCTTGGTTTTTGTAGCTCATCGCTGTTTTTCTCTTGGTTTTTGTAGCTCATCGCTGTTTTTCTCTTGTTCTTTGTTGCTCATCACTGTTTTTCTCTTGCTCTTTACTGCTCATCAATGTTTTTCTCTTGTTCTTTACTGGTCATCGCTGTTTTTCTCTCGTTCTTTACTGCTCATTGCTGTTTTTCTCTTGCTCTTTACTGCTTATGGCTGTTTTTCTCTCGCTCTTTGTTGCTCATCACTGTTTTTCTCTTGTCCTTTGTTGTTCATCGCTACTCCTTACCTTACTCGCGTGCTTATTTCGTTTTTTGGGGCTACTTGTCTCTGTTTTCGCTGCCACTACTGCTCCTGCTGCTTTTTGCTGTTCGTTATCGCTGCTCTTCTCTTGCTCATCGCTGTTTTTTCTCTTGCTCATCGCTGATCCTTTCTTGTTCTTTGCTGCTCATCCCTACTCAGGGCCTTACTCGCGTGCTCATTTCGCTCCTGCTGCTTGTTGCTGTTCGTCATCGCTGTTCGTCATCGCTGCTCTTCTCTTGCTCATCACTGCTCTTCTCTTGCTCATCGCTGCTCTTCTCTTGTTCTTTGCTGTTCATCGCTACTCATGATCTTACTCGCGTGCTCATTTCAGTTTTTGGTGCTATTTGTCACTTTTAATCGCTGCTGCTGCTACTGCTGAAGGAATGTAGTTTACTGCTGATGATCGGAAGGCCACTCGGTACTCATGTTGTCGGTTTGATTGGTAGATCAAGACTGATCGATGTGATTGTATACTGGGATATTTATCGACGACAAACACAAATGAAACAGTTTCATATTTTATTTTACAAAATCTACATCAGTCAATGTTTTAAGTTCTGGTTCTTTCTCTTCAAACAAAGGTATGATCTTCTTCAGTTCTTTCCATTCGAAGGTGTCCAAGCCGATTCCTCTCTTTGTTGGACGATAGGTCCAGTCTCCCCGGGGTATAAAGTGCTTTCTTATCCAAATAGTGGGGTATGGGGATTTGACGGTGACGAATACATTGTCCCCAATGTGATATCTCCAGTCGACTAGTTCTTTATCCTGTACTCTACCGATCAAATCATCCAGAACATCAGTAGTCTCGCATAAAGCTTTCCATTGTATCAAAGATAAGCTCACTCCGGTCTTGGTGGGCACCGTTTCACTTTCCCAAAATCTGAGATCTACTCTTTTACTGCCATTCCATTCTGTCAGCTCTGCATACGTTCCTCCACCAAGTAGTACTTTCAAAGAAATATCGGAAGCTGTCATGGCGTCTTGAACGATATCGCGCTTGGTCTGGTCTTTGGTTTTCTTTTCTTTACGAGACATATCGGCTGACTGATTCCTCTTCTTGCTGGTCTATTTATATACATATCGGAGATGAACTGGATTGGTTCTTATATTATGAAACGTGAAACATGATTGGCTATCTTTCCGACATCGTGATTGGTTAACTTCTCCTGTTCCGATTGGTTGAAAATCTGGCATTTTCATTGGTCAATTCCAACCGTTTCGATAGATCAACACGATGATACATTGTCCAAATATGCGGCGCCCAATCCGGAAACTGCTCACAATAGGTACGAGTAAACACCGACAATACGACCAGTCTTCCTTGGTTCACCACACCGTCTTCGAACATGGCTGTGACGATTCTCTCGTATACTTGGAAGGGGTCCATCGTACGAATGACTTCTCTGACTATCTTCACTTCCTTTTATACATTTATGACATGAGACTACTCTGCATTGACAAACTTGTAACTGTCTACATATATACATGTATATATAGTGTTGCCAGAAGATCCCGATACCGGGGTTTTGTATCTGAGGCACTGGCAGTCCACCCGGACAGAGGAAAATACCGACAATCGTGTTCAGGATGAACGAGATTACATCCGCCACCTTTCCTGATATGGTTCGCCACACATTCAACCAACGTGTCGTTTGGATTTATACTGAGAAACGCAGAGACCGGAGAACTAAGATACTTCCATTCCAGGACGGGGACGAATGTTCTCTGTCTCGATGATGTTAGATGGACATCAAAGATGGCTGCACCCATTCTGTTGCTTTTTGCTGCTCATCGCTGTTTTTCTCTTGCTCTGCTAATGATGACCTTACCTCATTTCAGTTTTGGGGCAACTTGTCGCTGTTTTCGCCGCTGTTGCTAGTGGTGGTCGATTGTCGTTAGTCAAAGATTGGATCTGTGCGAGAGCACCCTTAGATCCGGGTTATTTAAAAGTCCACTCTGCATTTATCCAGGCTTGTGACTGGCTATCATAAGATAGGCTGCATTAATCCTGCTCAATGTTTTAAGGGCACTCTGCATTTGTCCAGGCTTGTGACTGGCTATATATATGTATAAACATATATAGGCTGCATTACCCTCCTTCCCTTTTTTTGTTATATTTTTTTCTGTTTTTCTTTGTAATATGTTCCAATTCCTCCGTCACATAGAGTCATTGCTGTCTTCAGCTGGAGGTGGGTCGTAGTCGTTCAATACACGGTTACGCAGATATTTTCGTTTTTCTACGGCCTAATCCCATGATTCTTTTGATTCGTAGTCTTCCTATTCTCTCCAGCGTTTAGCTGTTTTTCTTGTTCTCTCTATGTACGGGGTCTTTATTTATGTCTTGATGCCAGGACACCAGTCCGAGGTAATGCTTTCGTATTTCGTCTCTGTATGAGTCAAACATGTCTCTATATGCTGCCAAGCGTGCCTTGTCTTCTTCCATTCCGGCTTCCACTACTTCGTTTACTGTCTGTGAGTATTCCGATTGATGTACTTGAAATGTTATGTTCAAAACGACTTCCCATAGGGACTGTTCGCAAAGCTCTTCGTAGTCTTCGTTGGATCCATGGTCACTACTTTGTTCCGATTCATCGTTATCGGCTTCTGTGGTGGTGTCTGAAGCTGAATCACTATAGTCTGTTGAATCCTCTTCAATACCATGTGCATTCTTTTTGTGTCGCACTAGGTTAAAGTTTTGCTTGGATTGGTATCCACAGGTATACATTTAAGACGTCTTTATTTCCTGGTAGTCGATAGCAGAATGAGTTCCGGTCGTCCTGCAAGTGCTTATATTAGATACAGGTTCCTCAGCGGCTTGTTGATTCATACACAAGCGTTTGGCAAAGTATTCGTTTCGACATTGTTGCAGTTCAGATTTCACTTTTCTGATGAGGTCTCTTTTAAGTCTTTTCCACTCGTTGTCAATCCTTCTACATCCCTTGCAGATATTCATGTTTTTGTAGAAGTCCGCAAAGCTCTTGTTCGTTTGACACTTTTTACATTTCTTGTTTGGATCCACTTTGTTGGGTCCTCCACTTGTGTTATCCAGCCGTTTGGTTCTCTTCACTTTGGTTAGAAGTAATTTCCTTTTCCTTTGTGGTTTTGCTTTGGTGTTAGAAAGATCCACAGGTACTAAATATCTAGCAGGAACCACTAAATCAACGAGAGGCGTTTTCGATGCCATTGATACGTGTGTGTTGTTTGACGGTCTTCAAACAACTGACGAAATTAAACAAAACCTCTGATTATATTTTCGTTAAAAGCTTTTCATTGGTGTCATAGAGACGAAGATTACCCCATACAGTTCGCTGTTCGTTGTTGCTATTGCTGCTGAGGAGGTGAAGGTGGGATTCTCACTGTTTCGTTATAAGTCACCTCTTAGTCTCGTTGATGTTTCGATGGATACAAAAGATGGCTGCGTTCATGTAACGCGGACCTGAAAGAGAACACCCTTATGAAACAGAAATTTTAGAGTCTTTCCGGACGGGAACGAATGTTCTCGGTCTCGTTGATGCTACGACGGACATCAAAGATGGCTGCCCCCAAGTAACGCGGACCTGAAAGGGAACACCCTAATGAAACGAAAATTTCAGAGTCTTTCCGGACGGGAACGAACGTTTACGGATTTCAGTCCTAACCATAACCCTAACTCCAGACCTAACCCTAACCCTAACTCTAACCCTAACCCTAGTTCTAACCCTAACCCTAACTCTAACCCTAACCTTAGTCCTGCTTCTAACCCTTATCGTAGGTCTGTCTCGTACTCCTACTCTAACCGGTCCATACCTCACGTCGTTGGATCACCTAAGCAAGCGTGACTGTTTGCCTCGTGTTTGTCACGCTTGCACCAGTGAACCACCGGCGTGGGATATGGACCGGTTAGAGTAGGAGTACGAGACAGACCTACGATAAGGGTTAGAAGCAGGACTAAGGTTAGGGTTAGAGTTAGGGTTAGGGTTAGAACTAGGGTTAGGGTTAGAGTTAGGGTTAGGGTTAGGTCTGGAGTTAGGGTTATGGTTAGGACTGAAATCCGTAAACGTTCGTTCCCGTCCGGAAAGACTATGAAATTTTCGTTTCATTAGGGTGTTCCCTTTCAGGTCCGCGTTACTTGGGGGCAGCCATCTTTGATGTCCGTCGTAGCATCAACGAGACCGAGAACATTCGTTCCCGTCCGGAAAGACTCTAAAATTTCTGTTTCATAAGGGTGTTCTCTTTCAGGTCCGCGTTACATGAACGCAGCCATCTTTTGTATCCATCGAAACATCAACGAGACTAAGAGGTGACTTATAACGAAACAGTGAGAATCCCACCTTCACCTCCTCAGCAGCAATAGCAACAACGAACAGCGAACTGTATGGGGTAATCTTCGTCTCTATGACACCAATGAAAAGCTTTTAACGAAAATATAATCAGAGGTTTTGTTTAATTTCGTCAGTTGTTTGAAGACCGTCAAACAACACACACGTATCAATGGCATCGAAAACGCCTCTCGTTGATTTAGTGGTTCCTGCTAGATATTTAGTACCTGTGGATCTTTCTAACACCAAAGCAAAACCACAAAGGAAAAGGAAATTACTTCTAACCAAAGTGAAGAGAACCAAACGGCTGGATAACACAAGTGGAGGACCCAACAAAGTGGATCCAAACAAGAAATGTAAAAAGTGTCAAACGAACAAGAGCTTTGCGAACTTCTACAAAAACATGAATATCTGCAAGGGATGTAGAAGGATTGACAACGAGTGGAAAAGACTTAAAAGAGACCTCATCAGAAAAGTGAAATCTGAACTGCAACAATGTCGAAACGAATACTTTGCCAAACGCTTGTGTATGAATCAACAAGCCGCTGAGGAACCTGTATCTAATATAAGCACTTGCAGGACGACCGGAACTCATTCTGCTATCGACTACCAGGAAATAAAGACGTCTTAAATGTATACCTGTGGATACCAATCCAAGCAAAACTTTAACCTAGTGCGACACAAAAAGAATGCACATGGTATTGAAGAGGATTCAACAGACTATAGTGATTCAGCTTCAGACACCACCACAGAAGCCGATAACGATGAATCGGAACAAAGTAGTGACCATGGATCCAACGAAGACTCCGAAGAGCTTTGCGAACAGTCCCTATGGGAAGTCGTTTTGAACATAACATTTCAAGTACATCAATCGGAATACTCACAGACAGTAAACGAAGTAGTGGAAGCCGGAATGGAAGAAGACAAGGCACGCTTGGCAGCATATAGAGATATGTTTGACTCATACAGAGACGAAATACGAAAGCATTACCTCGGACTGGTGTCCTGGCATCAAGACATAAATAAAGACCCCGTACATAGAGAGAACAAGAAAAACAGCTAAACGCTGGAGAGAATAGGAAGACTACGAATCAAAAGAATCATGGGATTAGGCCGTAGAAAAACGAAAATATCTGCGTAACCGTGTATTGAACGACTACGACCCACCTCCAGCTGAAGACAGCAATGACTCTATGTGACGGAGGAATTGGAACATATTACAAAGAAAAACAGAAAAAAATATAACAAAAAAAGGGAAGGAGGGTAATGCAGCCTATATATGTTTATACATATATATAGCCAGTCACAAGCCTGGACAAATGCAGAGTGCCCTTAAAACATTGAGCAGGATTAATGCAGCCTATCTTATGATAGCCAGTCACAAGCCTGGATAAATGCAGAGTGGACTTTTAAATAACCCGGATCTAAGGGTGCTCTCGCACAGATCCAATCTTTGACTAACGACAATCGACCACCACTAGCAACAGCGGCGAAAACAGCGACAAGTTGCCCCAAAACTGAAATGAGGTAAGGTCATCATTAGCAGAGCAAGAGAAAAACAGCGATGAGCAGCAAAAAGCAACAGAATGGGTGCAGCCATCTTTGATGTCCATCTAACATCATCGAGACAGAGAACATTCGTCCCCGTCCTGGAATGGAAGTATCTTAGTTCTCCGGTCTCTGCGTTTCTCAGTATAAATCCAAACGACACGTTGGTTGAATGTGTGGCGAACCATATCAGGAAAGGTGGCGGATGTAATCTCGTTCATCCTGAACACGATTGTCGGTATTTTCCTCTGTCCGGGTGGACTGCCAGTGCCTCAGATACAAAACCCCGGTATCGGGATCTTCTGGCAACACTATATATACATGTATATATGTAGACAGTTACAAGTTTGTCAATGCAGAGTAGTCTCATGTCATAAATGTATAAAAGGAAGTGAAGATAGTCAGAGAAGTCATTCGTACGATGGACCCCTTCCAAGTATACGAGAGAATCGTCACAGCCATGTTCGAAGACGGTGTGGTGAACCAAGGAAGACTGGTCGTATTGTCGGTGTTTACTCGTACCTATTGTGAGCAGTTTCCGGATTGGGCGCCGCATATTTGGACAATGTATCATCGTGTTGATCTATCGAAACGGTTGGAATTGACCAATGAAAATGCCAGATTTTCAACCAATCGGAACGGGAGAAGTTAACCAATCACGATGTCGGAAAGATAGCCAATCATGTTTCACGTTTCATAATATAAGAACCAATCCAGTTCATCTCCGATATGTATATAAATAGACCAGCAAGAAGAGGAATCAGTCAGCCGATATGTCTCGTAAAGAAAAGAAAACCAAAGACCAGACCAAGCGCGATATCGTTCAAGACGCCATGACAGCTTCCGATATTTCTTTGAAAGTACTACTTGGTGGAGGAACGTATGCAGAGCTGACAGAATGGAATGGCAGTAAAAGAGTAGATCTCAGATTTTGGGAAAGTGAAACGGTGCCCACCAAGACCGGAGTGAGCTTATCTTTGATACAATGGAAAGCTTTATGCGAGACTACTGATGTTCTGGATGATTTGATCGGTAGAGTACAGGATAAAGAACTAGTCGAGTGGAGATATCACATTGGGGACAATGTATTCGTCACCGTCAAATCCCCATACCCCACTATTTGGATAAGAAAGCACTTTATACCCCGGGGAGACTGGACCTATCGTCCAACAAAGAGAGGAATCGGCTTGGACACCTTCGAATGGAAAGAACTGAAGAAGATCATACCTTTGTTTGAAGAGAAAGAACCAGAACTTAAAACATTGACTGATGTAGATTTTGTAAAATAAAATATGAAACTGTTTCATTTGTGTTTGTCGTCGATAAATATCCCAGTATACAATCACATCGATCAGTCTTGATCTACCAATCAAACCGACAACATGAGTACCGAGTGGCCTTCCGATCATCAGCAGTAAACTACATTCCTTCAGCAGTAGCAGCAGCAGCGATTAAAAGTGACAAATAGCACCAAAAACTGAAATGAGCACGCGAGTAAGATCATGAGTAGCGATGAACAGCAAAGAACAAGAGAAGAGCAGCGATGAGCAAGAGAAGAGCAGCGATGACGAACAGCGATGACGAACAGCAACAAGCAGCAGGAGCGAAATGAGCACGCGAGTAAGGCCCTGAGTAGGGATGAGCAGCAAAGAACAAGAAAGGATCAGCGATGAGCAAGAGAAAAAACAGCGATGAGCAAGAGAAGAGCAGCGATAACGAACAGCAAAAAGCAGCAGGAGCAGTAGTGGCAGCGAAAACAGAGACAAGTAGCCCCAAAAAACGAAATAAGCACGCGAGTAAGGTAAGGAGTAGCGATGAACAACAAAGGACAAGAGAAAAACAGTGATGAGCAACAAAGAGCGAGAGAAAAACAGCCATAAGCAGTAAAGAGCAAGAGAAAAACAGCAATGAGCAGTAAAGAACGAGAGAAAAACAGCGATGACCAGTAAAGAACAAGAGAAAAACATTGATGAGCAGTAAACAGCACGAGAAAAACAGTGATGAGCAACAAAGAACAAGAGAAAAACAGCGATGAGCTACAAAAACCAAGAGAAAAACAGCGATGAGCTACAAAAACCAAGAGAAAAACAGCGATGACCAGTAAAGAACAAGAGAAAAACAGTGATGAGCAGTAAAGAGCAAGAGAAAAACAGTGATGAGCAACAAAGAACAAGAGAAAAACAGCGATGAGAAGCATAGAGCAAGAGAAAAACAGCGATGAGCAGTAAAGAGCAAGAGACAAACAGCGATGAGCTACAAAAACAAAGAGAAAAACAGCGATAAGCAGTAAAGAACAAGAGAAAAACAGTGATGAGTAGTAAAGAGCAAGAGAAAAACAGTGATGAGCAACAAAGAACAAGAGAAAAAACAGCGACGAGCAGTAAACAGCACGAGAAAAACAGTGACGAGCAACAAAAACCAAGAGAAAAACAGCGATGAGCAACAAAGAGCGAGAGAAAAACAGCGATAAGCAGTAAAGAGCAAGAGACAAACAGCGATGAGCTACAAAAACCAAGAGAAAAACAGCGATAAGCAGTAAAGAACAAGAGAAAAACAGTGATGAGCAGTAAAGAGCAAGAGAAAAACAGTGATGAGCAACAAAGAACAAGAGAAAAAACAGCGACGAGCAGTAAACAGCACGAGAAAAACAATGACGAGCAACAAAAACCAAGAGAAAAACAGCGATGAGCAACAAAGAGCGAGAGAAAAACAGCGATAAGCAGTAAAGAGCAAGAGACAAACAGCGATGAGCTACAAAAACCAAGAGAAAAACGGCGATAAGCAGTAAAGAACAAGAGAAAAACAGTGATGAGCAGTAAAGAGCAAGAGAAAAACAGTGATGAGCAACAAAGAACAAGAGAAAAAACAGCGAAGAGCAGTAAACAGCACGAGAAAAATAGCGACGAGCTACAAAAACCAAGAGAAAAACAGCGATGAGCAGCAAAGAGCACGAGAAAAACAGCGATGAGCAGCAAAGAGCACGTGGAAAACAGAGATGAGCTACAAAAACCAAGAGAAAAACAGCGACGAGCAGTAAAGAGCACGAGAAAAACAGCGATGAGCAACAAAGAACAAGAGAAAAAACAGCGACGAGCAGTAACGAGCAAGAGAAAAACAGCGATGAGACGTAAAGAACAAGAGAAAAACAGTAATGAGCAGTAAAGAGCAAAAGAAAAACAGCGATGAGCTACAAAAACCAAGAGAAAAACAGCGATGAGCAACAAAGAGTACGAGAAAAACAGTGATGATCAACAATGAGCAAGAGAAAAACAGCGATAAGCAGTAAAGAGCAAGAGAAAAACAGCGATGAGCAGTAAAGAACGAGAGAAAAACAGCGACGAGCAGTAAAGAACAAGAGAAAAACAGTGATGAGCAGTAAAGAACAAGAGAAAAACAGCGATGAGCAGCAAAGAGTACGAGAAAAACAGTGATGATCAACAAAGAGCGAGAGAAAAACAGCGATAAGCAGTAAAGAGCAAGAGAAAAACAGCGATGAGCAGTAAAGAACGAGAGAAAAACAGCGACGAGCAGTAAAGAACAAGAGAAAAACAGCGATGAGCAGTAAAGAGCAAGAGAAAAACAGCGATGAGGAGCAAAGAACAAGAGAAAAACAGCGACGAGCAGTAAAGAGCACGAGAAAAACAGCGACGAGCTACAAAAACAAGAGAAAAACAGTGATGAGCAACAAAGAACAAGAGAAAAACAGCGATGAGCGGCAGAGTACGAGAAAAACAGTGATGATCAACAAAGAGCGAGAGAAAAACAGCCATAAGCAGTAAAGAGCAAGAGAAAAACAGTGATGAGCAGTAAAAAACAAGAGAAAAACAGTGATGAGCAGTAAAGAACAAGAGAAAAACAGCGATGAGCACGAGAAAAACAGCGATGAGCAGCAAAGAGTACGAGAAAAACAGTGATGATCAAAAAAGAGCGAGAGAAAAACCAGCGATGAGCAGTAAACA
The DNA here is from genome assembly GCA_028015205.1 of Mytilisepta virgata. Taxonomy (NCBI): domain Eukaryota; kingdom Metazoa; phylum Mollusca; class Bivalvia; order Mytilida; family Mytilidae; genus Mytilisepta; species Mytilisepta virgata. Next base: position 36,143,636 of record CM051512.1, read on the forward strand.
GCACGAGAAAAACAGTGACGACCAGTAAAGAACAAGAGAAAAACAGTGATGAGCAGTAAAGAGCAAGAGAAAAACAGTGATGAGCAACAAAGAACAAGAGAAAAACAGCGACGAGCAGCAAAGAGCACGAGAAAAACAGCGACGAGCTACAAAAACCAAGAGAAAAACAGCGACGAGCTACAAAAACCAAGAGAAAAACAGCGATAAGTAGTAACGAGCAAGAGAAAAACTATGATGAGCCGTAAAGAACAAGAAAAAAACAGTGATGAGCAGTAAAGAGCAAGAGAAAAACAGTGATGAGCAACAAAGAACAAGAGAAAAACAGCGATGAGCAGCAAAGAGCACGAGAAAAACAGCGATGAACAAGATAAGAGCAGCAATGACGAACACCAACAAGCAGCAGGAGCGGAAGCAGCAGCGAAAACACCGAGAAGTAACCCCAAGAATCTTAAATCAGCAGGTGAATATAGTCATTATTAGCGATGAGCAGCATGGAGCAGCGAAGAGCAAGCGAAGAGAAGTGAATGCAATGAAATAGACCGCCGTTGCTAAGGACACCCCTCCATTGAGCGGTGACAAGCATCAACTTGAGGTAAGGGGACATAATCCAATCCTAGTCCTCACAGAAAACATCACTCACAGATGAAAAGAGCGGGATAAGGGGAGATAATTCAATCAAAGATCCAGAGACGACCGAGAAGAGCGGGAAAAGGGAGATAATTCAATCTGGCTCAATCCCTTGTGAATTTGAAGTGGTACTAGTGTTAGGGTAAACGATTGTCTTTAGGGTGCTTTCAGGTCTGAGTACAGTGCAGAGCAGCGTTGAGCAGCAAAGAGCAAGAGAAGAGCAGCGATGACGAACAGCAACAAGCCTGAGTAGCGATGAGCAGCAAGGAGTAGCAAAGAGCGGGATGGAGCAAGAGAAGAGAAGTGAATGCAATGAAATGGACCGCCGTTGCTAAGGACACCCATCCATTGGTGACAGCATTACTTGGAGGTAAGGGGACATAATCCAATCCTACCGTTGGTCCTCACAGAAAATACTGAAAAGAGCGGGATAAGGGGAGATAATCCAAACGTATACTCTCGGACTTCGACATATCAGTGAGGGTATCAGACCGATGAAAGATCCAGAGACGACCGAGAAGTGCGGGAAAAGGGAGATAATTCAATCTGGTCAAGCATGGCACTTCCGGGTCCGTGACTGGCGTCACTTCCGTAAACAAATCATGGGGAAAATCCATTACTTCCGGTTGCGCATGCGCGCAAAAACCACTTCCGGTTCCTGAACATGCGCAGACCACACATCCGGGTCCTGGCACGTGACTTGCGTCACTTCCGTAAAGATATGGCGGGAAAATCCACTACTTCCGGTTGCGCATGCGCCTGACTTCCGGGTACTTCCGGTTCCACCTACGCATGCGCAGACGACACATCCGGGTCCTAGCACGTGACTTGCGTCACTTCCGTAAACAAATGGCGGGAAAATCCACTACTTCCGGTTGCGCATGCGCATGACTTCCGGGTACTTCCGGTTCCGCCTACGCATGCGCAGAACACACATCCGGGTCCTAGCACGTGACTTGCGTCACTTCCGCCAACAAAGGGCGGGAAAACACGTCACTTCCGGTTGCGCATGCGCGCAAAAATCACTTCCGGTTCCGGTCACGTCACTTCCGGTGACGTCATTTCCGGTTCCGGTGACGTCACTTCCGGCTCCTCCTCGCTCCTCCTCAAATAATAACTGAAAACCGCATACATACTACTTACATGTAAAACGTAATGAAAATTTTCCAATTTCAGTAAATTGTAAATTACCAGCTAAAAGTACTTCCGGAAAGGCAGAAAATTTTAGAAATTTGATTTTAAAAAAAAACATCTACTGAACATGTCAAAACTTCAAATATCGACATGAGATTTTATCTGTGTTTATATTCAAATATAACATGGTTTTAATACACAGATTTTTGCTTCCACGGCCTTAAGACATGTAAGAATTTTAACCACTGTACAATTAAGTATATCGTTTGGATAACTAGTATAATAATAGGATATACAATTGATAAGCGAATTAATTTTGGAAAATAAACCACCCCACCAGCGGGGTCATGGTTTACTTACTATGTATAAATCATAAATCGGGAATCAGATTTTTAAATTATTATTATACAATTGAATATAAGGTACTACAATTTATCGTCGATCTGAACCAATCACTTTACAACTATGCCCAGTAGCCTAATAAACAAAGAGCGGGGCCCTTAAATCAGAAAAATGTGCAAATATATTTAGGTCATCGCTTTTTCAACAAAATCTCTGGATTCGAGCCCAAAACAGATAACTGGATAATAATTTTAGTAGATATTATTAACTCTAGCGAATTGTTATATCGAACAGGCCCTCAGCAACGTGCATTTGATTCGATCTGAATTGACAAGTTTTTTTTTTAATATCGATTAACAAGTTTTACTTCTGTCAGAGGGTCGGTGGTTTTCTCTTGGCCTGCTTCGTCCTCCAATAAATTCTAGCACGGAAATAGTAAATATGTCATAGAAAGTACCGTAAACAAAGAATCTTAATTTAATGTAATATGTCACGGTGGATTGACATAGTTTTGTTGCCTTCTGGTTAACCTTATTTTTGGCACTCATCAAAACGTTTGTGACAAAGCCATGTAACACAGTTCTCATTAATTCTATCATTAAAAAAGTAAATTTTAGTAAATTAAAGGATTTTAAAGCGTCAAAGTTATTAAATAGTCCTGCCGGAAAATTTCTCCTCCAGTTTTTCCGAATGCCCCGCAAAATCAAAGTTGCCATATCTAAAATTAACAGCTTAATGCATTAATTTTCTTTTCTGTCAGGTTGATTTGTGACAACACTGAAAATATTAAAATGACGTAATAACTAATGGACCTGGTATCCGGTAAAAAATGGAGCACACCGAGAGTATACTGATAATTTTACAATTAGTTTCGGAAATACACCTTGTCAGAAAGAAAAAAAACGTTAAAGTTTTAAAATGAGCTACTGATGCTCACAACACAAATTTACGCCAGTTGATCAAGTTGACATTACCAGCAGAGCATCCGTACGACTAAAAATATTTTTTTGACATTCACAAACGTAACTTGAAAACTGTAAGGAAAGGAGGTGTGCATGAATGCAGCAGTATATTATAAGATTAAAGATGACAGGAGGTTAATAGTAATTTTTCAGATGTTCGATTATTTCTATAATGATGCCATAAAATGTAACCAGTTATCCTGTATTTATCATAGTTTATCTTTACACAACGTGATATTCCTGAAATAACCCCCCTCCCCCTCCCCCTCTAAACTATTAAAACATATCATTTACCCTTTTTATACTATTGTGATATAAATAGGATTACATGTAATAGGTTCTTACACGAGTTCAAAATGAAATGTGGGGCTGAATTTTAAAAAATAAGTTGACGAGTACACAGTGTAAGTACATTGCACCTATCTTTTCCGTAAATACTCGATTTCTAGGTTTTCTGTACCCAGGTAAATTTATTGTGCACAGACGACGAAGTTAGATAACGTTACGCCTGACTGGTCAAAAGGTATGACAAAAGAATTCTGATCGGACGTCAAAACAGTTGGTGTTCGATGCACGTGCAACGATCTTCTACGGGTCATCTCCAACTGAAAACAGCCATTTACGAAAGAAATAGCGCTCTCGGGCTAACACCCCCAGGGACGTATCCATTACATACATGTTGTCACTCTTTTATTATAATATATGTTCTTTTAAATTCCCTCGACAATTTTTATCAGTCTTTTTCCGAGGGCCTATACAGTTAAAATTACAGTACTTTTATTAACCAGTTACTTAAAATACATTATAAATTGTCTATTTAATACAATCCCATGTGTCTGAAACGGGTCATTAATACAGGTTTTTACTGAAAAACCATGAACACCGGAACTGGTCATAAATACAGGTCTAATCCAGAAAATCCTGTAATAGACCTGTATTGATGACCAGTTCCGGTTTTGTATTAACTGGACAGTTTTTACTGTATTTAAACACATTAGTTAATAAAAGTATATATACATATTCTTGATCACAATAGTTTTAAAAGAATTCAACAATAACATGATAAAGTGCCTGTTTTATAGGAGTGAGACCCCGGGTAAAATACCCAGTAGTGAATTTTGCTGCCATGGGAATCAATAATAATTAAACTGGTTAGGAATATTATGCAATAGCTACGCGTACATAGGTGACTTATAAATGTACATGTAGTCTATTTTCACTTTGTCTGACAAAACACGACTATATCATGTTGATAATAAGATTTATTTTAAATATAATTATTCAGATGGTTACAGGCGAGAAACATGTATGGTTTTCTCGATATAAAATTTAGGTTGAAATTTGATTATGCATAAATGTCACTAGAAAACTGAAAAACTCTGACGTCAGAGAAACCGGCACGCGACATAAACAAAAATGTTTCTAGGTTGGTAATTCTGTGAGTCTCATTTAATATTTACAACAAGTAATATACATTGACATGGTATGTTTACTAAAGTACAGGTGACCTTTTTTGTACATACATCTCATTGGGTAGGTTTTTAGACCTTTCTTTGGAGGGAGGGGGAGGGTGCGTTTTACCATTCTGTCCGAAATTCACCTCAAGCACTGTTAAAAATGCAACATGATATCAACATTCTCTATTATCTTAATAATAATAATATATGGTGAATACATTCTGCATATACATGGTAAAAGATGCATGAATTCGTCACAAAATATTTGCATATCCGCGGTAAAATTTGACACAAAGGGAGAGTGCTTTAATTGTTGTTCTTCATCTTAAAAGTCTCAGTGAGGCCATATTTATGGAGAAAAATCTCACAGCAACTGCAAGTTTACGACGGCCTGTTTTATCGTTTTATTCTTTGCTGAATTGGTTCAAACTTTAATGTCAATTAACAATTTAAATACAATACAAAGTCGGTAATTTTCGAGTATTAATTACTATGGGGTTTTGTTAGATATTTAAAAACTACGAGAAGAATGTATTCATAAATACCACAGCAAGCAATCTTAATATCAGGCATTTTAAATTAATATGACGTTTACAAAAAAACCAGTCAAATGTGTAACATAATATAAACGCTCTTAACCTTGACCTAAATTCATGTCTCATAAACACTAGACTGTTCAACCAATTGAACAATAAAGTTTAGTTTACTTGTATAAAAATGTCGGATTTTGAAGACAGTCAATCATTGGTATGTTTAAATTTAATACTGCATATTATTAAGATATTACAATGAGCTAACTCAATCTTTGTACTAATAACCTTTTTTCATTAATTGTGATATTTTATAATATTATTTTTATTGGTCAAGAGTCTATCAAGAACTTAATCCTTATCTTAAGGTATTATATTTATTCATTCAATAAATGCACAATTATACCCCTAAGGGTTGATGGCATACATCAAAGTCAAACAGTAAATAAAAAAACCCCACAAAACAATGAATCACGAACAATTTAGTTGATGTACTATAAACTATGCAGTAGCAGGGTCCACTCTTCTCAGTGTTAAAGACTTTCTAATGAATGGAACTGTGAAATTGCATAATTTGATATGAAGAAAGAAGTGTTTCTGTGTTTTTTATTTTTATCAAAGTTTTTAAATTATGGACATATTTTATCAATTTTAGTTTCTAAATTTTGCCGAAGATATTTATATTTAGGACACGTTAGGAAAAACTGATTCTCATCTTCTAATTCTAATTAATTTTAATTGTTTGCATATACGGTTTTCCCGTTTTAATCTTGCGTATCAATCATTTCAATTATAGATGCTGGTTGTTTGAAAACCTTGGTCACATTTGTCAAAATGTATTTTAACTGACTACATATAAGACCCTGTTCTAGATTTTTTAGCAATTTACGACCCTGTTCTCGATCTCCGTAGCAGATCATATCCGACTGAGTTACGCATGTGGATGAACATATATTTTAATCTTTCACTGTACATGTTTTCTTCAATTAAATATAACCGCCTCGGTGGTCTAGTGGTAGCGTGCTCGCCCCGAGTGCGGAAGGTCGCGGGTTCGATCCCCGGCCGGGTCAAACCAAAGACATTAAAACTGGTATTTGCTGCTTCTCCACCAAGCACGCGGCATCTAGGAGTAAGAGCAAAGACTGGTCGGCTCGGAGTCAGTATAATGTGTCCGAGACAGTTACCGCGTGAGCTAGCACATTAAAAATCCGACGTGTCGGTCTAGTACAAAGCAGGGATTATTCATTATCATATAAACATGGTTACCACTGGACGTTAAACAATAATTCATCCATCCATCCATTAAATATATATTAATTGAGGATGATCCGTCCCAATTAAAATGTTTTGTAGTCCGCAGTGAATAAAAAAGCGCTGAATGCAAGGGTTATTTATATTTGTGGAACTATTCTGAAACTATAGTCCTTTTGTGGAAGGTGAGGAAAACCGTGAAAGTCCGACCCTTTACTACGGCACACTCATACTACCAAAATAATTGGGAAATTTGATTAGTTCAATCCGCTAATCCACTGGTATCGATATAAAAAGCCTATATTTCTATGTTTTTTGTCATTCGCGTCGGCGAATGACTATATATAGATAAACAAAAGTTGACTTTGAAAAGTTGGTCTTTAAAATGTTTGAAGTGTCGATAACTTTCTGTATGATTTGAGTTTATCACTCAGACGCTTGATAAGAATTGTCCTTTCACCAACGATAAAGTGTTCATTTGAAAAAAAGGAATATACTGAACGTATAATACGGTAAGAAAATACCATTCAGTATGAAAGCAGGTAAAAGCTGTTGTATAAATAAACAAATCCAATAAGTAGATGCTTGTAAATATGAAAAAGTAAGATCTATAGTTACGTTACGACACATGTTGAATTTGATGTAAATATCCACTTTACACTGTTTGAACAATTCTGGTAAGACAAATATGTGTATTCTGTTTCTGACCTTAAGATTTTGTTTCTCATCTGATATATAAATTAGCATTTCATTATATGGAAAATTAATAAACTGATGACAAATCTTAAAGTTTTAAAATAGTTTTAATAAGGAGTCATCTTAAAATATGTTATAATAAACAATTGTTTCCGAAACATGTTATGAGATGGTCCCCTAAAAGCTTTAGTATTATGACACTGTAGGAATGCATTTCATTATGAACTGTCAAATTGTTGTTTAGATAAAGCCGCAAACCGTTAGCTTTGATTAATGATAGTATTATCGTCTGCACACGTTTCTCTATAGGTTATGGGAAAGTTTATTTCAGTTTTAAAGTGCATGCTTTGATTAATTCATCGATCGTTTAGGATGTACAAAAATATTAGCACTGCGACTTACAACGTATTTATTTTAAGATTATAATCAGCCACTGTAATCAGCAGTATTGAATAGTAGCAATTAACGGGGAACTGTGGTCAGTATACAGTTTCCAGCAATTTGAACTTCAAATAAAAATATAGATCACCTTCAAATCAAAACATTACATAAGTGTTCCTTATCAAATACTGGAAAAGTGTTCCTACAATCTGTTCATACAAGATAGTCTGGTGGTCACCAATTTCATTATTTTCCATTCATAATAAGTTGATGACCAGGTCTTCCATATAAGGTGTTCACCAAATATGTTACGTCATTTCCTAACCGTCATTCAAGATGGCAACCAAATAAAAAATTTAACGTAGAACCCCGTAAATGCATTCTAACCTATAAATAATCCAAAACTGACCGAAACGAATAGAAACATGTTCCTCCTAAGGTGTTTATCAAGTTCAGTAAAGCTAGTCACCCGCAGAGAGCCAATCTTTCAAAGCCTAGCTTAATAAAAATCTAATAAAAAAGGACTCTGCAATGCATTTTTTGAATATATATGACCAATATTTTCCATAAAAATGCTAAACGAATGACCTCAGCTTTTTTCAAAAGCTAATCTTGTATTCTTTCGGTTGTATTTTTGTAGTATTTTCTTGCTGTTTCTGTTCACGTGAATTTGTCTTGTCTGTAGATTTTTATCTTATTGACTTTCTCAACTACCTTCCATATTCTTTTGCTAATATTTTCACTGAAAGATCTTCTAGTCTGATACCAATGGAACCAGAATTAGTAGCCATAGTTACTGTCGGTGTGTGTGTGGGGGGGGGGGGGGGGGGGCGGGGTAGTTCTACCATTGGTAATTTATAATTTACATATGACATTTCACAAAACAATATTCAATTTTTGTATGTAGATCGAATTGATAGAAAAATTTAAGAAACGACACAGTTATGAGAAATTATCATCAGTATTCATGAAAATGTAGGAATAAGGGGTATGTGTTAATGAAACACCATCCTAAGAAAAGTTTGATAACATCCAGGGGTCCTCATATGGTCTAAAGGAGCGTAAGTGCAAGTCTTGTGTCAAGCACTTAATGGCCCGGAAACATTGGGATTAATAATTAACATTTTAACGAATTTACTATAAATCATAGATAGATAAATAATGACAATTGAATACATTTACATTTATTTATTTGCAAAACATAAAACCCTGACGGGTTCAGCAAATACAAATGAAAAATGACAAACATAAAACATATAAGAACAAAATGATTCAACATGTAAATGAATTATATATAATTAAAATAGATATTAGTGACCAGTGTGGACCTTATTTTCGCAATTCAATTGATTGCTTTATATAGTCGACAACGCTGGGCAAGATATCTGATATAGGGTCAAGAACGATTTTAAGTCTCTCTATTGAACTAAGCTGGTTAAAATTGGGATAAAATACATACATGTAGCTATTTATTTAAGGCATACAAGTTCAATGAAGACATAGATATACAAATTAAAATAAAGATACTAATTAATGAATACAATTAATAAAACAATTTACAAATAGTTCAAGTGCAATAGGCCCTTCTCCTCAATTCTATAGAACCTAAAGTTTTAACTAGAGTAAGATCTCCCAGTGTGAATATACATGTACGTGAAATAATGAACATAGCACATTGATCTGATATATTTAAAATTTAAGTATTTCAGAAATATTTATTTTCCCAGAAAAGAATTTAATTCCAGAAAACAAAGTAGTACATGTTTTTGTGCATCCCACGCGATAAACTTATGTACGTTGTACACATCCGTGTGAAATATTATTTTGACCTGAGTGACATATTTTACTTGTCATACAAAATGTCGAATCTTGAAGATAGCGTACCACTGGTATGTAGATATTATTTCTTTATCTATTAAATAACTGAGGGCATATTTTTAATTCCTCGAGATCGGAATGGCTGAAAACGGGTGTGTGTGTGTGTGTGTGTGGGGGGGGGGGGGGGGGGGGGGGCGGTGGTTGGAGGGAGGGAAGGCTGCTTAGCAGAAATTATTTATGTTTTACCTTACTTGTTAATGCTGCGTAATAAATAATATACAATAATTAAAATCTTTTGAGAGAATTAGAGACCGGGATTAAAGAAATGTAGTTTCAAGAACAATGGGTGGTAGAGAAAAGTAAAATTAGGTTTGTTGGTATCATGTTTTGTTAGGGAACAGCCATTTGATTTTTTTTTGGAAGAGGGTGGGGGTAGGGGTGTAAGGGGGGAGAGTGCAATGAAAGAATTTGAAGCACGAATGGATGAAATTAAATACTTAATTTATTATTAAATATGATGACATCAGGGCATCGACCACAACTCAAGAAAAACCTGATTATAACGGAAATCAAACACTTAATATGCATACTAAAACGGATGAATATGACATGGCGTAATTGTGCACACGTTTTATTGTGATAATGCACCCCAAGGCGCCTTCATCTCACTTTCAATATAAATAGAATTGAAAGAAATAGCGACAAAAGATGAGAAACAAACAAGAAAAGGAATCCGAAAGTAAAAAAATAGAATGAAAAATGAATTTAACATGGTAGAATGCAGGAAAATATTCTAATCGTTATGCCACCAACTGGATTCGATCTTGCAACAGTGAGATTTATAAAAAAAAATATTTCCCTAATTCACATGAGCCAGTTTACCATTTTACCCATCACTATACTGAAAAGCGTTGAATTGAAAAGACATATAACCAGACCAACACAATCTCCTTTGTTCTATTCTGTCGGGCGGTATTATTAACAACCTCTTTTGTTCTATTCTGTCGGGTGATTTCTCATTGATGTCTATCACAAATTATTACTTCCCTGTCAAAGATGTCAAATGATAGATGGTTATCTCGTGGTAATGTACTCATCAACTCAACGGTTCGATCTCCGGCCATGTATAACCAAAGACTATAGTTGCTGTCTCTCTAATAAGCACGCGTAAGAGCAAAAACTAGTCGACTCGGAGTCTAATACTGTGTCAGGTGATGTGACATGTTTATTTGCTCAGCGTTACTTCTTGAGCTAACACATCAGTGTGTCGGTGTTAGTGTAAAGCAGGGTTCATAAAGTAAGAAGTAAAGTTGTTTTCATTGTGTTATTACGTAAACATAAAAAGTGTTTTTTTATCGTTATTTTGAATATCCTGCATTTGGCGTTTCTCAGCTTATCCGATATTCAAGGGGATGCGTGAATAACCATGACTTTCAACAACGAGGATTACTGCTGTCACAAAAGCTTCTCAACTAGGATTTTATTAGGGATACGTTGATGTCATCACTTAGAAAATTTTACGGTCGTCATCGTGAATTGATTGCCCTTCACGACGGGTGCGGTATACGGAGCAGGAACTGCTTACCCTTCCGAAGCACTTGAGTTCACTCCTGGTTTTTATAGGAGTTCGTGTTGCTCATTGTTTTGTAGTTTGCAGTGTTCATTTGTTGTGCTTGTGGTTGTTCATCTTCTTCCCGGGTTTGTCCGTCTAACGTATTGCGTTTTTTTTTTTTTTTTGGTTTGCTCCTTAGGTATATTTGTCTTCTTAAGCGTAATGGCGAAAAAAATCGTAGAGGCTAACAAAGCAATTCAAACATTTGCCAAATAACATAAGTATTTGCAATATTAGTTACGCATATTGCACAGTTGTTTGCGTAATTACACAAAGAAAACAGGTCCGCTGCTAGTACATTTGTACGCTTTCCTTATTCATAAATTAATATCGTAATTTTTCAGGTTACAGACCAGACCGAAACACGTTTATATAATTATCAGCAGTTCCGGGAGATTGTTAGGCCTCTATCTCATATAAAAGTTACCAGACCGCTATTAAACTATACTCACCACTTCATCGTAACAGATGTATATAATACTCGGTGCGGTACGTCTGTAGTGACCGTGTTTCAGTACACCAGTTCGGAATCCATCCTTTCGGAAGGCGGATTCGGGATCGGCAAATGCATACGGGAAACTTTTGAAATAGGAGACGATATAGAGAACAGTCTTTTTGATTATAAAAATGGACTGTACTTTATCTATTCAGACAAGGGATACCCAAAAACGCAAGATGAATTTAATGCAGCATACCAAAGAATTGAAGAACGAATCGGAGAATCGACTTATCATATAAATTGGAATAATTGTGAACATTTAGTAAACTATGTTTTAACAGGCAAAAATGCTAGCGAGCAATGTAGAAAGTCCAGAAAACTGACTGATTTGTGTAATTCGTTGCTAGCAAATATTAAACAAGTTGGTCTTACGACCGCTCTACTAATATCAGCGCTAGGTGCAATTGCTGGATCGTTGGTTCGTCGTGCATATGTAAAGGTTATACTAGCTTCAATAATAAGCGCGGCGGCTCATGTTGGTAGCCATGTACCAGATGATTGCCCAAACATAATGGGCAGAAACATCGTGGAAGAGGCCCAAATGAGAATGTCTGACGGACACAAATTACCCGGAAGTTCCACTATTCCAAACATTACACTTATCATAAGAATTTCTAAATCGAGGTTAGACAATACATATGTCTGCAATACCGCCGAAAACCTAGCATGGGAAACTCTTTGGAAGATGTGTACAGCCTCCATAGTGACTTCATTCAGTATTGAAACAATTGTTTTTCTTGTCTTTATTTATTTCAACGTTTTACCGATGCGAAAAACCTTCCTGAATAACAAAACATTTTGCAGAATATTGTTCCTGCGAATATTTGGGGGATACTTTTCACTTTTCGTAGCAGTAGCTCTCGGCGCTGTGGGCCAATGTCTCCTTAGTCGCCCAGTTCGAACATATTTCTGTATTACATTCGCGTCCGGGTTGTTTTTACGTTATGTATTTACCGTTTTAGCTGGTTGCATCTTTGATTCGTGTTCATGCTGTTTTTGCTGGGCGTGTTGTCCTGTTTGTACCGGAGGGTGGAGATGCCCTGCGATAGGAGTTATATTTTTTATTGTAATAAGTATCTTATTGATCATGGCAGGTACTCTTTGGTATTTACTGGGATAAATGTAACGTTGTTTATTATCGTGTGGCAAAATGTTAACAATAGCTTTATTTTATTTGATTAAAATGTAAAATCCACGTTGTATTCGTTCTTTGCCAAAAATAGTAACGGGGTTTTCCAATACTTTTCTTCATCCATTGGGATTACACGTTAAGGTGTTTATTGAAATAAATATCGTCATTTAAGGATTATTTTTCAGTCTGTGAAGAAATAACCCCAATCACGTGATGCACATTAAATAACCCGCGTTCTTTTTAGGTCTAAAACGTCGGGATTCCCTTTAATGACGTCATAGTAGAAAAGAAAATTTAGTCTATGATATGATAAACGAAAAAGATTTGACCAATAAAATGACGCGTTAGATCCAATATTAAACTAGAGTACTGTCGGAAGCGACAGTTATACAAGCACCCCCACATTTGTTTCATCCAAGTGATGATTTTGATGCAAATTTAATGTTAAATTTAGTGTTAAGGACAAAACTTAACTCGAGTTAAAATAAACCATGAAAAGTTTATTTTATGATCAAAGATCTGTATGTTAATCCCCGAATCTTTATTTAAAGATTAAAGTTATAAACTAAAGATGTTGATTCATGTGTCTCAACAGAGCTGGGATCAACTTCTTTATTTTGGATTCAAGTGTTTATCTGCTCAGTGGGATTAATATCTTAATTAAAGAAAGACATAAACTAGCAATTTTGATTCATGCGTCTCAATAGAGCTGGGATCAACATATTTTTTTTAAAGTTAAAAGAATTAAAGAGGGCAAATATACCTAAGAAGCAAATAAAAAAAACGTAATCCATTGGACAGACAAACCCGGGAAGACAAATAAACAACCACAAGCACAACAAATAAACACTTGAAACTAAAAAACAATGAACAACACGAAAACTGCTGGTCATAAATATCTTTATTTTGGATTTAAGGGATAAATTGCCGAGATCAACATCTTAAATTAAAGACTTTCTGATAAACTAACGATGTGGATTCATGTGTCTCAATAGAGCTGGGACCAAAGTCTTAAAAAAAATTAAAGTGATAAACTAACAATGTCTCATTAGAGCTGGGATCAATATCTTTAATTATAAATTAAAGGGATAAACAGCCTCAAGTAAAAAAAATAAAAGGTTAACTAACAGTGTTAATTCATGTGTCTCAATAGAGCTTGGATCAACATAAATTGTTAAAATATGTAAATATAAAAATATATACAAATATTTATAATTAAAAACAGTACCCTGATGGACTCGTATAATCTATGCGAATTTGAGGTTCAATTCCTCTAGTCTGTATACATATTCATTTTTTTTACAATAAGAAAATAGTTTTAAAACAGTTTTTAAATAACAAATTCAAAAGGAATTCCGCAGAACCCTGTGCCACATCTGCATTACGCTGCTTTCATTTCTTTTTTTTTCAAAAACCATTTCAGTCCATCCCACATAACCCAATAAGGGGATGACCATTTACTATATACCATGGGTCTAAAATTGTGTGTTGAGCATCATGTTTTGCATCTGTCCATTATGGGCAATCAAGAAACAAGAAGCCTAGCATAAAAAATGCCTCAGATATTAATGTTTTAAGAATATTTTGAAAATTTTCTCATTTTCGGACCCAATTTTCGCCCAATGAATGAAATCAAACTTTTAAAACCTTATTGCGCATCTACATCATATTTTTTTTACAATCATTTTGTAATCAAAGTAGAAGCCTAGCGTCAATAATCAATAAGGAGTTGATATCACATTCATATTTTGTTTGACGTAAATCATGGCACCTCCTCCAAGTCTGTGCCCTTCCCTCTCTTCACGGTAGGGCTTCTTAAAGTTCGTTAGCTCAACCGATTTATTGGAAGTATTTGGTTTTAACCACGATTAGGGTGACCAGGATTAGGCCCCTATCACCCAGCTCTGCTTGCAATATGTCTAGTTTAGAATGAACACTTTTGATGTTAACACAAGAAAATGTTACAAGATTGCACGAGAAATTATTGGATGCTCTAGTCATCTAAACCCGTGTCAGTGTCAGTGAAACTTAGAGGCCCCGGGTTTGGTTCAATATATCCCGATAATAGCAGTAAGAGTACTACAAACAGGGCTATCTTGGTTGTAAAAATAATACAACACTTAACACTCTCGAAGTAGATGTTTACTCGCACCAGAGTAACTCTGCGAGGCAGGATCTGAACCTTCGGATTGGCACAGTATAATGCTGTACAGTTTGTCTATCTTATCAAAAACACATAATAATAATACAATATTAACGGCTTGTAAACTATATGTGATAAGTAATATAGTAAAAACAAGAGGCCAATGGCCACGTGGCTCTCCGGTATTTTCATTTCAATCCATTTCCACATGCTTTTGAAGAAAGCAATTAATTTTTGTTATGAAGGTACTATATCTAGTTTTTTCATGATATTCTCTATGCAAGTTGCAAAACACTGCACAACTGACCGTTAAACAATGAGATCTCAAGTATCTATTTTTACCTAAAAATTGAGCAAAGCATTTGCTTCTCTTATCAACATTCAGCCGGTGCAACTTTAATTATACTAGACATTGAACCCGCGCAAGCGCGGGAAAATAAGCTTTTTTTTTGTGGTGGCCATATTGACTATAAAAATTTGTTGCGGCCATGCCATTCATGGAACAGGAACTCAATATGGATGATGTGGCAGGCTTCCATAAACTTTCCTGTCAAGTAGGTGGTATCAACTGATAGTTTCATGTCTATATGTGCTGCACGTAGTATTCTTAGAAATGAATTTTAATGCAGACTTTAACCAAAGTCAATGAAGCGTGAAATGTAGGTCATCGTGACCCAATTGTCATGGCTGTTCGTTACTACCGAAGATGTATCCACTGATGCAGTAGACTGTATGCCACGTAGAATTACCAAAATGGACCTTAAGGTGCCATCAAAGTCAAAATCTATGACGAAAACACAACCACATAAATTGTCAATATTTTTATTGTTATAATTAATTCTGAACTGGAACTTGATGAAAAGCTTTCATTAAATACACATTTCATAATGCATTACCTTTTTCCTTCAGAATAAATATGAAAATGAAATTGTAGATGTAAACATTTCCTTAGTGACGGATGAATTTTTCAAAAGATGCCGTGAGTTAGTTAGAGCATATTTTTTGGAAAATAATTGTTCCAATTGTTCCATTGTCATCATGGGCAGGGCAAGCGAGGCTTAATTTCACAAATATATCCAATAATCAGAAGGTGAACGCATTTTTAGTGTGTGGCTGCTTGTGTTGTCCACGTTTATATTTATCAAAGATGTCCGAGATAAATTTCGTCATTAATGATAAAGATGACCATTTGTTAAAAATATTTTTATCTAGGGCTTACAGTAGAGATATATTTAGACAGGTCACATGACAAATAATTTAAAAATAGATAATGGTTGGTTTTATCACTTTGTGCAAGGTAAACATCCGAGCAATCCAAAAAACAACTAAGTTAGGAATTCCTCTGAACTTTACTTTACTTCTTCATTATCTTCAAAGTTCATAACCTTTACAGTTAGGAGAAATTGCGTTATTGTAGAATAACAATCCTGAATACATAAAGCGGAAACATCCCACTCGAAGGAGAATGTTTTTAATATTTTTTTTATTCTTCTTCCGTAATTTCAAACAGAAATACATTAAAAATATGTGCATACTTGTTTATTTAAATGTGCTAAAATGATGCCTTCGAGAACCTTCTAAGGGATACGTTGGGAGAATTCATATCGGAAAAGTGCATACAAATTCCATTTGCACATAAACAAAACTGTAGTTTAAATTTATAAATGCAGATTGTCAAATCCGATAATAACCTTTATAATCTGAACTATACATCGTTTATTTTGAACCACGCGTTTTGCCGCCTATTCGGCTAATTCGTAAATTTAGTATTATAGATGTCAAGGACTTTAACTGTTTTGTTACAATGGTGTATAATGGGAATATTGGTCATTACAAAATTTCGCATTCCACACCTGTATAACTAGATTTGAAAAAAGCATGCACAACTTCAGCCTAAATACCGAATGCATCCAAATGCACAATTTGCAGTAAGTTACCGTTTTGGAGATCTCGAGCTCACAAAATCACGAAAATTCTGCTACCCACAGCATAAGGCTCTCGGACCTATGGTCCGGATAGCCTATAACTGTGTGTAGGTTTAAAGATTTGCGTGATGGCTGTCGATTCGACCTCGAATAGAATAACCCCACCCTCGATCTATAGATATTAATATCAATTGACATAATGGGTAATAGCAATAATAATAATAAACAAGAAAGAGGATGGGGGTACTCCATCATTTGAATTTTGAGTGAGCCAAGTATCCAGGACACAATAAAACACGCAAAGGAAACACAAAACTGTTTTTAAACATTTCAAGTTTTCTATATACATAATAGTTAAGAGAAAAAAATCTTTTAGATGGAATACGCTCTCCGGTTGACATTGTAGATGGATTTATTATAAATAATTATCTGTCGAATGTTTGAGAGGATTTAGGTGATAGGTGTTTTAAAAGAAATTTTAAAATAAACATTGTTCTCTTCATTGAACTGTGAGATTTAACGTGTATAAATTATGGTTACGTTTTTAAAAAAAACACACACTTTGAGCACGATTACCTGTAGGGTAACAATAAGATTCACAAAAAATCCAAAAAATTAAAAGCAATGGCCCCGGAAGTAGAAGAAAAGAAAAAAGGGAGGGTCAATATAAGATGGGTGAAAGATATAAAAAGTACATTTAACGCTAAAATTATTAAAACTGAGTGTAGCTATCAAATGATGGAAGGGAATATGAAATTGGAAATACCAAATGAAGTCAAGTGAAAAGCCGCATGTTTGTTTATAAACAATTAAAACCACGAGTATTATATGTTATAAAAACACCAAGGTCGGGTTACAATACAATATATGGCATCAATGATCTACCTTTCACATGTAAATTGGGTACCTGTACACAGTATGTTTATAAACAAAGGCCAAGTGATGTTTTCAGATAATATGATAGTATTTTAAGCCTGTAAATAATTTTTGATCAGCGTTTTTATAGGGATGTTTCTCAAGGGTCATACATTTGTGGTAAAACTATTTGTAATAACCGCCTTTTCCGGAGCCATTTAATATAATTAAAATTTGTAAATAAATGATTGTTAGTAAAATAAGTGACTCCTACAGTCAAACAAAAACAAAACAAAACAAAACAAAACAAAACACCAAAACAAAACAAAACAAAACAAAACAAAACAAAAAACAAACAAAACAAAACAAAACAAAATAAAAACAAAAAAAACAAGAAATAAAAACAAAAATAAAAACAAAAACCTGAAAAATAAATGAAACACACTATTCAAGAACACAACCAAACACTTGTTGATTGTATTGTATTATATATAAATAAAATCCCGCAAGTGTTTAAGGAGTGCATGTGCGACGGTATACACAACGGAACTGAGTATTGGTTACATCAGCTGATTAGGTAGTTTCGAAAGAGTTACTTCGCTGTTGAAAATTCCGAGCCATTGTGGTTTCTGTCGAATCCTGAGTAGGGGCGGTATCAATCCAATTGTCATCAATTGCAAGTTGTTCCAAGTCGATGTGGCTTATGTTTGACATTTTTACAAAATCAATTTCACTTCGGGTTAAGTGTCTTACTTCAGATAAGTCGTAAATGTAAATGTTCCCGTCGATTACGAATGTTTGATTTGATTTGTTTAAGCTTCACTAAGCGTCGGGCTCGATATGCTAAAGCGCTTCTGGTCGGAGTCAAGTCTTGGTTGATCGATATAACGTTAAGATCAGGAATGTTCTTCAAGAGTTTGGAAGCTTTAAGCAATATTTTTTTCAGGTTATGATTAGGTATCTGTACTATGATTTGTCTCGGATTGCTCTTCCCTGTGCGATGGCTTATTGCGATATCGTTTGACTGCAAATTTATCCCGAGTTTTTTTGCTATGTCAATAACCTTTTTGTCGGTGTTTTCATATTCTGAGTAAGGGACACTACTGAAACGCACGCATTGTTTACGGCTGTGTTGTTCAAGAGTTTCACACCTCGTTTTCAAGAAATCGACATGATTCTTAAGCACTTTAACCTCTTCGTCGTACGGTACGCTCCAGTTCTATTTGGTTTTGTTTAAATTGTTCGATCTCATTTTGCAATGGTTTATTTTTTTCTTTGATCAGAACTTTAATTTCGTCAACAAGAATTTGTTTCACACCAAGGCAATTCTTTGCGATATCGTTATCGCTTATGCACATTGTCTGTTGTGTCCGGCATTACTATGTCGTTTGCATGCTATGCGTTGGGGAATGATTATCAATACATCTTAGATGATATGCCATTCCGGTGCACGTGCACGTGAGATACAACAAACAAACGACATCGTCCCAAGTCAAGTATTCTTAATCCACTTCGATCTCTCAAAATCATTGACATCGAATTGGAGTTGAGCTGAGGAAAACACGAGGGTTTTTTCAGCTGTAAGGAAACACAATCGGGTTGTAATGGAGTTAACAAGATGCAGTATAACAAACTGTTGGCGCGCATTTTCATTTCCAGGGATAGTTCAATTTCAACGAGAAATTTCAGTTCAAGAATTTTAATAGTTTACCAAAGAGAAATAACTCTGAAATCATTACTATAGATTAGGTAACTGTCTGCAGGAAGACATATCACCCCACCTGGACATTATACCTACTCCGAGCCAACCTATCGAACTTTGCTCTAACTCCTAGATCCCGCGTGCTCGGTGGAGAAGCAGCAAATACCAATTTTAATGTCTTTGGTTTGACCTACCCGGGGATCAAACCCGCGACCATTCGCACTCGACCCGAGCACGCTACACGAGACCACCGAGGCGGTCCATGAAGATGATTTGTATAGAAAGTATCGATATCAAAAGTGAATATTACACTAAAGCTCGAAACATTAGATTAAATTAAGTTGAAAAAGATAGTTGCAACGTGAAAAAAAAAAAAAAAAAAAAAACAATAATGGGTGTAATTTGTTGTTTAAAACGAACACAAATATTTAGCATTTGCTATACGAAAAATACGACTTGAAAAGTAATTATCGGGTAAATTTAAATAAAAGAAGACAACATGACTTCAACTGGTCCTTGTAAAATGTCAAAACAGATACTGGTTTCCGAAAGATAATTAGTGGCAAAGTTCAATAGCAGATACATGTACAACATATACAATGTAAGTAAATAATTATGCAAATTGATCAAATAATATTTGATGATTATTCTGTTACTTTTGTGGATGTAGAAATAAATCCAGTTCTGCCAGGGAATCGGATTCTAATAAAACTAAATTTATGTGACATTCAAGGTAAGTGCACGCGCGATACAACAAACAAACGACATCGTCCCAAGTCGAGGATTCTTAATCCAAATCCATGACATCGAATTGGAGTTGAGATGAGCAAAATACGAGGGTTTTTTCAGCTGTAGGAAAACGAAATCGGGTTATAATGGAGTTAACAGGATGTAGCATAACAAACTGTTGGCGCGCATTTTCATTTCCAGGAATAGTTCAATTTCAATAAGAAATATCAGTGTACGTATGTAATCACGAATCGTTTACCAAAGAGAAATAACTCTGAAATCTTTGCTAAAGACTAGTATAATTCAATCATAATATTTGATGATTATTCTGTTACTATTGTGGATATAAAAATAAATCCAGTTGTGCCACGGAATCGAATTCCAATAAAACTAAAAGATTATAATTACAGTGCATCAAATTTATTTCGGTATTTTGTGATATGCTTTATTACTACCACTTGGTCTTTGTCACTGCTGGTGGACTGTAAGTCCCCGATGGCATTATCAGCCCAGTAGCCAGACTTTTTGTCCTGGCATGATTCATTACTTAAATGCCTTTAAATATTCCGTTCATGATGAAGTGACTCAGGGACAATAGTGTTATTTTTTATGAAATTGTTTAGTGCAAAAATAGACAAGATATATAGTGTCATAATGTTGTATAGTATGTAATAATAAAATGGTCACCGTGCCTGTTGGTATCAGAATTAAGTCTCTTTATATATTTATATATAGTTTAGCCAGGGTATGCAACTATGAGAAAACAAAAGTTAAGCACATAAATACGTTATGTTCGTTTGAACTTAGAACATAACAAATGTACTCTACTCTGCATTTCACGATACCGGATGTAATATTAAAATTTGATAATACTTCCTGTTATAATCCAATCAACTTTTTATTGTCTAAAAGTACCACTTAATTTAGTTTAATTTATACACATTATTCAAAAATCATTTCAAATATTGTTTCCGTGTTTTGATTTTTTATTATATTAACATTTTTGTTGATAGTTTTGCATTTTTAATGGCAGTACTGTTAAACGAAGGGAAAGAAATGTGAAAAAGATCAGTATATAATAGTTATGTCGGAAGTTAGATTTTCATCTGATACCATTGATAATATCTACGATGATATTTTTGTGCCAGTTGAACCTCAGAATGATAACACGGAAGGTCAAACGTCGATGTCTAGAAGAATTTCGCATCAATATGAAAGATTGGTAGGAATCGCTAAAAGAAAGAAAAACCGTTTGCAAATTGCGTTCGCAATATCGATGTTTATAACAATCATTAGTGTTTTGTGTGCTGTGATAATTCCCGTGTGGTATGCCAAACCATGTGAGAATGCATCCCAAGGTAAGGTTTATCTTTCTAAATGAAAGCACAGATATACCAAAGATGGGTTGAAGGCTTTAATAAATTTTGCATAAATAATATAGAAAAAAAAATAAAATGACATAATAAACAAACTGAAACTAACATAATCCTCTTATGCAGCTTCTTGGTCTTCTTTCCTCAGCAAACAAGACTTTTTAATAAAGGGACCATCATATCTTTCCAGAAGCCCTCGGAAAAATAACCCATTCTCGATTTAATAATTATGTATACATGTATAACCTTCTTCTGAAGGCCATAATTGTATATTAACTTCACTACCATATTTGTTAATTGGGAGTGGTAAAATGACGCGACTTGCGCTTGAAAAACAATAAAAGAAATTCATACGTGCAATATTTATCAGGCAGGTGGGACCAGTGCAACTTCTGATTATGGCTTTAAAAAAGTAAATGTCCTATACTGATTTGGGCTGTAAAATCTCAATGTCCTTTGACTTACATGCAGAAAAAAGTATGTGTCCTATTAGCTTAATCTGAAAAAATTGGCACACAAAGTGATAGGATATTACAAAAGAGTTACTTTAGTTTTTAAATTTGACTGTATGTGTTGTCACATACATCAGTAAGACATAATTTAATCTACTAAGTGAAGTGCCTAGATTTTTTTTTATAAATTTCATTGAAATGTAATGAAACTTGGCAGGTAGTAAGATAAATATGGACTGAGGATAGATACATATTAATTATAATTTTTATCTGATACAAGGCAAAACAAAATGCTTTAATTTTTAAAGTTTACTATGCGAGTTGTCTAATGTACCATTAATGTATGGTTTCATCTACAAAATAAAGTGTTCAGATTTTTTTGTAAATTTCATTGAAATACAATGAAACTTGATTGGTAGTAAGAGTAATATGTATTTAGTAGTATACATACTCATTTATACCAATATCTGAGATAAAACAAAAGAAATACCTTGGTTTTTAAAGTTGACTGTGCAAGGCTTAAAATTTAAAAAAACACTGCCCCAGTGTGGTACTAATAGTCGAGAAATAATGCTGACATGCAGTGTGTCAACGAGTATAGGGAATAGTTATGCATGGCTGTATGGTACCTGTCTATTTCAGAATATGAGGGTTTTATGGAAAAGGAATACAGCTGAATTCATGTTATTTGCCGAGCGAAGCGAGGCGGAATTTTTTTTTTAATTAACATATCGTACATGTTTTTTGTTTTGTTTTCTAAAGTAATTATAAAAAAGTTGCTGTCCTATCATTTTTAAGGATGAAAAAACTTGGAGCCCTATCAGTATAAAAGCAAAAAAAAATTATGTGTCCTACTGCATTTTGCACCAGTCCCACCTGCCTGATAAATATTGCACGACCCCTTATATGTTGGAGATTATACAATCTTCACACCAGGAAGTGAGGCAATAATCTACGTCGCTTACGTCGTTGTTATACGTTGACGCGTATTCACATAAAAACATAATCCCAAATATTTTGCTAATAAATCTGATCATTTTAATAAATAAATTAAAAGAATAAGTAATCTTTTGCGCATGATACGCCAGTAGGAAAATATTGATTTGTTTTAGCAAATTAAGTGTCATGCTACTTTTTCAAAGGCTTAACATATCTAAACTGTAACAACAAACTATATATCATCTTTGTGAAAGCAGGACATTTTATACTTATAAAAAAGAGCTTATATTTGGACAATCTAGGTCCCATAGCTCTGGAACGACAAAAGCAAAAATCGTTCAAAAGTGTACAGACCCTCAGGCCACCATTTGTAAGATGTGTAAAAGTTTATTTTTTGCGCCTTTCCCAAGCTAGGAATATTTGATACCTGGATTGTATCGTCTATTAAAATTCTTAATTTCTCAATGTTATTTGATGATTGGACATAGTGCTGTTTCCGCTGACTTATGCGCTTGGTTATTTTCCACTATTTTAGGTAGTTTCCCGCTCATCGAAGATCACGTGGTGGCCACTCGATGCCTATGTCTGGTCTGTTCATTTCTGAGATGAGAATTGTTCTTTTCCATATCCCTATTTTTGTATATGAAATTTGCAAACCAAAGACAAGCGACTGAACTATCAATACATGCCAGTTAATTTAATTGTAATAGTACTTTGGCTTTATTTAACAAACAAAAAAGGTTTTGCTATTTCTTTTTATTTTAGTAAACTCACTCCAGAACATAAAAAGATAAAAATGATAAATACAGTATATTTAGGCCTTTCCACCTTTCCGTTATCTTGGCTGGTTTTACCATCGGTACAATGTTAAAACAAAGTTAGGTTGTGGTGGTCCAGTCCACGTTATCAAACACCATTGCTGCCATTAGGCTGATTCCAAATGACCAGGTTTAAGGTATGATGGTCTGCAAAATAAATTGTCCCACAGGTCCAATGTTATACTAAGTTCAGCTTTGGTGTCCATCTTGATTGATAGACCCGGTGCTGATGCGCAACTATGACACAATTTTGACTGGGCCATGTAATGACCATTGCTGCCAATTCTGGTCACAATTGGCCAAGTGCGGCTGTGGCAGCCATTTTGGTTGACAGTTCTAGTCATCAGGCACAAATTTGAAAGAGGACCATCTAAGGACCATTTGTGCCATTGGTTCACTGGTTTCAGACAAGAAGACTATTAAATGAACTTCCCCATGGTGTCCTATGTTAAACTAAGTTCATGGCAGCCATCTTTGTTTACATTCCGGGTCATCGGACATAATTATGAAAGAGGACCACTTTTGCCAGTCTGGTTCCAATTAGCTTAGTGGTTTCACACAAGATTTTTAAATGAATTTTCCCATAGGGTCATATGTTTAACATAGTTCGACTGTGGCGGCCATCTTGGTTTAAATTCTGGGTCATAGGACATAATTGTGACAGAGGACCATTTCGTTCTCGTTTGGGTCCAACTGGCTCTGTAGTACCTTTTCATAGAAGGGAGACATATTGTTTTTGTAGTATTTCTTCTTCTTCTCTGTGAAGCTTGTCCGGGCAATAACTGTTTTCTCTTTTGACCTTGAGCTTTGACCTCAAGGTCAAATTATGACTAAAATTAAAGTATTTCCTTGTCCGGGTTGTAACTTTTTGTCGTTTGACCTAGGCTTATAACCTTTGGTATGTAGGTGTATTAGCATGAAAGGGGGTATTGCGTACCATAATGACCTTCATTTGACCTGGACCTCTGACCTCAAGGTCAACTTATGACTAAAATTATAGTATTTCCTTGTCCGGGTTGTTACTTTTTTGTCTTTTCACATAGGCTTATACTGTTTGGTATATAGGTATATCACCATGGTGCAATTTGTCGCATACCATCATGACCTCCGTATGACGTCGACCTCAAGGTCAAATTATTACTTAAATTAGAGATTTTCCTTGTCTGGGTTGCAACTTTTTTGTGTTTTGACTTAAAACTTATACTCTTTCATATATTGGTGCATCACCATTAGGCAGTGTTGCATACCATTTGACCTTGACCTTTGACGTCAACTTATACTAAAATAACAGTACATGTATTTCCTTCTCCGGGTTGTAATTTGCTTTTCTTCTGATTTAAGCTGATATCCTTTGGTACGTAGGTGTATAACCATGAGACAGTGTGTCTACCATAATGACATCCAGACCTTCACTTTTGACCTCACGGACAAATCATGACTAAAATTAAAGTATTTCTTTGTCACAAAACAAGTTGAATGAAGTATATGTGTAAAACCTAGGGAGGGGGGTCAAATATTTCCTGCATAGGTTATGTTTATTTTTATCTAGAATAAAGTGAAGGAGAAACATATGTTTTGGTTTAAAAAAAACAGTTCCACCTAGTTTCTAATTAATTTTCCCATAGGGTCCAATGTTAAACTATGTACGGCTGTCGCAGCCTTCTTGGTTGACAGTCCGGGTCATCGGACATAATTTTGAAAGACGATCATCTAAGGACCATTGCTGTTAAGTCTTGTTCAAATTGGCCAGTTTTTTCAGACAAGAAGATTTTTAAATGAGTTTCCCCATAGGGTTCTTTGTTAAACTAAGTTGGGCTTTGGCAGCCAATTTGGTTGATTGTCTGGGTCATCCGACATAAATATGAAAGAGGACCACCTATGAACCATTTCTGTTAAGTTTGGTTCCAATTGGTGTAGTGGTTTCAGACAAGATATTTTAATGAATTTTCCCATAGGGTCCTATGTTAAACTAAGTTCGACTGTGGCGGCCATCTTTGTTGACATTCTGGGTCATCGGACACAATTCTGACAGAGCACCATCTAAGACCATTGCTGCTTTGTTTAGCTCCAATTGGCTCAGTAGTTTCAGACAGGATTTTTAAATGAATGTCCCATATGGTCCTATGTTTAACAAAGTTGGGCTGTGGCGGCCATCTTGGTAGAATGATTTCAGAGGAGAACATCTTTAAAGGAAACGTTTACGCCGGACAACGACCGCCAAGTGATGACAATAGCTCACATGGTCTTCTAGACCAAATGAGCTAAAAACGATAACATAAATGCCTGATTTTGTATTTTCCCCATTTTCATTGCTATTAAAGCATATTGTGAAATAAATCACTTTTGGGATACCATTGTTAAAAATTTGGTCTGTTAGTGTTTTAAAGACCAAGGTAAGGGCATTGCACATTTAAAATATATTTTAAGTGTGTATGTGTTTTCTCCTGTCGCCCGGAATATCCATTCGAATCTTATTCAGCATATTTGCCCATTACTTATAGTTTAACTTATCTTGAAATTCAACTACCTGAAAATATAGAATGAGTGACCGAACAACACATTAATTCACGAATACGCGTAGCGCACGAGTGAATAATAAGTGTTTTTTGGTCATGTGTTGTAGATTTGTGGTATTCGAATTTCAGGATTGGTTATTCTGTTTATTACATTGACTTATTACATTGATGAAGCTGATTTATCGTAATTTCCAGTGAAAATAAATTCGATATTTTCACTCAGTAAAAGATCGGTTTTTATTTAACGTGGACAAGGGCGTTACTAACAAATGAAATTTGTGACGTCGACAGATTCAGGAAGGGATCTAAGGAAAATATGACACTTTTGAAGCATTTTTTGTCTATTTTATCAATGTAATAAACAGCATAACTAATTCAAGAAAATATTCAACTCGTGACCGGAAAACACTGCGCGCATTCGTGAATTAAGGTGTTCTTTCGGTAACTCGTTGAATATTTTGCGATATTCAAATTCTTGAATTAGTTATCCTATAAATATTCCATGTAATAATTCAGATGATTTAACGTTATAACTCGATGGATTACGTGTTTATGTGACTGCGCGTCAACCTTTGTAAAGTAAGGTCGTTGGAGACAGCTGTTGTTACGTCACTCTAGATATGATTTTTCTGTTAAGTGGGTTAATTATCGGATTATCTTTCACTCAGAATACCCGTAATTCACCTCACTCAATGTAATAATTGGGTTAAGTATGCCAAGTTATCTACAATATATCTTGTTTGTGTCTTTTTATTAGTTCATTGTACTTCATCGAGTCTTAATCGAGCAAATTATGACATTATTTGTTAGATTTCTTTGCCTATTTACTAAAAAACGTTACTTAAACTGATACATGGGGGCATCCCAACTTGCAGATAGATGTCCGATATTTCTCGGTTTAAAGGCGTTACTTCGAATTTCAGATGAAAGACAGTAATAAAAGAGTCGTTCCTTCGCTCTGACGTTTGTCACTCAGGATTTTAGAATTCTTCCGCCATATCCATACTTTTATATTACATTTACAAGGTCTTGCAAGTTGGAGAAAGCAAAGTTAATTGTGGCTCCAGCAAGCAGAATCCACACACAGGAATCAGTAATTGTCGAGTTGTCGTTTATGTCACAGTGTTTAGTACCACTTTGTCGATCTGCTGGCGGACTCAGATCACCCGATCAGTTGCTCGTATTTCGTTACTAGCCTATACCTTAGATTTGCTGTTACAAAAATGTCAATAATTTTGTGAAAAATTAGGAGTATTTTAGTTGTGCACAGTTCTACCCTGTTTGTCTTGTTGATATTTTTTTAATTTGCTTTTCATCAATGTTTTGGATTGTTGGTTTGGTTTTCAAAATTCAAGGCCCACGTTTGATGAGTCGTACATCGACAAAATGTGCACATCTTGTATATCAACATTGGTATCACAGAATTTATATATCTGCAACTGCTAACCTGTTCCTTTAACACTTTGAGAACATATAAGGAGTTGGGCCACTTTACCCTGTATTTGTTTCACTCGTAACCGTTGATTTTTTAATCTTAAATATTAACTTTCTTTTTATCATAAACGATTGTATCCAAGGAATTTTTATGTTACATATAAGAAATTGTATGCTTAATCGTGAATACGTTTAAGTTTGCTACACACAAAGGCGATTTGGGTTAATTTGTATCACATTTTGGATTATTGCCAAAAACAATCAGAACCAAAACCACTCTATTGTTACGGCCGAAATCACCTTTAAATTGTAGCCAACAAAAGACAATAATCAATAATAAAATTTAATAAGATTTATTATATACAAGTTTACAAAAAATATTATACAATTGAAATGTTAACTTAACTGTTAAATATACGTCCGATCCTTTTGTTTTTTCTTTATCCGGAATACTATGTCCAATAAGTCACAATCTAGTATGATGTGTGTAACGTAAATAAAAGTGTGTCAATCCAACGTCTGAGAACACAAGAATGTTAATGTCTGGTCTGATGCGATATGTTCTGAAAGTCTGAACTTTAGTGCCCGCATATATATACAGTGTCACGGAAACTTCTGGAATACGGTACAAGTTTGAATTACACATCGTATATTATGATCATTCCAGAATTATTACGTAAGTCAAATAGAAAGTTCTAGTCATTCCATCAGTATCTATTATTGTTCCAGTGATTTCTAAACTGCGCAGTTATAACATTATTTGGTAAACAACTATAAGTATTATATTAATTTCTTTACGTATTATGGTATTTACGGTAGTAGATGTGGTAGTCGAATACACCTTTGTTTTATATAACTCCTTGAATATCTCGTGACATCGTAGGGGGTCTAGGTATTTAAACAAAAAATAAAAGTATTTGTCACCGAGTCTCGCTACAACGCTTAAACGTTGACCTGCAGGTTGCTTTATGAAATTATTAAAAACTGGATATATATTTAAAAATTTGGGTATTAAACGTTGACAACCAGCTATTATGTCCGATAGTGAAACACAGTTGCTCGAGGAGAATGAAACATGTCTGCCTTTAAATAAAACGCGTTCGAAAGACGATACAGGGGCGAAACAGAATGAACTGACGAATGCTGATCAGATAAGTTTGATTAATTCATCTATTGAAACGGCGTTAAAAAGACAAAGTGACAATTTTATGAATTATTTGGACTCTAGAATTTCGCAAATTCCCAAACCAGTGAAAATTCCCGTGGATGATTTTTCCTTTAAGAAGGACGGGGATAAGTTGCAGTTTAAATTTAACAGTGAACGTTCGTTAAAATTATCAGAGATTTCATATTGTATTCAGTCGCGTAAATACGATACCGCAGAAGATATAATTCGGTCCGAAATTGCCGAGTACTCTCAAAGAAACAAGATTATTAAAATCGCTGACCGCCATGGTTGGGACGTGGTTAAGGAATACACAATTCTTCCGTTGGCAGACGACAATGAAGATGCTTCTAAGCTTTGTGCTGCTATCGGCCGTGCTACTAGAAAACGTCAGAAGCCTTATGATTGGAACTTTAATAATTGATCAGTGTCAGGACAAGGCCGTAATTATTCTTTTCGTCCCCAACCGCAAAGTAAGCTTGGACCAGTACAACAGTCTGCAATCAGACCAATTATCTGCTTCGAATGCAATCTACCAGGACATTTCGCTAAACACTGCCCCTACAAGAACAGACAGTTCGCACCAAGGAAGCCACGAAGTGCGACAATCACAGCCCCAGTTGATGTTTCTCAGTCTATCTAACAAGCCCAGAACAGATAAAGTTGAGTATGATTTAGATTTAGATTGTGATTTAGAAAAATATGAGTTAAAAAGCGGGAGTATATCTGTAAAGGGAAAATTACGAGAAAGTATAGAATTTTGGGATAACACAATTAAAGCTAATAGTTTTATCTTAAATGTTATTAGAGAAGGTTATACAATTCCTTTTCATAAATTACCCGAAAGTATTGTTTTGTCTAATAATATGTCAGCCAAAAAACATCAAGATTTTGTCACAAGTGCTATTGATGAATTGGTCAAGTCGGGGTGTGTCATTGAGCAATCCGCTCACTGTTTCTGTTCAAAACAATGGTAAGAAAAGATTGATACTGGATTTGAGACATGTTAATCAATGCATTTTAAAACAAAAGATAAAGTTTGAAGGTACAAAGGAAGCCTTACAGTATACTAAACCAGGTTATCTTATGATAAAATTCGACTTAAAGTCCAGTTATCATCATCTTGAAATTCACAAAAATTATTTACGCTATTTAGGGTTTTCTTGGACTGTAAATGTTATTAAGAAATATTATGTTTTTACTGTTTTACCTTTTGGGTTATCACAGCACCTTTTTTATTTACAAAAATAATGAGGGAAATGGTGAAATACTGGAGATCAAAAAGTTACCTTATAATTGTATATTTAGATGACGGGTGGTGTTGTTATAATGCTCAACAATGTCAGACTTTATCAAATGAATTAAGAAAAGATTTAAAATTAGCCGGATTTGTAGTTAACGAGGAAAAGAGTTTGTGGACTCCTGTAGAAAAAATTGAATGGTTGGGATTCTTTTGGGATCTAGAAAGCGGAAGTGTCGAAATTCCTAAGCGAAAAATAGATAAATTTAAATGTAGTTTAATTTCAGCTTTAAAATCTTTGCACACTGTCACGGCAAGGAAATTAGCATCAATTATTGGACAAATTATATCTATGTCTTTTGCTTTAGGTAATGTATGTCAAATCATGACTCGTAATTTACATATTCCAATTTTAAATAAAAACACTTGGGACGATTATGTTCTTGATCAGAGATGCATTGACGAATTAAAGTTCTGGTTCAATAACTGTGACACGTTACCATTTAGGTCTCTTTTGCCAATACACAGATCCGTTGAACGTGTTATTTTTACTGATGCTAGCGAATTTGCAGGAGCAGGCATTTTATTACAATCACAAAATGAAATTGTACATGTTATCTATAATACTAAATTTACGAATTAGCCGAATAGGCTGCAAAACGCGTGGTTCAAAATAAACGATGTATAGTTCAGATTATAAAGGTTATTATCGGATTTGACAATCTGCATTTATAAATTTAAACTACAGTTTTGTTTATGTGCAAATGGAATTTGTATGCACTTTTCCGATATGAATTCTCCCAACGTATCCCTTAGAAGGTTCTCGAAGGTCTCATTTTAGCACATTGATTTAAATAAACAAGTATGCACATATTTTTAATGTATTTCTGTTTGAAATTACGGAAGAATAAAAAAAAAATTAAAAACATTCTCCTTCGAGTGGGATGTTTCCGCTTTATGTATTCAGGATTGTTTTTCTACAATAACGCAATTTCTCCTAACTGTAAAGGTTATGAACTTTGAAGATAATGAAGAAGTAAGGTAAAGTTCAGAGGAATTCCTAACTTGGTTGTTTTTTGGATTGCTCGGATGTTTACCTTGCACAAAGTGATAAAACCAACCATTATCTATTTTTAAATTATTTGTCATGTGACCTGTCTAAATATATCTCTACTGTAAGCCCTAGATAAAAATATTTTTAACAAATGGTCATCTTTATCATTAATGACGAAATTTATCTCGGACATCTTTGATAAATATAAACGTGGACAACACAAGCAGCCACACACTAAAAATGCTTTCACCTTCTGATTATTGGATATATTTGTGAAATTAAGCCTCGCTTACCCTGCCCATGATGACAATGGAACAATTGGAACAATTATTTTCCAAAAATATGCTCTAACTCACGGCATCTTTTGAAAAATTCATCTGTCACTAAGGAAATGTTTACATCTACAATTTCATGTTCATATTTATTCTGAAGGAAAAAGGTAATGCATTATGAAATGTGTATTTAATGAAAGCTTTTCATCAAGTTCCAGTTCAGAATTAATTATAACAATAAAAATATTGACAATTTATGTGGTTGTGTTTTCGTCATAGATTTTGACTTTGATTGCACCTTAAGGTCCATTTTGGTAATTCTACGTGGCATACAGTCTACTGCATCAGTGGATACATCTTCGGTAGTAACGAACAGCCATGACAATTGGGTCACGATGACCTACATTTCACGCTTCATTGACTTTGGTTAAAGTCTGCATTAAAATTCATTTCTAAGAATACTACATGCAGCACATATAGACATGAAACTATCAGTTGATACCACCTACTTGACAGGAAAGTTTATGGAAGCCTGCCACATCATCCATATTGAGTTCCTGTTCCATGAATGGCATGGCCGCAACAAATTTTTATAGTCAATATGGCCACCACAAAAAAAGCTTATTTTCCCGCGCTCGCGCGGGTTCAATGTCTAGTGTTTGATGAAAATGATAAAAGACAAAGTTCTACTTATAGGGAGTTAAAATCAGTAGATTTTGTATTAAAATCATTAAAAGCACATTTAAGTGGAAAGGTTTGTGAAGGTTTACACTGACAATCAAAATATTGTTAGGATAATCAATGTTGGAAGCATGAAGCAAGATCTACAGACTATCGCTTTTTCAATTTTCAAACTTTGTTTAGAAAATAGTATTTTTTTAGATGTTGCTTGGGTGCCCAGACTGCTCAACACAGAAGCTGATTTTTATAGCAAAGTATTCGATTATGATGATTGGTCAGTGGACCAAAGTGTTTTTAAATTATTCAATAAAAGATGGGGCCCTTATACTTTCGATCGTTTCGCAGACAATAAAAATTTTAAAGTTGAAAAATTTAATTCACAATTTGGACTCCGGGTACTGCAGGTGTAGATGCATTTGCATATCGCTGGTCTAATGAAAATAACTGGTTGGTGCCACCAATACATTGTGTACCTAATGTGATTAACTATTTATTTAGATATAGATGTTATGGAACTTTAGTTGTTCCAAAGTGGCCTTGTTTTGGCCATGTATAGTTTCTTTAAAAGGCGAATTTGAATGGTT
The DNA here is from genome assembly GCA_028015205.1 of Mytilisepta virgata. Lineage (NCBI taxonomy): Eukaryota > Metazoa > Mollusca > Bivalvia > Mytilida > Mytilidae > Mytilisepta > Mytilisepta virgata. The sequence continues at coordinate 36,175,959 of CM051512.1, forward strand.
TGTAAAAGAATATGTAGAGTTTGAAAAACCAAAGCATTTTTTCCGGGCTGGTTCACACAAAGAAAGTGTATTTGCCTCTTCACCTTTTATAAGTAATGTCTTGGTGTTAAAATTGATTGTAGATATTAAAATTGATCACTTTGGCGAGTGATATGGTATGAACACTTACAGTATTTTATTAATATCACTTTGGTGAGTGGTATATATTATCACTTTGGTTAGTGATTAATTTTGTACATGCATTTGTATATATATATAGAATAATACATGGCAAAATCCGTATCGCATGCTGTATCACCACGAGGAACCAATATCAGTCCCGAGGGCCGAAGGCCCCGAGGGCTGATATTGGTCGAGTGGTGATACAGCATGCGATACGGATTTTGCCATGTATTATTCTGTTTATCATATATTTTAATAGATCCAGATTCATGTCAGATATACAACAGGTCTGTGATTTATAGTTGTTTACAACCGTTTGAAAATATAATACAGGTTTAACCATTGTAGACAAGAATATGATGATTTTCCTGTACTTTTCCAGATAACTTGGAATTGTTTTTGTTTTCATAGATTTCCTGGTTTGATTATCCCTTTTCATGATAGTCATATAAACATATGGAATCTTTTATATCGAAATGTCTCTAATTTCCTTATGACATGCACAATATAAAGCTATGTCAGAATTAACAAAAAATTCACAAATATACATGTACAAGAGCATTTTGAGACCATGTTTTGCATGTATTTAAATGCATTCACTAGTGATATTGTGAGCTGTTCCCCCCAGTAGAATACAACCCATCTTTCCAATATTTTTTGTCAAGTTTAACCAAGTTTTACTGTGACCTTGATTTTCATATTATACTGCAATCTGATCTCATTTGTATACATAAATGTGGACAACAATGTTACCAAGAATCATCTATTCAAACACTTGGACCAAGTCAAATTCCACAGACAGACAGACAAACAGAGGGATTCCTATATACATATGAACTCCACATATTCGACAGGGTACCAATTTGTTTGCACTAGATATTCGCATATTTTGATTACTAAAATCTCTTCAGTAGTGCTTGAGGTCAAAACGATGAAGAACATGCCTTTTTTCCTGGGAAAATATATAAACTAAATACCATGATAACTTCTGAAGCTTCAGCAACCCCATCATTTATTAGAATAAAGACATAGGACTTGAAATTTCCGCAAATGAAACTCTGATGCTGATAGCAATGAATAAATATTAAAGAAACAGAATTGTATTTCTAATCAAACAAAACAATTATAATATCACAACACGGATCAAAAACAAAATAACATGTTAAAAATAATCCAACATGAAAATTTCTAGTCTGAATCGGTGTCATAAATGACCCATTTTCTCTTGCAAGTATTTGGTGTCCTATTTTCCTTCTGACCCTCATTTGGATGCATGTAATTTATAATAACGTCACCTTTGATATTTGCATTATTTAAAATAGTTGGAAGAGAACATTGGCGTTTATAACCTTGAGCAATAGCTATATTAGGAAAAGTGTCAACATCAGCAGTAGTGCTAGAAATTGTTTTTAACGGAACTTCTGATGCAATGTTTGTAGCATGTGCATTGTGATTGATTTCTACTATTTCAAAGTAAGCAATTTCATTTAAAGCATTTTCAACTATTTCCTGAGATGCACGGAATAAAAGTTGATCCTCATTATCATTTGGAATTTCATCAATACAAGTTGTTGTACTCTCTTCAGCAATGGTATTGGTCTTGTTGAAAATTGTAAGGACAGAAGACATTTCTCTCTGCTGATTTATCGATGCTTTAGAATAGTTATTGATGGATGCCAAACTTTTATGACCCGAGTGCTGCTGCACCAAGGTATCCTGGACCCCGTTATGTATCAAAGTAGTTATGCCAGTCTTTCTTGCACTGTGGTTTACTTTGCGGCCTTCTATTCCGCCATCCTCTGCCATCGTCTTAACTATTTTACCAATTGTGTTTTTACCCATAGCCATATTTTTGAACCATTCACTGCTGGAAGCGTTGTTGTTTATTCCCACATAAAATTTTGCCTCATCACCTTTCATATTTTCAGGTCGCTTCTGAGCATACAATAAGTACATCTGGATTGGACATCTTGGATTTCCTGTAAATTTAAAATAATCATAATTCATATTTTACCCATTTTAATCATGTCTGATTTTGTATGTCAATAGAAACAAGATGTTGAAAGCTATGTTGTGTTTAGAATACCCAAATTCGACAAAGTGCACGAAAGCTGGAAGGGGCAGACACTGTACAAATCAATATGCTACAGCCATATACCAAATATCAAATCATTCTACCAATAGAAACTTACGTTAAACAGGAAGTATAGGAAACCTTAAAAGGGGAGACATGGTATGTTATTATGCCAAAGCCATATACCAAATGATCAAAAGCTGAGAAAAGAAAAGTGTGCACAGACGGACAGACAGACAAGGTGATTATAGTATAGCCCCACTCTAACCAGAGGAGGTTTGATAATATGATCTTGGAAAGTCTCCTTCAATGGATGAACAAAAACTAACAATATTATTAATTACAGACATTGACAGAGGCAGTTAGTGACCTCATATGGAATATAAAGGGTCTGTATTTTTGTGTGGGACAAGAGCATAGCTTGAGTAGATTAATTTTTTATTTTTTTGTGTGTTTTCTTATTTCTCCTTCATTTTAATTGCTGTAAGCTGTTGAGAAACGTATCATCATGCTTGTTTCTGTATGTACTTTTTTACTTTTTTTGTTTGCTATTTGCCTTTTGTCCCTTTTCATGTTCTCGGAGCTGTTTTTTGCCCATGCGTGGAATTCCCTTCTTTTCTCCCCCCTTTTTAACACTTTGGTATTCTCACTTTTCATGATTTTTGATTTTCAAATGTATTAACTGACAAACAATGCCAATTACTTATAAAACATAATATTTGTAATCAATCTCTTACATGCAAGACAAGCTGTACTTTTTTATTTAAAAACAGTCTCTGGTTTTACCTTTATCCTCAAACATCTTTGGAGGGAATGCTCTAGAATCACTGTTTAAACCTGTTCTGGTTTTAGTGGCCCTTTCTGTGTACTCTAAATATCGGTCACCCGAAGAAGTCGTCTTGAGCTCTACATCGCCCCATCTTAAATTTTCATGCTCTGTCCGGGATCTCATCCCAAAATACATGCTGTTGTTCAGAAAAACAGTATTTGATAAGGATTTCGCATTTCCTGAAAAATAAATGATTTATTATATAAAAAAAACAACTTTAAATTGCACAGATATGAGGGCATAAGCCCCTTTAAGTTTTGATACAGGGTATTGCCGGTATTTTTCAAGAGTATTCGGTACATGCAAGCAAATATATATGGTATTCAGTATGTGGCGATTACAAAATTTCTCATGTTTTAAATTTTTTTTGGCAAAAGAAGATAATGTGTGTTCAAAAATCTATTGGGTAGCAAATACTAAGTATTCCGTATCCTGTTAATATTCCATCGGTATAAGGTACGCATTGGGGAAGGGAGTCTTACCCCCACATAATGATTCTTTAAAAAACAAATTACTACAAATCATGGTTCGAATTTAGCACAAGCAAAGAACGGACGTACATGTACATACAAACAGACAGACAAGGACAACACTTAAATGTCCCGGCTACATACATGGGTAGGACATAACTATTTCATTACGGAAGGCATAAACATCTTTAGTTGTGGCTGTGGTCAGACATTCTCATGTTGGGGTCATGTTACTTGTTATACTGAATGCATAAAACACTGACATGTATTTGATCTTTATCAATCTGATTCTTGGTGGGAGAAAGATTAATCTTTTTAAAAACTACATTTATCTTTGATCTTTCGTATGTACATTTTCCGTACCAGCATATATGATCATAAATTTATAGGTTTCATGTAGTCATATCATGGACATGGAAAAAAATGTATGCACTTGCCTCCACCCAATAATCCTTTCTGATACAACCTGTCTATTTCCTCTTTAGTAAATGGGTCAGCTTGGTTGGGCCGGTTCCCTTTTCCTTGTTGGCGCAGATATTTCCTTTTTGATGCTAGAACGTCCCTGGAATGTTTAAATTCCTTGTCTTCTATAATGTTAACTGTCAAGCCTTTCTCTACTAAATCTCTGTTTATGCTCCCCTGCATTGATTTAAGAGTGTCCGGCTCATATTCTCCGTCATCACTCTTTTCTGACGGTGTTCCCATTTCTCATCTGTGCCACAAATGCAAATGTTGCTTGTCTGTCGTCATCCCGAGCATTGATTCTATCATCTAACTGGAGAATGTCCTCTAAAAGTTCGTTCATTAGTCTCTCTCCCATTTCAACAGAACGGGGACTTCGCGTCATGGCAGTATCATTGTCGTCTGCGACTGACAATAATATCCGAGGAGTGCCGGCTGATCGGTCTCCTCGTATGAGAAGTTCCGAAAGGGGTGCGATACAGGGTATGCGATACGGATTAGCTATGCGATACAGGGTATGCGATACAGGGTAGATGATACAGACTAGAGAAAAGAACCTTTATCAAATATACAAAATTCCTGTATTTAGTATTAAATATATGATAAAGATAAATACTGCAAATCATTAGTGCTTTAACGAAAGTATACAACTTTTGTAAATAAGCATAACTTTAGATATGTAATCGTTTTGGTGAACGATTTCCAATATATGATTATATATTAAAAATTGTTTTGTCATTTTGGTGAATGACACTTTACATAATGAGATCTGTTGGGCTATACAAAAATACATTGATCCCTTATTCCATTTCAGGATTTGTACAGTTATGGTACTTGGACAGCACTTGAACCATTTTATTCACATGGAGTTTTGGGAACAGCCGCAAGACAGATTCCTACTTTAGTTAACGCGGGAAAATCGGACAATACTAACAAGAAGTACGATATTTATTTTAACAAATTTCGAAAATGGTGTAACTTTAACAATTTAGAATCGATGCCAGCTCAAGCAACAACCGTGTGTTTATATATCAGTACATTAGTAATTGAACACGTTTCTGTATCAGTTTTAGAATCTTCCTTTTATAGTATAAAACGTTTTCACGATATTGCGTTGAGGCCAAATCCATGCAGTGATAAATTAGTACAGTTGTGTTTAGAAGGAAGTAAGCGTTTATTGGCAAAACCCGTTAATAAGAAACAACCAGTGACTGTTGAAATGTTAAACAAAATAGTGGACTGTTACGGGAAAAACAGTGCTTCATTATCCGATTTGCGTATTTGTACTTTATACTTACTGGGATTTTCTGGATTTTTCCGTTATAGCGAACTGGCAAATTTGATGTTGAAAGATTTAACATTTTTTGACACACATGTGGAAATTCAATTGCAAAAAAGTAAAACCGACATTTACCGTAGAGGAAATAAAGTTTTAATAGCCAAAACAGGAAATAAAAGTTTGTCCGGTTTCCTTTTTATTACGTTATATTAATTTAGCTAAATTAAATTTTGAATCTGATGAATATTTGTTTACAGCAGTTCAATTTCTAAAATCTTCGAACTCGTTTAGAGTTGTTAATAGGTTTAAGCCATTATCTTATACCAGAGCTCGGGAAATCTTTTTGGATACATTAGTGTCTGTTGGTTATGACAAGTCGAAGTTTTGTTTACATAGTTTGAGGATTGGTGGTGTTTCAGTTGCTGCTCAGAATAATGTTTCCGACAGGCTTCTCCGAGCTCATGGTAGATGGGTAACGGACAAATCTCAAGATGGATACATTAAAGATAATTTATACAGCAAATTGGCTGTTTCCAGAAATTTGGATTTATAATTATATTTTTTCTCTACCTGCAGGTATCTTTGTACTCGAAGATGTAGCGAGCCACTTATCCTAATTTATCTTGTTTTCTTGTATCATTCCTATAGTAGGAAAGACAACATTTATTTTCGGATGAGAGAAACGAAGGAGAAAATAAATTAATTTCTTTACGTATCATGGTATTTACGGTAGTAGATGTGGTAGTCGAATACACCTTTGTTTTATATAACTCCTTGAATATCTCGTGACATCGTAGGGGGCTAGGTATTTAAACAAAAAATAAAAGTATTTGTCACCGAGTCTCGCTACAACGCTTAAACGTTGACCTGCAGGTTGCTTTATGAAATTATTAAAAACTGGATATATATTTAAAAATTTGGGTATTGAACTGTTTTCAAAATTACAAAATTATTTATTATTATATACATGTGTATTATATGGTAATAAAGGGTGCTTGTTGCGAAGTTGTAGCGAGCCACTTATCCTAATTTATCTTGTTTTCTTGTATCATTCCTATAGTAGGAAAGATAACATTTATTTTCGGATGAGAGAAACGAAGGAGAAAATAAGTAAGCGTATTATGCATGTTATAAGGCCACACAAAACAAATTAGGCCAAGATAAATAAATATAATAATTACAATATCATAACAAAATAAATATAAAAATACAATATCATAACACTATTGTCAAAGGAGATTCATAAACTCACTAACAGCAAAACCAGTTTTGGTGCTGAGGTTACTCCACGTTGAAAAATAAAAAATAACAATCGAAAGATACTAATATTAGATATATTAAATTTATACTATGCTGTATACGACGCATTTCAAGGAGTTACCTCTCATCAGCAGCATTAAAACCGAAACATTTGGAAGACCAAAAACCAACTTATTTTAAACAAGAAGTACTCATAACTCAAAATACCGAAATAGGAAGCCAAATTTCAGCTAAGGAGATCTACCATGTGCAATACAAGGAATGAACCCTTAGTATTTCTATTATTTTTGAATTTTGCTAATTACTGGTAATTTTTGTAACAAATGAATGAATAATCATGTCAGACAAGTCTGACGACTGAGTTGGCGAATACCCCCGGGGACATAGGATCCACCATGCAGAGGCATCGTCCCAGGAGTTTCAAAATAGCAATCCAAAGATACTAATATTAGATATAGTAAATTTATACTATGCTGTATACGACGCATTTCAAGGAGTTACCTCTCATCAGCAGCATAAAGACGTTAATTTGGTAAATTTGCGCTAAAACTGTCTCCCATAGCGATACTCGTGTATGTAGAATTTTTTTTAGTTATTTACTTGCTAGTAATTATTAGTAAATCTTTAAAGACTACATACCAGGATATGCCCATATAATAATTGAAAGGCTTTAGGCGACTTCTTGGAAATTGCCCGAGAAGTGAAATTTATACAGGGGAGAATAACCTTACATCTTTAGTGTAATAAAAAGGTATCATTACCATAGATTTAGGTAACCATTTGTGCAATGGAATTACAAGTAGTTTTCATTTTGCTTTATATATGTTTACATGTTCACTTATGATTCTTTTGCAGATAATTCGATCGTTATTTGTGACGTCAGAGGGAGGTGGAGGTCGCCGTATCATATAATGTGTCCTGATTCTAGGATGTTAAACATAAAAAGAGTTGAAATATTAAGACTGAATGTGACTGGAAAGGAGAGCATCCCAGATTGTATACATAATAACTCTTGTTTTGACTCGTTTTCAAACATACATGTAACAAAGACCATGAAGGAGGTTTGTAACAACAAATCCTTCTGTACCCTCGAATCGAAATATTTTAAAGACATCCCGAAAAGAAAATGTACCATTAGAGAGTACAATTTACTGAAAGTTTTATTTACATGCACCGATTAAATAAATGTGTTAATATTGTTAATCTGTGTTACTACATATATAACAAAAAATATAAAAGGGTCCAGTAATCTTGTTTCATCAATGACACGATATATGTTTTGAATTTTTGAGTGTATAATTTTAGAAATTTTGTAAAATAGTAACGTTTTCAAACTCCACCAGGATTTTGCTTTCTCTTTTAAGGCCAGTCTGATTTTGTTAGGAGTTATTTCTGGCTTTCGAAATCTTTGGTCTTGGATATACCTGATGCGGTTTAATCCACAATTTCGCATTGAGCGTTTGTTTGTTTGTTTAGTTGGGGTTTTACGCCGTTTTCAGCACATTTGGCTATTTCGCGGCGGCCAGTTTTTATTGGTGGAGGAAGCCGGAGTACCCTGAGAATTGGCAATCCTTGTCAATTAAGATCGGAGTCGAACATACCCCGCCACATTTGCAATTCGAACTCACAACCTCAGCGTTGATAGGCTAGTGATCATTAGTAGTCATGACGAACTACCTAGATCCCCGCATTGAGCGTAATCAACATGGTATATATTTCAGAATCTCCTTTTAATGCAAACCAATTCAAAGTAAAACAGTTTGCTGCAAAGCTTCTATTCACTAAAATTAAAACACTTATTTCCCCACCAAGAAGAACTCGTAAATAGAGGTAATCATTGCTGTATGGTAATAGGTATTCCCCAACAGGTAACATGGCACTCTTGAATGGAAATAATTCGTCAGTGTAAAACACGTACATTTCATTCACAGATAAAATGAAAAACATGTATTACAATATCCCACCAAATAGGCCATATTAATATAACCCGTAAGGCATTCCAAAATGAAACTAGAGACTCTCCAGAGCCTGTATTGCTCACCTGGATTAAAGTTGTCCACCTTGAGCAGGACTAAAATTTATGTGTAGCAGTCAATTTGGCTGGTTTTCCTATAGGGTCCTATGTTAAACCTACTTTGGCTGTGTTGGCCATCTTGACTGAGAGTTGGGATCATGAGACATGATTCTGAACGATTAAAATCTAAGAACCATTTCTGCCAACTTTAGTTCAAATTGGCTCAGGAGTGTCAGACAAGAAAATTTTTAAATGAATTTTCCCATAGGGTCCTATTTTAAACTAAGTTCAGCTGTGGCAGTCATTCTGGTTGAAAATTCTGGCCATCGGACATACACTCTGAAAGAGGACCATCTAAGGACCATTGCTGCCAAGTCTGGTCACAATTGGCTCAGTGGTTTCAGACAAGAAAATTGTTTTAATGACTTCTCCCAAAGGGTCCTAAGTTAAACTAAGTTCAGCAGTGGCGGTCAACTGGGTTTACAGTCCAGGTCATAGAACACACTTGTGAAAGAGGACCATCTAATGACCATTGGTGCCAAGTCTGGTTCCAATTAGCTCATTGGTTTCATATAAGAGGGTTTTTTTAATGAATTTTCCCATTGTGTTCTGTGTTATACTAAGTTCAGCTGTGGCGGCTATCTTTGTTGACATTCCGGGACAACGGAGACAATTCTGACAGAGGACCATTTTGCCAAGTTTGGTTCCAACTGGCTCTGTAGTTTCAGACAAGATTTTTTAATGAATTTTCCATTGGGGTCAATGTTAAACTCTGTTCAGCTGTGGCGGGCATCTTGGTTGACATTCCAGGTCATTGGACATAATTTTGAAAAAGGACCATCTAAGAACCATTGCTTTTAACCTTGGTTCCAATTGCCTTAGTAGTTTCAAAGATTTTTTAATGAATTTTCCCATAGGGTCCAAAGTTAAACTTTGTTGATCGTCCAGGTCAGAAGACATAATCCTTTAAGAGGACGATCTAAGTCTGGTCACAATTGGCTCAGTTGTTTCAGACAAGATTATTTAATGAATTTTCCCACAGTGTCGTATGTAAAATTAAGTTCAGCTGTGGCGGACATCTTTGTTGACAGTCCGGGTGATCGGACAGTCCTGAAAGAGTACAACCGATGGACCATTTCTGTCAAGTTTGGTTCCAATTGTCTTAGTGGTTTCAAACAAGAGTTTTCAAAGAATTTTCTCATAAGGTCCTATGTTAAACTAAGCTCGGCTGTGGCGGCCATCTCGGTTGACATTCTGGGTCATCGGACATAATTCTGAAATAAGACCATTGCTGCCAAGTCTGGTTGCAATTGGCTCAGTAGTTTCAGAGGAGAAGATCTTTAAAGAAAGCGATTACGCCGGATGCCAAGTGATGGCAATAGCTCAGATGCCTTTTAGGCCAGATGAGCTAAAAAAGGAATTATGTGTCCTTTTTAACAGTAAGGTATATTAACATCCTTTCCAACTGAAAAGAAAACATTTGGGCAAATTAATTATCTCATAATAACTCAAGCAAAGGAAAAGAACTACCCCGTTCTTGTATCTGAATTGAATCTTCCCGGTACCCAAACTCCATTTAAGCAGTCAAAAGCATCAAATTCTTCACAAACCTCTGACTCTTTTTTCTCAAATACTACAGGTAAAAAACAAACTCAACCAAATAGCAAAAAGTCATCTTCAAATCAAAAAGCCCAGCAGAAATAATTATCAAAAATCTCAAAAATCAGATCGTTCTTCAACCTTTGAAAAAAAAATTGGCATCATTCGAATAGACTCTCTAAAGGAGACAAAAATAACAGGTTTAATAGGTATAGAGATCTCTGCTCGGAGTTTGACGGCGACGCAGATGCAGACTCTGAACAGATGGATACGACGTCAAGCGAACATCTGGAATCGATATGGGGGATCCTACTCCCTCCACCACTGACGTCAGTGCAGCGAGTGCAAAAACCAGAACTTCTTCAAACAGTAGATCTAAGAACATTTCCCCCATTCGCGCACCACATAAATGAAGAATATAATACAGTGAAATTGTCGAGGTTTAAAATTAATTAATTGCTTGAATTATCTTTACTTATTCAAAGCTTTCTTCCTCTTGCCTTCTGTCTACCAGCAACTCATTTAAAAGAAAATGATAATATCAATATTAAAAACTACTCTTTATATTGCACCCAGGTTTCTAAGGACGAAAGCTGGCGGCTCATCTATCCTTATAAGAAATGGAATAATTCATAGTCAAGTGCATTTAAACACTGAATTACAAGCAATTGCTGTCCGGCTTTCTCTTCAGAAGACAATAGCTTTATGTTCTATTTATAATCCGCCTAATTCATCTTTGGATATACGTCAACTGAAATCTTTAACAGATCAGTTGCCAGCCCCTTTTCTTATAATTGGCGATTTTAACGCTCATAATCCTATTTGGGGAAGTAACACCTAAATTGACAAAGGCAAAAAGATGGAAGATTTTTTAAATCAGGAAGGTCTGTGTATATTTAACAATGAATCCAACACCTATCTCCATCCAGGAAATGGTTCTTACTCCGCTATCGATCTAACAATTTGCGACCCTTCTTTATTACTAGATTACTCACGACGGGTCTATGATGACTTATGTGGAAGTGATCACTCTGTTATTTTGGAAAACCTCTTTCCTTCACCCTCAGAGAGAGTTGCTCGCTGGAACTTTGACAAAGCCAATTGGTCTTTGTTTGAGCAACTCTGTCGCGATGAACTTAGAACAGATAATTTATGTAATGTTAGCGACCCCATCCTTAAATTAACTGAAAAGTTAGCATCGATAGCTGAGAGATTCCGACAAGGCAGAAGCACGTTGGATCATGTCATTCGATTTGAAACTTGCTGGTTACGGGTTTGCTAATGGTGAACATGTGGTGTCGGTTTTCTTTGATCTGGAAAAGGCTTATGACACCACCTGGAAATACGGTATTTCAAAAACGTTCAACGATATGGGGTTGAAAGGTAGACTCTCTATCTTTATTGACAGTTTTTTGTCAGACAGATAGTTCAAAGTAAAGGTTAATAAAACTATATCTGACTCATTTGAACAAGAGATGGGTGTTCCCCAGGGAAGTATCCTCTCTTTTACTTTATTTAGATTTAAAATAAAAAGTGTGGCTGAAACTTTACAAAAGAATGTTGAAGGCTCTCTGTATGTTGATGATTTTTTAATATGTTATAGTGCTAAAAATATGAATAACATTAAAAGACAATTACAATTGTCTTTAAATGAAATGGAAAAATGGGAAAACGGTTTTAAATTTTCTAGCTCAAAAATAGTATGTATGCATTTTTGTAATAAACGAAAATTGCATTTAAGACCCCGAATTGACACTTTATAATTCTCCCATCAAAGGTGTGAAAGAAAGTAAATTGCTTGGTCTACTATTTGATAATAAACTTACCTTTCTACCCCATATCAAAATGCTTAAAGCTAAATGCTGGAAAGCATTGGACATTTTAAAAGTTTCCAGCACTGACTGGGGTGCTGACAAAAACATTTTGTTGAATTTATATCGATCTCTTGTTAGATCGAAACTTGATTATGGTTCCATTGTGTATGGATATTCTCGAAAATCTTATCTAAAAATTTTGGATACGTTTCACCACCAGGGTCTACGTCTGGCTTTGGGGGCGTTCAGGACATCTCCTGTTGAGAGTTTATATGTAGCGGCGAACGAGCCGTCTCTTTATAATTGTAGAATAAAACTTGGTTTACAATATTTAACCAAGCTGAAAGCATATCTTACAGTTCCTGTTTTCAATCGTCTCTATGAGGATGTATATGAACAATACGAAAACAAAATTCCTCCGTTTGGTATCCGAATGAAACAACACATTTCTGGTTCAAATATCAACCTGGATGAGATAGCCCCAACAAATATACTTCCATCTCCACCTTGGCTTATTCCCAAACCTAAATTAATTTTTGACGTCAGAAAACATAAAGTCTGAGACTAATCCCATTCAAATTCAGCAACAGTTTGCTGAAATTAAATCACATTTTCAAAGGTTTGATACAGTTTACACTGATGGACAAAAAGACGGATATAGAGTAGCTGCTGCTGTCTATGGACAAGGAGCAGCAACCCTTAGTCTTCCATCTTCCAGTTCTATATTTACAGCTGACGCAAGAGCTATTATTCTTGCCTTGAAATTCATTAGATCTTCTCATAAACAAAACTTTTTAATTTGTGCAGATTCTTTTTCATGTTTATTGGCTATAGAAAGTCAAAAGTATAAAAGCCCTTTAATTTCACATATTATTGAATTCTATAAAAGGCTTGTCCATATGGGTAAACAATTAATCTTTTTTCTGGATACCAAGTCATATTTGTATAAGAGGAAACACAGTCGTAGATAAGATAGCGAAGGATGCTTTAGACGACCCCATAACTAATGTGTCAGTGCCATATACTGCTTTTAAACCTTTGATTTTATACGTCTGTGGCAGTCCCAGTTGAATCTGCTCACAACCAATAAATTACATTCTATTGAGCCAATTGTTGGCAAGAATGTTTGTTTCTCTGGCAAAAGACGAAGAGATCAAGTTATTTTAACTAGATGTCGCATTGGCCACACCAGGACGACTCATTCTTTTATTTTAGAGAATGAGCTGCGTCCTGAGTGTATTCCGTGTCAATGTCGAAAAAGACTGAGCAAACACGTTGCCTATGAAGGACTTTAATCGAACGAGATGATCTATCCACATTGTATATTAGACAAGAGACCATTGGTTTAAGGAACCAAACAAGGCGGTCTTTGGTCATTCGTTCCATCGTCTTACACACGGAACTTGTGAGGGCAATAGTCAGATAATTCGATGATTCAAAATGATCTTTCCCAGGTTTTGGAACAGGCATAGCTGTAGCCTGATTCAGGAAGGAAGGAAAGTCACCAGTAACCCGAAACTTGATCAAACAAAATGCATATTAACAAGTAAAACAGAAAATATTAAAATACAGCAAAACAATAAAATTTCTAAAAAATCAGGTTATATAAATAATATCACAGTTTAAGTTTTTAAGACAGAGACATACACATTATCACAGTAAAAAAAACAAATCAACAAATACAAAACACTAAACAGTCAACAAGCATAACAAATACACTTGTTAAAATATAAGGAAAATATTAAGTGTTTGATGTGGACTATACTCTAGAATATAGCCCAACATCCTTTAAGTATTGTAAACGACGGCCGCCAGCGACATTTGTAAACAGATCCTTAATAATGTCGACTTTGTAGTACCGACGAATGATGTCGGATTTATCTACACAGTCTATTAAAAGGTGTTTCACAGAGTTTCGGCATTAGTACGGTATACACTCAGGAGGCGGTTCATTTTCTAAAATAAAAGAATGACCCGTCCTTGTGTGGCCAATGCGACATCTAGTTAAAACCACTTGTTCTCTTCGGCTCTTATAGAATTTAATAATATGTGAAATTAAAGGGTTTTTATATTTCTGACCTTCTATAGCCAATAAACATGAAAGAGAATCTGAGCATATAAGGAATTTCAGTTTATCAGACGTTCTGACATATTTCAAAGCAATATTGATTGATTTATTGAATATATTTTAATGCTGTGTTGGAGACATTTAAGCCATATCACGGCGAGATCTGGTTACATTAAGTCTGACTAAAACAAATATCATTTAAAACGATTGATTGATTGATTGAATGAATAGATTTTAACGCCGTGTGGGCGAAATTTAAGGCATATGACGGCGAGATCTGGTTACATTAAGTCTGATTAAAACAAATATTATATAAAATGAATGGACTATTTACAGATACTATGTCATGAAATAATGAAATATTAAAACAAATATGAAAAAAAGTTCCAATATATACTAGTAAATATCATAGACGAACTTTTCAAAACAATATCACAGATACGCTAATAAATACAATAGCAAGTCTAAATCATATAAACACATTTAAAATTCTGGATAAAGACTATACTCAAGAATACAGTCAAACTATATTCTCGAGTACAGTCCAACGTCCTTTAAATATTGTAAAATACGGTTGCCAGCAACATTTGTAAATACGTATTTCATATTGTTCACTGTGTAGTACCGACAAATAATGTCGGATTTATCTACACAATCAGTTAAAAGATTTCTACTACTATGTCGACATTGACACGGAATACACTCAGATGGCGGCTCACTCTCTAAATAAAGGTTCGAACGAGATGATCTAACGTGCTTATGCCCTGCAGGAATCCACACTGTATATTAGACACTAGACCGTTGGTCTCAAGGAACCAAACAAGGTGGTCGTTGATCATTCGTTCCATCGTCTTGCATACGCAACTTGTGAGTTCAATTGGCCGATAATTCGACGATTCAAAATGATCTTTACCAGTGGCAAGCTTCCACAAAGAGGGCAAATCACCAGTTTCCCGAATGTTATTTAGTACATCCAAAAGTGTTTGTAATGATGTATCAGGAAGATGAGTCAGAAGTTTATAATGGATATCATCTGGGCCACATGCTGTGTCATGGGCCTTCGCCAGAGAAGTTTTGAGTTCATCCAAAAAGAAAGAGCGGTTGTAGTTTTCGGTTTTTTTAGATTTAAAGTTCAGTTTAGTTTTTTCAGTGCGATTTTTGATTTGTTGAAATTCCTGAGAGTAATTTTGAGAAGAGAAATGCTTAGAAATTGTCTCTCCAAGTTTATTAGATATGTGCCTTTCAGATGTTAGAAGGGTATGGCCATCTTTCAGATTGTGGAAATTGGTTTTTTGGTTTTTACCGTTAATTTTTTGTATGAAATTCCAAACTTTGTTCATTGGTGTGCGAGGATTTATTTTAGAGACGAAGTTTTGCCAAGACGTTCGTTTCTTTTTTTTTAATGTTCGACATGCTTTTGCACCGAATATACGGAAGTTACTTAAATTATCTTGGGTTGGATGCAAATTGAATCGTCGTTCGGCCTTCTTTCTATTTTTCTTTGCCTCCTTGGTTGTAAAGGATTCAAGGTTTTAGGAATGGTTCGTTCAGCTATCGATACTAACGTTTTATTAAATTTAAGAACTGAATTAATAGCATTATCAAAAGTTTCTTTCTTCAGTTCACCTCGACAGAGTTGCTCGAAAAAAGGCCAATTGGCCTTTTCAAATTTCCAAAATAATGGGAAAGTGGTCGCTATCACAAAAATCATCATGCACTCGCCATGAGAAATCCAGTATTAAAGAGGGGTCACAAATCGTTAAATCGATAGCAGGGTACGAACCATTCCCCGGATGGAGATAAGTATCCGTTCCGTCATTGAAGATGCACACACTTTCCTGAATTAAACAATCTTCGATCTTTTGCCTTTGTCGTTTTGTGAGTTACTGCCCATATAGGATTATGAGCATTGAAATCACCCACAAGAAGAAATGGGACAGGTAACTGATCTGTTAAAGTTTTACGTTTACTAATTTCCAGGTTTGTGTTAGGAGGAATATAAACAGAACAAAGTGTAATAGTCTTATAAAGAGAGGGGCGAACTGCAACTGCCTGCAGATCGTTGTTTAAATTTATTTGACTTTGAATACCGTTGCCACCTGCAGCCCTTTCATCCTGTTTAGTTCTTGTTCTGTCAAGAGAGTAGTGTTTACATTATCGTTTTCCTTTAAGTGAGTTTCTTGGAGACAAAAGGCAACTGGAAGGAAAGCTTGGACAATTAAAGATATTTCAATTAAATTAATTTTTAAACCCCGACAATTCCACTGAATTGCATTGGTCATTTTAAGGGCGGACGGATTGGGGAGTAGTTTTTCCTTAGTTGTTCAGTTGAACAACTTATGCGCAAGCCGCCAGAAGCGCTGGAATCTCTGGCGTTACGAGAAGAATCCACAGCAGGAACTGAAATATCTCTCCAGATGGATTCTTCTGGTTCATTTGAAGTATCCATCTGCTCAGAGACATCGTCGACATCATTGTCGAAATCTGAACAGAGGTCTCTAAATCTATTAAATTTGGAATTTTTCCCTGCCTTCGAGAGGCGACCGGATGATTGTTTGTTTCTAGCTTTTTCATTCGAGGACAATGGTGTAGTTTTTTTTTGGGACGATGTGGAAGATTTTTGGTTTGAAGGTATGGAAGTTCTTTGTCTGGCAGTCTTCCTTTGTTGTTTACTGGTAGTGTCTGGGGTAATTAAAGAGCCAGACGTTTTAGAAGAGTTTGATATAGAAGACGGTTTAGATTTAGAAGTTTTATCTTTAGCTTGATTGTGTTGAAGTAAGAGTGTTGGTAGTTCTGATCCATCAGGCCAAGTTTGGGTTCCAAAAGTTCTGGTTTGTGAGGTTTTGACTTTATCAGCATAAGAGGTTTGAACAGAGTTATGCAAGACAGAGACCATTCGTTTCGCTTCTTGATAGTTTAATTTTTTTCAGATTTGGTCTTTTGGATTTCCAATTCCTTTTTATAAAATCCATAATTTCTTGAATTAGCCAAATGATTCAGTCCACAGTTTGCACACTTTACTGTACCGTCACATTCAAAACTTGAGTAGCCCTCTACAGAACATTTGACACATCTTTCGGTACCACGACATGAACTTCTACCGTGTCCAAATTTCTGGCATTTGAAACAACGAGTAGGGTTAGGTGTGTATGTGTTAATTTTCATTCTATAGTAGATATGTCCAGGTACAGTAGTTAGGTTGAATGTAATGAGGTATGTATTCAGTTTTACAATTTTTCCTTCGGATTTTTTAGTAAACCTTTTCAATTTTGAGACGTGTTGAGATTCCAATTCTTCCTGAATTTCTTCTTCAGACAACTCGTACAAATCACGGTCTCTGTCTCGAATAACTCCTATGGAACAATTGAGTGTTCGATGTAGGGTTACCAAGATCTCAATATCAGAAATACAAGTCAGAGAAAGGAGATTTTTTGCCTGTTGTGGTGTAATACATTCTATAAGCAGACTTCCACTTCTCATTTTGGAAACGTTTTTAACTTTTCCAGCGCAGCTTTGGATTTTTTTATGTGGTAAAAAAGGAGAAAGTTTAGTGAAAGGTCTGTCAGAATTTTTACTTGTCAAAACTAAAAATTTTGGAAATTTGTCAGATGTTGTGTTTTGTAATTTTGAAATTCGTTCCTCATCGTCACTATAATCACATTTCCGTTTAGAGGGTGTTGGTTTTTAGTTTTTTTCTGAGTTCTTCATGATGATTTATTAAGTTTCACTGCCCTTGCTCCCCGCCCACTTCGGATCAGCACCACAACGATGTATGCTTGCCACATATGCGACAAGCACTAGGGCTACAGGACAGGATACTCGCATTGAGTACTTTTAAATAGACACAAACTTCGTGTCGGGGGTTACCCGATGAAACAACTGTCCAAAGTAGAATCTACACGATTGACCCATGAACTACCGCCTTCTTGAACTAATCTTAAAGATGGTGCTTTTGTCGCGCAGTTTTATATAAGATCATGTTCAAGGGCATGACGTGACCAGCTGATTGATCGAGACCGGGCCCATCCGACCGCCCATTTCAGATAAAGTAAGGGCCAAAGTGGCGTATTTCAACCACCAGGATCCCGTCCTTTATCCTTACGGGTATCCACACACGCCAAACATGTGGGCTCATGAAGCCGAGAAACCTTGCCCCATTAGCCACCACCTTATCCGCTGCTTCCGTCAATGGCTGACTTCAGAGACCGCAGAACTAAAACATCAATCTCATACGATACCTGCACACCACCCTAACCCGACCCATGGTCTCGAGGTGTCATAAATGTTCATATGGGTCTCTTCAAACAACCACGAGCAAACAGCAGAGGGCTAAACATGACCAGTAAGTGGCCAGACCGGGGCAATCCAGCCAATTTTGGAGCTGGTTGTTTTAATATTTCAAAGACATTGCGAAACCAACAATTGTGACATTTTAAACAGTTGATACAAATGAGAGGTATAATTTAGATGTGGATATTAAGAAAATAATGAAACAAAAAGATTAATTCATTAAGTTTAAACCAATGAAAGTTAAGCTCATCAGTAATTATCAAAGTAATAGAGCCTGGGTCTTGCAGTTAGCGTGGGTAACAGGCGCCATGTTGAAAATATAGACAGAAATTTTATTGTGGAATTTAATTTCCCACCCGCCCAGTCAATTTTTAGGAAATACTTTTCCTATTATACTGTATAATGCAATTTGTATTTTACTTTTTACTATATATGTTTAGCAAGTTTATTATGCATCGTATTCACTTATTGATGGGGCATTTTTTATTAACCCCACTTTTGCTTTGTCATTTATTCCTTTTGAAAAGAACCTTGTATTTATTGAATTTTGCTTAAAAAATGATGGTTGAATAAATGATATTTGTCTCAAAACTGTCGTAATATCTTTGCCTGCAAACTAGCTCGGACTGCAATTATGTTAGTGGACCTTGGCAGCCATAAATTCTATTTACGGTAACTGAGAAAACCCTAACAAAATGTATTGAATAAAAAAGGTTTCAATGACAAGAATCGTTAATTTAAAACAACTTAAATACAGGGATTTTGAGTATAAGAAGCGATACCTTATATATTTATGCATTTAAAAATGAAACACCACATATTGGGAATTATTTAAGTAAAAGCCATAACGTTTTTGATATCAGATGCAGTTGAAAATGTTCTAGCTTTTTTGTAAAACTTTATACAAATATGAGATATAGCCCTATGGATTACTACAACAATCAAGTTCTTCAATCTTAGCTTACTTCGTATGAAAATATAATAAAATAGGTACGATGAATATTAATAACATTTTTTTTTATTATCATTCACATAGTTAAGTAAAGTCCAGAAATACCAAAGGGATATTCGAAGGAGAGAAAAATCAAATCGTAACAGCTGACAAACTCCGGAGAACAACGAAGACAAGACCAAAACAATACATGCACTACAATTAAAAACTAAAAACATATGAACAACATGGACCCCACGAAAAAAAACCGGGGTAGACTCAGGTGCTCCGGAAGAGTAAGCAGTCTCTGCCTCATGCAGGACACCCGCCATGCTGTCCATGTCAAATCTGATATGAGGAAGGGATAATATGGAACAGGTCCATTTTCATTTGGGAAACGGTTTTTTCATACCTGTCAACCAAGTCATGATGACGCCCATAAAACTTTAATAAGGATGACTTCAGCTTAAGAGCAACGTACCCCTGTCTAAGCAACTTTTCTGTCAGAAGCTGGGCTCTGTCCAGGAAGTCAATGTATATATCACAAGCTCTGGAATAACGTATGAGTTGTGAAATATATACTCCATACGCCGGCGCTTCTGGAATATTGCCGCTCAAAAATGGGAAGTTGACGATTGGAAAGTCAAAGTCATCCCGTTTGTCGTAAAGTTTTGTATTCAACCTTCCTCTGATGTCAATTTCGAGGTGAAGGTCGAGATAAGATGCAGACTTGGCAGTGTCTGTTGTGTCCTTAATTACGAACTCATTGGGATAGATGAGATGTAAGAAATTCCCAAAACGTGAATTGTTGAGTGATAAGACATCATCTATGTAGCGGAAGGTGAAATATCTGTTATAAATACATTTTCGAAAAATATGTTAAATTAAGAGAGCACGATTAACTTTTAAAAAATGTACAATATCATTTAGACATTTTAAATATTCGTTGTATACTTATTTATGCATGACTTATGAAATTAACTATAGCTTAACCATAAATTTATAACAATAAATGTTAGCCAGGTAAGATTTTGTTATTTCTGGCTAAGTCAGATTATGATTTTTTTAAATATTGGCTAAGCATGAAAACAACATCTTATCCGACACATGCAAACATTTTTCACATAATTGGAGCCGATAGCGCATTTGACCGCAATTCGCTGTTCAATAATCTGCAAAATATCAATACGCAAGATAATGAAATATTGATAAACAGAATACCAAAGATGGGAAAATTTATTGGATGTACTGATAAATTGAAAAAGATAACTTTTTTCGATGGAATTCAAGGAAATGTTACTATAATGTATTGAATTCTAATCTCTATCTTGACAATGATATTAATAAATCAAAGTTAGCGTTTCTTTTCTTTCCAACTGGAAGCTAATGCCTGTAGACAACGAATTTCGATTTTGCGTTTGTACGACCATTTTATAAAACCAAATTTGGGAATTATTTCACCCGAGCTACAGATTATTGTCTACAAATGTTGCTGATAAGCATTCATTTAATAGCGGCATTCGTTTCCTTAGGAACACCTTACTGTGACACACAAACACAATTTGTTTCATGCTCAAATTCTGGACTAACTGTTGTTCCATCAGGATATACGGCTAGTGTTATCTCAATGTGAGTACATAGTAATTGAATATGACTTGTACAATAGATTTTATATGATACAAAGTTAGATGGATTGAATGTATGTTTGGTTGGTTGCTTAATAGTACATGTAGTAAATTATTTGATACACAATCCCAGGAAACACAATGATGTTTTTAGAACGTTTATAAAACGTTGTCAATAATGTTGTAAAAATATCGCAGAAAAAATATGAAAAAATGTTAAAATGTATGGAGCAGCTGTTTAATGTTTTTTAAAACATTTTTCCAAAATATTTTTAAAACATCTCCCCAATATTTTTTATAATGATCTGAAAATATGATATAAATATCATAAAAACATTTTCTAAAATATCCTTCATTTAATGAAAAATGTTTTAAAAATATTGGACAAACATTTTGATAACATTCATACAACAATTTAATAAAATTCTTGTATTTCAAAACATCAGTTTAATGTTTTCAGGATATCAAAATGTGAATATTTTTATTATTTCATGTAAACATTTGTCTTAATTTTTCAATAAACAGCTGAAAAACATTTTCTAGAAACTTTTAAATAACATTTTATGAAAAATGTTCTAAAATTATTGTTAAAACAATTGGTAACATTTTTATGACATTTTAAAAACATTTTCCGTACTTTAAAACACCAGTAAAATGTTCTTAGAATATTTATATGTCAATTTTATTTTGATATCATTTAAATATTTGTCATAAAAAAATCCAAAATATTTAATAAATAACCCGAAAACATTTCTCCCTTCAGCACAGCAAAATATTTTTAAAATGTAAAAGTGTTCCCATAACATTCTGAAAATATTTATTATATTTTCAAACTTCAAAACATCAGTCCAATGTTTTGTTAATATCATAAACATTACTACATAAATGTTTGAAAAATATCCTCCTTACATTTTAAGATACCCTTTGAGTGTGCAGCTGACCATTTGGACATTTCAAATAAAATGTTCTACAATGTTCCTGTCAGAATAACATTTATGTTATTCGGAAAGAATCATTTCCCAACTTTCAGCGAATGATTTTCTCTCATTGATGTTTTGTAAAGTAATGTAAGCAAATTCAAACAACTACATTTTATCAAGGGATATAAATGAAATGATAAGATATTTTAATTTAACATTTATTTGTTTCTGTTCGTATTGAAATTCAAACAAATTTTACAAATCTGTATTTACAATTTGGTCTCATCAATATTTCTGAAAAATTTCATAATTTTATACATCCTCCTTTAACTCCTGTCTGTTCATTTCTTTAACTTCCTGTCTGCATCCCCAAAAATTGAATTGAAAACATTTAAAAATAAAAATACAAATGTATTACATGCTTAGAAATTGTTATATTCTATGATCCCAAATCTGAGATTACTACATGTACATAACTACATTGATAAGCAGGCAAGACTAAATTAAAATTTATTATCAAATTAAAAACAATCTATAAGACAGTTCAAATAACTCCAAAGATATCAGACTTTTACAAACATGAGGAATTCAAAGCCTGTACTGCTCAACTGGGTGGGGTTATATCAAATAAATTTCATTCTGAATGATGACTACTTAAGGATTAATATTATGAAGCTTCAAGCAAGACAACTTGGTTAATGACCTGATTTTAAATATGAAACAGGCCTCCATATACACTATAACTGTCCAAGACGTCAGATAGGAGGAGACAAAACTGTAATTCACACAGATGCTATATGATTTGTTCAGTTGAAATAAAATTTTTAGTAAAATCAACTTACATAAAACACTTTCCAGAATTATGTTAGTTGTTGTTATAATTTCATCGACTTTCGATTTTGTCATTGTTCAGGACCGTCAAGTGAAGAAATAACACACAGAAAGCGATGTGTACAGAAAGAGTTCATTATCTGAGCTTATTTTTTTACCTACTGTTATCACCAGAAGATAATAAACAGTACTGATTTACTGATACTTGTAGAAATTAGGCGTCGTCTTCAACTTCAAATTTCTTTGTTTCGAACCACGGAAATACACTTCCGGTCACTGGTTTCCAATGAATGCTGTCGATTGTTTGCAAGCTGGTACACGATCTGGAACCATTTACATTTTAAAACCGAAAACCGAAAATCCAAACATTTACACCGACACGCCAAGGTCTTATAATGTATTTCCAAATTAAAAAAAAAATTTTACCAGAATGTTTATTTCACAAATAGAAAACATTAAATAAAAATGTTTTGAAACATTATATTGATATTTGAAAAATATCATAAAAATATTTTAATAACATTTTAAATGAAATATTCTTAAAACGTGAATCAATAATATTTATCATAAACATTACAGAAATATTTTTCCAAAATGTTTTAAGAATGTTTGGGGAAAATAATTTTACAGCAATTTATTTTCACATTTTAAAAATATTTCTGTCAGAATATTTTATAGAAATGTTACCATAACATGAAACATAATGTCTTAACGACATTTTTCAAAAATATTTATTCATGATATTTATTATAGATTTTAAAAAAATGTTTTCCAGATATTTAAAAAAAATGATTTTACAGAATGTTTATTTCATGTGTAGAAAGTGTTATATAAAAACCTTTTTCTCTAAAATTTTATTGATATTCTTAAAATATCATGTTAAAACTAGGAAAATATTATAAAATATTTTTAAAACATTTATATAAGATGTTCTTATAAAGTGATATAGTAATATTTATTTGAAACGTTTTAAAAATATTTTTTTGAAACGTTTTTCATCAATGTTTCAAGAGAATATTATAAAGATTATCCAAAAAAACATTTACATGACATCCTGAAAATATTATTTTGATAACAATTTTGAAAAATATTTATCTGACCTTTTAAAAATATCATAAAAATGTTTTGTGCTACTTGGGATTTGATGAATTACATTTAATTCATCTATCTGCGACTTATCAAAGGACTTACTATTCCAAATATTTGAATTGCAAATTGAAAATTGCTAAAAATAACCAAAAATTTCAAGCCAAAAAAATCTAAGAACATAGCTATACATGACGGAAAGACTCCTTAGCTTACATAAAATTTAAGATCTTTGTAAGACGAAATTTGAAGTATCAATAAAGGATATGTTGGAATC
This sequence comes from Mytilisepta virgata, assembly GCA_028015205.1. Lineage (NCBI taxonomy): Eukaryota > Metazoa > Mollusca > Bivalvia > Mytilida > Mytilidae > Mytilisepta > Mytilisepta virgata. Next base: position 36,199,950 of record CM051512.1, read on the forward strand.
ATCATCATTCACATAATCTATGAAAGTAACCAATCAAATAATTTTATGTTGTGTCTAATCAATAGGTATTGAGTTGAAACTAAATCACATCTCCGGGATATATCCTAAAAACTAATTAACATTTTATTTAAAGTAATTATTCAACGAAGTGATAAAACTTAAAATTGTTTTGATATCCAAGAAATATAAAGGATGAGTTGCGAAGAAGTCACTATAATTATCCCCACATTGTTTTTCAACCCCTTAGGTACAAAAATATATCCTTTTTCTGGCCAGTATCTTTACTCAACACTACCAAATAATTTTGTTAATAAATTTGCAAAAGTGTATCCCCTTTATGTGAAAGTAAATATTAAATAAATGTTTTTTTTCTGCTAAGTTCTATACATCAAATTGGATTGATGGACGAATTGTTCTTTAATGTCCAGTGGCAGCCAGGTGCATATCAGGACGAAAACGTTTTCTAACATACTTTGTTTAATTACATCTCCAACAATTAAAAACATTTCCCGTTATGTTCTTGATTCTGTATAATGTTAGTGCTTCATGAATGAGGCTCCCGTTTTTTGTAACATAGTTTGTTTAATTACATCTCCAACAGTTAAAAACATTTCCCGTTCTGATCCTGTTCCTATATAATGCTAGTGCTTCATGAATGAGGCTCCCATTTGTTCACTTAATTTAATAACAGTTTTCATTTTACAGTTCGAGATCTCTTTTTTCATCAACCAAAATACTTCACGAAAAGCAGAAAATATAATTAAATTTGAAACACTTTCTTTCTGAACAAGTTCTTTATGAAAAACAGATACTCTGCTTGTAAATTCTAATTCAACAGTAGTTTGTGCATTTTGGAATTTGCATGACCAACGATAGCAGAAACTTTATACCTCTGACTGGGCTTTACATTAAATATCTTAAATTTGTTTTGAGAATTACAGGTGTCAAGAAGACACCTATAATAACCACCACATCCCGGTTTTCTCACAGTATTTTGTATGTTTTTCAGATAACCGAGAATGTACAAATTTACCAATATTTTGATTTCGAGCACTGCTACTGAGTTGCCAGTAAACTAAATGGCCATACAGCATACAGTGCATCAAATTTATTTCGGTATTTTTTATCATTTTATTATCCCTGTTGCTGCTTTGTTTTTGTATTTCTTGCATACTTAAAGATGTGCATGTTTCATTTCTGCATATATTATACTGGTGAATAGGACTGTCAATTTAAAACTTTGACTTGGATATAATATCCAACACATATTCATAGGGATGTGTGTTACTACGTCTATGTATGTTCTTCAAGTTCTGCCTCAAGTACTTTTGACTGAGGTTTAGAATCTGTGTTGCTTGTGGGTGTCTGAGCATTATGATCATCTTCATCTGAATTTTGTTTTTACAAAAAACGTGATATAGGTTTAGAAATACATGCAATTCTAATGATACCACCGAATACATCATTAATAGAGCCTTAGGGACGAGGCCAAAAGTTCAATATAGGATACAAAACTTAATTCAAATAGTTTGGGGGGTACCGACAAGCCAATTTTTGCCGAGAGTATTGGGGGAATCAATCATAGTATCTACGTCGTTCAAACACTTTATCGATCGTGAATTGTGAATGATATGTATAAAATTCTAATTTAACAGTGCCTTTTTGATTCATATTAGATATACACATCACTTTTTTCCAATATTTTTTAAAGGTGATGTCCAAGTCAATATACAGAACAAACATACATTGTTGGGGAAAACAGGACCAATGAAACATAAAGTATACTCTCAAAGCATTTGCCCATATTGGTGAATCAATTTTTCCCAAATTAAGTTAAGAGGCGGGGAGGGGAGGGGGTTTTCAGTGAAAAAACTATGTGAATTAAGTTTTTTATCTTACATTGAACTTTGATCTCGTCCCTTAAGTGTTATGAATTTTTTTCTGAATGTTGGACTTTAATTTTCTATTAAAAGTACAATCAGGAAGTATTTATTACTTAGCTGCCTCAATCATTCACTTCTATAGTCAAAATAATTTCTAAGGTGAACTAAAACAAATTTAGGGTCCTTTTGACGACCATACAATTTATATCTGAAATCTTCAAATTGTGCAAAAAGTTTAAATGTGTGCAAATGTAATTGTTTCCCTCAAAGATTTGTTAGTTGTTCCCATTTTGGTATAATTATTATTAAATAGATTGATTGATTGAATATTGTTTAACGCCGAGTTGGTGATATTACGGCCAATATCACGGCGAGGACTCATCTGAAAGTGAATGGAGCTGACTAAAAATAAATACAGCATCTAAAACCAATATATTATTTACAAATAAAATATTAATTCCAGTATAAACAATAAAATACATATGTGAAAAAAATTGACAAAACATTTCCAATATCACAGAAAAGCTATCAGACAAATACAATCAATAAATTTTAAAAAGTCAAAACAATAACAGATTAAAATTCTGGATAAGGACTATAATCAGGAATACAGTCAGACAGACTATATTCTCGACTATTAAATAGAACTGTAATACATCATTGAATTTGAATTTGAATTTGATTTGTTCAAATTTTGGGGTTTGCAAATATTTTCATGTCTTGTATGAAAATATGGACTAAATTAAAAAATATGTATATCATATCTTTCAGTCTTTGTATTTTGAACTAATGACATTTGTTAAATTGAAATAATGTGGTAACATTTGAGACTATCTGTCAGTGTTTGTTCAATTCAATTCAAATGTGGATTTGTAAAATATTTTTTTTTATCTAAACCCAAATTGTTCTTTAAACTGTCATCACCACCTCTAATTTTCTTGTCCTTAAAGAAGAAAAAAAAAACACGAGGCATCAGTTTTTTATGTTATTACTTGATTATCATGATGAGATTAACTTTTATGTGCAGGAAGTAAGAATTTGCGAGCGTGTTAAAATTGAGGTTAGAGAAATTCCATAACTCACGAGTAAATTGGAGGAGAATCTCTTTCTCCTATGATTTCCGACAAAAACCTCAAGAAAATGTCGTTGGTATATAGTTTGTTTACATAGAGGTAATTTTGGGACTTCTCGATGTTATCGTTCCAATAAGTGTAGAAAAAAAGGCGGTAATTCCCACGTAAAAATTTAATCACCGGGAAGTGGTTAAAAATATTATGTATTTTTATCCCACCGATTAAACAAACCACACATCAAGAATAGGAGAAGTGTATGTTTACCTTCAGATTCACGCTTAAACCTTGTTGTTTGGCAGTATTGTAAAGATTGCTCCCGGGGCCGTTTTAATACTGGGTTACGAAATTCGAGTTGTCAAGCTTGTTCTCGGAAACAGGTGGCGTCCAGTTTAACTTAAAACAACGACGAGTACAAGTCGAACACTGTTACATTTGTTTTATTCCCAGAAAGTAGGCGACGGTCATTCTCGTAGTACACGCTGGATTTCGCCGACTACCGGCTTCCAATGAAAACCATGATTACCACGAGATTGGTAAATCTGCTCTACCTCCATCATCTGACAAAAATATATCTATATTCGTCAGTTACCGATAGAAGACGTGACTGTGTTTTATCAATAATTACGAATTACATTTTCTTTTAATATTTAAAACGTTAATAATGAAATATTTTAGAGATGTTGGGAACATTACAAGAATTTATCTAAATAGGAGAGTGAACGGAAGCGCTTTGCCATCTGAAAATCGTCAAAATGGCAGCCGCCACAAATCTCTAGATGAAATATCTCGGAGCCATTGTATTTCTGTTGTGACAATACGAGAATAAACCGATATCTTGGGCTGTTAGGAAAAATACTGATTTATGGACTGTAAGCTTAAATAATTAATTGATAAACTTTCATCGCATCGCTTGCTTATTAATCTAAATGAAATGAAGTTTGAAAGAAACAAAAACACTCCAGATCAAAACTGTATTCTCGCACTTACCTTTGAAAGAAATTAAAACGAATTATGTAGCATTGTTCATTATAAAATTGAGTAAAAATTTAAAACAGTAATCATGTTAATAAGCACATTCTGTAGAAGTGGCAGAAAAATTACAGGAAATTATCTAGATAGGGAGAAATATTTATATAGAAATTTGATTGCTTGTTTCTGAAGTACTTTACCATCTGAAGATCGTCAAAAATGGCTACAAAATATTCATAAATCCCTTGATCAAATATCTTCGAGACATTGTAGTTCCGTCGATAAAATTACTCGAATAAAGCGATGTCTCGGGCTGTTAAAAATAATAATTGATTTATACGAAGTGTTCTAAAATAATTGACTGATAAACTTTCCTCGCGTCGCTTGATTATTAATTAAGATGGGACGTAACCAAATGACGTTACGTCAAGAGTTATCGGCCTTGACTTATCGTAGCGTACTGTGTATCGCTTGTTTTCACTAGAATGTGACAAATGATTGTATAAACAGAGGATTATGCAAAGAGTTATGAGTTTATTAAATGAAAAAATGTATCATTAATACTTTGCTTTATTATCCTTTTTATTTTCCAATATTATACATTCATATAAAGAGATCTAATTTGAATAATCGCAAAAAACATTTAGGGTTTCCAGAAAATTTGAATGATAATATAAATCTGCATTTCAAGATTAAATATGGCCTTCAAAGATGGGGAAAAATGTGAAATCAGAAAACACATAAGAAAAAAGTAGACGGGATAGAAAGAAAGGGGAAAAAAATCTTATTATCCTTATTTAGTTGTTATTATTAAAATATTATTTCTCAGTATATTATAAAAAAAGGGGAGTACCTCATGTTTAATCTTAATTGTAGAGAAGAAGTCGTCATCCTAAAATATCTTTGAAAAAAGGAATGAGTATTGTACAAACTGCGCTACTAGAGGAAACTAAGATTGTTCGACTTCTTAGCCGTTGTAAACTCTTTCTAGAAATATTGTAAGCAGGCAATGTGATTACATTAAAAAAATCACAGTTTCAAAAGTGTTAAGATTTGGTATTAATTTTACACCCATCCATTTTTTATATCAGCTTTTTATGAAGATGTATTGTTTACGTTTCTTAGAGATCTGTCCAATAACAACATCAGTCAGATACCGATTGGAGCGTTTGATACTGCGATTGGAACAACACTATTGTAAGTGTTTGTTATGTATGTAATAAAATATTTAAAAATCTGCAAATGATGCATTTTTATATTACCATTTTTTTTACTATATATATATACAAGTTGTCAGCATAAAACTATTCAGGGGCCTCGGTGGCCGAGTCGTCTAGGTAGTCCGTCATGACTACTAATGATCACTAGCCTGTCAACACTGATGTTGTGAGTTCGAATCTCATCTGTGCCCGTCGTTTTTGGCTCCGATATTAATTGGCAGGGATTGCCAATTTTCCTGCCTCTCTCAGGTACTCCGGCTTCCTCCACCAATAAAAACTGGCCGCCGCGAAATAGCCAAATGTGCTGAAAACGGCATTAAACCCCAACTAAACAAACAAACAAATAAAAATAATTCTGAATTTACCTTATTGTACTTCCTACAAATAAAAAAAACTGTACATTGTACAATTATAAATACATCACATAAATACATAATTCAACTAAATTCGAAAAAAAGTTTTTTTAACATGTATTACACATATTTTACATTTCACTGACCGAACGAAGGTTCAGCAGTCTAAAAAAACAATCTATATTTCAGTAACCGATGTGAGATTTTAGGGAGGAATGATCTGGTGAAATTTAACCAGGAAATAAATGTATGCACTGAGAGGAAAGAGTCCGTATTTGATTCTCTTGTAAGCGTTGTTATGTAAATGCGTTACGATTCTAGCAAATTCAATTTTGTCTAGTATATATTGTATCTTATTATCACAGATTCAGTAAGTGTATTTCGAACGGGTTTTCTGTATGTATTCTGTTTTTCTTCGGTCTAAAACAATTAAAGTTTAGTAGTACATGTACGTTGAATTTTGAAAGAAGTTTTGCCGCATTAATTCCCACATGACTGGACCCGATGGTTTGTCTTCCAAACTCTGACTCAGTGACCGGTTCACTTCCGATCCGGTAAACATACGATGAATATTCCCGCTGCCAGTATCTCTCTTCCATTGCGTAGAAGTACATAAAAGTTCTTGAAAATCTGAATTCTCAATGTATATGTCACAAGCTCTGAATAACGTACGAGTTGTGAAATATATATTACATATGCCGGCGCTTCGGGAATGTTGCCGCTCAAAAATGGGAAGTTCAGTCGAACTTTTACGACAATCAGGATGATTGTCGTAAAAGTTTTGTATGCAACCTTCCTCTGGTGTCAATTTCGAGTAAAGGTAAAGATAAGATGCAGACTTGGCAGTGTCTGTGGTATCCTTAATTTCGACCTCATTGGGATAGATGAGATGTAAGACATTCCATAAACGTGAATTGTTGACTGATAAACATTGTAGCGGAATCTGAAATTAACGGTATGGGCTAGATTCTTCTGTTTTTCCTTAAGAAGCCCGTAAAGGCAGCCCGCCTTATATGAGTAAAGGAACAAGTCGACCACGAGTGGCGCACAATTTTTTCTTTAAAACGCTTTACCGAATGTATGGAGTTTAACTATATAATCCAACTCAACTATTATGACAAATAATTAGTGGAGGAATGGTCACGGACAGAACTTGAACTGTCGGCCAGTTTGTTTCTGTTGGATGATATAAAGTTGAATCAAAAGCTTTGCTTGTTGACTGGCATATAGTCATTGTCTCGGTCTGTTACGGATTAAATTAGACAAACAATTTCTCTTTATTGAGCCTGCTGCATGAATGTAAGATTAAATCAAACTTGTAAATGTACCATCAGCAAACAAATTTATGGATGGTATACAAAATGTAGATGGAACATCATCACAACTATCATAATTATGATAAATATAGGCGGACGCGTAGAATAAACGTATTGAACCCTTGTATAATCCTAAATTCAAACTTATTACCCCTCCCCTAGTGTGACAGGTGGTACACAAATTCCAAGCAAAACTCAGCACATATGCATTTTAGTTTATGCCCTAATATGCAATAAGATCAGGGCTCATGTCAGTTTTAAATTAAAGTAATATAGATAAATATGTCGATTTGAAATTGAAAGTTTTATTTTTTTCACTTACTATGTTCAATATCTTAATAGACTTCTCAACAACAACCATCTGGAAACATTACCAGCTGAAATATTTGAGAGCCTTAAGAACCTCATTGGCTTGTGAGTACTATTCTACAGGAGAATCATTGTTTTAGATTTTTTTTATGTATAATCCCTTGTTCATACACGTGGAACATAAGAAAATTACATTGAGCAGAGATTAATAAAAAAATGAATTTCTATTTATTTTCTATTTATATCAAAATTTCAGTTACAATGTTCATCATCCTTCATCTTGTGCATTAGATATCGGTCAAAAAATACCGAAGCGACAAAACCGTGGGAAAAGTCCACAAATTCGAGGTCCAAGGAAAAGACAAAGTCAGGAGAATGGAACACAACAAACAACGCGATAAACTAAAAGAATAAGAAACGTATAATACAGTAAACAAACCTAGAATAATACAACACAGAAACTAAAGCACTAAAAATGTGAACTCCCATAAAAAAAAAACTCGGAGTGAAATCATGTGCTCCTGAAGGGTAAGCATGTATCACAGAATATTTAGAGAGTAGATACCTTTCCTTGTGGACTCCAAAATTACAGAGAGTATCACTAGCTCAGGTGGTAATGTGTGAATACTATAAATTAGACAAACCAAATTAAGTATCCTCTATTATGTACAGTTCTGTTCTTATGTTTAATTCTATTATTTCTACAATATTTCAGGTCACAATGGTTGCAAAATTCCTACTTTAATTGCAAATAATTATTTTATCTTTAAGGAAAATATATAGCAACAGATTGAAAAGCCTTGAAGAGGATGTATTCAGTACTTTAAAAGCTTTAGAGACATTGTAAGTATTTATATTTAAAAAAGTTACAAAAAATCGAGTTTCCTTTTTAGTACAGCAAATAGATTGTTGTAGATTGACTTTTACCATTGATGTGTATTAAAAGTCCATCATATTTCATCTTGTACATCAGAATTCTTATCATGAAAGAATTATTTCCTGTTAAGTTAATATCTCAGTACCTGAATGTATCACAAGCTAGTATTTCGATACTACTTTAAATTTACAGCTTTAAAAATTTTATTCAATGAAACTGGGGATGTGTCCATAGTGCATAGCTCTGTTTTTTTTTGGCTTTTCATTGTATGTTCAGTGGTGCGCAAGGCCTAAAATGTTGAAAACCAAAACAACAATCTAAAAGGTTGAAGAGAAAATTTAAAAAAAAAAGTAAAAAATGGCTAAAAGGGGTAAAGACAAAACCATCTAAGGACAGAGCTATGCAAGAGGGAAATTCTCCATACATTGTATTTTCACAAATTTATATTTACGTCACAGTAAATATTAAAGTATCAACTTCGGGCTGGTATCGAGATACTAGTAACTGAGCTGGGGACACCCTCGGGGACTTTGAGACCACCAGTGCCGGTATCGACTCAATGGTAAAAATACATTCTTTTATCATGTTTATACCAATTTTGATTCACAAGATGTGCATATCGATTTACGACTCATCGGTTGTGCTCAAGCCTATTATGTTTGAAACCAAAACAACACTCCAAAAAGTTGAAGAGAAAATTCAAAAATACCAAAATGACCAAAAGGGATAAAGTCAAAACCATCTAAGGACAGATCTATGTACAAGGGAGATACTCCTTAGTTTTCACAAATTTTACAATTTTGCAACAGTAAATTTTAAGTATCAATTTCGGGCTAGTATCGAAATACTAGTAACTAAGCTGAGGATACGCTCGAGGTCTTGAAGTCCACAAGCAGTGGCATCGACTCAGTTGTAAAAATTATTTTTTTAATAATGAATCGTAAATCGACAAAATATGCATAGCAAAATTCTGATATATCTGTAATATGACTGATTTTAACGGTTGCAGATGCAAACCATTAAATCTCACAAAATGCATATATTGCTTGCTACTGTTTACAAAGTAACATAAAACACATGCTTTTTTCAAATTCATACTTTAGAAATTAAACTATGAAACGGGCTAAAACCAGTATCAACACTATTTATGTATCTATGAGTATGATGTCAAAAAAATTGTCTTTTCTGAGACGTTTAGGTATAGAGTTGACTTTAAATTTATAACTCAACTTTTAGAAGAGGTTGAACGAAACTTCGAGACAACAATCAGAGAATTTAAAATAAGGAAGCATGCAACTTAAGATAAGTTACAGTAAAAAGAACTGAAATTAAAATTTTCATTTTTTTCATTTATTATTTTTGATCTTGTTATCTTAACAGATATCTTAACAACAACTATTTGGAAGCATTGCCAGCTGGAGTATTCGCGAACCTTACTGAGCTAAAATATTTGTAAGTAGTATTCTTCAGAGGAAATATTGTTTTGAATTTATTTATTGATAATCTGTACTTCATACCAATGGATTGGTATCTGAGAATATTGATTACTGCTCAGTAAATACCTCCATGTGTGAACTTCAAATCACCGAGGGTATTATCAGCTTAGTTGCTAGTGTGTCGATACAAGTGTGAGATTACTGCTCAGTAAATACCTCTACGTGTGGAATCCAAATCACCAAGGGTATTAACAGCTTAGTTGCTAGTGTGTCGATACAAGTGTGAGATTGATACTTTAAATTTAGAGTTAGAAAAATCAAATTGTGTGAAACTAAGAAGTATCATATATGATGAATAGTTTTGTCTTATGTTAATTTCTAAATCTCTGCAATATGCCAAACTTTAATGGGTGAAAATTCATACTGTAATTGCAATTCATTAAATCTGAATATATATATCGCCTGATGCATTTTTATGTAACAGATAGCATATTCGTACTTTATAAATTAATTGTATCAACACTGTATACCTTTATGAGTATGACATCAAACACGTTTTTTCTGAGACGACGAGTTACAGAGTTAAAGATACACTTTGTTTTATTTATAAAGAAAAGTAATTAAAAAGTTGTTTTGGCATTGAAAAAAGAAACGCATTAAGACGGGTTTACGTAATAACCAAATCGTTAAGCTTATTTACTAATTCCGATTTGGTTCGTGTTTTCAAAAAGTAACAATATAAAGTTGCATTTTTTTTTCATTTATTATATTTTGTATCCTGTTATCTTTATAGATTTCTTAACGACAACAATCTAGAATCATTACCAGCTGGAGTATTCGCGAACCTTAAGCTCTTTAATTTGTAAGTAGTTCTCTGTAGAGAAATTATTGGTTTGAATATTTTTATTTTTAAACCATACTTCATACCCGTGGAACTTCAATGAATTTTCAGAACATTAAGAATGAAGAAAAGCAGATTACGTTCTGTAGGGCATCCTTTTTCAGTAAAATAAATGGATTTCCGAAAGAAAAAATAATTTGATTTTTATTATTCATTTATATAAAGTTTGCATAAAATTTCATCATATTTAATTGTGTGCATCAAAATTGATATTGGTATATAAAAGCAATAACGAACTCCAAGGCAGTTGTCAAAAGGAATAGTAAAAAAGTGTGCGTGTGTGTGGGTGGGAGGAGGGGGTCCATATATAACAGGCAAAATCAAGCCAAACACTGGAAAGGTGGAATTAAGCGTAATTGTCCGTCTTTTATAATCGTCTTCCCGGAAACAGAATTCACAATAAGATCAGATATTACAGAATATTTTTTTCAAAGAGATCAGATATTACAGAATATTTATTAATACTGAGTCGATACCGCTTCTTTTTGACTCCAAATCACCGAGAGTAACGCCATCCCAGTTTTTAGTGTTAAATTAATACTTACTGTTATAAAAATCAAATTTTGTGAAGCTAAGAAGTATCATCTGACATGCAAAATTATGCCCTAATGTTAAATTCTATCATCTCTGCAATATTCTTAATTTTAATTCTTGCAAAATTCCTACTTTAATTGGAAATCATTAAATCTGAAAAAAATCATTTATCTCTTACATGTTTTACTGCTATTTATTAATTAACAGACAATAGATTCATACTTAAGAAGTTAAATATAAGTGCATGTAATTATTCCGTTGTTTTGACATTGAAAAAAAGCTCGTTAAGATTAGATTACCTTATAACCCAATCGGTCAGCTTCTTTACAAATTACTCATTTCGATTTGGTCCGTGCTTTTAATTAGTCGCACGATGTGGTCAGATTTTGTTAATTAGGATCACTGGACATTTTCATTTTTCATTTTTCTATTTTGTATCTTGTTATCTTACTAGACGTCTTGAAGACAACTATCTAGAAGCATTACAAGCTGGAGTGTTCGATAACGTGATGTGCATTGATTTGTAAGTAGTATTCTGCAGCGAAAACACTGTTTTGAATTGTATATATATACTTCAGAACATTAAGAATTAAGAAAAGCAGATTATGTTAAATGGGGCATCTCTTGCCGAAAGAAAAAAGAGCTTGATTTTTATTATTGCTTGATATTCATATACGATGTTCATCATATTTCATCTTGTGCATCAATATTGGTCATGTTGATATTATAGAGTGTGTATTTCAATGAGTCGATACCTTTACAAATGGACTCAAAATCACCAAGGGTATCACCAGCTCAGTTGCTAGTGTATCACCAAGAATATCACCAGCTCAGTTGCTAGTGTTTAGATACTAATATGAAACTGATACTTTATACTGAATGTTATGAAAATCAAATGGAGAATTTACATAGTGCATAGCTCTGTCCTTTTGGGGTTTTGGCTTTACATTTTGTGGTCATTTTAAAATCTCAATTTTCTATATATATTAGGCCCTCAGCACAAATAAAGAGTCGGAAATCGACGAAAAAGCACATAGTCTACATCAAACGTCTATTAATGTTAAATTCTAGTATTTTTATAACCTGCTGATTTTAATGGTTACAAAATTCTTACTTTAATTGCAAATAATTAAATCTGACAAAATCCATATATCGCTTGCCTTTATTTACAAAATAAGAGAAACTGCATGTTTTTTCCAAATTCATTCTTTAAAATTTACATACAAATGTGCTCCGTTAACGGTGCCCGTCCCATTGCCAGTGAAGTGTCAATTTCAGAAGGATGTGGAATCTAACTGAAGCTATCTTGTCTAGAAACTTCGTATCGGACGATCAATTCAAGATGAAAACCGTTAAAATTTTGGAGCGATGAAATCAACATAGACCGAACATATCCCTGTCTTAGAAGTTTATGTGACAGCAATCTCACTCAAACGAGAAAATCACCGTATAAATCACATGCGCGGCAGTAACGAATCAACTGAAATATTATAATCAAGCGGGCTTGACATTTTGATTTGCATACGTTTTCGTTAGAGAGTACACAAACATAAGTAAGAAAAGGATGTTTGGTACTGGATGTGAAAAATAATTTAGTTTTCATCTATTTTGGAGTTTTGAGGTGTACTGTCCATAAAATAGGAACTTGATAAACGTGTTTGATAAAATCTGAAAAAACTTTAAACAACGTAATTTTTTTAAAGACACTCATAAATTTTGCACAACATATTTTCTTCTATAAAGACTTTATTCTGTTGACAGAAAGCAAGAATATTTTATGCAGTTCTTTGAAGGTCAAACCAATAATTCATCATGTTAAAAAGCTAAGAAATCATACTCCCAAAATCGCATAATGAAAAGACACAAATTGTAAAAAAATAAACAAAAACAAAACTACAATGAAATTTAATAGATAAACAAATGACAAAGGCCAGGGAGCTGTCAAAATGGTTGCTGCTAAATAGAAAATGCCAAAACTGATAATCAAAGAATAAAAACAATGATAAAAAGGTGAACGTATTGACAGGTGAGCATGCTTGCAGTTCTAAATATCATCATAATTAGCAAGTTATGAATTCCCACTTCTTCGTTTTTAACAAATGTTACATACAGTGGTCATTCACCTAAACTGAGCTGACATGAAACTGTCAATCTAATAAATATTGACTGACCTGTGTTTATTTGGCAAATGTTTAACTTTACGACGGGAGTCGTATACGGAGCAGGAACTGCTTACCCTTCCGGAGCACCTCGGTTCACTACTGTTTTTTTTATAGGAATTCGTGTTAGTCATTGTTTTGTTTTGGTTTTCAGCGTTCATTTGTTGTGTATTTGATTGCTCATTTGTCTTCCTGGGTTTGTCGGGGTCTTGGAAGGTAACCACTGACGGAATCGCATAGAAAGCGGTGGCTTATGGGGCAAGGCTTCCTCGGCTTAAAGAGGCCACATGTTTGCCGTGTGTGGATACCGTTAGGCTGAAACACGCTACTTTGGCCCTTACTTTATCTTAAACGGGCGGTCGGATGGGCCCGGTCCTGATCAATCGCCAGGTCACGCCAAGTCTTGAACTTGACCTGTTTGCAAAATGTACAACAATTGTACTATTTATATACGTTTGGTTCAAGAAGGCGGTAGCTCATGAGTCAATCGTGTAGATGTTGCTTTGGATGGTTGTTTCGTCGGGTAACCCCCGACACGAAGCTTGCATCCGTAAAGAATTGCTCTATGCGACTATCCTATCCTTGTAGCCCTAGTGCTTGTCGCAAGTCGGCAACCATACATTGTTTTGGTGCTGCTCCGAGGTTGGCGGGGAGCAAGGGTAACGAAATGGTATACAACCACCATGAAGTCTCAATTTGAAACAACACAACCCCCCAAAACAAACAGTTCTTAAAGGAAAAATGAAGACAGCGAAGACGATTAACCTACACTGAAATTTCCAAATACTGATCCTGGCAAATATTTTCAATTTTTGGTTCTTTCCTGTCAAAATTCTGAACAACCTCTTACAAAAATTTCTCCATTTCTTCTACAAAAAATACTCCAGTCTTATGCAGGTGAAGTTAAAAACGTGACCAAAATGAAATCTGGATGTATACTCGTCGAATGTTTTAGACAACAACCATGCAAAAACCTTCTTTTCTTTGACTAACATTGGAAATATCTCTGTTAATCCTCAAATAACATTAAATTCTTGTCAAGGAGTAATTCGAGACGGTCTAGCTGACTTATCTTAAGAAGAAATCTGTGAATAATTACAAATAAAGATTTACCAAAAAACTTGAAAATAAAACTGTGAAACTGAATGCATATCTTCTTACATTTGATCTCCCAAAACTACCTGAACATATTTACATCGGTCCTTACAGAATCAAGGTTGACATATTTTTACCAAACCCTATCCCCTGTTTCAAATGTCAAAAGTTTGGACACGGTAGGAATTCCTGTAGGAATACAGAAAATTGTGTCAAATGTTCTGAAGAGGTCACTCCAGTTGTGATTGTACAAATGATCCAAAATGTATAAACTGCGGCGGTGAACACATGGCTAATTCTAGAATCTGTGATGTCTACAAATAAAAAAGATAAAGCAGAAAAAAATCTTAGTTATCAGGAAGGTCGAAAGTTGGTCTCTGTCCAGAATAACTCCTCTCAAAATACAACGTACGCAGAAAAAGTTAAAACCCCAACTAAAACAAGATCTTTCCAGACGCAGACTGAATTTACTTCATCAAACGGAAAAGAACTGCCAGTTCTTTTATCTGTGGGTAATGTCTCAGGAAAACCCACTCTATCAATGCATTCTACATCATCCAATTCTTAACAAACTTCAGAATCTTTTGCCACAAATACCACAAGTCAAAACTAGGTACAGTCCAATAACCAAAAATCTAACATATCTTCAAGCCAAAAATCTCAACAGAAACAATCACCATCGTCGTCGCAAAGAAATAACTCGATCTTCGTCAGTCAATAAAAATAAACAGTCTTCGAATCGACGCTCCAAGGCAGAGAAAAACAAATTGTATATGTTCAGAGATCTCTGCTCCGAGTTTGACGAGGAAGCAGATGATGACTCTGAACAAATGGATACGACGTCAAGTGAAAACTTAGAATCGATATTGGGTGATTCATTAGTTCCATCTGTGAACTCCCCAAGCCACTGACGCCCGTGCAGATAGTGGCCAAAACAGAAGTTCTTCCAAAGCCAAAGGAAGATCTAAGAACTTCTCCCCCATTCCCCCACTGCATGAATAAATAATATAATACAGTAGAATTGTCGAGGTTTAATAATACATTTATTTATTCAAACTTTTCTTCCTTTTGCCTTCTGTCTTCAAGAAACTCATTTAAAAGACAATGGTAATGTAAATATTAAAAATTACTCTTTATACAGCACGAATGTCTCAAGGGACGAAAGAGCTGCTGTCCGGCTTTCTCTTCAGAAGACAATAACATTATGTTCTGTTTATATTCTGCCAAATTCATCTTTAGAAATTAGCTAGTTGAAATCTTTAACGGATCAATTGCCTGCCCCGTTTCTTCTTATGGGCGATTTTAATGCTCATAATCCTATATATTTGGGGCAGTAACTCCCAAAATGACAAAGGAAAAAAATGGAAGATTTTTAAGCCAGGAAGGTTTCTGTATATTTAATGATGGATCGAACACCTATCTCCATCCAGGAAATGGTTCGTACTCGGCCATCGATCTAACAATTTGCGATCATTCTTTATTACTGGGTTATTCATGGCGGGTCCATGATGACTTGTAGTATCGATAGCTGAGAGAACCATTCCTAAAACCTTGACAAATCCAAAACAAGCAAGCAAACCGTGGTTCGATGACGACTGTGAGGAAGCTAAGAAACACAGGAAAAAGGCCGAACGACGGTTTAACATTAATCCAATCTCTGACAATCTCAATAATGTTCGTATATTTCGTGCTTAAGTCCGTCGAACATTTAATCAAAAGAGGCGCAAGTAGTGACAAAACGTCGTCTTTACACCAATGAATAAAGTTTAGAATTTCATACAAAAAATTAACGGTAAAAACAGAAATAGCAATCTCTACCATCTGAAAGATGGCCAGAAACTTCTAACATCCGAAAAAGACATCTCTAATAAACTTGGTGACACATTTTCTATTCATTCCTCCACTCAAAATTACACTCGGGAATTTCAACAAATCAAAATTCGCACTGGGAAAACTAACCTTAATTTTAGATCTAAAAATACAGAAGACTACATTAGCCCTTTCTCTTTGGATGAACTCAAAAATTCTCTGTCAAAGACCCACGACACAGCATGTGGACCTGATGATATTCATTATAAACTTCTGAAGCATCTTCCTGATACATCATTACACACACTTTTGGATTTACTAAATAACATTTGGGAAACTGGTGACTTGCCATCTATGTGGAAGCTGGCTACAGTTGTCCCTATTCCAAAACCTGGGAAGGATCATTTTGAACCATCGAATTATCGACCTATTGCCCTCACAAGTTACGTGTGTAAGACAATGGAACGGATGATCAACGACCGCTTTGTTTGGTTCTTAGAGACAAATGGTCTCCTGTCCAATATACAGTCTGGGTTCCGACAAGGCAAAAGCACGTTAGATCATTGTGTTCGCGTATTAGTCTTTTATACGCAACGGGTTTGCTAAGGGTGAACCTGTGGTGTCGGTCTTTTTCGATCTTGAAAAAGCGTACCACACCACCTGGAATAGGGTAGTTTAAAAGACTTAAACGATATGGGGATGGAAGGCAGACAACCTACCTTTATTGAAAAGTTTTTGTCAGACAGGCAGTTCAAGGTTAAGGTTAATAAAACTATGTCTGACCCATTTGAACAGGAGATGGGAAGCATTCTCTTCGTTACTTTATTTAGCATTACAATAAATAGTTTGGCCAAAACCCTACAAAAGAATGTTGAAGGCTCTCTTTATGTTGATTTTTTAATATGTTATAGAGCTAAAAATATGAACAATATTGAACGACAATTACAAATGGGTCAGTTTAAATAAAATTGAAAAATGGGTTACGGAAAACGGTTTTAAATTTTCCAACTCTAAAACAGTATGTATGCATTTTTGTAATAAACGGAAATTGCATTTAGACCCCGAACTGACACTTAATAATTCTACAATTAAGGGTGAAAGAAACCAAATTCCTTGGACTCATTTTTGACAGTAAACGTACCTTTCTACCCCATATCAAAATGCTTAAAGCTAAATGCCTGAAAGCATTGGATATTTTAAAAGTTGTTTCCAGCGCTGACCAGAGTGCTGATAAAAATATTTTATTAAATTTATATCGATCTTTAGTTAGATCAAAACTTGATTATGGTTCCATTATATATGGATCTGCTCGCAAATCCTATATAAAGATTTTAGATAGTGTTCACCACCAAGGCCTACGTTTGGCCTTGGGGCGTTCAAAACTTCTCCCGTAGAAAGTTTATATCTTCATAACCGTAGAATAAAACTTGGTCTACAATATTTAACCAAGCTGAAAGCCTATCCTTCAAATCCCGCCTACGACTGTGTTTTCAACCCTCTCTATGAGGATGTATTTGAACAGCATGAAAACAAAATCCCCCCTTTTGGTATCCGAATAAAACCACAGATTTCTGGATGTAACATCAACCTTGATGAAATAGCTGCTATTGATGTACCTTAATCTCCACATTGGCATGTACCCAAACCCAAATTCATTTTTGACATCAGAAAACATAAAAAGTCTGAGACTAATCCGATTGAAACAGTTTACTGAAATTAAATCACATTTTCAAGAGTTTGATACAGTTTATACTGATGGATCAAAAGACGGGGATAGAGTAGCTGCTGCTGCTGTTTATGGACAACGAGCAGCAACCCTCCGTCTTCCATCTTCCAGTTCTATATTTACAGCTGAAGCAAGAGCTATTGTTCTTGCTTTGAAATTCATTAGATCTTCTGATAAACAAAACGTTCTAATTTGTTCAGATTCTCTTTCATGTTTCTTGGCTATAGAAAGTCAAAAGTATAAAAGCCCTATAATTTCACATTTAATTTAATTCTATAAAAGGCTTACCCATATGGGTAAACAAATAATATTTCTCTGGATACCAAGTCATATTGGTATAAGAGGAAACACAGTTGTAGATAGGATAGCGAAGAATGCTTTAGACGACCCCATTACTAATATGTCAGTGCCGTTTACTGATTCTAAACCTTTAATTTTTAAGTATATTTTAGGTCTGTGGCAGTCCGAGTGGGATCTGCTCACAAATAATAAATTGTATTTTATTGAACCAACTATTGGCAAAAATGTGTATTTCTCTGGCAAAAGCCGAAGAGATCAAGTTGTTTTAACTAGATGTCACATTGGCCACACTAGGACGACTCACTCTTTTATTTTGGAGAGTGAGCGCCCCCTGAGTGTATACCTTGCCAATGTCGACATAGTATTAGCCATCTTTTAATTGATTGTGTAGATAAATCCGCCATTATTTGTCTGTAGTACACAGTCAACAATATGAAAGATTTATTTACAAAGGTTGCTGGCAACCGTATATTACAATATTTGAAGGACGTGGGACTATACTCGAGAATATAGTCTGTCTGACTGTATTCCTGATTATAGTCCTTATCCAGAATTTTAATTTGTTATATGTTATGACCGATTTTATTTCACTGTTTGTATTTATCTGATAGCATTTCTGTGATATTATTCAAGTCTGTAATATTGTAAAATGTTATGTTATGTTATACTCCCATATCTTACTTGTAAATAGTCTATTGGTTTTACATGTTGTGTTGAATTTTAACCATTTCCATTCAAATTAGTTCTCGCCGTGATATTGGCTGCAATATCGCCAGGGCGACGTTAAAAATATTCAATGAATCAAACAATCCTGGGTTTGTCTGTCCAATGGATTAAGTTTTTCTTATTTGCTCCTTAGGTACATTTGTCCTCTTTTAAGTTCTATCAGATGATTAAATATTTTTGAGAAAAAGCCAAAAAAAATATATAATTATCACCTGAATAAGATATTACCGACACCCGCAGTGCTTCAGTTATTAGTTTTGACCTAAGATGTTTAATTGTTGTTTGTTTGTTTGTTTTTTTATTTTAAGAATTTTAATTAAGATTGTAAATTTTAAATCTACAGATTTTAAGAATTTTAATTAAGATTGTAAATTTTAAATGTGCAGATTTCCAAATATTTTTTGTCGTTATGTCATTGGATTGATTGATTGATAGATTGTTGCTTAACGTCCAGTGGAAAATATTCCATGCTTCGTCGGAAAGAGAAGCGGTTCAATTTGTCAAACAATTCAAATAGGGTGGGACAGAACACAAAGGGGAACCAAAATTTTGACTGCCACTGTAAAACGAGGATGGTTGGGTAGGGTCGGATAATTTAGCCTTCTCTAGCGGCATTAGTCTACTCTTTTTAGAAAACTACAGAAGGAGTCTTTATCGAACAGGGAGTGCGGCATTCTCCTAACACGTTACAAACTATGGTCCGCGGTCAGGCTTTCCGTATTATGACCTGATAACCCCCAACAGGAGGGTCTCCTCTATACGCCACCTGGGGACGCGCTAGGCAGTTCCATAGGTTGAGCCCCTGTGATCCATCACAGGCGTCTAGTATGTCATTGGAAATTCTAACCTGCAAACTGTTCAATGTATTATACGATATCAACCTGTGTATCTTCAAAATTTTGTCAATCTCTATGTGAGGGTTCATTTATTGTTTTGTAATTAATCCGCCCCCGTGTTGGTCCCGGGGACACAAATACAATAGGCCCAGAGCTCCTCGGCTTGGCGTACGAGGCCCCTAAAGAGGCGACATGTTTGCCGTGTATCGCAAACCCGTGTCGTAATAGGGAGTGTTCCTGGATGGCCGGAAAAACGGTTCCGATCACCATCTGAGCACAATCTTTACCTAGACGGGAGGCCGGATGGATCTGATTCGGTCAATCGGCTGGTCACACAATCTCCTTACAATAATTTATTTCTTTTTTCTCTTTCTAACTGAGTTGTCTTAATTCTAAACTGCTGATATATGGGATTGGTGTTGGCTTATGGGTCGCAAAACTCAGCAATTCTGTCAAGGTATCATCCGAGGCAGAGACCATGATTTGTTTAAAATGTCAGAGGAAGAAATCTGTGATGAACTGAACTCTCAACATATATCAAAAGTAAAACGTTTCACTAAAAGATCTGAAGACAAAAGTATTAAACAGAATACCTACCTTTTAACATTTGAAATTCCAAAAATCCCAGATCACATCTACATTGGACCTTACAAGATACGTGTTGACCCTTTCGTTCCTAATTCGACACGATGTTTCAAATACCAAAAGTTTGGAAACGGGAAGGTTCTTGTAGAGGAACGGAGAGGTGCGTGAAGTGTTCTGTTGAGGGACATTTCAGTTTTAAATGTGAAGGGGAAATAAAATATACAAACTGTGGCGGAAATCATATGGCTAATTCCAGAATGTGTGATGTTTATAAAAAGGAACTTGAAATTCAATAACTGAAAGTAGATAAAAATGTGAGCTACCAAGAGCTATGCAGGCGGCTATTCGATCCTTATTAGAAATAACACCATTCACAGTCAGGTTAACCTAACAACAAATCTGCAAGCCGTTGCTGTCCGAGCTTCTTTTGGAAAAAGTGTTACAATCTGTTCAATATATATTCCTCCAAATTCTGCCTTGGATTCTCAAGAATTCCGATCATAATTCAGTCAGTCGCCAACTTCTTTTCTCCTGCTGAGAGATTTTAATGCTCACAACCCCATTTGGGGTAGCCATTTGCAAAATG
Organism: Mytilisepta virgata; assembly: GCA_028015205.1. NCBI lineage: Eukaryota > Metazoa > Mollusca > Bivalvia > Mytilida > Mytilidae > Mytilisepta > Mytilisepta virgata. The sequence continues at coordinate 36,220,643 of CM051512.1, forward strand.
ATAAAGGCAAGAAAATGGAAGATTTACTAAATCAGGAAGGATTGTGTGTATTTAACGATGGTTCTGATACTTACCTTCATCCAGGGAATGTTGTTACTCGGCTATTGATTTAACAATCTGTGACCCTTTGTTATTATTGGAGTAGTCGTGGCTCGTCCATGATGATTAATGTGGAAGTGACCACTTTCCAATTATACTGGAAAATATGTTCCCTACTTCATCCGAGAGAGTTGTTCGCTGCAAATTTGACAAAGCCTAATGACCTTTGTTCGAGCAACTCTGTCGAGATGAAGTTAAAACAGGTGATTTCGATAATGTTACTCATCCAGTCCTTAAATTTAGCGAAACGTTGGTATCGATAGCCGAGAGAGCCATTCCTAAAACCTCGAAAAATCCAAAACAACCGAGCAAACCGTGATTTGATGATGCTTGTGAGGAAGTCAAGAAAAATAGGAAGAATGCCGAACGACGATTCAATTTGCATCGAACCCAGGATAATTTAAGTAGTTTTCGAATATTCCGTGCGAAAGCACGCCGAACATTTAAACAAAAGAGACGAAAGTCTTGGTAACATTTTGTCTAAAAAATAAACTCTCATACTCCTATGAACAAAGTTTGGAACTTTATACAAAAAATTAATGGAAAAAACAAGAAAGCCAATCTTCACCATCTAAAAGATGGTCAGACTCTTTTAACGTCAGAAAATGATATCTCACAAAAACTTGGAGAAACTTTCGAAAAATTCTTCTTCTACAAATTACTCTCAGGAATTTCAACGTATTAAAAACCGAACCGAAAAAAACAAACTTAACTTTCGATCAAACAATTCAGAAGACTACAACCGCCCTTTCTCTTTGGATGAACTAAACAATTCTCTGTCAAAAGCTCACGATACAGCTTGTGGTCCTGATGACATACATTATAAGCTTCTTAAACATGTTCCTGATACATCATTAAAGACACTTTTGGATATACTTAATAACATTTGGGAAACTGGTGACTTGCCCTCTTTATGGAAGCTGGTCACAGTTGTCCCTATTCCAAAACCTTGGAAGGATCATTTTGAATCGTCGAATTATCGGCCAATTGCCCTCACATGTTCCGTATGCAAGACTATGGAACAGATGATCAGCGACCGCCTTGTCTGGTCCCTAGTGACCAATGGTCTCCTGTCCAATAAACAGTGTGGATTGCAGCAGGGCAGAAACACGTTAGATCATCTTGTTCGCTTCGAGTCTTTCATACGCAATGGGTTTGCTAAAGGTGAACATGTGGTGTCGGTCTTTTTCGACCTTGAAAAAGCATACGACACCACTATGGAATTTTAAAAGACTTGAATGATATGGGGTTAAATGTAATTAGGTATGTATTTAATTTCACAATTTTGCCTTCAAATTTCTCGGTGAATCTTTTGACCTTTGATACATGTTGAGATTGAAGTTCTTCCTGGATTTCTTCTTCTGATAGATCGTACAAGTCGTGGTCTCTGTCTAGAATAACTCCCATACAAGAATTGAGTTAGCGATGTGGAGTTACAGAGATTTGAATATCCGAAATACAAGTTAAAGAGAGAAGATTTTTAGACTGTTGTGGCCTACTACATTCTACTAAAACACTTCCATTTCTCATTTCTCATTTTTGACACTTTGTTAACCTGTCCAGCTCGGATCTGAATTTTTTTTTGTAAGAGAAAAGGAGAAACTTTGGTAAAAGGTTTTTCGGAATTTTGACTTGTTAATACCAAAAATTTTGAAAAATTGTCCGTTGAATTTTTGTCATGTGTTCCTAATTGTCACTACAACGCTTTGAGGTTGTTTTTTTTTTTTTTTTTTGGGGGGGGGGGTTCTGAAGTCGCCATGGTGATTGTATAGTAATTCGTTACCCTTGCTCCCCGCCCGGCTCGAGCAGCACAAATATGATGTATACTTGCCGCATATGACACAAGCACTAGGGCTACAGGGATACGATACTCGCATAGAACACTTCTGTTCGGACGCAAGCTTCGTGCCAGGGGTTGCCTAGCGAAACAACTGTCCGACGTATCATCTACACGATTGACCCATAAGCCACCGCCTTCTTGAACCGACTTATATAAATGGTACTATTGCTGTACATTTTGGTAACAGGACAGTTCAAGTGCTTTTTAAAAAACACTTTCAATGAGGTTCCCGCGAATACAAATTACCGACGCAGCCTTGAAGACGAAATATTCTCAAGTATAGATAAACAGAAAACGTATCAAACGCACAGAAAGATGCAACTTCTGAAATACAGTTCAAATCTGCCTATAAAGGGCACCCAAGGGACCTCAAAAAAATGCCCTTTATGAGCAGATGCCCTTTATACAGAGGTTATTTTGACATACTTTATTCATGAATGGGACTTTTTCACTGTGTCTTATATAGACAGTGATTTGCTATATAGAGGTTCCCTTTAAAGCAGGTTTGACTTTACAACTATATTGTTTTAATACACATATAAAACAACTGATGTGGTAATACATGTATTCCATTTTGAAAGCATATGTAAATTCAACATTGCGGATCCATGAGGGGCGGGTTTTTGGGGTTTTTTGGGAAAAGTTATAATTGCCGAAAATGATATCAAAATTTGCCTTTTTTTATTATAGAATGTCCCTTTTTTACCGGAATTCCCCTTTTTAAATTGTCTGGATACGCGCCTGAGTTTTGGTTAAAAAAATTAACCCTTTATGCAAAACTTGAACTTGACCTTTGCACGTAGTAGGGAACCATATTTTATATCTAAATTTAAACCTTTAAAGAGAAAAATGAATGAGGACCTCCACCAACAATGTTTCTCTGAAAATCAAACTAATTAGATTAATATTCAAAATATGCCAAGGCAGTATATAAACCACTTCCATCTTAGTTGTCCAATCTAAACGTCCAAGTTCATACAGTTTTAATAGATGCATTTCCAATATAACCATGTACTGTAAATTATTGCGTGCATTTATTATTGCGATTTTGTCATGTTAGACGAAAATGCGATTTTAATTTTTGCGATATTGAAAAAAAATCCCGCTTCATTCATATAAAAAATTCCTAAATGCGAGTTTAAATAATTGCGATTACAACCCTGTCGCATTTTTCGCAATAATAAAAACATCGCAATAATTTCCGAATTTACAGTACATGTAGTGAGCAGAAGATCAATGTACATTGTTTTCTCTGGTTGAAAACTCAAAGACAAATTCCTGGGGGAAATCGTATCATTCTTGAGTAAAGTCAAGAAATACCAAAAGGATATTCGAAGAAGGGAAAAATCGAAACAACTGACAAACACTGCGGAGAACAACGAAGACAAAACCAAAACAATACATGCACTACAATTAAAAACAAAAAACATATGAACAACATGGACGCCACCAAAAAACCTGGGGTATGCTCAGGTGCTCCGGAAGAGTAAGCTGTCTCTGCTTCCTGCAGGACACCCGCCATGCTGCCATGTCAAAACCGATATGAGGAAGGGATAACATTAATGGAACAGGTCCATTTTCATTTGGGAAACTGTTTTTTCATACCTGTCAACCAAGTGATGATGACGTCCATAAAACTTTAATAAGGATGACTCCAACTTAGAAGCAACATACTCCTGTCTGCGCAACTTTTCTGTCAGGAGCCGGGCTCTCTCCAGGAAGTCAATGTATATGTCACAAGCTCTGGAATAACGTATGAGTTGACATTGAAGTGTAATTGGTAATAATTGTCCACCAAGAACTCGACAAAGAAAGTATAGGCTAAATAATTTATTCAATCCCTGGTGATTGGATATGAAATAGATTACTTCTCGCCTTCGGTTCGAAATTATCTTTTTCATATCCAATCACCAGGGATTGAATAAATTATACATCGGGAATATGTTATTTTTGCTTTCTTCATTATTGTTGTATATTTGGTAACAAAACCTCAAGATTGTTAGATCGGTATCTTCTACCCTTGATCTCATATTTCAAGACTTTTAGAAATAGCCTTTTAATGGAAAAATATAACAGAAATGAAAGAGTTTTTTAGTAAAATAGACTGAAATACGTAGACAATGATTTCTTATAAATGGTTGGTGGAAAAGATTAAAAAAAAACTAGTAAGAGTAATATGCATGATTGATTGGTGTTTGATGAACGTACATTGGCAAATATGTTATGCTTCTCAAGGACGAGCACCTTTGTCAGACACCATTCAAATATTGGTGGGACAAAGGGAAACAGATTTCGATTACCACTGAATGGTTGGGTAGGGTTAGATAATTTAGCCTTTTGTAGCAACCCTTAGCCTACTGTTTTTCGAAAACTACAGACGAGTCTTTAGTATTCTTGGAGTGGAGATATTATGACGTTGCACAACGACGATATAACATTCCCTGCTATTGTATTGTATTCTCTTAAATGATATATATTACATGAAACAGAATTTTATTTATTTTAGTAGTAAAAGTTATTTTCAAAGTCAAGAACTTGTACATTTTGTGCTTTCGGTGGTTTCATCAATGAATTCTGTGAAAATAACCTTTATGACCATTAATTAAAAAAAAACTGTTAGGGAATTTAAAAAATAGTTTTCCATTTTAGCCAGTAAAAACACCACTATTTTTCCAGCTCATTAATTTCAACGCAAACATTGTTCATCAAAAAATGAACGTCACCCAAAATTACGAAGTTGACTAATTAAAACTGTCTTTAATATTGTCATGAAATAAACCCAGATACCAAATGTCTTTAATAAAATTCATATACCTAGATGAAAAACCGGAAAGCATGAAAAACTGTAGTAAGGAAGCTCCCTTAACCAGGTAATCAAATAAGAACTTCTTGGCACTTCGGGCCAAATGCAAATAAATATGGATTATCACATGCATTTTTCCATTTCAGCCCTGATATCATTCCGAGACTTCGATTTCTGCATCGGGGTTAATATTGTGTGGAGGGGTGGTATCAGAGCAGATATGAAATAGGGATTTGATTGTTTATCACATATTTCCCTTTCACAGGGATAGTCAACAATTAGAATGCAACGAACATTTATTAACATGAATAATAACAATTAATGAAATTTTAATACAAAAATGCAATAATAATGCGATATCCAACCTATTACTTTATCTTTAAGGAAGGTATACAACAACAGATTGAGAAGGATTGACAAGGATGCATTCAGTAATTTAAATTATATAAACACATTGTAAGTATTTATCTTTAAGCAAATTACTTAATTTGGGAGTTTTTTTTAAGTATAGCAAATAAATTGTCCAAGTTGACTTTTCTTATTGATTTTTATCATACATTTAATACTAAATGCAGTCATTTTGTACATATATGTATTATAAAGCACCGGATTTTCCATCCGTATTACATACACTCTCGGTCAACCTGTATCGCATACCCTTTATCGCATGGCTTAACCTGTATCGCACTCCAATTCTTATTTCTTGGATTTATTTCATACGGAACCTGTCGGACAGGTACTTTAATTTACTTCAGCAGACGAAATGTCGTTGTGTTTGTTGTTGGCATTGGAAGACATGGTTTCTGTGCTGTATCGTCAGTTCTAGTTATGTGCTGTTATTATTACACAACCAACAAGCATTTATCTGTTCATAGTTCAACACACATTAATTGTAACAAAGTATTTCTTTCAGACTAGAAGATTTTAACAAGAGAAATCATACGATTACTTAACTACTTTTACAGGGTTACAGGTTTCACAAGATGTTTCATGCTTTTAAAAAGTTTTATAATGGATATCAACATCTTTTATCTAAATATCCAACTTCCAGCAAACTGTCATCGTGAACGGGTTTTCCTATCCTAGTTTCTACTGTAATATCGTGAATAAATTCAACAATTTCCATAGTAACCCACAGAAATTTGGTAGTACTTAAGATCTGTTCACACTAAGGGCTACAATTATAAATTCATGTGCAATTCTGTAAAAATTGCTCTTTCTGCCTTGAAGACTTCAAATTCGTACCGGCCTCTCATAAATACTGCAGATTTATATTGAACTATATGACGAGATAGCATTAAACCTTTATTTGAAGTGTTATTTCAGATTTTGTTTTGTTTAGTAGAGCAACGTATCCGCACTGCAACTATGAGAGCCTTATCTAGCACAGTTAAAACGAGAACATTCTGACACTGCTATCTAATTATGTACCGTCCACTCTAAATTTTCAGCTTTAGCAAGCGTTATCATACTGTATCGTTTTTCAGTGTGTTGTATACACAAGAGTGTCGGGATAGATAAGGGGGATGTTTGGGTACCCATAAAACCGGTTTAACACCTACGTTATTCAGTATCTGTATTAATTCAGACTATCCTGACTCTTTCTTGTGTTCATATTTGTGTTTTGAACTCCTTGCGTTATTTTCTGTAAGGCGTTTTATCAGTTGGGTTGCTTTGATTGATATGTCATGCTTATTCAGGACGAGAACCAGTTCAATTCAAATAGGGGTGGGATTGGACACAGGGGAAGCAATTTTGACTACCATTATAAAACGAGGACGGTTTGGTAGGGTAGGATAATTTAGCCTTCTGTAGCGGCCATCAGCCTCCTTTTTTTAGAAAACTACAGAAGGGGTCTTTAACGTGCAGGGAGTGTGGCATTCTCTAAACACGTTTCCGTATTATGACCTGACAACCCCCAACGAGACGGACACCCTTATCCACCAGCTGGGGATGCGCTAGGCAGCTTTATGGGTTGCGCTCCCGTGGTCCGTCACAATTGCCTATTCTATGTGCATCAAGATTGGTATCATGGAAAAATTATTTCCTTCAGAGTTAATACATTTAAAACCGAGGTATCACAAGGTCTGTTTCTTATATTTCGATAATACTGTGAATTTACTGTTATAAAATTCAAATTGTATGAAATCCAAAGTGCAAATCCCCGTCCTTTGTTGCTTTTGGATTTGCATTTTTGTTAATTTTTAGAATTTGAATTTACTATTTATGTATCTAAAACAATGTGATGAGATATAGATGTAAAGTTAACGTTGCATTTTGCTTCTTTGCAAAGGAAAAGAATTAAACTGTTGTCCGGACCAAATCAAAACCAAACCATTGAATCAAATCAGATTTGATCCGTGTTTTAACTAGTAGTCCCGATTTGGTAAAATTTCTGGTAATAAGTACTTTGGAATATTTAATGGCATTTTAAGTATTTATCATGAATGTAAGGGAAACAATCGAAACGAAAAATGCAATTAATAGTGTGAATGTGTGATGTATCATCCTATTGTGCAGATTTAATTGATTTTTGCTATCATTAAAATAACACTGTAAGTGGTAGGAACTCCTGTATGTAGGCTGTGTGATATCTGATTATCGGAAACATGCTTTTTCATAATTATTATTTTTTAAATTATTTACAAGTGATTTGATTATGGTACCATATAACTATATCTTTTGCAAAATATTTATGTTAAACCGAATATCTATTCATAATAATGTTTTTTATGTTAAATGATTATTCCCGTTTTATAGAATGTTAAATTTCACCAAAATAGATACTATCACAAAAATGAAATTAACTTTAACAAAAATGTTATTTCGGTATTTTTGGTTATGAGTACTTCTTGTTTTAAAACAAGTTTGGTTTTTGGTCTTCCAAATGTTTCGGTTTTAATGCTGCTGATGAGAGGTAACTCCTTGAAATGCGTCGTACACAGCATAGTATACATTTACTATATCTAATGTTAGTATCTTTGGATTGTTATTTTATTTCAAAAGGGGAGATAATAAAATATTAATCATGTGAATAATACTCTTCCCAATGACGGGCGTTTTTTAAGAACATTTTCACACAAAACTCAGTTTTCTAAGAAAAAGAAATTCTTCTGAGTTTTTACCGTTCAAAGAAAACGGTCTCTCCTTTAGGATCAATGATTTGCAAGTGATTGTTATATATTTGATCTAAATAAAACCCCTAAGAATGTATTCAGTACGATCCATTAAAAAGGTTATAAAATAGCAACTACTTTTTTAACCAAAGGCGATACATTTGCAAATCTACCCTGATGTCACTCCACGTTTTCGATATATGCCTGAGGGTAGACATTTGTCGAGGGATTCTATCATGAAGACATTGAAATAGGAATGTGATTACTTTTATCAAATATTTCACTTTCAGAAGAGCTGTTAAAATATCAGAACACAACAATTATTTTCTATTATAATATAAAATTTTATTGAAACTTTCATTATCAATTCCAAAATCTATATTTGCGATCGCTAACTGAACTAAAAACTATTTTTGAAAAACAAGTCCTCGATCTTTGGATTTTAGCGAATATTATTGAATTTGAAAATTGAAAGAAGATTGTTGAATATTTTTTAAAAACAAAATGAGGCGTCAAAATAAGACCTTATCCGATCTACTAATTTACATTTCAGGGATTTAAAACACAACAAATTGACAAACCTTGAAGAGGGGTTATTCAGTAATTTAAAAAGCCTACAGACATTGTAAGCATTTATTTTTAATTGTAGCAACAGTAAAATATACCAGAATGCTGAAAAAAGTAGAAATGAAATACGATTAAAATATTTGACTTGATTTGATGACATTGTTAATTTGAATATTATCCTTAATATTTAGTCCGAGATTTATTCAAACCTTTTGTCGTATTGTTGCTTATATTCCAGTGGCAAATATTTCATGCTCTTCAGGACAAGAACCAGTTCAATGTATTAAACAATTCTACTTTGTTTGGGGCGGGACACAAGGGGAACCAATTTTGACTGCCACTTTGAAAGGGCAGTGGGTGCGTTGGTAAGGTCGGATAATTTAACCTTCTGTAGCGACACTAGCCTACTCTTTCGAAAACTACAAAAGGGGTCTTTAACGTGTATGGAGTGTGAAATTATCCAAACACATCACACATTGTGGTCGGCGGTCAGGCTTTCCGTATTATGATCTGACAACACCTTAACGAGATGGTCTCCCATATCTGTTATCTGAGAACGAGCTAGACAGATCTGTTGGTTGAACTGCCGTGATCCAACATATTTGACTAGGTTACATGTATGGAGAGGACAAATTAGTAATTATTAATATATTGTACATATTACAGAACCAAACATGCTTTAAATTGATCACCAATACAACAAATTGAACAGTACTGTAAATGTTATTAACATGGGGAACTCTCAAGATGCGGACCATGGTTTCATAGTAATTTCACAAAGCATTGTGTTTTTCAATGCTTTGTCTTTGAGCGTACCACTTCGGAAAATTTCATTTTTATATATTGGTATCTCCAGTTTCACAAGATGTTTTGAAAGTTCAAGATTCACATTAATCCACAGTGCATGATATTCGATTACAGAAGAGTAATTACCCCTAAATTGAGGTTATGGATAGCGGTGTTAATTTTCTATAATCAACAGTAGCGAAATAAAACACACACTAAATAATCCCACAAATATCCTTTAAAAGTGGTCACCACAAACCCTTATTAACAACAATATTCCATAAACACATCACAAAAATCACATGGGCATCAACCCTTGTAAATACTGGGCCATAATTTTGATAAGCGGATATTGAATTTGGTGATCATGATGTTAAACACTCTTAAGCATTTTCACACAAAAACAGACAAATAAGTCATTGGCTTAATGGAAACGTCGTTTCATGGGTACACCTTATTGTAAAGAAAATCAGAATGACTGAATAATTTCACACACAGTGACTCAACAAACAAGAAAAAAAAAACAATAATTATTGGCTGTTTTTAGAATTTAACACAAACTTTGAGATTGAAAATTATATTATTAATAAACACCTCAATTTCAAATCAATATATCATTATTTCTTGACAGATACCTTAACAATAATTTGCTAACGTCTTTACCGCATGGAATATTTGGAAATCTTGTGAATCTCAGAGTTTTGTAAGTATATCACAATGTTTCTTATTTCGTCGAGCCGATTGCAATGATGGGGAAAAAATCCTTTAAAATTGGATTCACTTACATTGATATTTTCCGCATTACTAATATAGTCACCGTTTTCATCTAGGACTATTTCGATTGCCCGGTTTTAGAGCTTTATAATGTAGTAAAGACCTTACGGAAATATTCAGTTTCTGGCGATAATTTCTTTTCTAAATGCCTTATTAATGCTGACAGCTTGAGATAGGAAATTATTATATCACCAAAGGACCAAATTTCAAAATAAACTTTTCCTCAACGTGTACGTTTGTCGTCTGTCGTCAATCGTCATGGCCGCGGTTTCTTTAAAACTACTGAGCAAATTAGAACCAATAGTTGCAGAAATGGCCCTTTTATGCAATTTTTTTCGGAGTTCTGTCAGTTTGAGTGGCTTTGATTGATTGGTATGTTATTGTTGACCATTTCTGTTATCCATTTTGTTGTTTGTTTAAGTATCATCCTCAAATGTTTGAAAAGCTAACAAAGAACCCTGGAAAGATTCCACAAAAGATCTTTTTCAATCCCAAATTTGAACAGAACTAGGCATAAGTATTCGTTCGTTGCTATAACTATTATTATTAATTAGACACCCAACCAAGATAGCTCCCACAGTCAAACATAGTTCATCATGGAATCCTATAGGAAATTGACCCAAAGACCCTATTGTCTGAAACCAATTGGAACCAAACATTTTATTCTTTTTATGTGTAGACGAAGTCAATTGGAGAAATAAAGGCTTCTTGGTGCCTTTAGTCACTATAAATATATCTTTGTTAAGATGAAAATATGCAAATGTTTGTAGCATACATCAAAAAGTAAAAAGCCAAGAAACAAATAAACAATCACAAATAATTAAAGAGACATGTTTAGATTAAGAGACTTCTGATCTCAGATCTAATGACCGTTTTTACGTGAAGCCAATATCTGTCTGAAGATGGATTTAAGAGATAGGAAAGAGGACAAACAGATATCCCAGGAGCGCATTTTTCATCTTGATCAAAATTAAAATTAATATTATGTGAATGACAAACTAGAAAAGAGTTCCTTCAGTTTATTTTACAATTTAAATTGAAATGGTTATATCCCGGAATACTTTTGCACAGTTTCCCTAATCATTCTTCTCGTGTTATTTGTTATATCGACCTCTCACAATTTCGAGATCATGGTCACTAAAGCGAATTTGTGTAAACAAATTTCATATGAAGAAATAATTAAGATAGATATTGATCCTTATCAGTGGAAAGTTTTTGCTTTCTTATCTGAATACAATTAAATACAACAAGAAATTGTGGTGTCTTTATAAATCAATATACCAACCTCCTTTCCTGTAATAACATTTGGTAACAATCGAAAGAAAACCATAACAAAGCGATAACTTATGCTACATTTCACATCTTACCTTACCGTATTTAACCCCATACTAATGTTTTATGAGTAGGGCTTCAGATATATAATGTATAACATGACAAGGAAAAAGATAATTACGTTCAGTACCTATTATGTAAACATCTGTACATTTTATTGGACAATGAGCATTCACCTTTTGTTAACAGTGTTATTTGTTTATCTAAACATACGGAACTATACTAAAAAAACCTTTTTAGTTACGATTTTTCCCTTTTTAAAGAGTGCGTAAGAATTAGCTATCGTTTGCAAAAAAAATGGCTGAGCTGCCAAGGACAAGGTTTAGTAATTTTTGTGATTATTGTTTTTTTCTTTTTTTCTTTATTTTGTCAAGACAACTACACTATAACACGCTATACCTAAACTGACATATTATGTACTAATGTATTATGGACTTTTCCCTCTGGAACAGTTTCCCATCGTGTTGACTGGTGAGGTTTAGTGCCCTCAGCTAACGAATCGGGCACTATCATCAACTATTTGAAAACTGTTCCTTTGGGAGAAGTCCACAATAAACAATTATCAGCCAATGCGAAAATTCTACAAAAATCATATCGGAACGTGAACTTTTTAATTTGACAAAGAGAAAAAACTGATAACTATATCAACATTCTTCATACAGGTCATGGTAAGTCTTTATTTCATATTGGTCTTTGAACGCCATTGAGAAGCATTGAGTGCTAAAAAGTCATGGAATTAAAGGCTTTGTCATTGAAAAGTGTTTGAATTTCATTGTTTTCCTAGCATTCTATGTGCAATTTGAAATTAAAACTTAATTTGCATATTTGTTTTTTAAGGTGGGACGATACCAAATCGGACGTATTTAGATTGCAAAATATTTTGCATAAATGTAGCTACTATTGAGTTTCATTGAAATATGAAATAGAACAATAGGGGTCATCGTCATTTTCTCGAATTGTGGCCTTAAAAATTACTATTTTGGCGGAAAATTTACATAGACTTAACGAAAAAGTATCAACTTTTAAAGAATCATTTCCATTTTCAACCAAGGACGTGAAACGCTAAATATGTAAAGATTTTGACCAAAAACTAACAAAAATTCTTACGGTATTTCTGAACTCTTTGGTATAAAGATAAAGGGGGGGGGGTTACCGTTTTTGTTTTTTAGTTAAATTGACTTGAAAATCGTATGGTACTTTTTGACGTTTCCGCTTATGTTTGTTTAGTTGGGGTTTAACGCCGTTTTCAACACATTTGGCCATTTCGCGGCGGCCAGTTTTTATTGGTGGAGGAAGCCGAAGTACCCGGAGAGAACCACCGACCTTAGGTAGGAAAATTGGCAAACCTTGTCAATTAAGATCGGAGTCGAATATACCCTGCCATATGTGAGATTCGAACTCACAACATAAGCGTTGACATCATTAGTAGTCATGACGAACTACCTAGACAACTCGGCCACCTAGGCCCCTCCGCTTTTGTCTAACTGTCAATTTATAGAGTGAATTGTTACAAGCATAAGATTGCTGTGCAATTCAACTTTCATTTAAAAACACTATTCATAAAATATTTATGGAGTAAAATTGCAAGAGTTTCTTCTGTATGTTCAGAAATTATTGGGCTTTACATAGGTCATCATGAATTAAATTTTAAAGTTTTCGTTTGTTTATCGGTATTTTTTTTTTTATTATCATCTGAAATATCAAATTCTGTACAGAATCAATTGTGAGAGCTAAGTAGTACCTTCCTCGTGCATAGCTCTGTCCTTAGATGGTTTTGGTTTACCCATTTTGATCATTTGGCATTTTAGAATTTTCTCTTCCACTTTTTGGATTGTTCGGTTTTTCAACATTTTAGACCTTGAGCACAACTGATGAGTCGTAAATCGACGAAATATGCACATCTTGTGCATCAAAATTGGTATCAAAGAATTTTATTACAACTGAATTAATAATTTTTATAAATTTTTATTTGGCGAAGAATTCAAAGACAAATTGAATAACTGCATGTTGAAAGTGCTAAGATTCACCTTTTTCAGTTCAGAATGTTTCAAATACTTGCAAGTATTCCGTACCGAAGTTAATGGACAGATACTTACCAGCTGTTTCAAAACAGCAACGTTCTCTTTAGTATTTTGTATAGCAGATACTAAAGAACATTGCCTATTCGGATATTTAAACTTAAATATAGGGCGGGTATCTAAAAATACAACAACGTTTTGATTACATGTACATTTATCTATTGTAGTTGTATTCTGTCTTTTTTGTTCTTTTTTTTTGTTGTTGTTGAGAGCGCGACCATTTTTGAATCAAGTAAATCGCATTTTACGTCATTACAAAGAAGACTGACTTTTCCTCAAGCCCCTGTGATTTTCGAGAACAAGAATTTTACGGGTCAAGCTATTTTGATATTTTCTAATCATATTTATAAAAATCATTTCCTCCCCTTTTTAGACATTGTTCCTTTCAATATTTAGTAGAGAATATTAGTTTAAAACCGTAAGTTCTCTGTAATATTTAGTAGATAATAGTGAACAATTGGTGAGGGCTCAGTTTCTAATTTAATCTGATAAAATGTGGAAAATGCTTTTATGAATGAGAAAGTATAGTATCCATGTTTTCCTGAAAACTAAATGATTCATATGTATTGTTTTTAATACTTTGTATACAACGTGTATTTCTTTTTTATTATTATGATTCATTTTACTTATTTTCTTTGGTTTTAGGGCCGTATTTTTATCTGGAAATGCGGCTTTATTATATCATTCGCTTATTCTGGACAAATGGATGTGTTCCAATTATTATATTTATATGAATGTATAGTATTGGAAAATAAAAAGGATAATAAATCGAAGTATCAATAAAAAAAATCATATAATAAACTCATAACGCCTTACATAATCCTCTGTTTATACAATAACTGTATCAAATTCTAAAACGGGGGTGAAGCGATTCGCACTAACGCTCCGATACCGTTAACTCTCGCAGTAACGTCATTTGGTAACGTCCCACCTTAAAGTGAATCATTCTTCATTGTCATCGACAGTGGCGACATTATGTTATTCATTTTGTTTAGGTTATGTTTTGATTTCTGGATCTCTACCTTTTATGTTTGCTATTCAGTGCATTAGTCACCAGTGCGCCTTAAACTTTCTTTCAATGAGATATGGAAAAGTAATGTAAAGGTCTTGCAATGTCATGAAATTTGACGTTTAAGATTCTGTATGATCCATAAATGCATTTAAACTTTCTTTCAATGAGATATGGAAAAGTAATGTAAAGGTCTTGCAATGTCATGAAATTTGACTTTTAAGATTCTGTATGATCCATAAAGCATAAATAACTGATTTGTTTATAATTTTAGGTCTTCATAGAAAAGTGTATTTCTTTTCACATTATTTATTCATTGTTGATGACACCTACGCAAAAACCGTAAAAATAAAGTTAAAAAAGTAAAATATAAAGAAAATATCATTATTTTCAGGCATCTAGATAACAACAATTTCCAATCTTTACCAGTTGATCTGTTGGAAAATTTAGATAGTTTAGTCAGAATGTAAGTATTGTTGGCATTTTACGTCTTATCCTCACACTTTCCTTATGATCTAAACTTCTTGGTCATTTTTAACTTTCTGCATTTTGTGTCTAAACAGTCATGTTATTTTAATTTTAGAATTTTATTTTATTTTCAAAATCCACAAGAGGTGACTATTAAAATCGTGAATTTAAGCTTGTGACCTAAACTCCTATTGCTTGTTTACTTTGTGCATGTCATTGCTATATAGTACTGTTACGCGCTGTATGTAGATGCGCAATCAGGCTTTAGAATTTTGACAAGGTTGGAATTTCGACATTTGTAGATAAAATATAGTTACCTTAACTATTTTTTTCACTTTCCGCTTTAACTACTTTATTTCTACACAGTATTGCCATACATTCTAGTTAGATTTTGAAATCGGGTCTAATGTTTTAATTGCGAATTTTAAATTGACCTAAATTCGTTCTTCATTTTACTGTATGTAGATGTGCAAAAAGTTGTGTTCCATATTCAAACATATTATTATGAAACAAGTGCAAAGAGAAACTAAACAAGAGGTTCCCATAAGCCTGAATCGCTCACCTGTTATATTTTGTGTAGATCTTGCATCAATGATTATTTCTGCTATTTATTGTATAGCAGTGTTCTCCTTAGTATTGACCTGTACAGCTAAAATACAGAATCCTCAACCCAAATTTATATGGTTGCTAGGGAATTTTTCATCAGTTGCTATGGACTTTTTCAATTGCAGTGACTCTTGACCTTCCATTTTGACTTGTAAATTGTAGGGCCCTGAACCCAAATATATCTGGTTGCTAGGGACTTTTTCACTGACCTTGACCCTTGAGCCTCCAAATTGACTTGTACTGCTATATTAAAGATTCCTTAACACAAATAAAGTTGCTAGAGACCTTTTCATCCGTTGCTAGGGGCTTTTCCACCGGTTGCTATGGACTTTTCTGCAATGACCTTGACCCCCATTTTACTTGTACAGCTAACGTTTAATTTATTTAAAGTTATGCTCTATTATTTTATGTTTACATGTACAAATCTTTCAAGGGCAAAAACTCCTATAAGAGGTCAATTGACGATTTTGGTCATGTTGACTTGTTTGAAATCTTACTTTGCTGAACATTTTTGCTGTTTACAATTTGTCTTTATCTATAATAATATTCAAGATAAAAACCTGAAACTACAAAATTTCCTTAAAATTAAAAATTCAGGGACAATAACCCAACAATCGGTTGACTGATTTATCTGAAAATTTTGACGTGATGAACATTTTTAACCCATGTCAGTGTTGCTCTAAATGTTTTATTATTTTAGATATTAGCCAATAACTTCAGTTTATACCCTATTTCCTATTTTTAGCCATTGCGGCCATATTTCTCGACAGACAAGAAAGTAAAACACACAATTTGTACTAGATATCCTCAGGATCTTTCAGCCTAAGTTTGGCTGAAATTGATTATGTAGTTTCAGAGGAGAAGATTTTTTAAAGGTTACAAAGATAACGACAAAAATGTGAAAAATTGTCTTGAAAGGGTAAAAACTCCTACAAGGGGTGAATTGACGATTTTGGTCACGTTGACTTATTTGTAGATCTTACTTTGCTGAACATTTTTGCTGTTTACAGTTTGTCTTTATCTATAATAATATTCAAGATAACAACCTAAAACTGCAAAAATTCCTTAAAATTAACAATTTAGGAGCAATAACCCAACAAAGGTTGACTGATTCGCCTGAAAATTTCATAGCAGGTAGATCTTGACCTGATGAACATTTTCAACCAATGCTTTAGGTTTTGAGATGTAAGCCAATAACTGCAGTTTACACCCCTATCGTTTATTTTTAGCCATGGGGCCCATGTTTCTCGACGGACAAGAAAATAAAACACATAATTTATTCCAGATACCCTAAGGATCATTCAGACTAAGTATGGCTGTAATTGGTTTAGTGGTTTTTGAGGAGATAGTTTATAAAATTTACGACGGATGGCGGACGCCAAGCGATGGCAAAAGCTTACATGTAGGTGAATTAAAAAGGAATAAAGGGATACATGTAGTTTTTAACGGTAAGATGTTTTGCAATTTTCTAAACTGATGGATTGCTGTTTAAGGCCCAGGATAACGCATGTACACTGTATCCAATACAACTTTGTTTCATTTTCCTAATTGCAAATTGTCCGATATTTTGTTGCATTAGTCGTACCTTGGTTAAAGGTTATATACATGTAAAAAGTTTTAAAAATTAGATATTGACAGACTTTGTGCGACTCAATTTTGTTGGGATAGTATTGTTATGATTGAAAAGGCAGACATAGACAGATTGATTTAGAAAACAGAATATCCCCCCTATGTAAGTTTGAAGTTGAAGATGAATTACACTTCACTATAAAATTTATCAAACTACATGAATTGAGGAATACATTTTTTCAGAAAATTTCAGACATTTTACCCTCATTTAATAGTCTTTCAGACACTGAAAAATTACATCTCATATTTCGAAGTAATGATTATGATGTAAGTTAATGTTGCATAGAAGGTATTAGTGAGATGTATAAGTTCAGACTAACTTAACTGTTATTTAACTATATTACATATAATTGAAATACAAAAAATATACACAATGAGATTATATTATTATTATTATTATTATTATTATTATTATTATTATTTTTATTATTATTGTATTGCTATCTTTAAAACTGTACCTCCTCAGTCAAATAGAATAAAAAAATACAAAATTGTATATAGACTACTTTTTAATGTACATAAATTACTTGTAATGATTAATGTTTGTTCTTTGTTTTTGTGTTGTTGACAATCAAAATTTTTAATTTTATATCAATAAAATCTTTCACGTTGACTTTGTAAATAGTTTAGAAAAGGATGGCGTATATGTTTTGTTATTGACTGTTGTAAACAGAGTATGTTTTGTAATGTCACCTCCCACATCAAGTACATCGGACGGGTCAGCATGTAACGATACCCTTCACACTGCAAGTAAGGAAAATCTTGCTGAGTGTCAAGTCTAGTGAAATGTCAGTTCGAGTAAGATGTAAAATCTAACTGAAGATTCTCATTTGTGAAATAGAAATTTGGTATCAGTCAGTAAAGTCGTGATAATAACCATAACATTTCTGAGGGATAATATTAATAATTTCTGAGTTTTCGGAGTCTTAGTCGTATGATTGTGTGCTGAAGAGGACAAGTCTTCCTAATTATCAATACAAAAACGCATCCATTAGACAGACAAAACTCGGAAAAACAAATGAACAACCAAAAGCACAACAAATAAACACTGAAAAATAAAAAAAAACAATAAAATCCAAACTCCTATTAAAACCAGGAATGAACTCAGGTGCCCCGGAAGGGTAAGCAGTTCCTGCTCCGTATACGGCACCCGTCGTGAAGTTCAACAAAGTCAATTCGGTGGTAGTCACAAATCTGTGGAGGTACATGAAATGTTCCGAAATACGTTTCAGTCAAGGTTTTGTTCGTTTGATATGTAAATTGAAATAATACTGAATATTTTCCAGATGGTCAATTTTTATGCATACTTTTCACATACGGAAAGACAAACATACCTTCATGATTAGTTTTTAAGATATTTGATAATGATTTTGGTATATTCGAGCCAAAAAACCTAATCTCAAGATTGTCACAAAAAAAGCTGTCCTTTTAACGTTAAAAGATAGCTTCACTGGGTCTTTTGTTAAATATTCCTAATTGCATTTTGTACAAAAATATAATTTTTATCTCAAAAATAAGAATGTACATTTATAGATGAAAAAAAAAATCAAAAACTAATTAGATAATTTGCAAATTTAAGCCAAATAAGAAATATTGATAATAGTTTGGTAACTTTAGATGCATGTACCAAAACATCGTCTACTTGTTTTAAATTTTATTATAATTATCTTTCAGTAATGAACATCTTTTTGGAAAAGAAAAAGTCGGCCACCATGTGCTTATTGCATAGATATTTGAGAAAAACCCCAAATTTTAGAATGGTGTTAATGGGGTTTCTTGATGGATACTATGACGTCACAATGTGTATCTATTGGCGACGTCATTATCTCCACCGTTACTGTATCTAATTCCGTATATAAAGATGAAAATCTATGTCTCAAATTTGTGTAATTATATATATATATATATATATATATATATATATATATATATATATATATATATATATATATATATGTGTGTGTGTGTGTGTGTGTGTGTGTGTGTGTGTGTGTGTGTGTGTGTGTGTGTGTCTGTGTGTGTGTAAAAAACTACCTTTACAATTTTTTCTTCAGACAACTTGATGTAAGGCTAGAGTGTTCCAGAGAAACTTTAAATTTAAAAATGCAGCTAGAACAACGGATAGCTATCGGTAACTTAGTTGTACTTCGAATTGTAGAAAACGCCACATACGATACATATGGTTGGTTCTTATTCATGGATTCCTGCAATAAATCGGATGGTATGTTCATTGACTATAATTACTTAAATTAGAATATTCTGACACTCTTTAATTCCTTATGACCTTGTTTCAACAAAGGCCAGAATCAATGTCGCTATAAGCAGTCATTTTTTGACTTTTTAGGGGGTGGCGAGTTACGGGAAAAAAGAAGAACCCAGAATCCAAATTTTTGTGAAATAGATATTTTATGGTAACAGTTTAATGCACACGATCAGTTTATTTCTACTAATAACGTTTTATCAGTTGTGCTAACGCCAAATAAATACTGAAAGTCAACAATGACCAGAACTGCTGAAGGATAAACTCCAAACTAACTTACGACAGACATTTACAAGAAGGAGATATTTAGTTTTTAGTAACAGTAAAATTTGTATGTATCAAAATTATGTTCATATCTAATATAACTGAGCTTGTAATTCCCTGAAGGACTGAAAATCAAGCATCACACCCAGCCATTAATTCGTTAAAAGTAATATGTATGATACCAATTTTGAATCTCTAGATGTGATAAATGGATACTCTAAAATGCGTCGAATAAATACATGTAATAAGGATTGAATAATACCGGAATTACATCGAATTATGATTATTAGAAATGACAAAAAGTATTTCCAGGCAGAATATTAACATTTGTTCTCAAAGAAAAAAAAACACTTTACATGAAAACAACAAACATGAGAAAAAATACTTAGAATACTTTAGTTTCAGCGTCATTGCCTTTCAGTTACCGTACAGACGGATTTGACATCAGTATCATTTCCCACTACTGACATGACTGACGATAAGGAAAATATTCTATTTAAAGTTTTTCCATGTATAGCCGATGTACGCAAAGGCTTTATTTTTCTAACGAAGCGTCTCGTTGAAAACATTCTTTAGTGATTTGCGCTATTGTTTTTTATTGGTTCAATATAAATTTGATATCTTTGATTATTCATTGATTTGTTACAGAAATTACCAGTATTTAGCAAAATTCAAAAAGATAGAAATACTAAGGGTTCATTCCTTGTATTGCACATGGTAGATCTCCTTAGCTGAAATTTGGCTTCCTATTTCGGTATTTTTGGTTGAGTACTTCTTGTTTAATATAAGTTTGGTTTTTGGTCTTCCAAATGTTTCGGTTTTAATGCTGCTGATGAGAGGCAACTCCTTGAAATACGTCGTATACAACATAGTATAAATTTACTATATCTAATATTAGTATCTTTGGATTGTTATTTTGAAACTCCTGGGATGATGCCTCTGCTGGTGGACCCTAGGTCCCCTAGGGTATTCGCCAACCCAGTCGTCAGACTTGTCTGACATGATTATTCATTGATTTGTTACAGAAATTACCAATATTTAGCAAAATTCAAAAATAATAGAAATACTAAGGGTTCATTCCTTGTATTGCACATGGTAGATCTCCTTAGCTGAAATTTGGCTTCCTATTTCGGTATTTTTGGTTGAGTACTTCTTGTTTAATATAAGTTTGGTTTTTGGTCTTCCAAATGTTTCGGTTTTAATGCTGCTGATGACAGGTAACTCCTTGAAATACGTCGTATACAGCATAGTATAAATTTACTATATCTAATATTAGTATCTTTGGATTGTTATTTTGATAATAATAAGGTACAGTACTCCTTAATATCTTGAGGTTTTTAAGATACTTATGAAAATAAATAAATCGTATTTACTGGCCACAATGTGTAAGGAGACAGCAACCTTACTTATAATTTTTAGGAACTGTCAGATTATCATTTTATGTCTTAAAAGTATAAATCATTATTTAGAAGTCTATATAATACGAAACCAGAAACTGTTAGATACAGAGAAAGTTAATGAAAAAGTTAATGAAAATAAGTATAGTTAATTACATGTACTTAATTTATCAAATTTAATACTAGAACAAAGGACATAATGACGACAGAAACAAACAGTATATGTAGTAAACTTAAATTGTTCATTTTTATCTTTTCGGCTGCTATAGAAACTCATATGTCAACTGTATCATTTTCCACTACTGAAGGTAAGAAAAGTTTGTCAATGTTGACTTCTATTTTTAGCTCACCTAACCAAAGGCCATGTGAGCTTTTGTCATCACTTGGCGTCCGTCGTACGTTAACTTTTCACATTTTAATCTTCTCCACTGAAACCACTGGGCCAAATGGAATTAAATTTGGCAGGAAGCATTTATGTAAAGTCCCTTATAAAGATTGCTCATTTCTTCCACATCGGACAGCACACATAGCTGCCATGGGCAATTGTTGTATCTGATTGGCTGAGTTTTCAAAAATCATCTCCTCTGAAACTGCTGGGCCAAATGGAACAAAACTTGACAGGAGGCGTACATAGGAGTTCTTTACAAAGTTTCCTTATTTCGTCCCGATCGGACAAAAAACATGTCCGCCATAGGCAATTCTTGTTTCCCATTGGTTGATTAAAAAATGTTTTTTTTCTGGAACTGCTTGGCCAAATGGAACGAAACTTCTTGTTTCTGATTGGCTAATCTAAAAGAATCTTCTCTGAAATCGCTTTCTCAAATGGAACGAAACCTGACAGGAAGCATATATGGGAGGTCCTTTATAAAATTGCCCCATTTTGTTCCGATCGGAATACAAATATGGCCACCATGAGCAGTTCTTATTCCTGATTGGCTAATATAAAAAAAATCTTCTCCTCTGAAGTCGCTTGGCAAAATGAAACGAAACTTGACAGAAAGCATCTAATTCGGGGGTTCTATCAAAGTTACCTCATATCCTCCTGATCAGACAACAAACATGGGCCGTCATGGGCAGTTCTTGTCTTTCATTGGTCGATAATCTTTTTCTTTGAAATCGCTTGCCAAAGGGAACGAGACTTTTTTGACAAAGTTTCCTTATTTAGTCCAGATCAGGAGACACACATGGCCGCCATGGGCAATTCTTGTTTCTGGTTGGTTGTGAGCGTTTGTCATCACTTGGCGTCTGTCGCCCTTCGTCCGTTATCTTTTCACTCTTCTCCTCTGAAACTGCTCGACCAATTGAAACAAAACTTGACAGGAAGCATATATGGAAGGTCCTTTTATAGAGTTTCCTCATTTCGTCAAAAATGGACTACAAATATTACCGCAATGGGCAGTTCTTGTTTCTGATTGGCTGATATAAAAAATATTATCCTCTGAAAATGCTTGGCCAAATGGAACTAAACTTGACAGGAATCATCAATTTTTCATCCTGATTGGACGCCAAGCACGGCTGCCATTGGCAATTCTTGTTTCTGATAGGCTGATATAAAGAATTCGTCCTCTCTAAAACCGCTTGTCCAAATGAAACGATACTTGACAGGAAGCATCTGGGGGCGGTTTTTTACAAAGTTTTCTGATTTTGTCCAGATCATGCGACAAACATGGCTGCCATGGACAATTCTTGTTTCTGCGACGTGAGCGATACAGGCTCAGGGTATGATGGCATAAATTTTATAAATCTGATTACCGTGTATATTCTACGGCTAAAACCAATAGTAAAAGAAAAAACATTGTATAGGGTTATATAATACAATATATTGTCTAATTGAAAGTAGACGTTTTATGTTGGTTATGATTACGTGTATATTTTCCTCGGGGTAAAATACAGAAGTCGTACAAAGTCCATAAGACCAAACCGTAAAGGCGAAATGTGAGAAAAGCAACGCAGAAAGCAAATACAACAAAAAACATGTATCTCATTTAAGACTAAAACATATTTTAAATCAAAAGAAACATTTTGGTTGAACGAGCAATAAAATATAAAGATTTCTTACCTAAACTAGAGTTTTTTTCAGTTACAGTACCGAACATATTAACTGCAGTTGCCAAGAAAAATGCACCAACAGCTGATGGTAAATCTTTTATTTACTTTTAAGACTAAAACATATGTAAAATGAAGACAAACATTTTGCTTGAACTGGCAATAAAATATAACGATTTCTTTTTTTTCAATTTTACAATTAAGTGATGACTATTTTTTTTCTTCAATTTTACAATTGAGAAGAAGATTGTAAAATATTATTTTTTTATAATGTAACAAACACTTTACCTAAACTAGAGTATTTTTTTCAGTTACAGAAACGAACACATTACCTGCAGTTGCCAAGAAAAATGGACCAACACCGGATGGTAAATGTTATATTTAGTTTGGAGATATTGCCACATGCCTTTTTCAATCATTTTTTGAAAGTATAGATCGATTGCCTAGTTACTGCTCCTTAAATGTGAAAAGGTCATGTTTCCTTAAACAGATTTTGACTTTAATCTATAAAAAGATCTTTGTTCAGCAAATTAAAGAACAATATCTCGTCGAATTACAGGTTATATACGCATGGTAAAACCTATTTCAATTACCAAGTGACAGAGCAGTTTCAGATAAGATTGAAATTCAATAGTCAATTCTAATGAATCGTTTTCGGCCTATATGTTAGTTGTTCGACAAGAGAGAATTACCACAATTTTCAAATTTCCTCTATAGTTGTTCCATATCAAACTGACAGTTTGTTGGACCTTAATATTTACATTTGTTAATACAATTGATTAAACAGTTTCAGGTTGTATGGAGAAAATTTTCAATTAATCGACCACTGGAGGTGGTGGACTGGTATTACATGTATTAATGTGCAAAGCTTTAATATCAAGCTTCTCTTCTTTAGTCAAGTCATATAAAATAAGACTTAAAAAAGCAAGTGGGGTAATATTTAATAACTGTTTTTTACAATGAATGAAATCTTATACTGTATTAACTGGTATTTTGTTAATTAGCCGTCACAAATTAGTGAGATAGGTCAAAGAAAATTCTTCATTTTCTCTATGCAAAGAAAAACAACAAAATATTTTAGTAATACTTAAAAGATGCTAAGTAGATGAAGCTATTTTTTACTATATCTGTGACGTACAACATGTACCTGAAATCGTGTATTTTAATTTCAATGTTTGTTCTTTGGCATCCATAAAAAAGTAAAATTTGTTAGTGTGTGAATCTGGTACATGTGTATATTGGCAATGCTTTGGAGAAATATACAAGGCCAATTGAAAATGACGGTATAATCGTGCTAGAGTAAATATCAGTTGCAAGATGGAATGTTTAATTGCTTAACATAGTAATTATGATTCTATATAGACACAAGTTTTTACTGGATCTTTATCGATTTAAGCATCCTTTCATTTTTCACTATATTCAGGCATTTTGGTGACAACTATCGGCTCTGTCATAGCTGGAATTGCTTCAGGTGTAATTCTATACCAACTTATACAAATCATTGGAAAGACTTATCATTTCAGCCAAATAGAGGTAACTGTTGTCATTTGATTTAAAAATGATGTATTACTTCGAAACAATATTTTTTATCTTATACCTTAAGTGCACCAGTAGCGCATAGTCCGACGACAATAAGAAAATACATTTTTGTTTTAATTGGGAAATCAACACAATGATTATTGGTATTACCCTAACTAGTAAAGCATCTTGGATTTGAAACCTTTATTTTCTTTCCTGATTAATTTTGCCTGTCTTGATTTTCGAAGTCTTTGAAATTCCTGTAGAATTCAATCTAGAGAAATTCAAAGAATTATATTCCCTCGCAGTAATAAATTCCTCGATACCAATTTTGATGCACAAAATATGGAGATGTCTTCGATTAACGACTCATCAGTTGTGCTAAGAGCCTAAAATGTTGCAAACCAAAACAACATCCAAAAGATTGAAGAGCCAATTCAAAAGTACCAAAATGACCAAAAGAGATAAAGCAAATCAGTAAGATTAAGACACTATCATGTCTGTCAAAACAAATAGTTCTTGACTGGTCAACTGGACATGACCTATCTTGATTGACTCTAGGCAACATCTCTCGATTTGGTCTTGCTGTATAGATTTTGTAATATAATGCAGACAAATAAGATGATTAACAATGACTAAGAACAGAATGGGTGCAAAGAAAAAAAATCGAACAAATATGGCTTACTCGTGAGAATACCGAATATGCTTCAGAAACGGAAAACTGAATAAAATGTCTATGTAAAATTCTCCGACAAAAATAATTAATCAACATGACTTTAATTTTGAAGACAATCCTATCTGGCAAAGTTACATTGATATTTCGTGAGGTCATATTTCACAACGAAATCAGTGAGATGCGAGTTTTAACAGAAGAATAGAAAACATGATCGTGGAAATGATTATGCATTAAATTTCTGTTCTTTAAGTAAAGTCAAGAAATACCAAAGGGATATTCGAAAGAGGGAAAATCAAAACAACTGACAAATTCCAGAGAACAAGGAAGACAAGAACAAAACAATACATGCATTACAATTAAAAACTAAAAACGTATGAACAACATGGACCCCACCAAAAAACCTGGGGTAGACTCACGTGCTCCAGAAGATTAAGCAGTCTTTAGTTCCTGCAGGACACCCGCCATGCTGCATATTTCAAATCCTGTAAGAGGAAGGGATAAAATCAATGGAACAGGTCCATTTTCATTTGGGAAACGGTTTTTTCATACCTGTCAACCAAGTCATCATGACGTCCATAAAACTTTAATAAGGATTACTCCAACTAAGGGGCAACATACCCCTGTCTGAGCAACTTTTCTGTGCGGCGCTTCTTGAATATTGCGGCTCAAAAATGGACATTAAAATGCATTTAATACAATCCTTTACGATAGAAATCGATATATTTTTATCCTGGCATTTCTATAGGGATCATGCACTGTATGTAAATACACATCAAAGATTAAGAATTTAAATTTTAAAAGCTTGTGGTCGACAGGAGTCAAAATTTATCAATTGTGAATTTAAACTTTTTGCCTAAACTACTCTTTTTTTAATTGGTGCCTTTTTAGCTCACCTTGCCAAAGGCCATGTGAGCTTTTGTCATCACTTGGCGTCCGTCGTCCATTAACTTTTCACATTTTAATCTACTCCTCTGAAACCACTGGTCCGATAGGTATTAAATTTGGCAGGAAGCATATATGTAAGATCCTTTATAACGATTGCTCATTTCGTACAGATAAGACAACAAACATGGCCACCATAGGCAATTGTTGTTTCTGATTGGCTGAGTTTTTAAAATTCTTCTCCTCTGAAACTGCTTCTCATTGGTTGATTAAACAATATTTTTTTCTCTAGAACTGCTTTCCCAAATAGAACGAAACTTGACAGGAAGCAATTATGGGAGGTTCTTTACAAAATTTCTTTATTTCATCCCATTCGGATACATCTATGGTCACCATTTGCAGTTCTTGTTTCTGATTGGCTAATATAAAAGAATATCCTCCTCTGAAATCTCTTGTGAAATTGGAACGAAACCTGACAGGGAGCATATATGGGAGGTCCTTTATAAAACTGCCCCATTTTGTTCCGATCGGAATACCAATATGGCCACCATGAGCAGTGCTTGTTTCTGATTGGCTGATATGAAAAAAAAATCTTCTCCTCTGAAGTCGCTTGGCCAAATGGAACGAAGCTTGACAGAAAGCATCTAATTGGGAGGTTCTATACAAAGTTTCCTCATTTCGTCCTAATCAGAAAACAAACATGGCCGTCATGAGCAGTTCTTGTCTTTCATTGGTTCATAATATTTTTCTTTGAAACCGCTTGGCCAAAAGAAACGACACTTGACAGGAAGCATCTGTTGTAGGTTTTTTACAATTTTTCCTCATTTAGTCCAGAACAGGCGACAAACATGGCCTCCATGGGCTATTCTTGTTTCTGATTGGTTTATTTAAAAAAAATCTCTTAAACGTATCGGCCAAATAGAGCCAAACTTGACAGAATGTATTTAGTTTCTATGACATATAATATAAATCTACAGAACTACAGAATTGCTTGAAACCAGACATGGTTTGAAGGTTCTTCTTAATGTGCTCACCAAGAGTTGTTACTCTGGTGCCGATCCCTTATTAAAAATGGCCTTCAGCAGAGGTTTTAGGTTAACATAAGACCCTATGGGAAATACATGCAAAAAATCTTCCGGAGAACCACCAAATTTTAGAATATGCTGACCTGTAAGTAGAAGGACCTTGATGAGGAAAAATGTGGCTTACCACATTATATAATGATAGGGAGGAGTGACATCTCTCTTTGAGGTACATCAATAAAAACATCTTTCATGCCAGGTGAGCAATACAGGCTCAGCCCTTTGAACCTCTAGTTTCTTTCAGTGTTGTAATATACTTTATGTCGATTCTGAATAAGGTCTGGTTTATATTATTTTGATTTGGGGCCAACAGGGGTCAAATGTCTAGGCCAGGTTTTGTCATGTTTCATTGGGTCTAGTGATTAAATTTCTGAACAGAGTGATCGCATTCTATCTTTAGAAAAGCTATAAGGTTTTAACTTTTTGATGCTGGATAGGTTCGGGGGTTACAGGCATCACAGTCGACGTCGACATTCGCTTTGTAGTTTCAGTCCTAAAGTTCAGAGTTATATGTGACAGACTTATAGGACAAATGGGAACTACTGTCTTAATACTTCTTGTTGTCTGTACATCTTAAAAATACATTATTTATTGCGTTACATTTTCATACGTGTGTTTTTGTAGAAAGAGAAACAACAGGAAGTAGCGGAAGCAAGGATATCTGATGTCTTTGCGTTGGAAATTCCGGAATTCACAGGAGAAAACAATGCAAAGAAATCTCATCGAATGTACTTTCAGAATAATCCACCAACATCCTTGGTGTTATTTCAGGACAAGGAATCGAGAGTACAGAGACAATAAGCACAGATATCTGCCATTTTTAGAAACAATTTACTCTCATCATCCCAGACCAGAATTGAAGGAATTATCATTCTAAGACTACAAAAATTTCGATATTCAGGAGTACATTCCTTTACTTTTGGACAAAGTACCAATTTTGTGATGTATTTATCATACCATTTTCCAATTTACCAATTTCTAAACTTAAAAAACAATTTTCACTAATTTCTAAAATTAAAAAAAGTAAGTTTTTTGTGTGCAAAATAGACAAGACTAAAAGGATATAAGTTACAAAAACTAGAGGAAAACCAAGTGCCTTGGGAGGGTTAGTAGTTCATACTATATAATTTGGGATACTAGTAACAGGACTTCGAAATATCAGGACTAAATACAGTACATAGTGTTATCTTGGGTACCCCAAATTTAAATTAAAGTTTGAGTGAATAAGAGTCAACTACATCAGCATCCCGTTTCCTCGTAAATGTAAGAATAAAAATATATTGGTGAATAGATATGTTCCTTCCGACCCTAATTTGTAGGGACTGTCCAGAAGTTTTTATTGAAATGTTTTTAATTTTGCAAATGTGACACTTGCGCCTGCATCTTTTTTTCTTGTCATATTTGATTCCAGGTGGATTTGTTCGTATTTATTTTTACTTTTAAAAAAGTGGAGGTAAGTCCATAAAATAGTCTTGTTGAATTTAACAATATTGTCACAAAAAAAAATTAAAAAAATTAAAAAAATAAAAAATAAAAAATGAAATAAAAAAATAGACGTTTGACTATTTCCGATGTAGGCATTTGACTTCAACGAGGCTTGACTGGTAACAGCATAGGTGGCATTTGTTGTTCGAAAAAGATCTTCGGTTAGTATGATTAAGTTTCACATGCAACTAAAATCTTACCTGTAAATAATACAACCAATTAAAAAACAGAGGATTTGATACAGAAATCTATTTTATACTCAAGAATCATAAAACTACATATAGTCACAGTTTTACATGCAGAAATCCCTATCCATCACAATATTATATGCGCTGAGACTGTTAATTTAAAACAGAAAAGAACGTGATAAATTTAATAGCACACTAGCTAGACTATGTACATCACTATAAAAGTGTATGCACTGTGGCATGCACTAAAATCTAAAAGCGCCTTCCATGTCACTAACATCTGAAGGTGGCTTTTTCAATCAGTTACACAAGACACATATCATCCAACACTTGACTATTCAGGATGTTCAAAATGTAGTTTTTGCTTTGTACTGTTCATTCTAAGCCAATATTAACACACCTCTGTAAGTGCTTTTTATAAATCGCCATACACTGCACCAATTTACTTATGTTTCCTATTACAAAAAAAATATTAGAAAAAAATTAAAATTTACGAACAAGTAACACGATTCTGACTCTAAAATTATAATTTAAAGCAAGTTATTTCCCTTACTTTACTTACTTCCGTTTCTGGCGAATAGAACGTTTTCAATTCTTATTATGTAGCACAATATGGCCATATTCGCTTTAACAAATACATTCATTTCATTTAAACAAAGACTTTTCTAAATGACCCATATGTAGAAAAAACATATGCTGCTATAGCGCTACCTACTATCATGTGACAAAAATTTGTAGGAGAAAACAGACATCAAAAAATGCTTCGGATATCTTTTTTTAAAATATTACTTGTTTGCATGTGACATTCATTTAAGGTAAGATTTGCTACGTTAATGGATTTCTATAATAACACTGTACTAATGTGACATATTTATTTGTTCATTCTGGAACCTCTCTTATTTTTAGGAAAATGGACCCCTCAGTTTTTTGTTAGAACAGCTCAAAATTTGGATTTTTGGTAGTTTTGTGACAATGTAATTATTTTACTATTTTCAAGAAATAATTTATGCAAGTATTAAAACTATTAAAGTTTTTAATGAAGATTGTAAAAATGATTATGTTCTAGATATTATTTATCAATTCTGCATAAAAAGTTAAGAAAAAAATCACGAAAACACAACATTTTAACATTTTCTTGCAAAAATCGAGAATTTGCTATGGCAACAGAGAGGTAAAAATGTCCTGTCCCACGATTTCATGAAAAATTGAGAACTCATAGATTTAAATATTTCCATTATAGTAAAATAATAAAATTCATATGTCCCCGATCTAGTTTCCATGGAAACGGATGCTATATTAATCCCTTTTAAACACATAAATAAAGTATTTTTCACGTTTTGCAAGAAAATCAATCACTGAAAGCCGTTTTGAGGGCATAATTTTTGTCTGTCTGCAGAACGCAATGCTGGGACATAGAAATGCCGCGCGCCCGTCTGTCCGTTCGTCCACAATGTAAGTGCTCTCATGTCTATATTCATTTGCGGATATTGATGAAATTCATATGGAAGACTTGTTTTGGAAGCATCTAGATTAAGTTCAAATTCGAGTGCAGTGAAACAAAGTACTAAGCAAATATTATGTTGGATCTGTTTAACTTGCATCGTGGCACAATGTATATTGGATTATAAAACATGCCTCATGCATGGCATGTGTGTTTTGTTGTTGTTGTTGTTATGTATGAAAAATACTGCATAGTTTTCCCTTTTTATATTGTAAATAGAAATAAGAAAAAACATCATATTATAATGTAATAGGCTGTAACCTGCATGAAGGAACACTTTCCTCAGCTCTCCATATCTCTACGAAATCATAGCTCTACAGTACAAGATTGGGCCCTAAAGTAGATGAAAATCAATTGACCTTTTTATTGAACTAATGAAGTCAAAATACACGTAGCTATTCAAAATCTCTTCTTGAACTGTTAAAGGTTAGATTTTCAATTCGTGGAAATATCAGGATTTATGACCTCCATTAGTTCGTTGTTTGAATCTTATAGCAAGTTGCGACTCTAATAATGATTTATTCACCGTATCCTCATAATTTCTGCCCATGTTAAAGACTATCAGTTATCACTTCCCCATACCGGATTTGACATGGGCAGCATGACGGGTGTCCTACAGGAAGCAGAGACTGCTTACTCTTCCAGAGCATCTGAGTCTACCCACGGTGTTTTGGTGGGGTCCATGTTGTTCATATATTGTTAGTTTTTAATTGTGGTGCATGTATTGTTTTGGTCTTGTCTTCCTTGTTCTTCGGAGCTGTCAGTTGTTTCGATTGTTCTCTCCTTCGAATATACCTTTTGTATTTCTTGACTTTACCTACTGAAATATCTAATAATTCAAAGCATCGGCATTGATGAAGTCGTCCATAAACATGAGACTGTCGTTTGAAAAAATATTCTCTCGATCAATATTAAACATATAGATACACGCCTCGGAAAACACTTTGTTTAAATTGATATTGATATAGTTCCCGAACGCATTCCAAGCAATAGAGCAAAGTTTTGATTTTTAATCGTTAAACATGTGATTTGATGTGTTGACATTTTTTCAGACGATAATTTTACGCAACGCACTTATTCGACGTTGTTAAAATTTACCGGATTAAACACTCAAGCGATCGGAATTTTATGCAACTTTTCAATTCGAGTTATCTCCCTGTGACCGCAAACCTACCTTAAGATAGTAATTTGTTATTGTTTTGGAGAAGTATGAAATATTCTATTTATATGTTGTATATAATTTTAAGATAGAGAAAATGCAGTTTGTATTGTTTACTAAATGTTCTGAAATAAATCATGTTTCTTCGTATTATGTTTTGCTTTATATAAAACAAATTATTAATTTTGATAAGAACTAGAGGCTCAGAGGGCTGAGCCTGTATCGCTCACCTGGCAGAAACAAAAATTGCCCATGACGACCATGTTTGTCGCATGATCTGGACAAAATGGGGAAACTGTAAAAACGAACCTCCCATCGATGCTTCTTGTCAGGTTTCATTCCATTTGGCCAAGCAGTTCCACAGAATTTTTTTTAAATCAACCAATTAGAAACAAGAATTTTCTATGGCGGCCATGTTTGTTAATCGATCAGTACGGAATGAGGAAATTTTGTAAAGGACCTCCCATAGATGCTTCCTGTCAAGTTTCGGTCCATTTGGCCCAGCAGTTTCAGACAAGAAGATTTTTTTATATCAGCCAATCAGAAACAAGAAATGTCCATGATGGCCATATTTGTAGTCTGATCAGGACAAAATGAGGAACGTTGAAAAGGAGATAGATGATTCCTGTCAAGTTTTGACACATTTAGTCCATTATTTCCGCAGAATGTGTTTTTTTTTTTATTTAATCAACCAATGAGAAACAAGAATTTTTCATAGCGGCCATACGTTTTAACAATATCAACACAAGATTTGATTTTCACTTTACTTTTATTTCCATATATGCGTATTTATACAGGTATGTGCAAATTCGACCACAATGAACAGCTGATCCCTATTATGGTGTAAAGCCCCGGTAAATTAAATTGAACTGTTTTTATAAGTAGGCATTGCTTTGCCTTTACGTAGTACGTGTTTACAGTTTGGCTTTGGCTTCTGATGAGAACATGGCTAGGATCGATAAATATAAATTATTTGATCGAAATAGATGTTCGAAACACCTTGGGAGTTGCAGCATTACAATTTTAAATAAAGAGTCTCTGCAGGCTCTGCCTTGTTTTATTTTGGTGATTTTGTTTAACAAAAATATCACCTACGGTTGATTGAAGTACATGTAGGCTGAACAATATGCATTCTAGATGGTTTAATTACATCAGTGTTTCCGTCCTATTATGTGATCGCATTGCAGTGCTAAGATGGGATATGGACAGTTCACCCACTTGGAAGCCCCGGTAAATTCAATTGAACTGTTTTAAAAGTAGGCATTGTTTTGTCTTTACGTAGCACGTGTTTACAGTTTGGCTTGGGCTTCTAATGAGAACATGGCCAGGATCGATAATTATAAATTATTTGACCAAAATAAGATGTCCAAAACACCTTCAGAGTTGCAGCATTATAATTTTAAGAGTCCCTGCAGGCTCTGTCTTGTTTTTTCGGTGAATGTTTGAAAGAAAAATATCACCTAAGGTTGATTGATGTACATATAGGCTGAACAATATGTATTCTAAAGGGTTTAGCTACATCAGTGTTTCCGTCCTAATATGTGATCGAATTGCGGTGCTAAGATGGGATATGGACACATTCACCTACTTGCAAGTTTAAAAGTATATAGAAAAAATTCTAGAGATTCATATTTGTCTTAAAAATTTTGTAATGAAAGGTAAATGTGATGCGCAATTGGTTGGAAAATAAACAAAAATGGGTACACATGCTTTTTATTGAGATACTAAGGAAAAACCTAAAATCTAAAAACATTTTAAGGGCTTTCTGATAAAATTGTATGACGTCACAATGTGAAGCCCTCGTCATTACCTCCCCTCACTAGTAACACCAGTTTGATCTTAAACGGCCATATCAGTCTTGTTTAATCTTGACTGTCTTGATTTTTTACTATTTTTGAGATTTCAACCAAAACAAGATATGATGCCTTGCAGTAATTCAACATTGGTTAAGACCAGTTCATAAAAGTTAAGAATGAAATATTCAGTGTTTAACAGTACCTGTGCTGAACAGATCTAAACAGGTCTTGGCCGATCTTGATTGACTACAACACAAGATATCTTGATTTGATCTTGTTATCTTTACTTTTTTGAAAAATATAGACATGCAGAAAAACAAGACTAAATAAGAATAAACAAGACCGGAATGGCCGTTTAAGATCAAAATTGAGTTACTAGTACTTGTAACTGTATCGTTTGCCCCTATATATATTTATTCATGCTATATGTACTCCGTCCCACTTTTATTACAAATGTATTATTGTTCTGAGAATTTTTTTTATGTTTGATGATTTATATATTATAGTACAATACTTATCTTCATTTAAAAATGCCTTTATACATGTAGGGATGTAATTTATTTAACTCTGTGTCCTTATAGCAAATGAATAAAACATATTACTTCATAATTGTACGTTTATTGGAAAAGGGAGATCAGCCACAAATGTTTTGTTATTAATATTACCTTTTGCAATTTTTGGCATCTGCCGTTCGTCCGTCTACAATTTACATCGAAACAACTGGGCCGATTTGAACTTGGTCTTTGGTGATCCTCTTTCAAAATGTTATCCGAAGACCCGATCTGTACACCAAGATGGCTGCCATAGCCAAACATGCTTTAAAATCGGACCCTATAGGAAAATCCCATAAAAAATCTGATGGTCAAAAGCCACTTTAGCCAATTTGAACCAAACCAGGCAGCAATGGTTGTTTGATGGTCCTCTTCAGAATTGTATCTGAAAATCCCACTCGGCAAAGACAAACACATTTCAAAAAACCAAAAAGCCAATTTTAACCGAACTTGGAAGCAAATGTGCTTAGATGGTCCTTTTTTTAATTTTATTCTAAGACGACAAGACCTGTCGTGTCAACAATATGGGAATATTATATTTAACATCCGTAAAAAAAGGGTGCGCGATACAGGCTCACAGGAGCCTCTTGTTATGTTTGCTCTCGATGTTGAGATGTGTTAAAGGTTGTGTTTTTGTTTTCATTTCTGTTCATTTTTTAGTTAATTCATACTAGTATCAATACAATGAGATTTCCTCTTACTTGATCTGGTAAAAATCATGACTGCCATGGCCAATTCTTGTTTCTGATTGGCTGAAATTTAAAAATTTCTGATCTAATATTTTACTGGCAAAAACAAATTCATTTTGATGCGATTCACTTCTAAATTCATATAAAACAAATTGTTCCATTATCCATGTTGTCTGCAATATGCCAAAATTTCACATGAAATTCATTTCAAACCATTAGTATAAAGATTATTCTTAATGGAGTTTCTTTGTACAACACTAGTAACTCAATTTTGATCTTAAACGGCCATTCTGGTCTTGTTTATTCTTATTTACTCTTGTTTTTCTGCATGTCCATATATGTCAATCAAGTTCGCTCAGACAAGTTTAGATAAGTTCAGCACAGGTATTGTTAAAAATTGAATAATTCATTTTTAACTTTATGAACTGGTCTTAACCAGTCGTGATAGAACGCAAGGCATTATATCATGATTTGGTCTTGTTATATTGATTTTGTTTGAAATCTCAGAAATACTAAAAATCAAGACAGTCATGATTAAACAAGACTGAAATGGCCGTTTAAGACAAAACTGGTGTTACTAGTGCAAGTAAAAGCCTCTGGGTACATAGATTCCAGAATTGACTCCGATTTATCTATAGATAATTACATTTAATACCAAGAGTGGTCTATCCAAATGATTAGCACTTGAAGATAATGAAGTTGTGTAACAGTCAAGTGGGAGTGATACAGGCTCGATTGAGCTTCTTAATGTAATGAAGTGTCAGTTTATAATTTTAATGTTTTAAAATTTTATGAAACATGTAAGCTTTATCTTGTCTTCATCATTTTATGCCACATTAAGAATTACTTGTTTATACACTAGACTCCTGCTAATAGAATACCCAAAATGTCAGCAAAAAATATTCTGTTACCCAGAATATTCATTCAGTCATGGTAGCAAATTTTGAGAAAGTGAAATAATTTTGACAAAAATTTTTTTTTCAAGATCTTGATTATTTTTTAAATTATTTAGTTGAATAAGTGGCATATTATAACATCCTGGTAACCTTTTCAGGTTTTTATGGTGAACTTACAGAATAGTACACATACGTTTGATGAAGAATTGTGAAAACTGTCTTCTTGGAGAAAAATATATTCAGGTCTTAGTGAAATTTTATGTCAAAGAAGGATAAACATTCTATTGCATTGACATTTTTAACATATGTTTAGAGAAATTATATCCAATTAGCAGGAGTACTCTATTATAAGATATGCAAATAGCCAGTAAGTTTAACACAGAAGTACTAAAGAACGGTTTGGTGTTTTGATGTTCTATCCCATTACCCGATATTCTATTTCATGGAGTCTACATTATTGGCACATAAAAAAACAGCAATGGAGATTGTATCACTTAACATGCTACATAGTTGTTGCATTCTAGATTAAATTGTCTTCATATTTATTTACGCAATATTCTGGACTTTCAATCTATTACCTTTATGTCCGATGACCCTGTCCGCCATCCAAGATGGCCACCAGAGCCAAACTTGGTTTAATATAGGACCTATGGAAAAAATCACTAAAATATGTTCTTGTCGTGTTAAAATTGGCCAATTGATTTTAAACTTGGCAGCAATAATACTTAGGTGGTCTTCTTTCAGAATTGTGCAATATGGCTTCTATTGCTAAAAAATAACAATCCAAAGATACCAATATTAGATATAGTAAATTTATATTATGCTGTATACGACGCATTTCAAGGAGTTACCTCTCATCAGCAGCATTAAAACCGAAACATTTGGAAGACCAAAAACCAAACTTGTATTAAACAAGAAGTACTCAACCAAAAATACCGAAATAGGAAGCCAAATTTCATCTAAGGAGATCTACCATGTGCAATACAAGGAATGAACCCTTAGTATTTCTATTATTTTTGAATTTTGCTAAAAACTGGTAATTTCTGTAAAAAATCAATGAATAATCATGTCAGACAAGTCTGACGACTGGGTTGGCGAATACCCTCGGGGACCTAGGGTCCACCAGCAGAGGCATCATCCCAGGAGTTTCAAAATAACAATCCAAAGATACCAATATTAGATATAGTAAATTTATATTATGCTGTATACGACGCATTTCAAGGAGTTACCTCTCATCAGCAGCATCAAAACCGAAACATTTGGAAGACCAAAAACCAAACTTGTATTAAACAAGAAGTACTCAACCAAAAATACCGAAATAGGAAGCCAAATTTCATCTAAGGAGATCTACCATGTGCAATACAAGGAATGAACCCTTAGTATTTCTATTATTTTTGAATTTTGCTAAAAACTGGTAATTTCTGTAAAAAATCAATGAATAATCATGTCAGACAAGTCTGACGACTGGGTTGGCGAATACCCTCGGGGACCTAGGGTCCACCAGCAGAGGCATCATCCCAGGAGTTTCAAAATAACAATCCAAAGATACCAATATTAGATATAGTAAATTTATATTATGCTGTATACGACGCATTTCAAGGAGTTACCTCTCATCAGCAGCATTAAAACCGAAACATTTGGAAGACCAAAAACCAAACTTGTATTAAACAAGAAGTACTCAACCAAAAATACCGAAATAGGAAGCCAAATTTCATCTAAGGAGATCTACCATGTGCAATACAAGGAATGAACCCTTAGTATTTCTATTATTTTTGAACTTAGTTTATCATAGGGCCCTATGGAGAAATCGCTATAATATTTTCTTGTCTGGTTAAAATTGGCCAATTGATTCCAACTTGGCAGCAATAGTCCTTAGGTGGTCCTCTTTCAGAATTATGTAAGATGACCTGATCCACCATCCAAGATGGCCCAACTTAGTTCGACATTTGGCATTATGGAGAAATCTCTAAAATATATTCTTCTCTGAAACCCCTTGGCCAATTTTAAGCAAACTTCCAGTAATGGTCCTTAGGTGGTGTTCTTTCAGAATTGTCTGATGACCATGGCCACCATAACCAAACTTAGTTGTGCTTATCAAATCAGCATTATATCTTTAACTGGTTTTCCAACACTTTGATCTCGAGCACTGCTGATGAGTTGTCAATCAACGAAATGGCCACA
The DNA here is from genome assembly GCA_028015205.1 of Mytilisepta virgata. Taxonomy (NCBI): domain Eukaryota; kingdom Metazoa; phylum Mollusca; class Bivalvia; order Mytilida; family Mytilidae; genus Mytilisepta; species Mytilisepta virgata. The sequence goes on from CM051512.1 coordinate 36,258,321, forward strand.
CAGTGCATCAAATTTATTTCGGTATTTTGTGCCCCCATGTGGGTCATGGTGACACTAATAGAATAGGCCCACAGCTTCTCGGCTTAGCGTAAGAGACCTCTAAAGAGGCGACATGTTTGCTGTGTGTCGCAAACCCGTGTCGGTAATAGGGAGTGTTCCTGGATTCCCGGAAAAACGGTTCTGATCACCATCAGGGGCATAATCTTTACCTAGACAGGAGGCGGGATGGACCTGATTCGGTCAATCGGCTGGTCACATCAATTCCTTTATAATAGTTATTATCTTTATTTTTTCCCTTAAAATTTGGTTAACATAATTCCTAATTTCTGATTTATTGGATTGGTATTGGCTTATGGATCAAACCTCAACAGGCTCAAATGTTTAACATTAGATAACCTATTTATTATTTTTTGTTGCTTTATTTTATTCTTTTTCTCAAAATTCATAAGCAAGCCAACAACTGGTCATGTCTAGCCCTCAGCCGTTTTTCTCGTGGTTGTCTGAAAAGATCGAAATGAACCCTTTATGAAACCGAGATACACTGGGTTGGGAAGGGAGTCTGCTGCTGAATCGTTTGAGGTTGATGTTTGGGTTCTGGGGTCTTGGATGATAGCCACTGATAGAAGCCCAGAGAAGGCGGTGGCTTATGGGACAAAGCTTCCTCGGGTTAATGAGGCCACCTTTGCCGTGTGTGGATACCCGTAAGGATAGTAGAGGACGGGATCCTGGTGGTGGAAACACCCCACTTTGGCCCTTACTTTATCTTAAACCGGCGGTCGGATGGGCCCTGTCCTGATCAATAGGCTGGTCACGTCAAGCCCTTGAACTTGACCTGTTTCCAAAATGTACAATAGTACCATGTCCATCTGTTGGGTTCAAGAAGGCGGTTCGTGTGGATGTTACTTACCCATTAAAAGGTACTCCATGCGAGTATCTTATTCTGGTAACCCTGATGCTTGTGGCAAATGTGGCAAGCATACATCGTTTTGATGCTGCTCCGAGGTGGGCGGGGAGCTAGGATAACGAAATGTATATATATCACAATGGATTTTCAACAAAAACAAACAAACAACCAATCAACATATAAACGGAAACTCGACACCAGCGATGATGAGGAGCATACGGCAAAATTACTGAACAGTTTATCAGACACTTTCCAAAATTTTTAGTTATAGCAGCAGTAAATACTGAAAAACCAGTTACTAAAATTTCTCCTTTTGTCATCCAAAAAACTCTACTAGGTTATGCCGGCCAGCTTAAAAAAGTCACAAAAATGAGAAACGGAAATTTGCTAGTTGAATGTTTTCGATCCCAACAGTCTAAAACCTACTCTCTCTAACAACAATTTCTGGTATGAACATCTCAGTTACACCTCATAGATCACTGAACTCTTGTCAAGGTGTGATTAAGGACAGAGACCGTGATTTAGCTGAATTGACAGAGGACGAAATATGCGATGAACTTAAATCCCAGAATGTATCAAAAGTTAAGAGGTTTACAAAAGGGTCTGAAGATAAAATTATCAAACTGAATACTTATCACTTTTGACTGTACCCGTGTGCCTGAACATATCTTCATAGGTTCCTTCAGAATAAAAGTTGATACCTACATACCTAACCCTACTCGTTGCTTCAAATGCCAGAAATTTGGGCACGGTATAGTGTAGGAGTTCATGCAAAGGTATTGAAAAGTGTGTCAAATGTTCTGTATTGGGCCATTCCAGTTTTGATTGTGACGGCCACATTAAATGTGTAAATTGCGGAATAGAACACACGGCCAATTCCAGAAACTGCCAATTTTACAAAACAGAACTTGAAATTCAAAAAACTAAAGTAGAAAAGGGTTTAAGCTATCAAGAAGCTAAAAAACTGGTCTCTGCCTCTAATAACTCTGCTCAAGCCACCTCATATGCTGACAAAGTTAAATCATCGAAAACCAAAAGAACTTTTACTACACAAACTGACTTCACCTGGCCTGATGGAATAGACATTCCACTTCTCGTCACGTCAAATCAATCAAATTAAAAACACCTCAACAATCTTCATCAAATTCTTCACAAACAACAGCTACATCCCTGTCTTCAAATACAAGCAATCAACAAAAACCGAAACCAAAACAACGGTCGTCCATATCTTCAACCAAACAATCGCCTCAGAAACCTTCGCCATCACAGAGAGCTGCACGTTCCTCATCAAAAGGTAAAACTCAAGCCATGAAATTTTCAAATAGCCTCTCGAAGACTGAAAAGAATTCAACATTCAAGAAGTTTCGAGACCTCTGCTCAGAGTATGACGATGAAATCGATGAAGACTCTGAGCAGATGGATACAACGTCGAATGAATATCTGGAGTCGATCTGGCCGGACCCATTAGTATCATCTGAGGGTCTATGGGTAAAAGACGTCAACGAAGTCGTTCGACAGATCTATCTAAGAACAAATATTCCCCTATTCGCGCCCCTAAAATATGAACATTATACAATGAAATTGTCGAGGTTTAAAAATTAATTTAATTGAATTATCTCTTCTTGTACAAACCTCCCTCCCAGTTGCTTTGTCTTCAAGAAACTAATTTAAAAGAAAACGATAATCTAAAGATTAAAAATTATTCTCTCTACAGTACCAAGGTGACAGAGGATGAAAGAGCTGCTGGCTCGTCCTTCCTTGTTAAAAATGACATCATTCACAGTCAAATATCCCTAACAACTGATTTACATGCAGTTGCTATCCAAATAACCCTTGACAGGACTGTCACATGTTCTGTCTACATTGTATATCCCGCCAAACAGTCATTTAGAAATAAATCAACTCAAATCCTTAATAGATCATTTCTCATTATGGGCGACTTCAACGCTCTTAAAATGATAAAGGCAAAAAGATTGAAGATTTTTTAAACCAGGAAGGTCTGTGTATTTTCAACGATAGATCTGACACCTATCTCCATCCGGGGAATGGTTGTTACTCAGCTATTGATCTAACGATATCTGACCCTTCGCTATTACTGGATTACTCATGGCGAGTCCATGACGATTTATGTGGCGACCACTATCCAATAATTTTGGAAAACCTCTTTTCCTCATCTTCGGATGCTCGCTGGAAATTTGACAAAGCCAATTGGCCTTTGTTTGTGCAACTCTTCCGAAATGAACTTAGAACAGATATTTTCATTGACATTAATGATCCAGTTCTTAAATTTACAGAAAAGTTATTATCTTTAGCTGAGAGAACCATTCCTAAAACTTCGACAAATCCAAAACATTCCAGCAAGCCCTGGTTTGATGATGATTGTGAGGAAGCGCAGTCAGGCAGAAAAAAAAGGCTGAACGACAGTTCAACATGCATCCAAGCCAAGATAATTTAAGTAATTGCCGTATATTTCGTGCGAAATCACGTAGAACATTTAAACAAAAGAGACGTAAGTCTTTGCAAAACTTCGTCTCTAAAATAAACTCCTATACACCAATGAATAAAGTTTGGAATTTCATACAAAAAATTAACGGTACAAATAGAAAAAACAATCTTCACCATCTTAAAGATGACCAGATTTTTTTAACTTCTAAAAAGGACATATCAAATAAACTTGGAGAGACGTTTTCTAAGCATTCGTCCTCTCTAAATTTTCCGGAATTTCAACGAATCAAAAATCGCACCGAAAAAACTAAACTAAACTTTAAATCTAAAAACACAGAAGACTACAACCGCCATTTCTCTTTGGATGAACTCAAAAATTCTCTAGCAAAGGCCCATGACACAGCATGTGGCCCTGGTGATATTCACTATAATCTCCTGAATCATCTTCCTGATACATCATTACAAACACTCTTGGATTTACTAAATAACATTTGGGAAACTGGTGACTTGCCCTCTCTGTGGAAGCTTGCCACAGTTGTCCCTATTCAAAAACTCGGAAAGGATCATTTTGATCGAAGTATCGGCCAATTGTCCTCACAAATTGCGTTTGCAAATGGAACAGATGATCAACGACCGCCTTGTCTGGTTTCTAAAGGCCAATGACCTCTTGTTTAATATACAGTGTGGAGTCTGACAAGGCAGAAGCACGTTAGATCATCTTGTTCGATTTGAGTGCTTTATACCCAACGGGTTTGCTAAGGGTGAACACGTTGTGTCGGTCTTTTTCGATCTTGAAAAAGCATACGACACCACGTGGAAATATGGTATTTTAAAAGATCTAAACGATATGTGGTTGAAACGTAGGTTACCTACCTTTATTGATATTTTTTTGTCTAACAGACAATTCAAGGTAAAAGTTAATACTACCATGTCTGACCGTTTTAAACAAGAGATGGGTGTTCCCCAGGGAAGCGTCCTTTCTGTTACTTTATTTAGCATTGAAATAAAAAGTTTAGCTAAAACGTAACAAAAGAATGTTCAAGGTTCTCTTTATGTTAATGATTTTCTGATATGTTATAGAGCAAAAAATATGAACAATACAGAAGGAAAATTACGATTGTCTTGTCTTTAAATAAAATTGAAAAATGGGCTATAGAAAATGGTTTTAGGTTTTCCAGCTCCAAAACTATTTGTATGGATTTTTGCAATAAACGTAAAATGCATTTAGACCCTGAGCTAAAACTCAATAACTCGCCTATTAAAGTTGTTAAGGAAACCAAATTTCTTGGACTTCTGTTCGATAGTAAACTCAATTTATATCGATCTTTAGTTAGATCAAAACTTGATTATGGTTCCATAATATATGGATCTGCTTGCAAATCATATATAAAAATTTTAGATACTGTTCACCACCAAGGTCTTCGTTTGGCGTTGGGGGCGTTCAGAACATCTCCCGTAGAAAGTTTATATGTAGAGGCAAACGAGCCGTCTCTTTATAACCGCAAAAAAAACTTGGTCTACAATATTTAACCAAGCTGAAAGCCTAAACTTCAAATCCTGCTTACGGGAACAAATATAAAGATCTCTGAAACCACTTGGCCAATTTGAACCAAAACTGGTAGCAATGGGTCTTGGATAGTCCTCTTGCAGATTTGTGCGCGCCTTCCAAGATTGCCTCCATATCTGAACAAAGTTTAATATAGGACTGTATGGGAAAATTATTAAATGTTTTTCTTGGCTAATTTAAAGTGGTTTCAGAGATCTTTAAATGTTTTCCCATATAATGTCCTAAATTATATTACATTCAACTATGGCGGACTGGTTAATCGGACACAATCTGAAAGAGAACTACCGTAGGAAAATTGCTGCCAAGTTTGGTTCAAATTGGCCAATGGTTTTCAGAGAAAATAATTTATCACAAAATACCGAAATAAATTTGATGCACTGTGTGGCCATTTCGTTGATTAACAACTCTTCAGCAGTGCTCGAGATTAAACTGTTGGAAAACCAATTAAAGATACAACTAAGTTTGGTTATGGTGCCCATGGTCATCAGACAATTCTGAAAGAACACCACCTAAGGACCATTGCTGGAAGTTTGCTTAAAATTGGCCAAGGGGTTTCAGAGAAGAATATATTTTAGAGATTTTTCCATAGTGCCCAATGTTGAACTAAGTTTGGCAATAGCAGCCATCTTGGATGGTGGATCAGGTCATCTTACTTAATTCTGAAAGAGGACCACCTAAGGACTATTGCTGCCAAGTTGGAATCAATTGGCCAATTTTAACCAGACAAGAATATATTTTAGCGATTTTTTCCATAGGTCCTATATTAAAACAAGTTTGGCTATGGTGGCCATCTTGGATGGCGGCAGGGCCATCGGACATAAAGGTAATAGATTGAAAGTCCAGAATATTCCGTAAATAAATATGAAGACAATCTCATTTAGAATGCAACAACTATGTAGCGTGTTAAGTGATACAATCTCCATTGCTGTTTTTTGTGCCAATACCGTAGATTCCATGAAAGAGAATATCGGGTAATGGGATAGAATATCAAAACACCAAACCGCTCTTTAGATCTTCTATGTTAAACTTACTGGCTATTTGCATATCTGATAATAGAGTACTCCTGCTAATTGGATATAGTTTTTCTAAACATATGTTAAAAATGCCAATGCAATAGAATGTTTATCCTTCTTTGACATAAAATTTCACTAAGACCTGAAAATATTTTCTTCCAAGAAGACATTTTTCACAATTCTTTATCAAACTTATATGTACTATTCTGAAAAGCTAACCAGAAAGTTAGAATATGCCACTTATTCAACTAAATAATTTAAAAAATAATCAAGATCTTGAATAAAAAAAATTTTTGTAAAAATTATCCAATTATTCTGGGTAACAGAAAATTTTTTGCTGACATTTTGGGTATTCTATTAGCAGGAGTCTACTGTATAAACAAGTAATTCTTAATGTCTCATAACAAGATATAGCTTACATGTTTTTAAAGTTTTAAATCATTAAAATTATAAATTGACACTTCAAAACACTTAGAGACTCATTTGAGCCTGCATCACTCCCACTTGAATGTTACTCGACTAGTGAATTATCTTCAAGTGCTCCTCATTTGCATAGACCACTCTTGGTATTAAATGTAATTATCTATAGATAAATCGGAGTCAATTCTGGAATTTATGTACCCAGAGGTTTTTACTTGCATTACTAACACTAGTTTGATCTTAAACGGCCATTTCAGTCTTGTGTAATCTTGACTGTCTTGATTTTTAGTATTTCTGAGATTTCAAACAAAATAAAGATAACAAGACCAAATCAATATACAATGCCTTGTGTTCAATCAAGACTGGTTAAGACCAGTTCATAAAGTTAAGAATGAATTATTCAATGTTTAACAATACCTGTGCTGAACTTATCTAAACTTGTCTGAGCGAACTTGATTGACTGTTAGGCAAGATATCTTGATCTTATCTTGTTATCTTTACTTTGTTGAAAAATATGGACTTGCAGAAAAACAAGACTAAATAAGAATAAACAAGACCAGAATGGCCGTTTAAGATCAAAATTGAGATACTCCATTAAGACTAAGCTATATACCAATGGTTTGAAATGAATTTCATGTGAAATTGTGGCATATTGCAGACAACATGGATAATGGAACAATTTGTTTCATATGAATTTAGAAGTGAATCGCATCAAAATGAAGTTGTTTTTGCCAGTAAATTATTAGATCAGAATTTTTTTAATTTCATCCAATGAGAAACAAGAATTGGCCATGGCAGTCATGATTTTTGCCAGATCAAGTAAGAAGAAATCTCATTGTATTGGGACTAGTATGAATAAACTAACGAATGAACAAAAATGAAAAACAAAAAAACACAACCTTTAACACATCTCAACAACGAGAGCAAAACATAACAAGAGGCTCCTGTGAGCCTGTATTGCTCATCTTTCTTTTACCGGATGTCAATTATAATATTCCCATATTGTTGGCAGGGGAGGTCTTGCCGTTTAAGAATAAAATTACAAAAAGGACCATTTAAGCACATTTGCTTCCAAGTCCGGTTAAAACTGGCTTTTTGGTTTTTGAAATGTGTTTGTCTTTGCCGGGTGGGATTTTAGATACAATTCTGAAGAGGACCATCTAACAACTATTGCTGAATGGTTTAGTTCAAATGTACTAATAAAAGTGGTTTTTGACCATCAGATTTTTTATGGGATTTTCCTATAGGGTCCTATTTTAAACCATGTTTGGCTATGGCAGCCATCTTGGTGTACATATCGGGTCTTCGGATAAAATTCTAAAAGAGGACCACCTAAAACCATTGCTGCCAAGTTTGGTTCAAATCGGCCCAGTTGTTCCAATGTAAATTGTGGACGGACGAACGGCAGATGCCAAAAATTGCAAAAGGTAATATTAATAACAAAACATTTGTGGCTAATCTCCCTTTTCGAATAAATGTAAATTTATGAGGTAATATGTTTTTTCATTGGCTTTAAGCACAAAGAGAGCTACATGAAGTTATGAAAAATTCTTGTTTCTCATTGGTTGATTAAAGTTTTAAAAATTCTGTGGAACTGCTGGGCCAAATGGATCGAAACTTGACAGGAATGATCTATGGGAGGTCCTTTTCAATGTTTCCTCATTTTGTCCTGATCGGACTACAAATATGGCCACCATGGACATTTCTTTTTTTTTATTGGCTGATATAAAAAAAATCTCTCAAACTGCTGGACCAAATGGAACGAAACTTGACAGGAAGCATCTATGGGAGGTCCTTTACAAAATTTCCTCATTCAGTACTGAATATTTCATACTTCTGTAAAAAAAATCAAAAATTACTATCTTAAGGTAACGTTTGCGGTCACAGGGAGATAACTCAAGTTGAAAAGTTGCATAAAATTCTGATTGCTTGAGCGTTTAATTCGGTGAATTTTAACACCGTCGAATAAGCGCGTTGGGTACAATTATCGTCTGACAAAATGTCAACACCTCGAATCACATGTTTAACGATTAAAAATCAAAACGTTGCTCTATTGATTGGAATGCGTTGGAGAACTATATCAATGTCAAGTTAAGCAAAGTGTTTTGCCAGTCTACGAAACAGCCGAGGCGTGTATCTATGTGTTTAATATTGATCGAGAGAATATTTTTTCAAACGACAGTCTCATGTTTATGGACGACTTCATCAATGCCGATGCTGTGAATTATTAGATATTTCAGTGGGTAAAGTCGGGAAATACAAACGGTATATTCGAAGGACAGAACAATCGAAACAACTGACAGCTCCGGAGAACAACGAAGACAAGACCAAAACAATACATGCATTACAATTAAAAACTAACAACATATGAACAACATGGACCCCACCAAAACACTGTGGGTAGACTCAGATGCTCTAGAAGAGTAAGCAGTCTCTGCTTCCTCTAGGACACCCGCCATGCTGCCCATGTCAAATCCGGTATGGGGAAGTGATAACTGATAGTCTTTAACATGGGCAGAAATTATAAGGATACGGTGAATAAATCATTACTAGAGTCGCAACTTGCTATAAGATTCAAACAACGAACTAATGGAGGTCATAAATCCTGATATTTCCAGGAATTGAAAATCTAACCTCTAACAGTTCAAGAAGACATTTTGAATAGCTACGTGCATTTTGACTTCATTAGTTCAATAAAAATGTCTATTGATTTTCACCTACTTTAGGGCCCAATCTTGTACTGTAGAGCTATGATTTCGTAGAGATATGGATAGCTGAGGAAAGCGTTCCTTCGTGCAGGTCACACCCTATTACATTTATAATATGATGTTTTTAAAAAGGGAAAACTATGCAGTATTTTTCATACATAACAACAACAAAAAAAACACACATGCCATGCATGAGGCATGTTTTATAATCCAATATACATTGCGCCACGATGCAAGTTAAACAGATCCAACATAATATTTGCTTAGTAATTTGTTTCACTGCACTCGAATTTAAACTTAATCTAGATGCTTTCAAAACAAGTCTTCCATATGAATTTCATCAAAATCCGCAAATGAATATAGGCATGAGAGCACTTACATTGTGGACGAACGGACAGACGGGCGCGCGGCATTTCTATGTCCCAGGATTGCGTTCTGCAGATAGACAAAAATTAGGCCCTCAAAACGGCTTTCAGTGATTGATTTTCTTGCAAAACGTGAAAAATACTTTAGTTATTTGTTTAAGGGGGATTAATATAGCATCCGTTTCCATGGAAACAAGATCGGAGACATATGCATTTTATTATTTTATTATAATGGAAATATTTAAATCTATGAGTTCTCAATTTTTCATGAAATCGTGGGACCCGGAAACAGGACATTTTAACCTCTTTGTTGCCATGGCAACGTCTCTATTTTTGCAAGAAAATGTTAAAATGTTATGTTTTCGTGATTTTTTTTCTTAACTTTTTATGCAGAATTGATCAATAATATCTAGAACATAATCATTTTTACAATTTTCATTAAAAACTTTAATAGTTTTAATACTTGCATAAATTATTTCTTGAAAATAGTAAAATAATTACATTGTCACAAAACTACCAAAAATCCAAATTTTGAGCTGTTCTTACAAAACAACTGAGGGGGCGATTTTCTTAAAAGTAAGAGAGGTTCCCCAATGAACAAATAAATATGTCACATTAGTACAATGTTATTATAGAAATCCATGAACGGAGCAAATCTTACCTTAAATGAATGTCACATGCAAACAAGTAATATTTTTAAAAAAGATATCCGAAGCATGTTTTTATGTCTGTTTTGTCACATAATAGTAGGGAGCGCTATAGCAGCATATGTTTTTTCTACATATGGGTCATTTAGAAAAGTCTTTGTTTAAATGCAATCCGAAATGAATGTATTTGTTAAAGCGAATATGGCCATATTGTGCTACATTATAAGAATAGAAAACGTTCTGTTCGCCAGAAACGGAAGTAAGTAAAGTAAGGGAAATAACTTGCTTTAAATTATAATTTTAGAGTCAGAATCGTGATACTTGTACGTAAATTTTAATTTTTTTCTAATATTTTTTTGTAGTAGGAAACATAAGTAAATTGGTGCAGTGTATGGCGATTTATGAAAAGGACTTAAAGAGGTGTGTTAATATTGGCTTAGAATGAACAGTACAAAGCAAAAACTACATTTCGAACATCCTGAATAGTCAAGTGTTGGATGATATGTGTCTTGTGTAACTGATTGAAAAAGTAACCTTCAGATGTTAGTGACATGGAAGGCGCTTTTAGATTTTAGTGATTGCAACAGTGCATACACTTTTATAGTGATGTACATAGTCTAGCTAGTGTGCTGTTAAAGTTATCACGTTCTTTTCTGTTTTAAATTAACAGTCCTAGCGCATATAATATTGTGATGGATAGGGATTTCTGCATGTAAAACTGTGAATATATGTAGTTTTATGATTCTTGCCCCTCGTTTTGTGAAATAAGAACATTGCTGTGATAGAATCCTTAGCTTATAATTGGACTTGATAATGTTGGTTGGTGGGTACGCCGGGCAGTGTGGATTATTTTATACCAGTAATTAAGAACAACTGATTCATAGACATTGTTATACTGATTTGTGCATCTATATTCTCACTGTAATTGTATCCTGCACATGCACACAGTTGCTTACCCGTACTACACTTCAAACGTAGTGGTACTCAAGATACTGGAGGGAAGAATATATAAAGAAAAGATACCTGAAATGAGTTTCTTGACAGAGCTATTGCTGCGCTTGCGTCAGTGGCCACGCCAACAGCATATTAGGTGTAAAAACTGAATTACAATTGTCCACATCCTCATTTAAGTATTGTAGTATAGAAAATAGATTTCTGTATCAAAGCCTCTGTTTTAATTGGTTGTATTATTTACAGGTAAGATTTTAGTTGCATGTGAAACTTAATCATACTAACCGAAGATCTTTTTCGAACAACAAATGCCACCTATGCTGTTACCAGTCAAGCCTCGTTGAAGTCAAATGCCTACATCGGAAATAGTCAAACGTTTATTTTTTTATTTTATTTTTTATTTTTTTTTTTTTTTATTTTTTTTTTTTATTTTTTTTTTTTTTTGGTGTGTGAAAATATTGTTAAATTCAACAAAACTATTTTATGGACTTACCACAGCTTTTTTAAAATTAAAAATAAATACGAACAAATCCACCTGGAATCAAATATGACAAGAAAAAAAGATGCAGGCGCAAGTGTCACATTTGCAAAATTAAAAACATTTCAATAAAAACTTCTGGTTAGTCCCTACAAGCTAGGGTCGAAAGGAACATATCTATTTACCAATATATTTTTATTCTTACACTTACGAGGAAACGGGATGCTGATGCAGTTGACTCTTATTCACTTAAACTTTAATTTAAATTTGGGGTACCCAAGATAACACTATGTACTGTATTTAGTCCTGATATTTCGAAGTCCTGTTACTAGTATCCCAAATTATATAGTATGAACTAATAACCCTCCCAAGGCACTTGATTTCCTCTAGTTTTTTGTAAGTAATCTCATTTTAGCCTTGTCTATTTTGCACAAAAAAAACTTACTTGTTTTAATTTTAGAAATTGGGGAAAATGGTATGATAAATACATCACAAAATTGGTCCTTTGTCCAAAAGCAAAGGAATGTACTCCTGAATATCGAAATTTTTGTAGTCTTAGAATGATAATTCCTTCAATTCTGGTCTGGGATGATGAGAGTAAATTGTTTCTAAAAATGGCAGATATCTGTGCTTATTGTCTCTGTACTCTCGATTCCTTGTCCTGAAATAACACCAATGAAACATGTTGGTGGATTATTCTGAAAGTACATTCGATGGGATTTCCTTGCATTGTTTTCTCCTGTGAATTCCGGAATTTCCAACGCAAAGACATCAGATATCCTTGCTTCCGCTACTTCCTGTTGTTTCTCTTTCTACAAAAACACACGTATGAAAATGTAAAGCAATAAATAACGTTTTTTCAAGATGTACAGACAACAACAAGTATTAAAATAGTAATTCCCATTTGTCCTATATTTCTGTCACATATAACTGTGAACTTTAGGACTGTAACTACAAAGCGAATGTCGAAGTCTGTAACCCCCCTAAACCTATCCACAATCAAAAAGTTAAAACCTTATAGCTTATCATTATTAAATCACTAGACCCAATGAAACATGACAAAAGCCCGGTCTAGAGATTTGACTCCTATTGGCCCCAAATCAAAATAATATAAACCAGACCTTATTCAGAATCGACATAAAGTATATGACAATACTGAAAGAAACTAGAGGCTCAGAGGGCTGAGCCTGTATCGCTCACCTGGCATGAAAGCCGTTTTTATTGATGTACCTCAAAACGAAATGTGGTAAGCAAAATTTTTCCTCATCAAGGTCCTTCTACTTACAGGTCAGCATATTCTAAAATTTGGCGGTTCTCCGGATTTTTGCATGTATTTCCCATAGGGTCTTATGTCAACCTATGTCCTCTGCTGAAGGCCATTTTTAATCAGGAATCGGCAGCAGAGTAACAACTCTTGGTGAGCACCTTTAGAAGAACCGTCAGAACATGTTTGGTGTCAATTCTGTAGGTCTGTAGATTTTTATTATATGTCATAGACACTAAATACATTCTGTCAAGTTTGGCTCTATTTGGCCGCGAAGTTTAAGAGAATTTTTTAAAATAAACCATTCATAAACAAGAACTGCCCATGGCGGCCATGTTTGTCCCCTGATCTGGACTAAATGAGGGAACATTGTGAAAAACCTCCAACAGATGCTTCCTGTCAAGTCTCGTTCTCTTTGCCCAAGCGGTTTCAAAGAAAAATATTATCAACCGATGAAAGACAAGAACTGCTCATGGCGCCCATGTTTGTTGCCTGATTAGGACAAAATGAGGAAACTTTGTATAGAACCTCACAATTAGATGCGTTCTGTCAATTTTCGTTCCATTTGGCCAAGCGACTTCAGAGGAGATTTTTTTTATATTAGCCAATCAGAAACAAGAACTGCTCATGGTGACCATATTTGTATTGCGATCGGAACAAAATGAGGCAATTTTATGAAGGACCTCCCATATATGCTTCCTATCAGGTTTCGTTCCATTTGGGCAAGCGATTTCAGAGGAGAAGATTCTTTTATATTAGCCAATCCGAAACAAGAACTGCAAATGGTAACCATAGATGTATTCCAAGTGGGATGAAATAAAGAAATTTTGTCAAGAACCTCCAATAGTTGCTTCCTGTCAAGTTTCGTTCCATTTGGCAAAGAAGTTACAGAAAAAAATTTAATCAACCAATGAGAAACAAGCAGTTTCAGAGGAGAAGAATTTTGAAAACTCAGGATATCAGAAAAAATTATTGCCTATGGCGGCCATGTATGTTGTCCGAACGGTACGAAATGAGCAATCGTTATAAAGGACCTTACATAGATGCTTCCTGCCAAATTTAATACCGTTCGCACCAGTGGTTTCATAGTGGATTAAAATGTGAAAATTTACGCCAAGACGGACGCCAAGAGATGACAAAAGCTCATATGGCCTTTGGCCAGGTGAGCTTAAAAGGCACCAATTGAAAAAAGAGTAGTTTGGGCAAAAAGTTTAAATTCAATTGATGAAATTTGATTCCTGTCGACCACAAGCTTTTAAAATCGAAATTCTTAATCTTTAATGTGTAATTACATACAGTGCATGATCGCCATAGAACCCACGTTTTGAAAGTAAAAATTCTAAAACCTTTTGGCGCTTTTGCGCATCTCCTGCATTATTTTACAAAATCTATACTGCAAGACCAAATCAAGAGATGTTGCCTAGATCAATCAAGATAGGGCATGTCCAGTTGACCAGCCAAGAACTATTTTTTTGGACAGACATGATATTATCTTAACCCCATTTGATTTACTTTATCCCTTTTGGTCATTTTGGTATTTTTGAATTTGTTCTTCGATCGTTTGGATTGTTGTTTTGGTTTCCAACATGTTAGGCTCTTAGAACAACTGATGAGTCGTTAATCGAAGAAATGTGCATGTCGTGTGCATCAAAATTGGTATCGAGGAATTTATTACTGCAAAGGAATATATCATTCTTTGAATTTCTCTAGATTGAATTCTACAGGAATTTCAAAGACTTTGAAAATCAAGACAGGCAAAATTAATCAGGAAAGAAAACAAAAGTTTCAAATCCAAGATGATTTACTAGTTAGGGTAATACCAATAATCCTTGTATTGGTTTCACAATTGAAACAAAAATGTATTTCCTGATTGTCGTCGGACTATGCGCTACTGGTGCACTTAAGATATAAGATAAAAAATATGGTTTCGAAGTAATACATACTATAATTTTTAAATCGAAGGACAACAGTTACCTTTATTTGGATGAAATGATAAGTCTGTCCAATGATTTGTATAAGATGGTATAGAATTACACCTGAAGCAATTCCAGCTATGACAGAGCCGATAGTCGTCACCAAAATGCCTGAATATAGTGAAAAATGAAAGGATGCTTAAATCGATAAAGATCCAGTCAAAACTTGTGTCTATATAGAATCATAATTACTATGTTAAGCAATTAAACATTCCATCTTGCAATTGACATTTACTCTGGCACGATTATACCGTCAATTTCAATTGGCCATGTATATTTCTCAAAAGCATTGCCAATATTCACTTGATTATCTGTAGCGGTTTTTCATATACACATGTACCAGATCCATACTCTAACAAATTTTACTTTTTTTATGGATGCCAAAGAACAAACATTGAAATTAAAATACACAATTTCAGGTATATGTTGTACGTGACAGTTATGGCAAAAATTAACTTCATCTACTTTGCATCTTTTAAGTATTAATAAAATATTTTGTTGTTTTTCTTTGCATATAGAAAATGAAGAAGTTTGTTTGACCTATCTCACTAATTTGTGACAGCTAATTAACTGTTTTAATAAATATTACCCCACTTGCTTTTTTAAGTCTTATTTTATATAACTTGACTAAATAACGGAAGCTTGATATTAAAGCTTTGCATATTAATACATGTAATACCAGTCGACCACCTGTAATGGTAGATTAATTGAAATTTTGTCCATACAACCTGAAACTGTTCAATCAATTGTATTAACAAATGTAAATATTAAGGTCCAACAAACTCTCAGTTTGATATGGAACAACTATAGGAGGAAATTCGAAAATTGTGGTAATTCTCTCTTGTCGAACAACTAACATATAGGCCGAAAACGAATCATTAGAACTGACTATTGAATTTCAATCTTATCTGAAACTGCTCTGTCACTTGATAATTGAAGTAGGTTTTACCATGCGTATATAACCTGTAATTCGACGAGATATTGTTCTTTAATTTGCTGAACAAAGATCTTTTTATAGATTAAAGTCAAAATCTGTTTAAGGAAACATTGCCTTTTCACATTTTAGAACCAGTAACTAGGCAATCGATCTATACTTTCAAAAAATGATTGAAAAAGGCATGTGGCAATATCTCCAAACTAAATATAACATTTACCATCCGATGTGGGTCCATTTTTCTTGGCAACTGCAGGTATTGTGTTCGTTTCTGTAACAGAAAAAATACAAGTCTAGTTCAGGTAAAGTGTTTGTTACATGATAAAAAAAGAATATTTTACAATCTTCTTCTCAATTGTAAAATTGAAAAAAAAATAGTCATCACCTACTCAATTGTAAAATTGAAAAAAAACGAAATTGTTATATTTTATTGTCCGTTCAAGCAAAATGTTTGTCTTCATTTTACATAGGTTTTAGTCTTAAAAGTTAATATAAGATTTACCATCCGCTGTTGGTGCATTTTTCGTGGCAACTGCAGGTAATGTGTTCGTTCCTGTAACTGAAAAAAAACTCCAGTTCAGGTAAGAAATCTTTATATTTTATTGCACGTTCAACCAAAATGTTTCTTTTGATTTAAAAAAAAAATATGTTTTAGTCTTAAATGAGATACATGTTTTTGTCGTATTTGCTCTCTGCGTTGCTGTTCTCACATTTCGCCTTTTGGTCTCATGGACTTTGTATGACTTCTGTATTTTACCCTGAGAAAATATACACGTAATCATAACCAACATAAAACGTCTACTTTCAATTAGACAATATATTGTATTATATAAACCTATACAATGTTTTTCTTTTACTATTGGTTTTAGCCGTAGAATATACACGGTAATCAGATTTATAAAATTTATGCCATGATACCCTGAGCCTGTATCGCTCACGTCGCAGAAACAAGAATTGTCCATGGCAGCCATGTTTGTCGCATGATCTGGACAAAATCAGAAAACTTTGTAAAAAACCGCCCCCAGATGCTTCCTGTCAAGTATCGTTTCATTTGGACAAGCGGTTTTAGAGAGGACGAATTCTTTATATCAGCCTATCAGAAACAAGAATTGCCAATGGCAGCCGTGCTTGGCGTCCAATCAGGATGAAAAATTGATGATTCCTGTCAAGTTTAGTTCCATTTGGCCAAGCATTTTCAGAGGATAATATTTTTTATATCAGCCAATCAGAAACAAGAACTGCCCATTGCGGTAATATTTGTAGTCCATTTTTGACGAAATGAGGAAACTCTATAAAAGGACCTTCCATATATGCTTCCTGTCAAGTTTTGTTTCAATTGGTCGAGCAGTTTCAGAGGAGAAGAGTGAAAAGATAACGGACGAAGGGCGACAGACGCCAAGTGATGACAAACGCTCACAACCAACCAGAAACAAGAATTGCCCATGGCGGCCATGTGTGTCTCCTGATCTGGACTAAATAAGGAAACTTTGTCAAAAAATCTCGTTCCCTTTGGCAAGCGATTTCAAAGAAAAAGATTATCGACCAATGAAAGACAAGAACTGCCCATGACGGCCCATGTTTGTTGTCTGATCAGGAGGATATGAGGTAACTTTGATAGAACCCCCGAATTAGATGCTTTCTGTCAAGTTTCGTTTCATTTTGCCAAGCGACTTCAGAGGAGAAGATTTTTTTTATATTAGCCAATCAGGAATAAGAACTGCTTATGGTGGCCATATTTGTATTCCGATCGGAACAAAATGGGGCAATTTTATAAAGGACCTCCCATATATGCTTCCTGTCAGGTTTCGTTCCATTTGAGAAAGCGATTTCAGAGAAGATTCTTTTAGATTAGCCAATCAGAAACAAGAAGTTTCGTTCCATTTGGCCAAGCAGTTCCAGAAAAAAAACATTTTTTAATCAACCAATGGGAAACAAGAATTGCCTATGGCGGACATGTTTTTTGTCCGATCGGGACGAAATAAGGAAACTTTGTAAAGAACTCCTATGTACGCCTCCTGTCAAGTTTTGTTCCATTTGGCCCAGCAGTTTCAGAGGAGATGATTTTTGAAAACTCAGCCAATCAGATACAACAATTGCCCATGGCAGCTATGTGTGCTGTCCGATGTGGAAGAAATGAGCAATCTTTATAAGGGACTTTACATAAATGCTTCCTGCCAAATTTAATTCCATTTGGCCCAGTGGTTTCAGTGGAGAAGATTAAAATGTGAAAAGTTAACGTACGACGGACGCCAAGTGATGACAAAAGCTCACATGGCCTTTGGTTAGGTGAGCTAAAAATAGAAGTCAACATTGACAAACTTTTCTTACCTTCAGTAGTGGAAAATGATACAGTTGACATATGAGTTTCTATAGCAGCCGAAAAGATAAAAATGAACAATTTAAGTTTACTACATATACTGTTTGTTTCTGTCGTCATTATGTCCTTTGTTCTAGTATTAAATTTGATAAATTAAGTACATGTAATTAACTATACTTATTTTCATTAACTTTTTCATTAACTTTCTCTGTATCTAACAGTTTCTGGTTTCGTATTATATAGACTTCTAAATAATGATTTATACTTTTAAGACATAAAATGATAATCTGACAGTTCCTAAAAATTATAAGTAAGGTTGCTGTCTCCTTACACATTGTGGCCAGTAAATACGATTTATTTATTTTCATAAGTATCTTAAAAACCTCAAGATATTAAGGAGTACTGTACCTTATTATTATCAAAATAACAATCCAAAGATACTAATATTAGATATAGTAAATTTATACTATGTTGTATACGACGTATTTCAAGGAGTTACCTGTCATCAGCAGCATTAAAACCGAAACATTTGGAAGACCAAAAACCAAACTTATATTAAACAAGAAGTACTCAACCAAAAATACCGAAATAGGAAGCCAAATTTCAGCTAAGGAGATCTACCATGTGCAATACAAGGAATGAACCCTTATTATTTCTATTATTTTTGAATTTTGCTAAATATTGGTAATTTCTGTAACAAATCAATGAATAATCATGTCAGACAAGTCTGACGACTGGGTTGGCGAATACCCTAGGGGACCTAGGGTCCACCAGCAGAGGCATCATCCCAGGAGTTTCAAAATAACAATCCAAAGATACTAATATTAGATATAGTAAATTTATACTATGTTGTATACGACGTATTTCAAGGAGTTGCCTCTCATCAGCAGCATTAAAACCGAAACATTTGGAAGACCAAAAACCAAACTTATATTAAACAAGAAGTACTCAACCAAAAATACCGAAATAGGAAGCCAAATTTCAGCTAAGGAGATCTACCATGTGCAATACAAGGAATGAACCCTTAGTATTTCTATCTTTTTGAATTTTGCTAAATACTGGTAATTTCTGTAACAAATCAATGAATAATCAAAGATATCAAATTTATATTGAACCAATAAAAAACAATAGCGCAAATCACTAAAGAATGTTTTCAACGAGACGCTTCGTTAGAAAAATAAAGCCTTTGCGTACATCGGCTATACATGGAAAAACTTTAAATAGAATATTTTCCTTATCGTCAGTCATGTCAGTAGTGGGAAATGATACTGATGTCAAATCCGTCTGTACGGTAACTGAAAGGCAATGACGCTGAAACTAAAGTATTCTAAGTATTTTTTCTCATGTTTGTTGTTTTCATGTAAAGTGTTTTTTTTTCTTTGAGAACAAATGTTAATATTCTGCCTGGAAATACTTTTTGTCATTTCTAATAATCATAATTCCATGTAATTCCGGTATTATTCAATCCTTATTACATGTATTTATTCGACGCATTTTAGAGTATCCATTTATCACATCTAGAGATTCAAAATTGGTATCATACATATTACTTTTAACGAATTAATGGCTGGGTGTGATGCTTGATTTTCAGTCCTTCAGGGAATTACAAGCTCAGTTATATTAGATATGAACATAATTTTGATACATACAAATTTTACTGTTACTAAAAACTAAATATCTCCTTCTTGTAAATGTCTGTCGTAAGTTAGTTTGGAGTTTATCCTTCAGCAGTTCTGGTCATTGTTGACTTTCAGTATTTATTTGGCGTTAGCACAACTGATAAAACGTTATTAGTAGAAATAAACTGATCGTGTGCATTAAACTGTTACCATAAAATATCTATTTCACAAAAATTTGGATTCTGGGTTCTTCTTTTTTCCCGTAACTCGCCACCCCCTAAAAAGTCAAAAAATGACTGCTTATAGTGACATTGATTCTGGCCTTTGTTGAAACAAGGTCATAAGGAATTAAAGAGTGTCAGAATATTCTAATTTAAGTAATTATAGTCAATGAACATACCATCCGATTTATTGCAGGAATCCATGAATAAGAACCAACCATATGTATCGTATGTGGCGTTTTCTACAATTCGAAGTACAACTAAGTTACCGATAGCTATCCGTTGTTCTAGCTGCATTTTTAAATTTAAAGTTTCCCTGGAACACTCTAGCCTTACATCAAGTTGTCTGAAGAAAAAATTGTAAAGGTAGTTTTTTACACACACACAGACAGACACACACACACACACACACACACACACACACACACACATATATATATATATATATATATATATATATATATATATATATATATATATATATATAATTACACAAATTTGAGACATAGATTTTCATCTTTATATCCGGAATTAGATACAGTAACGGTGGAGATAATGACGTCGCCAATAGATACACATTGTGACGTCATAGTATCCATCAAGAAACCCCATTAACACCATTCTAAAATTTGGGGTTTTTCTCAAATATCTATGCAATAAGCACATGGCGGCCGACTTTTTCTTTTCCAAAAAGATGTTCATTACTGAAAGATAATTATAATAAAATTTAAAACAAGTAGACGATGTTTTGGTACATGCATCTAAAGTTACCAAACTATTATCAATATTTCTTATTTGGCTTAAATTTGCAAATTATCTAATTAGTTTTTGATTTTTTTTTCATCTATAAATGTACATTCTTATTTTTGAGATAAAAATTATATTTTTGTACAAAATGCAATTAGGAATATTTAACAAAAGACCCAGTGATGCTATCTTTTAACGTTAAAAGGAAGCTTTTTTTGTGACAATCTTGAGATTAGGTTTTTTGGCTCGAATATACCAAAATCATTATCAAATATCTTAAAAACTAATCATGAAGGTATGTTTGTCTTTCCGTATGTGAAAAGTATGCATAAAAATTGACCATCTGGAAAATATTCAGTATTATTTCAATTTACATATCAAACGAACAAAACCTTGACTGAAACGTATTTCGTAACATTTCATGTACCTCCACAGATTTGTGACTACCACTGGATTGATTTTGTTGAACTTCACGACGGGTGCCGTATACGGAGCAGGAACTGCTTACCCTTCCGGAGCACCTGAGTTCACTCCTGGTTTTAATAGGAGTTCGGTTGTTTATTGTTTTTTTTTATTTTTCAGTGTTTATTTGTTGTGCTTTTGGTTGTTCATTTGTTTTTCCGAGTTTTGTCTGTCTAATGGATGCGTTTTTGTATTGATAATTAGGAAGACTTGTCCTCTTCAGCACACAATCATACGACTAAGACTCCGAAAACTCAGAAATTATTAATATTATCCCTCAGAAATGTTATGGTTATTATCACGACTTTACTGACTGATACCAAATTTCTATTTCACAAATGAGAATCTTCAGTTAGATTTTACATCTTACTCGAACTGACATTTCACTAGACTTGACACTCAGCAAGATTTTCCTTACTTGCAGTGTGACGGGTATCGTTAACGGACATTACATGCTGACCCTTCCGATGTACTTGATGTGGGAGGTGACATTACAAAACATACTCTGTTTACAACAGTCAATAACAAAACATATACCCATCCTTTTCTAAACTATTTACAAAGTCAAAGTCAAAGATTTTATTGATATAAAATTAAACATTTTGATTGTCAACAACACAAAAACAAAGAACAAACATTAATCATTACAAGCAATTTCTGTACATTAAAAAGCAGTATATATACTATTTTGTATTTTTTTCTTTCTATTTGATTTAGGAGGTACAGTTTTAAAGATAGTTTATAATATCTATATCATAATCTAAGCAATACAATAATAATAATAATAAAAATATAATTTCATTGTGTATGTTTATGTATTTCAATTATATATAATATAGTTAAATAACAGTTGATTTAGTGTAAGTCTGAACTTATACACCTCACTAATACCTTCCTTGCAACATTAACTGACATCATAATCATTACTTCGAAATATGAGATGTAATTTTTCAGTGTCTGAAAGATTATTAAAAGAGGGTAAAATATCTGAAATTTTCTGAAAAAATGTATTCCTCAACTCATGAAGTTTGGTACATTTTATAGTGAAGTGTAATCCATCTTCAACTTCAAACTTACATAGGGGGCATATTCTGTTTTCTACATCAATCTGTCTATGTCTGCCTTTTCAATCATAACAATACTATCCCAACAATCCTGAGTCGTACAAAGTCTGTCAATATCTAATTTTTAAAACTTTATACATGTATGTAACCTTTAACCAAGGTACGACTAATGCAACAAAATATCGGACAATTTGCAATTAGGAAAATGAAACAAAGTTGTATTGGTTGTATGTCAAGGGTAAAGATACATTGTACATGCGTTATCCTGGGCCTTAAACAGCTATCCATCAGTTTTGAAAATTGCAAAACATCTTACCGTTAAAAACTACACGTATCACCGTACTCCTTACTAGCTCACCTACATGTAAGCTTTTGGCATCGCTTGGCGTCCGCCATCCGTCGTAAACTTTTTTAAAAAATCTCCTCAGAAACCACTGATACTAAGTCTGAATGATCCTTGGGGTATCTAGAATAAATTATGTTTTATTTTCTTGTCCGTCAAAAAACATGGCCGCCATGGCTAAAAATAAACGATAGGGGGTAAACTGCAGTTATTGGCTTATATCTCAAAACCTAAACCATTTAGAGGAAAAATGTTCATCATGTCAAGATCTACCTGCTATGAAATTTTCAGACGAATCAGTCAACCTTTGTTGGGTTATTACTCCTAAATTGTTAATTGTAAGGAAATTTTGCAGTTTCAGGTTGTTATCTTGAATTATTATAGATAAAGACAACTGTAAACAGCAAAAATGTTCATCAAAGTAAGATCTACAAATAAGTCAACGTGACCAAAATCGTCAATTGACCCCTTATAGGAGTTTTTGCCCTTTCAAGACAATTTTTCACATTATTGTCGTTATCTTTCTAAAGTTTTAAAAAATCTTCTCTGAAACTACAGAATCAATTTCAGCCAAACTTAGGCTGAAAAATCCTTAGGATATCTAGTATAAATTTTGTGTTTATTTTCTTGTCCGTCGAGAAACATGGCCGGCATGGCTAAAAATAGGAAATAGGGTATAAACTGCAGTTATTAGCTAATATCTAAAAAATAAAAGCATTTAGAGCAATACTGACATGGGTTAAAAATGTTCATCACGTCAACATCTACCTGCTATGAAATTTTCAGACGAATCAGTCAACCCATTGTTGGGTCATTGCCCCTGAATTTTTAATTTTAAGGAAATTTTGCAGTTTCAGGTTGTTATCTTGAATAACTCTAAATAAATTAAACGTTAGCTGTACAAGTAAAATGGGGGTCAAGGTCATTGAAGAAAAGTCCATAGCAACCGATGGAAAAGGCCCTAGCAACGGATAAAAAGGTCTCTAGCAACCTTACATATTTGTGTTAAGGACCATTTAATATAGCAGTACAAGTCAATTTGGAGGCTCAAGGGTCAAGGTCATTGAAAAAGTCCCTAGCAACCAGATATATTTGGGTTCAGGGCCCTACAATTAACAAGTCAAAATGGAAGGTCAAGAGTCAATGCAATTGAAAAATTCCATAGCAACTGATGAAAAATTCCCTAGCAACCATATCAATTTGGGTTGAGGATTCTATATTTTAGCTGTACAGGTCAATACTAAAGAGAAAATTGCTATACATTAAATACAGAAATAATCATTGATGTAAGATCTACACAAAATATAACAGGTGAGCGATTCAGGCTTATGGGAACCTTTTGTTTGTCTCTCTTGCACTTGTTTCATAATAATATGTTTGAATATGGAACATACCTTTTTGCACATCTCAATAAAGTAAAATGAAGAATGAATTTAGGTCAATTTAAAATTCGCAATTAAAACATTAGACCAGATTTCAAAATCTAACTAGAATGTATGGCAATACTGTGTAGAAATAAAGTAGTTAAAGAGGAAAGTGAAAAAAATAGTTAAGGTAACAATATTTTATCTACAAATGTCGAAATTCCAACCTTGTCAAAATTCTAAAGCCTTATTGCGCATCTACATACAGCACGTAACAATACTATATAGCAATGAAATGCACAAAGTAAACAAGCAATAGGAGTTTAGGTCACAAGCTTAAATTCATGATTTTAATAGTCGCCTCTTGTGGATTTTGAAACTAAAATAAAATTTTAAAATTACATGATTCTTTAGACACAAAATGCAGCAAGTAGTAAGGAAAGTGTGAGGATAAGACGCAAAATGCGAACAATACTTACATTCTGCCTAAATTATCTAACTTTTCCAACAGATCAACTGGTATAGATTGGAAATTGTTGTTATCTAGATGCCTGAAAATAATGATATTTTCTTTATATTTTACTTTTTTAACTTTATTTTTACCGTTTTTGCGTAGGTGTATTGAACAATCATCAACAATGAATAAATAATGTGAAAAGAAATACACTTTTCTATGAAGACGTAAAATTATAAACAAATCAGTTATTTATGCTTTATGGATCATACAGACTCTTAAACTTCAAATTCCATAACATTGCAAGACCTTTACATTACTTTTCCATATCTCATTGAAAGAAAGTTTAAGGCGCACTGGTGACTAATGCAGTAAACATGCTAAATAACAAACATAAAAGGTAGAGATCCAGATATCAGGAATAACCTAATCGATAACAGTGATGCATTGTGGGACGGGAACCAGGCTAAAGGTGGGACGTTACCAAATAACATTACTTCCAGGGTTATCGGTCTTGACTCTATCGGAGCGTAAGTGCGAGTCGCTTCACCCCCGTTATAGAATTTGATACAGTGATTGTATAAACAGAGCATTATTTAAGGCGCTATGAGTTTATTATATGAATTTTGTTTATTGATACTTCGATTTAGTATCCTTTTTATTTGCCAATACTATACATTCATATAAATAGAACTAATTTGAATATTCGAAACACATCCATGTATTCAGAATAAGCGAATGATAAAATAAATCTGCATTTCCAGATAAAAATATGGCCCTAAAACCAAAAAAAAAATTAAAAAATGAATCATAATAATATAAAATAAAAAGATAGACGCAGTAAAATGAAGGGAGAAACGTAGCAACACCCACCCCCACCCCCATACACACACACCTTTTCCACACTTTGTATACAAAGTATTAAAAACAATACATATAAACCATTTAGTTTTCAGGAAAACATACATACCATATTGTTTCATTCATAAAAACGTTTGCAACATTCTATCAGATTAAATTAGAAACTGAGCCCGCACCAAACGTTCACTATTTTCCACTAAATATTACGGAGATCTAACGGTTTTAAACTGGTATTCTCTACTAAATATTGAAAGGAACAATGTCTAACAAGGGGAGAAAATTGTGTTTTCCATGATTTTTATAAAGATGATTAGAAAATATCAAAATAACTTAACCTGTAAAATTCCTGTTCCCGAAAATCACAGGGCTTGTGGATAAAGTCAGTCTTCTTTGAAAAGACGTAAAAAGCGAGCTGGTGTCGCGCTCACAACAACAAAAAAAGAACAAAAAGACCGAATACAACTATAATAGATAAATGTAATCAAAACTTTGTTGTAGTTTTGGATACCCTCCCTATATTTAAGTTTAAATACCCGAATAGGCTGTGTTCTCTAGTATCTGCTATACAAAATACTAAAGAGAGAACGTTGCTGTTCTCAACAACCGTTGGTCAGTTGCTGTCCTTGAGCTTCAGGACGAAATACTTGCAAGTATTTGAAACATTCTGAACTGAAAAAGGTAAATCTTAGCACTTTCAACATGCAGTTATTTAATTTGTCTTCGAATAAAAATCTATAAATATTATTAATTCAGTTGCAATAAAATTCATTGATACCAATTTTGATGCAAGGATGTTCATATTTCGTCGAATTACGCCTCATCACTTGTGCTCAAGGTCTAAAATGTTGAAAACCGAAACAACAATCCAAACAATGGAAGAGAAAATTCTAAAATGCCAAATGATCAAAATGGGTACACCAAAACCACCTAAGGACAGAGCAGCGCACTAGGGAGATACTCCTTAGCTTTCACAATCGATTCTATAGAGAAATTTGATATTTCAGATTAAAATTTAAAAAATTACCGATAAACAAACGAAAACTTTAAAATTTAATTCAGAATGACCACAGCTATAGTTAAAACATTCATAAATGTAAAGCCCAATAATTTCTGAATGTACAGATGAAACTCTTGCAATTTTCTTCCATAAATTTTTTATGAATAGTGTTTTTCAGTGAAAGTTTAATTGCACAGCATTTCAAATATTATGCTTGTAACAATTCACTCTATAAATTGAGAGTTAGACGCGTCCATACAATTTCCAAGTCAATTTAACTAAAAAACAAGAACGGTGACCCCCCCCCCCCCCTTATCTTTATACCAAAGAGTTCAGAAATACCGTAAGAACTTTTGTTAGTTTTTGGTCAAAATCTTTACATATTTAGCGTTTCATGTCCTTGGTTGAACGGAAATGTTTCTTTAAAAGTTGGTAATTAAACGTTATGTCTATGTAAATTTCCCGCCAAAATCGTAAATTTGAAGGCTACAATACGGTGACCACTTTTTTTATTTCATATTTCAATGAAATTCAATAGTAGCTACATTTATGCAAAATATTTTGCAATCAAAATATGTTCGATTGGGTATCGTCCCAGCTTAAAAAAAAATGTGCAAATTAAGTTTTAAATTTCAAATGCCACATAGACTTGCAGGAAAACAATGAAATTCAAGCACATTTCAATGACAAAACCCTTAATTCCATAACTTTCGACCACTCAATGCTTTTCAATGGCGTTCAAAGACCAATATGAAATTTAAAGACTTACCATGACCTGTATGAAGCATGTTGAAATAGTTATCAGTTTTTAGCTTACCTGGCCTACGCCATGTGAGCTATTCTCATCACTTTGCGTCCGTCGTCGTCGTCGTCGTCGTATGTCGTCGTCTTAACTTTTCACATTTTCATCAACTCCTCTGAAACCGCTGAGCCAATTTAAACCAAATTTTAGTTGCATGGTCCTTGGACGGTTCCCTTTAAAATTGTGTTCGGTTTTCCCGGCCGCCATCTAATATGGCTGCCATGGTCGGACATAGTTTAACATTGGTCCCTGTAGGAATTTTAACATTTTCGTTATCTTCTCTGAGACAACTGGGCCAA
Source organism: Mytilisepta virgata (assembly GCA_028015205.1). Taxonomy (NCBI): domain Eukaryota; kingdom Metazoa; phylum Mollusca; class Bivalvia; order Mytilida; family Mytilidae; genus Mytilisepta; species Mytilisepta virgata. Next base: position 36,285,540 of record CM051512.1, read on the forward strand.
TTTGAACCAAACTTTGTTGGAATAGTCATTGGATGGCCCCTTTTTAAAAATGTGTTTGGTTTCCCCGTAAGCCATCTAACATGGCTGCCATTGCCGGTCTTAGTTTAACATTGAGCCTATGGGAATTTTACTTTTTCGTCAACTTTTCTGAAACCACTGAACTAATTTAAACCAAACTTTAGTGGAATAGTCCTTGTATGGTCCCTTTAAAATTTGTGTTCGGTTTTCCGGGGCGCCATCCAATATGGCTGCCATGGTCGGACATAGTCTAACGATGGACCCTATGGGAATTTTAAAATTTTCGTTATCTTCTCTGAGACCATTAGGCCAATTTGAGCCAAACTTTGGTGGAATGGTCCTTGGGTGGTCCCTTTTAAACCTTGTGTTCGGTTTCCCCGAACGCCATCCAACATGGCTGCCATTGCCGGACTTAGTTTAACATTGAGCCTATGGGAATTTTACTTTTTCATCAACTCGGTTGAATGGTCCTTTGGTGGCTACTTTCCAAAAATACGTCCGGTATCCCCGACTTCCAACTGACATAGCTGCTGTTAATAAAAATAGAAAAAAGGGGGGATGAAGCCGATTGGAACCAAACTTGGCACATGGTTCTTAGAAGTTTCTCTTTCAGAAGTATGTCCGATGACCCGGACTGTTTACCAAGATGGCCGCCACAGCCGAAATTAGTTAAACATAGGGCCGTATGGGAAAATTCATAGAAAAATCTTCTTGTCTGAAACCACTTGACCAATTGAGGCCAGACTTTGCAGCAATGGTATTTATGTGGTCCTCTATCAGAAAACAGTGTCCGATTTCGTGGACTGTGAACCAAGATGACTGACACAGCCGAACTTTGTTTAACATAGGACACTATGGGAAATTCACTTAAAATCTTCTTGTTTGAAACCATTAAGCTAATTACAACTAGGCTTAGTTTAACATAGGGACCTATGGGAAAATTCATTGAAAAATCTTCTTGGCTGAAACCACTTGACCAATTGGAACTAGACTTGGCAGCAATTGTCCTTGGATGATCCTCTTACAGAGGTCTGCCCGATGACCCGGACTGTCAACCAAGATGGCCGCCACAACCGAAATTAGTTCAACATATGAAACTATAGGAAAATTCATTGAAAAATCTTGTCTGAAACCACATGACATATTGGAGCCAGATTTGGCAGCATTGGTCCTTAGGAGATCCTCTTTCAGAAATGTGTCGTGGACTGTGAACCAAGATGGCCACCACAGCAGAACTTAGTTTAACATAGGACACTATGGGAAATTCACTCAAACATTTTCTCACTTAAACCACTCAGCCAATTAGAATTAGACTTGGTAGCAATGGTCCTTAGATGGTCCTCTTTCAGAATTTTGTCCGATTACCGGGATTGTCAATCAAGAAGGCCGCCACAGCCGAATTTAGTTTAATATAGGACCCTATGGAAAAATTGATTTAAAAATCGTCTTGTCTGAAACCACATAGCCAGTTGGAACAAGACTTAGCAGTAATTGTTTTTAGATGTTTCTCTTTTAGAAATGTGTCCATTGAATGGACTGTCAACCAAGATGGCTGCCACAGCCGAACTTAGTTTAACATAGAACCCTATAGAAAAACCAGCCAAATTGCGTGCAACACTTAAATTTTTAGTCCTGCTCAAAGTGAAAAGTTAAATCAAGGTGAGCGATACAGGCTCTTTAGAGCCTCTGGTTTCTCTTTGTCAAATTAAAAAGTTCACGTCCCGATATGATTTTTTTAGAATTTTTGCATTGGCTGATAATTATTTATTGTGGACTTCTCCCGAAGGAACAGTTTTCAAATAGTTGATGACGCATAGTGCCCGAGTCGTTAGCTGAGGGTACTAAACCTCACCAGTCAACACTATGGGAAAACTGTTCCACAGGGAGAAGTCCATAATACATTAGTACATAGTATGCCATTTAGGTATAGCGTGTTTTGTCTTGACAAAATAAAGAATTAAAAAAGCAACTTGAAATCAATAATCACAAAAATTGCCAAACTTTGTCCTTGGCAGCTCAGCCGTTTTGTCGCAAACGATAGCTAATTCTTACGCACTGTATAAAAAGGGAAAAATCGTAACTAGAAATGTTTTTTTAGTATAGTCCCGTATATTTAGGTATAGTGCTCCCGTATTCAAGATAAACAAAAAACACTGTTAACAAAAGGTGAATGCTCATTGTCCAATAAAATGTACAGATGTTTACATAATAGGTACTGAAGGTAATTATCTTTTACCTTGTCATGATATGTATACTACTAAATCTAAAGACCGTTTTTTTGTTCACCTAATAAACGTATAACCGAAAAAAGCTACAAGTCAAACTTATATAAGGGTATATATAATTGATAGAGTATACTGAAAATTTTACCCTTTTACATCGATTGCTGTTTGAAACAATAATCAATTAAACAAATTAATAAGTTCCGGAACTATCCGATGCGATCTCCTTTTAGTCATGTAATTATATTTCCGGTTGAATGTAAGCAGTTTAACATGTTAAAGAACAAGTAGTATAGATATCATCATTCATAATGAAACAAAGTACTTGCACCATTATACACTAATCATGCTGTACTGAACTTGAAACAAACTACTTCCGGCCCCGATATTTTTAAACTGTACGTGTACTCCCCGTTTTGTAAAAACATTGTTAAAAGGTTAAAGGCGGTTTGGAGAAGATATCAAGTTGTCTTATGAATAACAAAAATAATTTATATATATTGAACTTCCGATGTGTTCCATAAGAAGGACTTTCAAAATGGCGATAATGAAATTCCAATTCCGGTCAAGTTTTGGTTCCGTCATGTTTTATCAATTGACTCAGTTACGTGTGGGAACAGCCTAATAACCCCTATTCTCTAATAAAATTTTGGTTCCGTCATGTTTTATCGTATGAAAAAACTATTACTTTAAACAAAAGGAAATACACATTAAGAAATATCTGCAATTTACAGACAGAAAAATGAGGTCTACGCCTCTGCAGTCCCCATAGTTGAAGTTCCCCCTTTTGCAGACGATTTGTTCAAGTCCGACTTTGATCGCTCCGTAAATGACTCAGTTACGTGTGGGAACAGCCTAATAACCTCTATTCTATAATACGCAAATCAAATAAACACATCTTTCATTGGCCAATTTTAGCTCAAAATTGTGAATTTAAGTGCACAAAATCATACTTTGTAGAATTTATGTGTTTAAAGATATTTCTTACTTTAACTAACATAACACATGCATAAAGCATATTTCAACTTTAAATTGCAACAAAGAACTATTTGACACTTATTGGCATGCAGGGGTTAAAGCTAACTATACACGTGACTGACAATTTTCCACGGGTTTTTTCCTAGTACATTGTATATATGAAGCCCTACTCATAAGTTATCGCTTTTTTATGGTTTTCTTTCGATTGTTAACAAATTTTATCACAGGAAAGGAGCTTGGTATATTGATTTATAAGGACACCACAATTTATCCTGTATTAAATTGTATTCAGATAAGAAAGTAAAACTTTCCACTGATGAGGATCAATATCTATCTTAATTATTTCTTCATAAGAAATTTGTTTACACAAATCGCTTCAGTGACCATGATCTCGAAATAGTGAGATTTCAATATAACAAATAACACGGGAAGAATGATTAGGGGAACAGTGCAAAAGTATTCCGGGATATAACCATTTCTATTTAAATTGTAAAATAAACCAAACTTGTACTGATGGAGCTCTTTTCTAGTTTGTCGTTCACATAATGTTAATCTTAATTTTAATCAAGACGAAAATTTTGCTCCTTGGGTATATCTGTTTGTCCTCTTTCATATCTCTTAAATCCATCTTCACACAGATATTGGCTTCACTTAAAACCTGTCATTAGATCTGAGATCAGAAGTCTCTTAATCTAAGCATGAACTGTTTAATTATTTGCGACTGTTTGTTTGTTTCTTGGCTTTTTTTTTCGATGTGTGTCACAAACATTTGCGTATTTTCATCTTAATAAAGATATATTTATAGTGACTAAAGACACCAAGAAGCCTTTATTTCTCAACTTGACTTCGTCTGCACATAAAAAGAATAAAATGTTTGGTTCCAATTGGTTTCAGACAATAGGGTATTTGGGTAAATTTCCTATAGGGTTCTATGATGAACTATGTTTGGCTGTGGGAGCTATCTTGGTTGGGAGTCTAATTAATAATAATAGTTATAGCAACGAACGAATACTTATGCCTAGTTCTGTTCAAATTTGGGAGTGAAAAAGATCTTTTGTGGAATCTTTCCAGGGTTCTTTGTTAGCTTTTCAAACATTTTAAGGAGGATACTTAAACAAACAACAAAATGGATAACAGAATTGGTCAATCATAACATACCAATCAATCAATCAAAGTCACCTAAACTGACAGAACTCCGGATAAAAAATAGCATAAAAGGACCATTGCTGCAACTATTGGTTTTAATTTGCTCAGCGGTTTTAGAGAAAATGATTAACTGTCATATTGATGAATTGAAGTCCAACGGCCATAATTAGGTCAGAAGGAGGTCAAGGTACATCACTCTTACAGGATGAAACTCAACAAACAACAACATGGATAACAGGAATGGTCACCAATGACTTACCAATCAATCAAAGCCACTCAAACTGACAGAACGCCGGATAAAAATGGCATAAAAGGACCATTGCTGCAACAATTGGTTCTAATTTGCTCAGTGGTTTTAAAGAAACCGCGGCCATAACGATTGACGCCAGTCGACAAACGCACAGGATGAGGAAAAGTTCATTTTGAAATTTGGTCCTTTGGCGATATAATAATTTCCTTTCTCAAGCTGTCAGCATTAATAAGGCATTTAGAAAAGAAATTATTGCTAGAAACTGAAGATTTCCGTAAAGTCTTTACTACATTATAAAGCTCTAAAACCGGGCAATCGAAATAGATGAAAACGGTGACTATATGAGTAATATGGAAACTATCAATGTAAATGAATCCGATTTTAAAGGATTTTTTTCCCATCATTGCAAAGCGGCTCGACGAAATGAGAAACATTGTGTTATACTTACAAAGCTATGAGATTCACAAGATTTCCAAATATTCCATGCGGTAAAGACGTTAGCAAATTATTGTTAAGGTATCTGTCAAGAAATAATGATTTATATTGATTTAATTTTCAATCTCAAAGTTGTGTTAAATTCTAAAAACAGCAAATAATTATTGTTTTTTCTTATTTGTTGAGTCACTGTGTGTGAAATTATTCAGTCATTCTAATTTTCTTTACAATAGGGTGTACCCATGAAACGACGTTTCCATTAAGCCAATGACTGGTTTGTCTGTTTTTGTGTGAAAATGCTTAATCGTGTTTAACATCATGATCACCCAATTCAATATCCGCTTATCCAAAATTATGGCCCAGTATTTACAAGTGTTGATTCTCATGTGCTTTTTGTGATGTGTTTATGGAATATTGTTGTTAATAAGGATTTGTGGTGACCACTTTTGAAGGATATTTGTGGGATTATTTAGTGTGTATTTTATTTGGCTACTGTTGATTATAGAAAATTACACCGCTATCCATAACCTCAGTTTAAGAGTAATTACTGTTCTGTAATCCAATATCATGCACTGTGGATGAAAATTAATCTTAAACTTTCAAAAATTCTTGTGAAACTGGAGATACCAATATATAAAAGTGAAACATTCCGAAGTGGTACGCTCAAAGACAAAGCATTGAAAAGCACAATACTTTGTGAAATTACTATGAAACCATGGTCCGCATCTTGGGGGTTCCCCATGTTCATAACATTTACAGTACTGTTCAATTTGTTGGTTCTGTAATATGTACAATATATTAATAATTACTAATTTGTCCTATCCATACATGTTACCTAAACACCTATGATGGATCACGGCAGTTCAACCAACAGAGCTGTCTAGCGCGTCCTCAGATGGCAGATATGGGAGACCATCTCGTTAGGCTGTTGTCAGGTCATAATACGGAAAGCCTGACCGCGGACCAAAATGTGTAAGGTGTTTGGAGAATGTCACACTCCATACACGCTAAAGACCCCTTTTGCAGTTTTAGAAAGATTAGGCTAGTGTCGCTACAGAAGGTTAAATTATCAAACCCTACCAACCCACCCACAGCCCTTTTACAGTGGCAGTCAAAATTGGTTCCCCTTGTTTCCGATCCCAAACAAAGTAGAATTGTTAATACACTGGACTGGTTCTTGTCCTGAAGAAGGATGAAATATTTGCCACTGGAATTTAAGCAACAATCAATCAATCATACATATAGGGAGTGAAAATTGAATATCAGCTAGGGGCAGTACGACAAAACGTTCGAATGAATCTCGGACTAAATATCAAGGATAATATTCAATTTAACAATGTCATCCAATCAAGTCAAATATTTTAAAGTTATTTCATTTCTATTTTTTCCAGCATTCTGGTATATTTTACTGATGCTAGTATTAAAAATAAATGCTTACAAATACTGTAGTCTTTTTAAACTACTGAATGACCCCTCTTCAAGGTTTGTCAATTTGTTGTGTTTTAAATCCCTGAAATATAAATTAGTAGATTGAAATATAAATTAGTAGACGCCTCATTTGGTTTTTAAAAACATCTTCAACAATCTTCTTTCAATTTTCAAATTCAATAATATTCGCTAAAAATCCAAATATCAAGGACTTGTTTTTCAAAAATAGTTTTGCGTTCAGTTAGCGATAACAAATATAGATTTTGGATTAATAATTATATTTGTATTTTTGCATGAAAGTTTCAATAAAAATTGATATTATAATAGTAAATAATTGTTGTGTTCTGATATTTTAGCAGCTCTTGTGAAAATGAAATATTTGATAAACAGTAATCACATTCCTACTTTTATGTATTCATGACAGAATACCTCGATTAATATCTACCCTCAGCTGTCGCGTCAGGCATATATCGAAAACATGGAATGACATCAGGCAGATGCGCAAATGTATTTCCTTTGGTCATAATGGTTTAATAGTTGCTATTTTATAACCTTTTTAAGGTGGTACCCAACACTTTCACCAAAATTAATTTGGCTCGTTTAATTTTCATAAAATTTTGACAAAGTATTTACTTTGACCCATTGACAAAAATTTTTAAATTTCAAAACATTTGAACCAACCAATTCATCAGAAAAATTACACTGATTGTATAGCAGTTTGACAAACACTAATATTGATCATTGAAAAGCTTAATATTCCATTAATAACACAACGTTATTAAAACGTTTAGCTGATTTTACAGAGTTATCTCCCTGTAGTGTTAGGTACCACCTTAAGAGATCGTACTGAATACATTCTTTGGGGTTTTATTTAGATCAAATATATCACAATCACTTGCAAATCATTGATCCTAAAGGAAGAGACCGTTTTCTTTGAGCGGTAAAAACTCAGAAGAATTTCTTTTTCTTAGAAAAACTGAGTTTTGTGTGAAAATGTTCTTAAAAAACGCCCGTCATTGGGAAGAGTATTATTCACATGATTAATATTTTATTATCTCCCCTTTTGAAATAAAATAACAATCCAAAGATACTAACATTAGATATAGTAAATTTATACTATGCTGTATACTACGCATTTCAAGCAGTTACCTCTCATCAGCAGCATTAAAACCGAAACATTTGGAAGACCAAAAACCAAACTTATTTTAAAACAAGAAGTACTCATAACAAAAAAATACCGAAATAGGAAGCCAAATATCAGCTAAGGAGATCTACCATGTGTAATACAAGGAATGAACGCTTAGTAATTCTATTAATTTTGAATTTTGCTAAATACTGGTAATTGCTATAACAAATCAATGAATAATCATGTCAGACAAGTCTGACGACTGGGTTGGCGAATACCCTCGGGGACCTAAGGTCCACCATGCAGAGGCATCGTCCCAGGAGTTTCAAAATAACAATCCAAAGATACTAACATTAGATATAGTAAATTTATACTATGCTGTATACGACGCATTTCAAGAAGTTACCTCTCATCAGCAGCATTAAAACCGAAACATTTGGAAGACCAAAAACCAAACTTATTTTAAAACAAGAAGTACTCATAACCAAAAATACCGAAATAACATTTTTGTTAAAGTTAATTTCATTTTTGTGATAGTATCTATTTTGGTGAAATTTAACATTCTATAAAACGGGAATAATCATTTAACATAAAAAAAAAACATTATTATGAATAGATATTCGGTTTAACATAAATATTTTGCAAAAGATATAGTTATATGGTACCATAATCTATGATTAGTATATTTGATATAAAGCCTATTTTTCTAACTTATTCGCTTCAGATAGGTATTAAATCTGTTAACAATCACACTTTCTCCATTTGTTTTGGGGCTTGCTTTTTTTAATACTTTACGACATGCATAGCCAAATTCCCTTCCTAGAAGGTTTGGGTTAATTTTTTGAAGTTTGATCGAAGATTTCAGTTTCTAAATTAAAATGAAGACTACGTTAAAAATTTCCGCTTAATGTCTTTACAACCAAGTATGTTTTTCTATGATTATTATTTCTTTGGTCATTTTTACTTTGCCAGTATTGTTTTCCCCAAATTATAATTATTTTTGATATAGAACTATTATTTTTTTGTAAGGAAATCCTATTTATATTTTTGAATTATATGTTTCAAATCTTTGTTTTATGTTAACATGGTTAATTAAATATGAAAACTTTAAAAAAATATATATATATATATAAAGCTTGGAATCCCAGTGGAACGAACTGAATGTCTTAATTGCTGCTGTCCGTCAGTCTTTCCATTGGTTTGTCAGTAAATTAGTGGTTAATTGTGAACTTTTATTTGAGGTTTGTCGGAATAGCAACTCTAGACATTTTAATACACAGCGGGGCTAGGAAACGCATAGCTGTCAGACCCTCCTGTTACATTTCCTTTTCGTACCAAACAATTAAGTAACACCGCCGTAAAACATTGAATGAAATGTATTGTTTACACAGTATTAATCGTAGGTAAAATAGATTTAAACATATGAAAGCCCCCATTTTATTTGATCACCGTCACAGGAAACGCGTGATTCAGTCAATGTATATCTTTTAGCATTTTAATGTGTAATTTACAACTCAACGCGTTTCCAAAAAATCACAATACCGATGGTACATAAAAGGTTAGCCCAAATAGAAAAATAGTCTTAGAAACTTTTACTTGGACGTATATTCCATCGATGAGGGTTCCAAAAAAAATTCAAAAATAATTATACCCTTGATTCGCCACGATTATCTGGACTAAAAAATAAATAACGTGTGTACAACGAACATTTACAGTATGTTAGTTTGCCATTTAAATAATAAAAAAATGATCACAGGCTGAACACCTACATTTACAGTGTGTCTGGTCTTCACGTGGCGTGTACATGATAAACACTCAGAATGGAATGGTTGTCCCCCGGATTGTCCCCTAAGTATTAAATGTCTAAAGTCAAAGAGAAAGGACAAACTTAGGAAACAAAGACATAAAGACAATACAAAATTGTTGAAGAAAACACATTAAGACTAACACCATCATTTACAGCATATATATATTGCTCTTTTCTGGTACCTATTGCAATAGTATATACCGGTATGTATGTGTACCGTAAATGGCAACAGGCTGCAATTAACGGTACACTAGCGGCAATTGACGATACACTTCTATTATTCAGATAATTGATTTGTTACTAGTAAATAGCAAATCGGTGCATTTGTTAAAACACGGATCAAATCGGATTTGATTCAATGGTTTTGGTTTTGATTTGGTCCGGGCAACGGTTCAATTCTTTTCTTTGCAAAGAAGCAAAATGCAACGATAACTCTATATCTCAACAGGAAAGAAGATTTTATACATTGTTTTAGATACATAAATAGTAAATTCAAATTCTAAAAATTTACAAACAATGAAAATCCAAAACCATCAAACATGTCAAAGGACGGGGGTTTGCACTTTGGACACACTTTCGATTTCATTCAATTTTAATTTTATAAGAGTAAATTCACAGTATTGTCGAAATATAAGAAACAGGCCTTGTGATACCTCGGCTTCAAAGGTATTAACTCTGTAGGAAATAATTTTTCTATGATACCAATTTTGATGCACATAGAATAGGCACTTGTGACTGACGGATTACGGCAGCACAACCCATAGAGATGCCTAGCGCATCCCCAGCTGGTGGATAGAGGAGACCCTCTCGTTGGGGGCTGTCAGGTCATAAAAAGGAAAGCCTGACCGCGGACCATAGTGGGAAACGTGTTTGGAGAATGCCACACTCCCTGCGCGTTAAAGACCCCTTCTGTAGTTTTCTAAAAAGAGCAGGCTGATGGCTGCTACAGAAGGCTAAATAATCCGACCCTACCGAACCATCCTCGTTTTAAAGTGGCATTCAAAATTGCTTCCCTGTGTCCAATCCGACCCCTATCTGAATTGAGCTGGTTCTCGTCCTGAATAAGCATGACATATTTGCCGCTGAACGTTAAGCCACAATCAATCAATTAAATACATAGAAAATAATACATTGCTAAATCCATATCAAATAAACAAGAAAATGGATAACAGGAAAGGTCAACAATAACATACCAATCAATCAAAGCAACTCAACTGATAAAACGCCGTATAGAAAATTACAAAGGCGTACAAAACACAAATATGAACACAACAAAGAGGCAGAATAGTTTGACTTAATACAGACACTGAATAATGTTGGGGTTAAACCGATTTTCTAGGTAACAAAACCTCCCCCTTATCTATCCCGACACTCTTGTATATACGACACACTAAAAAAAAAGTTCAGTATAACGCTTGCTAAAGCTAAAAATTAGAGTGGATGGTACATAATTTAGATAGCAGTGTCAGAATGTACTCGTTTTAACTGTAAAGCTAGCTAAGGCTTTCATAGCTGCAGGTCGGATACTGTCGCTGTACTAAACGAAAAAAATCTGAAATAACACTTCAAAAAAGGTTTAATACTATCTCTTCATAGAGTTCAAAAGAAATCGGCAGTATTTATGAGAGGCCAGTCCGAATTTAAAGTCTCCAAGGGAGAAAGAGCAATTTTTACAGAATTGCACATGAATTTATATTTGTAGCCCTTACTGTGAACAGATCTTAAGTACTACCAAATTTCTGTGGGTTACTAGGGAAATTGATGAATTTATTCAAGATATTACAGCAGAAACTAGGATAGGAAAACCTGTTCACGATAACAATTTGCTGGAAGCTGGATATTTAGATAAAAGATGTTTATATCTATTATAAAACTTTTTAAAAGCATGAAGCAGCTTGTGAAATCTGTAACCCTGTAGTAGTTTAGTAGTTTAGTAATGGTATGGTTTCTCTTGTTAAAATCTTCTAGTCCGAAAGACATAGTTTGTTACAATTAATGTGTGTTGATTTATGAACATATAATTGCTTTTTGGTTGTGTAATAATAATAGCACATAACTAGAACTGACGTTACAGCACAGAAACCAATGTTTTCCAATGCCAACAAAAAAAACAACGACATTTCGTCTGCTGAAGTAAATTAAAGTACCTGTCCGAGAGGTTCCGTATGAAATAAATTGAAGTAAGAATTGGAGAGCGATACAGATTGAGCCATGTTATGCGATAAATGTGGTGCGATACAGGTTAAGCCATGCGTTAAAGGTATGCGATACAGGTTGGCCGAGAGTGTATGTAATATGGATGGAACACCTGGTGCTTTATAATACATGTATGTACAAAATGACTGTATTTAGTATTAAATGTATGATGAAAATCAAAAGTCAACTTATTTATTATTATTTTTTGGACAATTTATTTGCTATACTTAAAAATAATCCCAAATTAAGTAATTTGCTTAAAGATAAATACTTACAATTTCTTAATATCTTTTACATTATTGAATGCATCCTTGTCAATCCTTTTCAATCTGTTGTTGTATACCTTCCTTAAAGATAAAGTAATGGATTGGATATCATCCTATTTTGACGCCTCATTTGGATTCAAAGCATCACTTTCAACAACTTCCGTGTTTAAGTCGTAGATTTTCGAATTCAGTAATATTTTGTGTCCGGTTGTTACCTTTAAATAATATGCAAGTCGCCGAAAAGCCAACGCGGTCAGTCAACGATACAAAATGTAGATTGTTGCATTTATAATTTTTATTGCATTTTTATATTAAAATTTCATTAATTGTTATTATTCATGTTAATAAATGTTCGTTGCATTCTAATTTTTGACTTTCCTTGTGAAAGGGAAATATGCGATAAACACAATCAAATGCCTATTTCCATAACTGCTTTGATACCATCCCTCCCCACATTATTAACCTCGGTGCAGGAATCGAAGTCTCGGAATGATATCAGGGCAGATATGGAAAAAAGCATATGATTATCCATATTTATTTGCATTTGGCCCGAAGTGCCAAGAGGTTGTTATTTGATTACTTGGTTAAGAGAGATTCCTTACTACAGATTTTCATGCTTCCCGTTTTTCATCTAGGTATATGAATTTTATTAACGACATTTGGTATCTGAGTTTATTTTATGATAATATTAAAGACAGTTTTAATTAGTCAACTTCGTAATTTTGGTGAAGTTCATTTTTTTATGAACAATGTTCGCGTTGAAATTAATGAGCTGGAAACATAGTGCTGTTTTTACTGGCTAAAATGGAAAATTATTTTTTAAGTTCATTAATTCATTAACAGTTTTTTAATTAATGGTCATAATAGTTATTTTTACAGAATTCATTGATGTATGAACGCACCGAAATCACAAAATGTACAAGTTCTTGACTTTGAAAATAACTTTTACTACTAAAATAAATAAAATTCTGTTTCATGTAATATATATTATTTAAGAGAATACAATACAATAGCAGGAAAGTTATACCGTCATTTTGCACGTCATTATATCTTAGAAATTTTTTGAAATTTGGGTTTCAAGCACAAAGACCCCCATTAATTTCTTTCACAAACAGAAGTTCATTATTTTCATAATAAAATTTAAAGAAAAATCAATAAAAAAAATCTAATAACCAAGAATATGTTTTATTTGTCAAAAGTTGCATATTTGATTGATAACGAGAAAGCAACCTACAGAGCCTACCGCGTCCCCAGGTGGTGGATAGAAGAGGAGACGTTCTCGTTAGGGCTTGTCTTTCATAACACAGAAAACCTTACCGTTGACCATAGTGGGTAACTTTGAAGGAATGCATCACTCCCAGCATACTAATTACCCAGCCTATAGTTTTCGAAAAAAAGTATGCTAATGATTGCTACAAAAGGCTAACTTATCTAACCCTACCCAACCATTCAGTGGTTCAGTGGTAATCGAAATCGGTTTCCCTTTGTCCCACCAATATTTGAATTGTGTCTTACAAATGCTCTCGTCCTGGAGAAGCATGACATATTTTCCAATGTACGTTCAGCAAACACCAATCAATCAAGCATATTACTTTTACTAGTTTTTTTTTTTTTTTTTTTTGGTCGTTTCCACCAACCATTCATAAGAAATCATTGTCTACGTATTTCAGTCTATTTTATTGGAAACTGTTTCAGTTCAGTTATGTTTTTCCATTAAAAGGCTATTTCTAACAGTCTTGAAATATGAGATCAAGGGTAGAAGATACCGATCTAACACTTTTGAGGTTTTGTTATCACATATACAACAATAATAAAGAAAGCAGAAATAACATATTCCCGGCAAAGTTATCTTTGTCATATCCAATGAACAGGGATTGAATAAATTATTTAGCCTATACTTTCTTTGTCAAGTTCTTGGTGGACAATTATTACACTTCAATGTCAACTCATACGTTATTCCAGAGCTGGTGACATATACATTGACTTCCTGGAGAGAGCCCGACTCCTGACAGAAAAGTTGCTCAGACAGGGGTACTTTTTCTCAAAGTTGGAGTCATCCTTATTAAAGTTTTATGGACTTCATCATAACTTGGTTGTCGGGTATGAAAAAACCGTTTCCAAAATGAAAATGGACCTGTTCCATTCATGTTATCATTTCCTCATATCAGTTGTGACATGGGCAGCATGGCGGGTGTCCTGCAGGGAGCAGAGACAGCTTACTCTTCCGGAACACCTGAGTCTACCCTTTTGGTTGCGTCCATGTTGTTCATATGTTTTTTTATTTTTAATTGCATTGTTTTGGACTTGTTTTCGTTGTTCTCCGGAGTTTGTCAGTTGTTTCGATTTTCCCCTCCTTCGAATATCCCTTTGGTATTTCTTGACTTTACTCAATAATGATAAGATTTCCCCAAGGAATTTGTCTTGATTTTTCAACCAGAGAAAACAATGTACATTGATCTTCTGCTCACTAAATGTACATCATTATATTAGAAATGCATCTATTAAAAAACTGTATGTACTAGGACGTTTAGATTGAACTAATAAGTTGTAAGTGGTTTATATACTACATTGGCATATTTTGAATATTAATTTAAGTAGTTTGATTTTCAGAAAAACGTTGTCGGTTGACGTCCTCATTCGTTTTTCTCTTTAAAGGTTTAAATTTAAATATAAAATGGTTCCCTACTACGTGCAAAGGTCAAGTTCAAGTTTTGCATAAAGGGTGTGATTTTTTTAACCAAAACTCAGGTGCGGACCCAGAAAATTTAAAACGGGGAATTCCGGTAAAAAGGGGGCATTCCATAATAAAAAAGGCTAATTTTGGTATAATTTTCGGCAATTTTCACCTCATTTTTTCAACTTTTCCGAAAAACCCGAATTCACATATGGTTTCAAAATGGAATACATGTATTACCACGTCAGCTATTTTATATGTGTATTAAAACAATATAGTTGTACAGTCAAACCTGCTTTAAATGGCACCTCTATATAGCAAATCACTGTCCATATAAGACACAGTGAAAAAGGCCCATTCATGAACAAAGCATGTAAAATTAACCTTTGTATAATGGGCACCTGCTCATAAAGGGCACTTTTTCTGGTCCCTTTGGTGCCCTTTATAGACAGGTTTGACTGTATTTCAAAAGTTGCACCTTTCTGTGCGTTTGATACGTTTTCTTTTTATCTGTACTTGAAAATATTTCGTCTTCAGGGCGGCGTCGGTAATTTGTATTCGTGGGAACTATTTGAACATCATTAAAAGTGGTTTTTTAATGCCTTAAGGTATCTTGTAAAACGAACAAAATGCTGTTAATGCAATTAGAAAGAAACAAGACACGATACCTTAGGCATTTAAAAGTGTGGGATATAAAATATATTCAACGTTACACGACAAAGAAAGTATAGGCTAAATTCAGATATCACTTGACTGAAAACCGTAGTTCTCCCCATTAACAACAAAATTGTAATTGTTATCTGACCTTTGTGAGCTGTGGATAATCTCTACCTCGTTCTGGCAAAAACAAGTCGTATCAAAACTAATAAATCCAATGTTCACACCTATTTATGTTTCCATTTTTTTACTTAAAATTCAATATAAGTACTTGCAATAATTCTAAATTTACCAGATTGCTTAAAAAATTTATTCAAGACTCAATAAAATGTAATTTCATGTATCAAAATCTTTTATTTCGGATGTTCGTTACAGGGACACAGTTCTATTAAGATGTAAAATTTAATTTGATTTTTTTTTTAAATTTATTTTAGTTGTGATACAAGTAGTTATCGCGATGTACTTCAACTTACAAATTGTTCGAAAATGTCACCACGCAGAGATAACATTATTTACAAATAAAGAAAGCTGTCATTTGCAAAGGGTCAAGGGAGCTATTCTCATCGCCATTGCGTCCGTCGTCGTCCGATAACTTTTACAAAAATCTTCTCCTATGAAACTACTGGGCCAAATAGAACGAAACTTGGCCACAAGCATCATTAGGATATCTAGTTTTAAAAATTTGTCCGATGATCTCGTCTGCCAACCAACATGGCCGACATGCATAAAAATAGAACATAGGGGTAAACTGCAGTTTTTGTCTTATATCTCAAAAACTAAAGCATTTCGAGCAAACCGGATCGGTCAACCCTTTGTTGGGTATTGCCCCTGAATTGTTTATTTTAAGGAAATTTTGCAGTTTTAGGTTGATTGACCCCTTATCGGAGTTTTGCATTGATGGTTCTTATGGGGTTCCCTTTCAAAAATATGTCCGATGAACCGGACTGTTAACCAAGATAGCCACCACAGTCGAATGTAGTTTAACTGAGGACCCTATAGGAAATTCACTCAAATATTTTCTCGTCTGAAACTACTGAGCCAGTTGGAACTAAATTCTTTCAGAAATGTGTCCGATCACCCTGATTGTCAACCAAGTTGGCTGCCACGGCCGAACTTAGTTAAATATATATCTTTTTTTTTATCAAACTGCAATATTATCTAATCCCACTACATCTACATTGAATTTAACGGTCTACACAGTTCAAAAACGGTGATACAGGAATGACAGATATACACTAACTCTTTAAGAAATACACATACCTACAAAACAAAAAAGGTAAAACTAATCCGTTTCTTCATAGTCAAAATTTATCTTTAGATTCTAATAATGTTGCATAAAGGGATATACTGCGTTAAAAAGGGTGTGTTAGTTCCAAAAACAGCTTCATATAGAAATATTTGATCCTTGGTGAACAAGGATTTTTGGGTTCAAAAAACTTTTTTAAAACATTTGCTTTTACTTTCTTTTTTTTCATCAGAATTTATAGGGTACACAAGGTTTTTTGGGGTTTTTTTTGGGGGGTTCAAATTAAAGTGGGATTTAGTTACCTCGAAACAAGGTTGACACAAAGAATAACTTCATGTAGAGTGTGACATAATAAATTAGATCAAACAGTGCTTGGTCAATACACATGCAATTGTCACACTTTAATGAATAATGTCCACACTTTATGTTGTACTTGGAAAACAAGATAGAGTTGTAATAACATAGTAGAGTTTATCAAAATATTCAGAAACCGTAGTGTACCGTTTGGGTAAAATAAATAACAGATTTAGATTTTGATTTTATGAGAAAGTTGAAAGTAGTCAGTCAGTTTATTTTAAAGAGGGCAAATATACCTAAGGAGCGAATCAAAAAAACGTAATCCATTGTACAGACAAACCCGGCAAGACAAATAAACAACCACAAGGACAACAGAAAAACTTAAAACAATGAACAACACGAACTCCTATAAAAACCAGGTGCTTCGGAAGGGTAAGCAGTTCCTGCTCCGTATACTTTATAAAATATTGAACTGTATACACTTACATCAAATTAAATTGTGATTATTCTGTTATATTATACATGGATAAGTAAAGTCAAGAAATACTAAAGGGATATTCGAAGCAGGGAAAAATCGTAACAACTGACAAATTCGAAGAACAACGAAGACAAGACCAAAACAAATACATGCACTACAATTAAAAACTAAATCACAACTGAACAACATGGACCCTACCAAAAAACCTGGGTAGACTCAGGACCTCCGGAAGAGTAAGCAGTCATGCTGCCCGTGTCAAATCCGGTATGAATATGAAAGATTTGAACTATAACTAGTCTTAATACATTATATAATGTAGCTGGTTCCCTTTGTGTACCAGTTAAAACTCGTTCAAGACAATATGGATAATACGACCCCGGATTAACAGAAAAATTACAAAACAATAAATGAACCCTCACATAGTCAAAATTGGTTTCCCTTTGTGTACTGTCCCACCCCTATTTGAATTGTTCGATAAATTGGACCGGTTCTCGTCCGGAAGAAGCATGGAATATCAATCAATCAATTCAATGACATAACGACAAAAAGTTTTGGAAATCTGTAGATCTAAAATTTACAATCTTAATTAAAATTCTTAAAATAAAAAAAAACAAAGATCAATTAAACATCTAATGTCAAAACTAATAACTGACGCACTGCGGGTGTCGGGTAATATCTTATTGATGTGATCATTATATAAGCTTTTTAAAACCTTTAGTTTTCTTTGTGGTTTGATGGGTCGGATATAGCTATTTCAAAAAAATATTTATCATCTGGCAGAACTTATATACCTATGGAGCAAATAAGAAAAACTTAATCCACTGGACAGACAAACCCAGGAAGACAAATGAACAACAACAAATAAACACTCAAAACAAAAAAAAACCCTATAAAAACAGGAGTGAACCCGGGTGCTCCGGAAGGGTAAGCAGTTCCTGCTCCGTATACGGCACCCGTCGTGGAGTTAAACATTTGCCAAATTATCACAGGTCAGTAAATATTTATTAGATTGACAGTTTCATGTCAGGTCAGTTTAGGTGAATGACTCATGTATACCACTGTTTGTATCCTTTGCATATGTCTTCGTAGTGACGAAGAAGTGGTGATTCATAACTTTGCTAAATATGATGATATTTAGAACTGTAAACATGCTCACCGGTCAATACGTTAAATTTTTTATCATTGTTTTTATTTTTGATTATCATTTTTGGCATTTTTTATTTAGCAGCAGCCATTTTGACAGCTCTCTGGCCTTTTTCATTTGTTTATCTATTAAATTTCATTCTAGTTTTATTTTTGTTTACTTTTTTACAAATTTTGTAATTAGATCAGTCTCTTTTCATTATGCGATTTTGGGAGTATGATTTCTTAGGTTTATAACACGATGAATTATTGATTTGACCTTCAAAGAACTGCATAAAATGTTTTTGCATTCTGTCAACAGAATGAAGACTTTATGGGTGAAAATATATTGTGCAAAATTTATGAATGTCTTTACGAAATTACGTGGTTTAAAGTTTTTTTTTAGATTTTATCAAACACGTTTATCAACTTCCTATTTTATGGACAGTACACCTGAAAACTCAAAAATAGATGAAAACTAAATTATTGTTCACATCCAGTACCAAACATCCTTTTCTTACTTATTTTTGTGTACTCTCTAACGAAAACTTATGCAAATCAAAATGTTAAGCCCGCTTGATTATAATATTTCAGTTGATTCGTTACTGCCGCGCATGTGATTTATACGGTGATTTTCTCGTTTGAGCGAGATTGCTGTCACATAAACTTCTAAGACAGGGTTATGTTCTGTCTATGTTGATTTCATCGCTCCAAAATTTTAACGGTCTTCATCTCGAATTGATCGTCCGATACGAAGTTTCTAGACTAGATATCTTCAGTTAGATTTCACATCCTTCTGAAATTGACACTTCACTGTCAATGGAATGGGCGCCGTTAACGGAGCACATTTGTATGTAAATTTTAAAGAATGAATTTGGAAAAAACATGTAGTTTCTGTTATTTTGTAAATAATAGCAAGCAATATATGGATTTTGTCTAATATAATGAATGATAAATTCAGATTTTAAATGACCACAAAATGTAAAAGCCAAAACCCCAAAAGGACAGAGCTATCCACTATGTAAATTCTCCTGAGTTTCACTCCATTTTCATAACAGTAAATTTAAGGTATCAGTTTTATACTAGTACTACTATCTAAACATTAGCAACTGAGCTGTGATTTTGAGTCCATTGGAAAAAATACACACTCTATAATATCAACATGACCAATATTGATGCAAGATGAAATATGATGAACATCGTATATTAATATCAAGCAATAATAAAAATCAAGCTATTTCTTCTTTCGACAAGAGATGCCCCATTGAACATAATCTGCTTTTCTTAATACTTAATGTTCTAAAATTCCACTGAAGTATATATATAAAATTCAAAACAATGTTTTCGCTACAGAATACTACAAAATATTACTTACAAATCATAGCACGTCAAGTTGTCGAACACTCCAGCTTGTAATGCTTCTAGATAGTTGTCTTCAAGACGTCTAGTAAGATAACAAGATACAAAATATAAAAATGAAAAATGAAAATTTCCAGTGATCCTAATTAACAAAATCTGACCACATCGTGCGACTACTTAAAAGCACGGACCAAATCGGAATGAGTAATTTGTAAAGAAGCTGACCGATTGGCTTATAAGGTAATCTAGTTTTAACAAGCTTGTTGTTTTTCAATGTCAAAACAACGTGATAAATACATGCACTTATATTTACCAGTAACCAAAATGCAACATTATTTTTGTATCTCAACGTCTCAGAAAATAACTTATTATTTGAAATATGTAGTAATATTTCACATGGATTATAATTCCAATATATGAAATTGTGACAATAATTAATAATATGATATTTATCACCAATTTATACAAACTGTCAAAAGTAAATAATTACACGTGATAAAGGGTTATGGTACAAGTTTTTAAAAATTTTTTAGCCGCGAGAAAAGCGAATTTTTTATTTATTTATTTTTTTTTTTTTTTTTTGGTCAAATTTATTTGAGTTTTATCTGAAGTAAATTTACATGTAAAGAAATTTGTTATGCGCAATTAACATGCTGTGTGTTTCAGGTAATTATAACTAATTAACAATTTGACATGTATATTGTACCTTGACTGTCCGGATGTTTATTGTTCCAACCCTTAATAAAGGTACACAGGTACATGGTATGTATACAGATAAATCGTTTGGTGACAAAAAACAGCGTGATTTCACTTTTAAAGCTACATTTTTTTAATAATTAATGCAGCATTTTAATAAAGAGGTGTGTGTGTGTGTTTAATGGGGGATCCCAAAGAATGCAGAGATGAAATATAATTTCAAATGTCAGAAAAGTAAGATTTTAATTTATTTTAAATTAATAATTTATCTTTTTTGGTATTTATATATTAAACATTTGACATATTATATAATTAATTCTATTTACTCGTATATATATTTCCTTTGTTATGACAAGGTAGAAGCTGATTAGGGTGGGCGCCATCTTGAATAATACATTTATAGTAAAAAAATAACACATTTCAAAATAGCTAATTTTCAAATCAATTTGGACGGGATATAATCAAAATTTAAACTATTGCAATTACGATATTTCGAAAGTTGTAAATGTATTAATTAGTACATAGCACCAAAATGTTTCCATCAGTTTTGGTTAAAATCGCAATTTTATGTTTAAAAACGACAAAGAAGCCAATTTATCAGAGTAAGATGATTTAACTGTATGGACTTAACGAAAAAATAAGACAAATTTTCAAAAGCATTTGGAAGGTATAAGACCAAAATTTAAACTTTTCTAAATACCAGAAATATATTTCTAAATATATGAGAAAGTACTATATAGCACCAAAATTTTTTGAGCACGAACTAAAGGTAATTTATTTTCTCGATTCCTGATCTCCCCAGTGCATTTCTATACAATTTACTTGGGCTTGGTATAGGTGATGTGTGACGTCACCAAAAGTAGCTATACTATAGTTGGATATGTGAAGAAATACTAATAAAGGCAGACATAGTTATGATACTATTAATTTCTTAAGCATGAATTTATTGTCTGTTAATTAAGGTATCCGGACCATAAATGACCACGTGATTATTCGAAAGTTCCCGGATGTTCCATACAACGCAATTGAAATGACCTCGGTAATTATCGGCAAACTTCGGAAATGTCAATATAACTAACTTATTTTTACAGACTGCATATAAGCAACCGAGTGTGTTTCAACTTGAGAAAAATATATATACAAAATTCCAGCTTTAAATTTTTTGGTTCATCCATTCACGGTCAAAAAGAGATACACTTTTCGTTCATGATCTATTATGGTCCGGATACCTTAATAAATAGCAGTAAGACATGTAAGAGACATATGGATGCATTTTGTCAGATTTAATGATTTCCAATTAAAGTAGGAATTTTGCAACAATTAAAATTAAGCATATTGCAGAGTTGATAGAATTTAACATTAGGGCATAAATTTGCATGTCAGATGATACTTCTTAGTTTCACAAAATTTGATTTTTATAACAGTAAGTATTAATTTAACACAAGTAACTGGGATGGTGTTACTTGGAGTCAACAAGAAGCGGTATCGACTTAGTATTAATGAATATACTGTAATATCTGATCTTTTTGAGAAATAGTCTGTAATATCTGATCTTATTGAGAAATAGTCTGTAATATCTGATCTTATTGAGAAATAGTCTGTAATATCTGATCTTATTGAGAAATAGTCTGTAATATCTGATCTTTTTGAGAAATAGTCTGTAATATCTGATCTTATTGAGAAATAGTCTGTAATATCTGATCTTATTGAGAAATAGTCTGTAATATCTGATCTTTTTGAGAAATAGTCTGTAATATCTGATCTTATTGAGAATATTCTGTTTCCGATAAGACGATTTTAAAAGAAGGACCATTACTCTTATTTCCACTTTTCCAGTGCTTGGCTTGATTTTGCCTGTTATATATGGACCCCCTCATAACAGACACACACACGTTTTTACTATTCCATTTGACAACTGCCTTGGAGTTCGGTAATTTGGTTATTATCTTTATATACCAATATCAATTTTGATGCACACAATACGCCACTTTCGAGTTCGTTGCAATTCCGTCAAAAACTCTGGTTTTAGTGAACGTCTTTAGTGCGTTTACGGGCATCGTCACTTCCGTCTCCGTGTTGAGCGAACGGTTGAAAAAAAAATGATGCTATGTTGCATGAAATATTTGGCAAATTAAATTCTTATAAGTCCGTCGTCGTCCGCAGTCATGAAGGAATTGTGATAAAGTACCTACGGAGCAAAATATATTTCTAGATCATCCTGCATAATGACGATCACAAAGACGCTTGATGAACTTTAATAGTGTAGGGATACAGGCGTGCCCCACAATCTGGTAAATGACGTCATAAAGGCGCGCATAATTGACGAACTTTTCCGGTGATGGATATAACACGAAACTTCTTTATTAAATATGGTGACATTTTATGCAAACTTTATATAAATGAATAATAAAAATCACGTTATATTTTCTTTCAGAAACCCATTTATTTTATTGAAAAGGGATGCCCTACAGAATGTAATCTGCTTTTCTTCATTCTTACTGTTCTGAAAATTCATTGAAGTTCCACGGGTATGAATATGGTTTATAAATAAATAAATTCAAACCAATAATTTCTCTGCAGAGAACTACTTACAAACCAAAGAGCCAAAGGTTCGCGAATACTCCAGCTGGTAATGATTCTAGATTGTTGTCGTTAAGAAATCTATAAAGATAACAGGATACAAAATATAATAAATGAAAAAATGCAACTTTTTAATTACTTTTCTTTACAAATAAAACAAAATGTATCTTTAACTCTGTAACTCATCATCTCAGAAAAAACGTTTTTGATGTCATACTCATAAAAGTACATGCATACAAGTGTTTCTATTAATTTCTAAAGTACGAATCTGCTATCTGTTACATCAAAATGTATCAGGCGATATATAGTCAGATTTAATGATTTGCAATTACAGTATGAATTTTCAACCATTAAAGTTTGGCATTTTGCATGGATTTAGAATTTAACATTAGGACAAAACTATTCATCATATATGATACTTCTTAGTTTCACACAATTTGATTTTACTAACTCTAAATTTAAAGTATCAATCTCACACTAGCAACTAAGCTGTTAATATCCTCGATGATTTGGATTCCACACGTAGAGGTATTTACTGAGCAGTAATCTCGCACTATTATCGACACACTAGCAACTAAGCTGGTAATACCCTCGGTGATTTGGAGTCCACACGTAGAGGTATTTACTGAGCAGTAATCTCACACTAGTATCGACACACTAGCAACTAAGCTGGTAATACCCTCGGTGATTTGGAGTCCACACGTAGAGGTATTCACTGAGCAGTAATGTCACACTAGTATCACACACTAGCAACTAAGATGGTAATAACCTCGGTGATTTGGAGTCCACACGTGGAGGTATTTACTGAGCAGTAATCTCACACTACTATCACACACTAGCAACTAAGCTGATAATACCCTCGGTGATTTGGAGTCCACACGTAGAGGTATTTACTGAGCAGTAATCAATATTCTCAAATACCAATCCATTGGTATGAAGTACAGATTATCAACAAAATAAATTCAAAACAATATTCCCTCAACAGAATATTACTTACAAATGTCGTAGCGTAGTAAGGTTCGCGAATACTCCAGCTGGCAATGCTTCCAAATAGTTGTTGTTAAGATATCTGTTAAGATAACAAGATCAAAAATAATAAATGAAAAAAATGAAAATTTTAATTTCAATTCTGTTTACTCTAACTTATCTTAAGTTGCATGCTTCCTTATTTTAAATTCTCTGATTGTTGTCTCGAGGTTTCGTTCGACCTCTTCTAAAAGTACCATTGAGTTATAAAATTATAGTCAACGTTAACTCTATACCTAAACGTCTCAGAAAAGAAAATTTTTGTTGACATCATACTCATAGATACATAAATAGTGTTGATACTGGTTTTAGCCCGCTTCATTCTACGTAATTTCTAAAGTATGAATTTGAAAAAAGCATGTATTTTATGTTACTTTGTAAACAGTAGCAAGCAATATATGCATTTTGTTAGGTTTACATCTGCAACCGTTAAAATCAGTCATATTACAGATATGTCAGAATTTTGCTATGCATATTTTGTCGATTTACAATTCATTATTAAAAAAAATTAATTTTGACCACTGGGTCGATGCCACTGCTGGTGGACACCAAGACCTCGAGGGTATCCCCAGCTCAGTTACTAGTATCTCGATACTAGCCCGAAATTGATACTTTAATATTTACTGTTACGTAAATGTAAATTGTGAAACAACAATGTATGGAGTATTTCCCTCCTGCATAGTTCTGTCTTTAGATGGTTTTGGCTTTACCCCTTTTGGTCATTTTTGTATTTTTTTTTTTTAATTTTCTCTTCAACCTTTGGGATTGTTGTTTTGGTTTTCAACATTTTAGGCCTTGAGCACCACTTAACAGCTATGCACTATGGACACACTCCCAGTTTCATTGAATTAAATTTTTAAAGCTGTAAATTTAAAGTTGTATCGAAATATTAGCAACAGAGCTTGTGATACATTCAGCTACTGAGATATTAACTTAGTAGGAAATAATGCTTCCATGATATCAATTCTGATGCATAAGATGAAATATGATGGACTCTATATCTTAACTTTAAATACAAATCAATGATAAAAGTCAAGTTATATTTTTTTATTGAACAACCTATCTGCTGTACTTAAAAGGACACTCCATTTAAGTAACCTTTTTAAATATAAATACTTACAATCCACTTAAATCTTTTAAATTACCGAATACACCCATTTCAAGGCTTGTCAATCTGTTGCTATTTAGTTCCCTTAAAGATAAAGTAAGTATTTGCAATTAAAGTAGGAATTTTGCAACCATTGTGACCTGAAATATTGTAGAAATAATAGAATTAAACATATGAACAGAACTATGCATAATAGAGGATTCTTAATTTGGTTTGTCTAATTTATAGTATTGACACATTAGCAGCTGAGCTAGTGATACTCTCTGTAATTTTGGAGTCCACAAGTAAAGGTATCGACTCTCTAAATATTCTGGGATACCAATTCTACATGCTTACCCTTCAGGAGCACCTGATTATACTCCGAGTTTTTTTTATGGGAGTTCATATTGTTAGTGCTTTAGTTGGTGTGTTGTCTTGTCCTTGGTTTGTTTATTGTATTATACATTTGACTTCCTCGACAGATCCCGGCGATTCTTTTGAATACGGAATTTTGAGAATTCAGATTTTCAAGAACTTTTATGTACTTCTACGCAATGGAGGAGAGATGCTGGCAGCAGGAATATTCAGCGTATATTTACCGGATCGGAAGTGAACTGGTCACTTAGTCGGAGTTTGCAAGACAAACCATCGGGTCCAATCATCTGGGAATTAATGCGGCAAAACTTCTTTCAAAATTCAACGTACATATACTATGAAACTTTAATTGTTTTAGACCGAAAAAAAACAGAATACATACAGAAGACCCATTTGAAATACACTTACGGACTCTGTGATAATAAGATACAATATATACTAGACAAAATTGAATTAGCTAGAATCGTAACGCATTTACACTACAACGTTTACAAGTGAATCAAATACGGACACCTTCCTATCCATGCATACATTTATTTTCTGGTTAAATTTCACCAGATCATTCCTCCCTACAATCTCACATCTGTTACTGAAATATAGATTGTTTTTTAAACTGCTGAACCTTCGTTCGGTTAATGAAATGTAAAACATGTGTAATACATGTTAAAAACTGTTTTCCGAATCTGGTTGAATTTTTCTAATGTGATGTATTTATACATGTACAATGTACAGTTTTTTATTTGTAGGAGGTACAATAAGAAAAATCCAGAATTATTTTTATTTGTTTGTTTAGTTGGGGTTTTACGCCGTTTTCAGCACATTTGGCTATTTCGCGGCGGCCATTTTGTATTGGTGGAGGAAGCCGGAGTACCCGAGAGAACCACCAACCTTCGGTAGGAAAATTCGCAATCCTTGTCAATTAAGATCGGAGTCGAACACACCCCGCCACAGGTGAGATTCGAACTCACAACATCAGTGTTGACAGGCTAGTGATCATTAGTAGTCATACGACTTGTATATATATAATTAAAACAATTGTTAAGTTAAAAATGCATCATTTGCAGATTTTTTTAACATTTTATTACATACATAACAAACACTTACAATTGTGTTGTTCCAATCGCAGTATCAAACACTCCAATCGGTATCTGACTGATGTTGTTATGGGACAGATCTCTAAGAAACGTAAACAATACATCTTCATAAAAGGCTTATATAAAAAAATGGATGGGTGTGAAATTAATACTAAATCTTAACAATTTTGAAACTCTGTGTTTTTTTAAATGTTATCACATTGCTTGCTTACAATATTTCTAGAAAGAGTTTATAACGGCTAAGAAGTCGAACAAACTTGGTTTCCTCTAGTAACGCAGTTTGTACAATACTCATACCTTTTCTCAAAGATATTTTAGGATGACGACTTCTTCTCTAAAATTAAGGATGCTCTGGTCATGTTTTGATCTATTTGTCAGATTTTCGAAATCTCGGGTTTCATTCATTTCTTAAAAATGATTTTTTTTCCCCATGAACACCCACTTTTTCTTTAATAATTCAATCATATATACCGTAAAATGGTAATTGACAAAATATTATGAAATCCTTTTTATTTTTTCATACATTTTTGGGAGACTGAAGTTGCCAATGCAAAGACAATGAAAAATGCAGAGAAACCGCATTTCCTGCAAATTTTCAAGGCCTTATAGCTCTAAAATAAGCATATGAACCCATATTTGTTTCTTGCTTATCTGTTTACTATTCATATGCTGTCTCAAACTAAAATACCTATTTCAAATCCTATTTATTTCCCATTAGACCAGCGATTATCCTTAAGATTAAACATTAGGTATTCCCCTTTTTATAATATACTGGGAAATAATAATAAAAACTAAATAAGGATAATAAGATTATTAAAAATGTATAATAAATTTACACCTTTCTACTTATTAACATCTTTTTTTTTTTTTTTTTTTTTATTATTTTTTTTTATTTTTTTTTTTTAAGCCAAAATTATAAATATGTAATTTAAATGAAATTTTATACATTTATTTAATCTTTGTCTTAAAATTTGTTCTATATCTATTATTGAAATAAGAAAAAAAAATTCATATTTATTGTACTGAAAATAAATAGGGCAACACTTGCTACAATGTACCTGGAAAGCGAATGACACGTCAATTAAGGTGGTACCTAACACTACAGGGAGATAACTCTGTAAAATCAGCTAAACGTTTTAATAACGTTGTGTTGTTAAGGGAATATTAAGCTTTTCAATGATCAATATTAGTGTTTGTCAAACTGCTCTATACAATCAGTGTAATTTTTCTGATGAATTGGTTGGTTCAAATGTTTTGAAATTTTACAGTTTTTGTCAATGGGTCAAAGTAAATACTTTGTCAAAATTTTATGAAAATTAAAAGAGCCAAATTAATTTTAGTGAAAGTGTTGGGTACCACCTTAAATATATAAAGATTTTGACGAAAAACTATCCAAATATTCTTACGGTATTTCTGAATTCTTTGGTATGAAGAAAAAGGGGGTTATTTTTCTTGTTTTTTTTATAGTAAAATTGACTTGTAAATGGTATGGACGCGTACTAATGGGTACTTTTTGACGCTTTGGTATTTTGACATTACTGATTATGACTAAGGGGACGACCATTTGATATTCTGGGGGGGGGGGGGGGGGGGGGGGGCAGGAGGATTTTGAAAATAAATAACTCAGCCTTGATAATAACAAAAATGAATGGTTTGTTCTGTGGTAGTTTGTAAATAAATAACCTCACCTACAATGCATTGAAAATAAATAACTCGGCAGGTCTTTTAAACCATTTTATAAAGCATGTTTTAAAGCATGAGATGGCACCAGATTCTACCAAAATTCGTCTTTTTTCATATTTTTTTCGGGAAAAACTTCCCAAATCTTTTAATAATATATAAACTACACCATATATAAATATTAATGTTTTTGAAATGTCTGAAAATGGGTTTCATTTCACTTGAGGTATATTGTCTCACTTTAATACCTTTTCCCATTTTAACCTATATTGTTTTTTGTACGTATGCAATATATGCAGTTTTGAATTCAGAAGATTCACTTCCAGAGGATGATGATTAATTTGGATTAAATGGTACATAATGTATTTCATCTCATTGAATTTATAAAATGTAAGTATAAACTTATTATATATATATATATATATATATATATATATATATATATATATATATATATATATATATATATATATATATATATATATATATATATATATATATATATATATGCAACATACTGGTACATTTAACTTAAACTTCAGAAATATATATCTGCATTCCATTTTCAGGGGCGGGTCCAGGTGAGGGCATAATGGGCGTACGCCCCCCCTTTTCAAAAAAAAAAAAAACTATTGTAGTCTGCTTATATTGTGTTGAATATGGCAATTTATCATATTAATTAAACACATACTCTGATTTCTTTAAAAGACTATTGAAATGTTAAGTAATGCCTTATACCCTAGAATTTGGAATTTCTCGTTATTGTTCTACTGCTGTTAAGATCCATCCAATCATAATAATTTAATATACCATAGACAATTAATGGAGAGAATTCGGCATAAAAAATATCAAACCCTGACACTTTAACTATAAAATATACATGCTCCAAGTCAGGAACCGTTACATTAGTGCATTTCACAATTATTTTGTTTTTTAGCCAAAAAAAGTCCAAAAAATTTTTTGCCTCGCTCCGCTCGGCCAAAGTTTTATTATACACCTCCCTTTCAGTTATCCTGGAAACACCCTTGATTTTCCTATTTCCTTGTCTTTAAACAAAGCAATACACAATACAACATGAATGTACAAGCATGCATTATAAACATTGCATATTTCTATTTGCACCTATAATTCAGTTTCTTGATTTTGCAGTTATGAACTTGGTGCACAGATTTATGGCAATGGTGGCCATTTTTGTGCTAGCATCAAACACAATAACAAATAGTATCTTTATGATGGTCTTAAAGAATACCACAGTGCTGGACAGGGACTGAGACTGCAAGGTGGAACAGCCAAAATTCCGAACAGATACAACCTTGACTATGTTATTTATTTAAAAATAAAAACATGAATTTAAAAATTGTGTTTTTTCAAATATTATAAATATAATTGTGAAAATAAATAATCAGTCCCTTGTTTTACTGAAAATGAAAAATCATGCTTCAACGGTGCAGAAAATAAATAATCTGTCTTTATTTTCCACAAAAATAAATAACCCATCCAAAACAAATCCTCCTGCCCCCCCCCCCCCCCCCCCCCCAGAATATCAAATGGTCGTCCCCTAACTGTCAATTTATAGAGTGAATTGTTACAAGCATAAGATTTGAAATGTTGTGCAATTTAACTTTAATTTTAAAATACTAATCATAAATTATATTAAGAAAAAAAAATGCACAAAAAATGGGGCTAATGAGGCATCTTATCGCAACTCATCTTTTATATTTCAAGCATATCAACATAGTTTCAAGTTTTATCACTTTGTTGAATAATTATTTTAAATGAAATGTCAATTACTTCTTAGGATATATCCCGGAGATGCGATTTATTTTCACCTCAATACCGAGTGATTACACACAACATCAAATCATTTGATTGGTTACTTTCATAGATCATGTAAATAATGATGATTCCAAAATATTCTATATTGATACTTCAAATTTCGTCTTACATAGATCTTAAATCTTGTGTAAGCTAAGGAGTCTTACCCTCGTGTATAGCTCAGTTCTTAAATTCTTCTGGCTTTTACTTTTTGTTTATTTTTTGCATTTTTCAATTGGCTCTTAAAAAATTTGGATTATTAAATCCTTTAGCACAATTGGTAAGTCGTAGATAGATTAATTAAATGTGTAAATTTGGTTCATCAAAAATGTGTATCAAATAATTTAATACATGTACTATTAAGTAATCAACCAAACATACATATAAAATGCATTTAACTTTGTATCATATAAAATACATTGTACAAGTCATATTCAATTACAATGTACTCACATTGTGTTAACACTAGCCGTATATCCTGACGGAACAACAGTTAGTCCATAATTTGAGCATGAAACATATTGTGTTTCTGTGTCACAATAAGGTGTTCCTAAGGAAAGTAATCCCACTATTACCTGAATGCTTATCAGAAACATTTGTAGACAATAATCTGTAGCTTGGGTGAAATAACTCCCCAATTTGGTTTTTTAAAATGGTCGTACAAACGCAAAATCGAAATTCGTAGTCTACAATAATAAGCTTCCAGTTGGAAAGAAAAAAAAAAACCCTAACCCTGAAATGCGTCGTAAACAGCATATTATAAATTTACTATCTCTAATATAAGTATCTTTGGATTTTTATTTTGATTAATTAATATCATTGACAAGATAGAGATTGGAATTCAATACATTATAGTAACATTTCCTTGAATTCCATCGAAAAAAGTTATCTTTTTCAAATTATCAGTACATCCAATAAATTTTCCCATCTTCGGTATTCTATTTATCAATATTTCATTATCTTGCTAGTGATATGTTGCAAATTGTTAAACAGCGAATTGGGTCAAAGGCGTTATCAGCTCCCATTGTGTGAAAAATATTCGCAAGTGTCAGATAAGAGGTTCTTTTCATGCTTAGAAATATTTTTAAAAATCATAATCGAACTTAAAATGTCTAAATGATATTGCACAAGTTAATCTTGCTCTCACAATTTGACACATTTTTCGAAAATGTATTTATAAAAGATATTTGAACTATGTGAATGATAATAAAAAAAAATGTTATTAATATTCATCGTACCTATTTTATTAGATTTTCATACCAAGTAAGCTAAGATTGAAGAACTTGGTGGTAGTAATCGATAGGGCTATATTTCGTATTTGTGTGAAGTTTTACAAAAAAACTAGAACATTTTCAACTGCATCTGATATAAAAAAGAAAGCGATGTGTTTTACTTAAAAAACTCCACATATGTATTGTTTCATTTTTAGATGCATAAATATATACCAGTGTATAAGATATCGTTTTAAAAAGTAAACTTCTTAAACTCAAAATCCTGTGCACTTAGGGACGAGATCAAAAGTTCAATGTCGGATAAAAAACTTAATTCAAATAGTTTGGGGGTGGGGGGGGGGGGGGGGTAAAAATCACTGCAAGTTTTGTTATCCGACATCGATTTTTGAATATGCCCGTATTGGTCAATCAATTTTTCCCAAATTATGTTAAGGGGGGGGGGTGGGGGGGGGGTCAGTGAAAAAACTATGTGAATTAAGTTTTTTATCCGACATTGAACTTTTGATCTCGTCCCTTACTTAGGTTTTGTTTTAAACTATCGACTCTTGCCATTGGAACCTTTTTTATTCATTAAATGTTAGTAGGGTTTTCGCAATAATCGTAAATAGAATGTAAAGATTTATTGAACATTATTTTCTTTTCTGGGACAATTTCAACATCTGTATGTTTGTATAATATATTTAAATTATGTACATCACATGTAAGTAATAGTAATATAATATAAATGAAGATTTTATGTGTTAAGTATTACTAGTACTTCATAGATAAAAACAATAATTATTAGTGTTAAATAGAAACAGACTATAGAAGAAAAATAAATCTGTTATTGAATTGATATATATTATGGAAGTCCAATTAAGCTGTCCGAATTTTGATTTTGCTCCAGGGATTTGAATATTTGGCTCAAAAACCTTAATAGCTCTATCACCCGTTAGAAAATAATTCGAACTCTTTCAATAATTTGTGTAGTTTAAGGTTTAATCTTTTATAGTATAAAAGTCAGAATTTTGATTTCTTCACGGATAAGGCCCCTATTTTCCGTATATCTTGAATTCTAACATTTTGTCCAAGATGTTTCAAGATGGCTGTTTTAATTTTATCGGGAATCAAAGTCAGATATTTAATCTATCCCCGGTTCGGGAACAAATCAATGGATCTAAAAGGATTGGAAACCCGGGTAACGTTTTGAGCTGGTATCAAGAAAATGTCTGGAGGCAAATTAACTTTTGAAATTTGGATTTCGGTCCTGCAGATTAAAACATCGGCAAGCCAATATCAAAGCGACAGGGCAATGATAATGTCCAATTGTAAATGAATTTATCATAATACTTCTTTTTATATTTGCACATGTATCATGTGTATATGGTGTGATGATAAATAGTATATATATGTATTTGAATTTCAAATTAGGTAAATTTTAGAGAAGACCCTCACACTCCTTTCTTTAAAAGTAATAAGCAGCGAAAAATATGTATGGCATCAACATAAAAAACAGAAATAGAAGAACTGGATTTCAAAACATTCCAGGTCTGAAGATAGAATAAACAAAGAAGGGGAAGAACTAATTTGCTTACGTATATGTATTTCATCCACAAAACAATTCTATATAATTTGATTTAGTATTATTAAGCTAGGAGAAGTAAACTGTCCTATAAAGTCATTTAAAACAGCATGTAGATTGAATGTACGTCAAGACTTTCTTCCAAAACATTTACATATATCATCGAAATACCTAAAGTATGTATGTAAGTAAGTAAGATTTAGTATTTTTAAGCTAGGAGAAGTAAACTGTCCTAGAAAGTCATTTAAAACAGCATGTAGATTGAATGTACGTCAAGACTTTCTTCCAAAACATTTACATATATCATCCAAATACCTAAAGTAAGTAAGTAAGTAAGTAAGTTACTTACTTACTTACTTACTCCAAATACCTAAATGTCGTGGTTGACATTCAATCGCAAATATTTCATGCATACTCAGGATGAAAGTATTACAATTAATTCACCATGCTAGACTTGCACATTAAGTCTGTTGTAGGTAAATTAATATACGAATACCACATGTATGGACAAAAAGGCTTTAGGTAGGGTCTACAGTTTTTCTGCGCTACATGCACATGTATTGGCAACAAAATACATGTGCTAGTAACCCACAGTAACTTGGTAGATCTTTTCACAATAAGGGCTACAAATATGAAATTCTGTGTAATTCTTTAAAAATTGTTCTTTCTCCCGATGGCTTGAAAACATTAAATTTATACTGGCCTCTCATAAATACTGTCGATATCTATTAAAATCTATGACGAGACAGCATTAAACTCTTTACATAAATGTTATTTCAGATTTTTTCGTTTAGTAGAGCGACAGTATCCGACCTGCAGCTATGAGAGCCGTAGCTAGTTTTACAGTTAAAACGAGCATATTCTGACTCTAGCTGCTCTCTAAATTATGTACGTCCTCTTTAATTTTCAGTTCTAGCAAGCGGTAACCTTGTTGGTAATCATACTGTATTGGTTTTTATAGGGTCTTGTCTACACCAGAGTGTCAGGATAGATAAGGAGGAGGTTTGGGTACCATACAACCGGTTTGGCCCCACCGCTATTCAGTGTCTGTACCAAGTCAGACTATCCTGACTCTCTGTTGTGTTCATGTTTGTGTTTTGTACTCCTTTGTTATTTGTTTGTACGGCGTTTTGTCAGTTGGGTTGCTTTGATTGATTGGTATGTTATTGTTGACCTTTCCTGTTATCAATTTTGTTGTTTATTAGTAAAACTTTCAAGCCTTATGGTGTTAACCTCATCTTCGTTTGGCAAAAAATAGTACATGGCATATGGGTGACTTCTCTTGAGGATGGTTGTAAGAATGCGGTCCATTGCAGGGTTCGGCAGTACTATATTTTTCATTGTATTCCCTTTGTATCTACTTGTATGCTTGGCATGTAGATGCTTGTTCACATGGCGGAAACCAGACTGTAGGAACACTTTTCATTATTTAGAACATCTTCCTAAAAAACAGGAAAGCGCAAAATCCGTTCCGTTAAAACATACTGTCGCTCTTTTTGTTGCTAAAAGTCTTTGTCCTGTAACATTTATGAAAGGCTCCACTCAATTCAATTATGAGTTGAATATTTAAAGAATACACAATCTATTATATTAAGGAAATTTTAAATTAAAACAAACACAAATATTAAATAAGTGCGGAATTTTCATTCTCCTATTCTTGGCGTGTTTAATCGGTGGGATAAAAATACATAATATTTTTAACCACTTCCCGGTGATTAAATTTCTACGTGGGAATTACCGCCGTTTTATCTACAGTTATTTGAACGATAAACTAAAGAAGTCCCGAAATGACGTCTATGTAAACAAACTACATAGCAACGACATTTTCTTGAGGATTTTGTCGAAAATCATAGGAGAAACAGATTCTCCTTCAAATTACTCGTGAGTTATAGAATTTCTCCACCATCAATTGTTAAATTTTAGATTTTAACACACTCGCAAAAGCTCGCGGGTTGAAAATCGAAAATTTAACTATCTCGGGTGGAGAAATTCCATAACTCACTCGTACCTGAAGGAGAATCTATATTTACACCATGCAATCCATGCACACGCAACTTTTTATAGTGAATATAGATAAAAATATATTTAGAAAATTAGATGTAGAAGAACACAATGAAAATATAATCCAAAAAGTGATTAGATTTTTTTTTTTAATTTCAAATGTTTGAAATTAAAATTTCTGTACCATTTTTTCTAAGAATCTTATCGATTACAAACAATGTATACATGCACATTTTTTTTATTTTTATTAAAACAACACCGTTCGTCTTTTATAGTCAATTCTTAAATGCTTAGAATCTGATTATCAGGCATTATCTAAGCCACAATGATAACAACAATTTGAAAAGCAAAGGGATATGAGAAATGCATCTTAATGGGACGTCGTACAAGTCAGATACAGAACAAAAATAACGAAATAACGGAACCGGTAACAACCTATGCCGGATAGTTTTTCTGCACTTGTAGTCAGGTCACATGTCCTCGGCTAACGCCTCGGACCTTGACCTGACTACTCGTGTAGAAAAACTATACCGCAACGGTTGTTACCGGCTCGTTCTTTTGTTACCTTTCTTCTTTATCTAATACGTAACTTTAATCATGTTAATTGTAAAACGTATTAACAAGGACATTATCTTTAGAACTAAAACTTATTGACCTGATATGAAGTTAATCATCTTTATAATGTATGTCATCACATCTTTATTTATTCTATAATTCATAAAAAAAAGTACAGATATCATTTTGACAGTTTCACACTATCCACCCATATGTGCTTGACATAATCTTTATCTCGAAATCAATAACATCTTCCTCGCTGACTGAGCTATGTGACATTTATGATGAACCGGCTTCTCTTTTGAAAGTAGCAACATTTCATAACAACCTGTACACGGGCTTTCATCTAACAAGTCAACTTATCTGCTGTTTTAAAGGATATGATCAATGCTGCGATTTTTCATCGAATTGCACGTAGGTGGGAAGATAGAGTAATCAACTCATCTTAAGCTTTTAACCGAGATCTTTGAAACTTTACAGAACATAAGGATGTGCATGAAGGAGTGTCATTTTAAGATTTTTTTCCAGATTTTCCATGTTGTGGAACTAAGTCATTTTTGTGACAGCTGCGTATGCCAATTTTGTGTAATTAACGCCTCCTATAGCGTTTACAATAATATTGAAGATGTGCAATGTAGAAGTATGTCATTTTAAGTATATTTTCATGTTGTTGAACTTCGTCATTTTCCACAACAATTATATTCCCCTATGTTTATTACACATACAATGTTTGGTCCTGCATGCCACTTGATTTTGTTATAGATCATCATAAACCTACCTGTAGTATGGGTAGGATATCATATTTGATTCTTTTAAACGGTTGTCTTTTGAGTTCTTGAACCATTTTTATTAATAGAACCTAACTGTAGGGATTGGTATCGCAAACAAAAAGTATGTATTTCGGTATATTGGTGTTCTTGGTATAGATAGTTATTATTCAAAGTCTTAAATTGTCAATCTTTGTTTTTTTTTTGCGTATTTGATTAAAACTTTTTTCTCTCCACCACCGAGGGCTACACTTCTCACTTTCGGTCCAAGTTTATACTGCTTTTCTGATCTCTTGATCCTCCTGGTCGAGCTTTTCTGATCTCTTGATCCTCCTGGTCGAGCTTTACTGATATCTTGATCCTCCTGCTCGAGGTTTCTCTTTTTACTACTGAGGAGGAGAACAAACAATTCTTCTTACTCCTCCTAAAAACAGAAATGAGTAAGAGAGTATTCTACTGAGAAGCAAAGAGCAGTGATGAGTATAAATCATCAGCAGCGAGGAACATGAGAGCATTACGAAGAGAAAAAAGAGCCTGCCTTTTTATCCAAGATGCGATGAATTCCAGACTTCAGACTATTAAGAACCCTATATGATGGCAAATGAGACCAGAATCGAGACATTAAGAAGACAATGACCCTCTTCCTTCTCAGCAGCAGCAGTCCATACCTCCTCCTCAAAAACCGAAATGAGCATGACGGTAGTCCTGAGCAACAAAGAACAGCACAGAGTAAAAGAAGAGCAGTAACAAGTTTGTTTGTTTAGTTGGGGTTTTACGCCGTTGTCAGCAGATTTGGCTATTTGGCGGCGGCCAGTTTTTATTGGCGGAGGAAGCTGTAGAGAACCACCGACCTTCGGTAGGAAAATTGGCAATCCTTGTCAATTTAGATCGGAGTCGAACACACCCCGCCACATGTGAGATTCGAACTCACAACCTCAGTGTTGACAGGCTAGTGATCATTAGTAGTCATGACGAACTACCTAGACCACTCGGCCACCGAGGCCCCTGCAGTAATAAGTACAGTCATGAGCAACAGGGGTCAAGAGAAGACCAGTATGAGCTTGGACTCAATAGACAGTTATGTCAGAAGATGACATTTGATATACATTGATGATTTGTCCGAGTAAGTTGCATGTAAAAGGAAGACATTTTGACCTTGGAAATCAATATAACGCTCCATATTTTCTTAAGGATTAAGTGGTATGTAGTTGGATTTTAGTATCTACCAAGTTTGGTCAAAATCCATTGAAGGATGTTGCTTCTAGACTGTTCACAATAGTTTAAAGAACTTACAAGTTAAACTGTGACCTTGAAAATTAATTCTAGATATTCATAAGGACTAAGTATGTGCCAAGTTTGGTCAAAATCCCTTGAAGGATGTTGAGTTTAGTGTGTTCATACGGGTGTTACAGACAGGAAGGTACCATTACCATATCCCCTTCCAACTTCGTTGGCGAGGGGAAAATAAATTTAGCTTACAAAGGAAAAAGAAAATAGTACACATTTGGTAAATTTGGTTAATGATCCATGGTCTGTGTATGTGCATTATTGAACATGCTATTATTTCTTCCATTTAACATGAAACTAAGATTATGTTCCGTTCTAAGAGAACTGCATACTTTGAATTTTTTTTTGGAAACTAATGAAGTATCTCCCCATAGCATATTTCTGTCCGAAGATCATATTTGGTTTTACCTGTTATTATTTTTTCAACTTAACCCCCTATCCCCCCCCCCCATTTTTTGGTTCATATGTTTTTATTTTTTTTAACTGTACTGTTTGTATTGTTTTGGTCTTGCCTTCGTTGTTCTCTTGAGTTTGTCAGTTACGATTTTCCCCTACTTTGAATATCCCTTTGTTATATTTCTGGACTACTTACTCTTTAGCTTTTATTAGTTTTTCCGCATCTTTAACCTCGAGTGTTACTGGAGAGACACAATGAACTTTTTGGAACAGTCATATTAGAATTAATCAAACTGCTATCAAATTATGTTTATTTTGAGAAATATGAAACGATTCAATGTTTAAAACATTTTTTATACAATTCAAATAGACGCTTTAAATAATACATATTCAAATGTCTGGCTAAATACCGGTGATTGAAAATATTGAGCAATGTGATACTAAGTCAATAAATCAGTTTATTACCATGCAAGGCTAGATGCCTCCACCAAAAAATGTTGTTTTTTTTGCTTGTTTAGCATATACATTGGTTTCTTTCTGCGTTTATATTAATAAATAAAAGACTTCCCCTAAGCACAGCATAATACCACTGCAACATGTAGACACACTACAATGCTTGACCCAATAGAATGTTGGATAAAGTTAATATATATAAGAGTTATATCACAGGTCATACCACAAAATACAGATGTGAAAAACTCCAAACAATTATATACATTGTATCTAGCCACATTGCTTTTTTTAGCCCTTTAAGCCCAAAAACCGTAACAGATATGAAAAAATTTGTTAAAGACTTCTGAAAGTACCCATCAAGATGAATTAATGGAAAAAATCTCCATTTAAATTGGCTCAAAAATAAAAAGTTTGTTCCTCCAAAATTGCTACTTTTTAACATCTTTAAGCTGTTGTATCTTGAAAAAGATAATAGACAAATAAAAATTGTGGACATTCTACAATAAATTAAAAGAAACAAGTATATTTGTGTCCTATGGATATACATGCCCTGCCAATGATATAAGTATTTAATAAAAAGAATTACATTTGTATATTGTTGACTTAAGTCCCTAACGATAGGGTAGATGAAATACGATCTCTCAGTACTTCATGAAAAACTACCTTCAACCTGAACCTTAACCTAGATTCTAATATTGAAATTCAATAAAGAAATTCAAAGTCAATGATCTCACAAGGTCGCAGCATCCTTTTTGCATCAAAATGGTGATGTTCATACTATAAGGTATCCGTGTACAAAGTTTCATGATGATATCATAACTCCTTCATGAAAAACTACCTTTAATCTGAACCTTTACCATGATTCTAATACTGAAATCCCATAAATAAATTCAAAGATGATGACCCATGACCTCAAGATCACAGCATCCTTTTTGCATCAAAATGCTGCTTTTCATATCACAAGCTATCCATGTACACAGTTTCAGTATGATATCATAACTCCTTCATGAAAAACTACCTTAAACCTGAACCTTAACCTCGTACAGAAGGACCGAAGAACAATATGCCTCATAAAAACATTTATTGTAGTATAAAAATTAAATTCAAAGACCATGACCGAAGACCTCAAGGTCGCAGCATCTGTTTCGCATCAAAATGCTGCTGTTCATATGACAAGCTATCCATGTACAAAGTTTCATGATGATACCATCTCCTTCATGAAAAACAACCTTAAACCTGAACCTTAAGCTCGTACAGACGGTTAGAAGAACTATATGCCTCATAAAAACATTTATTGTACTATAAAAATTAATATGTAGTCACCTAAACAAAAATCACTTTTATCAAAGTGGTATGTATTCAACCTGTCTGAATTATTGAAACTAGAAAATTAAGTATGAGTTATCAAATAAATCTGTAAAGCAGAATGTTGCTAAAACACCTATAGATGAAATAACAGGTAAGTGCGAGTCAACAACTAAATATTTACAGTAGAACGTCACTCATACACCCACAGGAATGCACTAAAAGTAAAACAGTTCTAGCCATAGGGTAGCTTATGTCATTGAAGTTCTAAATAACAGGAAGTTTAAAGGTTCTACTTAGAACTTTTGTGTACATAAAAAATAAAATGAGCATAATAATAGAGTACAATGTAATTTTTTTTGGAGATTTTAAGAAATTCACATTTCATATCTAATTGAAAGCTATATGAAATAACAAAATAAAAATTCTATTTGCATCAAATCTGCCTAAAAATAATACATTTACTAGAATGCAGCTATTTCTAAATTATAATAAAACACATACTCTCTAACAAATTTTCCTCTTTTTAAAACATTACTGGTTCATTTCTATTATGTGAGCATAAATTTTCCTGGTCTTTTAAAAAATTTAGCATTTCAACAATACAAAAATATGTGGTATCATTGTTTTAACATAATAATGTTATTTTTTTTTTGGACATGCAACAGGAAACACACCTAATCAATGTGAATTGTCTAGTCACTTGGTCAATGAACTAAGTCATAACTTAAACAATTGAACTTACCTAATTTTGTTCAATCATGTATTCCAGAGAAACAATAAAATTCTCCCTATGGAATTTTCAATGTAAAAGGGAGATAACTCTTCATATGAGATTTTTTTAAAATTAAGGATCTTTTTAAAAGGTTATCGCATATTTATTATCCACAAACAAATGAATGCACAGTATCATGAGTATACCGAAAACATCAATAAAACACACAAATACACGTATAATACGTATAATGAAAAATTCCAAATAATACACAATCATGTACTTATACAGCATTAAAAAAATATCCATCATTGCCCATAGTATCGAACAAAAGAAATAATTATTTCAACGCTATTTCACTGTATATGTTATACAAAGTCGTGTAAATATAATGTATAACCTCTGTTGGTGTGTGTTTGTCATCACTGACAGCTATCAAATTTAATATTGACTGTCTTCATGAATTTTAACTACAGCTAAATGTATCAATACATATGAATGCATTACAACGTAAAGTACGCACAAAAATTGCTCATTATTGCTGCAATTAACAGTTTAACGTATCTGGAAAAAAAACTGACCACCTGATTTTTGCAAAGCCTGGATGTTCCAGGCAAGTAATGGCAATGACATTGGAAATTATCTGCAATCATTGGAAATGCGATATATGTCACTTATTTCCATATACACACGAAAAATTAGGTTTCAACTGGGAAAGTTACACTGTATATCTCTGCAATTCCTATTTTAAATTTATGGTAAAGTTTATATTTTCCATAAAAATTTCCATAAAAAAAATATAATTTACAGCCATGATCTATTATGATCTGGATACCTAATTAGACTGTTTCCCTGCTCAAATTATTCTTGAGGGTTTATTGACACCCTGTGACCAAACATAACATGTTTTACCAATTATTACTGGTAAAAATGTGCATATAAATTACAAATGTCTAATGTGCCTAATTATAGAATAAAAGAAGCACAATCAGAGTTAAAAATTTCATGACGATACATTAGTAAATGTTAAAATGGAAAGAGGTCCATATTAATGGATGGATTAAGGATGATTGTGGTCATGTTTTTGGACTTTTCGTCAGATTTTCGAAATCCTAGTGTTTTATACATTTCTTAAACATGAATTTTTTATGACCATGAGCCCCCACTTTTTCTTTTATAATTAAACCATATATACCTTAAAATGGTAATTGACAAAATCTTACGAATTCCTTTTTACTTTTTCATACATTTTTGAGAGACTGAAGTTGCCAATGCAAAGACAAGGAAAAATCCAGAGAAAACCCATTTCCTGCAATTTTTCAAGGCCTTATAGTTCTAAAATGAGCACATGAACCTATATTTTTTTCTTGCTTATTTGTTTACTATTCATATGTTCTCTCAAACTAAAACACCTATTTCAAATCCTATTTATTTCCAATTAGACCAGTGATCATCCTTAAGTAAGCATGGTAAATGTTGAAATGGTCCTTAGTAATTGTAAATTACATCTACTGAAAACATAAATTTGTACATATCACTAAAATGGTATTTTTTTTACATTGTTCAATTAGTTTTCTACTTTTCCACAATAAGCAGTCAGTGTCATTATTTCAGTATTTTGACCGAAACATCCAGGAAAATACTTTCGAAAATAAATA
This sequence comes from Mytilisepta virgata, assembly GCA_028015205.1. Lineage (NCBI taxonomy): Eukaryota > Metazoa > Mollusca > Bivalvia > Mytilida > Mytilidae > Mytilisepta > Mytilisepta virgata. Next base: position 36,327,528 of record CM051512.1, read on the forward strand.
CCCAATAACTAGAGGATATAAAATCAACTCTCTCGTATAACGTCTTTGATTTTCTTGTTCCAGTACTGAAACTCTCCTATATAACTTTGCTACCTGTGTACGAATTTGTGTAGCATCGTCCTCTTCATTGTGTAGTATCGAATCACTTAAAGAGGCACCTGGTGTATAAGGAATTGGTGCATATGTATCACTGAAATAAAATTGATGGATAAGATGGATTATTGTTTAACGAATGGTGGCAATTATTACATGCACATCAGGACGAGAACATGTTGATGTACATTTCTCTAATTTCCAGCCAATTTAACCGTCTCTCGACCCACTGTGTAAACATTGATAATCTCACTAGTGACTTTCTTGTTCTCGGATATTAATTGGTCGAAATTTATTGTGACGTTATCGGGATTTCGGAGAAGTGCCAACAAAATTGATGACGTCATGCACATTAATCCGATGACTTTTGAAGATTTCAAAACGAACTGAAAATTAGAGAAACAGCGTCTTACATTCTTACTTGTGGTTTACATGTATTAGATTTCTCCAATCTCGATAGTTAAATTACACTAAAGCTCGTGCTAACTATCTTGATCGAAGAAATATGATAATCCATCCGTAACAATGTAAGAAGCTATATGTAATATGAACACGAACCTTGCTGTGTACTAGACCAACATACTGAGCCAGATTTTTAACGTGCTAGCTCACTAGGTAACATTACTCCGACACCAAACCAACCAGTCTTTGTTTTTATTCCTAAATGTAGCATTCATTTCTTTGTGGAAAAGCAACAAATATTAAGTCTTTGGTTTGACCCAGATTAGGATCAAACCCTCAATCTACAATCTCCGCACTTGCTCCTTATTTTCGTTCGGTTGTTTATATGTCGCCCATGGGAGATCTAACTACAGCTGCTTGAGGGTCATGTTAAGGGTCACTTGATTGATTGATTTGTTGTTTGCAAATATTTCATGCTCCTTCAGGATGAGATACAGCTGTTTAGGCACTCAAGCTACAAGACCACCCAGTTGATCCAGTAGAACAGAAAAGAAATTTACATTTTTATAAATGCCTACCAATTCTTGCCCAATAAATTTTTTTGTACACGTTATTTCTAAAGTATTAGGTTAAGATTAAAATATTTAAGTAATTGAGGCATATATTTTAACAATAAACTATACATATTTGCAATAATACAAATTTTGGAAAGTGGATGTATACATATAATAGATGATGGATCGATGAATTATTGTTTAACGTCCAGTGGCAACCAGGTGCATATCAGGACGAGAACATGTTGATATGATAATGAATATGATCCTTGCTTTGTACTAGACCGACACACTAAGTCGGATTTTTAATGTGCTAGCTCATGAGGTAACTGTCCGCAGGAAGACATATCACCTCACTCGGACACATTATACTGACTCCGGGCCGACCAGTCTTTGCTCTTACTCCAAAATGCCTCGTGCTTGACGGAGAAGCAGCAAATACCAATTTTAATGTCTTTGGTTTGACCCGGCCGGGGATTGAACCCGCGACCTTCCGCACTCGGGGCGAGCACGCTACCACGAGACCACCGAGGCGGTCTACATATAATAGAAAACTGATATGTCCACAAGGGTCCATGGCCATCTGTGGAAACAAAATTTTCCATTAAAACTAAGCATTTGTGGGTTTATCCTGTCAACCGTACATTCGTATTAATAATCATACCCATTTGGTAAGGAAGAAACAGGTTTCTGACTTGTCTCCTCTACTTCCTCCGCCCCAACATGTTCAGCGAAAGCTTCTTCCATTGTCAAAGTTCTAGGTGGAGTCATCAGGCCTACATAGTTAAAATTTTTTTCCTGGTTTCCGAAATCAAAACGATCCAAATTTCTTCTTGGATCATGATCTAAAATATTGACAATAGCAGAAAAAGTAATTCCTATTAGTAATTATAAATCAATAAGCATATTGTTACCAGAGTACTGTGTGTTCTTTAAGTTCAATTAGTAACACATAATATGATTGTTTCGAATCATTTCTCAAATTTTTTGGCTGTTTTCAGGGTATCCAATCAAAAAATTTGTCACTGATTGGACAATGAAATTTCCCTTGATGCTTTTCAAAAATTACTTAGCAACATAAATATACTAATGTTAACATCTGCAGTATTCTGTGTAAAATAAATATTTTACTTAATGAGAATGTCCCTTAGGGACAAAAATTCAGGCTTCTTGATTGATCAACGTGAATAATCAAGGGATCCGCCAACAATTTGGTTTCACAATGTGACGAATTTATATGTCGCATCGAATGAAAGAAAAAAGAGGGTCAATAGGGGTTCATAGTGATTTATGTATTTTTACAGCTAATTTAAAACTTTTGAAAGGATTAGGGAAACAGATTCTTATTTTCTACAGTCTCAATAGTTAAACCTTCAAATTTTTCACCAATGCTTAAAATTTGAAGGTTTAACAATCTCAACAGTAAAACAAGAGTCTCACCAGAGCCTGTATCGCTCACCTGGAGTCTGGTTTTCATTGCACAATTAATCAACTATTTGACCAAGTTTGTTGCAATTGGTTCAATTGTTCAGGGAAAATTTTTTTTACAAAAAAAGGACAATAACTCCTAAATGGGTTTTGGGATTTCCTTTAAAATTTCAGGGTATGTAGATCTCAACATGGCAAACATTTTTCAAATTTACATTTCACTTCTATCTAAATAGTTTTGGAGATAAATGACGAAAAATGTTAAATTTTGAAAATTTGACGAAAAAAGGGCAATAACTCCTAAATGGGTTTTTGGATTTCCTTCAAAATTTCACGGTAGGTAGATCTTGTCATGCTGATCAATTTTATCCCATGTCAGATTTTTGATATCTGTAACAGTTTTTAAGTTATACAAAATGTAAGCCAAAAACAACACATGCACCCCTATATTCTATTTTTAGCTACGACAGCCATGTTTTATGTCAGATCAAAATAAATTGAGGAACGATTGAAGAGGACATGTCATAGATCATTCCTATTAAGTTTCAAACTAATCGGCCCAGCGGTTTCAGAGGAGATTTTTGAATGAAAAAATTTTGAAAATTTGACAAAACAAGAATTGCCTCTGGTGGCCATGTTTCTTGACCAATCAGAACTAAATGAGGAACCTTTGTTGAGGACCTTCCATACACCACTCATGCAAAGTTTGGTTGGAATTGGCCAAATGGTTTCTGAGGAGAAGATGTTTGAATGAAAAGCTAACGACAGACGGACGACGGACGCCAAGTGATGGCAAAAGGTCACCCTGGCAATAGCCAGGTGAGCTAAATATAATAATCATCTGCTAACAAAGTAAGATTCTACAAAATGTACATGTTGGCCAGAGGAACAAATCTTTCACTATCTAGTAAATATCATGTAGAACTGCGTTTGAATTTTGATAGCAATACATTGTACTACAACCTGTTATAAAATGTTAAACCTTTGGTTGATATAAAGTTTTATTCTTGAAGAACTATCTCCTCATCCTCTCCATGATAAGGGGACTGTACATTAATCTTACTTGAATGACGGTTATGTTCAACGATCCATTTTAAGAATGTTTGATATACGTAGTGCCCGGGATACAGGCTTGCCTCACCAACTTGTAAATGAAGTGACAAAGGCAAACGAGTTCAACTCTGTGATTTTTAAATTTTGGTGGAGTAGCGCAATTTCTAACTGAAACTTGCTGTGTGTACTGTAAATGACGAGTTCATCCATTAGCCAAAATTAATTCAAAACAATTGTTTTACATAAAGTTATTACCTGATGAGTGATCTGCCTTTTTTCAAATCAATTTTAATGTGACATGATACGTTGACTTTGAAACTCGTTGAAATTTTTCAACATACACCAATGCCAGAAAATAAAATAAAGTACAAAAATTTTGTTACATTGTATGTATTCACTCCCTAAGCCTTTTCTCACCATATAGACTGATGCTTTCTGGTACTTGCATACTAACTGCAGCCATCTGTCTATGGTCCCCTCCTCCAAAAGTTCTGGTTTCTTCCAAACCATCCACAGCTCCTATTCGATCTGGTACCTGCATTTTATTGCTAATTTGTGAAATAAAATGAGGATCGTATGACTTTGGTTGTACATCTGCAAAATCTGAAGGCAGACTATTCAGGTGGGGAGATCCTGAACGAAACTAGAGAATAAAAAGTTTGTATTAGATATCATACATGTATATAATTAAACCATAAAAGCTTAAACATTATCAATATTCACAACCAGTGATAAACAAGATATTTTATGGCCGCCTACAGCCTACTTAAAAAATTTTAAGCTGTAGTTTTCTTGAAGTATTAACTGTCAAATGCTCAGTCGTTTCTTTAGGCATTTCTAGCATGGTGCTCCACCATTCCATCCTTTCTGGGTACCATGCACACTGTCCTCTTGATACTCTTATCAGTGTGCGCCCACATTTCAATGTTTTTTATAACCTCAAAAATTTTACAAATTTTACCCTGTCAGGGTCCTCATTTATTTGAAATTAAGGTACCTTATGGTGTTGGGACAGTATTAAATGTAGAGAGGCCAGGCCTATATATTTACAGGAAATATAGGGTAAATTTGGGCCAAAAAAAGATGCAGCTCTTTGAGATCAGGGCTCACCACACTTGAAAATAACAGGGAGACTCAGAGTCTCCCTCAGGGTAGCAACAGGGAGACTTCAGGGCATGACAGGGAGACTTCCAAGTCTACCAGGGAGACTGTTTTTCCCCCAATTCGTCGCCTGTCGAGTAAATACCTGTTATTTTGTGTCTTATAGTGTATACTATACATTCCTTTATTGTGTTTTATCCTGTATTGTTTGAGATTTTATCTACATTTACTCCATATCCTTCCATTTTAGTCATAATCTGAGATTTTGTCTCATGTGCATTTAATCAATATCCTTTGTCAGAGATTGTGAGTTTTTCTTATGTACATTTGATTTGTATACTTAGAGATGTTTAATACTTTTTTACTATTTTTGCAGGTTTCCTCTACAGCCATGATGATATCTTGTAATAAACTGATTAATTTATATTTGAAATGAATAAAACTCAATTTCTGATTTTCATATTTGCTTCAAATTATGCCTCTTAAGTTGCACTTTAATGCTTTTTCAATGGCAGCCATCTTGGGGGAAAAAGCGGGGTGTTTTTTCAAACTTCAAAATTCCATAACTTAGTAACGGGTTGTCCGATTTTAGTCAACGAAGGCTCAGAATGTTCATCTCCAGGGGTCACCAAACTGGGCGATTAAGGCGATTAAGTCGCCTAATGCTCGCCAATGTCGCCCTGTCATAGGCTCCAGAGCGACAAATGAGTCGCCCTGTGTTTTTATAAAAGTTACAAATATTTTTGCTCATATCTGTAACAGAAATTTTCTTCCAAGTTCGGAACACCACTGCATAATTTCATTTTTTTTTTTTTTTTTTTTTTTTATTTCAAATTATATTCGTCAGTATTTTAAGGCAGCACATGATTTTAATTAAACTTTAACAATATTACTATAGGCCTACCATGGTCAAAATCATGCAGCAATGTACATTAAACAAGAGGCTCACCAGAGCCTGTATCGCTCACCTGGAGTCTGGTTTTCATTGGACAATTAATCAACTATTTGACCAAGTTTGTTGCAATTGGTTCAATTGTTCAGGGAAAATTTGTTGAAGATTTATTTTTCATAAGGTTTAATGTTAAAATATGTTCCCTGATGGTGGTAGTCCTGGCAGGAAGTTGACAAAATTGACCAGGAATAAGGGTGAACCTTAAATAAATGTAACAGAACCCGACCTCAAATTACACAAACCAATAACTCCTAAATAGAATTTGGGATTCCCTTCAAAATTTCAGGGTAGGTAGATCTCAACATGGCAAACATTTTTCAATTTACATTTCACTTCTATCTCAAATAGTTTTGGAGATAAATGCAAAAATGTTAAAATTTTAAAAATTTGACAAAAAAGGGCAATAACTCCTAAATGGGTTTTGGGATTTCCTTTAAAATTTCAGGGTATGTAGATCTCAACATGGCAAACATTTTTCAAATTTACATTTCACTTCTATCTCAAATAGTTTTGGAGATAAATGACGAAAAATGTTAAATTATGAAAATTTGACGAAAAAAGGACAATAACTCCTAAATGGGTTTTGGAATTTCCTTCAAAATTTCAGGGTAGGTAGATCTTGTCATGCTGATCAAATTTACCCCATGTCAGATTTTCGATATCTGTAACGGTTTTTGAGTTATTAGCAAAAAACAGCAATTTACCCCTATGTTCTATTTTTAGTAACAGCAGCCATGTTTTTCGACGAATCAAAAATCCCCACATCAGTTCTATGCAGGGTACCCTAAGCAACAAACTTACCAAGTTTCATATGATTTTGAATAGTAGTTTCAGAGAAGAAGATTTTTGAAATAATAACATAAAAAAAAGCCAAAAATGTGAAAAAAGGGCAATAACTCCTAAATGGGTTTTGGAATTTCCTTCAAAATTTCAGGGTAGGTAGATCTTGTCATGCTGATCAATTTTACCCCATGTCAGATTTTCGATATCTGTAACGGTTTTTGAGTTATTAGCAAAAAACAGCAATTTACCCCTATGTTCTATTTATAGTAACGACAGCCATGTTTTTCGACATTTCAAAAATTTTAAACGATAGAAATTTTCCAGATGCCCTAAAGAACAATTCTGCAAAGTTAGGTTGAAGTCGGTCCAGTAGTTTAGAACGAGTTAACATTTGAAAAAGTTTACAGACGACGACGACGACGACGACGACGACAGACGACGACGACGGACGCCAAGTGATGGCAATAGCTCACATGGCCTATGGCCAGGTGAGCTAAAAAATGGTGATGAGTCCAGGGACTGGGACTCATCATGAAAAATTCTTAGTGAGAACCCTGTTTAGTCATATATTTATTGTCTGTTATGCTGGATTCAAATATCAAATAAATAAAATATACCATTTACAGATATGATAAACTGTTCAGTTACATAATTTATGTCATTATTCAGATATTTACAAGTTACTGCACCTGAGACTGTCAATGAGCAATCATAAAGCAGGTCAAAGTATCATGGAAACCTCAATTTACAAGGGTCGCAGATACCTCGAAGGCCAATTCTGACACCGATTCTTCATTGCGTACCAAGTACATAGCCTTATTCAAGTGAATCCAACAATTCAACTCACAGCATGTTTTCAAATCATGAAATATTGTGTTTTACATTCTCAGCATATATTTATTCTCATCAGGTCAAATATGCTGTTGGACCTTAGTAGACAGCAAATTAACTAAATGGCACCAAAAAGTACATTACACCAAAATATAAGTTCTAAAAGAAAGTAGACCTTTTTTAGTACCATGGATTTATCAACCATTCAGCTGGGTCTGCTAAAAGGACCCATTCCCAATGGAAATTATTTTAAAATCATGCAGAATTCCCAAAAATGTTAACTTACACCTCTAATTTTTGTTCCCAATTGACCAAAATTTTTCCCAAAATAGGCCAAAAACAACCCTTCCCAATAACCCTGGATAAACCCGTGAGTACAAATCTTGCAATATCTCAATAAAATGCTCTGCGGGGCGCAGCTAGATACGACCGCAGATGTTGAACTCTGAATAGCCCCCCCTCCCCCCAAAAAAATAATTCACCCCTTTTTTAGCTTTTGTGCAATACACTATGAAGTTGCGCATTGACCAACCCCTCACAAAAAAAAAACCCAAAAAACAATAAAATTTATTGTAAAACCCCCCCTTTTTTTTTGCTAAAAAAAATTTGAAATTATCTTTTTAAATTTATGCAATATGAAATGAGAAAAAAATTAACCCCATTCCCAATTTCTCATTTACACCCGCTAAATTTTGTTTTCAAATCCCCACCCCCCAACAATTTCTTTATACTTTGCAACCATAACAGCCCATTTAAATACACCATAAACGTATTAAAATAGAAAATTACATCATAGTCATGGATGGCAAATTTTAAATATACATAATTTAAAAGCAGTCTAGATGAGATAAACAAAAAAGCTTCATCAGCACATTTTATATTGGCAAATTTCAAATGAAGTTCATTAAACTAAAGTTATTGGCAAATTTCCAATGGAATTTGTTAATAATAAAGTTTTGATAACAGGGCACACATATCAATTTCTTGCTATTGCGCAATACTGTGCAATTGAAGATTAATTGCTATTGCACAATACTGTGCAATTGAAAATTTCTTTAAATATTTGACACATAATAGGTTTCTGACACAGAATAACTGAAATCAAAGAACTTGATTTGAATTTATATTCAATTTTTTGCTTCTTGTGCATTACAATATGCTGTGGAGAATTGCCCCCCTCCCCCCCAAAAAAAAATAATTTACCACTTTTTTAGCTTTTGTGCAATACACTATGAAGTTGCACATTAACCCCCCATCCCCAAAAAAAACCCAAAAAACAATAAAATTTATTGTAACCCCCCCCCACCCTTTTCTTCCTAAAAAAAATTTGAAATCTTCTTTTTAATTTATGAAATATGAAATGAGAAAAAAAATACACTATGCTATTGCGTATTGACCCCCCCCCCCCCCCCCAACCCTTTTTTGCAAAAAAAAAATGTTTGAAGAAATTTTCTTTTTAATTTCTGAAATCTGAAATGAGAATAAAAATTGTCCCCCCCCCCCCCCCACCACAATTTCTTATTTACCCCCTAAATTTTCACCCCCCGACCTTTCCCTTTTTCCAAAAAAATAAATTCTTTCCCTCAAGATAAGGTCATAATCCCTATTCAAATTTCTCATGGAGTTTGCAAACATAATTACCCATTTAAATACATCATTGAAGTCTTAAAATAGAAAATGACATATGGCTAAAATTAATATTAATTAATAGTAACTTCTAAAAATAAATTGACAGCTATAAATCACCCCAAGACAATCTACATTTCTTTATACATAATTGAATCATACACAATATTTTACTTTAAATGTGTTTGGATTACCTCCCTTACACCAAGATAATATCATAGATTTCTATTTACTTATACTAAAGTTATTGTGCAAAAACCAAGAAAAATGCTTATTTGGGCCCTTTTTTAGCCCCTAATTCCTAAACTGTTGGGACCAAAACTCTCAAAAACAATCCCAACCTTCCTTTTGTGGTCATAAACCTTGTGTTAAAATTTCATAGATTTCTATTTACTTATACTAGAGTTATTGTGCGAAAACCAAGAAAAATGCATATTGGGCCCTTTATTGGCCCCTAATTCTTACACTGTTGGGACCAAAACTCCCAAAATCAATCCCAACCTTCCTTTTGTGGTCATAAACCTTGTGTTTAAATTTCATAGATTTCTATTAACTTATACTAAAGTTATAGTGCGAAAACCAAATGTCTTCGGACGACAACGCCGACGACGCCAACGTCATACCAATATTCGACCGCAAAAATTTTGCGGTCGTATAAAAATTACTTAAGATATCTTTTTCTTTATATACATATTCAAATGTGCTCAAGTCAAATGTCTATGAAAATAAATAGTTATTCATAGAAGTTCTCTGTGCCCCAAGAAGAATCATTTATGCACTAAATTGCCCTCTCTTGGAAAAATTGTTATGCCTTCACCAATTTCTGGGGAAAGGACTAATAGCATACACAGAAGACTTTGTGCCATGAAAATCTTATATTTCATCAGCTAAAAATATTGTACTCTTTTTAATGCCCCCTACAAAAATCAGTAAAGTTTCCGAGCTGGTCCAAAATAAAGGGAGCACAACCCTGTCTTAGACTTAACATAAAAAAATTAAGAAATATTTTTTTACACTTTATTTGACAAAAACATTAAAACTCAAATTATAATACAACTGGCAAAGGACTGGAATATATATGAAAGTTGATGGAAAGTTATAATTTTGTATTGTATATATTGATGTATACATACATGTAGTCTTGTAAATTATGGACAGATCGTGTAAATTTATGAAAAGTCACTGTTAATAACTTCCATAAAGACCATTAAGACAATAAATAAAATTGCAACACATTTTAATGTGCAGCAAAGAATTCAACCTCAAATTGACGAAAGGGTTGTAGAATGAGCATGATAAAACAATGAAAGAAAAACCATATTTTTTAAATCAAATAGTAATGTCAACTGATTATTTTAACTGGACATTTGGTCCGACTTTTAGGATGAATTTACTGGTCCAATGCCAATTATATCGGACTTTTGCAGTTTTATCAGAAATTAATTCCAATTTTCCCCCACCCTTGATTTTCTTTTAACGTGGTGATCCCTGCTTTGTTCCCTAGGTATCTGAATAGGACATTTGAAAGCATGGATTACATCCTTCGATTATCAAATCAATTCTTCATCTTTTGGGTCCTTGTGGCGGTACGTACAGATATAATTAGACAAACGGCAGTTGATGTCATGTTTCTTTTTACCTAGTTTTTTTTGTAAATAAACTTATTCAAGTTTTGAATTAACTACACTTAAAAAATTATAAAAGGGTATACTGGGCTCAATTTTGGAGGGGCAGGCGACCAACGTAAAAAAAAAAGTTAGTCTTTATCCCTGGCATGCCTCCATGTTTGTCTTTTTGATAAAAAATAAAATATTTGGTGTACAATGCCACTTTGAACTGAAGATTCTGTGAAAGTTTCAATAAAATCTATTCACTGTGTACGAATAGTTTCAGTATAAATAGCAATTCTAGTTAACGCTAGGTGCACACTGGGCAGAAACATCAATTGTAAACATTAGATCTGGTACCCAAATTGTCTATCGATACATTGTAGGTTATAAATATTTTTCACCCAGTTCTTAAAGGGTGAGACTAAACATCGAGTTCGAGTGAACTCGAGATATTAATTTCTAATATCATTTATCGAGTTAGGGAGCAACCATTTGATTTTTATGGGGGGGGGGATAAAATTTGAAATAAAAAGGCAGGACAAAGATTTTGGGCAAAATAAAAAGACAGGATCACTTTAGATGTGAAACAAAAAATGCAGGACCTGTGTCGATCAGGAAATTTTGGTTTACATGAAAATAAAATTAAGGTTGCAAAGGCGGCCGAAAAAAAATCCAGGACCAAAATTTGACCCCCCCCCCCCCCGAAAAAAAAATCAAATGGTTGCTTCCTTATTCACAGTTCAAATGATAAAATTCTGCTATGTGGGCCTTTAGAGTGCATCATCTGCTAATAATTTCAGATTATAATTTTTTTAATAAAATGTTAATTAGAATATAGTAAGCGTTCTTTTATTCCGGGTGTAGACCATCAGTCCTAGCAAGACAAGCCAACCAGACTCTACCATACGATCTTCAACATGTGGACCGAGGTATATACACACTATGTTTGCCCCAATTTTGGCTAGAGGTATAGGGGAGGGTTGATATCTCACAAAAAATGTTTAACCCCGCCGCACTTTTGTGCCTGTACCAAGTCAGGAACCTCTAGCCGGTTCGGTGCATCCTTCGACACAATTTTGAAACTGGACACCCCTTATGATGATTTAGGTCAAATTGTCCGGTGATTTAGAGGTGTTAAACGTGCATTCACATAGGGTCTAGTGTGAAACTTCGACGGCTGAGGCAATTATGGTCGCGGAGGCAGGGCTCACCACACTTGAAAATAACAGGGAGACTCAGAGTCTCCCTCAGGGTAGCAACAGGGAGACTTCAGGGCATGACAGGGAGACTTCCAAGTCTACCAGAGAGACTATGTTTTTTCCCCCAATTTGTCGCCTGTCGAGTAAATACCTGTTATTTTGTGTCTTATAGTGTATACTATACATTCCTTTATTGTGTTTTATCCTGTATTGTTTGAGATTTTATCTACATTTACTCCATATCCTTCCATTTTAGTCATAATCTGAGATTTTGTCTCATGTGCATTTAATCAATATCCTTTGAGAATTTTTCAGAATGGTGAGTCCCAGCTGATTTTGATGAGTCCCAGTCCTAGGACTCATCACCACTTTTTTTAACGTACATTGCTGCATGATTTTGACCATGGTAGGCCTATTGTACTATTGTTAAACTTTGATCATGTTAAAGTAACATCATGTGCTGCCTTAAAATACTGACGAATATAATTTGAAATAAAAAAAATTTTAAAAAATGAAATTATGCAGTGGTGCTCCGAACTTGGAAAAAAATTTCTGTTACAGATATGAGCAAAAATATTTGTACCTTTTGACACAACTTATTTATTATTGCCATTTTATTCTTTAATATTTATTTATATATACTCTTTACTATTATTTTTTCTCAAACATACTCTTAAAATCCTCCCATTCACCTTGCTTGAACACCTTAATAATCAATACATGTATTGACAAAATTTCCATTTGTGCATAGATTATAATGTCAAAATCCGCTAAATTTATTTTTAAATAAGGTCCACATATTGGTACCGGTCGGTAAAAAACACCGTGACCAATGAAAAATCACGAGAATTCCGATTGCTGACATTTTCTAGCTTATTTTTTGTCGTTCCTTTCCCTTCCTCCAAGAAAACAAAAAATGGCGGCTCGAGATTTTTAATGAAAATAACGGTCTTCAGACGCAGCTGATTACGTACGTTGTTCGTAGGCGCCTTACTTAAAAACACAGGGCGACTCATTTGTCGCTCTGGAGCCGATGACAGGGCGACATTGGCAAGCATTAGGCGACTTAATCGCCCTAGTCGCCCAGTTTGGTGAGCCCTGGGAGGTCAGAATTACTGGATACCGTTTTGGAAGGGCATTAAAGTAAAGTTTGGTTGATATTGACTTTGTAGTTTCAGAGGAAAATATTTTTAAAATTTCCTTCCACCTTTTCTATAATTAGCTCTGGCAACTATCTTGGTTGAAAGAGAACCTATTCCACCAAAATTTGGTTCCAATTGGCCCCAGTAGTTTTAGAGGAGAAGATTTTTATATTAAAAAAACAAAAAATACAAAGCTTAAAATCCACAATTCATGGGCAATAACTCCAAGACGGGTAATCTACGAAAATTAAAACGCAGGTAGATCTTGTCCTCCTCATCGTTTTTACATGTACCTCGCCAGATTTTCTCTAAAAGGCATTTCTTCTAATATAATTTTCAACAACGTCATACCAATATACGACCGAAAAAAACTACTGTCTGACCTATATGCTCTATATTTAGTACCATAGGCCATGTGATTTGACTTGCGGCATCCTTTGATACTTTTTTCTACTAGACACCTTAGTGATTACTCGGGCCAGGTTTGATTCCAATTAGACCAGCAAGTTCAGAGCGTAAGATTTTTTTTTTTAAATTTACGACAGCAGATGACGGACACCAAGTGATGGCAAAAGCTCACATGGCCTTTATGATTTTTTGTTAACCTGATATGCAATCGGCTCATCTGAGACAATCAGTAAACTATTCACATTTTTTATATTATTTTGAAGGATATAGTTTTGTATCACAACTTTAAATCTCACAATTCAGTGTACAGATTAAGGAAGGTTTCAAAAACTTTTTTTAATTATATAGAATCCACATGCATTTCGATTTAGGGAGGATGTCATACTTAAAGGGGGGTTGAACAAAATAAATACACATATTTCGGACATTGGGGGAGCAGGTTTTGTTTTCAGGTTGTGATTTTATTGAAGTATTAACATAATTAAATAGACAAGAGTAAAACTATATGTATGTCTCTTCCACATTCGTTATTTGGACATATGGAGAAAGAGAAAAGGAAAACGCGTGAGGAAACGAAGTCGGACACGTTTCATTTGCCCTGCATAAGGAGGTGGCCAATCTAGATTCCGGTGCCCAGATGATTAAACGGCAAAGACTAAAAATCAACGCACAATAACTTAATCCCAAAAGGGGGGTGGTGCTGTCCAAAATTTTCTGCAAGTACGCAAGTACTATTTTTTGTGGTCAAATTTCTTGATTTTGTTATATTTTTTTGGGGTCCCAAAAATTGCAGGTATTTTTTGGTGTGCGTTCAAAGAGACGAAAAAATAGCATTTTTAACCTGTTTTATGTGGTAGAATGAAAGATTTTTCTGGGTCTGAAAAAATCAGAGATATCTTTATGGGAGTGTCACCAAATTTAGGTATTTTTTTTTACGAGCCTATGTAGAGGTAATTGTTTACCTACCTCCCCCTAAACTTAGTCTGTAACTCAAATTTTAACTCGAAATGCAACTCGATAAATGACATTAGAAGTCAATATCTCGAGTTAACTCAAAGATTAACTTGAACTCGAATTATAACTCGAACTCTAACTTTAACTCTTACTCGAACTCGATGTTTAGTCACACCCATTTTTAAATAACTTCCGCAAAAACATCTCTGCCTGGCTTTAAGTTGAATGGCTAGTAAGTAGTATAAATGTGCAGACCGACGAACGGAATCACTGGGGGATATACAGTGTAACAAGGAGAGCAACATACTAAACAAATTTTGCAGGGGCCTGTTGTGTATACTGGGTTGAAATTGGGTAACTCATTTAAAATGAATGTGGGCAGTGACCATCATCACCATAATTTGGCATTGACAATGACTGAAAGAAATTTTACAATACGAAAGTACTTTAAAAGTCTATATAAATTGTGATCATACAAATTATTTTGAAAGAATTGCTGACGTGTACCTCAGTGTCTGTCATTGTGTTTTTTTTTTCAAATAAATCTTAATCAGAAATTAAAACCATTTCCTCTTGTCATTTTCGTCCTTCCATTTTCATTTTCTCTGACAAAATAATTTACAGAACGGTTACGGAACAATACATTGACTAAAATATCTCCGGATTTCCGTATTCTGTCTTTTTTAAATCACCTACTGAAGTTGGGACTAGAAATATATACATGTATAACAACTAGTATTATTTGTTCTACTTTATAAGACCTGAAAGAGTGTTTTCATCATTATTTTGAACGAAATAAAAAAAAAAAAATCGGATGCGATTCTGAATTTAGAAATTTAATCTTAATTTGGCGCCAAATTTTGAAGAACTGCAAAGGTCATGTGGCCTTTAAATAAATATGCAAGGTTTGTTAAATCTGCAACAACAGGAACACAAAGCTCTTCTGGAGCTTGGGAGGTGAGATTTCAATATATATCAAATTAAGATTAGAAGAAAAGCTTTTTAGGGTCCAGCGTATTGTAACGGTTGGAGGCATGAAAAATTGGGTCGTGTAAACATGAAAATTTACCAAAAGTGAGAGTTAAATGATGATCAGTAATTAGTATTTGCATATACGTGATCATGATGACGAAATATTGCTATATATATGAGAGTTAAATTAATACATATTTCAACATGCCATGCGGTAGTTAATTTCAACTTGAGCATGATCTGAAAAATTTAGGATTGGAAAAATTAATTTTGAAGAAGAAAAATACTTAGTTCATTAGGCTGCAGCTGTTTGTGTTTATTTCAGTACTTTGATAATACAAAATCTCAACTAGATTTGATGTTAGGAGATAGCGGGCATCTTATAATTAATTATGGTACCACAATTTTGGTGAGTATAACATTTATTAATAAATTGTTTAGTCACATATTTTCCCAGAATATTTTTTGTGAATACATCCATTCAGGTGTGTTCAATTATAGTTATGTGTACACGAGTAAAGCCGCAAAATGCGCTCTGAACTAATTTCAATCTATTTCATAATCAGTGTTTGTTCGAAACAGATTTTTCAGTTATTATTGTATGTGTCTAAATGGTGTAATACACACACTTCGAACGGAAAGTATTTCATTGAATCACATTGCACAAATTTTGAAATTAATTAACATATTGTAATTTGACATCAGTTATATGATCCCTATTGACATTTAACCATAACCAAGTAATATGTATTAGAGAGATAGGTGAGCGTGATTAAAAACCGATCTCTCATCGCTCCCGTTTTCTGATATGTCGCGTGGGAGATCTAACGAAACCCGCTTTGAGGTCACATGTGAGTGAACTGGAACATATGAATTTATAATGATATGCAAATGAGTTGACTTCCTATCAATAAGCCAATCAAAAAAGTTTTCCTTTAGATCTAATCGTTTAAGAAGATCGGAATGAATTCTGAGGACTGACGATTTCTTCGTTAATAAAATGAGTTACATCCCTTTACCACACGATCAACTTCCAAGATCGCCGAAGCCGCAATTTCATTGGTCGAACAGGACACACCGACGAGGTCACTCACATGTGACCTCAAAGCGGGTTTTGTTAGATCTCCCACGCGACATATCAGAAAACGGGAGCAATGAGAGATCGGTTTTTAATTAGATTGGCGTGTCAATAAACAAGAACGTGATTTTTAAATGTACAAATGAAATTATTTGCCTTTACATTCTAAAGTATAGCAATGTTAGTAAATGCAATTGGAGCAGTTTTGGGTGAAGTTATTTGAAAACTGGATTCCGCTGCTTTACAACCTTTTCCAGACTATTTTGGGACCAGTATACTGTAAACAAACTCTGGTTTCCGCCCAGTGGCGCCCCTAGTGTTTACTGACATTGCTATAAAGTACCATGTGCATGTATTTATAGTTATTGCTTGTATTTATGATACAAATCGGCAAAAGAATACACAAGCGACAAAACGGCGGGAAAAGTCCGTAAATTCGAAATGGAAAGAAAAGACAATTAAGGCACGAGAATGGAACACAACAAACAAACACCACAAGGATAAAATGTATAACTGTAAGAATAAAAACATAATAAACTAAAAAAAGGAACTAGACTGCGCAGAAACTAAAGCCTAGCACTCTGAACTCCCACTAACAGCTAGGAGTGATATCAGGTGCTCCTGAAGGGTAAGCATGTCTTGCTCCGTTAACGGCACCCGTCACATTGCCAGTGAGCAAAATCCAGTACCTAGACCGATGATGTGGCATTTCCTGAATGACGTGGAGACAGAAACTTCGTATCAGCCAATCAATTGTGATGACGACCGTAAAATTATTGAGTGCTGAATGGATGTCTCTGTCTACTTAATGTTGCATGCTTATTATATGGAATGCTCTTCTGTGTTCTCTTGTGATGGATTTTTGAAACAATTATTTCCGGAGTCATATAGTACACATGTTATGGTAGAATTTGTTGCTGTCTGTTGTATACCAAACAACAACCCCTAGATGGGATGTTTAGCTTCATACCTTTAAATTACCTTATTTAAAAAAAAATGCCCGTGAATGATGAAAGAGAGGACCTTTAAGGGTACTTTTACTCTATGATTCTACATGCATACCTTAACCTTATATACAGGAATCTTACAACCTTGGAATGTCACAGAAATTTATGAGAGGCCAGAGTAAGGGAGATAGCATGATCATATTTTACCACATGCAGGTAAATATAGAAATTTCTTTGTCTATTAGGTGGTGGATCGGTATCACCGTCTTGCTTTCTTTTCGCTTTAATTCGGCAATTTGTTAAATAGTTTTACCATCGAAGAAAAATTTGGGAAGCCACTATGTATTTGACTTAAGGATGATCGCTAGTCTAATAGGAAATAAATACTAGGATTTGAAATAGGTGTTTTGGTTTGAGAGAACATATGAATAGTAAACAAATAAGCAAGAAAAAATATAGGTTCATGTGCTCATTTTATAGCTATAAGGCCTTGAAAATTTGCAGGAAATGGGTTTTCTCTGGATTTTTCCTCGTCTTTGCATTGGCAACTTCAGTCTCTCAAAAATGTATGAAAAAATAAAAAGGATTTCGTAAGATTTTGTCAATTACCATTTTAAGGTATGTATGATTGAATTATAAAAGAAAAAGTGGGGGTTCATGGGCAAAAGATTTCATGTTTAAGAAATGGATAAAACCCGAGGATTCCGAAAATCTGACAAAAAGACCAAAACATGACCAGCGAGCATCCTTAAGTCTATACATTGTACACATTTAAATGTAGTAGGAATTTGTAAATGAACCTAGGCTAATCACTTGAAAAAGTCTTTATACTGGTCAAACATTCATCTGAATAGTTACAAAAAATTAATATATTCGTCTACCATATATGCTATTTTGTAATTCGTTTTTGTATCATTAGCTATTATGGCGACTGATTGGTTAATTTTTGGTAAACGTCCACTGGCAATTATTACGTCTTATTCAGAACTTGAAAATGCTGACGTGATATGAATGTGAACACTGTTTTGTTCTATACCGAACCACCAGTCGGATTTTTCACGTGCTAGCTCACAAGTAAAAAGTCCACAGGGGTCGAGGCATATCAAACTACCTGGCGAAAATCTGATATCATTGTGTATCTTATACAGATAAAATCTGATTTTGGATTGGAAAAATATTTAATAAAAGAATCCAGTTTCAAAAATAGATAAATTTTAACTAAATTCAGAGTCAGTGACCATTCTTTAAATATAGAAGTAGGAAGGTACAAAAATATTTTAAGGGAAAACTGGCTATGTACTGTGTGTAAAGAAATTGAGGATGAGTATCATTTTTTCTTAATTTGTAACATTAATAAAAATCAAAGGCAAACTATGTTCCAACATCTTCAACTTAATTTGAATATAGATTTTAATAACAAATAGGAACATATTAGTCAAATTTTAAACCCTAAATTAGAACTTTTACCTTATGTTTGCGACTTATAAAGCAGTCATTGGCACAACGAAAATAGGGTCCACATTGGTCAGAGTTCATATCATAATTATAAAGATTTTTTTTTATTGTAAGCTGTTTGTTGTATTCATGTTCTTAGTGTTAATGTCTATTGTGATGTATATATATTGAGGTGTTATTGTATTGTTTTGCTTTGACCCATATGGGTGTATTTTATGCAAATAAAGGATATTATTATTTCTTTTTTCCATTTCTCGGAAGGATGTAAGTCATCGATTTAGATTAAAGTTTGCAGCAGTAGAGAAGACAACCAGCTTCGAAGCTTGTAAAGAATGTACTGAAAAATTGGCTAAATATTTTCCTCTGAAGGTTATAGTCCAAGATTCAGAGGTACTCATTTAAACAATATAGCCCCTTTCAGAAACTCATTTCCGGTATTACCATTCTGATTCTAAAAGTATAATTTTGTATTGTGTATGTGAAATTTTTAATGAGTTTTAAGATCTACTCCGCTCTTGTAATATCTTGAAAAGTTGATAAATGATTGAAAAAATCTCGAATTGAAATAAAAGTTATCTTTCTTTGATTGGATTATTATTTGTCATTGGTCTTCCTGCAGATCAGTCGTACCGAAGAGAATGAAACAGTCGAGCGAAACACACTCCAGGGAGAAATAACTTTATCTGATTTAGCTGATGTAAGTGTGTTTTTTAAATCTAACTCTTGCATTGAATTAGTTCTGAAGGTGCACTGGTTTTATTTAAATATCCGAGTTATAATTAGATTTAGAGGACAATATTGCATTAACGTCTACAAATCTATCATGAGTAGTTTTCACAACAAAAAAATTAAGAGCAAAATTAAATTTTAAGTCATACAGATTCTCGTATAATTTAAGATTGATTATACTCTTAAGATATTTTTTGAAAAGGGCTAAGTCATTAAAACAAGCATTTAGTTTGCAAAATGTTAGCTAGAATTAAGAAATAAATTAAATTCCCTAAAATCAGCCAAACAAACGAATATAAAAAAGCAAACCAAACAAACAAAACTGCTCATAGTATTGAATTTGATCTTGAAAGGAGGTGCTGGAAATATCAATCCATTATAATAACATGTAAATTTTCTCTTCATTTCATCATATAATTATGTTTTAAATAATTAATTAATGAGGGGCCTTGGTGGCCGAGTGGTCTAGGTAGTTCGTCATCACTACTAATGATCACTAGCCTGTCAACGCTGAGGTTGTGAGTTCTAATCTCACCTGTGGCGGGGTGTGTTCGACTCCGATCTTAATTAACAAGGATTGCCAATTTTCCTACCGAAGGTCGGTGGTTCTCTCCGGGTACTCCGGCTTCCTTCACCAATAAAAACTGGCCGCCGCGAAATAGCCAAATGTGCTGAAAACGGCGTAAAACCCCAACTAAACAAACAAACAAAATTAATTAATGAACATTGTCTATGTACATTTATATTGAAAAAATATATATAAACTTTATGAACTTTAATTCCAATGTTTGTCTCTAATTCTACATAAGTATTGTGCTAAAAATCTAGAAGTACAAAGTTGTGCAAAATTCTGCTATTTCAATGATTTGATTGGTAGTTGAAGGTGGGGTTTTCTGTGATCACTATACCACCTAAGTTCAGTATCGTTTTTAGTATCTTGATATTCGATGTTCAAACGGATTTCCCGAGGGACAAATCAGGGCACTTCCTGTCTTCAACAGTGGCTGTTCAGAAATTTTAAAAAATAATGATCGCACTGAAACATGTGAAAGTTAGGGTCAGATGTAACACAATTCTCGTTGTTTGTCGGGTGTATTCTGTTGGTGACCATGGCATTAATTTTCGTCTTTTTGTGTCGCCTGCGGAACGCATGGTCGACACATAGGGATCACTATCTGTCGTCTTGCGTTGTCTTGCGTCTTGCGTCGTCACACTTTTCTTCTATCCTCAACTACTCGTAAACCGCTCAAAGGAATTTGATGAAACTTTCTCTGTGCATTAACCTTAATGCAAAGGTGTGCATATATATTTCATTTTTAGAAAATTTTAATATCTTTTGTAAAAATTGACGTGTCTTCCTTGGATGGATGGATGATTATTGTTTAACGTCCAGTGGCAACCAGGTGCATATCAGGACGAGAACATGTTGATATTATAATGAATATGATCCCTGCTTTGTACTAGACCGACACGCTCAATCGGATTTTTAATGTGCTAGCTCACGAGGTAATTGTCCGCAGGAAGACATATCACCTCACTCGGACACATTATACTGACTCCGAGCCGACCAGTCTTTGCTCTTATACTCTTAGATGCCGCGTGCTTGGCGGAGAAGCAGCAAATACCAATTTTAATGTCTTTGGTTTGACCCGGCCGGGGATCGAACCCGCGACCTTCCGCACTGGGGGCGAGCACGCTACCACAAGACCACCGAGGCGGTTGTCTTCCTTGGAAGACTCACACATTTTTTTTACATGTTTCTATGATAATTTTGTATTTTCAGGTTGTGAAAAAAAACAGTAACCAAAAGCTGCCTTTGTTGTATAGAAATACGGTGCCAGTGTCTACTGATGAAATCAGCGTTTTTTTAAGGCTTTGTCTGTCTGATCCCAGCTTTCCAGCCTATGTAGATCAAGTGGAAAAGGAACTTCGATTACTGAAGTCAGATCCAAATGTAAAGTTTACATTCGAAAAGTAATTGTGCTTTAAGGAAACCGTATTCAAAATAAACGATTTTGAGAAATTTACGATAGATTACATATTTAAGCAAGTCGACATCCGCTTAGAATAAAAATGAACGGTAACCAAAATCGACTTATTATTTAACACCATATAGTTTTTATTTCAGACAGTTTCAGGGTGTCCAATTTAATTTTGGTATGTTTTAAGTCTCAACAAAAATGGCAGATCCTGACTCGCTTTAAAACTAGGTCAGCAATCATAGTGTATTGTTGAATTTACTGGCTATAAAAATATTACTTTTCGACTCGGATATTATTCTATTGTACTAAACATTTTATTCTCGAAGTAATATCATTTCGCAACATTTTTTGGCAAGTGCAAAACGGTGTGCGCTAAAATTGTTGTCGGTTTTAAAACTGAAGCCAATCACATTTTTGTTTTGTAGATATGCAATAAGGTTTCATAATTTTGATTTTCAAAACTTAGGGCCCACTTTACCGACTGTGTCGGAAAAAGACAGAACAAAACAAAAAGCAATATGAGATTAAATATAAAAAAACAGGGAGTGACATCAAGTGCCCCGGAAGGGCAAGCACGTCATGCTCCGTTAATGACACAGGAAAAAAGTAAAATCATATGAGACGTGTGGAGTCTTGTGGGATTTTGGGATTTTAATTCCAGCAACAAGAGACATTTAATTGAAAAAATATTGTCTCATTTCTGAGAGGGCATGGAAGAGTAAAAGTTGACATTCCAAGAATGTTTTACTAATTATTCACTACTGATATGGAGACTGTCAGAGAAAACAAGGGCCAACGTGTTAAAAATGCTTCTCTGCAAAGCGCGCGGCAACCAGGAGTAAGAGCAAAGTATGGTCGGATTGGATTCAGTAAATATAATGCGTCCTGATTGGGGGATATCTTCCTGTGGACTTACATGTACTTCGTGAGCAAATTCGACTCAGTGCGTCGGTCTGGTAATATCGGGAAAAGAATACCGATCGAAGCGACAAAACAGCAGGTAAAGTCCACAAACTCGAAGTCAAAGGAAAAGACAAAGTCAGGAGAATGGAACACAACAAACAAACACCACAAGGATACATGTATTTATAACTAAAAGAATAAAAAACGTATAACAAACTAAACAAAACTAGAACAAGACAGCACAGAAACTAAAGCACTAGCAATGTGGACTCTACTAAAAAAACATGGTTCATATTCATGGTTCATGCATGTAATAAATATATCGATTGTTTTGTCAAAATTACCAACTGTCACTGTTACAAACCTTTCACGCATTGGTAATCAATCTCAGTTTGTCAAAAAAAACAAAAAAAACCGGCTATTGGTCTTTACGACTTTGTTTTTTTTTCCTGATATTTTTTTCATTTTTCAAAATATAGATAATTATGCAATATGTAACAACACATAAATTGGCCAAATATGATGTTAAAGTAAATAGTTTATAAAGGCGTATTATCCAGCAGTTTGGAAGTTTAAAGATGTACCAACTGTATAGTTACTTTTGTTGAAATAAAATATTAGTGTGTAAAAGCCTTTTATTTGTTCATTTCGCTAAAACTATCAATGGTAAAAATTTTTACAAAATCTATACCATCTTGAGCTATGATTAAAGTCTGATCCAAAATACTGATTGCGCGGGCATCTCGTAGACCATCTTTTGAAGACATTATAACCCGACTGCTCTGGCCTGATCTATCAAAGCGTACAATGTTAGAAGTCACTAAGCAGCATACATAAATGTTTCCAAACATATCTTTATTAAGATATCTTGCTTCTTTGAGATTTGGATGTTCCAATATGGCTAGAATATTCCCATCTTTAGAAAATTTGTAAACTTTATCCCCTTTTCCATTTAAAGACATACAACTTACATAAAATTGTCCACTAAACGCACATATGCTAACCGGATGTTCTGAAAATATAGGTTTTTTTCGCGAATCCTTTTTAAACGTTTGAATGACTTTACCGTCTGTATCAATCTTAACCACTTCCGGTGGAATACTCCAAGGATAGGTCAACATTATGTTTCCATCAGAATTGCAAATCCCAACAGCACCTGGTTTAATATGAATATCTTTGTCGTACATAATCTGATTTCCTAATATATTGAAAACCAAAAGCTTTTCTCCTATTTCAGTTGTTACAACAAAGGAATGAGGTCCTATCATGCATAGATCTAGCGGCAGTTCTTCCACGGATTTGTAAGAAAGAAATGTTCCATCATTTTGAAAGAACTTTAAATTTCCGTTATGATTATCACAAATTATAATTCTTCCGTCGTCCAAAATTTCTATACCAGTAATTCTGCAATAAGCTAAATCTGTATTGAGTCTCACCCGGAATTTTCTTACTTGAGGCTCCGTTGGCATTTTACACATGCAAAATATCGCTGTTGTCAATATATCTTACAATATTTGGAATGAAAGAAAACTGCTCGTAACTTCCTATGTTGAATCCTAAATTTCGCTAATTTTTTTGTCTATTTTCCGCTTAGAGCAACTGTTCCATTATTCATTACATATTCACTGCATCTACAAATGATATTCAAAATGTATATTGTTACCTTTTTCTCAAAGCTTGCCTTTAACCGGTTTAGATTTTCTATTGATCTATATGCAGACATGCATTATTGTTCAAATATTTTGTCACTGTATATATACCGTTAGTAATGTTTAAATGTTTTTGATATGTAGTATACTGATCACTAGGGTTCAAAGTTGGCCATATATTTAAATTACAATACCATAGTTGTTCCGTAACAAAGTACTTCAGAAATATGCTGATAATATAAATTATTGAATCGGTGAAGTAATTTAATCCATCAAGAACAATGGCAGCCATTTTGAAATAAAATTTTAATGCGGAATATAATCCTTAAAGAAGATTTTGATAAGTTTGAATGACAATGTGTTGATTAGCAAATTCTTATATAAAGACACATTAAGTAGTGGGATAATAAATACAATGAATATGTATGATTATTGTATTTTATATTTATTCGTCTCGATTTGTCTTTGTTAGCCAAACATAACCAAAGAAAGCTATATACGGATCCGACTTCGATCATATATCTATCAATAATAGTATTTCCTTGCTGATGAAAATTCTAAAACAAAGAGGGAAAAAGAAACTTTATTTTTTAAAGATATAAGTATTTATTAAGTTCATGACACTACGGGAAGATTTACAGTACCTTGTTGGTCACACCTAAAAACTTATAAAAACTCGGCTGTGCCTCGGCCCATATAATTTTGTCACGTCACCAACTGGTCCATGTGTTACAAAATCATCCTTAATTCTCCCTAAAAACTGAACTTTTGCTTTTTATTTGCTTACTCGATTATAAATATTGCTGTTGTTGCTGTGTTGATTCTTTTAGAGAAAAATTGTTAGTGAAAAGATATAATTTCTGTGAATATAATGGGACTAAGATATCAAACGTAATATATAGGAGGGTGAATATCTGCCTAACGAATGTAACGGGAGATATAATGCAGTTCCTAAATATTTATCTATAGGAAAATGATAATGGTGATTAAACCAGACCTGTCCATTGTCTATCATCTACGTGTGTGTTGAGTGTACAATAAACAGTGAAATATTTGATGCGTTCATTGATGTTGTCGTTCATTGTATAAAAGAAATTCTTATATATTGCATGTTATAAAATCTTTTCAGAAACTAAGGAGTATCTATATTTAGTCCTGCCCTTAGATAGTTTTAGATTTTCGTTGTTTTTTATGCCTCGTCCGTAAATGTGGTCGAGGCATATAGATTTACCCCTGTCCGGTTTGGTTAAGTTTTTGCGATTAGGTCCATTTCTTAGTAAACCATTGAGATGCATCAGTGATATTATATCAATTCTCTTATAACACTGAACACAGTTCTATAATATTTAGGTCACTTTGACCTATCTTTAAGTAACTGAGTGAATCTTATAAAGTTTTGCATTTAATTTCATGTCCTGGGAATCCATGATGTTATATCAATGATACTTAATCATTATAATCCTCTTACATTATATAATGGATTTCATCTACAATTGGATCATTGTGACCTACATTTCGTGCTTGAGTGACTCGGTTAAGATTTTGGGTTTAGGTCCGTTTCTCATAAAAATATTGATATATATCAATGATATTACATCACTTCATTCGTCTAATATAGTAGAATAAAAATCAGCAATATTTTAGTCACCACGATCTTCATTTAATGCTTGAGTGACTTTGGTTAATTTTTTGCATTCAGGTGTATCATTTAAGAACTTGTGGTGATATGTTAATAATATTTCACACCTACAGTCAACATATATAGTATAAAACAACTTAGCAATTTTTGGTCATTATGACCTACATTTTATGCTTGAGTGACTTTGGTTAAATTTTTGCATTTAGGTATATTAATTATGCAAATGTGAGTCACCATAACCTACATTTCATGCTGAAGTGAATTTGGATAAATTTTTTCATTGTAAAAACCTATGAAAATTTACAACCACTGTCGTCGTTTTTAATTCAACACAGATCAGGAAAATATGACCTACATTTCATGCTTGAGTGACTATTGAATTTAGGCCTCGTTAACTATCCATTCGTTATTGTTCATTGGATACCAGTTGATGTAAGCAGGACATGATGTGAAACTTTCATAATTTAAAATATTTCTCAAAATGATTTCCAATCATAAATTTTTGCTAGGTATTCTACAGGACGGGCATCCGTGTCTCTATTTTTATTTTTCTCTTGGCATTAGAATCTTCTCTTTGGCTTTTTAATGGATTATTTTTTCGGACTTCATCACATCTAACGAGTCGTAAATCGGCGAAATTTGAAAATCTTGCGCATAATAAATAAGCATAATAGGATATTTATTACACAGAAACGTTGTGGTTGTCTAGAAGTTGGGTATTGAAAATAATAGCTATCTGGGCCCTGTTGTTCAAAGATTAATCACTTTTTTCACTTTCCATTATTTTGATTGTTAAGTAATATTTCTATAAATAATTTTGCATGGACACACGAAGTCATAGGATTAACCCATCATAAAATTTTCAGTTCTCTGGCGTGATCAAGGAAGTGAAAACTTGAAACTGAAAATTGTGGTTAACTTTTCAGTGTATGCATCAAATGAAAGACCGATATATATGAAAATAGGATTATGTATTTTCAGAGGTATTTGTTGTGACAGTCTTAGACTACTTATTGTTATTTTTTATGTGTATTATTGAGAATGTTGTGTGTATTTGAAATTATTGGTTATATCTCTTGCCATCATTTTTTCATGGTCCCGTAAGTGGTTGTCTTGTAGTGTTAGCTGATGCCCCTTGCCAAAGACAACACTAATCAATCTTAAGATTCCACATCATTCATACTTGTGGTAACCCATATTCTTATATTTTAATATCCCCTAATAGATGTTTTCGTTTTATCTGTTTTGCATGGATAAAGTCACTTAGAAAAAAGCGTATTCTGAATCATTTTACTTGTTTTACTTAGATAAGAAGTAATATAGTGTAAAAGGTCAGAAAAGTATCTTTATCTCAGTTAGAGGACAGTTACAAATTCAGCATTACTAAAACCGTACATACACGTAAACTCTTAATATATGTAATAATGACTGCTACATGTTTCTCATCTTTTCCGTTGTTCATTTGGGCGTGAAAAACATTCCTGCAAAAAGTCACCTGACTGACGTCCAAAATTTATTTGGCGCGCAGAGAATACAATGAAAGGATTGTTGAAAATAGCACGTCTACGCTTTTGTCAAGATTAGGTTACTCATACTGAAATATTTTACTACGAGAGCGCATTGAGTAAAAAATGCTGCAAAAAGTCACCTAAGTGACGTACTAAATTTATTTGGCGTGTACAAACCTTTTATGGTAAACGCCGATCGCCACCAGTACACATGTAACTTCGGCACACAGGCTGACATTTACCGGTTCTTTTTTGCTTGATAATCTAATGGGATGGTGTGTTATATATCCATATATTTTTTTTACATTGTACAGTTTAAACATGTTAAGTAGTATTCTCTTATGATGGTGCGTTGTTATCTATTTCTCGCGGTGAATTATTTGTCATAACTAAACCCCCATCATATGATATAAACAATTCTCTTATGATGGTGCGTTATCTATTTCTCGTGCGATGAATTATTTGTCATAACGAACTGGTATGATATGAACAAGTGATAACAGAAATTCTTTTATTTGATTGGCCTTGATCCAAACGTCGCTGTTTTCTGATTGTTTGAAATCTGCGCAGTCATCGTTGAAAGCCACCGTTGCATAGCAAAATTTGACGTCAAATGAACGTTAAGATTTCCCTCGGGTCGGACGCCGAATCACAAACAAACAATTATTCCTGAAGAATCATAAGAGAAATGGGTTGAACAACTCGTTAAAATTAGATACCGCTTGATATCAACTCTCGTTATTTAATTTGGACTTAATAATAAACTCACCAAAGGCAACCAAAACAACAACACAAAACATTTAAGAACAATAAAAAAAAAAAACACCAAAATGGTCGAAACTATAAAGCCAAAATCATCTAAGGAAAAGCTATGTACGAGGGAGGTACTCCTTAGCTTTAACAAAATGCAACAAATCTTGTGGAATCAAGGATATATTATTACAGTTTTCATCTAAAACTGACCATTAAAATGTAACATTATTCAAAAGTGTGTTTATTTTTTTGTTTTCATAGACTTATCATGCTTATTGTATTTTGAAATTTGCCAGCATCAATTGTAGATTTGATGCTTGCAATCGTGTTTACTGGAGACGCAACAACTCTATAGGAAAACGGTTCTTTTTGTGAGAGGTCCATTATAGATAAGTAGAAATATACCAAAAAGGTTCAAAAGATATTAACTGATTTCCAACCATTCAGTTACATTATCAACCAACTTATATAACTAAAAATATAGTTTTCATTAGTCAAACTAGACTAAATTTTCAAACACGAAGCAGCTTTTTTGTATCTTTGATGTGTTTGTGCTCAAATTTATCGTTTGATGTTCTGTGATATTACAGAGAAGTAATTTACATGATTACATACTTGATGAAGATTAATTATCCATTACATCCGTATAATTTGATATTTACTGTGATGGAAATGTCAGGCTCAGGATTTGCTATTTTTGAAATCCGGTATTTTTAGCTGCTGGTTTAAAAGGTTATTAGATAATGAGAAGAAACGTAGCGAAACGACAGGATTTCTACCAGTTAATCTATCTTTCTTTTTTTTTGGAAAATGAATTGATATGGTATATTATTCCACTATATATATTAATTCATAGCTCTGTACGTATTTTATTGGTTGAGACTCTCCCACGTGATATTGAACAAAACATCGTGTTCCCCTCTCAGATTCGTGTTTTACCATCACATCCCAGTTATTCGAAATTCTAAGGATTTAACTTGAGTTAGTGGAATAAATCATTAATTTCCCTTGCATTAGTGAAATATGAAGATTTGTTCACCCTCGAAGTCATGTTTCCCTCGAGCAAGCCCTCAGGAAACATGACTCTCCTCGGGTGAATAAATCTTCATATTTCATTAATGCAAGGGGAATAAATGTATAATGTTCAATGAGAAAACATCTCACCGAGGACTGAACATGTAAATACTTGTAAATTTTGCTAAATATTACATGTAAAACCACTATTTTCTAAATTTTATCCTGAAGTTATTTCTGTCTGACTTTAATGAAATTTGTATTGGTGGGCAGATACATATCTATAATTTACACTGATAATATCAAAATAATATTATACATTTATTGACTTTGATATAGGTTAATACCTGGTTTTATCAACCCTGAAAAAATTATATCCACCGAGCCAACGGCGAGTGTGGATATTATTTTTGAGGGTTGATAAAACCTGGTATTAACCTATACCAAAGTCGATGAATGTTTTATTATATGACTGTTTTTTATGTTTTATTATATAACTGTTTTCACTTTTACTCTGCAAGTTAACAGTAACAACTTATTTCAACAATCACAAGTTAACAGTAAAACTATCACATTTCTAAGTGAAAGAAATTCTATTTTTAACGACTGGAAAGTGATAAATTTTTTCTATTTTTAGCTACTCAAAAGTCAAAACCTTTATATCACTCTATTTTTAACTACTTTGAAGTTAACATATCCTTTGCATTATACTTTTCATGGTATCCTGGGCCAATCAAAATCAAGATAAATATTTGTCATATAATAAAATATTTTATTGTTTGTTAAAATCCACAATTTGAATACAAATATTAAACAACATTTTTCTCAATCAAACCTTTATAAGTTTGACACGGTTAAGGATGCTCGCTGGTCATGTTTTGGTCTTTTTGTCAGATTTTCGGAATCCTCGGGTTTTATCCATTCCTTAAACATGAAATTTTTTGCCCATGAACCCCCACTTTTTCTTTTATAATTCAATCATATATACCTTAAAATGGTATTTGACAAAATTTCATTAAATCCTTTTTATTTTTTCATACATTTTTGAGAGACGTTTTAAGTTGTCAATGCAAAGACAAAGAAAAATCCAGAGAAAACCAATTTTCTGCAAATTTTCAAGGCCTTACAGCTCTAAAATGAGCACATGAACCTATATTTTTTTCTTACCTATCTGTTTACTATTCATATGTTCTCTCAAACTAAAACACCTATTTTAAATTCTATTTATTTCCTATTAGACCAGCGATTATCCTTAATTCTTAACTGAAAGCTTAAGAACTTAGTAGTAGCGTGCTTTGTTATAGATATTATCTGAATAAACAAAATAGGATAGATGTATTTATTATAAAAACAAAATAAAATAATAAAAAAACAAGTCAGAAAAAAATTCAAATAATCTTTTCTTTGAAACATAATTCTATTTTCTTGACGCCATACTATGTTTCCTGAATAATAGTGGCAATTTTCACCGAAACGTTGACAAAATGGACTTTTGATTGTTAATTTGTAAAAAATATAGGTGAAAATAAAATCTTTAAATAACATTTTTCCGACTTAAAAATTTGGGACCACAAATACATGTTACATGTTATTTTTAAATCATGTACATGTATTTGTCATTTCATAGCTTTTATCATTTCCTTCTTTCGTAAATAAAATCAGACAGTTAGCGGAAATATCAATTTTGTAGTAACAGAGAGAACTGATCACAATATTGTACAAATTACAGAAAATCGATGAAACTATTGATACATCTTTACTTTGATTAAACTGTTGATTGTAACTATACCAGCTGCGACTAACGTATACAAAGTGGATTGGTGACACTTAGATTGGAATATCGGCAAATTAAACTGAAGCAATATGGCAGGGGAGACATCCATCAAAATAAGAAGTAAAGACGTATTCGTGAGAAGAGTAATACAACAACAATGCTGCAAAGACATAATCAGAACACTAAAACAAAAATAGCAAAGATCGGAATAACACAGCACAAAAACCAAACCACCAGCAATTTGAACTTCCAAAAAGACACCAGGTGCTGAACTTGAAGACCCATCTTTTAACCAGATTGGTTACACGGGATCCTTAAAATCCCATTGCAAAAAATATTTTCGGAGGAGGAAAAGTTGGTTACAGGTGTTTGTCTATCAATTTCAAATTAACAAGGACCTATCTTTACATTTTTTTTTCTTCCAGTAATTGGTACGTGCTTAACCTTCTAAAATACCTGATGTTACTCCTGGAAGTGCTTAACCTTCCAAAATACCCGATGTTACTCCTGGAAGTGCTTAACCCTCCAAAGTACCTGATGTTACTCCTGGTACGTGCTTACCCTTCTAAAATACCTGATGTTACTCCTGGAAGTGCTTAACCTTCCAAAATAACTGATGTTACACCCGGTACGTGCTTACCCTTCCAAAATACCTGATGTTACTCCTGGAAGTGCTTAACCTTCCAAAATACCTGATGTTACTCCTGGAAGTGCCTGACCTTCCAAAATACCTAGTGTTACTCATGGTAGGTGCTTACCCTTCCAAAATACCTGATGTTACTCCTGGAAGTGCTTAACCTTTCAAAATACCTGATGTTACTCCTGGAAGTGCTTAACCTTCTAAAATACCTGATGTTACTCCTGGAAGTGCTTACCCTTCCGAAATACCTGATGTTACTCCTGGAAGTGCTTAACCTTCCAAAATACCTGATGTTACTCCTGGTACGTGCTTACCCTTCCAAAATTCTTGATGTTACTCCTGGAAGTACTTAACCTTCCAAAATACCTGATGTTACTCCTGGGAGTGCTTAACCTTACAAAATACATGTTGTTACTCCTGATACGTGCTTACCCTTCCAAAATACCTGATGGTACTCCTGGAAGTGCTTAACCTTCCAAAATACCTGATGTTACTCCTGGTACGTGCTTACCTTTCCAAAATATCTGATGTTACTCCTGGTACGTGCTTACTCTTCCAAAATACCTGATGTTACTCCTTTATAAGGCGCCGTGGTGTATAGTGGTTAGCACATCGGACTACGAAGCCAGATGTCCCTGGTTCGATTCCCGTTCGAGATGAAAATTTCAGGGATTAAATTTGCAACGCCCTATTGACACCATTTGCAAGGATTGTTTCGATAAACGATGCTAGTCTGTCGTTCTGATTATGTTAGGTAAACTATGATTAGGGACCTCGGTAGCCGAGTGGTCTAGGTAGTTCGTCATGACTTATAATGATTACTAGCATGTCAATACCGAGGTTGCGAGTTCGAATATCTCCTGTTGCTGGGTGTGTCCGACTCCAATCTTAATTGACAAGGATTGCCAATTTTTCTACCGAAGGTTGGTGGTTCTCTCCAGGTACTCCGGCTTCCTCCGCCAATAAAAACTGGCAGCTGAAATAACCAAATGTGCTGAAAACGAAATAAAATTCCAACTAAACAAACTAACTATATGTTTTTTCTCCTTTGGTTGGGTTCTTGTAGTATTTATTTGCTGTGTTATTGCTCTCATGAATTCGCCTTGTCTTTTCGGTTTTGGTCTTGTAGTATTTGTTTGCTATGTCAGTAATGAATTCGCCATGTCTTTTCAGTTTTGGTCTTGTAGTATTTGTTTGCCGTTGCAGTAATGGATTTGACTTGTCTTTTCTGTTTTGGAATTTGCCAACTATCTTGTTGCTTCGGTATTAGAATTTTAGTTCCGATATTCATTCTTACATTCCCTGGTACATTAATTGTACATGCTTTATATGCCCCGTCCACGAATGTGGATGGGGCATATAGAGGTACCCTTGTCCGTATGTGGATAAGATTTGCGTTGAGGTTCATTTCTTCGGGACTAAGCATAGTGTATCAACGAAACGTCACCAGTGGATGTGCCTTGGGTAGTGATATTGAGTAGGCATACAATAAGTGGGTCATTATGACCTACATGTACATTTTATGTTTGAGCTACTATGGTTACGTTTTTGGTTTAGGTTCATTTCTTTGGAACTTAGCATAGTGTATCAATGAAACTTCATCAGTGGATGAGCCTTGGGTAGTACTGAGCAGTCATACAATAATTGGGTCATTATGACCTGCATTTTACGCGTGAATGACTCTGGTTAAGTTTTGTGTTTATATGGATTTTATGGCTGGGCATCCGTGTATTACAGACACAATTTCTAGTTCCCCCTTATTCAATGAAGAAATGTATATCGTTTTAGAAAAAAATGGACTATATCTTATGCACAGTTGTTTTACGTAATTGGGTATTTTGATATGCAAGATTATACAACAGGTCAATTTTGACTGGATGTTGTTGAAAATCTTAGGGTGTCCATTATGCAATCGATGACCTTGGAATATAGCGAGTCGTCAATAACTTAATTTGCGACTGTCAACATCACATGATACCGGCAATTGTTACACATAATATATATTTCCTGAAAAGAATTAGTAGTTATCTCTGACATCCAATGGCCAGTTTTAGAATATTTTGGGCCTAAGCACGTCAGCGCGAACTCCATGTATCATGTATATGAAACTGGGAAATATCTCGAACAACATTTATTAATTTTTTTTTCCTAATTTCAAATTAACTTCCGTCTCACTCCAGTCTGTATATATCTGAATAATTGTAACTCCAAAAAGTATTAATTTCGACTTATGATTGCCGTATTTGACCTGTCCAGTAGCAACAAAAATTTGTCATCTATACCAAACAGTTGTAATTTTTTAAATTCTTAATAAGCAGTACATAATATATAAAACTATAAATTTTAACTTTTGTAAACGCAAAATGGTAAATGGAGTTTCCCTGGAAGAATAAATATATTTCTGGATAATACTTAGTGCCTATTCTGGACAGAATCGGGAAAGTTCTCTGTTTTATATATTTCGTGTTGAGGGTCCCAAAATTTCTAAAACAATGTGTTTGACGTCAGAGGAATATCAGTCTACTCGTTCGTCAGATCCAAGTATTTCTCATTTTTTTTGCACTTGTGAGTTGTCTCACATTAACAGAGTTGTCTGCTCTTTGGAGAATGTGTCTAACATAGAATCAATGTAGAAATAGCCATCTTCCTGCAAAATATGTTTTCTTCCTAACAATATTCTACATAATTATACAATAATGATATGCTTTTGGATATATCTTCCCACATTTTTCGATGTCTGATGAAGGCCTTCCCTAATTCAATATTTTTAGAAAAAATTATAAGCATTTTTTGTCCTTTACGTTGAATACAAGACACTTTCTGTCAGGAAAGATAACTCTCTTGCATATGGGAGATAACTCTAATATACGTAAGTGGAATATTCCGTGTAACTGATTGACATCCATCAGTTGTTGTTATGCTAATAGCACCTATTAATATTGGAAAGGAAATCATGCTTTAATTAAGAAAATTTTTATCGATTATAACTGACACTTCTATTCTGAAATACTTCAGATATATTACAGCGTAACCGTACATATATATACACAACTCTATCTCTAATCAAATTGTTTTGAAATAAATATCCGTCACTTTACAAATAGGTTTAATATTATTAATTCCCTAAAACAAACTTGTTTTTGCCCCGTTTCTTCTTATTTTTTTTTATATTATTATGTTCCCCCAACGAAGTGTTTTTACTCTGTTTCTTATCTCTTTCACGTAACCTGAAACGGTCCTCGAATGTTACCAGAAGCAGCAGAATGGAATTGAACCAAACTTGGCACAAAAACAGAGCACTATCTGAAGTTGTGCAACGTCATATTAAGAAATCCAACATAGCCGCTGTTCAAAGTCGAAAAAAATCGTTAGAGACTTGATACAGGTCACCACAAGTGCTTTCAATCGGCAATATTGGAAAATCCAAAATGACCGCCATTCCAAGATAGCCACCACACGAAAATTTATGAAAAAATTTCAAAATTCAGGATGCCGTAGAAATTGATATTAGGAGTGGGAAATGTGGCAATGGGAAAGTTAGGGGAACATCCGATACGCTGTGCGTAAAAATTACATCTAGTTTTTTGTCGAGCCTGCGACTTTAATCGCAGAAAGCTCGACAAAGGGATAGTGATCCGGCGGCGGCGGCGGCGGCGGCGTTAACTTACTTCTTAAAAGCTTTATATTTTAGAAGGTGGAAGACCTGGATGCTTTATACTTTGTATATAGATGCCTTATGTTACGAAGTTTCCGTCTGTCATAGGTACATTGTCCTTGACCTCATTTTCATGGTTCAGTGACTACTTGAAAAAAAATTTAAGATTTTTTGTAATGTTAATTTCTCTCTTATTATGAGTAATAGGATAACTATATTTGGTGTATGGAAGGATTGTAAGGTGTACATGTCCAACTGGCAGGTGTCATCTGACCTTGACCTCATTTTCATGGTTCAGTGGTTATAGTTAAGTTTTTGTGTTTTGGCCTGTTTTTCGAATACTGTATGACATAGGTCTACTATATATGGTGTATGGAAGGATTGTAAGGTGTACATGTCCAACTGGCAGATGTCATCTGACCTTGACCTCATTTTCATGGTTCATTGGTTATAGTTAAGTTTTTGTGTTTTGACCTGTTTTTCGAATAATGTATGCAATAGGTCTACTATATTTGGTGTATGGAAGGATTGTAAGGTGTACATCTCCAACTGGCAGGTGTCATCTGACCTTGACTTCATTTTCATGGTTCAGTGGTTACAGTTAAGTTTTTGTGTTTTGCTCTGTTTTTCGAATACTGTATGCAATAGTTCTGCTATATTTTATCTCATTATTTACAGCTTAAAATTTATAATGTATGTCTGATAGCATTTACTATCATTAGAAATACACGACAGGCGAGACATTTTTGTGTGTCCACTCTTGTCTTTTCATTTCGTCTTATTCTTCTTCTTCTTAGTCATGAACTTGTCTGAAGCGTATCCCAAAAACCGTTCAAGCCAACTTAATGAAACTTGGTACATTTAAGTGGCCATATGCCTAGTTGTGCATAAATGTTTCGGAATTTCCAAAATGGCCGCCAAAATGCGGAAAAATTCATCATGCTCAGTTTTGGACGAAATGTGGTTTTCAAGTAGATTTTAATATTGCGAAGAGATTTCCGTCATCAAAAATTTTCCATCGTCCGCCATTTTCAAAATGGCCACCAAAATGACGAAAGATTCAACATGTTTCTA
The DNA here is from genome assembly GCA_028015205.1 of Mytilisepta virgata. NCBI lineage: Eukaryota > Metazoa > Mollusca > Bivalvia > Mytilida > Mytilidae > Mytilisepta > Mytilisepta virgata. The sequence goes on from CM051512.1 coordinate 36,363,436, forward strand.
TTTCAACGAAATTTGGTTTCCAAGTATACTATGATATGGCGAAGTGGTTTTCAAAATGATCGCAGTTTTAGGGACTTTTGTGTTGGCATTCCAACGCAGTATTACTTGTTATAATAATGGTTTTACGAAAACTTGGCTATATCGTGTACGAATTTAATTCGAAATCACAAAGAAACTAAATTTTATACATGGATTATATAAAAATTATTACTTACGTCAACGTTTTGAGGCCACTAAAGTTTTACCTATTGAACGAATGGAAGTTTCAAATGTTTTTTTTTTTTTTTTTTTTTTTTTTTTTTTTTGTAAATCGACTGATATTGACAGATTTAATTTTTACTTTAAAATAATTGTTTCATAATTTATGTTTTTTCTTTTCTTTTTTCTTTTTTCCTTTTTTTTTGGGGGGGGGGGTAATTTTGGCATTTCTTGAATTTACTCTTAGTGTTTTTGATTATCGTTTTGGTTTTAATATTTTGGGTTTTTAGTACAATATGATGAGTCGTAAATTGACGAAATGTGCACATCCTCAGCAGCAAAATTAGTATCATAGATTTAATAACAAATTGTTAATATTTAATTCTATTAAATCCCTTTTCATACCTCTCAATTTATAATTATATATATTTTCATAAGCCCATTGTCATGCAAATGACGCATAAAAATGGTAGAAAGATGTATAAGGTTTTATGTGTTGAAGTGACAACCGATTGTCTGGGTCGTCAAACGTAATTACCTCAGGGATTTCTGTTGTGTTTATTTTAATAAATTATTTAGCACTTCGTTCTATTCCTTTTGTTTAAGATACAAAGACAATATTGATTTTTCATAATTCTTTGAAAAGTATTTTCTCTAAGCCTTGAGCTACATAAAATTTCTGTATCTGACTACAAGAAATCTGTTTTTACTTTATTTGTTAAGACAAAATTTAGGGACGAGTACTGTAAATTCGGAAATTATTGCGATGTTTTTATTATTGCGAAAAATGCGACAGGGTTGTAATCGCAATAATTTAAACTCGCATTTTGGATGTTTTTTAATCAATTAAGCGGGATTTTTTCTCAATATCCCAAAAATCTAAATTGCATTTTGGTCTAAAATGACAAAATCGCAATAATTAATGCACGCAATAATTTCTGAATTTACAGTAATCGTATCCAATCTTAGATACATAGCTTACCGTTATTTTCCTTCTAAAAGCATCATGCTGCATGACATAAATTGTGTGTTCATTTTGGCTCTGAAATAATTTCAATATAACATTTTATTATATAGCTGAATTACATGTAGAATGTAAAAGAAACATGTGCAATAGTCTACGATATTGCAGTCCATGCAATATTGCTCTAAAAAATGATATCGTTTATGTAGAAAACATACTTATTTGACCACAGGTGAGATTCGAACTCACAACCTCAGCGTTGACAGGCTAGTATCATTAGTAGTCATGACGAACTACCTAGACCACCGAGGCCCCTGCTGTAAATTAAAAGGGTTATTACATAAATATTGTCCCTTGCACTCGCAATATTAATTGCTCGGGACAATATTCCTAAATATTAATGCAATAACTCCATATAGTATAATTAAATAAATCTATTGGCTAATAAATGATCACATGACATAGAATAATTCAGATATTTCATTATAATCGGTGGTGCCGGGGAATAACCTCATCAAAATTCATTTGTCCGATGAATAACCCTATTATTCCCTGCATGTGAATAACCCATCTACACAAAAATATTTGTTCGGTATAATAAAACAGTTACGACCCTATGAGTCGGGGGAATAACCCTTCAACAGGGTTGACTATTTTGGATATCTCCCTCCTCAGCGGGCCGTAATTGTATATTTTTAGAAGACCAAAAAAAAAGGAGTATGCATAATGTCTTTAACAAAGAAAGAAAAAACAGAAACATCGAAATAAGCCACGTTTGAAATTTCTGTATAAAAAACTTGTTTAGACTTTGAGCACATATGATGGTACAGTGACCATTTATATATCTTTACACAGACAGCTTTGTCAGTACAGAGTATAAACGTAGTGATGTAAACACTCCCATATATGTTCGTTGGTTACGACGAATTTTGATCAACTTACACTTTAATATTTACTTTTTGTCTTTTTGTCCTAATTTTTAGTTTTACTTTTTGTCTTAATATTTAGTTTTGTCTTAAATCGGGTATCTCCCTCCAAAACTGATGACGTTCAATGCATTGTATAAACAAACAACAAAAATGATAACAGGAAATGTCAACCAATCAAGTAACGTCATCCAACCGACAGAAATAGTATATATATGGATTCTCCTTCAGGTACGAGTGGGTTATGGAATTTCTCCACCCGAGATAGTTAAATTTTCGATTTTCAACACGCGAGCCTTTAGCGAGCGTGTTAAAATCTAAAATTTAACTATTGAGGGTGGAGAAATTCCATAACTCACGAGTAAATTGAAGGAGAATCTGTTTCTCCTATGATTATCGACAAAAACCTCAAGAAAATGTCGTTGCTATGTAGTTTGTTTACATAGACGTCATTTCGGGACTTCTCTAGTTTATCGTTCTAATAACTGTAGAAAAAAGGGCGGTAATTCCCACGTAGAAATTTAATCACCGGGAAGTGGTTAAAGATATTATGTATTTTTATCCCACCGATTAAACACGTCAGGAATAGGAGAAATAAGAATACAAAACACAAACATAGAAACAACCGTCAGGATAGTCTGACTTGGTGCAGACACCGAGCACTGGTCAGTTTAAACCGGTTTTGTGTGTACCCTACACAAAGCCTCCCCCCACCCTTATCTGTGTACATGTATATAAAACACACTATAAAATCAAATACAGTGATATTACCAACAAGATTACGAATAGCTACAAATACCAAAATAGGTTGGACGGTATATGATTAAGATAGCTGGGTCAAAATGTGCCCGTTTTACCTGCAAGTTAAAGCTCTCATAGCTGCTGGTATACATTCTCATTACATGAATTATTCATTACTTGATTTTCATTATGAAGACGCCAGTTCGTAGCTGGTAACTGCACCATAATTTTATCATATCTAATTAGATTTTACTGACGGTTATGCTTTGATATCGATGATTAAATCAGTGCCCTTTATGACCAGTAATACAAACAACGCGATTTTATCGGCAACAATAATACTGTTATAATTTGTTCAAATTTAAATTCATGGAAAATCGATATAGATTTTATCATGTATTTGTACTCCAAATCATAAAACATTAAATAGAGAATGGAAACGGGGAATGCGTCAAAGAGACAACAACCCGACCAAAGAGCAGACACAGCTCAAGGCTACCAATGGGTCTTCAACGCAGCGGGAAAATCACACACCCGGAGGCGGGCTTAAGCTGGCGCCTAAACAATTGGTATTGTTGAAGCAGACGTTTATGAAAAAAAAAAGACCAACGTCTCTTGTTTGTAATAATCTCCTATAATTTCAAGGGAAATAGGTGAAAAAGTAACGGTCGACGACTCAGAACTAATTATTGCACGCTAGTCAAAATCAAAATATGGAGTGTACGTATAGGAGAAAATATTTAATAGTATACAGTAGTTTGTTACTTAACAACAATGGATCAAAATACGGGTTTCAACTACAACGTCAAATAAGGCATATTTCATCATATTTTCATTCTTGATAAACGCAATTTATAAATCTGTTCAATTTTTTCCAAATAAAAGGGGAAGTCATATATATCAATGTTCATTTAATTCCCATCAAACAATCAATCTATCACGAAACAGTGATTTTCCTAATTCTTAATCTCCATGGGATAAGTTTATAAATCATAAATGGAACGCAATTTATGTAACGCGTTGCGTTACGGGACCAGACCATGCATATGCCATTCCCGGCTTTTATGGGGAGTTTACGTTGCTAGTGTTTTGGTTCCGGTGTTGTTTTGTTCTTATTCTGTTTAGTTTATTAAACTTTTTATTCTTTTAGTTATACATAAACAAAGAACAAAATGGATAACAGGAAAGGTCAACAATGACAAACCAATCGAACAACGCAACCTAATTGACAGAACTCCGGACAAAAAATAACATAAAAGAGTACAAAACACGTGTTTGTGTGGCTTTTGTTTGTTATGTTCCATTCTCTCTTGATTTTGATCTTACGAATTTTTCCCATTGTTTGTCGCTTCGGTATTCTTTTGCCGATATTTCTATCAATATAAAGATAACCAGACCAAGGCAAGATGTACTGCATTATAATGAATCAAAGTACCGAAGTACTGAACATCAGAGGACCTCAAGTTATGTTGGATTATTGATAAATGACAGGTGTTTATATAGTACCTACCAGACAGATGTTCACCTTACAATAAAGTACACATAATATAATTTGCTATCATATCTGAGATACTGTCTTATAGTAAGAAACTTATCTTTGTGAATTATTTGAAATGTTGACGTGGTCAAATGAGAACTGCTAGATTGGCATTATGACCGTATAGTTGCACACTTGCAAAAATCTTTAGCTTATTACTTATGACAGATAATCAACATAGCAAATATTTTTTGACTAGTCACTGGATTATGAGAAAGAGGTCAAGACAATCATATTAAAACAGATAAATTGTAATATTTGGGTGAAAGATACCACATGAACAGTAAACTCATATATCGATAATGTTATGTCTAAAACTGAAAAAGACAAATAAGAGTACACTAGAAACAACATAGAAAACTAAAGCCTGAGCAACTTAACCCCACCAATAGTTGGGGTGATCTCAAGTGCTCTGGATGGGTAATAGCAATGAGATGATTTTGCACCATACATATAGAGCACAACTACAATATGAATGCGTCGGTCCTTAGAGGCCTGTAAAACAGGTCTTGTAATTCTTTGGTGTATATCTTTTGATTTTCTGTTTGTACATTAATGTGGCCATTAGTTTTCTGATTTATATTGTTTAATATTTGTCATTTCATATCTATTTCTAACTGATTTTAGTATAGTTTTTTTTCTGATTGTAAAGATGTTGTATGGTTAGCTTTATTTCTTTTTCATCATTTTGTTTCTGTGTCTGATTACCAATCATACCTCCCTTTTCGTTTCTTTTTTTTTAATAATGACAACAGCTTGATTTCAATTTTCATTTATATATGTAACAATATAAAACAGTATATATATAATCTCATATTACATCATTAATATTGGTCATTGTTGGAATGTATTCATCTTTAACAATGTACTGTAAAAGTGCTATTTTCTAACAGGTACTTAGTATTATGGTTATTGTGATATCACTTATTCAAAGGACACAGTTCATTTATAGCCCAAAACGGTCTAAAATATAAATCTTACAATTAAACTCCAAATAGTTTACAATTTGGTTCGTAAATTGGTCGATTTCAAATGTATTAACGCTCAATAAAACAGTTCTTTCATAATAGTACATTACATTCTCCAAATTAGGCCCATTTTGTCCAAATATAATGATTTGGTGCAATTTTCAGACATGAAAGCTTTAGGCAAATTTGGCCACCATCTACAATCCAAAATGTTTTGTAACCAAAAGACTCAAAATTTGATAAAGAATTCATCAAAATAAAAACTTTTCGGAATTGTATGGCAGGTATGGTTAATTATGCCAAAACATATAAATTTCAGACAAAATTGACCAAAAATACAAATAATGTATAATTATGGGGTCATAGCTTCAAGATATTTAATAGTAGTTGCCAAAATAGTATATTTTAGTCTTAATAGAATTATCACAAGTATTTCTATTTGAAATTTGTAATCGCTTGACCAATTTAGGGCCATTCTAACCCTTCGTGAACCTCTCTTTTCCTACAATATGTAGTAAATTTCTATTTGATATTCCTTAAAATATTCACATATACCAAAATACATTTTTTTATATTACATTCAACGAGAAACATTTTATATGATCCCATATATTTGATTTAATCCAGTTATATAAATTCTAAGCATACAGTTATAATGACTTTCAAATGTAGGACTATATTATATGAACAGAACTGAGCATTTTATTATTTATTTAGCATATCTGTTATGTTTTCAAATCATTTATCTGTATGCTGAGCTAGCATTTGTATAGTCTCTTAATATTCTAAAATGGATTAAAAGGATCATATGTGTTACAATCATACTTTGGATTGACCATTAGATAACTTTAAAAAATGTCATAACTGGTATATATATATAAACATTTGGATTTATTATTGTATTATCCATTGAATTCATGCTATTTCCATTTAATACAGTTCAATAGACTATCTATACCTATTATTAATAGTAAAAAATGCAAAAAACTATAAATATATACATTGGACTAACATATATACATTATTCATAAAAATTAATCATTTATCAAACTTCAAAAAGTTCATCACATCGCATAGCATATAAATGTATACATATAGCTGTACATAACTCTAAACTATATATAACAGTAAATAATTTGTGAATGTATCAGTGGTACTTGCTTGCATATTAGTTACTATGGGACACGTCTCTAGAATAGTGAAAGAATCACCATTCAATTTTGCGTTTGATTATTTTTTTTTTTGTGGGAATGAGCACTTTAAAATAAATAGTGTTTTGTTTAACATTTGTCTGCGGAAAATAAGAGTTCGAAATATTATTAAGATAGTAAAAATATTTCCACATATAAATGGAAATATAACTATAATGATAAGAGGGACACAATCCAAATTTTAAATTTATCTGGTTTTTTTTTTTTTTTTTTTTTTTTTTGGTGATAATTAACATTGTTTATATATTTAATAACATTCAGTTGAGCCATATTAATATTAAAAAACGGAAATCACTTTCATGATGAACAGAGATTTACATACAGACAGACAACGGTAACATTGACTGCCCCCATCGGCTTAGCAAAAAGGGCATTAACATTGTAATGACTAGTATAGATGCATTGGGAATGAGAACAAACAGTAGTTCATAGCATACAGTTTTAGTTCAAAAATCTATATATATACTGTATATATATTCCTCCGCAACAACAATTTTTCGGTACGTCATTGATATTAAAGATTGTTTGATTAATATACTAATATTTCTAACGACAAAACATTTTCATATTATTAATTTGGATTTAAAAAACAAAAATTTGAGTATTCATTGAAAACATGAATTTAAAAGAAGCGATAACGAATTTTATTTTGCACTATATAATGTCCGCGGGTCTATAATTTTTATAGGTCGGTTATCATTCCAAAACTAATTTAAATATATGCATGTATATGCAAATAAGCGGGAAATTTAGGCGATGGCAATACATCCGAGGCCCTGACGGTCCTCTGATGTAAAAAAAGACCAGCTGTGGTTATTTCAACACAAGTAAATTCCGTAATGTTTCTGAACAGGTTTAAACTGGTCTTAATTGAATCTTGTTATATTGATCTCGTCTGAAAAGTCAGAGATTATAAAACTCAAGACAGGAAAGTATAAACAAGACAGTAATGGCCGTTTATGATAAAAAAAATTATGAACTAATATGAACACTTAAGGATGCTCGCTGGTCATGTTTTGGTCTTTTTGTCAGATTTTCGGAATCCTCGGGTTTTATCCATTTCTTAAACATGAAATTTTTTGCCCATGAACCCCCACTTTTTCTTTTATAATTCAATCATATATACCTTATAGTGGTATTTGACAAAATTTTATGAAATCCTTTTTATTTTTTCATACATTTTTGAGAGACTGAAGTTGTCAATGCAAAGACAATGAAAAATCTAGAGAAAACCCATTTCCTGCAAATTTTCAAGGCCTTATATCTCTAAAATGAGCACATGAACCTATATTTTTTCATTCTTATTTGTTTACTATTCATATGTTCTCTCAAACTAAAACACATGTTTCAAATCCTATTTATTTCCTATTAGACCAGCGATCATCCATAAGGTCTTAAGGTACAAGGGCCATAATACATCATGACAGTAAATGACATTCTTTTAACCACAAAATAACTTTAAGCAAAAGTTTAAAGCAAGGCTTGTGTAATAATAACTTTTTAAAATTGAAACGCACTTCGTTTTTTGTCTCGCCTGCGACGAAAAGTCGCAAAGGAGAGATATAGGTATTACATTCTGGCGGCGTAAACTTTTTTAAAACTTTAATAACTTTGCACGTATAATACCTACAATTAAGACTTATAGTCCACAGATAGCTTATTGTATAAGGTTTGCCACGGTATACTTTACTTGTGACCCTGACCTCATTTTCATGGTTCATTGACTTCATAAACATAAATGTTAAATCTGCGTTCAAGTTTCGTGGTTAAATCAATTTCTCAGCAACTGTAATACCTAGGCAAACCCTATTTGGTCTATAGATAGTTCTTAGTAGGTAAATGCCAGTCTGACAACTGGCTTGGGGCCTTGACTTCAATTTCATGCTTGAGCGACTTTGTCATATTTTCGTGGTTAATCCCTTTCTCAGCAACTAGAGTACCTAGAGCCACCATAATTGGTCAATAGATAGTTCTTGGTGGGTACATGTTAGTCTGACAGCTGCCTGTTGACCTTGACCTCAATTTCACCTTGACTGACCTGCGTCTAATTTTCGGGATTAAGTCCATTTCTCAGAAACTGTAATACATTGACCCACCGTATTTTGTCTATTGATAGGTCTTGGTTGGTACATGCCAGTCTGACACTTGTCTTTGGACCTTGACCTTAATTTCATGGTTGAGTGACTTTCAGTCAAGTTTCTTGATTAAGTCCATTTTCAGCAACTGTAATACCTAGACCCACCTTGTTTGGTCTATAGATAGTTCTTGGTGGGTACATGCCAGTCTGACAATTGTCTTTGGACCTTTACATCAAATTCATAGCTACGTGACTTTCATCCAAGTTTTTGATTGTCCATTTTTCAGCAACTGTAATACCTAGGCCCACCGTGTTTGGTCTATAGATAGTTCTTAGTGATTCATGCAAGTCTGTTACCCGTATCTGGACTTTGAACTTAATTTCATGCTTAAGTGACTTAATGACATTTTCGAGATTAGGTCCATTTCTCAGCCACTTTAATACATAGACCCACCATATTTGGTCAATATATAGTTCTTAGTGGGTACGTGTAGGTTTTCAATCTGTCAGCTGAACTTAACCTGAATTTCATGCTTGAGTGACTTAATATACATTTTTATGATTTAGTCTATTTCTCTAAATCTGTAAATAGACCCATAGTATTTGGTTGATAGAAGTTTTTAGTATATACCAAACCTTTGACCACTATTTCATGCTTGACTGACTTGTTTCACGTTTTCGGATATTATCCATTTCTCAGCAACTGCAATACATAGACCAACCACATTTGGTCTATAGATACTGCTTGGTTTGTACCTACCAACCTGTCAGTTCGCCTTGGACACAGTTTTAGGCTTGAATGACATGCATGAGATTTTTCAGACAATTTATCGCCCGACTATTACTATTTCGTTTAATGCATTTTCCTTGGACTTGCAATGTCGGGTATCAGATAATCATTATTCTGTGTTCATGTGCATACTCAGGCGAGACATGTAGTGTGTCAACTCTTGTTTCGAATGTGGCGTCGTTGGTACATGTAATTTGCCTTACCGAAGTTTGCCGATAATTACCGAAGTCATTGCCATTACGGTGAATGGAAAATCCGGAACATTACGTGATCAATAATGGCCCAGATTCCGTAAATTAAAATAAACATTATAGGTTGCACTCCACAAATTAATAGTACCATTTTCTATGTGAAGTGAGCTAACAAATGTCATGGTCTTGTGCCATCTTCAGAGTAAATAATACCTATATACATATATATATATTCTGAAAGGCCATTGGTCATGATAAAATAAATAAAAAATATCCATGGAAACCTAGTTGGCATAGCAACATTTCAAAAATGTTCACAAAAAAAGCTTTAAAAATGTTAAATTTCACTCCACTTCGGCTTAAAATTGGGGTCTGATGCAGCGTTTCAATCCAACTGAGACTTAATTTTTCAGATTCTGCGTAAAATTCCATTACATATGTGGGAAAAAAAGGTTTACTTTTCCGGATCTTTTTTTCACAATTTTACTTACCAGTGCAGGTGCCGATTATCACTGTCAAAGTTTTACACACCACATGTCAATTCACAAGTCCCAGTTTATGACCTCCCATTACTTGTCAGAAGCAAAATCAGTTAATGTTTTCGTATTTTTTTAAACTAAAATCTATCCTCTTTCAGTCAATATTACAATTTTGAGGTTAAGACATTTATTATTTATCTATCATGTAGTTAAACTTAATAATTAATAAAATTCTGGGGGTGCATTTCTCTGATAATTAGTGGAGTGTAATCATAGTATTCCATGCAAACACAAAAACAACATGCAATAACATATTCTAAACACTTAACAAAAGTAAGATAAAACGGCTTACAGTTGCTTTTTTTATAAGCAAATTGAAAATGTCAAAACATGAGTCAAATTTATCTGTAAATGTTAGTTATTTATTGAAAAAGGAAATCATTATTTATCTTCTTGTGACTCCATGAATAACATCGCAATTCTATAGCCAGGAAATCAATCGCTGTGATTCCATGTAAATGTCAAGTATCAATTATCTATGGTTTCGTGTTGTCAAACATTTCACAATTATCTTTACCATTATACAATAAAAATAAGTCTGATCGGATAAATGGAGATTCTAAGAAAAATTTCTGTCCTTTCACAGAGGGATTATTCATTCTTACTAGTGGAATTCTTAAAATATTTAGGTAATGGTAGAAAAGCACGAAGAAAAGCAATAATGTTGCTGTTTTAAAAGTAATTCAGCGATAGCAAGATTTTCTTTAAAAACAATTTCAATTTTGCAATCTTTAATTCGCTAACCCAGTCGTCAGACTTTTCTGACATGATTATTCATTGATTTGTTACAGAAATTACCAGTATTTAGCAAAATTCAAAAATAATAGAAATACTAAGGGTTCATTCCTTGCATTGCACATGGTAGATCTCCTTAGCTGAAATTTGGCTTCCTATTTCGGTATTTTTGGTTGAGTACTTCTTGTTTAATATAAGTTTGGTTTTTGGTCTTCCAAATGTTTCGGTTTTAATGCTGCTGATGAGAGGTAACTCCTTGAAATGCGTCGTATACAGCATAGTATAAATTTACCATATCTAATATTAGTATCTTTGGATTGTTATTTTTCAACAACCTACCAATAATTACTGCGAAAATAATTAATGCTATCAAATATATATTATACATTTTGTGATGGGATATTCGTATTACAAAAATAAAAAATGCGATTCTTAGTCATCTAATGGCATATTTTCCGCATTTAAGGAATTTTTCCATTTTTTAATAGGATATTTAAGGAATTTTTCCATTTTTTAATAGGATATAGGATAGAACATTGTTTTGGTCAGTTTACCCATAATGAATGCCGTAAACTGACCCAAACCAGGTTATTGAAGTTTAACCTGTATTAAACTTGGAAACATTCATATAATTTAATTTCCGAACAGAAGTACAAATATTCCTCGTTTCAAGCATCTATAATGATGGGACGATTTGAATTTACAAGTGGCAGATTAATCCGTCGGTGACGTCACAAGACCAAACCAGGTTATACAGTATAATCAATGTTGCTCTATGCTGTTCAGCCAATTAAAATACAATATTCAAATCAAATTATATTATTTAGAAATGTATGAAAGATCGAATTTTCCTATTTTAGGAGAACTGCTCATCTGGACAAGAACGACAACCATTAAATTTCATTGGAAATAAATTGAATTGTTTTTTAAATAATCTAATGAATTAAAAATAACAACCGAAATAAACGAATATTGCTTGAGTCGATTTTTCTTGAAATCGGCTTTTAGTCTAAATTTCATCAAGCGTTTGATAGGAACTACTTATGATAGATCAATGATATTTTCTATAGTATTGCATTACTAGCAGTACGTATACATCTCAGTTTAACGACCATTTCGAGGCCCTGCCTAAACATAGGTCATAGTCCAGCGACCTGCAATTTATTAGCAATGTTTCTGTCCATCAGATTGTTTTTTTTCGAATTTTCTGCCGACAGGCGAGACATATCTCTGTGTTAACAATTTATTTATCCTTTCGGTTATATGTTTACATATATCCTTGTGGTACATGTATTCGTGTGTTGTATTTCATTCTCAAGAGTTTTCTTGTTTGGATTCCAGGCTTATTGACGTATCCTAGTGTCATGTCGCTTCGGTATTCCTTTGTCGGTATTAGAAAATGTTTGGCGGAATTCTCAAACTATACTTTCTTTATTGGCTATATTGTGGTAACGAAACTACAGAAATTCGTTACCATGAAAACAATAAAAACCCCCGTTTTTTATGTTTTTATACAAACAGCCTTTAATCATGAAGCATCTCTGTGACACTTTGCTCAATTAAAAAACATCGTAACTATTAGCTAAAAACACCTACTGTTAGCACTAACTACCGTATATAAAGAATCGATACGCGTTGGCCTTTCCTGAAAGTCAGCTCTGTAAATAGTCTGTTAGAAACAAACAACTAACTATATCCCACTGGTAATTACTATCCGCTACCTACCACAGTACACGTCACCTGAATAAACCTGTAAATAGATCATACACTAATTGGATTTGCAATCCAATACATATAGGAATTGTATAAGTGCTTGCAGCTGGTTTTTCGCTGTTGCTATTCTGCACTTAATTCAATATTTATAGTACATTTCAACATATAATGATTGTTTTAACATCTGTATTGGAAATTTGAAACTATTCATAAAGGAAATGGAAGCAGAATATTTTTAAAACCACATTAAATTTTAGTTTCTCGATACTAGTCCGAAATTGATACTTTAAATTTACCGTCACAAAGACATACAATTTGTGAAAACTGTAAGGAGAATCTGTTCATAGCTTTGACCTTAGATGGTTTCGGTTTTGTCCTTTTGGCCACTTTGGCCAATTTGGCAGTTTTGACCTTAGGTGGTTTCGGCCTTGTCCTTTTGGCCACTTTGGCAATTTTGACCTTAGGTGGTTTCGGCTTTGTCCTTTTGGCCACTTTGGCAGTTTTGACTTTAGGTGTTTTCGGCTTTGTCCTTTTGGCCATTTTGGCCAATTTGGTAGTTTTGACCTTAGGTGGTTTCGGCTTTGTCCTTTTGGCCAATTTGGCAGTTTCGAATTTGCTCTTTAACGTTTTGGGCTGTTTTGGTTTTCAACATTTTAGGCCTTGAGCACAACTGACGAATCGTACATGCACGAAATGTGCAATTCTTGTCCATCAAAATTGATATCAAAGAATTTATAAGGATTTATATCCTAGATATTTATTTTATCGTGAAAGTTTTTGCACCACACTGAATTTTTAAATACGTTATTTATATAAGTCCCTTTTTGTAAAAAGGTATAGTACAATTCATATTTGTTCTATGTTGGCCAAAATATCAGGTTAAATGTTTTAATCGTCTCATCTACAACAACGTGTATTTTTGTGATATCCCAATGGTAATTACAAAACAAACCGACCTACAACAATTGTATCAATTGGGAATTAAGGATGCTCGCTGGTCATGTTTTGGTCTTTTTGTCAGATTTTCGGAATCCTCGGGTTTTATCCATTTCTTAAACATGAAATTTTTTGCCCATGAACCCCCGCTTTTTCTTTTATAATTCAATCATATATACCTTAAAATGGTATTTGACAAAATGTTATGAAACCTTTTTTATTTTTTCATACATCTTTGCGAGACTGAAGTTTTCAATGCAAAGACAGTGAAAAATCCAGAGAAAACCCATTTCCTGCAAATTTGCAAGGCCTTATAGCTCTAAAATGAGCACATGAACCTATATTTTATTCTTGCTTATTTGTTCATTATTCATATGTTCTCTCAAACTAAAACACCTATTTCAAATCCTATTTATTTCCTATTAGACTAGCGATCACCCATAACTGATATGCAAAATGTACGTATACCGTATCAGTTGAGAACTAATTTCAATAGTACTTCAGTATTCCAGTATTTCAAAATAAGATGCTACAATTTGTATTGAACAACCACCACAATAACATTTTTCTCTTGTTTCCATATCCTTCATCTAAAGAATTTTATTGAGCGCGTTTTTTTCCAGATAATTAATTTAACAAGAACCAAATAAAGCCGGGGACATTATTGGAATTTCTGAGGCTTAATTCCAGGACAAGATTAATGTGGCGGAAATTAACTTCAGATGTCAAACCACTGATATTTTCCAGTGTGCTTAGAAAGGTCTTAGATAGTTAATTGATCAATCAGTCATGTCAGATCCTGTTTCTATTCTAAGAAATTTACACATTGCTCACTGTTTTATAATTACAGAAATTTCTAAGGCTCATTCTTTTGATGCAGAGGTAACCCTTAGCTGAGTTTGAATTCCTGTTTGTTTTAATTGTTTTGGGTTTTGATGGTTGTGCTTATTAATTCATTATATCTTTAACCGGTTTACCAACATTTTGATCTCGAGAACTGCTAATGAGTTGTCAGTCAACGTAGTGGCCATACAGTGCATCAAATTTATTTCGGTATTTTGTGATACATTTTATTACATTTGACAGACAACTAGTCTTTAAATGTAATAATATTTTTATGCGTCTTGTGTATCAAATTGGTATCAAAGAATTTATTATATCATAAATTATATGTTACCGATACCTGCTGGTGGACTCCAATTACCCGAGGGTTTCACTTTCTCACTGTATTATTTCGACACTGGCCCGAAATTATTATATTGCTTTACAAAAATGTTATTTGTTATTTAAACTAAGGAGTCCCCTCCTCCCTCGTACATAGCTATGTCCTTAGACAGTTTTCGCTACAAGCTTTTCGGTCATTTCGAAATTTTTGAATTTGCTCTTTAACTTTTTGGATTATTGTTTTGGTTTTCAAAATTTAAGGCCTTGTGCACAACTAGGGAGTCGAAAATCGACGAAATGTGCACAACTTTATTATGTTAAAAGCTTTAGCCTAAAACGCTGAGAAATAAGAATTCAGCCCTTAGGGTTTGGTATAGTCAATGGGAATCATTTGGCAATTTTATTATGAGAAAATGCTTGTGTCCGAATTTTTAGTAACACAAAATTATTTAATAGAGGCCCATATTTGTAATTAATATGAATTTTTTGTTGAAGTTTTACCCCGATGGTTAAAGGCTTAGTCATAGTAAAATCGAAATTGAACAAGCTGGAGGTATAAATTATTCTTTGCACGAAAGCATCTGAAGGTTTAAAAATAGAATAGAGAATGGAAACGTGGAATGTGCCAAAGAGACAACAACTCGACCAAAGAGCAGAAAACAACTCAAGGCTACCAATGGGTCTTCAACGCAGCGAGAAATTCCCGCACCGAAGGCGGGCTTCAGCTGGCCCCAAAACAATAATGCATACTTGTTCAGAAAAATGGACCGCACACTAAACTCCAAATGAACATACAAAGGAACCAAAATTCAAAAAAACACAAAACTAACAAAGGCTAGAGGATCCTGATTTGGAGAAGGCGCAAAAATTCGGTGGGGTTAAACATGTTTTGTGAGATTTCAAACCCCCCCCCCCCCGTATACCTCTAACCAATGTGGAATAAACAAACACACAGCGATACACACAGTAGGACTATATTGAAGTCTTGTAAAGCAAAGTTTATATGCAATGCGTGTATGTCGTTAGAGACTTTAAACCAATTTAAAATACACGTGTGTGTGTGTGTGTGTGTATATATATATATATAAAGCATAAAACTTATAAGTTGTCTTTTTGTATTGTTATACGCAGACATTAATTTCATTTTATATATTCATGCTTGAGTCTCCACTCCACCTTTCCTTATTCACTCTTGGAGGAAGAAGAAACTTGTCCTTCTCGTATAGACATTTTGCATACATAAAACGTTCCAAGGTTGACGTTTTCCTCTCAAAATGCTTAATTTTTGGTCTTGAAATTTTATATTTTACAAATTTTCAACTGGCCTTATTATAATTCTTAACCTTTTCACCGTCTACACAAAAGACAATGTCAAGGTCATATTTCTTTATTAAAATAAAAATAATTTATAATGCAGCCATTTAACAATGTACTACTAACATAATGCAATATAATCTCAAATTAATCTGTAATGGATTTTTAAAATATTATGAAAGAAATAAATGACAACGTTTACAAAATATGGAATCATTACAAATCGCTTTTACATGTTGTTAGGCAAGGAAATAAAACATGTTTATTACATGAATATTTCTTTTCTATTTTCTGATTGGATGGGAAATGTCTAAAAGGTCTTGAGTACTCGTGATAGTAACTGAGAAGTATCTGAATTTAGTGCAAAAATTCTGCTTGCACGGTTATGGGATTAAAATAGATCCTGATCGGTCAAGCGGAATGTGATAGTAGTGACCGATTTGTTCTTAAAATAGAAAGTGAAAGTCCAATTTTCCGATTCGGGTAATAAAACAATTACTGGCTAGGTACAGGTCAAGTGGAATTTAATAGTGACCGATTTGTTCTTAAAATAGAAAGTGAAAGTACAGTTTTCCGATTCATGTAATAAAACAATTACTGACTACGTAATAGGTCGCTATCAGGATTGATCAACCCTTGAAAGTGTATATTCACCTCGCCTAAAGGCTCGGTAAATATTACATTTCTCGAGTTGAAAAATCCGGATAGCGACCTATTACAAAGTCAGTAATTGTATAATCAATCCTACTTCAACTCAAACAGATAACCTGGCATTAACAGTTTAACTAAATTCAGGTAACTTAAACTTTGCAAATTGAAACCGTGTTTTAAACAGAAGTTGATAAGGATCGTTAAAGGATACATTATGTCTTGTTTAATTTTGTTCATCTTGATGTTGCAAAACTAGATATAGTTCATTCCCCTGCAATCAATCAAGACTGGTTATCACTAGTTCATATGAGCTCAGACAGAATTGACTGTAATACACAATGTATGTTCTCAGCCATCTACAATATTCTTGTCCAGTCATGATTGACTGCAAGGTAGCACATACTTCATCAACTACCATCCCCACCAAGCGGGGATCGAATCCGGAACCTCTGGTTCAGCAGTCTGATGCTCTGACCCGCCTCGGTGGTCTCATGGTAACATGCTCGCCTCGAGTGCGGTAGGTCGAGGGTTCGATCCCCGGCCGGGTCAAACCAAAGATATTAAAATTGGTATTTGCTGCTTCTCCGCCAAGCAGGCGCGGCATCTAGGAGTAATAGCAAAGATCGACTGGTCGGCTCGGAGTCGGTATAATGTGTCCGAGTGGGGTGATATGTCTTCCTGTGGACAGTTACGTCGTGAGCTAGCACATTAAAAATCCGGCTCAGCGTGTCGGTCTAGTACAAAGCAGGGATCATATTCATTGTCATATCAACATGTTCTCGTCCTGATATGCACCTGGGTGCCACTGGACGTTAAACAGTATTCATCCATCCATCCATATGATGCTCTGTAAACTGAGCTTACGGAGTAGTTAAGAGAGGGTGGTTATAAACTTGTAATGGTTCTTTAGTTTCTATATTAATCAAGAGAAAACCGATACAAAACATTTGATGACGCGTTAAATCAAACAAATACATCGTAAGAATTTAAGACAAAATATAGAATGTTCTTAGTCGTTGTAATAACTTGGTCTGAACAGTGCATGTGCCTTGTATAAACCGGAAGCGTGCCTAAAGTAAACTACTGACTCAGAATTTAAAATGCATATTCACCTGTATAATACAAATGCTTCGTCCAAACAAAATGTTCGGTCCCGTTTAGATAGTTTTTACTATACTTTAATCCTAATAATGTTCTCATTAAGTCAGGTAAATAAGATAAAAGACACAGGTAATTATCTTGTGAGGAATAATTAATATAAGTAATTCATACAAATAAAAAAAACATGCAGGTTTTACATGTTTAGATTGAATGTAATTAGATTATCCTTGATTTGATCTTGTTTTTTTTCTGAACAACCTGGATTTCTTGAAAAGACTGAGTGACTAAGAACAAATGTTTTTACTAGCGAAAATGACAAAATATGATTACTTTTGCTTGCAAATACAGTAGAAAAAGTGAACCTACAATTGTGTTTCTTTTGATTGTAAAGAGTCAACGTTAAAATAATATCCCGGTAAAAATAGACACAGGATCTACATGGCTTAGGCCTAAATTCGCGGCTTTGAAGTTTGAACATGAATCCTACTCAATGTTTCAGAGTACACGGAATCAGCAACTGTGAACAAAATGTTTTGAAACTGCGTGTGTTCCCCCAGTGATTCCTTAGATTTCTGGTGCAGATGCGGAAAATGTATTGGCAATTAAGCATTTACTTAATTTCGTAATTCAAGGTAGATTGATTTATTACGAAAATGGGACATTCTAAATGAAACAAATATCGTGTCACACGCATAAACATTACACAGAAGTAATTACGCAAGGAATTTCAAAGTTGATTGAAAACAGGAAAATAATTAATTATTAATTTGGTAGCACGATGGTAAAGGAAATTGATTTAAATACATTGCCAAAATAATTTGAAATATGAAGTAGCCTGAAGAAATTGAATTGTTATAAAAAGTAGAAAAACTTTCATCAAGATTAACAAATATCGATAATGTAGGCCACATAATACATTGCAAAATCACAACAAAATGCGTTTTAAGGTATATACACATCCGTAGAAAAATGCATTCACGAAGACAGATATCAATGACACCATTTGTATTGACTTGACTTTGGTTTTACAATTCCAAGTAACTTGTTCAAAAATTGTGGCTGGGTCGTCTTCAATTTCCATCTTGTTCCTGACTGAAAACCCTGCAAAAGACAATATTTTGTATACAAGAATTCATATTCCATAAATGAAACATCAGATTAATTTTCATGATTAAAATCCTCCGTAAGAAAACATGAGGCCAAATTGCTCTGCATTTTGAAAAATGGGATTTGAAAAGAATTGTCTGCACTTTTTATCTACATTCTATTGTAAAATTTACTCTTTATAAGATGTTATAAAGTAGAAGTGTTTTTTTTTAAGTAGATTGCACTCTATAGATAATAACAATACCCATGCCAAGAGAGCTCTATATATTTTGATGGCAAATAGAATATGTAGTGTAAACTACAAAAGATAATAAGAAATATGACAATTCTGAATACAAGAGTGTTCTATACATGACACTGACAAAGCGAAAATGGAGTACACTCTATAAATTAAACATCAATTTTGATTCATTACCAGAATGTTAGACTTAGCTGTATTTACTTTTTGTAAGACTTGTTACAAGTTCCCTCGTTTTTTTTTTTTGTTAGACTTGTTACAAGTTCCTTCCTTTTTTGTTTGACTTGCTACAAGTTCCTTCCTTTTTTGTTTGACTTGCTACAAGTTTCTTCCTTTTTTATTTGACTTGCTACAAGTTCCTTCCTTTTTTGTTTGACTTGCTACAAGTTCCTTCCTTTTTTGTTTGAATTTTCTATTATTTTTTCACTTTTCGTGAATTATTATTGGTGATACCTGCAGGAGGAAGTTATCACTAACACACGTTGTATCTCTAAGAGTAACAGTCTCACTTAACAAAATAACAAAACAGTTATAAGGATCCGAAACAACTAAAACCTAAAAAGTTGTAGAGCTGAATCACATTCCCAAAACTACACCCAAGAGAAAAAAAAAACAAAAACAAAAACCATTTACGGAGCGAGATACTATAAGTTTCCGAAAATTTCCCAGTTTCACAGTCATGTGACAGTAGTAAAATTGAATCCATGGTATAATCGCTCTGTGCATGTTCTATGTGACTTCTTTAAATAGCGGTTTTTACATAAGTGATATCGATTGAGAAAACAAAGTTCTTATCGATATGACAAAAATATATATATGTACTTTATCCCAATATCTCCTTAATCTTAATTATTTTATGCTTGAGTCAAGCCTGTTCTTTTTCATTAACCCTGACTGCAGGAGAGAAGTAGAAACGAGAAACGAGAACTCTATATAGAAGTTTGGGGACTTATTTGTTCTAGTCTTAACCAAAGCGAACGAAAAGTCCAGATAGCAATTTGAGGACCAACTTTTTTTTTTTTTTTTTTTTCTTTTTTTGGTCTTAATGATGATTTCTGGTCTCACAGGAAATAAATAGGTTTTGAAATAGGTGTTTTAGTTTGATAGAACATAAGAATAGAAAAAAAATATAGGTTCATGTGCTCATTTTAGAGCTATAAAGCCTTGAAAATTTGCAGGAAATTGGTTTTCTCTGGATTTTTCATTGTCTTTGCATTGGCAACTTCAGTCTCTCAAAAATGTATGAAAACATAAAAAGGATTTCATAAAATTTTGTCAAACACAATTTTAAGGTATATATGATTGAATTGTAAAAGAAAAAATGGGGGTTCATAGGCAAAAAATTTAATGTTTAAGAAATGGATAAAACTCGAGGATTCCGAAAATCTGACAAATGACTAAAACATGACCAGCGAGCATCCTTAACCAAAGGAAATGTAATCTCAAGATAGCAATTTGAGTATTTATGTGGTCTGGTCTTAACCAAATCGAACAAGAACTCATGATATCAATTTGAGGATACTTTGTTCTAATCTTAATCAAAGGGAATGAAAACTCACTATAATTCGCGGATTCTTTTTTTTTTTTTTTTTTTTTTTTTGGTCTCAATAAAATTGAACGAGAACTCAAAATAGCAAAATAGCAATTTGAGGATTTTTTTGTTCAGGTCTTAACCAAAGGAATTGAGAAGTCAAGATAGCAATCGGATGATTATTTTGTCTGGTCCGAAATATTCCAACCGAACTTCAAGATCGTAAGACAAGTCAGTATTCAGTTTTGACATATTCCATACATATCAAATTTGATCACTATAAAGTGTTGTTTTTTTCCTTGACTAATGGCATATAGATGTTCACACTAAAAGATATTTGACTTAATACGATATTTTCACTGTCTGAAAGTTATGCTACTATAGATCCATAAATAAAATTGTATCTTAGCTGTATATAAATGACAGGTTGTAACGAACTTTCATAAATTCAATTACGGTGTCAAATATTCATATCTTACCACAAAACATCGAAAAATCAATGAACGACATATTGTTCGTCAGCTGTCCTATGGATATAATACGTGAAATTGTCTCCTAACTGAAGCTAATATTTGTTATCAGATATCTACAATGATAACAAATCGATCGGAAACTGAAAATCGTGGACTTTGGAAAAGGGAGAACAAAAAAGTAGAAACCAAAATACACGTATGAACAAATAAAATTACGTAAAGATACAACCACAAGTAAAATTAAGATAAAAATTAGTGAAAAAAATAAAAAGTAGAAACGCTAAGAATATAAAAGATAGAATCTTAAAAACCAATATTTCGACCACACGTGGTCTTCGTCATTGGTTGGTAAAAAAAACTTCAGAGTTGAATGAAAGTAGAAAGTAAAAATGTTATTATTAACTTATGTACATATGTACAATTCACAGTAAAAATATTTTAGTGCATTTTAAATAGTTCTAAAATTCAAAAACCCACGCTATTATTTTAAATACTGATATATTATTTTAAAAACAAAAATCATATCAAACTTTACAACTTTAATCAAGAATCTACACCGAGTCCAGCGATTTTATAATATATATTTATCAAAATTACGACATACACAGAGATCACATTTCACACTTCATATCATTTACGGTGCTTGCAATGAGAGGGGTGTCGTTAAGGTTAAAGTACATGATTACCTTCCGAAGCCCTATGTCACTCCCATTTTGTTCTGGGGTTGCTGTTTTCATTAATTCGCGTTGTCTTTCGACCCCCCCCCCCCCCACCCCCTTCCTTTATTTTATTGCTAAGTTTTCTTACCTTCACTTACATTCAAATATTTCTTTTTACGCATAATGCTGTTTTAAGTTGGTGGCGCTGGTGTTGTCGTTACTTTGGCTGCTGTTGACGTCGGTTGAATAAAACTGTCATTTTTGTCATCTCCAACTGAAAAATACAAATTTATATACTAATTAAAAAAAAAACTCCTCATAGACTTTAATCAAGACTTCAAACGGCTATATAAACGTTCAAACCTATGTTACTGCTCAGAAATTTACTTTTGAGGTAAAAAACATTATATTTGTATAAAAACGTAAAATTTTTCATATTTCAAAAAAAATATTTTTCCCCAAAAAAAATCAGAATTCTCATCCTCTCCCATTGGTAAAACCTGGATATCATTTGAAAAAAGTGTAATTTTCAAATAAACAATTCTGACAGAAATGAATCTTATTTTTCAACTGTTTTCTCATTTAGCCTAGAATTCCAGACCCCTTTCCTTATGTCGCTAGGAAATTACTATTTACTGAAAATTTTCATTCATCATTAGCAGGTAAAATTACGGCAATACTGAAAGATAATTGTACTAAGGAATGTTTATTTAATTAGTTTTTATTAATTGTATGCATACTAATTCGGTTATAAGAGGCGCTTTCACGGTTATTTCAGCCATATTGAATAGGGGGCAGATTTCATAATGGAGGTGAAAATGCTTTGAAAAACACGGGAAAATATCATGGAAACAGAACAGCTGCTATGAAACATTCATATGTTTTCCCGTACTTTCTTACTATTTCCCCCTCCATCCAAAAAATCTGCCCCCTATTCAATATGGCTGCAATAACCATGAAGACATATTCTATCATAACAAGAGATGCGATACAATGTTTAACATTTTCATGCTTGCAACTCTGCATAAAATAAGGCCAATTTAAAGATAATTGATACATTATCACCCCCGCATGCTCCATATTGTTTTATTTTAACAGAATATGTTTTTCGGAAATTTGTAGAGTCTGTTTCCTGTCTAAGTAAACAATCAGTGAATATAGCAGATAGAGCCGAAGAAGCTCAATATCTATTTGGTACATTTGTTAAAATGCAATCTATAAAATATTTAGTCAGACATTTTAGTCATACTAACAATAAACTATTAGATGATGCATTTATACGATCTAAAAGTCTACATTCAGCCGGGACATAATCTCGGTTCTCAAAATTTAATGATATTTGCGTCTTCAATAATATAGACATAAATGAATTAAAAGATTTGAATTATCTAAGAGATGAAAGATCCTTTAATAACATAAAACAAAACTTGAAAAACATTTATGAGAAGTTATTTAAAAAAAAAATAAAATCAACAACAGAAAACAGCAAAATATTCTTATATAGCAAAATTAGAACTAATTATGAAATTGTAGAATTTATAACAAAAACTAACTTTGAAAATAGAAAAAATATATGCAAAATGAGAATTAGTGACCACTTTTTAGAAATCGAGAGAGGGAGATATAAAAAAAATAAAATAGAATCAAGAATATGTCAATACTGTAATCTAAATGAAATTGAAGATAAAATACACTTTTTTCTAAATGTCCTAAATAAAACCAAATGAGAAAGGAATTAGAAAAACAGAATATTGATAATTTAAAAAGATAAAATTATTTAAATGAAAATGACCAACTTTTCAAGATATTGTCTTCATCTGATCACTTGCAATATGTTGCTCCGTTTATTAAAAAGTCATTTCAAATGAGATGAGTGGACCCTATATAGAATTGCATGATTCCCCACTGACAATATTTACATGGATACACAGACAAACACAATATTGTGGATTGTGTAATATCTAATTTGTGTTATTGTCAGTTTATCATTAACTAATTGGTGTTTGACATATATATATGGATGCCTTCAACCCTTAGGTTAATAATAATTAATTACAGGTAATATAAAATCTTTGATATGACAATGTTTGACTTATATAATGAGTTTTGAGTAGCCATCCCCTATGATAGGCCGGACCTGCAGACAGCGGGTATTTTTGTGCACATTGGCCTTGCCAAACATGAGTTGACGACAGAATTTGATCGATGTAATAAACAATAAATACTCCTACCAGCTCCTTATTTTTTTAATAGAAGGAGTGTATAATATTTTATCGATTGATTTGAATTGGCCTAGACCAAAAAGCAACTGAACAGCGCTTTCGTTTTTGTTTTTCGTAATTTTTAACATGTTAAAAACCCTATGATGTTGACAGCCATAAAATATCTGATGAAAAAAAAATATTTATACGGAGAATTTCAGCTGTAATAATGGTTGTGTAGAGTATTGAAAATTGAAAATGCAAAAATGGATTTTTTATGTAACGCATTAATCTTGCTAGCAAACAACTATTATTATCAGGAAACATCTTCCTTTTTACAGTATACACTAAACAATTAAATGTCTATTTGTAAAATCAATCTAAAAGCCATTTGCACTGCAACGAACATATAATTGGGCAATATATTTTGTTGACAAGGAATAAAGCATATTTCCCGGATCAACTTATCAATAATAAATAAAGTCGATGTCGTTTATTAGACCAACACATTAACGTTCCGTGACAGCGATTATAATGCTTTCAATATGTCTCATTATGTTTTATTACGTTTCGTTAAAAGCATCACCAGCTAAAATGACAAATAAATCATGTATACGTCTATGTTGAAAAAATAATGAAAATTATGTTAGTCACGGAAGGCAAAACAGAATGATAGACAAAGGATTTAGATGCTAAAAATATAAGGATAGGTACAATGTTCGTAGTATGTTCTATCGTAATAAAAATACTGAGGCTAAAAGATTGGTACGGGGAACACGGGGAGGGATCCGGAAACATGGCAAAGAAGACAACATCAACAGGAATATGCGTGTTCAACAGACGCTGTGCCCCGCTTCCAAACAAACACCTAAATCATGACTTAAACTGTGAGGTTGAGGTCACAATCTGAACTTTAATCCAAAGCGGGACGTCACTGTGACATACGGACGGACGGATGGATACACAGACAAACACAATATGCACCGCTGCTATCGCAGGCAGAGCATTAAAATAAAATAAAAAAATACCAGACACAAATATCAATTAATTATGCATTTATTTGGTAAATAAATGCTGGTGTCTATTTTGCTGACATTTTATATGTCATATTTCCGAATTTTCATCATCAAATAATCAACGAGAGAATTAATAGATGCAAAAGAGTAAAATCATTACAGCTAAAATACAAATATTATCGTACCGTACAACAAATAATTACTACGAAAAGTATTATTTTATTGTCACAGAACAACACTTATTTGGGTTTCAGTGGACGTAGAAAAGAATGGTTAATGTTGGTTTAAAGTAGACGGGACAGGCATTTTCCTTAACCCTTTGTAGAAATTCTGATATTTGGCTTCCTATTTCGGTATTTTTGGTTGAGTACTTCTTGTTTAATATAAGTTTGGTTTTTGGTCTTCCAAATGTTTCGGTTTTAATGCTGCTGATGAGAGGTAACTCCTTGAAATGCGTCGTATACAGCATAGTATAAATTTACTGTATCTAATATAAGTATCTTTGGATTGTTATTATGGAAATTTTTTTTTTTACATGAGGTGATCTCAGAATTTGTTTTTTTTACCCCCACCCCCATTTTTTTTTTTGGCGACTAGTAAAAGTCGTGTATCATTTCATCACCTCGGTTACTATTTACGCATAGTTAATCCTACTCACAATATAACCATATACATAGTGGTTATTAACCAAATTGACATACAAATCATGTTATTGTTACAACTGCAACAGCTGACAGGAAAATATTGAAAATCGTGTACGATATAATGCTTTCCTAAGCCAGCTGTGTCTTCTCGATCAATTACAATTGACAGATCAAGACCACATTGTTACATTCTACATTGTAATGTGTATCGTATGACAGAACATGAGGTTGTTGGTTTAAACATTTATCAAAATTGGTATGGTGTAATTTTTAAATGGCTTGTTCTGTGACTTTGAAATCATACCCGTTACCTCAACAGGTACCAAACATATTTTATCAATGATAAATCCTGATCCCCGTTCCGCAAACATTCGTATTCGTACGATCAAGACTGGTTCCAGGATATCCATAGAAAAAAGACACTGTCGACCGGAAATCAGATCACATTTACGACTAATCGTAGTCGTACAAATGTTTGTCAAAAGAAGCACTGAACCGTAATGGATGTGGAAGGAATAGGCTTGAAAAAAGTATTTTCACTTGACACAAGGGGTATTTTAATCCAAAAGTTTTGGATATGACGCAACTTTTGTTCTCAGAACAGTTTTCATCCATGTTTCTAATATTTTCTCAAGTCACATTTGAACACTATTTGTAATTAGATGAATCTTAGATTAGTAAAGACAATATTATACGAATGAAATGTTTCCCCAAGACTAAAACCAGTTTAGGGAGCAATCTTTTAATTCAAAGCTCAAATGTTGCGAAGAAATGTCGGGGTAAAAATTCAGAAGTGAATATTATTTGAAATAAAGAAATCTAAATTTTGGGGTACACAACTGCGCGTGCAACAGTGCTTGAAAACCATAATCATTCTGCGAAAAAAAAATTTGAGAATTTGAGATCACTTCGAGCTCCATACGTCATCCCCAAATTTAAATGGTTGTTCGCTTTCATTTGAAATGGATATGAGATTTGTGTAATTAGATTCTATAACTCATTCCAAACTACTGACAATGTCCGCAAAGCATACACATGAACAATTCGTTAACTTTGTAAAAAAATACATTGTATAAATGTAATTAAGTGTCTCTAATTACAAGAGAAAAATCAATTTTTCCTTGGCGACATGTCATTTACGATATGCTGATGTAGATAAAAAAAAATGTACTATAGCTATATGTTCAACATAATTGCTACAAGGACAAAGTAAATAAATTGCTTGATTCCCATCAAATTAGTAGTGTTTTAGAAAATATTTATCATGTATGCCAAAATATTAGCATACGAGCACAGGAATAAAAATGAAATTCTATGCAAAAGCATTGCCCTCGGATATATATTTTATTTATCGATCGTTGTTATCTTTTACATGTAACAAATCAAATATTACGGTTCTTTTTTCTGTAAACAAGAATTTTCTTTCCCAGAAAAATAAACTTAAAATGTACGGCTTATACTTATTTTCACGATTTATAACAATTATGTTGTACATGCACATTTCGCTGGCAAGATGTGACTTGATTGTACACACTTTATTGTCACGAAGTACGGTGATTGTAAACACTTCCCTGACAAGATGTACCGTGATTGTACACACTTTATTGTCACGAAGTACGGTGATTGTAAACACTTCCCTGACAAGATGTACCTTGATTGTACACACTTTATTGTCACGAAGTACGGTGATTGTAAAAACTTCTCTCACAAGATGTACCGTGATTGCACACACTTTATTGTCACGAACTACGGTGATTGTAAACACTGCAAGGACAAGATGTACCGTGATTGTACACACTTTATTGTCACGACGTACGATGACTGTAAGCACTTCACTGACAAGATGTACGGTGATTGTACACGCTTTATTGTCACGAAGTACGGTGATTGTAAACACTTCACTGACAAGATGTACCGTGATGGTACACACTTTATTGTCACGCAGTACGGCGATTGTAAGCACTTCACTGACAAGATGTACGGTGATTGTACAAATTTTACTGTCACGCAGTACGGCGATTGTAAGCACTTCACTGACAAGATGTACGGTGATTGTACAAATTTTACTGTCACGAAGTACGGTGATTGTAAACACTTCACCGTCAAGATGTACCATGATTGTACACACTTTATTGTCACGAAGTACGGTGATTGTAAATACTTCACTGACAAGATGTACCGTGCTTGGACATACTTCATTATCACGGTGTAGCACATACATTCATACAGAAAAAAATCTTTTATACCAATTTTTATGCAAAAGATGCCGATTTAGGACTCATTAGATGTGTTCCATGCCTAAAATGTTAAAAACCTAAACAATAAAAAAAAAAAAACAAGTTTAAAAGCAAATGCTGAAATGACCAAAGTGGAAAACAAAGCCATCTAATGATAGAGCTTTGCACAAATGAGATACTCTTCAATTTTCACATTACCTTAGTATCAATTTCGGTTATACCTTCGGGGACTTGGAATCCAGCGACAGCCGTATCGACTCATTGACAAAAATGTGTGAGTCTTCCAAGGAAGACATGTGTCGCCTGCGGACGTCAATTTTCACAAAAAATATTAAAATTTTCTAAAAATGAAACATATGCACACCTTTGCATTAAAGTTAATGCACAGAAAAAGTTTCATCAAATTGCTGTGAGCCGTTATGGAGTAGCTGAGGATAGAAGTTTTGAACCCCCCCTTTTTTTTTTAAAAATGTCAATTTTTACAAAAAAAAAATTTTAATTTTTAAAAATAAAATATATGTGCACACCTGTACATTAAGGTTAATGCACAGAGAAAGTTTCATCAAATTCCTTTAAGCGGTGATGGAGTAGTTGAGGATAGAAGTTTTTAACCCTCCCCCTCTTTTTTTTTCAAAAATGTTAATTTTTAGGAAAAAAAATTAAAATTTTCTAAAAATGAAATATATATGCACTCCTGTGCATTAAGATTAATGTACAGAGAAAGTTTAATCAAATTCCTTTGAGCGGTTATAGAGTAGTTGAGGATAGAAGTCCCCCCCCCTTTTTTTTGCAAAAATGTCAATTTGTACAAAAAAAATTTTAATTTTCTAAAAATGAAATATACATGCACACCTTTGCATTAAGGTTAATGCACAGAGAAAGTTTCATCAAATTCCTTTGAGCGGTTTACGAGCAGTTGAGGATAGAAGAAAAGTGTGCCGACGCAAGACGCAAGACGACAGATAGTGATCTCTATGTGTCGACCATGCGTTCCGCAGACGACACAATAAAATGGATAACAGGAAAGGTCAAAAATGATATACCGATGGTATATTTTCGCTGTCGCAGTGTACCAAGTCACGATGTACCTTGGTCACGATGTACCACAGAATAAACACTTCGCTTTCAACAGGATTTCCTAATCATGTCAATTCAATTGGATGTGTGTTTAAAATTTGAAAGCTTTCTTAAGTCTGATTAAAATTACGCTTTAAATCGATAATCAGTTTCAGCTTCATTTTAAAAGTCATTATTTGATTTATTGAAAAATTTTCCCTCTAGCTTTTACTTTTAAGCGAGACTGCATTACCACCATGTTGTTGAAAATTCTTTGTCAGACAAATGCTAAAGATTTTCTCAAAACGAAAACGAATTAATGCGATTTTTTTATTAATGCAAAAATTGCAAAATTGTGAAGATCGCAATAATTAACACTCTCTTTAAAGTGTCCCTTTTAATATTCTATTGCAATATGTGCAGGAATCGCATTAAATATTAACATTATCGGTTGTTGAACGTTCGCAATTATACACTGTAAAAACAAAGTGTTTATAAAATAAACACTAAAATGCAACAGATTAAAATCACATCAACATGTTTATTTATTAAACATGTTTATTCTATAAACACTTTAACGTGTTTAAATTTTTAACACTTTTTAAACATACATATTTAAAATCTAAACACTTGTTAAACATCAAGCATTTATTAATTAAACACTTTATAAACATGAAGTGTTAAAATTCTATACACTTTTTAAACACTGAAACGTTTAAAAAATAAACACTTCTACATGTTTAATTTATGCAACAGATTAAAATCACCTAAACATGTTTAAATGGTAAAATAATAAACACTTAAACATGTTTACCTGAAATATTATAAATGCTTAGTGTTTGATGAGTGCTTAAAAGTAACATCTTAAACACTTTGCATTTAATCTGAAATTATAAGCATGACATGTTTATCTGACATAAATCTTCATATCCCTTCATATTTGTGTACTTCTCTTTCCCAAGCAATTATTTTCACTTAGTCATTCTTAGTATAAGACTGAAATAATATACAACCAATTATTTAAATAATAAACTTTATTTTGAAATTTTAATGCAAAATCAGTATCATACAAACAATATTTCTGTAAAATGAAAAGCTTTAACTGTTCAATATGCACAAAATCTTCAGTAAATTAACAAGTCTCTCAGTGAACAATTGAATAATAGTCATTTTGCACTCCTTTACTGAATTATTTTCTTAGCTTTTTGTTGAGATCTTTTGACAATTTAAGATATTTCTTTGATTTTGGTCCAGTATAAGGTTCATTCATAACATACTCCTGAATGATCCCTAGTAATTGTGAATACATTTTTGGGTATTGAAGATCAAATATATAGTAGACTGCCACAAGGCACATCAGAGCATCCAGTAGAGTCATTGTTTGGGTGAAAATCTGAACGTCATCCCCAACAATTACAACCTCATCAAATGTGTCATCTCCTGTAATGTAGAGAACGAGACGGGGTGGCTCCTCATCCCTGGTTTTAGCTGCAGAATCTTTCTGTTCCTCTGTCATGTCCTACAATTGTAAATTGAAATTATAAAAATGTCTGATCCTCCCCAGCATTTAACTATTTCCCTAGTTGAATTAATCCCCTTTTAAAATTTCAGCCCCAACGCAATTCATTATGCAGTTCTTCAGATATTGAACTGTAATATAGGACTGCGTGAACACTGTTTAATTGCAAAAATATTATTAGATACAAAATAATGAAGAATATTGGAATTCATTGTCAATAACTTTCTCTAAAAACAAATCACTGTCAGTCGTAAGAATAAATCTTACAGATTTACTCCACTTTTGTAATGAATATAAACTCAATGTTTTAAAGGTACTCATGTATACAAATCAAGAAAAAAGGTGGCAAAATAAAAATAAAACCTTACAAGATAACCTAACAAAATGTCATAAAACAATTACTTACACTGCCACCACAAGGAAATCCATTTATCTTAAGTAAACAAATTAAATAATGCCCATTATAGTTGCACCTTTGTTTTAATATCTGCCCAATAAATTTTGCTTAATACTTAATAATCCAGTAACTGCACTTAAAATTATTTACCTTTTTCTTAGCAATTATGGACTTTGATTTGATTCCTTTTCCCTTATCATAGCATGAATTCTTCTCAATATATTCAATAACTGGCAAGATCCTTAGTGGTCCCTATGAACAAATAAAAAGATATCAGTTGTTAAAAATAAATATTTCCATTAATTTAAGCTAAAGCATTCAGATATATTTGACAACTGTTGATATGATATTGTTTTCATCATAAAAACATGCTAATTTGATTTTCAAGCATATAGGAGGTTTACAGTTTACAGTTGATCTAAGAAAAAACTTGCCAAAGCTAATTACCTCCCTTCTCCATGAAACTATTTCATAGACAAGTTTTCAAGATAAACCAGAAACATTAGGGAATTGCTATTAATCTATGGATGACTATATGTAAGACTGATATTTCCAGATATTATAATCTCAAGCTAAAAAAAACTTGAATATGACCAATTTTAAAAGCAGTGAAAATTGTAAAAATCTTACTTCTGTCTTCCCTCCAACAAGCTCTTCTATTGCATTTACGAATGCCACCATTCTCTGCGTACAATTCACCAATTCATTTTTTCCAATCAGTAGAGCAAATTCATACATCACCTATAAAAATTGAAAAAAAAAAATATAAAATTCATGATAAAATCTGCCAATTTATTTCTTTACTGGCTTGCTGTAAAGCAGAAAGAAGATATACAATATATATAACCTATAATTTGACTATTCTTACACCATGAATAAAACATATTGTGCAATATTTTGAAAACTTACAAAGTGAACAATTTTTTTTTATTTTCATCACAAGTAGAAAGTAAATTAATATCAGTTTTTTCCAAGTTCATCAATATTCACTTACAAATCTGCCATATTCAAAAACTGGAAATCTGTCCACAATTGGCTTGTATTTGCCATTAGCAAGGGATCTTATCCATTCCATTCTTCTACCATGAGTCTCAGCTATCAATGCTTTTAGAGTTTTCTCATTTGGTTGTCTTTTTTCTATTTCTTTCTTCATTTCCATTACATTGTTATCAAAATCTTCAGC
The DNA here is from genome assembly GCA_028015205.1 of Mytilisepta virgata. Lineage (NCBI taxonomy): Eukaryota > Metazoa > Mollusca > Bivalvia > Mytilida > Mytilidae > Mytilisepta > Mytilisepta virgata. Next base: position 36,395,453 of record CM051512.1, read on the forward strand.
AGATGATTCGTCAGCTTTTTCATCATCCTGGCTGCTTGAAATCTTTGTTTTGGAATCTAGACGGAACATCTTTCTGGGGGTAGGACTTTCTGTTCTATTATTTAACTCAGGTCCTGATTTCTTTTTTCTACTCCATCTTACCCATCTAATCCTTTGGCTGAGATCTTTGCAAAACAATGCCTACAAAATAAAGAATGGAATAAAATATCTTTTTCATACAGTCTGAATCATTTTAAAGTGAAATTAACTATGCATGAATTTGAATACATATATTGTGTATATTTGAAACTGTAACAAACATTTGATATCTTATCTAGACCAACTTTTTCCATCCGCTGAAAAATAGTTCAGAAGATCTTCAATTTATCATCAAAATTTTATTGTGTATATTACTGAAATCATCATAACCACATAACAGAGATAAAAGAGAACAAATATGGTGTAAAACATACATTTTTTTTTGTTAAGGAAGTTATTTTTTGGGACTTCATAATTTTATAAAGTACAAAAATGTCATTGCTTCAAATATTAAAAAGAGATTGTACTGTAAGATATAAATTGTAAAGAAGACATCCCTTCTACGATATCAAATCTTAATTCTTCAAAATACATGTATTATATGTTATTCAGGTTCTAGAGAGGGTATATAAGGTGACATTTACAGATGATGAATTATATTCCATGAGCTGAAGGCGAATGGAATATAATTCATCATCCGTGAACTTCACCTCATATACCCTCTCTAGAACCTGAATAACCATTATGTTATGGTGCATAGCCTTTCTATTTAACAGAAAAAAAGAATTTTAAAATCCACAATTCAACTCGAAAATACTGAAATAAATGGAATACAGTTTAGTCACCGAGAATGCCACTTTACATGTAATTTAATGATAAGGAAATTTTGTTGCCCACAATACATGAAACAAGGAAATATGGTTCTACTTTTATGATATCATGTAAAATGTAAAAAAACAGATGATTTGTTTCAAGAATGTAAAATGCAATACATAGATAAAATATGCATGCATAAAATTTTACATGAAAATAAGAGTTAAATCCAAGGTATGGTGTACATTTTTGTCTCCAACATCAGAAGTTGTATTCTAATGCCGAGGAGAAAGCAATATCAGCCATTTTGATCTAAAATTTTATGTATTTGTATACGGATGTAGCCGGGTATATAGCCTCACATTCCTGACTGAACATCCAATCAAATAGTCAGGATTTCTCTATAAACCTTAACATTTGAGATTATCATTCCAACCTGTGTATACATAATTGCGTTAAATATTTTTATTACCCATGGATTTTTTCCTTCATGCTCTATAGCTGGGTATTCCCTGTGCATCTTTTCTCCTATACTCTGATATTCGGAGCTGTGGCCTATGTTTGGATGAACATTCAAATAATAATCTGCGGCTTGGTTGATGACTTTACTCCACACAACTTTCACCTTGCCTTCAACCATCATTTGTCTGACATGATCAGAAAATGTTGGCAATGGTGTCTGGAAGTTAACTAAATGTGGTCTGAAGGGAGTATTAGTTGATGTACTAGGTATGGGATTAAAATCAACCTCCATAGGGACTTTTTCTAAACCAGTCAATTCTTTCTGGTCATTTCTGGTGGAATCAGCTACATCATGTACATTTATATCTGTATCAACAGATGAAGCAATTTCTGAAAAAAAAAAAAATGCTGGATGTCAAACAGGTTAAGTTCCTAACACAGCTTTTATTCAGAAAATTGTTCATACACATTTTTTTAAAGTTAAGAAGGAGATAGAATTTTATTGTTATGGCATTAATATCAATAGATGCATGAAAAATTTACAAAGTTGAGTAATTTCATATGTAGAATTGGCTTACAATAAACACCTTCACATGAATTTTTGGAATGAGCTAAAAAGGATTATTATTATATAGATGACAGTGAAAGATTGATTTTTCTCGGTGAAATGAAATCCATAATTTCACTGTGAAAATAAAAATCATAATTTACCCTAGGAAGTGACATAAAAATAGACGTTGTAACGCTGTCTTTAAGAAAACATTTGGCAAGTTGGCGTGAAAGCAAATAGCGCATCAATTTTAATGTAAAAATAAAATGAATGAAATAAACGTAAATCTTTATGATAAACAATGTACCGGTAATTAATACAGGATTCTGATTATATTCAACTAGTGATCGAACAATGCTTTGCTATAATTAACTCATGCCCTTCGGGCATTCATGAAATACTACATTGTTGCATCACTCATTAAATTTTTTGTGATAATCGGAATCCTTATTTATAGTATAATTTATATAAATGAAAATAAGCTACCAGTGGTTTTTCTTTCTGTGTTTTCTTCAGAAATTATTACAATTTCTTTTTCAGTGGGAGACCATTTTTCTGCAGGAGCCAATACAATAAATACTTTTTCTTTATATTCTTCCATTGTTTTGTAAATGATCAGCCATTGAACATATTACAGAACATTTAAAAAATATTTTTAAAATAGGTTTGAAAAGGCTAACAAAGACAAAATATGTCTAAAAGTCAGTAGCAAAAATGAGGAGAATCAAAACAATGTTTCTATGATTCATGTTAATTGGACACTTGCATGTTAGAAAAACTCGCTAAAGTAGGAGTATTTGTTTAGTACATACTCTCCTCCATCTACTGTTTGTGACCATAAAGGCCATTTAAATTTCATGTTTGTCTGGGATATGATACTAAGTTGTCCTGTTTCTGATATTTTATATGACAAGTATTTTGGAACAAAACATTCAGTTGACATTTTTTTCACAACAAAAAGTTTCCTGTCCTTGAACACAATGATGCTTTGAATTATTGCAAATTGTGGAATCCAATTTTCTACCCCAGTAAACAGAATGCAACCAACTTTGTACTGATGTCCACAAATTTCAACAAACTCGCTTACATAAACCATTGGCGACTCTCCATCCCCAAAATTCTCATTAGTCAGTGCTTTAAAAGACTCTAAAAGATCTGGATACAACTCCAAAAACTTTTTTTCTACTCCCTCTTTTACAATGTCGCCTTCATATAAAAAGTTTGGATTCCTAGTTCCATCAGACATTGTTTGCTTATGACACATGTACAGTTGGTGTTTTTTTGCCATTGACTTGGGAAGATTTTTAAAACATTTCCATTTTTTTGTTTTGAAAAATCCATGTTTCCCCTCAAACCTCATGCACCAAAGATGACGTAATGGACCAAAAATGAACATTTGCATAGCTAAGTGAATGCAATAATGCATTTTGGGTGTAACACCTGATTTTGGATACAGTTTTACAAATTCAGTGTGGTGTGTAATGATCAATTGTGAGAGCATACCAACAGTATTTCTGTCACATACTGGACTTATACATAAAAATGTGATCTGGACAAGTCGAAGAAAATTTAACCACTTGTGATCGTTTTCCAAGATTTTTGGACCAGCTATATGAGGGAGCACTTCACAAAGTGTAATCATTGCTGCAGCAGTTTGCCTAAATGGTGATGTTCCTAAAACTTGTTTTCTTTCAATGGGTTCTGGTTTATTTTTCACTTGTGAGTACGAATATGAATATATTCTTAACTGATGGTTCAGCCATGCTAAGGTAAATCTTTTCTGGTTGAATATCAAGTCAAAAAGAACTAACTGAAGCTCTAAACGCAGAATTCCTTCTAAGAAGATATGCATCGGATCATGAACTAATCCAACACATAAATTAAAATCAGCAATATCACAAAGTGCAGACCGACCAGTTATTCCCCAAACTTTACTAAAGTGCTGACGACCATTCTTATCAAGCCCTTCTAGTGTATCACATCTTTGCTTATGCAAATTATAATCTCGTAGTTTGAATTCATTTTCACAAAATGAATGTTTCAAATCCGAGTTAGATGCATTGCATGTTCTGCAGACTTTGTAAGAAAATGAAACTCCCTCTTTAAATCCACCTAACCAGTTTGAGGCAGGAGTATCTGCTGGAATGTAAACAAGAGACCCTTCTATGTTATGATATGAACCATGTAAAAGCATCTGAATTCCACCCTGAGAAAGTTCATTCATAGTCTGAATAAAATCGTTTAACAAATTTTTAGGTCCAAACCGCTTGACGTCCTTGGTTTTAGCTATGGCTAACAACTGCATAGAATGTAGTTTAGACCGAAATTCTGGTGGGATATTGCACAAGGTGAAGTAAAATACAGTTATTTTATGCTTTTTAACATGTGCACCAAGGGGATTTACAATTTCTAAATCATCAGTGTATATTACAACCTGCAATGCTTTTGGATTTCGCTGGAATAATGGACTCCTTTGAAAATGATCTGCATCACAAAAATCTCTAACAATGTCATCGTTACTAGTATGATTATTCTGAATGAACTGCCACACTTCTGGTAAAGATAATAGACTTTTAACATTTTCCCTAAAAGGAATAATGTAGCCATATTTGTTACAACGAATTGGCCTACCATTTTTTGTTTTCCTAACTGAACCAAGAAAGACTTCTTCTGGTGCAATATAGCCCAGATTTTCTGTGTAAAACTTATTTCTTTTGTATGCGGAGTTCAAAGCTTCGAATGAATGATCAATTTCAGACATTGTAGGTTCAACATCAGCTACATCAATGTTTCTCTCTTTCAGTTTATCAAGTACTAATTGTATATTTGACTGAACTAATTGTCTTGTTGTTTCAACAAAATTGTCTAATGCTTGTTGTGGCATGTCATTTTTAGATTCAAATGCTAATGTATGCACTGCAGTATTTTGTGTTTGCATTTGTAAACTGTCCACATTCTGTTCAGCAATACATGCATTTTCAAATATTTCGTCATCATCATCATCTTCATTATCCTGCTGATTGTTTTGCTGCAAGATATCTTGATGTTTTCTACTAATATGAGACCTATATGAACTCCATTTTTTTGTACTATAAGCACAGTTATCTATACAACAATGAACAATAAAATTTGGATCATTTTTGTGAATTCTTACTACATGAGACCTATAATGGTTAAAATATTTTGTACTGAAAAAACACATTGAACATCTGATCTCATCCATTTACTCAGTAAAAAAATATTGAGTTATTCTTTAAAAAGTGTGCGTGCCATCAAGTTAACATCAAGTTTGTAGTTCCTATTGAAAGACAGAGTGATAGAAGGGAAAAGTACTCTTGCTCACCAGCTACTCAATCCACCAGTGAGAAAGAGAAGAAAAAAAACGTAAGAATATACTGATAGAATCTGACCTTGTTCAGGTCAATGTAGGCGAATTATTCGAAATGGCCGCATACTACTACATTTACAGTTTCACAAAAATGCAGGTATATGTTTTTTAAAAATATTTTTTCCCTTTGTAGTTCAAAAATATTACTTAGGCTTACATAAGGATGGATAAATCCAAATAATACGTTCCATCATTTTCAAAACAGACGGCCGGAAATGTAGTGATTGACAATAACATTTACACAATGTCGGAGAGAGGATTCCGGAAAAAAGACCTAACACAAACAATGTTCAGTTAACCAGTCGACACTGAATTTCAACAAAGCTGTATACTTAATGAACATTTTAAAATAAAAATAAAAAATTACTGACAAAAATTATTGACATAACAAAAAAACAACTGTGTACTTGTACATACTCTTCACGTGGCATGGCACTCTTCATCGTTACATCAATGTGACTAGTATACACCGTGCAAATGTTATTAAACGTAATAATTTAACAATAAATCAACATAAAAAACTAACTCTATGTATCAAAAATTCAAACCTATTAATTCTTATATTTCTTCGAAGACTCCTTTGTTCCTCAAACTTCTGTGGCTGAATGAGACGCTATCAATTGGCGCGAATGGAACTGATGTAACCAAATCATTTCCGGCACAGCATCAGCTAATCACTAAGTATTTAATCAAACTGTTATCTATAAATCCACGTGTTTACATTCACTTACGATTACACGGGATTAGTAAATACCAGCATTTATAAATTAAACGTAACAGTAGCATATGGTCCAAATAATTAATATTGGGGACCATAATTAATTGAATGTATGTCCCTAAAATTTGTTTTTTAATTCTGGATATCATAAAGTTGATAATATATCATTCCAAGCAATAATGCATTGCACTGTGTTTTTAAAAAACATGATTTTGTGCGATATTTTATTTATAAATTTAAGTTTTCCATTCAAATACGCGTCTATACAGTATATGTCACGAAACAAATGCAAATTAGTGGTATATTATAATTTAAGGCGTACTTACTCAAACTTATAAAGTACAAAATCGTCGGAAAGACAAGCTTTTGCGTGGTTTCTAAAAAGGCGTTTAAGAAGTGTTTATGGCACTGAGAAGTTTTATAAACATCTGGTGTTTACACTACTTTACGATTAAACAGACCTGTTTATAAATTTAAACAGGTTGTGTTTTGAAATTCAACACCAGTATTTAGGTATAAAACATTAATATTTAATATTTAAACACTCTTTAAACATGTTGAGCGTTGGCATTTTTTACAGTGTAAGTGGACGAAATAATTTCCGAAATTACAGAAATTTGTATATAAAACACATCAGTTACCATAATATGTAAATTGTACGTGTAACAATTATCAAACATTAATTCAAAATGGTGTCGTTATTCTGTTGTTATACACCATCCAGTACTTTCTTCTTCTTGTTTATTCTTTCGAACATAACTACATAAATGTGTCTTAATTAATATGATTTTGAAATCCTGCCAGTATTAGCAAACCTTGTCTCGTCAGAGCGACATTAAGACAACCTTGTTGTCAAATAAGGCCAATTAAGATCTTACTATGTCTTATATTACAACACGTTCAGAGATTGTGGTAAGTTATGGTGATTCTTGGTGATCTTAACAGCATGTACAATGAGTCTTCCGTTTCGTTTTCATCTGTTTGAGTTCTTGTTTAAGGATGATTGCTGGTCTAATAGGAAATAAATAGGATTTGAAATAGGTGTTTTAGTTTGAGAGAACATATGAATATTAAACAAATAAGCAAGAAAAAAATATAGGTTCATGAGCTCATTTTAGAGCTATAAGGCCTTGAAAATTTGCAGGAAATGGGTTTTCTCTGGATTTGTCATTGTCTTTGCATTGACAACTTCAGTCTCTCAAAAATGTATGAAAAAATAAAAAGGATTTAATAAAATTTTGTCAAATACCATTTTAAGGTATATATGATTGAATTATAAAAGAAAAAAGAAAAAGTGGGGGTTCATGGGCAAAAAATTTCATGTTTAAGAAATGGATAAAACCCGAGGATTCCGAAAATCTGACAAAAACATGACCAGCGAGCATCCTTAATAGTAGCTTCATTTTAATACCTGCCATCATCCATGGCGGATTTGATGCTGGCAAATTGAATTTACTGGCGACGCGTCTCTCTAATGCAACCGTAAATATCTAAATAAGATAAAGGATTTTTGAAATCCGGAAGTGACACATTGCACGTGCCATCATCACAGACGACAGCAGTAGGAGAATTTATGGTCTGAAATTTTCAACGTCATCCAAAGAAAAATGAACGTAACATCAAACGTTTCATTAGAATTTTTGCAAGTCTTTCAAAGAGACAGTCACGTAAGAAAACATAAAAAGGCCATTACATTAATTTCATCCTAACTTTCTTTATTCCAATCCTGTAAAAACATATGTGTGGTTCCAGTAACCCTACCTACCGTATTTTTTTACTCCTATCCTATAGATTTTTTTTTTTAATTTCTGGATAAAATTAGAATTCTCTCACCTATTGACTAATTTTTTTTTTAAATGTAAAAATAAAAATAATCCGTAACTACATACCTTATTTTTTATCATGATGTAACCGGAACCATACTTATTTTTTTGACTTGGCCTTGTATGCCGAAAAACAATTATTTCTTCGGTTAAAAATTCTGTATCCAATTAGAAACTTACACGATACATATTTTCATAACACCATGTATTGATATAAATTGGGTTGTAAATTGTCTACTGGACAATAAATATATACGCACAATGGTCATAAACTATAAGCTAATTATTTTACTTACCTATGAGAGCGTAAATCACAACAATTATAACTGAAACAAATAATGTTATTCCAATTGTTAGGAATAAAATATTGAGCACTTTTTTCAGAATTCTATACTCCTCCGGATGTCTGTTTTCTAAAATTATTTGACCGTTGCTGGCTTTCACTCTATCATCTAAGAGCACTCTATTTATTTTTCTCCAAATCGAATTCCTTTCTTTTGATTCGTCTGTGTTAAAACTATCCATGTTTTTTATTTGTTTTGAGCTATTATCAGGATCTGTTAAAATTATATCTATGCCTCTAGCATCCATAGTCACTGACGAAGCATCCATTTCAAAATCTTTCCTATTAGATTTATTTTTTGATTCTGGCTTACTATTCATTTTAGAAAATGACGTTTCCATGGAATCCATTTTTCCTACAGATTTTATGTCATAATTATTTTTTCCTTTTTTATCAACGTTAATTGTCGAATTAGTTGACCCTGTGTTGCGATCAGCCGCATCAAGTATAATAAATCGATTTTGAAAATATACAACGCGTTGTGTATTTGATTGTGGCGGGAATCTATCAGACGACAGATGCGACAATCCATTGATACAATTCAGCTCGTTCTGTTCTGATTGCTTGGTCGTATCAGTTGAATTTTTTGATCGCTTGTCTCTCGTTCCCTGGGTTTCTTCTCTAGGGCGTGACTTCCTAGTATGATTTTTGTCATGGGATCTGGACGAATGCGCAAGAGTCCTCTCGTCCTGACGTTTCTGGCTTGTATCTGACATTTCTCTATGCCTTAGTTCGGCATTTCGCCTTGCAGCTTCTTTAAATAATTCAAGCGTTGTTGGGTCTCTTTCTTGTTTAGACGCCGTATTTTTCTTTTTATCTGTACTTTCTTTCCATTTCTTTGCAATAGCCGCCAATCTTTTCCCTTCGGAACCTTTACTGGTCACCTTTTGCCAGTTTTCTATGCTTTTACCAAGATTTTCATCTTTATTTCCGTCAGAAACATTATCCTTCCCGTCAGGCTCCTATAACATATTGTTATGTACGTTTTACTATGTAGGTGAATTCCCAATGAGAATCATACTTTTTCAATAACAATGTATGTAACAGCTTTAAATCATTTATTTAATACTTTACCTAATTTTATGGATATTGTACAAAACTCTTTTATCAATGTAAAAGTGAAAATCGAACGTTGAATTGTTAGTGAACCTTATCATTTAATTTGGAAAATGGCAAATGCTGTTATTTTTAATATTATTTCATATCTTATTTATTAACAGAAATTTACAAATAAGTATAAAACATTAAAAAAAATATCGATGCTGTGAAAAGCATTATCACAAAAAATCAATTTTGAAAGTAATAGTTTATTGAGCTTTTTGAAAAATTATCATTAAAGAATTTCCGTAAATAGGAAAATTGTTAATAATTTAGTACAGTCGACAAGAACTTTATTGCAGACGATACAATCATGTTCAGCGAAGCGCTTTAACGAGCAGATCAGAAAATTACACTGGACAAGCAATGAACATGATGAAGGCTAATTTCATTTAGTCACTATTCGCTGCTCAGTTTCAAAATAACAAGCTTTTCATAACACTGGTAAATATTGATAGTGGCTTAATAAAGGGAACTTAAAAAGTGAAAAAAATATAGGCCCGTGTGCTTGTTTTCGAGATATAACCCATTAAAAATTTGGCGGGAAAATATGCTCTCTTCATTTTACATAGCTTTATCATTGACAAGTTTTATTTCTAAAAAAAACCATTGAATAATAACTAGGATTTTATAAGATTTTTACAAATGGCTTATTATTCAGCATGCAAATGATTTATGAAAAGAAAAATTGGTGTTAGCGAGGAAAATAATTTATAGCATTCAAATGGATAAAACCAGATGATTCTGAACATCTGACAAAAATTCAAAAACATGACCAGTCGAACATCCTTCAAAGGGAAAACACATGTAGGATACTGAATGAGAAGCCGGTTCTTTCTTCAATACGGCCTTTTATCTCTCTAATTCATAACAATTGGTTATGGTTGAAGTTTTACAATATGCTGAGTAATTTGAAAATTTTGGGGGATGCGATTCGATGAAATAAGTCCTGTTTGATGTCATTTAGATGTACAAAATTATGGTTGAAAAATTTGTTCCGAAATTTTGGCTATAAAAAGACTGAAATTTTGTTCAGCTAAGCTCGTATGTAATCAAATAAAATTAAACAAACGTACCAAGAAACTAATATATATTATAAAAGTTGGAATCATATTCCTTGATTTTTTTAAAATAAACAGAACACTGAATATTTAACATTATCACTTGTTATGCATGGGAGGGATATAAAGCAGGCGTGTTCATAGTCATTACGTTTAACGAAATGGTCCTTAGATTTTGATTCATTTTATAGAGATATTTTTTTCATACTTCCAGATAGCAGCTATACCACAGTTACTTACAAGACAATACCCAAGAACTATCAATGCCTAATTCAAAACCCTATCAATCTCTTCAATGTCAAAACAAATGAGTATCTGCCTCGTGCATGGGTCTGTCTTTAGATGGTTTTGGAATTTACATTATCGGTGCATCAAAATTGATATCATAGAGTTTTATTTAGGGAATGTTTCCAATTTTCGAAGAGGTTATACGATATAACCTGGTTTGGGTCATTTTACACATAATAAACCGCGAATCGGTTTATGAATGCCGTAAACTGACCCAAGCAAAAATTGGAAACATTCCTTATAATTTAATTTCCAAACAGAGGTACAATGATTCCTCAATTCAAGCATCGATAATAACATAGGACTATTTGAATTTAAAAATGGCGGATTAATCCGTTGGTGATGTCATAAGACCAAACCAGGTTATACAGTATAACAAATGTTGCTCTATGCTGTTCATCCAATAAAAATGCAGTATCCAAATCAAATTATTTATATTGTTATAGACCAACTAAACTAATAATTAAAAAATGAATGAAAGAATGTTGTGAAAATGGGGGAAAATTACAAGAAAATAATATATTCCTCGAGTCTTATGCCTCGGTTACTTTTTTCTTAATATAATCCCGATAACACCTTTAAAGTAAAACTTAATGAACTATCACCTTGATGATCAAAGAAATTTCCTTTATCGTACAGGTAAATAATCGTATTTTTTTCCTGGAAACGTTTATGTAATCAAATCAACTTTTGAACTTCGTTTCTTATTTTCAATCTTAACGGTTGGATAGAGAATTGCTGGTTTGATTCGATAAATTTACGCATTGGATTTCTAGCAACTAAGAGATAAAGAATTAACTTATTGATCAAAGTTAGGGGAATGTAAAAAAAAATGTTTCCACAATTCTGATTTGAAGTACTTTTATTGAGAAATGTTAAAATATTCCTGCATTAGTCAACACTGTTCGATTGATTGATTGGTTGATTGGATTGATTAGATTGATTGATTGATTTGATTGATTGATTGGTTGATTGATTAATTGATTAGATTGATTGTTTAGATTGATTGATTGATTGATTGATTGATTAGATTGATTGATATTTGATTGATTGATTAATTGATTGATATTGATATGAACCATGTTTATTCTTTAAGTTATACATGTACTTGTGGCATTTGTCTGTTACATGTGTTATGTTCCATTCTCATGACTGTCTTTTCGTTTGGATTTCAAATTTTCGGTCTTTTCCCACTGTTTTGTCGCTTCGGTATTCTTTTGGCAATATTTGCACTTGATCAACTAGCTAGGACTGATTTTTAACGTGCTAGCTCACACATGAAGAGAATGTCGCCCCAACCGGAATTAATGCAAGCTCTTGCGCCTAAATGCCAAGAACGTAAATTGTGCATCTAAATTGGTAGCAAAAACCTTATCCTGACTAGTAAATAAAATAAGAGCCTTTTACCTGTTTGACATGTTCGAGGTTTGTTAACATTATTAACTGGACAATTTAAATCGAGTCAGCAAAATTTAACCATAATGCTGTAAATATTTCAGTTTATTAACGTTTTAAATAGATAAATTTTAAGAGGAGCCTCTGATCATAAGCAAGTGATAAATTTTAAAATTCCCCAAATAGTAATGCTTTAACTTTTGTTATAAAATCAGCCTGAGTTACAAAATAGTCTGCTTCATCATTTTGTAAAATGAATGTGATAGATATGTGATAGCGCTAATTTGTGTACATTGTGCATCTATAAGATAAGAATAAGATGAGAAAACTTTATTTAAAGTCGCTTCTTCTTCATTTGGGACTATATAAAAAGAGTATTTTGCTTAAATTTGATATTTTCGGACTTTCACTGACAAACTGCTCATAAATTGTCATTATATTGTTTAAATTATTATTACTTTATCAACATCATTTGATTCTCAATGTTTGTCCGTCAAAGTAATTTTATTAAAATGTAACGATTTTTCTAAGTGTCAGTATATTTTCACAAAGACGGAAATTTGTTTCAAGATAATTCTTTTGATAAATAATACACAGCTTTACAAAGTTCTTAAGTTTTCTTACGTAAAGAATAATTAATCCTTTAGACATTTCAATTAGCGTTTATTCAGCCTAAAACTGAAGCGACATATTTTTGTTACATTCTTTTGTTAATCCTTTAAGTGCTAATTGTATTATTTAATTGTCATTTCTATTATGAGATTGCAAAATTCTTAATTTAAATATGTTTTCTGAAGTTTTTTCTTCAGTTAGAGTCAGGCAGTCGTATTGACAACTTCCGCCAAATTTGTAGAATTACATGTGTTCTATCCTAAAATCCTTAAATTGTTAACTACTGCATAGGACTTGTGTCTAATTCTACCAATGGAATTAAAGCGAGTGTTCTAAGGCAAGTGACTAGGTCTAAGTCATTGTCTACCGTTGGCATCGCCAACATCTGCAACCGGTCGTGTTGCTTCTCGTTATCATCGTCATTCCAGTAGCCAGTCTCCCGGTTACAAATAAAACGGCCTTGAATCTTTGAAGCAGAACACGAGAAATAGAAGTTAAATTATTAATGGTATCTGTTGTAGCATCTCCTATAGGATAAACTGATCTATCATTCCATGAAATAACCTCATTTTTTTTGTCTAATTTGTCGCTCAAGATCGATCAATGACTGTCACATCAGTAGGATCATAAATTACTATATTATACGTTATATGTAAACGCTGCATTTCCAATTAAGCGACAGCTTTGTCGTTTCAAATATAGTAAAATTATTAATATATATTGAATTTCTTTATACAACTGAGATATTAAAAATGTCACTAAACAGCTCGTATCTATAGCAAATAGGTTTATAATTTAATGAAAGTTATGCCCATAGGGGTAAAGCAAGTTTACATATAGTAAAATATACATTAACCATTAAAAGGATTAGGAATGTAAACAAAATAATAGTATTAATATAATTTTTATAAATCAACAAAAAATTAACAAATGACAAAGGATGACCTGACGAAATAAACCATTTATAAAAATTACCAAAAAAAAAACATTTTTTTTTGGTCATTTTAATTGACCCTCTTTTTTATTTCTTTAATACAGTAACACAACATGTACCCACTATTTAAATTTTCGGTATGAAATTGTCGGGCAAACAACAGCTACGTGTAGGGGTATTTTTAGCTGGTAAAATGCAGTTTGAATATTGTTTTCTATATCAAGTGGCGTTGTATAATTTAAACAATTTTGATGCATTCTTCTTGTCTTATTTTAAAACGAAATCAGTGTCGAATTCAATAAAAAATTATTAAAATGCTACTTGTTCATTCTTTTTCAGTTTACCCTTTTATGGTAGAACCTATCTCATAAAGATTCACAAAATTTTAGAGGATGGACGACAATTTTCATCAGATGTTCAGAATCATCTGATTTTATCCATTTGAATGCCATAAATTATTTTTCACACTAACACCCACTTTCTTTGCATGCAGAATAATAAGCCATTTGTAAAAATATTATAAAATCCTTGTTATTATTTAATGGTTTTTGAGAAATGAAACTTGTCAATGATAGAGCTATGTAAAATCAAGAGAGCATATTTTTCCCGCCAAATTTTCAATGGCTTAAATATCTCGAAAAAAAAACACACGGATCTATAATTTGTTTTCTCTCTTTTAGTTCCTTTATTAATCCGCTATCAATATTTATCAGTGTTATGAAACTCAGCAGCGAATATCCTTAATAAACATTTACATTGCAAGCACATTTTACAGGAGTGTTTTTTCTATGTTTGTGTTGTTCTTCTTCTTAAACTTTGCCCGTGAAAACATTTTAACACTTCTGCTTTTCATCCTTTTGCTTCACTTATACTAGACCCATATTTTCTTTTAAATCCTTTATTTTTGGTGCATAATAATGAAAAATAATACATGCTCTGCTCCTATCTAAAATTTGGTGCTTTCTGGTTGACAAAATACTGTCAATGTGTCCCAAAAAAACAGACTACGATGTGTAGCAGATCTTGGACTTCTCAGATTCGTAGATTTTCTCGTCAGGCTTAAAGTTAAAGGCTTACATTTTTTTTAATGTTATTATTTGGTACCCCGTGTTGAGAATCAACTGACTTTTCACTTATCATTATACACAAAATATAATGACTAATTCTTTTAAAAGAAAGAATAAACGTAGAAACTATCGGTTATTATCGAAATTTACTATGGTAAGGAAGATAATCCACGTTGGAAAATTCTAAACGTACTGAATTATGCATCTATACTTCTAATTTATTGACGCCGATCAAATATACTATTGTGACGTCATTGCATGTTTGAAAGTGTTTGAAAAGGAGAAAAATAAAATTCAATTACAGGAATACAGTAATGGCAGTGTATACTTTAGAGCTTTACTGAAAACAGAGAGAACATACAAGATCCAATACTTAGTATATTAAACGGTATATTGGAATGTTTCTTTGGTGTTCGTTCTTGCAATTTCATACTATTTCTTTATTTACACGTACATGGAACTGAGTAGAATTCCCCCTTGTGCAATAATTTATCCAAATGATAGAGAAAGACATCGCAAACCATAAAAATTTTTTAATGTCAATAATGTAATATCTTTAGGATCAGATATCTCCTGTAAATATATTTAGGGTGGGAAAATGAAGTATACAGTCCGCCAAAAGTTAAGCACCATCAAAAGTTTACAGGTTATATTTTTATGCTTTTGCAAACTTTTGAAGCGTAGATTTCTATCTTGTCTTAATCTTAGCAAACCAAGAGCGGTACGTGTTGATAGTTTGAACCGATTTTCTTAAAACGAAAGCTTAGAAGGCTTGTACACATTTCAGAGATAAATACCGGTTGTGTGATAGTTGCAGTTCCTATTGACTCTAATATTGATGAAATCTTTGCAGAATTTGCTAAATGTTGTCTCTTAAGACCTCCAGTGATGTTTTGTGTTGAAATCTTGTTAAAATTAAAATCTATTTCATTTTTATTTGTTTATTTCTTGCACTATTTCTTTGAATGTGAAATTTAAGTATACACGTAAAATGTACGAGTTATCCGTCTTATAATAATGTTTTGTTTATGGTGAATACTAACAGAAACACTTAATGAATTCATTCTCTCAGTTTGAGTCTTCTTTAGTTTTTTTTGTTACTAAAATATTTTTTGAATAAAAATGGTAGTGCTTCACTTTTGGCGGACTGTATATTTCAACTGATACTGCAAACCACTAGTAGAGGGAAAATGGTCTTTCATCTCAGTACTTTCACCTAGCTATCGATGTCATTTTAAAATAGTGAAAATGGTCCCATTTTGAGAACTACAACGTTACCCCATATCCTGAAATATTTATTTATGAATGGAATCAAATAAGTGTAAGTACCTGACTAAGTCAAAAGAAGACGAAAGCTACAAAACAGTGCGGGAACTCCGTAAGATCGAAATAAAAATTCAAGACAAACTCATGAGAACACGACATACAAATACCACAATGATACATGTAAAACTAAAAGTATAAAAACATTCAATAAACAAAACAGAATTAGAACAAGGCAGCACAAAAACTAAAGCACTATCATTGTGAACACCCACTAAAAACCGGGAGTGACATCTAGTGTTCCAGAAGGGCAAGCATGTCCTGCTCCTGCTCTGTTAACGGAACCTGTTACATTGTCAGTGAATAACATCCGCTTAAGCGTAAAGTGCGATGAATTATCAGTTCCAGGAAGCCGCGAAATCGAATGTAGTGTCATTTGTCAGATAGAAACTTCGTATCGGTCTATCAATTCGTGAAGACGAAGGTAAAATTCCGGAGTGATGAAATCAGCAGAGACTTAACATTACCCTATCACAAAAGATTGTGTGACAGCAATTTTGCTCTGCTGAGAAAAGTTGTCGTATATAATTACATAGACGGCATTAAAGAATTAAGGTAAGGTTTGCGCTCTCCTTGGATTTTTATCATTATAATATTGTAGTAATGTGACATATTTATTTGTTCATTGGGGGAACCTCTCTTATTTAGTGGCATTTTAAAGAAAATCGCCCGTCCAGTTTTTTTTGTAAAAACAGCTCAAAATTTGGATTTTTGGTAGTTTTGTCACAATGTATTTATTTTACTATTTTCAAGAAATAATTTATACAAGTATTAAAACTATTAAAGTTTTTAATGAAAATAGTAAAAATGATCATGTTCTAGATATTAGTTATCAAATCTGCATGAAAATGTAAGAAAAATCACGAAAACACAACATTTTAACATTTCCTTGCAAAAAATAGAGACGTTGCCATGACAACAAAAAAGTGAAAATGTCCTGTTTCCGGATCCCACGATTTCATGAAAAATTGAGAACTCATAGATTTAAATATTTCCATTATAATAAAATAATAAAATTCATATGTCCCCGATCTCGTTTCCATGGAAACGGATGCTATATTAACCCCTCTTAAACACATAAACAAAGTATTTTCCCCGTTTTGTAAGAAAATAAATCACTGAAAGCCGTTTTCAGGGAATAAATTTATTTCCCCCTCCGGAACGCAATGCGGGGACATAGAAATGGCGGGCGTCCGTCCGTCTGTCCGTTCCTCCTCATTTTAAGCGCTCTCATGCCTATATTAATTTGCGGATTTTGATGAAATTCATATGGAAGTCTTGTTTTGATAGTATCTAGATCAAGTTTAAATTCGAGTATAGTAAAACAAAGTATTAAGCAAATATTGTGTTGGATCTGTTTAACATGCATCGTGGTGCAATGTATATTCAACTATAAAACATGCCTCATGCATGGCATGTGTTTTTTTTTGTTTTGTTTTTGTTTTTTTTTATGTATGAAAAATACTGCATAGTTTTCCCTTTTTATATTCTAAATAGAAATAAGACAAAACATCAAATTATAAATGTAATAGGCTCTGACCTGCGAGAAGGAACCCTTCCCCCAGCTAACCATATCCCTACCAAATCATAGCGCTACAGTACCAGAGTGGGCGCTAAAAGTAAAGTAGATGAAGACCAAGAAATCAATGGACATTTTTATTTAACTAATGAAGTCAAAATACACGTAGCTATTCAAAATCTCTTCTTCAACTGTTAAAGGTTAGATTTTCAATTCGTGGAAAGATCAGGATTCATGACCTTCATGAGTTCGTTGTATGAATCTCGTAGCAAGTAGCGACTCTATTACATGTACATGTAATAATGATTTATTCACTGTATCCTCATAATTTCTGGCCATGTTAAAGACGATCAGTTACTGAAATCTAATAATTCAAAGCATCGGTAATGATGAAGTCGTCCATAAACATGAGACTTTGTCGTTTTAAAAAATATTCTCCCAAATCAACGTTGATCAATATTCAACACATAGATACACGCTTCCGCAGTTGTGTAGAATTTCACCTGTTTCTGGCAAAAAATACTTTTCTTAAATTGACATTGATCTAGTGCCCGAATGCATTCCAAGCAATAGAGCAACGTTTTGATTTTTAATCGTTAAACATGTGATTCGATTCACTGCTACGTGTTGACATTTTGTCAGACGATAATTGTACGCAGCGCGCTTTTTCGACGTTGTTAAAATTCACCGGAATAAACGCTCAAGTGATCAGAACTTTTCAATTCGAGTTATCTCCCTGTGACCGCAAACCTTACCTTAACTGTGAGTTGACGCCATGAGCTGCAGTCCTTAAAATGCTACTGCTGAAGTAAGGCTATAGAAACGTAGTTAGCTAATAACTTATTGAATGGTCGACTCGCGTGAATGTATATTGCATAAGTACATGTGTTCTTGCTTTTGACCTTTTGAAATTATATGCAAATAGTACAGGGCGATGGATTCGAAGATCTTCGAAAGATATTTTTAAATTCCATGTAGATTTATTTAAGAAACTCTTCTGATTCAAAATATCAAAAATATACGTACCTTGTCCATTTTTACCAGTGAATTATGATCAAATCCAAATAAAATGTTTACACATTTTTAACAAAAGCAATACACGTTTAAAGGGAAAATGTATTATAACAAAATGTGTAAATGTAAAAGAAGGTTGTCCTCGGTCTGGTAATTATCAATAGAGATAATATGTGTGTACCGTTGGAATTTAAATTGTTTCCTTCAAAATTTGATTTTTTCAGATGTTGTCTTTGTGGTATGCACAAGAGATATCTATCTCGATGATAACTCCTCCCCTCCTACCGAGCCTATGGAGGTGGTATGATGGAAGGAAACCCTCTGTATCTGCACTTTTTACCTAGTCATCAGTGTATATACATGAACTCAGACACCGCGCTCTTGATAAACGACAGAGACCGACGTTGTAAAATACATGTAAACATATGTATATGCATTGTACATGTACATGTACATGTATGATGTATGAAGACAATTTGGACAAATAAGATATGCAAATTTCGTCGAATAACGATTCATAAGTTATATTTCCAGGTCAAAAATCTTTACGACCAGAGCAAAAAACCATAAACTTGAAGTGAATTCTTGCGATTTGTCACTTTTGGGGGCAAATACAATGTTACATAATTGCATTAAGACTTACAATACCTTTCACACCAATACCTTTTACATCAATACGTTTTTGGCTTTCTAAACTCTGTACTCTTTAACAGTCTCTAAACAGTAAATATAAGCGGAGACCATTAAAGAAGATATATAATTCGTTTTGCAGAAATCACCTTACGTTGAAACTGGTAGGTTTTCAAGAATTCACCGTACTTGGCTGTTAAAACTGTATTTCGTCCGCAGCGTGAGGGGGGGGGTTATCTTGGTGGTTCGTCTTGCTACTATGATCACTAGCCTGTTAACATGGTTTGTGAATTAGAATCTAGCCCGTGGTGATTACGATCTTGATTGACAAGGATTGTCTGTCGTATGTCGGTGATTCTCTATGGGTTTTTCATGCAAATAAAAATTGGCGGCGACGATATTTCAAAAAGCGCTGTAAGTGTCGTAAAACATCTAGTATTAATCGCAACCAATTCTTCCGGTTGAATTGAATTACATTTATTTGTGATTATTTATTTAGCATTTGGTAAAGTAAAGGCAATCGCACGGATATTATTATTATTTTGTAGTTGTAAATATCGCCGAAAAGTATCGGTGTATGTTTTTCTTTATAAATATTATTTCGAAATAATGTATGATATCATGCCGAATTATAACTTTTTATGAGTCAACAGGTCAAAAGGCATTTTGTTTTCTTTTTTCCATGCCGATACCTAAACAAAACTCCTTCATTTCACGTCAGAGTTCCTTATCTGAAGAAAGTTTGTTTACAACGTATTTAATTCAGTCACGAAGTTCCTTACCTTATACATATAAGATATTAAAGTGGAAATTGATTTTAAAAATAGAAAAAGGCAACACGTACAAAAGTAGAGATTTAAACCCATTCTTATTCATATATATATACCTACCTTTTCAACTGATTCGAAAAATATTTTTGAAAGAGATTATTACTAGTACACGGAGTTAATTATATTTTTCTTCAAGTAAATAATAATAGCTTTAAAAGTTTACCATTTACTTGAGAAACTACTCACAGTAAATTCTCATTTTTGGAATATTTTTAACGAACTATAAACTTTACAACCAGAAATCCATTCCAAAATGGCCTGCGGAGGGTGTTGTTGCGATTCGACGCCCATATCATGGGTGGCATATATAATTTCTTGGGTGGCTTTGGTATGTGGACTTATTGCAATTTTTACGCCGTACTGGAATGAACAGAGCAGTAACGCGAACGTAGACTTTGCTGGATTATTTGCTCAATGCAAGGACGATATTAGCAATTGTTTTTCTATCAGTAATGTGTTGAATTCTTACGAAGGAACAGGTAAGAGATTGAGTATAGTTTCGGTGTGAGATTTTTCGTCAAAACTACGCTGAGGGACGAACTCAAAAAAAAAGTCAAATTGAAAGATAAATTATTGTATTAACTAAAACAAAATTATTAATAGATTTCACGTATGTAACAATTTAAATAAAATTCAAACAGGATGAAGAGTATAGAAAAATGTTCAAAATATCTCTGTTAGACTTGCTACTTTCTTTTCTATTTTCATTTCCTTCCTGTGTTAAACGTAACAGTTGCTATTAGAGAGACATAAGGTATTTATGATGTGCAGTAAATCACTAAACACATATTGTCTCTCTAATAGAATATGAGAGACAAAATAAAAAGAAAGTGACTTGTCGCAAGTATTTCGCTGTTGTTTTCCATCTGGTCTTCCTCAGATTTTATAATGTGGTCTCGTGGTAGTGTGCTCGCCACGAGTGTGGAAGGTCGTAGGTTTGATCCCCGGACGGACCAAACCAAAGGCCTTTAAAAAAAATGGTATTTGCTGCTTCTCTGCCAAGCACGCGGCTTCTATGAGTAAGAACAAAGGAGTGGTCGGCTAGGAATCAGTATAATGTGTCCGAGTAGGGTGATATGTCTTGTTGCGGACAGTTACCTCGTGAGCTAGCACGTTAAAAATCCGACTCAGCGTGTCGGTCTAGTACAAAGTACGGATCATATTCATATCATATCAAGATATTCTAGTCCTGATATGCACCTAATGGTTGTCACTGGACGTAAAACGATAATTCCAAGAATAAACTCCGTTGTTATCGAGTTCTTTGGAGAGACTAAAGGCTTCTTTTAGTAAAGGATTGATATTTTGTATATGAAGTCTGGCATAATTAGTAAAGATTGTGATATAATAAAATATTCTACCGGCAGTCTCCCAAGTTCTAATCTCACTTCAATATTTGATGACGCCTTTTTAGTTCCTAAAATATATTTTACAAAACTTTAAATTGACCGTTTCTGCTGATGTTCTGTCAATATATTGATTTCAATCTGATCAATATTGATTTTTCATATAGCTCTCATTTTGGCGCTCTATGGCAAGTAAGCATCCATAAAAGAAATTTCAGAATTATAACATTACTGGTAGAACAAGTCTATCAAATAAGTTTATAGATACATTGAATGGGATACTGCCCAAAGAAGATGTTTTAGACTTCAAAACAAATAGTATCTTTTTTTGCTTTCATAGACTGGTCTTCAAGACTAGAGTTTTGTATATTCATAGTTGAATATGGAATGTGTATTAAGAGAGGGGGATATAAATATATTGAAAGAAATAAACGTTTTTGCAGTTAATGTCAGTCCAAAGTAGATGATGAATATCATTTCTTTTTAAAATTTTCAAAAAACACAATGTATATGTTCTTGTAGTGAAAATAAAATAAAATTGATAAACATGTCTTATAGAATTTACAGTTGAAGGTCAGTCATAATATGTTGTTTTCAAATGTTGTCTTTCCCGTTTAACATATAAGAAGAAAATGTCAGCATTCTTTTTCCAATTTTTTGATATTCCAAACTTTGTTCAAATTTGCAACCAAATGGAAAAGTGAATCCTTTTTTTTTCGCATTGTACATTTAATGTACACGCTGACTGAATTTAACACTTATAAACGTTAAAAACATGAACGTGTTTTGGAGTCGCTATTAAGCCCTTTATTTTGAGTGTTCAACGATTCTTTGTTGTTTTTGGTGTCAGTTTTATTTTACATACATGTATTTGTCGTGAATATTTTCTTTGACGTGTACGTTTTACGTATGTTTGCCAATTGAAGTTATTTAAATTTCGTTGTTGTCTACGAAAAGATTTAATGATCTATTTTCGTTTTAAGTTATAAAATATTCATAATGTTTTAATACAAAATATTATCTTGACACTACATTGTTTTTAGACATATTGATACATTTGAAATTTGATCGAGGTTAATTTTATAAGCTCACAAGACATGCGCGATTTATATTATGCAAGTAAGGGAGGGGTGGGGAGAGAGAGATAGTCATATAAAGAGATAAATAGAGAGAGCTCGGAAGTTGATCCCTTCATAACATACAGGAATAAAGGTTATGGTTGGACACATCACCTCCCCCCCCCCCCCCCCCCCAAAAAAAAAATAATAAACACATGCTGGTAATATGTGCCCCACGGCTCTCCTGTCGGACGTTAATTGATACATTTTTAAAAAATGTTATAATAGTATATTTTTCTGGCTGTGGTGTTCATCCAATATTATGATGGTAATAAGGCTCTGTATTTGTTGTCTCCCTTTTCATACTTACAAATAATTTAATATATTTCTGCAATGAATATAAAATGAACACAAATCATTTGTAAACTTTATTTATAACTGTAGTTGCTCTGCGTCATAATTGACAAATAAATATTGTTGTTGTTGTTGTTGTTGTTGTAGACCAATGCCTAATACGTCTTGTCAACTAAAGGGTTATCCATATTTGTCAACATTTTTCACGATTTAACAGAACTCATGCTAGGGGGGAGGGTGTGGGGGAGGTTCAAAAAATAGATATAAATGTCACTTTCGCTGATAGAGATACAAATGTATATATTCAGTCCTGTCTTATTTTCAAGATATTTTTAATCCAGATTTATTTCACTAAAGAGCTTTTATACCTTCATTTTCACAAATTCCTTCCTTGCCCAACTACCAGAAATCAAATATTGGTCGTTTCCGAACTAGTTTATCCAAATTCCAGATTTTTCAAATTTAACAGATATATCTTTCTTGAAAATATCAAGAAAACAGGAAAGGACCCCCATCCCGAATTACGGAATAAGTAAAGATATACATGAAAGGGTGGGGGGGGGGGGGTCTTAACGAGAACAGTCGCATATTTAATTAGTTTAATGGAAAATGGGTGTGGTACCTAACAAATAAGGAGTTGTACAAATGACCAAAGGATATTATTTTTAAACTTCTCATGTCACTTACAATATCAATATAGATACACTTGAAGATCTACGTAAATCTACTTGTCACAGTGTGTAGGTTTGAACTCTTAACAATTCTTTTAAATTCTTACATTTATGGCCAGTATTTACGTCATGTTTTACTTAAGAATTATTCATCACGTTAGCAAATATTTACAAATGTGAATACATGTAGTAAATGATTATAAACCTCATAATCTAATTTTAAGGTTTATGAACACGTGGTATTTTTCTAGTACATGAATATTACCTTCAATTATACAAATATAGTTTTGACCAAAACAATATGCCAGATATATGCATTGTATTTATTTCATATGTGGATTTTATGGCATATTTGTTGTCTCCCTTTTCACACTTACAAATAATTTTTTAGAAACCCTCTTCTCCTCGAACGAATCTAACATTCAAACTAAATTCCAAGGCATTTGTATGGCGACATGGGTAGCACAGGTGTTAAAAGATAAGCAGTTTTGTCTCAGTTGGTGTGTATACACTATTGGGTTTATACAAGTTTAACACATAGTCAGGTTGTTTTTTCTTTTGGCAAAATTTTTATTAGATGTCAGTTTTAAGTATAAAATTGTGTTAATTCATGAAATAATGAAATTTCTATTTATTTTGTATTGTCGGGGACGTTATACTCCCGTAAAATTATAATTTAAATTGAAAACAATTTGCAAAAGAAAAGAGTTATATTTTTTACAACAACACATGACGCTTTATATAACAAAACAAAACTGCAAGTCCTCTTTCAAATTTAACATTAGCAAATGGACAAAAACACAAAAAAAACTCAAATATTTTATTAAATAATGGGTTTGTTTTATTTTTTTTTCAGATTTTTATGAATCTTTTATTGTTAACCTATCGCTCCAGTTAGCAGGACTGGTATCGTTGATAGTAGCTGTTGTTTTGTTGTCGGTTTACAGTTGTTGCTTGTCCAATAAATACCTCGCCTATGTTGCTATCGGATTCTTACTTTTTGCATGTAAGTATTTTCCTGCTGTATTTATCTAGGTACAGTACTGACATAGTTAATTTATGATTTTCCACGATTGTGTCATGACAATTTAATCCTTTCCACTATAGGTCATGATGGCAGGCCATGGTAATTTGTAGTGGCATGTTGTAAATTCCATGGTGAGATAAACATCTGTGTAATCAGTGGAAACTGCCATGATATATAGTGGATAGTCACTACATCTAGAGGCAGATTGTAAAATGAAACTTAATATAGAGGCTACAAAACAGTATGTCAATTTATTTTTGACACTATATATAGTGGCAAATCCTACCAGTACTGTTATTTGTCGTAACTACAAAAGATCACTAGACTGTCAATACTGAGGTTGTGAGTTTGAATCCAGGTCATGGTGAGGTGTGTTTGATTCAAGTTTTAATTGACAAAAAAAACCAGTTTTCGTGTGTAGATCGATGATTTTCTCCGGTAATCCTGCTT
Source organism: Mytilisepta virgata (assembly GCA_028015205.1). NCBI lineage: Eukaryota > Metazoa > Mollusca > Bivalvia > Mytilida > Mytilidae > Mytilisepta > Mytilisepta virgata. The sequence goes on from CM051512.1 coordinate 36,420,245, forward strand.
CCTCCGCCAATATACACTCGATCGTCAAAATGAGATAAGCGATTGTGCTGAAAGTGGCGTTAAATACCAATCAATCAAAGAAAAATTCCTAAGGAACACAGGAAATACAAATATTTCAGTACAGTAAATTCCCTTTTCGCTCTGATTTGACAAACACATCATTTGTCATTTTAAAGTTGCGTTAGTTATATTCACTTTCAACTCTGTTCCGAACAGAATCCAAATGGCATAGAAAAAAACATATGCATGATTTCGATCATCGGGAGCATTTGAGATGTTTGATTATTGTATACATAATAAATGCACGCGGGGTCAGTAGCGAAATCTATTGTCCCAAAAGCTAGACAAGTGACCTGGGTGGACACACTAATTACCGACCTGGAGCGAAGGTTATTAGTGTCCAGTTGTTACTAGTCTAGCACGAGGGACAACAGATATAGCTACTGAACGAGCATGCAGTTATTAAGTATTTTATTAGACCGATTTTAACAGAAATACGAAAATATAATGATGTGTATAAATGAGAGAGAATAAAAAAGAATGAACAAAGGAAACTGTACTTTCAAGCTGTCTTTTAAAGAAATTTTGTATTTTTTCAAAAGATGATTGTAAAGTGCAGTTCGTTATGAACGATGACCATTAAGTAGCAGATCGTGGTTATTATTTTATTTCGCGAAAAGAGGATTTCAACTGTGCAATCGATCTCCAAAAGTGTAAATACTGATACTCGTTAAATGAAGCAGAGCAATACTCAGTTGTTTTTACCGGGGCCAAATCATCCCGTTCCATGTTCTACACTATTTCCATAATCTCATGGTCTCCTGCGACTAAAATCTCTTGAAGCGTTGCCATCTTGGCTGTTTGAGAAGCAATCCAAAAAACGTAATCCGTTAGACAGACAAAATCCGGGAAGACAAATGAACAACCACAAGCACAACAAATAAACACTGAAAAATAAAAAAAAAAATGAACAACACGAACTCCCATAAAACCAGGAGTGAACTCAGGTGCTCCGGAAGGGTAAGCAGTTCCTGCTCTGTATACGGCACCCGTCGTGAAGTTCAACAAAGTCAATCCAGTGGTAGTCACAAATCGGTGGAGGTACATGAAATGTTACGACAGTGGGAACAGGTCCAACATCATCTTAGATATTGGAACACTGTACCGGTCAATCAATTCGTGATGACGACCGCAAAATTTATTCATTAGTCTCAGCGTATGGGGTCATGATGACGTTCGTGCATTAATTCATAGACTAAAACATGGCGACGCCCGTTTTTCATTCATTAAACGTCATTACTTGAAATTAAAATGTAATCACTTGGTAAAAGATTAAAATTTCATTGGACAAGAAATAAGAGGCTTAATAATAAAAATAAAAACACACATTCGGGGAGATGCCTGTTGAATTTGTACAAGTTAGGGTATTGGAAGAAAGTGAATGATATAACTATTCACTAAAACAGACGCAAAAAATCATTTAATAACTTTCTATATCAATTAATTTCAGTTGCTGCAATAATTGCCGGGGCAACAGTGTACGGGGTAAAATGGATGGAATACTACGACGCAGCCACCAATCTTAGTTGGTCGTTTGGTTTGGATGTTGCCTGCGGAGGTTTGAGTCTTGTTTCCGCCATTTTAATGATTATAAATTCGTGTTGTCTGTAACTGAATGTTTCTCAACACGTTTGTAGTGCAAACGAAACATTTCTTATTACACATCACACAAACATGGTAACCAATGGTACACAGATTCGGAACATGGACAACAGAAGTTTACAGAAATATTCGTCGAATTTTCTATAACTTACGTTACTAGAGAGTTAATAATTGACCTAACAAACGGATTAAGGATGTTCGCTGGTCATGGTTTTGAATTTTTGTCAGATTGTTAAGAATCATCTGATTGTATCCATTTGAATGCCATGAATTATTTTTCCTGCTAACACCCATTGTTCTTTTCGTAAATCTTTTGCATGCAGAATTATAAGCCATTTGTAAAAATCTTAGTTCTTATTCAGTGGTGTTTGAGAAAGAAAACTTGTCAATGATAAAGCATTGTAAAATCAAAAGAGCATATTTTTCCCGCCAAATTTTCAATGACTTATAACTCGAAAACAAGCACACGGACCTGTAATTTTTTCACTCTTTTAGTTCCTTTATTAATCCACTATCAATATTTACCAGAGTTATGAAACGCTTGTTATTTTGAAACTGAGCAGCGAACATCCTTAATATCTTTGTAATGAAATTGACGGGTATTTTGTGGTAAAATTATATTTATGTAAACATATTATATTATACAAAGCAACATACATTGTATCAGCTTGAAATTGTATGACGTTACAATTAACCGAATAGATTTCAAGAAAGATAAATCCTCAAATAGAAATACAGCTATTAAAAAATTAATTATGAAACATATGTCAATCTTGTATAAATATAAAAATACAATAATGATAGTTCACAAATATGATGGTTTTTCTTTCAAAGCTTTATTCAGTTGCTACATGTACATATGAATTCACCCATTACCGAATTTATAATTTTGTAATATTGACCCTCTTAAACTTCCACGCATGTTTCCAAATGTGCGAAAAACACACAGTAGAGTGAAAGAAATAAAAGATACCGAGAGGTACCGAAATATGAGTGAAAATCGTCCATGCCTTTGCTCCGTAAAATTCAACCTGTTGTGGGTTGTGAATTGGTTTTTGCATCTCAAATGTGGTTATTCCCCACAGAGATATATTACACAACATCAGAAATGTCACAAATTCTCGTCCAGGCTTCTGTTTAACGTGTTGTACCATTCTTGCTGAAAGCCGCATACCGACAATTATAAATATTGTCTGCGCAGTCGCAAGGAATATCATCAAAATATGTACAACGATAGTCAAAATCCCTTTAACAGTGTGCGTATAAAAAAGTGCAGCTATAAGACTAAATACGGAAAATGCATACAATCCCGTCATCGATACCAATATAAGGGTTTCTTCAAGTGCGTCTTTTGTCTTCCATATGAATCGAAGGTCACGCATGCGTATCGAAGCACCAAATATACCTATAATCGCTAATGTCAAAATGAATATTTCAGTCGAATGCACAATGATTGCTGATGATTTTACTTCCACGTCATGTTCACTTATGATATAGAAAACAATCATCGAACACACCATAGCAACAAATAAGAAAATTCCCGTAAATAACCCTCTACTTGAGCCAGCACAATCTACCCTCATTCGATGATGTTGTTTGTCTGGTTCTTCTGATTCGGTCAACATATTTTTCCTTGTTTCAATATTTTTCCACATAACGTATAAGACACCTGTCAAAATGCAATAAAAAGTAAAAACAGAGAAATCCTGGTTAATTTGGCCAACTGTTTAGACCCATTTGGTTTTATTTTTTGGCTTTCTAAGAGTTTTTTTTTTAGCAAAGCTTGTGAAGGTTAATCATGAAATTTGCATTGTACACTATGAATCTGGTCGGAGTTTATTTTGTATATAAACCCCTTAAAATGTACATTTGAAAGAAAAAATATGAGTGCAAAATTAACTAGGGGACTCTCCCCTGTTCAGTCTAATTGTGGTCTCATTGAAGCATACCCCGGATCTTTGCATTTGTAGATAAACGACAAAGGACAACATACATAGTGAATCATTTAGCACATGATCATAGGCGACATTCATTTACATTTCGCACCTGTAAATATAATATTAAATATTCATGTTATCGTAAGTTATTATAAAAATAGATATGAATCCATTCGTATTTAATTATTTTAATCTATTTGCCGTCTCTACAAAAAAAGTTGAAAATAAATGTTATTAATTTTAAAGCCATACATTTTACCTGCACATATAACGCTATACTCGATGCAAAATGGATACAGGAAGTGACTAAATTCCATCAGCATCCCGCCAATCATGTTACTATAACGACACGAAAACTCGGTCAGGGGAAGGTAATTCGTCTGAATCTCGTGTTTCTTTTCTTCAGTCCCTTCTGTAGCATTGTACGTTGCAACTGAAGTTTAAAATCTCATCGATTTGTATGAATAAATATGCAAACATTTGACATATTAAGGTCTCTCTCTCTCTCGCTCTCTTAAATACTGATTTAGCGGAAAAACTTTAATTGATGCAGGTGTTCGACTTTTCACTGCGTATAATACAATCTGTAACATTGTACATTTATATACGTCAAATCAAAATACCACTTACATATACATTAACTTTTCTTTTTTATGTTTGAAATTACTGTGATACATGTACACGGCTCTTTCAAATAAGATATTAAAAAGGGTCACCTTTCACAAAAGATTTGTGATAATCACCATGCAGATAGCGGAAATGTTGCCGTGATATGATACTTTGGAAGGAAAAGTTTACAAATTGAAAGTAGGCCAATTGAAAAGGTTCTGTTCAAATCGTCCACTGCCATGTGTATATAGTTAACCGTATCTAATCCGATTTTATTTTATAAATACTCAAAATGTATTAATGTTCTGTTCATGAGATTACCAGACGACAGCAAATGCATGGAACAAAGGACATTGCATGATTTGGCCTGATATGGCCCCTTGAATTCCAAAACAAAAAAGTAATTAAATACATGGACTTATTCTCAGCTATCATTTAGTTCGATATTTTATGATACATTTTATTAGTATTCCTTACACATTGCATTTTAAAGAACATGTTTGTTTTCAACAAGAAATTTCTGTAATAGCGGTAATATGCTGTAAGGGGTGGCTAATTTTAAGAAATCAACGAAAAACACCAAATTACACTCATTTTTTGAAATTTGAATACAAATTTTGATATGAGCAACAACCTTGCCAAAAAAGATATTTTGTTGAAATTTGTCTTTATGTAAGACACACATATTAGAAAATCTTTTTGGTCAAGGCGGTTGCTCATAGTTGTTTTGACCACAATCTACTGTGAAAACACTAAATTTTCTTCAAATTCTTGATTTAGCAGACGCCCATGACGTGGCTGTTGCTTCATGGGAAGGAAAGTTTTACAATGATTGATAGATTTTGGAAGTTCGATCAGTGTACGATAAAAATGATTCAAATCCAAATCTGAAATCTTAATTTTAATTTTTCATGTCAGATGGGGCCAAATAACTAACTGAATTCATACCATCTCCTTAACTAGTCTCCTTTTATTTCAAATACAGAACACTGACTTTCAGAAAAAACATATCTAAGTAATCTTAAAGCTTTACCATGTGTTTCAGAAATTTCATGAGCTCGTTCTTTAATGGTTTCGTGAAATGTTTGTAACGTTTCCATGACAATCGTTCGAAACCAAACACATATATTAGTGGCAGCCATATGCATAAATCCAAATCTTGCAACGACACGGGCTTTATATACAACTATCTGTAAATAAACGTGGAAGTCAAAATGAAACAAAAACACATAGAAAAGCATCTGTTAGAATTAACAGTAGCTTTCTAACGTAAAAGTTATTTGTTTTCTGTTTCGTCATAGATAATCTGATTAGCTCCCGCTCAGAATATGACACATTTGTATTCTATTAAGAATTTCCAACTGGATTGACAAGTGTACGAAATATTGAATCAATCTTGATCTAATCTTGAATTAAAGGGAACATTATTCCTCATAGAGAACAAATATACCAAAAAACGCAATCCGTTAGACAGACAAAACCGGGAAGACAAACAAACAACCACAAGCACAACAAATAACACTGAAACTAAAACACAATGAACAACACGAACTCCTATGAAAACCAGACGAACTATGAAACAATGAAACAAACAAAAACAAAAAATTAAAAACACTAAAAATAAACAAATAAACAACCGCAACACGCGCGACATTTACCTTTGAATTTCTGAATATAAAGAATAACTGGGAAAATGTAAAACATGGCTTCAGTAACGGTCTAAGGATCATTACAAAATCTCCACAGGGATCATTTGTTTGTGTCTGTTCCAAAAACTGTCCTAGATTAAGCCCCTCTAATATCATACATCCAATACCAAACACTGAAATACAAACATCAAATCAGGAAAGAGAAATACATTGTTCTTGTACATGGCCTTATCATATATTTATAAGAAATAGACGTAGTTATGTGTATTTAATATGTCCGATCGACAGAAAGATGTACATCGGACTGGGGCAGACAACCGATATCTTGCCCTGTGCGCGAGATGACGTCACATCAGAAGTAAGCATGGCCGACGAGGAAGGCTTCCGGTTTGATCCATATGTTGACGAAACAGATACGAAAACGTTGTCGACGAGATGAAAAAAACAGTTGCACTAAAATCTCTGTTATCTTTTTCATTAATTGTTATTGTTGTAAATAATGTTAGTTGCATTCTGAATTTTTACAGTCCCTGTGAAAGCGAAATGTATGTGATAAACAAATAATCACATGCCAATATCCATATTTGCCCTGATATCTTCCTTCGACCCATATCTGCCGTCGACTGGCGCCTGAGGGCAGTTTTTGTTACAGCCATGTGATAATCTATTTTTATCATTATGTTGAATATTTGTTGCGTTCCAAGGTTCTGAGATGATGCAAATATAAACATTATGTATGTAGTGTGATCTTTGCAACTCCGCAGATGTATGTAGCTTTCTGAACATACTTTTGACAGTTCATTCCTAATTTATTAAAAAGAACAACTTGAAAACATATATTTTCCTTTTTATTCACTCTGAAAATTTCATACGTCGAACGAAACACAATAATATTGATAATGCAGGACTAACAACTATATAAAATGAATCAATACAGAGACTGTAAATCAGTGTAAGAAAATGGTAAAACTTTTAACATACATTGTATTTTGTCTGCGACATTCAAGTTGACTTACCTACAGCACCAAGTCTCAAATAAAAGCTTGCAGCGCTGTGTGTGGCACCGTTATTAAACGTTATTTTTCTCCGTCTAGTTCCTCTTGACGTCAAACTAGCGTTATCTGAAATACAGCTTTCGACTTCAGTCTGCGGTCCAAATTTCTTTTTCGAACTACTTCTCTCACTAAGCTGGCGTTTCAAATTCCCAACGGCTACTGGTGAATCATGCAGTAAAAACATATAGATGTATATTATAAAGCCTATGCTTAGAGCATACAAGTAGACATAGAATACCTGCAATGAAAGAGTAATTCTAATAGAGACTCCTGAATGCCCGAATCGCTCATCTAGATTTCATTTGCACACCTTAAGCAAACCATAGTTTGACTCTGGCAGCCATCTTGATTAGGATTAACTGAAAAAATTTTGACAGTGACCATTTTGGCTGACGATTTGGCCATAATCGGATAAACTTCTTAAAAAGGACCTCCACAGGATCTACCTGGCCTGTTCGTTTCAGATAGGAAGATCTTTAAGTGAATTTTCCCGTAGGGTCTTATGGTAAACAAAGTGCGGTTATTCCGGCTGTCTTGGATGGGGTCCATCGAATCGGATAATTTGAAAAAGAACCACCTAAGGATAATTTCTGACAAAGTTGGGACAAGTTGCTTAGACAAGAAGTCCTTTGGATTAAGTTGCCGTAGGGTCCCTTGTAAAAATCACTTTCACTGTGAAAGCTTTTCTGGATGTCCGGGTCATCATATAAAGTCATTCATGTAAGAACTATTGTTTCAAGTAAAGTCAAGAAATACCAAAGGGATATTCGAAGGAGGAGAAAATCGAAACAAGTGACAAACACCGGAGAACAATGAAGACAAGACCAAAACAATACATGCACTACAATTAAAACTAAAAACATATGAACAACATAGACCCCACCAAAAAAAACAGGAGTAGACTCAGGTGTTCCGGAAGAGTAAGCAGTCTCTGCTTCCTGCAGGACACCCACTATGCTGCCCATGTCAAATATCCGGTATGAGGATAATTCAAATAATCAATATAAACAAAACAGATAACTTGAAATATCAACAATGATTCACCAATCAGTCAAAGTCGAACAGTCGACAGAAACCCAGACTCTGGGTTCATATTTAACACTTGGTTCGGGTATACCGGACATTTGGTTGCCGGTCTGAATCACCAAAAAGCCACCAAGAGGAAAATTTCTGTCACGTTTTATTTCAATTGGTTTTAAGTGATTTAAGTGATCAGAAATTTGATTTTTAATGTTTTTGTGCGATTGAAAATACTAGTGTTTTCACAAATTCACCTTGTCTTATGATTTTGATCTTGTTGGATTTACTCAATGTCGTATTGGTTCGGTGTTCTTTAAATTCTTATTGTAACATTTGCGAAAAACTAAGGAGTATCTCCCTTATGCATAGCTCTATCCTTTTGGCTTTACCCCATTTTGTCATTTTGGCATTTTGAATTTGCCCTTCAACTTTTTGGATTGGTTTTTTGTTTGTTTTTAATATTTTTGGCCTTGAGCACAACTGATGAGTCGTAAATCGACCAAATATGCACATCTTGTGCATCAAAATTGGTATTAAAAAATTTTATTTCGAACTCTTGAATAAAAAAAGAAAATGATAAGAAGAAAGATTTCGTGTTGTTCATTGTTTTTTAATTTTCAGTGTTTATTTCTTGTGCGTGTGGTTGTTCATTTGTCTTCCCGGGTTTGTCTGTCCTTTGGATTACGTTTTTTTTATTTGCTTCTTAGGTATATTTGTCCTCTTTACAATGACAAACCAATCATTAAATAGGCAGACTGAATTCTTAGACCGTGTATGTGAGAGTTTTTTCTAAAGGCGAACGCTTATCACCTACATGTTCTTAGGTTACCTCAAATGGATACGGTCTCAACGGATGCACAAATGTCTCGGCCATTGGTATAATAGCTCCAACGACAACAAGCATAATCCCATACAATCCACTGATTATCAGAACAAAACTGTCACTGCAATGCAAAATTAATCCCCCAATGGTGGCATTACTATTTATCAAAAAGAGATTAAATAAAATAATTTTATAGGGCAATGGTTTCAGACAATTTATTTATTTGTTAACTACTAAAATGCGGGAAACAGTAGGATTCTTTTTTACGCCAACAGAATCTAACAGGGTCGTTACTTATATATAAACTTGAGTCTGTTGTTTTAGTTTTGAAGCACGATTGGAATCCATTTGTGCCAATTTTGTCAATGAAACGGAACCACCAAACGTTGGGTATTCTTGGATATGATACTTCTTTGAAAAGGGAACACGATGATAATCATCATCTTTGTTTTGATTTAAATCTCTCTTTAGTATAGATACAAGTTTGGGTTTGGCGCAGACGTGGACATATCAATGATGTGCTTAATTTCAAGCTCAGTTAGGAGAAAAAGATGCCGAATGGTCAATTTTTAACTGGGTCAAAATTATTCTTTACACCGGCAATCAAGCCAGAAACCTGCTTCAGATGAACCAATAGCGTTGTACAGCTGGTTCCTGTAAGACATCCTTAAGTCTTAGGACACAAACCCTTTAAATTCGACTTATTCATTCAGAAAGAAATTCAAACATGTTTGTAGGCTTCTTATAACTTATTATTGAAATCAAGGTGTGTATGTACCAAGGAAGATTTTTCTTACCTTGCAAAAGCTAAATGGACGTTTGAGTGTTTCCAGTCTCACAACATAAATTTCATTTTTCATGTTTATAAATATTTTATGACTCAAATTATGACTGGTTAATAGTGATAATCCAAGACTCCTTAGATGTAAAACGATCTGTTTAAAATTTGCTTGAGCCGTTGGACGTCAGATCGCTAGCTACATGTATTTTGCCACTGAATTCTTCAAGTATCAGCGTTTAAAAAACTTAAACATTCACGAAGATTGAGTATCTTATAAGGAGAAGGAAAATTATTGTTATTAGGAACACCAAAGGGGATTAAAACAGATAATACATGTGTATATAACATAATGACAATTTATTTTGGACGATCCCGTCAGGGCGTGTCAAATGACAAGCTTGATAATGTTACTATCTGAAAGCAAATTGCCATTATTCTTTTTATCGGTAATTTTTACCAAATTCTTACATTTTAGCGGACGTAACGTCTAGTAAGTTGTGAGGCTTCCTGAATCACGTTATTACATTGAACTGAAGCGTTTGCATGATGAAAAGACGACTTTGAGGTATAACACCGTGACGTCATCCTTGACCCTGACCCGATAATTTTATTCTCAATGCCTGACATTATCAGCCTGTAGGATCAAAGGAAATACAAAAAATTATCAATAACTATGACTGATATCGTCAGTCGATATATATAGATTCTCCTTCAGGTACGAGTGAGTTATGGAATTTCTCCACCCGAGATAGTTAAATTTTAGATTTTCAACACACGAGCCTTTAGCGAGCGTGTTAAAATCTAAAATCTAAAATTTAACTATTGAGGGGGGATAAATTCCATAACTCACGAGGAAATTGAAGGAGAATCTGTTTCACATATGACATGTATGATTTTCGACAAAAACCTCAGGAAAAATGTCGTTGCTATGTAGTTTGTTTACATATACGTCATTTCGGGACTTCTCTAGTTTATCTCTAGTTTATCTTTCCAATAACTGTAGAAAAAAGGGCGGCAGTTCCCACGTAGAAATTTAATCACCGGGAAGTGGTTAAAGATATTATGTATTTTTATCCCACCGATTAAACACGCAAAGAATAGGAGAAAATATAATATAACGTAAATGTGGATGCCAAGATAAATGATAAACTGTCTTGTGAACCTACGTTTCATAATGTTGCCATCAAATAAAAGACAATACATTCTTACCACACATTTGAACTCGCTTCACAACTCCTACGCAGTTCAGATATTGGAAATATGTCTTCTGATCTTAAAGATGACGTTTCAAAAACGTCATCATCGATCATCTCGCTATCTGAAACTGATGTAGATTTCGATTTTTAAATCACAGACAGCCATTAAGTATATTTATGTAAGTATTTACTATGCTTCAAACAAAACAGAAATAGACCAAAAATTATACACACCATTTTGAAAATTTAAAAAAAGGTATATCCAAATTCCAAAAAATAATAATAGACACTATGTATTATACGCATTGTTAGAGTTATATTTCACCAATGAGAAACCAGAGTGAGTTATATTTTCCAATGTAGGTAGGGGAGATAATAAATTTGTCTCCCTTTTAGCCTCAGAACAAAAGGGAGAGAATTTAATTATCTCCCTTACCTACACTGGTTAGGAAAAGATAACTCACTCTGGTTCCTCATTTTTCTATAAGTCGAATGGTTTTACCTTTGGGGTCATTTTGGGCATTTTTTAAATTTTTAAATTTGGTGTTTGACGTTTTGGGCTTTTGTTTGGTTTTCAACATTTAAGGCCATGAACAACTGATGAGTCGTAAGTTGACGAAATGTGTTCATCTTGTACATTAAAACTGGTATAAATTTATTTATGGCAATTTCACGCTGGAGAGCTATTCACCAGAAACAACCATACAAGGTGTGACAGCTATAATTGTGTAAGTATAAACATATTTTATTTTTAAAAAACGTACACCCGTTAGAAGAAGTACAATACAAAAATATAAACGTGAATGGATTAAGAAACAAGCAAATAAATGCTTATATCTTCCGTGTGAAAAAATAAAACAAATATTTGTATATTAGCTATCAACAATGGTTTAGATAATTTGGTCTTTCTTTAGAATGGATCAATCTAGTTAAAAACCGATCTTTCATCGCTCCCGTTTTCTGATATGTCGCATGGGAGATCTAACGAAACCCGCTTTGAGGTCACATGTGAGTGAACTGGAACTTATGAATTTATAATGATACGCAAATGAGTTGACTTCCTATCAATAGGCCAATCAAAAAAGTTTTCCTTTAGATCTAATCGTTAAAGAAGATCCGAATGAATTCTGGGGACTGACGATTTCTTCGTTAATAAAATGAGTTACATCCCTTTACCACACGATTAACTTCCAAGATGGCCGAAGCCGCAATTTCATTGGTCGAACAGGACACACCTACGAGGTCACTCACATGTGACCTCAAAGCGGGTTTCGTTAGATCTCCCACGCGACATATCAGAAAACGGGAGCGATGAGAGATCGGTTTTTAATTAGATTGAGAATGGATATGTATCTATATATATACCTGCCGCAGCTCATATTGCCATTATTGCTGGACTACTCGACGAGAAGCACTGACATAAGAAATTACCCAAAACTAAAATAAAACCCACATTTTCCTTCAATTACAATACTATCCCCTTACATACAAACATTTTGAATAAAACGTTTTGTTTTTCTTATATACTCAGACACTGAATATCGTTTCATTTTCTTCATAAGACAGTAGTGTTGATCAAGTGTAAATTCAACCAACCTAGCCAGTGCGTGTACTTACCTTTCAGTCGAACTCGATTCAGAGATGAAACGCTGTCAGTCTTTTTCTTTGCCTTTAAGCACGACTTAGATAGTGCAGAAAACTGTTTCACTCGCAATAGGTCTGGGTGTTCCAGAGTAGGGCTCGGCAGGTCTAAAAATAAGAACATATAGTAGTATATATTTACACATTTTGGTGTTAGTTTTAACTTTGATTCGCTCATTATCTCCAATCAAATTAAAAATATTAATTTGAATCCCCATTTCAATGCAGTCGTCAAGCATTATCAGGTTTTCCGGATTTATTGAAACATATCTAAACATCATTGAACAGCTTTCAAAAGGAGATACTTATTGCAAAGGGATGTAACTCCTTGGGACAGAAATGCGTGAATTGCACTAAACACTCAACGTACCTTTAAACTCTGATAGACAAATTGCACTGCTGCATCGGCGAAGCACACCACGCTTTTTAATTGGCTGATCGGCTTCTACGTCTGAAACGTCATCCTGCATTGAAAACATCAGAGAAACTTCACAGTTAAAGCTTTTTTCAAAGTGATTATACAGAAATTCCTCTAAAAGTAGTTTGTTACAGATATTTTCGTTAAAATATAAGGTCTGTTACATATTACGTAGTTTTTTTATATCGTTTGTCATTTTGTCACATTTTTATACGACACAAATTAGCGCAGTTTTTACCTTACGGGCAGAAACTGTCCTTGAATAATATAAATAATGAGAGCCGTTGTATGACACACTGCTTAAAGGTGGCGATAATGATCATTAATTACTATATTAAATAAAAAAAAAACAAATTAAAATTTTAGGCGTCGATCTACAAATTGTATGTTTGTTAAAAGCAAGCTTTCGATTCTCAGAAGCGCCGTGATATGGCCAAAATATCTCCCATAGGGCGCTAGAGATAGTTCAATAAACCAATCAACTTGCTCAGGCAAAGCTGACCTTATTGGAATTTTGGCTGTCTTATTTCAGTATTTATTTACCTCACAATATTTTGACATTTTTTTTTAATTCGGTGCTGGAAAAAAGGGGGGTTGAAGCACATGGTTTATTCAGCTAGGTCTGCATGTTCATTTTAGTCGTGTAACCTTTTGTAGCTGTATTAGGGTTCCTTTTGTTGTTACTATATTTAGTATAAACATATCTTCATGTTATAAGTGTTTTATTTTGATTTTTTATTTTGTTTTTTTTTTTTTTGTTTTTTTTTTGTAGTAATAATTAATCAGTTTAACATCGAATGAATAAATAGACACAAGGCACTATTTGTCAATATTTGTGGTAAAACATGATTCCTTGACTGGATCTCTTTCATTATAGTTTCAAGTAAAATCACGTGATACATGTACAAATCAAGAACTCAATTCTTTAAACTAGAAAAACCCGGACTTAAAATACGAATAACCCTCTTAAATACGTAATAATTAATGAAATCAAGGAGAGTTTGCAGTCAGGATATTTACGTTTAATACTTGCTCCGCCCACCGAAAAAAAATTATTTACTTTCATTTTTTTATTTAAATCAGGGATCATATAATTCTAACGAAATTTGTAATTGAATATTTTCACTCATGATAACAAAATGGCGTATACCGGAAACGACCGGGTGATCCCGAAGACGGATACGAATTATTTCCGCCGTGTCGCAGCAAGATCTGTCAATTTACAAAGACCTTACATATAGATTCAGGTCCCCTTCATATACAGTTCCTATTTAAATTGGGTATTAATATGAGGTGTTCTATGATATCGCGACACTTACTATTTATCTACCCATCACCATATATCACTTTATTCAACAATCGAACCAAAAGAAACGAAAAAAAATTATTCGGCACGTTTAACGTTGAACTTGCAATATAAATTTTATTTCCTGTGATATTACGGTATTGACAAAAATATCTGTGTGGGGATCATACTAGGAACAAGACTGATTGATTACATGTTCTAAAATACGCCAAAATTGTATTTTTTATTTAACTACTGCTATTATTATAGTCAGTTTTGTCTACAAATTAAATCCAAAGTCAGTACTATATCATGTTTATTTTGTAAATTTAACGGTTTCTGTTGTTCATGCACGATGGTGATTCGGAGCTTGATAGTAACTAAACCAAGCAAGAAAAAAGTGGGTGTTGCCTAAAATCAATGGTAAACAACCAGTTGACATGTCTGTAAAATGTCGAAATGGATTCCTTCAACCCTCGTGGATAAAGCTAAATTTGTTTCAAGTTATAATTAGATATGTTTACCTAAAAAAAAACAGCCGAATTTTTATTAAATGTTCATTTATAACATAAAAATCTATTATGGACTTCTCCCGAAGGAAATGTTTTCCTATAGTGTTGTTTGGTGAGGAATAGTGCCGAGCCGTTGGGCGAGGGAACTATACCTCACCAGAAAACACTACAGAAAACTGTTCCTAAGTACATTTAGTATATAATATGTCATTTTAGGTATAGTGGTTTATAGTATAGTTCTCTTGACAAAATAATTGATGGATGGATGGATGAATTATTGTATAACGTCCAGTAACAATTATTTAATGTATTTCAGGACAGGAACATGTTGATATATGAATATGAACCCTGGTTTGTACTAGACCAACACACTGAGACGGATTTTGAACGTGCTAGCTCACTAGGTAACAGTCTAGACAAAACAAAGAAACGCATTCATTTTAACATGTAATTATTATTAGCAAAAGCAAACTGTTAACATTTTAAAATCAATAATCATAAAACTATCCAAACCTTGTCCTCGGCAGCTCTGCCATTTCGTAGCGAAAAAAACTTTAAAAAAAACTGCGGGAAAGTAAGTAGGTATAGTGCTTCTGTAGAATAAATAAAAGACTGTTCAAAAATAGTGAATGCTCATTGTCCAATCAAATTTACAGATTTTTACATACATGTATTATGTACCATAATATAATATATTCCTTATAAGCATATAAAAAGAACATTCCGGTAATGATTTAATGTTTGGTCCGACGGGGAAACTAACTCCCACGATTTCATTGAAAGGGTATACTCAGAAACCGTATACACATCTTTCAAATAAAAAGACAATGCATTTTTTCATTTTCATAACCAAACGGATAAAGAATATATGTATCTATAGTGACAAGCGATGCCTTTATTTATCAATTAAGTTAAAGTCGAATTCGTATACCTCAAGCCACATTTAAGATAAGGATATGAAATGTAATGTTATCGAAATGAGTAACCTTTACATCAATGGATGATCCATAGAGTATAGTTAGTTAAGAAAAAATCCATCCTTATTCTATATAGTCGCCTAACCTTGGTTGGAAGCTGTTAGGGAGCAACCATTTGATTTTTATTGGGGGGGGGGGAATCCTCAGAAAAAAAGGCAGGATGTAAAATGTAGTGGGAAAAAAAGCCAGGATAACCAGAAAAAAAGGCAGGTCAACACCAGGTAGTAAAAAAAGGCAGTCTCGAAATTTTGCTAAAAAAAGGCAGGACTTAAGATTACTTCCATGCCCGCCATAAAAATCAAATGGTTGCTCCCTTACTTAACTCAAATATTACTACCAAATAAAAGTACAATATATATGTACATTGTCCGAGCCATCGAAACGGGCAGAAATTCGAGTTTTTCATTTCACGGCGAGTACAAATAAACCTTCTATTTCACGACAAATGTACATCCTGCAATAACAGATTGTTATCCGTTGTAAGAAACCCAATGAAGATATTAACAAAATGTCATTTCTAAATTTTCTGATATTGTCACTCTGGCTTATTATTTGGAGATAATGATTGATAAAACAAATTATGTTCTTTGAGATACAATTCCCGTATTTTTTAATTCATCTTTCCAAAACCGTTTGTATCGTGTAGTTTGGAATATTATGCCCTCAATTTTAATCCGGGGCCTCGTTGGCCGAGTGGTCTAGGTATTTCGTCATGACTACTAATGATCACTAGCCTGTCAATACTGAGGTTGCGCCTGTGGCGAGGTGTTTTCGAGTCCGATCTAAATTGACAAGGATTGCCAATTTTCCTACCGAAGGTCGGTGGTCCTCTCCGGGTACTCCGGCTTCCTCCACCAATAAAAACTGGCCGTCGCGAAATAGCCAAATGTGCTGAAAACGACGTAATATTCCAACTAAACAAACAAGCAAATCAATTCTAATCCCTTTCCTCGATTAGCTAATAATTTCAAAAAATGTACTGTCCCTTAATAGTTAAATGGTATTTTTGTAAAAATTGCTAAAATAATACTTATAACTCATATTGAGTTATATAGGTCTCCGTTATTCTTACATTGTCTCTTTTTTCTCCACCAATATATTTTCAAACCAGATTAATAGGTTCTTACACGAATTCAATGTGAAGACTGGAAAATCCTCCACAAGCTTACAATGCACGTTTTTCCGGAGTGGAGCGCAGCGAAACAGGGGGAAAGACGTTGAATTTTAAAAACGAGTCGAACATTTTGCAGTTTTTTTCATTTTGAACGAGTTTAAGTAACTATTTCTTCCGTAAATACTCGATTTTTAGAATTCCTGTACCTATGTAAATTCATTCAGCACGTACAGTCGACGAAGTTAAATAATGTTACACCTGATTGGTAAAAAGGTATGACAAAATACGTCACAACATTGGGAGATCGATGCACGTGCAACGATCTTCCATGGAAGAAGAACAAATCAAGATCTGTTGGCTTGCAGCCATTTAAGATCGAACAAGACATGTTTAGATCAGTTCAACACAAGTAAATGTTCATTCTTAACGTTTATGAACAGGTCTTAAACAGTCTTGAATTACTGCATTGTTTGATCTTGATTTTTTTCCAGATATTCTGAAAATCAATTTAAGATAGTTAAGATTAAGTACGACATATATGTAAACGGCCATTTTTAAAGATCAAAAGACAGAATTTAAATTATATTTTTCCTAAAATAATTCACTCCAAACTAGTGTAACACATTTATTTTATTACTAGTACATGTCCATATGATAATGTACCTTACCTTGTCCATTTCATACCAGGCTACGTATAGGAGTAATCCTCTCTTTGATATCAACAGTTGTATAAATGTGCATGTTAATTTCAGGAGACAACTTAAAACTGAAATTTACAAGTTAGAAAAATAAATTAATTAGTTGGCCCAGAGGAAAACAGGTCAATGTGTAGTTAAAGTCATACGTTCTTTACATCGATTTAAAAATGTTGAGAATTTTTATACATTTCGTAAATATTGTCAAGAATGAGAAATAATATGTTTACGCGCTAGTATTTAATTTGTATTTTTATGTATATTTTTATGTCCATTTATGTTGTAGTTGGATTACATAATTTGTACATAATATGCGAGTCTGAAAAGGGGGGGGGAGAATAAATATTTACTTAATTCTTGTCCCGTTTTTCGTTTTCTGTAAAATGTTTTGAGGCTGAAATGTTAAGGCCAAAAATTTAGCACTGCAAAGATAAACTGAGTTAAGACATAGGTTTATTACGATCATAGAATGAAAGTGACATTCACATATTTTGAAAAAAAATGTTGAAAGTAATTTAAGGGAGTACCCAACACTTTGACTAAAATAGATTTGGCTCGTTTAATTTTCATAAAATTTGGAAGAAATATTTACTTTGACCTGTTGACAAAAATATAAAAATTTCAAGAAATTTGAACCACATAATTTGGGGGAATAATTTCATTGGATATGTAGCAGTTTGACAAACACTAATTTTGATCATTGAGAAACTTGATTTCTCTTTGCTAATTGTATGCGATTAAAACATTCAGCTGATTTTTAAAGAGTTAACTCCCTTAGGTGTTCTGTACTCCCTTAATACAATACATATATGGAAAAATAGATTTTTAGGGCAATTTTCTTTATTTTGCAGAGTTATTATGTTCTGTGATCAGTATTTTTCCAAATTTTTCTCAAATTTTAAATTATTCTTTATACGGTGGAACATCATTAATTTTATTTATTTATTTATTTGCAAATTACACCCATACGGATCAAAGCAAAACACACAATTTAACAAACACAATGCAATGTATGTACAGATTAAGCACGACAACATGGTTGTATAGACAAAATAAAACAATTTTTATGCACAGTAAATTTTTAGCACCGTTGAATTCTACTTTAACGGAGGCGGACCCTATTTTCGCAATGCCAATGACTGCTTTATAAAGTCACAAATGAATGGTTTAAAATAGATTTAATATATAAATGTATGTCTAAGTTTTGGGGGATGTATAATTGTTGAAATAAGACTGTTCTAAATTTTTTATTGACATTACAATGGAAGAAAAAGTGATATTCGTCTTCCAACTCTTTACAATTAGTATATAATCTAAGATCTCTTTGAATATTTATCATTATTCTATATTCTCAAATGTTTTAGGTCATTATAGATCTCTATTCATTATTTTTAGACCATTATTCTCTATTCTATAAACCCCCTGCTGAGCCTCATAATCTTCTCAAATCAAAGGAATTAAAAACTTGTGTTATCTAGTCACTGTATTACTGTGAAACATTGATTGTTTGTGGTACAGTTTTCGTATATTTCGTGGACAGATCAATCCACGAAATTAGGAAACCAACGAAATATGAATTTCTCTTACACTTTTAAGCCCTAAATGGTCGTTTATACATAGAAATTTAACTGCAATGAGATCATTGATTTATACTTCAAAGAAATTCTATAGGATCGAAAACTGTTTATATATCTACTCGTTTTAAACATGTTTTGCCAAATACAGTAGCTTTTTATTGCAAATTTTGTTTAGAATTCCAAGACTATGAAATTAAGAACACACGAGTATGTACCTTTTCACCAATTCACGAAAACAGATTTCAACAAAAATAACTGAATCCCCAGCGTCAGAGTATTAATTGAGTTTTGTTTATAAGTCTCCGAGTAGCGAGTAGCACTTCCACAACAAATTTTAAGCGTAAAATAGTCCTTATAGATTCTACATTGTGGAATAACTTACGAGTGATTCTCAATTTTAAGAAAGGGTTCCAGTTCATAGGTACAGATAAGCCAATAAACTAATTCAAGGATGAACGCAGACCTCAACGAAGTCACAATAAAACATCCACTTAAATAAATATTATGTTTTTATTGTGTAATTGACAAACATTTATGGTGTCACAGTATAAGCACAAAGGCTATAAACTGTCATAAAAATCAAAAAAATATTTGTACTAGCCATATTGTTGACTTTTTTATGTAATATGTTTTGTGGGTGTGGGATATAATCAATGAAAATCATAAAAATCATTGTACTTAAATTTAAGGATGTACACCTATCAGGAGCCAAAAATTTCTAGAATTAAACTTTTTTCTTAACCTGATTTTTGGGTTTATTTGACTGTAAGAAAGTAATTTATGAGGAAAAAATCATATGGTGGTGCACTTCTTTTTTTGCTACGGTCATTTGAAAGTACCCAATTTTTGATGATTTTCCCATTTTTCATAAATGTTTACCCATTTTTGGGCTATTATCATGAAAAAAATCACAGTTCCACAATTAAACTGTTTTCATACTTTCCCTAAAGATGAAGTGGACCAATCTGTATAAAATTAACTTTAAAAAACTGTAGGTAGGTGTTACTGTGAAAATTTTATAAAGTTTTGTTGTTTTTTCGTGTCAAAATGACCATGGAGTCAATATAGTAAATTTGGGGTTTTTCTCATTTTTTAGAACAAAGAGCATATAGTTTCAACTTCTTTGTTATAAATGATTGAAAATATATATACATATTAAAGAATTTTAAAAAGAAAAACTCATATGGGATGTACATATTTTTGGTAAAATCAATTCTTTTTACCCCTCACCCATTTTCTCAACATTTTGGCTGATAATAGTGACCAGATTGGTTATAAAATTTGAAAATTTTATTCTCAAAAACTAATTATTGTAAGTACATATTTTTTTAACAGAGTTAAGTTAGATTATAATATTTTTTAAATTCATTAATATTTTCCACTTATATCATATATTTTGAAAATAATTTACCGCACAAGTCGACATTGTCGATGCCTCGTTAGAATGGTAGCATCCTTCAAAATGAAGAACAGATTAAAAACCTATGTCCACTTGTTCAATTGCTAAAGGGAAAAGTTTCTCATGTCAATTAAGCCCATATCCGTATTTTCTAATGAAAAAAAAATCCATACACATATTTTTTAACAAACCCTTTGGTTTTCAAAGCCATTGTTCCATTTAAATGATTACTTCTAAATTTTTAAAACATATGCCTATTAAATTACAATTGTTTAAATACTTAAATTCTTTCCGTTTTCCTTCGACACTATAAAAAGGAGTCAACATGGATATCAGAATATGAGAATTTTGTTATTAATATTTGCTGCAGTTGTGACTGTAGTTAGCGCGGTCACTTACGGTAAGACACGTCACTGTCATGACTGTGTACAACATTTAACACCAGAAAGATTGCTTTTTGTTTTTGTTTTTTTGTTTTTTTGTTTTTTTTTGTTTTTTGTTTTTGTTTTTTTTTTTTTTTTTTGTTTTTTTTTTTAATTGTTTTTGTTTTTGTTTTTGTTTTTTTGTTTTGTTTTTTCTCACAGCGAAAGCTATCTTTAACAATAATAGACTAATAATAGTGAATTCAGATCAAAGATGGTACCTTTCATGGTTTCGGGAGGGGCTGTCATTTTTTTTTTTTTTCAAGCATCCATGGAATAGATTATCCGAGGTGTTGAATGTATGCTTGAATGTTTGAAGACACGTTCGTTTTTCTAATACAAATTAAAAATATCGTGTGATAAATAGCCCATAGAGATCCGAGTGAAAACATAGGGGCGTGTTAATCTTTGATTATATCTTTAAGAAAGTTTATTCTTTCAAAAAATGACAAGAATTCAGCAAAACCACACTTAAAATTATATACTCTCTCAAAAAAGAAACGCAACATCAGATTATCTTTTTGAAATATTATTTTTCCGGACAAATAACCAATAAATATCAAAATATATGTACACATGATCATAATTACACCTTCATAAAAAGTTTCCAGGTACAATCATTTAAATTCATCCACCCGTAAACGACTTTGGTCGCAATCTGGGACACCCTACGATTTACGCATTGCCAAAAACTGGGTCGACTTTCACGTGCAAATCATGGGTTATTTTTTAGCTCAGTCAGTCGGTATAAAAACCCGGTATTTCTTTTCATGAATTCATTCGTAAAATAAAATTCTGATGAGGTGACGCTATGCCAAGGTTAGACGCTGCTACCCGGAATATCGCTATCGGACGACTAGAGGCCGGAGAATCACAGAATGCTGTTGCTGTAACGTACAATGTTCATCGTAGCACAATTTCACGCCTTTGGGGACGCTACCTGCAGCTTGGTACTACGACAGATCGGCCACGTTCAGGGCGCCCGCGTGTTACAACCAGGGCGCAAGATCGTTACATCAGACTTTTCCATCTGCGGAATAGGACTATTGCTGCAACAGAAACAGCTGTAAACGTCCCTGGGTTGCGCCGTATATCAGCACAGACAGTACGCAATCGGTTACGTTCTCATGGATTGAGGGCAAGAAGACCTTACTTTGGAGCAACACTGAGACGCCAACACCGCCGAGCGAGGGTTAGATGGTGTACTACAGTTCGTGCATGGAATTTACAGAACTGGAGAAGAGTATGGTTCAGCGATGAGTCACGTTTTCAACTGGAAAAGCGAGATGGTCGCATACGTGTGTATAGGCGCCGAAACGAACGTTTTGCGCAAAACTGTGTTGTGGAGAGAGACAATTTTGGCGGAGGCAGTGTTATGATGTGGGCCGCTATTTCTTATGCCAGAAACACACAGCTGATACATATCCAAGGCAATCTGAACGCTGTTAGGTATAGAGACGAAATTTTACGACCTCATTTATTGCCCGTAATTGACATTCGGAGAGAAATTTTTCAGCACGACAATGCCCGACCACATACAGCACGTGTAACAGTAGACTTTTTAGAACAACAGAATGTCAATGTGATCCGTTGACCGTCACGATCACCCGATCTTAATCCAATTGAACATTTGTGGGATGAAGTGGATCGGCGCGTGCGCCAACGACAACCACCACCGCAAAATCTGCAACAATTACAGCAGGCACTTCAGTTTGAGTGGCAAAGGATACCGCGTGTTCGAACTCAGCGTTTAATTCAATCTATGCCAAGAAGAGTCGGGGCTGTGTTACAAGCAAATGGTGGACATACCAGATATTGACAATTTATGAGTGATTTATTGACAATATGTGACAAACTGTGATATTCCAAGGTAAAAGAACTCATGAACAAGAAGTGTGCCAATTTTTGCATTCCTGTGTAAATTATTTATATCATAAATTATGAAAATAATATATGAAGTAAATTTCCTATTTTCTGTATGTTGCGTTTCTTTTTTGAGAGAGTATATTTGTTAAAGCAAGGGAAAAAAGAATTGATGTATAAAGAAATCTTGATATTATCATCATTTCTATTCTTTCTTACACAAATATTGAGTAAAAGTATGACAGAACGTTCCATGATATAAATTTTTATGCACAGTGTGTGCACATTTCAGCCGTTTAGGACTCGAACCAAAAGTGCATAATGTCGAGTCGTTTCCTATTACAGGAATCTATTTCGAAGTAGTTTTGGAGCGTACGAAAAAAACTTTAAGGGGCGTTCCTTATTTATAACAGGCTTACAAGTAAACCCCTCCATTAGATGCTTACGACGGTTGTCAGAAAGTACTAGAAAGTAAATGAGATGAACCAGATATATAGTCGCTGTAAGATAATTACACTTGATATGGATTGGGGGAGTCTAACGGTGTTCCCTTTTTTACGTATAAAGTACAATTAACAGAAAAAACAGCAGGATTATAACTCCTACTTTGTCATTGGCTGGATTACTGCATTAGCTCACCAGGAAGAGCGGGACTGCGCATGCTATGGCCTGCAAACATTTATATGAAGTGAAACAAGCCAATTAAAGGAATTTCCGTGGTCAACCTTTTTTTTTTTACAAAAGTGACAATTATTTCTAGACTGTAAGGGAACAACTATTTAACTTCCATCTGTTTTACAAAACTATGGAAAAAATTTAAATCCGGGAGCTGATTTAAAAAATCAAGCATTACAAGAAAAGCTTTAGACCATTATTTAATACAAACCAGACTTGATTTATTTTGAACATAATAAAAGATTTTCCTTAATGTTTCAGTCATACTTGACCTTTCTGTAATTAACCACCAAGGTGAAGAGCAACAATCATGAAAAGAAAGCATTGATTTCCTTTTTAGCTCACCTGGCCAAAGGCCATGTGAGTTTTTGTAATCACTTGGCGTCTGACTTCCGTCCGTCGTCCGTTAACTTTTCACATTTTAATCTTCTCCTCTGAAACCACAGGGCCAAATGGAATTAAATTTGACAGGAAGCATCTATGTAAGGTCCTTTAAAACGATTGGTCATTTCGTCCCGATCGGACAATAAACATGGCCGCCATGTGCAATTGTTGTTTCTGATTGGGTAAGTTTTCAAAAATCTTCTCCTCTCAAACTGCTGGGGCAACATGGAACAAAACTTGACAGGGAGCATATATGGGAGGTCCTTTATAAAGTTTTTTGATTTTGTCCCGATCAGAATACAAATATGGCTACCATGAGCAGTTCTTATTTCTGATTGGCTGATATAAAAAAATATTCTCCTCTGAAGTCGTTCGGCCAATTAAATGGAACGAAACTTGACAGAAAGCATCTAATTGGGAGGTTCTATACAAAGTTTCCCCATTTTGTCCTGATCAGGTAACAAACATTGCCGTCAGGAGCAGTTCTTGTCTTTCATCGGTTGATAATCTTCTTCTTTGAAACCGCTTGGCCAAGTGGAACGAGACTTGACAGGGAGCATCGTTTTGCAAGTTTTTTTACAAAGTTTCCTCATTTTGTCCAGATCAGGCGACAAACATGGCTGCCATGGGCATTTCTTGTTTCTGATTGGTTGATTTAAAAAAAAAAATCTCTTAAACTGCTTGGCCAAATAGAGCCAAACTTGACAGAAAGTGTCTATGACATATAACAAAAATCTACAGAACCGCAGTATTGCTTGAGACCAAACATGGTCTGAATGTTCCTCTTAAGGTGCTCACCAAGTGTTGTTACTCTGGTGCTGATCCCTAATTCAAAATGACCTTCAGGAGAGGACTTAGGTTAACATAAGACCCTATTAGAAATACATCTAAAACTCTTCTGGAGAACCGCCAAATTTTAGAATATGCTGACCTGTAAGTAGAAGGACCTATTGATGAAGAAATATTTGGTCCCTACAAGGCTTATCACACTTCATAATGATAGGGAGAAGTGACTTCTCTGAGGTACATCAATAAAAATGGCTTTCATGCCAGGTTAGCGATACAGGTTCATACTCAATGTGTGTCTACTCAGTACTTCGGCACGGCCTGGCGGCCAAACCGTTGGAGATGGGTAAAAAAACCGACGAGATCGTAAGTTCCTCCCGTCGTCCTCCGTCCGCCTTATTATGATTATTATAATAAAGATCTGAACTAATCTGGTTTAAAATTTACAAATGAAAAGTATATGCAAATGTTTTATTATAAAAACAAATTCATGGTATATACCAGTTTTATTTACTGCTAGTGATTTCATAGGAATAATTACACACCTTTTACTTCTGGACATTGCTAAAAAAAATCTGATTCGACTTGGGAAGAAAAAAAATAATTTGGTTTGATTGTAGTCGAAAAAAAATAAAATTGTGTCCATACCTTGAAAACAAAAATTCAAAACTATATAAAAAAAAAAACATACCCCCCCCCCCAAAGTTAAATGGTTGTTCCCTAAGTGTTTCCTCAACATAATTTTATTTGTCAGATCATGTGACCCGCTGTACAGGAACCCATTCTATTGGAGACACCGATCCTTACGTTTTCACTAACCTCGACACTTCCACTGGTAAGTTTGATTTTCATTTATTTCATTTGAATTTCCTTTTTAAATGTAATACTATTCTTACAAACAAACTTGCCATTTCTTTAGTTTAAAACTACTTATCTGGGTCACTGATATGTGTGGATTTCGTCAGTTTCAGGCTTTATCGTCATACATGTACATGTAAATTGCGTCACTTTTTCCAGATTTTACACTCTCATATCTATTTTCATGACATTGCTACTACTTTTATGTTTTGATTGTCGATTTTAAGGGATGTAGCGTGTGATGTGTGGGAGTGGTTAATCAAAATGCTTTTACGTATCGTTTTGTGTTTTTAATCTTTAAACAGGAGCAGTTTTCATGGTTGAAGATGTCAATTTCCAAATTAAATGCTGTGGGGTTTTATCGTACTGGGAAATAAATGCCCGGTCTTTGACCTCGATAGATTTACAAGTTTGGAGAAGAACCAGCACTTCGTACGAACTGGTCGGATTTAATACCGTTACACCGACAAGTAAGTTAAACATTCATATCATGGGTTTTCTCAAAACTGTCCAGCTAAGTTTGACAGACTATAATTTGTATTTACCAACCATTCTTATCAAGGGCTGGATGCTTGTCAATATTGGAAATACTGTATTGATGCTGGATATTTATTCTTAACAGCTTGGTACATCTGGAAAAAATAAAACAAATAAAGAATTTAAAACTTAAAATGTTAAGAAAAATTGTAAATTCAATGTTGTTTTTATAGGACATATCTTGAGCAGTCACATCTTTACTTTTCGTATATTAGGGAAAATATACCCGATTCTACACGTTCTATTTCTATGAATACGTATATATTATCTGCATTTTGACAGCTAGATATCGTAAAATATCATCCCGTGAGCCAGAATATGAAGCTTGGGACGAGTGAGCGTAGCGAACGAGTCCCAAATCTTCATATTCTGTCGAGCGGGGTGATATTTTACGATATCTAGCTGTCAAAATGCAGATAATATTTTTATCATCTTAATTACTTATCTGAAACGTAAATATTTGTAAACGTTCTGAATTCTCCCAAATTTTCGCGGGAAAAGTATGGATTCTTCATCGCAACGACAAGTTTTCCGTTACGTTGTTTACCATACCAATAAGTATATATTTCCTGAATTTTCATGTAAAATATCTTAAAAACGATATAAAAACCGACATTAAGGTGTATTTTCATGTTTTAAAAAACAAAATCATTCTGGAAATCTTTGTTCATGATTTTCCGGGAAACTAAAGCACCAGCTTTCAAACTTGCAACCTCGTTGACGTCATAGTCCGTCTCCATTCGCTAAGCAACTTCTGACTAAAATATGCGCAACATAAAATAATCACTCAAATTTAACCAAGAAGACGACATTTTTAAACAACATTTAATCGTTTTTATGCTAATTCAGGCGAAAATATGGACATATAAAAATAAAGCGTACGTTTAAAAATTTGATTTAATCGCAAATAATGAAATGCAATGGAAAGAGCGGAAAGAAGTCCCAGCAGACATTATCAGCATCGAGGAAAGACACATTTTGTTGATGTAATTTTTAGAAATTTCTTCATCATTCATTTAAATAAAACGCCATAATATAAAAAAGGAACACCAAATCTTGATATATTTATCAATATTTTACAATTTTGAATGCTATTTAATAAGTTCTAAGCTGCCAAACGTTGGGAGAATTTGTTGATAAGTCCTGCTGACTGTTGATAACTCCTGCTCAGCGCACGTGCTTCTTGATACGAATTTTTCGGAGCTGCTCAACAAGCTGATAGAATCACATTGTAGGATGATAATAGTTTATTATTTCTACTACTCAATATTGTAATGACATAAATGTACGTTTTAACTAAATTTAGCAATATATCATGGCATTAGAATACTTGTTTACCGCCTCGGTGGTCTCGTGGTAGCGTGCTCGCTCCGAGTGCGGGTTCGATCCCCGGCCGGGTCAAACCAAAGACATTAAAATTGGTATTTTCTGCTTCTCCGACAAGCACGCGGCATCTAGGAGTAAGAGCAAAAACAGGTCGGCTCGGAGTCAGTAAAATGTGTCCGAGTGAGTTGATATGTCTTTCTGCGGACAGTTACCTCGTGAGCTAGCACATTAAAAATCAGACTTAGCGTGTCGGTCTAGTACAAAGCAGGGATCATATTCATTGTCATATCAACATGTTCTCGTCCTGATATGCACCTGGTTGCCACTGGACGTTAAACAATAATTCATCCATCCATCAAGAATACTTGTTTATAAAAGGAATTTAGGAATTTAAAAAGTTTAAATTTATGTTTGCAAAGAACTGCTTATAGATTTTTTTTTCATTAGAAGAACACATATTATTAATTTATTTATTTATTTATTGTTACAGCTACAGGTCATTATATTTACAATGTTCCGACGTCGGAGAGGATCAGTGTGAAACACGGCGACTATATTGGCTGGTTTGTACTAATACAAAACTTAAATACGAATAATGCGTTACAAGTTGTACGAACTTTAAAAGTCTGTGGTTTTAGAAATTAATTTGCAGGTAAAAAAAAGAATAGAGAATGGAAACGGGGACTGTTTCAAAGAGACAACAACCCGACCAATATTGTCAGCTGATAGTTATTTTATTTTTTTTTATTCTAATGATATATTCGGGTTTCACCAATCAATTTTCATTCGTTTTTTTTTTCATGTTACGCAAGACCCCATTGATGGTCACATCAGAGGGGCAGCATGAATTAAACAGCTAAGAAGTAACTATTATCTAACACACATTCTAGAATTGTTTTTCTATCTTTTGTCGACTGATTGATGCAAAATTTTGGTAAAATATCTTTTAAACGCTATCGATTATTGAACTTGCCATTTTCAATCCTTACCCGAAACCCATTTTGATTGGTTATTCACATCCATTATGATTTAATGATATAAAGTATATGTATATATATATAACAAATCCATGCTGACCCCTGACGCGACCTACAATGGGATGTTTTCGGATCTTCTAAAGAAGCAATCGAATGAAACCAAGGAGCGATTGCGGAGGTCTAATTTTAATTAGATTGGGGTATCATTTAGTTCTAGAGATACGGTCTTTTTCATACTTCAAATGCCTCTTAAATTTCTCAGGATGCTTTTGATATTAAAAAAAATCATAATTTGAATATATTCGAAGTTGTTTACTGTTGTATCTGTATATAAAGAAAATTATATGTATATTCGTATTTCCAGTAATATCAATATGTTTTAATCGAACAATGGGGACCCCGGAAAACCGTGTTTTCTGTTTGTGATGAGTTATAGACTACAATTTGAATGAGGACCCCGGACAACCACGTGGCATCTGTTTGTGATAGGTTATACACTAAAATTTGAACGAAGACCCCGGAGAACCATGTGATAAGTTATGGACGAAAATTTGAATGAGGACTACGGGAAATGATGTGGCATCAGTTTGTAATAAGTTATGGACTAAAATTTGAATGAGGACCTCAGAAAATCATATGGCATCTGTTTGTGATAGGTTATACACTAAAATTTGAATGAAAACCCCGGAAAACCATGTGATAAGTTTTGGACTGAAATTTGAATGAGGACCCCGGAAAACAATGTGGCATCTGTTTGTGATAAGCTATGGACTAAAATTTGAAATTTCTCTGTTAATCGGTCATTGATTGGTGCGTGAGACGATTACTTACTGTCGTCCGACACGTGTGTGGAGGCTAATTCACAAGCGACAGGAAAACAATCTGATAAGTTAATAAGGATACACGTCAAATCAAGGTTGATCGTTGTATTTTGACTCGACTTTGACGTACGTACATTTATACATATACCTTTTCATTACAGGTTTTCAGCCACAACCGAAGTAATATCGTACAAAACAAGAGGCAATTATCCTATCATGAACCGAAAGAAAACTGGACAGACGGCCTTTGCTGTAGGTGACACACTTAACTGGGCGAACGAAAATGTTGCCGGAAGCAACAGAAAATATTCAATCGGTGCGCAAGTTGTTACAGGTAATAAATTGATATCAAATAAAAGCTTGTCTGACTCAGCATTCGATAATTTGTGTACCTTTTTGTTTATATAACTCCGAAATTATGCTGACAAACTTCTCAACGCATTTTGATCACGTGATTGAAACCGTGGAAATGTAGTCCAATTATTTAATTTGATTTGAATACTGCATTTTGATTGGCTGAACAGCATAGAGCAACATTGGTTTGGTCATTATTGATGCTTGAATCGAGGAATCGTTGTACTTCTGTTTAAATTATAAGAAATGTTTCCAATTTTTGAACAGGTTATACTTCAATAACCAGGTTTGGGTCAGTTTACACCATTTATAAACCGCTTCGCTATATCCACTTTTCACCCAGAAGGTAGATAATTATATCTTCAGTTTAATCTCAACAATAAATAAATAAATAAATCCGAATAACCAAACATTTTTTAGTTTTTTTTTTAAAATTAATAACCAACTTATAGTATAACAGCCTCATAATTCTCCCGACATTTTCACATTGAAAATCAGAAAACCAACGAGAATATAAACAATTACTTTGCACATATAGTTATGACTGTCGGTGAAAATTCTATAAATTTGAAAAAAAAATAATACGTTTGTGCTGTTAAAGAAAAACAAGTTTCAGTCGAAAAAGTTAAGGTGCATATATTTGTTTGCTGACTGACCGATATGTGTACATGCAGATTAGTTTGTCACACCTGTACATGTAACATTAATAAAGCGACATTACATGCAGACATGCATAACTGTCCTTGAAAACAATGAATATGGAAAACGTTAAAATGATTTACGGGTCATGTAATTTTCGGAACTTTTTAAAATTAAGCAGTGATGAATTTCTTTTGTTTGTGTATTCAAGGTCCCTTTAATGGTTGGGAGTTTTATTACGAAAGAGATCAAAACTTTATTTCGGGTAATAATAGGATAAATATTTTTTGCCATGGAATTCGTTCAAAACGATGCATTATCAAGCATGGAATTATGTTTCAAAACAGAACAACAAAAAATCCGATAAGTATTTTTGAGTACTTTTGAACTATTGAAAAAATGATATTTTTGGAAAGTACCTTACAAGTACTTACACTGTCAATTAAAACTTTACCATATTCTAATAATATATCTAAACACTTACAAGAAAATTTGGGAGTAACCGTTTACATAGAATAGGGAATGGAAACGGGGAATTTGTCAAAGAGACAACAATCCGACCAAAGAGCAGGAAGCAGCTCAAGGCTACCAATGGGTCTTCAACGCAGCGAGAAAATCCCGCACCCGGAGCGGTCTTTAGCTGGCCCCTAAAAAATGTATACTAGTTCAGCAAAAGGGCGGCACACTAAACTCCGAAACATAACAATGAACCAAAATTAAAATAAAACACACTAACAAAGGCTAGAGGTTCTTGACTTGGGACAGGCGCAGAAATGAGGCTGGATTAAACATGTTTTGTGAGATCTCAACCCTCCCCTATACCTCTAGCCAATGTTGAATAAACAAACACACAGCGATACACACAGTAAAACTCAGTTCAAAAGAAGTCTGAATCCGATGTTAAAAATAGTAACAGAAGAAACTAAGCAAAATGACAATGATCAATATATATTAACAAAGAATTACTAGCAGTTACTGACATGCCAGCTCCAGACCGCAATTAAACCGATCGAAAGATTATGTCTATATCATATAGAAAATCAGCTACAATCCCTTCAGTTAGGGGTTTAGTATCATGCCATCATAAATTATACGAGAAGAACATAACTCGTGTCATGCCAACATCTGGTTTTAGAATAAATATTTTTATTTCTGATGCAAAGACCATATGAGTGAATCAATATTAATTCCAAAAATCTTTAATGACTTTACAACAGTATAGAATGTCGCAGTCCCCAAATTGCGACCATTTTTGATATTTTTGTACGTTAAATGTATAAACTAACGTGTGTACCTAAAACTTGAAATACAATGTACAGTATTTTTACTGCTGTTAGACCTTTAAATCTGGATATTAAGTTTGAACTCAGGTGTCGCTGTGTATGTTGAGTGAATGTAACAATCAAGGGTCATAACATAATAAATGCAGTGGTCACATTTGGACGACCCGGTGCAAATTTGTTATTTTACGTTATCGACTCTAGAACATTGCGTTTAGCTTTATAAATAAATATATACCAAAAGTAGTATAAAGGGAGTATTTACTGGAAATAGGAGACACGCCGACGCTGAGTATTGGTACTAACCATGCGAAGACAATTGATGAATCAACGGCAATGGGTGACACAATACTGACGCTGTCGGTGGTGGACGACGATTCTTTGGATACGCATAATGTCAATATGTACAGCACAGAGAATGGTTATTTTGAAATCGACCCCTTGGACTGTAAGTAATTTCAAATTATATGATAGTGAGTTACAAAGAATTAAACATGAATGTTAGTTTCTTTAACTTTTTCAAAACTGTTTAACTTTTATCTTTATATGCCTGTGCAAATGGACAAAGATATGTTTGGAGTAATCCAAAAGACAAATATAGCGGAGAATACAAATGAAGAAAAAAGCTTGCACGACAGTTCCATTAATAGAAAACAGTTTTGTTATATAAACAACAAACTATGTACTAAAATGCACAACAGTCAAAAGCAGAACCATATGATCTACCCATGGCGATTTATGGTCAGTACAGAAACACAAGGTTTTAAGAAATCCGAAATATAACTTTAACATTTTCAGAAATTTGGGTAGGCAGCCAAATTTATGTAAATTCAAAATGTACAATCAAGTTCTGATATTCCTATATCCATCAGTCTATATTTACGTAAGAAATATTCTGTGATACCAATTTTAAAAGCGTAATGTGCAATGTTGAATTACGACTCATCAGTTGCG
This sequence comes from Mytilisepta virgata, assembly GCA_028015205.1. Classification (NCBI taxonomy): domain Eukaryota; kingdom Metazoa; phylum Mollusca; class Bivalvia; order Mytilida; family Mytilidae; genus Mytilisepta; species Mytilisepta virgata. Next base: position 36,452,471 of record CM051512.1, read on the forward strand.
AACAAAGCTAATAATTTGAAAGTAGAAAAATATAATGAAAATGGTTGAAGAGCAGAGTAAAATGCCAAAATGAGCAAAATGGTAAAGCCAAGACCATCTATTGACGTTTCATGTTTTGATTTATTTTATAGTAGGAATCAAGACTCTGCAGGCAGAGATCCCAGAAGGTGTTTATGAAATGCAAATACAGGTCATTGACCCCTGCTATTACAGTTCCACATCAACTTTGACTGTCACTGTTCAGAACACGGTAAGTATATATTATCAGGTTTTCTGTAAAATATCAGTCGCGAGACACAATGTGAAGCTTTTTCGGCGAGCCAGTGTAGCGAACGAGCTAAAAAGCTTCATGTTGTGTCGGGCGGCTTATATTTTACAATATTTGTTTGAAGAAAACTTGATGATAAATTTATCGTTTTGGTAACTACAAATGTAACAATCTTAAGGAGATTTCGAAATGTCTTACTTTTTAAATGGCCATCCGTCTATAACCGGATGTTTTCCTGATATATTCGGGTCAACGTTTGGTCGAACATTATGACGTCGCCGATATATTCAGGCAGGTCATATTAGGATCGGGTCAACTCTTTACAGTACCGAAATACGGAAAATCCTGAAGCCCTCAGCAGGTCGATATAGGCATGAGCAAATCACAGGGAAATAGATAAGTTAATATACATGTATAAATAAACGGCGTGATATAGTTTTAATCGTCAACTTAATATCTAGCCAAATTACTTGTTTTTCCGAGCAGTACTAGCTTGAAATGGATACAAGTATACATTTCTATAACAGTAAACAGTGTTCCCACTTATTGGTTTTTCTTATCTTAACATGTTCTTTTTTATTGTTCAATTTTCAACATTTTTGATTTGAAACACTACTTTTTACTTATAATTTGACGAAACATAGAAAGCGCATCAAAGTTTGTGTCATAGGATTTTTCTTGCTTGTAATGCTGTTTATCTTTACTTAAATTCTAAGCTCACTTACATAGATTTTATACATGAATATTCATAATGACAGGATGTTAATATACATTTACCTAAACAAATAATTGATAAATTAAATTTGTTAATATTTTGATAATCGGGTTTCGATTGACTGCGGTTGAATTCGGTTGAATTTATCTGAAGTTTTTAGCTACCCCGTCAGGGCCCTTAGGTTTTTCTGTTTAATGGATTTGACTCGCCCAATTTTGGTCAGGAACGTGTATGTTGACAGTTAATGGAAAAATGATTGTTGTTTGCAGGAAATGCAGTATTTATGTTCAGTTAACCACAACATGGTGACCAAACAAACCTTTCATATCAATATTTACTGAAATAAATATTTTCAGGGCATCACAATTAACAATCTTCCTCATACTCATCCAGTTCCCGAGGACGAACAGTGCCGAAATAAATGCAAGTTGTTTGATCTAGATATAACTGAGGCCACCGATGGGTGGTATTGTGACATGCTGGATACCAATAATGTACCCTTTCTAACCAGACAAGTTGATTCCACGGCCGGACCAGGTATGAAGTAAATCCGTACTTTTCAAAAACGTAATGATTCCTTTTTGTTTTTGGCTTGTGATAAAACTATCCTGGAAAATTGTGTAGTCAGAGAAACGTCAGCCCATGCACAAAGGATAAAGGTAATTCAAATTAAAGAGGATGTGTCCTTAATTAAAACGAAACTTAAATTCTTTAACTGTTCAGTAGGATATATAATATGGCCAGATATTTGGCCCCTTGAATTAAAAATCAAAAGGTGATGAAAAATTTTCTCTCAGCTATCATTCAGTACTCTTAAAACTGGCAGAAAAAATAAACTGGGTATATCCGATATCAAATAAAGAAGGATTTATGATGAGAGGTAACTCCTTGGAATGCGTCGTATACAGCATAGTATAAATTTACTATATCTAATATTAGTATCTTTGGATTGTTATTTTGAAACTCCTGGGATGATGCCTCTGCTGGTGGACCCTAGGTCCCCGAGGGTATTCGCCAACCCAGTCGTTAGACTTGTCTGACATGATTATTCATTGATTTGTTACAGAAATTACCAGTATTTAGCAAAATTTAAAAATAATAGAAATACTAATGGTTCATTCCTTGTATTGCACATGGTAGATCTCCATAGCTGAAATTTGGCTTCCTATTTCGGTATTTTTGGTTGAGTACTTCTTGTTTAATATAAGTTTGGTTTTTCGTCTTCCAAATGTTTCGGTTTTAATGCTGCTGATGAGAGGTAACTCCTTGAAATGCGTCGTATACAGCATAGTATAAATTTACTATATCTAATATTAGTATCTTTGGATTGTTATTTTTATATACATACATGTACATATAATACTGTGATCAAATTAAATCCATAATAAGTAGTCCGAATGATGGCGATAAGTCTACATTAAAAGTCAATTACTCCTAAATCAAGAATTTTGCCTAAAGTACCCAAATTTTGTGATCACCATCTGCAAGTTGAAAGAGAAGATATATGAAAATTCCTCCATAGACGATGATAAACACTTCTTTTTACACTGTGAAAAAACGAAAATTTACAAAAATAATTGCTTTCTAGTACAAGTAATTTAAATTCATTTTTTTTTATTCATAACCGTATGGAAAAACTATTAACACAGTCTATTAAATCATTCATTTTTTCCCAAGGAAGAACAATTGGTCTCTTCACCAGAAATGAGGACAAAGGACACTGTAGGTTGTTATCCACTCTCGAGTTTTCAAATTTATGAATTTATAAGATCTTCTGTTATTGTCCTTTTTTTTAAATTCATATCACAAACTACATTCAAAGTTTATACAGCAAATACATGTTATTATAAATACAGGCAATAAAGAGACAAAGGTAACAATTTGAAAGCATTTTCGGAGAAACGCACAAACAGAGTGGTACATATGTAATCTAGAGGTCGATATTGCATTTTATTGATATAAATAAAACTTTATATTTTAGAATATGCATTATATTTGAACTCCTGGCCACCACTAAACTTTGATACCAAATCAGAATACTTGTTAACGATAAAATGTTTTGATGATGAGCACACAGCGTCGGGAACAGTCACCATTTCCATACAGAAAAACCAAGATCCTGTTTTTGATAACCTAGACGGTAACTTTAAAATGAAAAACATTTAAAATCCTTATGTTTACTTGTTTTTAATTATAAAATGTCCTATGTAAATATTGTAAAAAGAATACAGGAGCAATAAGGCAAATTCCACTAAGGCAAGACTAAACACCAAAGACGAGGTGATTCCATAAGAACACTAACACAACAAACAATACAAAAACACAATCAAAACGCATAGATATTCAGAACAATTTTAAGACACCATGAAACTCAATAATTTGCTATGTGAACTCCCATAAAATCCAGGAGTGTCATCGGGTGCTCTAGACTGGTAACTACAGTGTACAAGAAAATGTCATAGAATATGTATCACTTTTTTTTTCGAATTTCGAAATAACTTTTCTGGGGAGAAAACCACATAGCATTCGCTTTTGTAACTATTTGAAAAATATATCTCCAAAACTTCTGTAAGTTGGACAATTTTATTTTGCCTTAATTTGACTATTATTCAAAATAAAAGAAGAAAACTCACCGGAATTCTTCATAAATACCAAGTTTTTGTTATTAATCAAACGTCTTAATAAACTTTATTAAAAGTCAATCACCAAAGGTTTTCTTGGAAGCAAATAAATGCAAATAACAATTGCCGATTTTTGACAGAAATCTATGATATGGAAAAATTTCCCATTTTTATATTTGGAGTTTACTCTGAAATCTCATGACCGAAACCATATAATAAATACAAATGCCTTTATGGTATCATTAATTAGTTTGTTAGACCAGCATATATTCCGGCACAATATATATGAATTATTGCAATTCCATACTCGTCTTAAAATCTTAATCTTAATCCAAAGCTCAACACCAAACGCAGAAATGATAGGCCTATTTACTAATAAAAGACTTTTTGCCGGTGGCGACATGATTCGAAATAATCGTTTGCTGTTTGACGCCAGAGGCATGTAGGTTTGCGCCAAAGTTGTGTACGTAAGAGATCTTCAAATAATAATATTACCATTTTAGCTACAATGTCATGAATGTATATGTTCAAATCAATTTTTTTTCTTGCAGATACAGTCACGATTGACGCTAAAACTGTTGTAAATAGTCATGTGATATTTACTGTTTCTGTGACTGATCATGAGGCTGATCAGATAATCTATACAATGACTACAACCCCAACTGGAGGGCCATTTGATATTCTGGACTGTATGTTTAAAATGTTTTTCTAGAGATTCGGATCCTTGCCCCTCCCCTCAACGTCAACTTTTATATTTTGACCGCTAGTGAATTGATATGATTTGCCAAATGGTACATTACACATGCATTGAGTGAATATAAAATAATGTTTATAATTTGTGCATAACAATATAAGATAAAATTGCTTGTACCAAATATGCATTTTACGAGCTAATTTCACTACCAGTTTTGACCAGTAAGGCGATACCGCTGCTAATTGACTGTAAGTCCCCAAAGGTCACGTGTCTGGTCATTTGTTGTCCGGATACCTAAAATAAGTGTTAGCATACTCATTCAGTAGTATACACAAATGATAAACAAAGAACAATTAATCTGACTCCCTGGTTTCAAATTGGTGTCCGAGTTCAATTTTATATACTTCTGAAACGTGAAATAGTTTGAAATAAGAATTAAAATTTTCTGACTGTGTGATCTCAGAATAGAGGCAATGTTTTGATTTTTATATAATTTGCAGCAGGAAAAATAGTACTGACATCAAACCTATTACGTCATCACGCAAGTGCATCTTACGATTTGTCAGTTACAATCAACGATGGATATAATACTGTCGGACCCAGCACGTTAACAGTAATAATAAACGGTATGGCTGTATGTTTTGTATGTGAACAAAATTCTAGTCGTGGATATTTTTATATACACTGGACTGCAGTGAAACTTGCCTTTTCATTCTTCGTTCTAAACGTAACAATAAACTGTAGACAGATGACCAATGTATCGCTCGATTTCATTGGTCGATAGAACAAATATGAAAACTCCTAAATCGATTTTATTCAGCCAATGAATCCATATGGGTACAATGGAATTCAATTTTACTATGTATATGACATATGTGATTAACATTGAGATAACCAATGAAAAACATGTTTTGCAATTTACCTTACTGAAAGATCAGATGGACTATTGGGCGGAGCATTCTTTGATTTGTAATATTCAACTATCCAATGGAATTTCTTGTAGTCCAAATGTTTTACAGTGCAAATATATGTATTTTGACTCCTATTTAGTCGAATTTTCTTGTATCTCAAACCAAATTCTCGTCCATTTAAAATTTCGTTGTACATTTTATTTGACGAAACAGTAGCCAAAACTCTTTCGCAAAACCTGGCTGCAGTTAAACATGGAAATTCGCCATATCTCTAGTGTTGTTGATTCTTAGATCGACTTGATTTTCTGAGACACCGTATTTTCAATAATAAATCAATACAATCAATGAGGAGCCAGAGTGTGTTATCTTTTCCTAACCAATGTAGGTAAGGGAGATAATTAAATTCTCTCCCTTTTGTCCTGATGCTAAAAGGTAGACAAATTTATTATCTCCCTTATCTACATTGGTTAGGAAAAGATAACTCACTCTTGTTTCTAATTAAATATCAGTCGAGACACGGTTTAGATGAGTTCAGCACAGGTTAAAAATAACAATCCAAAGATAAGTTAGACATTTAATTTTTATGAATTTGTTTTAAGCGATCAGTCTTGAATGCTTCCAAAGCAGTATGTCTTATTTTACTAAAAAAACTCAAACAATTACTACAATATCTAAACTCAAAATCGTTGGCTATATTGATTCGAGCATTTTTTTTTAAAAATTAAGTTCTCTCAAATAATTGCTTTTTTCATGGAAATTGCTCAAAACTATAGGTGTAGAAGGTTCTGTATTAAGACTTGTCTCTCTTTGATAGCGAGCGCAGCGAGCGCTATAGGAGCATATACATTTTCTACATATGGGTCACTTAGAAAAGTCTTTTTTTAATGGGGCAGCCATATTGTGCAACATTCTAAGGCTAGAAAAAATTTCGTTCGCCGGAAGTAAGTAAAGTAAGGGAAATAACTTGCTTCAAATTATAATTTTAGAGTCAGAATTGATACCGGAAAGAGCTAATATTGCTGTGCTCGCATTATTGGCCACGCCAACAGCATATTTGGGACTAATTTGTTAATCTTAAATTTCTTTTTCCACAGATATTAATGACCAGCCGTCCATAACGAATCTTCCTGCAGACATCAACGTGATAGAGAACACCGCCTTGTCGACATCACTGTTTACTGTAAGTGTAGACGACTTAGATACGTCAGACGTTCTCAGGTTTTCGGCTACATTCAAACCTCCAGAAGCAGTGAAATATTTCACAATCGACAGCTGTAAGTACGTTAGTTAAGGATGTTCGCTGGTCATGTTTTTGAATTTTTGTAGATGTTCAGAATCATCTGGTGTTATCAATTTGAATGCCATAAATTAGTTTTCCCGCCAACACCCATTTTTCTTTTCATAAATCTTTTGCATCCAGAATAATAAGCCATTTGTAAAAATCTTATAAAATCCTTGTTATTATTTAATGGTTTTTGAGAAATTAGACTGGTCAGTGATAAGGTTATGTAAAATCAAGAGAGCATATTTTTCCGCCAAATTTTTAAACCAGCACACGGACCTATAATTTTTTTTCGCTCTTTTAGTTCCTTTATTAATCCACTATCAATATTTACCAGTGTTACGAAAAGCTTGTTATTTTGAAACTGAGCATCAAACATCCTTAACTAATAAGTATTTTTTGACGGTTTTAGTAATTTTCTCGTTTTTTTTTTTCTTAACAGAATGTAATATGATATCAATCATTCATATGTGTCGTTTCTTCCACCTATCTGGCATCTCCGTAAAATTCAATATCATATAGCTACCGGACTTCTGGACTGTTTTCTCCAAACGTTTATAACTATCTCTAACATTTTATTTTTATAATATAATATTGTCATCAATTATTAGATGTATAATAAGGTTTAGAAATTTGATTTTCCAAAAAACTGGGGCCCTCACTTACCGATAGAAAAGACTGGCTTGGCCAAGGTTTTTCAAGTAAAAATAGCAGGTGCAAGAACAGATTAGATGGAGTAAAAATTCATATTCAAACATATGATAGTTAAGGCACTTTGGTATTTGAAACTCCAGAGATGCAACATTTGTGGAGTGCTGGGATAGCCTTCATTAAGTTTAATTTTTATTTCCAGCGGGAGTTGTGAACACGTCAGCAGTTCACAACATAGATTTCGATATACTTACCGATATATCGATTGAAATGTTTATAATGGTAACCGATGGTAAGGAACACGATGAAGCTGTACTAGCCATACAGATACAGAATCTCAATGAACCTCCGGCATTCTCACAAACCCACTACTCTATATCGCGAGATGAAGGGGCGGTATGTTATAATCAGTAAAAATAATGTGGCTACAGTAAGAAAGTGAAAGTTTCACACGTGGTATCATTTTCACATGTGGTAAATTGTACCAGTTTCACATGTGGTATCAGTTTCACATATGCTACCAGTTTCACATGTGGTATTCACATATGGTATCAGTTTTATATATGGTACCAGTTTCACATGTGGTACCAGTCTCACATATGGTACCAGTTTCACATGTGGTACCAGTTTCACAAACATTCGTACGACTACGATTAATAGAAACCAGTTTAATTGTGTGACAGTGTCTAATCAGCAGCTAATAATCACAGAGTTGTTTACGTAGTATTAACGTTAATATTTTGCCCTTTAGACCCGTTTTCTGTATAAAGGGAGCAACCATTGGATTTTTAAGCAAAACGGCATTTGAAGGCATGCTCTAAAATGTGGTGAAAAAGAAATAATTTAATATCACATAGAATCAAATAGTAGATTTTTTTTAAGTTTTAAGACAGGCTCATGAAGGTCGCAAACAAAATTTCCTATTGCCGAAGATAGTCTTTCAAGATACAATGTATAATGTATTCAATTTCTGTCGACACACGTACACGTAACTTGAACCCTGGGAGAAAATGTATTATATAGTCGTTAACTGTACACAGTTGAAACTTCCAAATTCATAAACAACAAAAACGAAAGCTAGAAGCATAAGATGTCGGACATCAAAGTAGAGAGGTGTTTATTAGTAGGTCATGGATGCGTACATATATGCTACATGTACATGTTACAGTAACAAAATAATGCCATATTCAGGTAAAATTTAATCAAGTCAGTGAAAATATATATGATTCCAAATTCATTTACGTTACACGAACAAGCATATAAAGAGCACACAAATAGACAGGAATTATGTGCAGTTTATAAACAGTTGGCCTTTTTACAGAAGTTAATTTTACACGATTTGTTCACATCCGGCCTGTTTATAAGCTGGAGTTGTTTATCAAGAGGTACTTTATGAAATAGGTTTGGTAACAAAATCAAGGTGAAATGAAATACACAATACTTAATTTTGAGCTTTTTAACTATTTAAAAAGTTTCTTTGAAATTGTTTATATATATTTTTACGCTAGGATGGTTCTGCATTTCCACTCACGAGGTACAATTTTAGAGACCCGGATGCAGGCGACACACACACATATTCTATAGATTGTGGCAGCAACACATCTCGTATATCAATAAATACAAATACGGGAGAAATTACCTTTAGTGGAGAATACGACCTTGACCAAGCAGGGACGCCTACTGATTTCAGTTGCACTGTAAACATTACAGATTATGATGGACTAACGGATTCCTGTGAAATCGCATTAAACATAAGATATGTAAATGAATACACCCCGACGTTTGTACCAACTATATATCCAGTTACAATACACAATTATCGAGTCATAGGAACGATAGTAACGACCATTACAGCTACTGACCTTGACCTTACCGACCACGGTACATTTTATTATTCACTAACCCAAACCTACAACGGTGGATTGGAGCTTTTCGGGGTTTTAAGCAACGGTAGTGTTTATATTAAAGACGATTTAAGTACCTATTATTTAGGGGCAACTTTTGATGTACTTCTTAAAGCTACAGATACAGGTGGTTTGGTGGGAAATTGTACAATTCAAGTAACCATACCACAATCAACAACTGGACCACCAGAGGGCACCACTGAAACACCTTTCCGGTATACAGGAAATATTATTAATACAGCATTGCTATCATTTAGTGCACTAGGAGGTGTGATATTAATATTATTAACTGCTTACATGATAATCAACTACTTCAGTCTACCGAAGTGCAAAGCGCCCAGTTGTGATTGTTGGTTAGTATACTGTTCCTGTATAGAACTATAACACACACTTACATGTGTTGGGCCATTCGCTAAAGAAACGTGTCACAGTTTGTTCGCGTATCCTAGAGCAACACGTTGCAGTTGGTTCGCGGTGCCCAAGAGCAACCTGTCACAGTTTGTTCGCGTACCCTAGAGTAACGCGTTACAGTTCCTTCGCGTTACTTAGAGCAACGCCTTGCACTATTGCACGTTTGAAGTTGTTCACGGTATAAACGATATCCCTTACATTTGTAATGAACTCGTCTGTTACTTTTATATTAAATGCTAATCAATCATATTATAATTTGTTTAATCTATTTTTATTTGTTTTTATATTATGTTTGAAAATTAATTATTCTGCTCTGCTCTATCTGGCCGCCCTGATTGACAAATAGATATGTGTTTGTTTGTTTGTTTTGTCTTAACAAAATAAAAGTATTTATATTAAACATGATGATAAATGATGATGTTTCAACTTCAAATATTGAGATAGAAAAAACAAATTAGTATTTGGGAAATCTTTTGCTGGCCTGTCGCCTGACGCCATTTTGATGGAATTATAATCTCAATTTGATTGGCCAATTAAGCATCCAATTAACGTTTGATACACGTTCCCAATAGGAACGCGAACCGCATTCTCTGTTAAGAATCAACGCATTGCTCTAGCATACGCGAATAATGTGTAACGTGTTACCACATGATACGTGAACTAACTGTTACGATTTGCTCTAGGGTACGCGGTGCTGTAGGGTCAGGAAGAAACAGCAAAGTGTTTCTGCAGCGAACGTGTAAAGAATTGAATTGTGATCCGAATGACCCTTGATACTTACAAGTCTGTGTGCGATCAGTACGCGACTGAAAGAATTATATCAATCGAGGACAAAGTCCTAGGTCAATAAATTCACGTACAATATATATAGACTCTACAACGATGACCAGTTTATTATGAAATTCATCAACTCGAGATGATTACATTTTCATTTTTAAACTGCGAGGCTTGCCCGAACAGCTTAACAAAATGAAATTTAATTATCGAAAGTGGATAAATTTCATAATTAACACGTCAATAGTTTTAGAATCTTTTCTCTATTGACAGTGTAAAACTCCGAGAGGTCTCCGGAAGTTTTTTTTTTTCGCTGGAAATTTCACGAGCATTCAACACCAATGTGTGATGAAATCAGATTTTATCAAACGGGTCAAGTGATGTATAAATGCACATATAATTACAGAATTTTTTTTATTAATTGCCAACACTGAAGAAAGAATAATGCTTATGTAGCCTTTCAATAGCCATATTAAACATTTTTGGAAATTGATTAAACAAGTAAAGTCAAGAAATACCAAAGGGATATTCGAAGGAGGGAAAAATCGAAACAACTGACAAACTCCGGAGAAAAAAGAAGACAAGGCCAAAACAATACATGCACTACAATTAAAAACTAAAAACATATGAACAACATGGACCCCACCAAAAAACCGGGAGTAGACTCAGGTGCTCCGGAAGAGTAAGCAGTCTCTGCTTCCTGTAGGACACCCGCCATGTTGCCCATGTCAAATCCGGTATGAAGAAGGGATAACATCAATGGAACAGGTCAATTTTCATTTGGGAAACAGTTTTTTCATACCTGTCATCCAAGTCAAGATGACGTCCATAAAACTTTTTAATAAGGATGACTCCAACTGAGGAACAATATGTCCATTTTCTTATATGTAGGGTTAATGTTCTTACGTATATATACATGTTATTTATTTTTATTAACACGCTGTATGAATTGTGCAATATGCAATTTTTAAATTAAAAGCCGTTGTCTAGTTAAAATATCGTTGACGTGCAAATGTAAGACGTTAGAGGCCGATTAGATAATAATTACGAACATGATGCAGAAATAAATGTAACAGCCGGTAAATCTTTTGCTATTTTTCTTTAATTTAATAGTAAAACAAGCGATAAACCAAAGAAGCCAAAACCGCCTCCAAAAAAGTCAGCTCCAGAACCACCCAAACCAGCATCTCCCCCACCAGTGGAAGAGGAATTACCATTACCAAAGCCTGTTACACTGAATACGACTGGGGAACAAAGAGGTAAACAATATTTGATGGTTTTACCCATTAGCAAATTATTCTGTAAAATTTTAGTGATTTATATTGCCCGGACAAGCAATCATCTCTATAAAAATATTTCTTGAGATTCAAATACAGCGTACATTTACATTTTTTTAGTGAATGCAATAAAGCCATTTTGTTCAAACATTTTAGATATTTCAATTAAACAAGTTTTTCAGATATCCATGGTATACTTGCTACAGCAATAACGCTTGTTTGTTTGTTTAGTTTGGGTTTTACGCCATTTTCAGCACATTTGGCTATTTAGCGGCGGCCAGTTTTTATTGATGGGGAGCCGGAGAACCAGGAGATAACCACCGACCTTCGGTAGAAAAATTGGCAATCTTTGTCAATTAAGATCAGAGTCGAACACATCCCGCCACAGGTGAGTTGAAAGGCTAGTGATGAACTACCTAGACCACTCACAATAACACGATTTTGATATGTGGTAAGACTTCCGTTTGAACCCCCCTTCATGTATATCTTTATTTATTCCGTCATTTGAGGGGAGTTCAAAAGGAAGTCTTTTCATATGTTTTTTTTTGTTTGTTTTTTTTGTCACAAATTTGTCTTTTCTGTGGATTTGTGTTTAACTGCTTGTTGTCTTTTTCCAATATTCATATATGTCCAAAATTTACCGAGAGTAAAACAATGTACAACCATTGACAGTCTCCTGACTTCACGCCCACTTATCTCTCTTACCCATAACGATTGGTTATGGTAAAATTGTTACAAAATGATGAGTAATTTCAAAATTTGGGGGATGTTATTCGATGATATAATTCATGTTTGATGCATGTGTTTTGCCCCATCTAGTTACAAACAGTTATTATTGAGAAATTTATTCCGAATTAATCTTGGTTATGAAAGAGATTGAAAGTAGTTCAGTTTCAGATATACTCGTGAGTAATTAAATAGAATTAAGGATGCTCGCTGGTTATGTTTTGGTCTTTTTGTCAGATTTTCGGAATCCTCGGGTTTTATCCATTTCTTAAACATGAATTTTTTTGCCCATGAACCCCCACTTTTTCTTTTATAATTCAATCATATATACTTTAAAATGGTATTTGACAAAAATTTATGAAATCCGTTTTATTTTTTCCTAAATTTTTGAGAGACCAGCGATCATCCTTAAGTAAACAAACTAAGGTTATCATGTGTTATGCATGAGAGAGATAAGCAGGTGTTGACTTTATATAAATTGGTGGCATTAAAGTTTAGCGATTACTAAACCTTCCGTTTCTATGGTAACAGAGGTACAAATAAACAAAAAGTTCCCAACGAAACAGAAAAAATGCATGCATGCTTGGACTTTGTGATTTAGAAAATAATCATACAAAATTAAATCAGGCATTTTATTGTATCATTATTCTTTATATAGTGGCGATTTCTGATGGCGATTTACACCATGGAAGACAAAACAGCAGAGGTGAGAGGATATATGAACATACGCACAACACTCCTGAAAGTCGTGATGTTAACAGGTGGATTTCAGAAGTAGACAATGAACGATACTTTCAACAATCATGAGAAATTTTCAATTACAGTTGTTTACGAAAAAAAGTTTTCCAGTTTTATTATGAATAAAAAAACTTATGTTATTAAGGTGGTACCTAACACTACAGGGAGATAACTCTGTAAAATCAGCTAAACGTTTTAATAACGTTGTGTTGTTAAGGGAATATTAAGCTTTTCAATGATCAATATTAGTGTTTGTCAAACTGCTATACAATCAGTGTAATTTTTCTGATGAATTGGTTGGTTCAAATGTTTTGAAATTTTAAAATTTTTGTCAATGGGTCAAAGTAAATACTTTGTCAAAATTTTATGAAAATTAAACGAGCCAAATTAATTTTAGTGAAAGTGTTGGGTACCACCTTAAGTGGTGCAAATTTTGTATTTCATGGCTCATTACTAGAAAAAACCTCATAAAAGAGCCCATAATTATCATTGAGTGTATGTCCTTCGTTATAAGTTTAAAATTCAGAAAAATGTACAATATTTGTATCATTTTATCCAGGAGTCTTTACCATTCTGGTTTTCTTTAAAATTTGTCCTCAATACTTTTTGGGGTTTTTTGTTTCGGTCTCGAGCACTTGCTGAGAAATGTCAAACTGTAAACCATTATTGGTATTGCAGAATGGCTTTCATTATACTCTTTTATCCAATGCTTTAATTTCGTCTGTGATAAAAGACCGTTCAGCGATGTATATACTTTTCCAGCAGTAGGCCTGGTGTAATTCTCTTAGGATGATGGGTAATATAGACCAAGTGAAGTCACAATGTTAACAGCGTCATTTGCATAGCTTATTTGCAGTCACAACAAACAAAGCAGTTGCTTTGGGCATATAGCAATCAACATATCCGTCTGTCCGTCTGTTCCTGTAAATTTCAAGCGACCTGAATACTTTGAATAACCCAAGTATATTGTTTGTGCTACAGTTTGGGTTTACTATCAATTTAAAAAATAATGATATTACTTACTAAGACATACCATTTTCCAGGAAAAATGCGGATAAAAATATACATACAAAAGTCATGTATTTAAGAAAGCCTTACTCTATCAAGAGTCGCATTTTAAAAAAAACTGTAACGAAACATGAACAAAAAGTATTCCCTACTTGCTCATATTGAGTTGTCTCCTATATGCATAAGATATCTTTCCTGACAGAGGCTGTCTTGTTTTTGATATAAAGGGCAAAATTTAAGTTAATTTCTTTTCTAAAAATATTGATTTGGAGAAGTCCTTCATCAGACATTGAAAAATGTCAGAAAATATATCCAAGAACATATCATTGATGTGTGTGGAGGATATTGTTTCGAAGGGAAAATATTTTGCAGAAAAATGACAATGTAGTCATTGATATCTATGGATGACAACCTCACCAAAGAGCAGATAACTCAGTAAAGGGAGACAACTTACACTTACCCAAAATGGGGAATTACATACTACAGATATCTAAGTCATGCTAATAACAAAAAATACTAGAGCAGATGCATTTAAATTTTGAAACAGGACATTTCACGTATAAGTCTACGATATTTACAAATGACATATAATTAAAAAGTCTTTTTCATTAAAAATTAAAAGTAAAATAAATTGAAACATTGATCCCTGCTTTTATTTACGTAAACCATTATTTGAATTCAGTCGATGCATATCATGAGGCTATATGTATGTCAATATTTCAGGTATTAATACTAGAACCCACTGCTGTTTACCATAAAGTACATGGCCTTATATTTTAAATACATGTATACGTTTTATTAAGTATCACAATCACGACCTATTTGAATTATATTTTTTCAATGGAATGGATCGAACGAAAATGGACAAATTAAATTATCTTTAATTATCAATACAAAATATTGTTTTCCTAGCTTTCAATATGAATTGTGACGAATTTCAATCATTAAAAAATTTGTAAAAGGTATTGTACGATTATTCTGCTTAAGATAAATAAAGTGGTTTGCCCTTGGACATAAGTATTATGTACCGATAATTATTTTTTAAATTTTTTTTAAATTTTATATATATATATATATATATATATATATATATATATATATATATATATATATATATATATTCTAATTTTTGTGGTCGTATAATGGTCTGAGTCTGTCATTGCCAGAAGCGTCGTCGTCCATAGTGATATAGACAGTTATGTTTTCGCTCATTTTCTGTTCTATCTAACATATACATATAATAATTTACTCCTAAAAGGGACCAAAAGAGAAATTTCACAGGAAACATATATTTTTATTTTTCATCCTATCTTTTTTATAGTCCTTTTAGAGTTATGTCAATAGATGTCTTCTGAATTTTACGGTTTTTTAAAATTTAAGGGATAAAAGGGTCCAAAGTGGCAGGATACTTCATTTTTTTCTATTTTCATCCTATTCCAAAATGACACTGTTTGCATTTGTTTTTTATGAAGTCGCTTGATTGACAAGTTCACTTTTTTCAACAAGTTGTTTTCTGAAAATTCTTTAAAAACAATAAACTACAGTAAAAACTTAAAAAATAAATAAACTACATTAAAAACTTAAAAATAAACAAATAAAACAATAATACATGTACTTTATTTATTGAGCGGTTTTCCGTTTTTACATTATTCGATTTGTTTTGACAACGAATTGCATGAAATATGGATTTTAAATGATAAATTAATAAGCATGCAAACTTGTTTTGCTTCATAAAATCATTAATCCATAATTAGTCATGGTGGATGTATTTCAATTGCAATTATCCTGAAAATTTAATTTTAAAAATTATTATTCTTTTGTCGTTTTATTACTTTTAAACGACTAATTTATTCATTCGTTCGTTTACAATCATAATTAAATACTATACGTCAAGCATTTGTAATGAAAAACTGACAAAGTATTGTGCAACAAATTGGCTTGCTGTTTATAACCCAGTAGGCGTTGTTAATTCATATACAATGTAACGTAGAATTTCTCCATAAACATGATAATCGAGTTTCAACGATGATATAACTCAAACCAGTGTACAAAGACATTAAAATATAGCTTTTTTCAAATATGTTTGCTGTTCTCTGCGTAATAACGTTAATTAAGTTTTGTACTGGAGAGGTACAAGTAGGAACATTGAACAAAGATACATATAGAGATGCTGAAGTTATTGTTGCCTACGATAAAATTGGTCTAAAAATGTGCGGTCGTCAATGTCGATATCAATCTTCCTGTTCAGGCATCAACTACAACACGGAAACATTGGTTTGTGAACTAGTAAAAACAGGAGGGACGTCTTCAACAAGGGCTGGCTACTTGTATTCATCAGTGGGAACTTGGACTCTGGTAAGACATGTTTCATATGATTACAGAAAATTCGATTGGATTATCAAAATCATAAATCCAAAAACCAATCTAAATACATGTAATAACTGAAACAGACGAGCAACATTCCAGAAGGAGAGATGAAATCGTGTGGTCCGTAAGGGTAATCAGTTCCTGTCTCTTACAAACAGACTGCAGTTTTCGTGGTTTTCGGTAGTCATGACATAAAAAATAAAACACGAAAAAAATAGGATAAAATTACGTAAAAGTTACCGCGTCGAGATGTATGTATGTTATAACTGCTTATATATAAATCTTCGTATTTATCATTAAAACACTTCGTAAAGTATGAAGCATAAGGGTAAAAGATTCGGTCTCTTAAGTGAATACGATGTAGAAAGGTTTCTCTACTGATTTTTTGATGAAATTTTAAATAAGGTCAATTTTTGTGTGATCAGTTCATATACGCAAAGAAAATCATGGGCCAGGTTTTCGAAAGTATCGTAAAATTGATCGTAAGACATATCTTATGACATTACTTGCGACTAAGTTATTATGGTCTTACGACCTATCGTATGATGTAAAACAAAGGTATCCTACGACAATCATAGTTACGACGATCGTATGACCATCGCAAGTCAGAAATGACAAATAATGAAAGTTTAAATGATTTAACAAAGTATGCAATTTAATTTTTAAAAAAGTACATGTCACTAAAAATAGAAAAAATAAATAAAAAATAACGTTTAATTAATTAAATTTTAATAGCCTTTTAAAAATTATTAATGCATATACGTTTACTGTACATGTGTAACATGCATTTACATGTAAATCAATTATGGAATGTGACAATCTATTGACATGGATCAATAAAACCATTGTAAAAGTTTATCGGTCTACTCTATTTTAATATGAATCAGAAATACCTAGGTTTCGAACATTCAAATTCCCGCTTAACGAATTATTCGTGCTTCTATACATATACGATCATTATAAGACCATCTTACGACACCTTCTTTGCTGTCGTAACTTTGTGACAAATTTTATGACATGTCACAAGTTACGACCCTTTCGAAAACACATTTTTTGACTGCGACACGTCGTAAGACCATCTTACGATATGTCTTAGTCATAAGACATCTTCGAAAACCTGGTCCCATACCCCTATGACTTACTTTTTCTGGTATTTAACACTGATTTTGGTTCATTGGCATTAGAAATCCTTAATTTTTCATGTTTCAAGGCTTTCATAAAAATTTGTTTAACTTTTTAATGAGAAAAGGCTAAACCGGGAAGTACATTCTAAAATACACAGAATTTTTTCTCGGATAAACAGTATAATAGTGGGGTAAGTATTTATCTCTGAGGTTTTTTATTTCCTGATTTTCACAAATAGATAAATAATGATATTCACCCCCTACTCCGTTTCCATTAAAATGACAGATTCTTTCGTTTTTCGGTATCCCGGACCATCTTCCAGTCTCTACGCGGATTTTCAGATTTGAGCATCTAAGTTTAGTAATATATATTCTATCTGTTAAATTCAAATTTAACAGATATGGTTCCAAAAGGAATTCCGTTTTATATTCAGAATAAAATGTACCTCTTGATGACTTATTCATTTGAGTAAACCAGTGTTGGATAAATTGGTCTTTTAATTGTCGAAATTAACGATTTTAATATTTGTTTGTCCATAGGAATTTGACCCCACCCCCTAGATAAAACTTAACCCATTTTCATCCAGAATGGATTTACCTCGGACCAATAACTAATATAAGCCAATATAGAAAACCTTACGCAATAATACTATAATATTACATAAATATCATCTTTTGAGTGGCGCGTACTATATATATTATCTGTCTTCTAACGTATCTCAATAGAATCGAAAATCCCGTATGACAAAACCCCCTCATATTTAATTTCTTCCTACAGAACCGAAGTACGTTTACTCGTTTCATGTTATACAATATTATATCTATAGGAAGATGATCCATGTAATCCAAACCCTTGTTCCGATACTGATAAATGTGTAAAGACTGCCAGTGGTGGACACTATTGCAAGTCTATCTGTAAGTTGATTTATTGGAGTTGAGCCACCTATTCGTAATTCACTGATCAGTGGCATCTTCTAGTAATAACAAAATATAGAAATGAGCAAAACCGAATGAATGCGGTGTAGATAACATGCCAGGCATTGAGGCCATTTAATTTAAGGTATCCGGACCATAAATGACCACGTGATTATTCAAAAGTTCCCGGATGTTCCATACAACGCAATTGAAATGACCTCGGTAATTATCGGCAAACTTCGGAAATGTCAATATAAGTAACTTATTTTTACAGACTCTGTATATAAGCAACAAAGTGTGTTTCAACTTGAGAAAAATATATATACAAAATCCCAGCTTTAAATTGTTTGGTTCAGCCATTCACGGTCAAAACGAGATACAATTTTCGATCATGAACTATTATGGTCCGGATACCTTAAAATGGAAGTATATGTATACGCATCTGCATTTAGATTACAAATTTCAAATCGTCAAATCAAACTGTTATACATTAAAAAAATCATCAAATATTGATGGGTTGTCGATGCATGTAGTTTGTAACATATAATTTTGTCCGAGACTCTGTACTGGTTAGGAAAGCGGGAGATCAGAGCATACTATATATAAAAACAAGGACATGTACGAAAGAAAAATTAATTTCATATTTACAATCGATTTTCCAAATTTTTACACAAGTTTAAAACAACGTCATTCACATCCTATAATAGAATAGAATATTTTATTAAATCCAATCATAGGCCATCTCTGGCATATCATACATGAAATAATAGTATACGATTCATTTAGTAATGTAAATAAATAAAACGAAAAAAATCTCTTGTTATACACGTAAAGCTTCCGTCAGACGTTTTTTTTTCTGTGTCATTTGGCATGAAGAAAAGTCTGAATCCATCGCATGCTGCAGAAAGATCCCGTTTATAATTTGCATTTTACTTCATACATTCTCGTCTAACTGCCGCATAATTATGTAGCAATGTTCTTTTTCGTGTAAATCGCACAATGAATGCATACATCTGGGTAGAGAAAAAAGTTCTGTTTCTCTAGAATAATATGTTTGCTCTTCTTTTTTTTTCTTTCTAGCTCAGCCTTGTAATGATGTAGTTTGTCAACACGGTGGCACTTGTAAAAATGGCGTGTCATCTTTCGAATGTCAGTGCACAACGGGAATATCTGGACAATACTGTGAAAGTGAGTGACTGTTTTTTTAAGTTAAAAAAATTCAAACAAGGTAATATAATTAATTTCTTGAGATTCTAATATTAATAGAGATTAATTATTTTTATTAAAAAGTATAAATCTTACACAAAAGTAGTTACTTACAAGTACACTTTCTCTTATTAATTGGATGTTGGACAGACGCTCGATTGGAAATTCCGAAAAATTTCCATTTGTTCAGATTCCAGATACCAACTGAATTTAACTGGAACCCCAAGTGTAGGATTCAAAATTATGGAAGTTGCTGTCGCAATTCCGATGTCTCATAAGCATTTGGCAATGTCGAAATCTCTTAGCTGGACTTTTAAATTTGTTTGTACTTTCTATTAATCCTATTGTCCTTTGTCTAAAGAGTAAAGAATCTCGGAAAGCAATAATGTCAATATGGAAAAAGTAATTGATGATGAAAAAGAAATACCGCTGTATATTTTTTAAGATAACTGAGTAGTTTCAGATGTATGTCCCTAGTTATAATTCATTTCGGGATAGAAGATGTTATCTTGATAACTTAAGAATGATCGCTGGTCTAATAGGAAATAAATAGGATTTCAAATAGGTGTTTTAGTTTGAGAGATCATATGAATAGTAAACAAATAAGGAAGAAAAAAATATAGGTTCATGTGCTCATTTTAGAGTCATAAGGCCTTGAAAAATTGCAGGAAATGGGTTTTCTCTGGATTTTTCCTCGTCTTTGCATTGGCAACTTCAGTCTCTCAAAAATGTATGAAAAAATAAAAAGGATTTCATAAGATTTTGTCAATAACCATTTTACGGTATATATGATTGAATTATAAAAGAAAAAATAGGGGTTCATGGGCAAAAAATATCCATGTTTAAGAAATGGATAAAACCCAAGGATTTCGAAAATCTGATAAAAAGACCGAAGAGCATCCTTAATTCGAAAATATAATTCCAGAAAGCAACTTCAAATGACCTTTTCTGTAAGTTTTGCTTATATACACCATGTTTTATATAATGAAGAGATATTTTTATTGTTGTATTATAGTAACGCCATGTACATCAGAACCCTGTCAGAATTCGGGAACGTGTAGCTTTTCTGGTTCATCTTTTTCCTGTGCTTGTACACTTGGATATTATGGCACACAATGTGAAAGTGAGTTTTTTCTTCATATTTCTGGGTCAGATAACATAAATAAGAAACCAGGAGTTAACCCGGGTGACCCAGAAGTGTGGGCATGCAGTTCCTGTAAAATCATATCGTGAAAAGGAGCAGAAATCACTAATGCTGTTTTAGAGTTCATTATTTCCACATCATTCATTTTTGTTTATCAATTTTTTGGTTCGTAATTTTTTATACATTTTTAGGCTTCAAAGCCTATTATAAAACAACTAATATTTAAAAAAAGATCGAAGAAACACAATTCATAGTACAACACTATCTGAAAAGGTGCAAGGTTTATAATAACTTTTTGTAATTATGTACTAGGAACAAGTAAAACCTCTTTTAACATAGCAGTTAGAACTGAGCTAGTGAGGTATCCCTTGGAACTCCAAATAAAGACTCAAACATTATTGATTAATTAGATTACTAAATGGAAAATAATACATTATTAGATGAGTCCTTTCTAGTAACTAAACAACTAGACTCAATGGGAGTATACGGTTGGTTTAAATATGTAAAATCAATAGGTAAAGAAGCTGGCTTAGATGTAACAGATTTTAGTAATATTACTGATAACCAAAAACATAGAGTGAGAAAAAAACCTTAAATCTACTTTTGAGAAATTTTATAAAGATGTGTACAACAAAAAACTTGAAGAGATAGATATGGACAGTAAACTGTTTTTATATACATCGTTGAAACAATCTCTAAATAGTGAATTTTATTTGAAATCAAAATGCTTTGAATTTAAAAAACTTATAGCTAAATTCAGAATAATTAATCATTGATATTTAAACATTACAAGGGAAAATCGTCTATGTATAAAATGTAATATAGTAGAAGATGAAAAACATTTCCTGCTATATAGCACAAGAAATTTAGAAATACGAAAAAACTATTTGGAGAAAACCAAAACAGAAAACCCTACAATTAATTTTGATCTTTAAGATGATAAAGAAAAAAATCATTATATTTTGAATCCATTAACACTCCAGCAAGTAGAAAACACTGGTTCCTTTTTAAAACGGTCATTATCACATAGGACAGGGGACTTATAAACACATGTAATTTTATTGATTTAGATTTCGTATGTTTATATGTTCATACTTGCTAGTATGGATTTTGTTTATATGTGTCACAAATCATTATAATTTATATGACAATAAAATTTGATTTGATTTGATTAATAATGTGATTTAGTGAAATGTGTGATACTATCACATATTGGTGTTTTTCACCATTGGGGTATACTTAAAAAATAGTATTGTCCGTTTAATTATATGACATGTATAATGAAGTCCTTTGTGACTCATTAAAATATTTAAAGCCAACGACTGCAAAGATTTTATTGTGGTTATGCTAACAGTTGAAAATGATTTTGTTGTCACTAAGAAACTTTCTATGGAGCAGTCCATCGTTTTACAAACAGAGCCTATGAAGCAGTCCATCGCTTTACAAACAGGGCCTATGGAATGACAGGGGCTCGTGGATCTTATTTGGTAACGTAATATGCTGTATACCCAATGAAAACATATTTTTCCTAGTGTTTCTCAAATTCTCACATAAGATTCACGAGCCTCTGTGATGGAATATGTAACTTTCTTGGTTAAGAGAGTAAATCTAAGCCTCTTACATGTAGTTCAGTATAGCTTCGATTTACACAAGAATATCCTGATACATTTCGTTGGAAATTGTCTTTAATCTCAACTTTAGTGAGATATTACATGTTCGACGACAAAGTGCTTTATTTGTTTTTTTTTTTTTTTTTTTTTTTTTTTTTTTTGTTGTTTTTTTTGTATTATATGTATTATTTTCTGAACTCAGGTCACGCATGTTCGCCGAATCCTTGTCAAAATTCCGGAACTTGTACGCCAACTGGAGGTTCTGGACACAACTGCGCATGTACAACAGGATGGTATGGGTCAACTTGCACAGGTATTAATACTACACCTGCATTCAATATTATTCTCAGTATCATGTAAATTATCATATATCTATTTATATGTTAAGAATACGATGTATTTTTCTTCAATGAGAAACTAGAGTGAGTTATATTTTCCTAACCAATGTAGGTAAGGAAGATAATAAATGTGTCTCCCTTTTAGCCTCAGGACAAAAGGGAGAGCATTTAATTATCTCCCTTACCTACATTGGTTAGGAAAAGATAACTCACTCTGGTTCCTCATTGATCGCCATACCGTTTGTTTTCCCAAATTTTGATACATTGCATTTTTGATGCCACTTATTCTACATTTTACATAGCGTCTTGATTTTTAATGTAATTTGCTGAAATTCGAGGAAGGATACCAATAGTATCTCTAAGATGAAGATAACTTGCTCAATTTATATAAAAATATAGGAAAGATAACTTTGGAAGGAATTATAAAATGTCAGGCATTTTTGTCTTTTTACATAATAACTTTGAAAACATAACCAAAACCAAGGGTTGACATATTCATGTAAAATAAAAAAAAGAAAGAAATTTTATTGGTGGGGATTAGCGTTTCCCATAGAAGTTTTCAAATAGCACGTGCTTTTCAACTGGCTTACTGCACGTCGTAAAATACTTCATAGAAGAGTGATAAACTCTTGTCCAAAGAGTGGATAGTAAAAAAAACATTGCAAAACACCTTTTATGGTAATTGTCACTGCCCTCTGTTCAATATTTGTTCATCCATACATTGTAACTAGCATGGAAACTGTATTGTTTGAAGGTCATTGTGTTGAATAACCTCTTACCATTGTCCTATTCATCTCCTGTATTAATATTCAAGAATTTTCAAGACCTGTCATTAAGGAATTATTTTAATGAAAAATGCTAACCTATAATTGTTTTGAAAAATTACTGAAGTATGGTCTGGAATTCGCTTAGGATGATTTGAACAATGGTAAGAAGTAATTTCCCAGGAATTTCCGAAGCATTTATTGTTAAAAGGTGAAATAAATATCATGAATAATAGATAATGTTTCGTAGCAGAACTAATAATATTATGGATTTCAGTTAGGTGACAAATTGGATTTTATGATTAAAGTAAAATTTAAAAGGAAAAAGGACGGAATTTCATATCAGTCTGTAAATGAGAGCAATAAATTTAATTATTACTATTAAATGTTAATAAGCGAGCGAAGCTCGCTATTAAGTGTATCAAATTTCGGATATATATGTGTATACATGATAAGGGCCAAGTATTCTACAATTGAAAAAGTCTCGGTAAGATGGCGACGGCCGCTGCGTCCATCTTAACACCTCTGCCATTCTACAGTAGGGGCCGTTGAAATATCCGAGAAGTTACGATTGGTAAAACCGGAAATTATCACTAGGCGCATGCCCCATGAAATCATTAGTTCATTCGTCCCTTTATTTCTCGGACCCATTTTGGTATTTACGTCCGATTTAATTTGTCAACCTAATTCGATAAATCTAAATTTAGGTCGCACCTGTCTCATATTAATAGGGTGATATATGTGTTGGTCAGCTTTAAGTGAAAAATATGGTATTCAATGGGAAAGAGAGTGTATAAAAATTCAATGTACATCTGTCCTCATAGAATTTTTTTTATCCGAGAATGGCTTACAGAAAATGTATGTATACACTTGGTTAAAACTTATTAGTGGTAATAAATAAACAAATTCACTAGTAAGGCAATATATGGTTAATTGTTTACTGCTGCATTACATGAATTTGAGTTTAAAGAAAACTGAAAACACGGGAAAAACGGACTTTTTGAAAAGAAAAAAAGCAGAGTGAGAAAAAAAACTAGAACGTTCTTTAAAAAATGAAAACAGGAAAAATTAAATCAGAAAACATCTGTAGTGACAATGGGGAAATATCGTTGAAAGTCAGTACATGTAGTACTGAATCACGCTTACGTATCTCTCACATGAATAACAACTGGTAGTGTTAAATATTCTATGTTATATTGTGGTTTTTGCTGTGATTGTTTAATTCCCGTTAATTAAATATCCAGTTTAGCTGCAAAATCAGCCCTTAATCTTTCGATCTGTTTCATAGCTAGTAGTAGTTTGGTATAGTTTCAACCATTTTTTTTTTTGGGGGGGGGGGGGGGGGGGCTCGGTGGCCGAGTTGTCTAGGTAGTTCGTCATGACTACTAGTGATCAATAGTCTGTCATCGCTGAGGTTGTGAGTTCGATTCTCACCTTTGGCGGGTGTGTTCGACTCCGATCTTAATTGGCAAGGATTGCCAATTTTCCTACCGAAGGTCGATGGTTCCCTCCGGGTACTCCGCGGCTTCCTCCACCAATAAAAACTGGCCGTCACGAAATAGCCAAATGTGCTGAAAACGGCGTAAAACCCCAACTAAACAAACAAACCAAACAATCAACGATTTTTGTATGTTCTAAATGGGGTAATACACACACAGGAAACTGGGAAACATTTCACCGAATTACATTCCCCAAATCTTGAAATTACTCTACATATTATATTTGAAAAAATCTGACAATAACCAATTGTTATAAATTAGAGAGATAGGTGGGCGTGCCAATGTCGAAAGGAGATTCAAATGCTAAAAGCACAAAACGACCAAATGAATAAACATATCTATCTGCTTTTAGTGTCTCCTTGTTTACCAAATCCATGCCAAAATGGAGGCGTGTGTACAGCTACAGGAAGCTCCGCATTTACATGCGCATGCCCATCAGGATGGTTTGGGTCTACATGCAACGGTATGATATTTTATAATCAGTTGATTTTGAAGATAAGTGTGCAAGGCATCTGAATCTTAAAGATCAAGGACAAAGATTGTGAATTGAAAAATAATAATTTTTCAATACGTTAAATAGGAGTAATATTTAACCTTAAAGGCATTTCAATTCGATATCGGAGCATTTCTGGAAGTTCAAAATTTTGTTTTTGGCTTTTAATACATAAAATATGGTACGGATTGTTGAACGTACAAAGCACCAAACAACACGCAGAATATTCGCACGTTACATGGTTGCATGCACAAGATACATGCACGCGATCCACGCCCTCGATTCGCAAGTAATATGCAAACTGCACGATGTGAAGTAATATGATTGCAAATAAAGATGGAAAATCATGAAACGAATCAATAATATTTTATGCCTATATTCAATTATTACACAACATTTATTAGTAAAGTAGTTAATTTCAACTGATTTTAAACATGAAAGGTCGTGCGTAGCACGATACTTGACAATCACTCTATCTGTTTGTGCAATGTATTTTTAAATACACAATAGTGTTATGGTAGAAACCCAGCTATAAATAGAACGGTCGCTTAGTTCAGTGAAATAGCATATTGGAAATTAAAATGTTTGTAATAGCAACATGCACATTCTATATGCAATTAACAGCTACCTAAAAGTTTACTATAAGTACTACGTTATGGTTAATTTCAGTTTATTTTTTATTTTTTTTTTTTTTATATATATAAAGTTATGACTTCATCAGTTTATTTTTCCCAGCTGCTGACAACTAGGTCAACCTGATAATTGCAACTGTGTGATTATGCGTTTAGCAGACGACTTTTATCCATTTAATATACAACAGTAGAAAACCACTATAAATTATAAATAGAATGAAATAGTCGCTTATTTATAGAACAGTCGCTTACATTACAGAAAAGAAATAAAAAAAAGTGAACAGTTCGCGATTTAGACTAGATTTAATTTTAGTTCAATAATAATGATAGATGAACATATTTGTTGTTTGCTGATATTCATTGCAGTTCTTTCAAACACTCGATTGAAAGAAAACGTAACCAACCAATATACTTGGCAATCACGTGATTGCCAAGTAAAAAATGGGTTAAATGTGATGGATGTTTGAAACGAGGGCAATTGAGACCAGTTTAACAGCACAGCGAAATAAAGAGTGAATTTATATTAATACATTAGGTCCGTCAGTTTAGAATAAAAAAAAGATTATAAGGATCTAACACCGGTGAAAGTGCAAGACGGAAAAATCTCAGACACCCAAGGGAATGATTTCTGGTCTCCAACGAGGCTCCGCCGAGTTGGAGACAAATGGAAATCTTTCACGCGTTTTGAGATTTTTCCGTCTTGCACTTTCACCAGTGTTAGATCCTTATAATCTTTTTTTATTCTAAACTGACGGACCTAATGTGTTAATATAAATTCACTCTTTATTTCGCTGTGCTGTTAAACTATTTTGATACTTTTTCTCACTAATATTTACTCAAGCAAGTGTGTTATACAGCGTAAGCATGTACTTTTAGCAGACGACGTAAACAAACGGAGTATGAAAATAGTGTGTATGTGCTTTTGTGTATTGGATGTATTTTGAATAATTCAAGCCACCGACGAGTGAAATCTTTAAATATAAAACAATATAGACAATATGGAATAGGTAAGACTAATAAAAACTCAAACTATTTGTTAAATATCGCTCAAACAGTAAATAATCACGATTGTCGGAAGTGCGAAAATTTTGCGGGAAAACAAGCGTGGAATTCTTATCTCACCCACGGAAAAGACAGGGGTATCTCACATGGGTAAAAATAGGTACAGGGCTGTCTCATTAGTGAGAAAATCTGACGACGTTAAGAATAAATCTCAATACTTATAAACGAAATATTATAAACTTCTTTATTGCAAAATTACACCCATAAGGTTCAAGCAATACAAACAAACACATATACATTTTAAATACAGTGCAATACAATACAATATAATAGAACATATTTCAAAAGTTCAATTATAAATTTATGTAAAAAACACAATCATGAGCTTGTCTGACATGGGTCTGACCCCCTCAGTTCTAAAGACTGTTTAATGAAGACTCCAATATGACAAACAAGTTCAGGAATGGAGTTTAGAATGTGTTTTAGTTTATTAAATTCATCAAGATGTTGAAATGATGGTACATAGTCTTTTATATAAGCCAAAAAAATAGAACGCAATGATATGTTAATGTCACAATACAACAAGAAATGGAATTCGTCATCTAGGACTCCACATTTTTTACATAATCCTTGTGCTCTTGGGATGTTTCTGTACCTTCCCAATTCAATGCCTAGGGAATGATCACTAAGTCTAAATTTTGAGAGTAACTGCCTATGTATAAAATTATTACAATTTAAATATTCCTCAGACTGACAATTAGTTTTTAATTTCCCATAGAGACAAAGTTTGGTATAAATTACATGACTCTTACTACATGCGAACTACACGCATAAAATCCGCACGTTGCACCGGCACACGAATTATACGTTACACACACACCATCTGCACGTTACAAACCAAAAGATTCAAACGACACGCTATTCTTTTGATGCGTATAATATTTATTCACCTGTATCTTCCCCAGAAGAAAATTTTCGTTATCAGTATTTCAGAACCATAGAATATACTCAGCTTATTTTGTGATTTCTACGTCTAATATTTACTTTAAAAAAATTTTAATGAGTTATGCCTTAAAAATCCACAGTATAATATAGCACAATTTCTGGTATAAAATTCATGTAGTATTCTCCCTTAGGCTACAGACAATTTATTTCATTTAATGAGATTTTATTACAAATGCCGATGATGGTATTTTTGGAATAATTATTCTGATTTTCTTCTTTTACTTAAACTTTCATCATTTCAGTTTTACATCTTATTTCGCAAATGAATGATCTTATCATGCAATATAACAATATTATAAGAAGATATCTACAAAAATGTCCTTAAAATATTTTCATAGGAATCCATTGCACGATCAAAAACGTACATAATAACCTTATATAGTTCTCCATATAATATATACATACGACCGAGTTTATGAAGTTACTACCAACCATTGTTGAACATCCCAACCTTTCTATGATATAGAATGTTTATGCCAAGCCCTTTTACTATTTATTCTTACTTTAAGATATCTCATATAATATATAAGATATCTCATATAATATATAAGGTATCTTATAAACTTTATAAGATATCTTCTGAAGTTTATAAGATATCTTATAAAGTATATAAGATATCTTATAAAGTTTATAAGATATCTTATAAACATTTTTTATATAAGATATCTCATATATTTTATAAGATATCTTATATAGTTTATAAGATATCTTATATATTTTATAAGTATCTTATATAGTTTATAAGATATCTCATATAATTTATAAGATATCTTATAAAGAAAATTATGTAAGATATCTTATATATTATATGAGATATCTTATAAACTATATAAGATATCTTATAAAGTTTATTAGATATCTTGAAGTTAGAATAAATAGTAAAACGGATTTCCATAGATGTTAGCTAGATAGTTTGGACGCCATAACAAATGAGAATTTTGACATTTGATGAATTGAGAGATAGTTCGTGGAAACAGGCCAACCTGAAAAAATGGTCAAAGAGATAATTTAGGCGCTCGCAAATGCAATTCAAAACTCCCATATATATGAGCAAATCAACAAAAAGAAGAATTACCAATAACCGATTCTCTGCTGTTGTACAAAAGCGCAATTCAACAATTTTGTCCTGCAATGTAGGTTGAGATATTATTAGATCAGAACAACACTTAAATAAGTCTTATTTAATGTTGTAGCGAATCCTTGTTCACCGAATCCCTGCTCGAATGGTGGAACGTGTACAGGCACAGGGGTTTCGTCTTTCAACTGCGCTTGCGTGACTAATTATATGGGATCAACTTGTGAACGTAAGTTAAACATGAAATTTCGCAATATATAGATATAAAGTGTTCGTGTATCGTGATACGTGATGATTACTAGCGCCTGTTTTGTTTGACACGTATTAAATATATTACAATTGTTTATATTTCAGAAAACATTTACTCCTGCAGTGGAAGATGTGGAGAATACACAACCGGAAATCCATGTCAGTGTGATTCATCATGTAGTGGCATTGGAGACTGTTGCTCTGACCACGGCTCGGTTTGTCCCGGGTAGTTTTCTGACTATAGATTTGTTTGTTCTGCGTATTTTTCTGACGATCAGTGAAAAGTAGATGCCATTTTCTTTTCTTAGCCTTAATCAAACGTCTGATATGTATTTCATTTATTAAACACACAGGGCTTGGAGGGGATGCGGTTTTGTGCTACTGTGTGTTAGTACAAATGTGGCGTTGGGACATTGGATCCGCCACCTTTTTTCCCTATATTTCATATCTTACTATTGTACATATTTTATAATATGTTATTATAAAGTACAGTGTATCACCACGAAAAAAATATTTTACCAGCCTATATTGTGATGGACGATACGCTGCAGTCCACGAGTTCAATGCGAGTTTTCAGTACAGAACACACGATTAAAACATTATCCGTATTGTACACAATTGGATTACAAATACTAGGATTACCTATGAAACCATATCTGTTTATGATTAAAAATGATTGATTAAATGGGCGTTCTTCTTCCTTAATTTTATTTCATATAAAATTAGTGGTGTAAACATTGATAATTTTATCATATTTTTCGAGTAAAGTTTCGTGCCTTATCAAATTAAAAGTTTTATTTATAATTATAATATCACTGTACTGGTTTTAACAAGTTTGGGACAGAACAAGCTTTGAAAATACAAGTAGGGGTTAATAATCACTTTTGTGATAGCCATTTTTGTGATGTGAACTAGAAAGTTAAAATGTGAGAAAATAAGCCGGAAAAGTTTCTTTGTTTTTATTAACAAATTTAAAGAACGTTTCACGTAGAATCTTAAAAATTAAGGCTAATCTCCATAAGACCTTAATCGTCCATTGAATACTAGTATGGTAAAATTGTTCATATTTTTTACCATTTTTTGCAACAAATTTGAAATGTTGCTATGTTCAATTCTCTTTTATTTTTGTGTGTTTGATGCGTTGCCTGCATTTTGCCATTTCTGAATATACATGTACAGTGTATATACATTTATATGAATATTATGAACTCTCGAACTGCCCCATTATCAAGAAATCCGTAAAGCGACTCTTTACGAAACATTTCACATTTGAATTTGAAGTCTAACCATAACAAATTTTGAAGCCAACCCAGAAACAAGAACGTCGGTTTGGTAACGACGGGAGGATGGTCGAGGAAAGGCTTCTCGTGGTTCAGCTGTGACTTGCTGCAGTTTTCTTTACGCGTGCCGTGTGCTCTTCGCTCAGCTACTTTTACTTTGGAATTATCTCCATTGTGCAGGTTTGGGTACCCATAAAACCGTTTTTACCCACCACTGTTCAGTGTCTGTACCTAGACTATCCTGACTCTCTGTTGTGTTCATGTTTGTTTTTTTGTACTCTTTTGTGCTTTGTTTTTTGTCCGGAGTGTTGTCAGTTGGGTTGCTTTGATTGGTTGACCTTTCCTGTTATCAATTTTGTTGTTTATTCAGATCATATTGCCAAACGATCATGTTTGAAGTGGTCTATATCAATTCAGGGAAGCTCCCGCATTGCCTCGTAGGGCATACCATTTCAAAAGAACTGATCAAACTACACACGTCAAAGAACGAGGTTATTTGTCAAGTGCTTATCTAAGTTTCTTTACTTCCAGGAGTGTTAAAATGTTAAATCTTGATATTTCGTCAAAATAATAACAATTACACAAATTGTTTTCTAATTAGAATTTAGAGTTTTACTTTCTAACATAGTTTCGGAAAATACGACAGCAATATTTCAAATGTTTAAAACGGATGGGTAAAATGTGCTGATAATTATGATTTATGACCACGAAGATGATTTATGCTGAAAGAGAGGATATTTGACAATTGATTTAAGCTTATGATTCAATGTGTATGTATGGACTTAAACGGCGTCTCCATCAGGCCTTTACTCATTTGTGTGTTTTAAGTGTGTAAATTTGGCACGAAGATTTGAATTGTAAGTTATGAAAAATGAGCAGAAAAGCTTGCTCCTTAGGTATATTTTTCCTCTTTATTCTTTTTTTTACTTTTTGAAATGTTTAATTTATGACATGCGTCATATCCATTGAAATTCTACATTAAGGCAGGAACTGTATATGATAGTATTATATGGTCCTTGATTAAGGGCATACGATACAGTTTCGATCTTCTATTGATTTTTCTTTGAGATTTTGCATATTGGTAGTTCCTTCAACGATCCTTCTAAAAATGTAACAGTATCGTATGCCCTTTTGAAAGGTGATAACTGTCCCAGAACTGGGTCACTACAATGCATTTTCCACAATATTTTGAAAACAATTACCATTTTTGTTGATATTGGTATCAAAAAAAAGAAGATATTTTGGAAGAACTCGTTAAGTTCTCCGGATCGGCACAACTTTGTGATTCTTTTTATATGTACATATTTGGGTCTAAAAACCAAACTAAAAAGAGAAGATTGTGCATGACATACATGTACAATTTCATAGCTTGCGGCTAAAATTCAACTCAACATGCCAATGACAATTGTGTAGTACTACCTAAAGCGTCTATTGATTAGCACCCGTCACATTCAGAAGGTTATGGCAAGATTTAAATAGTTATTTGTTGTATTAGTGGTGACCTGCAAGCTATGTATATATAGATTCTCCTTCAGGCACGAGTGAGTTATGGAATTTCTCCACCGAGATAGTTAAATTTTCGATTTTCAACACGCGAGCCTTTAGCGAGTAAATTGAAGGAGAATCTGTTTCTCCTATGATTGTCGACAAAAACCTCGAGAAAATGTCGTTGCTATGTAGTTTGTTTACAAAGACGTCATTTCGGGACTTCTCTAGTTTATCGTTCCAATAACTGTAGAAAAAAACGGCGGTAATTCGCACGTAGAAATTTAACCACCGGGCAGTCGTTAAAAATATTATATACCGGATTGATTTTTTTCTAAACTCAGATACTAATAGAAAATATGTTTCATTTGCTGTACAAACATTACTATATCACTAAATTTAGAACATGTTTTATATTATATATAGTAATTGACCTAAATAATAATTTAGAATTATTATCATCAGTCTGTCAAGTTGTTGTTGTTGTTGATTGTCCAGAACCATTGTTGAATGTGTCCGGAATAATGAATCGACTTTGTTCGAGGCTACTTTACTTCACGCTCTTCTTGGTAAGACATATTTAAATTTTGTTTTTTCATATTTTATTGTTCTGGTGATGCCTATTACATAATGTGCTTGAAAAGTTGATACTGACACAAAATTTTCTTCTTGTAATGATATTTGATCGTATAGAACAGTTACACATTCTTCCTTATCAAATAAAAACACTACAGACAGAAGGGGGCCGAACACCCCCCCCCCCCCCCCCCCCCTCAGTATTACTCGGCAAATGTAGACTTGAAACTAAGGTTAAGACATAAGAATATATATCAATATTAAATATTAAAATGTAAGTCGATATATTGGTTGATAACGAATTTAGCTGATGAAATGCACATTGTACAAGCGAAAGTTAACATTTGAGCTGTTTTTATGTAATATTGATACAGTTTTAGTTGATATATTCTATAATTCTTTTGAAACAGGGACTTTAAAGCCGTCAAACTTAGCAAACGTTCGGGCATACCTGAACTTATGAGTTCGATTGTCTTTTAAAATCTTTCTATAGATTGTTCGTTTTTTATCATTTATATTTCAGAAGTTCACAGAAGGTTTTCTGTCTTGTAAAAACATTTTAGAGCACTGGCACGAACGATTAGTATGCTGTTTACCTAGCCTTAAATCTTCGAAAGTGAAAAATCCATGTCCTGATAACTTCTTATTGCTGGATCATGTGGATGGAAACAACCGTTTACATTGCAACAATAATGGGAGCTTAGAAAAGAAACCGCATAATGCTTCTTCGGAACAATTCTGCATTACGTATTGCCCTGAAGGATTTACAGTGTACTTAAATGGTTCACTTCCAACATGCCGTGTGAATAATGAGGGCTTAAGCTTAGGGCAGACAACAGATAATTTTGAAAAATTGTTTCCGATTATTGCAATTGTGTTGTCTATTGTTATGTTTATTATTGTAGTTGCCATGGTTATTTTTTGTATAGTTTGGTACAAAGTTTGGATAAACTACATGGGTAATGTAAGTATATCAATTTAGATTTTTCAGCAATTTATTCCAATCAAATATGAAAAAAAACTTTCGATATATGTACGAAATTAAAAAAAATACCCTCAATTTATGTGATTCTTACGAAGTCATTAACTCTATTAAGGATGCTCGCTGGTCATGTTTTGGTCTTTTTGTCATATTTTCGGAAAACTCGGGTTTTATCCATTTCTTAAACATGAAATGTTTTGCCCATGAACCCCCACTTTTTCTTTCATAATTCAATCATATATACCTTAATATGGTATTTGACAAAATCTTATGAAATCCTTTTTATTTTGTCATACATTTTTGAAAGACTGATGTTGCCAATGCAAAGACAATGAAAAAGCCAGAGATAACCCATTTCTTGCAAATTTTCAAGACCTAATAGCTCTTAAATAAGCACATGAACGTATATTATTTTCTTTCTTATTTGTTTACTATTCATATGTTCTCTCAAACTAAAACACCTATTTCAAATCCTATTTATTTCCTATTAGCATTAGACCAGCGATCATCCTTAATACGATTTTTGATCTTGAACGGCCATTCTATTTTCAATTGTTTATTATTATTTTGTCTTGATTTTCTTCATCGGTATATTTTCAAGCAAAATCAAGACACCAAGATCAAATCAAGACATGTTGTCTTACAGTCAATCGAGATCGGTCAAGACAACGAAGTAGGGCCATTTTCCTCTGCACGTATTTCACTTCTAGGACCATTCAAAATAAATCGCCTAAAACCTTTCAAAATCTCTGGAGGCATAACCTGGTATGTGGTCTCTATAGATTTGCTAATAATAACTAAAACGTAAGTTACCCAATTTTTTTTGCATACCTGTATATCGCTTTGGGAGACGGTTTTAACACAAATTTATCAACTCAACTCTTTCAGACGGTTTTTCAACGTGAAGGAAACCCAGAACCAAAACTATTTTTCGTTTATAAGTGAGTTTATGTATCTCCTTTCATGGGACAGTTTAGAATGATTTTGGTTCTGAATGTCCTTCTTGGCAACATTCCAAAAAGTAATACAAATTGACCCAAACTATATATATATATATATATATATATATATATATATATATATATATATATATGACCTTTGTCTGTAGAAAACTTGATATGATTAATGATTAAAGCATTAAAGTTTTGTTTGCTAACATAACAATTCATTGCATAAAGTCGTTTACGATATAAACTAGAGGTTCTCTAGAGCCTGTATCGCTCACCTGGATTTAACTTTTCACCTTGAGCAGGACTAAAAATTTAGTGTTGCAGTCAATTTGGCTGGTTTTTCTATAGGGTTCTATGTTTAACTAAGTTCAGCTGTGGCAGCCATCTTGGTTGACAGTCCAGGTCAATGGACACATTTCTAAAAGAGAAACATCTAAGGACCCTTACTGCTAAGTCTTTTTCCAACTGGCTAATTAGTTTCAGAAAAGATTTTTAAATGAATTTTTTCATAGGGTCCTATATTAAACTAAATTTGGCTGTGGCAGCCATCTCGGTTGACAATCTACGAAATCAGACTCATTTCTAAAAGAGGACCTCTTAAGGACCATTGCTGCCAAGCCTGGTCCATATTGGTCAAGTTGTTTCAGACAAGAAGATTTTTTAGTGAATTTTCCCATAGGATCCTATGTTAAACTAAGTTCGGTTGTGGCGGCCATCTTGGTTTACATTCCGGGTCATCGGACACAATTCTGAAAGAGGACCATCTAAGGACCATTGCTGCCAAGTCTGGTTCCAATTTGCCTTGTAGTTTCATAGAAGATGTTTTAAATGCATCCCCCTTTTTTCTATTTTTAGTAACAGCAGCCATGTCGGTTGGAAGTCCGGGATGCCGGACATAATTTTGGAAGGGGGCCACCCAATAACCATTCCACGTTTGGCCTTGTGCTTTCAGGGAAGATCTTTAAAAGAAAGTTTACGCCGGACGCCGTCTTTATAGGGCAAAAACTCCTATAAGGGGTCAATCAATGAATTTGGTCATGGTGACATATTAGTAGATCTTACTTTTTGAACACTTGTGCTGTTTACAGTTTGTCTTTATCTTTAATAATATTCAAGATAATAACCTAAAACTGGAAGGTAGATCTTGACCTGATGAACATTTTTACCCCAATGTCAGTTTTACTCTAAATACTTTAGTTTTTGAGATATAAGACAAAAACTGCAGTTTACCCTTATGTTCTATTTTTAGCCATGTCGGCCATGTTGGTTGGCAGGCGGGATCATCGGACATTTTTTTTTAACTAGATACCCTAATGCTGCTTGTGGCCAAGTTTAATACAATTTGGCTCAGTAGTTTCAGAGGAGAATATTTTTGTAAACGTTAGCGGACGACGGACGCAAAGTGATGAGAAAAGCTCACTTGACCCTTTGGGTCAGGTGAGCTAAAAATAGGTAATTATTTAAGATTAAAAAATCAATGGTAATGAGTGAAAAAAATACAGGGGAAAGTGGCCCTATACTCCTTTACATTTAGATCAGAACATTGCATAATTCATTATTAACTCATAAAGTTTTATTGACTTCAAGGCAATCTTAAAAAAAATGTAATAATCGAAAAAATATCGATAAACTTGGCTATTTAGAGGGATGATTTGAAGCAGGTTTATTATCCCCGCACTTTCGAAGAAAGTTCGGGGATATAGCGATTGTCTCCGTCATTCCGTCTGTCCGTCAGACTTTCGTGTGACATCAACTCCTCCTTCACTTTTAGGTATAGGAAATTAATTTCTATATAGAATGATTGCATACCACCTGTAGGTGTGCAATAAGGTTTTAGAATTTTGATTTTCTAAACAAGGGGCCCACATGGGTTGAACTTCTAAAATTTGGAATTCAAGTTTGTGACCTAAACTCGTCTTTCATTTTTCAATTTATGCATTTTATTTCTATACAGTATTGTCATGCACCATATGCAAATGCGCAATAAGGTTTTAGAATTTTGATTTTCTAAAATTGGGGCCACAGGGGCGAATTTCGAAAAACTCAATTTAAGTTTATGACCTAATTTCCTCTTTAATTTTACAATTTATGCATATTATTTCTATACAGTATTGTCATACACTATATGCAGATGTGCAATAAAGTTTTAGAATTTTCTAAACAAGGGGCCCACAGTGGTCGAATTTTGAAAAATTATCAATTTAAGCTTGTGACATGAACTCGTTTTCAATTGATGCATTTTATTTCTATACAGTATTGTCAAACACCATATGCAGATGTCCCAACTACTTACAGGGGGTGCGGGGATCACTGTCGATTTAGAATTTTAGAATTTTAGAATTTTAATTTTCTAAAATTGGGGTCCAGAGTTGTCGAAATTTTAACTGTTTTAATTTAAGCTTGTGACCTTTACTTCTCTTTCATTTTGCTTTTATATAGTATTGTCATACATTATATTTAGTTGCACAATAAGGATTTAGAATATCGATTTTTAAACCGGAGGGCTCATTCAGGCCAAATTTCAACAATTTTCAGTTTAAGCTTGTGAACTAAGGTTTTTTTTTTTATTTTTCATTAGGTTTATTGATTTAATTTCTTTATAGAATGACTGCATACTATTTTTGGATGGGAATAAGGTTTTATATTTTTGACTATAAGTAAGTGTCCCAACTACTTACAGGGGGTGCGGGGATCACTGTCGATTCCGACAGTCCAGATTTATAGTTAAGCTTGGGATGTTTGTAGGTCAATAATCCAGGGTACATAAAAGTTCGGGGAAACCACACTTTATTCACGTCTATGTTTAAAATTGATAATTTTACTTGATAAAACTAGAAATCAATTGAAGTTCAACTGTTATCATAACTGTTATCATATATATATTTATATGTAACATATATATGTAACATAATTTTCTATCTTGTGTTATTTGATTATACACCTGTACGATTTTAATTATCCCCGCACTTCGAAGAAGTTTCGGGATATTGTTATCACCCCCGTCTGTCTGTCCGTCCATCCGTCCGTCCGTCCATCTGTCCGTCGTACCGTCTATCCGTCACACTTTCACTTGACCTAAACTCCTCTTTCATTTTTAACTTCATGCATGAAATATCTATGTAGTATTGTCACATACTGTATGTAGATGCGCAATACGGTTTTAGAATTTTGATTTTCAAAAATTAGGACCACAGGAGTTGAATTTTGAAAATTAGGAATTTAAGCTTGTGACCTCAACTCCTCTTTTATTTTCTATTTTATGCATTTAATTTATGTATGGTATTGTCAAAAACTGTATGTAGATGCGCAATAAGGTTCTAGAAATTTTATTTTCAAAAAATGGGGCCCACAGGGGTCGATTTTCAAAAATTTTGAAATTAAGCTTGTGACTTAACTCCTCTTTCATTTTTGATTTCATGCATTTGATGCGCAAAAAGATTTTAGAATTTTGATTTTCAAAAATTGGGACCTTTAGAGGTCGAATTTCAAAAATTGGGAATTATAAGCTGTAATCAATTTTGGGATTCTGTGTCCGGAGCTATTTTTCTGACTCGGCCGCCCACTGAATGTCTTATCAACCACTAATAACTCTATTCGGGAAAATGAAAATTGGACCCCCATGCACTCTCATTCCGGCACTCGGTACGCTTTGAATTTCATCTGGCAGTCCCAAAACAGGTAATTCAATTTTTTTCAACATGTGCAAATGAAACAATAATACAATTTGAAGTACCCCACTACCAACATCCCCTTTCTTAAAAGCAAAACAAATGAGCACACATAAATTTGAAAAGGAAAAATCTTAATCTTAAAAATTGTATATAACCACTATTTAGCATTAGTATAAAGAAAAAAATTACATTGCCCCCCCCCCCTTTCCATCTTTTTTTATTCCTGTAATTAGACCAC
This sequence comes from Mytilisepta virgata, assembly GCA_028015205.1. NCBI lineage: Eukaryota > Metazoa > Mollusca > Bivalvia > Mytilida > Mytilidae > Mytilisepta > Mytilisepta virgata. The sequence goes on from CM051512.1 coordinate 36,491,056, forward strand.
TGACAAGTAAACAAATCCCAAAGAAGTGCCAAATTGCTTTCTTTTATATTTATTTTCCGTCATCTTGTGGTTCCTTTCACTTATTTCTATTGATAATGTTAAAATGGAAAAATGAAACAGACTATAATGAAAAACGTGCATCATGGGAGGGATATTCAAATCAATACAACAATGGCTGCCGCCGGTCAATCCGAAGCGGAGTCTTGGAATCGTGAGCCACAACTGCGGAAATAGTAAAAGGATTTAATTCATTTTAGGCTTTTTTGAAAAGTAAAATATGTCTACTAATGGAGAATTACCTGTTTTGGGACTGCCAGATGAAATTCAAAACGTACCGAGAGTCCGAATGAGAGTGGCGATCCACTTTTGATTTTCCCGAATAGAGTTATTAGTGGTTGATAAGGGATTCAGTTGGCGGCCAAGCCAGAAAAATAGCTCCGGACACAGAATCCCAAAATTGATTACAGCTTATAATTCCCAATTTTTGAAATTCGACCCCTAAAGGTCCCAATTTTTGAAAATCAAAATTCCAAAATCTTTTTGCGCATCTATATACAGTGTGTGACAATACTGTAAAGAATTAAATACATAAAATGAAAAATGAAAGAGGAGATTAGGTCACACGCTTAAATTCCCAATTTTCAAAATTCAACCCCTGTGGGCCCCAAATTCTGAAAATCAAAATTCTAAAACCTTATTGCGCATCTATATATTTTATGTGACAATACTGTATAAAAAGCAAATGTATAAAATGAAAATGAACGAGGAGTTTAGTTCACAAGCTTAAATTAACAATTTTCGAAATTCGACCCCTGTGGACCCCAATTTTTGAAAATCAGAATTCTAAAACTTATTGCGCATTTACATACAGTATGGGATAATACTGTACAGAAATTAAATGCATGGGGTCGAAAATGAAAGAGGGGTTTAGGTAAAAAGCTTCAATTCCTAATTTCGAAATTCGACCCCTGTGGGCCCAAATTTAAAACGAAAATCAAAATTCTAAAACCCTATTCCGCATCTACATATATACAGTATGTGACAATACTGTATATAAATCAAATGCATGAAATCAAAAATGAAAGAGGAGTTTAGGTCACAAGCTTAGTTTCAAAATTTTTGAAAATCGACCCCTGTGGGCCCCAGTTTTTGAAAATTAAAATTCTAAAACCTTATTGCTCATCTACATACAGTTTTTGGCAATACCGTACAAAAATTAAATGCATAAAATAAAAAATAAAAGAGGAGTTGAGGTCACAAGCTTAAATTCCTAATTTTCAAAATTCAACTCATGTGGGTCCTAATTTTTGAAAATCAAAATTCTAAAACCGTATTGCGCATCTACATACAGTATGTGACAATACTACATAGATATTTCATGCATGAAGTTAAAAATGAAAGAGGAGTTTAGGTCAAGTGAAAGTGTGACGGATAGACGGTACGACGGACGGACGGACGATAACAATATCCCGGAACTTCTTCGAAGTGTGGGGATAATTAAAATTGTACAGGTGTATAATCCAATAACACAAGGTAGAAAATTATGTTATAGTCCAGTCAATCTAGCATAAATTTGACCCTAACCGTAAAGTAGTTGCAAAAGAAGATTTTAAAGTTTTAATCTTTAGCATTATACCCCAAATATACACAGAAAAAAGTCTAACAAAATCTAACTTGAGGAAGACTAAAAAATCACGATTTTAAAATTCCTATGGAGATTTGCATTGAAAATGGGAGATAACTCTGCAAAAAAGGCAGAAATATCAATAAAAATTGATACAAAATTATAACTTTATCCCTTCTATTCAGCAGAATGTATTGATTCTTGATATTTTATCCGTCTTTAGAGTATAACAAACAACTCTAAAGGTGTTTTCATATCTTTTATCAAGCTACAACCTAGATTTCGTAATTAATTACTTGAGCATTTATTAAATTTTTCAACATGTCAAGGTAAAGAATCTCAAATTTAATAACCAGAGGCTCCCAGGAGCCTGTAATCGCTCACCTGGCATACAGTTGCCAAAGTTGACATTAAAATTCATCTTGTTTGGCGGGTGGGGTCATCGGATACAATTCTGAAAGAGACCTACCTAATGATCATTCCACCAAAGTTTGGTTCCATTTGAGCAAGTAGTTCCAGACGAGAAGATTTTTTAATGAATTTCCCATAGGGTCCTATGTTAAACTAAGTTCGGCTGAAGCAGCCATCTTGGTTGGTGGGCGGGGTCATTGGATACAATTCTGAAAGAGGATCATCTAAGGACCATTCCATCAAAGTTTGATTCAAATTGAGCATGTGGTTCCAGACAAAAAGATTTTTTAATGAATTTCCCATAGGGTCCTATGTTAAACTAAGTTCGGCTGTGGCAGCCATCTTGATTGGCGGGTGGAGTCATCGGATACAATTCTGAAAGAGGATCATCTAAGGACCATTCCACTTAAGTTTGACATAAATTGGTTGAGTAGTTTTGGAGGAGAAGATTTTTTAAGAAACCACCCCCTTTTTTCTATTTTTAGTAACGGCAGCCATGTTTGTTGGTGGATTGCGACCCCTGATACAATTCTGGAAGGGGACCACCCAAGGACCATTCCTGCAAAGTTTGGTTGAAATTGGTCCAGTGGTTTCAGAGGAGAAGATTAAAATGTGAATTGTGGACGGACGGACGGACGGACAGACGGACGGACGGACGGACAGACGACGGACGCCAAGTGATGACAAAAGCTCACATGGCCTTTCAGGCCAGGTGAGCTAAAAACAACCCTCCCCCTTTTTTCTATTTTTAGTAACGGCAGCCATGTTTGTTGGTCGATCGCGACCCCAGATACATTTCTGGAAGGGGACCATCCAACGACCATTCCAGCAAAGTTTGGTTGAAATTGGCCCAGTAATTTCAGAGGAGAAAATTAAAATGTGAATTGTGGACAGTGGGACAGACAGACGGACAGACGACGGACGCCAAGTGATGACAAAATCTCACATGACCTTTCAAGCCAGGTGAGCTAAAAAGGATCACCTAAGTACCATTCCACCAAAGTTTAATTCAAATTGAGCAAGTAGTTCCAGACGAGAAGATTTTTTAATGAATTTCCCATAGGGTCCTATGTTAAACTAAGTTCCGCTGTGGTGGCCATGTTGAATGGTGGGTCGGGTCATTGGATACAATTCTTAAAGGGACCTACCTAATGAGCGTTCCACCAAAGTTTGGTTCCAATTGAACAAGTAGTTTCAGAGGAGAACATTTTCCATTGAATTTCCCATAGGGTCCTATGTTAAACTAAGTTCAGCTGAGGCGGCCATCTTGTTTGGCGGGTGGGGTCATCGGATACAATTCTGAAAGAGACCTACCTAATGATCATTCCACCAAAGTTTGGTTCCATTTGAGCAAGTAGTTCCAGACGAGAAGATTTTTTAATGAATTTCCCATAGGGTCCTATGTTAAACTAAGTTCGGCTGAAGCAGCCATCTTGGTTGGTGGGCGGGGTCATTGGATACAATTCTGAAAGAGGATCATCTAAGGACCATTCCATCAAAGTTTGATTCAAATTGAGCATGTGGTTCCAGACAAAAAGATTTTTTAATGAATTTCCCATAGGGTCCTATGTTAAACTAAGTTCGGCTGTGGCAGCCATCTTGATTGGCGGGTGGAGTCATCGGATACAATTCTGAAAGAGGATCATCTAAGGACCATTCCACTTAAGTTTGACATAAATTGGTTGAGTAGTTTTGGAGGAGAAGATTTTTTAAGAAACCACCCCCTTTTTTCTATTTTTAGTAACGGCAGCCATGTTTGTTGGTGGATTGCGACCCCTGATACAATTCTGGAAGGGGACCACCCAAGGACCATTCCTGCAAAGTTTGGTTGAAATTGGTCCAGTGGTTTCAGAGGAGAAGATTAAAATGTGAATTGTGGACGGACGGACGGACGGACAGACGGACGGACGGACGGACAGACGACGGACGCCAAGTGATGACAAAAGCTCACATGGCCTTTCAGGCCAGGTGAGCTAAAAATGATTAAGCACATATTCTTCTTTTTGTGGTTTAAAGTTTCTTTAAACAAGGTAGATGCTGAACAAATATAATTTACAGATATAAACAATACCAAATTTTCACATTATTTTTTCAAAATGGTCACAAAGCCACAAATTTGCAATTTCTTTAATGAAAAATGTGCAAAAAAAATAAAAATACCCATAACACTTCGGTTTTGTACATTTCATGAGCAGAAGATTATATAATATAGTCAAATACGAACTTATAACCCCATCAAAGTATCATACTTTACATGAATTTTAAAAAAATCAACCAAAAACTGACAAAAAAGACTAATTTTTGCGGAGTTATCTCCCCTTTCCAATGTTAATTTCCATAGGAAATGAAAAATGCTGATTTTGAGTTTTCCTCAATTTAGATTTTATGGGACTTTTTTCTGTGTGTATTTGGGACTTAATGCTATAGATTAGAACTAAAACATTTTCTGTTGCAATTAGTTTGAGGTTAAAACTTAGTTTGACTGGACTATTACAGATATATGTTATATATGATAACAGTTGAACTTCGATCAATTGCTATCTAGTTTTATCAAGTAAAATTATCAATTTTAAACATAGACGTGACGAAAGTGTGGTGTACCCTTGACTATTGACCTACAAACATCCCAAGCTTAACTAGAAATCTGGACTGTCGGAATCGATATCCAGTGATCCCCGCACATCCTGTAAGTAGTTGGGACACTTACCTATAGTCAAAAATATAATACCTTATTCCCATCCAAAAATAGTATTCAGTCATTCTATAAAGAAATTAAATCAATAAACCTAATGGGATTATATAAGCTGGTGACTGAAACTTTTCTTTCATTTTTCATTTTATACATTTTATTTCTATACAGTATTTTCATCCGGGATTGTCATACACTGTATGCAGATGTGCAATAAGGTTTTTAGAATTTTAATTTTCAAAATTTGGGCCTGTATTCAAAGGTATGATTGTGAAAAAGGTGCACAGGAATACAACATTTCCGACTGCCTCAGTCTAGATTTTATTTACAAGCGTTGCTCCACATGAGGAAGATCAAGATCACGATCAATTTGTTGAAGTATACATGTCAAGTATTTGTTTATCGACGAGCGCAAAAGTAATAAATAAATAGATATATATCTATATCAATAATTCAAACTTAGCCGGATCACTGAGATCCTTCATCATTAATTATATACATGTTTATAAAAGAATAAGGCAGATATCCGACTATATTATATGTTTGTACTTAAAAAAATGCAGATTATAGGGTTTATATCGTAATGACATGCATGTGATTTAAACGCCTAAAACCCGTAGGGTCGAGGGCCAATACAGCTGACCTACGGGTCTCGAGGCCAATAAAGCAAACCTTGAATCTATACCAGTGCCAATACAGAAACAGCCAGTTCATAACACTTTTATTAAATAATCCAACTTTTTCAATACAGACTTGTTCTGAATGCTGTATTACGTACACCAAATGTGAATATAGGGCCAATATTTCCAATGCGGACTGGCAATGAATCCTGAATTACATGCACAATATATGTTTACAGGGCTAATGATTTTAATACTGAATTGCTTTTTCAGTATTGGACCGGGCCGAAAAGCAATATAGATCACGTGATTTATATGACCAGGACGACGTGACCGGTATGACACATGCCGTTTTGGTAGTATTAGGACTGTTTTAATAAATTTTATTAAAGTATGCCTATCTGTCTGTTCGTTTCTACGGCGTCCTGTTCGGCAAAAACTCGTGAACCACAAATCTAAAACTTTAATTTAAAGGGTTGTCTGTCTAAACACTTTATTTCTTCGTCTAATATTGTATGTTAGATTTCTAAAATACATGTACACAGCAGCCATACTTGTTGCTTATATTACAATAATTAATCCTAACTTAGGATGGTCTAAAGACACCCATTTCTATATCCATACGGACAAATTTTAGGACATGTCCTAACTTAGGATAGCTTCGATAACATGAGGGACTAGGACATGTCATAAGACTATCTTAGGACATGTCTCAGTCTTAGGACACCTTCGTTAACACTGCCCATGCCCTTTACAGTAAATTAAAAATATTACAGTCGTAAAGGTAGTAAACAAGAGGCTCACCAGAGCCTGTATCGCTCACCTGGAGTCTGCTTTTCATTGGACAATTAATCAACTATTTGACCAAGTTTGTTGCAATTGGTTCAATTGTCCAGGGAAAATTTGTTGAAGATTTATTTTTCATAAGGTTTAATGTTAAAATATGTTCCCTGATGGTGGTAGTCCTGGCAGGAAGTTGATAAAATTGACCAGGAATAAGGGTGAACCTTAAATAAATGTAACAGAACCCGACCTCAAATTACACAAACCAATAACTCCTAAATAGAATTTGGGAATCCTTTCAAAATTTCAGGGTATGTAGATCTCAACATGGCAAACATTTTTCAATTTACATTTCACATCTATCTCAAATAGTTTTGGATATAAATGCAAAAATGTTAAAATTTTAAAAATTTGACAAAAAAGGGCAATAACTCCTAAATGGGTTTTGGGATTTCCTTTAAAATTTCAGGGTATGTAGATCTCAACATGGCAAACATTTTTCACATTTACATTTCACTTCTATCTCAAATAGTTTTGGAGATAAATGACGCAAAATGTTAAAATTTTGCAAATTTGACGAAAAAAGGGCAATAACTCCTAAACGGGTTGTGGAATTTCCTTCACAATTTCAGGGTAGGTAGATCTCGTCATGCTGATCAATTTTACTCCATGTCAGATTTTCGATATCTGTAACGGTTTTTAAGTTATAAGCCAAAAACAACACATCCACCCCTATATTCTATTTTTAGCTACGACAGCCATGTTTTACGTCAGATCAAAATAAATTGAGGATCGTTTGTAGAGGACATGTCATAGATCATTCCTATTAAGTTTCAAACCAATCGGCCCAGCGGTTTCAGAGGAGAAGATTTTTGAATGTTAAAATTTTGAAAATTTGACGAAAAAAGGGCAATAACTCCTAAATGGGTTTTGGAATTTCCTTCAAAATTTCAGGGTAGGTAGATCTCGTCATGCTGATCAATTTTACTCCATGTCAGATTTTCGATATCTGTAACGGTTTTTGAGTTATTAGCAAAAAACAGCAATTTACCCCTATGTTCTATTTTTAGCAACAGTGGCCATGTTTTTCATCGGATCAATATAAAATGAGGATCGTTTGTGGAGGACATGTCATAGATCATTCCTATTAAGTTTCAAACCAATCGGCCCAGCGGTTTCAGAGGAGAAGATTTTTGAATGAAAAGTTTACGACGGACGGACGGACGGACGGACGACGGACGACGGACGAAAAGTGATGGCAAAAGCTCACATGGCCTTTGGCCAGGTGAGCTAAAAAACCGAATTCAATGTTTAAATTCGTGACACAAAATGTATGTAAAAGTATGGAAATTAAATTTCCAATCAAATTAACCGTAATTTGATTTTTGTTTCGTCAATTGAATTAATTTGAAATCATTACCATGTTAAGATTTAATATTTGTTAGAAAGCATGCAGTCATGACATGGAAAGAGGAGCGGACAAAAATACACCACTATTGACAGGAAACCATGTAAACCGTCCATATACTCCAGATGTTAATGAACAAACAGAAACAAATGGAATGAATACCGTTACCGTAGGGACTTGCTTTAACTTAAACGTTTCTTCCAATGTAATGTACCATCCAGATATTATGACATCGTCTCCTTTGAATACTGGTACGTACCAGCCTCGACAGAAACATTGCAAAAAAGAAAAATGGGTAATAAGTTCAATATGAGCAAGATTTTTTTATACAATATGCATACTATCTTATTTTTTTCTCCTAGCTATGTCATAATATATCTATTGCATAACTGATATTACTACATGTATTATATAATAACTGCATTGAATAATGACTATCGCCCTTATAAATGGCATATCGGCTTACATCTATAATTTTTATTTCTGTGAGGGTCTGGATGGGCAATCTCCGAAACAGCGACTCTTGTATCTCCTGCGTCAATCAATGTTTGATTGACGTAGGAGATACAAAAGCCTCTGTTTCGGAGATTGCTGGATGGGGTTAATAGATAAGAGAACAAAGACCTAAAAATTAATGAACACAGAATAATAATAGAGAATAATGATGTTCTACAGCTAGTGCTGGTATAAAGAATTATTTTACAATGGATACTGGATTTGATTGATTGATTGATTGATTGATTGATTGATTGTTGCTTAAAGTCCAGTGGCAAATATTTCATGCTTCTTCAGGTCGAGAACAAGCTGAATTTATCAAACAAATCAAATAGGGGTGGACCAGGACACAAAGGGGAACCGATTTTGACTGCCACTGTAAAAGGAGGATGGTTGGGTAGTGTCGGATAATTTAGCCTTCTGTAGCGGCATTAGCCTACTCTTTTTCGAAAACTACAGAAGGGGTCTTTAGCGTGCAGGGAGTGTGGCATTCTCCAAACACGTTACTCACTATATGGTACGCGGTCAGGCTTTCCGTATTATGAGCTGACAACCCCCCAAGGAGAGGGTCTCCCTATTCGCCACCTTGGGACGCGCTAGGCAGCTACTGGATTTGAGGGAAAAGTATTGATTACAGAAAATAACAACTCTACAGAGTAAAGAAAATTGATCTGAAAAACCTATTATTTTATACATATTGCGTTGATATACTTAAAACAATATTTTCAAAAGAGAAACATGTCATTTGTATTTCTACGGTGCGGAGAAAATATTTTTCGTTATTTAACAAGATATAAAGATCTGTCAGTGAACACAGTGTGTGATCGGAAGTTTAAATAATTTTTTTTCAACATTTTAGTTACGATTCTGTACAGCGGTAAATCAGGATACCAGCCTAGAGAAGGTAAGCTTTTAACAATTTTTCATGTTTATAAAGATTTTTTTCAATAAAATAAATCAATAAGATGATATTCATTCATGATTGTTAGAACTTAAATTTATTCATTTTAAAATACGTATAAAGTAAAAAAGCTTCAGAACCATCTATTATTGTTACAACACGTCTTCTTCGAATGCTTTGTAAAAGCGATTTCCTTTTCCTTTTCTAGCATTAATACTTATTTTGAATACTTAAATGATCACTTAAACTTCAGGGACCGGTTTCACGAAGCAACCCTATGATTCTCCTATGACTATCTTAGGACATATCTTGGACCTCGTCTCGAAGCTGTCTTAGGATGATCTTAGCAAAGATGTCCTAAACGTGTCGGAAGTCCAATATTTATGAAAAAACTAATATAAATTTAGTATGTGTTTAGCAAATATTGCTTAACGTATTGATAAATATTCCCTAATTAGATCATTTGAAAATTTGATTTTTCAAAGAAAAAGATTAAGTGTAATTATAAATAATCTATTATTTAGACACCGATATACATATTAAAATTAAAATGCAAATGAAAAGAAAAAAGGGGGCTCGCTGGCCGAGTGGTCTAGGTAGTTCGTCATGACTACTAATGATCACTAGCCTGTCAACACTGCGGTTGTGAGTTCGAATCATCTATGGCGCGGTGTGTTCGACTCCCACCTTAATTGACAAGGATTGCCAATTTTCCTACCGAAGGTCGGTGGTTCTCTCCGGGTACTCCGGCTTCCTCCACCAATAAAAACTGGCCGACGCGAAATAGCTAAATTTGCTGAAAACGTCGTTAAACCCTAACTAAACAAACAAACAAGAGAAAAAAGGATGAAATAATTACATTTTTTCTACAAGTGAGTTGAGTTCAATTTGTCACTGTATCGGTTATAAAAAGGTTAAAGGATAAAATCGTCCATACTTGCTATAAATACATTGAATGTTCATTGTTGTTAAATCATTTAAATATTCCGTCAACCTGTTATGATCCTAAGACCGTCAGAAGACACCTTCCGTGTAGTCCACTTTAAGAGATGTCCTAAGTTAGGACCACTTTGTGAAACCGACTTGTGACTAAGATATGTCGAAAGACAATCCTAAGACAGCTTTGTGAAACTGGCCCCAGATTGAAAGCGAAATTCCTTGTGATTTAAGTTCTAACAATCATAAATGAATATCATCTTCATGATTTGAATTCTTATTGATTTATTTAATTGAATTTTTTTTATAAACATGGAAAATTGTTAAAATCTTACCTTCTCTAAGCTGGTATCCTGATTTGCAGCTATACAGAATCGTAACAAAAATGTTGAAAAGAAATAATTTAAACTTCCAATCCCACACTGTGGATTTGAACTTAATTTTAAAGCATTGCTCCAGCATTTAAACTCATGATTGTTCAGTCAGCCGTGAAAAGTTCTCATTCGGGAAGAAAGATTTTACCTCAGAGATGATTCCCCAAATGCAGACAATTTTTTTTTATTCATTTCCAATGTGCGCATTTATTAAGAAGATGCTTGTACTCTTGATATAGGAAAGTTATCAAGTGCAGCAACAATAAAAATATATATTCGTATTTTATCAATATTTAAAAAATTAAAACCATCATTGTCTAAATATTTGCAAAGACAGCATAGTGAGTTACACTAATGATGTTAGTATCATACAGATAAAGAGCTCTTGTTTTTAAAATCTAGCGATGGATATTTAAAGTCCACCGTAATTGAGGACGGTCCATGTGAGCTAAAAAACCTGGCAGTGAAGTTTTAAAATTGATTAGAAAATCGAGTCATGTTCATATTTTTTATTAAAATTGTTGACGACATCTTACTTTTTCTTTTGCGTTCAGTTACCAAAACAGCCAGTTTGCCTTCCAGTTGAAAAAGGAATATGCCACAGTGCACTACACAGAAAATTTTGATTCCATTTTGCAAACATTTCTAAAAACTTTGCCTTCCCGAAAGGGAATTTGTCCGACTGTCGGTTTTCAGTCAAAGATTTAGTATTTAGGGAATGTGCTTCTTTTTTTACCTGTATGCGCCTTGAGTGACATTACACTGATATGATTTGGCATCTAACTAAACCGGACAGTGTCAACATTTAGAAATGACAGTCCCAACATTAAAATGTAATGATGAACCAAAGTGAGTTATCTTTTCATAACCAATGTAGGTAAGGGAGATAATAAATTTGTCTCCCTTTTAACCTGAGGACAAAAGGGAGAGAATTTAATTATCTCCCTTACCTACATTAGTTAGGAAAAGATAACTCACTCTGGAATGTAATTTATTTAGACTCGAATATGGAAGGTTGTTACATGTATGTCCAATTTCAAATAATTTTTTTTCATTTTATAATTTGATGGTTTGTTTTAAATAGCTATAAGCAGTATATTAACAACTTATAGTACGCTGGATACAATTATTCATATCAATAAAAGTAACAATACACAACCTTAAGGTGATATTTTAAGTTCAATAATTATGACTTTTTGTATATATATAAACTTGAACTAATTGTACTGTTTGTTTGTATCATGCTTGTCACAGACATTTATATGTTTTATGTGTTTTATGGCAATAAAATATTATAATTATATAATTTTATATTGGGTGTCGATAATCCTTTTAATTTCAATGCAGAATGACAATTGTTTTGCAGCATGAGATTTTCGGTAAAATTATAAATTATAAGCATGTTAACAAATAGAGCGAAAATAAAATAATAAAGAAAATAGGAGAAAATGGTTTATAAACTGAAAATTAAGAGTACATTTTGTAGAAAAAAATAACCCATTAATCACATGCTGATTAAACTTCAAACAGTTGGTCATTGAAATAACAATTTTGTTATTATATGGTGAAAGTTGCGTTTTTAGCTCACCAGACCCGAAGGGTCATGTGAGCTATTGCCATCACTTGGCGTCCGTCGTCCGTCCGTCGTCCGTCGTCCGTCCGTAAACTTTTTCAAACGTTAACTCCTCTGACACCATAAGACCAATTGCAACCAAACTTTGTACAGTTGTTTATTGGTATATGTGCTACAAAACTATCGTTTGGATTTTTGATTCGTAAAAAAACATGGCCGCCATGGCTGAAAATAGAACATAGGGGTAAATTGCAGTTTTTTGCAAATAACTCAAAAACCATAACAGATATCAAAATTCTGGCATAGGGTAAAAGTGTTCAGCACCTCAAGATCTACCGGCCCTGAAATTTTGAAGAAGATCCAACGACCCATGTAGGAGTTATTGCCCTTTTTCTGCATTTTTTCCAAATTTTGCACTTATTAAGCTCAATATCTTGGATACTATAAAGGAAATTTGAAAAATTTAAATTTCATATTGTTAGGCACACAAAGATCTACAAAATTTGTAACAGGATCGAAGTTGTAGGTTCGTTCCTTTTAGGAGTTATTCCCCTTAGAACGTCAAAATTGACCATTTTTGCAGTCTTTATTCATTGTAATAAAATCGTTAACTCCTCTTACACCATAAGTTTAATTGCAACCAAACTTAGTGTAGTTGTTCCTTGGCATGAGTGCTACTAAACTATCGTTTGGATTTTTGATTTGTAAAAAAACATGGCTGCCATGGCTAAAAATAGAACATAGGGGTAAATTGCAGTTTTTAGCAAATAACTCAAAAATGGTGACAGATATCAAAATTCTGATGGGAAGCTAAAGTGTTCAACACCTAAAGATCTACCTGCTTTGAAATTTTGAAGAAGATGTAACCACCCATGTAGGAGTTATTGCCCTTTTTCTTGATTTTTTTTTGAAATTTGTACTTATTAAGTTGTATGATCATTCCTTTTAGGAGTTATTCCCCTTAGAACATCAAAATTGACCATTTTCACAGCATTTCCCTTAGTTTGCAAAATGTTTAAATGAGCCCTTTAGGAGTTAAAGTTTTGTCCCTTAAATGTCAAAATAACTGTTGAAGCCTTATACATGGCAAACTGTAGAAAATGAAAAAAAGCTTTTGATTGCGTGTAAATTTGTTTTTAAATGGCTATTTATTAAAATATAAATTCAATGTTACCTCAAGATACAATAGTACTTAAAAATAACTTTCATTAGATGTATATATTTATATATTTTTTGTGAAATTAGTTTTGAAACTGGCTGTGGTCAGCACTCATTGTTTGACATTTTTGGCTTTTTTTTATGTTATTATTTCAAAAATCTTCTTCTCTGAAACTACTATTGAAAATCAAATGAAAATTGGTAAGATTGTTCCTTAGGGTATCCTGCAAAAAGTTAATCCTTGGATTTTTGATTGGTCGAAAAACATGTCCACTCTTACTAAAAATAGAACATAGGGGTCAAAATGCTGTTTTTTGCTATTTTTTTCTGAATTATAGAAAGAAAATGAAGATGAAAGCTACTTTCAAGGTAAACATGGTATCCCGAGTTGAATGGTGATGATGAAAGTTTGTTTTGGACGGCCATTTTTAAAATGGCTGCCATTTTCCCGCCATTTTTTTACACTTGCTCGGATTTCAACAATATTTGGTTTTTAAAGTAAACATGGTATCCTTAGTGAATGGTGATGATGAGATTTAGTTTATAGTGCATTGTTTACCTGGTGAGCGATTCAGGCTCTTGAGAGCCTCTTGTTTTAAATCTCAAAATTTTCAGTAGGTATTTCAAGATTTTTGCGGGAAACGAATGTTTTCTGTAAAAATAACAGCATAAACATCAGAAAAATTTTGAACTCTTGTGTAGATTTAAAATGAGACACTAATTGTATTATTTTTTTTTGTTGTTGATAAGTACAATGTTTTTACAAGTGTTTCTTATTTTACTTAATTTTAAATGAAATTTCTACATCTGCTTATAATTTTCTATTTTTTTTCAGAATAAATATTATTAATATTCAATTATTTTTTATTTGTGTATTTAGTGGGCATCTTTATATACGTTATTGTCCGGTTTTATGGCTCTCTTGGAATTTCGTAAGGTTTCAAGAATGGTGAATTTAATGCTGGTGACATAATCTTGCTTCTACTCGATACTTGATCCTCATCCAAATGACCTACGAAACACCCCAAATTTGCATCTTGGTTGTGGTTGTGTGGCGAGTAAACTGACATGATATAAATTTAAAAATTAACCATTCGGCTAACAAAAATTACTTCCAATTGTCCCTATAGTCTATTTTTTAAAAAGCCGTACTTATTCCTGTTAAACGCAGATCTTACACAAAATAGGTATTAAGGGTAATGGTGAAAAATTAATAACAATAAAACCTTACAAAAATCACAAAAGTTCAAGTAATTGAACAGGAGTTTACTTGTTATTGATCAATTAATGTCACTTTGAGGAGCCAGTGTTTAACTTATCTTTTAGCCGGAATATCAACCTATTACTTCAGTGACTGACTTTTATCGCTTACGTTCAAGTCAGTAAGATTCTCAGCTATTCAAAGGGATTAACAAATAACTTCAAATTCTCGTGCTCGCCTCGAGTGCGGGTTCGATCCCCTGTCAGGTCAAAACACAGCCATCAAAATTAGTATTTGCTCCTTCTCCGCTTAGCACACGGCATATAGAAGTTAAAGCCAAGGACTGGTCGGCTACGAGTCAATATAATGTGTCCGAGTGGTGTGATATGTCTTCCTGTGGACATTTACCTTGTGAGCTAGAAAAATATGGCTAAACGTGTCGGTCTAGTACAAAGCAGGGATCATATTCATATCTTATCAATATGTTCTCTTCTGAAATGGTAGCTGTTGAAGATGTTGCTCATAGATCTTAGGAGTCAAGTTATCTGGGTTTTGTGTTGGTTTATGTATGTGTACTGTGATTTTTAGTTTTATTAATGGCTTATTTTTAGTTTCTAAATGCTCTGAATTACTTAGTGCTTATACGTTTCGTTGTGCGCCGTCTATGGCGTGTTTGTATGATATGTTCATTAATGAAACACCTGTTTTAATGTGCTTCCTTTATTTTATGGGTTGTTTAAATACTTATACGCATGCGCTCGATATGTGCATCTATTCATGATATGCCAATGTAGTCGGCAATAAAATGCTCCGCTGGGCGCAGCTTGATACGACCGCAGAGGTCGAACCCTGAACAGTTGGGGCAAGTATGGACACAATATTAAAGCTTGATACAGCACTGAATTTGGATTGTGAATAAATATTTGACACAGCATAGGTTTCTGACACAGAATTAATGTGGTCTAAGAACTTAAAAATTTTTAATTTACCTATTCAAACCATATCAGTATTATTTGCTTTTATATATAAATCAGAAATAACCGATTTAAAATGGAAAATTTTAAAGAAGTTTAATTTTGGACCCTTTGGACCTTAATGTAGACCAATTTGAAAACGGGACCAAAAATTAAGAATCTAAATACACGGTTAGATTCGGCATATCAAAGAACCCCAATAGTTCAATTTTTGATGAAATCAAATAAAGTTCAATTTTGGACCCTTTAAACCTCAATGTGGACCAATTTGATAACCGGGCCCAAATATCAATTTCTTGCTATTGCGCAATACTGTGCAATTGAAGATTTCTTGCTATTGCGCAATACTGTTCAATTGAAGATTTCTTGCTATTGCGCACTACTGTGCAATTGAAAATTTCTTGCTATTGCACAATACTTATAATAATTTACACATCCTGTTTGGTGTGTACCTCTGGCCTTATCATTATTATTTGCTTTTATATATAAATCAGAAATTTAATAATAAAGTTTTTGGCAAATTTCCAATATACATAATTTAAAAGCAGTTTTGGTGACATAAACAAAAAAGCTTCATCAGCAACATTTTATATTGGCAAATTTCCAATGAGAGATATTCAAATGAGTTTCAATTACCAACCTTACACTGCCTTTTAAATTATGTTTTGTACTTAAGTAATTGTCCATTAACCTGGAAACCCTTTCCCCCCCTTTTTGCACATTATTCCTTAACGGTTTGAGCCATAACTACCAAGACAATTCTTCCCATCCCTTTGTGGTATTCCAATATCCAAAATCTAAATACATGGTTAGATTCAGCATATCCAAGAACCCCAGGAATTCAATTTTTGATGAAATCAAATAAAGTTCAATTTTGGACCCTCTAAACCTCAATGTGGACCAATTTGATAACCGGGCCAAATATCAAAAATCTAAATAATGGTTAGATTCAGCATATATCGAAGAACCCCATATATTCAATTTTTGTTGAAATCAAACAAAGTTTAATTTTGGACCCCGATTTGGACCAACTTGAAAACTGGGCCCATAATAAAAAAAAACTAAGTACATGTTTAGATTCAGCATATCAAAGAACCCCAAGAATTCAATTTTTGTTAAAATCAAACTAAGTTTAATTTTGGACCCTTATGACCTTAATGTAGACCAATTTGAAAACAGGACCAAAAATTAAGAATCTAAATACACCGTAAGATTCGGCATATCAAAGAACCCCAATTGTTCAATTTTCCATGAAATCAAACAAAGTTTAATTTTGGACCCTTTTGGCCCCTAATTCCTAAACTGTTGGGACCAAAACTCCCAAAATCAATCCCAACCTTCCTTTTGTGGTCATAAACCTTGTGTTTAAATTTCATAGATTTCTATTAACTTATACTAAAGTTATAGTGCGAAAACCAAATGTCTTCGGACGACGCCAACGTCATACCAATATACGACCGCAAAAATTTTGCGGTCGTATGAAAAGCTCATTAGAGCTTATGTTGTATTTGTTTATGTAAACCCGACTTTAGATAGAACTTTTACGCTTGATGTTTATGCTTTATCAATTCTCAAAACCACTATTGACAACTGGGCCTCTGTGTCCAAAGATCGTCAACCTGTAAATGTTGAAGGTGTGATCTAGAATTCAAATTGTGGCAAAGTGTGCTCGACACTCATCTTGTTAAAGGATTTCAATTTTTCCTGCCAAAGGTCATGATTCTTTCAGGACACTCAAGCTTCTATCAAAAGTCAATACATATATAGCTAAAGGCATTGAAAAAAAAGCATTAATTGATTGGTGTGTCATTTGCTGGCCTTTCCTGTCATCCGTGTTATTGTCCTATAAAGTTTACACTTGGTACAAATATCATGTATGTCATAAAGTTTCTTCAGCAATTTAGGAAGAAAACTTTTAGTTTTAATCTGGAAACCCAAAATATTTGTCCATTATTAATAATTGTAGATGGTGACATTGTCCTTTGCTGTAAGAAAAGACAGAATCTTTTACCTTACCCCAATCTACCCTACAAAATGTTGCTGTGATAGGCACTGAAAACTGAAGCTGTCTATGGAAACAAGATTGACAAAGGCAAGAGAAAATCACACATAAATACACCATTTACGAATAACCTCTTTTTATTTCGCCATTGTGTAATTTGGCTTTTACCAGACAGGTAGAAAAATTCACATCAAATTATTGGTATAATCCCCAACGATACGTTTAATACTACGAATGTACCATATATATATATACTCAACGAAAAAAGTTAAGGACCACTAATTAATATTTCCATTACAATACTATTACAGTTGCTGTCTAAATATCTTGTGTAGAGGTCAAAGCCTTAAATTTTAAAGTGAGTATCATATTGATTGATTTTGGACATTTGACATTAACTCTTTAAAATCGTTTATGATGTCAATGTTCAATATTTAAAAAAATGACGATTTCTGAAATTCAATTTTTACCCCAAAAATGAGACCTTGATCAAAAAATTCTTTGAATAATGACTGGTTCTGTTTCCATAGATCAATGTCTTTTGAATTGTCTGTTATTTAAAATAAAAAAACGCTTAACTGTCGTCACAACGTTCAAAATTCAAACATGACTGTCTCATCTTTAATCAAAGTGCATAGCACTGCTAGGGTTAGGTTGCTAGCATTTGACTTTTATTTGTACAAACATTGCTGATGATTATTTCAATAAATATGCACTAATCAATCAAAGAAAGCACGAGTCGGCTAACGCTTCTTGAATTATCACTCTAAATTGAATTTTTTTAAAAAGACAAACGCATAATAATGATTTGATGAATTAAAATAAACAGAAATCAAAGGTCTTCAAGTTATTAAGGTTATATAAAAAGACAAAGTTTGGACAATTGTAGAAGGGGGTCATTTCTACAATATATTTACACTACATTGCGCATGTGCAGGTAGATCAGAACGTAAACATTCAAGCTTTCAATTAAAATAAACCCATTATACTTTCGATAATACCGTTTTCTAAATTAATGATAAACACATTGTTTTTCAATCTTAATGTGCAAGTTGTCGGCATTTCAAATAACCTGTATGCAATTCTATCACTGACCAACAGGTTTGACAAAATGAAGTCACGATGATCAGGTCAAAAGGTTAATCAAATACACAAAATACCATCAGAATTACAAGAAGAATAAGCAAATAATGTGCAAAATATGTTCTGTATAAGTTAACAATCACGTTCACAACAAAAATGGAACTTACCTTTGAAATCTTTTGAAAATAAACCTGATTGTAATCCTTCCCAAGATATCCGTGCAAATGTAAACATTCAAAATCCTTACGCCGATAGCATTGTACATTTTAAAAGGCGCGAATACTTTATACGGCTTTCAAAACAAAAAGGAAATCGTCAATAAAACACACATCTTTTATTAAATAACTGGACAATTACACTTCTCGGTGTGTTTCAGTTACATTTCTATTAAAAAACAACTACAACAGCAACAACAAATATTAGGACTATTTTACCGCGGAATGTTTATTTTCTTATATGATATTCAAATATAAACATAGTCGTAATTCGGAAAATATGGAGGTTTCTTTGCGCATGTGTCATCTCAAAATCGAAATAAAAAGCTGCTTAACTAGCCTTGCTTAAGCTTCAATCCTAGATAAGCTTGCATATTTACTCATAAAAACATAGTTTCAAAAACTTCTGGTCCAACTTTTTCCACAAAACACCAGATTTCCAAAGTTTCCTTCATTGTCCAACCAAACGACCGACGGCATAAGGGTTTTGGTTGCTTAGCAACCTAACCCTAAAAATCAGCTTGAAAAATGCACCAATTTTCCACTGACGAAAATGGGCCCTGACCAAAAGGATCCTTATTTCTGTCATTTTTTTATTGAATCTGCTGAAAAGCCAAGAAATGGTGGTCAAATTGTTTTAGAACTCATTGAAATTTAAGATTTGTTTGGGAAAATACTGATTTTTGAAAACCTGAAAACTGATTATTTTGAAAATGAGACAGTGCTTGAAAAATGTTGGCAAGATATGGATAAAGTATCCGGAAAAGTTTCTGGTTTCTAGTTGAATTAGTTTTGCCCGTAGACTTTTGTGGAAATATAATAACATTAATTCAAATGAAAGTGGTCCTTAACTTTTTTTGTAGAGTATAGTATAGTAGCAATTTGTTTTTCTTATACTGAGTTATTCAGATTTGTTATTGGATAGGCACACAAGGCAAGTTTAATGACAAAACCGATACACTCAATATCAAAACACAAATTGTGATCCTTTTTTCAAATATTTAACAAATTGTAAAGGACAGAACTTTTAAAGATAAATAAACTACTGCAGGCAACTGATCATTTGGCATAAAGGTTATAATCCAATTGCAAATATTGAAGCTATTCAGTAAAACTTTCTGTTGAAAAGTCACACACACACAAAAGTATGTACCAACTTTAATCTGATCTTTCAATCAAGACATTCTGGAAACAAGATATATACCAAAATTTGGAAAATTTATAAGTTCACACATCATGAACTGTTGAGAATTGCCAAAATTAACTTGACCTAGATATTCTTATACACTTACATATTTTGCTTCATTTTACATTCAAAAGATATTATGAGCATTAGTTTCATGTCAGATTTATATGAGAATTATCTATATAGGTCCTGTGTTTTTAAGCAAGAAAGTTTTATAGTGAATTTTCCTATGTGGCCAAAATTTAAAAGAAAATCTGCTGTAATGGCCATCTTGGTAAGATTTGATGTTGTCAGAAAGAATTCTGAAACACGACCACCTAATGACAATTCCAACTAACACAGTGGTTTCAGACAAAAAAACAAAAAAAAAATTAATAATATTTTCTAATAAGGTCCTATGTTAAATTATTTTCAGCTGTGGCAGCAATCTTGGTCAACAGTCCAGGTTTTCCAACACAATTCTGAAAGACCTTTGCTGCCAAATTTGCTTCCATATGGTCATATTCCAAATTGGTGCAGTGGTTCCAGAGGAGAAGATCTTTAAAGGAAAATTTATGATGGACGACTGAAAACGGATGGACCGGACGGGCTAAAAAGTCATAATTATCTTACTCGACGTAGACATTTCCAACTTTAATGCCAAAGAAGTAAATTTTCATATGGAGGCTTACATGTCTTATGTTAAACTAGGTCATTTTTGTCACCACAGTGTGATAGCAATAGTTCACATTCACGTATGTTACTGAGCAGCTAAAAGTGTGTTCTGAAACCTCTGGTTACCTACCGTCAGGCTTTCTATCACTTTGAGAACTTAACTTTATGTTTTTCCAACATATGGGTATTGTAACTATACGGTGTACCACAAAAATCATATAATATAACAAATTGCATGACATAATTATGTATGAATGTTTCACCATAGCACAAATAAAATTCATTATTATTTTATAAATATAGGATAATAAATAAATATATTCATCTATTTTGATTATCTAAAAAACAGGAATGTAATTCTTCACCAATTATTGTAAATCAAAATAAATATATCACCTACACTCAGTGGCCATAAACGAGTTCTCACTTCTACATTTCCCTACACAATTCATATAAAACTACCTTTTTCAAAGTACTGTCCTGATTTTATTTCTTATCCTATAATTACGAAAATTTTTACATTTTATCTCAGAAGTATTTAAAGTTTATTTCAAATTGGAAATTTTTGAAATTTTTCAGTGATTTCGAATTTGGATAAATCATTATTCAAACACAAAAAAGATTTTTATGTAAAAAATACATAGGTTTAATGGAGAAAATTTTGTCAAAAAATAAAATTTGCATTTGAATTATTGATTTTAAAAAACAATAAAATATTATAATAATTTGATATTATCAATATAAATCATAGATATTTATCTGCCCACCAATACAAATTTCTTTAAAATCAGACAAAAAAATAACTTCAGAAAATTTTTTTGGAAAAATTGTGGTTTTACATGTAATACATAGGATAATTTTCAAGTGGGAACTCAGTTATGGCCGCTGACTGCATATTGCACACAGTAATTATACAAATTTCCCAACAAAATATCTCGTTTATAAAAAAGAAAAAAAAAACAGTTACAAATCATTATGATATAAATCCCTTCCCTGACAGGTTCAACTTTGTGGCGTTAAATATAGCCACAAATACATCTTTATAGTAAGGGTCTACTAAAAAGTGATATTCTGGTGCCATACTCGGCCGACAACCTGGGGAAGAAGGTGGAGTTCCAGATCCATCTGATTCAGGTGGTGACACTTGAGGAAATCCTTCAGTCTCACTGGTAGGATTTAAATTCAGTTTGAGTGAAATATCTGGTCTAACGAATTCTGATGTACCATCTATAAAGGCTGCCACTCTGTCTGTTGTGTCTCGTTCATTCTGAAAATGAAAACATTTTAAAACTTTATATCAATAGATTTACACACCGTTTGTCGAACTATAAAATCACACTCCAGGGCAAGGTAACTTGGTGTCAATAAACTCTGGAGCCACAAAATAATATGCAACAGATTACAGTGTTTTGCATTTCTCCCCAATATCTTACTTGTATCATGTTATCTTAATACTAAGTGGTACAAAACATGGTGCAAGCACAAAATTTACCCACTGGTGGAACATGGAAATTTCAAGCCTCAATAAAAAAAAACTGTCAAATACATGATCATACCATCTTTTCAAAACCATGAATAATTTTTCAAACAATAAAAAGATAATTTTTACAAGTATTTCTACTCAGATGAAAATATCTTAAAGAAAATGTGAAGTGTTTCATTCCTGTCTAGATGGGTCATGACTTTCTGAACAAACTTTTTCAGTTATGAAAATAGAAAATAGTTCTGTCTGAAGTTGTTTTTAGTTGCAAGTTTTGTGATGCAATATTGTAAAATTAAATAAATAATTGTTTTTTGACATTTTTTTTACCTTTATAGGCAATGGCGGCAAAATTTGTCTGCTTTACAGGATCATACCTCTACATACCAAATTAAAGTGTCTTAATATAAGTGCACTGTGAAAATGTATCACAATCAAACCTTGTAAATTTTATTATTTCTATTAACTAATTAAAAAGCAAAAAGTTTAACAATGTTAAGAAACAGTCAATAGGTGAAAATTCTATTTAAATATAAGGATCCCTCTGTGGTGTTTTAATACAGTAACTGTAAATTCTGAAATCAATTTGAACAATGATATCAGTAGATGAAAGCATTATCATTTGGATCTAAATTTCAAATTATTTTCAAGGACTTTCAAAATCCGAAATAAAAAAAAATTTGGTAAATTTACTGAAGCTTTGTAATATACAGTTATTATAGTCAATAAATTCTGAGCTAATGAACTAAAAAACTCAAAACCATTTCCACTTTTCATGGATGTTGAAGTTCCCTGAACAGAATTCTGCATTTGTTTTTAAAAAAAATATAGCCTTTCATGTACAGAATTTAACTAAATTATATTCATTCTTCATTTTGAAATTAAGGATGATCGCTGGTCTAATAGGAAATAAATAGGATTTGAAATAGGTGTTTTAGTTTGAGAGAACATATGAATAGTAAACAAATAAGCAAGAAAAAAATATAGGTTCATGTGCTCATTTTAGAGCTATAAAGGCCATGAAAATTTGCAGGAAATAGGTTTTCTCTGGATTTTTCATTGTCTTTGCATTGGCAACTTCAGTCTCTCAAAAATGTATGAAAAAATAAAAAGGATTTCATAAAATTTTGTCAAATACCTTTTTAAGGTATGTATGATTGAATTATAAAAGAAAAAGTGGGGGTTCATGGGCAAAAAATTTCATATTTAAGAAATGGATAAAACCCGAGGATTCCAAAAATCTGACAAAAAGACCAAAACATGACCAGCGAGCATCCTTAAGGCCATGTGTTGCAGAGTCATGTTAAAAAGATGAATGCAAATATTTCAAAATTTACAGTTACTTTTAAGCATTTCAGAGTGCTTTACAATCACTTCTGGCCAAGTTAGATTTATCTCTGTTAACAAACATTGCATTCTGTACAGGACAAAAAGAAATTTAAAAAATATCATTGTATCTGATATAAAAAAGTATCATATTAAATAGTTAAATCTGAGGTCATGACAAAATGTTTTTGTTGTTTAGATTTTATGATTGAAAATTGAAAAAAAAAAACTTCAAGGGGTAAATTAATTCTAAAATTTTATTTTTAAATTTATTTTATTCTTTTATAAGTAAACAAACAATGTTTTAAAAATTATTTAATAAATTTATAATTGAGTGAAATGAGGACAAATTGCAAAAAGTAAATGCTAAAATTCAGTAAAAAACAACAGAATATTTTTTTATTTCAGAAATTTAAGGAGGATATTCACAAAATGACTTTGTATGCCCTTTTGACAAATCCCAATTATGTGTTTAGGTTGTACCATGACTTGGCAAATAATAATTGTAAACACTTTCTATTACTGTCAACAAAAGTTTCCATATTTCTATTTTAATTTTGCACAAATCTATTGCAAGTGTCATACCAATAGATCTCTGGTTGCTTAAACTTCAACTCGACCAACAAAAACAATTGAACATTTATTTGCAGTAACTTAAAGATTAGAAATTTCACAGAGGGGATTTAAAAGTGATGGACAGGGTTTTTGAGTTCTTTGAGCCAGAGCAACCAAGGATCCAATGTATTTCCCAATCCAACTAAGGTTAAATAATAGAAATGAACTTCAACCATCAATCCGCACTAGTCTCTGAGATTTGAGTTAATAAGCAATTAAAAATAATTAGCAGATTTTTGACAGTGCTGGTATATCATGAAGGTAAACAATATTAAAGGCTGCCAAAAATAAGGAATTATTTATAAATTATAAAACTTTGTAAGAAATCTATATGTCTACTATACAAATTTTATGACTTCATTTTGTAGTAAAATTTTTCATACCACATCTACAAATGGTATACATGTATATTGATAAATTTTCTATTCCTTAATAACCTGATTCCAAAACAACAGAAACAGAACCAAACGAAGCTATCTGAGTGACAGCAACAAGGACTTTCATCACAGTTTGAAGTTATCCGCCCACCTGTATTTCAATTTCTTACAGATAAAATCAAATAAACAGAAAAAAAAGCAGAAAAACATATAACAAAACTAGTAGAGTGAACTCGTGTAAAAAAATGTTAAAGAATTAATACTATTTTTACTGGAACTTCACTTTTGCAGGAGGCACAATATATTAAAAATTCTCCTGATTTTAGCTTATAAAAATACTAATTTCTTTCTAGAAGCTTTTCTGTGATATTGACAATATTATTTAAAATATATATTTTTTAAATCATACTTTAAAAATATTTATTAAAATGATTTAAATTTTATTTTTAAAAATTACAAATTATATTGATTTGAGATTAAAATTAGGCTGAATTTTTGTCACCAAGATTTTTCCTTAAGTGTGACGATCATACCACAATCAGAAAGCAACCCACATGTACTAAGTGTTGTTCCTACCTGTATATTTTTTGGTGGCACCTGTTAGTAAATAGTCAAATCAGAACAAAATAATTATTGAGAGTAAGGGGAAAAATCATGGGTTATCTCCCTTTACTAAATAATAATATAGGAATGGAGATAGTTTTTATGCATATACATGTAAATAAGAGTATGCTTGTGCAGTGATGTATTTTTTTGCACATGAATGAGAATATGCTTATGCAATATGTTGTATACAGTGATTCAGAAATCTCAAATGTAATTCAGAATGTTTTAAATGGTCTGACGTGGTATCAAAATTTTTTTCAATTTTGTTGTTCGTGTTAAAAACATCATTTTCCCATCCATGTAAAATGCAGACTAGCAAAACACAGAGAAAATCATTTATTCAAATCTTAAAATGCCATAGGCCAAATTGCATAACTTCTTCCAATCTATTTAACATTTCTTACAAAAGCCATAAATCCGTTTAAAAATTTTCCAACAACACTGATATATGCCACTATACTGAAATAACATTTTCTACAGCAAGTCATGCTACTATTACCAACCTGAGCTGTTGTCTGATGGAAGGCATCTTTCCATATAAAAGTCAACAACTGTGGATTTTTATCCTGAAGTCTAACTTCCAATTCAGCCAATGAAAATGCTTGTTGCTGACTGTCGTCATCCAAACTTATCACAATCAACAGTTCATTGGTCAATAAAAGTTCAACTTTGACATCAGTATCCATGACATCCAGATAATTAGCATCTTTAGCCAAAAGGGAACACTGTAGTTCACAGTTGGGAAGACATTGTAAAAATTTCCTGAAAATAAATATTCATCTGATATACACATGTATTTACATGTAAGTGAGCAATAAACTTTTACTTAAATTATGGACTAAAATTCACCCATTGTCAAATGTTCCTTAAGTTTGTATATTGGTGTTTAATGCTTTTTTTAAACATTTTGCCCACAATATTTTACTGATGAGGCTGGCACGATTTTGTACTATTTGTTTTTTATGTTTTGTTTTTTATTCATAATTTTCTATCAATGTGATATATATACTATCTATGAAATTATACTGAAAAATCCTAAAGGGATCTTAGTCACAATCTTCAACTTCCTACCTCTATCCTGATTAAAGCTAATTAAAACTAGAACTAGGACAAAAATTCATCCAATTTAAATTGTTCCTTTGTATATTGGTGTTTAATGCTTTTTTTTTAACATTTTGGCCACAGGTGACTAAAAGGGGACTAATACCCCCTGCATCAACATGTCTATTTTGAAGCCTACACAAAGTACCCGCCCAAACAGAAAATCCTGATAATATGCACAAATCTATAATGTGATCTAACACTCCAGAAAATTTCATGAGAATAATGCAAGTAATGTAAGAGAAGTTGCGAACAACATATGAAACAAAGTTTTGTTAAAAAACGCCTAAGTCCAAACAGCCATATCTTTTACATTTCTTATCCAAACAGAAATTCCTGACAATATGCACATCTCCATAGAGTGATCTAACACTCCAGAAAGTGTCATGAGAATCCTGCAAGAAAAGTAGGAGGAGTTGCAGATGTTATTTTGGACAGACAGACAGACATACTGAAACCTATATTACCCCACCCCCCACTTTGTTTGTGGCGAAAGAGGAGGGGGGGGGGTATAAATAAATAACACTATGCCACAATTTATGTTACTGCAATTCTTCTCAAAAATCAAAGATTTTCAATATCTGTGAATTTACCTTGTGAAAATTTTCACTGCTGTTGCATAGGAAATATCTCAATTTTTTGTAGCACAGAACCAAACCTTTACTTTGTTATTTGTTTGAAGATTTGATTTGAATTAGTTTTGAGATAAATATGGATAAATCTTCTTCTTACTAATTCTTTCAAACAAACATACCTTTTTCCTTTTGTTAGATACATGTATGTATTTTTCATTCTTTTGTTTTGTCTTTCGTGTATGCATTTACTATGTTAGTTTTCTCATGAATTTGCCTAGTCTTTGGATTTTTGCCCACTGACTTATTGCATCAATATTCTGATAGATACCTGATATATTTAAGACGACCATTACACATATCACTGATCTGTAACTGTTCTGATGGGTAACAAGGTTTGATTACCTCCCCTGACAGTCCAGTGCCATACAATAAACCTGCAAAATATCTTTGTAGTAGAACTTTGGTCACTTGATTATACAAAAACAGTATTTTGGCAGTTGTGAAATTTTTCAAATTAAACTTTCAAAAAGTATGCTCATTTTCGATTTTTTTTTTGCGGATTATATTTAAAAATCAAGTGTTAATTGTGACTCAGAATAAAATTTTATTTGACAATTTTCAATTAGAGATACTATAAGCAAAGCCCAGAAAGTTATACCCATGTCCCTTATATTCTATTTATTGTTCATGGGAAGAGGGAGTGGGGAAGTGGGGTGGGGTGTTTATTATAAAGCACTCATGGAAATAACACTGCAGTTTAGTAGTATTTCAAGTTATCGAGGTTTTAATTAGGCCATTTAAAATAAACTGATTGATTATCATCCATGTTCTCCCCTCGAAAATCGGCCCACACCATATTTTCTTATTTTAATGGAATGCAATTTTCTGAACTTATCAAGTCTGTTTCCTATAAAATCTTTGATTTCATATATACAATGACTGAGTAGCCAAACTGACCACAATTTCCTTATCCAAGACCTGCAGAAAGCGGGAATTTTTGTGCACATTGTCCTTGCCAAACATGAGATGACGACAGAATTTGATCCATGTAATGAAAATAAAATATAAAAACCTCCCACAAGCTCCATGTTTTTTTAAGAAGGGATGGATAATAATCTATCCATTAACTTGAATTGGAATAGTAGAAACGCCATGAACCAACTTTATAACTTTTTGCTTTACATTTATTTAACCTTTTAACTTGTTTGTGTAACCAGTGGTATTAAGTGAATATAAGCAAACAATTTTCAACTTTTTCAAATCATTTGGATCATTTTAGATATTTGTAATAAGCTGAACATTTTTGTTTGTTCAATATTCACCATGACTTTTAATATATACTCAGTTTTCCTTCACTACATTTCAGGAACTTTTAGCTACTGTAAATTCGGAAATTATTGCGATGTTTTTATTATTGCGATAACTGCGACAAGGTTGTAATCGCAATAATTTAAATTCGCATTTTGGAATTTTTTTATATGAATGAAGTGTGATTTTTCTCAATATCGCAAAAATTAAAATCAAATTTGGGTCTAAAGTGATAAAATCGCAATAAAAAATGCACACAATAATTTATGAATTTACAGTATGTCATTACTGATGTAGGAAACTTGATTATTCAGATCAAAGAAAATATAACAATGAAGACCTCTGTACTAGCTTGGTTCAAGCTCACAACCTGATGTTAATTTATGTGATTATTAAACATTTTGTACGGATGGATGAATTACTCTTTAATGTCCAGTGGCAGCCATTAGGTGCATATCAGGACAGGAACATGTTGATATGATATGACCCCCTGCTTTATTCTAGACCGACACACTGGGCCAGATTTTAAACGTGCTAGCTCACAAGGTAACTGTCCACAGGATGATATATCAACCCATTCGGACACATTATACTGATTCCGAGCCAACCCATCCTTAGCTCTTACTCCTAGATGCAGAAAATACCAATTTTAATGTCTTTCGTTTGACCCGGCCAGGGATCGGACCTACGACCTTCTGCACTTGAGGCGAGCATGCTACCACAAGACCACGGAGGCAGCTCACATTTTAAAATATAGAAGTAATACAACAAGAGGCTCCATGGAGCCTGAATCGCTTTTAGGTGACCACAACTGAAAAAGTGCTTCTAGATAATATCTGAAAGGAATTGTTCTACAGTGTCCAGCACTCCTATATAAGATATGTAAAGAATTCTTCCAATGTCCAATGTTAAAAATGGTAAACTTAGTCCAGCTGTGGCAGCTAGATTGCACTAGTAACTCATATTTGATCTTAAACGGCCATTTTGGTCTTGCTTAGTCTTATCTGTGTTGATTTTTCTACTCTTTCAATTTTCAGACAAAATCAAGATAGCAAGACAAAGACAAGATTTATTGCATTGTAGTCAATCAAGACTAGTTAAGATGGGTTTATATCTTTTCAGAATCACCATATATTTTACCTGTGCTGGACTGATCATAGATAGTCTTGACCAGTCTTGATTGACTGCAAGGCGACATGTTTTGATTTGGTCTTCTTATCTTGACTTTATTGAAATATTTTATGATGCGGAAAATCAAGACAATCTAGATTGAACAAGACCAAAAATGACCGTTTAAGATCAAATATGAGTTACTAGTGTTGGATTCTGATCGACACAAAAACAAAACTTTTGTAGCAGACATTTATCCAAGGATCTTCATGCAACAAAAACATTTCAATTGGTTTAGTATTTTCTGAAAAGAAGACCTTAATTTGTACAAATTTCTCCATAGGGTCCAATGTAAAACTAATCCGGCTGTGGCGACTATCTTGAATTTTCGATCGGCACAAAAAACACACCTTTTTTATAGGTTCATCCGAGGATTATTCATGCAACAAATCAATTCAATTGGCTCAGTAGTTTCTGAAAAGAAGAGCTTTGAAGATAAGTCCAATCAGAATGAATTATCTGCCCCTGAAAGCCATGTTGAATATCCAATTTGCATTAAAAATAAAAATTTTGTACAGAACCATTCAATTAACATTCCTACCAAATTTGGTTTAATTTGGACAGGTGGTTTCAGAGAAAAAGATGAAAATGTGAAATTTGGACATATGACAGACGCTAAGTGATGGCAAAAGCTCACTTTTAGGCCAGGTGAGCTAAAAATGACAGTATTATACAGTAATTCTAGTCCAAAGAACTAACCTTGTCCAGTTTGTGACAGAAATTCTGCAGCACCACCTATAGGTTTGGTAAAAACTCCTACTATTCCTTTTCCAACACCTGACATTAATTCTGATGTTGCTGACCTTGGATTTTCATCATCTTGTTGTCGTGACATCAAATTCTGTAATGGCTGATCTGCAAGTCCAGCAACAGCACCTAGAAAAAACACTTTAAGGATCAGATACAATTCTGAAGAAGACTACCCAAGGATCATTATTACTACTAAATGATGATACTAAAACTTCCATTGTTATTAAAATGTATATAAGAAATTTTACTAAATTAAGTAGTATTTTAGGTTTTTCCCTTTTCCTATTTTTAATTCCGAAATTTTTGGCCTTTGGCACTGCTGATGAGAAAAAAATTGTTTAGATGTGCACATCTACTGCATCAAAATGATTACCTCTTAAGATGAAATGTCTACAATGTATAGCAAACTGAATAAATGTACCACTGTTTGAGAGAATTCAAAATTGATCTGCTATGAAGGAGAAAAAATTATCCAAGATTTGTATTATCTGATAATGGCCGAGACGGGATATGGTAGATTAATATAGATCCTTACATTTTTACCTATGGATTATCGAGATTCGATAATCCTTGAGAAACGATGTATAAATCTGTTTCTCTAATGATTATCAAATATACATGTATTTTCATATTTGATAAGCCAAAATTTTCTTCGAGTGTTCCCCCAATCATGATTTTTATTGCAAACAACTAAGCAGTATGTTCATACGTTGCTCTTGCCTTATTAATGGATTCCGAGACATCCGAATCTAAAAGTTACTCTCGCGCCAGGTTATGACCATCTGTCTTAACCAATCAACAACCAGATGTTTATTAAATTTACATGGATGAATTATTGTTTAACGTCCTGTGGGAACCAATAGGTGCATATCAGGATGAGGACATGCTGATATGATATGAATATGATCCCTGCTTTTTATTAGACAGACACTCTGATACATTACTGACTCTGAACCAACCAGTACTTTGCTCTTACTCTTAATGCCACAAGCAGCAAATTCCTATTTTAATGTTTTTGGTTTGAGCCGGCTGGCGATCGAACCCACAACCTTCCACATTCTAGGTGAGCATGCTACCACAAGACCACCGAGGCAGTTTTAAGTTTTGATAAACAACAGATTCAGAAAGGATGGATGGATGATTATTGTTTAAGGTCCAGTGGCAACCAGGTGTATATCAGGACGAGAACATGTTGATATGATAATGAATATGATCCCTGCTTTGTACTAGACCGACACGCTCAATCGGATTTTTAATGTGCTAGCTCACGAGGTAATTGTCCGCAGGAAGACATATCACCTCACTTGGACACATTATACTGACTCCGAGCCGACCAGTCTTTGCTCTTACTCTTAGATGCCGCGTGCTTGGCGGAGAAGCAGCAAATACCAATTTAAGTGTCTTTGGTTTGACCCGGCCGGGGATCGAACCCGCGACCTTCCGCACTCAGGGCAAGCACGCTACCACAAGACCACCGAGGCGGTTGATTCAGAAAGGGTTAAATTAGAGAAAATAAAATTATAGCATGCAAGTAAAATATTTAAGCAAAGGAACTGTGTTTTTATTGATGTTCTTCAGCTTAAAGTCACAGTGAGCATTTTTAACAACTTACCTAGTAAACTCATTCCCAGACCAGTCAGTCCACTTTTCAAACCAGATGATAGACCTTCTGGATGTAGTCTACGTCGCTCTTCCTGTCTCTCTCTGTGGGAATCATCCATTGATAGACGGTCCATATTTCGTGAAACACTTGAAGCAAAGTTTGTCACAGATGTAAGCATTCCTGGAAATATAGATGTACAATTTTAAAAGTTTTGGTTAAAATCTTGGACTTAATGAGAAGTAAAAAATGTTTATTTGTTTATTGATATTTTACTTTTACTTTCATTGACACTGTAACTATACCAATTGTTGCTACCAGTTTTCTTTAGTATTACATGTATATCAAGAAAAGGAAGAAAAATTTTTTATTTTTATTAACAGATTAAGACAGGAATGATGGGAAGTAATTTAATGCACAGATTTTTTCCTCAAAATCAAATTTCTTTTCAGTTAACATAAATTCTATAATTGTTCTGTCCACGTGATATTCAATCCTGTTTTGTATTTTTCAATACATTTTTATCCGTATCTCTTTACCAACAAATTTGAGTGCCTGTATTCATTTTTCAAATTTCTTCCGAGTCAACTCATTGAAATCTACTGGTTTCTCCATGTCAAAAAGGCAAAGAGTTCCAAGCTTAACGAGTCTAAATTAAAAAAATATGAAGAAGAACACACTTATATCGGACATTTAAGTGTCTGCAATGGGACGAATTTAGAAAAAATCTAACACAGATAAATGATCTTAAGCACTAACCTGAGGCTATGTTTTTTACAAAGGAGGACATTCCCGACGAGACTCCAGATACAAATGCTCCAGGTCCTTGTGTTAGTCCACCATAAGGTAACCTAACTAGGTCAGCCACACCCGTCCCTATTGATCTGACTAATCCAGTCGGATTTCCTAAAATTTCTAGCGATCCAACCACAATACCTGAAATGCAGTATCATTTATGAGGCATAGAATTAGTCAAAATTATTTTATGTCAGGAACTCCTCAAATATTTATGGACCTCAAAAAGTCAAATTTAGGACCTCCAAGATTCAATTCAGGACCTCCTGAAATATTTGATAAATGGAGGTCATGAAACTGATTTTTGGAGGTAGAGTCAATATTTTATTGGGGTCCTAAACTCCTTAAATATAGATTCATAAATAATTGAGGAACTCTTTTCAGGGGGTACCCAACACTTTTACTAAAATAGATATGGCTCATTTAATTTTCATAAAATTTTGACGAAATATTTACTTTGAGCTGTTGACAAAAATATTAAAATTTCAAGAAATTTCAACCACACAATTTTGGGGAATAATTTCAATGGATATATAGCAGTTTTACAAACACTAATTTTGATCATTGAGATGCTTGATTTCTCTTTACTAATTGTATGTGATTAAAACGTTCAGCTGACTTTTAAAAGTTAACTCCCTTAGGTGTTCTGTACCCCCTTAATACAATAATTTTGACTAATTCCTTGCTCATAATCATTCATTCATATTAGAATCCAGGCCCATTGATCTGATTAACAGTCTGGTTATGTAAAATTTTCTAGTGGTCCAATAATCAATGTTTATCATACAGCATCATACACTAATGGCAGATAAAAGTTTATTTAAAAGATCACATTTCTTTCCAAAAATTATAGATTCTTCTGCAATGACTGTCCATTTAACTCAGAAATATCTTGATAATCTTTTGGTTGATTTTAAAGATTGTTTAAAATCTGATATACAAAATACAAACAACTGTTTGAACAGGACACTTTCCAATGATTAAAAACAGCAACAATTAATATTTTCACCACATTTTTTTGCTAAAGAGCACTGAGAATACGAAGAAAGAGAAATAGATACTGGTACAATGTACATATGCAAATAAGAATAAGAAGGGTTAATTTCAGGCAATGTTTTTGTGTTTCAAGATCATTAATTTCCATGTTCCCTATATATCTCATAAAAGTGCTGTTCTTGGGTATACTTTCCTGACTAGCCGAGTTTGCTTTTGCTTGTGGGCCTCAGGTCAAAAAAATTTAACATCAAATCAAAAAATGGGCTGATACAAAAACAGCCATATTGCTAAAATAAAAATATGTCTAAATATTTCCCTTTAACTAGAGAATATATTACCTGCTCTAAACAATGCACCAGAAGCATAGTGAATAGTCAATACTCGAATCAACTGATGTGACGTAGAACTGATGTTCTTCTTCTCGATTTTCCCAAAGGTAAGAGGTGTTTTGTCGGAAGCTATAAATAGTTTCAACGACGCATGCACACTGACCAGTACTGAACACGGTTGTATCAGCAGATGCTCAATTCTGATTGGTGAACTCAAACTATACGCTAAACATTTCAAGGAATTCGGAAGTTTCGTAATCTCTGAAAGACATTTTTTATCATCACTAAGAGATGACGGGATGAGTTTTTCAATTTCTTCTAACATTCTATAGACAAATCTATCGTCAACATTTCCTATCAATGGCTGAATTGCTAATTCTAAACTTTTTACAGAATAATTGTTTAAACAGTCTGTTTCCATGACAATTTGTATATGAGCAAAACTTCTTGATTTAATCACAGCAAGCTTTTCTGATAGGTTCATGGAATGAAATTCTGCCACAAAATCTTTATTCTTCGAATTCTGTGTCTGTGGAGCAAAGATAACAGGAAAATCATACAGTCCTTTTGTACCATAAAGTTGATTATCAATCTGGATTTTTTCAGCAGACACACAGTAACAATCATGATTAATGTTATCCTCCGTTAATCCTTCTATTAGCGGATAACATGCTAAAAATAGATGATCACATGATACTCTAATAATTTCAGAGATCTCGTTAGTTACACTTGTTTCATCTTGTAAAATTAGACATAAATGGTGCAAGTGTAAACTTGTATACATTTCTATATTTTGTGGAGTTTTACTGGAATGTGTGAAGACTTTCTGTTTTAACGAGAGGTCATCATTGTTTATTTCCGACATTTCTGAGTCTTTTTCTCTGACCTCTGTTTCAGTTACAGTAACTGTTCCTATTTTATTTCTCACTTCTTTTGCAGAAACTTCAGCTCTGCTTGCAGAATTGATAATAATATGCGTTACCATGGCAATTTTAATAATCTTAACCTTCAAGTTTATTTTGTTTGGTATTGAAATGAACCTTTCCATTTCATCGTTTATATCAATCGGATCACTCCATGTAACTCTTAAATCCTGATCATTTGAATGTTTATATTCAGCACAACTGTCATCAGTTTTATTAGTATCCTGAACACCCAGATGAATTTTTGGTAGACCTGAATCACCAATTGATAACAGAAACTGTTTGTTTGTTGATGATGGAGTGTAAAAGACATGCTGGCTGGGGAGGACTGTTGGTAAAACATCAGTCAACTCAGCTTCCTCTTGTGTTGTATAACCTACAAAATACAGTTATACTGATCACACTATTATGTCACATAAAATAAATCTTTAAACCCTGGTCCCTGTCTGGATCACATGTACTCAGAAGTCAAACGGCCTGCATTTTAAAATTGACTGTGGGTGTGAGACGTCTGAGACAAGTTGATTCATCGGATGTTGTGTAAATGGCTTCTTATAAATCTGATGATCCCAGCTCTCTTTTGATAAAAACGTATGACTACAATAAATTTTAAGTGTAATTTAATTTACATACTTGTATTTAAGAAAGGATAAGATAGACACATTCTTGACACAGAATCACAAAATATGTCAAGCAAATAAAGAGCACTTTTATTGCTGTTCTGCATCTATAAGTCACAGAACAGCCTTCAAAACCCAGAAAAAATCTTTGAATTCCACTGTAATTGATATCACAGCTGTGGCAAATGGCAGTTTGAAGATTTGTTTTGTAAAACGGGGGTCAGATTTTTACAAGGAGACAAAGAAATGTCAAATTACATGAATTTTAACATCACATCTAATGTTTTACTTATATTATACTAAATATCTACCTGCTCTAGAAATGGATAGGTTCTGGTACCCGTATACAACTGGTACCTTTGTATAATTATACAGGAGACAGGCAGGAGATTTGTCTTCGTTGATCACAAAATAAGATACCCCTTCTCTAGTCTGCCCCACAATGCACAGAGGAAGTGACATCACATGATCAGTGTTAACTGGTACAGACACTGTTACTCTCCCTGGATTCTCATTGGCTACTAATCTGACAGGAATTGACCAATGATTTGCAGTTTTATATCTATCTCTTAAAATATCAATAGAAGCATTTTTTTGATTGGCTGGATTTTCTGATATCAAGACATAATTTACAAAACTAATGTCAGTATCCATGACATCATCAATGTTGTATTGTGTCCAACACGGTAAAGGAACTGTTTTCGAGGAATTAGATGGGACTGAATTGGTGTTGTTATCCACGACTTTCAATGTAAACTGAAATTAGTAAAAATGGAAACAAATCATATGTTAATGCATGTCTGTTGCTGATTGACATGTACACATGTTATTGATTAATTTTCCATGTTCACATGTTTAATTTCTAAATACATGTACATGTATATGATGAATTCTCCCTACAGATAGGTGGACATCCCAGGGGCATAAAAAGACTATTTAATGAACACTGCTGCAATGTGTGGTCCTACTACATCAACCTCTGATTATATGAAAAACCCGTTCTCAATCAATAGGAAGACCAATAATTTTTATTGTTCAACAATGACACTATACAAGTCATGTTCCTTTACTTTTAGTTGAGTAAAAAGATTTCCAAATTTTAATTTAGTAATACCAAATCCTATATTTTTCTAAAATTAAAAACATTGAGCCTGCATCGCTCACCTGGCTTCTATTAGCCCATTGGAAAATGTAAGGTCTGTTGTATCCACATTGCTGTTCAAACAAGAAGATTTTTGAAACATTGGATACTATGTTAACTATGTTCTGCAGTGGTAGCCATCTTGGATTTCCGACCGGCATCAAAATTACAAATCTGGTACAGGACCATCATACAATCATTCAGCATATTATTAATTCAATCTGTCAAACGGTTTCGAAGAAGAAGTTCTTTGTATGTATTTCCCATACAGTCCTATGTTAACTATGCCTCATGGTGGTGGCCATCTTGGATTTCCAATTGGCACAAAAAATACAAATTTGGTAGAAGACCCTCTAAGGAACATTCCTGCAAAGTAGAAGATCCTTTGGTCTTGTGGTTTCTGACAAGAATTTTTAAATTTCAGCCAATCAGAACACATTATTAATTTCTGTAAAGGACCTTCCCAGGAACATTGCTGCCAAGTTTGGTTCCATTTGGTTCAGTGGTTTATTAGAAGAAGATTGAAATGTGAAAAGTGAATGAGGGACGGATGACGATGCATGGACAACGGACACAAAGTGATGGCAAAAGCTCACCCTGGCGTTTAGCCAGGCGAGCTAAAAACACCATATTATAATAATATTAAAGTTTACAAACTGATGATATATGCCAAAGTGGCAGTAATAGGTCACATGAATCATTGGTATGATACATTTGAAATTCAAGGTCAACAACTAGGTGTTGTAACGGATATAATATTTACCTTCTGTTGACAGAGTTGTACACTGTGGTAAGATAAACACAGGTCTACAGGTGTGTTGATACTGATATAATATTTACCTTCTGTTGACAGAGTTGTACACTGTGGTAAGATAAACACAGGTCTACAGGTGTGTTGTTACTGATATAATATTTACCTTCTGTTGACAGAGTTGTACACTGTGGTAAGATAAACACAGGTCTACAGGTGTGTTGTTACTGATATAATATTTACCTTCTGTTGACAGAGTTGTACACTGTGGTTTGATAAACACAGGTCTACAGGTGTGTTGTTGCTGATATAATATTTACCTTCTATTGACAGAGTTGTACACTGTGGTTTGATAAACACAGGTCTACAGGTGTGTTGTTGCTGATATAATATTTACCTTCTATTGACAGAGTTGTACACTGTGGTTTGATAAACACAGGTCTACAGGTGTGTTGTTACTGATATTATATTTACCTTCTAGTGACAGAGTTGTACACTGTGGTGTGATAAACACAGGTCTACAGGTGTGTTATTACTGATATAATATTTACCTTCTGTTGACAGAGTTGTACACTGTGGTATGATAAACACAGGTCTACAGGTGTGGTGTTACTGATATAATATTTACCTTCTATTGACAGAGTTGTACACTGTGGTTTGATAAACACAGGTCTACAGGTGTGTTGTTACTGATATTATATTTACCTTCTAGTGACAGAGTTGTACACTGTGGTGTGATAAACACAGGTCTACAGGTGTGTTATTACTGATATAATATTTACCTTCTGTTGACAGAGTTGTACACTGTGGTATGATAAACAGAGGTCTACAGGTGTGTTGTTACTGATATAATATTTACCTTCTGTTGACAGAGTGTACACTGTGGTATGATAAACACAGGTCTACAGGTGTGGTGTTACTGATATAATATTTACCTTCTGTTGACAGAGTTGTACACTGTGGTATGATAAACTGATAAACACAGGTCTACAGGTGTGTTGTTACCGATAACACAGGTCTATAACTGTGTTGTTACTGATATAATATTTACCTTCTGTTGACAGAGTTGTACACTGTGGTATGATAAACAGAGGTCTACAGGTGTGTTGTTACCGATAACACAGGTCTATAACTGTGTTGTTACTGATATAATATTTACCTTCTGTTGACAGAGTTGTACACTGTGGTATGATAAACAGAGGTCTACAGGTGTGTTGTTACCGATAACACAGGTCTATAACTGTGTTGTTACTGATATAATATTTACCTTCTGTTGACAGAGTTGGACACTGTGGTA
Organism: Mytilisepta virgata; assembly: GCA_028015205.1. Classification (NCBI taxonomy): domain Eukaryota; kingdom Metazoa; phylum Mollusca; class Bivalvia; order Mytilida; family Mytilidae; genus Mytilisepta; species Mytilisepta virgata. Next base: position 36,529,103 of record CM051512.1, read on the forward strand.
TGATAAACACAGGTCTACAGGTGTGTTGTTACTGATATATATTTACCTTCTGTTGACAGAGTTGTACACTGTGGTATGATAAACACAGGTCTACAGGTGTGTTGTTACTGATATGATATTTACCTTCTGTTGACAGAGTTGTACACTGTGGTATGATAAACACAGGTCTACAGATGTGGTGCTACTGATATAATATTTACCTTCTGTTGACAGAGTTGTATACTGTGATATGATAAACAAAGGTCTACAGGTGTGTTGTTACTGATATAATATTTACCTTCTGTTGACAGAGTTGTATACTGTGGTATGATAAACACAGGTCTACAGATGTGGTGCTACTGATATAATATTTACCTTCTGTTGACAGAGTTGTACAGTGTGGTATGATAAACACAGGTCTACAGGTGTGTTGTTACTGATATAATATTTACCTTCTGTTGACAGACTTGTACACTGTGGTATGATAAACACAGGTCTACAGGTGTGTTGTTACTGATATAATATTTACCTTCTGTTGACAGAGTTGTACACTGTGGTATGATAAACAAAGGTCTACAGGTGTGTTGTTACTGATATAATATTTACCTTCTGTTGACAGAGTTGTACACTGTGGTATGATAAACAAAGGTCTACAGGTGTGTTGTTACTGATATAATATTTACCTTCTGTTGACAGACTTGTACACTGTGGTATGATAAACACAGGTCTACAGGTGTGTTGTTACTGATATAATATTTACCTTCTGTTGACAGAGTTGTACACTGTGGTATGATAAACAAAGGTCTACAGGTGTGTTGTTACTGATATAATATTTACCTTCTGTTGACAGAGTGTACACTGTGGTTTGATAAACACAGGTCTACAGGTGTGTTGTTACTGATATAATATTTACCTTCTGTTGACAGAGTCGTACACTGTGATATGATAAACACAGGTCTACAGGTGTGTTGATACTGATATAATATTTACCTTCTGTTGACAGAGTTGTACACTGTGGTAAGATAAACACAGGTCTACAGGTGTGTTGTTACTGATATAATATTTACCTTCTGTTGACAGAGTTGTACACTGTGGTAAGATAAACACAGGTCTACAGGTGTGTTGTTACTGATATAATATTTACCTTCTGTTGACAGAGTTGTACACTGTGGTTTGATAAACACAGGTCTACAGGTGTGTTGTTGCTGATATAATATTTACCTTCTATTGACAGAGTTGTACACTGTGGTTTGATAAACACAGGTCTACAGGTGTGTTGTTGCTGATATAATATTTACCTTCTATTGACAGAGTTGTACACTGTGGTTTGATAAACACAGGTCTACAGGTGTGTTGTTACTGATATTATATTTACCTTCTAGTGACAGAGTTGTACACTGTGGTGTGATAAACACAGGTCTACAGGTGTGTTATTACTGATATAATATTTACCTTCTGTTGACAGAGTTGTACACTGTGGTATGATAAACACAGGTCTACAGGTGTGGTGTTACTGATATAATATTTACCTTCTATTGACAGAGTTGTACACTGTGGTTTGATAAACACAGGTCTACAGGTGTGTTGTTACTGATATTATATTTACCTTCTAGTGACAGAGTTGTACACTGTGGTGTGATAAACACAGGTCTACAGGTGTGTTATTACTGATATAATATTTACCTTCTGTTGACAGAGTTGTACACTGTGGTATGATAAACAGAGGTCTACAGGTGTGTTGTTACTGATATAATATTTACCTTCTGTTGACAGAGTGTACACTGTGGTATGATAAACACAGGTCTACAAGTGTGGTGTTACTGATATAATATTTACCTTCTGTTGACAGAGTTGTACACTGTGGTATGATAAACTGATAAACACAGGTCTACAGGTGTGTTGTTACCGATAACACAGGTCTATAACTGTGTTGTTACTGATATAATATTTACCTTCTGTTGACAGAGTTGTACACTGTGGTATGATAAACAGAGGTCTACAGGTGTGTTGTTACCGATAACACAGGTCTATAACTGTGTTGTTACTGATATAATATTTACCTTCTGTTGACAGAGTTGTACACTGTGGTATGATAAACAGAGGTCTACAGGTGTGTTGTTACCGATAACACAGGTCTATAACTGTGTTGTTACTGATATAATATTTACCTTCTGTTGACAGAGTTGGACACTGTGGTATGATAAACACAGGTCTACAGGTGTGTTGTTACTGATATATATTTACCTTCTGTTGACAGAGTTGTACACTGTGGTATGATAAACACAGGTCTACAGGTGTGTTGTTACTGATATGATATTTACCTTCTGTTGACAGAGTTGTACACTGTGGTATGATAAACACAGGTCTACAGATGTGGTGCTACTGATATAATATTTACCTTCTGTTGACAGAGTTGTATACTGTGATATGATAAACAAAGGTCTACAGGTGTGTTGTTACTGATATAATATTTACCTTCTGTTGACAGAGTTGTATACTGTGGTATGATAAACACAGGTCTACAGATGTGGTGCTACTGATATAATATTTACCTTCTGTTGACAGAGTTGTACAGTGTGGTATGATAAACACAGGTCTACAGGTGTGTTGTTACTGATATAATATTTACCTTCTGTTGACAGACTTGTACACTGTGGTATGATAAACACAGGTCTACAGGTGTGTTGTTACTGATATAATATTTACCTTCTGTTGACAGAGTTGTACACTGTGGTATGATAAACAAAGGTCTACAGGTGTGTTGTTACTGATATAATATTTACCTTCTGTTGACAGAGTTGTACACTGTGGTATGATAAACAAAGGTCTACAGGTGTGTTGTTACTGATATAATATTTACCTTCTGTTGACAGACTTGTACACTGTGGTATGATAAACACAGGTCTACAGGTGTGTTGTTACTGATATAATATTTACCTTCTGTTGACAGAGTTGTACACTGTGGTATGATAAACAAAGGTCTACAGGTGTGTTGTTACTGATATAATATTTACCTTCTGTTGACAGAGTGTACACTGTGGTTTGATAAACACAGGTCTACAGGTGTGTTGTTACTGATATAATATTTACCTTCTGTTGACAGAGTCGTACACTGTGATATGATAAACACAGGTCTACAGGTGTGTTGTTACGGATATAATATTTACCTTCTGTTGACAGAGTTGTACACTGTGGTATGATAAACACAGGTCTACAGGTGTGTTGTTGCTGACATAGTATGTCTCTCGGATATTGACTATCCTCATACCATTTACCATCTTTGACTGAAGAGTCAGGAAATAAATCTGAAAACGGTAATATATTATGTACTGAGTATATGGTTTTATAAAATGGGAATATACATATATATCAGACTATGAATTCAGTCTTTTTCTGTTAGGTGTTAATTATGCCTACAAGTTAACCAGGTACCCTGGTGAAATATTTTTCGCTGTGCTAGCTTTACTTCAAATATAACACCAGGTAAGGGACAATGGTGTCCTTTCTGTCATTGATTTCTTTTCAGACGCCATTTTAAATCTAATACTTCCGCATAACGTGATTCCTATTTTTGGCATGAGGAAAACCCTATTCAAATCTTACGTCATTGTTTATATACCAAGACAACAAATGTGACGTCTTTCTATTGTACAAAAATAGCATTGGCGGAAGTGACGTCCTCATACTTATTTTAACGTTATATTCAATTAAACAAGATTAAACTTTGGTCAAATATTATCTATTTACTTTAAAATCTTTATAAAATTAAAAATTGAAAGTATTAGTACTGATAAATATCTGAAATTGTATTTTCTCAGTTAATTTTTATTTCCATTACCAGAGTATATTTCCGAAGAAAGGCCGCTTGGACAATGAGGATTACACTTCCCGATCCCAGATTAGCCTACAAGTGTGTTTATGGCTTGAGGACATAATCAGCTACTTTATCCCTGATGATTTTGTTACCATCCACAGTTAGTTTTAATTATCTGAAATGGAAAATTTGTAATTTATACCTGAGAACAGGGATTGTGTTTGACAGGTATCTGGGTCAGTGCATAGCCATCTACGTAGAGAGTTTTACCAATATCTTGTCTGTATCTCTGTTCAGCTACCTCCTCCTCAGACAGACCTATATCACCTCCTTTGTGAAGATTTCCATCAACCATTATTCCTATACAGAATGATTCCTGTAAAAGTAAACATAACAATAAATTATTAATGTTATCCCACAGCTTCCTGTAGAAAACTCAATACTGTTCCGATATCAATACAAAATAGAGGATGACCTTACTATACAATTAGCAATGGTAGATAAATCAATGTTATCACGGATGTCACAATGTCTGACAGGACTTTATCAAGATTTGATCAGATTATCGGGTTTTCTGTAGATATATGTTGTAAAATATCAGCAGCTTGTCACAATATTAATCCTTTTGACTTGTTCACTACATTGACTCACCAAACAGGCTAAATATGGTGACTTTCAGTTGATACTTCACAATATCAGTCTGAGGTAAGCGTGATGGAGTAAATATATACTTAAAAGATAAAAACCGTAAGAATTTATAACATTTTTGTTGAACGCTACAAGATGACTCCCTTGACTTTATCATTACTAAAATTACTTTATCAACCTGTTAGCATTTTAAATCTTATGCAACCTTTTTTTTATTGATGTGTAACAGGAGGGTCTGGCAACTATGTGTTACAAGTCCCCGCTGAAAACTAAAATGTTTAGAATTGCCCAACAAAACAAGACATCAAATTCCCTATCGTATTTAAATCGTAAATCCCTCGACTGACGAACAGACAGACAGTCAGACAGACAAACAGTTGCAGCAATTAGAACATTCAGTTCGTTCCTCTGGGACTCCAAGCTGTTTATTTTGGCAATACGAATACTATTAGTAAGTTTTCATTTTATTAACATATAACAAAAAAAAAAGATTCAACAATTTAACATAAATATATCCAAAATATAAAATGTAAATGGTTTACCAAATTATGAATTTAAGAAAATTACAGAACATTTGGTTCGCACTGGCAAGGTAAAAATGTCCAGAGAACCCCCAAAATAACCCTAGAAAAACATACTGTGGTAGTCAGGAAGGTATCAAAAAATGGTTATGAGGTATTTCATTTTTAAATAGGACCTTATTGCTCAGACTTAAATATTCAAGAACAGATATCTAAAACAGGTCAATTTCCACTTCGCAAATCACAAAGCAACCAAATTGTTGAGCTCCAATCAAACAGAGAATGGTATGAATCTATACGGATTCAATGATCACAAACTTACATGACTTGGGCATGTGATCAGGATAATAATTCAACAACAGACTTTATAGGAAAAATAAGTTTTCTTAAGCAGTGGTAAAATTATCTATTACATTTTTCAGAACAATGTTTAAAACTGTAAAGCAATATGTTTTAAATGATTCGCACAATTGAAAATAGTATTATCCATTATATTAATTGTAAGTTTTGATAAAATATAAAGGACTGAAAAGAGAACGTTTACCTTGCTATAAATTGAATTTAAAAGGGAGATAATCACTAATCTATCTTGTAAAAGGGAGATAAAAACCATATCCTTTACAGATGCATACCACATATTCTTTTATTTTTATATTCTTATAAGACAGTTTCAGTTATAAACTAAATTGCCTGCTCCAACTCTGTACATTTTATTGACAAAAAAATAAAGCCTTCACAAGATGAAATGCTAAAAGTGTAGTTTATTACTGATAATACAATAAATAAGTTGTAACGATTCCTACATGTACATGTACCTGTAATTTGGGAGGGCTAAATGTTTTTCCTTTTGGTAGTGGCCATGTTGTCTTATTAGAATCAATAAACACCAAATCTACTGTGCTGTGATTGGTCAGTAGACACCATGGACACACATCAATGAGCAGCGTGCTACATCCTGGCCAATATTCGGTCAAGGTCAAACTTAGGTCAATACTAGGCAAGGACAGATCAAGGTCACTCAATTCACTTCCTATCTGTCTGTTTGATATAGACTGGTCACTGTAATATAATATACAAAACTAATTTAAGTATTCTACAAGGAAAGAATTTTGAATTAAATACTTCTACTAAAATAGTGATTAGGGGTTTCCCTAGGTCTTTTTAGCATGGCACTGCACCTTGCCTTCATCTTTGAGCACCATGCTGCCCTCTGAAGCCTTTTTTGAAAGTGCCCTGAGAATAGTTTAATTGCCCTCTAAAATACCATTCAGAAGACCCTTTCAGGGACCCCATTTCTATCAAATTAAGCTGTTTTATTGTCTTTAAACAGATTTATAGCAGTTTTTTTTAATCTAATTTAGGAATAAAAGGTGTTAATTATTCTTAAGTGTTGATTGCAGGGCTAACATATTGATTTATTGTTTAATCAATTAAGACATTTTCCCCATGCTGTGAAATAGGATGCCTTCATATTTAACATTGACACCCTAAATTGCCCCCACTAGGGAAAAGATACCATGCCTTCACATATTTTTGGGGAAAACTCTAAGTGACAGTATACAAAGTTAACTGGAATTGCTTTATTTCTTGTCAAATCTTCAATATCTAAAAATGTCCTTTCCGCCTAGCAACACATATCAGCTGAGTGCATATACATACTTGTGTGCTACAGTTGCAACAGAAATTAAAAAAACCTCATGGGTTCTCTTTAATTTTGAAAGGAAAATTTTAAAAATAAAGCAATAAGGATTTCATAGCCTACATCAGAAAAAAAACAAGAAATGAGCTTTCATATTGACAGCATACCAGGTATTCTTCTTCACTGTTTGGAGCCTTCAACCCATCATAAATGGACGGATGGATTATTGTTAAACATCCGGGAGATACACATAACATCAAACCTGTGTACAAAAGACAACCGGGGACCAAAAAAAAAGATATAATTTTAGGTTTTGACATATCAGACTTATTTATATTTTTTTATTTTTTATTTTTTTCCCTCCATTTTTAATTTTAACTGAAATAAATATTTTAGAATATCTGTATGTTTGTTAAATAGAAGATAACCTTTTGGTGAATTTATCTGACTTGCAGTATCCAAATTCAAATTTCTGTCATGTTAATCAAAATATTCCAAATAAGGAAACTTCTATGTATATTATTAACAAATACTAACATCTGTATACATATGTTCTTTACTAATGTTAACGAGGCTGGGATAAGGTACCAGTACTTTATGGTTTCAATTAAATATGAAAAATTAAAAAATTAAAAATTAAAAAAACCAAACAAAAACTAACCATTATGAGCAGGTGCCCTTTATATAGAGGTTAATTTCGCAAGAATTTTTTATTCAGAGATGATTTTCCCAACCAGGGCTCACCACACTTGAAAATAACAGGGAGACTCAGAGTCTCCCTCAGGGTAGCAACAAGGAGACTTCAGGGCATGACAGGGAGACTGTGTTTTTTCTCCCAATTTGTCGCCTGCCAAGTAAATACCTGTTATTTTGTGTCTTATAGTGTATACTATACATTCCTTTATTGTGTTTTATCCTGTATTGTTTGAGATTTTATCTACATTTACTCCATATCCTTCCATTTTAGTCATAATCTGAGATTTTGTCTCGTGTGCATTTAATCAATATCCTTCCAGAATTTTTCATGATGAGTCCTGGGACTCAACATTTTTCAGAATGGTGAGTCCCAGCTTATTTTGATGAGTCCCAGTCCCAGGACTCATCACCACTTTTTTAACGTACATTGCTGCATGATTTTGACCATGGTAGGCCTATTGTACTATTGTTAAAATTTAATTTAAATCATGTGCTGCCTTAAAATACTGACAAATAATTTGAAATAAAAAAAATAAAAAAAATGAAATTATGCAGTGGTGCTCCGAACTTGGAAGAGAATTTCTGTTACAGATATGAGCAAAAATATTTGTACCTTTTGACACAACTTATTTATTATTGCCATTTTATTTTTTAATCTTTATTTATCTGTACTCTTTACTATTATTTTTTCTCAAACATACTCTTAAAATCTTCCCATTCACCTTGCTTGAACACCTTTCAATACATGTATTTACAAAATTTCCATTTGTGCATAGATATGTCAAAATCCGCAAAATTTATTTTTAAATACATACTGTTACCAGTCGGTAAAAAACATCGTGACCAATGAAAAATCACGAGAATTCCGATTGCCACCATTTCATTTTCTAGCTTACTTTTTGTCGTTTCTTTCCCCGTCCTCCAAAAAAAAAAAAAAATGGCGGCTCGAGATTTTTAATGAAAATAACGGTCTTCAGACGCAGCTGATTACGTACGTTGTTCGGAGGCGCCTTACTTAAAAACACAGGGCGACTCATTTGTCGCTCTGGAGCCGATGACAGGGCGACATTGGCGAGCATTAGGCGACTTAATCGCCCTAATCGCCCTAATCGCCCAGTTTGGTGAGCCCTGCCAACCAAGAAATAAAATGTGTGAGTCTTCCAAGGAAGACATGTGTCGCCTGCGGACGTCAATTTTTATAAAAGATATTAAAATTTTCTTAAAATGAAATATATATGCACACCTTTGCTGTGAGCCGTTACGGAGTAGTTAAGGATAGAAGTTTTGAACCCCCCCTTTTTTTTCAAAAATGTCAATTTTTACAAAAAAAAATTTAACATTTTTAAAAATAAAATATATATGCACACCTGTACATTAAGGTTAATGCACAGAGAAAGTTTCATCAAATTGCTGTGAGTCGTTATGGGGTAGTTGAGGATAGAAGTTTTGAATCCCCCCTTTTTTTGCAAAAATGTCAATTTTTACCCCAAAAAATTTGAAATTTTCTAAAAATGAAATATATATGCACACCTGTGCATTAAGGTTGATGCACAGAGAAAGTTTCATCAAATTCCTTTGAGCGGTTTAGGAGGAGTTGAGGATAGAAGAAAAGTGTGACGACGCAAGACGCAAGACGACAGATAGTGATCCCTATGTGTCGACCATGAATTTTCTAAAAATGAAATATATATGCACACCTTTGCATTAAGGTCAATGCACAGAGAAAGTTTAATAAAATTCCATTGAGCGGTTATAGAGTAGATGAGGATAGAAGTTTTGCCCCCCCCCCCTTTTTTTTTGCAAAAATGTCAATTTTTACACAAAAAAAAAGTTAAAATTTTTACAAATAAAATATATATGCACACCTGTGCATTAAGGTTAATGCACAGAGAAAGTTTCATCAAATTCCTTTGAGCGGTTATGGAGAAGTTGAGGATAGAAGTTTTGCCCCCCCCTTTTTTTGCAAAAATGTCAATTTTTACCCAAAAAAATTTGAAATTTTCTAAAAATGAAATATATATGCACACCTGTGCATTAAGGTTGATGCACAGAGAAAGTTTCATCAAATTCCTTTGAGCGGTTTAGGAGGAGTTGAGGATAGAAGAAAAGTGTGACGACGCAAGACGCAAGACGCAAGACGACAGATAGTGATCCCTATGTGTTGACCATGCGTTCCGCAGGTGACACAAAAACAGAAATGCCTTAAAAGCCATATGGCTATGTGTAATACAGAAACCATAACAGACAAATCTAGTTTGCAAAGAGCAGAAATCTGCTTAAAAAACAGAATAAAACCATCCCTGTTTATTATGTGGTAATTTTTATGGTACCCTTTACAGACAGATATTTGCTTTATAAAGGTACTATTCAATACACATGTATAACTGTTATCACTTACATGGCAGAGTATCCGGTGTAAGGCCATCTTTCAGACATACAGTCAGTCATTGTATGAACCATGTTGTCAATATCATATCGTTTGATCTCTTTTCTTTCTACTTGATTTATAAGTTCAGGCGTCAGAGTTAATGCAGGGTTTACTTTGTCTGTATCAGGTCTGGAAGTAATAAATACAACATTGGTGTGTAAATATGAAAAGAAATGTATGATAGAAGAATTCTTAACAAAAATACCTACAAGCTTATGAAAAAAGCTAAACAAAAGAAGTCTTCATCCTCAAGTCAGAGTGGTGCCCTCAACATATTTATCCTTATACAGTAGACTCCTGCTATAAATTGGATATCAAAAATGTCAACAAAAAATATCCCATTATCCAGGATATTCAATTAGACAGAAACAACAATTCTGACGAGTATCAGCCATTTAATTTCATTTTCATTCATTTTATGTGCATTGTTCTATTCTTGTAGCATATTTCAATCTATTGCATTTATCTGAATTTTAAGAAGAACTAGGTCATTTGATCAAACAAATGTGTTCAAATATAATGAAAATAATCTTCTTGGAAGAAAATTTGTTGACTCACGAAGTCATTTCTTATACACAGAAACAAAAATTCTATTATAATGACATTTTCATCAATGTTAGATGATAATATTTCCGATTAGAAGGATTATTATGAGGTATACAAATATCCAATAAATTTATCATAGAATAACTAAGAAATGGTTTGGTGTTTTGATATTATATCCCATTTCCCGATATATTCCTTTATCAGATATCATATTTCATTGTCTACTGTACACATATTGTTGACAGTTTTACTGATCATATTGAAAGATTTAAAGTATACCTATAAGAAACACTGCATGTGTAGTTTGCTTTTTTTCTTAACCAAAACACCAAGGGGAGATAATATAATTGCCTCCCTTTAGCACTTATGAGCAAAGGGAGATAACTATACCTCCTTAATAATTTGCTTAAAGGAGATAATAGTTCTTAAGACATTCAAAAACAGGAAGTGAACAATAAGTAATTAATACAGCAGTAACAGACTGTTCTGTAATTTTAGTTTTATACCTTAACTTGAAACTGAGATCATATTTTGCATCACCAAGTAATTCCAGCTGGAGTTCTCTTCCCTTTCCAGCCATTTCAACTTCCTTTTTCTTTCCAAGGTTTGGTATTGCCATTGAGACAAACAGTGAACATGGAAGATGTGACCGCAGTACATACAATGGACATAGCATCACCTAAATATAAAATACAGCTGTTTCTAAAACTCTAATTGAATGTACTTTAAGAGACTATAAATAAAAATCATACATGTTTAAAAACTGGATTGTAACAACAAATAACTAACTACTTTTTTAAAACTTGTTAAGAGATTAAATGTTTTCAATATTTTAACCCTTGGGAAAATTTCATTATATTTAGCCTCAAGTGCGGAAGGTCGCAGGTTCGATCCCCGGCCGGGTCAAACCAAAGACATTAAAATTGGTATTTGCTCCTCCTCCGCCAAGCACGAGGCATCTAGGAATAAGAGCAAAGAACTACTGGTCGGCTCGGAGTCAGTATAATGTGTCCGAATGCGGTGATATGTCTTCCTGCGGACAGTTACCTCGTGAGTTAGCACATTAAAAATCCGGCTCGGCGTGTCGGTCTAGTACAAAGCAGGGATCATATTCATTATCATATCAATATGTTCTGGTCCCGATATGCACCTGGCTGCCACTCGACGTTAAACAACAATTCATCCATCCATCCATTATATTAAGAGACATTGTCTTATAACAAATAAAAAAAGAAATGATTAAAATCAATGATTGGAACAAATTTTTTCCTATAATCCTTCCCATGTTGGATGACTACATTAAAATTCCCTTTTGATATAGTGGCTTTGTTACTTACCAGTAATCTGGAAGCTCCTTTTGTAATCTGCTCATAAATATGACACCATACATGTATATAAGATTCGTGGCGGAATGGGACCTATAAAAAAAAAGAATACTGCATTTTGCTATTCTCTAAAAACAACTCGCATATTAAACAAGATGTAATGTGAGCCATTGCTCACTAGTGATAGCCCCACTTTTCGATGAAGTCATCAAACAGGAAATTTATGTCGCCTTGGTGCGACAACGTATCCCACAATATGGCGTACCTTTAGAAGGCTTGTGACAAAATATCAAGTAAAACTGGGTGCATATCAATGACATACCAACACAAATTAAACTTGGAAAAGTTACATGTATTGGATATGGTCAAATTTTTTCAATGTTCAAAGGGATGTATCCCGATAACCTACAAGCACTACAGGATCTAACAATGTTCCTATTTTCACAAATATCAAGCAAACCTTGTCTGAAAGGTGCATACTGGATATAGTCAAAAGTTCTAAGTTAAGTTCAAAAGGCCATAATTCTCAATGGACTAGAACATACTATCGGCAACTACAACTTGCGTATCAGGATAAAATACCCAACTTTCATTTACATCTAGCAAACTAATGAGAAGAGTTGTGCTGCCAAGGTGTGCACTAAACATGATTAAAATGGTTCTATGTTCTAATTTAACCCTGGGCCTCGGTGGCCAAGTGGTCTAGGCAATTTGTCATGACTACTAATGATCACTAGCCTGTCAATGCTTGGGTTGTGACTTTGAATCTCACCTGTGGCGGGGTGTGTTCGACTCCGATCTTAATTGACAAGAATTGCCAATTTTCCTACCAAAGGTCGTGGTTCTCTCCAGGTACTCCGGCTTCCTCCACCAATGAAAACTGGCCCCCGCGAAATGGCCAAATGTGCTGAAAATGGTGTTAAACCCCAACTAAACAAACAAACAAACAAATCAAATTTAACCCTGGAAAAACTCAAGTGACAAGAACATGAAACATACTTGCACTTCATGATCTAACAATGTACCATCATTCATAAATATATAACAGCGTCAGAGGAGTTGTCCTGATACTGTGCATACCACATAGTCAAAATTTGTAAGTTCAAATTGTCATAACTCTGAACTCTCAAACTAAAAAATCCTTCATACAGGGATATTTGCACATCATTGACTGTTTTAAAAAGTTTCATGAGGTTTGATCGAAGGACCTAGGAGTTGGTCCAAATAAGCTGATGACATAATGAACAAAACTTTGTTAGTAGACCTTATAACTACACAAAGGACTGTTTGTATAAGGTCAAAAATTATGTCTACATGTATTTATAGTGACCAATACAATTTTCCAATTAAATAAACTCTAAACACACATGTATGTTTTTAGCCTAACTGATTAATTAAATGCACAGAAAAGACCAGGTGACAATGCTACTTACATACAGCATATGACTAAAAGGAGGTTTAGTGTTTGAAATAAATATATCTTTTGACCAATGTGATGTCATGGCTCTTCTTCTGACCCTCAACACAATCTCCTGATCAAGGTCAAGAACATATGATGGTGAAGCTTTTATTCCTGGCAACACTTCTGTAATTTTACCAGACTCCAAGGACCTATTATATACTTCAACATCTAAGTCACATGACAATCTGTTAGCCAATGAAAACTGGCCTTTGATTATTATCTATAAAGAAAAATTGTGAAATCTTACAGAAATTTCTTGAATTTTTTAAGATGCTTTATTAGTTTTCAAAATGTCACACCTTTCTAGGACAAACCTCACCCTGACCATTTTTAAACAATCACAGTACATGTATGTATCAATCAGATTCAATATTGTTTAGTGTTTTTGTGCTATATACCGGTACATATTTTTCGATATTGTTGTGTCATACATAGTGTTTTTTATTACTATGGTACAATCATGTTTTTAGGCCCACTATGTTTCAAACACACATCAACAAAAAAAAAACATTAACAAATGTAGTTCATATACATCTACTCTCATCCAAATTTTAATAAATTTTAATAATACACTGTAAATATTGGGCCAAAATGAATGAATTTTTTTTTTCAAAACCAATTTTTTCGTCATAAAAATAAACGTTTTTTTCTCTTTTTTGATGAAAAAAAAACTTGCGACAAAATGGTGCAAGGGGATGTGAAACCTAGAAAATTTCTATAAGTTATAAATTGTAAAAACATGATAAAACCATGAATATATTTGATAAATCAGATAATTTCCTTTAAAATATTCTCTAGATCTTAATAAATATGGAATAATGTGAATTTTAAGACTAAAAATATCACACAGATGTTGATTTCTTTTTTATTGGCAATGTGTTATAGACAATAGGATATCTAGTCACCACTGGCACAAGTATGGTGGATGCTTAAAATATCAGTCCACAGGAAAAATGTGGATAGTTTTAATTAAAAATGTAATTCTTCAGAAATTTTTCAATTTTATTTTCCTCATTATTTATCTATCATGATCAGTTACCATTATCACCATAATGTTTTGTCAGATACATGTACTAAACAAGCAATAACTGTAACAGTGAACTGTTACGAAGTCTCCTAAACGAAGTAACTGATATCTCATATGCCTTACATTGTATTCAATAAATTATTTGTTTTTCAGAGACTGAAATGGGGAAATTGTTGAGAGGTAACTTGAAAATCGTGATATGGGTATTTTTTGTGGCCCGAGTTTTACAGTCATACAATGTCACACTTGATCAACTTTTGCTTGTCGACATGCTGCATCGACAAATATATCCCAATATTTCTGAACCGTTTACGAGAACTGATTTTATTGTATGGTGTAATAAAATGCATTCGGTTTCATTAGGCCAACTAAAATTTATTAGTAGATTTTCATCCAACTTTTTGAAAAAAATGGGGCGGGTGGGAGGATTTTATTTTTTATTTTTTATTTCATATGAAACTATTTTGTAAGGTGTTATTAATATGTAAACGTTATAAAATGGCTTATACCGCTTACTACTCTAAGAATCACGAAAACCATGTTGAATTGTTACAGGAAATTAACATAAAACGAAATTACTGACACGGATACCGGTAACGGAGATGAACAAAATCCGGAAATCGTAAATTTTAGAAAATAAAAAAAATCGGGGCGGCACGATTTTCGAGGGGCGGGCGGGGATGAAAATCTATCAACTAATTTTAATTGGCCTTAAATAAAAATAATAATAAAGACTTCTTACCTGTCGTGATAAGTCCTCCCAAAATCAAGTCAGTGTAATTTGAATTATATTTAGATACAATTGCAACACAACAAGAAATTTATTTTCAATGTATGACCAAGCAAATGAAATAATATCTATTATTAGATATTAATTCTGATAATATTGATGTCTTCCTTGTATCAATATTATGTTAAATCTACAATATGATGTAAGGACAGAAAATAAAAATAATTAAAAGATAAAACACTACATTAATAATAAAAAAAATATTTGAGTTGCTCTATTTATAAATTAAAGAAAGACAACTCTTAATTTCTTTTTACCACAAGAACACCTACAAAAAAGAAAAAACCCAACAGGACAGTCATGATCCCCGACCAGGGGCAATACCCTGCAAAAATGCATTTAACGGGTTAACAAAAATATGCATGTATTTACATTTAAATTTGAGATGGACAGGTTTTAAATAATATACACTGTACAAATGTAAGGATATGGGGTAAAATAAAAAGTTAAGACCAATACAGTTTAGTATAAAATATTACTGGAGAATTTTTTATGATATGTCTTCTGGGAATAGTAAATTATCCCCTCAAACAATACCAATTGTGCATTCACTAGATCTTGTCATGGGCATGATTATTATCCTGGCCAGCAATTTCGAAGCTATTCAGACACAATGATGATACATCTAGTGTTTAAAGGGGTAGAACATGAAATCTGAGGATAAAAATGTTTATAATTCGTAATTAAAGGCCAAGGATCTCAATGTCCTTTTTTGATTTTTTACGAGGGAATACCCCATTCCCGGGCAATGTGTAAAATCATTTATTGTGACTCCTTATAGGCAATTAGAAATATATGTGCATGGTTACGGGGTATGGAGTTAAATGGTTTATGAGATTTGAACATTGGGTATTAAAACGTGTTAAAGGGATAAACATTTTGACGGATTTTGAAATAATTAAAAATTATTGATTTGAGGGGCCAGGATGATGCCACTCCATTTTTGGTGGGGGTGTTAGGGTTTTATCAATAGGTTTGTCTTATCATGGCGAAAAAGAAAATATATGATTTAGGGGCAGGGATTTCAATGCTTTATGAGATAATTATAGACTAATGATTCGAGGGGGTGGGGATGAACCCTTGGGTAAATGAGGTATATATCAGTTCATGCGTCTTGTCATGGGGAATAAGAAAATATATGGTTTAGGTCTTGGGTTTCTTACAGATTTTTAATTTTATATAATTCAGGATAATTGTTTTAAGGGGGTGAAGGGGGTGAGAATGACACCCATTGAGTAATGAGGAATGTATCATTTAAATGGGAATCACGATATTGTTTATACAGATTGCTCTCAGTGCCGTTTCTTCATTATGACGTCACGCTTGACCGTCGAAAATTTATGAGATAACTGAACATTATTGATTTGATGGGAGTGGTGATATCCCCCTGGGGAAGCTAGGTATGTGTCATTTGGCAGTCTTATCATTGAGAATAAGAAAATATATGGTTATGGGGTGGGGATTTTAACGGTTTATGAGATAATTGAACATTACTGATTTGATGGGAGTGGTGATAACCCCCTGGGGAAACGAGGTTTGCGTCATTTGGTGCGTCTTACTATGGGGAGTAAGAAAATATATGGTTTAGGGGTGGGGATTTTAACGGTTTTTGAGATAATTGAACATCACTGATTTGATGGGAGTGGTGATAACCCACTGTGGAAGCGAGGAATGTTTAATTTGGTGCGAATAAGAAAATATATGGTTTAGGAGTGGGGATATTAACGGTTTATGAGATAATTGGAAATTATTGATTGATGGGGCTGAGGATCACCCTACTTTAAGAATGAGGTACATGTAACTTAATGCGTCTTATTTCGGAAAATAATAAAATATATGATTTAAAGCTATGTATTTTAATTGCATATGAAATTTTTCAAAATTATGGACTTTGGGGATGGGGATGACCCCCCCCCTGAGGAATGAGGTATATGTCATTTAATAGGTGTTGTCACGGTGTATAATAAAATATATGATATGAGATGGTTATTGGTCACTCTTGTAGTTTTTCGATGAAAAAAAAAAAATTCCCCATAGGGTCCTATGGTAAACCCCTACCCTCTTTGAACTGTTCATTATACGTCTCACTGACCCCCATCAAAAAATGAACAGTATTAGGCAGAACTAGAAACATTGATCTTTCATCATGGAAAATCTCAGATCCACATCCCTGATGGTCATTGAGAACTCGAGCGAACAAAATCGGAGAGGAAGAAATAAAATGTATGATACAAATCGCAAATCAAAATCTATAAGTCTCCCTCTTCGTCTGGGAGACTTAAATATACCAATTTTTTGGGGAAAGTAGAAAATTAATAAACAAGACCAAAACGGGGTCTGGACCTGCATTGCAGCATGCAACTCATTGATCGGCAAGCAGGATGTGGCTGCAGGACAGATCCAAAAACTGCTTACACGCTACAACTGAACATTATGAAGCTGCAGACAAAATATAAAATCATTCCCTGCTGTAGAGCCATGAAAACTTTGAAGAAAGTTTCCTACCCAAGGTCTTTCAGACGGACAGATGGAGTCAAGCGGTTACTAGACCTGCTTTTGCTGTTGGCGATGCAGGTAGAAATTAGAATATTCCATAGACATTTTTAACTTCATAAGATCAACTTGGTCATTGCATGTTTAAAAAAATATGTGAGTCTTCCTTGGAAGACATGTTTCGCCTGCAGATGTCAATTTTTACAAAAGATATTAAAATTTTCTAAAAATGAAATATATATGCACATCTTTGCATTAAGGTTAATGCACAGAGAAATTTTCATCAAATTGCTTTGAGCAGTTATGGAGTAGTTGAGAATAGAGGTTTTGACCTCCCACCCTTTTTTCAAAAATGTCAATTTTTACAAAAAAAAATTTTTAATTTTCTAAAAATGAAATATATATGCACACCTGTGCAAGACGACAGATAGTGATCCCTATTTGTCGACCATGTGTTCCGCAGGCGACACAAAAACTTTCAGTATTATATAATTTTTATTTCATTTTTCTCAATATTGCCTTTCGGTCATTCAAAATGGATACCATACCTGTTTCTGCACATTAGACAACTGTTTTATTTGTATTATAACTGTATATTTTCTGTCGATGGTTTTCACAATCCTAACAATGGTGCTGACACTATCTAAATCAAATGCTTCACACCATTTCCAGATCTTGCCATCTAAACACAAATGTAATTCCTGAAAAGAAATGAGAACAAAACTTAAATATTAGAATCTTGATTTCTCAAAATCAAAGGGTCAGATCAAATTAGTTTTAGGCAACGGTAGTTTGAGCCAATTGCGGTTGGGAAAAATTCTGGGTCTACATGTACAATGTATATGAGCATTTAAGTTGTGTTACATTATCAAGATTGGTCCGCCGATGGTAAATACATTATCCACTTGTTGAAACACAATTAAGAACAATTAAATTTGTCCACTTTATTTGTTTGTTTAGTTGTGGTTTAATGCCATTTTCAGAACATTTTGGCTATTTTGCGGCAGCCAGTTTTTATTGGTGGAGGAAGCCAGAGTACCCGGAGAGAACCACCGCCTTCGGTATCCTTGTCAATTTAGATTGGAGTCGAACACAACCCGCCACAGTGTTGAGAGGCTAGTGATCATTAGTAGTCATGACGAACTACTTAGACCACTCGGCCACCGAGGCCCCTGTCCAATTTAAGGGATTACAATACAGAAAGGTTTCTCTACTGACTTGTTGCTGACAATTTAAGATAAGGTCAATTTTTGTGTGTTCTTTCCATATAAACAAAGAAATCTTCACCTACACGACATACTTTTTAAGATATTTGAAACTAAAGTTTGTATATCGAAACCAAACACCAATATAATTTTTTCAAGACATTCAGAAAACTCCACATTACTTCTCGAACACACTGACAATTATCTCCAATAATTTGTTTGTTTCATTGGGGTTTTATGCCGTTTCATCACATTTGGCTATTTCGCGGCAGCCAGTTTTTATCGGTGGAGGAAGCCGGAGTACCACTGACCTTCGGTAGGAAAATTGGCAATCCTTGTCAGTTAAGACTGGAGGTGAGATTCGAACTCAAAACCTCAGTGTTGACAGGCTAGTGATCATTACTAGTCATGACGAACTACCTAGACCACTCAGCCACTGAGGCCCCTTCTCCGATAATTAGATGTTGGCTGAGGCCCCTTCTCCGATAATTAGATGTTGGCTAAGATCACTAAATCAATTTTAAAATTATGCAAATTTTGACATAATAAGAAATATTGATTGTGACTAAATTTGCATGTTACTTTAATTTTTTTACATGTACTGAAAATTATGTCATGATTTTTTTCTATAAAATCTGGTACATTTATGTTGAATTGATGAACTTCTGTTTGCAAAATAAATAAGATATTTTAGAAAAAGCTCAAATTTTATAATATTCCAAGGTCTTTCCTTGGGAGTGTTATCATGTCATAATGTACAGAGGTAGAAAACATTATTACCTCCCCTTTCTACTGTATCATATTTCCTAAAGTGTGTTAACTAACCTGTCTAGACTTATGAGATCTCCAGCTGTAACAATGCATTTGTCTTGAAGGTAGAACTATGTTCTCTTCTGTACCAACCTTAAAGAATAAACAAATTAAATTTTAAAAAAAAATATTACAACATAACGGATAAATATTGGCCATGTACATGTAATTGTGTAATTTTTTGAAACACAATTACATGTATTTAGACAGTATTACTCACTGGGATTGGTGTGGTATGGCCCTTTTCAGAAACTCATCCCAGTATCACGAATCTGACTCAAAAATTATAATTTGAAGCAAGTTATTTCCCTTGCTGGGACGTAGTACTGGTTCACTGCAGTGCAGAGCAACCAGTTGGAAGTAAATTGAAATTATTTATTACTTTGATTTACAAATATTTCCAGCTTTAGAACCAAGTTTGATTACAAGTATGTTGGAAGCAAAAAGATAGTAAGCAGTTCCCAAATTTACATGTATATAAACCAAACATTACATGCAAAATAAACAAGTTTTAAAAACAGCTAATCCTTTACCCTTCATTGCAGCAAACCTGTACTACGTCGTGGAACATCACAGCAAGGGAAATAACTTGCTTCAAATTATAATTTTAGAGTCAGAATCGTGATACAGGAAATGAGTTTCTGGAAAGGGCTATTAGCACCTGAATAAGCACATGCGTTCGTAACAATGATCACGATGACTTGAAACTGACTGGACAGATTTTTAGTGAAAGTCATACAGAAGGTGTTTTGGTATGGCAAAAAGTCTGCTGGAAAAATTCCCAATTTGGTGTTAAGGTCGGCCCATTTCAAAATGTGCAGAATCATCACTGATGTAATATACTGATTATACACTGTGTTAATAAGAACGATGTTATGATACACACCTGACCAAACCTGATCACATGACTCGTGTCATTACAGATAACATACTGACTGTAGATAACTCTGTCACTGTCCGGTTTATTTATCTGAAATTATAGAAATACTTCTATGTTAATCTGTTGGACAGTTTCAAGGTTTTCAAGGATTCGGGGTCCTGTTTCAAAATATTTGTACAACTACAATTGGTTATAATATAACAATCCAAAGATACTAATATTAGATATAGTAAATTTATACTATGCTGTATACGACGCATTTCAAGGAATTACCTCTCATCAGCAGCATTAAAACCGAAACATTTGGAAGACCAAAAACCAAACTTATATTAAACAAGAAGTACTCAACTAAAAATACCGAAATAGGAAGCCAAATTTCAGCTAAGGAGATCTACCACGTACAATACAAGGAATGAACCCTGAATGAACCCTTAGTATTTCTATTATTTTTTAATTTTGCTAAATACTGGTAATTTCTGTAACGAATCAATGAATAATCATGTCAGACAAGTCTGACGACTGGGTTGGCGAATACCCTCTAATTTCTAATGATCTAATTTCCGGTATTTAATGTCTGTGTTCTATTGATGACCTGGAACCTGTCTGTAGTCATGAAAATGTTTATGAAACCGAGACGTAATACAGGATCAAAACCAGCAAAAAATAATGCTGGGTAATTGTTCTTGATGTAACAAAAATGGATCTCTTTCATGCAGAGCTCTGTCCTTAAGTTTTAGCTTTACCATTTTCGTCATTTTAGAATTTGCTCTTCAACTTTTTGGATATTGATTTGGTATTCAATATTTTAGGCCTTGAGCACAACTGACGAGTTGTAAATCGATGAAATGTGGATACCTTGTGCATCAAAGTTGGTATGCAAGAATTTTTTTAAATATACTATATATGATTCAAGCTTCGACAGGAAGAAGTTTGTCTCTTCAGCTGGTGTTAGGTTTTGTACATGTAACTTTTGCTTCTGCTAGGGCTTATGGAAATAGTAAAGATAACATAATATTTTCTCATTTGGATTTTTAAGATTTATATCACAAAATTTTGAAAATTTGTTTAATTCTAAAGCTATATCCATTTTTTTAAAAAAAAACCATATACAAAGAACATCTAACTACATCTATATAATTTACCTGAGCAAAAGAGCGGACAGCCGAGTTTAATGTGTGAATGACTCCTTTACCAACTCTCAATAACATTGGTCCAGTATTTACGTTACATTCCAAAGCAGGTGGCTGCAAAAGAAATCTTGTGAAAATTATACATGTAAGGCATCCTGTGGAGTATTTTTCACATACATTGTACATGTATGTATGGAAACTCTGTAATACAATAAAAATGCTGTATACTCAATTAATTAAAATAAAATGCTCCGCTGAGCGCAGCTAGATACGAGCGCAGATGTTGAACCCTGAATAGTTGGGGCAATTATGAACACAACATTCAAGCTTGATACAATACTGAATTTGGATTGTGAATAAATATTTGACACAGCATAGGTTTCTGACACAGAATGAATGTTGTCTAAGAACTTAAAAATTTTTAATTTACCTATTCAAACCATATCAGTATTATTTGTTTTTATATATAAATCAGAAATAACCAATTTAAAATTTAAAATTGGGCACATATATCAATTTCTTGCTATTGCGCAATACTGTGTAATTGAAAATTTCTTCAAATATTTCACACATAATAGGTTTCTGACACAGAATAACTGAAATCAAAGAACTTAAAATTGGTCATATGATTTGAATTTATATTCAATTTTTTGCTTCTTGTGCAATACAATATGCTGTGGAGAATTGCCCCCCCCCCAAAAAAAAAAAATAATAATTTACCTCTTTTTTTAGCTTTTGTGCAATACACTATGAAGTTGCACATTGACCCCCCCTCCCAAAAAAAAAACAAAAAACAATAAAATTTATTGTAACCTCCCCCCCTTTTTTTGCTAAAAAAAATTTGAAATTTTCTTTTTAATTTATGAAATATGAAATGAGAAAAAATTACCCCCTCCCCAATTTCTCATTTACCCCCCCCCCCCCCCCCCCCCACAAATTTTGTTTTCAACCCCCCCCCCCATTTCTTTATACTTTGCAACCATAACAGCCCATTTAAATACACCATAACATATTAAAATAGAAAATGACATCATAGTCATGGATGGCAAATTTTAAATATACATAATTTAAAAGCAGTTTAGATAAGATAAACAAAAAAGCTTCATCAGCACATTTTATATTGGCAAATTTCCAATGGAATTTGTTAATAATAAAGTTTTGATAACAGGGCACACATATCAATTTCTTGCTATTGCACAATACTGTGCAATTGAAAATTTCTTCAAATATTTGACACATAATAGGTTTCTGACACAGAATAACTGAAATAAAGAACTTAGAATTGGTCATATGATTTGAATTTATATTCAATTTTTTGCTTTTGTGTAATACAATATGCTGTGGAGAATTTCCCCCCCCCCCCAAAAAAAAATAATTTACCCCCTTTTTAGCTTTAATTTTGGACCCCGATTTGGACCAACTTGAAAACTGGGCCCATAATAAAAAAACTAAGTACATGTTTAGATTCAGCATATCAAAGAACCCAAAGAATTCAATTTTTGTTAAAATCAAACTAAGTTTAATTTTGGACCCTTTGGACCTTAATGTAGACCAATTTGAAAACGGGACCAAAAATTAAGAATCTAAATGCACGGTTAGATTCGGCATATCAAAGAACCCCAATAGTTCAATTTTCGATGAAATCAAACAAAGTTTAATTTTGGACCCCGATTTGGACCAACTCAAAAACTGGGCCTATAATAAAAAAACTAAGTACATGTTTAGATTCAGCATATCAAAGAACCCAAAGAATTCAATTTTTGTTAAAATCAAACTAAGTTTAATTTTGGACCCTTTGGACCTTAATGTAGACCAATTTGAAAACGAGACCAAAAATTAAGAATCTAAATGCACGGTTAAATTCGGCATATCAAAGAACCCCAATAGTTAAATTTTCAATGAAATCAAACAAAGTTTAATTTTGGACCCTTTTGGCCCCTAATTCCTAAACTGTTGGGACCAAAACTCCAAAAATCAATCCCAACCTTCCTTTTCTGGTCATAAACTTTGTGTTTAAATTTCATAGATTTCTATTTACTTATACTAAAGTTATTGTGCAAAAACCAAGAAAAATGCTTATTTTAGCCCTTTTTTAGCCCTTAATTCCTAAACTGTTGGGTCCAAAACTCCCAAAAACAATCCCAACCTTCCTTTTGTGGTCATAAACCTTGTGTTAAAATTTAATAGATTTCTATTTACTTATACTAGAGTTATTGTGCGAAAACCAAGAAAAATGCTTATTGGGCCCTTTTTTGGCCCCTGATTCTTAAACTGTTGGGACCAAAACTCCCAAAATCAATCCCAACCTTCCTTTTGTGGTCATAAACCTTGTGTTTAAATTTCATAGATTTCTATTAACTTATACTAAAGTTATAGTGCGAAAACCAAATGTCTTTGGACGACGCCGCAGACGACGGACGACGACGACGATGACGACGACGACGACGACGCCAACGTCATACCAATATACGACCGCAAAAATTTTGCGGTCGTATAAAAATAACATGATGATATGTTATAAATTATTTATTATACTGATAATGGCGAAATACTGACGTTTCTCAGTTGAATGAATCTAATGTTATCACTAAAGAAGTAATCACTTTTCATGCCACATAATTTCATCAGCTGATCATAATTTACAAAATATATCTACTAAAATGTTAACCTCTGACGTCACATTTATTAACCTTTTGGTCGTTTTGGCATTATTATAAAAATATTACTTTTTTTGAAAAAAAAAAAGGACATCTCCCTCATGAATACTCTATCCTTTAAAAAGTATATCTCCCTCATGAATACTCTATCCTTTACGAGCCTTTTCAAAGTCAACTGATACTGTCAGTATCTTGATCTCCTCAAATCGAAAAGAAAGACAAAACTCACCTTTAAATGACTGAGATGATTAATATCACAAAAGACATCTGTTAATGGCATCATCTCATGGATAGTCAGGTGTCTCATTTCTACTACACTCAAAGCTATATTACTGCTGACCTAAAATAGACATACTGTTTACGGCTGATCTATAATTAGACATAATGTTTACTGCTGATCTTTAACTACACATAATCTATACTGCTATTATCTCTTAACCTTTGTTCTTGGAACAAATTTTAAAGAATTTTATTATCTAAATAAATTAAATTGTCTTATCACTTGGCTATCAGATGCAAGATATTTTATTATTTCCAGTGCATTTCCTTTACTATACAAAATTCCACAAACAGAATCATATTTTGGGTTTAAAAATATAACCTGATCATACAATAGTATTTTTTTTAACTTTCCTTGAAGCATTCAACAAGATTAATTAACTAGAGGCTCACCAGAGCCTGTATCGCTCATCTGGAGTCTGGTTTTCATTGGACAATTAATCAACTATTTGACCAAGTTTGTTGCAATTGGTTCAATTGTTCAGGGAAAATTTATTTGACAAAAAAGGGCAATAACTCCTAAATGGGTTTTGGGATTTCCTTTAAAACTTCAGGGTAGGTATACCTCAACACGGCAAATATTTTTCAGATTTACATTTCAGTTCTATCTCAAATAGTTTTGGAGATGAATGACGAAAACTGTTAAATTTTGAAAATTTGACGAAAAAAGGGCAATAACTCCTAAATGTTATCAGATTTTTGATATCTGTAAGGGTTTTTAAGTTATAAGCCAAAAACAACACATACACCCCTATATTCTATTTTTAGCTACGACAGTCATGTTTTATGTCAGATCAAAATAAATTGAGGACTGTTTGTAGAGAACATGTCATAGATCATTCCTATCAAATTTCAAACAGATCGCCCCAGCGGTTTCAGAGGAGAAGATTTTTGAATGAAAAAATTTTGAAAATTTGACAAAAAAGGGCAACAACTCCTAAATGGGTTTTGGGATTTCCTTTAAAATTTCAGGGTATGTAGACCTCAACATGGCAAACATTTTTTAAATTTACATTTCACTTCTATCTCAAATAGTTTTGGAGATAAATGACGAAAAATGTTAAATTTTGAAAATTTGACGAAAAAAGGGCAATAACTCCTAAATAGGTTTTGGGATTTCCTTCAAAATTTCAGGGTAGGTAGATCTTGTCATGCTGATCAATTTTACCCCGTCAGATTTTTGATATCTGTAACGGTTTTTAAGTTATAAGCCAAAAACAACACATGCACCACTATATTCTATTTTTAGCTACGACAGCCATGTTTTATGTCAGATCAAAATAAATTGAGGATCGTTTGTAGAGGACATGTCATAGATCATTCCTATTAAGTTTCAAACCAATCGGCCCAGCGGTTTCAGAGGAGAAGATTTTTGAAAATCAGCCAATCAGAAACAAGAATTGCCTCTGGTGGCCATGAGGAAATTTTGTTGGGGACCTTCCATACACCACTCATGCAAAGTTTGGTTG
This sequence comes from Mytilisepta virgata, assembly GCA_028015205.1. Taxonomy (NCBI): domain Eukaryota; kingdom Metazoa; phylum Mollusca; class Bivalvia; order Mytilida; family Mytilidae; genus Mytilisepta; species Mytilisepta virgata. The sequence continues at coordinate 36,554,901 of CM051512.1, forward strand.
GAATTGGCCAAATGGTTTCTGAGGAGAAGATGTTTGAATGAAAAGCTAACGACGGACAGACGGACGATTGACGCCAAGTGATGGCAAAAGCTCACCCTGGCAATAGCCAGGTGAGCTAAAAATCAAACACTTGTCAAATTATTCATCCATTTAGACTCTCAAAATGACAAAAATCCATTCCACAAACTGAGGTTTACAAACAGAAGGTATATTAATATGATGCATAAATTAAAACATAAAAGTGACAATTCAATGTCAATTTCATAACTTTTTCAAAACAAGCATTATCTTCAAAAATTAATTTTTCCTAAATCTTGAAACAACAACACTCATGAAAATAAATAAATCAACATCGGTCTGTCTGGAGTATACCTGGGTAGAAATTTTGGCAACATCTCCCATAATCTGACTCCCTGTTACCATAAAGTTTTTCACTGTAACCATGGCAAACTCCTGATCTGTAGCCTGGGTTTCATCAAATACAAAAGGTTTCAGTTTTCCAGGAACTTCTATAATTATTTCAAATAGATAAATTATAATAATACTAAATGTAAATGACTCAGTTGCTTGTTACTCAAAAATATTAGCTAAGATCATAGAACAATTTCAGAAAACAGTAATAATTTTTTGTTATATATTTTGCACATAAGGCCAAGTAAACTTAATTAGTAGATTATCATCCAGGGTCCCCCCAAAAAAATGGGGTGGGTGGGAGGATTTTATTTTTTATTTTTTAAAATAAAACCTTGAGGAAATGAATGAAATTAATGTATTTGGACTTCAGATGTAATGTATTTGACAGTAAAATTCAGAGATAAATCCACACCGTACTTTAAGCCGCACAGCCATTTTTGGGGAGAAAATTTGATTTGGTACACAGAAATGCCGCACTGGAAATAATGCCACAGCTTAAGAAATGAACAGTTAGATCGCCTGTCACTGTCAATATCTATTTAATAATGAATGTTCTTTTTTATTGTAGGTATGAGAGAAGAATTTTTAATAATAGAAAAAATTTAATATATATATATTTAATACAAGAGTGGACACACTGAAATGTCTTGCCTGACTTTTAGTGTTCATAATTGAAATTATGTTGAAAGTAAAAAAAATAAGTTTATAGCTTTACTTTAAATCAACATTTAAGTCAATTAATCTTTATGAAGGGACTGGAGTGAACTGTATTCTATGTTAAACATTCATGCATGAGTGACCTTATTTTAACATTTTCACACCTTCCAATGTTTTTGTTAATCACTGTTTAGTAATGATCCCTTAAAAGTTTTTATTATTTATTATCATTATTAATGTTATTTAAAGATTTTTATAAAATAATGAGACTATTTCAATATAAGTGATCAGCAGTTAAATAATAAAATACATTCCATACAGCAAATATAGTTGACCCATTACTTATAGCATCTGAGAAGAAGACCAAAAAACAGAAACTTAACATTGACCAATGAACCATGAAAATGAGGTCAAGGTCAGATGAAACCTGTCAGACAGACATGCACACCTTACAATCATTCCATACACCACATATAGCTGACCTGTAGCTTATAGTATCTGAGAAGAAGACCAAACAATAGAAACTTAACATTGACCAATGAACCATGAAAATGAGGTCAATGACAAATGATACAGCCAGACAGAAATGTACACCTTACAATCATTCCATAAACCAAATATAGTTGACCTACTGCTTATAGTCTCTGAGAAATGGACCTAATCATGTAACTTTAACCTTGATCACTGATCCCGAAATGAGGTCTAGGTCAGGTCAACCCTGTCTGACAGACATTTAAACGTTGCAAAGAACCTATATACCAACGCATAATAAGTGAGAAATTCAAATGACAAAAAAAATATACATTTTTTTCAAGCAAATGAAAATGAGGGCAAGGACAACTGAAATATGAGATAAGGTATCTGTATACAAGGTATGAAGTATCCAGGTCTTCTCCCTTCTGAAATATAAAGCTGTATACAAATAGTTTATGCCGCCGCCGCCGGATAGTAATACCTATGTCTCACTCTGCAACTTTCGTCACAGGCAAGACAAAAATGATTTTAATTTGTTTTTTGAAATATGACATCTTCCCCTTTGAAATGATGTTAGTTTCAAATTTTGCAAATAAAGATGTAATAATTAATTCAAATTATAAGACAGAATCTAGATAAAACATCAGTAACGCCAATTTATCAGATCCGATCGAAAGAATCAGATTTCCTCCATATTTTAAGATTTGACCTTTTCGTTTTCTCATTTAAATAAACATCCCATATATGGAGGCCTCAATAGGGGAAATCAAGTAGCGGACATGTGTAGTTGTCATCTGTTCTTTAAAAAATAAATGTTTTCTTCATATGTAAATTGTTTGTTTGTTTAGTTGGGGTTTTACGCCATTTTCAGCACATTTGGTTATTTCACAGCGGCCAGTTTTTATTGGTGGAGGAAGCCGGAGTACCTTCAGTAGGAAAATTGGCAATTCTGGTCCATTACGATTGGAGTCGAACGCACCCCTCCACAGGGACACAAACAAATTCTGGAAACTATTAATGTAAAAAAAATTTAAAAATTGAGGCAGCCCGAATTTTGAGGGGTGGGAGGGGATGATAATCTATTAATTAATTTTAATTGGCCTAAACAAAGGAAAAACAATTTATATAATTAAAGATACATGTATGTATATTTCATAATGAATTATTAACATGCTAAAATTATGAAATTTGACATCACTGAGTGATGCAACACTTGTCTTGTCTGCACCTATCAATTAATAGTTAAGGAAAAGTGGCAGAAATGTTTACCCAGTTCTTTTAGAGTTGTCTCCCTTTTTAGATGAAATGATATTTTTTCAAAGATCATGAAAGAATAAATGACAAATCTATGTTTTGATATTGAAAAAATAAATTAAGGCCAAAAGTGGTTGAAGACTCCTTGAGAGTTTCAGGAAATTCCATTCATAGGTCAATGTGATGCCAATGACAGAAGGCAAAAGATAAAGATATACAGGTTACACAAAAAATGATGTCCATGAAAAGAAATGAACTTACTTATTAGAGTTCACAATTTACCTTTTCCCAGATAACCAGGATGATTTTGTAGACGAATCTCTATAACAGGACATGATATACACGTCTGTATGACAGGCACTAGTGATGGGATATAACAGGAATCTACTCTCATGGCGGCAACCAATGAAATTGGCAGTATAACAAGAGTGGAGTCACTGAGTCTACAAATAAATACAAAAATAATTTCATATAATATTGGACAAATGGACAGATGCATAGATTGAAAAATGATATGCTCTCCAACTGCAAAAGCAGGGTAACAAAATAATGAGAGAAAGAATTTTTCAAATCTAATTTTCAAATTGGTAAATAATTTATTGGTGCTTTAAATTTACTGCTACATAAATCTTAAATTATTTTGCCAAAACTAAGGAGTATTTCCCATGTGCATAGCTCTGTCCTTGGATGGTTTTGGCTTAACTCTTTTGGCATTTTTGCTCTTTAACCTTTTGGATTGTTGTTTTTGTTTTAAACATTTTGGGACTTGGCCACAACTGATGAAATCGCCGGCATGTGCACATCTTGTGCATTAAAATTGGTATCAAATAATTTATTAATAGCTTACGACAGTTCTGGATTCTCCAAAAATCCCTGATAAACTATTACTCTCCACATGTGTGACATGCTTATCTCCCTTGAATTGTCAGTATTGATCTCTGGGAACATAAGTGACGTCTCTTCGTTTTCAGACAGTTCAAAATCTATGTAGTTAACAAAATTATGGGTTGCTGAATCATAATACTGGAGACAACAAGGAATCTGTAATAAGTCAACAGTAAAAAGTAAAATATGTAAATTGACCCATATCCAATTCCATTCCAATATAAAGACAGACATCCATTTCACCTAAACAGGAGCAATCAATCCATTTCATCTAAACAGGAGCAATCAATCCATTTCACCTAAACAGGAAACATCAATCCATTTCACTTAAACAGGAGCAATCAATCCATTTCACCTAAACAGGAGCAATCGGATATAAAGACGGAGATCCATTTCATCTAAACAGAAGCAATCAGATATAAAGGCAGACATACATTTCACCTAAACAGGAGCAATCAGATATAAAGACAGAGATCCATTTCACCTAAACAGGAGCAATCAGATATAAAGACAGACATCCATTTCACCTAAACAGGAGCAATCAGATATAAAGGCAGACATATATTTCACCTAAACAGGAGCAATCAGATATAAAGACAGAGATCCATTTCACCTAAACAGGAGCAATCAGATATAAAGACGGAGATCCATTTCACCTAAACAGGAGCAATCAGATATAAAGACGAAGATCTATTTCACCTAAACAGGAGCAATCAGATATAAAGGCAGACATATATTTCACCTAAACAGGAGCAATCAGATATAAAGGCAGACATATATTTCACCTAAACAGGAGCAATCAGATATAAAGACAGAGATCCATTTCACCTAAACAGGAGCAATCGGATATAAAGACGGAGATTCATTTCACCTAAACAGGAGCAATCAGATATAAAGACGGAGATCCATTTCATCTAAACAGAAGCAATCAGATATAAAGGCAGACATACATTTCACCTAAACAGAAGCAATGATATAAAGACAGAGATCCATTTCACCTAAACAGGAGCAATCAGATATAAAGACAGACATCCATTTCACCTAAACAGGAGCAATCAGATATAAAGGCAGACATCCATTTCATCTAAACAGGAGCAATTAGATATAAAGACAGACATCCATTTCATCTAAACAGGACCAATCAGATATAAAGACAGACATCCATTTCATCTAAACAGGAGCAATCAGATATAAAGACAGACATCCATTTCACCTAAACAGGAGCAATCGGATATAAAGACGGAGATCCATTTCACCTAAACAGAAGCAATCAGATATAAAGGCAGACATACATTTCACCTAAACAGGAGCAATCAGATATAAAGACAGACATCCATTTCACCTAAACAGGAGCAATCAATCCATTTCAAATAAACAGGAGCAATCAGATATAAAGACAGACATCCATTTCACCTAAACAGGAGCAATCGGATATAAAGACGGAGATCCATTTCACCTAAACAGGAGCAATCAGATATAAAGGCAGACATACATTTCACCTAAACAGGAGCAATCAGATATAAAGACGGAGATCTATTTCACCTAAACAGGACCAATCAGATATAAAGACAGACATCCATTTCACCTAAACAGGAGCAATCAGATATAAAGACGGAGATCTATTTCACCTAAACAGGAATAATCAGATATAAAGACAGACATCCATTTCACCTAAACAGGACCAATCGGATATAAAGACGGAGATTCATTTCACCTAAACAGGAGCAATCAGATATAAAGACAGACATCCATTTCACCTAAACAGGAGCAATCAGATATAAAGACGGAGATCTATTTCACCTAAACAGGAGCAATCAGATATAAAGATGGAGATCCATTTCACCTAAACAGGAGCAATCAGATATAAAGACGGAGATCCATTTCACCTAAACAGGAGCAATCAGATATAAAGACGGAGATCCATTTCACCTAAACAGGAGCAATCAATCCATTTCACCTAAACAGGAGCAATCAGATATAAAGACAGACATCCATTTCACCTAAACAGGAGCAATCAGATATAAAGACGGAGATCTATTTCACCTAAACAGGAGCAATCAGATATAAAGACAGACATCCATTTCACCTAAACAGGAGCAATCAGATATAAAGACGGAGATCCATTTCACCTAAACAGGAGCAATCAGATATAAAGACGGAGATCCATTTCACCTAAACAGGAGCAATCACATATAAAGATGGAGATCCATTTCACCTAAACAGGAGCAATCAGATATAAAGACGGAGATCCATTTCACCTAAACAGGAGCAATCAGATATAAAGACGGAGATCTATTTCACCTAAACAGGAGCAATCACATATAAAGATGGAGATCCATTTCATCTAAACAGGAGCAATCAGATATAAAGACAGAGATCCATTTCACCTAAACAGGAGCAATCAGATATAAAGACAGACATTCATTTCACATTAACAGGAGCAATCACATATAAAGACAGACATCCATTTCACCTAAACAGGAGCAATCAGATATAAAGAAAGACATCCATTTCACCTAAACAGGAGCAATTAGATATAAAGACAGACATCCATTTCATCTAAACAGGAGCAATCAGATATAAAGACAGACATCCATTTCATCTAAACAGGAGCAATCAGATATAAAGACAGACATCCATTTCATCTAAACAGGAGCAATTAGATATAAAGACAGACATCCATTTCATCTAAACAGGAGCAATCAGATATAAAGACAGACATCCATTTCATCTAAACAGGAGCAATCAGATATAAAGACAGACATCCATTTCATCTAAACAGGAGCAATTAGATATAAAGACAGACATCCATTTCACCTAAACAGGAGCAATCAGATATAAAGACAGACATCCATTTCATCTAAACAGGAGCAATTAGATATAAAGACAGACATCCATTTCATCTAAACAGGAGCAATCAGATATAAAGACAGACATCCATTTCACCTAAACAGGACCAATCAGATATAAAGACAGACATCCATTTCACCTAAACAGGACCAATTAGATATAAAGACAGACATCCATTTCACCTAAACAGGACCAATCAGATATAAAGACAGACATCCATTTCACCTAAACAGGAGCAATCAGATATAAAGACAGACATCCATTTCACCTAAACAGGAGCAATCAGATATAAAGACAGACATCCATTTCATCTAAACAGGAGCAATCAGATATAAAGACAGACATCCATTTCACCTAAAGAGGAGCAATCAGATATAAAGACAGACATCCATTTCACCTAAACAGGAGCAATCGCATATAAAGACGAGATCCATTTCACCTAAACAGAACCATTGGATATAAAGACGGAAATACATTTCACCTATACTGATAACTCCAAACCGCATGTTATTATGGAAAAAAAAAATTTAAGTTAGAATTTTAAAAGTATGCTAAATAATTTAATGTTCTAAAGTTTGATAGATTATTTTGTAATATAGTGTAAATATGGCTCTTTAGTTCTTTGGATTTTTTATGGAAAAAATGTGTGCGAGCAGGCTAAATTTGAATTTTTTTTTTTATAATTCTTTTGAATATCAAATTTACGTGAAGCACAAATTTTTTAAACTAAAATATTGCAAAAAATGGGAAAAAATCCTATTTTTTAACCAAATTCTAGGAGCGAACAAATACTTTTTATTTTTAATATTGAAAAATGAAAAATTTAGGTGGAATTTTCAGCATTTTTTCAATATAAAGTGGCAAAATGTACTGTCCAATAATCAGAGCAGTGAAATCCAAAGAACTAAAAATCAATGTGGTGTGGCCTAAGCTTTGGTGATTTTATATACACTTCTGAAATAAGCAAAAATTAGCACCCTCCAAAATAACCTGCTATAGGGTGAATTAACTATCTTACCAAGTGATCTTCATCATACTCCGCAGATACTTGTTTTACAGGTACATTGAATGGTATGGGTGTGAATCTAATAAGGGAGATAACTCTTGGTTGATAATAACACCATGTCATGTGACTATTTCCCTCTTTATCTCTGTTACAGAAGATTATCTCCCCTGGACCACATTTGTTTTCCGATTCGTCTGGAAAATAAAAAAAATATGCTAGTTCGGTATAACTTGAATAATACTATCTGATAGACCTGAAAATGAGATGAATTTAACTAAAGTTCATTTTGCTGGAACTATAAGCCTCGGTGACCTACTTACACCTGGATGTTAACCTATTCATAACTATGTACTGCTGCACAAGATAGGAAGATATTACTACCTCAAGTTAATACATTTTGATTGGATATGAAGGGAATATTAAATTTATTGTCCCTGAGGTGTTAACCATAGCCCTGTGGCATAGGGGAGAGCAATAATCTTACTATTCCCTGCATATCCAGTGAACATTGATGTTTAAACTGTCAATCGTATCCATTTTTATAAAATGTTTATAATCAATATTATAGATTAAGTTATCAAGAAAATTACTATTTTATGATTTATTTTATTAGATATTTCTTAAATGATGTTTATAAAACCATACCTTGGTCCATAACATATGTAAACTGTCCTTGTCGGAGATCATCATAGGTTTGGTCTCTTATAAAAGGTTTTGTAGATTTCTGAACAGTTGATTCTTCAGGACTTGTGTCACTTTTCTGTGGTTTTGGTTGTGATTTCTATACAATAAATGAGTCATACATTACACAGCAAAAAATGATAATAAAAACAACTTTTCAAGAGACAGAATTTGATAAATTTGTTCCCAGTACAATTTACACTCAGAACCTATGGTACAAAGGATGATTGTCTAATCACTCATTCCCTACTGATTGACCTGTGCCAAATCAATCACAAATAAAAGACCATTTTGTTGTATCAAATTTTTTTGATTTCAACTGGTTTTAGTATTGGTACTTGAATCTACATCAATCTGTTATTTCGTTTCACTTTCAAAATGTTCTGCCTTGAGAACTGATAATAAGACAAACAAGCAAATTGATGAAATGTTCACATTCAGAGCATCAAAATTGGTCTTACAAAATGTTTATTAGACAATAGTTTTTTATTATAAAGCATAAAGCTGTCACATGGATTTCCAAGTTCCTAAGGGTCACACAATTAATGTCATCATTAAACAAATATAATTAGCTCCTGGAAACCTAAACTTTCACCCCAAAAATGACAATACCAAAATAGACAGAATCACATCTATCCTCAGAAAACAAAAGTCTGTTTTTTTAAAAAATCTATTATGTTCCCTTTATTAGGAAATTAGAGTTGAGGTCAAGGTGCCCTTGAATAATTTTTGTTTGTTTAGTTAGGGTTTTACGCCGTCTTCAGCACATTTGGCTATTTCGCGGTGGCCAGTTTTTATTGGTGGATGAATCCTGAGAGAACCACCGACCTTCGGTAGGAAAATTGGCAATCCTTGTCAATTAAGATCGGAGTCGAACACACCCCGCCACAGGTGAGATTCGAACTCACAACCCCAGTGTTGACAGGCTAGTGATCAGTAGTAATCATGACGAACTACCTAGACCACTCGGCCACCGAGGCCCCATGCCAAATCAATCATAAATAAAAGACCATTTTGTTGTATCAAACAATATTCTTTTCTTATACTGCAGACAGAATGCCCCTTGTTTTCTGCATTAAATATCTTTATTATAGCAACCAAATGCTATCCTGTATAATGTCAATTCATTTAAAGCTTCTGTGCTCATTAAAGGAGAGAACAATTATTTTTTCGGTTTCAACTGTTTTTAGTATTGGTATTTGAATCTACATCAATCTGTTATTTTGTTTCAATTTCAAAACGTTCTGCCTTAATAAAACACAAGCAAATTGATGAAATGTTCACATACAGAGCATCAAGATTGGTGTTACAAAATGTTTATTACACAATAGTTTTTTTATTATAAAGCTATTAACTGTCACATGGATTTCCAAGTTCCTAAGGGTCACACAAAAAATGTCATCATTTAACAAATATAATTAGCTCCTGGAAACCTAAAATTTCACCCCAAAAATGACAATACCAACATATACAGGATCACATCTCTCCTGAGAAAACCAAAAGTCAATGTTTTTTTTTAAATCTATTATGTTCTCTTTATAAGCAAATTAGACTTGAGCTCTAGGTGCCCTTGAATAATTTTTGCTTGTTTAGTTAGGGTTTTACGCCGTTTTCAGCACATTTGGCTATTTCGCAGCAGCCAGTTTTTATTGGTGGAGGAAGCCGGGGTACCTGGAGAGAACCATGACTTTCGGTAGGAAAATTGGCAATCCTTGTCAATTAAGATCGGAATGGAACACACCCCGTAACAGGTGAGATTCGAACTCACAGCCTCAGTGTTTGACAGGCTAGTGATCATTAGTAGTCATGACAAACTACCTAGACCACTGGGCCACCGAGGCCCCCCCTTGAATAAAAACATTTGTAAACAATATCACAAAATGAACCACTTACAGGAAGTAATGAACTTATTTCTTGATTGATCCTGTTAAAGCACATAATATGCTCTTGTCCCATCAAAATGGATAATAGGCCAGTTGTCATTGTAACTACTGATCTGTGTCTCTCGAACTCTTCCTCTGTATCACTACAAAGCTGTGTATCTGTTTCTATTGTTACACTAAATGGCTGTACAAGTGTCCTTGAATTCTTGTCCATCACAGTTTTCACTGACATGTTTTTGGCATGCATATTCACATATACATCAAGAGTTTGTCCTTCAAAAAACATGCAGTTAAAAATATTATTATACTTTACTCCCATAGTGACATGTTAAAATGAAAAAAGATAGACTGAGAAAAAGTAATTACTTTTTGAAAGTTCCCTTGTCCAGAGGCCACAAACAACCTTTTTGTAGGGAGAAATGGATATACACGTATATGTTCCCAATATACAGTAGGACTTCAATTTCTTGAAGTCATAGCAAATTTCAATGAAAGTGGCATAAACATCCAATAAACTGGAGAAACCAAACCAAGAAAAATTTGAAATTCAACCTCTAAGAAACTAGAATTGATGCTGTCTGACAAACTGACTGAAGAGGAAAATATTTTATATAATGCCTAATAGCCTCATAACAACTAACATTTCTTGGAAAGCAAAATATTTTATAGCTGAAGACTGCTGATAACTGTTTGCACAAATTTTAATTGCTTGATCATATAAAATATGCACACCTTTTATGTACATGTAAGTCCTTTATATACTTTTCTTACTAAGTCTCATTTTATTTGGATTGCGGACTTAAAAGACTTTGAAAGAATAGGGATTATAAAAGCTCTCACCGACTTTGTGTCTGTTGAGCTACCAGGTACATATTAATTGGTACTGATTCACTGGTGTTTTAATGGTATGTTTAATGATTCTCTCTTTTTCTTAAATTATGCATTTAAATGCATACATTACAGTTTATTAAATGACTACAAATTCTCTTTTTCTGATTGGATAAAAGTCTACACTTCTTATGAGAAAACATCATGACCACCGTGCAATTGTGCACGCGAGGTAGACATATCATATATCACCGTGGTTGTGTACCTAAATATAGAAACGGGGATAATCAAATGTTCACATGACAACAGTCCAGTTTCATTTCAAAATTTGAGGTTGTTAATTTATTAAAGCAAGCAGCTGAGTGTCAAAATATCATTGTTACTTGTCAAAATTTGTAGAAACTTCACTATTTTTTATATGCCAAAATACACATAGCAATAAAAATATAAAATTCCATGATTAGACATTGAATGAGGTAAATGTCATTTAATAAAACAGCTTACTTTTAATATCAGTTGATACAAAGTTTATCAACCCCAGAGAAGTGATATTCACCTCGACTGTTGGCCTTGGTGAATATCACTTCACTGGGGTTGATAAATCATCGTATCAACCTCATCAAAAGTCATTAATTGTATAATATAATACAATGTGTGACATAATATACCTATTCCTGTTTCGACAAATGCAGTTTCCAATGATAACCAGTCAAGACTTCCTGTTACTGCAGAATTCCTATCAAATGTCTCCATAGTAACAAAAATTTGATCTGTGTACAAATCAAACTTGCTAGCTTTAGATAAAATATCTGAAAACAAAGAAATTTATGTACATGTATTAGCCACTTTTTCTGTGTATTATTAAATGACTGAAAGTATAAAAAAATATTTCAACCTTAAATCAAATCAGTTTCAAAGTAACACATATTTTGTTATTTCAGGATTTAATGTATTAAGATATCATGATGAAACCTACATACATTGTATAACATGTACATTGACCGATCAAGAATTTAAATAATGTCATCTGCAATTTTCATAAGCAAATGAGAATTAAATGCCCCTAATGGTGTCAAGAAATTCTTAACAAAATTTTGATAAAACCCAGAAAACAGTATACTTGTATTTCATATAATAATTCTTGTTCCTTAAAACATTCTTTTCTTGGTATGAAAGCCTGGGCAGTAAGTTTACTTGATAAAGTCTTAATTTTGAACAAGAGTGGACACACTACATGTCTTGCCTGAGTATGCACATGGACACAGAATAATGATTATCTGATACCAGACATTTTGCAAGTCAAAGGAAAATGCGTCAGAAGAAATTGAGGTCAAGGTAAAAAGGCATGTGTCATACCGACATGTTCACACCAAGAACTATCTATTAACCAAATATGGTGGGTCTTGGTATTACAGTTTCTGAGAAATGGACTTAACCAAGAAAAAGTGACAAAGTCACAAGAGCATGAATTTGAGGTCAAGGTCCTAAGCCAGGTGTCAGACCTGCACGTACCCACTAAGAACTATCTATAGACCAAATATGGGTGGCATAGGTATTACAGTTGCTGAGAAATGGACTTACCAACAAAACTTGGACGCAAATTTTAAATTCGTGTTTATGAAGTCAGTGAACCATGAAAATGAGGTCAGAGACAAGCATACTTATAGGATAAGCTACCTTGTGGACGATAAATCTTAACTGCAGGTATTACATGTGAAAATTTATTTAAGTTTTACAAGAGTTTATGTCACTGTCGCCGCCGGAATGTAATACCTTTTTCTTGCCTTCTGCGACTTTTCGTTGCAGGCCAGACAAAAACCATTATTTTTAATACTTTCAATGCACTTTGTGTGCATATTTTGTGCCACCCATGGATGCATAACAAGTACTTAATTTAATAGTCTCACACGAAGAGTTATCTCCCTTTCACACTAAATATTCCAGTCAAAATGTTTTTTCTCTCTGGAAGTCATGACTAAACAAATTTACCCAAATTCAATCGTTATTGTATCAGTTAGCTCAGTGATAGGACAATTCAAATTGATTAAAGTATTAAAATTTGTAACAATATTTTCAACAGCGTGAAAATAATAATGATTTACCCTTTATTGAAGTATTTGTACTATTATTATCTTCTCGTAACTTGTCAGGATTGTGTAGTTTCTCTGCTGATTCTGGCTGAGGGATTATCTCAGAGATAAATCTTTTAATGTGATTCATCTTGTCTAAACTGAAATTAACCTTCAGAGGTCTGTCCAATCTCAGATGTATTCTTGCTGAAATATTCAGAAGTTTCACTGTTATATTTTTACCTTTCAACCTGTGTAAAAGTACTGAAAGTACCAAGTTCCCAAAATCATCAGGAATTCAATTTTTTGTATAAAAATATATAGGGAAAATTACAAAATCCAGAAATGCACTTAATTCCTGAAAACTTTTAGACATGACCTTGTCTCAAAAGCATAATTTGTTATTCTGTTTAACAATTAAATGATTTTTATTTCCTGTTTTTTTTTCTGTCTGGCCACTGACCAAGGTTTCCAGGGTGATAGAGGAGTTCACATTCCCATTATCATTTCATTTTCACTGACAAAAAACAAGTTTTGCAATCCATGATATTTCTAACAATTAAGCATAGATTTTTCACAAAGTGTATTTATTTTACCATGAACCCAAATTTGTAAAGGAGATCTGAAATCTTTTTAAATAGGTTTAACCTCATATTAAATTCTGCTTTTGTCTGTCAAGAACATGAAACCATTTTACCTTAACTTTTTGTGTGAAGAATTAATCCCCCTTTTCTTATTAAATCATTTCATTAAATTATATTTCTATCTACTTACCTGGGCCAATCATAAAATCCTCCATTTTCAGTGTAAACAGACTGGGTGGTATTCCCGTTTTAGCATGGGGTTTTCCTGGTCGTGTTTCAAACCAATATATGCTGTAGTCTGTGGACTCTGGTATTATCTTCATTTCTGCACATAAATTAGATGGATTTAGAAACTTACTAAATCATAAATGGTCACAAAATTTATAAAATATTAAATGTATGTAACTTCTGTTAAAGTGGCTTCTTTGTTATCTACAATCCTCTATCAAAATCATCTCAATAGGATGGATGGATGAATTGTTGTTTGTTGTCCAGTGGCAGCCAGGTGTATATCAGGACGAGAACATGTATGATAATGAATATGATCCATGCTTTGTACTAGACCGACACGCAGAGCCGGATATTTAATGTGCTAGCTCACGAGGTAACTGTCCGCAGGAAGACATCACCTCACTCGGACACATTATACAGACTCCGAGCCGACCGGTAGATCTTTCCTTTAACTTCTAGCTGCCGCATGCTTGGTGGAGAAGCAGCAAATACCAATTTTAATGTCTTTGGTTTGATCCGGCCAGGGATTGAACCTGCCACCTTCCACACTAAAGGCGAGCACGCTACCATGAGATCACCGAGGCAGTCATCTCAACAGGAAATACCTGCTAAAGTTAAAAGTACATGTATATAATAAAAATTTTGGGGGCAAATAGCATTGCAGGAATTGAAAAGTTTACAATCTTAAAATGTTGTAATTTTTTGTGACCTTATGTTGACCTCACCAGGCACCAGGTAATTATTAGTTGTGGCCAGGAAAAGTCATTGACTTTGCCCTCTTTGTGTGACTTTTGTTAGCTCCTTAGGTTGAGATTTGTCTCATAGGTATTTACCTCATAATCTTTTGTAGTGATTGCATTGTTAAATAAAAAGCATAAATTATTTATTTAGATAACATTTTTTTCACCAATTTAGAGAAACGCTACAAAAGGAAAGAAGCACTATGAATACCAATGTAAATACAACTGTATGGATTAAGATCATATTTGATTCCACATAGGTAAAAACTGAGTTCAAATTAGGGGGGCCTCGGTGGCCGAGTGGTCTAGCTAGTTCGTCATGACTACTAATGATCACTAGCCTGTCAGCGCTGAAATTGTGAGTTGAATCTCACCTGTGGCGGGGTGTGTTCGACTCCGATCTTAATTGACAAGGATTGCCAATTTTCCTACCGAAGGTACTCTGGCTTCCTCCACCAATAAAAACTGGCCACCGCAAAATAGCCAAATGTGCTGGAAACGGCATAAAACCCCAACTAAACAAAAAAAAACAAAGTGGAAACTTGAAGACAATTCAATTAATGAGGAACCAGAGTGAGTTATCTTTTCCTAACCAATGTAGGTAAGGGAGATAATTAAATTCTCTCCCTTTTGTCCTAAGGCTAAAAGGGAGACAAATTTATTATCTCCCTTACCTACATTGGTTAGGAAAAGATAACTCACTCTGGTTTCTCATTGCCTTCACCATTTGACTTTTAAGGCCCAAAAACAATATAAAATAAATACCTGACTGCAGTGTCTGGAATGAAGTGCCTTTCAGGAGAACATCATAACATGACATCTCAAATTTTTGTTGTGTCTGATGACATGACAAGACCGTATGTGGCTGCGATACGTAGACGTATAGTAATGGCTTCACTGAAGGATTGTCTCCCTTTTTGATATTGCTATCTTCAGGAACTTGTAACTTTATAAACTCATGAGCCCCCGACATTGATTTAGTGATCTCAGGTTTTTCAGATAAAGTATTCTTTCTTTTTTTAAAACTATTTGTAATATATTCATGAGTGTAAGTTATAACTGATATTCTACTTGCTGTAAGTAAAATGTCAACAGGTGTTATAACCTTTGACCTTAGGTCATGCAATTTCAAGGTCGTCTCCCCATTTTTGACCTTGCCTTTTCTGGCTGTTACTACTGACACATCACTTTCAATCCCACTGTCAGCAATAAGTATATCGGATACACTCCCAGAAGTATCTGCTAAATCTGACATGTCAGGGACACCAACAGAATCTTCTGTTTTTGTCAGTTTTTTCATGGTTTCAAATGAAATATCAGATATCAACTTGATTTGATTTGTACTAATGTAGATGTCAAGGTCATTTGTAAAGTTCATTTCTACTGCATGGCCACAGACCAAAATCTGAAGAAGAAAAAATCAATTTATAAGTATTTTTATAAAAACTCCATTTTGGGTTTTCTGTTGGACAATTATCGTGATTGTCTGAATTTCCAATTATTGGTAAAAAGTTATTCTGAACACCGTAAAATCAATAAACCAATCTAATAATATCTGTTTAAATAAGGGTATTTTTGGCAGTTTCACTTGCATTAATTCAGTGAAGAACACTTTTTACGGCAGTATGTAAGCACATTTTAATAAAATTTCTTCAAGAAGTAAATACTGTAATGTACTTTTACAAGCAATACCTTTTGTACAGCTTGCAGTTCACTTATTCCTGGTGGAGTGTACACAATGGCTGGTGCTGCTACTATTTTTACATCTATTCCTGTGACAAGGGGAAGTAACTCTATATCTTCTTTTTCCCTTCTAAAATTTAAAGAAATTTTCCATAAATTAATATATACAGTGTATCAGGGTTCCCACAAGATATTGGACATAAATTCAAGGAGATTTTAAGGTATTAATAACAACTATACAGGTCAATTTGTGTCAAAACAATTCCATTTAATGGCACACTATTTTTGCAAGGTAAAAGACCAAAATTCAACAACCGTTAAAAGACATCTTCCAATTTCTTTCAGTTCGTGAGTGAGTTGGGCTCATTTACACTACGATGAATTCCTTTAAAATAACTTTTATTACTATACTGAATTTCAATGCATGCTACCTTAAGGAATTGGTTTTTATAATTATATACATGTGTAATACAAGCAATTTAGTCTTGTAGAAGACATTAAAAAATGTTTTTAGCAGAAGGAGTTTACATGATGCAGTAGAGAGATGGTAAAATTTTTAGAATAAAATTTGTAGAACTACATGTATGTGCTCAGACTACACTATAACTCAAACTATTCCTTAGGTACTCAGGCAATTCTTTTGTATTTTGTTAATATCATGACTATTTCTATACCTGAAAGGTTTAGCAGCAGTATTCCATTCCAGAGCTGGCATCTGTACTGATGGCTGCCCACTCTGTCTACAGTCTCCCTCAAAGCTTTCCCATGATCCTGTAAATACATTTGTGTACGTGTACAAAAGATAAATGAATGTCTTGTATCAGAACTACTTTCTTGGCTCCTATGTTGAAATTTCCAGAGCTTCGTTTATTCACACCGTTTCTATGGTAACTCTTCTTAGGTTCTACTGTTTGTGTTCTAAATGTTCTGTGTTATTAATAAACGTTTTCATAATTATTTTATTTCTGCTGATTTTGGGAACTTCCCATTGCCATGGAAACCAGAATGAAGGCCCCCACATACCCAGTAATGCATGATGTGTTAGAGTGGGCTGCCATCTTTCCATTAATTCCTATCAGGAGGTACATGTAAAACTAACAAAATTGTGTTGTAGGATCGATGTATGTAAGTCCTTACAGGCCAAAAGTGCAATTTTGAGCATTTTTACACTGTTTAATGGGCTCAAAAGTTCCAAATTTTTTTTTTAATATTTCACATACACTGAGGTATTAAATGACCCTTGCTGTTCCTGTACAGCTCATAAGTAAATTTTCCCACCAAACAATATTCCATTTGTGGCCAAAAAAGGTAGCCAACCCCTCCCTCTTAATGCACCAAGGCTATTCTGCATGGTACTGTTAACTCATACATGTGACTTTGGGTCCCAAATGTTACTGCATCTGTAGCTATTATGTTTCTCTTGCAATCAAGACCTCAAAAGTGTATCCAGATATCAGTGGAGAGGATTAGGGGCATACAAATGGCTGTAAAGGGCCACGATGCCTGGAGGCATCGTTCGCCTGGAAAGGGTTAACCAACAACTAATAACATTTAAACTCCAAAAACTAGACACAAATGCGGAGCTAATACAAGAATCAGTATCCAACAGGTTATACTGAAAGTACTGTACCTGTACAGATGGACATTCCTTTGACATCTATCTGATACTGCCGATTCTCTACGGCAGAGCCTGGCTGATGAGTCAAATTGGCATGTAGCGCTCTGTGATATAACTCTTTGTCCTCGGGATGTCGAGGAAGCGGATTATCTGCCTGGGGTACTACTGCCAGTGTTTGGAAAAACACAAGTAAGAGGTCCTGACTGATGATACTTTGTCTGAGTTGAGATTTTACCCCTTCTTTCAGACAATCAGAAATTTTTGGCACAAACAATCTAACGCTAGACATATTGACATATATCAGTGGCAAGCTGCTGGCAGTAAACTTAGGCAATTGCTGTGAAATTGCAACCTTCTTGCATGTATATTCAGGTTCGATTTTTCTTGATTTGGGTTGTGTTAGAGTTAAACATTTCAATACTGTGTTAACTGCATCAGCTTGGAAGACAAAATCACAGGGCTCCACTGTTAAACACACTTCACAAATATATTTATGGAAATACAGATCATAGCATTCCACTCCATCTCCTAAATTTCCAATTTCAGCTAAATCTTCATTCAATTTCCTCATCTTCTTAGCCACATTTTTACATAAAGCTCTTGTGAAAGTTAAATTGAGAAAACTGTGAGTTACATCCCTTGTTATTCCTTCTCTAGAAGAAAAGTTGGAAATGTTGTGGTTGTCAGCTGACCATAGTTTGTTAGATATTATATGAATATCATGTGGAATTTCTTTCTGACACGTCATAAGGATCCCTAAATATTGTCCTTCTTCCCAGCTACTTCTGAAAAAAAAAGAAAAGATAACTCCATTTATCTGCTACAGTGCCTTATCTGCATTGGAAGCAATATTTCTGTTGATGGAAAATGAAACTGAATAAAATCAAAGAAACAGGGACCTTCATTTTGTTTAGGGGACACATCCCATATAAATATAGGGGTATCCTATAATTACTCTAACCTTTCCCTCAGCTAACTCTAGCCCCTAAAGTAAATGATGCCCAGAAACGGCATGTATAAGAACACAATGATTTCCTTTCAAAATGATATGGGCCAAAACCCTAATTTGATCTAATTTGATGTCAGGACAGAATCAGTAAGTTTTGTACTGATAGCATTATGCCAATGAGAAGAAACTGTCTGAGTTTCTCCTTCATAAGGCCACAGAAAATTGATCTTTAGTTCTTTTGATTTCGCCACTCCAATTTTTGGACTATGAAAATAGTAAGAAAAACATTTTTTGCCACTTCTTTTGAAAAAAATACTGAAAATTCAAACAATTAAATAATAGAAACTGTTTGCCTGCTCCTAAAATTTTGTCAAAAGTGAGAATTTTTCCTATTTTTTGCAATATTTTGGTTAAAAAATATTTGCCGCATGTAAATTTCATCTTCGCTCGAAAAACTATTTTAAAGAAAAAAAAATTAAAATTTCATTCATGCGCACCTATTTTTGCCATCCAAAAATCCCTAGAACTAAAAATCAAATAGGTGTGGCCTCGGTGTAGTGGTCATCATGCTCACTATATTTCCTAAGTTCTGTTGTAGGGAAATTTTTAATATCACATTGCTCACCTAAAATTTTAAAAATATTATAAACCTTTATTTTTGATACTAGCAACAATTCTCCAATGAATTCCAACGTTAACTCTTTCCCCCAGTGATACATTGTTACAATGACCTGACAATTTTTTTTTTAGCTTTTTTTATGATGTTACTTTTCTTGAATACTTCAAAAAAATCAGATGGATGGAGGGGAATCCAGAGCTATCTATGGCTAATATTTGCATGAATGCAAATTCCATACTTTTAATTTCAGAAATTATTGTGTGCATTTATTATTGCGATTTTGTCATTTCAGACCAAAATGCAATTTTAATTTTTGCGATATTGAAAAAAATCCCGCTTCATTCATATAAAAAATTCCAAAATGCAAGTTTAAATTATTGCGATTACAACCCTGTCGCATTTTTCGCAATAATAAAAACATTGCAATAATTTCTGAATTTACAGTATCCCATGAAAAATTTTAAGTCCAAGTAACACAATTTCTTTCAGATTTCCAATAACACCGCCTTTATTGCTTCATTACTTTTGTCCAAAATCTGTATTTACATATTAAAATAAACATACACATAATCTTACATGGCCTTACCTAGAATTATTCCTCTGATAGATGTGTGCATTACATGACCCACATTTGACCTTGGCCTTTGAGTATACCTGCTCCACATCTAATGACAAGGTCAAATCATCTAAGGATAATGTAACTTTCCTGCCTTAAAAAAGAAAACGATAATAGATAAATTTGTTCCAATTCCATTGCTGCTGGAAAAACAGTACTATGCTTAACTTGAAATCTGATGATGACAAAGAAATTTCTCGTGATCTCGAAGTTGTGGGGACATAGAAAAAGCTCTAAACATCAACTTAAGCGAAGCCTAATCAAATATTAGTAACAAGTTAATAAATAATAGAAACGTGTATCAATAATTCACAAATTTTCTAAGATAACGAGTCAAGGTAACCTCAGGTAAAGACGGCACCATCATACATCAATCAATGGTTAATGAAATTTATTGCTTTTCTGATAAACTAGTATATATAATAATTTGATATTCTTGTATTACTGTGGGATACCGAAAAAGTTTAAATACATTTATTAATATTTGGACAGAAATTTTATTTCGAGACAACCAAAGTTTCAACTCGCCGAATTTAAACACATGAGGAGTCAAAATATGTGTAATTATATGGAACAAAGTTCTGGACCACGAAAAAATTTCAAATCATCCGAAATTTCGACTCAAACCTGCTTTAAAAGGCACCTCTATATAACAATCACCGTCTATAAAGGACACTGTAAAAATGTCTCTGTTAAAATGTATGAACAAAACTTGTAATATTAAACTCTATATAAGGGACACATTTCTTTAATCTATTGGGTGTCTTTTGTACACAAGTTTGAATGTACATATACCAACAAAGATTGGTAGATTTTATTTTTACCGCAAACAGTATACAACTGAAAATGGCAGTTAACTTCTGTGAGTTTATAGCCAAACCATCTGCGTGTCATATCCTTTATATACATGTACGTTGGGCCAGGCGTGTACGTCAACTTCTTTTTATAGTCCCTGGTATCTTTGTTTGAAGGTTGTTTTCTCACTGATTTTTAACACATACCTTTTTTAATTTCTATGCACTTAAGGATGCTCGCTGGTCATGTTTTGGTCTTTTTGTCAGATTTTCGGAATCCTCTTAAACATGAAATTTTTTGCCCATGAACCCCCATTTTTTCTTTTATAATTCAATCATATATACCGTAAAATGGTATTTGACAAAATTTTATGCAATCCTTTTTATTTTTTCATACATCTTTGAGAGACTGAAGTTGTCAATGCAAAGACAATGACAAATCCAGAGAAAACCAATTTCCTGCAAATTTTCAAGGCCTTATACATGTGTGTAGCTCTAAAATGATCACATGAACCTATATTCTTTTCTTGCTTATTTTTTTACTATTCATATGTTCTCTTAAACTAAAACACCTATTTCGAATCCTATTTATTTCCTATTAGACCAGCGATCATCCTTAATTCTATTACATGCTCAGCTGTTGCATTTCATACAATCACTTACTCTCTGTAGTAGAATTATCACTATAAAATCTCAGTTCCAACTTTGGTAATGTCCACTGTAACCATAGTGACAACTTGACCTTGTCACCTGACTTTTCATTTATAAGTTCAAGGGATGGAGTTTGCTCCCTTGATGTGACCTCTGAAGTTTCAGTTTCTGTTAATCCATTATAATCTCTTGCCTGTCCAGGTGGTGTTGGCTCAGGGAGAGCTATCTCAGACAGATCAGGCTGATCTGCTTGTGGTGTTTGAACATTTTCTGATTTCTGTAATTTTGAGATCAGCGAGATGACAGTACTAAGTAGTTCATTCAACTGACTTGCAATTGTGCTGTATAACTGTACCTACAAAATAAATATTACTATGATGTTGGAAACTTTTGCAGTTTTCTATTTAGAAAATTTTTTATCTAAGGACACATTATGGGGCAAACTTTAGACACAATGCTAATGGTAAAATATTTACTTAAAATAAATCAAAACTCTTACATTAGCAACTAAGGCCAAATAAAAAAATATGTGTGGTTCCGGTTACCCTACATACCCTATATTTTTGCAGCTACCCTAAAGATTTTTTGGACATTTTTGAATAAGCACTGTTAAAGTCAGAATGTCTCTACCATAGACATCTATGTAAAAAAAAATTGTAAAATTAAAAAAAAAATCACTACCTACCTACATGTATCTATCCTTTTTTTATCTTGATGTAACGAGGAACCGCAATTTTTTTTTTTTTTTGGCCCCAGCCACATTCGTGGCGGGGCATAATAATTATTGGGTATTAGATCACTCGGTTTCATCAAATATGCACAATGTGGATAAAAATATTTAAAATAATGTTTTTTATCACAAATTTTAGGATACATATAACTAGGAGTAAGTCATTTCAAATTTTTAAGATCTTCAATTTTTCAAGTGCATTAATTTTTCCATTCGAAAATACCCATTCCGAATCATATTTAGGTTATAGAAATTTTACCATTACAAACCATGCATAATTTTTTCTACAAACTGAGTTTTCCAGACAGTAACATACAGCTGTTAGGGGAAAATTTATGCTTAATACTGTACCTTTATTGACTAACAATAGAATATCAGCCTAAATATTATAAAACCTTTCAATACAATACAAAATGTCAAAGTACACCAATACGACACATACCCGTCCAATATGTCGTATTGACTAGTCAATATGACATATTGGACTGGTTAGGCATTAAAGGATCATATTGGACTGGTTAGTCAATAAAGGTATAATTGCGCAAGGTTTTCCATATTGGCTTAGTTATTGGTCCGAGGCAAGTCATATTGGACTTTCGCCTCAGTCCAATATGACTTGCCTCGGACCAATTACTAAGCCAATATGGAAAACCTTACGCAATAATACTATAGTATTTCTAATCCTAAATTCTGCTAAATGTTATTACCTGTGGGTTAGAAACAGCCATGATTACAGCATGCATATCTGTATGTAAACATAGTCCTAGTGCCGAGATATTTTCTGATGTTGGTGGATTGTACTTTGTTGTCACACCTATCGTACAACTGACTGTCGTAGGTTTCACGGCAGGCACAACAACTTGGCTTGATAATATGGTATGCATACAGAAATTGGTCAGCACCATTCTCCATGGCAGTTTCTCTCCTAAAAATAAAACTTAATATTAAATCTGTCCCCTAGCAATAATAAACGTATATTGAGTATCGAAATAAAGGAAAATTATGAAAAAAAAACTATCAACGAACAATTATTTACATAAATATATGTATTCACCCATTTAATTAGTAAACCCTTCTAAACATTTCAAAGCATCAGGTCATACGACTGCTAACTTCCGAAGTGTTATTGTCTTCAATATTCTGCATTTTAATTGAATTATACATGTACTTTTCTTAAACATTCTGGGAAAATTTTTAAAATGACCTAAACCAAAATTATTATTTGACCTACTGACCCAAATTTTTTTCAGCATATAACGGAACAACAAAACTGATTTGTTTGGCCATCATTTTATTTTTATGTTAATTTACATAGCATGATTTTACCTCCAAAATTACTGCTGAAACTCAGGACCTTTCATACAACAATCCAACCTTCTTCCAACCGTCAAGGAGCAGACGCAAAAATTATGCACTGCTGTTACACATACAATACACAAGGTTTCAGTTTAACATAATTTTAAAAAAAAATAATTTCAACATAAACTACACAAAAGTTTCTTACCAACAAGTGAACCTTCAAAAGTATTAACAGGTATTTCTTGTAAACAGGAAGTGGATTTCATACCAGAGCTGGTGATGTGGATTTGTGGTAAAGAGACAACTAATGTAGGAGGAAGCATGTTTGATGTAACAGCCATCTGGAGATTCTGGGAGATATCCACACTTGGTTCAGTTAAGTGTAATGGTGATTCATGTACAAAAATTGCACAACTTTTTACTTCAATCTGAAAAGTAAATTTTTTTCAAAGATATTTGGCATGAAAAAGGCAGAAGATGTTTAAACCAATTTTGAAAATTTATGTAGGATAACAAAATTTGTGTGCATTTTGATCCCCACACACCCAAACTTCTTGAATAAAGTTTTTTTCTCTCCTATGTCGATCTATTAATGCTGTCCCAATCTAATTAAAATGTGTAAGTCTTCCAAGGAAGACATGTGTCACCTGCGGACGTCAATTTTTACAAAAGATATTAAAACTTTCTAAAAATGAAATATATATGCACACCTGTGCATTAAGGTAAATGCACAGAGAAATTTTCATCAAATTCCTTTGAGTGCTTATGGAGTAGTTGAGAATAGAAGTTCTGATCCCCCCCCAACCTTTTTTTTGCAAAAATGTGAATTTTTACAACAAAAAAAATTTATTTTCTAAAAATCAAATATATATGCATACCTGTGCATTATTAGGTTAATGCACAGAGAAAGTTTCATCAAATTCCTTTGAGCGGTTATGGAGTAGTTGAGGATAGAAGAAAAGTGTGACGATGCAAGGCGACAGATAGTGATCCCAATGTGTCGACCATGCGTTCCGCAGGCGACACAACAATTAGATCTACTAATTGCTCCTTTCAGTCACTGCATGTAAATCTAACAACACTCTATTTTACATTGAAATTCTGTATTGATGACCTATTGAGAATCCTCAGGCTTTATCCTTAGGCTAATGCCTTCAAATCATGAAGGCTGAAATCTGATTGGCTGATTGGAAAGATCAACAAAACAGAAAGTAAAATGGAGTGTTAATAGATCTACATGCAGTGACTAAAAGGAGCAATTAGTAGATCTAATTTTAATTATACTGATTCTGTCCCTTTCATAAACATCGTTTCCAAATACATGTATATAAGTTTAAGTGTGAAAAAAATACAACCTGAAACTGTTCAAGACTCTGTCAATATTCACCCCAAAATGAGAAAAAATTCACAAATGTAAAAATATTTTTGTAAATCAAACAGAATATTAATGGAACACTAACATGGACCTGTAGCAATCTAAGTAAAGGAAATATGGCTGCCAGCTTGTCACCCAGGTGATTGTTGACCTTTGAACTTTTCTTCTGGCTACTTTGCTTTTGTGATGTTGACTTATTTCTTGAGTGTGTTTTGCCTTTGCTGAATGATGTAGTATCCAAAGCTATTGATCCACTTGATGCTAAAATTAGAATTTGGCTATATAATATTAATTCATCACTTCTAATAATAGCCTGTCATTGAACTCATTACATCCTCTATTTTTTTATTTCATATTTTTGTCATTAGACCAAAAATTTTTCGCTTTGAAAAGAAAAATAAAACAACTGACTGATTTACGTAAGTAAAAATAACACCAGCATTCTGACAGTATAGTACAATGTCCCCTACTGGCTAGAGCTGTGAGACTCCTTGACTATGCAGATGTATGGACAAAGTGATTCCTAAAAATGCTAAAAATGGGTTTGCAAGGGGTACACAATAATTACTCAATCTGCCTGAAACTCAAACCTGATCTGTAGCTCAACATTATAGGCTCAAATAAATAAAATAAGATCACTTGGTTAAGGGGTTTGCAAATAAAGTCCAAAAAACTAATATTTTAATAATAATTCCTTTTTCCAAGGGCAATAACTCTCACAATAATTATATGATCAAGGTGAAAGTTAATCTTGATCTGTAACTCATCATTATAACCTCTCGTTAGATCACTTGGTTAAACAGTTTCTGTAAAAAGTCCGGAAAACTGTAGTGTGACTGACGGACAGACAGAGTTCAAACCTATAGTCCCCTTCGGCATTGACCGTGGGGGACTAAAAATCTAGAATTGTTTCTTTAAGGCAAAGCTGAAAGTGGTATTTGAAGAAAATTATGCCGGGTTTTGGTGCTGCATAAGCCCCCATAGCAGGGTCAATGGGCACAGCCCCGACTGGGGACCATGCATTGCCCCTGGAAGCTCTTGGGTTTTGAACTTTTTAAGACCCATTTAGAATAAGATTTCTTGCTTTTACTTCTGTACACTGACACATAGGAAAAACATTATATGGTTTTGAATTTTGTACATAAAATGTTCTTTTCATTATTACAAATGTTACATTACAGTAAATCAAAACTTTTACACTTTACATATTTCAAGCAAACCTAAATTTTGTTTTTTACCAAATTGTTAATATCCTTTATGATCGATTTATCTTTTTTATCTATTATTTTCATTTGAAAACTTCGTATGGGAAACTTTTCTTCAAGTCAAGATCGTTTGACAACTTCAACTGATACCGTTTGTCCACTACGTCCGTTTGTTTCGTAGACCCTATTTAGGAAACCAGTTCAGTTATTTATGATTGGTTCAAAAACGTGTATTACTACGATAATTGTGTTTGTTCAATCCATCTGGAACTAGTTCATTGTTTACAATTGTAAATATAAAATGTACGTGTCAACCAAATTTATTGATTTTCTCTGGAAACAATCTTCGGAAACAATTTTTCTGCATAGAAGACGACATTCAATTTTTTCTCAATAGATTTACACTGAACTCAAAAATGATCCAAACAAAGGCAAAAAAATTGGAAATCCCCTGATCCGCAGAAAACTTTCATCTCTGATAAGGCCTAGAAAAGCTTTGTGTGTACTTATTAACACAGTATCTTCCCAACAATCTGAATATTGGCAGATACAGTCAGTCGGGGCCTACTGGTTTATAACTCAACACTGAGATTTTCCAGTGAATAGTACCTTTGACTATGCATTATAACAACACAGTTGTGATAAAAATTACTTTTTTACATCATTATGGACATTCTCAAGTTCTTGAGATTGCAAGATAAACACTATATACATGTCCATTGACATACATGTAAATCTTATTTTAGCCAAAAAAAAAAAAGGAAATGTTTGTTTGTTTGTTTGTTTAGTTGGGGTTTTATGCCATTTTCAGCACATTTGGCTATTTCGCGGCGGCCATTTTTTATTGGTGGAGGAAGCTGGAGTACCCGGAGAGAACCACGGACCTTCGGTAGGAAAACTGGCAATCCTTGTCAATTAAGATCGGAGTCGAACACATCCCACCAAAGGTGAGATTCGAACTCACAACCTCAGCACTGACAGGCTAGTGATCATTAGTAGTCATGACGAACTACATAGACCACTCGGCCAACGAGGCCCCACAGTAGAAATGCTTTCTCCTATAATGTGAGTCAACATGAAAATGATGGGTGAATGTCAAGGAGATAACTTCCCATCTCCAAAGGGTTTATTTTAGACAGTTTACACTGTACCAAATTTACCAACTTACACAAGTCTGACTAGCAATATTTTATAAAGTTAACAGAACAGTTAAATGTCCAAAACATTTACCTTGTGATAAATGTTGTAAGGGCGAAGCTGCTTGTGCAATTACCAAATCTACTTTCACTGGTTCTTCCTGGGCTTCTTTTGGTATTAATTTCTTTTTTGGCTCATAGTCAAACCAATCTGATAATGATGGATCTATAGCACATATAATTCCTTCCATGTTTAACAAGAGAAGGCTTGGCACTGAAAAAAGTCAAATTAAATAATCATTGTCAGTATGAGTCAACATACTGAATCACTATATGAGACAAAATCTTACATCACTATATGAGACAACATCCTACATCACTAAGTGCACATGGATCATCAATAATTTGCATAGAACAGGTCAATCATTTGTATTTTAACAATGCAATAGTTCTTCAAAAACCTAATTTTCTGTCTATTTGTTCTTCAGCAATGAAAAATTAGAGAAATTACAGGACAATTCTGGTATAGAATGCTTGTATGAACTTCTGGGCCAACTTGTTCAACTTATTTAACCCAAAGTGATATGTCTTCCTGCGGACTGTTACCTCGTGAACTAGCAAGTAAAAAATCCGGCTAAGTGGGTGGTCCTAGTACAAAGCAGGGTTCATATTCATATCATATCAAAATACTCTCCTCCTGATATGCCACTGGACGTTAAACAATAATTCATCCATCATCCATCAAATGTTTTCCTTTACAGTGAATTGAAAATTTAATTTCTCATGTGCCTGTACACATACTTTGTATTCTCCTTGTTTACCATACTCTTCAAAAAACTAAAAATACCAACCATCTGATACGGTGTATTCCATTGGAAGCTGTAGTGTAAATGTTAGGAAGTCATTCTTGTCTTCAATCAAGGGTGAGGGGTTCCGAAGATACTCTGTAGATGTCAGCTGACTTGTGTTGGCAGGACAACATACAACAGGGATAATTGATCCGTCCTTGATATCTTAAAAAATATGATATAAACAGCATAAAAATATGAACGACTGTTCCATAATGGAACTCAATCAAGAAATTCTGAATTTCATTTAAAATTTTGAGGAAAATGTAACATAGTTTTTCCTTAATATAAAAACACAGTTTAATCAACAATCTCTACATTATGATGGTACTCGAGCTCTTTTCATGGCCAGGAGCTGATAATGTCTAATACGAAAAAGGCCAAATGAAAATTTTTAATCTATATTTACCATACAATATGAGTTGAGCAGATGACAGGGTTCCTGTGTAAGCTGTCACTAATGATGTGACGCATTGTTTCATCTCAAATCCATTCACATCCAACTCTAGTAACGGTAGAACTTGATGGTTTTCATCTGAAAAAAAATAAACATCAATAATTGTTACCGAAATAAAAGCTTTGAACTATGAAAAAGTTAAAGAAATCTTTTTTTCCTCTTTTTTGGTTTTTTGGTGTCCCTCCTTACTGCATTTTAAGACTTTTCATAGTTGCAATGTCAAATTTGCAGCTAATTACATTTTGCAAAGTTGTCTCTTTTTCATTAGGTATCTACATGTGTATATATCTGCCAGCTAGGAAAATTTATGAATCTTTTACAAAATCAAAAATTTAAAACATAATAATTTTGAAACTTCCTTATAGAAATTTCAACCTTATTTAAAATAACTGCAAAATTTATCCTGCTGTATTTCCTTCGGAGATAACTGTATTGTATTTTCATATTTTCAGGCATCAATTGCAAATTGAAGTTACTGGTGATGTGTTAGCAGAACCAGTAAACGGACATTTTCAACAAATCAAAAATTAATGCAGGAAATATTTTAAAAATACTGTTATTTCTTTTCTAACATACATGTGTAAATATAAAAACAGGATTTTTGAATCCTGAAATGATGTTTTGCACATGCCATTAACTTTGATGGCATCAATGAGGAACAAGAGTGAGTTATCTTTTCCTAACCAATGTAAGTAAGGGAGATAATTAAATTTTTCCCCTTTTGTCCTGAGGCTAAAAGGGAGACAAATTTTTTATCTCCTTTATCTACATTGGTTAGGAAAATATAACTCACTCTGGTTTCTCATTACAGAATTGATGGCATGAAATTTGCAAGGTCATCGAATGAAAACCAACGTTTCATCCAACATGCCATTAAAATTTAGAATTCAATGTACACTTTTTTTTAGTAATTGTTTTATCTGTTATTGACTACCTGTTCTAAAGACATCCTCCAATAAGCTGTTTCTCTCTATATCTGAAGATTTTGGTATTTTGTGTAGCCATGATTTGTAGATCTCTAATAACAGCAGTAAATTAGCTTTGTTTATGTTCACAGATACCTGAGGTAATTCATACATTTTCTCTATTTTTGGAAGATGTGTGTTGTGCCTTAAAAGATAAAAATACATTTCAAGTTATGTCTGCAGTGAGGTACTACAGGCATATGAGCACTGTTTTTAAGGAATCTCGCTGGTCATATTTTGGTCTTTTTGTCAGATTTTCGGAATCCTCGGGTTTTATCCATTTCTTAAACATTAAATTTTTTGCCCATGAACCCCCACTTTTTCTTTTATAATTCAATCATATATACCTTAAAATGATATTTGACACAATTTTATGAAATCCTTTTTATTTTTTCATACATTTTTGAGAGAAGAAGTTGCCAATGCAAAGACAATGAAAAATCCAGAGAAAACCTATTTCCTGCAAATTTTCAATGCCTTCTAGCTCTAAAATGAGCACATGAACCTATATTTTTTTCTTGCTTATTTGTTTACTATTCATATGTTCTCTCAAACTAAAACACCTACTTCAAATCCTATTTATTTCCTATTAGACTAGCGATCATCCTAAAAGAATAAAATAAATCTCTAATTCTAATATGACCTGCTTAAAAGGTTTTAGTCTACATCCATGGTAAAATATGGATATTTTGATTCCAAGGTCACAGACACCAGACGGCGAGTTTGGCAATGTCATGCTAAAGTTTCCCACATGATTAAACGACGTCATAGTATAACCTTCATTGTCTAATGGTGTCTTCATATCTGAATACCTACAGTATGCTGTAGCTTTTCAAAATGTCGTAGAAGCTGTCCTATTAGAACAGATACAATTCACAGTGGCTTGAAAAAATCATGATGTGACCAATGGTAAATCCTTTATGTCAATATTTTATCATTCGCTATCCACGTGGCAAAATATTTGGCATAAATGGCCTACCTGTGATAAAATAGGGATATTTTGAAGCCGCTGTGAATTATTTCTCAAATATATAGTTATATAGTATTCCAGGAAAAAAGGCAGATTTTATATTAACTTGACACAATTGCACAATTACATATCTTTTTTACCGATATTCAAAATTAGAGCATAATACTTTACTGAGCCAACTGTCATATCCAATGCCCTTGATTAATTTGTACATGTGACCTTACATGTATATGGGACTTTATGCAACAACCTCATCCTCTCCCTGCCAAGAAAACTGACATGTTAATCAATAATGGCTCTGCTGAGGATTTTGATTCAAGGGAGGACAAGGCACCTCTTTCATTTTGGCCCACTTATTTATCCTTTTGAAAGAAGGCTTATTAGAATGCAAAGTTCAAATATGGCACCTATTTTAGTCACAAGAATGTATTATCAGACTTCAGAAATATCTTTTAGTGTATTTCCAATAACAATGGTCAATTTATTTAGGATTGGTGCCAATATCTTGATTTATGAGATTTTGAAAGCTTCCTCCTCTCTTTCCAGACAGACATTTATCTCATATCTCCATTCTGTCTGCTAAAACTTGTAGCTATAAAAATATTTTACTGAGAAATAAACGGTCATCCTTACCAGTACATTGTCAACTGAAGTTTCCTGGTATAGAGAGCTCCACTACAAGGGGGGATAACTGTAACAACATGTGACATATTGGCTGTTTGATCCTTGGTTATCAGACCAGCAGTAAAATCAAACAACTGTAACAGAGACAGCAAACTTTCTATAAATACATATGTTACTTAAAATTCAGTTATTTTAATTGACATGAATTTTTGTGGATTGTGGAAAAAGAATTTTTGTGGATTGTGGAAAAAGAACATATTCATTAATTCTTAATTTGGTGGATATCGAATTCAAGAAAAAATTGCTGAAATGAAAAGATCTTGTAAATTTTGGCTTCCTATTTCGGTATTTTTGGTTATGAGTACTTCTTGTTTAAAATAAGTTTGGTTTTTGGTCTTCCAAATGTTTCGGTTTTAATGCTTCTGATGAGAGGTAACTCCTTGAAATGCGTCGTACATGTATACAGCATAATATAAATTTACTATATCTAATATTAGTATCTTTGGATTGTTATTTTGAAACTTGCAAAAACATTTGAATTCAGTAGATAAATAATTAATTTTCCATCTGATAAGATTGCCTCTGAAGCATTATCCATGATTTCATTTCATCTGATGAATGTCGACTTACATGTATAACCGGTTTAACCCAACCATTGTTCAGTATCTGTACCAAGTCAGACTATCATGACTCTCTGTTGTGTTTATGTTCATGTTTTTTCATCTTTTATGCTAATTTTTGTCCGAAGTTCTGTGTGTTGGTTGGCACTGATTGATTGGTATGTCATTGTTGACCCTTAATGTTATCCATTTTGTCGTCTATACGAAAATTCCAGAAAGTCAAAAAAAAATTTCAATTTTTGTATAATTACCTTTATTTGTGTGTGTGAATGACAATGATGTAACAGGTTGCTTGATGGCGCTGTCATCTTGCTGATGAACTGAACCAGTTTCCTTGGATACATACCACTTGTTACTTGATATTCAAATCTAGCTGTTGTCAAGTGAACACCAGAAAGATTTGGAATTGATTGAACTTCTTCTATGGACGATTTTGATCTCTGAATAATACAGTAGTTAAAATTTCAGTGCCTTACCTGTTTATACAATGATTTTGATTTTGAAATTACATATAGAAAAATGGCAATCTCTTTTCTGATATTGACCTTTTTAGGTTTGTTATTGGATAACCCTGGATCAGATAACTTTTTTAAATAAACTACTTGTTTTTTATATGAGCCTTTATCAGATAACTTTTTTAAATATAGTACTTGTTTTTTATATAACTACAATACATACATGTATACAGTCAACGATTTCTCAAACCATTTCGAAAGACCTGTATTTTTCCTATTATTTCTATGTATTTTAAATATTGGTGTTTCAAAGACAAATTTCTCTTATTCTCAAACTATTTTACAGTACCGACAACAATAATATTATGTAATTTAGTGTCAAAAACTGAAACTTAAATGGTCAATTGGCATAGATCTACGTAATAAATCATGTTTTACGAATATCAACAAATTAATGTGAAAAAAAAAACCCAAGATCAATGTGATTAAATATCAATTATGGGTAATACATATACAATACATAGTCATTGTCGGAAAATATAAAATTTATTTGGGTGAGCTTTAGAAACATGAGAAAAGGCGAACTTTAGTGAGCCTTTTCCCTATGTTACGCAGCGAGCCCAAATAAATTTTATATTTTCTGACAATGACTTTGTATTGTCTTTATTCTGCAATCCCCTTTAGATGCGTAAAATGCCTTAAAATTATGTTTGAAGTTGAAATTCAACTGTAGTGAAAACGCAGGAAACGCCACGATGTCATAGAATACGACTAAAGTTTATTCTACCCCTTTTATTAGACTGGAAATGGTTTGATTGCAGGATAAAATTGTATTATATGATCGATAATTATAGGTTACTGACCTTAAATGATTTAATTATAGGTGAATGACCTTAATTGATTTTAAATAAATCTTCAAATTTCTGATGTTGTATTAACCAACTTGATCAAGTAACACAAATACAATTCTGATTCAGAACCCGAATTTTTCCAGAATTCCATGGCTCAAACTACCAATGCTTAAAACTTATTTCTCAGGTCCCACTGAGTTTGTGTATACATGTATATGAATATTACCTTCTGCTGATGAACTGTCTTATATGACTTCTTGGCAACATCACAGGATGGATGTTCAGCATACATTACACTGATCATTGGTTGTAGTATACTTATATGGAATGTCTTTGTTGGAATGAATTCCTCTAGGCACTGAATCTGTTCATCTGTCGGATGTGGACGATTTTCATCGACTTTCTCTGAATGGACAAAATAAAAAGATTGCATCAATCACAAAGAATAAACATACATGGAAAAAGACTTATTTCCATCAATCTACTTTATTATTATATTACCATAAGTTCCAATGCCCATTTCTATAACAGTAAGTTCCCCCCCCCCCCCCCCCATTTTGTTATTTTATCACAGTAAGTCTCAATCTACGTTTTAATTACCTTATAACTACATGAGGAATGTAGGGTGGAATTATATGCCAAAAAATATCAGATGACCAAACTTTAAATTATTAAGTAAACACTATGTAAAGAGGTCAACAAATATAAAATGTACTTTGAAATCGGGTCTAATATTTTACTAAATTTTTATTCTTATTATTCAAAGACTCATAGAACCTTGTACTTAAAACTGAAACATTATTTAAGTTGTGTGATGTGTTAATTTGTTGAGGTTCTATATACCATCAAAAGTGGGGGGATAAATATACATGTACCCTTATTTAGCAATGTCAGTAAACACTAGGGACGCCACCGGGCGGAAACCACAGTTTACAGTATACTGGTCCCAAAATAGGCTGGAAAAGGTTGTAAAGAAGCAGAATCCAGTTTTCAAATAACTTCCCCCATTTACTGACATTGCTACCCTTATTACCTGGTTTTGGTTCAAAGTATGGTTCATAGTTGTAATTGTAAGCACATGCCAATAATTTCTGCATTCTATGCACTGACGAGGATGAAGCTTTCACCTGACCCGGACCAATTATAAAACGTATAACTGAATTCTCTTTCAAAAATAATGTATCTGACATGTCTGATACTGTGGAAATACTGGCACTCAGACCTGAAATAAATTTTATGATGATTAATGAAAACTGAGCAACATGGAACATAATTCAATGTATGTTGTATTTCAATAAATCTATGGTCAAACTTCTATGTAAAGGGCACCCAAGGGACTATAAAAAAAATGCCCTTTTTGGGCAGGGGCCCTTTACACATAGGTTAATTTTACAAGCCTGGTTCATTATGGCAACATTTTTACAGTGCCCTTTATGGACAGTGATGGCATGGGATATTTTGGTTTAATGAGGAACCAGAGTGAGTTATCTTTTGCTAACCAAGGTAGGTAAGGGAGATAATTAAATTCTCTCCCTTTTGTCCTGAGGCTAAAAGGGAGACAAATTTATTATCTCCCTTACCTACATTGGTTAGAAAAAGATAACTCACTCTGGTTTCTCATTGCCACATAGCATTAAAGTATGGATTTAAACATACTGACAAAATACTTTTTAATATTCAAAACTCTTCGAAAATTCCAAACTACTAATA
Organism: Mytilisepta virgata; assembly: GCA_028015205.1. Classification (NCBI taxonomy): domain Eukaryota; kingdom Metazoa; phylum Mollusca; class Bivalvia; order Mytilida; family Mytilidae; genus Mytilisepta; species Mytilisepta virgata. The sequence goes on from CM051512.1 coordinate 36,589,632, forward strand.
TTTTGAATCAATAATCGTGTGTCTTTCTCCATAATTTACTGTTATAAGAACTCAACATGTGAGAATTTATATTCTATAAGGTTTTATCATAATATAAATGAATATTCATAAATAATTTACATTCTTTTTTATAGATTTTCTAAATTTAATCATTTGAAGCTCATTATAAAAGAATACAGAAAATCTTGTGACCTTTACAATTCATAACAATAAGTAATCGATAAATTGTTAAAATATGCAGAGTAATTTCAAAATTTCAAAAATCCCTTGTATTTGTTTGTTTAGTTGGGGTTTTACGCTGTCTTCAGCACATTTGGCTATTTGGCGGCGGCCAGTTTTTATTGGTGGACGAAGTCGGAGTACCCGGAGAGAACCACCGACCTTTGGTAGGAAAATTGGCAATCCTTGTCAATTAAGATCAGAGTCGAACACACCCTGCCACAGGTAAGATTCGAACTCGCAACCTCAGCGTTGACATGCTAGTGATCATTAGTAGTCAAGACGAACTACCTAGACCACTCGGCCACCGAGGCCCCAAAAATCCCTTGTGAAATGTATGTATTAACCCATTCAGATACACATGAATATTGTTGCAAAATATGTTCAAAACAAATATTGTTATAAAGAGATTTAAAATTAGTCGAGGGTACATGTTACATCTATACTTGTATGAAATGAAGTAGAATAGAATAAATAAGGAAATAATAATCACATTCTTGAAATTTTAAAATAAAGCAGAATAATACGAAAATTTAACATTTTAAACTGATATGCATGATAGTGATAAGCAGGCATTAATATGTGTCCAATCTGTTTAGAGATTTATTAAAACAAAACTAGAGGTAATGACTGTCAATTATAACATGTCTGTTTTCTGTCGACATTTAAAAACAAATCTGAATACATGTATTGTGTAGTAGAACAAGTCTTTTCCCTAGAAGATCTGTGTATTTTTTTCCCATGCTTATCTTCCATAATGGGGCCTTGGTGGCCGAGTAGTCTAGGTAGTTCCTCATGACTACTAATGAATACTAGCCTGTCAATGCTGAGATTGTGAGTTCGAATCTCACCAGTGGCAGGGTGTGTTCGACTGCAATCTTAATTGACAAGGATTGCCAATTTTCCTACTGAAGGTCGTTGGTTCTCTCCAGGTACTCTGGCTTCCTCCACCAATAAAAACTGGCTGCCGCGAAATAGCCAAATGTGCTGAAAACGGCGTAAAACCCCAACTAAATAAATAAATAAATATCTTCTATAACCAAATATGGTAATCTACAAGGGAGATAATAAGTATCTGTTTTTATAGGTTACCATTTGTTACCTGATTGTCTGTCAGAAGGTTCAGGCATAACATACAGATAATCAAAATAAAACACTCCAAACTTTTTCTGACAATACTGTTCTGTATAAATCTCTCCATGTGACTGACTATCCAGCAGTAACTGTAATGGTGTGTTCTGATTGGCTGGTGAGGATTTGTCAAACAGTGAATTCGAATAATAATTCACCTCAGTTTTGTTCTGTAAATTATCTCCTCCTTGTAACATTATTTTACTCTGGAAATATAAAAAGTATTATAAAGTCACAAACCAATGAAAGTTTTTAAATCATGTTTATTTATGCAAAGAATCTTAACATTGCAATGATTAAATCCTCCATTTTAATTTATTGCAATTTTCATTCATAATAAAACAAACACCTCATTGGTCCTGTGGTAGCATGCTCGCCTTGAATTCAGGTTGCTGACCCATCAAACCAAGGACTTTTACAACTGAAATTACAGTTTTATATCATAGGCAAATTCAATATCATTCACCCCTTCTAAAAAATATGGGGCTAGTGGCAGGATTTTAATTTGCATTCTTTATTACATGGATAAAATCATATTTGGCAAGGCCGATGATCATGAAAATTTTCAATGTCCAGCATAGGGGACTGTAGTCTATTTATCTATTCACAAAGCAATTATATACATGTATGTCAAATCAGATTTATATGAAACAGATTCACGATAATATCTGAAAATGGTATTTCGAAGAATAAAAAATTTGTTTGTTTGTTTGTTTAGTTGGGGTTTTACATTTTTTTTCAGCACATTTGGCTATTTCGCAATGGCCAGAGTACCCGGAGGGAACCACCAACCTTCGGTAGGAAAATTGGCAATCCTTGTCAATTAAGATTGGATTCGAACACACCCCGCCACAGGTGAGATTCAAATTCACAACCTCAGTGTTTGACAGGCTAGTGATCATTAGTAGTCATGACAAGCTCTAAAATATGATACAGGCCCATCAATATCTTGATTTGTCAGGCAGCTTCTTCATCCAGAATTCTCCATTTTATCAATTAAACAAGATGAAACGAATAAAATGTAAATTTAGGAGAATTAAAAAATATTGTATTCCCCTCTCTACGTACTTCGGCCCATTGAATTGGTGTCATGGCCCATTACTTTTTTCTGAAGGGGCCATGGGCCCATTTGCCAAAAAGTCTTTCCCAATCACAAATACAGATAATTCAAAGTGTATCCCTTAACAATTGCTTTAAATATGAAAAATGATATTTGTTGGATACTTTTCCCAAAAAAAATTGGTCTGGTAAAAGGTAATGATTTACCTCTCACACCGAATGTCTGGTAAAATAAAAAAATACTTGGGAACCACTGCCTACTATTATACTATTCCAGAATTGGCTATAATTTTTTTTCAGTTTATAAATAAATGACCTGGACTGTGGTTATTTCTAATATGTAAGTTGAAAATAAAATTACAGTACTCATAAATTAATCCCTAATGTTGTTTTAAGACCAAAAACCAAGGATTTCTCCGTTTAGAAATGTCACCATAGAAAGAAAAAAATTGTCAAAGAATAGATCTGAAAAAAATTTAACCAATCAAAAATGTTACGTTATATTCAATACCATCTGTATGATTCTTTAAAAGACTTTTTTCAGCAATACAAATTTTCTGTAAAATTACTACCAAAGAAACCTATTTTCCATAATTAATTTTCTGTGACAGATTACATAGATTTTACTTAATAATGTAACTTGGTTAAGACAGCTAAGTACTTGTAAGCACTGATTCTGATAAGTTGAAAAATCAAACCCAATAAAATTATAATTATCAACTTGGTCAAGGGAGGTAACTCAAAACTAACCCTTTCATCCGTATCATCTCTGACTCCACATATACACTGTCCTTGACAAGTCATCTTCAGGTTTGTGATGCCAATCTGAGCATCAAAGAATCCCAGACCTTGCATCAGTATATCTACAGCTATGCCCTCTCCTTCTAACAATATAAATGGTCTGAAGGCAATTTTCTGGGGACCATAATGTACCTTTTCTCTAAGTTTCTCTGTCAGCTGTTAAAAAAAATTAAATATATGTATAGAAGTGATAACAGTAAAGGCCACCAATGACATGGCAATCAATTAATAGCATCCAATTGAAAGACCGTCAGACAAAAAAATAACATACATGTATAAGAGGAAAAAAACAAACATGGAAACAACAGCACCTGGTACCAACACTGAGCAGTGGTGAAAAATTGCCAAATTTTTACTAATTTAAATTGAATAATTTCAAATAATAAATCAATAATTGTCAAACTGATGACAATAGCTCACATGATCCTTTAAAATGTGTTTAGGTGACCGAAAACCAAAGTAGAGATACTATAAATAAGCATTCTATAGTATAAGGGGGAAACGATTCAACGTATGTACCGAAAATTCAGTATTTTTCCCCGACGGTTCGATACAAGATAACATGGGGGATGCTTACAATATTAAAAATATGGTGCTCCAACTGACATGAGGAAGGTAATAAAAAAAAGTTTATAGTTTTTGTTTATATAGTTCCAGAACTTGGGCAAAATTTTTATACACATGTACATGTATGCCTTTGGTATTTTAACCATGATTTGATTCATATCGTTTTCAAAGTTTTCAAAAATTAATCGAAACTTAAATGTTTGTCGGGGTAAATACACGTAATTTTTTTTTTTATGAACATCAGCGCAAGTCATAGCAGAGATGGAACTCAAGGGACTCGAAGCAATTTCTAACTGAATGTATCATACTAAAAACGTATCGTAAATCTATTGAAATATCGCAATATGTATTGTGTGTCAAAAAGTGTATTGTTACACCCCTACAATAGGATCAGGCTGGAATTAATTATGTAGCTTCATGCATATTTTCATATGTATAAAATTTATCAGACTGTTTAAGAGGAGTATTACTTAAAAGTTCAAAATCATGTGATGATTTAAATAAATGCTCAACTCAAATTATCTCAGCTTCAAGATGTCAGAAGCATTTTTTTTTCAAACATATCTTCAAATGGTGTACTATTTTTGTGTTAATTCTTAATCAGTTTTCATTATACGGATTAAAAGAAGACAGGCTTAACAGGTCAGGTTTCAAGAAAATCAAAATCGTACCTCTGTGTTAGTTTTATTGAATTCCATCAACCGTTTGTTTGTTTGTTTGTTTTGTTTAGTTGGGGTTTTACGCTGTTTTCAGCACAATTTGCTGCGAGTTTTTATTGGTGGAGGAAGCCGGAGTACCCGGAGAGAACCACCGACCTTCGGTTGGAAAATTAGCAATCCTTGTCAATTTAGATCGGAGTCAAACACACCCCACCACACGTGAGATTCGAACTCACAACCTCAGTGTTTACAGGCTAGTGATCATTAGTAGTCATGAAGAACTACATGTATCTAGACCACTCGGCCACCGAGGCCCCTCCATCAACCGTTAAAAGTCATATATATCTATTAATGGTTATATACATGTATATATGGTGTTATGTTTTTATATCACATATTTAGAGTAAAATACATTCTAGCTGCATTGAAGACCCATTGGTAGCCTTGAGCTGTTTTCTGCTCTTTTGGTTGGGTTGTTGTCTCTTTGACACATTCCGCATTTCCATTCTCTATTCTATACATTTTTAATATGCATTATACATGACTTTGTAAGTCCTGCATCGCACACCCTATATCCCATACCATATAGATAATAATCACACCCCTACTTGGAACACATTTTTATTCTGTTCGGAGTTCTTTGGGTTTGTTTATATAACATAAATATACGATATAAAAAATAAGACATGGTCAAACCTATATCACATGCTACATCAACCCTCAACCAATATCACACCTTGGGCCAAAGGCCCTTGCGGTGATACTGGGTACTTGGGTTGATATACATGTACATGTAGCATGTGATTAATGTTTGGCCATGTATTATTCTACACATATATCACATGTCTGTTTGTTTGTTTATTTGGGGTTTTACACCGTTTTTATTGGTGGAGGAAGCCGGAGTACCCGGAGAGAACCACCGACCTTTGGTAGGAAAATTGGCAATCCTTGTCAATTTAGATCAGAGTCGAACACACCCCGCCACAGGTGAGATTCGAACTCACAACCTCAGTGCTGACAGGCTAGTGATCATTAATAGTCATGCCAAACTACCTAGACCACTCAGCCACCGAGGCCCCCTATCACATGTCTGAATATCCATTTTACTTTTATATTTTGTTAAATAGTTATTGAATGTAGCAATGCGGGTATCATATCTGTATTATTCAGGATTCAGTGCTATTCATTCCTTATCTGATATATAGTACAAATAATTGTTGACAAATCTATTCTAGCCACATTCCTAAAACTTCACAACCACCAACACCCCAAACCACCCTTCATTGAATTTATTCGAAATATTCAATTGTCAAGTACAATTATTTTAATAGACTGACTATAGTTCTTTATATTTTGTATAATGTGTGATTTCAGTTTGAACCGTGTATGTAATTTAGAAAACATAATTCTGTTTAGAATTGAAATTTCAGTGTTGATTTGACCTCAACATATTTTGATGACATCCATTATGGAATGTTTGTTGTGGTTTATCGATGATGCAAATGTTGATGTTTTTCTAAAAATGAAGAATGTTACTCTTTCAAGAAGAGTTCATTTCTATCACCTAGTTTAATCATATTTTATTTACTCAAATAAAGTAAAAGGGATCAGACACAAGTTAAACAAACTTAGATCGTCTTCTCCCTGTATACGATTTATATCATTACAATTTTAGAGCATGTACAAAACATAATAAATATTAATTTAAGCCTTTATACATACTAGAGGAAAATGAATCAAAATATAAAGATACATAAGAGAAGAAAAGAAGTAAGAGATAAATTGATAGAAAGGAAGTATTGAGACATAATGGTAATGCAAGTGTGTGTGTGTGGATTCTCTCGGGGTTTGTTCATTTTTAGGTTATCAGGAATCTGTTTGATTTTTTTATATAGTCAAAAGTCTTTTTAAATATATTCTTGTTTTGTTCATTTGTTAGTAACTATTTCCGGCTGTTAATAATTTTACATCAAGCTTTAGGCAATCGGCCTATCACCTGTTCAGCTCAAGTGAGTAAATTCAAATAATTTCATTTTAGCTTTTGTTTAATATATACCCTACATGTAGTAAGCCCAACATTAAATGTTTATTAAAGTATTTTACCTTAAATATAACAGATATTTTATGTCCATACATCCCCATAGAAAACACTGATGGTACTGGTTTCCTCCTTGTAGCTGTTTCCCCCTCTTCTTCATTTTCAGGTAAAATCTGAGGAACATATGACCACATCCACTGTCCCCATCCTTGCTGTGTCTCTGATATACCGGTACTGTCAGACTGATTGTCAAACAAATCTAAAATATAAATTAATTTTAAAGAATCATACCAAAAGTATTATTAATTGTATATCTAATTTAATGTACATATATATATACAATGTTAGGCTATGACGTCAGTTACGAGAATGGTAATTATTTAGTGAAACAGCATTTGTTTGTTTGTTTAGTTGGGGTTTTACGCCGTTTTCAGCACATTTGGCTGTTTCGCGGTGGCCAGTTTTATTGGTGGAGGAAGCTGGAATACCCTAGAGAACCATCGACCTTCTGTAGGAAAATTGGCAATCCTTGTCAATTTAGATCGGATTCGAACACACCCCGCCACAGGTGAGATTCGAACTCACAACCCCAGTGTTGACAGGTTAGTGATCATTAGTAGTCAAGACAAACTACCTACACCACTCGGCCACTGAGGCCCTGAAACAGCATTTAGAAAAGCCTTGACTAAAGTATTTGGTTGAAATTTGTCAGATTACCCCCGTATTTGAAGAAGGTATGGTTTGACAGACAGCTCTATATCAGTATTGAGCTCTTTTCTAAGAATTTAAGAGAAAGAACTGGCACTTTTTTTCCAATTAAATTTTGTTGGCAACGTTAAATATAACTTTTCTCAGATTTTTTTTTTTCAAGATTTCAAATTTAATTGATTTATATATTTTGGTCTATTGGGATGTTGTTTTACCAAAGAATAAGTCATATCTTTTGACTCTAAAAATCAGAGGCTCTAATATAAGGAGTATACATGAATATTGTTCATCTTGGATCTTTCACCCCTGTGGAATTCATGCAAATACGATGAAAATATTATTAAAATCATGAAATCTACAAACGTTTTATCTGTACATGTAGATTTTATACCTGTTGTGTTGGGTTCATCTTCCTGTGTCAAGGTACCTTCATCTTTTTTTGCTGGGTCCAAAGTACCGTAATAAAGGGTAATGCAAAGTTCAATTAACCTTTCAAACATAGGAAGCTGAGTATCAGTTAGAGAGACTTCTAAATTCTCGCAAAACAAATCAAATTTTGTGACTGCAGCCCTTTTAGCATTTACCGAATCATACTTTAAGAAGAGACGACCAGTTACAGAACATCTGTAGATCAAAGGGTCTTGATAATGTTCTATTTTACCGCTGACGTCACATTTATCAAGGCATACTGTGAGATCAAAAAGATTTAAGGATTTCCTTAATACAAGTTCAGGAGCAGATAACTCAATAAAATCTCGATTCCAGTCCTGATCGGCACTGTAAAGTTCTGCTGATTTTATGTTCAAAGACAAAACAATGTCATCTTCAACAAATTTAACAATCAAATTGTTTACTATAATGCTGACATTATTTAAAATCTTATTCATCAAACTTTGTATGTATCCTGGAGGTAAATCATCATCTTCATCCTTCAGTGGTTTCAAGACTGATCTAGATTTTGACCTTTTTAGGTCACCTGACTTTGACCCTTTGCTGCTTCCTTCATACGGACTTTCCCGGAGTTTCAGAATGCATTCTATCGTGTTGATAGTAATTACTACAGGTTCTGACCCAAGTTTCGTCCACGGTACATGAATTCTCAGTTCATGAATGTGACCACTCTTAAAGACTATTGGAAGGTGTATAGCTTTCTCTATCACATCTAAACGAAGGTCAAGGTTGTTTAACACTACATCACCACCCCATAACGACAGCTGGAAGTCTTCTTGCCTCAGTTTGACATATTTGTCAACATAGCCCATTAACAGTGGTGTGATGTAAGATTCCAGTTTAAACATTTTAATTGTTATTGGTAACTGCTGCAAATTAGCCTGTTCATTTTATAAAATGATGTGATCTGGAAGTTTTCCAAGGCACCATAATATCTGACCTATGTTATGTTTCCCATTTTTTCCTGAAAATTGAAAGAATTTTTATGTACAAAATATATGATTGACAAGAAGGCGTTGGAATGTGCATCTCATTAAAAGTATTTAGCTAGGAATGTGCGTCTCATTAAAAGTAATTAGGTATTCAGTTAATTCCTGTGGCTCAAAAAGTCTTATATCAGACAGCCTTGAAGGCTTATATATTTTAAACTGTGCAATGATTTTTGAGTGGACAATCCTAATGTAAAAACTAGACTGCACCTTTTTGAGCATACAATAAAACCCATACTTTTGTATGGTTGTGAAGAATGGGGATACTTTAATCTCTTTACTGCACATTTCACAAAATAACTCCTTCCAGTGGATATAAGAATAAAAATTCGTAAGGGTTCCGCGGAACCCAGTGTCTCGCCTACTTTTGATGTTGTCTATATTTTCAGTGTGATAGGTGAATGCACATAATAGTAAAATTCCTGGATAGTTTAAGAAAGTTATTAAAATTTTAAAAACTCTAACCACAGAGTGAATGTAATGTTTCCTGGCAGAAAAACTAAGTCCATTTATAAGTAAAATACGGAAAATTTTTTTTTTTTTTTACTAAATTTACTTCTGGATACTATATTATGATCATAAACAAGCTTCTGTCCAAGTTTGGTACAAATCCAGGATAGTTTAAGAAAGTTATTAAAATTTTGAAAACTTTAACCACAGAATGAATGTAATGTTTCCTGGCAGAAAAACTAAGTCCATTTATAAGTAATATACAGAAAAACTGGAATTTTTATTTTACAAAATTTACTTCTGGATACTATCTTATGATCATAAACAAGCTTCTGTCCAAGTTTGGTACAAATCCAGGATATTTTAAGAAAGTTATTAAAATTTTAAAAACTTTAACCACAGAGTGAATGTAATGTTTCCTGGCAGAAAAACTAAGTCCATTTATAAGTAAAATACGGAAAAACTGGAATTTTTTTTTTACAAAATTTCCTTCTGGATACTATCTTATGATCATAAACAAGCCTCTGTCCAAGTTTGGTAGAAATCCAGGATAGTTTAAGAAAGTTATTAAAATTTCAAAAACTTTAACCACAGGGTGAATATTTGTGGACGCCGCCGACGACGACGACGACGGAATGTAGGATCGCTATGTCTCGCTTTTTCGACAAAAGTCGAAGGCTCGACAAAAATGGTTTATTTCAAATCAAGAGCCCACGAGAGGCATGAAGTAGCAGTACACTTTACAATATACAACATGTATGATTGAAATATATACAACAAAGAAAAAAAAAAATAATAGCTATCATATGTTTGGAAGGACAGGATCAGGTCAAACACAAATACTGTTCCCAATAATAAAATTAAGCTCATATACATGTAGTTTATACCTTATTGTTTCCACAAAGCTCTTTTTTCAATATTTCCCAAACTCACTAAGGTGGGTAAATGTTCTTTTTTGAACAGCCAGAAAAACTTTTCATCATTGGGTACATTTTTAAAATGAGCACAAGTATTGTTGACCTGACTATATAATATATCTCTTTGTTCCTTATATAAAGGGCAATCAACTATAAAATGAGTCTCATCTTCAACAGAATTTGATGAGCAAGATAAACAATATTGATATAATCTTTTAGATCTCTCTATGTAATGTTTGCTATACCCATCTTTCTCAATTTTAAATTCATGAGCACTAATTCTCATTTTGCAAATAGCTCTTCTTATATGAAATTCCTTTACTGATAGGTAAACCTCTGGAATAAAATTACCGGTAGTCTTCAAATTAATTAAAAGTAATTTTCCAATTTACTATTTCCTTGTGACAAAACATCTGTGGATACAATTTATGCTATTAAGACCTTATGTGAAAAACTTCATATGAAATTCTGCAAGTTTATTTAAAGTGTTTGAAAAAAAAGTCCAGAATTAGGAAAATTTCCAATTTATTTTGATATACAGATAAACATGTTTTGGAATTCTGACACAGTTATAAAATCTAGGTTCTTAATTTCCCTTACTAAAATCTACATATTAATGTTCTTAAAAGTTACTTGAATCTAAACAGCCATGTCCTTTGAGAAAATTTTAGAAAATTATATATTAAGCCATAATTGCCCTTTTAGTTTTTATGACATTTCCTAGCCAGGAAGGCATGAAATTAAATTCCCGTGTTTTTCCTGTTTTCACGGTTGGTTGGGAAATATGATCAAACTACCCCCAATATTTTTACCAAAATGTTTTCTTTAGGGGTTGATAAAAAGTGTGACTGTATTAGAAAAAACTGAAAATTAAAATCAGTTCTGGAAAACTCCAAATTTGTTAACATTACCAAATTCATTAACTGTTACCGTTTTCATTCACCCTAAAGTTACCAAATATTTTAACTTTCAAGATATTTTAGTTCAGCATTTTAATATACAACTTGGCATTTTGGGATCTAATAAATCATATTGGAGATTTCTGTCCGGTAAAAATAAAATCCATCTTGGAAGTCAAAAATTATAACTGATAGCAATCCAAATAAGAAATTTCAAGTGTACCGACATCAAAGGAGAATTTTTTTTTTTATTTCAAGAATATTTTTTTTTCTTTTACAAGATAACCAGAGCCCTTAATTGATCAGCAGATTTTTTTATTTCACTCCAAGATAAATTTTACGTAGTAAACAAATTCGTTAACTTAAGAGAATTTTGCATCATTTATACACCTATTGACAGTCCATGTCCAATCCAGATATTCAAAAACTTCCACTTGGGGTCAATTGGAGTTACAATGAGCTGAGGGAAGGAAAACTTTCAAAGGGATGATGATAGTTTTGAATCATTATGTTTTGACATCTAGCTACTAATCATATAAACGCATTATTTAAAGTGTTAACGATCATTTAAATATGTCTCTTTGTAAAAGTTTCTTTCATGATGCCATGTTACAACAGGGAACTAGTTGGTCTCAACTGGTTTGTGACGTCACGAAAAAGTTGTGTAATTTCAGAATAATTCCAGATTGGACATATACATTACTGTCAATAAGTGTATTGACATCAGCCTAAACAATTCATTAACCAGTTAAAAAATTTGGTAACATTAACGAATTTGGAGTTTTCCAGAACTGAAATGCATTCATACATAATATGAGGCAGGTGTTACCTGATGAGCTCCCTCAGTTTTTTTAAGAAGGGCATATCAGGAAATGTGTATCCATATTTCCCATGAAAAATTATTTAACAAAATATCTTAACAAAGGCTTTGAACAGATCCAGGGGCTAAAACACCTACAATGGGGCAAACGGACCCAAATTCGTGTATCAGCGCAAGACCGAAAGTTGGTTTCAACTTCCGATTGAATAAAAAAATCTTCTAAGTACAGTAGCCAAATCAACACTTTCAACATAATAGCTCCTTTCGGGAGCTTATTGAATTAACTGTTCCAAAAAATGTTTTAATTTTGTGAAAACTAAGGAGTATGGTCTATCTCAAAAATCCCTAGTGCATAGCAATTTCTTTTAATGGTTTTGGTGTCACCCTTTCGGTCATTTTTACATTTTTTAATTTGTTCTTTAACCTTTTTTTGGTTCAACATAATTTACGACTTTCAAATCAAGAGCACAACTGATGAGTCTAATCCCTTTTGGGATTCTGTGTCCGGAGCTACTTTTCTGACTTGGCCTGATGAGTCGTACATCGACGAAATGTGCACATTGTACATCAAAGAATTTCTTACAATACACAGCAAACTGATTCTATTGGTAGATGAATTGTCTTAGCCTATAGTTATATCAAATTCAACTGTTACACACCTTAAAACATGTAAAGTTTCAATTTAAACTTAACAGACGACCGACGACCTGCCAACTCGACGAAGGTGTTTATGAAAACACCCGAGATTTCCGGTTTGTTAGACGCGCGTACATTTGTCGCAAGTATTTATGGCATGCTGTAAATATTCGTCCTCTAATTTTTTTATTAGCTTAAAAATTGATCTGCAGATATTTTTAGATTTTAATCATTGAGACTATGCTGTAAATAGTACTGTATGTATCATATATCTTGTTTATAACCGCATATGTACATATTCGTCGATGAAAGGATTTACTGCGAGGGACATAGTTTAATAAGTTTAACGTTACATTGGTGTTCCCATAGTCGAAGGATTTACACCACAGACACTGGTTTCTATCAATGGGAAGATACATGGATGGTCGACCTTCCCATTGATAGAAACAAGTATACATGGATAGTCGACCTTCCTATTGATAGAAAAAAGTGCGTGTGATTTACACGGAGAAGAAGAAGATTGCAGACTGTGATTTTTTTCAGTCTATGAACATGATGAAGAAAGAACCTCAATCACGTGTTGCACACTAAATAACTCGCGTAGCGGGTTATTTGAAAGTGTGCACCGTGTGGATTGAAGTTATTTCGAATAGACTGAAAACAAAATTATTGACAATCCTTATAATTTAATTCCAACGATTGTTTTGACGTCTAAAACGTCTGTATTCCCTTTATAATGACGTCATATTAGAAAGGAAAAATGATAGACGAAAATATTTGACCAATCAAATGACGCGTTGTTAACATCCGATATTAAATTATTGAACGATATTCAGTATGCGAGCTATAGCTAGGTGTCAGTGTACGTGGATGTTATGAATGTGAACATGAGTCTAATTACACGTGAATAATTTGGCATTCCTATGGGCGCTAATTGTGCGCCACTCCTGGCCGACTTGTTCCTTTACTCATATATGAGGCAAACTTTCTTGACATGCTCCTTATTAAGGGAAAATAGAAGAAGTTAAAGCCCATACCTTTAACGGATTTCAGCTTCCGCTATACACGTGTATATATATATATATATTATGATGTTTTATCACTCAACAATTCACGTTTTGGGAATTTCTTACATCTCATCTATCCCAATGAGCTCGAAATTAAGGACACCACAGATACCGCCAAGTCTGCATCTTATCTTGACCTTCACCTTGAAATTGACACCAGAGGAAGGCTGAATATAAAACTTTACGACAAACGCGATCACTTTGACTTTCTCCAATCGTCAACTTTGCATTTTTGCTCGGCAACATTCCAGAAGCACCAGCGTACGGAGTGTATATATTTCACAACTCATATGTTATTCTAGAGCTTGTGTCATATACATTGACTTTCCTGGTCAGAGCCCGGCTCCTGACAGAAAAGTTACTAAAACAGGGGGTATATGTTGCTCCTAAGTTGCAGTCATCCTTAATAAAGTTTTATGAACGTCATCATGACTTGGTTGACAGGTATGAAAAAAAACCGTTTCCCAAATGAAAATGGACCTGTTCCATGGATGTTGTCCCTTCATCATACCGGATTTGACATGGTCAGCATGGCGAGTGTCCTGCAGGAAGCAGATACTGCTTACTCTTCGGGAGCACCTGAGTCTACCCCGTTTTGTGTGTGGGTTCCATGTTGTTCATATGTTTTTAGTTTTTAAGTGTAATGTTTGTATTGTTTTGGTCTTGTCTTCGTTGTTCTCCAGGTTTTGTCACTTGTTTTCGATTTTTCCCCTCCTTCGAATATCCCTTTGGTATTTCTTGACTTTACTTGTTTTAATTAATATGCCTGTAAGGCCTTGTGATTAGAAAACAAAGTAATTAATTTGATTTGATTTGAATATTGGAAATCAGCTTGGATGGCTATGTTTCATTGTCATACAGCACTACCGTAAATAAATGATATTATAATGTATCTGTCCAGCAGATTTCCGAAGAAATATATCGCGGATACAAGATAGTCCTCGTCTAAACACTAAGTTTTTAACCCCAGTATAAAATCAGATTTTAATACTGTAAAATTTTTGTCAAATCTCGGCGGTTCTCAAACACATACCATTCAGACACACATATGGCACCTATATCATGTATATCACCTAGCAACTAGACCCTGTATAAAAATCTTGGGATGAACATAGTACATGTGTATATAGATGTGGTGATGGAATTTTTATATCTCACTTGCATCTATGTGACAGTAATCTGATTTTGTTTTAGTTTCGTAATACGGGTGGCAATGGTTCATTATCATACAGTTTCAGTAAATATAGAATTTAACTAATTCGTCTGATAAAATCAGATTTTAATACTGTAAATTATTTGTCCTCCTTCGGCATGTTCGGCGGGTCTCGAATTTACACCGTTCAGAAACCGTGCCACCTATTCGCCTAGCATAATGTCAATTAAGTGCCCAGTAATCTGATCTTGTTTGTTTGTTTTCTATGTGTGTGTGTATGTGTGTGTGTTTTAATTTTAATACATTATATGAAATGTCAATGGTTCATTGTTATAGAGTCACAGTAAATACATGTATTTAACAAATCCTGTAATATTGTGATATCTGTCCAGTGGATTTCCGAAGAAATATAGTCGGCAAACAGGAGGTGGCTGAACAACAGATCCAAAATTGCTTACACGCTACAAATCAACATTATAAAGCTGCGGACAAAATAAAAAATCATTCCCTTTTGTCATGTCTGTAGAATCCAAGAAAACCTTCACGTCTAGTGTTTTGAGTATTGTTGAATTTTAAACTATTCGCAAACAGAATGTCCATGGCTGCACGACAGATCCGACTCAACATTATCAAGCTGCAGACAAAATTTAAAATAATTCCCTTTTGTAGAAGCCAAGAAAACTTTGACGAAGGTTTCATACATTAGGCCTCTCTGCCGGGCGGTACGACAGACGGCCGGACGGACTCGTATTTATTATCTGCATTTTGACAGCTAGATATCGTAAAATATCATCCCGTGAGCCAGAATATGAAGCTTGGGACGAGTGAGCGTAGCGAACGAGTCCCAAATCTTCATATTCTGTCAGCGGGGTGATATTTTACGATATGCAAATAATATTTTTATCATCTTAATTACTTATCTGAAACGTAAATATTCGTAAACGTTCTGAATTCTCCCAAATTTTCGCGGAAAAATTTGGATTCTTCATCGCAACGACAAGTTTTCCGTTACGTTGTTTACCATACCAATAAGTATATATTTCCTATATGTTCATGTAACATATCTTATAAACGATATAAAATCCGACATTAAGGTGTATTTTCATGTTTTAAAAAACAAAATCAGTCTAGAAATCTTTGTTTATGACTTTCCGGGAAACTAAAGCACCCGCTTTCAAACTTGCAACCTCGTTGACGTCAAAAATTCCGTCTCCATTCTCGAAACAACTTCTGTCTAAAATATGCGCAACCTAAATTAATAACTAAAATTTCCCAAGGAGACGACGTATTTAAACAACATTTAGTCGTTTTTGTACTAATTCGGGCGAAAATATGGACATATAAAAATAAAGCGTACGTTTAAAAATTTGATTTAATCGGAAATAATGAAATGCAATGGAAAGAGCGGAAAGAAGTCCCAGCAGACATTATCACATCGAGGGAAGACACATTTTGTTGATGTCACTTTTAGAAATTTCTTCATCATTCATTTAAATAAAACGCCATAATATAAAAAAGGAACACCAAATCTTGATATATTTATTTAATATTTTGCAATTTTGAAAGCTATTTAATAAGTTCTAAGCTGCCAAACGTTGGGAGAATTTGTTGAGAAGTCCTGCTGACTGTTGATAACTCCTGCTCAGCGCACGCGCTTCTTGATACGAACTTTTCGGAGCTGCTCAACAAGCTGATAGAATCACAGGGAAGGATGATAAAAGCGGTTACTAGACCTACTTTTGCTGTTGGCGACGCAGGTAAAAATCAAAAGATAGAGTACGGCTTCAGTTTGTAACTTTCAATTCACTAGCAAGAATTAAGTTTATGAAAAATGCTGAAAATTCGCCCCAAATTTTTAATTTTTCAATAAATTAAAAATACAAATTGTACCCACGCTCCTAAAATTTTGTAAAAACATGGATTTTCCCCATTTTTTGCAATATTTTATTTTCAAAAATGTCTGCGCACGTAAATTTGATGTGCGCTCGAAAAAAGCAAGTCCTCATGAAAAAAAAATAAACATATTTCGCACATATTTTTGCCATCCAGAAATCCAAAGAACGAAAAATTAAATTGGTGTGGCCTATAGTAAAAATAAATCAAAGTACTGAAGTACTGAACATCAGAGGACCTCAAGTTATGTTGGATTATTGATAAATGACAGGTGTTTATATAGTACCTGCCAGACAGATGTTCACCTTACAATATAGTACACATAATATAATTTGCTATCATATCTGAGATACTGTCTTATAGTAAGAAACTTATCTTTGTGAATTATCCATGAAATGTTGACGTGGTCAAATGAGAACTGCTAGATTGGCATTATGACCGTTTAGTAGCTTATTACTTATGACAGAGAATCAACATAGCAAATATTTTTTTGACTAGTCACTGAATTATGAGAAAGAGGTCAAGACAATCATATTAAAACAGATAAATTGTAATATTTGGGTGAAAGATACTACATGAACAGTAAACTCATATATCTGTTACGCTGAGCTTTTTGGTCTAATTTTAGCCAGTGATGATACTGTTGTATGTGTGTGTGCTGGCTACAAGTATGGGGAACAGGTACCGAGAATTATACTCCTTGCTCAACGCAACACAACTCTCTCAACCCAGTTAAGGAATTCAATCCTTCCCACAATATGCACAAGCTGTTTTAAAAGAAAAGTAAAAATCCAAAATGAGGAGGACGAAATGTGTTTATTAAATACATGAAGTCAATAAACAATAAACATTAATAACATTATTTTTTTCTTTCCGCGAGTACAAAAGATATCTCTCTTTTCTAATTAGTCATTTCTTATTCATTAAAAATAAAGACGAGATGCCAGTGATTATTTTTTTTACTTCTAATACATATCCACGAGGAGAAATATTATTCTTTGATTCACTTCAACTTTGCTCCACAAGCTGTAACTGATGATTTATTTACAAACTAATGGTGTGAATGACCCGTTATCAGTACACTTTAACCTCACAAAATTATGATAATTAATGGAACTGTGCTTCCCTACTCTACAATATAACAAACCGCTAACTTAGGATCATTCTAATGATATCTCTTAACAAGAAAGATCACATCAAATGTCTAATCTAATAGCAGTTTTTCACAAATTAGAGCAACGAAATCCAGCATGTATAAAATATAAGAACTACTATGCTTCCCCACTCTACAAAATGCAACAAGTTGACAATCAGACCACTTTAATAGCATTTCTTAATAAGAAAAGCCACATCAAATGACCAATCATCTCTTTTTGCAAATTAGAGCAACGAAATACAGCATTCCTCTACCAAAATAAAGTTTTTCTCAAGACAACCTGAACAAGAACACCTATACCAAAATCAGCAAAGACAATGCTATTATTTCCATGAAGTGAATCAAGAATATTTTAATTTTGAATTATAAAATTGCCTACATAACACCCAATCATTTTAATTAATAATTAATGGTTAATTATGCCAAAACATATAAATTTCAGACAAAATTGACCAAAAATACAAATAATGTATAATTATGGGGTCATAGCTTCAAGATATTTAATAGTAGGTGCCAAAATAGTATATTTTAGTGTAATAGAATTATCACAAGTATTTCTATTTGAAATTTGCAATCGCTTGACCAATTTAGGACCATTCTAACCCTTCGTGAACCTCTCTTTTCCTATAATATGTAGTAAATTCATCCGCAACAACAATTTTTCGGTAAGTCATTGATATTAGAGATTGTTTGATTAATATACTAATATTTCTAACGACAAAACATTTTCATATTATTAATTTGGATTTAAAAAAAAAAATCTGAGTATTCATTGAAAACATGAATTTAAAAGAAGCGATAAGGAATTTTATTTTGCACTATATAATGTCCGCGGGTCTATAATTTTTATAGGTCGGTTATCATTCCAAAACTAATTTAAATATATGCATATATGCAAATAAGCGGGAAATTTAGGCAATGGCAATACACCCGAGGCCCTGACGGTCCTCTGATGTAAAAAATTGTTTTGAAAAGAAAATTATAAAGTAAGGGAAGAAGGATATGGATCTAGGAGTCCATCAGACCGGGATTTTTAAGACATACTGGTATTTTAGGGTTGATTTAACACTTAAAGCTGAGTATATGAAAATGAGCTGTTCCTTTTCGCATTGTTAGAATGATTTCTGTATTTTTTATCTGACAATCCTTGAAATTAAACATTCCAAAATCTGGAATCATAATCCCTAGTTTGTACGAAATATGTGCATGAAAGTTATTATTTGCCAATGTTCAAACAAATCATCAAAATTGCAGAACATTACAAACACAAACCAGACTTCTTTCACCATACTCTTATCATTTTGT
Source organism: Mytilisepta virgata (assembly GCA_028015205.1). NCBI lineage: Eukaryota > Metazoa > Mollusca > Bivalvia > Mytilida > Mytilidae > Mytilisepta > Mytilisepta virgata. The sequence goes on from CM051512.1 coordinate 36,608,549, forward strand.
TAAATAGGTATCACTAAAGAGGGATGAGGTTCCCAAACCTGGGATTCCCACATCTGGGATAGGACTAACCCTGCACAGGATTCAACCCACTATTTTGGTATTTACTCCCCCAAACTGGGACGATGACAGAAAGCCACAACTGTATTTATATATATACTATATTTTTTTTCATGCAGGTTGTCTGAATATGATAACTCTGCAAACCTGAATCAAATTTATTCTCAAAATTTGAGATAATTGTAAATCATAATAAAATTTTGGTAACTAATTGAATTTATATTAATTTTTAATGTTTACACAAGATATTAATAAATAAAGTAATATTGGTAAAAAATGTACCAATTATGAAAGACAACTCTTCATGGACAAATTTATCCAGGTAAATTTACACCACAGTCGTTTGAATTTTAATGATTTAATATGAAAAAGGGAGTGAAAAACACAATATGTACTACTGTTTTTTTTATTCCTTTTTTGATATTAAACCATTGAAATTCAACTGTGTTAACATTGAAAAATAAGAATCCAAAGACACTAATATTAGATATAGTAAATTTATACTATGCTGTATACGACGCATTTCAAGGAGTTACCTCTCATCAGCAGCATTAAAACCGAAACATTTGGAAGACCAAAAACCAAACTTATTTTAAAACAAGAAGTACTCATAACCAAAAACACCGAAATAGGAAGCCAAATTTCAGCAAAGGAGATCTACCATGTGCAATACAAGGAATGAACCCTTAGTAATTCTATTATTTTTGAATTTTGCTAAATACTGGTAATTTCTATAACAAATCAATTAATAATCATGTCAGACAAGTCTGACCACTGGTTTAGCGAATACCCCCGGAGAGGCCTCGTCCCAGGAGTTTCAAAATAACAATCCAAAGATACTAATATTAGATGTAGTAAATTTATACTATGCTGTATACGACGCATTTCAAGGAGTTACCTCTAATCAATTTGTAAACAGTTTGTCCTGTTTGTACATGTTATGCTATTTAATGTGAAGAAGTTCTGTTTTCTTTTTTCTGAAAATATTTTTTGGGAGAGAAATTAAAAATTGTTATATATGTAAGGAACATTTCCTGTACATTTTTTGTCTGAATACTGATACAATACTCATTCTGTATGCATTAAATGAGTCTTAAGATAGGAGGTACCTAACTGGGCTAAATTTAAGATTTTTATAAAATTTAGCATTGGATTTCCGAAGAAGTATAGTCGGCAAACAGGAGGTGGCTGAACGACAGAAGTAGTATATAGGGACAGTTCAGTTAGTATTCTGTGAAGTCATTTCCGGTTCCGGTGACGTCACTTCCGGCTTCTCCCCGCTCCTCCACTTCCACCACCTCAAATACTAATTGACCTGTCCCCATATAATACTGACAGATCCAAAATTGCTTATACGCTACAACTCAACAAGCTGCAGACAAAATAAAAAATCATTCCCTGCTGTCATGTCTGTAGAATCCAAGAAAACTTTCACATCTAGTGTTTTAAGTATTGTTGAATTTTAAACTATTGGCAAACAGAATGTGGCTGCACGACAGATCCAAAATTTGTTTACACGCTACAACTCAACATTATTAAGCTGTAGACAAAATATAAAATCTTTCCCTTTTGTAGAAGCCAAGAAAACTTTGACGAAAGTTTCCTACCTTAGGTCTCTCTGACGGGCGGTACGACAGACATCCGGACGGACTCAAGCGGTTACTAGACCTGCTTTCGCTGTTGACGACGCAGGTAAAAATCAAAAGATAAGTGTACAGCTTAAGTTTGTAACTTTCAATTCACTAGCAAGAATTAAGTTTACGAAAAAATTCCACTTGCTTTAACATTAAAATTTCTGAAAACTTTTTGAAAAGGGATTTGTTTTTCTCTCCTCTTGAAAAATTGCTGTAGATTTTTTTCTAAATTTGCATTTTTGTAAAAATATGATGCATTGGGTGTGGCTGAAATCTAACTTTCATTACGACCATACCAAACTGATCTTTAGTTCTTTGGATTTCGCCGCTCCAATTTTTGGACTATGTAAAATTTAAGAGGATGTTTTTTATCGCTTCATTTTGCTAAAGTGCTGAAAATTCGCCCCAAATTTTTAATTTTTCAATAAATTAAAAATACAAATTGCACACACGCTCCTAAAATTTTGTAAAAACATGGATTTTCTCCATTTTTTGCAATATTTTATTTTCAAAAATGTGTGCCGCACGTAAATTTGATCTGCGTTCGAAAAAAGCAAGTCCTCAAGAAAAAAAACTAAAATTAAAATTTCGCCCGATCGCATCTATTTTTGCCATCCAAAAATCCAAAGAACAAAAAATTAAATTAGTGTGGCCTATAGTAAAATGGAGTGCAAACCTATAGTTTCCTTCAGCGTTGCCGTTAGAGGACTGAAAATAGGAAAAATGGGTCAAAGACACAAATGGCCGGGTTGCTTTACTGGGTGTTTACTGTAGTGGTGACAAAGGTGATTACAAGTACATATTGCACGTTGGCAGTCATGAATATTTATATAGACAAAAGTCAATCAGAAGTGACATCACAAATTGTATCCTCGTTTAAAAATGGGAAGAAATCCTCAGTGCTTGAATAATGAAAGTCTTCAAGAATTGCAAAAAAATTCTCAAAACATATCCATAAAGTGAAGTGCAAATCTTCAATATATATAGAAACATTCTTTCAACTTTCAAGGATGTGGGTGACAAACTGTAGGAGGAGTTGATTTCACAAAATAGGTACCCTCTATTGAAGATGTCAATAAAAAAAAAAAACGACTAAGTTACAAAGTTTGGAAAAATGGGAAATAATTCCCGAAATAATTCCATAAGGTGAGGTGCACATCTTCAATATATATAGAAACATTCTATGAAGTTTCTAGGATATGGGTGAAAAACTGTAGGAGTTGATTTCGTAAAATAGGTACCCTCTATTGAAGATGTCAATAAAAAAAACGACTATAAGTTCCAAAGTTTGGAAAAATGGGAAATAATTCCTGAAATAATTCCATAAAGTGAGGTGCACATCTTCAATATATATAGAAACATTCTATGAAGTTTCAAGGATGTGGGTAAAAAACTGTAGGAGGAGTTGATTTCGCAAAATAGATACCCATTTTCCCCGCCCGCCCGCCGCCCGCCGGACATTCACCATACTATAACCCGGATTTGCACTCTGTGCAACCCGGCCAAAAATTTACAAATGATAGACAACAGATGCCATTTTAGTTCAGTCCCATCTCAATTTCTGAATCACATTGAAATTGGCCATTGTTATATGTATGGCGAGCCAATCTTTGGGAAATTTTCAAATATTGGCAGGAATGGTCAGCACTTGGGACCAAACATCGGTGGAAAGGTCCCTTGTATTCTCAAACTGTTGGCTAAAACACTTTTTGTCAGTGACATGTTCAATACTGTGTTACTTCGAAAAATTAGACGACATAGAAAATTCTTTTAATCAAAATATATATGTAAATCAGTTATAACATAAAAATTTCGTCTTTTTCACAATTTTTTGTCTCACAGTATGATATTCTAATGCAACATAACATATAACGTCCTTTTTGATTGGATAACGTCAAGCGTAAAATCCACGGTTTACATTGACGACAAAGTTTCGCAAACGCATTTGACGTTTCCTGTTTACTTTTTATTCTATTTTTAACCGAATTTTCATAGGAAAATATCGGTTATTAATTTTGTGATGTACGGCGGGCGGACGGGCGGGCGGCTGCCAAACAGTGTCCGTGCAATAACTTATGAACTGTTCAACCAAAGCTTTTCAAATTTTAATATGTTGTTACTGATGACAAAATGGAGGTCAAGTTCGATATTGACGATTTTCACTTTCACCGTTCAAGAGTTATGGTTCTTGAAAGATTGAAAAATGGCTTTTCCAGTGGTGTCCGTGTGATAACTTATGAACTGTTCAACCAAAGCTTTTCAAATTTTAATATGTTGTTACTGATGACAAAATGGAGGTCAAGTTCGATATTGACGATTTTCACTTTCACCGTTCAGGAGTTATGGTTCTTGAAAGATTGAAAAATGGCTTTCCCAGTAGTGTCCGTGTGATAAGTTATGAACTGTTCAACCAAAGCTTTTCAAATTTTAATATGTTGTTACTGGTGACAAAATGGAGGTCAAGTTCGATATTGACGATTTCCACTTTCACCGTTCCGATATTGACGATTTTCACTTTCACCGTTCAGGAGTTATGGTTCTGAAAAATTGAAAAAGGCAGTTCAAGTCGTCGTTTCCATGCAAAGGTCATCAACCAATGTGGACAACATTTGTGATACAATACGTTCTGTCGTGACAAACAATTATTCCACAGTTCTTCTTGGAGATATCAATATTGACCAGTTCAAACAAAATGAGCAGTTGAAAAAACTTGAAAGTACAATGCATGCACTTGATTTAGGCCAAGCTCATTACGATGAAACCACAGACTATCATTCTTCCATCGACCATACATATATTACAAGACAACAACTGTTTGAAAGTGGGAATCTGGAAAGTTATTGGAGTGACCACGAGATTCTTTGGATTCATATAAAATAAGGTTATAATCTCATTGGCGTATTTCTTTCATTATTGACTTCATGATTTCTGCCTACCAACCCCTGCTTAACAAATGTGTGTGTACTTACATGTATATAGTCTAAAAAATTCCAATATTTGTCACTTACTATAAATAGGAGGTCAAGATCGATTTTTGCCTTTCCATTTCTGAACCCTACAAAAATTCATTTATATTTCTTTACTTCATCCTGTTTGGGAATCCAGATTTGCAAACATCATTTCCATGCAGGAAAATCCGGTTTGTTGTCATTCAACAGCCTCTTGTTTAACGTTTAACGGAGGTTGCATTAGAATGGGGATAACTGTATTGTATTTTATCAGTTGCCGACATAAACCGGTGGTTTTACCAGAGACTTATATATGTCTCTGGTTTTACCATTGCAAATATCCGTTTACCTGGCTCCACTACGCGTCGCCAGGTAAACTCAATTTGCGACGGTAAAACCAGCGGTTTACGTCGGCAACTGATAAAATACAATAGTTATCCCCTAATTTTACAACTGCATACCTGAAGTATTTATAAACTCCAAGACAATACAACATGAAAGCTTTTAAGAAATACACATGTATGTGTATTGATCATTTCTGGGAAATGGGAAACACAAAATTCATTAACATTAGATTCATTAGTGGTAAAATCAGCTTGGCTGTCTTGTGATAGCATGCTCGCCTATAGTACAGAAGGTTTAGATCCCCAGCCTGGTAAAACCAAAGACTTTAAAATTGGTACAATTTAATTGCTGCTTCTCATTCAAACATGCAGAATTTAGGATAAAAGCAAAGTATGGTCAGCTTAAGAGTCGGAGTAATGTAACGGGGTTGGGTGTTATTTCTTCCTGCGGACTGTAACTTTCTGAGCTAGCACAATAAAAATACAACTCAGCGTGTTGTACAAAGCATGGTTCGTATTCATTTCTCATCACTATGTTAGTAATTGCCAATGAATGTTATTCAATAATCCATCCATTCAATATCAGAAAACAATTTTCCATTACTCTTTTTATCGGTAATACTCAACAAAATTGTTCAGGTCTGAAATTTTAAAAGAAGGTTACCCTTTCGGCAGGATGTAACATGGAAGGAATTAATGGTTACGTTTTTTTTTATTAAAATATGAACTCTCTCTATATTTTCGTTTTGGTATTTTTATATATCTCTTCTAAGATAAGGACTATGTACACTATTACAAGGATTTAAATTTGTTAACAATGCAATCAACAAAGCTGATAATTTTAACATTTCCAGAACTAGTACAGTAGACTCCATGAAATAGGATATCTGATAAAGGAATATATTGGGAAATGAGATATAATATCAAAACACCAAACCATTTCTTAGTTATTCTATGTTAAATTTATTGGATATTTGTATACCAGATAATGGAATACTCCTTCTAATTGGATATAATTTTCATCTAAGATTCATGTTAATATCATTATAATAGAATATTTTTGTTTCTGTGTACAAGAAATGACTTCTTGAAACATAAAATTTTCTTTCAAGAAGAAAAATTTCATTATATTTGAACATATTTGTTTGGTCAAATGACCTAGTTCACCTTAAAATTCAAATAAATGCCAATAGATTGGAATATGCCACAAGATAGGACAATATATGCACAGAAAATATATAAAAATGAAAATAAATGACTGATTTTTGTCAGAATGATTGTTTCTGTCTAATTCAATATCCTGGACAATGGGATATTTTTTGTTGACATTTTTGATATCCAATTAGCAGGAGTCTACCGTATTACAATGGTTTAAAAGAATTGATTTTATTCTTGATTACAATTTGTAAGAAGTTTTTCATAATCGGAAATGATATCTGACAATGCTCCTGTTAAAAGTTGTTTCTGTAAGTTGTTCTTCCACTTGTTGACTAGTTTTTCTTTTGGCTTTATTCTGTATCCCTCTGAGTCATCTGAAACATTAATCTGATTTCAGTTAAACGAGCAAGAGTTCTGTAGAGTGGCCATGGTGCGCATCCAATAATGGTAAAATAACATAAATGAGAATACAAAAAGTTGCAAAATAACTGAACCTTACTCATCCCAGAAAATGTTGATCTAAACCTTTGACATAAATTTCATTCAAATATGTGGAGATCTATTATCTTATCACATTTGATATATACAAGGTCTCATAAGCAAACTTTATCATCCTTAAGTTCAAATTCTCGTATAAACTAATTTCAAATACATGTATATTTCAGATCTTCAATAAGGACAAATGTGTAAAACAAATAACAAATGATATTAAAAATCTATCAAATTAAGCCAACTCTATAACAATTTTCCATAAAAGAAAATACTTACAATTTTATGCGCTCTGACTTAAGGGAGATAATACAATCTTGTTTATGAAATATTAACTTGTGCATGTGCATTAAATGGAAGTATAATAGCAATTGCTATTGAATTACAAAAACGCCATAACATGATAATTTCACTATGAAGTAGGATAGAATTAAGGGGGTACCCAACACTTTGACTAAAATAGATTTGGCTCGTTTAAGTTTCATAAAATTTTGATGAAATATTTACTTTGACCTGTTGACAAAAATATAAAAATTTCAAGAAATTTGAGCCTTACAATTTACGGGAATAATTTCATTGGATATATGGCAGTTTGACAAACACTAATTTTGATCATTGAGAAACTTGATTTCTCTTTACTAATAATATGTGATTAAAACGTTCAGCTGATTTTTAAAGAGTTAATTCCCTTATATGTTTTGTACCACCTTAACCAACAGATTTACAATTTTCATTGAGAAATGTGGCAGGGTTATGGTCTAATGAAAAAATGGTGTTATTAAAAGGAAAAATTGTCCATTCACCATTGAGATTTAATTTACCAGTACCTATTTGAAGGATTTTCTAAAAAAGGCACCATGTTGTGGCACCCTTCCATTTATTGCTAATGGGAACACTGAATATTTCTTAATAGGAATTAAAGACTAGAAGTGATTTCCATAAAACAATTCCAATTTGACAATTTCATAAGTCACTTAGTGAAGAAATTAAGAGAGAATTTCAAAAACTCATTTCTCCACCGAATTCAAACAACAAAAATTTCTGGACTTTTGAAACAGCTTAAGAAATCCATGACGTTCAAGACAGCTGATTTCGAGCCACCGAGAGTTGGCGGTATTTGTTTCTGTATAAGTCAAACTCACCATTCACAATAACTGTCAGTCTTGTTTTGGTCGGCATGGTATGTAGTAAATCTGTGTATGTAAGCTGGAATTCTAACTGCAGTATATCATTCTGTTGTCCAATTTTAATTTCAACAAAATCTACAGGTTCACTTCGAGTCAACAAAACTTTATCCTTGAAGTTTTCCTGAAACAAAAAAAACAAAAAAAAATTGGTGAAACAAAGCATTATGATTAAATTACATGCAATTAATTTCATGATTTATTTAATAATCTGAATTTTACTAGCACAAGAGCAAACATGCAAAAAATGCTTCATTGTATTCCACTGATGTTATATATTGATTAATATAACAAATATTCCTGAAAAGGTCAAGGTCAGGTGACATGTCAGGCTAACATAGTAATGACTCCAAACACCAAATGTGTTTGACCCGCCATGTTGCTCATCACAAACCTTGACCTTAATCAGAAAAGCATAAAATTGATGTCCAGGTAGAATGACATATGTCAGGCAGACATGTACACAATCTCAAAAACACTTCACCTATGGAATTTTCAATAAGAAAAGGTAGATAACTCTGACTAATCGATTTTGTTAAAGTACATGTATTACATCCCTGTCTTGCATCAATTATGCATGAAGTGCATGAAAAAATATTTTAAACAATTCTTTTACAAAATTAAGGATAGATCTGAGGTATTAATTTTAACTTTTTAACATCTTCAATGTTTTCCAGTACATTAATTTTTCTATAATTCGAAATTCCCCACTCAGAATCATATCTGAGGTACAAAGATATAACCTAAACATTTGATGTTTCCTTGGACGACTCATAAGATTATAATTAACCACAAAAAATTTTCTTATAGCATGTAGACCTTCAAAATGCCAAAGTCCATTCCGCAAACTGAGATTTCTAGATAGTATCTAACAGTGACCAAATTTAAAGCACACGTTACAAGTCCTATCAAGAATATACCCAGATACTTCAATTTTTTACGAAAATATAATCGGGAATTATTTTATCATGGCCTAAATTACCTGTATAATGTTGACCTCCTCACGTCTTGTTATGTAGGCAAACAAATAATCGCTGAGCTTCAGTAGAAACTGTCTTGGGTCAACTTTCAGAAAAGTCTGTTCCAGTTCCAGGACAGGAATAAAACATGGGAAAGAGTGTCTCATCACCTTGAACTTTTCATTCTGTAAATCTTGAATTTCTAAGTAAAACGTTTCATGACTGATTCCTTTATGTAAGGTATCATAGCTGAAAATTATATTGGTACTGTCTACAGAGAATACTGTAAATCCTGGAAAAAAATACATATACTTATATACAGTCGTACCTCGATGTGTCAGACTTGGTTGACTGGAAATCTCGAATGTGAAGAAGTACTTTCGCGGTCCCTGCAAATTTCCCATTTGTTCTATTCATTTTCACCTCTGATGACTCGAACTCTGATAATTAGAAATATTGGATAACTCGAGGATGTTTAGAGGTCCCCAGAAAAAAATACAATGTAATGTTACCTCGATGTGTCGAACTTCTAAGTGTTTTTTTTTTCTCAGAGAAGTCCAAAGATAAAATCTCAGAAGATGCATATAATTAATAAGAAAATATATTGACATTTTTAAACTCACTTTTTATTACACAAATTACACAAATAATATTTATTTGTATAACGGTTAGCATGAAATTTTAACCTGTACATACTGTACAAGGTCATACTCAACCTCGGATGACTTGAACCTGAAACACTTTTTTGTAGTCCCTTCAACTTCAACTTATCGAGGTTCGACTGTATGTACATTGTCAGAAAATATAAAAGTTTGGTTGTACTGTCAAAGTATAATTGTTCCTAATCATATTTATTCCTGACTGAAACAGTATTATAATAATATACATTTATTGCATTGTAGTGGGGGAATATGAAGATTTATTCACCTCAGACATATCATATTCCACGAGGGCTTGCCCAAGGAGAATATGATATTGAGATGTGAAGAAATCTTCATATTTCCCCCACTACAATGCAGTAAAGAACATGCTTTTTTCAATCCAACTTGATATTTAGTTTGTGTCAATTCCATTTACTGATATCAATACTGGAAAAGTAGCAAGATTTCTGAAGGGGTGGAATATGATTTGAATTTGATGGAATATGAAGATTTATTCATGTCGATCACATGATCCCAATAACTAATGAGATACAGTTTTACCTACAACAGTTGTTTGTTTGTTTAGTTGGGGTTTTACGCCGTTTTCAGCACAATTGGCTATTTAGCAGCAGCCAGTTTTTATTGGTGGAGGAGTACCCGGAGAGAATCACCGACCTTCGGTAGGAAAATTGGCAATCCTTGTCAATTTAGATCGGAGTCGAACATACCCCGCCACAGGTGAGATTCCAAACTCACAACCTCAGTGTTGACAGGCTAGTGATCATCAGTAGTCATGACGGACTACATAGACCATTCGGCCACCGAGGCCCCTTGGAATTTTTGTAACATAATAAACTATCTTTGGAATAAATATTATGGTGGAAGTTTTATTCCATGACAAATGTAACATTTTGACTATTTGACTTTATTAGATTAATGAGAACGGAAAAGGTATTATCACGATTATATAATATCTATTCCGAATGGTAAACTAAATTATGTAATAATTATTCTTATATTAATTACAGTCAAACCACCTCTGTATAGCAAATCACTGTCTATAAAGGGCACAGTGAAAAAGTTCCATTCATGAACAAAGCATGTGAAATTAACCTCTGTATAGAGGGCACCTGCTTATAAAGGGCACTTTCTTCTGATCCCATGGGTGCCCTTTATAGACAGGTTTTACTGTACTATCAAAATAATTGTAAAAAAACAGTTATCATGGATATGGGGAATATTTATTCAAAATGGTGTTGGCATTATATAATTATTTAATATTAGTCACAATTACACGCATGCATATGTATGCATTACAATTAAAAACTAAAAACATATGAACAACATGTACCCCACCAAAAAACCAGGGGTAGACCCAGGTGCTCCGGAAGAGTAAACAGTCTCTGCTTCCACCAGGACACCCGCCATGCTGCCTGTCAAATCCGGTAAATTATCTTTGGAATAAATGACAGTACGAGCCTTAGAAATGGGTAGAAATGTGTGGGGGGTACAAATAAGCTTGATATTTTCTGACAATGTTTATCGTACTTCCCTGCATCTATATCACCCTGCTCAGCCGCTCTCTATTCTCTGTTTAAGGCTTTGTGAAGTATGAGAAGTTGTGAGAGCAGATGTTATCAAGCTTACCTCCAGGAAAACAACAAAGCTTAAAGAGTGGGAATGTCATGTGGTAGTATGCAAAACAGAAACAAAAGAAAAAGACTGACATTCCGATCCTATATTTTGGCACTGTTACTGGAAACACAGGATTTTTTTCTCTAAAATTACCTGTTAATCTGAGACATTCTAACACGACTGACAGCTGTTGGTGTTGATTTTTGACTAATGTCAATTCTTCAGTGTCATCCTCAATGGCCTCATCTTCTACTGACACACAATTATCTGTGATCTACAATGTATAAAACAGGGATGACGTATTACTAAATTAATATTGATTCATGGACATAGAATAAATATCGAAATTAAGCCTTATTATTATAATACTGCCATTTGACTTAACTTGTTTAAAATTTTCTGCCATCGCAATATTACAACACCCCCCTCCCCTCTTTTTAAGAGCTAAGTCTGATAATACGAAGACCAAATAATTGAAATAATTGTATAAATACTAGTATGGTACTGTGAATATTCCATACTTGAACAAACTTCTTTGCTCAAGTTATAACTCGAACATATTCTGATTTTTTTTTTTAAAAGCACTACTAAACACAAATCAAGTTTGAATTCGAAGTATTCAACTTTTGTTTTTAGAGTTATGCCCCTTTTTCAAATAGTCAAAATTTAGGTTTCTGGAGCTAGAGCCATAGATGTCCTGTATATAAAACTTTTGATATAAAGATGCAATATTGTCTATTCAACAAGCATGCAACATTTCGTAAAGATCTGTGATATACATGTAGCAGTTTAAGATTCCACCTATATGAAGCTTAATAAAATCAACTCTAAAGTATGATAACACATGGCCAATACTTCATGTTTTGGTAGCAACAGTGTTGGGTCACAAATCTGTCTTGGTAAGCCAAAATGACTGTAATATTTGTAAATTTACTTTCATTAAAAAAAGAATTAAAAAAATCCTCATTGAAAAGCAATACCATTGTTTCCACCAACTTTAATTCACTTTTCAAGGCATCTCTTTGTCTCCTCAGCTGCAGAATTCTCTGTGTTGCTTCTTGCGTATTGATTGAATTGTTACTTGGCTCTGGTACTGGTACCTTACTGGTTACATGTAGGTCTCTAGTTTCCAATTGTTCAAGGAATTCCATTGTCTTCGTCCTATCAAAATTATTTATATATACCCGATATCAATTTTTAGTGTAAAACAGAGGTGAATGTGTTTCAAATGTCATTAAAAATACTGTATTATCAGAAAAATTTGTAATCACTACATATCACAAAGAAAATGAACAGAACGGAAACTTCACTGATCAATCATGTGTCAAATGTAATTAGTCACAATGACTTGATTGTTGCTGACATTTTTTGTACTATACTGTAAGAAATTGTTATAATCAGGCCTTAATTAAAATTATATTTGTTTGCAGACTGACCCTCGAAAATCCGCCCAACTGGGAAAATTTTATTGCTCTTAATTTGAAGTATTTTTTTTTTAATACTTCGATCATGTTCCAGAACGTCAGGTTGTTTCCGGAATCGATTTAAATTCACGTTTCGAGTTTGGGGTTTCTTACATTCATGGGACCATTTGATGATAAAGCACACGGATGTTGTTGACAGGTACCATGAAGTCATGGAGGAGTATTTTATCCTGTTGTCTTCCCCTTATAAGTTAACATAGCTTAATAGTCAATTCCGTAGTCATTTTCTGGTATTTAACCCATTTTTATTTTGTCGGTTGGAAGTCAGGGATGCCGGACAGACTTTTGGAAGGGGGACACCCAAGCACCATTCCACCAAAGTTTGGTCCCAATTGGCCTAGTGGTTTTAGAGGAGAAGATCTTTAATGACAAACGCCAAGTGATGGCAAAAGCTCACATGGCCTTTTAGGCCAGGTGAGCTAATAATACTTATGCAATGGGCAACTTTTAATGAAACATGGCTTTTACCATACTAACGGGGTTTTGGGCTGGTATGTGATCTGATTTGCGGTGCTAAGATGGGATATGGATACTTTCAATCCTCCTTAAAGTTTAACCTTTATCTTGGCTGATAAAATAAAATATTTTTTCTACCCCTTACCCATCAGTCCGAAGGTACAGTCAGAAAACTGCAAACAAACATATTTTTAAGGTTGGCCTCATCTATTGCACAATATTGATGACTAAATCCAATTGATAATGAACTATTTTTATTATGTGTTATTGTAACTAAATTATGTACAGAATCTACTAGAATCCTAAGATACAGATTATAAACTAATTGTCAGTCAATTTAGGTAGGCAGTTCTTAGCAGCAAGAGCATGTGTATAACAGTGAACAGATCATTACAGAAATATCATTGAAAAATTATCATGAACCTGTTTGTTAACTTATTAAGTTTGAAATTTCAAGGAACGCTTGTGGTGCCAAATCCCATCAGTCTTTGGTTGAAGAGGAATTGCAAATATAGAGAATGTCCACCCTTAAGTTATACGTAAATATTTTTAAATCAAAGCTCTAAAAGTGGACTGGGCTAACTCAAATTACTATTATATGACAACATAGGTTGGATACTAAAAGCAATTTACAACAAGATGTTATCATAGTGTGATTACTATTACAGAGAATGCAATATTATATATGGAAAACAAAAAAATAATTTAAAAAAAAATAGGAATTGCATAATTGTTACTGAAGAAATCTTGACCACATAGATAACCGTATCAATATGAATTAAGTTAAATCAAATTTTTCATATTAAGCAGAATTATCGCCCCAGAATTTTGGAATTGCATAATTTTTATAACTTAAATTTTGAGGTTAAAAGATATTTCATTATTATTCAATACAATAAATTTTTTACCTAATATTTCAACGGTAGTAGCTTGATATAGATTTTAAAAGTAATTTCTTTTTATCAGGATTTTTATTGAGATAGGTTGCTATGGGTATAGTTAAGCAAATGGACAATATATGTAAAAAGAGTATTCACGATGAAAATCGGTGCGTGATAGTCAACTGCGGGTATGAAATATTTTAGATTTTAATGAACTTTTAAGAATTTCGATATAACTTGAAGGAACAAACAGAGCAGGCAGTACTGATAGAAAACATTTTTTCAGACCTTACCAAAATAGTTGGTATGAATATATATACACTAGATACAACCGAAGTGGTACTTTATGATACCAGCTTGGTACATGAACATTAAGAATTTTGTGAATCAATATTTAAAAATAGACATACATGTATATATATATATGTGCTGTTAAGTGTTATAGGTGGCGGTATAGTGTAAATATACTATAACTGATAGCGAGTGAAGGATAGTATTATAAACATTGTAAGCTTATGGCTTATAACCGTGCTATTAAGGTGGTGGGTTCGCAAATTGATACATACATGTATTGTTAGTGCCTATCTGATGCTGGATATATATATTATCTTAATAACTAATTAATTAGCAGTAATATTCATGCTAAACTATTCATTAAACCGGTATTAATACAGTGCAAACCCTTGCTTCAGCAGATTTAACACATAGTACAGCCGTCTACAATAGTGGATGGTGATTCTCCAGATAGTGGAGGCACAGAAGATACAGGAATGAAAGGAGATTGTTCCCAATGCTAATTTCATGCCAGGCTAAGGCTAAGTTTATGGGGAAAATCGGAGGTGGAGAATAGTTATGTCCACTAACTGTACCTTAAAGAAGAGTTACCCTAGTTGCAAACGGACGGACGGACCGACTGTCTTGACTATTCGTCACGTGGGCATATGTGGACACCTCGGTGGACACAAAGTTTATATTTACCGCCAATTCAATGGGTAATATTTACCAACAACATCTATGTTCGGATATCCATCTAACGTTAACTTATAGACACTGGTCGATACAGAGAGAGTGTGAATAATGTTGAAGATATTATTGAGAAAAAATTAAAAGCTGGTCGTTTATCGAGAGATGAGATGAATTACGATCAACACTGTGGGTAATTTAAAGTTTTAAGATTTTGTATATTGATGACTAGTTAGTCTATAATGTATTTCCGAACGTTAGCGCAAAAAGGGAGACTACTTGCCAGGGACTAGAAAGCCTGATAAATATTTGCAGACTGACTACTACAGTACAGATCAGTACAGTACGTAGCTAAAAGTGATAAAATTATGATTTGACATTTATAAATGCAAAACCACATTTGTCTTTATTACAATGCAGTCCCCAATGTCTGGAAAATGGTGGGAAAAGTTTATTCTAAATTATTTCATCGAAGTGTTGTTTCACTTTGCCAAGAACGACGTTTAAGGATGGGGTCTTAGCATTTTTAAAGATTTTTCAGAAAAACCATTACACAGACGGATTGTTGATTCACACATGAATAAAAAGAATTGCTTGGATACAAAATGGAACATAGTTTGATAATGAACTTCCATGCTTCATACAAAATGTGCTTCGGTTTTTACAGAACAATTAAAACGGTAGGACTTTTAACCACCGACCACTTAAAAAACTGTTTAATATATGTTTTATATGTTAATTTTATTTAAAACATTAGTTTTATTATGGTTATAATATATATATTAAATATATAAATGAAATAAATAAAAAAATAATAAGATTCCGCATTTGGAAATATTGTTAAATATTTGACAGGGCTTGTTGTTTCTAAAATTATAGGCCTTTAAACACTATGCGTCCCAAGGCAAAGCCATACGAAAACTAACATCAATGGCCTTAGTTTGCAATTACACAAAACATCTTTGATTAGAAATTGTTAGATATATGAACCGGAAAAATATGGTAATATTTTGACAGTAATGTATAAGTCTGCCAAGAATGAGATCGAAAACAATAAAAAGACAAACAGTTCCTGCACCTTAGAGGTAGTCTCCATGGCCATGGGGACTACCAACTAATACCGGCACAGAAACATTATTTTATCCCTGACCAGGTTTGGCGTTGTAAGGATCCAGTCGACAAAGACGCCCTTTATACTACTTTTCTACAAGATAAGAGGAGAAAAAGGACAGCCACCGGGATGACAACATCAACAGACGGGACTTACTCCGTTAACACAAAGACTCAATCCTTAGCAAAGAAGCCTTGCCAGAGAAAACGCGCCACAACGGAGCGGGCACAACCACAAAGATGGTGCGCTACAAAAAAGATTAGACAATGTTAGACAATGTGAACATTTATTTATATTGTAAATATTTTTTTTTTGTTTTTGTTAATGTTCGTTATTTTTCATCTTTGTTAATGATTTATATGCCGTTGTTATTGATAAATTATGCTTATTTCATGTAAATAAATGTATATAGTACTTATTTGATTATTATTGACAGTGAGCAAACAAACAGGACATCCTTTAATGATCTCATGTTCAAAAATTTTCATATTCTGATGAGGTAAACACAAAATAAAGTATTTGTTGGGAAAGTTTTCAATGCATTCTGACTAAAATAAAATCTTTAAATAAAAAAGTTTCTTCCTCATCAAAAAATGAAAATTGTTGAAGACCCCCACTCCACCCACTCTCCTTATATTGACCGTATAGATATTTATATGGAACACCTAATGTTGACCCAGTGTTATCATTCTTTTCCGAAAGAAAAATAAACATTTAAAATAACTTAAACAACATTTTTCAATTGTTCTGTGGTGTTTTTGTGGAGGTCGGCGGTTGTCAATGTCAAACAGAATCGGTCAAAGGTCCTTATATAGATTATTACAACAACAAAAATTGGGGCATTTACGTTTCTGGTCGAACAGAATTGGTCAAAGGTCCAAAATTCGACCAAAAACATAAAAATCCCAACTTTTTTTTGGTAAAAAACCTTTATCTAACCAAAACTAAAGAAATATTACATTTAAAACATATATAAAACAGTTTTTTAAGTGGTCGGTGGTGGTCGGCGGTGGTCATTGGTTAAAAGTCCTTCCCCAATTAAAATATAAAAATGAAGCATAATTCATTTCTTAAATAAAGCCAATACTGAATACAATATTATTGTCAACTGATATATTTTAGTTGGTATAAATTTTCATGGTTTTGTGAATATTTACTTATTACAGTTATGTAAATTTCATGTATATTAACTTTGGTTGTTGATTAACTTGAAGAGTAGTTAAATCCATTCAGACATGACATCCCGATCACATTTTGGAGTGGTAGATCAGGCTATGAAGTCAATGAAAACCGTTGAAGAATACATCAAAGTTGGCATGGAAACCACATTGGATGTTGGCATGGATTTTGTAGAAAATGACAAAGGTAAAAATTTAACTTGTAGTTGACATGTTTTAGAACTATTGAATTTTGGCTAATTAAATTTTTAATCCACAAGCAAAATGAAAATTTTTGACAGTAAGAAACAAAATCCAGTACTTAAATGTTGATTTGAAATTTCAAAAGTTTTGAACCATGTCCTCAAAATTTACAATATTAATCTGAGTTTTTCCGTTTACACAACAGAAATAGATTTAAAAAAAATAAATTTGGATAATTATTGTTTACTTAATAGTATTGAATTTTACATTTTTATTTTAAAAAATGTTTCAGTATTTTATGAAATTAATTTATTTGTAAAAAATAACCTTCAGAATTGTAAATTTTTGTTTGAACCCATATACAAATGTACAATCCTACATGTACATCTTCTACCATTAAAGAATAACACTATTAGCTCTATATGCTCTGAGTATTTCCTTAGGTATGAGGAACCAGAGTGAGTTATCTTTTCCTAACCAATGTAGGTAAGGGAGATAATTAATTTCTCTCCCTTTTGTCCCAAAGCATGGGTAATAGATTACACCAGCATTAGAATCATACTTGTTGTCTTCTGTCTTGATGTTCTGATAAAGTCCAACTAATATCTGTTTTTATTTTAATAATAATGATTACTCCGGCATACAAAATTCAATGTGAAGGGCTTTTTTCTTTGTTTTTTCAATTTTACAATGATTATTCCTTGGAAACAGAATTCAGTGTGTGAAAGACATTCTTTCTATTGTGATTTCCAACTTATTCTGGCTTTTGTCAAACCCAAAACAAATGCTCACCAAAAAAAAATAAAAAGGCTTGTGAATGTGTTTTTTTATTTATTTGGAATTTCGACTATTATTTTTACCCACCCCTTGACCCTTTTTTCACATTTTCCCTGTTAAACAGAAAATAAAAAAAGTCTGGCCTTAGACATAAAATAGTTGATGATTTTTTGCAGTATGTCCCTAAATTGTTATGACAATAAACTAGAGTTTCTCATAAACTTACAGATCAAGATTGTGTAAAAATCATCACATATCATATTTCAGCAGCTCTAGTATTTTGTTTTACAGATAATGACAAACAGATAGATGAACTGAGAGAAGTGATGATGGATTATGTGAAAATGGAAAGGGATCTACAGCAGTTTATGGAAGCTGTAGAGTGTGTTAAATCATCAGTAAGATTACCATGGTTACATCCTAATGGGATTATCTATTTTTTATATTGCCTGGGTAGCAGTGTTGACACTAAGGGATCACTATCCGTCACTTTGCTGTTATTTTACATGTATTTGTTCATTCATCCTGTTTTGTTTAATATTGTAATAAGGGAGACAACTCCAACAGTCCCCCGGTTAATGTCTATATATATGTTTGACAACTTATGTTGTAATAAGATACTGTTCATCTGTTTTACATTTTTAACCGGAATTTCATAGGAAAATATCGGTTATTAAATTGGTGATGTACGGCAGGCT
The DNA here is from genome assembly GCA_028015205.1 of Mytilisepta virgata. Taxonomy (NCBI): domain Eukaryota; kingdom Metazoa; phylum Mollusca; class Bivalvia; order Mytilida; family Mytilidae; genus Mytilisepta; species Mytilisepta virgata. The sequence goes on from CM051512.1 coordinate 36,627,329, forward strand.
GGCGGCCAGACGGGCGGGTGGACGGGCGGGCGGTCGGACGGGCGGCTGCCAAACAGTGTCCGTGCAATAACTTATGAACTGTTCAACTAAAGCTTTTCAAATTTTAATATGTTGTTACTGATGACAAAATGGAGGTCAAGTTTGATATTGACGATTTTCACTTTCACCGTTCAAGAGTTATGGTTCTTGAAAGATTGAAAAATGGCTTTTCCAGTGGTGTCCGTGTGATAACTTATGAACTGTTCAACCAAAGCTTTTCAAATTTTAATATGTTGTTACTGATGACAAAATGGAGGTCAAGTTCGATATTGACGATTTTCACTTTCACCGTTCAGGAGTTATGGTTCTTGAAAGATTGAAAAATGGCTTTCCCAGTGGTGTCCGTGTGATAAGTTATGAACTGTTCAACCAAAGCTTTTCAAATTTTAATATGTTGTTACTGATGACAAAATGGAGGTCAAGTTCGATATTGACGATTTTCACTTTCACCCTTCAGGAGTTATGGTTCTTGAAAGATTGAAAAATGGCTTTCCCAGTGGTGTCCGTGTGATAACTTAAGAACTGTTCAACCAAAGCTTTTCAAATTTTAATATGTTGTTACTGATGACAAAATGGAGGTCAAGTTCGATATTGACGATTTCCACTTTCACCGTTCCGATATTGACGATTTTCACTTTCACCGTTCAGGAGTTATGGTTCTACAAAATCGTCCACAAACATTTTTCATCACCTTTTTCTCAGCTTCTACTGGGCAGAATGATTTCCTAATTGGTATGTACATGTAGCTTTGGCATGACGAATTGTACGTTGTCTCCTATTTTCAGTTCTTTGGGACTTTGACTGTGTAAAAATAAATGTTACATATAAAAATTTATGTTACATTTTTCTCAGCTTCTACAGGACAGAATGATTTCATATTTTGTATGTAGCTTTGACATGATGAGTTGTACATTGTCTCCTATTTTCAGTTCTGCCGAATCCCAACTTCTTGTTCCATGGGACTTTGACAAGTGGGGGTATCCTTAGCACGACATCGTGTGCAACTTCTTGTTGTATTTAAAGTTGTTAGAAATTGATTCAATGAAATTTACTTGCTTTCTAAGGGGTACACATTCTCATCTGTATGTTCTTTGACCAGTGATTGATCGGAGCAGGCCAACGGGCATGGAATGCTCAAAGTTATATAGGATAAGAAATAAGTAAAGTAAATTACATTAATTTAATATTTGAAATTATTTGTCAGGATCATTCATGGGGTGATTTAAAATTTGCTTGGCTGATTTTAGTTAGATAAGGGCCGGGCTTTTAGCACACATACATTTTTTTCTGATATATCTTTAATATATACATTGTTTTGCCCTTATTGGCCTTGAATTTTATTCAAAAGCCCTAAACTGCCCACTCATAACAATTCATGCAGCCATGTTATCTAACATAATTATATCTTAACTTGCCCTGGGAATATTTAACCAAATAATTTAAAGGAAAAGAATAGGGCTTTGTTTCTGTTCCTTGGTAAATTCAAAATGAGCATTAGCATTGATGTGTGGATAAAAGTCTTTGTTTGATGTATGTTGTATTATATCTGTATATTAAATGACAAGCATCAAACCATCATAGGCAAAAAAATCTTGTAATAAAAAATGTCATAATAATCGAAGAATTGAATTGTGATGAAAATCTAATATATTGCTAAAATTACCTACTTTTCAGGCATTGAAGTCAAAAGATGCCTTAGACTTGGAAGCAGAATTGGACCAGAAGCTAACAGTACTGAAACAAAATAATGATGATGATGACCTTAGACAGCATGAGAAATATGTCGATCTTAATGAAAAAATTTCCGAAATGAAAAATCCAGGTAAGACTGTTTATCAGTAAGTATTCGCTGTTATTAGTTTTCATTTATTTCATGCATATAATGTAAAGATTTGGACAAATTATGGCTCAGGGCTCAAGGTAGAAAATATGGGTAACTGAAAATGTTGCTTGCGATGTAAATTTGACAGTAAATTTAGGCCACTCCAAATTAATCTTTAGTTCATTCCTTTTTCAAGAAATTAAAAATAAAAATAGGTCGCCCACTCCTAAAATTTAGTAAAAATTGGAATTTCTTCCCTCTTTTGCAATATTTTAGTTTGCAAAATGTATGCTGCACGTAAAGTTGATCTTCGCCCGAAAAAACTCGTCCTGAAGAAAAAAAATTTTAAATTTTTCTTGTTCGCATTTATATTTGCCATCAGAACTAAAAATCAAATTGGTGTGGCCTTACAGTATTTTCTTGGAAATCAAATTTTGTGAAAATTTTACATCTCACTAAATCTCCTCGGGAATCAAACTGAAAAAAAACAAAAAACAAAAAAAGACTTGAACTAATGGGGGCAATCACGATACAAGAGGTTTACCAAATGATAATCACTGTGTAGAGTTAGATTATCATTGGGTTTCTTTACAAGATGAAAAACATCCATTGCAAGATGAATATGAGAATAAAAATGAGTAAGGAAGTCCATTAATAATGTTTTGGTGACTAGTTTTTGGTTCAGTGAAGTTAAGTAGTTAATTAAATCTGACAAAATGAAATCAACCATAATATTTCTGGTTAAGCAAGTAGACTTAAAATTATTAGAAGGAGAAATCAAAGGACAATTTCAAATTCATTTATGTGGTAGCAAGATCCAATTAGGATTTCAAAGGGGTAGGGAGCAATGGGGGCAAAAAGGACACATAGTCTGAAAAAACACCCTGTATGTCCTGTAACCTATGAAAACTATTTTTTGTTGAAACAGTGAGATCACTGAGAGGAAATCTTTTAGCAATTTATTGTCTGATAAAATTATATATATTTTTAGGAAACTTTTTATACCCCCTGCAAACTAAAATATAGGAATCACCCTGTCTGAACGTCTGCCTGTCGATGTACCTTGTAAGTGCAACTCCTCCTAAACAGTTCTATTGATTTTGATGAAACTTTATATGAAAGTTGGGCAAAATGAAGATGTGCATGGAGCAAGATAATTATCGCCGGATGGTGGCAAAGGGACATAATCCAACTTAAGGGGTTTACATGTTTAAAGCTTGTAAGCTCATCTCCTCCTAAATGGTTCAGTGGATTTTGATGAAACTTTATATGAAGGTTGGGCATTATGTAGATGTGCATGGAGCAAGATAATTTTCACCAGATGCTTGCAAAGGGAGAGAACCCATTTAAGGGTTTTACATGTTTAAAGCTTGTAAGAGCAACTCCTAGTATTGCGAGCATGGGATATAACTCATTGGAGTCACTCACAGTTCTAGTTAGGAATATATTGTCTCTTATTAAATTTTCCTGAGAACTTTTAGCAATACAATGTCTCAGTCAGTCAATATGAAAATAAAGCTTTGTTTTCTGAGGAAACGTTTTATTGACATATTGTCTCCTGTAATTGATCAAGAAAGTTATAAATACAAAAAACACCCAATGGAAACAGTTGTAACAGTTTTAACTTATAATTTAACTCCCAAAATTATCTGCCGCTCCAACCAGGGATTGAACCCTGAACCTCTGGTACAGTAGTCCACCGTTCTACAAACTGAGCCTAAGGAGTAGTCCACCGTTCTACAAACTGAGCCTAAGGAGTAGTCCACTAGCCCAGCTAATGGATGATGGTTATATACCTTTTATGGTTCTATAACTTCTATCATACAAGAGGGAAGCCCCGTTGCACAATACTTGTCTGGGACACTGGAAGAGTAAGATTGTAAAATAACAATCCAAAGATACTATTATTAGATATAGTAAATTTATACTATGCTGTATACGACGCATTTCAAGGAGTTACCTCTCATCAGCAGCATTAAAACCGAAACATTTGGAAGACCAAAAACCAAACTTATATTAAACAAGAAGTACTCAACCAAAAATACCGAAATAGGAAGCCAAATTTCAGCTAAGGATATCTACCATGTGCAATACAAGGAATGAACCCTTAGTATTCTATTATTTTGAATTTTGCTAAATACTGGTAATTGTAAGCTACACATAATACTAGATTTATATGTTTCAGATTGTATTATTTGTGGTTTGTAAAAATTTTGTTATTGTTCAATTGTGTGCTCAAACAATCTTTTGTTTTCTATCAACTGGTAATGGCTTTATTTCTGAGGCTAACAGGGCAGTGTGAAAATTCTCTGAAATACATTGCATACTATTGGAAGACATTTGTTAAAATTGTTTTTGTGTACAAAATTGAAATTTTTCTTTTGAATTGTAGCAAAATCTCCTGAAAAATTTGAAGGTTAAAGAAGATTGGTTTTTCCGAAACATTAATTATTTTGTATCATGTAATTTCCCATCGAATCAAGTTGGAATATTTTAAATTTCCATTTAATCATTAAAGAAACCAGTTCTACCACTGTACCGCATTGAGTACAATAAGAATAAGATGTTCTATTGTCCAATCAAGGTCTTCTTGCAGGCATGAACATTAACATGTATATCCATGTCAGTACTTATAAACATTAACAGACAAATACCACCAGTGTTCCAGCTGGCTAAAAATTAAGGGGCACAGCCCCCTGCCCCTTTTCCAATGCACCCCTCTGCATTTTGCAATACGTTTGTGTCAAAGTGATATTATGTACAAAGGAAATATAATTAGTGCAAATATAAACTCGTTATGTCGAATTTATTAATCATTTGTACAGGTGAACCAAATTTTTACACCTGTCAACCTGTATGTAGGAAATTGATAACGGAAATGTCATATCATGTAAATTAAAATACAAGACAGTTTTTAAATACACATAAACAATACTGAATTCATTGAAAATGAATTATAGAATGCTGGGAACCTAATAGAACTCTTAAAAGGGCATTAGATAAGTGAATAATTGATATTTCTTAAAAGTTTACTTGATCTTGTTTACCCTTTTCAGATACCGAAAGGTGTTAAAGTGTCCCTTATTCTCAATATATATATGTTCCTCTGCCCTTAAATCCTAGCTGGAACACTGACCACGGACATCAGATGAATTATACATTATCAACTGACATCGCTACATACATGTATATCCAACAGTTAAATACCAAATAAGATAAGATAAGATAAGTTTAATAACAAATAAGATAAGATCAGATAAGTTTAATACCAAATAAGATAAGATCAGATAAGTTTAATACCAAATAAGATAACATAAGATAAGATAGGATAAGATAATGTTTATTAACCAATTAAGGGCCCCCTATGGGGCAATAAGTAACAGAGTAACAAACAAAAAAAAACATTGGAAGGGAAGAAGTGATATGATAATATACATAAAATTAATTCCACTTCCTTTTTCCTCCACCACAGCATTAGAATATTGAACAATTTATTTCATATACTGGGTAAGTGCCTAGCACTTTTAAAGAACATATTACATGAGATTTATGAAAATCAAAAAGAAAAAAAACTATAAATTTTTTTTTTAAAATCCAAGGGAATTTTCAGAGCCTTTGGATTAAAAATGACTAGACTGGTCTTTTATGTCTGCATTTAAATCCTTCTGACCAGTTGTGCAGATTTTGGTCAATCATATGTTGTTAAAACCTGTCTTGCATGATTTCCATCAAGTTCTGTTTTGAATATACAGTAAACTCAATATTTTAAAAATGAATATATAAACTGATTCAATCACTTTGATACCCTCTTTATTATAATTTTTATCCACTCCCATTAACTCCCTTGCATTGTAAAATTTATATCTATCTAATTAAGTTAATTTAATCTTTTTTCAGAGTAAAGAAATTGAGTCCACTAACAACCCTTTGCTGTTTTGAAACTTTTTTCTTTTAAAACACTTAACTAATGAGACACAATGATGGCAACAGAAATTTTATGTAATAATATGACTTTCTTTGAATTCACCATTATTTCTAAGATATATATACAATATGTGTTTGTTTAGTTGGGTTTTATGCCATTTTCAACACATTTGGCTATTTCACGGCGGCCAGTTTTTATTGGTGGAGGAAGCCGGAGTACCCGGAGAAAACCATGGATCTTTGGTAGGAAAATTGGCAATCCTTGTCAATTAAGATCGGAGTCGAACACACCCCATTCGAACTCACAACCTCAGCGTTGACAGGCTAGTGATCACTAGTGGTCATGATGAACTACCTAGACCACTCAGCCACCGAGGCCCCTACAATATTTGTACATTCTTGGAAAGTATACAGTTAATTTATATGAGTCTTGGAAAATTGTAGTAATGTGAGGTTTACCAAGGTAAACCTGCAACAATTGCTTGCTGTATGTTATCAAGGCTTGAAAATTTTACATTTATAGCCTATATGAAGAAAGAAAAGTTTATTGTGCAATATAGGGAGAGCATAACATAAAACACAGAAAACAATGACACAAAACAATCATTGCAAGTGACAAGAAGAGTACTATGAGATGAAAAAAATAATACTGATTTCAGCTCAGTTTGGATACTTACTAGTTTTACAAAAATGTTAAATTTTGTTAAAACTAAAGAGTATCGTCCTCATGCATAACTCTGTCCTCTTACCGTTTTGATCATTTTGGCATTTTATTCTTTTATTTCTTTCAAAATTTGAGACCTAGAGCACAACTGATGAGTCATAAATTGATGAAATGTTCAATATTGTGCATCAAAATTGGTATAAAAGAATTTATTGACACCTTTTAATTGCAGAATAAATCAATTTTAGTAGGTACAATGAGGAACCAGAGTGAGTTATCTTTTCCTAACCAATGTAGGTAAGGGAGATAATTAAATTCTCTCCCTTTTGTCCTGATTATCTCCCTTACCTACATTGGTTAGGAAAAGATAACTCACTCTGGTTTCTCATTGAGCCACAATTGGCACAAAGAGTGATATAACAAATGCTATGTTATAATACATATCTATAATGATAAAATGTGATATTTTAATACATTTAGAAGGAACATTTCCTGCCTCTGTAAAACCCACACAAATAGATGAGGATATTGCCATGACGCAGCCAGAGATCAATACCAGATGTCCGTACACAGGAAAAGATATGCTTGTTCCAGTCAGAAACTTACACTGTGGTCACCATTATGATCATGAAGGAATTGTACATTATATTAAGACAAAGGGACGTAAAGCAAAGTATGTATGTTGTGAAGAAATACATAGTCTTCAGCTGTATCCTTAGATATATAAAATGTAGCAGGGTTCCCACCCAACTGGAAAAAAAATGGGAATTTAATTTCATGCTTCCCAACCCGGGAATACCCTTGAAATAAAAAAAAAAAATGGCAAATACTGGGATAAACCCTTAAAATTTGTTGACCAGAAGCCTTTGGATAAAATTGATTACTTCTCTTTGATCATTGTTTTTTTCATCCCTACACAGCTTCGGACTCTAAGTCGGCTGTGAGTTTTATACTAAGTAGTATTAAATGGGACACATATTGCTTTCTGATGAATGTTGATGGGGCGAAACTATTCATGACTTTTGCGTCGTAAAAACGATTATTAGTATGTAGAATTACTGCTTTGCAGAGAATCTGAGATACATAGTCCATTTCACAAGTAAGAACTTAGTAAAATTATATGAATTATACCCCTTGAAAATCGGAAAAAAAATCCTTTAAAATCTGTGAAAAACGCTGGAATTTTTGGTTCAGAAAATTATGGGAAGCCTGTTATGAAACAAATCAAATTTGTTTTCTGATACCGACTTTATCAGGTTTGTTATTGGACAAGTCTGGAGGGCAAGTCAAATGACAAACCGTTTGTTATTGGACAAGTCTGTAGGGCAAGTCAAATGACAAACCTGATAAATTCAGTATCAGGTAACAAATTGCCATAATTTATTTTTATAAGTAATTTCTAGCAAATTTGTTTAGGACCGAAATTTTGGTTAAAATGAAAGGTAATGCTTTTAGCAGATGTAAAGTTGTAGTACGTTTATATGTGGTTTCATGAATGATTATTTCATTCATTAAATTGATGCATATGAACACGGAAAAATGATGTTTGTGTTCAAATAATAACGTGATGCCATTCTTGACACTGGCACAAAAAATTTATTCTTGGTACCAGCCTGTAGGATCAAAGGAAATATGCACAAATTACCAATAAAAAATATTATATATATTTAAATTATGGGTACGATATTTGGTATTTATCATCCTTCCCTGCGATTCTATCAGCTTGTTTAGCAGCTCCGTAAAATTCGTATCAAGAAGCGCGTGCGCTGAGCAAGAGTTATCAACAGTCAGCAGGCATTATCAACAAATTCTCCCAACGTTTGGCAGCTTAGAACTTATTAAATAACTTTCAAAATTGCAAAATATTAATAAATATATCAAGATCTGGTGTTCATTTTTTATATTATGGCGTTTTATTTAAATGAATGATGAAGAAATTTATAAAAGTGACATCAACAAAATGTGTCTTTCCTCGATGCTGATAATGTCTGCTGGGACTTCTTTCCGCTCTTTCCATTGCATTTCATTATTTGCGATTAAAACAATTTATTAAATGTACGCTTTATATTTTCATAGCCATATTTTCGCCTGAATTACTACTAATACAACTAAATGATGTTTAAATATGTAGTATCCTTGGTTAAAGTTGAATGATTATTTTATGTTGCGCATATTTAAGTCAGACATTGTTTCGCGAATGGAGACGGACTATGACGTCACGAGGTTGCAAGTTTGAAAGCGGGTTCTTTAGTTTCCTGGAAAATCATGAACAAAGATTTCCAGACTGATTTTCTTTTAAAAAAATGAAAATACACCCTAATGTATGTATTTATATCGTTTATAAGATATTTTACATGAACATTCAGGACATATATATACTTATTGGTATGGTAAACAACGTACGTGTTGTTGTCGTTGGGATGAAGAATCCATACTTTTCCCGCGATAATTTGGGAGAATTTAGAAAGTTTACAAATATTTACGTTTCAGATTAGTAATTAAGATGATAAAAATATCATCTGCATTTTGACAGCTAGATATCGTAAAATATCATCCCGCTCGACAGAATATGAAGACTTGGGTCTCGTTCGCTACGCTCACTCGTCCCAAACTTCATATTCTGGCTGACGGGATGATATTTTACGATATCTAGCTGTCAAAATGCAGATAATATATACACACATATACATTAAAAATTACAGGAATCTTCCCAATATTCTATTTCATACTGTAACAAGTTTTTTCATTTCATTTTGTCTTTACTTGCTTAATGGAAATGTCACATATATCAAAAGAAAATTATTATTTAAGTCAGCTGATGAAGGACTGATGAGTTCTTTTATGCAGATACAACTCAGTTCTTCTGAGTCCACTATAATATTAAGGGACAGACAATATCAGGAAAATTAAGATTCATCATAAACTTTCGAATTCTCATCCGATTTAAGTTTTGTGTATATATTGATAATGAGGCATGTCCTGTACGGGAATGAGAGTCAATACATTCATAAACAGAAAGGCTAGGATGAAATTTGAAATAAAAAAAAAGGCAGGACCAGGATTTTGCAAAATTAAAAGCCAGGATCAGTTTAGGTGTGAAAAACAAATTGCAGAACCTTCCTTAGGAAAATGTAGGCATAAAAATCCTTATGAATATATGTTTATGATTGTTCCTTCAATAAAAAGATTTCTCCTATTCTTGACGTGTTTAATTAGGGATAAAAATACATAATATTTTTACCTACTTCCCAGTCGTTAAATTTCTATGTGGGAATTACCACCGTTTTTTCTACAGTTATTGGAACGATAAACTAGAGAAGTCCCGAAATGATGTCCATGTAAACAAACTACATAGCAACGACATTTTCTTGAGGTTTTTGTCGAAAATCATAGGAGAAACAGATTCTCCTTCAATTTACTCGTGAGTTATGGAATTTCTCCACCCTCAATAGTGTTGAAAATCGAAAATTTAACAATCTCGGGTGGAGAAATTCCATAACTCACTCGTACCTGAAGGAGAATCTATATGTATATGAACATATAAAAAAGTCATTGTTGTATAGAAACTTTTACACTGACCGGGTAATTTTATTCTTTAATAGTATTATCAGATGTGCCGTAGTGGACTGTGGAAATTTGATGTGGCATTTATAAAGAGACATTATTTTGTTTTTTCAGATGTCCTGTAGGGGGCTGTGGTAATGACAAACCGATAGAACAGAGTGATTTAGAAGAGGACAAAGAACTGAAGAAATATATTGACAGGAAAAGGAGAAATCTTAAACGACAGAAAAAAGTGTAAAAAAATGTATTGGTAAAATCTGCGTTCGTCCAGAGATCATTACTAATTGTAATATTTGAGGGTCTTTCCAGAAAGTGTTTCTGTAATTTTTACATTTTAGAGTGAAGTCTCAGTTTGTCTAAATACTATTGTAATGTTTAAGGGTGACGTCTCAGTTTATCCAGAAAATATCGCCTGAAATCTCAGTTTGTGTAGAGAATAGTGATCCATCATCCAAGCATCCAGTGGATGTGATGGATGAGGGACATTCTAGAAGGAAGCCAGAAGGCTTCGAGGGTTGAATATGAACACTTTATTCCATTCGGCTGTTGACGACCTTTTTTAAAGTTGAATAAAGTTCCAATGGAATCTTCCAATCAATGACCCATACGTGACCCTAGTGTATATAGAGTCGTGCTTCCATATGTGCATCCTCATTTTAAAGCCGCTGTGTATATACCACAATCATTTATTGGTGAATAATTTAGGGTTGGGATTGAGAACAGTGAATCTTAGACAAGAGGATGCTGAAACCATACATCATACTTCCAATTATGAAAGACGGATGAAATATTTCACTCTTAAAAAACAAACCAATTTCAAGCTTTACTGAACAATTGTACATGTATATATACATTCTAATATAAAACCACAATCCTACTTGCACCAGTACTAACTAGTCGTGGTGTAGTGGTTAGTGCAACGAACTACGAAGCCAAAGGTCCCTGGTTCGATTCCCGTTCGGGATGAAAATTTCAGGGATCAAATTTGCGACGCCCTATCGACACCATTTGCGAGGATGGTCTCGATAAACGATGTTAGTCCGAAAAATGGCTGTCCCGTGCTAAAGGAGAGCAACACCCTTAGCACGTTAAAGACTCCTCTAGATGTCGAAAAAGAGTAGGCTAAAATGCCACTACAGGGGCCGCTCTCGCACCCACCATGTGGAGAGGGATTAGTATAATTTGCATGACTTGTTTCCCAATCCACTATAAATAAATAAGTTTAAACTAAAGACTAACTAGTAAATGTTATCAATTCTGTACAGTACATGTATATAGAAATCTCCAAAGACAGAAAATGGACAACTTAAATCTACTGAAAATTTTGAATTTAACAGCAATCCTGACTTGAATCATCCATAATCTTCTTTATACTTGAGATACATGATTTGCTGAAATGGCACATCTGGTGTATAATTATAGATATAATCGAGTTAACTGATATTCAAAACAGTGAATGATTTTTCAACACATACATGTAGTATTTCTATGGGGTAATAACCTTGCTGACTATTGAAACTCAGTTTCTTCCGTCATTATTTGAATGGCTTGTCAAAACTTCAAAGGGAGGTTATTCAACCCTCGAAGCCTTCTGGCTTCCTTCTAGAATGTCCCTCATCCATCACATCCACTGGATGCTTGGATGATGGATCATTCTATTACAGAAGCCATCAGGCTGTCTCAGGTTGAATATGAATCTTTAAAGCAACCAACAAATGATAGCATGGCTTAGAAGTAAATACTAGAGTATTCTGATTTTGATTTTCATATTTTCTTTTTTTTTTCAAACTGACAAACATACCCATAATGCAAATGGTCATTAAATTTCAATTCTATAGGAAAAAACACTTTAGTCCTTCCACAATATATATAAAAACACTGTCACATGTTAACCATCCTCATACATGTATGTATAACAGAAAAATAATCCTCTTCAAATAGATATAACTTCGACATCAAATCACACGTGCATCGTGTCCATAATTCCACATCCAATAAAAACATTGCAAATCTTGACATGGTGAACTGGTAATAGTAAACAGATAAACCCATTGCTGGTCTGTAAAAAACAATCGTAGGTTAAAGTAAGACATATCACTAATGATCGAGTTCATGTGAAAAAACTCCATCTACAAAATTATTCTGTTGATTAATGCTCGTAGCATTGTTATCATCAGCACTACGAAGATAAAACGTTTTAAAAGTTTTTGCTGATCTCCAGTTTGCTGTTTTCAATATATCTTTTACTGATATACCTGCTTTGTAAGCAGCCGAAGTTGCTGCTCCTCTGTAAGAGTGAGCTTTAAAGTTTGATGTATCTATACCTGATAACAGTAGAATAGTTTTCAACCATCTAGCTAAACTTCACAAATGTATTTAATCTTTTAAGATTTAAAACTGGTCTAAATTTCCCATTTTTTTTCTGAACTAAAAATACAAATTCATCTTCAGAGTGGCTAGATTCAATGATTGCACCTTTATTAAGCAAAATTTCCACTTTGTTATCAATTAAATCAATTTCAGTTCTTGAAAATTTTATACTTTTTGGCACTTTTTTCTGTTTTGGTTTTTGGAAAAATTCTATCTTATAACCTAAACTAACTGTGCTTATAATCCATGGATCGGAAGTGAATTTCTTCCATTCAGAGGTATAGTTTGTAATAGAACCTCCACTAAAGTTAAAGTCAGTTACCTTTAAAATCGTCTCTGTCTGTTTGTGCCCCTGCCTCTTGGGTTCATTCTGAACTGAAACTGGTTCTGAGACTGATACAAGACATATCCTCTGCCTCTTCCTCGCTGAGCATTCCTGTTCATGTTTTGATTGAAGTAACCTCGCCCCCTGTAGGGGCCTCTTAAGTTTTTTGACTTCCTGAAGTAACCCTGCATTTTTTGTGCATCATTTATTTCTTTTATACGTCTGGAAACATTGTCTCCGAATAGGTTTTCCCCAATTAATTCAGCTCTATTACTCAAAATATGGTATTTTTGGTCAATGTGTGGTTTCATTAGCAACTTTCTCCCGTAGGACAACTCAAACATAACATTACGAAGTATGGTCAAGGCAGGAAAAGCCAAATTTTTCATATCTGAAACATTAACTCTGTTTTTAGTCAAAAGTTCTGCCATTTTAATCAAGGGCACCATTCCTACGCCTAACATGCGCTGCATTCCTTGAAAAAGGAGATCCCTGCTCCTGTACTGTCTTTACTTTTAGCTTTTGCAGCTTTTGTAGACCTAGAATTACGATTTTCCGCTGTGTCAGCAGTTTTAGGCTTGCTTTGCTTTGAGAAGCCACTAAAACTATCTCCGTCACTGTTGAAAGCAAAGAGTGACATAATGTCACCTTTCTTGTCATTGAGATGAATTGGTTCCGAGTCGGAACTAGAATCTGTTGACAATGACATTAAACACCCAGTCGTGTCCTTGCAGAGTCGGCGTATTTGACTGTAAATGTAAACGTGTCGTCCACAGCCTTAGAATAAAATGAGGATGCACATATGGAAGCACGACTCTATATACACTAGGGTCATGTATGGGTCATTGATTGGAAGATTCCATTTAAACTTTATTCAACTTTAAAAAAAGTCGTGAACAGCCCACTGGAATAAAGTGTTCATATTCAACCCTTGAAGCCTGACGGCTTCTGTAATAGAATGTAATGTATTAAGGGTGAAATCACAATTTGTCCAGAAAATGGCACTAATGTTTAAGGGTGAAATCTCAGTTTGTTCAAAGAAAAATAGTGTAAATGTTAATAATCAATTCATTAAAGTCAGAAGAGAAAACAATGCTAACTTTAATTTCTTTTTTTTTTTTTTTTTTAAACTTTTAACAGAATCAGAAAGTTTCATATTTTGATTCAAACAAGTTACAACTTACCGGTAATTGAACAGCTTGATCTTTTGGAATTCAAAAAATGAATGATAGTTTAATATTTTTGTACAAAATGTTCAGAAACTACAAAAACAGGCAAAGAAAAACATAATTTTAAAAAGTAAATGTTGTATACATGTATTTTAAGTGAAAAACAGTAAAGGTAATTTAGAAAGAATATTTATTTAACTTTAAATAATGTTTAAATATCGAGATTCATCTGACTTGATTGAAATAAAAGCGGTTTTCTTTCAGTGACAGTTGAAAATAAAACAGATCAAGGTCGATGAGCGCTCTCTTCTGTGGATTTGATTATCACCCTTCCTGAATTTTCATTTAGACAAACAGGAGGAGGTATGAATTTGATCATTGGCTTCCAGGCGGGTTCAGAAAAGCAAAAAAAATATTTTTAGTATTTTTTCCCAGAACTTCACTGACAACAAGATGAATAAATTTACCGAACTTGTTGATGATTTCATTTTTTACATTAAAAATACATTTGATGTATGTACATGTGTATGACAAGACACTTATATATTTTCATGTGAAATTTCTATCTAGTCATATTGTTGCTTTAATACTATTTCTCTTATGATGGTGCGTTGTTATCTATTTTTCGTGCCATGAATTATTTGTCATAACTAATTTGGACTTAATAATAAACTCGGCAAAGGCTCATTTATTATTATATCCAAATTAAACAACTCGATTTGATATCAAGCGATATCTAATTCTCACACATTGTGAAACCTATAAATATACATAAATCTTATGAGTAATACATGTACATGCAAATTGATCATTAAAAGTGAATATTCACTGGTCAGTTTGCTATACATGATTATCAGCAGTATATAGATACACAGTAATTGGTTTTTAAGTATACATGTTACATGTAATAATAATTATGATTGGCAGCTAGTCATATTTTTTGTACAATCACATATATTTTGTATTAAATACCATTTTAAATACTATGGATTCACTTATAATCCTTTGGTATCAATATTATTGGTTTAGTGAAAATTGTTTGTTTAAGGATGCTCGCTGGTCATGATTTGGTCTTTTTGTCAGATTTTCGGAATCCTTGGGTTTTATCCATTTCTTAAACATGAAATCTTTTGCCCATGAACCTGAAATCTTTTGCCCATGAACCCCCACTTTTTCTTTTATAATTCAATCATATATACCTTAAAGCGGTATTTGACAAAATTTTATGAAATCCTTTTTATTTTTTCATACATTTTTGAGAGACTGAAGTTGTCAATGCAAAGACAATAAAACATCCAGAGAAACCCCATTTCCTGCAAATTTTCCAAGGCCTTATAGCTCTAAAATGAGCACATGAACCTATATTTTTTATTGCTTATTTGTTTCCTATTCATATATTCTCTGAAACCAAAACACCTATTTCCTATTAGACCAGTGATCATCCTTAACAGTATTGGTTTCCCCTTACAATAAGGGGAAACCATAAACAAATTCCAAAGTCAATAAACCATGACTGAGCGGTTAAAAACGGAGTAAAAATTTTCCACGGAAATGAGCTTTGCAGACACTTATAAAATAACATGCCAAATATCATTGACTTACCATAGATGGTTCCCCTTAAAACTGACCTAATCACATGTAAAAACAAAACATGTAAGCTATGGAAAATTCAAAATCAATAGACCATGACTGAAGGGGCGGGACCAAATTATCTCCATGGAAATGAGATGTGCCAATGAGTATACAACTGCACACCAGATATCATTGACCAACTACTAATGGTTTCCCTTAAACTGACCTAATCACAAACTTTATCATTGAAAATAAGCACTTGTTTTCAAGTCAATTGATCATGACTGAGGGGACAGGGCTGAATAATCTCCATGGAAATGAGATGTGCAAATACTTATACAACTGCATACCAAATATCATTGATTTAACATAAGTGGTTCCCTTTAAACTGACCTAATCACAAACTTCAACAAATTGTTAAGCCGCCACCGAATCAAAAACAGCATACCTATGTGATGGTTTAAAGCATATTGAATGTTTTAATTTTTTTTTCAGCTACTAAGGCCTTTTGGAAAAACAAGGATCTAACAGAAATACAAATTTTAGTTTGAATTAAAGCACATAATATATCTGAAGTTTGGTGGCCCTATTGAAAATGGCTGCCACCCTCGAATTATAAAATGACATTAGCATGAAAATAAAAATAAAATTGATAATTCTATATCTATATTGCAACCAACCAAGGAAAACGTGACATTCATGAAATAAATTCCCTCAAAGGAAAATATAAAATCTGATCATGTTACCCATGAACAATTTTATTAGTCATTTTTTCACTATATTCTCTTCCAATTTAAAGTTTGGTTTTTCTTTTCTTAATCATTAAGTTGCTGACTTTTTTTTTATGGTGTCCCTTTGTCGTTTATAAATGACCCCTCCTGGAGTTGACTTGCTTTTTGACATTGCCCTTTCTACCGTGACGGGCATTTATCATTATCGAAATCTCTTTTGAACAATTTTTCTAATTCTTCTTCTTCTTCTTCTGTTGTCCATTCTTGTCGATTGAAAGGTCTTGTAATCTTTCTCCTTTTAGTACTTTTAATGAAGTTATCTTCTTCATCATCTTCTTCATTTTCTGATTCAAGTTCTGCATATTCCTCATCTATATATACACCAAGTATTCCATCTGTGCTACAACTTTCTTCAGAATTAATTTCATCACCCTTTTTTTTGTCATCCATTATTTCTGAAAACAGAAAAAAAATCTATAACTATTCTTTTGAGAAAATGATTATTGCTATGTTCAGTCCCTTTTTATGTCAATATAACATATTTACTTACAAAATGAGTTACTGATTGGCATTTTATGCAAAACATTTTACCACCATGGATAGTTTCAGGAAACTCAACCAATCCAGATGAGAATAATATTTTATTGTGACGAAATTGTATACTATTTTTGGGAAACTAACATCCTTGAAGCATGTGTGCATTGTTTCATTTTTTCAATGTATCTGGCATTTTTTCATTTCCAAATATTAAATGAATCGTCAACACATGGAAAATGCCAAACATAAACAAATACACCCTCCCCCCTAAGAAGAGCAGTTTTTTTTCAGGTTTGTACTTAAAATTACTACACCATGACATGGCATTCAGTGACCTTTAAGGTTTTCCGATGTTTGAATGTTGGCTGTAGTCCTATTAGAATCAGAATAAATCATGAGGGTCACGAGGCCTTATAGCTCTTAAATGAGCACTTGAACCTATATTTTTTTCTTGCTTATTTGTTTATTTTTCATATGTTCTCTCAAACTAAAACACCTATTTCAAATCCTATTTATTTCCTATTAGACCAGCGATCATCCTCAAGGATACAAAATAACATAGCTTGAAAATCCTCTGACATCAAGTGACCTGTTTTACATGCCGGAAAGTTTTCTGGAATTAGCCGGATTTTGACAATTTTCATCCTGATATATTCCTACAGAAAATATTAAATTTTTACCCGATTTCTCGGATTTTGGCACATCCTGCACTTTTACCCATGTGTTTTAGATTTTTCTTGGGCCTTGGATGTCAGAGTGCACTCCATAAATAAAACTGGGAAATATTGCAAACAAAAGATAGCAATGTTTGCCGAATTTCAAATTAATTTTAACTGCCTTGGTGGTCTTGTGGTAGCGTGGTCGCCTCGAGTGTGGAAGATCGCGGTACGATACCCGGCCGGGTCAAACCAAAGACATTAAAATTGGTATTTGCTGCTTCTCCGCCAAGCACGCAGCATCTAGGAGTAAGAGCAAAGCTCAGCGTGTTGGTCTAGTACAAAGCAGGGATCATATTCATTATCATATCAACATGTTCTCGTCTTGCACCTAGCTGCCACTGGATGTTAAACAACAGTTCATCCATCCATCCATCCATCCATCCATCCATCAAATTAATTTTCTCTGAAGAAAACCTTGTATGTTTTAATTCTTTAACCATCTGAATAATTTTCTCCAAAAATTATTTTTTCTAAACTTGAGATCCTGGTTTTTGACCAGGTGAAATGTTAGTAGATGACAAAAATTTGTCATCTGTACCAAGCAAACTATATTTTTTTTAAAGGGAAAGATGGTTATAAGCAGTGTGACAGATATTGTTTTCATTGTATAAGTCAATTCTAAAAAAATGCATTTGACATGAGAGGAATCTCTTGCATAGCCTTGTAATTTCTAATGATAACATAAATCTATATTGTTGGAATGTATAAATTTTTTTATGTATGAACCTTAAAAATGCAAGGTTTACTGACAATTTTGTGGCAAGTAAACTTGATATTTTTCAAATATATATATTTTTATTCTGCAATGGTAAATTTTGATTTGTTAAGAGAAAAGGAAACTGGGAGATTACAAGTCGATTTGAAATAAGGTGTTTTTGAATCAAAATCAAGGGAAAGCATGACTTCGTAAATGCCATAAACCAGAACAATCTGTTATTGAACATGAGGTCAAGGGCACCAGGGAATGATATTTAGCAGCTAGCATAATACAGAAAACAGATATTTGAAACATGTACAAATGTATTTGGTGATTGAAAAAAGGTCTTTTTCAGGATAAAATGAATGCTGCTGTATTAGATTTACATATAGTTTTGTTAAATGTATATACAGAATATAAATAAATACAATTGATACCAATTAGTGTTAAATTTATTTGATATTAGGCAATTGCAAAACTAGGAGGGATTTAGTATCATTATTTCCTTTGACAGTAAATGTAGTACATGTATGTGTCATTAGCCTGTCTATTCATATTGTTAACTACACTATTGTGGATTCATTAAAATTCGTTTTATACCAATTTTCGTGGTTTTCGTGGGTCCCAGTAAACCACGAATTTAAATATCCAACGAAAAATAATATTTTAACTTGAGCTTAAATGTACTCAAGTTATAAACCACGGAGTTTTGATGTATCTGTCCGAGACAACATTGAATAATTGCGTTTTTATATATTTAGACTGTAAATTGTCGCGGAATGCACTTCTGTTTTGTTTTTAAATTCAAACATTCAAGAAAAATATTAATCCTAAGTAGTGCTAAACAGTACTTTCTCATAAATTACAGTAATAACATCTTGTAAAAAGATAATAAAGCAGGAATTATTGAAATTATCATAATCGGATTAAAATATGGATGTATATGCCCCGAGGTATTTGATGACAATTTTGTCAATATATATTTCAATCCTGATTAACCTAACAAGTAAATAATTACGGATTTTGTTAATCTTGTTAAATTCATGACAAGCTTTGTTCCGTTCAAAATTTGAAGAATCTGTTTGTTATAGACTTTTGTTTAATAAGCGCTTAAAATCAGTACATTACTGTACAATATCAATGTCTGATCGGCACGTTTTGTCGTAGTTCATGATATCTGATGTGCCAAGCCACGAATTTCAGTATTTCAACAACTTTTTATAAATTTTTTTAAGCCAGCAATCAATGAATTCACGTATCCCACGAAATGCCTTTTTTTCTCTATCCACGGAAATTGGTATCCACGAAAATAAATGAATCCACAGTATTTTTTTAAAAGGGGAAAGGGGGGGGATATAAAGGAACTATCCTGTCTGTCTTTCGATAGATCTTGTAAGCGCCACTCCTCGTAACCTGTCAAATGAATATAAATAAAAATTAATATAGTTGAGGGGAGATAATTGGGCTTTTAGCATTTGATACATGTACATGTGCATCGTTGTGTGGTATTGACTTTGTAACTGTAACTCCTTCTAAATGGTTTTATGGAAGTAAGTTGAACTTCATACAAAGGTAGTTCTCTACAAGAAGGGGAGACAACTTTACTTAAGAATTTATTTCCTTCCTTTATCTCAGGTATTGATCTTATAAGCACAATTCCATCTTTTGTCAGATGGATTTCAATTAAACTTCACACCATTGTAGTAAAACATATAGAAATGCATGACGGATTGAGAGCAATGGTTGTATACTCAGAAATAAGGGGAGATAATTTGACATAAGCATTTAATTCAGAATATGGTTTTGACCTTTTATGTGAAACTCTCCCTGAACAGTGTGGACAAATTCATTAAAACTTTACACAAAGGTAGCAGATTATGTGAAAATATACAAGTAAAACAATTCATGCCAGACATCAGAAAGGCAAGGTAATTCGCATTGGGCAACACAATTCTCGGTCAATATTTCAGGTGGTGGGATGTAATGTTTGTGAACTTGCTCTATATTTAGGGTGGGGGTATGATTACTCAGTCATTGAAGTTGTACATGTATCAACACAGGATCCTGTGTTTTCAGTGGTTCCCATGCCTACTTATCTATCTCATGCATAACAACTGATAATGTTAAATTTTCATATTATTCTGCTTTATTTCTAAATTCCAGGAATGTGATTCGATGTAGTATTATTTCCTTGTGTTTGTTTTGTTTAGTTGGGATTTTACGCTGTTTTCAGTACTTTTGGCTATTTCGCGGCAGGCAGTTTTTTATTGGTGGAGGTACCCGGAGAGAACCACCGACCTTTGATAGGAAAATTGGCAATCCTTGTCAATTTAGATCGGAGTCGAACACACCCCGCCAATGGTGAGATTCGAACTCACAACCCCAGTATTGATAGGCTAGTGATAATTAGTAGCCATGACGAACTACCTATACCACTCAATTCTAGTTAATTACATACCAATATAGCTGCAGAATGTGCTATGTACTTATTTTCAATCTCTTTCATAGCCAATATATGTTCAAGACAGAATGATATGTGTGTTTATCTATTGGGTAGTAAACTTCACATGGGAACTATTTCATCCAATCACATTCCACAAATTTTGAAATAGCTCGGTATGTTGTAAAAAATTTAACCATAACAAATTGTTGTAAATTAGAGTGTAGAGAGATAAGTGGGTGTGTTATAAATGATTTTTGCTCACCTTCACAGAAGTCCATGTAAGCTAAGGCCATCACTTGGTATCCACTGGGGGCCTTGGTGGCCGAGTGGTCTAGGTAGTTCGTCATGACTACTAATGATCACTAGCCTGTCAACACTGAGGTTGTGAGTTCGATTCTCACCTGTGGCTGGGTTGCCAAGGATTGCCAATTTTACTTCCGAAGGTTGGTGGTTCTCCCCAGGTACTCTGTTTTCCTACACCAATAAAAACTGGCTGCTGCAAATTAGCCAAATGTGGTGAAAATAGCGTATAACCCCAACTAAACAAACAAACAGTATCCACTGTCATCTGTTGTAAATCCTTAACATTTTTCACAAACAATCCTTACAAAGAAAGACTAGCTGGTTAACCACGGTTTTATCAGGGGTAAGTTGATGTCATCACTTAGGAAATTTTACAGTCATCATCACGAATTGATTGACCATTGCAGTGTTCCAATATTGAAGATGATTTTGGACCTGTTCCCACTGTCAACATTTCAAGTACCTCCACTGATTTGTGACTACCACCGGATTGACTTTGTTGGACTTCACAAAGGGTGCCATATGCAGAGCAGGAACTGATGGAGCACCTTAGTTCAGTCCTGGGTTTTATAGGTGTTCGTGTTGTTCATTGCTTTTTAGTTTTCAGTGTTTATTTGTTGTGCTTGTGGTTGTTCATTTGTCTTCCTGGGCTTGTCTGTCTAATGGTCGATCACATTTTTTGGTATGCTCCTTAGGTAAATTGTCCTCTAGGTTAGCATAAAACAACATGGAAAATTGGCTGCAAGATCTTATCTTAAACTATTAAGGTATCTGGACCATAACAGATCATTACTAAATTATATTTCTTCTTAACCAATAGTTTAAAAGAGGAATTATGTAGATATATCATTTTCAAGTTGATTAATAAGTTATTGTCTGCAGAATGGATTTTTCAAAATTTGAATACCTTAACCAGTGTTAATTGTCTAATCACTTGGCTGACAAATACAATTATCTAAGTCGTAAGTAAAACAATTGAACTTACCCGATTTTGTTTAATTGTTCTTCAAGAGAAACAAACAGTTTTCATCTATGGAATTTCAAATGTAAAAGGGAGACAACTCTTCCTGTGAGATTTTATTAAATTAAGCATTACATCCCTGTGTTGCACAAAATATTCATGAAATGCATGGAAAATATTAAAATTAATGGTTTTGCAAATTTTAATACAGATCTCAGTAAGTTATTTCAAATTTTAAAATATTTCAAGGTTCTGAGTGCATTTTCAATTGTAAATTCCCCATACAAAATAATATTTGCACTTAAAAATATGTCCTTTATAAAGAATGGTATACTTATGTTTTCTTGAACGAATCATAGAGGTTAGTTAACCTACAAAATAAAAAATTATAATTCTAGCATTTAGACCTTCAAAATGCCAAAAATCCATTCCTCGAAGTAGGTATATTGTGTTTCCAAAGTTCTCAGATAATTGTCGAGGTTGTTGCAATTACATTCCTGAAAGTTTTCCAGAATTTACCAGATTTCTGGATTTTGACCATTTAAGTCTTATATATTCCTATATAAAATATTTTAAAAATAATGGACCAATTTCCGGATTTTGCACCTTCTATACTTTTACCTGTATGGAGCATCCCGAACATATGGAAGAATCATGTGGTTATTTGTAGTCTAGATACTTTATATCCATTTGGAATCTTAGCAGCCATCAGCTTTTGGGTGTTGCCTTTCAAATTTTCTCTCCACGACCAACATTAAGTTAAAATAGAACCCAACTAAGTAAACTTGATAGCAATGGACCCTATGGGTAATCTTTTATTAATAATTCAAGTATCTGTGCTTTTCTAACAAAATAGCCACCACAGCCAGACATGGTTTAACATAGGAACTGTGTGGAAAACAGGCTGAATATGTTTTTGTTCAAAAGCACCTTAATAGGTTTAATCAAATTTAGCAGCAATCAATGGTTCTTATTTGATCCTCTTAAAGATTTCAGAGAAACTAAGTTTAACAGGATCAAATTGGATAATGTTCTTGTCCAAAACCACCTAAGCAATTTGAACCAAATTTGGCAGTAATGGTCCATTTTCTCAATTTTGTTTAATAACATAGATGGAAGCCACAAATTTAATTTTAACTTGCGATCTGTCATGCGCATCACAATCTTATTTTATCCTGGAAGTGTTACAACAAAATAAAACTTGATGTCCTGTAAGACCTGGCTTAAAGATCTAGACTAAAACTAAAGTTCCCTTTGAACCAACTTGGCAGCGATTGTCCTTACTAGTTGATTTCTTTCATAATTACATCTGATGTAGCGGTCCACTAACCAAGATGGCCAAGATGGCCAGAATAGGTAAAGTTAGATAATCATATGAACCATAGAAAAATTTTATTTCTGTCCAAAACCACTGAGCCAACTGAAACCAAATATGACCTAAACTGAAAATATTTGAAAAACAGCATCCAGCACTTGACACTAATGGTCCTAAAGTTGGCTGTAACAGCCAGAATTAGTTTCACATAGGACCCAACGATCTCAAGTTGTCTCTTTTGTACCCTGATCAAACCCAAAGGTCTATATATATGATTTGTTTAGTTGGGGTTTTACGTTTTTTTGGCTATTTGGCGGCCACTTTTTATTGGTGGAGGAAGCCAGAGTACCCGGAGAGAACCACGACCTTCGGTAGGAAAATTGGCAATCCTTGTCAATTTAGATCGGAGTCGAACACACCCCGCCACAGGTGAGATTCGAACTCACAATCCCAGTGTTGACAGGCTAGTGATCATTAGTAGTCATGACGAACTACCTAGACCACTCTGCCACCAAGCCCCTCATACATATGAGCTACTTCACTTATTTGTTATTGGTGTCTAGAAGACCAAAGACCAAACTATCTTCATATGTATCCAACCCAAATAAAAAATCTAGAAAAGACGTTGATCTCAAGTGTCAAACAAACGTTATATTTAAGGGAAAAAATAACACTTCAAAGTTAAATATTTTATTGCTATGTTAACAAATTATAACTTAAGGCTGCCAGCAGCTAACACTACTGGAGTGTTGTATCCTTGTGTCAAACAAGTTTGTTATTTCTACATAATAAAAGATAAGTATTGCAAGAAACATTTTGTTGGAAACAATGAATGATCATATTTAACATCAATTCTGTATTTAGGAGGCAAACTTTTGGACGTATTTTTCAAGCAAATATTAAATCTGAAATTTTAATGCAGATTTACACATTTTGTCATACATGTATTATTCCAAATGCAAAAAGACTTTTGATTAAAGTGCCTCAGTATATTGAAAATTTGCATATTGTTTTTTGCCTGTTACGGAAATACACATAGAACTTTTTGACAGAATCATGTTTCAACTCTACAAGTATAATTTCATACAGAATTATTTTCTTATCAGTAAGTGTACTGGTTGGCTAACATATACACTCAATGGCTCTCAATGGTAAGAAATAATTTTTACAGTAATTTATGAAATATTTAAATTTCAAAACCGCTTTCGAAATTTGTGCTTTAAAAAAGTTTATAATACATCATATTCGCCTTGATGAAAATCTCTGCCTATGCAGTTAAAAGGGAAAAAACTTGAATGGAATTTCTACAATTTGAATTTTAGATTTGGATTGCTGATATTGGTATGAGTTTTCAGAATGGATATTGCCCTGGTAAATACAAACTTTTATACAATATTTTCACAAATCTGGACGGATTTTTTAATCAATTATGATATTCGTCAAATTAAAACAAGACCAATAAAGAATGTACATTTAGACAACATTTCAGATAATCATATTTGTTATAAAATCACAAGAAAATTAAAAATTGTGATAATATCACATGTATATGAATAAGTATAATAATGTATAAATATATATGTATATTATACAAAGACTTATATAACAAATACAAAACAAAAAAAAATTCTAGGACGGTTTAATGAAAAACTACGTAAAAATAAATTCTATAGAAAATCAGTAAAATGTACAAAATTTGACCGCCCCCACTACATAGTGTAAAACACTTTTTATTCATAATGCTCCAATTTTTGTGCATATTGTGGTACTTAATTTCAATAAAACAATCAAACATTCATGAATATGAGAATGTCATGTGTCGTCTCAAAATGATCAATATCATGATGGAACATGTTTTGTTTGACCTTTCTAAATTTCAATATCAGGTTATGAAAAATTACTGGTATTACTGTTTTCTGTTACGTCAGATGTCATTTGGCAGAACAGCAAAACAAACCTAATCCTGGTTCAGAACAATATTTCTCCTGTTATTTGGCCATTTGTATACACCTCAAAAAAGGTTTAAAATAATTTCTCCTACTCTTGATGTGTTTAATCAGTGGGATAAAAATACATAATATTTTTAACCACTTCCTGTTGATTAAACTTCTACGTGGGAATTACCACCGTTTTTTCTACAGTTATTGGAAGGATAAACTAGAGAAGTCCCGAAATGACGTGTATGTAAACAAACTACATAGCAACGACATTTTCTTGAGGTTTTTATCGAAAATCATAGGAGAAACAGATTCTCCTTCAATTTACTCGTGAGTTATGGAATTTCTCCACCCTTACTAGTTAAAATTTAGATTTTAACATGCTCGCAAATGCTTGCGTGTTAAAAATCTAAAATTTTAATTTAATTTAATTTAATTTTAGTTGGGATTTAACGCCGTTTTCAGCACATTTTGGCCATTTTGCGGCAGCCAGTTTTTATTGGTGGAGGAAGCCGGAGTACCCGGAGAGAACCACCGACCTTCGGTAGGAAAATTGGCAATCCTTGTCAATTAAGATCAGAGTCGAACACACCCGCCACAGGTGAGATTCGAACTCACAACCCCAGCGTTGACAGGCTAGTGATCAGTAGTAATGACGAACTACCTAGACCACTCGGCCACTGAGGCCCCAAAATCGAAAATTTAACTATCTTGGGTGGAGAAATTCCATAACTCATTCGTACCTGAAGGAGAATCTATATTTAATTTGACAATAATTTATCATGTTTTTATAAATAACTTTTTTGCAATTTAAAGCTAAAAAAAAAATTTGCAGAATTATGGATTTCATAATGAAATTATAAAATGAAAATTGAAGTTAGTAGAAAAATAAATTAAATATATTTGACCAGCAAAAATCCTTCAACAAATCAATAGGTCATTAAAATACTCAAGAAAAAATATAAAGAAAATTTTATAAAAAAAAAATGACTACATTGCAACAATTAAGGTATATATATATATGAAAAGAAAAAAAAAGGTGGAAAAAAGTGTTATATAATAAGGGTATTCACTAAGTCCTGCTTAGTCATTCGGTTGTCAACAATATAAAAATATAACAATATTAAAATCTGTAATCATTAACAATTCTTATCACAGTTTGATCACGTATAACCTAATAATGGAAGATATTATTATATAAAATACAACCTATAAATATTACATTTCTTTATACAAGTGAAAAAAGTACACGAGAGTTGGGGGGTGGGGTGGGGGGGGGGGGGTCTTAAGAATGGGATAATCTAATGACATTATAAATCTTTTATCAATTAAAGACAAATTTTAATTCATGAAAGATGTTTTCAGTATTCAGAAAAAGGTAGAAGTTAGATAAAAAAACTTGAAGAGACATGGTTTGGTGTGGGTGGGTTTTATTTGTTACTCAACATCTATTTTCATTTTCATGGTAGTGTACAAATATTTTATATTGAAAAGATCTTAATACAGGCAACCAAAAGGACAGTAGAATCTAACAAAAGTCTGGAAAATTTTGTATTAAAGATGATGTTTGTTTTTGCTGTTGATGTTTTCAGTAAAGGCAGTAAAAATTTGGAACTATTTTGTTTTTTTTTCACGTGCATAAAAAACGCAATAATGTTAATAACAATTCAAAAATATCAAAACAGACAAAATTAAGAATAATAGATATCAGAAAATCATTGTCCTTACACACATTGTACTAATGTAGGTAAACTGTTAGTAGTACTAAAAATGAAAAACCCTATGGGAAAATTAATTTGTGTATATTCCAGAAATTTGACGGGAAAAAAATTCAAAGAAATTTTTCTTGAAAATTGACTGCATTATCTTTTTTACTTCGCAATTTTTGAAATTTATCAAATAATAGATGTGCATGAGCCATAATTTGTTTCACAAATATTTTTTTCCTTCAAGAAACACTTTATCATTTATGAAAATTCAGTTAAAAAGTAGATGGGATGGTAGGAAGATATTCTATATACGTACCCACTACCAACACATTTTTTTCGCATGTCTTTGCATCTTATGGAAGGTAAATGATGAATGGTAATATTGAACCAAGGATCAAAAATAAAGAATCCCTTCCCACCTACTACATACTTTTAATGGGGTAGTCTTGATTTAAAGTTGTAATTACATGTGCTTAATTATATAAAATATCAAATAGCATAACAACCACAATTCCAGTGAAGTCAGAGCAATAAATTTTATTGCTATTGTCACAATTATATACTTTTGATGAAGTTTGTTTGATTTCAGTTTTGGTTACAATAAATTAATTCAAGATAACAAAACAAGAGTTAATCAGGAATTGTCTGACAATCAAGCCATCTTCTTCTTTCTGATAGAACCAGGACTGCTAGAAGCTGGTGATGGTGGTCCTGCAGCAAATCCACTCTTTGACATGCCAGTATGACGTCCTCGTACCTAAGAGAACAAATTTAATGAAAAGTTTGTGCTGTACACTGACCCAAATGCTTGTTGTCTCGAAACTTTGAATACTTTAATTTTATTTCTAGGAGAGCGTTTCTGTCTAGTACAAAGGATAGTTCATATTGAAATCACATCAACATATTCTTGTCCTGATTTGCATGCAATAATTGCAACTGGACTTTAAACGATAATTCACTCATCTAAATTATCATTGGTAGCCTAACAATTTGCTTGTTTTACTAGGATTTTTTTCAAATGATCAAGAATGTTTTTTTCCTTTCAGTTTTGTTTTTGTTTTTTTTGGAGGGGGGAGGGGATGTTGTCATGGGACAATTTCAGTTATACAGGCAAGACCAGAGGTAAAAATATTTATAAAAGTCCTAAATAGATAACATGGGCTGTCCAAATTTTTAATGCCAAATGTTGGTTGTTGACAATAAATCTACTTCACACCTGCTTATACTTCTCATGCATAACGTTAAATGCCCTCATTATTAATATTTTGTCAGTTTATTTAATTCTAGTTAATTATATCCATGTATAACTGCAAAATCTGCTCTGAATTAATTTTCAATCTCTTTCATAGCCAATATTAATTAATAAATTTTTAAGCAATAATTGTATGCAATTAAATGGGGTAATACACACATTCCCAAATTTTAAAATTATTCAACATTTTGTTAAAAAATTGTTATGAAGTGGGTGTGTATCGCACAAATAACTCATTCATAAAAGTAATTTATATAGCAATCTTAATGTTTATGATGAGAATACAGCCAGTTTAAGTCATAAAATGACAGAACCTACTGTAATCTTGTTGACGTACCATAAATGGAAACCCAAAAATTTTGCCTGTTCTTGTGTACAGGGTCCTTTCCATGATAAAGACTTAGTATAATAGTATACCTTATGGAGGCTGCTTTGTGATCCCAGATTCTCTATGCCTTTGGCTCCCTTTTCCAGGGCAAATTTAATGTCTTTGTCCATACCAGGTATGGCTATGTCTCCGAAAACCTAACAATAGAAGGTTATAAAAAATCAGGAATTCCAAAACATCTACTGTGTGGTAAGAAATTTAAATATGTGTATAGTTATAAATATTTCCCACTAGATTCAATAAAAATTCACAAACAGAAATAAGATCAGTCGTAACTAAGACAACTTACATTTGAATGTAAAAGGAAGATAACTCTTCATGGGCAATTTTATTAAAGTAAGTATTACATTGCTGGGTTGCAACAAATTTGCAAAAAGTACATGAAAAAATTAAAAAATAGTACAATGATAAGTTAACCATTTCAAATTTTTAATATTTTGAACTTTTTGAGTCTATTTATTCATTTATTGGAAATTCATCATTTAAAATCATATTTGCAGTATAAATATAACCTTCACAAACAATGTTAAAATTTTTAAGACATTAATTAACATACAAAAAATTCTCTCATGATTCCAGCATTTAGACTTTCAAAATGACAATAATTCATTTAACAAGGTTCCAGGACAGTAAATACAAATCCTCAAAATTAAAAAAACTTTCATACTTGCAAAGTGTGAAAAACAAAAATGTAATTTATTACCTCAACAACAGCTCCATCGGGTAGTCTCAGAAAATGTCTGTGTAACTCACGCAGCCCATCAAGGTGTATTGTATGGATAGAAACATGAGTTGTGATCTCCTTACGACCTAGCTTGACCTCTCGGTGTTCTACACCATATTCATCCCAAATGCTTTCTTCAACCTAAACATAAATTCAGAAAATTTTAATTAAAGTCAAACCTAATTTGGTATCAAAAACTACAATCAGATTAGGCTTTCGTTACTGTTGTGCATGCATTATATACGAAGACTTTCTCGGCAGGATGAGATTGCTGTCACATAAAGTTCTAAGGCAGGGTTGTATTCAGCCTTTACGAATATAGCAATATGAAGTTTCTATCTATGACACTAGATATCCTCAATTAGATTTAACCTGTCAACACTGCATTGTGAGTTCGAATCTTACCTGTGGCGGGGTGTGTTCGTCTCTCACTTTAATTGACAAGGATAGCCAATTTTCCTATCGAAGGTCGTGGTTCTCTCTGGGTACTCCGGCTTCCTCCACCAAAATAAAGTGGCCACAGCGAAATGGCCAAGTGTGCTGAAAACGGCATTAAATACCAACTAAACAAACAAACATTGCTAGTGCTTTAGTTTCTCTGCTGTCTTGTTCTATTTTTGTTTAGTTTATTATATGTTTTTTTATCTTTAATATTTTTAGTTATACTTGTATCCTTGTGGCATTTTTTCTTATATTCCATTCTTACGACTTTGTTTTTGGATTTTTAATTACAAACTTTTCCCACTGTTTTGTCGCTTCGGTAATATTTTGCTGATATATAAACCCAAATCAGTCTTTTGATTTCTATTATTCTATGCATTGGTTCATACCAACTGTTATCCGGTCACAAAAAACAACTTAAAATTAGTTATTTTTGTAAAGTAATTGACAAAATATTTTAAAACAAAATAAAAACTTACATCTTCCTCCTCCCAGATATAATCATACACAGCCGTCTTACGCCTTTCTCCCTCCTCACCACGCCATGCTTCTGACTTTTTGACAATATAGTTCAGCTCCTGATTGGATATTTCGAGGTCATAAGGTATAAAGAAATTGTCTTCTGCTCCATGTAGACGCCAGTACACATCTAACATTCTGCCATTGTTGTGGAGTCTACAGTACATATGACAATATTATTAACAAACTACATGTATTTTTCGTTAGGGCAATTTTAACACATTTAAAGTTTAGCTCATATATGTGTACCATAAGGCTGGAGGTGTAAAAGATAATTTCTACATCCTGACCAAATTTGAAAATTTTACTTTTAGAAAGATTTCTGACAATAAAGCACAAAAATTACTCCTGATATGAAGCTGATGAAAATGAACAAATCTCACAATTTAGGGTTAGATGTTTATCAAATGTATAACAGCATACTTAAAAAATGATTTTTTCCTATGAAAATTGATACGGATTCACTTTACATTTGTGGGAATCAATTTTTGTAGTTTTGTAAATTTCTAGTCATAAAACAATAAAAAATAAATATTTACATGTTTGTGAAATTTATATAATATTTTTAATAAACTGCTGTGCCTTATGTGCATGATACGCCCATAGGAAAATATTGATTTGTATTAGCAAATTAAGTGTCATGTTACTTTTTCAACGGCTTAACATAAACTAAATATCATCTTTGTGTAAGCAGGAAATTTTATACTTATAAACAATTGCTTATATTTGGACAATCTAAGTCCCATAACTCTGGAACGACAAAAGTGAAAATTGTCAAAAACTATACAGACCCTCAGAC
This sequence comes from Mytilisepta virgata, assembly GCA_028015205.1. Taxonomy (NCBI): domain Eukaryota; kingdom Metazoa; phylum Mollusca; class Bivalvia; order Mytilida; family Mytilidae; genus Mytilisepta; species Mytilisepta virgata. The sequence goes on from CM051512.1 coordinate 36,658,253, forward strand.
CATCATCTGTAATAATCTGTTAAAGTTTGAAGAAAATCAGTCAAGGTGTACTTGAGTTCGTGCACGACATGTGAAAAATTGCTTAAATTTTGATAATCTAAGTCCCATAACTCTGGAACAACAAAATTGAAAATCGTCAAAATCGAAAGGGAGTTTTCTCCTGTCAATCCTAATGTTGTGTTAAAATTTCATGAGAATTGATCGAAGCAAATTTGAGTTATGGTACGAAGTGTTGACGGATGGACGGACATTGGTAAACCATAATACGTATAAAAACAATATAAAATATTTTTGGTTCTATTTCACCAAATATAACAACATTATTACATTATAAGTACAATTTATATGAATAGAACGTACCGTAAAAAGTACATGTAGATAATAGAGGCTGTTATGAACATGGTAAAGAGGTACAGGAACGAGGTAATAAATATTCCTGCCAAACCTGAACCTTCTGCCCTCTCGAAATGCCAGTACAACTTCATAAAATCTGCCTCTGGGTTCACAGCATCATTTATATATCTCTGAAATACATATATTTGTATAAACGTGTTGTTCTTCGGGTTTTATGTTCAAATTATAGGCAAGTGAGTAATGTTTCCTTTTATCATCAACATTTGTTTCTGGGTTGAAAATGTTAAAATGCAAGATTATGAGTTAAAAAAATGGGTCAAAGACACAAATGGCCGGGTAGCTGGGTGTTTATTGTAGTGGTGACAAAGGTGATTACAAGATTATATTGCACATTGGCAGTCATGAATATTTATATAGACAAAATCAGACACATTGTATGTTGGTGTACGAGCACAGAGGCAGCCATCAATTTAATTAGAAATAGGTGAAGTAAGCAATATTTGATTTCATTACATGTTGATAAACACTTGTTTGGAAAAATGGGAAATAATTCCTGAAATAATTCCATAAAGTGGGGTGCACATCTTCAATATGTATTAAAAGATTCTGTGAAGTTTCAATGATGTGAGTGAAAAACTGTAGGAGGAGTTGATTTCACAAAATAGGTACCCTCTATTGAAGATGTCAATAAAAAACGACTAAGTTCTAAAGTTTGGAAAAATGGGAAATAATTCTTGAAATAATTCCATAAAGTGAGGTGCACATCTTCAATATATATAGAAACATTCTATGAAGTTTCAAGGATGTGGGGGAAAAACTGTAGGAGGAGTTGATTTCACAAAATAGGTACCCTCTATTGAAGATGTCAATAAAAAACGACTAAGTTCCAAAGTTTGGAAAAATGGGAAATAAATCCTGAAATAACTCCATAAAGTGAGGTGCACATCTTCAATATATATAGAAACATTCTATGAAGTTTCAAGGATGTGGGTGAAAAACTGTAGGAGGAGTTGATTTCACAAAATAGGTACCCTCTATTGAAGATGTCAATAAAAAACGACTAAGTTCTAAAGTTTGGAAAAATGGGAAATAATTCCTGAAATAATTCCATAAAGTGAGGTGCACATCTTCAATATATATAGAAACATTCTATGAAGTTTCAAGGATGTGGGGGAAAAACTGTAGGAGGAGTTGATTTCACAAAATAGGTACCCATTTTCCCCGCCCGCCCGCCGCCGCCGCCGCCGCCCGCCGCCCGCCCGACATTCACCATACTATAACCCGGATTTGCACTCTGTGCAACCCGGCCAATAAAAGGAGACAACATATCATCATACAGACAGAAAAGAGGAAAAAGAGGATGAAACAAGGAGCAAAAACCAACATTTCATGACAAGCACTATATGGCCAAAGAAACATGCTGTCACAATTCAAACTATGAACAGTAACATGTTCAATGTAATAAAAATACAGCAATGAAAAACTTTTCGTGTTCGAACTCTCCACCCCACCCCCTTCCATATGTTGGAACAGCCTATAATAACCTGCTGCTTTGCACTGGGGTAAAATGTTAATTTTACATATCCCCTACACAAAAATTAAGTCCCCCATTTCACATTTCTGGAAACAAAATTCATCTAAGACTTTGCCAGGAAGAAAAATTCCATGAAATTTGAAGAGGGGCAACAATATTTAAAACAGTATTTATCCCCACACTTTAGAAAAACATTCTGGGGCTATTGCGATTGTTCAGATGTCCAACCATCCAATAAAGCCCTCAGTCTGATATGGAAGTCTTGAGATGACACATGAGCCAATATGAGAAATGACATTTTATAATCTATAATTAAGGAAAAAAAATATATGTGATACTCAGGCAACAAGAATTAATACATAATAAGTTATTTTTACAAGTTCTCCTTTTCCTTGGTCTAGGTAGTTCATCATGACTACTTATGATCACTAGCCTGTCAACACAAAGGTTGTGAGTTCTAATCTCACCTGTGGCGGGGTGTGTTCGACTCCGATCATAATTGACAAGGATTGCCAATTTTCCTACTGAGGGTAGGTGGTTCCCTCCAGGTACTCCAGCTTCCTCCACCAATAAACACTGGCTACCGCGTAATAGCCAAATGTGCTGAAAACGACATTAAAACCCCAACTAAAAAATAAAACAAACAAACAAGATCTCCTTTAGAATCTATAATTTGTATCCAGAAGACCTACCTTCAGTATAGCGTCTACAATCATTATCAACAGTGGATCTAACAAGGTCATTAGTCCATAGGCAGTGGTAAATTTACAGCCGATATCAGGAAACATTCCGAACAACTTCTGAGATATCCAACAAAACACGACTAATATAACAAAAATCAGAATGTTCATGATTGGACCTAACCAGACCACTGCTATCTCTTCTCTTGTTTTCAGTAGGTTGCTCTGGTAGTTTAGTTCCACTGTGTATGGAAGGAAGTTGAATCTAAAAAGTAAATAATACACTCAATTCTTAATTGTCTAGAAATTTTCGATACTGTAAATTCAGAAATTATTGCGATGTTTTTATTATTGCGAAAAATGCGACAGGGCTGTATTCGCAATAATTTAAACTCGCATTTTGGAATTTTTTATATGAATGAAGCACGATTTTTCTGAAAATCACAAAAAAAAACTAGATGTACTGTGAGCAAAGCTCACAAAGGATACCCCCCGCTTTGCCATGCCCATGGTAAAGTTTCGGAGTTGCGCTTACGAGGTTCATATATAATGTATAAGCCAAAAAAAATAGAAGTCCAATTATCTCCCTTGTGTGATATCGGAAAACAAAGATTTTTCTTCATGCACATCTTTAGATGATGTACTTCCTCTCTGTAAAGTTTCATTGAAATCCATTGAGCGTTCTAGGAGGAGTTGCGCTTACGAGGTTCATATATAATGTATAAGCCAAAAAAAATAGAAGTCCAATTATCTCCCTTGTGTGATATCGGAAAGCAAAGATTTTTTTTCATGCACATCTTTGGATGATGTACTTCCTTTCTTTAAAGTTTCATTGAAATCCATTGAGTGGTGTAGGAGGAGTTGCGCTTACGAGGTTCATATATAATGTATAAGCCAAAAAAAAATTGAAGTCCAATTATCTCCCTTGTGTGATATCGGAAAGCAAAGATTTTTCTTCATGCACATCTTTGGATGATGTACTTCCTTTCTGTAAAGTTTCGTTGAAATCCATTGAGCGGTCTAGGAGGAGTTGCGCTTACAAGATATATGGACAGACGGACAGACGGACGGACAAGGTGATTCCTATATACCCCCCCAAACTTTGTTTGCGGGGGGTATAAAAATTGCATTTTGGTCTAAAATGACAAATCGCCATAATAAATGCATGCAATAATTTCTGAATATACAGTACATCAAAATTTTTCTGGTATCCCAAACTTTGTTTAATAAAACATGTACAAAAGATCTACTTTAACTACTGTTGTTGAAATTGAACAAGATGTACTGTGAGCCATTGCTCACTAGTGATACCCCTGCTTTTGGATAAGGTCGAAAATAAATGAAGTTGTCAAACAGGCAGTTGATGTTGTCTTGGTCCGAATACATATCCCACAATATGGTCTACCTAAAGAAGGCTTGTAACAAAATTTCATGTGGCTGTGATGAGTAGTTGCTGAGAAAAGTGTGATGAAAATTTTTGTTATGGACAGATGGACACACCCACGGATGCACACACAGATGGAACCATAAGGGTAAAACAGTATATTGGAGTGGGGGTATAATAAGTCAAAATATCAGCAATAATGAATTAAAACTGTGGTAAAGTTTAAAAAAACATTGAATTTGTATTCATTATGATGAATTATGGACTTGTCAGAAAATGACTTCATAGGCATTTCATAATTTTGTATAGATTTTATCATTTTTTATGTCAACTGCAAAAAACTGTATAAAGACCATTTATACAAATATCAGTTTTCCGAAAAAAAAAAAATGATTCAAACCATTCTTTCACTGGGTTGTTTTTTATAAAAAATATCGAAACTTGGCTGGCAAACTTACTTGTTGACCGGTATACTGATAGCACTAAGAAACAGCCACTGACCGATGTAATGGAGGTACATTCTGAGGAAAAATACAATGATAAACATTAGAAGCATTCCCCAGAATTCCCTACTTCTCCACTGTGACAATCCGAGCTCTGCCAAGAATTGACGGCCAACATACTGTAACTTCTCATGGCTACTTCTGGCTAATCTTCCCTTTCCAGCAAAAGGCGGCCTAAAAATATAAAACAAGAATTTAAAGCAAGATTGTCTGTAATGTTGGTTTTCATTCCAGATAACTTTGATATTTCAAGCCATCAATTGATCCCCATTGAGATGAAAGCACGTACAAATTTCAAAAATTCTTTTTTTAATTTAATATATTTAGAGTTCCATTAGAATGAAGATAACAGTATTGTATTTTAATGTCTACCATCATCCGTTTTCTATTTGATGGTTGCAAAATCTGTTTACTGACTCCAGTATCAGACCTGTTTACCCTGAATGATGCCTGTCAGTAGAATTGTCAGTAGTTTTGCCCTGTTGTCAGTTGTACTGTCCAATGAGTGCAGCAAAGCGGCAGGAACCTGCTATGTGCGCAAGAAAAATCATGCTCACATGTAGAGCAATACACAAATATAGGACCCTCCTCTGAAGGCCCCAAAGAAGGAAGGTTTCCTTGTAACATTCTCTAAACCTTTGGCAAGATTTCTTTGCTGCTGTTGGTCCCGAAACATTATTATTGTCATTAGTTGGTCTGGTCTGTCTTCTTGGATATGCTTGCCAACATATTGATTTATTTGACCTTGTCTCAAAGGTGCTTTAAAGCATAGATATTCTGCTGCTTTCAAGCATTTAAGTGATCCAGAGGGAATTTTACACATTTTGTAACAAAACAAAAATTTTCTGAACAAGCCAACCGTAGATTTTGAAATGAAAATCGTAGTCCATATTTTTTCAATAAAATCCGTAGAAACTACGGCAAAATCGTAGATGTAAACACCTCTGCAGTATACACGATCTGCAACAAAGTTATGCCGGCAAATATTAAAATCTAATACAGTCATCTCTTAATATAACTATTATAATGTGTTTTCAACATAAACCGTAAATTAGTTTTTCACAAAAATCTTCATACCGTCAAATGTGAATAAAAAGGTTCAAAGCAACTTTAAACTCCTTTTATTGTAAAATAATCATTGCCTTTTCAAATGCTAATATATCTCAAAATTTTCATTAAAAGCAGGTTTTGTGTTTTGTGCGTACAATTCATTGACATTTAGACAATATCTGACGTCACTACATACATATGTCATTTTTACACTAAGGCCAAAAAAAATAAATTGGGTGTTCCTGGTTTCTTGACCCTACCTATGTTTCTCACGCTGACCCTAAATATTTTATTGACGATAAAAAAATCTGGATTTTTTGGTCTTTCAGGATATCAATTTTCGTTTAGAATACTAATGATCTTCAAAGCGTTTAATGATTATGAGTATTACGCAGGTATTAGCAAATCAAGAACACAGGAAACACAAATTTATTTATTTTGGCCTAATGCAAGTTTTCTTTCCAAAAGTTTAGCCCATATTGATTGTGAGGATACAATTGATCTTTGTTTGAAATGTGTAATAATAGCTTCATTCAGAATTAATCAAAGTAGATATTTTTTCTTTAAAAACACAATCAATTTAAATTTTTTGGACGACTTAACTATGATTTAAACTTTTTCATCAAAAACAAAAACAACTTACTGCACTGCATACGTATGCTCTTCTAATTCTTCAACATGTGTCAATCTCTTCTTCTTCATATTAGGGGCCAGCAGTGGGGTTTTTGGTAACATGGAGTAAAGCTTCTTGTGGTATATATCAACTGGTTTATGGTTGTATTGCTACAATAGGATTGTACCATTCATATAAAAGCAGCATTGTCTCATTTGAAAATAGACAGAATGTATCCATGGGACGCTGATGTCCCTGCCACAAGCTATCAATACTATATACATACTTAGGATTAAAATGAATGTGGGCAGGTAGAAAGGGAATTTAAAAATACCCCCACAACAAAAAAACTTTATTTAGATAACTTTACATACATCTGACAGGCACACTAAAAATGAACCAGGACCCATGTCCTATTATAAAACTTCCATTCCTCCCCCCACATCCATTTTAATGAAATAGTCCTTACTGATTAAATCACTTTAGGTCCACATTCTAACTCAAGTTGTGTTTAATGCTCAAAAACAACACTTCCAAATTTCAAATAATTTCACAAATTAATATTCAATTATTGAACAGAAAACCTCAATTTTGCTATTTCCCCTCTTAAAAACGGATACAAATCAGCCTTTACAACAGTGAAATACATATATGTTGAATTCAAACTCAATCTGTATTCAGTGGTCCCTAGCAATATTTCCAAATTTCAAATAATTTGGAAAAATAATAAGTTATTAAACAGAAACCTCAATTTCAGCTTTTTTCCACATTAAAAATTGGCATAACTCAGAAAAGACGAAACTGAAATATGTCGAATTTGAACTTGATGCATTTAGTGGTCCCTAGCAATACAAGTATTTGCTATTTTTTCTTCTTAAGGTCTTCAATATGGTGAAAAATCTCAGCTTATCCATCAACCTCAATACTTTTAAAAGTCCGATAAGTACGTAGGAATCAGTTTGGCCTCACACAAATAAAACGAAATATACCTTATAATACATCCCTGGCATGCCTTTGACTGGATTGAAATCCTCCTCTTTCCTAACTGCTAGTGCTGCCAACTCATCATCACTTTCGTCATCAGAACTTTCACCAATTGCCATGTTTAGTTTCTTATCTTTGTGTATAATGCGTGAGCCATATGTGGTAACATGGCCACCTTGATTCTAAAAAATTTAAAGTTGAAAGTTTCTCTATATTTCGTACTCAAATCTCTTCATAAAACAGAAAAATATTGCATGTCCTAATGGAATTTTAAAGTACCTTTAGGACTGAGCTTTGAATATTTCAATCAATCAAGTTATACTGATAATCATGTATCCCTTAAGTAAATAGACCAAAATTTATGGACTAAAATCAGTGTTTGTATAATTAAGAAAAACAACCCATAACAAGCCTTTACAGGGAAAAAAGTCCAATTTTTATATAGGAATCTCAAATCACATAAAAAAGATAAAATTTAATACACATTGAAAGATGTAAAAGCCAAATTGCAATACAATTTGAATGTATCATCAATGCATGTTACCATGACAACAGTAGTTTGTATTTGTCAAAGACAAATACCCTCAATGCATTTTCTTGAATGTACCTTGTCCTTGTCTGCCAACTTGACTTTGGAAGCTGTAGCTTCAGATCTTACTTCCGTATTGGTTCCAGAGTCGGTAGGACTTAAACTTGAAGATGATCTGCAATATACAACAGATATCTTTAAAGTAAACTGAATAAAGATAAAAACTAATTTTTTATACAGTGATAACGCAATAGTTTACTGGTGTGCCACTATATATCGTGGCTGTGGTAAAAACTGTAGGCACCATTTGCAACGCTATTTTACTGTGGCATGCCACAATATATCGAGTTTTGATCGTGGTGTTACCATGGTCGGTCAGTTCAACATGATAAACTTGCATCTACTGCCATGATAGCCACCACGACACGCCACAATGTCGCCACGATTTTCTCAGTGTGAACTGCCACGATAAAACTAGCGTGGCGTGGTCATATTGCCACGGTAAAATCATGTTTTTTCCAAGGTGCGAGATCTGTAATGGGAATTTTTAAAATTAAAAAAAAATTCACTTCCGTAGTTTATTTTTAAAAGAATCAATGCTTATCCATTGTATTATCTATACATGCATAAAGTGTCAACTCACCCTTCATCAGATGTTACTGTAGAATTGGATCCTGGTAGAGGTTTTTCTCCATCCCTATATTCCTCCGCTGATCTCACTCGGTCAGGGTAGCTAGTAAGTCCAGATGTGAAGTGTAATTCTACCTCATATTCTTTCTGGCCAGCCAAGTATCTGTAATATCATACAACATGTGTACATGTATGAGCAACACATTTCCCCTTACAAATCAAGTATTTATGATTTACAAAAGTTCCTAGCAGACAAAAGAAAGTGTTTGGAAGTGGAATTTCTTCTGAGATGTTAATGTTACATATCCCATTTTGTAAATTAGTACTTTCTTTGAGCTCATAACATGTAGAAATAACTGTTGTCTGGGGGGAACAAATAATTTGCAATATATTGTACTCTCAACAATTTAATATTTGTTAAGGGCAAGGCATCAGTTTGTTGTTACAGCCCATGTTGTTAATAATAGGAAGATCATTTCATGGACCCTTGAACTTTGGTAGCTCGAACTAGGATTGCTCGAAAACCACCAATGGCTTGAACCATTTTGAAAGTCCCATCAATTTTCCCTTTATTTTGATGTTTAAAAAGTTCCATTTTCTCAAACACCAATTTCTCAAAAAAGTTGAACAAAAATTAGGTCTAGACAATGATAAAATTGTGTATTTTACCATGGAGAGCTCAATGTCAATTATTAAATGGACAAGTGTGTTACTTGATGCTTACAGCTTTGTGTCTATAGATCACAAGATTATATATAATTAGTCTGATGAGTCAATTAATAAAGATGTTATGATTACTGCTTAATTTTTAATTCATGTTAGGCCATTTATTTTTAATTAGTTAGTTTACGGATCTGCCAACCCGATTTTGCCCATTTGAAGAAAAAAAATAAAATTGAAAATTTTGGTTTTTTATTACCGCCGACCCTCTGAAATCAGCCATCCAAAAAATAAAAATAAATTAAAGTCCTTTTGCATCAAAATTTCATACATGTGTAAAAGATGATGTTCCAATCTGTCTAAAAATAGATTATCCATTAATAAAATACTTGCAAACACGATAAAAAAAAAATCTATTTATAGCCGTTAGTTGATGCCAATTTCTGAAACAAGTTTTATGAAAAGAATTTCCTATTACAATCCATGCGGCTTTTAAGTTTGTTTTGTATGAATATCTTGATTCCGTAAGATATCGAATCCACTCATTTTATCTTGTCGTAGTTGACGTCAATGACGAGTCGGATCCCTTAAAAAGGGAATGGTCTACTGAACAACACCTTTCAAGATAGATGTTCTCACATTTGGGTTTCAAATCATTTGCAACCTTTGTATATTTGGCAATATAACCAAGATTGTTCAAAAGTACACAATTTGCCCTTTTTTTTTCTTTTTTTTCCGACCGACCGACCCTATTTTTTAAAAAAAAATCCGTAAACCAATTAATTAAAAATAAAAGGCCTTAATGATCAGCCTTATCAACTTGTATAGGTATGGCACTAGAATTTTTATGTACTGGAGCTAACTTCAGTAACTCTAACTACCAATAATTTTGAACACATTTCAACAGCCCAATTAAAGTTCTACTACACTGAACCGCAAAAGAAACGTCGCACAAAATGACATGTTCACATACATTTATTTCAAAGTGACATTTATATATTTTAAATTAATTTTTACAAAATTTAATGAATGATTTACAGTCTTTTGGTTACAATGTTCACAAAAACGTCACAATTGTTGCAACGTCACATGTTTTCAATGCTGTGCTCCCACGTCCGTTAATAACGTGTATGTCCTCCACCGGCACCAATTACTGCGGCACATCTTCGGTACATGGAGTTGATGAGCCGATTAATAAACGCCATCGGAATACGTGCCCATACTCTCTGAAACGCTTGTGAAAGTTCAGCTGCAGTTGTCGGACTTGGCTGTTCATTATTCAACCGTCTTTGAACTTCGTCCCATAAATGTTCAATAGGGTTTAAATCTGGACTCAAAGCCGGCCAATCCATAACATTAATGTTATTCTGCTATAGGAAGTCTCTTGTGGCTCTTGCGGTATGCGCACGTGCATTGTCCTGTTGGAAAGTCTTGTTTTGATGACGTGCGAAATGGGGCTGAACATGGGGTGTCAAGACTTGGTCGATGTAACGGGCAGCTGTTACGCCATTTCCTCTGCCTGGGCCAAGGTTCTGAAAGATGACTGGACCAAGTTTAACGTTAAGGCCGATTCCACCCCATACCATGATGCTAGGTCCTCCCCACGCGTCTGTTTCCAGAATGCAGCTGTCTTCGTAACGTTCCCCGCGTCTTCTCCACACTCTGGTTCTGCCATCGGCTGTTGAAATGCAGTAACGGCTTTCGTCAGAGAAGATGATGTTACACCATTGTCGATTTCGCCAATTCTGTCGCTGAGTGGCCCACTGAAGACGAGCTTGACGGTGTCGAGGAGTAAGAATAGGTCCTCTTGCGACATCTCATGTTTCTAGCAGCTAATCGCCGACGAACCGTATCATCACTTATGGGTCGTCCATGTGTTCCAACAGTGTTTCAGTGTTTCTGGCAGTTTCGGCAGCTGGGGTGAACCGATTCATCAAATGGTGACGAACAATGCCTCTATTCTGTCTAGGGGTAGTGACTTGGGGTCTACCACTCCGTGGACAGTCATTTGTGCTGTTTGTTGCATTGTACCGTGTCCGTAGACGTTCAATTGTTCGAACAGCACAGTTGAAGTCGTTGGCAATAACTCTGGCAGATTGCCCAGCATCCAATCGACCAATGGCCTGTTCTCTCTGTTGTGGAGTCACACGTGGCATAGCTTCTGTGTCAACACTGATACTAAAACTCTTTAATTTTCTCCGGCCTTTTATACCCATAAAGGAGCATGAATTTCACGAACATTTAAGATTTAAGAAAAATTACCGCCAAGTGTGTCCCACGAGCGGTTTTAGGTACGGTCTCTCTACGATATCAACTGAAAATTATTCAACCGAAAATTTAATTCACAGGTAATTTAATCTTACCTGGTGATGTAATCGTAATACTGATTATATAAAAATCATTAATTAATATTTATTTTGAATTTTGCTAACATTTTGAAAAAGCGACGTTTCTTTTGCGGTTCAGTATATATATATATTCAATATATGGTTATAAAAATCTATATTTTTTTGTCCCTAAAAATTTACTTCAACAGAATTTTTTAAAATATTTATATTATAGCAGTCCAATTCAAGTACACCAACATAATACTAAAGTAATATGTCAGCATCAGAGATTTTCAGCAACAATTGAAATATTTCACTTAATGGCTAATGTATGTAGATAATGCATATCAAACTCCTGCTGTAAAAAAAAAACTATAGAAAAAAAGAAATGATTACCTTGGAAGTTTAACGATCTCAAAATATAAATTAGACATCCAATGATCCAGATCTGAAGCCATCAGTTCCTCCGTCTTGTCATGTTTATCTAAAATAGGATCCATTTCACCACGTAACATGGGACATTTATATCTGAAAAAAATACAATACTCTACAATGAACGGGAAATGCATGAAATGCAATGACCATAAAAATCCGACTCAATTTTTATATTTGCACTAGACTCAATTTTTATATTTGCACTATTATATCATTCATTGGTTGATTGTGTTTGAAATCTATCAAAGTTTCATTTTTTTGTATCAATAAAGAGACAAAAACTTTGAATTGGAAAAAGCAATAATCTTCAAAATCAATTCATATTATTAACCGTAAATAAAATATTCAAATCTGAAACAAATCTGTCAAATGTTTCTCAAAATATTTCACAGAAACCACTTTTAGTTACTTTTTTAATATAGCACAAGGCATTGTGATGAACTGTGAGGTTAAGGAGGGCACACAGGTCGCTACATTTTTTATTTGGGGACTACCGGTAATAGAACATCTTTAAATAAAGACCTTTCAACAAGGTCTGCGTATCAAGCTTGCAAACTTCATTTTGTGTTTTGTCACTGGGTATGGATGGATTGTTTAATGTCCAGTAGCAAGTATTACATACATATCAGGACGAGAACATGTTGGTCTGATATGAATATGTACTCTGCTTTGTACTAGACCGACATGCTGATCCGGAATTTTTACATGATAACTCAATAGGCAACAGCCTGCAGGAATACATATCATCCCACCTGGACACATTATACTGACTCCGAGCCAACCAGTCTTTGCTCTTACTCGTAGATGCTGCATGCTTAGGGAAGAAGCAGCAAATACCAGTTTTAATGTCTTTGGATTGACCAGGCTGGGGATCTTCCTTACTAACACAAAACCCCACAGCAGTGCCTGGCTATGGAGTATTTTTGAAACGGAACCAAGATGAATGCCTTGTAGGACCTAAACATGAAAAATATAAAATACTCACTTTCCTTCTATTACATCAAATTGTGCATCACAGATTGGAAATGATCCCCAAGCAACAACTCGGTCTTTAGCCAGTACAGATCCTCGGAGAAGGAACAACTCAAATGTCAAAACCATTCCAGGTCTTAGAGAAGCTTTGGAAGGAAGTACTGTAAAAACACTCTGATCCATCTAAAATAGAAAAAATATTATGGTCTTAGAGAAGCTTTGGAAGGAAGTACTGTAAACACACTCTGATCCATCTAAAAGAGAAAAATTATTATGCAAATTATTTCCTATATAATTCGTAACAGACAATTTGAATGGCTGTATGCCAGAGGTTAAATTTCATCCTAACTGAGACATCACTATGAAATTTATTTTCATCTAAATATTCTCACCATATGACAAATCTACTCTTTATCTTTGCTTCTTTTTTTTAATTTTTTTTTTATCATTGTAATCATTGAAATCATTGTATCTAAATTTATCTTAATTATTCTGCTCCTTTGGGGGCGTCTTGATTGACAATAAAATATTTGTTTGTTTGTTTATCAAATTATCAACGTGTATCGGCAAATCAAACTTTCTATTATAATGACTATTATCAAAGAGGGAATAAATTTGTTATATTGGTTCTCCATAATTATGTAATTCAAAGGAAAAACCTTACAAAATACATTTATCAGCACTGCAAGCTAAACAATTTGTAGTTTTTCTTTTGTCGTTTAATCCAAATATAACACAAGAAATAATAAATCAAAAATTTTTCTGAATCAAATCTTAACTAAATATTTACCTTCATTTCAACATTATAAAACATTCCATCATGAATTATGGGAAGTGTTGCACCTCCCCACATCTGACCTTTCAACTTTGACCATCTAAGCACATGACCTCCCAGTCTGTTATAAAGGGAGACCATCAATACATATCTTCCAGCTGTAAAACATTAACTCTGCGATATTAACAAATAGGAGAGATATTCAACCATGTGAACATAGGATTAGGAACGTGGTCTCAAATTTCATTGTGTCTGACTAGCCAAAATCATATGATAATGGTGCCCTCCTGCCCTTTCTATTATAAAGCTCTTCAGTGCCCCTCTCTGCCTTTTCAAAGATCCCCGTATTAATTTGTTTAAGGAAATTTTAATGCCATGATATTATATTCACAATTTGTCAGCTGAATTCAAATTCACACCATTCCACAATGTTAATTCCTGACATTGGCTTCTTCTTGTATAAATATATAATTGAAATTTTTAACACAAACAAAAATTGCAGCAAAAATTTAATCGTTTATCTTAAAGGATAAATTGAAGATAAAATATTTTTATAACAAACCTGGTAATTTATCTCTCACTCCTCTGAGACATTTTAATTTGACCTGTATAGGTTGTGGTGTTTTGTCCCAGTCAACCTTCCACCTTCGACCTTTGCTCCCTCCATATGTCCCATCTGACAACATTAAATCTCCATAGAATGTCTACAATAAAAATTTTGAGTACGTAAAATGTAAAAATCTGTACATTTGATTGGACAATGAGCATTCATTATTTTTGAAGTCTTTTGTTCTTTTTAACAACAGGAGTACCAAACCTAACAATGGGACTATACTTATTTTTTTAATATTTTTTTAGTTACAATTATTCCTCTTTGCTACAAAATGGCTCAGCTACCGAGAACAAGGTTTGGCAAGTTATTTTATTATCAATTTCAAAATGTAAACAATTTACTTTTGTTAATAATAATTACATGTTAAAATGAATGTTTCTTTATTTTGTTAAGACAACTTTTAATACTATAACCACTATACCTAAAATGACATATTATGTACTAAATGTATTATGGACTTCTCCCTCTGAAACAGTTTTCCTATAGTTTTGTCTGGTGAAGTATAGTACCCTCATCTACAGGCATGCATATTGAACAGTTTACTTTTTTTTTGCAGACATGATTTGATACAATCCTACTGGAATCCAATGAAACAATACAGGTACAGAGAAGCATATTTACTCATCTTGAACCTGTATCTATTGATTGTTTGTTTAGTTGGGGTTTTATGCCATTTTCAGCACATTTGGTTATTTCGCATTGACCAGTTTTTATTCGTGGAAGAAACTGGAGTACCCAGAGAAAACATTTAGGAACCTTTATTTAATCTTTAACCCAATCCCAATTATGACACCATTCATCACCTCTAGAAAGAGAGAGAGTTTCTCTAATTGAACAATAGCAAACATATTACTAATGACCAGTCTCCATGTCAGAAATTTGATGAGGATCACACAAAGAGATAATAATAAAATCCAAGTATATTAAACCGTCTTTTAATTTTACAAATATCTGACCTTGACCTCTCCTTTACGAGATTCTAGTGTACTAATCAACTGACTTTCAGATCGTCTGTATGCTCTGTGTAGTCTGTCCATTAACAACTTCTCCTTCTGTCTTAATATCTCCTAAAAATACAATATATGTTGAATATCAATCATAAATCATTTAAGCAGACCAAAGCGTCGGTCAATAAAACTTGAATAACTTGAGGAATTTGCTTCTTTTTAACCAAGATATATACAATACACAGTCATTGTCAGAAAATATAAAATTTATTTGGGCGAGCTTTAGAAACGTGAGAAAAGGTGAGCACTAGCAAGCCTTTTTCCGAAGTTTCGCAGCGACCCCAAATAAAATTTATATTTTCCAACAATGACTTTATATTTTCTTTATCCTGCAATCCCCTTTCGATGTGTAAAATGCATTAAAATTACGTTTGAAGTTGAAATCCAACTGCCGTGAAAACACGCGAAACGCCACGAAGTCATCTTGTACATTTGCTATGTTCCTCGCGCTCTTCATGTAGACTTTATTAGGTCAATGACATAATACGACTAAAGTTTATTCTACCCCTGTTATTAGACTGGAAATAGCTTGATTGCAGGATAAACATGGATATCCATCTTTGCATTCAAAGCTCGGATACTGTGAAAAACAAATTCTATTGAATACATGAGTTTTAACATGCAGTCAAACTAAAGCGTTTAAAAAAAATTCATAGATTTGATAGATTATTTTTGAAAAGAAATTTCAACTACATGTACTTTTTCAAGAAAATCAACTACTTAGCAGGAGTTGAAATTTTCTAGACACAAGTATTAGCCTAGGGTTTTTTGTTACTGAAAATTCATTACCCTGAATGGTCATAGTACTAGCCAAGAAACTGAATGGCTTTGAAATTTACCAAATTGGGTATATGCAATTATAATTAGCAACACTATCCATTTTTGTGGGATTATTTTTAGATGTCCAAAAAAAGTTTTGATTTTGAAATTGTAAATGACACACACAAATAGTACTTCTATTAGATATGATAGTCTGCCGACAAAAAAAACCTCAAGCCCCAGATGTCAGGCTGGTGATATTTTCAACCCCCACTTAGAGTCAATCTATAATATTTAAAGTACTTGATTTCATAAAACATCTTATTACATTTTTCTTTATTAGAAAAGAAAATACTAATGAAAATATAACTAATATGGTGTACATGACAAAAATTGGTACCCTCCATACACAGTTGTTGAAAAAATGAGTTCCACAAAACAGGAAATCTGGAAAAAATTCATAAGGATGATCACTCGTCTAATAGGAAATAAATAGGATCTGAAATAGGTGTTTTAGTTTGAGAGAACATATGTATAGTAAACAAATAAGCAAGAAAAAAATATAGGTTCATGTGCTTATTTTAGAGCTATAAGGCCTTGAAAATTTGTAAGAAATGGGTTTTCTCTGGATTTTTCCTTGTCTTTGCATTGGCAACTTCAGTCTCTCAAAAATGTATTAAAAAATAAAAAGGATTTCATAAGATTTTGTCAATTACCATTTTACGGTATATATGATTGAATTACAAAAGAAAAAGTAGGGATTCATGGGCAAAAAACTTCATGTTTAAGAAATGGATAAAACCCGAGGATTCCGAAAATCTGACAAAAAGACCAAAACATGACCAGCGAGCATCCTTAAAATGACATCATCCTTTTTCATGAACATCTTCAATATGTGCATTAAAATTCTGCAAAATTTCAAAGATCTAGGTTAAAATCTATAGGAGGAGTTGATTACACAAAACAGTTACCATACCCCGCTTAACCTTCCAACATTAAGCATACTATAAGCCGGATTTGCACTAAGTGCAACCTGGATAAAAAGAACACTTGACTGCAATTCAGACAAGAATGAGAAACCAGAGTGAGTTATATTTCCTAACCAATGTAGGTAAGGGAGATAATAAATTTGTCCCCCTTTTAGCCTCAGGACAAAAGGGAGAGCATTTAATTATCTCCCTTACCTACATTGGTTAGGAAAAGATAACTCTCTGGTTCCTCATTAAATGGCCCTGGGAACAAATACATAAATAAATCAACAGAAGTAACCACAAATCACAAATAAACATAAAATGCCATAAAATAAACATATAACGATAAATAGACAAGATGGTGCCACTGAAAATACAGTCCTGTGCCCTCTGATGATTCTAAAACAAATTTTGAGGCCAGATTAATCTTGTTCTAAATGAAGTGCAATCTAATGGCACAATTTCAATTTAATCATTTTTTATGCTGTTGTATTTACCTCCCTTCTGGCAATATCATCTCTCTTCTGTTTAGTTAGTATGGCCAGACGCCTCTTAGCTTCTTCCTCTCGTTTCAAGACATCTTCCTTCATATCACGTTTTCTTATGGCTTCTTGATCCAGGTATCTGTAAAGAAATTTTTTTATCATAAGTTTTGCATTTGGACATCAGGAAGATTACTACTGTGTGTCAAACGTAATATTTCAAATTGTTTTTCAGAGAAATTGCAAATTAAATTTGGAACACAGGGGGCGAGTGGTCCAAGTATTAATGATCACTAATGTGTGTCTTTCTTTCTCCTATTCTCGACGTGTTTAATCGGTGGGATAAAAATACATAATATTTTTAACCACTTCCTGGTGATTAAATTTCTACGTGGGAATTGCCGCCGTTTTTCTACAGTTATTGGAACGATAAACTAGAGAAGTCCCGAAATGACATCTATGTAAACAAACTACATAGCAACGACATTTTCTTGAGGTTTTTGTCGAAAATCATAGGAGGAACAGATTCTCCTTCAATTTACTCGTGAGTTATGGAATTTCTCCACCCTCAATAGTTAAATTTTAGATTTTAACACGCTTGCAAAAGCTCGCGTGTTGAAAATTGAAAATTCAACTATCTCAGGTGGAGAAAAATTCAATAACTCATTCGTACCTGAAGGAGAATCTATATTTAATTGCAAGTTATCTTTTGGGAATATAGCAAAATAACAATCCAAAGATACTAATATTAGATATAGCAAATGTTTCTTTAAATTTGAAGTAAAAAGCATGACATTACCTTTTGGTTTTTTAATTATTGTCTTTTCCACTGATGAAATTCCTTAACTATCCTATGAGAGTGAATTTTTTTGTGCAATTTATTGGTTTTTTATTAAAATATTTATTTATTTAGTTGGGGTTTAACGCAATTTTCAGCACATTTGGCTATTTTGAGGTGGCCAGTTTTTATTGGCGGAGGAAGCTGGAGTACCTGGCGAGAACCACGGACCTTTGGTAGGAAAATTGGCAATCCTTGTCAATTAAGGTGGGAGTCGAACACACCCCACCACAGGTGAGATTTGAACTCACAATCGCAGTGTTGACAGGCTAGTGATCATTAGTAGTCATGACGAACTACCTAGACCACTCGGCCACTAGGTCCCTTTATTAAAATATAACATTACCTCAAAAAAAACAAAAAAATGTGAAATTGCTTAGAGTATCTGAGGACAAGTTCTGCTTCCGAAATTTGATCCAGTGTTGACTTTAAGGACATATGTAATTGTTGTTTGAAATTTAAATAATTTCAATAAAGTCTGGAGTTAATCATCAAGAAATCAGTTTCTAAAGTATGTGGGACAAAGAAGCCTGTCAACAATGAGTTTGTGAGTTCGCATCCAGCTTGTTGTAATTTTTAAGGCCATCATGTTCAATTCTGACTTTATAAATTACAGAAATTATCAGTTTTCCTGCAATAGGTCATGATACAGTTGGTGGACATAATTATTCGTCCCCTCCAGTTTTTCCAAATAGGTTTCTATACCAATTCACAATTTTTCAAAAAATTATTAAGTCATTTCAAAACCTAAATTTTTACCATCAGAAAGAAAATAGTTTCAAGTTATTTTGTTTATTTATGTACATTTTTGCAATTCTAGACATCAGAGTAGTAATAATTTAATTATAAAAATTGTTTATGATGTCACAAAATGGTTGAATAATAGGGAAAATATGACGTCATACATAATTTTTTTGTACCTAAATCATAGTTACTCATAAATCAGGAATTGGAAATATATACACAAATAAACAATGAACTTTCAAACAGTTCTCTTTCGCCAGTGAAAGTTTTGTGAAAATTGGTATTATGAAATGACATCACAATAATTTTTTGAAAAATTGTGAATTTGTATAGAAACCTATGGGAAAAATAAGAGGTGGTGAATAATTATGTCCACTGTCTGTACATTATATTCCCCATAGATTACACATAAAAACTGGCCTCTTCATATATACTAAAAATGTCATATTTTCATGGCTTTTCCAAATAATATACATGTGATATGCCACTCTCTGAGATCACAAATCAACACATTTTGGAAAAATAAAAAATGTTTAAAAAAGTCACAGTGTATACACAATTTTTTATTTAAAATAGCCAATTTAACATTAGTTCTTGACTTGAAAATTACAGAAATGATTAATTATATTTTATTTATACTAAAATTAATATTTTGTGGCTAACTTTAGTCCTTCAATAATGATTGCTATTGTACATAACTAATAATATTACAGAATTATCTCCCTTGTTTAGGTAAAATTTTATAAAACCTAATCAATATTTTCTTTTATGCGCAATTATGATACAATTGAAAAAATATTTATAGATTTTATCATTTTTTATTTGATTTATAGGAAACATTGTACTTACTTAGAATATGATATAAAAGATTTGAAATATTTCAAATTAGTTTTTACCAAAATGCAGAACTTTGAGAATTCCATAAAGTTTATGAGAAGATTGTAATCACTGTTTAGTTTATTATATGTTTTTTAATTTCTAGAAATATACAATTGCCTTGGTGGCATTTGATTCATATGTTCCAATCTGAAGACATAACTTTCTCCTTTGGAATTATAATGGTTTGCTTGTTACAGAGAAGTAGATTGGAAACTACAGGCTAATTAACAGACAAAAATGATCAAAAAATTAAATTATCAGATTTGAATTTGTATCATTTTTATCACATTATAGTTGAACTTTCACAATATATCAATTTTTGTACAAAATCCCTTACCATGATGCAACAGCGACGTCACAAACAGCTGCTAAATCAAGGATTTGAAGGAAAATTGAGTGTTTTCACAGTAGAGCTATGAACAACAGCCTTGCCCAAAAAGATTTTTTAATATAATGTTTGTCTTCCATAAAGACACATCTTTATGGGCAAAGCTGTTGCTCATATCAAAATAAACTGTACATACATATATAGTGAATATATCTTACTCAATATGTTCATCTCTGAGTCGCTTTTCTTCCTCCTGAACTTCTTCAAGCGATATCTGACCCAACATGACAACTTCATCTTTAACACCATCTTCAAACTCGTCCAAGTAAGGTCCTAGCTCTGATTTCTCTATCTGTAACTTCAGTTCTGTAAGGGAGTAAAGTGTGCTCAATATAAGATTATTTTAACTCTTACAGAAATAACTACAGCTTTAAAAATTATAACTCAAAACTTTTTACAGTATCCTTATCAGGTCTGGCTATTAATGTTTGTCCAATATTAGCTCAAAATTTAATAAACAAGTGAAAAAAATTATCACAAAATGCCAAAAAGGCAATAAGCTGAAGAATATTTAATTTACGATCTTAGTGAGGAGTTTTCCAGTCAAATGTGGAAGACATTTACGATCTTGTTCCAGCAGAGTTGTGATGAAGGAGACATATAGCACAATATCAGCAATACTTCAGGACCAGTCTATGAAAGTTATTTTTGCACTTAATAGAAACTCAGATCTTTCGTTCTATTTAATTGTTCACATTAATTCTTACTGCTTGGGGCAGGGTCACTCAGATACTGACAAAGACGTCTCTTCATGATGTTGTCTTTCTGGTAAATAAATGCATTTGTGGGTCACTAGTCATATTTGTCAAATAAGAGTAATTTCCCCTTGATTATTCTTACCTGAAATTTTTGTATAACTTGGAATATGTGTTGGACCAGTAAATAATGCTGGTGGATCCTCTTTTGTTTCTAAATCTGTCTGACCATCTTCTAAGGAGTCTATTAGTCTACGAAGATCTGGTAACGTGTCATCCCTCTGCATCGGTTCTGAAATATTAAGGATCCCTTCTATTCACATTCTTGTGACCATCATCCTTGGCACTGTTACAAATTTATGTTCAGGGTTCCAATGCTTTTCTGAACAATAAATTCCAATAATTTTTCATGGATTTTCCAGATTTTTAAGGGTGATAATTAAAATAATCGTACTTTTTTACTTATGAAAGGGACTATTCTCTGCAAAGCAGTAAATCTACATACTAACAAACACTTTTACGATGCAGAAGTCATGAATAGTTTCGCACCATCAACATTCGCCACAAAGCAATATGAGTAGTATAACTCACTGCAAAACTTGCTGGTCTGAAGCTGTGTAGGGATGAAAAATGATGTTCAAAGGGAAGTAATCAATTATATCCAAAGACATCCGAATGGCAAGGTGTGAAATTAAAATTCCCAGGTCTTTCCTGTTTACCCAGTCGTGTTGCAACTCTGTATGTTAGTGTGATTATCAACTGAAGCCAATTTAAGGTATCCGGACCATAATAGATCATGATCGAAAATTATATCTCTTTTTGACCGTGAATGGCTGAACCAGACAAGTTAAAGCTGGGATTTTGTATATATATTTTCTCAAGTTGAAACACACTTTGTTGCTTATATGCAGAGTCTCTAAAAATAAGTTAGTTCTATTGGCATTTCCGAAGTTTGCCGATAATTACCGAGGTCATTTCAATTGCGTTGTATGGAACATCCGGGAACTTTTGAATAATCACATGGTCATTTATGGTCCGGATACCTTAAGGTTCTGAGAAGGAGAACTAATAAGAAATCAAGGTCAAAATTACACAGTAGAAATAAATTGTAACTGACACAGAGAAAATAAGCATGTACATGTATATTACACAAGTTAAAAAAATATTATTTGCAATTTGTTACCAAATTTAAATTCTTCATCTTCAAATTCAATGCCATATTCCTTTGGGTCAACTGATGTAAATTCAGTTGTCTGGAATTCTCTCTTCTCTACCTTAAAATACACATGAAGAGTAAATCCTATTAAGATATTTTTAAATAGATACCATTGTTTCGAAAAATGGAAAATCTGTGGTTCAGTTAATCTCAATCAATGACTGGATGGTTCATTTTTGAAGATTTCTTCACAATTATTTTATATAGAGCCATTTGTGGAGCTTGTCATGCAATGTAGGCACATCTCTTTGATTTTTTATAATTTTTATTTTGTTGGTCTGTCTATTTTTAGTATTGTACTGGTCCAAAGTTTGGACACCTGAACATAATAATGAAAGCACTGACCTACTAAGGATCATTTAAACTTTGGAATCAACTGCCTCTGACAGCAGTTTAAAAGAATTTTTTTTTAAATTTTTTGCTGGTTTTTTATATTTTTAGTAATGAAAACCATATATTTGTTGTAGGTCTAGTCCCTGACATGACACAATTTTCAAAGGAGACCAACCAAGGACAATGTTGCATTTTTTTCAGGAATTTCTTAATTAAATTATTTTGCTAAACTGATCTCATCAAGTACATGCAAATTCTGAGATAAAGAATACTGTATATCATTTATGCCACATTATCTATAAGGTTTTCAATATACATATATCAAGCTCATGGAAGATCAGAGATAAGAAAATTCGAAATTTAATATTATGGGGATAAAAATCCAGAAATCTGACAAATTTCAGAAAATATTTATGCATGAAATCTGAATAAAAATACAAATATACTTCAACAGTTCTTTTAGTCTCTACTTTAGGTTCCTCTTTTTTTATTTCAGTTGGAAATTCATCCTCTGAAAAACAAAAAGAGTATGTCAATAAAGAAAATCAATAGAGACAATAATCATTGCATATATACATGTAAGGTAGATAAATTCTAAACATTAAATCCAATAAGAGCATTGCTTTTATTACCGTTCTTCATCTAAAAGTCGCATATAAATCTTCCAATTCACAGCAAATTTAATACCAGACACTTATTTATACTTTTAATTTGATGCTTATAAGTATACTTTGTTTTTTTCATTTCGCTAAATGTTTACACCTTGTCGGTATAGTAGGAAATTTTGGGTCTTAATGGTGCTTGAATAAAATTGTCAATAAACACTTCAGGGTAGGCACACAAACTTTATATATATTTTAATTCGCCTTACTTACTATATATCTCAACATAGTTTTAATGCATACATTTGGAAGAGAATTTAGATTACATCATAAAGTAATTGAATTGATCAAATTGAAAAGCATGTTAATTTACACTAACAGGTATTAAAATATGGGTATGTCGAACAGGTAAATTTTTGCGGCTTTTATTTTTCCGATATCATTTTGTTGGTGTATGTCACTGTGAGTGTGTGACATTACCTTGAGGTGGAGTAACTGGTTTGCCCGTCTCATTTTCCATTGTTGCTGATTGTGGTTTGTTGTCTGGTGTAGCTCCTTTTGTCTGTGACTGTCGTCTTCGCTTCTTATGATCTATAATGAGAATATGAGCTGACTGATTCCCCATCTGAATGTCATGTAAATCAGAGGGTCAGGATAAATAAGGGAGAGGTTGGGTATCCATAAAACTGGTTTTAATCCAACAAATGTTCAGTGTATTTATCAAGTCAGGCTATCTTAAATATCTGCTGTTTCTGTGTTGTGCTCTTTTATTGAATTTTTTTTGTCTGGGGTTTCTGTTAATTAATTGATTGGCATGTCACTGTTGATTTTTCCTGTTATCTGTTTTGTTGTTTATTGCAATAGATTGTTAAAGAACTCTGAAGTATTAAAGGACAGTATAATTGTCATTTTCAGTGCCAATCAAGTTAAATCAAAATGAGTTGTCGCTGTTTCTATTCTCTATGCTATATTCCACAATATCCTTTCTGTTTAATTTCAAATTAAATTTAAATCTGAAGAGATCAAATCTTTATGGCTTAATAATTTGTTTTATTGTATAGCAACGTAATATTCCCTGTAGTAAGTAACCAAAATCTAGCGTACAATATTTGCCAATATTGCAGGGAAAAGAATTTTCCATTGTAAGGACGATGTCTTTGATAGTTTTTCGGGTTATTTTTGGGATTTGGGTGGTGTTGCCATACAATAAAAGGGTTATTGCATGAAATGGAGAAATATTGTCACTAGTAGAATATTATATCACACTCGCAAGCCTGTGCCATATTACATTCTTCTAGGGACAATATTTCCCAGTATTTGTGCAATAACCCTATATTATGATATGGATTATACTGTATAACCTTTTTTCTTTAATTCTTCTTCCATTCTTAGTTTCTCTTATGAATGTTTGTAGTACAGCAAATATATTTCTGAAAAAAAAAAAAAAAAACATGAAATACATACATTTGATTCACATACTTAAAAATTAATAAGTCTAGTAGTTTATTTTAGTTTGTCTCCATAGTCAATTTCTATATAATCAGTCAAGTACAGTTTACAATTTTAATTTATATATTGATGATTGTGAGCACCTTCATAGATATATATGCTTACTTGTTTGTTATCACAAATTATTCTCTTATTTTTCAGACTGTGAAAGAGGGTTTAGTGCCATGAAAAGAATAAAAACAGACCTCAGAAACAGACTTTCACAGAAGATACTAAATGCCCTGATGATGATGTCAGCAGAAGGACAAGACTCAAAAGACTTGAACTACCAAAGAGCAGCTACTTCGTGGAACAGCATTACAGACAGAAGAATATATTTTGGTGAACTCAATGAAGACACAGACAACAGAGACAACTGAACAAGACATGAGTTAGTGCTCAAAATAACAACTGTGCTTATGTTTTATCCTTGATATATATCCACGACACATCCTCTGTGAAAATCTCTCCCCACCCTTGATTTTCATTCTGTAGTGATCCCTGATTATACTTCATTTTTTAGTAACATTCATTAGTTAAAATCCAGCACCCTCCATTAAAGAGTATATAAAATTAACTTTCAACATCATACAATGTAACTTCCATATTGTCAGTAATTTGACAGGCCATGGGAGATGGGATTCAGAGAAAAAGGTGATGATGGAAATTTTTACATAAAAAAAAACAAACACAACTGACATAGAAAAAAAAACCACATTTACTAAATTCAAATCGAAACTAAACTCAAACTAACAAAACAAGAATAATGACTGCTATGAATAATTTGAATTTTCCATCAGACAAAGTTTTAAAAAAAGGCAAGACAATTTAGGCTGAAAGAGCCATATCCAATATGTACATGTATTTCAATTTTTAATTTTATAAATGCAATTAAGCCATTTTATCTTACGAAAATGTTGTTTACACATTAGGACACAACAGCAGAATTTTCACTTTCATATCATGACTCCCCACAGCACTTTGACAGGTTGGCAAGTTTGCACAAGTCTAATAAGCTTGGGTGTCCCTTACCTAATTAGGCATATCATAAATAACTTTGACTTTTAGTTTACAATAATAGATTAATTAGTAACAGTTTCATAATTATTCAACTAAACAATCCAAATATCTTATTTGTTGGTTTGAGATGTCTTCCAATAATCCTCCAAATGGTCTTAAAAGAAAATGATGTCATATCTGTATATTTAATTCAATATTTTCAAACTAGACTCTATGGGTATTGGGTCCATTCGACCTCTTTTAATAAATAAATAGATATATAAGGACAAAAACTTTTTATATACCGGAAATATTTGGCGCAAATTTAGATATTTCCTCGGAACTTTCGCTATTTACCGTTAGCGCTATAACACAAATGGCGCTAGTATTGTCATTTCCGTTGCTTCTACTTGAACATATCAATATGTGGACGAAATGTTGTAATCGCGAGTGAGAAATGGTTAGTAACAGGACTGTAAACAATTCAATATGACTACTTATGCACACATTCATGTAGGAAAATCTATATGGAGTCTAAAGAAGTTATAGGACCTTTTTTATTATAAACTATTGGAAATTGTCCCATTAGGTATCTCGATGTAAACAAACATGAGTGACTTACCTTCTCGCTTTATATATATAAGTAACCCGCTGTGGATAGAAAATACGGCTTTATAGTAATATACATGGGAATTCCACGAGAAAAATATCTAAAAAATCACCCAAAAATTTTTTTTTGATAGGGGGACCAGTATCATAGGGGTACCACGTGGGGTTCTGTCCAGGAGTACCTGTGACCAATTTCAACAGAATCTGGAAAATGGAGTAAAACATAAATCCATTATGTTGTCCTAGCTAATACGTAGCTTACAATGTGTTCATATATATTTCTTTCTGGATAGTAGTTATATTTCCTGATAACAGTGGATAATGGGTCTTCTGATATGGCAGATTGCCAACATTAAAAATAAATGAAAGTCTGCCACCGACAAGTGATATTGTTTACAAATTACGGTAGGCCTAAAGTAGTGCAAAGCATATCTGATGTGGAAATTTCATATCACATCGAAAAGTTTACCTGCGTATTCCTCAAATGGACTTTTACCAGTTCACTTTAGTTTATTTAATGTCACAGCGCACTTCCTTCGACAAGTCAGCCATATTTAAACAATCATGACGTCAATGGAAACCAATATACCGGAACCACTCCAACGAGGCGTGCTAGAGCCCGGAAAATCCTCATTTCTTTTACATGTTTTAATAAAAAATGTTTTAGTTAGTTTCTACAATTCATTTTTATCGTACAATTTTTATCAAATTACATTTAATTTAAAAATTTAAATTTTAGAATCATTCTCATTTGCAAAAGCACATGCAAACCTACAAATTCCAGTTTGACACTTTTGCATACTAACAATGAGAAAAGGGAGGGGGGGGGCGGGGTCGTACCTTTATCGGGACCCCGGGATTGTTCATTTTTAAGTTCGGGATTTCGGGATTTAGTTTAATCGAGACACGGGATTCACGTGTTTTTACCATCGGGAGTTCGGGATTTTTATCTATCGGGACTCTTATTTTGAAGACAAAAAACGAAATGATCATGCGTATATAAGATATATAAGGTTAATCATGTTTGTAGATCAAATATATAATAGACAATATACAAAAAGTAACATTCAACGTTAATATGTAACCAAATGTTAGTATTCAATATGTTAAAGAATGATCATCAGACAAAAATAACCGGAAAGTCACAAAGAAAGAATTACCCGAAAACATACAAAACATAAAACAGTGAATACACTGTATAACTGGATACTTGACACTGTATCCTGGCTTTGGACTGACACACAATAAAATTGCAGAGTTAAGGAGAGTGATAACATATTTTATCATATACTCCAAGTAACTGACGATCTCGAAGATTTCTCAAGTTCTTCTACTGTGCATAAAATTGTTTTATTTTGTCTATAGAACCATGTTGTCGTGTTTAATCTGTATATGTATTGCATTGTGTTTGTTAAATTGTGTGTTTTGCTTTGACCCGTATGGGTGTATTTTGCAAATAAATAAATTTATTGTGCTCAAACTATCCAACTTATCATTCAGTTATGTGTCTTCTAAGTATTGGAATAAACTAAACTAACAAGATACAGAGAATCTTCTCAGTCAAAAGGCTGACTGATTGCGTTGAACAGTCTACAATCATTAAACATGTTAAATACATGTACTTTGCCGAAAAGCATCAGTTATTTTATCGGGATTTTGGGATATTGTCAAATCGGGATTAAGCAAATATAAACATGGGATTTCGGGATTGGACCCCCTCCAACCTCCCCCCCCCCTCGTTCTTTAATAATACATTGCTGGATAATGTTAAATGTGAAAAATTATTAGATGTTACGACTGACAACTGTTTATCTTGTGTTGAACATATTAACAAACTAGTTTCAAAAATTTCTTATCGGCTTGGACTGATGTGCAGATTAAAATCGTATCGTTCATCAGAAGTTTTAATTTTGTACTTTACCATTGTTTGATTACTATTGTACAATATGGGGCCAAGCCAGTTTAGCAAATTTGGAAGAAAAGTTGTATAAGTTACAAAAAAGGGCTGCAAGGATTATACTTAATGCAAAAAGAGACGTACCTACCAATATCCTATTAAAAAAACTTGGATGGCTATCTATTTTTAAAAGAATTGATTATCACAAAGGTGTTTTAATGTTTAAATGCGTTAATAATCTTTCTCCAGAATATTTATGTGATGTCTTTAATACTGCTAATAATGCTTCAACTTATTCTTTACGATCAACAAAAAGCAGAAAGTTTGTACGTCGCTCCTAATACAAATTTTATGAAGAAAAGTTTTTACTATTATGGAATCATTTTTTGGATATATTTACCAAACGACCTAAAATTGAATTAAAATATAGAAACCTTCAAAAGAAATTATACAGATTACTTAAAGCTCCGCGAAGCTTTCTTTTGTTAAATTATAGTCACAGTATTGGAAGGCGAGATATTCTATTGTTTCAATGTTTATACTAAATGCATATAATTTTATTGATTATAATATGTATATAGATGGTCTACATGGTGTGGATCTTTCTAGAAATTGGATCAATGTTAGATTAATTTATTGTGTGTGTTTTATTAATTTATATTTTAATTGAGGGCCTCAAAGAGTTTTAAAGTGTTTTAATGCTAACTGCGTTACCCTCTTTAAATAATTACATTACTTACTTACTTTCATTATGTACAGCTGCTCGTTCAAAACTTCCAAAACATCTTGATTTTGGACATTAGGAAGTTTTAGATAGTTTCCTAAGTTTAAGGAAATTCATGTAATTATAAGCCATCAGTTTATTAAGCAAAAAATACGTCCCAAAGGACCAATATCTAAATTCAAAACAAATATGATTCAAAACAAAGGATGATAACTAATTCTAAATTTAAAAATCAATCTTCTGTACTCAGGATTACATGAGTCTAGTCAAATATTTTTCTAAGTTGTATTTTCCTATTCTCATTTAAGTTATCCATTCTACTCTAATAAGCTGGTCTCCTTTTTCATATAAATGTTTTTATTTAATTACATTTATTGTTAAGATTAAAATTATCTACCCAATTATGACCTTAGGGAGCAACCATTTGATTTCTATGGAAAAGGGGGTTTAGATGAAAATAAAAATTTAGGACGCCATAACGGCCAAAAATAAAAATCCAAGACCAAAATTTCCGCGAAATAGATAGGCAAGGTCAAACATTTCATCATACCCCCCCCATAAAATCAAATGGTTGCTCTTTTCAGTTATATTTCTTTTTTACTAAAATATTTATTAATATAAAAAGCCCTTGTGAAATGGAATTGATTTGTCCAACGACAGACAAATGATAGAGCAGTCATTTTATTTCACATTTTGGTGAATTTACAAAAAGAACTAGGCCGTCAATAATGTAATGAAAAATCGGAACGGTTTTTCCTGGAGCGAAAAAGTTTCAAAATTTGAAAACTTCTCATTCAAGCGCTTAAAAAGACAGAAAAATGTCCTGAAGGTCCGGATCCATTAAGGACTACGTCAAACGGCCTAGTTTGGTAATGGCAATTAAGTATTGTTTCTTCCAGGACTCTGAGAAAAAATGCATGATTGCATGTAAACTGAATACACTATACACCGGGAATATCAGTATTTACTACTTAGAAAGGGAATTTAAGGTTGACAAAAGGTAAATCATTTAAATCTACGCATGAAATATAGGTGTGCATACTAATGGTCTGAGCAATACGGGTGCATTAAAATTTAACATTGATAAATTAATGATAAGAATTAAAGGAATGTGACAGCCATAGCTTATAATATGAGAATTTCTTGTCAATGAAAAAATTTTATCAACTCGTGAGGTGGTTCGGTGGGGCAGGGGGTGGGGACTAAAACTCAGGCCTGTTATGGGCATCTCGGGTTGATATAAAATGTGATATATGAAACACCCAATATATAACCACCAAGGAACAGACCCAGTAGGAATTTAACCGAGGCTTATATACATGTAGGTAGCTTATTATATTAATATTGTGTGTCAAACATTCATCGATCGATTTTTAAATGGTATTACTGGTTTGAAAAGGTGGTGTACCTGCCTAACTGATATATGCTGTTGTTCGTAATATCTGGTGGAGAAATTCGGCTTCGATCTACCAACAATGTGAATGCCGGCTAGATATAACCTGAGAAGCCAGGACAAAGTTATGGACGTGTCCGTGACTATTCCCGAAGACGAAGTAGTAGCGTCTGGTGGAATTTCAATGGATTACAACAAACAGTTTTCGGATATTCAATCGGTGTTGAAATCTCTGGGAAGTAAAGTGGAAAATTCAGGAAGTTCCATGACATTTTGTCCATCGTTTTTCAGTGGTCTTCCGACAGATGATGCTGTTTCTTGGCTTGAACGCTTCAAAGCTTGGGTTGACTTTAATGGGTGGAAAGACCCCACTAAGATTTTCAACGCGATGAAACTTAGACTCAGTGGAAGTGCTTTAGAGTGGAGCAAAAACTTGACAGCGAGTCACAAAGCTAATCCTGACGCTCTCTACAAAGCGTTTAAGGACCATTTCCAAGACATTAATCCGAAATGGCTACTCGAGCAACAACTTTATGACAGGAGAAGGAAAGATGGTGAACATCTTGAACAATATGCCGAAGATATCGAACGGAGGTGTATCATGTTACAGAAATCCGAGAAGGACAAGGTTATGTACTTTATTAGAGGAATTAACCCCACCCTGAGGATGTTCGTGATTCAGAGGAATCCACAGACATGGCAGGAGGCTCTACAGTGTGCGAGACTTTCCAACGAATCCATAAATGTGTTACCGAATTTACAACCGAGTTCGAACGATAAAATTTTCGAATGCATTAAACAACAGAATGATCAAATAAGCAAGTTAACAGAGAGGGTACAACATTTGAGCGTGGCCCAAAGTATTCCTGACACGGATGCCGCTGCGGTGCATGCCGTATCTCAGCAAGTCGTGTGTCAAATTTGTGACCAGCCGGGTCACACCGCGAAAAAGTGTTACAGAAATTCGGGAAGGAGGTTCGAACCCAGGAGGAAAACTATAAAGTGCTTCAATTGTGGGAAGCTGGGACATATAGAGCGATTTTGTACAAAAAACTAGAGAGGCCTGGCCGTGTGAGGGCAGCCGCTGGGCGAAGCGATATGAACTGCCCTGAGACTGATAGTGAAAGTACCTTATCTGAGGGAATTAATTTGATAAACAATTATATTCAAATTAAGGTAGGACAATTTCACAAATATGCTCTAATTGACTCAGGGTCTGACATTAATGTCATAGGCGAAAATGTTGTCCAATCTATCAACTGCAGACGATACAAATCTGATAAGCACAAGATTGTAGCAGTTAATGATGAACACATGACTATCAAATGTACTGTATATATTCCGATTCTAATTGGTAGTCAAAAATTATCAATCAAATTTTATGTGATTGAGGGTATTAAACCAGACATTATTTTAGGGCTAGAATTTTTGAAGTCAAATAATATTATTATTGATTTTAATAACAATAAGATACGCATTGACCCTAGTCGTCAATTGACTCTAGATAAAAATGTTGTTGTACCGCCTATGAGCGAACAGGTTGTAGTAGCTAGAATTAGAGGAAACCCTCTTCCAGATGAAGTAATTGGTTTGACCTCGGCATCGCCGAATATTTTGTCTTCCGGGTTAATGACTGCAAAGTCTATCAGTAAAGTTGATAACGGTCAGATTTTGTTTGGGTTGGGAAATTTTTCTGACAAACCAATTACTTTGTCGAAACATTGTAACTTAGGAAAGTTTGTGTGTCTATCAAAGCATGATAGAATTGTTAAATTTGATACAGATGAAGGTAGAATTTATAATATTAAAACAGACAAGGTTGATGTCAGAGGACAAGCTGATAAAAGTTTATCAGAGAATCAGGTTAATGATTTACAAAACTTGGTAGATAAATATAATGATGTATTTGTAGGAAGCGATGGAACGCTTGGTAAATGTTCTTTACTGAAACATACAATTGAGGTTCCAGAGGGGACCAAACCTGTTCGTCAACGAGCATACAAGATAGGTCCACGTCAAAAAGATGTTTTAGAAACCATGGTCAAAAACTTATTAGATCAAGACATTATAGAGGAATCTATAAGTCCATGGGCCGCCCCTTGTCTGCTCGTTGCGAAAAAGAATAACAATGGGTATCGTTTTGTTGTTGATTTTAGAGCTTTAAATAAGCATATTACAAACTTAGATGCTTATCCACTCCCCACTACTGATGAAGCTTTGGAGAGTTTAGGGTCTGCTTCCCCAACATTTTTCTCTTGTTTAGACCTTCAATCGGGGTTTTATCAATTAGAAATTGACCCAGCATCCCGACCCCTTACTGCGTGGCGTTGTCATTTAGGGTTGTTCCATTTCAAGAGGCTTCCGATGGGTTTGAAAAACAGTCCTTTGACATTTCAACGTGTGATGGAGGCAGTGTTACGTGGACTAAATTGGAAAACGTCGCTTGTCTACCTTGATGATGTAATCATATTCAGTCGAACATTCAAGGACCATTTAGTACATTTAGAACAAGTGTTCGAACGTTTGAGAGGTGCTGGTCTCAAACTTCATCCGTCGAAGTGTAACTTTGCAAAAAGGGAGATACGCTATCTCGGACATATCGTGAATAGCGAAGGTATTTCGCCAAACCCCGAAACCGTTAGTGCGATTAAAAATTACCCAACCCCTACTTGTGTTAAAGAGCTAAGAGCATTCTTAGGACTTTCGGGATATTACCGTCGTTTTATGAAGGATTACTCGAAAATAGCATCACCGTTATATCACCTTACAAAAAAAGATGTAAAATTTGTGTGGGATTTACAATGTCAATCAGCCTTTCATGCGTTAAAAGAACTCTTAATGAAGCCGCCGATCTTAGGATATCCACAATATGACCAACCGTTTCGTTTGTATACAGACGCGAGCTCGTTTGCTCTGGGAGCTGTGTTATGTCAAGTTCAAAATGGCATAGAGCGAGTTATTAGTTACGCTGGAAAAGCATTGTCTGCTTCCGAGAAAAATTACGGGATCAGCGAAAAAGAGTGTCTCGCGCTTGTGTATGCTGTTAAACATTTCGATTGTTATCTCCGACATAACAAATTTGAAGCATTTGTGGATCATTCATCCTTGAAATGGTTATTGACAATGAACGAACCAGTGGGAAAGTTTGCCCGCTGGGTAGCACTCTTACAATCATATGATTTTGACATTAAGTTCCGCCCTGGAAAGCATCACACGAATGCCGACGGAATTTCGAGGCGTGGTTATGACTGTGAAAACGATCAATCAAATAGTTGGGACGAGTTACCGTCATTTGAGTGTATTTCTGAAACTGTGATTGACAAGAAAAGGCGTGTTAAAACAGAGACTGACTTGCCGGAAATTATCGTCACGTGTAACGCTGCAGAATCTGTGAATGAACTGTCCAGCGATAACATACGTCAACTTCAAAGATCAGACATGTGGTATAAAGATTTAATTGACTATCTTGAAACTGGAACGCTTCCAGACGATCCCAAGAGATGTCGAAATGTACTTATTATTAACTCGTCGTATGTGATTGATAACGGGATGTTATTTCATATTTACACACAAGACAAACGAAAAATAAAAACTATTGAAACAAACTTACAAGTCTGTATTCCAAAGAAATTAGTGAAATTAGTTCTTGAAGAGACACATGACTCTTTTATTAATTGGTAATCATAGTGGAATTCACAGAACTTTATCTAAAACCAGATTACGATATTATTGGCCCACATTAAACTCTGATATTATAAACTGGGTAAAATCATGTGTAATGTGCAGTCAACGCAAGAGACCTCAAACTTTGACAAAAGCAAAATTAATGTCTATGCCTGTTCCGTCGCAACCTTTTGAGGCCGTTAGTACCGACATATTAGGACCACTGCGAACTACCGCAATCAATGGTAATAAATATGTCCTCGTGTTTATTTGCTATATGACTAAATATGTGGAGCTAATACCTGTAAAAGACATTCGTGCCGTGACCGTTGCGGACGCTTTCATCAAGAACGTGATATGCCGACATGGAATATGTAAAACCTTACACTCAGATCGTGGATCTAATTATCTTTCGAACATTGTACGTGAAACATGTCACCTTTTGGACATAAAGAAAACACAAACCACCAGTTTTCACCCGCAATGTAACGGTCAAAGCGAGCGCATGATGTCTACGATTGTGAATTCATTGGCCAAACGAATTGACGATGATGAAGAAAATTGGGATAGATTCATTCCGTTTATTCAATTTTCGTATAATAACACGCCGTGCCTTGATAGCACTGAATTCACTCCGTTTTTCCTCAATCACGGACGATATCCGAAATCTATATTAGATGTTGACATTGACAATTTCGATATGCCGGTTACCAGCCGTGATTACATAGTGCCGTTAATGGAGAATTTAGATAAAGCTCGAGAAGTTGCAGTTGAATTACTGAAAGACCGCAAACAACAAATGGTGAATAGGGCAAACGTTAAAACTCATGAACCTAGATTTGTTGTTGGTGACATTGTCTATGTTTACAAGCCGGTCGTGACTCCAGGAAAGCATCGTAAATTCCTGCGACCGTGGATTGGACCGTTTTACGTCACACAAAAACTGTCTGAATTACATGTGAAAATTCGCCGAAAGTCGGATGGCAAATTGATTAAGAACCGCGTTCATGTGAACCGTTTGAAGCACGGCTACCTGTGGCAAGACAGACCGGAGGATCCGGAACCTCCCGAAAATGTAGACGCCACTGAGCCTGTCATCCTTGGTGATGACGAGATCCCCCCAAATTTAGTTGCCCCAGATTCAATTGATGATATTGAAAATTCCCAGGGTCAGGGTGTGGATAATGCATCACAAGGTGTAAATCAGAATGATGATTCTGAAAAAGTGTATGAAGTTGAAAAAATACTGAGAAAGAAATTTGTAGATGGTAAATGGTTTTATAGAGTTAAATGGCTGGATTTTGACGCCACAAATAACTCATGGGTAGAATACAGAGATCTAAATGAGAATTGTCAAACATATGTTAATGATATGCATAAGAAAATCTATACAGATCGCAGAAGTAAAAAGAAATGTTGAGACTGTTACTGTGAAATCATCGATGATAGAATGTTTGATGGTATTTACTGTGTTTGTACGTGATTAAGTTAGATAAAAACTTGCCGTACTTTTTGTCGCTTTTATATTTTTAGGATTAGATAGAATTAGAGGATTAGATTTTTGTTTAATTGTGTAGTTTTAGTTGGTTTTTTTTTTAAGAATGTTGAAATATTTTCAAGTATTTTTTTTTAAGGATAAAGATTCATTTTCATTACAATTTTCTATTTCATTTTTTTTTCATTTTTCATTTATATTTTCAATTTTCCTTGTAACTTCTTTATTTTTTCATTATCAAACGGAACTGATCACTCCTTCGATTTTGATTAAAATAAAATGTAATTGATAATTGCGCATAATCTTTTACATCTAAATTGGTTACGATGGAAATTGATCATAAATTTTTGGATAATCGATTTTCATTTTTGTTTTTCTTTCTTAATAGAGAGTGGTGCTCTGTTTGAAAACAGGAGGTAATGTTACGGTTATTAAAGATGTCATTCATTAAAATGTCAGAGCCGATAAATAAACAAATACAATTTAGAGATATTTCATCTCTTGCAAAGCCAAGCCTCACACATGTTTACAATAAAAATAGTATGGTACGGTTTTCCCACGACGCTTGGTCTTTGAGGGCATATAACATGTTGAGCTAGTTTTGTTAGTCAGTTTATAGATAGAGTTTGATAGTATTGCACGTTGCATTATATTTGTGGATTATATACGTTATACATGTACTTTAGCATAATAAAATGTAGACTTATACATACGAGTGGATTACTTTACAACTATAGAAATATCAACTGTTCCCCTTATTAAACAGACTTATATCGAACAACATGTAGTTCTAGAATCAACATCAGTTACATTACGTTATTCCATAAGCCACCCGTAATAGCTGTATATAAATGGGTCAAAATCGATTTTTTTAATTGACATTAAAAAAAAGATTTAAAAGGTATTAATTTTGCACTGTTCCAATTTCTAATCAACGAAAATGTTGAGGTTGTATTTCATAACATGTAACTAATATTATATCTATATCCGTATCATGCATTTCCGAAACCAGAAATTTCCGGTTATAACCAGTATTTCTATTTTAAAATCTCTCAACTTTATCCAATATTGGAGAAATATTGAGGTTGTAAATTGTATTTCACAACACGAAGCAATACCCTTGTAACTATATATTAGATTGTTTATAGATGATTTATATGCTTCCAAAACCAGAAAATTCCGGTTATAACCAGTACTTCTATTTTAAAATCTGTCAACATTTTCCAAAAACTGAAGAAAATCTAATTGGTTGAAAATAAAATTTGCAAAGCTGGTAGTTGTCAACAACCTCAACAACCAACTAAACATGAGATTTCATTGGTTGATGAAAAATAAACCAACACATAAGAGCACTATAAATCAACCACCCAAAATAAAAATTCCCATTTTGAAACATGTCTGGAAGAGGGTTTGGCGGCAAAGGACTTGGCAAAGGAGGAGCAAAGCGTCATAGGAAAATTTTGAGAGGAAATATAATTGCAGCACTGTGTAAGCCCGATGTTCGACGTTTGGCTCGCCGTGGAGGTGTAAAAAGAATATCGGGAATGATTTATGAAGAAACAAGAGGAGTGCTGAAAGTTTTTCTTGAAAATGTCCTTCGAGATGCTATAGAATATACAAATTATGCTAAAAGGAACACTTTAACAGCAATGGATGTGGTTTATGCACTTAAAATACAAGGACGTTCTATTTATGGATTTGGAGGATAAATTTTTCAACATCGATCTCTGTGAATTGTAAACGGGATTAACATTAATTTTGTCATTGGCACTGACGATTCATAATGAGGTATAAACCATTCATGAACGAAGTTACGGGTTGGGTGACAGATATAACTTTCATATCAAAAAATTATAAATTTGTGATTTCAAATTAAGGTAATCATAGTAACGAAGTTGAACTTGAATAGGATGTTCATAGTATAATTACTTTCTTAATTATAATTAGTTATCATTTGTGTTTTGTATTTATTAATTACCGACCAGAAAGAGACAAGTCCATGTAAATAAATCTTACATCATTGAACTTAAAACACGTTTAAAACAGTTATTATGACTTTGTGTTTGTGTATTGTTATTTTACTTTGTATTGCTGTAACCAAAACGGGTTTTTTTTGTCTTCAATTTTGAATAAATTTATAACTGGAAACAGAAATCTTTATTTTTTTTTCATGATTTGTCTCATTCTAAATTCTTGAAATTGTTTGTTGTCCTGAGTGTTACTCTATTGTAAATCGCTTTGTGCATAACATTTCATGATCACAATGTCAGACAACCACTGCAGAAAACTAAAAGTACACGAAGGATATAAACCCTAGCTGATGTTAGTAAATAAAATATGAGAATGAACGGACACTGGGTATGAAGCAATCAAACAACCTTCTATTAAAATGAACATGACAAAAGATTGGTAACACCTACTGCTCGGCACATAACCTTTGGCAATGACCAACAATGGTCTATAATTACAAGACTGTCTGGTACTTAATGTTCTTACCTTAGTTATGCACTCGTATCGGGGCTACTCGTGCATAAAAAGTGCCCCCCTCCCCCACCACATTTCGACATGCTTTGGGAATAATGAAATACAGTTTGATGCACTGTTTATACACATTTAAATAAGTCTTATATCATCAGTTGTGCCCAATGCCAAACATCTCGAAATCTGAAGCAGTAATTAACCGAACATTTTGTAAACTAGATTCATATCCGAAAGAACTCCCTACCCCGTCCCGAACCTACTTTAAAAATCATATTAAATGAAAAAGGACGGAGGTATTCCTAAGCGGATATACTCCTCAGTTTTAAAAAAGATAACTTTTACCATGTTTACGTGTCAGTTTCACATCAGTTCTAGTTAATTCATAAATTTCCATAAGTTTCCATCCAGACAGTCCTAAATAATGACTCATCTCATTAAACAGTGAACAATCTCTGATCAATAGACAAATTTCATAATTTCAAAACTTAGTATAGCTTTTATCTTTTCTAGATTTTTCTAAATTATAATTACATTGAAATTCTAGAAACTACATTGTAAACTGAAACAATATTTAAAACAAAAAGATATGCTTATGCATAACTATGATTTTAAGGGGGTACACTTTAAATAAAATTGATTTGGCTCGTTTAATTTTCATAAAATTTTGATGAAATATTTACTTTGACCTGTTGACAAAAATATAAAAAAATTCAAGAAATTTGAACCATACAATTTACGGGAATAATTTCATTGGATATATAACAGTTTGACAAACACTAATTTTGATCATTGAGAAGCTTGATTTCTTTTTAATAATACCGTGTGATTAAAACGTTTAGCTCATTTTTAAAGAGTTAACTCCCTTATGTGTTCTGTAAACCCTTAAGTACA
Organism: Mytilisepta virgata; assembly: GCA_028015205.1. Lineage (NCBI taxonomy): Eukaryota > Metazoa > Mollusca > Bivalvia > Mytilida > Mytilidae > Mytilisepta > Mytilisepta virgata. The sequence goes on from CM051512.1 coordinate 36,696,850, forward strand.
TGTATTACAGAAGCAGTAATAAGTGAGCATGAGCAAGTACATGTACCAATGACTAAGATCCGTGTAACCTTTTAACTTTAATCAATAAGGTTCACTCGACGTTATTTCAGACAAATGGACCTTCTGACTATCAGACCTTTGGAATATCGCATGTTCGGAAAATACGGGCTTCGAAATATAAGACTGTAAGCTACAGTTGTTTAGCACTAACAAATTACTTTTCTACCAAGAAAAATGATAATTTAACACTAATTTTACACCGAACCTTCTTGCTCTTAAAAGTTTTTGATAATTGTTTGATTTTTTCAACATTTCAAGCCATGAGCACAACTGATGAGTCGTAAATCTACCCATGCGCACATCATATACATCAAAAGTTTTATCAAAGAATTTAATATCACTGAGTCGATACCACTGCTGTATGTGACATAGAGTATCCCCCAGCTCAGTTGGTGGTATTACGATACAGTACTAGTCCGAAATTGATACCTTAAATGTACAGTTTCAAAAATGTTAAATTTTCTAAAACTAAGTGCATATCTCTGTCCTTAGACGGTTTTGGCTTTTTTTTGGTTTTTTGAATTTGCTCTTCAACGTTTTGGATTATTGTTTTGGTTTTTCAACATTGTAGGCCTTGAGCACAACTGATGAGTGGTAAATCGACGAAATGTGCACATATATGCATGAAAATTGGTATCACAAAATCGAAATGGGTATGACAAAAGTAGAGGACCGCCTGAGCCTGTATAACTCACCTGGCTTTTATTTGAAAATGTAAGCCCTGTTGTATCCAAATGGCTGTTAAAGAAATGCAAAATGTCAAAATGACCTTGAAATTTGACCTTTGGCCTAGAAAGGGTGGATATTCGACTTTCCGTATGGGATTACTGCCAATATCTGTAACAATCTACCAACTACTTCCTTAGCAGATGAAAAAAGTCATTTCCAATATGGTTTCAATGGAAACGTTAACAATCGCAGCAGATTGGTAAAGGGATGGATCTTAATCAAATTTGATCATTTGTAGAGGGTATTGATGTTTTCAATCCTGCAAAGTTTCAACACATTTCATGACGTAGTGTCAGAGGAGAAGATTTTTTTTAGAATTGGCCAATAAAAATCAAAGATGGCCTCTTGTGGCCAAGTTGTTCATCAAACCATAACCAAAGGTATATAGCTTGTAGAAGTCCTTCCATACATAACTCCCCTTAAATTTTGTTCAAATCTGCCCATAATTTCCTGAGCAAATGACAAAAAAAAATAATTTCATATATTGTTTCCATCGAAATTTTGAACAGCCTTAGCCACTGGATGAGCCGATGAATCTCAACCAAAAGTGGAACGTTTGTAGAGGATATCGCTGGCATCAATCCTACAAAGTTTCAAAATATTTCATAGTGTAGTTTCAGAGTAGAATATTCTTGAAAATTGGCCAATCAAAAATCAAAGATGGCAACCGTGGCCATGTTGTTCATTCAACCAGAACCAAAGGTTGACAGTTTGCAGAAGTTCTTCCATACATAATTCCTGCAAACTTCAGTCAAAATCTGCTCATTAGTTTCTGAGCAAATTATAAAAACGTCATTATCAAATGATTTCCATGGAAACTTTGAGCAGCACAACCGTCGTTCGAGCATATGAATGTCAATCAAAAGTGGATCGTTTGTAGAGGGTATTGATGTCAACAGTCCTGCAAAGTTTCAAAACCTTTCATAATGTAGTTTCAGAGAAGATTTTTGAAAATTTGTCCTAAAAATCAAAGATGGCTTCTGGTGGCCATGTTGTTCATCCAACCGGATTTGTAGATGTCACTCCTACCAAATTTTGTTACAATCCGCCAAGTAGTTGCAGGGGGGAAAGATCAAATTGTGAAAAGTTTACGCACGACGGACGCAAAGTGATGACATAAGTTCTTATAGCCTATAGGCCAGGTGAGCAAAAAAGGGCAGTACAAGTTCCACCAGCAGAAGTTGGTCATACAATTAAACGCAAGACAAAATCCGATGAGACAGAAAATGCCTATAAAAACAGAATAAATAAGTAAGGTACTAATGTGCCTGTTTTTATGTTTATACAACCTAGAATGTGTGCATTACAGACTGGTGAATGCTGTCTCCCATTACAATTATAATCAACACTTAAGTTGTAAAGCGCAGTAATGTGCCTTTGGAAATGAAAATCAGAAAAAGGGCCATTAATTTGTTCTTTTTATTTAGGTCCATAGGTTAGGTTCACATATATACATTAACCCAACACTTTACTGATATTAAATGCACAGATAAAATATACAAGAACTGACACACTAAATTGTCTCGCTTGTTAAATTACTATGTTTTTAAATGATATATGAATAAGTAACAGAATGGATAACAGGAAAGGTCAACAAAAATATACCAATCATTCAATACAACCAAACAGACAGAACCCTGCACAAAGCAATTAAAATAAAAGAGCACAAAAAATAACACATAAACACAACAAAGAGTCGGCATAGACACTGAACAGTGATGGGGTCCAATGGGTACCCCAACCCCCCTTATTTATCCTAACACTCTGGAGTAGAAAACATACTATAAAAACCAACAAAGTATGATTACCAACAGGGTGACCGCTTACTAGAACCGCAAAAAATGATTGAACTGTACATAAATTAGATAAGTGAGAATGCGCTCGTTTTAACAATAAACTAACTGGCTAAGGCTCTCATAGCTGATGGTTGGATACTGTCCCTCTATTAAACGAATAAGTAAAAAATAACACTCCCATTAAGTAAAGTTGCATAAAAATACATGGAACTCCAAGGGAAATGTCATAATCAAAGTCCAAAACACTCACAAGGTCGGGAGACACTCAAACACCCAGAATAACTGGAATGCAAGCATTTCAAATGAAAATGGTGGGTTAAACTAGGTTTTACCGCATGCCAAACTTCCCACTTATATGAAGGTTGATAATTCTGGGTTGTTTACGGGAATGAGTAGCTGTTAAAACAATCGACTCATAAGTCACATCAGTAAACAGTGGACAACATATCAGGGCATAAGGGTATAATGCTTAAAGTTGCCATAGAGTTAATTATAAACTTAAAGTCTTAGAGTTATAGGTGTATAGAGCACTTTTACAGACTTACATAAAATTTTATATTTGTAGCCCTTATTGTTAATCGATCTTCAGTAACTTCCAGGTTTCTGCGCTTTTCCCCTTATTCACGATATTACAAAAATACTATAAAAACCTGTTTATGACAAGTGCTTTTCTTCAGACCTTGAGCAAATTCGTACAAAACAAGCTGTGATTTGTACACACCGTAGCCGTTCAGCTGCGTGAAGGTTAAATGGATACGAGACTTGGACAGGTGCCATACAGGCAAAAATACACCTCGTGACAACATGAATGAAGAATACACAGACCACATACAGTTGAGATGTAATTGACAGTTAGTAAGGAACCGGGACCCAATAACGAAAACTGGACATGCATGAATCATGACATGAAAATATTTGTCAGCCAACCGTGAAATTGAGGTCAATGCTTAGTAATATGTCAGACTTACAGGAATCTTCACTGATCCATCTATACATCAAATATCATCTGTCTACGCATTCTAGTTTCAGAGAAACTAAGTTAATCATGATAACTGGACGCAAATTTTACAAAGTCACTCAACTATGAAAATGAGGCAATCTATACACCAAATGCGGTTTGTTTAGGTCTTGTATCTTCTGAAATATAAGTCTTTTACACAACTTATTAACGCAGCCGTAATGTATAACGCCTGTGCTTTGCCTTCAGCGACAAAATCGCTGGGAAGATAATATTAGGAAAACATTTTGATGCTTATCAACATAATACATTAGAAGGTTTCAACAATTACTCCACAATGCTTTAAATGGGGAACTAATATTTCCGTCTCAATAAGTTCATCTGCCTTTGTCATATTAAAGTAATATCGAAATAAAATTCTTAATGCCCATTTGCGCACATACAAAACTGTACATCAGAATATAACACTATTACCAAAATAGATAGTTATGATTCATGATGAGAATAAAAGCAAAATATTGCTTAAGGATGATCGCTGGTCTAATAGGAAATAAATAGGATTTGAAATAGGTGTTTTAGTTTGAGAGAACATATGAATAGTAAACAAATAAGCAAGAAAAAAGTATGGGTTCATTTGCTCATTTTAGAGCTAACAGGCCTTGAAAATTTGCAGGAAATGGGTTTTCTCTGGATTTTTTATTGTCTTTGCATTGTCAACTTCAGTCTCTCAAAAATGTATGAAAAAATAAAAAGGATTTCATAAAATTTTGTCAAATACCATTTTAAAGTATATATGATTGAATTATAAAAGAAAAAGTGGCCGGGGGTTCATGGGCAAAAAATTTAATGTTTAAGAAGTGGATAAAACCCGAGGATTCCGAAAATCTGACAAAAAGACCAAAAGATGACCAGTGAGCATCCTTAACATTTCTAGGTATATTTCTCAGTCTATTTTCTTCTTATTTTCATAGAAGTCTTCTTCATTCCTTCCAAAGATTTCCAACTGTTCCACATCATCGAGTTCCAACTGCTGACCCCTGGCTTCCACAATCCATTAAGATTGACCCACGTACAAGATTTGTACCACCAACCACCTTTTCGATTACGTGTACAGTGTGTGTCACTGTCTTTGGCGTAAAAGATTTCTCCATTATTGTACGAAAATCCAGTCGAATCACCTATCATAAAAAAACATATATATATATATATATATATATATATATATATATATATATATATATATATATATATATTATTGACTAACAATAGAATATAAGCCTAAATATGATAAAACCTGTCAATACAATACAAAATATCAAAGTACGCCAATACGACACATAACCGTCCAATATGCCGTATTGACTATAGTCAATATGACATATTGGACTGGTTATGCATTAAAGGATCACATTGGATTAGTCAATACAACATATTGGAGTGTTTAGTCAATAAAGGTATAATTGGGCAAGGTTTTGCATATTGGCTTAGTTATTGGTCCTTGGCTAGCCATATTGGACTTCGACTTCACCTCAGTCCAATATGAATTGCCTCGGACCAATAACTAAGCCAATATGGAAAACCTTACGCAATAATACTATATTATTAACAATAGAAAAAAAATATCAAAGTAAGCTTTTACTAATTCACGCTTGTCTAGATCTCTCATGCATAGCAATTGGTAGTGTTAAATTATATCATATTTTGCTTTATTTTAATATTCCAGAAATGTGATTCGATGTAACATTATTTCCTTAGTGTGTTTGTTCAATTCTATACGAGGTAAGCTGCAACATCCGCTCATGAATAATTTTCAATCTCCTTCATAACCAATAATTTTGGAACAGATTTTGCAATCGTAATTATGTGTATCCAATGAGGTAACACACACACATCAAATGGGAACAATTTCATTGAATCACATGAATTTTTTTAACTTACTCAGCATAACAATAACCGACTGTTATGTATGGAAAGCCAACGGGGTCAAAATTCTTAATTCGTAAATTGTCAATTTGTAACTTGTAACTGTGTAATTTCTAAATTCTTAATTCGTAAATTGTCAATTTGTAACTTGTAACTTTACGAATTAAGAATTTTGACCCCGTTGGCTTTCCATAGTTATGAAGTATGTTTTTCATAAACTTTGTAGTCTGTCTTTACTACTGAAAATTCCTACTTTATCTTGACGTCCCCGTACAGTTAAAGGATTCTTCACTTATGAGAAGTTATAGCACAACATGAGAAATTAATTTATTGCGAAACGGTAATTCTTTGTTCTGCATCAATGTCTATGGCGCGTTATGTGCGTCATAAATATTTATTTATGCCTAAGCATAAATCCATTTAAGGTTATGCATAAATGATTAATGCGTTAGCCTTAAATCGAATTATGGCTAGGCATAAAACCAGCATGGCGTGGTCATATTGCCACGGTAAAATCATGTTTTTTCCAAGGTGCGAGATCTGTAATGGGAATTTTGCAAATTAAAATAAAAATTCGCTTCAGTAGTCTATTTTTAAAAGAATCAATGCTTATCCATTGTATTATCTATACATGCATAGTGTCAACTCACCCTTCATCAGATGTTACTGTAGAACTGGATCCTGGTAGAGGTTTTTCTCCATCCCTATACTCCTCAGCTGATCTCACTCGGTCAGGGTAGCTAGTAAGTCCGGATGTGAAGTGTAATTCTACCTCATATTCTTTCTGGCCAGCCAAGTATCTGTTCAAATTATACAATATACAAAAGTGATGTACGAGCAACACATTTCCGTTGTCGTGTTTAATCTGTATATGTATTGCATTGTGTTTGTTAAATTGTGTGTTTTGCTTTGACCCGTATGGGTGTATTTTGCAAATAAATAAATTTATTGTGCTCAAACTATCCAACTTATCATTCAGTTATGTGTCTTCTAAGTATTGGAATAAACTAAACTAACAAGATACAGAGAATCTTCTCAGTCAAAAGGCTGACTGATTGCGTTGAACAGTCTACAATCATTAAACATGTTAAATACATGTACTTTGCCGAAAAGCATCAGTTATTTTATCGGGATTTTGGGATATTGTCAAATCGGGATTAAGCAAAAATAAACATGGGTTTCGGGATTGGACCCCCTCCAACCCCCTCCCCCTCGTTCTTTAATAATACATTGCTGGATAATGTTAAATGTGAAAAATTATTAGATGTTACGACTGACAACTGTTTATCTTGTGTTGAACATATTAACAAACTAGTTTCAAAAATTTCTTATCGGCTTGGACTGATGTGCAGATTAAAATCGTATCGTTCATCAGAAGTTTTAATTTTGTACTTTACCATTGTTTGATTACTATTGTACAATATGGGGCCAAGCCAGTTTAGCAAATTTGGAAGAAAAGTTGTATAAGTTACAAAAAAGGGCTGCAAGGATTATACTTAATGCAAAAAGAGACGTACCTACCAATATCCTATTAAAAAAACTTGGATGGCTATCTATTTTTAAAAGAATTGATTATCACAAAGGTGTTTTAATGTTTAAATGCGTTAATAATCTTTCTCCAGAATATTTATGTGATGTCTTTAATACTGCTAATAATGCTTCAACTTATTCTTTACGATCAACAAAAAGCAGAAAGTTTGTACGTCGCTCCTAATACAAATTTTATGAAGAAAAGTTTTTACTATTATGGAATAATTTTTTGGATATATTTACCAAACGACCTAAAATTGAATTAAAATATAGAAACCTTCAAAAGAAATTATACAGATTACTTAAAGCTCCGCGAAGCTTTCTTTTGTTAAATTATAGTCACAGTATTGGAAGGCGAGATATTCTATTGTTTCAATGTTTATACTAAATGCATATAATTTTATTGATTATAATATGTATATAGATGGTCTACATGGTGTGGATCTTTCTAGAAATTGGATCAATGTTAGATTAATTTATTGTGTGTGTTTTATTAATTTATATTTTAATTGAGGGCCTCAGAGAGTTTTAAAGTGTTTTAATGCTAACTGCGTTACCCTCTTTAAATAAATACATTACTTACTTACTTTCATTATGTACAGCTGCTCGTTCAAAACTTCCAAAACATCTTGATTTTGGACATTAGGAAGTTTTAGATAGTTTCCTAAGTTTAAGGAAATTCATGTAATTATAAGCCATCAGTTTATTAAGCAAAAAATACGTCCCTAAGGACCAATATCTAAATTCAAAACAAATATGATTCAAAACAAAGGATGATAACTAATTCTAAATTTAAAAATCAATCTTCTGTACTCAGGATTACATGAGTCTAGTCAAATATTTTTCTAAGTTGTATTTTCCTATTCTCATTTAAGTTATCCATTCTACTCTAATAAGCTGGTCTCCTTTTTCATATAAATGTTTTTATTTAATTACATTTATTGTTAAGATTAAAATTATCTACCCAATTATGACCTTAGGGAGCAACCATTTGATTTCTATGGAAAAGGGGGTTTAGATGAAAATAAAAATTTAGGACGCCATAACGGCCAAAAATAAAAATCCAAGACCAAAATTTCCGCGAAATAGATAGGCAAGGTCAAACATTTCATCATACCCCCCCCATAAAATCAAATGGTTGCTCTTTTCAGTTATATTTCTTTTTTACTAAAATATTTATTAATATAAAAAGCCCTTGTGAAATGGAATTGATTTGTCCAACGACAGACAAATGATAGAGCAGTCATTTTATTTCACATTTTGGTGAATTTACAAAAAGAACTAGGCCGTCAATAATGTGATGAAAAATCGGAACGGTTTTTCCTGGAGCGAAAAAGTTTCAAAATTTGAAAACTTCTCATTCAAGCGCTTAAAAAGACAGAAAAATGTCCTGAAGGTCCGGATCCATTAAGGACTACGTCAAACGGCCTAGTTTGGTAATGGCAATTAAGTATTGTTTCTTCCAGGACTCTGAGAAAAAATGCATGATTGCATGTAAACTGAATACACTATACACCGGGAATATCAGTATTTACTACTTAGAAAGGGAATTTAATGTTGACAAAAGGTAAATCATTTAAATCTACGCATGAAATATAGGTGTGCATACTAATGGTCTGAGCAATACGGGTGCATTAAAATTTAACATTGATAAATTAATGATAAGAATTAAAGGAATGTGACAGCCATAGCTTATAATATGAGAATTTCTTGTCAATGAAAAAATTTTATCAACTCGTGAGGTGGTTCGGTGGGTCACGGGGTGGGGACTAAAACTCAGGCCTGTTATGGGCATCTCGGGTTGATATAAAATGTGATATATGAAACACCCAATATATAACCACCAAGGAACAGACCCAGTAGGAATTTAACCGAGGCTTATATACATGTAGGTAGCTTATTATATTAATATTGTGTGTCAAACATTCATCGATCGATTTTTAAATGGTATTACTGGTTTGAAAAGGTGGTGTACCTGCCTAACTGATATATGCTGTATATAAATGGGTCAAAATCGATTTTTTTAATTGACATTAAAAAAAAGATTTAAAAGGTATTAATTTTGCACTGTTCCAATTTCTAATCAACGAAAATGTTGAGGTTGTATTTCATAACATGTAACTAATATTATATCTATATCCGTATCATGCATTTCCGAAACCAGAAATTTCCGGTTATAACCAGTATTTCTATTTTAAAATCTCTCAACTTTATCCAATATTGGAGAAATATTGAGGTTGTAAATTGTATTTCACAACACGAAGCAATACCCTTGTAACTATATATTAGATTGTTTATAGATGATTTATATGCTTCCAAAACCAGAAAATTCCGGTTATAACCAGTACTTCTATTTTAAAACTGAAGAAAATCTAATTGGTTGAAAATAAAATTTGCAAAGCTGGTAGTTGTCAACAACCTCAACAACCAACTAAACATGAGATTTCATTGGTTGATAAAAAATAAACCAACACATAAGAGCACTATAAATCAACCACCCAAAATAAAAATTCCCATTTTGCAACATGTCTGGAAGAGGGTTTGGCGGCAAAGGACTTGGCAAAGGAGGAGCAAAGCGTCATAGGAAAATTTTGAGAGGAAATATAATTGCAGCACTGTGTAAGCCCGATGTTCGACGTTTGGCTCGCCGTGGAGGTGTAAAAAGAATATCGGGAATGATTTATGAAGAAACAAGAGGAGTGCTGAAAGTTTTTCTTGAAAATGTCCTTCGAGATGCTATAGAATATACAAATTATGCTAAAAGGAACACTTTAACAGCAATGGATGTGGTTTATGCACTTAAAATACAAGGACGTTCTATTTATGGATTTGGAGGATAAATTTTTCAACATCGATCTGTGTGAATTGTAAACGGGATTAACATTAATTTTGTCATTGGCACTGACGATTCATAATGAGGTATAAACCATTCATGAACGAAGTTACGGGTTGGGTGACAGATATAACTTTCATATCAAAAAATTATAAATTTGTGATTTCAAATTAAGGTAATCATAGTAACGAAGTTGAACTTGAATAGGATGTTCATAGTATAATTACTTTCTTAATTATAATTAGTTATCATTTGTGTTTTGTATTTATTAATTACCGACCAGAAAGAGACAAGTCCATGTAAATAAATCTTACATCATTGAACTTAAAACACGTTTAAAACAGTTATTATGACTTTGTGTTTGTGTATTGTTATTTTACTTTGTATTGCTGTAACCAAAACGGGTTTTTTTTGTCTTCAATTTTGAATAAATTTATAACTGGAAACAGAAATCTTTATTTTTTTTTCATGATTTGTCTCATTCTAAATTCTTGAAATTGTTTGTCCTGAGTGTTACTCTATTGTAAATCGCTTTGTGCATAACATTTCATGATCACAATGTCAGACAACCACTGCAGAAAACTAAAAGTACACGAAGGATATAAACCCTAGCTGTTGTTAGTAAATAAAATATGAGAATGAACGGACACTGGGTATGAAGCAATCAAACAACCTTCTATTAAAATGAACATGACAAAAGATTGGTAACACCTACTGCTCGGCACATAACCTTTGGCAATGACCAACAATGGTCTATAATTACAAGACTGTCTGGTACTTAATGTTCTTACCTTAGTTATGCACTCGTATCGGGGCTACTCGTGCATAAAAAGTGCCCCCCTCCCCCACCACATTTCGACATGCTTTGGGAATAATGACATAAAGTTTGATGCACTGTTTATACACATTTAAATAAGTCTTATATCATCAGTTGTGCCCAATGCCAAACATCTCGAAATCTGAAGCAGTAATTAACCGAACATTTTGTAAACTAGATTCATATCCGAAAGAACTCCCTACCCCGTCCCGAACCTACTTTAAAAATCATATTAAATGAAAAAGGACGGAGGTATTCCTAAGCGGATATACTCCTCAGTTTTAAAAAAGATAACTTTTACCATGTTTACGTGTCAGTTTCACATCAGTTCTAGTTAATTCATAAATTTCCATAAGTTTCCATCCAGACAGTCCTAAATAATGACTCATCTCATTAAACAGTGAACAATCTCTGATCAATAGACAAATTTCATAATTTCAAAACTTAGTATAGCTTTTATCTTTTCTAGATTTTTCTTAATTATAATTACATTGAAATTCTAGAAACTACATTGTAAACTGAAACAATATTTAAAACAAAAAGATATGCTTATGCATAACTATGATTTTAAGGGGGTACACTTTAAATAAAATTGATTTGGCTCGTTTAATTTTCATAAAATTTTGATGAAATATTTACTTTGACCTGTTGACAAAAATATAAAAAAATTCAAGAAATTTGAACCATACAATTTACGGGAATAATTTCATTGGATATATAACAGTTTGACAAACACTAATTTTGATCATTGAGAAGCTTGATTTCTTTTTAATAATACCGTGTGATTAAAACGTTTAGCTGATTTTTAAAGAGTTAACTCCCTTATGTGTTCTGTAAACCCTTAAGTACATGTATTACAGAAGCAGTAATAAGTGAGCATGAGCAAGTACATGTACCAATGACTAAGATCCGTGTAACGTTTTAACTTTAATCAATAAGGTTCACTCGACGTTATTTCAGACAAATGGACCTTCCGACTATCAGACCTTTGGAATATCGCATGTTCGGAAAATACGGGCTTCGAAATATAAGACTGTAAGCTACAGTTGTTTAGCACTAACAAATTACTTTTCTACCAAGAAAAATGATAATTTAACACTAATTTTACACCGAACCTTCTTGCTCTTAAAAGTTTTTGATAATTGTTTGATTTTTTCAACATTTCAAGCCATGAGCACAACTGATGAGTCGTAAATCTACCCATGCGCACATCATATACATCAAAAGTTTTATCAAAGAATTTAATATCACTGAGTCGATACCACTGCTGTATGTGACATAGAGTATCCCCCAGCTCAGTTGGTGGTATTTCGATACAGTACTAGTCCGAAATTGATACCTTAAATGTACAGTTTCAAAAATGTTAAATTTTCTAAAACTAAGTGCATATCTCTGTCCTTAGACGGTTTTGGCTTTTTTTTGGTTTTTTGAATTTGCTCTTCAACGTTTTGGATTATTGTTTTGGTTTTTCAACATTGTAGGCCTTGAGCACAACTGATGAGTGGTAAATCGACGAAATGTGCACATATATGCATGAAAATTGGTATCACAAAATCGAAATGGGTATGACAAAAGTAGAGGACCGCCTGAGCCTGTATAACTCACATGGCTTTTATTTGAAAATGTAAGCCCTGTTGTATCCAAATGGCTGTTAAAGAAATGCAAAATGTCAAAATGACCTTGAAATTTGACCTTTGGCCTAGAAAGGGTGGATATTCGACTTTCCGTATGGGATTACTGCCAATATCTGTAACAATCTACCAACTACTTCCTTAGCAGATGAAAAAAGTCATTTCCAATATGGTTTCAATGGAAACGTTAACAATCGCAGCAGATTGGTAAGGGGATGGATCTTAATCAAATTTGATCATTTGTAGAGGGTATTGATGTTTTCAATCCTGCAAAGTTTCAACACATTTCATGACGTAGTGTCAGAGGAGAAGATTTTTTTTAGAATTGGCCAATAAAAATCAAAGATGGCCTCTTGTGGCCAAGTTGTTCATCAAACCATAACCAAAGGTATATAGCTTGTAGAAGTCCTTCCATACATAACTCCCCTTAAATTTTGTTCAAATCTGCCCATAATTTCCTGAGCAAATGACAAAAAAAAATAATTTCATATATTGTTTCCATCGAAATTTTGAACAGCCTTAGCCACTGGATGAGCCGATGAATCTCAACCAAAAGTGGAACGTTTGTAGAGGATATCGCTGGCATCAATCCTACAAAGTTTCAAAATATTTCATAGTGTAGTTTCAGAGTAGAATATTCTTGAAAATTGGCCAATCAAAAATCAAAGATGGCAACCGTGGCCATGTTGTTCATTCAACCAGAACCAAAGGTTGACAGTTTGCAGAAGTTCTTCCATACATAATTCCTGCAAACTTCAGTCAAAATCTGCTCATTAGTTTCTGAGCAAATTATAAAAACGTCATTATCAAATGATTTCCATGGAAACTTTGAGCAGCACAACCGTCGTTCGAGCATATGAATGTCAATCAAAAGTGGATCGTTTGTAGAGGGTATTGATGTCAACAGTCCTGCAAAGTTTCAAAACCTTTCATAATGTAGTTTCAGAGAAGATTTTTGAAAATTTGTCCTAAAAATCAAAGATGGCTTCTGGTGGCCATGTTGTTCATCCAACCGGATTTGTAGATGTCACTCCTACCAAATTTTGTTACAATCCGCCAAGTAGTTGCAGGGGGGAAAGATCAAATTGTGAAAAGTTTACGCACGACGGACGCAAAGTGATGACATAAGTTCTTATAGCCTATAGGCCAGGTGAGCAAAAAAGGGCAGTACAAGTTCCACCAGCAGAAGTTGGTCATACAATTAAACGCAAGACAAAATCCGATGAGACAGAAAATGCCTATAAAAACAGAATAAATAAGTAAGGTACTAATGTGCCTGTTTTTATGTTTATACAACCTAGAATGTGTGCATTACAGACTGGTGAATGCTGTCTCCCATTACAATTATAATCAACACTTAAGTTGTAAAGCGCAGTAATGTGCCTTTGGAAATGAAAATCAGAAAAAGGGCCATTAATTTGTTCTTTTTATTTAGGTCCATAGGTTAGGTTCACATATATACATTAACCCAACACTTTACTGATATTAAATGCACAGATAAAATATACAAGAACTGACACACTAAATTGTCTCGCTTGTTAAATTACTATGTTTTTAAATGATATATGAATAAGTAACAGAATGGATAACAGGAAAGGTCAACAAAAATATACCAATCATTCAATACAACCAAACAGACAGAACCCTGCACAAAGCAATTAAAATAAAAGAGCACAAAAAATAACACATAAACACAACAAAGAGTCGGCATAGACACTGAACAGTGATGGGGTCCAATGGGTACCCCAACCCCCCTTATTTATCCTAACACTCTGGAGTAGAAAACATACTATAAAAACCAACAAAGTATGATTACCAACAGGGTGACCGCTTACTAGAACCGCAAAAAATGATTGAACTGTACATAAATTAGATAAGTGAGAATGCGCTCGTTTTAACAATAAACTAACTGGCTAAGGCTCTCATAGCTGATGGTTGGATACTGTCCCTCTATTAAACGAATAAGTAAAAAATAACACTCCCATTAAGTAAAGTTGCATAAAAATACATGGAACTCCAAGGGAAATGTCATAATCAAAGTCCAAAACACTCACAAGGTCGGGAGACACTCAAACACCCAGAATAACTGGAATGCAAGCATTTCAAATGAAAATGGTGGGTTAAACTAGGTTTTACCGCATGCCAAACTTCCCACTTATATGAAGGTTGATAATTCTGGGTTGTTTACGGGAATGAGTAGCTGTTAAAACAATCGACTCATAAGTCACATCAGTAAACAGTGGACAACATATCAGGGCATAAGGGTATAATGCTTAAAGTTGCCATAGAGTTAATTATAAACTTAAAGTCTTAGAGTTATAGGTGTATAGAGCACTTTTACAGACTTACATAAAATTTTATATTTGTAGCCCTTATTGTTAATCGATCTTCAGTAACTTCCAGGTTTCTGTGCTTTTCCCCTTATTCACGATATTACAAAAATACTATAAAAACCTGTTTATGACAAGTGCTTTTCTTCAGACCTTGAGCAAATTCGTACAAAACAAGCTGTGATTTGTACACACCGTAGCCGTTCAGCTGCGTGAAGGTTAAATGGATACGAGACTTGGACAGGTGCCATACAGGCAAAAATACACCTCGTGACAACATGAATGAAGAATACACAGACCACATACAGTTGAGATGTAATTGACAGTTAGTAAGGAACCGGGACCCAATAACGAAAACTGGACATGCATGAATCATGACATGAAAATATTTGTCAGCCAACCGTGAAATTGAGGTCAATGCTTAGTAATATGTCAGACTTACAGGAATCTTCACTGATCCATCTATACATCAAATATCATCTGTCTACGCATTCTAGTTTCAGAGAAACTAAGTTAATCATGATAACTGGACGCAAATTTTACAAAGTCACTCAACTATGAAAATGAGGCAATCTATACACCAAATGCGGTTTGTTTAGGTCTTGTATCTTCTGAAATATAAGTCTTTTACACAACTTATTAACGCAGCCGTAATGTATAACGCCTGTGCTTTGCCTTCAGCGACAAAATCGCTGGGAAGATAATATTAGGAAAACATTTTGATGCTTATCAACATAATACATTAGAAGGTTTCAACAATTACTCCACAATGCTTTAAATGGGGAACTAATATTTCCGTCTCAATAAGTTCATCTGCCTTTGTCATATTAAAGTAATATCGAAATAAAATTCTTAATGCCCATTTGCGCACATACAAAACTGTACATCAGAATATAACACTATTACCAAAATAGATAGTTATGATTCATGATGAGAATAAAAGCAAAATATTGCTTAAGGATGATCGCTGGTCTAATAGGAAATAAATAGGATTTGAAATAGGTGTTTTAGTTTGAGAGAACATATGAATAGTAAACAAATAAGCAAGAAAAAAGTATGGGTTCATTTGCTCATTTTAGAGCTAACAGGCCTTGAAAATTTGCAGGAAATGGGTTTTCTCTGGATTTTTTATTGTCTTTGCATTGTCAACTTCAGTCTCTCAAAAATGTATGAAAAAATAAAAAGGATTTCATAAAATTTTGTCAAATACCATTTTAAAGTATATATGATTGAATTATAAAAGAAAAAGTGGCCGGGGGTTCATGGGCAAAAAATTTAATGTTTAAGAAGTGGATAAAACCCGAGGATTCCGAAAATCTGACAAAAAGACCAAAAGATGACCAGTGAGCATCCTTAACATTTCTAGGTATATTTCTCAGTCTATTTTCTTCTTATTTTCATAGAAGTCTTCTTCATTCCTTCCAAAGATTTCCAACTGTTCCACATCATCGAGTTCCAACTGCTGACCCCTGGCTTCCACAATCCATTAAGATTGACCCACGTACAAGATTTGTACCACCAACCACCTTTTCGATTACGTGTACAGTGTGTGTCACTGTCTTTGGCGTAAAAGATTTCTCCATTATTGTACGAAAATCCAGTCGAATCACCTATCATAAAAAAACATATATATATATATATATATATATATTATTGACTAACAATAGAATATAAGCCTAAATATGATAAAACCTGTCAATACAATACAAAATATCAAAGTACGCCAATACGACACATAACCGTCCAATATGCCGTATTGACTATAGTCAATATGACATATTGGACTGGTTATGCATTAAAGGATCACATTGGATTAGTCAATACAACATATTGGAGTGTTTAGTCAATAAGCTTAGTTATTGGTCCTTGGCTAGCCATATTGGACTTCGACTTCACCTCAGTCCAATATGAATTGCCTCGGACCAATAACTAAGCCAATATGGAAAACCTTACGCAATAATACTATATTATTAACAATAGAAAAAAAATATCAAAGTAAGCTTTTACTAATTCACGCTTGTCTAGATCTCTCATGCATAGCAATTGGTAGTGTTAAATTATATCATATTTTGCTTTATTTTAATATTCCAGAAATGTGATTCGATGTAACATTATTTCCTTAGTGTGTTTGTTCAATTCTATACGAGGTAAGCTGCAACATCCGCTCATGAATAATTTTCAATCTCCTTCATAACCAATAATTTTGGAACAGATTTTGCAATCGTAATTATGTGTATCCAATGAGGTAACACACACACATCAAATGGGAACAATTTCATTGAATCACATGAATTTTTTTAACTTACTCAGCATAACAATAACCGACTGTTATGTATGGAAAGCCAACGGGGTCAAAATTCTTAATTCGTAAATTGTCAATTTGTAACTTGTAACTGTGTAATTTCTAAATTCTTAATTCGTAAATTGTCAATTTGTAACTTGTAACTTTACGAATTAAGAATTTTGACCCCGTTGGCTTTCCATAGTTATGAAGTATGTTTTTCATAAACTTTGTAGTCTGTCTTTACTACTGAAAATTCCTACTTTATCTTGACGTCCCCGTACAGTTAAAGGATTCTTCACTTATGAGAAGTTATAGCACAACATGAGAAATTAATTTATTGCGAAACGGTAATTCTTTGTTCTGCATCAATGTCTATGGCGCGTTATGTGTGTCATAAATATTTATTTATGCCTAAGCATAAATCCATTTAAGGTTATGCATAAATGATTAATGCGTTAGCCTTAAATCGAATTATGGCTAGGCATAAAACCAGCATGGCGTGGTCATATTGCCACAGTAAAATCATGTTTTTTCCAAGGTGCGAGATCTGTAATGGGAATTTTGCAAATTAAAATAAAAATTCGCTTCAGTAGTCTATTTTTAAAAGAATCAATGCTTATCCATTGTATTATCTATACATGCATAGTGTCAACTCACCCTTCATCAGATGTTACTGTAGAACTGGATCCTGGTAGAGGTTTTTCTCCATCCCTATACTCCTCAGCTGATCTCACTCGGTCAGGGTAGCTAGTAAGTCCGGATGTGAAGTGTAATTCTACCTCATATTCTTTCTGGCCAGCCAAGTATCTGTTCAAATTATACAATATACAAAAGTGATGTACGAGCAACACATTTCCCCTTACAAATCAAGTATTTATGATTTACAAAAGTTCAAAGCAGACAACAAAAGAAAGTGTTTGGAAGTGGCGTTAATGTCATTTTTCCATTTTGTAAATCAGGAACTTTCTTTGAGGACATACATGTAACTTGTAAAAATAACTGTTGTCTGGGGCAGACAAATAATTTGCAATATATTGTGCTCTCAACAATTTAATATTTATTAAGGGCAAGGCGTCAATTTGTTGTTACAGCTGTGTCAATTTGTTGTTACAGCCGCGTCAATTTGTTGTTACAGCCAATGTTGTGAATAATAGGCAGTTCATTTCATGTACTGTTGAACTTTGGTAGCTTGAACTAGGATTGCTCAAAAGCCACAAATGGCTTAAACCATTTTGAAAGTCCCATCAATTTTCCCTTTATTTTGATGTTTAAAAAGCCCCATTTTCTCAAACACCGATTTCTCGAAAAAGTCAAACAAAAATTAGGTCTAGACAATGATAAAATTGTGTATTTTACCAGGGAGAGCTCAGTGTCAATTATTAAATGGACAAGTGTTTTACATGATGCTTACAGCTTCGTGTCTATAGATCACAAGTATATATATAATTAGTCTGATAAGTCAATTAATATAGATGTTATGATTACTGCTTAATTTTTTATTCAAAAATATTTCATGTTAATCATCAGCCTTATCAACTCGTATAGGGATGGCACTAGAATTTTTATGTACTGGAGCAAACTTCAGACAAGAGGCTGTCGAATGACAGCAAACCGGATTTTCCTGCAACAAATCACCTTTGCATGGAAACGACGACTTGAACTGCCTTTTTTCAATTTTTTAGAACCATAACTCCTGAACAGTGAAAGTGAAAATCAACAATATCGGAACGGTGAAAGTGGAAATCATCAATATCGAACTTGACCTCCAATTTGTCATCAGTAACAACATATTAAAATTTGAAAAGCTTTGGTTGAACAGTTCATAAGTTATCACACGGACACGACTGGGAAAGCCATTTTTCAATTTTTCAAGAACCATAACTCCTGAACGGTGAAAGTGGAAATCGTCAATATTGAACTTGACCTCCATTTTGTCATCAGTAACAACATATTAAAATTTGAAAAGCTTTGGTTGAACAGTTCATAAGTTATCACACGGACACCACTGGAAAAGCCATTTTTCAATCTTTCAAGAACCATAACTCCTGAACGGTGAAAGTGAAAATCGTCAATATCGAACTTGACCTCCATTTTGTCATCAGTAACAACATATTAAAATTTGAAAAGCTTTGGTTGAACAGTTCATAAGTTATCACACGGACACCACTGGAAAAGCCATTTTTCAATCTTTCAAGAACCATAACTCTTGAACGGTGAAAGTGAAAATCGTCAATATCGAACTTGACCTCCATTTTGTCATCAGTAACAACATATTAAAATTTGAAAAGCTTTGGTTGAACAGTTCATAAGTTATCACACGGACACCACTGGGAAAGGCATTTTTCAATCTTTCAAGAACCATAACTCCTGAACGGTGAAAGTGAAAATCGTCAATATCGAACATGACCTCCATTTTGTCATCAGTAACAACATATTAAAATTTGAAAAGCTTTGGTTGAACAGTTCACAAGTTACCACACGGACACCACTGGGAAAGCCATTTTTCAATCTTTCAAGAACCATAACTCCTGAACGGTGAAAGTGAAAATCATCAATATCGAACTTGACCTCCATTTTGTCATCAGTAACAACATATTAAAATTTGAAAAGCTTTGGTTGAACAGTTCATAAGTTATCACACGGACACCACTGGAAAAGCCATTTTTCAATCTTTCAAGAACCATAACTCTTGAACGGTGAAAGTGAAAATCGTCAATATCGAACTTGACCTCCATTTTGTCATCAGTAACAACATATTAAAATTTGAAAAGCTTTGGTTGAACAGTTCATAAGTTATCACACGGACACCACTGGGAAAGGCATTTTTCAATCTTTCAAGAACCATAACTCCTGAACGGTGAAAGTGAAAATCGTCAATATCGAACTTGACCTCCATTTTGTCATCAGTAACAACATATTAAAATTTGAAAAGCTTTGGTTGAACAGTTCAGAAGTTATTGCACGGACACTGTTTGGCAGCCGCCCGTCCGCCCGCCCGCCCGCCCGCCCGTCCGCCCGCCCGCCGTACATCACCAATTTAATAACCGATATTTTCCTATGAAAATCCGGTTAAAAATCTAACTACCAATAATTTTGAACAGATTTCAACAGTCCAATTGAAGTTTTACAATATATATATTCAATATATGGTTATAAAGATCTATACTTTTTTGTCCCTAAAAATTTACTTCAATAGAATTTTTTAAAATATTTATACTAAAGCTGTCCAATTCAAGTACAACAACATAATACTAAAGTAATATGTCAGCATCAGAGATTTTCAGCAACAACTGAAATATTTCATGTAATGGCTAATGTAGATAATGCATATCAAACTCCTGCTGTAAAAAAAACTAAAGAAAAAAAGAAAAAGATTACCTTGGAAGTTTAACGATCTCAAAATATAAATTAGACATCCAATGATCCAGATCTGAAGCCATCAGTTCCTCCGTCTTGTCATGTTTATCTAAAATAGGATCCATTTCACCACGTAACATGGGACATTTATATCTGTAAAAAATACAATACTCTACAATGAACTGGAAATGCATGAAATGCAATGACCATAAAAATCCAACTCGATTTTTATATTTGCACTATTAATAACATAATGAAATTTAAAATGATTCGTTCATTGTTGATTGAGTTTGAAATCTATCAAAGTTTCATTTTTCTAAATCAAATCTTAACTACCCGGTAAATATTTACCTTCATTTCAACATTATAAAACATTCCATCATGAATTATGGGAAGTGTTGCACCTCCCCACATCTGACCTTTCAACTTCTTGTATCAATAAAGAGACAAAAACTTTGAATTGGAAAAAGCAATAATCTTCAAAATCAATTCATATTGTTACCCATAAATAAAATATTCAAATCTGAAACAAATCTGTTAAATGTTTCTCAAAATATTTCACAGAAACCACTTTTATTTACTTTTTTTAATATAGCACAAGGCATTGTAATGAACTGTGAGGTTAAGGAGTGCACACAGGTCACTACATTCTTTATCATGTGTATCAGAACGAGAACATGTTGATCTGGTATGAATATGTACCTTGCTTTGTACTAGACCGACATGCTAATTTGGAATTTTTACATGCTAACTCACTAGGCAACAGTCTGCAGGAATACACATCATCCCACCTGGACACATTATACTGACTCCGAGCCAACCAGTCTTTGCTCTTACTCCTAGATGCTGCATGCTTGGGGGAGAAGCAGCAAATACCAATTTAAATGTCTTTGGTTTGACCAGGCTGGGGATCTGACCCCCAACCTTCCTAACTAACACAAAACCCCAAAGCAGTGCCTGGGTATGGAGTATTTTTGAAACGGAACCAAGATGATTGCCTTGTAGGACCTAAACATGAAAAATATAAAATACTCACTTTCCTTCTATTACATCAAATTGTCCATCACAGATTGGAAATGATCCCCAAGCAACAACTCGGTCTTTAGCCAGTACAGATCCTCGGAGAAGGAATAACTCAAATGCCAAAACCATTCCAGGTCTTAAAGAAGCTTTGGAAGGAAGTACTGTAAACACACTCTGATCCATCTAAAAGAGAAAAATTATTATGCAAATTATTTCCTATGTAATTCGTAACAGGCAATTTCAATGGCCGTATGCCAGAGTTTAAATTCCATCCTAACTGAGACATCACCATAATTATGTAATTCAAAGGAAAAACCTTACAAAATACATTTATCAGCATTGCAAGCTAAACATTTTGCAGTTTTTATTTTGTCATTTAATCCAAATATAACACAAGAAATAATAAATAAAAAATTTTTCTAAATCAAATCTTAACTACCCGGTAAATATTTACCTTCATTTCAACATTATAAAACATTCCATCATGAATTATGGGAAGTGTTGCACCTCCCCACATCTGACCTTTCAACTTTGACCATCTAAGCACATGACCTCCCAGTCTGTTATAAAGGGAGACCATCAATACATATCTTCCAGCTGTAAAACATTAACTCTGCGATATTAACAAATAGGAGAGATATTCAACCATGTGAACATAGGTTAGGAACGTGGTCTCAAATTTCATTGTGTCTGACTAGCCAAAATCATATGATAATGGTGCCCTCCTGCCCTTTCTATTATAAAGCTCTTCAGTGCCCCTCTCTGCCTTTTCAAAGATCCCCGTATTAATTTGTTTAAGGAAATTGTAATGCCATGATATTATATTCACAATTTGTCAGCTGAATTCAAATTCACACCATTCCACAATGTTAATTCCTGACATTGGCTTCTTGTATAAATATATAATTGAAATTTTTAACACAAACAAAAATTGCAGCAAAAATTTAATTGTTTATCTTAAAGGATAAAATATTTTTACAACAAACCTGGTAATTTATCTCTCACTCCTCTGAGACATTTTAATTTGACCTGTATAGGTTGTGGTGTTTTGTCCCAGTCAACCTTCCACCTTCGACCTTTGCTCCCTCCATATGTCCCATCTGACAACATTAAATCTCCATAGAA
Source organism: Mytilisepta virgata (assembly GCA_028015205.1). NCBI lineage: Eukaryota > Metazoa > Mollusca > Bivalvia > Mytilida > Mytilidae > Mytilisepta > Mytilisepta virgata. Next base: position 36,719,246 of record CM051512.1, read on the forward strand.
TGTCTATAATAAAAATTTTGAGTACGTAAAATGTAAAAATCTGTACATTTGATTGGACAATGAGCATTCATTATTTTTGAAAAGTCTTTTGTTCTTTTTAACAACAGGAGTACCAAACCTAACAATGGGACTATACTTATTTTTTTAATATTTTTTTAGTTACAATTATTCCTCTTTGCTACAAAATGGCTCAGCTACCGAGAACAAGGTTTGGCAAGTTATTTTATTATCAATTTCAAAATGTAAACAATTTACTTTTGTTAATAATAATTACATGTTAAAATGAATGTTTCTTTATTTTGTTAAGACAACTTTTAATACTATAACCACTATACCTAAACAAGAGGCTCTCAAGAGCCTGAATCGCTCACCTGCAAACAATGCACTATAATCTAAATTAATATATTAATGTTTGTTGTAAATTAAACTGAGTATTAAAGGACACGTAAAATGCTGAAAATACCTTTAAAAGCCTTTCAAGAACCTCTGGAAAGAAATGGGCATGAGTTCTCCCTAAGCTTGATTAAGATACAATCATGGTCAATCTGAAGATTCATAATACAAAATACAAGCTTTAATTAATCTTCAAATACAAGTATAAATCTTTTGGTCTATATGTTGTCTTCGTTTTTAAAATGTTTGAAAGAAGTTATGTAAAAATTGTGGGTTAAGGCTTTTTATTGTACTTGAAAAGGAAATATTGCAGGAACAATCATGCTAAGTTTCATCCAAATCCCTCCAGTAGTTTCAGAGGAGAAGATGTTTGAAAATTTGTTAACAACGATGATGATAGACACCAAGTGATGGCATATTTTAAAAGCTCACATATTATGAAGTTTAATCATTGTTATACAACATTCTCATCATCACCATTCACTAAGGATACCATGTTTACTTTAAAAACCAAATATTGTTGAAATCCGAGCAAGTGTAAAAAATGGCGGGAAAATGGCCGTACAAATTTTGGACTCCAAAACAAACTTTCATTATCATCATTCAACTCGGGATACCATGTTTGCCTTGAAAGTAGCTTTCATCTTCATTTTATTTCTATAATTCAGGAAAAAATAGCAAAAAACAGCATTTTGACCCCTATGTTCTATTTTTAGTAAATGCGGACATGTTTTTCGACCAATCAAAAATCCAAGCACTCACTTTTTGCAGGATACCCTAAGGAACAATCTTACCAAGTTTCATTTGATTTTGAATAGTAGTTTCAGAGAAGAAGATTTTTGAAATAATAACATAAAAAAAAGCCAAAAATGTCAAAAAAGGGCAATAACTCTAACATCAGTTGACAGATTTTCACGAAAATCAGCACACAGGTAGCTCTCATCATGCTGAACACTTTCAACCTGCCAGAATTTGCCATAACGTAATGATTTTTGAGATATTTGCGATAAACTGTTGTTTGACCCCTATGTTCTATTTTTAGTAACAGTGGCCATGTTTTTCAACGGATCAAAAATTGAAGCATAAACTTTGTGCAGGATCCTAAGGAACAATCATGCTAAGTTTTATCCAAATCCATTCAGTAGTTTCAGAGGAGAAGATTTTTGAAATAATAACATAAAAAAAAGCCAAAAATGTCAAAAAAGGGCAATAACTCTAACATCAGTTGACAGATTTTCATGAAAATCAGCACACAGGTAGCTCTCATCATGCTGATCACTTTCAACCTGCCAGAATTTGCCATAACGTAATGATTTTTGAGATATTTGCGATAAACTGTTGTTTGACCCCTATGTTCTATTTTTAGTAACAGTGGCCATGTTTTTCAACGGATCAAAAATTGAAGCATAAATTTTGTGCAGGATACCCTAAGGAACAATCATGCTAAGTTTTATCCAAATCCATTCAGTAGTTTCAGAGGAGAAGATTTTTGAAATAATAACATAAAAAAAAGCCAAAAATGTCAAAAAAGGGCAATAACTCTAACATCAGTTGACAGATTTTCACGAAAATCAGCACACAGGTAGCTCTCATCATGCTGAACACTTTCAACCTGCAGAATTTGCCGTAACCTAATGATTTTTGAGATACTTGCGAAAAACTGTTGTTTGACCCCTATGTTCTATTTTTAGTAACAGTGGCCATGTTTTTCGACGGATCAAAAATCGAAGCATACACTTTGTGCAGGATACCCTAAGGAACAATCATGCTAAGTTTTATCCAAATCCATTCAGTAGTTTCAGAGGAGAAGATGTTTGAAAAATTGTTAACGACGACAGACGACGACGGACGCCAAGTGATGAGAAAAGCTCACATGGCCTTTTAGGCCAGGTGAGCTAAAAATGTGTGAGTCTTCCAAGGAAGACGTGTCACCTGCGGACGTCAATTTTTACAAAAGATATTAAAATTTTCTAAAAATGAAATACATATGCACACCTTTGCATTAAAGTTAATGCACAGAGAAAGTTTCATCAAATTGCTGTGAGCCGTTATGGAGTAGTTGAGGATAGAAGTTTTGAACCCCCCCTTTTTTTCAAAAATGTAAATTTTTAGAAAAAAAAATTTAAATTTTCTAAAAATGAAATATATATGCACACGTGTGCATTAAGGTTAATGCACAGAGAAAGTTTAATCAAATTCCTTTGAGCGGTTATAGAGTAGTTGAAGATAGAAGTTTTGCCCCCCCCCCTTTTTTTTCAAAAATGTCAATTTTTACCAAAAAAAATTTTAATTTTCTAAAAATGAAGTATATATGCACACCTGTGCATTAAGGTTAATGCACAGAGAAAGTTTAATCAAATTCTTTTGAGTGGTTATAGAGAAGTTGAGGATAGAAGTTTTGCCCCCCCCCCCCCCCTTTTTTGCAAAAAAAATGTCAATTTTTTCAAAAAAAATTTAAAATTTTCTAAAAATGAAATATATACATGATATATGCACACCTGTGCCTGTGCATTAAGGTTAATGCACAGAGAAAGTTTCATCAAATTCCTTTGAGCGGTTTACGAGTAGTTGAGGATAGAAGAAAAGTGTGACGACAGATAGTGATCCTTATGTGTCGACCATGTGTTTCGCAGGCGACACAATGACATATTATGTACTAAATGTATTATGGAACAGTTTTCCTACAGTTTTGTCTGGTGAGGTGTAGTACCCTCATCTACAGGCATGCATATTGAACAGTTTACTTTTTTTTTGCAGACATGATTTGATACAATCCTACTGGAATCCAATGAAACAATACAGGTACAGAGAAGCATATTTACTCATCTTGAACCTGTATCTATTGATTGTTTGTTTAGTTGGGGTTTTATGCCGTTTTCAGCACATTTGGCTATTTCGCGTTGACCAGTTTTTATTCGTGGAAGAAACTGGAGTACCCAGAGAAAACATTTAGGAACCTTTATTTAATCTTTAACCCAATCCCAATTATGACAACATTCATCACCTCTAGAAAGAGAGAGAGTTTCTCTAATTGAACAATAGCAAACATATTACTAATGTCCATTCTCCATGTCAGAAATTTGATGAGAATCACACAAAGAGATAATAATAAAATCCAAGTACATTAAACCGTCTTTTAATTTTACAAATATCTTACCTTGACCTCTCCTTTACGAGATTCTAGTGTACTAATCAACTGACTTTCAGATCGTCTGTATGCTCTGTGTAGCCTGTCCATTAACAACTTCTCCTTCTGTCTTAATATCTCCTAAAAATACAATATATGTTGAATATCAATCATAAATCATTTAAGCAGACCAAAGCATCGGTCAATAAAACTTGAATAACTTGAGGAATTTGCTTCTTTTTAACCAAGATATATACAATACATAGTCATTGTCGGAAAATATAAAATTTATTTGGGCGAGCTTTAGAAACGCGAGAAAAGGCGAGCTTTAGCGAGCCTTTTTCCGAAGTTTCGCAGCGAGCCCAAATAAAATTTATATTTTCCGACAATGACTTTGTATTTTCTTTATCCTGCAATCCCCTTTCGATGCGTAAAATGCATTAAAATTACGTTTGAAGTTGAAATCCAACTGCCGTGAAAATGCGCAAAACGCCATGACGTCATCTGGTACATTTGCTATGTTCCTCACGCTCTTCGTGTAGACATCTACCACTAGACTTTATTAGGTCAATGACCTAATACGACTAAAGTTTATTCTATCCCTGTTATTAGACTGGAAATAGCTTGATTGCATGATAAACATGTATATCCTTCTTTGCATCCACAGCTTGGATACTATGAAAAAAAACATTCTATTGAATACATGAGTTTTAACATGCAGTCAAACCAATGCATTTAAAAACAATTCATAGATTTGATAGATTATTTTTTAAAAGAAATTTCGACTACTTTTTCAACTACTTAGCAGGATTTGAAATTTTCTAGACATAAGTATTAGCCTAGCAATTTTTTTTTTTGTTACTGAAAATTTACTACCCTGAAAGGTCATAGTACTAGCCAAGAAACTGAATGGCTTTGAAATTTACCAAATTGGGTATATGTAATTATAATTAGCAGCACTATCCATCTTGGTGGGATTATTTTTAGCTGTCCAAAAATAGTTTTAATTGTTTCTGAAATTGTAAATGACACACACAAAGGGACAATTCAGTAGTATTTGTATTAGACATGATAGTCTACCTACAAAAAAAACCTCAAGCCCCAGATGTCAGGCTGGTGATATTTTCAACCCCCACATAGAGTCAATGTATAATTTTTAAAGTACTTGATTTCATAAAATATCTTATTACATTTTTCTTTATTGGAATTAAAAATGCTAATGAAAATCTAAATAATATGGGGCACATGACAACAATTGGTACCCTCAATACACAGTTGTTGAAAAAATGAGTAAGTTCCACAACACAAGAAATCTGGAAAAAATTCTTAAGATGACATCATCCTTTTTCATGAACATCTTCAATATGTGCATTAACATTCTGCAAAGTTTCAAAGATCTAGGTTAAAATCTGTAGGAGGAGTTGATTACACAAAACAGTTACCATACCTTTCCTGCTTAACCATCCAACATTAAGCATACTATAAGCCGGATTTGCACTAAGTGCAACCTAGATAAAAAGAACACTTGACTGCAATTCAGACAAGAATTAAATGGCCCTGGGAACAAATACATAAATAGATGAACAGAAGTAACCACAAATCACAAATATACATAAAATGCCATAAAATAAACATATAACGATAAACAGACAAGATGGTGCCACTGAAAATACAGTCCCGTGCCCTCTGACGATTCTAAAACAAATTCTGAGACTAAATTAATCTTGCAGAAAAGGAAGTGCAATCTAATGGCACAATTTCAATTTAATCTTTTTTTTTTGCTGTTGTATTTACCTCCCTTCTGGCAATATCATCTCTCTTCTGTTTAGTTAGTATGGCCAGACGCCTCTTAGCTTCTTCCTCTCGTTTCAAGACATCTTCCTTCATATCACGTTTTCTTAGGGCTTCTTGATCCAGGTATCTGCAAAGAAGATTTTTTATCATAAGTTTTGCCGTTGGACATCAGGAAGATTACTACTGCGTGTCAAATGTAAAATTTCAAATTGTTTTTCAGGGAAATTGCAAATTAAATTGGGAACAGAGGGGTCGAGTGGTCTAAGTATTAATGATCACTAATGTGAGTCTTTCTTTAATTGCAAGTTATCTTTTGGGAATATAGCAAATGTTTTTTTAAGGATGCTTGCTGGTCATGTTTTGGCCTTTTTGTCAGATTTTCGGAATCCTCGGGTTTTATCCATTTCTTAAACATTAAATTTTTTGTCCATGAACCCCTACTTTTTCTTTTATAATTCAATCATATATACCTTAAAATGGTACTTGACAAAATTTTATGAAATCCTTTTTATTTTTTCATACATTTTTGAGAGATTGAAGTTGCCAATGCAAAGACAATGAAAAATCCAGAGAAAAACCTATTTCCTGCAAATTTTCAAGGCTTTATAGCTCTAAAATGAGCACATGACCTATATTTTTTTCTTCCTTATTTGTTTACTATTCATATGTTCTCTCAAACTAAAACACCTATTTCAAATCCTATTTATTTCCTATTAGACCAGCGATCATCCTTAAATTTGAAGTAAAATGCATGACATTACCTTTTGGTTCCAATAGTTGTATTATAAATTAATTATTGTCTTTTCCAGTGAAATTCCTGAACTATCCTATGAGAGTGAATTTTTTTGTACAATTTATTGATTTTTTATTAAAATATTTATTTATTAAGTTGGGGTTTAACACCATTTTCAGCCCATTTGGCTATTTCCCGGCGGCCAGTTTTCGTTGGTGGAGGAAGCCGGAGTACCCGGAGAGAACCACCGACCCTCATCAGGAAAATTGGCAATCCTTGTCAATTAAGGTGGGAGTCGAACACACCCCACCACAGGTGAGATTTGAACTCACAACCGCAGTGTTGACAAACTAGTGATCATTAGTAGTCATGACGAACTACCTAGACCACTCGGCCACCGAGGCCCCTTTATTGAAATATGACATTACCTAAAAAAAAAAAAAATGTGAAATTGCTCAGAATATCTGAGGGCAAGTTTTGCTTCCAAAATTTCCAGTGTTGACTTTAAGGACATATGTAATTGTTGTTTGAAATTTAAATAATTTTAATGAAGTGTGCAGTTAATCATCAAGAAATCAGTTTCCAAAGTATGTGGGACACGGATGGCTGTCAACAATGAGTTTGTGAGTTCACATCCAGCTTGTGGTAATTTTTAAGTAAGGCCATCATGTTCAATTCTGACCTTATAAATTACAGAAATTATCAGTTTTCCCGCCATAGGTCATGATACAGTCAGTGGACAAAATTACTCGTCCCCTCCAGTTTTCCAAAATAGGTTTCTATACAAATTCACAATTTTTCAAAAAATTATTAAGTCATTTCAAAACCTAAATTTTTACCATCAGAAAGAAAATAGTTTCAAGTTATTTTGTTTATTTATGTACATTTTTGCAATTCTAGACATCAGAGTTGTAATAATTTAATAAAAAAAATTTTTATGATGTCACAAAAATGGTTGAATAATAGGGAAAATATGACGTTATAATGTTTTTTGTACCTAAATCATAGTTACTCATAAACCAGGAATCGGAAATATATACACAAATAAACAATGAACTTTCAAACATTTCTCTTTCTGCCAGTGAAAGTTTTGTGAAAATTGGTATTATGAAATGACTCCACAATAATTTTTGGAAAAATTGTGAATTTGTATAGAAACCTACGGGAAAAATAAGAGGTGACGAATAATTATGTCCACTGACTGTACATTATATTCCCCATAGATTACACATAAAAACTGGCCTCTTCAGATATACTAAAAATTTCATATTTTCATGGCTTTTCCAAATAACATACATGTGATATCCCACTCACTGGGTGTGAGAATAAACACATTTTGGAAAAATAAAAAATGTTTACAAAAGTCACAGTGTATATACAATTTTTTATTTAAAATAACCAATTTAACATTAGTTCTTGACTTGAAAATTACAGAAATGATTGTTAATTCCATTTTATTTATACTAAAATTATTATTTTGTGGCTAGCTTTAGTCCTTCAATAATGATTGTTATTGTACATAACTAATAATACAGAATTATCTCCCTTGTTTCGGTCAAATTTTATAAAACCTAATCAATATTTTCATTTATGCAAAATTATGATACAATTGAATAAATATTTATAGATTTATCATTTGTTATTTGATTTAAAGAAAATATTGTCCTTATTCAGAATCTGATAGAAAGATTTGAAATATTTCAAATTAGTTTGTACCAAAATGCAGTACTATGAGAATTCTATAATATTTATGAGAAAATTTCTTTCAGTGTTTAGTTTCTTATATGTTATTCAATTTCTTGAAAAATACAATTGCCTTGGTGGCATTTGATTCATGTGTTCCTATCTTAAGACATCCTTTTTCTTTGAATAATCTATTTAGGGACTTTTCGTACTTTGAATTTTAAGAGAGGAAGTTAGGAAACTACAGGCTTTTTTTCAGACAAAAAGATTAAAAAATTATATTTTAAGATATCAGATATGAACTTGTATAATTTTTATCGTATTATGGTAGAACTTTCACAATATATCAATTTTTCTATAAAATTCCTTCCCACGATGTAACAGCGACGTCATGAACGTCTGCTAAATCAAGGATTTGAAGAAAATTGAATGTTTTCACAGTAGATTTTGTTAAAAAAAATATAAGCAACAGCCTTGCCAAAAAAGATTTTTTAAAAAAATGTTTGTCTTCCATAAAGACACATCTTTTTGTGCAAAGCTTTGCTCATATCAAAATAAACTGTACATAAATATATATACTGAATATATCTTACTCAATATGTTCATCTCTGAGTCGCTTTTCTTCCTCCTGAACTTCTTCAAGCGATATCTGACCCAACATGACAACTTCATCTTTAACACCATCTTCAAACTCGTCCAAGTAAGGTCCTAACTCTGATTTCTCTATCTGCAACTTCAGTTCTGTAAGGGAGTAAAGTGTGCTCAATATAAGATTATTTTAACTCTTACAGAAATAACTACAGCTTTAAAAATTATAACTCAAAACTTTTTACAGTATCCTTATCAGGTCTGGCTATTAATGTTTGTCCAATATTAGCTCAAAATTTAATAAACAAGTGAAAAAAATTATCACAAAATGCCACAATGGCAATAAGCTGAAGAAAATTTAATTCATGATCTTAGTGAGGAGTTTTCCAGTCAAATGTGCAAGACATTTACGATCTTGTTCCAGCAGAGTTGTGATGGAGACATATAGCATAATATCAGCAATACTTCAGGAACCAGTCCATCAAAGTTATTTTTGCACTTAGTAACAGAAACTCAAATCTTTCGTTACATTTAATTGTCCACATTAATTCTTACTGCTTGGGGCAGGGTCACTGAGATACTGACAAAGACGTCTGTTCATGATGTTGCCTTTTTGGTAAATAAATGCATTTGTGGTTCACTAGTCATATTTGTCAAATAAGAGTAATTTCCCCTTGATTATTCTTACCTGAAATTTTTGTATAACTTGGAATATGTGTTGGACCAGTAAATAATGCTGGTGGATCCTCTTTTGTTTCTAAATCTGTCTGGCCATCTTCTAAGGAGTCTATTAGTCTACGAAGATCTGGTAACGTGTCATCCCTCTGCATCGGTTCTGAAATATTAAGGATCCCTTCTATTCACATTCTTGTGACCATCATCCTAGGCACAGTTACAAATTTATGTTCAGGGTTCCAATGCTTTAACAATAAATTCCAAGATTTTCTCATGGATTTTCCAGATTTTCAAGGGTGATAATTAAATTAAGTGTATTTTTTTTCTTAAAGGGAATTTTCTCTGCAAAGCAGTAAATCTACATACTAACCAACACTTTTACGATGCAGAAGTCATAAATAGTTTCGTACCATCAAAGCAATATTTGTAGTATAACTCCCTTCAAAACTTGCTGAGGGATGAAAAAATGATGATCAAAGGGAATTAATCGATTTTATCCAAAGTCATCAAAACAAATTTCAAGGATTTATATTTCGATTTTAATAATTTCAAGGACATTTCCTGGCTGGGAAGGCATGGAATTAAATTCCAAGGTCTTTCCCATTTACCCGGTTTTGTGGGAACTCTAATTTAAGGTTCTGAGAAGGAGAACTACATGTGTAATAAGAAATCAAGGTCAAAATTACACAGTAGAAACAAATTGTAACTGACACAGAGAAACTAGGCATGTACATGTATATTACACAAGTTCAAAAAATATTATTTGCAATTTGTTACCAAATTTAAACTCTTCATCTTCAAATTCAATGCCATATTCCTTTGGGTCAACTGATGTAAATTCAGTTGTCTGGAATTCTCTCTTCTCTACCTTAAAATACACATGAAGAGTAAATCTTATTAAGATATTTTTTAATGGATGCCATTTTTTCGAAAAATGGAAAATCTGTGGTTCAGTTAATCTCAATCAATGACTGAATGGTTCATTTTTGAAGATTTCTTCACAATTTTTTTTATATAGAGCCATTTGTGGATCTTGTCATGCAATGTAGGCACATCTCTTATCTCTTTGAATTTTTTTAATTTTTATTTTGTTGGTCTGTCTATTTTTAATATTGTACTGGTTCAAAGTTTGGACACCTGAACATAATAATGAAAGCACTGACCTACTAAGGATCATTTAAAATTTGGTCCCAATTGCCTCAGCAGTTTAAAAGAATTTTTAAAAAATATTTTTGCTGGTTTTTTCTATTTTTAGTAATGAAAACCATATATTTGTTGTAGGTCTAATCCCTGACACGACACAATTTTCAAAGGAGACCACCCAAGGACAATGTTGCATTTTTTTTAGGAATTTCTTAATTAAATTATTTTTCTAAACTGATCTCATCAAGTACATGTAAGTTCTGAGATAAAGAATACTGTACGTCATTTATGCCACATTTAAACTTAAAAGAAAAATTCTTTTTTTATCTATTAGGTTTTGGAAGTCCAGAGATTAGAAAATTCGAAATTTAATATTATGGGGATAAAAATGTTAAAATCCAGAAATTTGACAAATTTCAGAAAACTTTCATGCATGAAGTCTGAATAAAAATACAAATATACTTCAACAGTTCTTTTAGTCTCTACTTTAGGTTCTTCTTTTTTTATTTCAGCTGGAAATTCATCTTCTGAAAAACAAAAAAGTATGTCAATAAAGAAATAACAGAGGAAATAATCATTGCATATATACATGTAAGGTAGAAAAATTCTAAACATTAAATCCAATAAGAGCATTGCTTTTATTACTGTTCTTCATCTAAAAGTCACAAAATCTTCCAATTCACAGCAAATTTAATACCAGATACTTCTTTATACTTTTATTTTCATGCTTATCAGTAGATTTTTTTTTTATTTCAATAAATTTATTCACCTTTTCCAAATACCGTAGTAGGAAATTTTGGGTCTTAATGGTGCTTGAATAAAATTGTCAATAAACACTTCAGGGTAGGCACAAAAACTTTATATATATTTTAATTCGCCTTACTTACCATATATCTCAACATATGCATACATTTGGAAGAGAATTTAGATTACATAGTAAAGTAATTGAATTGATGAAATTAAAAAGCATGTTAAATTCCACTGCCAGGTATTAAAATATGGGTATGTCGAACAGGTCAATTTTTGCAGCTTTTATGTTTCCGATATCATTTTGTTGTTGCATGTCAATGTGTGAGTATGTGACATTACCTTCAGGTGGAGTAACTGGTTTGCCCGTCTCATTTTCAATTGTTGCTGATTGTGGTTTGTTGTCTGGTGTAGCTCCTTTTGTCTGTGACTGCCGTCTTCGCTTCTTATGATCTATAATTGCAAATATTTAATGAGAATATGTGCTGATTGATTCCCCATCCAAATGTCATGTAAATCAGAGGGTCAAGATAAATAAGGGGGAGGTTGGGTATCCATAAAACTGGTTTTAATCCAAAAACTGTTCAGTGTATTTATCAAGTCAGACTATTTTAAATATCTGTTGTTTCTGTGTTGTGCTCTTTTATTGAATTTTTTTCTGGGGTTTCTGTCAATTAATTGATTGGTATGTCACTGTTGATCTTTCCTGTTATCCGTGTTGTTGCTTATTGCAATAGATTGTTAAAGATCTCTAAAACTATTAAAGGACAGTATAATTGTCATTTTCAGTGCCAATCCAGTTAAATCAAAATCAGTTGTCGTTTAAGACTACTACGCACTCCATAAAGCCCATGAGGCTTGATAAGGCCATGTTATGGTTTGGTTACAAGATATTTCTTAATACCTTTTTAATATTTGAAATTTTGTGGTCTCATGGACACATTCCCTGTTTCCATTCTCTATTCTATATTCCACAATATCCTTTCTGTTTAATTTCAAATTAAATTTAAATCTGAAGAGATCAAAACTTTATGGCTTAATAATTTGTTTTATTGTATAGCAATGTAATATTCCTTGTAGAATGTAACCAAAATATAGCGTGCAATATTTGCCAATATTGTAGGGAAAAGAATTTTCCATTGTAAGGACAATGTCTTTGATAGTTTTTCGGGTTATTTTTGGGATTTAGGTGGTGTTGCCATACAAAAGGGTTATTGCATGAAATGGGAAAATATTGTCACTAGTTAGTAGAATATTATGTTGCACTCGCAAGCTCGTGCAATATTACATTCTTCTCAGGAAAATATATCCCAGTATTCGTGCAATAACCCTATATTATTATATGGATTATACTGTATAACCTTTTTTCTTTAATTCTTCTTCCATTCTTAGTTGTCAGCTTTCTCTTCTGAATGTTTGTAGTACAGCAAATATATTTCTGGAAACAAAAACATGAAATACATACATTTGATTCACATATTTAAAAATTATACTTCATTTTTTAGTAAAATTCATTAGTTACAATCCAGCAACCTCCATTAAGGGAGTATATAAAATTAACTTCCACAATCATACAATGGAACTTCCATATTGTCAGTAATCTGACAGGCCATGGGAGATGGGATTCAGAGAAAAAGGTGATGATGGAAATTTTTACATAAAAAAAAACAAACACAACTGACATAGAAAAAAAAACACATTTACTAAATTCAAATTGAAACTAAACTCAAACTAACAAAACAAGAATAATGAGTGCTATGAATAATTTGAATTTTCCATCATACAAAGTTTTAAAAAAAGGCAAGACAATTTAGGCTGAAAGAGCCATATCCAATATGTACATGTATTTCAATTTTTAATTTTATAAATGCAATCAAGCCATTTTATCTTACGAAAATGTTGTTTACACATTAGGACCCAACAGCAGAATTTTCACTTCCGTGTCAAGACTCCCCACAGCACTTCGACAGGTTGGCAAGTTTGCACAAGTCTAATAAGCTTGGGTGTCCCTTACTTAATTAGACATGTCATAAATAACTTTGATTTTTAGTTTACAATAATAGATTAATTAGTAACAGTTTCTTGATTATTCAACTAAACAATCCAAATATCTTATTTGTTGGTTTGAGATGTCTGCCAATAATCCTCCAAATGGTCTTAAAAGAAAATGATGTCATATCTGTATATTTAATTCAATATTTTCAAACTAGACTCTACGGGAGGTGCAGGACAACTCGGCCGCGGACCACTCGGCCCAGGACCACTCGTCCCGTTCATTTGTACTAAAAAGACCAGTCGGCCAATCAATAGGACCACTCAGACCATGAAATAAAGACCACTCGGACCGTCAAAAATGACCACTCAGATCGTCAAAAATGACCACTCAGATCGTGAAAAGGACCACTCGGACTGTCAAAAATGATGATGAATTGTATTGTGGAGTATAACATTACATATAGTTTAAACAAAAAAGTCATTATTTACTTTCTTTATTACGATAACAACAATTAATATAACAAAATCGGTAATACTGATAGCACCAAGGCAAGCACTAAAAACCAGTTATCAGTGATGGATAATATGAAGATGTCATAAAAAAGCATAAAGCACTAGTTACATGAAGCACATGAAATGAATGAATGTTTTATAACATCACAGAAACACAATACAAGTATAAAAGTCAATGTCACTAAACTGTTGGACCATAGATGGCACCACACTGCTTCAAAAGACGGCTAACACTAAGGCTGCTTATATGAATAGCTTTAAATGAAACATATTGTTGTTTTTACAATTTGGAGTGAACAAAAAGATATACTTCTAACATGTCTATAACCATGATATTGTAACTTTTCGCTGAGTCTGTTAGTGTTACGGTCCGAGTTGTCTTTTTCTGACGGTCTGAGTTGTCTTTACAAGTTAACGTTTAAATGAACCTAATATTGTTAGTGTTACGGTCCGAGTTGTTTTTTTTTCTGGCGGTCCGAGTTGTCTTTTTCTGACGGTCCGAGTTGTCTTTTTCTGACAGTCCGAGTTGTCTTTACCTCAGGCCGAGTGGTCCGCGGGCCGATATGTCCCCTATTCCTCTATGGGTATTGGGTCCATTCGACCTCTTTTAATAAATAAATAGATATAAGGACAAAAACTTTTTATATACAAGGAAATATTTGGCACAAGTTTAGATATTTTCTCGGAATTTTCGCTATTTACCGTTACCGCTATAACACGATGGCACTAGTATTGTAATTTAAATTGATTCTACTTGAACATATCAATATGTCAACGAAAAGTTGTAAATCGCGAGTGAGAAATGGTTAGTAACAGGACTGTAAACAATTCGATATGACTACTTATGCACATATTCATGTAGAAAAATCTATTGGGAGTTGAAAGAAGTGCATGCAAGAAATGGTAGGACCTTTCTTATTACAAATTGTCCCATTAGGTACCTCGATGTAAACAAACCGGAGTGACTTACCTTATAAGTAACCCGCTGTGGATAGAAAATATGGCTTTATAGTAATATCCATGTGAATTCCAAGAGAAAAATATCTAAAGAATCGCCCAAAAAATTTTTATTTCAAAGGGGCGACCAGTATCATAGGGGTACCACAAGGGGTCCTGTCCAGGAGTACCTGTGACCAATTTGAACAGAATCTGGAAATGGAGTAAAACTTAAATCCATTATGCTGTCCTAGCTAATACGTAGCTTACAACGTGTTCATACATATTTCTTTCTGGATAGTAGTTATATTTCCTGATAACAGTGGTTAATGGGTCTTCTGATATGGCAGAGTGCCAACATTAAAAATAAATGAAAGTCTACCACTACAAGTGATATTGTTTACAAATTACGGTAGGCCTAAAGTAGTGCAAAACATGTCTGATGTGGAAATTTTACATCACATCGAAAAGTTTACCTGTGTATTGCTTACCAGTTCACTTTATTTAATGTCACAGCGCACTTCCTTCGACAAGTCAGCCATATCTAAACAATCATGACGTCAATGGAAACCAACATACCGGAACCACTCTACCGAGGCGTGCTAGAACCCGGAAAATTCTCATTTCTTTTACCTGTTTTAAAAAATGTTTTAGTTAGATTCTACAATTCATTTATATCGTCCAATTTTTATCAAATAAAATTTAATTTAAAAAGTGAAATTTTAGAAATCTGTCTCATTTGCAAAAGCACATGCAAACCCACAAATTCCAGTTTGACACTTTTGCATACTAACAATGACGAAAAGGGGGGGGATTGTTCATTTTTAACTTCGCGATTTCGGGAAACGAGTTAAATTATCATCGGGATTTTGGGATTTAGTTTAATCGAGACACGGGATTCATGTGTTTTTACGTTCGGGAGTTCGGGATTTTTATCTATCAAGCCCTGGCACTATCAAAGTTGAGAATATTCTTAAGCCTGAGAATATTCTTAAATATCGGAATACTCAAATGTGATTGGCTGAGAATGGGAATTTGAGTAAAATTTTCTTTGCTCAGCAAAAATAGTTCTTTATGGCGCCCAGGCCGGAACTCCTATTTTGAAGACAAAAAAAAAAAACGAAATGATCATGCGTATATAAGATATATAAGGTTAATCATGTTTGTAGATCAAATATATAATAGACAATATAAAAAAAGTAACATCCAACGTTAATATGTAACCAAATGTTAGGATGCAATATGTTAAAGAATGATCATCAGACAATAACCTTACAATAACTGGAAAGGCACAAGAATCACCGAAAACACACAAAACACACTGTAAAACTGGCGACTTGACACTGTATCCTGGCTTTGGACTGACACACAAAAAATTTGCAGAGTTAAGAAGAGTGATAACATATTTTATCATACTCCAAGTAACTGACGATCTCGGAGATTTTTCTTAAGTTCTTTTATTGTGCTCAAACTGTCCAACTTATTTATGTGTCTTCTAAGTATTGGAATGTCTACATGTATTTATAATTTTATATAAACTAAACTCATTAGATTATATTAATAAGATACAGGGAATCTTCTCAAAAGGCTGACTGATTGCGTTGAACAGTCTACAATCATTAAATACATGTACTTTGCCGAAAAAGCATCAGGTATTTTATCGAGATTCGGCCGGATATTGTCAAATCGGGATTAAGCAAAATAAACACGGGATTTCGGGATTGGACCCCCTCTGTGACCCCCGTTCTTTAATAATACATTGCTGGATAATGTTAAATGTGAAAAATTATTAGGTGTTACGATTGACAACTGTTTATCTTGGGCTGAACATATTAACAAACTAGTTTCAAAAATTTCTTCTCGGCTTGGACTGATGTGCAGATTAAAATCGTGTCTTTCATCAGAAGTTTTAATTTTGTTCTATACCATTGTTTGATTACTGTTGTACAATATGGGGCCAAGCCCGTTTAGCAAATTTAAAAGAAGAGTTAAGTTACAAAAAAGGGCTGCAAGAATTATACTTAATACAAAAAGAGACGTACCTACCAATATCCTATTAAAAAAACTTGGATGGCTATCTATTTTTAAAAGAATTGATTATCACAAAGGTGTTTTAATGTTTAAATGCGTCAATAATCTTGCTCCAGAATATTTATGTGATGTCTTTAATACCACTTATAATGCTTCAACTTATTCTTTACGATCAACAAAAAAGCAGAGACCTGTTTGTACCTCGTCCTAATACAAATTTTATGAAGAAAAGTTTTTACTATTATGGAATCATATTTTGGATATATTTACCAACCGACCTAAAATTGAATTAATATAGAAACCTTCAAAAGAAATTATACAGATTACTTAAAGCTCCGTTCTAAATTTGTTAAATTATAGTCACAGTATTGGAAGGCGAGATATTCTATTGTTTCAATGTTTATACTAAATGCATATAATTTTATTGATTATATATATGTATATACATGTAGATTGTATACATGGTGTGGATCTTTGTAGAAATTGGATCAATGTTAGATTAATTTATTGTGTGTGTTTTATTAATTTATATTTTAATTGAGGGCCTCAAGGAAGATTAGTATTTTAATGCTAACTGTGTTACCCTCTTTAAATAAAGACATTACTTACTTACTTTGCTTATGTACAGCTGTTCGGTCAAACCTTTCAAAACATCTTTGATTTTGGACATTAGGAAGTTTTAGATAGTTTCCTAAGTTTAAGGAAATTCATGCAATTATAAGCCATAATTTTATTAAGCATAAAATACGTCCCTAAGGACCAATATCTAAATTCAAAACAAATATGATTAAAAAAACAAAGGATGATAACTAATTCTAAAGTTACAAATCAATCTCCTGTACTCAGGATTACACCATTCTAGTCAAATATTTTTCTAAGTTGTATTTCCCTATTCTCATTTAAGTTCTCCATTCTACTCTAATAAGCTGGTCTCCTTTTTCATATAAGTGTTTTTATTTAATTACATTTATTGTTAAGATTAAAATGATCTACCCAATTCTGACCTTAGGGAGCAACCATTTGATTTCTATGGAAAAAAGAGGGAGGGAGGCTAGGATAAAATTTGAAAAAAATGCAGGACCCATGTCAAACAGGAATGTTTTTGGTTTAGATGAAAATAAAAATTTAGGACGCGATAACGGCCGAAAAAAAATCCAAGACCAAAATTTCCGCGAAAAAGATAGGCAAGGTCAAACATTTCATCCTACCCCCCCTAAAAATCAAATGGTTGCTCCCTTTCAGTTATATTTCTTTTTTACTAATATATATATAAATATAAAAAGCCCTTGTGAAATGGAATTGATTTGTCACATTTTGGTGTCAAACGGCCTAGTTTCCAGGACTCCAGGGATCATATAATACTATCATATACAGTTCCTGAGGACTCTGAGAAAAAAATGCATGATTGCATGTAAACTGAATACACTATACTGCACCGGGAATATCAGTATTTACTACTTAGAAAGGGAATTTAAGTTTAACAAAAGGAAAATCATTTAAGTCTACCCAAGGAATATAGGTGTGCATACTAATGGTCTGAGTAATACGGGTGAATTAAAATTTAACGTTGATGAATTAATTATAAGAATTAATAGAATGTGACAGTCATAGGTTATAATATGAGAATTTCTTTTCATTGAATAAATTTTATCAACTCGTGGGGTGGTTCGTTGGGGCAGGGGGTGGGGACTAAAACTCAGGCCTGTTATGGCCATCTTGGGTTGATATAAAATGTGATATATGAAACACCTTAATAGTCTGTGTCAAACATTCATCGATCTATTTTTAAATGGTATTACTTGTTTGAAAAGGTGGTGTACCTGTCTAGCTGATATATGCTGTATATAAATGGGTCAAAATCGACTTTTAATTGACAGAAAAAAAGATCTAAAAGATAATAATTTTGCACTGTTCCAATTTCTAATCAACGAAAATGTTGAGGTTGTATTTCACAACATGTAACTAATATTATATCTATATATATCCGTATCATGCATTTCCGAAACCAGAAATTTCCGGTTACAACCAGTATTTCTATTTTAAAATCTCTCAACTTTATCCAATATTGGAGAAATATTGAGGTTGTAAATCGTATTTCACAACACGAAGCAATACCCTTGTAACTATATATTACACTTTTTATAGATGATCTATATCCGTATTGCTTCCAAAACCAGAAAATTCCGGTTATAACCAGTACTTCTATTTCAAAATCTGTCAACATTTTCCAAAATATGGAGAAAATCTAATTGGTTGAAATTAAAATTTGCAAAGCTGGTTGTTGTCAACAACCTCAACAACCAACTAAACATGAGATTTCATTGGTTGATAAAAAATAAACCAACACAAAAGCGCACTATAAATCAACCACCCAAAATAAAAATTCCCATTTTGCAACATGTCTGGAAGAGGGTTTGGCGGCAAAGGACTTGGCAAAGGAGGAGCAAAGCGTCATAGGAAAATCTTGAGAGGAAATATAATTCCAGCACTGTGTAAGCCCGATGTTCGACGTTTGGCTCGCCGTGGAGGGGTAAAAAGAATATCGGGAATGATCTATGAAGAAACAAGAGGAGTACTGAAAGTTTTTCTTGAAAATGTCCTTCGAGATGCTATAGAATATACAAATTATGCTAAAAGGAACACTTTAACAGCAATGGATGTGGTTTATGCCCTTAAAAGACAAGGACGTTCTATTTATGGATTTGGAGGATAAATGTTTCAACATCGATCTCTGTGAATTGTAAACGGGATTAAAACATTAATTTTGTCATTGGCATTGACGATTCATATTGGTGTATAAACCATTCATGAACGAAGTTACGTGTTGTGTAACAGATATAACTTTGATATTAAAAAATTATAAATTTGTGATTTCAAATTAAGGAAATCATAGTAACGAAGTTGAACTTGAAAAGGACGTTCATAGTATAATTAATTACTTTCTTAATTATAATTATTTATCATTGTGTTTTGTATTTATTAATTACCGACCAGAAAAAGATAAGTCAATGTGAATAAATCTTACATCCTGAACTTAAAACACTTTAAAGTTTTTGTGTTTGTGTATTATTATTTTACTTTGTATTGCTGTAACCCAAACGGGCTTTTTTGTCTGCAATTTTGAATAAATTTATAACTGGAAACAGAAATCTCTATTTTTTTCATGATTTATCTCATTCTAAATGCTTGAAATTGTTTGATGTCCTGAGTGTTGCTCTATTGTATATCGCTTTGTATATAACTTTTCATGATCCAAACATCTGGAAATCTAAACCAGTAATTAACCGAAAATTTTGTAAACTAGATTAATTTCATATCCGAAATAACCCCCTACCCCGCCCCGAACCGACTTGAAAAATCATATTAAACGAAAAAAGGACGAAGGTATTCCTTAGCGGATATACTCCTCAGTTTTAAAAAAGATAACTTTTACATGTCAGTTTCACATCAGTTGTAGTTAATTCATAAATTATCCAGAAGTTTCCATCCAGACAGTCCTAAATATGACTCATTTCATTAAACAGTGAACAACCTCTGATCAATAGACAAATTTCATAATTTCAAAACTTAGTATAGCTTTTATCTTTTCTAGATTTTTCTAAATTATAATTACATTGAAATTCTAGAAACTACATTGTAAACTGAAACAATATTTAAAACAAAAAATATGCTTATGCATAACTATGATTTTAAGGGGGTACACTTTAACTAAACTTGATTTGGCTCGTTTAATTTTCATAAAATTTTATGAAATATTTACTTTGACCTGTTGACAAAAATATAAAAAATTCAAGAAATTTGAACCATACAATTTACGGGAATAATTTCATTGGATATATAGCAGTTTGACAAACACTAATTTTGATCATTGAGAAGCTTGATTTCTTTTTACTAATAATATGTGATTAAAACGTTTAGCTGATTTTTAAAGAGTTAACTTCTTTAGGTGTTCTGTACCCCCTTAGGTACATGTATTACAGAATAAGTGATAGGTGACCATGAGCAAATACATGTACCAATGACTAAGATCCGTGAAACCTTTTAACTTTAATCAATAAGGTTCACTCAACTTTATTTCGGACAAATGGACCTTCCGATTATCAGACCTTTGGAATATCGCATGTTCGGAATATTCGGGCTTCGAAATACAAGACTGTAAGCCACAGTTGTTTAGCACTAATACATTACTTTTCTACCAAGCAAAATGATCATTTAACACTAATTTTACACCGACATTCTTGCTCTTAAAAGTTTCGGATAATTGTTTGGGTTTTTCAACATTTCAAGCCTTGAGCACAACATACAATGACTGAGTCGTAAATCTACACATGCTCACATCATGTACATCAAACTTATCATCAAAGAATTTAATAATATCACCGAGTCGATACCACTGGAGGCGGACTTCATGTCCCATAGAGTATCCCCCAGCTCAGTTGGTAGTATTTCGATACTGTACTAGCCCGAAATTGATACCTTAAATATACTGTTTCAAAAATTTTAAATTTTCTAAAACTAAGTGCATATCTCTGTCCTAAGACGGTTTGGGTTTTTTTTTGGTCCTTTTGAATTTGCTCTTCAACGTTTTGGATTATTGTTTTGGTTTTTCAACAATTGAGGCCTTGAGCACAACTGATTAGTGGAAATCGACGAAATGTGCACATTTATGCATGAAAATTGGTATCACAAAATTGAAATGAGTATGACAAAAGTAGAGGACCACCTGAGCCTGTATAACTCACTTGGCTTTTATTAGAAAATGTAAGCCCTGTTGTATCCAAATGGCTGTTTAAGAAACGCAAAATGTCAAAGTGGCCTTGAAATTTGACCTTTGGCCTAGAAAGGGTGGATATTCGACCTTCGGTATGAGATTACTGCCAATATCGGTAACAATCTACCAACTACTTCCTTAGCAGATGAAAAAAGTAATTTCGCATATGGTTAACAATCAGCAGTTCGGTAAGCGGACGGATCTTAATCAAATTTGATCATTTGTAGAGGGTATTGATGTCATCAATCCTGCAAAGTTTCAAAACATTTTATGACGTAGTGTCAGAGGAGAAGAGTTTTTAAAATTGGTCAATAAAAATCAAAGATGGCCTCTGGTGGCCAAGGTGTTCATCAAACCATAACCAAAGGTAGATAGCTTGTAGAAGTTTTTCCATACATAATTCACCTTAAATTTTGTTCACATCTGCACATAATTTCCTGAGCAAATGAAAAAAAAGTCATTTCCCATATGGTTTCCATCGAAATTTTGAACTGCAGCCTTAGCCATTGCATGAGCCGATGAATCTCAACAAAAAGTGGAACAATCCTACAAAGCTTCAAAACATTTCACAGAGTAGTTTCAGAGTAGAATATGTTTGAAAATTGGCCAATCAAGAATCAAAGATGGCAACCGTGGCCATGTTGTTCATTCAACCAAAACCAAAGGTTGATAGTTTGCAGAAGTTCTTCCATACATCATTCCTGCAAACTTCAATCAAAATCTGCTCATTAGCTTTTGAGCAAATTATAAAAACGTCATTGCATAAATGATTTCCATGGAAACTTTGAGCAGCCTACAGGCCAGGTGAGCTTAAAAGGGCAGTACAAGTTCCGCCGGCAGAAGTTGGTCACACAATTAAACGCAAGACAAAATCCGATGAGACAGAAAATGCCTATAAAACACATTAAATAAGTAAGGTACTAATGTGCCTGTTTTTATGTTTATGCAACCTAGAATGTTTGAATTACAGACTGGTGAATGCTATCTCCCATTACAATTATAATCAACACTGAAGTTGTAAGGCGCAGTAATGTACCTTTGGAAATGAAAATCAGAAAAAGGGCCATTAATTTGTTCTTTTGTATTTATTCTTAGGTCCATGGGTTAGGTTCACATATATCCATTAACCCAACATCACTTTACTGATATTAAATGCACAGATGAAATATACAAGAACTGACACACTAATATGTCTCGCCTGTTTAATTACTATGTTTTTAAGTGATATATGAATAAGTAACACAATGGATAACAGGATAGGTCAACAAAAATATACCAATCATTCAATACAACCAAACAGACAGAACCCTGCACAAAGCAATTAAAATAAAAGAGCACAAAAAATAACACATAAACACAACAAAGAGTCGGCATAGACACTGAACAGTGATGGGGTTCAATGGGTACCCCAACCCCCCTTATTTATCCTAACACTCTGGAGTAGAAAACATACTATAAAAACCAACAAAGTATGATTACCAACAGGGTGACCGCTTACTAGAACCGCAAAAAATGATTGAACTGTACATAAATTAGATAAGTGAGAATGCGCTCGTTTTAACAATAAACTAACTGGCTAAGGCTCTCATAGCTGATGGTTGGATACTGTCCCTCTATTAAACGAATAAGTCAAAAATAACACTCCCATTAAGGATGTTAGCTTGTGATGTTTCTGACATTTGATAAAAATTTTGTAGCTCCTCTGGGGTGTTCATAGGAAATACATTGGAATTTTTTTTGCCCAGTAACCTCTATATTTATTTTCATTTTCTCAAAGAACATCTTTCAAATGTTCAGTTCGTAAAATATTTCAAAAATGTAGTTATTCCTTCCATACGTTTTAAACGTCTTTCGATATTATTTTCCCAATGTATTTCTTATGAAAAATCCTGAGAAAAAAATTATCCCGCCAAAAATTTTAATTTTTTAATTGATAATATCTCAAAAACAAGTACACGAACATATACTTTTTTGTTTATAATTTTAAAGCATTTTACATTCACTAGTAAAAAATTTATAATTTAGGAAAACGTTGTTATTTTGAACTTCAGGAGCGAACATCCTTAAGTAAAGTTCCATAACAAAACATGGAACTCCAAGGGAAATGTCATAATCAAAGTCCAAAAATACTGACAAGGTCGGGAGACACTCAAACACCCAGCATTTCAAATGAAAATGGTGGGTTAAACTAGGTTTTACGGCATGCCAAACCTCCCACTTATATGAAGGTTGATAATTCTGGGTTGTTTACGAGAATGAGTAGCTGTTAAAACAATCGACTCATAAGTCACATCAGTAAACAGTGGTCAACATATCAGGGCATAAAGGTATAAAGCTAAGTTGTCATAGACTTAATTATAAATTTAAAGTCCTAGAGTTATAGGTGTATAGAGCAATTTTACAGAAATACACAAAAATTTATATTTGTAGCCCTTATTATTAGTCGATCTACAGTAACTTCCAAGTTTCTGCGCTTTTCCCCTTATTAACGATA
This sequence comes from Mytilisepta virgata, assembly GCA_028015205.1. Lineage (NCBI taxonomy): Eukaryota > Metazoa > Mollusca > Bivalvia > Mytilida > Mytilidae > Mytilisepta > Mytilisepta virgata. The sequence continues at coordinate 36,742,869 of CM051512.1, forward strand.
TTACAAAAAAAACTATGAAAACCCGTTTATGACAAGTGCTTTTCTTCAGACCTTGAGCAAATTCGTACAAAACAAGCTGTGATTTGTACACACCGTAGTCTTTCAGCTGCGTGAAGGTTAAATGGATACGAGATCTTGGACAGGTGCCATACAGGCAAAAATACATATCGTGACAACATGAATGAAGAATACACAGACCACATACAGTTGAGATGTAATTGACAGTTAGTAAGGAACCGGGACCCAATAACGAAAACTGGACATGCATGAATCATGACATGAAAATATATTTGTCAGCCAACCGTGAAATTAAGGTCAATGCTTAGTAATATGTCAGACTTACAGGAATCTTCAATGATCCATCTATACATCAAATATCATCTGTCTACGCATTCTAGTTTCAGAGAAACTAAGTTAATCATGATAACTGGACGCAAATTTTACAAAGTCACTCAACTATGAAAATGAGGCAATCTATACACCAAATGCGGTTTGTTTAGGTCTTGTATCGTCTGAAATATATCTTTTACACAACATGTTAACGCAGCCGTAAAGTATAACGCCTGTGCTTTGCCTTCAGCGACAAAATCACTGGGAAGATAATATTAGGAAAACATTTTGATGCTTATCAACATAATACGTTAGAAGATTTCAACAATTACTCCAAAATGCTTTAAATGGGCAACTGACATTTCCGTCTCAATAAGTTCATCTGCCTTTGTTATATTAAAGTAATATGGAAATAAAATTCTTATTGCCCATTTGCGCACATACAAAACTGTACATCAGAATATAACACTATTACCAAAATAGATAGTTATGATTCATGATGAGAATAAAAGCAAAATGTTGCTTAAGGATGATCGCTGGTCTAATAGGAAATAAATAGGATTTGAAATAGGTGTTTTAGTTTGAGAGAACATATGAATAGTAAACAAATAAGCAAGAAAAAAGTATGGGTTCATTTGCTCATTTTAGAGCTAACAGGCCTTGAAAATTTGCAGGAAATGGGTTTTCTCTGGATTTTTTATTGTCTTTGCATTGTCAACTTCAGTCTCTCAAAAATGTATGAAAAAATAAAAAGGATTTCATAAAATTTTGTCAAATACCATTTTAAAGTATATATGATTGAATTATAAAAGAAAAAGTGGCCGGGGGTTCATGGGCAAAAAATTTGATGTTTAAGAAGTGGATAAAACCCGAGGATTCCGAAAATCTGACAAATATGTAAGGTACTAATGTGCCTGTTTTTATGTTTATACAACCTAGAATGTGTGCATTACAGACTGGTGAATGCTGTATCCCAAAACAATTATAATCAAAACTTAAGTTGTAAAGCGCAGTAATGTGACTTTGGAAATGAAAATCAGAAAAAGGGCCATTAATTTGTTCTTTTGTATTTATTCTTAGGTCCATGGGTTAGGTTCACATATATCCATTAACCCAACATCACTTTACTGATATTAAATGCACAGATGAAATATACAAGAACTGACACACTAATATGTCTCGCCTGTTTAATTACCATGTTTTTAAATGATATATGAATAAGTAACAGAATGGATAACAGGAAAGGTCAACAAAAATATACCAATCATTCAACACAACCAAACAGACAGAACCCTGCACAAAGCAATTAAAATAAAAGAGCACAAAAATAACACACAAACACAACAAAGAGTCGGCATAGACACTGAACAGTGGTGGGGTTCAATGCGTACCCCAACCCCCCTTATTCATCTTAACACTCTGGTGTAGAAAACATACTATAAAAATCAACAACGTATGATTACCAGGGTGACTACTTGTTAGAACCGCAAAAAATGATTGAATTATACATAAATCAGATAAGTCAGAATGCGCTCGTTTTAACTGTAAACTAACTGGCTAAGGCTCTCATAGCTGATTGTTGGATACTGTCGCTCTATTAAACGAATAAGTAAAAAATAACACTCCCATTATGTAAAGTTGCATAAAAAAATATGGAACTCCAAGGAAAATGTCATAATCAAAGTCCAAAAAACTGACAAGGTCGGGAGACACTCAAACACCCAGAACAACGGGAAAGCAAGCATTTCAAATGAAACCTCCCAGTTATATGAAGGTTGATAATTCTGGGTTGTTTACGAGAATGAGTAGCTGTTAAAACAATCGACTCATAAGTCACATCAGTAAACAGTGGTCAACATATCAGGGCATAAGGGTATAATGCTAAGTTGCCATAGAGTTATGAACTTAAAGTCTTAGAGTTATAGGTGTATAGAGCAATTTTACAGAATTACATAAAATTTTATATTTGTAGCCCTTATTGTTAATCGATCTTCAGTAACTTCCAGGTTTCGGCGCTTTCCCCCTTATTCACGATATTACAAAAATACTATGAAAACCTGTTTATGACAAGTGCTTTTCTTCAGACCTTGAGCAAATTCGTACAAAACAAGCTGTGATTTGTACACACCGTAGCCTTTCAGCTGCGTGAAGGTTAAATGGATACGAGACTTGGACAGGTGCCATACAGGCAAAAATACACATCGTGACAACATGAATGAAGAATACACAGACCACATACAGTTGAGATGTAATTGACAGTTAGTAAGGAACCGGGACCCAATAACGAAAACTGAACATGCATGAATCATGACATGAAAATATTTGTCAGCCAACCGTGAAATTGAGGTCAATGCTTAGTAATATGTCAGACTTACAGGAATCTTCAATGATCCATCTATACATCAAATATCATCTGTCTACGCATTCTAGTTTCAGAGAAACTAAGTTAATCTTGATAACTGGACGCAAATTTTACAAAGTCACTCAACTATGAAAATGAGGCAATCTATACACCAAATGCGGTTTGTTTAGGTCTTGTATCGTCTGAAATATATCTTTTACACAACATGTTAACGCAGCCGTAAAGTATAACGCCTGTGCTTTGCCTTCAGCGACAAAATCACTGGGAAGATAATATTAGGAAAACATTTTGATGCTTATCAACATAATACATTAGAAGATTTCAACAATTACTCCAAAATGCTTTAAATGGGCAACTGACATTTCCGTCTCAATAAGTTCATCTGCCTTTGTTATATTAAAGTAATATCGAAATAAAATTCTTAATGCCCATTTGCGCTCATACAAAACTGTACATCAGAATATAACACTATTACCAAAATAGATAGTTATGATTCATGATAAAAGCAAAATGTTGCTTAAGGATGATCGCTGGTCTAATCGGAAATAAATAGGATTTGAAATAGGTGTTTTAGTTTCAGAGAACATATGAATAGTAAACAAATAAGCAAGAAAAAAATATAGGTTCATGTGCTCGTTTTAGAGCTATAAGGCCTTGAAAATTTGCAGGAAATGGGTTTTCTCTGGATTTTTCATTGTCTTTGCATTGACAACTTCAGTCTCTCAAAAATGTATTAAAAAATAAAAAAGATTTCATAAAATTTTGTCAAATACCATTTTAAGGTATATATGATTGAATTATAAAAGAAAAAATGGGGGTTCATGGGCAAAAAAATTTTATGTTTAAGAAATGGATAAAACCCGAGGATTCCGAAAATCTGACAAAAAGACTAAAACATGACCAGCGAGCATCCTTAACATTTCTAGGTATATTTCTCAGTTTATTTTCTTCTTATTTTCATAGAAGTCTTCTTCATGCCTTCCAAAGATTTCCAACTGTTCCACATCATCGAGTTCCAACTGCTGACCCCTGGCTTCCACAATCCATTAAGATTGACCCACGTACAAGATTTGTACCACCAACCACCTTTTCGATTACGTGTGCAGTGTGTGTCACTGTCTTTGGCGTAAAAGATTTCTCCATTATTGTACGAAAATCCAGTCGAATCACCTATCATAAAAAACATATATATATATATATATTATTGACTAACAATAGAATAAAAGCCTAAATATGATAAAACCTGTCAATACAATACAAAATATCAAAGTACGCCAATACGACACATACCCGTCCAATATGCCGTATTGACTATAGTCAATATGACATATTGGACTGGTTATGCATTAAAGGATCACATTGGATTAGTCAATAGAACATATTGGACTGTTTAGTCAATAAAGGTATAACTGCGCAAGGTTTTGCATATTGGCTTAGTTATTGGTCCTTGGCTGGCCATATTGGACTTCGACTTCACCTCAGTCCAATATGACTTGCCTCGGACCAATAACTAAGCCAATATGGAAAACCTTACGCAATAATACTATATTATTAACAATAGAAAAAAAAAATCAAAATAAGCTTTTACTAATTCACGCTTGTCTAGATCTCTCATGCATAGCAATTGGTAGTGTTAAATTATATCATATTTTGCTTTATTTTAATATTCCAGAAATGTGATTCGATGTAACATTATTTCCTTAGTGTATTTGTTCAATTCTATACGAGGTAAGCTAGCTGCAACATCCGCTCATGAATAATTTTCAATCTCCTTCATAACCAATAATTTTGGAACAGATTTTGCAATCGTAATTGTGTGTATCCAATGAGGTAACACACACACATCAAATGGGAACAATTTCATTGAATCACATTCCTTAAATTTTTTAACTTTCTCAGCATAACAATAACCGACTGTTATGTATGGAAAACCAACGGGGTCAAAATTCTTAATTCGTAAATTGTCAATTTGTAACTTGTAACTGTGTAATTTCTAAATTCTTAATTCGTAAATTGTCAATTTGTAACTTGTAACTTTACGAATTAAAATTTTGACCCCGTTAGCTTTCCATAGTTATGAAGTATGTTTTTCATAAATTTTGTAGTCTGTCTTTTCGAAAAATTCCTACTTTATCTTGACGCCCCCGTACAGTTAAAGGATTCTTCACTTATGAGAAGTTATAGCACAGCATGAGAAATTTATATATTGCGAAAGTAATTCTTCGTTCTGCATCAATGTCTATGACGCGGTATGTGCGTCATAAATATTTATTTATGCCTAAGCATAAATCCATTTAAGGTTATGCATAAATGATTAATGCGTTAACCTTAAATCGAATTATGGCTAGGCATATGCCTAGGGGTAAATCATTTATGCATAGCCTTAAATGGATTTATGCCTAGGCATGCTTAGGCATGAATATTTATGCCTAGGCATAAATAAATATTTATGACGCACATACCGCGTCATAAATGTCTTGCCTGCCATTTTTGTGTTATTTCGTCGTGTTTGTGATTAAAAGTAGTATGTCCATTTCATCATCCATTTATTTCTCTTCTAGGGCCATTTTCAAAAACTCGACTTAAGCTTTTCAAAATCTCCGGGGACATAACTTGGTATGTGAACTCTAAATATGTGCTAATAAGTTACAACAATTTTTTCTACATACCTAAATATCGCTTTTGGGTGACACTTAATTGTAACAAAAATTAGCCAAATTATGTAACGCCTTTAGTGAAGGACACTCAGAACAAAAACTAATTCTATTGCTGTGCGTGAGTTTATTATCTCCTTTCATATGGCAGTAGAATGGTTTTGTATGTATATACATTGTAAAAAATGACCCCAACCCCCCCCCCCCCCCCCCAAAAAAAAAAAAAAAAAAAAAAAAGCCTACAATCACGCGTTTGTATACGCAGAAAACACGAAATTATTTCCAATTAAGAATTAAATTTATGTTCGTTAACATAAAAATACAATTGTGTACCATCGCTTACGATAAAAAAAAAAAAAAAAAAAAAATAGATGAATATTTAAGATTTGAAACCAAAGGTTAAATTATGAGTGAAACAAATACATGGGAAATTGGCCCTTCTAGTTTCAGTTGTCTTACCGGCTGTTCCGGAGTAACCACCAACTGTGAGTCTGTAATTATTATTCACATCATCAAGTCGGAATGTTGAATATACAGCATATTTAGTTTCACCATAATTGTCTTCTATATCAATCCGTATAAGATAATTGTCCCGTTTGGTTATCAGATGTATGTATTCGTTGCCTGTTGAGAAGATTATAGAAATAAAACATCGAGGCGAAGCTGAGATTGATAATGAATTTTTTAATCATCATATCATATGCTAGCTTCTTTAATCACAGAGGGTAACTATTCTGCTCTAACATGTATCACCCATGGCTCAGTGGATAATATTTTTTTCGTTTGTCCATGTTGATCATACGTTTTTAGTTTTTGATTGTAGTGCATGTATTGTTTTGGTCTTGTCTTTGTTGTTCTCCGGAGTTTGTCGGTTGTTTCGATTTTCCCTTCCTTCGAATATCCCTTTGGTATTTCTTGACTTTAGTCATTCTTATTGGAGGAATCTTACCAGGCTTTTATTGTATGCCCCGCACACGATGATGACTTAGGTAATCTTCCACGTGTGTTTAAAGTAATGACATATATGACATGTTAGGTAATGAATAGAATAACAATTTATTTTACAGAGCTGCAGATAAGACGCGTAAATGCGTGAAACGCTTTGTGTTTTTTTTTTTATGAAAAGGGCACTAAAAATAAAAGCAAAGCGTATAGAAACGTATTTGTTTTTCTATTTACGTATTTCAGTTCTGTTAACGTTTTTTTATGGAAATGTACTTCAAAGATAATGGGAGTGACATTTGCTTTTTTTGGATAATTACTAGTACTGTCTTTTTGCTTAAGAAGCTCCGTCATGCAAGTAATTCTGAATATTATGAAGCGTTTGAGTGTTCTAAGAGGATGAAGATATTAGTTCTAGTGAACAGAGTATTCAATTTCGATAACTTTTTAAAACATTCCATTTTATTATCAGGGGTAAATTTACCATTTGAAAATTTCAATTTCAGCACTGAATTTAAAAATAGGGAGTAAATACATTTTTGCGCCTGTCCCAAGTCAGGAACCTCTAGCCTTTGTTAGTCTTGTACGTGTGTTTTTTTTAATTTTGGTTCATTTGTATGTTTCGGGGTTTAGTGTGGCGTCCATTTCGCTGAACTAGTATGCATTATTGTTTAGGGACCAGCTGAAGCCCGCCTCCGGGTTTGGGATTTTCTCTCTGCGTTGAAGACCCATTAGTAGCCTTGGGCTGTTTTCTGCTCTTTGGTCGGGTTGTTGTCTCTTTGACACATCCCCAGTTTCCATTCTCTATTCTATGAAATAATCTTTTGAACAAAAAAGTATCTGGAGCTTTGGTAAATGATAAGTAATGCAGCAAATGTCACATGTGTCAAAGGGCTTAGATAATCGGCCTATAAAGACATCCCTGAAGGTTTTACAGCAATCAACTTTCAATCTGACGAACAGCAGTAAAGGTTTCGTGTCATTCAATTGAAACATTTTGGTTTCCCTAAGCCTTGCACATTGATTTTTTTCAACTTATGGCTAAATATAAATATTAACGACAGCATAAAGCTGGTATATACCTAGTTAAATAGAATAAATTCAGTCTAATAAAAATAGAAAAAACTAAACTCATGTCCAAAATGTCAAAGCTTTTTACAATGTTCGTTAACTTTAGTCTTAAAAATATAGCTATATCATTTCAACTAGCTATATACATACCTAGCCAAAATTCGCTAGTTAATTGACCAAATCCACACTTATAATCTTGCCAGTTTCGATAGAAATCCACGGATCCATCAAATCTATTCTGGATTACCTGTTAACAGCAACCGTAAAATCAAGTGTGGTTCTGGTTACCATGGTTACATGAAGAGAAAACTAGAGACTCAGAGGGCTGAGCCTGTATCAAAGCCGTTTTTTATACCTCAAAGAGAGATGTCGCTTCTCCCTATCATTGTAAAGTGTGGTAAGCCTTGCAGGGACCAATTTTTTCTGCATCAAAGTCCTACTTACAGATCAACATTTTCTCAAATTCAGCGGTTTTGCATGTATTTCCCATAGGGTCTTATGTTAACATAAGTCCTCTGCTGGTGGTTATCTTGAATGAGGGATTGGTACCAAAGTAACACCATTTGGTCAGCATCTTAGGAGGAACATCAGGCCATGTTTGATTAATTTCAAGCAATTCCGCGCTTTTGTAGATTTTTGTTATATGCCATAGGCACTTTCTGTCAAGTTTGGCTCTATTTGGTCCCGGAAATGAGAAAACTTTGTATAAAACCTCCCATAGATGCATCCTGTCAAGTTTGTTTATATCAGCAAATCAGAACTGCCCATGGCGGCCATATCTGTAGTACGATGGGGACGAAATGAAGATATTTTATAAATGACATCTCATATATGCGTCCTGTCAAGTTTTGTTCCAATTGGCCAAGCAGTTTCAGAGGAGACTTTTGAAAACTTAGTCAATAAGAAAAAAAATTGCCCATGGCGGCCATATTTGTAGTCTGATCGGGAAGAAATGAGGAAACTTAATAAAGGACCTCCTATTTATGCTGCATGTCAATTTTTGTTTCATTTAGCCAGGCAATTTCAGTTAAGAATTTTTTTCTTATATCAGCCAATCAGAAACAACAATTGCTTGTTTGTTGTCAGATCGGGACGAAATGAGCACAATTTATACAGGACCTTACATAGATGCTTCCTGCCAAATATAAGTCCATTTGGCCCAGTGGTTTCAGAGAAGATTATAATGTGAAAAGTTAACGGACGGACGACGGAAGCCAAGTGATAACAAACGCTCACATGACCTTTGTCCAGGTGAGCTAAAAATTGGTAGGTATCTAGGAAGTTTTACAATTTTTTTTACACTGAAGTATAGTGAAGACACATTCTGAAATGTTTAAGGTTTGTGACAATCAAATAGGGAAGATAGGGTGACTGGAACAACATATATAGTTTTATTTCGCCTCAAGTGTTTAAAAGTACTAGTAAACAAAATTTTGATCAATAAATTTGGGACATTATGTTGCAATGAGATTTAAATTCATCATTGAAAAAATATACTATCATTCAAGTTTAAATAGTTACTTACTATCCAACCCCCTCCATCTGTCTCCATATCACAATATACCGCAATGCCATTCGGATCATTCTCCGGAAATATTGTATAGTTACCACTAGGGTACCCATCAGACTTAAGTCCAGAACAATCAGATCTGGTAGTACTGGGATTTTGACCTATATGTAAAGTGTTGTGAACTTATATTAACAAAATCGTTAAAACACTAAACTCCTGGTTTACAACGTATAATGCACTTTTTTATTTACGTTCGATACGAGATCGAAAGTGATACTTTTCTGTTGTGAAATATGTGAAATTTTGTGAAAACTAAGAATTATCTCACTCATGTGTAGATCTTTTTCTGCATATTTTATGCTTTGCTCTTTTGATCATTTTGAGTTTGCTGTTCTTGGTTTGAATTTTTGTTTCGGCTTCCAATGGCTTGAGAATTAGGCACAGATGGTGAGTCGTGGATGGACGTCGTGAGCACATCTTGTGCATCAGAATTGGTTTCATGGAAGACCTATTAGTTTTTTGCTTGGTCGAGGAAGTTCAGAACACAAGTTCCATATAACTGTGATAAATATCAACGTTGTCGAAGTCACATGGGTACTAACTTATATTAAGTACATGTACTCGATCCACCCCCCCCCCCCCCACCACCACCCCACCCCAACCACTCCAATATCTTTATACTCACTCGTCTCATTCTTGAAGTAGTACCTTGCAGTACCAGAAGCCAACGAAAAGCACGAATCTGTAAAAACCTTGCTATAACCTACACATCTGTTCCCACTGTGCGTCCAACTTTTGCAAGACTCGTGTAACATGCAATCCTCAGCACATCGTAGTTTGTTCGTATTATGGGTAAACAGCTTGTTTTGTGTAAACTCCAAACCAGCCAGGGACTGCATTTCGCCCCAATGTATAAAATAAAAGTTTGCTGCAATATTTAAATGAGTTATGTAATAAAAATTGAAAACCAAACTTTAATATGTAACGTTGCTGTTTTTCGAAATACTTTGGAGTTATGCGACCGTGAAGAAAACACATAAATAAACACATGATAAATAAATATTTAATGAATGATACAATGAATACATGTAATTAAAAGAAAAAAATCCCTGAACATAAGCGACAATTATCCCCTGATTTTAAGAAATGTCTGTTTGTGTAATATAATCGCCGATCTGTTTCTGTACTCATATGAAGCGGACTTCATTCAAGGGTTACTACATGAAAACAAAAAGAAACTAGCCCAATCCTTTAATTTTACCTTTCGTTATATAGATGACGTGTTGTCGTTAAATAGCGACACCAAAGTCCGCTTCATATTTGGATTTGTTTCTTGAAATAGACTATGAGGGACATTTGAAGACAAAACTTTATGACAAACGTGATGACTTCAACTTTCCTATTTTTAATTTTCCCTTCTTGAGTAGCAATATACCAGCATCGCCTGCATATGACGTCTACGTTTCTCTGCTTATCCGATTTTCAAGGGCATGCGTGAGTTACCCTGACTTTCGACAAAGAGTATTACTGCTGTCACAAAAGCTTCTTAACAAGGGTTTTATCAGGGATAAGTTAATGTCATCACTTAGGAAATTTTACGGTCGTCATCACGAAATGATTTACCATTACAGTGTTCCAATATCCAAGATGATGTTGGACCTGTTCCCACTGTCGTAACATTTCATGTGCCTCCACTGATTTGTGACTTCCACCGGATTGACTTTGTTGAACTTCACGACGGGTTAGGTATAAGGAGCAGGAACTGCTTACCCTTCGGGAGCACCTGGGTTCACTCCTGGTTTTTGTAGGAGTTCGTGTTGTTCATTTTTTTTTAGTTTTCTGTGTTTATTTGTTGTGCTTGTGGTTGTTCATTTGTCTTCCCGGGTATGTCTGTCCAATGGATTACGTTTTTTTTTTATTGCTCCTTAGGTATATTTGTCCTTTTTAATATTCCTATAATGCATTGGTAAATTAGTTTCTCATAATCAGTAATCTGATATTAGTTTACTTACCAAAAGCGAGAGGAAAAAACATCCCTGCGACAATATATATCGTCATAATGAGTTCCTGCTGATCAGTTTTGTTTGATAGTTAATAAAACTGAATCCGAAAACATTTTTAAAAAAAATGCTTTAGCGCCTTTCCACAATGACATGTAAAGGTATTATGAAAAATTGTTAAAGTATTGTCACTGTGCCAGATTTATAAGAAGCATGAACAATGCATTTTAATGACAATTACTGTTAGTGTTTGACTATAGCAACCAGACCGGAAGTCAATGTTTTACAATCTTTTATCGTACTTTGTTAACAAGGTGATATTTATTTAACTATGGAAAAACAATATCGTTGAAAGTTTAAGTGCATTCAATAAAATTTGCAAGTCTGCGGATAATCCTTTATAAATTATGAAATATTCACACATATAGCTAGAAGACTTTCAATTTCTCGGCTGGTTCATTAAATATATATATATATTCCAACTCGAGACCTTAATTTGTTCTCTTTATCTTCCGAAATTTGTTTTCACTTGGTACGAACTTGACTGCGAATCTTCCCTGGGTATAATATGCAGGGGGGGGGGGGGCTAACTTGATGCGTTGTTCTATCAACACTCACGGCTTCTTTCTATACTGCAAACTTTATTATATATACCTAGTTAATTGTAAACTTTCAGCTTAAAATCCCTTGGGTCCCTTTACAGGTGCATACATTACATTTCTACATGTATTTCCATATACGATCCCTACAAAATGCATTTACTACAATTTAATATTTTTTACCAAAATACACAGAAGCAGACGAAGATTTACACAGCATTGTATAATATGAAACATTATGGCAAGCCGTTTTACTATTTATTCTGACTTCAAGATATCTAATAAACTTTATAAGATATCTCTTATTTATATCTTATAAATATTTTTTATATAAGATATCTTATATACTTTATAAGATATCTCATATTTTTTATAAGATATATTATATACTTTATAAGATATCTCATATTTTTTATAAGATATATTAAGATATCTCATATTTTTATAAGATATATTATATAGTTTATAAGATATCTCATATAATTTTCTTTATAAGATATCTTATAAATTATATGAGACATCTAAAACTATATGAGATATCTTATAAACTTATATAAGATATCTTATAAAAAATATGAGATATCTTATAAAGTATATAAGATATCTTATATACTTTATGAGATATCTGATATACTTTATAAGATTTGTTGTATATTAATAAATAGTAAAACGGCTTGCCATAAAACATTGCCATTTATACATGTCATATTTGTAACAATATTTATTTTGATTTCTTTCATCAAAATTTGTTCGCATTTAAATTGTCTACTGTTACTTGTAAATTTATAGATATTGACAATTTTAAATATTGACAATTTTAAAGAGAACTGATTACACTTATTTGTTTTATATCATTTGAAAATGCAGATTTTCACTGTGCCCTTTAATAACAATTATCATGGCTCTTTGACTAGAAACTAGACCGGAAGTCAATTGAGGCTGCAATGTTTTATCGTGTTTTATCGTATTTACACAGCCATGTACAATTTAAAAACATTTTCGTAAAATACTTCCAAGTGACATTAAGATTTACATCAATATTTAATTTCAGTTCATCAAAATCTGTTCGCATCCCCCACTGTTTAGTTTTGAAAATTATTTTAAATTAATGGACAATAGAGATTGACAATTTTTCAAAGATTGATTGAACTTTTTTGTTAATACAGACTGTCACTGTGTCAGCTTAATAATTCCTTTTAATGACAAGTAATTGTGGTTGTTTGACTAGAAACCAGACCGGATTTCAATTGAGTCTGCAATGTTTTACAGTTTATTTTTGTATCTACACAGCCTTGTACAACAATATCGAAAACTATTTCAAGTGCCATTTCGATTTGCTTCAATATTTAATTTAAGTTCATTAAAAATTGTTCCAATTAAAAATCTCACTATTCACTGTAAATTTATAGGCTTGATAATTTTCATGAGAATTGATTGTACTTATTTGTTAAATATAATTTGTAATTTTTAATCAAATGGAATGTTGCATCAACGTTTCATTTTCTAGTGTTTTAGTTTTCGTGCTGAGATCAGATTAAACCTATTTGTTAAATGAATATTAACATTTATAATCGCATACTTTCACGATTTATGACTTGTACTAAATAAGACTAAACTTTCTTGCCTTCATCTATGTCGCATAATCTTATGATAAGCTCGGATTCAAATTAACAACATAAAATTTTATAAACTAGAGGCTCCCATGAGCCTGCATCGCTCACCTGGATTCAATTCGCCAATTAACAGCCATAAAACTATTAACCATCCGAACCTATGTTATGCATTCGCGGCCATCTTTGTTGACAGTCTTCATCATAGGATAAAAATATAATTGCTGCCAACTTAAGGTTCCTTTTGCTCAGTAGTTTTAGAGTTGGCATCTCATGTTACCAGACACAATTCTGACAGGACCATTTAAAGACAATTGCTGCCAAGTCTGGTTCAAATCGACCCAGAGGTTTCAGACAAAAATATTAAAAATAAAATTTTCCCATAGGATCCTGTGTTAAACTAAGTTCGGCTGTGGCGGCCATCTTGGTTGACAGTCCGAGCCATCGGACACAACTCTGCAAGAGGACCATCTATGGACCATTGCTGCGAAGTCTGGTTCCAATTGGCTTTATAGTGGTTTCAGACGAGATTTTTAAATGATATTCCCATAGGGTCCTAAATTCGGTGGTTATCCAGAAGATTTTTGCATTTATTTCCCATAGGGTATTATGTTGACCTAAATCCTCTGCTGGTGGCCGTCTTGAATGAGGGATTGACACCTTATGAGGAAAGTTCAGGCCATGTTTGGTTCCAAGCAATTCCGCGGTTCTGTAGATTTTTGTTATAAGCCATAGACACTTTCGGTCAGGTTTGGCTCTATTTGGCCTAGCAGTTTCAGATAAAAAAATTTTTTTCAATCAACAAATCAGAAGCAATAATTGCCCATAGCGGTCATGTTAGTCACCTGATCTGGACAAAATGAGGAACCTTTGTAAAAAAAACCTCCCAAAGATGCTTCCTGTCAAGTTTCGTTCCATTTGGCCAAACGGTTTCAGAGAAGAAGTTTTCTTTATATCAGCCAATCAGAAACAAGAATTGCCCATGGCAGCCATGCTTGTTGTCCAATCAGGATAAAAAAAATAATAATTTCATAAAAGACATTCTATAGATGCTCCCTGTCAAGTTTGGCTGACATGGATGCTTCCCTCCAGATTTCGTTCCATTTGGCCAAGCAACTTCAGAGATGTTGTTTTATATCAGAGAATCAGAAAAAAGAACTGCCGATAGCGGCTATATTTGTAGTCCGATCGGGACGAAATGCGGACACTTTATAAAGGACCTTCCATATATGCTTCCTGTCAAGTTTTGTTCCATTTGGCCAAGCAATTTCAGAGGAGACAATTTTTTTTTTTACATCAGCCAATCAGAAACAAGAACTGCCCATTGTGACTATATTTGTAGTCCAACCGGGACGAAATGAGGAGCTTTTGTAAAGAACCTATCATAGATGCATCCTGTCAAGTTGCCTTCTATTTGGCCAAAGGAGTTCCAGAGAAATTATTTTTTAATCAATCAATGAAATACAAGAATTGCCCATGACGGCCATGTTGTTGCCCGATCGGGTTGAAATGAGGAAAGTTTCGAAAGGACCTCCCATAGATGCTTCCTGTCAATTTTCGTTCAATTTGGGCAAGCGACTTCAGAGGAGAAGATTTTTTATATCAGCCAATCAGAAACAAGAACTGCCCATGGCAGCCATATTTGTAGTCCGATCGGGACGAAATGAGGAAACTTTATAAAAGACCCCCCCCCCCCCCATATATGCTTCCGGTCAAGATTTGTTCCAATTGGCTTAGTAGTTTCAGACAAGAAGATTTTTGAAAACTCAGCCAATCAGCAAACAATTGCCAATGGTGGCCATGTTTGTTGTCCGATCGGGACGAAATGAGCAAACTTTATAATGACCTAACAGAGATGCTTCCTGCCAATTTATTCCATTTGGCCCAGTGGTTTCAGAGAAGATTAAAATGTGAAAAAATAACGGACGGACCACGGACGCCAAGTGATGACAAAAGCTCACATGGCCTTTATCCGGGTCATCAGACACAATTCTGAAAGAGGACCATTTAAGACCATTGCTGCTAACTTTAGTTCCATTTGGCTATGTAGTACCAAAGAAGAAGAATTGAATCCCCCTTTTTTCATTTTTTTTCGGTACAGCAGCCATGTTGATTGGAATCAGGGATGCCGGACACAATTTTTGAATGAGACCACCCAAGGACCATTCCACCAAGGTTTGGTCACAATTGGCCCAGTGCTTTCACAAAAGAATATTTTAAAGGAAACTTTACGACGACGGACGCAATGTGATGGCAATAGATCATATGGACCTTTTGGTCCAGGTGAACTAAAAAAGGTATCTGAAAACATTTGAAAAAAAATTTCAGCTTTGTTATGAAAACAATGTAAAACTACAAGTCCAAAGCAAGTCAATTCTATATTTGGCGTCAGTGCCGCATTGGATTTTCTTCATTTCTTTATAAAACGAAACAAGGTAATGTTTTGCGTTTTTGCCGACAAAACCCAGAAATTCGTCATTGTTCCGTCATTTTAAATGTACTATACATGTAGGTGTTATTAGAGTTTAATAACATCTCTTTTATATGTCTAATACCGAAATGTCATTGAAAAGAATCTGACCATTGCTGCGAAGTCTGGTTATGATGGCTGGAAATGAATGTTTAGTGATTTCTACAACTTTCTAAAGTCTACATGGTCTAGGTCAAGGAAAATTAAGTTTCACTGACAGTTTTCATATTTGTTTTATATTTATTTTGTTTTTGTTTTTTCCTCATACCCTCCTCCATTGAAAACCAAAAGTTGACCCCAAACAAAGAATTAAATTGCTTTGGCCTAGCTGATTGTCACTATGTCAGATTTATAAGAAATGAACAATGCCTTTTATAGAGCAGACCGGAAACTAGTTGAGGTCGCAATGTTTAACAGAGCATTTGCTAATATACATAGCAATTGACAATTAACAAAAAATACTTTAAATCTCTCCAATCGCCATTCAGATTCGCATTAATATTTGAATTTTATTTCATCAAATTTTGTTCACATTAAAATTCTCCAATGTTCATATTTAATTGTAAATACATGGACAAAAGAATTTGACAATTTTAAATGGAATTGATTGCAAATAATTGTTCGAAAATGTTAACTAAATGAAATGTCAGTGTATCATGTTTTTGTGCTGTCTTGTTCCGCCTTGGTTTGCTATTTGTTGTTTTTTATTCTTATGTTATTGTTCCCACAGTTTTTGGGCTTTGGTCATTTGGACTTGACCCCCCTATCAATGTTTTTGTGACCAGTGTTTTTTACTGATATTCTCATTTTCATATGTAGAAATCTAAAACATTGATTGGTGATTGTTGTTAGCTTTACAAAAATGGGGTCGCCAGGACATTGATGGATGATTGGGTGGAGACGGATATAGATTTCATTTTGGAGGAGATTGAGGACAGATATGAAATAATTAAATTTTCATATGGAAGTATTTTTAATTGATTTTAATCGTGGCAGGGGTAGGAAATCCAAAATGGCGGCTTATATCCCTTTAGGATTTTTTAGTATAAGGACGTGGATAGTGTATAGCACATTGATAATAAACGCAGAATATTCTTTGTTATAGTAAATATTTATTAAAAGTAATCAAGAAATAAGACAACAACAACAAAAAAAAAAAAAAAAAATAAAAAAATTAAAAAAAAGAATAAAAAAGAAATAATTATCCAGAAGTCGGGCCCCTGTGGTAGTGAATTAAGGAAATAATATTTAATCGAATCACATTGAATTTCCTAGAATTTTTAAATGAAACCAATGAATGTGAAAATTAACATTATTTAGTTTTTATGCAAGCGAGAGATACATTTATAACAGGCTTGATTAATAGTTTACTTTTTTCTTGAGTCTTAACATGCTTAAGTCGACACAAGATAATTTTTATTAAAATATAATGCGATCTAAAATTAAGAGAAATAATATCAATGTATACATGTTTTCAGGGTTGAACCAATGGTGACATGACGTTGGAATGGAAATATACAGAACCTGTTCAGATGTTCAGATGGTAGTATTTCCAAAGCTGCCGATTTTGTCACAGTAAAATTGACACTTTTCTTCTTTGACTTATGTATAGCATAAGCAGCATACAAGACAGAATCAACCTTAAAAATTCTATCAAGTTAAGAATCCATAATGGTAGGCAATTTTATATTTCAATAAGTGTGTGAATTTCAATTGGATGGATGGATGTATGAATTATTATTTAACGTCAAGTGTCAACTATTAGGTGCTTATCAGGACGGAAACATGTTGATATGATATGAATATGATCCCTGCTTTGTACTATAAGGACACGCTCAGCTGGATTTTTAACGTGCTAGCTTACGAGGCAACTGCCCGCAGGAAGACATATCATCCCACTCTGAGCGGACCAGTTCTTAGCCTTACTCCTGGATGCCGCGTGCTTGGCAGAGAAGCAGCAAATACCAATTTTAATGTCTTTGGATTGACCAGATCAATGATCAGACCAACGACCTTCCGCACTCTAGGCGTGCACGCTACCACGAGACCACCCAGGCGGTTAATTTCAGTTGGCGTTCACATTGCTATTGCTTTAGTTTCTGTGCTGTACCGTTCTCTCTGTTTAGTTTCATTATATTTTATTCTTTTAATTATTTATTTATTCTTGTGGTATTCATCTGTTATGTTGTATTCTCATGAGTTTTTGCTGCCTTTGTATTTTGATCTTAAATAAACAACAAAATGGATAACAGGAAAGGTCAACAAAGACATACCAATCAATCAAAGCAACCCAACTGAATGAACTCCGGACAAAAAATAACAAATAAGAATACAAAAACACAAACATCAACACAAGAGTCAACATAGTCGGACTTGATACAGACACTGTACAGCGGTGTGGTTAAACCGGTTTTATGGGTACCCAAACCTCTCCCTTATCTATCCTGACACTCTAGTGTATAAAAAAAACGTTATAACGAGAAATCTATGATTACAAAGTTTGTCTTGTTCCCTCTTTATTTGGTGTGTGGCTGTGTAGCTCCCCGAGATTCACCCTTACAGCAAGTAATATGATTGTAGGTCCCTTGGTATTAGAGAACTGAACTCGGATGTAAAACTTAACCTTAGTCAATGATTGCACGATAAGTAGGTCAGAGTGACCTAATTTTGGTGGGAGGCAGTGTCATTACCCTGAGATGCATCCTCACACCAAGTAATATGAATTGTAGGTCACTTTGTATGTTGAACCTGTTTTTTGACATAAAACTTAAAAGCCAGTCAACCGTGTAATATGGGTCATGTGGTCAGTCTCTTCAACGTGCACCTGCACATAAAAATATATGACTCTATGTCAACTAATAACTGAGAACTGGCTGTGGACGCGTACGCGGACGCCGGGGGTACCCCATTAGTCCCTCTCAATTTCAGTTATTTTTGTGTAGATCTTGAATCAATGATTATTTTTGATATTTAATGTATATCGTTGCATTTTTTGCCTTAATATTGACATGTACACCTAAAATATAGAATCCTGCACCCAAATATATATGATTGCTAGGGACTTTTTCATTGGTTGCTTTGGACTTTTTCAATGACCTTGACTCTTGATCTTTCTTCTTGACTTGTACAGGTAAATTCTAAGGTCCTTAACCCATATAAATTGTTGCTATTGACTTTTTCATTGGTTGCTATTGACCTTTTCAATGGCATTGACTCTTGACCTTCCATTTTGACTTGAACAGCTATATTATAGGGTCCTGAATCTAAATATATATGGTTGCTTTTTTCATCGGTTGCTATGGACTTTTCAATAAAAAACGTATAATAAACTAAACAAAACTAGAACAAGACAGACACTAAAGCACTAGCAATGTGAAATCCCCATTAAAAAGCTCCATAAACGGCACCCTTCACATTGCCAGAGAAGTGGCAAGTCTGGTGACGTGTCAATTACAGAATAACGTGAAATCTTACTGAAGATATCTAGTCTCATATGCGAGATAGAAACTTTTGTGAAACCATTTGTGATGAGGACCGTAAAACTTTTGGAGTGATGAAATTAATATTAATAATACAGACTGAACAATAATTGTTAAGAAACTGTTAATTTCTTAGAAACAAAGGAGCATAGTTCTGTCCTTTAGATAGTTTTTGGCATACAAGTCTCATTACATTGTACGATATATTTTGATAATTATTTCTGAAAAAAACATTTTTTGGTCTTCAGCAATACTGAGTTTATAAATTAACATCCATAATATATCATAATTGGTGTTATATATTGTTTATGTATTTTAAATGTTCTTATAATTATTTTAAAAATGACAAATACAATTAAAACATGATAATAAACACTTTTATTCATTATATATTGCACCAGTTTTAATAAAATCCCTTTCATTAAAAAAAATTTCCATAAAATGAAGCCGAGCTCCTCTGTAAAGGCAAATACACACAAGCATTTACACCATTAATCTTTTAAAACATAGCTAACATACACTGAAAACTACAATCATTCATTATATTATACTACTTTCAGCAGTATATTCTTTTTTGAGACTTTTTTGAGACATTTAATTGACAGAAAAAACTGCGGAAAACCTCGTTTTATTTCAATTTAATATTAATAACAGGCGATATGGAAGTAATATTGAAAGATAACAAGAATTCTGTGAGTATTGCTGAGCAATGCAATGTCCCCTACCGGCCTGCCAAATGCTCCTTGACTATGTGATTCGGATCCAGATTTAGGGACAGTGATTCCTAAAAATGCTGAAACTATGTCTGCAAGGGGTACACAATAATTACCCTATCAGCCTGAAACTCAAACTTGATCTGTAGCACATCATCATTAGCTCACATACCAAAATATGAAAAAATAAGATAATTGATAAAAGGGTTTGCAAAAATGTCTGGAAAAATAATTCCCATCTCAAAGGGCAATAACTCTCAAAAATAATTATCCGATCAGTGTGAAACTCACACTTGATCTGTAGCTCATCATTATAAGCTCACATACCAAAAGTAGTTGGTTAAACTGTTTCTGAAAAAAGTCTGGAAAACTGTGGTGTGATAGACGGACAGTTTATGAATGGACAGTAGGTAGGGGACTAAAAAGTGATGCATAAATTACCAAACTGAAACAATGCTTATGGGCAAACCAGAAATACCTGCCAAACTGAAGATATTAACCACATATTTTAAGCTTTTGGAGGTCAGTGACAATTTACATAAAGGCTTGTTGTATAGTGTGCCCTTTCAATATCTAAGCTTTTGACAAGAGTTGATTACTCATTAGTAAGTTTTTTACTAAAAGGACGCATTGCCTTGTACGGTAAATGAGCTGATTATATTAGCATGTGCTAATGCTAAACGTATATTGTAAAATCAATACTCTCCAGTTTAACTTCAGAATGCAGATTGACTTTGCAGGTTTTTTTTTTTTTTTTTTGATAACTGATATATTGTTAAATGGACTACCAATGTTTAATCAACTGTATGAATTTCTGAGATTGTAAATTAAAATCACCATGATATGGCCCCTAAATACACTCTCACAATATCAAAATGATATGGTCCCCAAGTACACTCTCACAGTATCAAAATGATATGGTCCCTAAACAAATTCCTACAGTAGTATCATTCTCCCTTTTCTTTCATTTTTCTATTGTCTGGCTGACCGTCTGTTTGTGTCTGAGCTTTTGTATTATCTGACTGACTGCTGGATGATGTATTTTTATTCTGTTTCCTGTGTTTAACTCTTCTGACTTCTGCCATCAATGTACTCATGTTCAATAACCACATTATCTGTAAATTATAATGATATATATATAATGTAACCAAAACTTATTACTAAGAGACCAACTGTTTTCTACAATATCTAAGGGGCAAGATCAAAAGTTCAATGTAGGATAAAAAACTTAATTCACATAGTTTTTTCACAGCCCCTCCCCACCCCCCACCCTCTTAACTTAATTTGGGAAAAATTGATTGACCAATATGGGCATATGCTTTGAGAATATACTTTTTGTATCATGGGTCCTGTTTTTCCTCAACAATGTATGTTTGTTCTGCATATTGACTCGAACATCACTTGAATCCGAATTTTTCAATCTATAAATCGATGTCAATAACAAAACTTGCTCCGATTTTTATCCCCCCACCCCAAAACTATTTAAATAATGTTTTTAATCCTACATTGAACTTTTGATCTCGTCCCTAAATACTGTTCCATCATTTAATAGAGATCAGCCACTCAATCAACTGAAAACGCTTCTGAATCCAGATATTGAACTTTTACCGGAAAAAGGTGACTTTATAAAGCAATCTACAGAATTGGGAAAATGAGGTCAATGTCGGTCAAAGTTCTCCACTTCATCTAAATGTATTATGTTATTGTATTTTATATAATATTATGTTCTTATGTGTTTTGTTTTGTGTTTGCTTGACCCATATGGGTGTAACTTTGCAAATAAAATTATGTTTAATTTCATTCAATATGAAAAAAATTCTTTAATACCCATTGTGAACAACATGATGTGCACATTTCATCAATGACTCATCAGTTGTGCTCAAGTCCTAAAATGTTGAAAACCAAAACAACAATCCAAAATGTTGAAGGGAATTTAAAAAAAAATCAAAATGATCAAAATTGGTAAAGGACAGACAACGAATAAATCCTTTATTTTTCTGAACAGGGGTATAATTAACATTACTTACCACCATTATCAAACAATTTATAAGGATAGGTGTAGAAAACACTGTTGATATAAATAATCCATTACTGTCAAAATACTGTTGTCTGGAAAATGACCTGTAAATATACAATCCACCTTCTATACATACATGTATAAATCCTAAGTCAGTAGTTTGTATAATTTATGTAGAATAGAGAATGGAAACAGGGAATGTGTCGAGACAATAACCCGACCAAAAAGCAGAAAACAGCTCAAGGCTGCCAATGGGTCTTCAACACAGACTTAAGTGGGCCCATAAACAATAATGCAAACTAGTTCAGTGAAATGGACACCACATTAAATAATGAAACATACAAATGAACCAAAATTTAAAAAAAAAAAAAACACACACAAGACTAGCAAAGTCTAGAGGTTCCTGACTTGGGACAGGTGCAAAAATGTGGCAGG
Source organism: Mytilisepta virgata (assembly GCA_028015205.1). Taxonomy (NCBI): domain Eukaryota; kingdom Metazoa; phylum Mollusca; class Bivalvia; order Mytilida; family Mytilidae; genus Mytilisepta; species Mytilisepta virgata. The sequence goes on from CM051512.1 coordinate 36,765,061, forward strand.
GCTAAACATGTTTTATGAAATCTCAACCCTCCCCCTATACCTCTAGCCAATGTGGAATAAACAAACACACAGCGATACACACAGTAAAACTCAGTTCAAAGATGTCAGAGTCTGATGTAAAAAAGGTAACAGAAGAAACTAAGCAAAATGACAATGATCAATATATATTAACAAAGGAATAATAGCAGTTACTGACATGCCAGCTCCAGACCTCAATTAAACTTATCGAAAGATTATGTCTATATCATATAGAAAATCAGCCACAATCCCTCCCATTAGGGCTTTAGTATAATGCCATCATAAATTATACGAGATCATTTTTGTACAAATTTCATTGCACATGGAGAGATTTTATGTATTAAATGTCATTACATGTAAGTAGGCATGTGAAAGCCAAATGTCATCAAAAACTACCAAAATATGATAACTAATATCAATTTAAGAGCAATTTTGCTTGAGGTAGTTGAAACCTGAATTTTAACATTACATGCAAAATGGGGTTAATTCTAAAGTATGAAAAAGGTAAAATACTGATCTATTTTGGTATAATATTTCATCAATTTTGAGTTCTGCTCAAGGCCTAAAATGTTGAAAACCAAAACAGTGCATTAGCTACAGTGTCATTGTTATTTGGAAATACATGTATGAGAAAAAAGAAAATCCAAAATTAAAAAAACTGATAAAATTTCAATTCGCATTGATTGTTTGTTTAGTTGGGTTTTACACCGTTTTCAGCACATTTAGCTATTTTGCGTCAGCCAGTTTTTATTGGCAGAGGAAGCCGGAGTACCCGGAGAGAACCACGACCTTCGGTAGGAAAATTGGCAACCCTTTTCAATTAGGATCAGAGTCGAACGCACCCTGCCACAGGTGAAATTCAAACTCACAACCTCAGTGTTGACAGGCTAGTTAGTAGTCATGACGAACTACCTAGACCACTCGGCCACCGAGGCCCCCAATTCCCATTTATACTATAACCTAGTTTTCATACTGTCACAGTAAAAACTATCTTTTTTCACTTCTTACACAAAGTTTTATACATACTTGTAATTTTGTGCAGCCCATTCATTTATACTCTCTGCAAAATAAACTAACATCACTGAAAAATATAAAAAAAAAAAAAAAAAAAACTTTAATTATATAATTATTTGTTTACTTGTAGTTTAACATCCAATAACAATTACTCCATGTACATTCATGACAAGAACATGTTGATGTGATATGACTATTGGCTGAAATGTTGGGCAATTTTAACTTTTAACCAGTAAATCTTTTGTTTTGCTATCATTTTGCATTTAGTTTTGTTTGGCTTTTGTCCTTTAAGGATGTTCGCTCCTCAGTTTAAAAATAACAAGCTTTTCATAACACTGGTAAATATTGATAGCGGATTAATAAAGAAACTAAAAGAGCGAAAAAAAATTATAGGTCCTATGTCCATCTTGACTGGCAACGTGTCAAGTTCCAACTGGCTCACTGGTTTCAAACAAGAATATCTTTCAGTGATTTTTCAACTTAGGTCCTATGTTTAAACACAGTTCGGCTTTGGTGGCCATCTTGGATGATGGTTGGGTCATAGGATATTTTGAAACAGGACCACCTAAGGACCATTGCTGTCAAGTTTTGTTCCAATTGCCCAAATGGTTTCAGACAAAAAGATCTTTAATTAAATTCCCCATAGGGTCCTATGTTAAACTATGTTCGGCTATGGCGGCCATCTTGGATGGTGGATGTGGTCGTCAGATAAACTTCTGAAAGAGGACCACCTAAGGACCATTGCCATCAAGTTTTGTTCCAATTGGCCAAGTGGTTTCAGACAAGAAGATCTTTAAGTAAATTTCCCATAGGGTCCAATGTTAAACTATGTTCGGCTCTGGCAGCCATCTTGGATGACGGGCCGGGTCACTGGATATTATTCTGAAAGAGGACCACGTAAGGACCATTGCTGCTAAGTTTTGTTCCAATTGGCCAAGTGGTTTCAGACAAGGAGATCTTTAAGTAAATTTCCCATAGGGTCCTATGTTAAACTATGTTTGGCTCTGGCAGCCATCTTGGATGATGGGCCGGGTCACTGATGTAATTCTGAAAGACGAGCACCTAAGGACCATTGCTGTTAAGTTTTGTTCCAATTGGCCAAGTGGTTTCAGACAAGAAGATCTTTTAAGTTAATTTCCCATAGGGTCCTATGTTAAACTATGTTCGGCTCTGGTGGCCATCTTGGATGACGGGCAAGGTCATCAGATATAATTCTGAAAGAGGACCACGTAACGACCATAACTGCTAAGGTATGTTCTAATTGGCGAACTCGTTACAGACAAGAAGTCTTTAATTAAATTCCCTATAGGGTCCTATGTTAAACTATGTTCGGCTCTGGCGGCTCTCTTGGATGACGAGCTGGGTCGTCGGATACAATTCTCAAAGAGGACCACCTAAGGACCATTGCTGCTAAATTTTGATCCAATTGGCCAAGTTGTTTCAGACAAGAAGATCTTTAAGTAAATTTCCAATAGGGTCCTATGCTAAACTATGTTCGGCTCTGGTGGCCATCTTGGATGACCGGCTGGGTCATTGGATATTATGTTAAACTATGTTCGGCTTTAAAGGAAAGTTTACGATGATGAAGGATTCCAAGTGATGGCAATAGCTCACCTGGCTCTCTTTGGGCCAGGAGAGCTTAAAATGGGTGTTAGCAGGAAAAATAATTTATGGAATTCAAATGGATAAAACCAGAGGATTCTGAACATCTGACAAACATTCAAATACATGACCAGCGAACATCCTTAAAGGTTTTAGTTGTACTATGCCCTTTTAATGACTCCATTTATATTCTTTTTATTATATTGTCGTACGAGTTGTTTTGCAACACACATACATTAGTTGGTATGAATACATGTACGATGACCCTGCTTTGAAATAAACTGACATGATTAGCAGGAATCTTAATGATGAAGTTCACAAGAAATGTCATCCAAACAGAACACATTATTCTAATTATAAGTCCAAGCTGACCCATCTTTGCTCTTTCTCTGATCTTAAATATAGCATCCTTAGCAGAGAAGCAGCAAGTACAAATTTTGAAGTCTTAATGACCACACTTTGAATTTTAATTGAATCGAAAGCATGTTGCAACTGATACAAGCATGCTACCTCATATGACCACAAAGGTGGTTTTAGAATACAGTCAAATTAAACCTTAACGGCTACCTAGGGATCCTCACAACACATCTAGACAGTGTGGCACCTATATAAAACAAATCAAAGCCTATGTTCAAATTTCTCAGAATCAACCGATAACACCATACTTACAAATAAACATGTTGAGCAAGTGTATAAGATAACAATCACGAATGTGGAGGAACACTTAGGGGATTTTGGTTTAATAAATATGAAAATTTCCTAAACAATCATTAGAGAAATAGATTCTTTCATTGTTACATGTATATGAGAATTTTTGCATTTATTAAATCTCGATGGTTAAATTTTCAAATTCTTAAGTCCTCGTCAAGGCTCAGAATTTAAATGACTTTGGTCAACGATTTTTTTTCTTATGATATCCGGAAATGTGGACCGAACGGAATCATGTGGAACTTTACCATGTACATGTACTCTTAGAGTTGTTTTACTTTGCTTCAAACGAGTATGACTAAATGAAAGAATGATATTGCTGTTCGTTACAGTCACACAGCATTTTTACATTTTCCATGTCAAGGGATTTATAATATGAATTGATGTCATTATTGTGAGTACTGTAAATTAGAGAACATATATAACTATTTAATTTATCTCATAATTATTACTTATATTCTGGCTTGGTATTTGGCAAAAAAAACCCCACTGACCCAGGTTGAAAATGTAGGTTCGGATGCAGGAAACAAGAGTATTTTTAAGGTTGGCCTATTTTTAAAACAAAAAAGCTCAAGTGCATACCCCTCTGAAAAAAAATCCATAGATTAAAATAGTTTAACATTGACAGATTCATTTTGAATACTCACATAATACAATAAAGAATAATGTCTGTAATACAGATTTGTTTCTGATTAATATATTTGTTACAATACAGGCTATATGGAACAGTATCAAATATCGAAACCATGGGTCACTCCAGTCAATCTGAAAAATAAAATTAAAGAATAAAAACAAAACAAATGACATATTTTTACCTTAAAAACACAAATGTTATTGTTTATCAGAATGAAAATAGAGGAAAATGCTGTAAAAAAGTACATCACATTAATGTTTTCCAAATAATATAACGGAGAATTCTTTACATGAAATGTTATTGCACTTTTAATATATTTATAAAATAAAAAAGGCAAACTTGGTACTCCCATTACAGTATATCTGTTTTTTGTTTGTTTGTTTTTAATTTAGATGACACATGGATTGATTAATTGTTGGTTAATGTCAAAAAATAACTACTTCATGTATATTCATGACAGGAATATGAGTGTGAATCCTGCTTTTTACTAGTTACTACCGGTACATGTAAACTGCATCTAACTAGATGTACTGTGAGCAAAGCTCACAAAGGATACCCCCCGCTTTGATGTCCAATTATCTCCGTTGTGTGATATCGGAAAGCAAAGATTTTTCTTCATGCACATCTTTGAATGATGTACTTCCTTTCTGTAAAGTTTCGTTGAAATCCATTGAGCGGTCTAGGAGGAGTTGCGCTTACGAGGTTCATATATAATGTATAAGCCAAAAAATAGAAGTCCAATTATCTCCCTTGTGTGATATCGGAAAGCAAAGATTTTTCTTCATGCACATCTTTGGATGATGTACTTCCTTTCTGTAAAGTTTCGTTGAAATCCATTGAGCGGTCTAGGAGGAGTTGCGCTTACGAGGTTCATATATAATGTATAAGCCAAAAAATAGAAGTCCAATTATCTCCCTTGTGTGATATCGGAAAGCAAAGATTTTTCTTCATGCACATCTTTGGATGATGTACTTCCTTTCTGTAAAGTTTCGTTGAAATCCATTGAGCGGTCTAGGAGGAGTTGCGCTTACAAGATATATGGACAGACGGACAGACGGACGGACAAGGTGATTCCTATATACCCCCCCAAACTTTGTTTGCGGGGGGTATAAAGATAGCTTTTAAATATGTTAAGCCATGCAACAAAAGCTGCACTATGCAGGAATTCCTCTGCCTCTGCAACCATCATTTTTTTATGTACGGTACCATAGCGCAACCTGGAACATTGCTGTCAAGTCATTGGCTCACTGGTTTCAAACAAGATCTTTCAGTGAACTTTCCCATTAGGTCCTAAGTTAAACTAAGTTCCGTTCTGGCAGCCATCTTGAATGGTGGACAGGATCATCGGATATAATTCTGAAAGAGGATCAACTAAGGACCATAGCTGCTAAGTTTTGTTCCAATTGGCCAAGTGGTTTCAGACAAGAAGATCTTTAATTAAATTTCACATAGGGTCCTATGTTTAACTATGTTTGGCTCTGGCGGCTATCCTGGATGACGGTTCGAGTCATCAGATATAATTCAGGAAGAGAACCACCTAAGGACCATTGCTGCCAAGTTTTGTTCCAATTGGCTAAGTGGTTTTGAAAAAGAATATCTTTCAGTAAATTTCCTATAGGGTCCTATGTTTACATTTGTAACTATGTTTGGCTCTGGTGGCTATCCTGGGTGATGGGTCGAGTCATCGGATGTAATTCTGAAAGAGAACCACCTAAGGACCACTGCTGCAAAGTTTTGTTCCAATTGGCCCAGTGGTTTGAGAGGAGAGACGATCTTTAAAGGAAAATTTGCGATGACGCCGGACGACGGATGCCAAGTGATGACAATAGCTCACATTTGGGCCAGGTGAGCTAGAAAGGAGGGTTGTAGGGTCAGAGGAAATTAATACTAGCAGGAAGATATGTCATCCAATCTGAACACATTATTTCAGTCTTTGCTTTTACTCCTTAAAGCAATGCATACAGTAATACTGAGTCTTTGAGTTATTTCAATGGTTCTTATGCAGCCCCTCAAAAAGAGGTATGATGAACTATATGTAAACTGAATTTGGTCCAAATCTCAAGTGAGTTATCAATTTGATTATATCTGCATTTAGTTCTCAGATCTTTGGCGTGATCAGGTCTGGTTGAACTCGTATGACATCAATTTACTTGCAAATGCGAGTTTCTTGACCTGGTTATATATTCTTTCACCTGTAATGCAAACGCGTAATCTGTCACACCTGTAAATTAGGATATATATTCTTTATACATTTTTGAACATTTTTACTGGACAAATTTAAAATCTACCGTGCAATTATGGAGAACTTCAAGGTCAAAGTTGAGCAATCATTCGGACGTTTTTGACAAAGATATGACACATTAATTATTTCTGTTAAACAAGGTAGGGAAACAATTTTTTTTATTTAAAATGACTTGTTCACCTTTATTTTTTTTAGAAAATACATAACCGGAAGTCCCTTCTGCATACGAAACTAATGTTTCAGTAGTTCTTTAGTTGGGTTTTTGTCGAGCCTTCGACTTTTGTCGAAAAAGCGAGACATAGCGATCCTACATTCCGTCGTCGTCGTCGGCGGCGTCCACAAATATTCACCCTGTGGTTAAAGTTTTTGAAATTTTAATAACTTTCTTAAACTATCCTGGATTTCTACCAAACTTGGACAGAGGCTTGTTTATGATCATAAGATAGTATCCAGAAGGAAATTTTGTAAAAAAAAAATTCCAGTTTTTCCGTATTTTACTTATAAATGGACTTAGTTTTTCTGCCAGGAAACATTACATTCACTCTGTGGTTAAAGTTTTTAAAATTTTAATAACTTTCTTAAACTATCCAGGAATTTTACTATTATGTGCATTCACCTATCACACTGAAAATATAGACAACATCAAAAGTAGGCGAGACACTGGGTTCCGCGGAACCCTTACGAATTTTATTTATTTATTTTTATTTTATAACAATTATTTAAGATATATTTACAAATATTTTGCATTTCTATTGTGATTTTTGTATATTTACAAAATATACGAAACTCTGGTGAGATACTATTCCAGCCTCAGCACTGAAGAGTTCATCAAAAACATTGAATGCTGGAAAGAAAAGTCGCTTTCGAGAGTATACTGGTTTTGCGAGTTCAACTAGACCTGGGGTGCGTTCAATATTGTTGCTTCTATGTAGGGCTATGTAGCTTTTTACTACATTGTATTGAATGCATAGCTAGCCTTGTATTGAATGCATAGCTAGCCTAGCTGCTACGTAGGCCTAGGTAGCCCTAAAAATTCATGCTAGCTAGTAAATCTATTATGACCTCAAGGAATTCAAAATGACACCATATTTATCTAAATGCATAAAAAAACATATATTGATATAAAACAAATTTTATATACGATTTTAGCAAGCGTGCGAAATTTGTACGAAGTCTGGTGTGATGTTCTAGCAGTAATAGGAGTATTTCCATATAAAATGATTTTATTCGATATTTTATTGACATTGACGCCATTTTGCTACGCTAGCTACGTTGCATATCGTTCAACATGGATTGGATAGATATCTAGGGCATAGCAGCTAGGCTAGCTGCTCCGACATTGGACGCAACCCTGATGAAGTTGTCATGTTAAATGTGGCAGAACCAGATGAACTTTCACATTCAGTGAAATAGTTACCGAAGCTAGATACGTCCACAAACCCTCTATTTCGTCGACTCTAATTGGCCTTTCCATTCTAATTCACACTGGTCTTAATGACAAGCAAGGTTAAAAGAATGCTTAATTACTTTAACAGTCAATGACAGTTTAAAATCAAATTGCGTTTTCTTTTTCGTGTTACCGGAAAATCAAAGTGATTATGTAAACTCCACTCCGTCAGCGGATTTTTTTCTCCGGAAGAATTTATACCTAACCATAAAGGTATCTTGTAACTTATTTGATACCTTAGTGAAGCCTATTTTGACTTATAATCAAGAGATCTGTTTTATGGACTCTTATATTAAACTCTACAGAGCTCAAAGACGAGCTAGCGTAAATACATCTAATGTAGATATTTTATCCTTTATTGATAAAACTCCAATGGAAAAGGTACAACTTGAGTTTTTAAAATATACACTTGGCACTAAAAGAAGTGCAACAAATATTGCTATTAGGGCCGAATTGGGGGTAATTCCTGTTGAATCCTTCATAAAATCCCAATCTATTATGTATCTCTCAAGGCTTCACAATGAAACTTTAAATCCCCTTGTTAAGGAAGCACTGAGTCTTTCAAAAATCTTAGATAATGAAGGTATATACTCCTGGTACACATATGCAAAATCTATAACAGATGAAACAAATAATAAAGTTAATGAAGTACATAAATGTAAAACTTTAAAAGAGACAAAACAAAAAAGAAATAGTGTGAAAACTAATACTAATATGTATTATTTGGATTTGATCCAAAATAAAATTAATGATTTAAATCAAAATAAAATATACTTATATAAATTTATAAAATCAGAATATAAAATGGAATACTACTTGTCCCATCCTAATAAAGAAACACGTAAAATTCTCACTAAATTTAGACTGAGTGACCATGAATTATTAATAGAACTCTTGAGATATAAGAAAGTTCCCAGAAATCAAAGACTATGTCATACGTGTCAGAAACTTGACGATGAAAAACATTTCTTCCTAGAATGCAATAGTAATAGTAGTTATAGACAAAAAATGATAGAATACTTCTTGGAAGTATACGACAACTTCCTTGATTTAAACGACATTGCAAAACTTAAACTTATATTAAACCCATCAAGTTGAACGCCCAAAGATATCAATATGGTAGTTTCTTTTATAAAACAGTCATTAGAACTGAGAAAAGGAGACTCTTGACTATATTAGTTATCTGTTTATACATGTATAATAAATTGATGTTCAAATATGTTTTTTTTTTTGTATGTGACATTTGTATTGTATTGCTATGACCCAAATGGGTATTGTTTGCAATAAAGTATTATGTCATAAACATTGTTTTTGGTTTTACATGTAAATAATACATATAAATTTTGTCAGAATGTCACTTGTTTGGTATTTTAATTTGCTGGACAACATTTTGATTAAGATTTTTATTTTTTTGAATTTTAAGTTTTTTGGTTTTGACTCGGTGTTGATATCGAGATTAAAAATTGAACATGCATTGCACATGTTGCAGCGCTATTGTTATCATAAAGAAAATCATTAGAATTGAGATAGAAGATGTTTCACGCTGGTTAAAATTTTACTGTAAAATTTGTTTTTCATTAGTATTGTATTTTGCTTGACCCTTAAAAAACGCATATATCCGAAATTAACCTAACAACAGTTTCATATTGTTGGATAAGGCCTAAAAAAATATAGTTGTGTTTAGGGTAACCCGACCCTACCTAATTTTTAGTGCCTACCCTAAATTTTTTATAACCTTTCTTCAACAAGTACTGTTAAAGTCAAGGTGACTCCAGTATACAACCTAACTAAAAAAATTAATGTAAAAAAAAAAAATTTCCCTACCTACCCTACCTAACTTTTTTCAGTGTGTTACCCTAAACACATGTATTTTTTTATTTAGCCTTAAGTTGTCTGTCTGGTATCATTGAATTTATGAAACCACTTAGCAGTCTACCTCGGAGGCAAGCTTGTACCTTTCCCATTCGATTAATCGTCAAATTGATCATTATGGGTCTTCTGAATAACCGTCATTGAAACAAAATTACCGTGACTATCTAGCCACAAACCCCTAATCACGGAAAGGATGGGAGTTGAAATGTCTTCGGGGAAAGAGGCTGTTGTAAGCTATATAAGGGAAGAGGTCAAGAATCTGAGCAGTCAGTATTAGATTAGAGAATGAAAAGAATATAAAATAAAAATGGAACTCTGAACCTCTAACTTCTTGTCCATCTGACAATGTCTGAAATAGCCTGACCAAACTCCGACTAAAAAATGATACGAGACACCTCGTGGATGGTCTTTATACAGTTTGCAAATATGGTCCGAGTGCGACAGTCTACGTTGTAAATTAAACTAATTATTTTGTAGAATAGGGAATTTGGCCTAAATATGAAGAGAGAACAACCATATTCTATAACATAAAGATCAATCACGACTAAAGAATTTGAGAAAAAAAATACTGATTACAGAGAACATATATGTGTTGCATGCAACTTTTGCCTATGTCGTTTGGACTTTGGCTCCTGGTAAAAACGAAGAAGAATAAATAAAATACTATAACTTTATTCTTGGATCTCAAGCATGTGACTGTAACAAAACAATAACATAATAGACAAAGAGTTACATAACATACATTTTAAAAAGTGAAGTGTGTACATTCAGTTTATTATATCAACAGATGCGAATAACTATAACAGGCGCCAGGTGTATTGTAAATTAAACGTAAAATATCACTGAAGGACACATCCTGTTCTTGACATCAAATATGTGCTTATGCAATCATTTACGGTAATAAAAATAAACTAACTTAAATGAGAATTAAATAATAAATTATTAGTGTTTAAGTCATAATGAAAGTCGACTGTTTAAAAATGTTTGTTTTATATAATAAGTGTAAATACGGCTTGTTTACAAAATTGTGCATAACGCTTATGTCAACATTTACGGTAATGTACAGGTAAAATACAGGAACATGAAAATATCAACTTTAACGCTCATTTGATTTTTCAACAAAAAGAGTTATCTCTCACTTGAACCAAATACAAGTTTCCGGAAATCAATTGAATATATAAAAAATGTTTGAAAAGCTCGTCACTTGAGTCAAGAATAAACAAACAAATAACTATTTACAAAACAAATATTTACAATATTAAAGATTTGCCAAATATTCAATTTTTGATCCAAATATAAAGTTTTTCGAACAAAGTCCGTAATTTAACTCGAATAGCCTTTTTAACTTTTTCACCGTTATCGAAATGATCATTAAAATTTAAGAACACTGATTACTAAAATAAATTCAAACTAAATATGGATTTTGACGAAACAAAGTTATTTTCTAACAAATATTATTCATGAATAAAATATAAAATATACACATATAAAAATCTAGACTTACCTGGTAAAAACGAAGAAGAATAAATAAAATACTATAACTTTATTCTTGGATCTCAAGCATGTGACTAGGGAAAAAGGAAAACATCTAATTTTAAAGGACCTAGACCACGTGCTTAGAGATCCCGGACCTTCTTCGTTTCAACCAATAAAATGTCAGTTTACAAAATATCGAGAATGACCAGTAATATCTGATTGGTCAAAGTTTACAAGTATTTTTGACCATCTGTGGTGACACGTAGCAACTGAACATTCAATTAAATGGTTTCGGGGTATTATCGAATTATATGTAACAAAGGGTCTAATTGCGAAAACTTGCCTTAAGCCTTTTCTTAATGTAATTAATGTCAATTCTTACTTATTTATTTATTTATCACAGCAGATGTCGGCTTTTGGTCTTTTTTTGACACTATCGCTCAAATTAACTTTTATGTCATGTTTTGAACATTCTATACATTCCACAAAAATCATGTTTTGACAGTGAAATAAAGGATGAACTAAATTGTTTTAACGAATAAATTAGAAAATAAAAGTTTCACAAAAAGTAAATAATAATTTACGGTTTAAAGTTTAAAAATAACTTTCTCAAAATTAATTAAAAATAACTTTCACGAAATATTTTCAATTTGCAAAGCTGTTATATTTCTTATTTTGGAAATGTAAAATTTCAAAATAACTCTATAACATCTCCCCTCTGACTCAATTAGCTTTGGACCCCAAAGCTGTATACCATCAGCTATAAAATATACAAAATCAAATAATTAATATAAAACACAAACACAAAAAAAAATTTCATCAATGTCCATTGTTGTTGTGTGCGATTCGTAAATGCCCATAATTACATCTAAGAATAATTAATCACAATATTCACTTAAAGCATTTGAAGTATTCTGCATTTGTATTGGAATGGCAAAACCTTGGTGAACAAGTAAAAGGTATGCCATAAAAGGTTGTTGTAACATCTTATTAAGTTTCCTGAATTCTAACCAAGTTATATCAATAACTTGCTTTACATTAATACATTGTTTGGTCATATTATTTGTGATAGAAAAACCTGGCCATTGTACAAACAATTTTGTTGATGGAAAACTTGACAATTCTACATTCATAATACCATGAGGTGCGTTAATTGAAAAATAGGAAGGGCACAGAGGCAGATTCAGGACAGGTAATGTGACACATTCACCTCCTGTAGTAATTTCTAACATAATTTGTGTTCCTTTTTGTTTCCTAGTTCTACGATACCAAATAAAAATGGTCAAAATCAACAAAATAAAAATGATAACTTGTACTATAATGGAAGCATGATTCCATGAAAATTCACTCAAAATTGTAGAACTAAGATCATCTTGGGGAGGAGAAATTGTAGATTTCTCAAAAATAAATGATGGCACAGATGCTGATTTGACAGTGTTAGAGTGTTGTAGTATAACAAGTGCAGCAGTAAGTGTTCTGATTTTACAAAATGCCCAAATAAACCCTAAAACTGCTAAACAGGTAACACCAATATTTGTGAAAACCAAAATAGCATTCAAGTCAGGCCAAGTTTGTTTCACTTGAATATCCCCATCCAATAAAGGTTCTGCTAAAGACTGAAAAATCAAAGAGTCCTTTTTAGCTGCCTCAACCATCTTTCTCATACTTAAGTGTGATTTGCGATCATCTGCCAGTGACTGAGAAAACTTATGCTGATACAACTGAAAACCTGGAAGAAGTACCTCAACTGGAGAAGCGAACAAAGAGTTACCTGAAACTGAAATGAACCGATCATCTTCAAAGAAATGCTGCAAAAGACCAAGATTAATAGGATGAACAACAATAACCTTGTTTGTTTTATTTTGACAGTTCACTAACCTTGGAGAATAGAACAAATCAACTGTGGATAAAGAACACTGACAAGGAAGTTTGAATACACAAAACGAACAACCTGGAAGAACCTTTTGAGAAGTAGGACAGTCCAGAGCAATATTCCAACTGTTGTAGATCAAAGCAGAAGAATGGGACAACTCCATGATCCTGGGCTGAAGAAGATTTGGAATAAATCTGAAGTCACAAAACTTTTTAACCCACTGTTTGTTATTTGCAAACAAACCGATGACACAAGACGGAGAAGTAACTGGAGTAAGAGCCACATTAAAGTCACACTGTAGAATAGTATGCTTTGAGCATAAAGCCAGATCCTCTAAACTGAAAGTAGTGTAATACTGTTGATGTGAAGTGACTGCAAGATATTTTGGTAAGTTCAATAACTGTTTTGCGTGTGTTGTAGTCGAATTTACCGGTACTGGGAGTGAGATGAGCTTATAGAGGTGCATAGGTGTCTCTTGAGAAGAAACTGGAAAGTTTACAGTAATGAATAAAGCAGAGTCAGTACGAGAAACAAAGAATTTTGCTTTCCGATAGTACCAAGATGGATCAGTTTGAGTGAGATAGAAACCTTTGTATTTCACATCAAGAATCCTCTGAATATCAGCACAAGCTTTGACCAGAGAAGAAGATGGAAGTAAGAAAGGAGTAAGTTTACCTTGTAGAAGACTCTGTACAGAACTCAACAACTTGTCAAGACGACTCCGAAAACTGTTAACCTGATTACTCTGAGCTACAAGAAGCTGCGAAATATTAGTCATAGTAACTTCAAAACGACTCATAGTCCTGCTAAAAGATAAAGACATGTTAGAAATAGCATAATAATTGTTTGTAATTTCATTTTGTATGTTGTCAACCCTATGATTAATTGCTTTCATGTATGATGACATGTGGTTTCCATGTTGTTGTAAAGTATGTGCCAGTTTTAATGTTTTCCTAGTTAACGCATTTATGTGTGATGCCAAAATGTTGACATCATCCATGGTCGCGGTGCCGAAAAGGCCTTTCGCTAAAGTACCAATAAATGGCAGTAAAGATCTCTGTGATCTTGTTTTGGTTCTCAATTTCGGTATCATACCAAATATTTCATCTAATGTTACATTAATATGATGTGACAAATCTTTCCTCAATGTAACGATTTGACTCAAAACAATGTTCATCATGTGACAAAATTGATGTTTTTTATCGCACTTCGGCACATTTTGTGTAAAATATCTCTGTGGTAGATCAACTTGAAATGTCTGTTTCCAGTTTTCTTTTGTAAGATAAACATGACCGTATGGTTTGAAAAGAACACCATAATTAATACGCTGCACTATATTGTCAATCTCCATTTCTTTCACTTGCATGTTTTGGCCTTCGGTCATTACCATCATAGAAGACATAACACCAACATGAAGACTCTCACTACTGACAAGTTCCCTAGTGTCCAATGACCTAAAAAATATGCCAAAAGAGAAAAAAAAATAGTGGCAATTTGTCAAATGAGCATGCGTCCACACTCTAGCACTAATAAACAACAGAAAATTTCTGTCAGTTGTGACAAAAGCACCACAATTTTGAATTTTACCTGTTTTATGTGTTTTGAAAAAAATGGTCTAAAGTTTCTAAAACATCATAATGCGGTCCCCGGGTTAGACAGTAGTTACACAAGTCAGAAATGATCGTTTCAATGGTGTGTTATTTTTGCAAAGTTTGCTTTTTCTTCAAGTGACGGTTAATACTAAAAAGTTTTATGGTGACCTATGGTCGTTGCAAACATGTTTTTCGTTTCCGTCTAACTCCTGTTTTTGAATGTGTGACAAAATACTCTTGTATTAACCGTTCTGATACGTATTCCTCAGGCTCCCATGTTGGTTTCGATCCATCCGCCCACTTTACAAGGAACTGCCTCTGTCCTTGTACTCGTCTAAGCCTCAGAAGTTTTTCAGCAGGAAACATTTGATGTTCCTCCTGCTTGTCGTCATTGTGAGTACCTTGTTCCCTCTCATCGCCTTGTTCATTTTGACTACCCTCAACTTCCTCTACCTGTTCATCTCCTTCTTGAACCCTATTTTGTACCTCCTCATGGGGCTGTAACTGATAATCCCTTGGATCCTTGTACAGTATGAGTTCTCTAGCATTGATCATAGACTTAACTTCACTATTATCTTTGCAGAGCCTCAATTTGTACGTATAATTTGGACCCAATTCAGTAATGTAATAAGGACCTTTGTACTTATCTACCAATTTCGGTGAACGACCGACGGGTACCACATGTTGCCTAAGTAAAACTAAATCTCTTTGCCGAAATTGTGGTATTTTCGAATTTCGATCGTATCTTTCTTTGGCTTTTGCCTGTTTTAGTTTCATATTTTCAGTTGCCAAATGTTGGGTTATTTTAAGATTGGACAGAACCTCTTCCAGTTGTTGTTTGGCATCCATTGACAAACCATGTTTTGGTATAACAGATATGTCAAAGGGTAGATTCATTTCTCTGCCAAACAACAAATGGTAGGGAGAAAACTCTGTTGATTGAGTTGCTGGGGAGTTTCTTACTGCCATTAAAATTCCAGGGAGTTTTTGAGGCCAATTATTCTGGTCCTTATCACAATAAGCTCTGAATGATTTTATCAAAGTCGAATTTGCCCTTTCTACGAGCCCATTTGTCTGAGGATGGTACGAACTCGAATGGTGCCTAGTTACATTGAAAACCTCACAGAGCGAAAGAACTAAGCTCGACATGAACGATTTTCCTCTATCCGATATAAGAAAACGGGGACAACCAAAGCGCGCAAAGACTTCACTAAATATAATCTTTGCCACTTCAGATGCCTCCTGTGTTTTCATAGCAAAAGCCTCTACCCACTTTGTGAAAGAATCCACCATGATGAAAAGATACTGATAACCTTCCTTGGTTTTGCTTAATTTCAAGAAATCCATATGCCACCTCTCAAAGGGTCCCACAATTGGCAAAGGAGAAAGTGGTGGGTGTTTGCGTTTGTTGTCAACTTTAATTCGTTGACACCTGTCGCATGAAAGGATATGATCTTTGACTGTCTGGTGCATTTTTGGCCAAAAATACCTTTGCCTCAGAGCAGCCAAGACCCTATCAACTCCCATATGTCCTCCACCTCCATTGCTATCATGAAATGAGACCAATGCATCATGCCTAAGAACCTTTGGAAGACACAATTGTTTAATATACTTTTCCTCCTCTGAAGTTTTGAACCTTTTCTGAAACCATTTGTAGAGTACACCATCACAAACAGTAAAATCTTGAGCCTCCGCCAAAACTTTTTGCCGCGTTTTACCATCTTCTGGTAAAACATCATCTCGAAGGTACTCATATAACCCTTTAAAGTCTGGATCATCTTTTTGTAACTGGCCAATAGCAGAAATATTGGACAACTCAGGTTTGACAACTTCCGGGTCTAAAGGAGAAAGCACAGGATATTCACCATAAAACAATTCTAATTCAATAGTATCTGACCTTGACTCATCCTGCTTATTTGCTTCTGCTACTATAGCTTCTGTGACAAATACTTTTACTGGAGATGCCCTATTTTCATCATCCTCCACTTCAGTATAAGTACGTCTACTAAGTGCATCAGCAACTTCGTTATGCTTACCTGGTTTGTGAATGATGTCAAAATCAAAATCCTGTAACTTCAGAGCCCATCGACCTAACTTTCCTACCGCTTCTTTCTGGTCCATCAGGTATTTCAATGCTTTGTGGTCAGTGAAGACTTTAAATCTACGAGATGTTATAGAGTTATTTTGAAATTTTACATTTCCAAAATAAGAAATATAACATATGCGTTAAAATTACTTTAAAAGAACCGTGTCAAAACATGTATGTCACTTGAACATTTCAAGGATGGAGTTATGCACGAGGGAGATATTCTTTAGTTTTCTAAAAAAAATAGTGCTTGTAAAATTAAATATTTGTATAACCGTAAATTTAAAGTATCAATTTCGGGCTATTATGCCAGCAGACAAATGTTTTCATTTCAAATATCAAAGCCTGTATAGGCTCAGATGAATTTAAAAATATCAGTTAGGCATGGATCATTCATATTTTGTGGGGGTTATTGTTTTTTTTGTGGTCAAACTATTTTTCCACAAAAAATTGGAACAAAATATTTTTTTCCAATATCGAGCAAAATTCAAAAATAATAGAAATACTAAGTATTCATTCCTGGTAGATCTCCTTGGCTGAAATTTGGCTTCCTATTTCGGTATTTTTGGTTATGAGTACTCAGGGGCGGGTCTAGGTGAGGGCGTAACGGGCGTACGCCCCCTTTAAAAAAAAAAAAAAAAAAAAAAAAACTATCGTCATCTGCTTATATTGTATTGAATATGGCAATTTAATATACCATAGACAATTAATGGAGAGAATTCGGCATAAAAAATATCAAACCCTGACACTTTAACTATAAAATATACATGCTCCAAGTCAGGAACCGTTACATTAATGCATTTCACAATTTTTTAGCAAAAAAAAGGTCCAAAAAATTTTTCGCCTCGCTCCGCTCGGCCAAAGTTTTATTATGCGCCCCCCTTTCAAAAATCATGGAAACGCCCCTTGTACTTCTTCTTTAAAATAAGTTTTGTTTTTGGTCTTCCAAATGTTTCGGTTTTAATGCTGCTGATGAGAGGCAACTCCTTGAAATGCGTCGTATACAGCATATTATAAATTTACTATATCTAATATCAGTACCTTTGGATTGTTAGTTTGTATGTTTGGGATTAAATGTAATTATCAGTGCTAATCTTAATCCGGATATATATTTTTTAAGATTAGATGTTGAGCAAAGGATCAGGGCATGTTTCACTGATAACCATAGATTTTTCAGTCCTGAATATTTACCTAAATATTGTATTTTTTGGTTAGGCTTTTTTGTCACAAACTTATTATAACTATATATGACAATAAGGTTTGATTTGATATGATTGCTTCGTTCAACTTCGAGCATTAATATGTTCAAGTTTTCTGTCCGCGAATGTTGTGGATATAGGCCATTTCTGTCCCTTTTTGGACTATAATTGCCAAGAAAGTCATTCTACGATGATCATATGATATATAGTGAATTTAATGGATATTTTTACCATTAATGACAACATTTTGCAGAGCTCCAGATAATTGTTTAGAAAATACTTCCAGGTTTTTAAGAGAGATGCGTATTTAACTCCCAAACAGCAGGATCAAAGGGGTAAAATGAAAAACAAAAGAGTAAAATGCAGCTTACGTATTTCTGTTCTACTTCGTATTTATGTTATTTTAAATGTTTAAATATATGCTGAAAACCATTCGGGGTATAAATTTGCATTTCAAATAAAGTTAATTACTAGTATACATTACCAAATTGATTAATTCATTAGCATTTAGTAAAAATTACTGCTGTTTTCACCCACATTAATACTGTTTATTAGCACTCTATGATCCATACAATGTCCTTCCAATGCCGACCTCTGAATATAGGTTGTATTTTGTATACCGTTTAATACGCAATCAATAATGTATCTTGATTGAGCAATAACGTATTGATTTCTGAAACCCGTGTGTATTTATTTTGGACTGAGCGTACTTTGACGACCAGAAAATATTTCTCAAGCGTATCTTCCATTTCTAAATGCGTAAGGGACGAGATCAAAAGTTCAATGTAGGATAAAAAACTTAATTCAAATAGTTTGAGGGTGGGGGGGGGGGGGGGGTTAAAATCGCTGCAAGTTTTGTTATCCGACATCGATTTTTGGATATGACAATATAGGTCAATCAATTTTTCCCAAATTCAGTTTAGAGGGGGTGTCAGTGAAAAAACTATGTGAATTAAGTTTTTTATCCTACATTGAACTTTTGATCTCGTCCCTAAATGACGCTCTGTTTTATTGACAGCTTAAAATGACAACATTATTACCATTTAATCAACCAGCTACCACCCACCCGGAGATAATGTAGAAATTTGAAAACAAACCAAAAAAAAAGTGCGAAACAAAAAAACCAATTATAGGAATTATACATTGCAAGTGTATTAACTTTATTACAAGTTATAGCCATGGGCCCATTATATTGGGGGTTAAAGAATATTACAAGTAAAACACCATGACAAACTTTAAATATAGTGAAACGTTTGATATGCCTTCAGCAATTTTACATACCTTTGGAATCCGGATGTCGTTGATAAAAATCCCCCAGACAAACAATAATGGAGTAAAGATCAATTTTTAATCACTCCTAGAACTGATCATCTGGGGGCCGTCCAGGCGCCTGTCCCCACCCTGCATTGCACACATCGATGTGTGATGGCGCGGCCGCTCTGTGGGAGACAGACAACCTGTTCAGCCGAGTAGATAAGAAGAAAAGTCGCTGTTGCCAGCCGGTATATCGTGTTCCAAGTCCGAAAGAGGAACCTCTTGGAAAGGCCGAGGCATGTACATCCTCCTTCAGACAGGCCCGAGACTACACGAAAACAGTCCCGGGCCACCAATGTTATCTCATGCAGCTGACATGCATGGATTTGTCGAAGTAAGCGGCTGGCGTTGACCTAGAGCATCACCCTAACGGTATGCACCGTTCCGGCGTACTCAAGGATTTTAACAACTCTGTTTGAACGAGATAGCATTCCAGTTTTATAGTATTGATCATGTTGATGTTCGGAATAGTTATGATTTTACTTTATATAGCTTATAAATTCTAGATGAGTTTCGAAAAACTCGCTGAGCCAAGTAGTACGGATAGGCCAAGGCTATTTATATATATGTTTAACAATCTTTTATAAACTTATAATTTATATATCAAGCTTAACTGAAAAGATTTTGTCTTTAAATTCAGATTTCACCTTAGAATAGATATGTTTGATATTTAAGTTAAAGTTAAATCAAATGAAAACTATTCTTAAGTGTTATCTGCATGCTTCTGTTATGATTAAATCCAGTACTACTGAAACATGTGAAATGATAACACTGAAATGTCAAGATCTGTTAAAAAAATTTCCTGTGATACAGAATCCGAACAGAAAAAAATCGGTTACTAGCTTAGGGAGTAACGGGACAAATGGACTAATGGACAAAAAAAATAATACCATACAAAAAGCTACATACCGCTGAGGAAATCATAAATCCATGACGATCTTTGAAAGTCTGTCGAAGATAATGGTGTAACATTTGTGAAGCTTGTAAATTCTTCGCTCCGCCCCCCCCTCCCCCCCCCCCCCCGATTTCTTTCACCATTCCACTAAAATTTGCATTTTGTGTTAGACACAAACTATATTTAATTATGTATGTTGAGTAAATTCTTTTTCTCTCAATTAAGACAAAAGCACGAAAATACTTTGTCACTGAGGATGAAAAGTAAATAATTTTCCCCTTTTTTATACATGTATTTGAATTTAAAAACAAATGGGGTAATAGATAACTGTGGACAAAAAACAAATTTTTTTAAATCAAATTTCTGCTTTGCAGTAAAAAACATAAAAATAAACCATCTCCTTCACTTGAAATGGTTGTTGAATTTACTCGCATACTTTCGAATGCCACTGATTCGTGTGTGATTGGAAAATTTTAAAAACACATTTAATCCTTTTTTCTGTATATAAAATTCATATTACACGAAACTTCTAGTTTTTCTAAAGCATTTGTAAAATTTTGCAAAACAACAAAAAATAGAATTTTCTTGTCCTAAACTTGCCGATCGTTGTGCAATACTTTGCACTTTTAGCTAATCACGTGAACATAGCAGCTGGAGGCTCTTTAAAGGTAATTTTAATAAATAATTGCGGTCAAACATTGTTTGTGCTTCCAATCCCAACGGTATCCTCGATAAGATGATTAAATTAAGGCATTACGTAAGGGTCTAAGTCCGGTTTTAAATATAACATGTATATAATATTCAGTGTTTTTATTGGTAATAGTTTTATAATAGCAAACAACGTAATAACACTCCCGACAACGTATCCGGGTGAATAAATTAGTTAAACCTTAGTTACACGGACACTTTTTTGTGAACTATTTTAATTGCTAAAAATAAACTAAACGACAATGGAACTGAAAGATTTTTGTCGTTGAGTTTGTTTAGTTCATAAAAAGTGTTCGTGTAAGGGACAGATCAAAAGTTCAATGTCGGATAAAAAACTTAATTCAAATAGTTTGGGGGTGGGGGGGGGGCAAAAATCGCTGCAAGTTTTGTTATCCCACATCGATTTTCGGATATGGTCATATTCCCAAATTAAGTTAAGAGGGGGTGGGGGGGGGGGGGGGTCAGTGAAAAAACTATATGAATTAAGTTTTTTATCCTACATTGAACTTTTGATCTCGTCCCAAACTAAGATAAGAAGATAAGAGTACACAGGAACTGTATATGAAAGTATTATATGATCCCTGGAGTACAGCATTTTTTTTAGTTTGGCTACAAATTACGAATTAAAGCCTGCTCAATTTTATGCTTATCTAAAGAAAGAAGTGATTTTCTGACAAATAATTTTTATTCTGTAAAAATGATATCGTTTTATTGGCAAAATAATGTAATAACGGTGTTCATATTATAGTGCAAACGTGCAAGAATTTTCACGATGAAATCGGCCTTGGTCATCGAGAAATTTTAAAATCCTAATTTTACTCTAAATACAAACCGTAAAATGAGCCAAAAAATATATCGAATTTTTTTCTCTCACATTTAAAAAAAAAAAAAAAAAAAAAAATAGTTTGCATGTTATTTTTTTTTAAAAATTGAGTCATAATTGATTCTTCATTGGTCCCAACAAAATAAGCATGCAACGAAAGATCAAGCAAAGGAGCAGTTCTTTTATTATTTCTGTTCTTCATTTTAAAGTTACAGTAAGGCCCTAACACAGGAACATGAGGTATCTCAGGTTCCAGTGGGATTCTTTGCTACATATACATGCCAAAAAGGTCAAATCTATGCACTAATTCTGTAAATTTACATATAAACACGACGGATCTCAAATGATTGCAATCCTCAGCTGATCCGTCCGTAGGTATTAACCCTTTCAATTAGCAGAACGATTCTGTTGGATTTTAGATGTACTCTTGCAAAAATGGGTAGGTAGGTGCGGTTTGTTTATATATCTTAACAAGGTAGGGCACGTTAAAAAGGTCGAGCGTACGCACGACTATGTGTCCAAACCACTCTAAGACCCCTACAATCAGAGATCGTACGTGCCCCAGCAGCAAACATGGTGCTTTGGAAACAAATATGTTAGCAAAAATGCTTAACTCTTAAAGCACCGCCAGAAAGGGAGAGCATCGAAACGAAGCCAGTCAAAAGGTTTCCGGCATTGTGGTGGAAAAGCGGCAAATAAGAATCTTAAAATACACAATAAATGTTTTGATCTTTTCCCAGTCGCGGAAATTTATCGCGGTATTGACTTCCGGATCTCAATTTACATGTTCAATCACAATATGTATGCGTAAAAAACCTATTTATCAAAGTTTTCGTCACAACAAACTTAACATTTTCGCAGTGAAATAAAGAATAAGGAGACAAACTAATTATCACGAAATGCATGTTAACTGGGGTAGCAATAATTAGGTGAAAAACGTTACAAGTGGTTTTAATCGGATTTACATGACGTCACCACAAATAAATGTGACATTGAAGATTATGTACAAGTTCTGTTTCGAAAAGTTTGATCATTGTTGACTATCAAGAGATATCTAATTGTTATTCCAAACTTACAAAATAGTCATGAAGTCCGAAGTTTGTCATCAAGAAATCAGTTGCAGACGTATGCGAGACACACAGTAGTACATTATTATAGTCACTGTAGATTTGACCAATGATGAAGTAAGGTCCAGTATAGTAAATGTAGATTTTTACCAATGATAAAGCGCAGTCAAGTATATTCAATGTAGATTTGACCAATGATTATGTGCAGACAAGTTTAGTCAATGTAAGTCCGACCAATGATCAAACACAGTCCAGTATAGTCAATGTAGATTGGACCAATGGTCAAGCACAGTCTAATTTATTCAATGAAGATTATACCAATGTAGATTTGACCAATAATGGATCGCAGTTCAATTTACTAGTAATCAGTGTAGTTTTTACCAATGATCATGCACAGTCCAGTATAATTATTCTAGATTTGACTAATGATAAAGCGCTCCAGTAAAGTAAAGTAAAGTAAAGTCAGTGTAGATTGGACCAATAATGAAGCGCAGTCCAGTAAAGTAAATTTAGATT
The DNA here is from genome assembly GCA_028015205.1 of Mytilisepta virgata. Lineage (NCBI taxonomy): Eukaryota > Metazoa > Mollusca > Bivalvia > Mytilida > Mytilidae > Mytilisepta > Mytilisepta virgata. The sequence goes on from CM051512.1 coordinate 36,788,147, forward strand.
GGACCAATGATCAAGCGCAATCCAATTTATGCAATGTAGATTAGACCAGTGATCAAGCATAGCACAGTATTATCGTCAATGTATATTTGAAAATGGTGAAGTGAGGTCAAGTTTAGTCAATGTAAGTCCGACCAATGATCAAGTATAGTCCAGTATAGTAAATGTAGATTGTTACCAATGATAAAGCGCAGTCCAGAATAGTCAATGTAGATTTGACCAATGATTAAGTGCAGTCAAGTATAGTCAATGTAAATTCGAAGAATGGTCAAACACAGTCCTATATAGTCAATGTAGATTGGATCCATAATTAAGTGCAGTCAAGTTTCGTCAATGTAAGTCGTCCGAAGAATGATCAAACACAGTCCAATATAGTCAATGTAAATTGTACCAATGATTTAGCACAGTCCAGTTCATTCAATGCAGTATAATCAACGTTCTTGCAAATAGTATGCCTTTCTAGATTAACTATTTTCATCCGGTTCTCTCAAAACTTTGGCCATTAACAAATACAGTCAATGATAGTGAATACATATTTAACCGTTTAACACGCACTGTCCAGTAGAGTCAATGTAGATTTTACTAATGATAAAGCGCAGTCCCAGTACAGTCAATGTAGATTTTACCAATGATAAAGCGCAGTCCAATAGAGTCAATGTAGATTTTACCGATGATAGAGCGCAGTCCACTAGAGTCAATGTAGACTTTACCAATGATAAAGTGCAGTCCCAGTAGAGTCAAAGTAGATTTTACCAATGATAAAGCGCTGTCCAGTAGAGTCAATGTACATTTTATCAATGATAAAGCGCTGTCCCAGTACAGTCAATGTAGATTTTACCAATGATAAAGCGCAGTCCAATAGAGTCAATGTAGATTTTACCAATGATAAAGCGCAGTCCCAGTACAGTCAATGTAGATTTTACCAATGAAAAAGCGCAGTCCAATAGAGTCAATGTAGATTTTACCGATGATAGAGCGCAGTCCACTAGAGTCAATGTAGACTTTACCAATGGTAAAGTGCAGTCCCAGTAGAGTCAAAGTAGATTTTACCAATGATAAAACGCATTCACTAGAGTCAATGTAGATTTTATCAATGATGAAGCGCAGTCCACTAGAGCCAATGTAGATTTTATCAATGATGAAACGCAATTCCAGTAGAGTCAATGTAGATTTTACGAATGATAAAGCACAGTCCAGTAGAGTCAAAGTAGATTTTACCAATGATAAAACGCATTCACTAGAGTCAATGTAGATTTTATCAATGATGAAGCGCAGTCCACTAGAGCCAATGTAAATTTTACAAATGATAAAACGCTGTCCCAGTAGAGTCAATGTAGATTTTACCAATGATAAAACGCATTCACTAGAGTCAATGTAGATTTTATCAATGATAAAGCGCAGTTCAGTAGAGTCAATGTAGATTTTACCAATTATAATGTGCAGTCCGCTTGAGTCAATGTAGATTTTACAAATGATAAAACGCAGTCCAGTAGAGTCAATGTAGATTTTACCAATGATAAAACGCAGTTCACTAGAGTCAATGTAGATTTTATCAATGATGAAGCGCAGTCCACTAGAGCCAATGTAGATTTTATCAATGATGAAACGCAATTCCAGTAGAGTCAATGTAGATTTTACGAATGATAAAGCACAGTCCAGTAGAGTCAATGTAGATTTTACAAATGATAAAACGCTGTCCCAGTAGAGTCAATGTAGATTTTACCAATGATAAAACGCATTCACTAGAGTCAATGTAGATTTTATCAATGATAAAGCGCAGTTCAGTAGAGTCAATGTAGATTTTACCAATTATAATGTGCAGTCCGCTTGAGTCAATGTAGATTTTACCAATTATAAAGCGCAGTCCAGGAGAGTCAATGTAGATTTTACCAATGATAAAACGCAGTCCACTAGAGTCAATGTAGATTTTATCAATGATAAAGCACAGTCCAGTAGAGTCAATGTAGATTTTAACAATTATAAAGTGCAGTCCAGTAGAGTCAATGTAGATTTTACCAATGATAAAGCGCAGTCCAGTAGAGTCAAAGTAGATTTTACCGATGATAACGTGCAGTCCAGTAGAGTCAATGTAGATTTTATCAATGATAAAACGCAGTCCAGTAGATTCAATGTAGATTTTACCAATGATAAAGTGCAGTCCCAGTAGAGTCAAAGTAGATTTTACCAATGATAAAGCACAGTCCCAGTAGAGTCAATGTAGATTCTATCAATGATAAAGCGCAGTCCCACTAGAGTCAATGTAGATTTTACCAATGATAAATGTCAATGTAGATTTTATCATTGATAAAGCGAGGTCCAGTAGAGTCAATGTAGATTTTATCAATGATAAAGCGCAGTCCACTAGAGTCAATGTAGATTTTATCAATGATAAAGCGCAGTCTAGTAGAGTCAATGCAGATTTTACCAATGATAAAGCGCAGTCCAGTAGAGTCAATGTAGATTTTACCAATGATGAAGAGCAGTCCACTAGAATCAATGTAGCTTTTACCAATGATAAAGCGCAGTCCCAATAGAGTCAATGCAGATTTTATCAATGATAAAGTGCACTCCACTAGAGTCAATGTAGATTTTACCAATGATAAAACGCAGTCCACTAGAGTCAATGTAGATTTTACCAATGATAAAGGTCAATGTAGATTTTATCATTGATAAAGCGCGGTCCAATGGAGTCAATGTAATATTGACCAATAGTCAAGCTGAAAATATATCTTTTACTTATAACTGTTTATTAAGGAACCTGGACAAACAGGTGGATTATTTACATCTGATGAACACTGATGGACTTTTCAAAACGGGTCATCTATTTTATTCATGGCTACCTTTGTTTATTTTTTGCCGCCATTCCTTTTGCGGTCATTTAGTACATGTCTTGGTGTGATTTAAATATAATCAATTTTAAATCTTTAGACCACACCAAATTGATTTTTAGATCTCTGGATTTTTTTTATAACAAACATAGGTGCGAGCGGACAAATTTTTATTTTAAATTCTTTTTTTAGAACTACTTTTTTATGTCGAAAATATTGCCAAAAATGGGGAAAAAAATCCCTAATTTCTACCCAATTTTTGGAGCGGACGAACACTTTTTATTTTTTATTTCTTGAAAAACGAAGAATTTGATGAGAATTTTCAGCATTTTTGCAAAATGAATAGCTAAAACTTTTTTCCTTAATATTAAGTCCGAAAGTCGGAGGGGCGAAATCCAAAGAACTAAAAATCAAATTGTTGTGGCCTTAGATATACAAAATCTTTACCATGTTCGTTAAATACTGAATGTTGTATCATTGACAGCAGACAAACAAATGAATAAAATTAAAAATTCAACTATCATCAAAATCCTGAGTCATTTCATATTAATTAATTCACACGGAAAATGGAATGCATAATTATTATATTAGACGTACTAATAATTATATTAAATCGTTTTTCTTTCACCCATTGTGTATGATAAGTATATTAGTGTCACATTATTATAATAATCAGATATACATTGATAATATGAAGTTCGAGTTAAATGTATTTTAATATAAGAAATAAAGATGACATGTCACATAGCGAGAAATTTATTTGAAATTATAAAGCAGATTTGATGCGATCAATTAAGACCTATACAAAATTCTGAACCAACGTCGTTTCGCTTAATAATAGTTTTCAATATTTAAAATTTGATTTTAAGGTCATTTTAAGGTCATTATCAATTGCATTTATATTAACGGTACTCTTAACCAACAATATCGAGCATGAATGAGAAAACTTATGGTTCATGTCATGCGAGAACTATGTAATACATACACTCCACTTATTTTAAAGAATTATGTATAAACTGATACTCTATGAAATGTCAACTTGTCAGTTTCCTTTGATATGATGTTAACGGGTATCGACATAATTGGGACGAAGAAACCAAGATGCTAAAACCGCTTTTCTAGCTCTCTTGCTATTTTTGTTTTGTTTTGACGAACACGAATAGAGTTACAAATTCCACTGACATATAATTTTTTCAAGGATTCCCTTGAAGCTTCACGGTATGGTAACTTTCCATACGGTGGTGTGAGGCACGCCTTCGTCCACAAATAGAAAATAATTTCAACTTCATATCGGTTAAGATAAGACGTGAAATCATTTTTTGAAGGATGTTCTTTGTATTAGCAAATTTCTTTTTGGAAGGACGCGATTGGAGTAGGTCACCAAAAGAATTCCCAATCGGACACATTAATCGACTACCTGAAAACTTTGCGTTATGTACTCTCCAGTCGGCAGTGTGAGGCACGTCTTCGTGCACATATGGATGTTTTCAAGTTCAAAACTAAAATCGTCTCTTGATACATAGTTTAGTTTTGTTTTTCTCCTACATTTCAATGGTAAGAGGACGACGCGAAAACATTTCAGGAAGTCCTATGTATTATCGCCAGCTTATAATATTTATCGCCTGATTGAAGTGTGCACTAATGTCATACGGTCGAACACAATTAAAAACGGTCGTCCTCAAAGGAATATTGAATTAAATTAACATTCGTGTTGATATTTTCAATTCATTTCATGCGTTTATTTATATATTTGTTTTGTTTATAAGTCCATTTATCTAAAAATGTGTGCGAAGGTGTATGCTTCCTTTGAAAGAAATAAAGTAAAGTCAAGAAATACCAAAGGGATATTCGAAGGAGAGAAAAATCGTAACAACTGACAAACTCCGGAGAACAACGAAGACAAGACCAAAACAATACATGCACTACAATTAAAAACTAAAAACATATGAACAACATGGACCCCACCAAAAAACCGGGGGTAGACTCAGGTGCTCCGGCAGAGTAAGCAGTCTCTGCTTCCTGCAGGACATCCGCCATGCTGTCAATGTCAAATCCGATATGAGGATGGGGATAATATCAATGGAACAGGTCCATTTTCATTTGGGAAACGGTTTTTTCATAGCTGACAACCAAGTCATGATGACGCCAATAAAACTTTAATAAGGATGACTTCAGCTTAGGAGCAACGTACCCCTGTCTGAGCAACGTTTCTGTCAGAAGCCGGGCTCTGTCCAGGAAGTCAATGTGTATGTCACAAGCTCTGGAATAACGTATGAGATGTCACATAGCGAGAAATTCATTTTAAATTATAACGCAGATTTAATGCGATCGATTAAGACCTATATAAAATTCTGAACCAACGTCGTTTCGCTTAATACTAGTAATAGTTTATTCTTTTAGTTTTCACTATTTAAAATTTGATTTTAAGGTCATTATCAATTGTATTTGTATTAACGGTACTCTTAACAAACAATATTGACCATGAATAATGACGAAAACCTATGGTTCATGTCATCCAAAAACTATGTAATGCATACTGTCCACTTATTCTAAAGAATCCAATATTAACCCACATGCACAAATAAAATGTCAATTTGTCACTTCCCTTTGATATGACATATCGACATAATTGGAATGAGGAAACCAAAATGCTAAAAGCGCTTTTCTAACTCCCTAGTTAATTTGTTTAATCTTTTTTTGACGGAAACGAATAGAGTAACACATTCCAATGACATACAATTAAACCGAAAAAGAGTCCCTTGAAACTTCGCGATATGTTTACATTGCATATGGTGGTGTGAGGCACGTCTTCGTCCAAAAATGGAAAATTTGAACTTCAAATCGGTAAGGATAAGACATGAAAGCATTTTTAGGATGTTCTATGTATTAGCATATTTCTTTTTGGATGGACGCGAATGGAGTAGGTCACCAGAACATTATCCAATCGGACACACCAATCAATTGCCTTAAAACTTTGCGTTATGTACACTCTCATTCCGGCAGTTTGAGACGCGTCTTCGTCCACAAATTGAAGTTTTCAACTTCAAAAATAAAATTGTTCCTTGTTACATAGTTTAGTTTTGTTTTTCTCCTCAATTTCAATGGGAAGTCCTATGTATTAGCACATTCTTATATTCATCACTTGATGTGAAGAGTGCACTAATGTCCTACGGCTGAACCCAATTTATAACGGTGGTCCTCAAAGGAATGTTGAATTACATTCGTGTTGATATTTTCAATTCATTTCATGCGTTAATTTGTATTTTGTTGCGTTTATAAGCCTATTTGTCTATAAATGTGTGCGACGGTTTATGCTTTCTTTGAAAGAAATAGAGATGACATGTCACATAGCGAGAACGTAATTTTAAATTATAAAGCTGATTTAATGCGATCAATTAGGACCTATATAATATTCTCGCTTAATAATAGTTTATTCGTTTAGTTTTCAATATTTAAAATTTGATTTTATAAATTGCATTTATATTAACGGTACTCTTAACAAACAATAACTAACATGGATGAAAAAACCTATGGTTCATGTCATCCGAGAATCATGTAATTTATACAGTCAAAGTATTTTAAAAAATCATATATTAGGTGACACACTATAAAATGTCAACTTGTCAGTTTCCTTTCACATGATGTTAACTGACACAACTAAAAAGAGGAATCCAAAGTACTAGAACCTTTAGTCTCTCTCTCTTTACAATATTCATGCAGTGACACACCAATCAATTGAAAAAAGATTTCCTCGAAACTTTGCCATCAATGGAAATTTTCACCTTCAAAAACTAAAATCGTCTCTTGTTGTCTCATAGTTTTAGTTTTTCTCTTCGTTTTTCAATGGCTACTTTTTCTCATACTTGCCAACATATTTTTTTGTAGAATATCGGATAAAATCGGCAAGGGGTCGGTGCAGTTCGAAGCGCCCGACCGAAGACGAGTTTTAGGTATTTGGAAGCTGTTTCCAGAGTGCAAAAATTTGAATAAATGTTTAAGTATTGCTGATGAAGTTTCATAACCGTCAATGACTGTCGGCTTTTTTCCTCATATGTAATGGAATTTTATGCAGAATCTGAAAAATTAAGTCTCAATTGGATTGAAACGCTGCATCAGACCTCAATTTTAAGCCGAAGTGGAGTGAAATTTTACATTTTTAAAGTTTTTTTATGAAAAATTTTGAAATTTTGCTATGCCAACTAGGTTTCCATGGATATTTTTTATTTATTTTATCATGATTGAAACAATGCTAAAATAATGGCCTTTCAGAATATATATATATATGTATATGGGTATTATTTACTCTGAAGATGGCACATGTACAAGACCATGACATTTGTTAGCTCACTTCACATAGAAAATGGTACTATTAATTTATAGTCTAACCAATGGTAAGGGAAAGACATGAAAGACATGAAAGCATATTTTAGGATATCCTTTGTGTTCCGAACAAAGTATGGAGTGTGAACTGACGTCATACGACTGAAGCCAATTAATAACTGTGGTCGTCAAAGTGATGGTATTTTCAATTAATTGTATACGTGAACATAATTTAATGTGTCTTTATAAACCCATTTGTCTATGAATCATGTGAATGTGTGCGAAGGTTTATGTTTCCTCATAATGCTTGTAATCATTGTTTTAAAAATAAATTGATCTTCTTTGAATATTCACATTAATGTCTAAAATGAAACTTTAAAGTTGAATTTAAAAGACGGTACAGACAAAAGACATAGAATTGAAGTCAATATCATAGGAAATCTTAACTAAAGGAAGACGCGAAAGATATATTTTATTCCAATAAGAGGACATTTTATGTAATATATCATAAGTAATGAAGAACAGTAAATCACTGACTTCAACGTATGAAGGATCCAATTTGAAACTCCAATCATTAAATTGAAAAGAAAACATGGCCATTGAATTTTCAAAACCCCTGTGATAAATGGTGTTTTGTTACGAAATATGTAAATTTACAAAAAAAACATTTTAAGGGTTAAGGTAATTTTGAAATATTTCTTATTAATAAAACATGAAATTAATTCATTCGTCTACTTCAAGGATTTGGTTCAACAAGATCCAAAAAATAAATAAAATCAAAATGAGTTTTACCTAAATAAATAAACGAAGTTTCTATTGATTAGAAATCATAACAAATAAAGATTCATCAAGATGAAAAATAGTTATTACAAGCAAAACGAGATTTTTGTTAATATATTTCGGATTGTAGGGTGTCATAGATTTAAAATTTTATACATTGTAAAAATGTCATTTAAGAAACCGCTTTTACGAGTTAAATTAGTTAAACAAAAGAGTGTTTGTACAAATAGAAATATAAATCCAGAAAGGCTTGGGAAAGTGGTTCACAACGACAGAAAAACAATTAAAATGTATCCTAATAAGTGCTTAATTCAAGAATTTGTGTAGTAGAGCAAGCCTTTACATGAAACCGACATGCAGTATGAAAAAGTACCATCCTTTAGATTACTCGTTGTTAACTGTCAACAAGCAAAACAATAGTAACACAGTCATAAAAAAAACACTTCTAAAGCAGAGTATTAAGATGGTGCTTCGAGTGTAAGTACAGTCAAGAAGTATCAAAGGGATATTCGAAGGAGTGAGAAATCAGAACAACTGACAAACTCCGGAGAACAATGGAGACAAGACCAAAATAATACATGCACTACAATTAAAAACTAAAACCAATTGAACAACATGGACTCCACCAAGAAAACCGGGGGTAGACTCAGGTGCTCCGGAAGAGTAAGCAGTCTCTGCTTCCTGCAGAACACTCGCCGCGTTACCCATGTCAAATCCGGTACGAGGAAGGGATAATATCAGTGGAACAGGTCCATTTTCATTTGGGAAACGGTTTTTTCATACCTTCCAACCAAGTCTTGATGATGCCCATAAATCTTTAATAATGTGAGCAACTTTTCTGTCAGGAGCCGGGCTCTGTCCAGGAAGTCAATGTATATGTCACAAGCTCTGGAATAACGTATGAGTTGTGAAATGTATACTCTATACGCCGGCGCTTCTGGAATATTGACGCTCAAGGAAGTCTGCCTCATATGAGTAAAGGAACAAGTCGGCCAGTAGTGGCGCACAATTAGTACCCACAGGAATGCCAATTAATAATGCCATAACAGATCTATTGCAACATTATATATCAAAGAACATGATCGTTGATTGAGCCAAAATACCGTTTTAATCAGCAGTGAAAAAAAAGATAAAATAAAGTTTAAAGTTAAGCCAACAACACCAAACCTTACTCTAAACTAAACTACAAACAAAATGAATCGAAATACAAAGACAAAAACAGCGGGAGAGTCTTAATTGACCCAGACAAGTAGTTTTAGATCGTCGTAGTTAATACATGAATATGACCAGAGGACTACCTAAGAGTCATTGCTGTCCGGTACAGTCAATGCTATTTTTGTAGGAAGGATGCAGAGTTCCTAAAATATCCATAGATACATGTAATTCCAACGGGAAGAATGGTATTAAAGTTTATGGATTTTAAAACCACCGTAACTCACATTATAAGACACAGCAAAACATACTCTTAAGTCTAATCTCTCTATTTTATAAGAAACAATGAAACAATCATACTATTTCTCATTTTTCCTGATAAATACAATCTCTCTCTCTCTCCCCATATACAGATTCTCTCTTAGTCATTTATATTCTCGTTTTTTGAAATGAAAAATAATAACTGATATATCTTCTATTTCACAACATTGTGAGATGTTGATGTCACCGTTATGAACAGATTTTAAATGAAATTTCTTTGATTCATAACCGGAACATCGGATTTTCATTCATTTGTTATAGATGTATTGAACCAATCAATACCCACGATATATAATACATGTATTAATTTAATGTTCATACAAAATATTAATAAATGATGTTTTGATACGTATGATAAAAACCCCCTTTATAGTTTAAATGCAAACATTTATCTCATTTTAAAATCCATTAGAGGCTTGTTATTTACAATTAAAAGTAATTTAAGAGGCCAATTATATTACGAAAGCAAGAGGGCATGTAAATATTTAGTGTCGTAAAAGCTGAATAAAAGTTGTCAAATTCGATCACTATTTAAATGTTCTCTATAGTAAATCATTTTTGTCAAGTTGTGCATGTAGTTCTAGATCAACAAACGGGGCATTATGAAACTATGGCAAGCCATTTTACTATTTATTCTAACTTCAAGATATATAATAAACTTAATAACATATTTCATAAAATTTATAAGATATCTCATATAATTTTCTTTATATTATATGAGATATCTTGAAGTTAGATTAAATAGTAAAACGGAATTGATATGAAATTCCGGTAAAGATAAATAACCAAACCGAAGAATTAATACAAGTTCAATCAGACATTAGGTCGTATCTACCATTTAAAGGAGCAACCATTTGATTTGTAAGTGAAATCTTGGGATAAATTTGTAAACCTGTCTTCTTCCGATTCCTTCCTATCCCATAAATATAAAAAAGTCGTTTCATACTAACGGTTAGCGTGATTTTACTGTAATTTCTGTTATGTATATGCTTTGAACACTTCTGGACTCTACCTGATGATCCAAAAATGGGCTTTGTTCAAAGTGTACCTTAGCCTAGATGGTGACTTTGTCAAAACCAACCAAAACTTCAGATTACAGTATATTTAATCGTGTAATATTTGACAATCATTTCTTAACTGGAATTTGGAGTTCCGTTGGTCGTTTACCTGTATTTTACAATACATTTTGTTCATAAAGTAAAGATTAGTTTTCATAATGAAAAAAACTTTGAATTCAAATACTTCGACATTTTTGATGATCTTTATAGTAAACTGCAGAAAAAAAAGTTGCACGAATCTATACAAAAAATACCACTCAATACAGCATATTTCCTGTCTTTTGGGCTTGGAATTACAGTGTCAAAACTTTGTAATATTAATTTTTAGAAATGCATTCAAAGTGTTTGGGCTTTATTTTGTAAGTATTAAACTCGTTTTATATTTTGATTTTTTCATGCATTTAAACTACAGATTTTAATCTGCTGTACAAAAATGCTTATCTTTCCGCCACAGATTTCTTAAAGAGCAAAAACACTTTCAACGTTTTAAGATACCTACACACAGTTCCTTCTATTTAGAGAAAACTTTTGTCACAGAAATATCTGGCAGTACTTTGTTTTTTTCTTAAATATCTAGGGAATCTAGAATTTACATTTTTATAAACAAAAATAATTAATCCATATAACACAGAGGCGCTTTTATAAGTGGCATCTTCAGAAGAAAACATCATCCTACATGTACAATGCCCTAAATTACATATCTTTGGTATAACCCCTTTTGGTCATTTTTGGCATTGTTGAATGTGCTCTTCAAACTTTTGGATTATTGTTTGAGCACAACTGATGAGTCGTTAATCAACGAAATGTGCACATCTTGTGCTTCAAATTGGAATCAAAGAATTTATTTTCATAATAATGTTGATCAATATCACACCCTCATTCAATGGAATAAGACAATAATATGGACAATTGTTATGGAAGCCAGTAAGTAAAAATTTTAAATATAATTCTAATAAATTAACAATATATGTACAACATCAATATTAAAGTAATATTTCGTCGAATCTAACATTTAGATTACAATAAAATAAAAATATCAAACATCTTATCAGAAAGGTGCATCAAATAACTGGTAAAAATATATATATCAATGTGAAAGTGCCATCACATTTTCATTGGAATATTGACATCTGATACTTGTTCCTTAGTGGAAAACATATCTCTTTTCACATTCAGATCATCTGTAAAGGAAAAAGATCCAAAGTTTAGAAAAACTTGAAATTTAACCTTGTTTTTAAAAGAAGACCAATATATTTGTCTAATATTTTTCTCGTCCTTTGTTCAGTTTCCGACCAGTTTCTGAGATATTCAGCTCAGAATTAGCATCCCTTTATATGTGTTCTGAACGGACAAACATATATTTATTTTGTTTTTATGTATTTGGTATGCCACCTTTCAAATTTATGGGAGTTTTTTCACGTATTGAAGAAGGTTTCATGGCAACTTGATAATAAGGAATAAAGCAATCTTTCCTTGTTTGAACAGTTTGTGATGGCCATGCTGTCAAAAACTTGTCTTTCATCGCCATTCATTTATTTTGTAATGTATATTTATATGGCGCTTAAATTAAACGATAAACTTAATGACTAAAACAAATACCGTTAAAAAGTGGTCGACACTGGTTATCAGGGACAGATCCGAGGAAGCTTCTCGATATGAGTAAATACATGCCAATTTTTGTACAAAAATCTTTTGATTTCTTGACATAAGAAAAAAATCTGCTTGAATTTATGTTAGGGGCGAACTGGTCCCTCTGGAGACCTGAGCGCCCCATATCAAATAAAATCTTGGATCCTCGCCTAGTTATGTCAAACTGTCTGAATTAGTAGTACTTAATTATAAGTTCTTGGTTCCAAGATGATACCTTACATAGATTATAAATTAATGTTCTACTTACTATGATCAAAGAACTTAAATGGATCTTTCTTAGGATTTTTTGGCCTGAAATGAAAAACGAGATTAACTTTATTTAATGCTTTTTTAATGAACATTCAATTCATTCACCCAGGAGGGAATTTTCTTGTAATGTATATACATTTAGATTTTCTTTACGCAAAGTCGTATTTTTGTTATTAAGGCCAATGTTGACATTTAATATTAATACAAAATAATTTAAAAAAAAAATTGTCTTCTTCAATCTGCCAAATCAGGTATGCTGTTTCAATTTATGGGCACTGTTATAACATATTGTACAAATATAGCACTTCACTGAGTGCAATATTATATACTTATTGACTGAGTAAGAGGGGAATAGTAAGTTTATTGTCCCGAGGAACAACTATTGCCCCGAGGCAACGCCGAGGGGCAATAGTTGTTCAGAGGGACAATAAACTTACTATTCCCCGACTACTCAGTCAGTAAGTGTTTTATTATACCGAAAGAAACACAAGAGATAATTAAGGCAAAATTTAAGTCATGTGTACGTACCCGAGATGCATGATCGAGTGACAGAGTCCATTATTTTTTTTTAAATTCATGTTCTCACCATGACATATCCCTTTTTCTAAATACTTTGAAGACGTACCGGAACATCTCGGGATTCAGCATTGACGATAACCTATAACGCGGGAGCTTCCGAACGGGTCGGCTAAAACCTCCCAGCCAATCCCGTGCCCGGGATTAAAAATCCGCGAAACAACGTAACTTGAAGAGGGAAAATAGTTTTTTGAGGGAAAATAGTTTGGAAACTATTGACCGGTGACCGGGGAAAATAGTTAAATCACTGAAAATGTTAAAAATAGTGAAATTATTGTGCATGTATTTATTATAGAAAAATATATCTAAGGTATAATAAAATATTTAATGGACCATTTAACAGCAATATTGCCCAAGGCCAACGGCCGCGGCCAATATTACTTAAGTGGTCCATAAACCAGTTTATAATTGTTTTATTACATTTCACTCTTAATTGGAAATCATCTGTTCTCAAAATAGTTCACTGCATAATATCACTTATCACTGTGCAATATCACAAAATACCAGTTTAAAACACATTGTTTCTATATATATCAAAAATGTAGGAAATGTAATAATAATTGATATGTTCTATATGATACAAAATAAATTTATTATATTTACTGGGCGTTCTTAATGCTAGTGCTTTAGTTACTGTTCTGTTTTGTTCTAATTTTTAATTCATTATGTTTTTTTAATTCTTTTAGCTATACATGTATCCTTGTGCAATTCATGTGTTTGTCTTGCCTCTGGATTCCAATCTTACAAATTTCCAACTTTCGCTTTAAAAAAATATCTGATGAATAATAAATTAAATGAAATATCTCATTTCATTCAATTTATTATTCATTAGATTTAAAAAAAAAAATCAAGTAAACATCTTCTGTTACACAAGCATCACTGGTCGTGGAGTCTCATGTCCAGTTATAGTACCAAGACCATGCATAAACAGGTCAACACCGGTACCAAAATCAGATGGACAATGGCAAAGAAACTTACGTTATAATTCTCTTTGTAGGCGCCCTTGGTTTACAGCAGTTTCTAAAATAGTTAAAAAGACATTGAAAACTTTATAAAACTTAAATATCAATCTTAGTTCCCGTGAAAAAAAGATCCATTTAGTCCTATTCTAAGCAGATATACCTATAAATAAATCTATCGGTATACAGGAATTCAGCAAATAAAATTAAAACGGAGACAGCAGTGCATGACCCCATATATTTTAACATGACATGTCACAGCGCCGTTTCATATATAAATATCAAACTCAAAATCGTGGTTTAAGAGATGAAAATAGAATAACTTTAATATAATTGGAAATAACATGATTATTATAATTAATTAAGATTTCAAAAATTTATTTGAATGTAAGATAATTTTAAATACTTCTTTAAAACTGTATCTAAGACGTGCATGATTATTGAAATTAGATAATAATGTAAAAATTTACCTTAGAGATGGCGTCTTACATGATTTACATGGTAAGCCTCTTCGGCAACATAAATACGCTAATAAGCCTAAAAGAAACATGCCCAAAAGAGCCAAAATTGCAATCAGAGCTATATTTCCTGGTTTATCCCACCAGTATGTCGATGTATTTGGTGCTACTGTTGTGGTGGTAGTTGTTGTTGTGTATCTATAAATAACTGTCACTTGACACGTTCCGGACAACTGTGGAGTTCCCTTATCCTTTACAGTAATATAGAATGTATGGTCTGTCCCATATTCGAAGTCTATCGTGTTCGTCAAATATAAAGCTCCACTACTTGTGACAGTGTAGTAACCACTTCCGGTTGGAGAAACACCACTGTATTCCAAGTAAGCATTCACTCCAGAATCACAATCTGTTGCATTAACACGTCCTATATATGCTCCTGGCTGAGTATACTGGGTAACAATTACAGTGGAACCGGCATTATTACATAATGGGGCGTTATCGTTGGAGTCCTTCACATAGACAGAAACTGTTGCTGTACCTAAAACACGCAAAGGGTATCATGAAACAGTAATATATAAACTGTGAAGTCGGTTTTGAAATTTGGAAAAAGAGGGATTTTTTGGCGAGGTTTTGGGAAAATTAATAAAAAAAACTTTGGGAAATTTGAAAATAATTTTAGTTTCATTTCCTTAAAATTCGTTTCCTTTTCCCCAATTAAAATGGCAAATTTCTAGGGAATTGGGAAAAAATCATACCCCCGTGTCAACTTTATTTGTCTAAAGATGTTGATTGATTGTTAATATTATTATAGGAAGTTGTCTGAAAAAGACAACTACTCTGAAAAAAGAAAAACATCAAAAAAAAATCTTTAAAAAACATGTATTACACAATGATTTTGCCAATTTTTTCTTTAGAAACGTAAAAATCTAAAATGCAAAGAAATACACACTTGCACAAAGCTAAATAGGGCACTATACCTCTTTATGTACACAATGTATTAACACTACATTTATTTTTCATCTCATTGCACATTCTAGAACAATTGGTCACAATTATTGTGTGTGCCACATACCTCGGCAAATGATTTCTTGATGGAAAACTCTGGCCATATTGTACAGTTCTGTACATTTCAAATAACAGTTGGGTATGAATAAAGGCAATAGGATTCACATTAATTTTATAGAAACAAACATTACACATTTTGAGGAACTTCACTTTGTATGTAGTGACGTAATATTGCATCCAAAAAATGAATTCGGTTCTTGTAAATTATTTTAGGCATTTCAGCGGTGGAAAAGACAATAATTAATAACGAATATTGGAAATAAAAGATAGAAAAATATTTTTTTACTTTCATTCTAACATGTTTAAAGAAATATTTGAGATACATTGTAATCACGAAAAACGACTTGGAGTTTTGAATAATACACACAGTAATATGGCTGTTATCTTGAACATTGAACATTTAAAATTAAACAGAATTATCTTTGTATGTACATTGCATTGTGAGATTATAATTTCACATACTTGATTTTCCTTTAAAATTGGACTGTAGTGTGAATTAGTAATACTACATACCTGTTTCTACATACTGGTCAGTACACTGTACAATTGGACTGTACTCTAAATAAGTAATGCTGCATACATGTTTTTCCATACTGGTCTTTACACTGTACAATTGGACGGTACTGTGAATTATTAATGCTACATACCTGTTTCTCCATGCTGGTTAAGTACACTGTACAATTGGACTCTACAGTGAATTATGAATGCTACACACCTGTTTCTCCATAATGTTTAGTACACTGTACAATTGGACTGTACTGTGAATTAATAATGCTACATACCTGTTTCTCCATACTGGTCTGTGCACTGTACAATTATTGTTGCGTTAGTTGGGTGTACGAATCCACAAGTGTCAATATCATAATCTGTTTTAAATGATATTTCACCAGAATATTGATCGATTTGGTAGTACTGACTATGTGGATTATTGACAAGAGAAAACGTATGATAATCCGGATCATCTTCATCAGATAATGTAAATCCTATGTTCATTCTCCCTCCTCCTGGCTTTAAATAGAGAACAGCTATTAAGACATTTTAATGGTCTTTTAGATACTGCATCTCAAACTAGTATTGTGCATTGATATCATGGTATCCAAAATGTTGTGGTAAAAATCGAAAAATAAAATTGAAAAGTTAGTAAAACAACCAAACTCAACATAACTTTAAAAAAGACAACTTTATACTTATGTGGTGGAGTAATTCTGTTTATTTTGGGCGTTGAATTTTAATTAAGAAAATATAACTTCAATCATTTATGGTTTTTCATTTTTAAGGATGATCGCTGGTCTAATAGGAAATAAATAGGATTTGAAATAGGTGTTTTAGTTTGAGAGAACATGTGAATAGTAAATAGATAAGCAAAAAAAATATATAGGTTCATTTGCTCATTTTAGTGCTATAAGGCCTTGAAAAATTGACGGAAATAGGTTTTCTCTGGATTTTTCCTCGTCTTTGCATTGGCAACTTCAGTCTCAAGTATGAAAAAATAAAAAGGATTTCATAAGATTTTGTCAATTACCATTTTACGGTATATATGATTGAATTATAAAAGAAAAAGTAGGGGTTCATGAGCAAAAAAAATCATGTTTAAGAAATGGATAAAACCAGAGGATTTCGAAAGTCTGACAAAAAGACCAAAATATGACCAGCGAGCATCCTTAAGTAAAAAATTGATTGAAAAAGCTCATGTCACATTTAACATGAAACAGGAATATGGTGGATTAATTCCTGAAAAATATTCCCTAGTACAAATCACTACGTTCCAACATGTGTCCAAAATTTTTATGGACGGAACTGATTTGTTGCTGCTTTTCATCTTAAAGTTAAAGAAAGTCATTCGATTACAAAGAAAATCTCGCAATCACTGTAAGTTATCGACTGACCTCTTTCTAAATGTTGATTACGTCAAAACTATGTTATTAATTTGAAGATAGAGCGTTAAGGATAATAAACAAAACGTCCACACGTATAATTTACCGTTCAAAAGATAATATATTTTATTGACAACTTACCCCTGCTTCATAAGTGCTTGCTTCATAAATATTTTTGTCAAATCCACACACTTCCGGTATATTGTTAATGTGTACATTCAAGTAATAAGGACCAGTAGTGGCATATCCATCAGTGACGTACATCGTCAATTTATAACTACTTATTGTTTCGTAATCAAATGTTTTCCCATTTTTAAGTCTTATTTCACCTGAAAACAATGTTTCGAAAATTTAATTTCTGTTGTTGACTTACTGCATTGAGTTTATTATAAATTATATTATAGTGTGATGAATTCGTTTTGAAAATAAGCATGTGTTAAAATTTATACAATTCATTATTGGTAGGACGCGCCCGTCATAGTCAAAATAACGTCACGCCATTCTTTTTAATCATACCAAATGAACTTTCGGAACGGAGGAACACTTTTATGTATTACAATTGTTTGGTATTTTATGCTACAAAATGCAACAAAAAAAGTTTTACTGTTTTCTATCGCTTTCGATATTATTTTTACAAGCTACAAAAGCAAAATGGTTGTCATTTGAATAGCTTTACAGTATGTTTCGTTTACCAAATTTCCGTTTTTGTGATATTAGAATCGAATAATTTTGTATTGGAGTTTAACATGGGCTACAAAATTGGCTCAAATAATGCTGCATATATTAAAATCTTCTATGGCTGCAATGAATTACTTTTTTAGTGAAACATTACATTTATTTCCTTAAATTTTTATATGATTTCTAAAAACACTAGTAATATAAATTGCTTATCTTATTAACGTATCGTACATACTTGTTGTAACAGAAAACGTATCAACTTCTCCTGCTGGAAACACTGTATATGTTATTGTCTGGGTTTGTCCAGTATCCGGGTCACTAACTACTGGAGAATACAGTAATGTATTTGTAGCTGTTGTTTCATCAAAGTAAACATTAACGACTTGGTTCAGTCCAATATTTGTTATTTCAGGAGCTGTATTAATATCTGATAAGAAAAAAAAAAAGAAAATCACTTCAATTTAATAATTAAGGACTCATATTCAGAGTTCTCAGTAAATACATAATTAAATTATCTATATATATTCAACTAAGCTCGTGGCAAGTTGTGCTCGACCCCTATGTTGATTAGGATTGTCAGTTTTCTTGCAAATTGGTGGTCGTAATCAAGCTTTTTATACCAATAAGAACAGTTCATCACGATACAGCAAACAGAAATGAATGTGGCGTTCAACACCAAAGAACAGTAGCATCTATATTTAACAAATTAAAATATACTTCAAAGTTCAAATTGGACAACTGAAATTTGATTATCTAATCAAAAGCCTAGGACGCGCTTTTCCTGGTTAACTTTATTTGTTACATGTATTTCATATCTTGTTTTTAAAAATAGAAAACGTTTGCATGCACAAAATCTACACGATGACGGACAAAAATCCATCAATTTAAGTCAAAAATTAACAAGAATTTGATTAGTTTATTACATTTTTTGTTATTATTTTAGTTATATTATATCCTTGTGGCGTTTGTTTGTTGTCTACCATTCTGGTTACCGTCATTTCCCTGAATATCAAATTTATGGACTATTCCCACTGTTTTGTAGTCATTCCTTTGCCGATATTGAACATATATCTGAAGTATATGAGTAGTTTGTATCCTTCTAACAGGGCCGTAAATTAAAGGCGGAAGAGACAGCTGGCTCCCCCAAAATTTGAGAGAAAAAAAAATTTTCATTTTAAATCGAAATTAAAGTTAAACGAGAAAAGGGTTAATTTATAAATGAAATCTAAAAGTGCAATTAATGGCATTCGGATAGCTTCAAAGACTCATTAGCCGACGAAAATTCTTTTCGTATTGTAGCCACCACACTTTGTAATGAGACAAGACACAGCACTGAATGACCTTCTTTGCAGAAACTTTGATATTATTGTATTTATCAGTTAAACAACAACGTCTTAGAAACGCCAAAGCGTCAATTATTTTGCAAAAAAGGGTACTCAGCCTATAGATGGCCCCCATTAAATTTCATACTGCTAAATTGATTGTAGTTATTCAACATCACATAAGTGAAAATATGACAACATACAGTTGTATCTGCCTGATCTTATATTAATTTTTTACACTATTTTCACAGCTATCAAACGGGCTATCTATATAAAATTTAATAACGAATTAAAGGAAAAGAGTAGATCGTGAAAACTTTTTTTTTAAAAATAGATCGAATATGAATTTCAGTTCAGTGCATAAATGTATATACTCAAATGTATTTTCATTGATCTGTAGGAATATATCCCTCGTGCACAGCTCTGTCCTAAGTTGGTTTTGGCTTTACCCCTTTTGGTAATTTTGTTATTTTTGAATTTGCTCTTCAACCTTTTTTCAACATTTTCAACATTTAAGGCCTTGAGCACAACTGATGAGTCGTCAATCGACGAACTGTGCACATCTTGTGCATCAAAATTGGTATCAAAGAATTATATTTACATAAAACAGAGTCACAATTAAAATGTATTTATTCATTCGTATAATCAATATTAGACTACTCAAACTCAACGTTGATTATAACCTACTGAACTACATAGAATGAAATAATTTTATATTTTAGCGAACATGAGGTGACATAAACAATTCTTTATGCCAAAATTATTACTTGGGAATTTTGATTACTGTATTCATCGTAAACGTTCTCTAACTATGCATTTTAATGAAACTTTTAACTTTGAGAACTTAAAATTCATATCATTATATTATTTATTGTGTAAGTGAACAAATGCATGTATTATCAGCAGTCCGTCATTTTATATTTATACAAGAAGAAATATTATATAATATTTAAATCGAAAAAGCTGCATAAATATATGGTTTTGTGTCGAATTGATAAATCATTTGCTGACGTCAATACAAAAAATATGATTATATTTTTTTATAATATACTATTAGCCGAAATATGAAGAAACTGTATAGCTTTGTATGAATAATTATAGATACATATTTACGTCTTTCAAGGTTTTGTATGTTTTCAAAAACTGCATTACCTAAAAAGTAAGTCACATCACAAATCATTCGTACTTTTGATATAGATGAATAGCCTAAAATTTCATATATATTTTTAACAAATTTTATGAGACTGTTTATCATAACCATTGAACTTATGACATCTCAGGATGAGCAAAGTGAAAAAAGCAAATACAGAAGAGAAGCATTTAATGAATGTTTTGGCTTTCTGTTTCTGTAAGCTGATGAGACATGAATAAATGAATTGGAATGCTTATAACTTGTAAACATTAGTCATATGTCATATCTTATAATAACATGTAAACAACAAAATGGATAAGAGGAATAAGGTACCAATCAAACAGCGACATCCAACTGACAAAACCCTCGACAAAAAATAAATAACATGAAAGAGCACAAACAAGCTTAATTCAAATTTATGAAAACTAATTTTATTCATATTCAACAACAATATTTGTTGTGTTCATGTTTTTGGTAAACATTAATGAATTTCGCATGACAAAAATGCCTTTCATGGAAAATTAAATGCATATCAGCAATGGAAAAAGTCAAAAACTAATGACTGCTAAAGGAAAATGAAAGGCTTAGTATGTTGCTCGTAATCAAAACAGTTAGCGGAAACGTTTAGCCTTTTACACCTTGATTTTTAATATTGTTTTAATCATTTTTTTTTTTATTTATTTTCACATTGACTGATCCTTCGCTTATTTTCTTTACGAACTGTTTTACAATATTTTTAGTTTTTATTGTAGAGTTATATTTTTTATTCCCATTTTTAAAGACATTTTGGGACATTCCCAAAACCTGACTAAAATATCAAATAACGACACTCGGTAAGTAATTTATGAAAATAATACAATTCTATATTTTAGGCATGATTAGTTATGACTGAAACACTTACTTGATAAAGTCAGTCCTAAATCTTGTACTGTAGTTATTTTACCGTCATCTGCCGTGATTGTAACGGTATAGAAACTTGTTAATTCATACTTCAAGTCTTCTCTTGCATATACATCGCATGTAACTAAAACAAATCAGGTATTTTAATAACAAATAATATAGTTACTTTTTCATAAGGTTATTATTTACTTTATTGTAGAGTTTAGGTTGTGTGAAGATGTGAAGCATATTATGTTTACTTAAGCATCGTATATTAATGTATTTTTCTTGATCTGTCAGTTGAAGAACAGTTTATATTTTTATTTAGAAATGGTATTATGTTTAACATTGTTGCCATAACATTTTAATTAGAAGAAATATTATTTTATATCATATATTTAGAGTGCAATAAATACATCTTAATATTAGTATCTTTGGATTGTTATTTTGAAACTCCTGGGATGATGCCTCTGCTGGTGGACCCTAGGTCCCCGAGGCTATTCGCCAACCCAGTCGTCAGACTTGTCTGACATGATTATTCATCGATTTGTTACAGAAATTACCAGTATTTAGCAAAATTCAAAAATAATAGAAATACTAAGGGTTCATTCCTTGTATTGCACATGGTAGATCTCCTTAGCTGAAATCTGGCTTCCTATTTCGGTATTTTTGGTTGAGTACTTCTTGTTTAATATAAGTTTGGTTTTTGGTCTTCCAAATGTTTCGGTTTTAATGTTGCTGATGAGAGGTAACTCCTTGAAATGCGTCGTATACAGCATAGTATAAATTTACTATATCTAATATTAGTATCTTTGGATTGTTATTTTAATATGCATTATACATGACTTTGCAATCGTATACCGTATATCGCGCCCATAAACATATACCGCATGCCCTTTACTGTACCTCTACTTGGAACCCATTTTTATTCTGTTCGGACTTCTTCGGGTGCAAACCAAGGGTCTATTTTTGAAATATATGATATTAAGAATAAAACATAATCAAACCAATATCATATGCTATATCAACCCTCAACAAATGTCACACCCTCGAGGTGATATTGGGTACTCTGGTCAATATAGCATGTGATATAGGTTTGGCCATCTATCATTCTCCGCATATTGATAAATGTAAAGAAATGGCTGCAATATATATGTAAGTTTTATGTTAAAATGTTGTAATTTTCGTACCAATAGCCTCTTATTATATAATAACACAGACATTTCTTTTGATTTGATGTATTGTAATATTTATTGTATGGAATTTGTTTAAAAAGATATAGATACATGTTTGTATTCATATTATTATAATGTACTTTATTGTTATTTAAGGGCCTTGATGAAAATAAAATTAGACTTGTTTTAATTGGGTCACTGTCTTTACATAAAGAGTTTATGGTGAAAAGAAAAAAAATATCCCAAAATTATACATTTATAACCTACACCGCTCAGATCACATTGGTGTGATCTGAAAATAAGCCTCAGACCCCCCTCTCTAAAAGAAAATTTTAACAAAATATGTTACAATGAAACACTGGAGGCGTCCAATTATTTTTTTCTGTTCATGTTTCGAAATCAAAATTTGAATATTAAAAAAAAAAAAAAAAATTATAAGTAGATAATGACTCTTTTTATTTCAGTTCTGCTGTTTAATTCCACTAACCTGGATCCATTTCAAAGCTGTTTGTTGGAGGATTAATTGTCATACTATATGTAACAGTGTCAATATCAGCATCAGTTGTCGTACAGGTAAAAACCTTAGTATTGACAGGAGTTGACTGAGCATTCTGCGTATGAGCAGCTATTAGAATAATGAATATTTCAATTATTTTTCATTGAATTTGCCTCGAACTATTGATAGCAAGGAACAGAAAAAGAAAAAAAAGAAAAAATATCAAACATTAAACAACTCCTCGGAGAAAAGAAAGTACCTCTCAACCAAGAGCATTGTACAGTGCTTTACTATTAGATAGCAACCATTTGATTTTTAGTGTGGGTGGGGGTCGATCCTGCCTATTTTTTTCGTCGACATTGAATTTTTTTCTGCGGCTGTTGCGGCCTAGATTTTTATTTTCGTTTCAACAAAAAAAAATTCCTGATTGACCTAGGTCCTGCATTTTTTTCACACCTAAAGTTATCCTTTCTTTTTATTTTACCAAAATCCTGGTCCTGCCTTTTTATTTCAAATTTGATCCTAGCCCTCCATAAAAATCAAATGGTTATCTCTTTACGATTACATCCTAACTGAAGTTTTTTTTGTTTTTCTTTTCGTTAAACTAGCATTTAAATCTTTTCAGCTTCACTTTCAGAACGGAAACCGGGAAAATTTTCGTACCCTTTTTCTTTGCGATTCTACAATTGAATTCAACTTAGCTCTGTTTTAAATTCTGCGATTCCCAGTCTGTCGACAGATGTCAAGTATTGGAATAAATAACCGCTGTGGTTTTATTTTCGCGTTTCATATCTTACCTATCTTACTACTAATTGAAAAAACATGTTTTTTTTCAGAAACCGGACTTTTGTTAGATATCTTACCGTTGGATGTGAATACAGGTGGTCTATTTTCCAGTATATCTACATACAATATATTGCTAGAACTTCTGCCGGTCCTCCCGCTGTAGTGATCAGTACACGTAAAGGTTATTGTGTACAAGGACGTCGCTGTGTAGTTAAAATTAGCATTAGATGTTACCCATAATCTGTAAACTAAGATATGAGATGTGTTTAAAGATATTGAAGATGGACGCCACAACTGCTGATTTTCAACACCTTTTGCCTTTAGTTGAACTGATGAGTCGTGATTCTACGAAATGTTGGCATTATGTGGATCAACACTGGTAACATAGAATTAATTTCAATGTATTAATACCTGTACTGGCAGTAGAGAGGACAAATGCATGTAAAGAGCAAATTTAAAAAACGTAATTAATTACACAGACAAACCCGGGAAGACAAATGGACAAGCACAAGAAATAAGTAAACACTGAAAACAATGAACAACACGAACTCCTTTAAAAACCAGGATTGAACTCGGGTGCTCCGGAAGGGTAAACAGTTCCCGATTCGTATACGGCCCGTCGTGAAGTTCAACAAAATCAATCCGATGGTAGTCACAAATCGGTGGAGGTACATGAAATGTTACGACAGTTGGAACAGGTCCAACATCATCTTAGATATTGGAACACTGTAACGGTCAATCAATTCGTGATGACGACCATGAAATGTCCTAAGTGATGACTTATGAACTTATCCTTGATAAAACTCTGGTTAAGAAGCTGTTGTGACAGCAGTAATCCTCTTTGTCGAAAGTCAGGGTAACTCACGCATGCAACAATTAGTCTGATTGCTTCTCGCTTGTTGTTTGCTCGGCAACCAGTAGTATTTATTTCATGCTTCGTCAGGACGAGAGCCAGTCCAACAATTTGTGGGATGTGACAAAAGGGAAAAAAATTTCACTGCCACTGTAAGTTTGGTTTTAATGCTGCTGATGAGAGTTAACTCCTTGAAATGTGTCGTATACAGCATAGTATAAATTTACTATATCTAATATTAGTGTCTTTGGATTGTTATTTTTTTTTCACTGCCACTGTAAAAGGATGGACGATGGATGATGGATGATTGAGTAGGGTCAGATAATTTAGCCTTCTATAGCGGCATTAGCCTACTCCTTTTTTTTTTCGAAAACTACAGAAAAAAGTATTCAGCGTACAAGGGGTGTTGCAATCTCAAAGCAAGTTACCGACAGTTCATTTTGGTAATAACACAAGTGTAAAACTAGAAATATGTGATAAGATTATCATTAATAATAGAAATATAATGCCAAAAAAGTATGATTCATTTCATAAATACCGGTATTAACCTGTATGAGTGAATAAAAAGGTCTCGATTTTGTAGAACTATGTATTAAAAGTATTAAAATATCATTACACACTGACACTGAACGATATTGGATATGGGTCAATTATTAAAAGATCAGAATGTAATACAGCAAAAAATTGTTGGAATAGCATTTCTTGATTTTCGCAAATTATCATTCATCTCCAATTAATTCTTTTAGCTCTGTGATTACATGAATGAATGTGTATGCTAAGATTAATATCCAGAGAACTATGAAAAATATTTATTGTTTTACCTGGGATTGATTTCAAATTTAATTTAAAGTCGCCTTACCGTTAGGAGTTCCAGATTCACGCAAATCGAATGGTCCCGCTGGATTTGACGTCATACTACACGTGATAGGATCATCATTTTCTGCATCAGAATATACAAGGTCCCAAATTATTTCTTCAACGACCACGTTCTCGCTAACTTCGTAATGATCTGGTAAGTTGTCTACAGTAGGTGCTGCGTTAGGCGTCACTGTTATAACAATGTCACCCGAGACATTGGCACCTGCGGAATCTTCACATGTGACAGTTACAGTATGCGTAGGGTTGGTGACCCCATCTAAACTATCTATAGCGTTTGCATCAAGAATCACTTCATACACTACAAAAAGAAATTAAATAGGATAAGAAATCCCTTTTTTAATTATAATTATTATAATTACTATACAATGTTTTAATAAGTTGCTACTCTAACTGTTTTATGTATGACAAGGGGATGCTACAGATCTGAAGGATTAAATTTAAACTGTTATACTTTTCTGGAAAGAAAATAAAGCAATTTGTCCGTCTTGATGTTTATAAATTCTCCGCTGAGGAGTTGGGACTCGCCCTATATATCAAGAGACATGTGCAGTGCCACTGGAATAGATATCATTGTTATTCTTTATAACACATGTAATATATGATAAGCTTTGGAAATAGAACATTAAATTTATGATAACATTATCTTTTATAACCGAACTAATCAGATGAAATACATTTATGAAAATTGCACGTCACATTTTCGTATAATGATATCAATATAAACCGAATGTCTTAAAGTATGGTTTCTTAATTATTAAACTTGGTTTTAGTTAAAATACTGAAACGGATGAAATGGCTACATGTTGAATTATGAATATATTGATTGCCTTTTCGGCACTACATTATATATGTTTATAAAAGATGTACAATTATAAGACCTAGAAAATAAAAGGTGGGGTTACTATTTCTCAACAGCAGATCCCTATCATCAAACTGTCAAACTATAAAATAAACCATAATATTTACATGGTGTTGCAGGATTTTGGTTTATTGAGAATGGGCCTGGTGGAACAGATACCAAAGAGCATGTTATTGTCTGGCTTTCAGCATCAGATACTGCTATTGTATGTAAGGTCCTCGATGCAGTTTCTGTTTCCGTTACAGTTGCTGTCGTTGGCATTCCAGTTATAACGGGTGGTGTATTCGGAGATACTGAAAGGGAATATGATTCGGTAGTAGAACCGTAGTCGTCACTGCACTGGATGTCAATTGAGTAAGAGGAGGCTGTAAATGTTGGATTGCTGTTCACATACAGTTCGTAAGCTGAAAAAATAAACTATGAAAATTAGATATCTTTTATTTTAAGTGTACATCTTACGTCCACCTAGATTACTATAAATTTCTTTGGACTTCCTTTGCATATTTTCACATTTATTGTATACAGTTGCACAAACTGACAAAAAAGATCTACATTAGCTGTAAATAAGTGATCAATGCTAAAAAGTCAGAAAATGTACTGAAGGAAACAAACATTATTTTGTCTCGGTAATGTTAATTCTTTGATATTAATTTTAATACACAAGATGTGCACATATCGTCGATTATAACTCATAAGTTGTGCACAAGGTCAAAAATGTTGAAAGACAAAAAAAAAAAAAATAATCTAAATTGTTAAAGAGAAAATTCTTTATAAAAGGCCAAACAAAAAACAAAAGGGTAAAGCCAAAATCCGTTTAAGGACAGAACACGAGAAAGTGACTCCTTAGCTTTCACAAAATTTAATATTTTTGTAACTGTAAAAGAGGTACCTGTTCCGGTATATTCCAGGGTAAATGGACCGTTTGGAGTACTGCTCATTGTACACTTGATGTAATCATTTTCAGCATCAGTAACAACAAGATCATGCAGTTTAGTTTTAGCGGTTGTTCCTGCTGTAAATGCCCCAGAAGCTGGCAGACTTGTGATATCTGGTGCTGCGTTCTGTAAAACGTTGACGTTGAGTATAGCGCTTGATGACCCCTTGCTGTCCGTACATGTTATAGTAATAGTATATGTGTTTTGGGTATCGTAGTCTAAGGTGTGACCACTAACGAGATTGATGTCCTCTGAAATAACAATTTTTTGAGCTTTTATTACAGCTTAGAACGAGCCATTTTGACTCTGCTACCGCACAATTTCCACCGTTCTAGCTAGCGTAATGTTTTTTTATAATGTGTCTGTACCAATTAAGACTATACGGAATCTCTGATTTTTTATGTTTTTGTTATTTTTTTAATGCTCTGTATGTTATTTTTTGTCTGAATATAATTATGTCTATTGGATGATGTTAATTGTTGGTATGTCAATTTTATTTTTTTTTTACTGTTCACGCAGGCTCGCCTTGTCTCTTGATTTTTATCTTTTGGTTTTTTAATTCGACCTGTCTCTGCCACAATCGCTTAACAATATTTGTCTTTAATAGTATTGCGCACAATATTTTTAAGCAAATGTCAGAATCTAATTTAATTGTTACGTATTTTCTCTTTGCTTATAATGATTATTTTAGAAATTAGTTCCGTTGTAAAGAATGACTCCTTTATTTTTCTTTTTTATCGATCATTAGAAAGCCCGAAAATGGATCAGCTATATATATTAAACACCATTATATGAAGTAGATAAGAGTTAAAAATAAATTCTTTGATACCTATTTTGATGCACAAGATGTGCACATTTCGTCGATTTGCGATTCAATCAAGAACCTACTATATAAGTATATATATATAATCAGCTTACTTGTTGCTGGAACCCATGCAAATGATGTTGTAGCAGGGTTTGCAGAAATACTGCAAGTAAAGGCGTCAGTGTCAGTCACAGTAACGGTGTAAATACTTGATCCTCCTGTGTCTGCCTCGTTTACTGTTACGGATGCTGGTAACCCAGTAAACGTAGGAGGTGTGTTGGCAGTAACAGACACTGTCAATGTCCCAGTGGTTGATCCCCAGGTGTCAGCACATTCGATATTTACAGTATGTGAAGGGTTGGCAGAGGCGCTCAATGCTTTATCCAAAATTATTTCATAATCTTAAATAAGAATGTTTTGAATTAGTGATGTGATACTAGATAAATGTTCATGTTTTCTTAATTAATGTGGATATCAGTAAAAAATACTGTTGCGAGGATATGCAATATGACAAGAATTGTTTATAGATTTATTTAAGCCGATTTTGAATTTAAATGTCTAAAATTTCTATTAATTGTAAAATAAGTCATCAACAAACTAAAAATAATTTACAAAAATATACATATTATTGATTTTGCTTTTGACATAATTTGAATAAATGATCTTTATCTCAATGAAGCTCAATCTTATATCTCTAAGCAAACTAGTTTGTACTCTATTTGCAAAGCTGGTCTTGGTAGCTATAGAAAAAATTTCAAACTAAAATTGTCTCGTTTAACTGATTCATATGTGTAGGGAACTTACTTGTGGTATTCTGTATTGTGAAGGTGCCTGTATTCGGGTTTTGTGAAGCTATTGTACAAATAAACGAATTTGCCTCGGCATCAGATACAGCCAAGGTATACACATTCTGACCAAGACCCAGGTCCTCACTTACAGTAACACTAGTTGGTAGTCCAGTAATTGCAGGAGGAGTATTAGGCAATATTGACAGTGTTAGCGACTTGGTTGTTGAGCCGTAGAGATCACTACATTGTATAGCAATGTTATAGGAAGTTGTGGTGAATGTTGGATTACTATTCACGTATACCTCGTACGCTGAAATAATTGGGGAGATTATTTTATTCATTTTGCTTATTTTTAATTTTTATTAATTCTTTTTTATTTCATTTCAGATTTTTGTCTCGTTTCAGGCGAAAAAAAGTCAAATTTTTGAACGGTAAAAACTTTATAAACGACAATTAATATCATTTGTAATACATGTAGTGGGTTTTGTAATATTATTATATTAAGCAATGAAATTTTGATGCTACCCACAAATTAACAGGGTCTTAGTTATTAATTTCAGATTTATATTGGACAAAATATAAAATAAGGTGAACGAAAAGCTAAACAATCTCGATTCTTTTCTTAAAATTCAATACTGAAATCAAATCTATACCTGTTCCAGTATAATCTAATGTAAAAAGACCAGCAGGGTTACTACTTAATATGCATGTAATGGCGTTCCCTTCAGGATCATTAACAACTAAATCGTGGATCTTTGTCTTAGCAACTGTGCCTTCTGTAAATGAAGCTGGTGCTGGCAGACTTGTTATATCCGGCGGAGAGTTCTGTAGGACATTTACGGTCAAGTCTGCAGTCGAGGATCCTTTTGAGTCCGTACAGGTTATAGTAATAGTGTACTGGTTTTGTGTATTGTAGTTCAAATTGTGACCACTGACAAGGTTGATTTCTTCTGTAACAAATAAATAGAATCTGGCAATTGAACTGTTATAGAAATATCAAATTGGCACTTTAAAAAGTGGAAATATTTAGTAAAATTAACGAAGCTTTATTTGAAAAAAATCGTGACGTGATAAGCGATTCATTAAAACCTTTACATTTGAAATACCTTGAGTGTGGAAAAAGTACATTGATGAATTCATGAATTAATGAATTCAATATAACGAGATTAATTTGGACAAATTATATTTTCTTGATACAAAATATCACTTCGACACATCTAAAATTTCGACTAATCGAATTTCGAGACAAAAGGAATAAAAATACATAGATTATACTGTCGTCTGCTCCGGACCAGAAAAAAGTTCGACATAACCGAAATTTCGACACAAGCGATTTAGAGAAAACGAGAATCAACTGTAACTACAATGAATAATCTTTATTCTTTAGTCATCATCATTTATTAACTTACGTAATAAATGAAATCATTGCAACAGGCTACACTCACCAAACGATGTTGAAACTAGAGATACTAAATGTAAGCAAAGCTCACAAAATTAAATACACCTCCTTTCATATTCCCTTTACAACATAAACCATCGAAATTAAAATTGAAATAACAAGGCCACACCAAATTGATTTTTCTTTGCATTTTTGGATGGCAAAAATAGGTGCGAGCGAGCCAAATCTTAATTTTATTTTTTTTTCATAAGGACCAATTTTTTCGTGCGAAGATCTTTATATGCAGCACACATTTTGTAAACTAGAATATTGCAAAGATGGGGAAAATCTCAAATTTTACTAAATTTTAGGAGCGGCTGACCAATTTTTAATTTCTTGAAAAATGAAGAATTTTGGGTGAATTTTCAGCATTTTTGTGAAAAGAAGAGGCAAAACATTTTTTTTTAAATTTACATAGTCCAAAATTCGGAGCGGCGAAATCCAAAGAAATAAAGATCACTTTAAAGGAGTTGTGTAATATATGAAAATCATACTTAAATCAGTATAATAGTATTCAGTCATTTAATCATAGTCTTTGCACTTGAATCTGTTGTATTTATGCTTACTCTGGTGGTAGGCAATAATGTCAATAAGTAAAATTTAATTTCCTCAAGGCATTAAATTGTCCTGATCCGAAAACGACTTGCAAAGACTGACGGAGAGTCTGACAGACAGACAAAATTATTCCTGTTTACCCTCTGAACTGCAGTCATGGGAGCTTTATATAAATTTTATTTTAAGAGATATTCAACAGGTGACATGATTTTTGTGCTCGTAATAAGGCTAGTTAGTGAACAATTGAACCTTTAAAAAATAAATTAATGTTTTATTTAATCTTTAGATCATTTTATATTGAATTCAGTTACCTCCATCTCGTTTCACAGCTCAATGATAATTTATAAATTAGATATTTAAACAAACATCATTATCAATAGATTTGACAGAAAAAAGTTGAACTAGACATAATGCTTACTAGTTGCAGAATTGAGTTCAAAGGCTGTAGTTGTAGGGCTTGAGGAAATGGTGCAGCCAAAGGAATCAGTGTCTGTAACTGTAATGGTGTATATAGCCGATCCTCCGGCGTCAGCTTCATTTACTGACACTGATGTTGGTAACCCAGTAAATACGGGAGGAGCGTTGGAAGTAACTGACACTGTTAATGTTTTCGTTGTAGATCCCCAGTCGTCAGCACAGTTGATGTCTAAAGTGTGTGTTGGGTTTGCTGCCGCATCTAATGCTTTATCCAAAATAATTTCATAATCTAAAAAAAAATCAACACTAATAACCATATTCACAAATATATATTTTACCATTACTCTCGGTAATGAATAATTACTGCAAAGACCTTGCAAACGAAGGTTTGACATAAATCATTTATATTTTAACAATAACATAAACATAAACAACAAAATAGATATTTTTAATACAAATAAACAACAACATGGATAACAGGAAAGGTCCACAATGGCATACAATCAAGCCACACAGCAGACAGAACCCAGGACAAAAGTAAAATAATATTGCATAAAAAAAACATCATAGATTCAAGGTAGTCCGAATGGATACAGACACTTGACACAATCCGAGTAGGAATATAAGCATACAACATACAACATTATATAAAAGTCATAATAAACAAGAAATATTATATAATTACCGTCTTTTGAGGAGGTAAATATGTGGAGTTATTCACCTTGGAAAAAAACTCTTATTCACCTAGCCCAGCGGGCGAGTTAAACAACTGTTTTTAAAGTCAATAGGTCCACACATTTACAGAATCAAAAGACAGTTATTGTTTTATTCAATAATGCAAAATAAACATTTGAGGTTTGTTGTCATGTTGGCAATATCCATTTTCCATTTTTAATTTAAATTTTTTTTCTATTTATTTCTTTTTGATTTATTTTCAATTTGATTTTTTAATTTATTTCTTGCAGTCGTTGTTTACAAAAATGAAGCCCACTTCGGACAGTGGTTTAAATTCGTTCTGGTAAACAAACGCTCCTTTATTTAAAAGCACGCAACGTCAAATTAATTTCTATAGGTGGATAAAATAGGGGAATTCCAGAATTCTAAAAATAAATTGCTTCCCGATTAGAGCGCTGAATATCCTTTTTTCCAATGAATATTTTTTTTATTCAATTTTTCGACTATGCAACTTTTCTATTGAATTATTTTTATTATTGAATAAATATACTTGTTACTATAATCACCACTTTTCAGTTCTAATACACCTTATTGACAGTAAATGTTCAATCAGGAATTATTCTGAAATTACGCAACTTTTTCATGATGTGACAAACCAGTTGAGACCAATTAGTTCCTGGTTGTAACATGGCATTGTGAAAGAAAATTTACAATGAGGCATATTTAAATGATCGTAAACACTTCAAATAATTTTTTTGGGATATTTTTGGAAAAAAATGATTTATTAATTTTGTTTGCAAGGGCCTGCATTAGTTTATCCTTTCAATATATAAATTTACAAATTACATAACCAGTCTCCATTCTATTATCAGCTACCCCCTGCATGTAGCCGTTTCCGGTTTACCATATTTGGTGATGCCCTATCCCCTTGTAGACAACTGTATCTCTTACTGGTAATTAGTGATTAACCAATCATTAAACATATCGAATAGCCACGCTATCTCCATCACGCAAGTTCCTATTCAGTTTGAATTTTGCTTGGCGGCTGGGAAGACGTTAAGATTGCATTAAGACAGGTTTAAATTCCCATCCGCCCTTGCCTTTGAATTATATTTGTTTTGAAAGTATGTATATATAATGTAGTTATAGTTTAGTTTTTGTGTTCTTTGTGTATCACAGTTTCAAGTGTGGGACAACCACACAGTTTTAAAGCTTAAATTTTTATTGCCATTGTATTTAGTAATTATTCTTGCTCTTGCATATTAAAAACTGTGGTTATTTTCGCCCAAACCTGTGTTTGTTATATTTTATTTAAGGACTAACCGATTACAAAGAAATATTACACCATGCACAGCAGTACACTCACATTGGTCATGGCACTTGCTCTTGATAAGCATCTGAAGCTAATCAAGGGCCGGTACTGAGTCCATTAGAAGACACAGACTCAAACAGGAAGGGAAATGTCAAATGTGGGGGGGGGATCATTCCGGCACACAGAAATTAATTATATAATTAGTAGCTAGGCGACAACATGATGGTTCAAAACTATCTTCAACCTAAAGCATTTTCCTTTGAAAGTTATCTTTTCCTTCAGATCTTTATTGTGACCTTTAATTCTAACTCCACTTGACCCCAAATCCGGACAAATGCGGATTGGACATTACTGTCAATAGGTGTATATATGTTTTATAAAGGATGTACGTTTTTTTTATATCACCTGATGCTGATGGTTTCAGAAGCCTTCCAAGTTAATCCTTTTTTAAGTTATTGAAATTATTCTCTTCTGTATTAAAATAATTAAATACCGTTACACTAATATTCTTATATTCACAGGGGGGAGAGGGGGCGTCGGTGGCCGAGTGGTCTAAGTAATTCGTCATGACTACTAATGATCACTAGCCTGTCAACACTGGGGTTGTGAGTTCGAATTTCACCTGTGGTGGGGTGTCTTCGACTTCTATCTAAATTGAAAGGATTGCCAATTTTCCTACCGAAGGTCGGTGGTTCTCTCCGGGTACTCCGGCTTCCCTCACCAATAAAAATTGGGCGCCGCGAAATAGCGGCCGGCTTCCCTCACCAAAAAAAAGGGGCCTCCGCGAAATAGTCAAATGTGCTAAAAACAGCGTAAAACCCCAACTAAACAAACAAACAAACTTATCACAGGGGGAGAAAGTCGTGATATTCGTTATATTTTTACAATAATTACATAACCTTTCTTCTCATGGTAATTTCTAAAATTTCCCAATTTCAATTACTAGTACATGGTCATTACAAAATATGTTTACAATTAAGACAGGAAAGAAGGATTCGGTAAGTATATACTCTGAGGATCATAAAAGATAGGAAACCCTTTTTGATTTGGGGGGGGGGGGTTTACTCGTGATTTAGATATATTAAAAGTTAAACGTCGTCATAGAAGTGTTTTATTTTTCCTTAATAACGATATTTAAACTGAAAGAATAAATAGAACTTAACGACAAAAAGTTTAAATATCTATAGATAAACACTATTGGCACTTACTTTTAGTTTTTACAATTAAACGATCTTTTTGTATAATTATCTATATCTTGTTTATATACATTCAAATATAAATTGACGTCTATACATACCTGTTGGTTTCTGTATGCTGAATGTAGCTGTATTTGGGTTCTGTGCGGCTATTGTACATGTAAACAAATCCGCATCATTTACGACAAGTGTATATACAGTATGGCCGAGTGGAGCACTCTCACTGACACTAGTGCTCGTTGGCAGAGTAGTAATATCTGGCGGAGTGTTAGGGGTTATATTAACAGTAATATCTCCGGTCGAAGTCTCTCCGTTTGAGTTTGTACATTGAATAGTTACAGTATACGTTGGGACTGTGTCGTATTCAAAACCAGGATTGTTGTTCAGATAAAAATTGAACGCTGAAAATAAATAATAAGAGGGGAATAATTCTGCTATCATTAAAATCAAAATGCTTATTGGAGCTGATGTTATTTAACCACTAACTAACTAAGGACTAGTTGATTTCTGGTCACATAATAAAATATTATTGGGTTCCAGCTGTATATCATTGGAATATCTCATTGTTTTTTGAAAATTTGGCTTACGCTAAAGGTGACCAAAGACAATGACGAACGTACACACCGTATCTATGGACGGACATAAGGACAAGGGTAAATATGCATGTCCTATCCATATTCTTGGACGGGATATATAAAGTACTCCTCGGCCAAGATATAGTCAGTAGCACTGAGAATGAGCGTCGACACCCCCATAAACATAGGTAGATATGGACATTTCAAAGAATACTATTTTTGAAAATCTTTATATGCTAGTCAACAAAGTAACGATACACGAGTTCGGAACGACATATCTTAGTAATTCCTTAAAAAAAATTAAGTATGAGGGCAACAGTGGTTTGCTACTTCATTTCTTGATCTAATGCGTCTCATTTTTAAATTTGGATAAAAGTTGAAATGGTTGAAAATGGAAATTTTCAAAAGAGTGTTAAATTAAATTTGGGGAATATCGAGAAGAAAATCGACACACATTTTGTAAAATGAAAATCCAGTGGCTGAAATCAGTAGAAAAAACTCAAATCTTTTGTCACACAGACATTATGATTCACATAATGTGGTAAAAATACTGATATTTTAATTTTGGATTGAAAAATGTACAAAATCAATGCTTTTGATGAGAAAACAATCTACTATGACAATCAGACGTGTGGGTCTATTTTTCTGCTTAGTACAGCTATTTTAAATTATGAATATATGAAAAATGCATTACCCTGTATCGTTTCTTTTGTTGGCTAGTATAAATAAATTTTGCATGTTGTAAATGTCTGATTTTATAATCAGAAAATTGCAATTTCAATAAAAAAAATACATTATGACTGATTACAGTAGCATTGTTTCCAAATAAACTTTGCCCGAATCAACAACCCATGGTGTTTCAAAATAAGTATTCCACTTTTGAATAAAAAAAATCCTTCTTACTATATTTACTAGTAGGTTGTTTGTATGTTTTTCTTATTTCCATGCAAAGAATAAAATATTACAATCCCAAAAAAAGACATGCTCTTACTTCCGCTGTCATCGTTGAGCAGAAAGGCGGTGACTGTAGGTGTAGTTGACTGTACGTTACATGTAAATGTGTCATTGTTGTTTACGGCCAACGTAAACAGGATATCGGTCAGAGAAGCCTGTTTACTTTCTATCAGATCTATTGACGCTGGTAAGTTGGTTATCTCGGGCGCCTGAAAATATAAAAGATATATTTATCTTTATATTTCCTTGGAATTGACTCAATACCTGTTTTATGTTACATCTTTTCCGAGGTTTGTTGTCTTCACGAGGGCATTAGACCGAGGGAAGACATCTCGAGGGTGACAATTGTGATGTCCGTCGAAGATTGAGGAAATAATTGTTTTATTATACTGAATAAACACAGGCCACTCTGCGTATTCCGAAACACCCATTCTTTGTATCAGTTCTTCACTGAAACATTTCACAACATGAATTAAGAACTAATGACGGTTATTTCCGGACAACCATATGACATCACCATTTGTCGCCTGGTGGATATTACTATTGTTTCATGACGTCACAAATATAAATATCCTGCTCTGATGACGGTAAATTTCGGAGAGCCATGGAACATCATATTTGTCGCCCGGTGGACATCAAATTTCTCTCCCGGTGTCACAAAGTTTCAATTATACTATGTAAGGTATAATGATATGTTAATAAATATGTAATTAAGTCATATTTACTTTTGATCCTTGCATAATATTATAAGTCCCATCCTTGGGAAGACGCATTTAATTAAAAAAAACGGAATGCATATTATCGCCACTTACACGATTATTTATTTATTTATTATTTTTTTTAAAAATTTAATTGATTTTTTTATTGCTATTATATTTCTTCTATTTATTTTGTTTTTGTCTTTGTTGTCTTGGGTGTATTTGAGGAACGTATAAAACAAATGCTCGATATACAGGGTGTGGAATTCTAAAATCATCATAGACATGTACACGTAATTACGTAGTAATTTAGTTTTTATTAGTTATTATATAAAACTCAGGTGATTCTTAAGGATGCTCGCTGGTCATGTTTTGGTTTTTTTGTCAGATTTTCGGAATCCTCGAGTTTTATCCATATCTTAAACATGGAATGTTTTGCCCATGAACCCCCACTTTTTCTTTTATAATTCAATCATATATACCTTAAAATGGTATTTGACAAAATTTTATGAAATCCTTTTTATTTTTTCATACATCTTTGAGAGACTTAAGTTGTGGATGCAAAGACAATGAAAAATCCAGAGAAAACCCATTTCCTGCAAATTTTCAAGGCCTTATAGCTCTAAAATGAGCACATGAACCTATATTTTTTTCTTGCTTACTTGTTTACTATTCATATGTTCTCTCAAACTAAAACACCTATTTCAAATCCTATTTATTTCCTATTAGACCAGCGATCATCCTTAACTGAATATTTCGTGATATTTCCGATTTAACTTTTATCCCAATACGCAGAACCTATGAATAAAATAAATTGAAATTAAATACAAATTATAATATAATAATTTTTTAAATTTTACGTATATACTTACAATGCTAATCGTTGGAATAATGAAATGTAATATAAGAATTAAAACAATCATTTCACAAAGTTACTTCATTTACATCCCAACTTAAAGTCATAAAATTAACGTCTGAAAATGATTAAATGCAAATAAGATGTCATACAATATTAATTCACAAAACCGTTTAAAACACCAGAATTTAAAAGATTCTTCAGTGAAGCGTAAACACCTTTCTGATTTGTCAAACGATATAATTGTGAATTTTTTTAGTCCTTTTTCCACATTGAAATGATTATTTTCAAAATTATTTGAATAATGTTTTCATTCCATTCACCAGATAGATTTGGTTGAAAGAAACGTCGTAATATCTGTATAAAAGGATGTGTTTCTGCTTAAATGTTTATTTATAATCATTCTTGTGTAAACGCAAATAATACATATAATATGTAAGAAAACAAATACTAAATGTAAAGGATATAAGGCATTAAAATACGTAAATTGATGTATTTCGATATCAGAGCCGTCTGGCGGCATCGGGAAAAGATAACCCAAATTAAAGATTAAACTGCCGACAAAAATAATACACTTAATTAAATGAATAAATAAATAACGGAGTATCTGTGCTCACACCAATATTTATGTTATAAGATATCTCATTTATTTAAAAAAGATATCTTGATTGTTTTAAAATATATCTTATAAAGTAAGATATCTTACAAGTATACTTTTAAAGATATCTTATAAACTATACAAGATATCTTATAAAATATACAAGATATCTCTTAAGTTTTTGTTTAAAAAATATCTTTAAAAAGATATAAGATATCTTATAAACTAAATGTTATATCTTATAAACTAATTGAGATATCTTATTAAATAAATAAGATATCTTATTGTTTATAAAGATATCATATCAATTAAAATGATATCTCAATAAGTTTATAAGATATCTCATTTTGTTTATAAAATAACAATCCAAAGATACTAATATTAGATCTAGTAAATTTATACTATGCTGTATACGATGCATTTCAAGGAGTTACCTCTCATCAGCAGCATTAATCCGAAACATTTGGAAGACCAAAAACCAAACTTATTTTAAAAAGAAGTTCTCATAACCAAGATATCTCTTATCTTTTTAAAGTTATCTTTCAAACAAATACTTTATGAGATATCTTATATAGTTTATAAGATATCTTTAAAAGTATATAAGATATCTTATTTACTTTATAAGATATCTAACTAAATACGATATCTCATAACCTGAATAATATATCTTTATAAACAGTTTAATAAGATATCTTATTTAATATATAATATATCTTATTTAATTAATAAGATATCTCAATTAGTTTATAAGATACCTCTTTCAGTTTATAAGATATCTTATTAAACTTTATTCAATTTCAAGATATCTTATAAAATATATAAGATATCATGTAATGTTTACTAAATATCTTATTTAATTTGAAGTAAATAAGATATGTCATTTAATATATAAGATATCTCAATTAATATATAAGATATCTTATTTAAATAATAAGTTATCTCAATTAGTTTATAATATATCTTATATTTTTTTTAGATATCTTTTAAACAAATACTTTATGAGATATCTTCTATAGTTTATAAGATATCTTTAAATGTATATAAGATATCTTTTAAAAAAATCAATGCATCTTTTTAACCATACAAATCTTCATGTAAAAAGGCACTTAAAGTTTTTCATTAAAACAATTTACTTACGACACACAAATATTTTTTCCTCGTGATTCTTCTAGTCTTTCAGGCATACATTGACATAGCGGACGCAAGAACGGTTTAGCCTTTCCAGTTACCCTCATAACGCCCCAGTTTTTAGATGGGTTTGGTGTTGTTTATCTACTTTACTCATTATTGTTTATTTGTTGTCGATATTTGCCCTATGAAATCTCCAGTTCATCTCTGGATTTTCCGTTTTTGATTCGCATTTCTCGTATTGTCCTCTTGTAACTAAGCCGTGTACTCAGTTGCTTAGAGCAGTTACGAAGAAGAATATCTCTGGTCAAGAACAATTCTGGACAGGAAGTACAACTGCTCTGGTCAAGAATTAGTGGTCCACCACTGCTTTTTAGAACAGCTCTGGTCAAGAATCAGAGCAGACCTGGTGCACGACTGCTTTTAAGAACAACTCTGGTCAAGAATTAGGCTTTATTTCCGTGTGGTATTTTTATTAATAGTGTTACAAAAAGACTTTACTGAAACTTATGTTGATAACATAGAGATGTTCTTGACCATGACAGCTTAGAGAAGTCAGGATTCTATTCTAGAGCAGTTCTAAAGCAGTCAGCAGAACTGCTCTAAGTTAACTTTATGAGAGGTTATGTCTGCACCTAATACTTGAATTAACAAAGGATTGTTTATTTATCATTTCTATGAAAAATAAGGTTTAGTTTGCTTGCTCATATCAATCACTAGTTATGACCTGGGCGGCATACTTACAATATATTTTCATAAATGTATTTACCTTATTCTCCATTTTATAAATTGAAAAATTCATAAAATTCCAAATATAAATATGGTTTACCGTATAAATACAACTCATCCTGTTGAATGATTTAGCAAAACATGTATCATTGTTAGATGGACTTCCACAACAATCAACAACCGAATAGGTTTTTTTAGGTATTCGGACCATAAAAGATATAGGCGGTAACTATTTTTTCTTTTTGATAGAAAATGAATCAAACCAAATGTTCAAAGGAAGAATTCCGAACGTTAATTTTTTTCCATAATGTTACTGTTCAAAGGGAAATAATTACAAGAAAATTAATCGGTTGGTGCTGAATTTTGAAATCGTCCGAGACATTGCTCATCTACACCTTTAGTTAATTTTCATTAAATCTGTTGAGACATGTAGCCGTTATTAGAGAGCACACAGTCAATATTAAATAATTTTAATTTTCAAAATTATTAACTAAAATAAAATTAATCGGTCGGGTTAAGACAACTTTTTATGCTGATCTACCTTTGATATTTTCGGGAATCTCTGGCCGCTTACATTATTCTCAAGGGAGAATACGTCATATTATATTTAATAGGGGAATATAAAAAATGGTTTTATTAACGAGTTGTCATGAGAGTTTACTTAAACGGCATCTATAAAAATAATAATTTCACATAGCAAACTTGTCACAAATAACAAAATCTCACACCGCCAACACTTTGTTTCTTAACATAATGTGGGAATGGATGATAGGATCACCCATACGGTAAATTTTGTACGATGGAAGCTGTCATTCCTACTTGCTGGGGCTCCCTTAGTTTGGGTAGAAGATTTTTTCGTCGTTCACTTATTCTATTGGGACCAGCTGATTCACACAGTAAGCTTGTTTAGATTTTAGTTTCCGTGGCTGCTTACGGATGCATTCATGGTCACTATAGTTAGTCAACCTAGCTATGATGTTTCATGTTTTTCCGTCCGTTCTGTACTTGACCCTATATAAATTTTGAAACTTGATGTTATCCGCTTTTATGATTCCAAGTTGTTTTAAAAAGAACATTTTGCTATATTATTAAAGTAGAGTTTCAACGTTGAATCCATCATCTTCTGTCTGTTTGAATCCCCCGAAAAGTCTTCACTTATGTTCTTATTTTATGCTAGAATGTCTTGTGCAAACTTTTCTAGCATAGCCATTCTGTCGGCGTTATGACGGTGATGTCTATCTTCAGTTTCTTATATTTCTGAATTATGATTTTGAGTAGCTCTAAATAAAAGTAGTTCTCTGAATCCATGCAAAGATTTGTCAATGATTTCATATTTTTAGTCTACATTTCCGGTACATTTTTTTATAACATATCGCTGATATCCGAGTGAAAACTTACTAGTAAGTTTCTGGAGCTCTTTTCACGGAATATCTTAAGAGTAAAATTACCCTTAGGTCATACATATTCTAGTATAACTTAGGAGTGATTTTAAGATTAAGATATTTCGTGAAAAGGGCTCCTGATTCATGATATTCATTTTAGAAAAATTGTGACCATTGTGACATTTTACCTTAAGGATGCTCGCTGGTCATGTTTTGGTCTTTTTGTCAGATTTTCGGAATCCTCGGGTTTTATGCATTTCTTAAACATGAAATATTTTGCCCATGAACCCCCACTTTTTCTTTTATAATTCAATCATATATACCTTAAAATGGTATTTGACAAAATATTTTGAAATCCTTTTTATTTTTTCATACATTCTGAGAGACTGAAGTTGTCAATGCAAAGACAATGAAAAATTCAGAGAAAACCCATTTCCTGCAAATTTTCAAGGCTTTATAGCACGAAAATGAGCACATGAACCTATATTTTTTTTTGCCTATTTGGTTACTATTCATATGTTCTCTCAAACTAAAACACCTATTTCAAATCCTATTTATTTCCTATTAGACCAGTGATCATCTTAAGGTTAAGATATTTTTTGAAAAGGGCTTCTGATTTATGATATTCATTTTAGAAAAATTGTGACCATTGTGACATTTGACCTTAAACCTTCTGATGAAAGAAAAGAAGGATTCATCTGATGGGATT
Source organism: Mytilisepta virgata (assembly GCA_028015205.1). Lineage (NCBI taxonomy): Eukaryota > Metazoa > Mollusca > Bivalvia > Mytilida > Mytilidae > Mytilisepta > Mytilisepta virgata. The sequence goes on from CM051512.1 coordinate 36,830,243, forward strand.
CCAGTTTCATTAAAAACATAATATCGTTGACGACTTGAGCTGACTGTAGTGGTTTTTATTCGGGGGAGGGCATAGCTTGAATCTGCGGATTGGGCATTAAAGGAGAAGGTATGTTTTCAGCTATTAGTTGGCCCCATCTGACATGAAAAAGTAAAATTTCAGATTCAAATTTGTATCATTTTCATCGTTCAATGGTCGAACTTTAACAATCTATCAATCATTGTATAAAATGCCTTCCCATGATGCAACAGCGACATCACGAACGTCTGCTAAATCAAGGATTTAACGAAAATTTAGTATTTTCAGTGTAGTAGATTTTTGTCAAAACCACTATGAGGAAAATCCTTGCCCAAAAAAGACTTTTCAATATATTGTTTGTCTTACAAACAGACACATTTCAGTGTTGTATCGTTTTGGGCAAGGCTGTTGCTCATATCGAAATGTTAATTTCGAAAATCAGTGAAATTCGGTGTTTTTCATTGATTTCTTCACAATTAGCCACCCTTGACAGCACATTGCCGCTATTATAGAAATGTTTTGTTGAAAACCAAACATTTTCCTTAAAATGCAACATTTTAAGAGTACTTAAGTACTTGATAATCCATGAGAGTAGGTTTTTTATTATTTGTTGATTTATGAATTCAAGGGGCCAAAATATCATGACAAAGCATACCATGTCCTTTGTGTAGGTAGGTGCAGCGGTTGAAAATCTATTCTGTTGGTAAGGAGTACTAGTTTAAAAGATCCCATGAGGACTACATTTACCAAGAAGCCGTGACCAACATTTTTGTTGTTTGTTCATTGGTGATGCCATCTTTACTGCTGTTTTGTTCGGGTTCCAGACATGTATTACTTTTATTTCCACTCCTGTTACTTTGATTGTCCCAAAATACTACTAAATTCGTAACATAATTTCTAGCAACACTTTCAGAACGAATTATTCATTCTTGATTTTTTAATTCTTTTGGAAATACAATATTTTGAGTTGATTTATATTAATTGCAATTAAATTTGGAAAAGTACCATCCACAGACAAGTTTCTAATAAATGACAAAAAAATCAGGAGCATGGAGAATCTGGAGCAAATGTCTAAAATGGCATCGAAAAATACATACCTTCTGCATATTGCTACCATATAGTGGAAACCTTTGCTGATGAAATCCATTTTTAGCGGGGGTATCACAAAACAAATAAAATTCAGATTTTTGGACACGACGTAGTATGCCGCTGGTGCATAGGTATGTCCTACTAAGGTCTTTTGGATTTTCTTCTTTGGTCACTATACCTTTGAATCTGTTTTTTAAAGTTCGGTTTTAACATTGTCGACCATAACCACTAGTGATAGTTAGTAACTGAAATATTTGCACATCAAAACTGGTCAGGCACTACGGAATGATGCCTTCATAAAGCGCCCGAATGGAAAATTAATTTCTCTATCCGGTGGCGGATTAACATCTGAAACTTAATCTTTTTTCAGCTGACAGCCACCGGAGTTAGTAGACAGACAAAAAAACGAAAGAAAATGTGGAGTGTTGTCCTGCTCAGACAACTGTCTTAATAGGTTATCTGGGCGGCCGACAATCATGCAGCATGACAATAAAGGTAATGGGTGTTCTTTCGTATTAGGAAGTAAAAGATTTGGGTACATCTACGGTTGAATAACATGCCAGTGGGGAAAACGTTCATTGTTCTTTCCGCTGCTGGGACATCAGCAAATCTAAGATGATTTATTCTGGCGGAGGAGCAAATGTAGATCTCAGCGGAATTTGAAGCTCGAATAGCAGGACCACAGCCACCTCGATGGTTTAATGAGGTGGTCACAGACAAGCTATTCATCACCCCCTCATTTTTATCGATGGGAAAGCCTCTGGGCGAATATCAATCGGCAAACAATGAGTTAGGGCAAGATAATTTATACGAAATATGCATTTCTTGCGCATGAATTTTTGTATCATTGCATATGTATTATTACTACTGATTGGTTGTCTCTGCTGATGAGTTTCAAGTTTCAGGGCGTACCTTCAGCATATAGTTTGTAATTTCTATGCTACAGGGAAATAGTACCGTAGATTTACTGTTATAACAATATTGAATTTTGTAAAGAGTACGAATGTCTCACTCATGCATAGCACTGTTCTTAGATAGTCTCGGTTTTAACCTTAATTTTTGTCGTTTCTCATTTGTCTGGTATCTGCAGTTTTTGTATCAAACATTTTCAACAATATGATATAGGTCCAACACCGGTTTCAATAAAACTAGTTTCCCTTATAATTAAAAAAACCGTTGTTCTTAGAGACTTAAAATGAATACCAGTATGTAGAGTAATTCCTGACACATCTCCAAACTATTCACAGTTTTAAGATTCGGTTTAATATAGTATATAAAAATATAAACCGGAAGTAAACTTTTTTCATGATATCTTCTGGAAAAGTCTGCCTTATTGATGGCAGTGATGATTAGATGTCAAAAATATCCCAATATTCTTGACTTTTGCGAATAGAGGGGTGTGATGGATGAATTATTGTTTAACTTCCGGTGGCGACCTGTTCCATATCAGGACGAGAACATGTTGATATAATAATGAATATGATACCTTCTTTATCTTAGACTGACACGCTGAGCGGGATTTTTAATTTGCTAGCTCACGAGGTAACTGTCCGCAGAAAGACACATCACCCAAATTGGACACATTATACTGACTCCGAGATGAACAGTCGATCTTTGCTCTAACTCCTAGATGCCGTATACTTGGCGGAGAAGTAGAATATACCAATTTTAATGTCTTCGGTTTGACCCGGCCGGGTATCTTACCCGCGGCCTTCCACACTCGAGGCGAGCAAGCTACCATAAGACCACAGACGCGATGATAAACATTGCCAAAAATACATGAATTTAATATATATTAACTCTATGTTAGGTTTTTAAAGTTCTTTCTAAAGGCTCTACTTTTTGTTAATATTAATTATATGATACACAATAACAACAATTAAGTAAACTGAGTACAATTTACTAATTTATTAATATAGTGTATATCAATATTTTTATCCACAAATTTCATATTATTAATATATATATATAAAATTAGTTCCTGTCCGTGCGTTCGACTTTAATTCCTTGATTATGTGAATCTAACACTCAATAAAAAGCTGTCAAGGTAGCTTATTCCATGTTACGGAAATTATATATGAATAGAAAGAAAAGATTACAAAATAAGTACAAAAATAAAATTGTTGTCTTTTTTCTGTCTTCGTCAGACTTGATATGACAAGATGAATTCATTGTGTCCAAGGAACGTGAGAAGATTGTGCTCCCCAACCCTGAAATTAAAAATTAAATATTGAGATAAGCAAAACCTATACGTAGATTCTAGTAGTAACACGCTTTTGATCTTGAATGGGGAATTCTAGTCTTTTTCTTTTTTTCATCCTGACTCATAATTAAGATAACAAGTTCAAATCAAGACCAGTTTAGATCAGTTCAGGAATAGTAATGCTTAACATCGCACAAGTCATACTTGATTGATCTTAAGGCAATATATCTTGGTTTGATCATGTTATTTGATTTCTACTGAAATCTTAGAATTTGTAAAAATTGAACAATCAAGAAGACAGTACAAATAAAATAAAACATACATAATTCACTTCATGAACTGGTCTTAACCAGTCTTAACTTAGTAAAGCATATCGGGTTTGTTGTATTATCTTCATTTTATTTTCAGTTTTCAGAAATTGTAAAAATCAAGACAGTCAAGATGAAACAGGGGCGAATTGGCCGATTAAGATCAATATGTTACTACTGAGTTTTGTCTGTTATGGCCATTCTTTCTTGTTTATTCTAAATTATCTTGATTTCTTGTATTAAAATATTTCAAAACAAAACATGTTTAACCCTGTCGCATTTTTGTGCTTGTACCAAGTCAGGAACCTCTAGCCTTTTTAGTCTTTAATTCATTTGTATGTTTCGGGATTTTCTCGCTGCGTTGAAGGACCATTGTTAGCCTTGGGTTGTTTTCAGCTCTTTGGTCGGGTTGTTGTGTCTTTGACGCATTCCTCGTTTCCATAGATACATGTTACCTTGCAGACAATTAAGACTTGTTAAGACCAGTTTTGATTGCTTTGAGATAGATTAAGTTCATAACGTTTCTGAACAGACATCATGTTGTCTTAATGAGTCTTTTTTGACTGCAAGGCCGTTACGAATTTTCAATTCAACATTTAAATTTTTACTTAGGAATAAGAATTTAATTAATGGTTAAATGAATGTTCCAGTATTGTTATCTCAACATATATTGGGCCCAAGGGATTTACCCTGAGATATTCATTAAAAACGGTTTCCAACGCTATCTGATTATTACCCGAGGCCATCTGGGACATTTGTAATAATATGGTAAATTATGGTCCGACACCTGATTCCTACGGCTATGAAAATAATATTTATACCTGTGGAGGGTCACGGCTGTCAAATGGCAGTTCTCTGCTGTCAATAGATCCGGCAGTTGACCTCTTTGTCCTCTTTGTTTGATGCAGTAATTGTCTCAATAATGTAACCAGGTTCCTCTTTGTAGACTGTAAAATGATGTCAAAAGCTAATAATTATAAAAATGCTAGAAAGCAGGATCAACATCTTTAAATCCTAACATTGAACATGGCACTAGAATGCTCACTCCTAGGGCTCATCTTTGTTCCTTTAACAGTAGCGTAGTCCACACGGGAAGTTGACAGGGAGAATTTGGTCTCTACAGAAGCATATAACCATTTCGACCTTTCTAATTTAAACCCAAAGTCATGTAATCAATTAAAAAAGACTGAATTTAACAATTGATAATAAAAAGTCAAGTAGAAATTCCTATTTATTTCCTTTTATTAAGTCCCCAAAACAAAGTTTCGGGGACTTTGTTTTTATTCCGCTTCTTATTATTTTTTATCATAATTATTCTTTCAATTTCTTCTTCTGTTCCATGAACATTCCGAAGCTGATCCAAAAAAATAATAACATTCAAGCGAACTTAATGACACTTAGTATTAAAAGAGTAGAAAAAGAGTTTAGATCATGCAGATAATGACTTAGGACGAAATCCAGTTTTGTATGAGTTAACATTGCAAACTTTTCTGTTTCCTTTTATGTTTTCTCTCGGATATTTCTTTTGCACTGTACCAATATTCTCATGTTTTATGGATTTCAATTATCCTCTTGTATTAACACTGCCGCCGAAAACATAGCATTCATTTCCTGTATTATGCTATAATTTTATATTCATTGAGGACTAGAAAGTCTATTGGTACCTTGATCCCAATATTGAGAGAAACTGAATGAAAGGGGACAAATATACCAATCCAAAAAAACGTAATCCACCAGACAGACAAAACTCGGGAAGACAAACGAACAACCACAAGCAAAAACAAACAAACACCGAAAACCAAAACAAAAAACAATGAACAACACGAACTGCTATAAAAACCGGGAGTGAACTCAGGTGTTCCGGAAAGGTAAGCAGTTCCTGCTTCGTACACGGCACCCGTCATGAAGTTCAACGAAGTTAATCCAGTGGTAGTCACACATCGGTGGAGGTACATGAAATGTATCAATTCTTGATGACGACCGTTAAATTTCCTAAGTGATGACCATCAACTTATCGCTGATAAAGCCCTGGTTAAGAAGCTTTTGTGACAGCAGTAATCCTCTTTGTCGAAAGTCATGGTAACTCACGCATGCCCTTGAAAGCTACGTTGATTAAAAAACAGCTATTTGTTTTCATTGTGAAATTTGACAACTTTCAATGTCTAAGTACACAAAAGCCATCTGCATAAACTGTCCTAAAATAAATCACCAAGGTTCGCTTTGCTGCCTTTTCTGAAGCTCTTAAAACAGATTTTATCTGTATCTATTTTAATGCCAATATTTCGGGATAACAGCTTTAATCTTACCTGCTGAGGTGCTAATTCTCCCAGTGCAGCTCGAGCAGCATCCAGACAACGAGTTTTTGTTCTATCTCCGTCAATAATGGTAATAGTCAAAGCTACCTGCCCATTTCTAGGATTTTGGTGATACTCGTCGGGAAGAAAGTCTTCCTTATTCCTCAATATTGTTGCAAAATATCTGAAAAAAAAAATAAATTAATTTATGACTATATGGCACATAATAAAATAAATAAATAGTTTATCAACAGTATGATTACGAGCAAGGTGGCTTCTTGCTAGAAGAGTAAAAAATTGGTTGGTAAAATAAAGTGAACTTCAAAATACAGAACTCCCCTTACCTATTCATTTTATCCTCTTATTCTATCCTTTCATCTCAAGTCATTCAAAAACAATATAATAGTTTTAATTTTCTTAGTTTTAATTTTTGTAATGACCTGCAAGCCGTTTTCCTAACGATGAAAGCAAACTCCAGTTTTCGTCCGGAAATTAACATGAAATAAGAGAGGTAGAGAAACGCAATGTTTTGAATTGCTTATTATTCACAAACACGGGATAAATTTAAAATTTAAAATGAAATTCAATTTTTCAGTTACCCATTTTAGTGTATCTTCAACACAGAAAGAACTACAAATTAGATAACCTTACATTCTGAATATAAAGCAACGTTTAATATATTAATAAAAAGGGTGATATCTCGTTTGGGATTGTCAGGTCAAAATAAGAAAAGCCTGATAGTGGGTAAGGTGTTTGAGGATGCAACTCTTTCTGCACGCTAAAGACCCCTTCTGTCGTTTTCGAAAAAGAGAAGACTTGTGTCGCTACAGAAGGCTAAATTATCCGACCCTACCCATTCACCCACCCTTTTACAGTGGCAATCACAAATGGTTCCCCTCTGTGTTCCACCCCTCCCCTATTTGAATTGTGTCTGAAAATTGTTGAGCTGGTGCTCATGCTGAAGAAACATGAAATATTTGACACTGGACTTTAAGCAAACAACAATCAATCAATTTGACTTAACACAATTCAGAAAAATATGAAAGAAGGAATATAATAAATTCGTTGTTGTCAAGAATATTTGACGAAAGTCCTAGAAAAGGGGCAGCAGTTTTATTGTAATTTTTAAGTCACTGAGCGGCCTTCAAGAAAAAGAACAGCGTTTTTATTGTAGTGTTTTAGTGGGACACTGAGCGGCCTTCAACAAAGGAGAAAAATATGCAACTTCAAGACTTTTATCAATTATTATAATAAGAAAATAGATATAACGTATGTCGTAATTGAATAATTCTAAATACACATACCCTGATTCTGCATGATAAAAATATTTTCCAACTTCTTTGTCTGCATCAATTTCTGACAAGGATGTAACCTTTGTCAATTGATCAATTTTGTCTGGATTAGAAATCTTTAGGCTGAATTCTGCATGTGGTGGTAAACATACACCAAGTCGTACGTAATTGGTACTGAAATCACAAATGGAATGTAAAATGTAACTCTCAAAAGACTCTCTCGCGTTAACATATAAAACAAATTAATATGATATTGTAATGTAAAATTCATAAATTAAAACTTCTCTGGTTCTTACTGTTCAACATAAAAAAATATGTAAGCAATTAATTTTAATCTCAATATGAAATTCATTAACATTAATTTTTGGATATTGTATTTTGTATGTTTTTCTATTGTTTGTCATCTCCCTTTTTATTTTTTTTATCTGCTTTTCTTAGAGACAACCATGTATAAGGATAAAACACTAACTATCTATTAGAAATTAAGGTATCCGGACCATAAATGACCACGTGATTATTCAAAAGTTCCCGGATGTTCCATACAACGCAATTGAAATGACCTCGGTAATTATCGGCAAACTTCGGAAATGCCAATATAACTAACTTATTTTTACAGACTCTGCATATAAGCAACAAAGTGTGTTTCAACTTGAGAAAAATATATTTACAAAATTCCAGCTTTAAATTGTTTGTTTCAGCCATTCACGCTCAAAAAGAGATACAATTTTCGATCATGATCTATTATGGTCCGGATACCTTAAAATAAGAGTCCTCTGAAAATAATACATTGAATTTGGTTTACAAAATTCTAACTGAAAATTGAAATTTACTCTCATTATACATGTACATTACTTTGTTATTCCAATGGTAGTTATTTTAGTTTCCTCTGGCACTGTGCTGTCAAAGAACATAGAATAGCTGTATTCTCCACCAAGTATAACAAGGAAAGGAGCACGAAAATCTAAATCTGAGTCTATTTTAACACTAGGCATGTCATCTCTCACCATAGTAACTATATCATCATTATCTGTCTCCGATGAACCCTTGACCTTCACCTTAAAATATATGCATGGCTCTAAAATTACATGCTGCGGTCTTTCATAAACAACTAATGTTGCTTAATAAACAGCTTATTAATCATTACCATAACAATATCTTGGTTATGTTAAGGGTACATGTCTGTGCGAATTTCACATTTCAAAAACATAACATTTTTAAAAGGAAACTTGTGAGGTAATTTTGCCCTGGACATTATTTCGTTGTTTTTTAAAATAGAAATAGACATATGTTGAGGATTAGTTCATGTCCTGTATAATAAAAAATGAGGATATGATCTATTGTGGAATATTGCAATTAAAGCGTTCTACACACTTGTCCAAAGCTGTAAGCAATATTAATGTAATAAATAGACTAAAAAATATTTCGGATTAGCGTAATTTAAGTGTTACTACTACATACCTTTCCAAAGTTATGACAACACCATGCCATGTTCCAATTTGGTCTTAAATGGCACTGACTGGTCATATGGAATGGCTCTGGTCTCACAACAGTTACAGTCACTGCTGGATCACTACAAGTAGCATCTGTAACTGAACCATCACTATCCCGAAAAGAAACGGCAACGTCTGCATCATCTTCTGTGTAAAGTTCGTGATCTGGGGGATACTGCCCAACTCTGTTTCCCTCAGTTTTCTGTAAGCATGTTTAAAATTGTGCTCATACATAGCTTCATTCATGTTACAAACGTTTTATTTGGCTTGTTTTACTATTAATTGACAAATGCTCACGAATAATGGTTTCTTTATAATTTGTATTATATTTTATTTACTTACGTCATTAAATCCAAATTGTGCGTTAGTAACAGTTATTCTCGGAGAATTTTTACGTCCATTGTTTCCTGGAATACCTAAGGCTCCCATTGGATAATAATTATCTGTGTCTTTGAAGTAATTGAACCATACATCAGTAATATAAATGGGACCTCTGGAGATCTGTACACCAATATGCATTTCATTTCTTTTACTTCTGTAACCATATTTAAGTTCTGTGTTTATTAAAAGCGACATCAATCCGTACACAACAATTTTTAATTATTTTAAAAGTGATGATAAAAGAAATGTACACTTTGACAGGGTAGCATGCCAATTGGCAGCATGATTTGCTCGATAACAATCCTAAATGACACGAATTTCTTGTTCTCCTGTCGATGGGTGGTGGTTATCTCCACATATGTCCTACCACTATGGCTTTTTCTACCATTAACACCTGGCGCCCATGGTAAAGCACACTTCTCTGAGTGTGTTGTAAAATAAAAATAAAAATATGCCAAACTAATCTATGCACAGGTGTTAAATGTAATCAAAATTAATATGCACAGAATATACTGTAAATTGGGAAATTAGTGCGTCCACTCAATATTGCGAATCTTCAACCAATAATAATGAATAATGCCAGTAATAATTAATGTTACATGTTGCAACATTAAATTAGGGTTAGAAAAATCAAAATAATATGCGTTAATTAGTTATTTTCTTAATTTATTTCCTATATCTGTAATATATATTTTTCCTAATTCTTATTACTTTTCATCAAATTAAGCTGTTTTGAAAAAACGCCTTTTATATATTTACAACAAACTGTAAGAACACCACCAAGATACCTAGAAAATCAGCCAACCCTTTAAATCTGGGCAATACTCAAATACCAAGAACTCCTGACTTGGTAGAGGAATTTTCAAATGAAAATTGCGGTTTGAACAAGGTTTTACAGCATACCAAACCTCCCACTTATATGACAGTTGCTATAAGTCGGAGTTATTTACGGAAAACCTCTTCATAAGTGACATCAGTAGACAATGGTCAACACATCTCAAGAAAATTTATCAAGGCTATCCTTTATAAATTGTGAAATAGAAACTGAATATTTTTTTCTGCCAAAGAATATTTTGAGGGAAAGAAATATATGATAGTGAGGAAGAGTTGCATACAATGTATAAAAATCGTTTCTGTTCTCATTAATGATACTCGATGGTATACTTGATTTCAAAATGTATAATCAAAAATATACCTAGGACCCAAACATAATTTTTTTTTTAAATCAGCCATAGGACACAATCCCATTACTCAACTAATTTCACTTTACATATATATGATATAGATAAAAAATATGAAAAATATGAAATATTGGAATTATATTTCTGTCATATCTTTAAATTAATTTCAAATAATTTCTGTATTTGTCAGTAATCTATACAGTTTGGCAGTTGAATAAGGTCAATTAAAATTTATTAACATATTTTTTATCCTAGTCTTAATTGGTCCCGTAGTTGCATGGGAGATCTATAAACTATTTGGAGCGGAGATAATTCATGGGAAAGTAATACTCAATAACTGAAAAGATTATCTAATTGTCCAAGTAGATTCAGAGTAGACGATTTATAATTCTTTTTGTGTAGGAAATAGTGGCTATATTTTATGAAGTCCGGACGGTCACGTACACTGTAGTTTTGCAATGAACATTCGAAACACCAGTCCATCAAAGATTGGACTCTATTTAGCGAATAGTTTCAGATGAGAAAATTTAAAAATATTTGTTTAGTGGTGTACCTTTTCTCAGTATCGTGCCCATGTTTGCCCCTTGGACATGACGAGCTAAAAAGCTAATAAAACCATGTTAGAATATCTTGGCGAATAGTTTCAGATGAGAACATTTTAAAATATTTGTTTAGTGGTATACCTTTTCTCAGTATCGTGTCCATGTTTGCCCCTTAGACATGACTAGCTAAAAAGCAGAATTGAATATCCCCAAGAATCAAACCATGTTAAAATATTTTGAAAAAATTTTGTCAAGCACCAACAAAAACAACAGGCTCATAGATGCTGCAAAAAGTTTCCAGAATCCAAGATCACTTCCCTGGAATCGAATGGTTTTACGTACTCTGACGTTCCATGTGGAAATGATCTCTGTAGGCTGCTATTTGATGGCAAGAACAATTCTGGTTCACCTGCGTTATTAGAATCACCCATGATAATGCTTCTGTCTATAAATTGGTAAGCGTCATTGTCCCTGTGAAAAAATGTATTTCACTGGTGTAATTTATACAGGTAATAATAGAAAGCATATAAAAGTGAATGCATTTTAATTTATATGCTATTTCGAAACATGCATGGAGTCCTTCTGACCAAAATTATGATGTATGGGAGGCAATCGCTCATGTGTAAATTACTTTATTTCTGCCTTGAAAGTTCTCATACAATACATGTGTGTAAACTCTAATGTCCGTGAAAAAATTGATTGAATAACACAATGTTAATAAAGCCTCTTGAATAACATAAAAACATATTGGTGTTTGCTTTGTGTTCAAGATAGTATCAGACTGATATTTTGATAAGGTGTGAAAAATTCACCAAAAAATTCGCAGAAAGTCTTATAACTTACCGCAAGAAAAAAAGACTTTTTGTACTATCGGTCATCCTGAAATGTAAAATAAACAGTGTTATATTTACGGTACAGATTATTCCTTCATCATTGTTAATTGTATTGATGAATTCCGATGCAGGCAACAAGAAGTCAATGGAGCAAGAAATTCAAACTAAAATAAATAATGACAAAAAAGAAACATAAATTAATGAAGACACCGAAAATTTTAATAACTTTTTTAACATTTAAGTTGTTCATAGATAAATAATTTTCTATTATTAATACATTAGATTCCGTTGTTGCAGTCGTGTACAATACAATAATAAGCATACGTACGAAGCTTCTATTAGTTTGATACAGCCTCCTCTGATCCAGGCGTTATGTTTAGCGTTTTTATATCCTATAAAATTCAATTAGGAAGCAAAATGGCAGTGAAAACCTGTTTGTACATTTATTAGTGTAACAAATCTTTTGCTTTCAATGTTAGGTAAATTAATAGGGGTCCATGTTGTTCATATGTTTGTAGTTTTTGATTGTAGTGCATGTATTACATGTATTGTTTTGTTCTTGTCTTCATTGTTCTCCAGAGTTTCTCAGTTGTTTCGATTTTCCCCTCCTTCGAATATCCCTTTGGTATTTCCTGACTTTATTTAATAGACGTAGATTTGAGTGTTCAATGGGATATTTGTATCCCCTCTGCCCACCAGTAATTGGTTAAGAAGGAGTTGCAATACAATACATGTCAGAATAGTTTAAATACAACAAATCTATGTACATTGTAAAACATGTTATCTCTATACCATTACAATGTAAGTTGCAAACTTCCATGTAGATCTGTGCGAATTGTCTCCCTTTTAAAACAAACCGATATTTTCTGAAAGATTATTGTAATAGTAAAAACAAAAGTTCATGTTTTGATAACCAAAACAATCATTTTGATAAAAAAAATATATGCCAATCGCATTAGTTTGTGAAAATTATTTTGATGTTTCTTTGAATGCATTCACATATATATTCCTAAATGGGATGATTTGTATAGAAACCCGAAACAAATGTATTAAACCATGGCATGAGTTACTGCAGATTTTATGAATGCCTCATTAAAATCAATTCGCATATTTAAATGTAGTTGCCGGCGATAACACAAAATGACAATGATCTCTACATGGTCTATGTGTCAATTCTGTTAGCAGGTTACATACAAACAGTTTTGGCCTAATGGTCCCAATTATTATACCCTCAGACGATTTCACCATTGTTTCCATTTATTTGACCGGTAGTTTTAGAAGAATAGATTTATAGATTTTTTTTCTCAATTCAATACAGCGGCCATTTTGGCTAGTAAAAACCACTGACATAGTTTCAAAAGAGAGCTACTTTTATGGTGCATTTAAGCAAACTTTGGTCTTAGATGCCTTCATAATTTCAGACTAAAGGATTATTTAAAGGACAATTTTCGACAATGGACGATGGGCCTAAATGATGTCAACATTGCTAGCATTTTAAGAGATCATAATATTATGTTAAAGTTAATACGTTCGGCTCTAGCGGCCACCCCGAATGACGGGCGGGATCATCCGATATCTTTCCTGAAAAGTGACCATGCAAATACCATAGATGCCGCGTTTGGCTTAGTGGTTTCAGACAAGAAGATCTTTAAGTATGTTTCCCATATGGTCCTATGTTAAACTAAGTTCGGCTCTGGCGGCCGTCCTGGATGACGGACAGGGTCATCGGATACAATTCTGAAAGAGGACCACAATGACCATAGCTGCCAAGATTTATTCCAATTGGCCAAGTGGTTTCAGATAACAAGATCTTCAAGTAAATTTTCCACAACTATGTTCGGCTCTGGCGACCGTCCTTGATGACGGGCGGGTCGTCGGATATATTTCTGAAAGAGGATCATCCAAGGACTATTGTTTCAAATTGCCAAGTTATTTCAGTCAAAAATATCTTTTCCCTTAAGGTCCTATGTTAAACTATGTTCGGCACTTGCGGCCATCTTGTACGAGGGGCAGGGTCATCGCATACTGCAATTCTGAAAGAGAACCACAACGTCCATAGCTGCCAAATTTTGTTCCAATTGGCCAAGTGGTTTCAGACAAGAAGATCTTCAGGTAAATTTCCTATAAGGTCCTATGTTAAACTATGTTCGGCTCTGGTAGCAATCTTGTGGCGGCCGAGGTCATCGGATATAATTGTCAACAATGACTACGTAGGGACCATTTCTGCCAAGTATTGCTCCAATTTGTCCAGTGTTTTAAGAGAAGAAGATCTTTAAAAGAAAGTTTACGACGAGGATAAATAAGATTGAGGTTTGAACACTCATAAAATCGGATTAACCCCACCACTGTTCAGTGTCTGTACCAAATCAGACTATCGTGACTCGATGTTGCGTTTTTTTTGCTCTTTTATGTTATTTTTTCCAGGGTTCTGTCTTTTTGGTAGCGTTGATTGATTGGTACATGTTTGTCATTGTTGACCTTTCCTGTTATCCATTTTGTTGTTTATCAATGGTTCACATGGCCTGGTTTATCAAGAACAGTGTGTCATCATTCTGTTATAAGAGTTATCTTTAATCTATTTTCTGACCAAGCATCCCAATATATTACCAGTTGAGTAACTAGTGTTTCTGTTTATACATCAGATAATAGTTATACATATATATATCAATAAATTCTAAACAAGTGTATATTGTGATTTAATATATAAATAAATCGAACAAAAAATTAATTCAAGAAAATACCTTAGTCATATTTTGATTACGAAATTTGACAAAAACTTCCGAGGGTTTGTAATTATTTTGCATTTAACATTTGGGACAATGGAATAAATACGTCGTCAATGAGAAACCAGAGTGAGTTATATTTTCCTAACCAATGTAGGTAAGGGAGATAATAGATTTGTCTTCCTTTTAGCCTCAGGACAAAAGGGAGAGATTTTATTATCTCCCTTACTTACATTGGTTAGGAAAAGATAACTCACTCTGGTTCCTCATTATTGTGGGGTATCATTGAATACTTAACGATTGTGTGATTTTTATAAAATAAGAAATATTTAGTTCAGGTAAGTTTTGTGGTTTTTTACTTTTCTATTTGAAACTAAAGGTAACCTGATATTTTTAGATATTGTGTCTGTTTTCAAATATTTGGTCTTGACCACCACTTACAAAGCGGTTTCTTGAATTATGTACATTGCTTCAACTTGTGTTTCATACAATGTTGGAAAAAAGCTCGTAAAACTATGTAATGGGACAGTGAGGTCTTGTATGAGCTAAAGAGTAAATAAATACAAAAAAATAAACATGAAAATTAATGACCAAAAAAAAAAAAAACAACTAAAAATAAATAGCACAGACATCTAGACAGACATCTGAAGATCTAAATTAAAAATATAAGTATATATGCTGGGGCTTTGAACTATGTATTTCAGTGTCCATATGTCTATTTTATATTTTTATCCAGGCCACCAAGAATAAAGTTAGGTCATAAATCTATATTTTTCGGTATTTTTGGTTGAGTACTTCTTGTTTAATATAAGTTTTGTTTTTGGTCTTCCAAATGTTTCGGTTTTAATGCTGCTGATGAGAGGTAACTCCTTGAAATGCGTCGTATACAGCATAGTATAAATTAACCATATCTAATATTAGTATCTTTGGATTGTTATTTTGAAACCCTGGGATGATGCCTCTGCTGGTGGACCCTAGGTCCCCGAGGGTATTCACCAACCCAGTCGTCATACTTGTCTGACATGATTATTCATTGATTTGTTACAGAAATTGCCAGTATTTAGCAAAATTCAAAAATAATAGAAACACTAAGGGTTCATTCCTTGTATTGCACATGGTAGATCTCCTTAGCTGAAATTTGGCTTCCTATTTCGGTATTTTTGGTTGAGTACTTCTTGTTTAATATAAGTTTTGTTTTTGGTCTTCCAAATGTTTCGGTTTTAATGCTGCTGATGAGAGGTAACTCCTTGAAATGCGTCGTATACAGCATAGTATAAATTAACCATATCTAATATTAGTATCTTTGGATTGTTATTTACTTTATTTTTTTTTATTTCTTAGCTTCTGTTTATGTAATTACCTGTATATTTTATCAAATTTACGCAATCGTCTACGCAGTTTGAATCGTCTTCGATACAGTTGTTTATAACAGGATCTTTCACTGGCCGGTACTTGTTGTAGTCTTTTGATACGCCATCTGGTCCCAGAATATTGTCCAAAAATAAACCAGCCTGCATAACATATTATAATCTGACATATTTGATAATGTGGTTTATTGCTCACATATAATTGGTATCATTAATTATCGATAAAAACACGGTCTAATCCATATCATAAGTTTGAGATGCGTGTCTCCAATATGGACAAGGATTGTCATCCTTAGATCTGAACTGATTGAAATTTAAATTTCGCTCGTAACACATATATCTATAATATATGCTCAGTATATATCAATATTTATCCCTGCAATTTCTTCAAGGTTCGAGGAAATTGATACCATCCCATCTGACTGTCAATCCGGCCGTTACACTTTTCATCTGACCTTCACTGCTATGTCACTTTATGCATATTATTTCTAAACACTATTATCATACAATCTATATAAATATGTGCAGGTTATTTTGAAAAAAAATTTAAGTTTGTGATCTAAATTCCTCGTTCATTTTTTAATGATTATATTGTATTGCAATACAATGTTTGTAGATGCGCAATTACGGTATAAGCTGTTAGCTTTAATAAATTTGGCCGACAAAGTTTTGATTTCTAAAACTTTGGATTTAAGATTGTGACCTAAAGTCCTCTTTCCTTTTTTTCATTTTCTGCATTTTATGTTTAGACTTACGAATGAAAGTTCGGGTATATTCTCGTGGCAGTCGTCCGTCCGTCCGTCTGTCCGTATGTCCGTCACACATTCTTGTGACGTAAACTCCTCCTTCACTTTTGAATTTTTACCAACTTTTTGTGCCATATTGTTGCTTATTAACTTTAGAAATGCAATAGGGTTTTGGAATTCCAAATTTTTAAAAGAGGGCCTGGGAGGGACCAAAAAGGGCCAAATTAAACAAAGAGCCTTGTGACGTGAACTCCTCTTTCATTTTTGAATTTAAACCATTTTTATTGTTGCCATATTGCTGCTTACCAACTGTAGATGCGCAATAAGGTTTTGGAATTCCAATTTTTTTGAAAGGGGGTGAGAGGAACCAAAAAGGGCCAAAGCAGAACAAAAAGCATAATTATTAAAATAACTATGTCATATTGTTGCTTGCTAACTGCAGATGCGCAAAAGGTTTTGGAATTCCAAATTTCTAAAATGGGGCCTGAGAGGGGCCAAAAGGGGCCAACATAGACAAAGAGCCTTGTGACGCGAACTCCTATTCCAATCGTTCCGACAGCCCCTACATCTAGTTTTGTCTAAAATTTCATAAATTGTGAAATCAAGAGTGCCAAGATTAAGCAAGATGTAAATGGCTGTTTTAGGAAGGCACGTTTTATTTTTTTTAATGTTGCCGGTCAGAGTCAAACCAAATATTGTAAACTTAAGCTTTTATGGAGTTTTTTTATTCACCTTTTATTCAATTACACAATAATATTTCAGAATTTTCATTTTGCAAAACTTTTTGTCATACAGGGTCCTATTTCGGCCCAAAAATTGTGAATTTAAGCTTAGAATCTATTCCTCTTTAATCTTTGTTTAAAGTAATATATTTTAGCTTTTACTATATAGATGTACTTTCTTTGAATAACAGTACGTTTAAAGAAAATCTACATCTCGTCTATCCTAATAAGCTGGAAATAAAGGACACTACGGAAACAACCAAGTCTTCATAGTTGGACTAACATCTATCAATAGACACTAGAGGACGGTTGAACACTACATTTTACAGTCGTCATCACGAATTGATTGACCATTACAATGTTCCATTATCTAAGATGATGTTGGACCTGTTCCCACTGTCGTGACATTGCATGTGCCTCCACCGATTTGTGACTTCCACCGGATTGACTTTGTTGAACTTTACGACGGGTGGCGTATACGGAGCAGGAACTGCTTACCTTCCGGAGCACTTGGGTTCACTCCTGGTTTTTATAGGAGTTCGTGTTGTTCGTTGGTTTTTTTAGTTTTCTGTGTTTATTTGTTGTGCTTGTGGTTGTTCATTTGTCTTCCCGGATTTGTCTGTCCAATGGATTACGGTATTTTGATTGCTCCTTAGGTACATTTGTCCTTTTTATACAACAAACGTGATGATTTTACTTTTAAAATAGTAAATTTTGCATTTCTGAGCAGCAATATACTTAAATATCTTGCATATGGTCAATGAAAGTGTCAACATTTCTCAGTCGATCCGTTATTCTAGAGCTTGTGTCCACAGTGACTTTCTTGAGCGAGCAAGGACACTGACGAGTAAACTGCTTAATCAACGCATGGTCAAGAATACATCAAGCCTCCACTAATATCATTATTTAAAAAGTTTTACGGTCGACATCATGATTGGGTTGATCGTTATCAGGTGAGTGTGTCACAAACGATCACTGACATATTTCCGGTCTGATCCCAGTTCTCTTATTGATTTTGACACTTACCGGTAAAGACCTATTAACGGCTTTGACCACTGGGCAATACGACGGGTGTCGTATGTGAAACAGAATATGCTTACCCGTCTGAAGCTCCTGATATCACTCCAGGTTTTTGGTTGGACTTCGTATTGTCCACGCTTTAGTTTTCAGTATTCTTTGTTCGTATGTCTCTATTTGTCTGCTTGTTTGCCAGGGGTATTCCTTTTTGGTTTGTCTCGTTAGGGTATTGTGCTCTGGAATATGACTTAGGATTTCCCCTCTGGCATTGTTGGGTCGGTATCTTCTACACTTGATCAAATATATGGTTGTACGCAATAACCAAAATCATTTTTCATGTAACTTATTAGTTAGCTTGATATTAATTTGTTTTTCATACCACAAACATTTTTCTCACTACTGAATACAGTTCAATAATGTTTATAAAATGGTTTGTTCTGGAAATACTCAAAATGAAATTGAGTGATTCGTGCAAATTAAGGACCACTTGATTTCGATAAGGTATTTACTTTCAATAAACATAAATATGCAAAACAATTTAGGCTTTTTGTTGCAAAACTTGAGACCTATAGAGGTCAAATTTCAGACTTTAAGACGCAAACGTCTTTTTCATTTAAAGGATCAAAAAAGCCAAAGGATACTTTAAAGAAAGTTATTCCTGGCAAAATATCTTGACCGAAACTCTTTCTGAGAAGCAACTGTTGGTAAAAAACTAGACTGAAAAATGATTTAGTTCATATTAAAAAATATGATAATATGATGTACAATTACTGAAGCATTTGAAACACCAGAGATACAACTTATAGCGAGGATAGCTGACATTTCCAACTGCCTCAATTTAATCTATTTTAGACGCTATGATTATCATATCAGTCTATATAAATATTGAATTGGCCTCTCATAATGATTTGGATAAAACTCATGTTTTTGGCAACTAAATATTTGAAAATGTGGTTAAACTCTTACGTCTTTACAGGAATGTGCCACATTGCCAACAAATTCATAGATTTTTGTGAATCTTGCCTCTCGCTCCAACATGAAACCCATTGTTGCAGAGGGACCAAGTGGCAGGTCTGGATAGTTGAACCAGAATCCCCGGCACTGAAAGCATACGTATCGAATATTCTAGTGATTTTTAATATATGAACTTTATTGAAAATCAAACCCTGAAGGGTTGAGCAAATACAAACATTAACATATCATACACAATATATAAAATTTATAACACAAGCGACACACATAAATACAGTTATTATAGTTCCAAATATGTTTGCACTTGACCAATATGGATCTCCTTTCCGCAATTCCAAAGACAGCTTTATAAAATCAACAACGCTGGACAAAAAATTCATATCTGGATTTAGAATAATTTTTAATTTATCTAGAGAGCCAATCTGGCTATAATTAGGGTGCACAATTATAATATCATTTTGAAACTTCATTCGAATTTCCTCATTGATTTTGCAATTTAAGAAGAAATGATATTCATCATCAAGAACATTACAAATTTTGCATGTTCTTTGTTCACAGGGTATCTTTTTATGGCGTCCCAACTCCACCTCTAAATTATGATCACTGAATACGAAATTTTTGTTAATAATCTACGGCTGTTAATAAGATTGAACTTTTACTTTGGAATTCTAAGTGGGAACAATTCTGTAGCTCTTGGGACTTTGTTTTACCACAATTATGTTAATATTTAAAGGTCTAATGCATAGTCCACCTTAGAAGGCCATCGGGCAAAAAACCTAATGGTTCAGTAGCAAAACTTTTTATATACTTTCATTAAATCCTACTTTTTCAACTATATCTGCAAAAATATTTAGTTCATTGCGTAGCTTTCCTTTGCCTTTTATTACTTGGTAATATACATGTGTCTCGCAATATCTCATGAATGGAAGCAAAACTCGTTATTTATTATAATGCATTAAAACAGACTTAACCAAGGGTATGTTTTTATCTGGCATAGTATGAACGTCAAAAGAGGGTACAATGTATTTCTGAATGTGTATTTCATTATAAATCATAATTGAACTGTTGAGAAACTATCAAAAATAGTTTTAGTTTTTATTTACTTACATCACTTCCTGCAGCTACGTTTTGTCTAAAATAGTTCTTTGGATTTGTTACCCAAAATGTTGTTGCACATCTAAAAATTGATTATTGCAAAGTAAGTATCAATACAGCTGACATAAATAAAAAAATCCTAGATTCGCACATGTTTGTACATATAAATGTAATTTTATTTAAAGTGTATACATTGATTTACATGCTTACTATAGGTGCGCCAACAGGAAAGTAAATATCATCTAGATATTGGAGATAATGGTTTTTATTGCTGTGTGAGATTGTTGTAAAGCTTGTAACCGTTTTATGTACTGAAAACAGAACATATGAGAAATGAAATTGTAAGGATATGGGTAAGGGAAATCAGACTGAACCGGAAAATGATTGTTTATATTGATTGCCTGTCAAAACGGGTAAATATTCTCAACATCCTCCTATGAATTTCGAATGTAAAATGACCTGCATCAGATGCTTTCAGTGTACATCCATGGTAAAGCATATATATTTTGATTCCAACGTCACAGAGGTCAGTCGACTTGTTTTGCAACGTCATAGTAAAGTTTTCCATAAGCTCTAACGACGTCATAGTATAACTTGCGTTGTGTATTGGCGTCTGCGTGTCTGAATACGTATGTTGCAGCGTTTCAAAAGGTCGTAGAATAGGAATATTTGCTCGTGGCAAAATATTTGGCATAAATGGCCTACTCGAAGTAAAATCAGGATATTCTGAAGCCACAACGAATTATTTCTTAAGAAAATCATATGTTTGAACAACCTTCTATGTAATGTACTAAGAATTTACAATCTAACAAATGACAGCCATTTACTAATGCTATGATTTTAAACCAAATTGCGTAAATGATCTGTATTTCCATATTTCCATATTTCACCAGTGGTAATACTGATCTGTATGGGGCAATGCTTAATATTAACTTACCTTTTATCTGAATGGATCAATCCTTTACCGCTCGGTGTTTCTGTTCCAAGACCAAGGTTATGTTCCAGTATGTTTCTCTGTTCCCCACCATCTTCGAAGAAATATGAATGTCCAATTGTTTTGTAGCATACATTATCCTGAACCTGTAAAAATGAAAGTTACATAAAACATTATGAAGGTATCATATCGTAGTAATACACAATATACAAGTAAGTTTACAAGGTATACTTTATCGATCAATTGTTGACAAGGGTGTCGAGAATCAAAATATAATTATGTTTTGCCGTTCTGATGACCTCGGCCGACTTTTAATTTATGGAATCCTAGAGGTCAGTGGGGTGGAATCCTTCAACCAAAAAGTTTTACATAAAAAATGATAAGTCATTGGCTTCAATTTTTAAAATGAATTGAGTGTACTTTGAGAGTGGAAAAAAATTATTCCAAACATGGAGCAGAAAACGCAGAATTAATCTAACAAAACTAGAAAGCCGGTCTGTCGGAATCCCAACACCCCTGAAATTAGTTGGGACACTTACCCAATTACAGAAATCTAAAACATTATGCCCATTGATAGATGATATTCAATCATCATATGAAGAAATTAAATCAATAGCTCCAATTACAAATGAAAAAAGTTTGTCACAAACTAAAATGCAGAAATCTAAAATCTTGGCATGACCTTAATTGATTGATTTTTGAATTAAATCCAGTACCGCTACAATCTCCTGTATAAAAGTATTCACTGTCCTTAATAAGTTTGACAATCACAGCATTGAATTTTTTTTCTTGTTACGTGAGAAAAGACTAAAACAAATTCTGAAACATTTTGACTTTTTGATTAGACACAAACTTACAAATCAAAATTAAACATATTTTAAATTATCTCATTCATTAGGAATACAGGGTAACAATCAAATTCGAACGAAGGATAATTTGTGATAAAGCGCTCAATATTGGGGAATAATTTATACACAAATATTTGAAGAGGAATCATTTCCAAATTTGCAGCTAACGCTTGTGTACACATATCATTAAAATCAGATATAAATTAAATTTGCTGTTAATAAGGTGATTGCAGCAAAAGACAGATGGATGGTATGCGTTGCGGTGGGGACAATAAAGAATACTAAATATATCAATGAATTTTATCTGTAAAATGACTATATACCAAGCAATAACCGAATTAATATATGCGCACGGATTGTTGGATGAATGAATGAATAGCTCACGAATTAACAGTCCGCAGGAAGACACGTTACCCCATCCGGAAACATTATTCTGACTCCGAGCCAACTAGTATTGTTCATACTGCTAAGCAGAAGCAGCAAATACGAGTTTAGAAGTCTTTTATTTAAAACAAATCGAGGATAAAACTCGCAATATAACGCACTCAAAGCGCGCGCGCTACCACGAGACCACATATAACAGAAATAATTAATTAGTGGTTTATATACAAATATATTTAATAACAATTAAATAATATACAATTACTTAAAACAATATTTAAGATTAAGTCACAGTTAATTTTCACGTATTAATCCCAATTAATGTTTCCCCTCCAATATCAATGCTCCTTCAGCTTCTCAATCTATGTAAGTCTCTTTCCAAGATAGTAACAATGAAAATCCAAGCAGTTTCTTTCTAAGAAGTAAAAATCAATAACAACTTACCAGTTCCTATCTGACAATACAAGGTGTGCGTTACATTTATGTACAAGAAGTTTCACAGACATCCAGAATTTTCCTTTAAGATTTTTTCCGCATAATGATTGATCTCATTAAACAACAACATATTTATATACAAGCTACACAATATTAAAACTAAATTTAGCTTTTATCTTTTCTCAACATTTTAAATTACAATAACTGGAAATTCTAGAACCAAACCAGAACAGTATTTTAATAAAATAAAACATATGCTTATAAATAGCAATAGTAATTAAACTTAAACACACCTACCAAAATATCGTGAGTTCCATGGATAGTTAAACATCTGCTTTTAGAATGGTGGATAGAATTTTGTCTGATCCATGTTCTGGTTTCTTGGTCGGTACCTAAATCCTCACACATATGGAAATGAATAGAGTATGCACCTAAAAGTTAAATGCATATAGCTATAAAATTTAAAAAATGAATGGGTTTCGCGATACGAGCTCGGTAAGGCATTAAAATAGGTTGATAAGAATTCGAGGTGTCATGTGACCATTGTTTTGTTGCTTCTGTTATTTCGAGGAAAAAAAACTAAAATCAGTGTAAAAAGAAGCTAAGAACTATTTCCAGTGACAATATATATATATTGTAAATAAACGTAGACAAATTTCACGTTGATGTTTAATGTTTGTGCTGAAGGATGATCGCTGGTCTAGTAGGAAATACATAGGATTTGAAATAGGTGTTTTAGTTTGAGAGAACATATGAATAGTAAACAAATAAGCAAGAAAAAATATAGGTTCATGTGCTCATTTTAGAGCTTTAAAGTCTGAAAGAGTTTTCATCGTCTTTGCGTTGGCAACTTCAGTCTCAAAAATGTATGAAAAAATAAAAAGGATGTCATAAAATTTTGTCAAATACCATTTTAAGGTATATATGATTGAATTATAAAAGAAAAAGCGGGGTTTCATGGGCAAACAATGTAATGTTTAAGAAATGGATAAAACCCGAGGATTCCGAAAATCTGACAAAAAGACCAAAACATGACCAGCGAGCATCCTTAAAGTTGAACATTATGTACTGTACGAAAGGTATATTATCTATATTTTGAACATTTAGAACATTGAAACCTCTGAGTATACACAATCGTTTTAAAATAATTAGGATATTATAGATTACCAAGTACTTCTTGTTGCCCAAGTCCTTCTAATTCTGCACCTTCTATATGCACCGAAATGAAATTTTTCAGCATCTGTAAAAGAGATACCGCGTTAAGATTATTTAAGTTCAACGGAGAAATTACAGTTATGTTTGATCATACCAAAACATTCAGGGATCAATAAAGCATAATGATGTGTGATATAACTGTTATAGAGTCAAAGGCTTAGACAATGTATTACCTTAATATGACCTCCATATGTAGTGCTAGTTGCAGCTTCCTCTGAGTCAAATTTAATATTTCTTGATAACAATCCAAGCTCAGCTCTCATATCTACACCTTTATCTATCTCTCCATAGTGTGTATATTTTAATGGAGCTGGAATTAATAATTTTTTGTTTAGTCAGAACTAAAACTGTGTGAATCGAGGCAAACAGATGAAAGGTCAAATCAAACTAAGATAATTAAAACCTAAATTACGTAATATGCGTCATTGTTTAACAAACCAAACAAACAAAAATATACAAATACAGCATTATATACATGTATTCTAAAATTTTAATGATTACTGGTCAAATTGTGACGTACGTTTTTGCTGCAATGATAAACGCTGCACACTCCCTTCTCCTAAACAGTAACAAAAATGTTTGATAAGAGGATTATTCACCAGTGACCATTGCATAATACGACTAAGATCAGTGCATAATACAATGGACAATTTACCCATGTTTATAAAATAATTCATCGTCAATCCAACTTGGAGCAAATCCTTGACAATGTAGCCCAATATTGAAAATCAATAATTATAAAGTTCACAATACGAGAAACACGCTATTTACCTGATAGTCGAACTTGATTTTGGCCTATTATTTCTAGAATGGTTACTTCCTCGGCCTGTCTAGGATCGTAATCAGTGGAGGCAAGGATCAAATTATCTCCTACAAGAAATAAGATATTTTACTATAGGGGGAAATCTAAAATCTTTCCTATACTCCATGGAAGTATTGCAAGTGATATAATTTTTATACTGGTTTCTGTCAACTGTATTTAGGCTCTCACTTTGCTTTCATTAACTACAAGCATTCGATGTTTACACCTTTTTTGTCAGTATTTTCTTGTTGATGTACCTTAATACTGAGGTATTTTCTAATAGCCTTGCTATATTTCCGATGTATCTATTCTGCGTTTGCCATAAATAGCTGGTAGGTTTGTAGACTAACACTAGTTAAACCACCTGTTTTTATACAGTATATGACTATTTAGATTCTCATTTTCTTTCCCTTATTTGAAGACTGGATATAATGTTGTTTCCATTTAATCTACTTGATTATTTTGAGTGGCCATTTGGTGAGGGATTCCTATTCATTGAAGACTACCAGATGTCTATTTCAATGAAGAAAATGATGTTCTTTTCATGACAATTTATTAACTACATAATGTATCTGTTCTTTCTTTCTTTTCTGTAATTCAGTAATAATTCTTTATTCTATGTAAACATTTGTTTACAAATGTATATTTAAGCTGTTTTATATTTATATTTCCATATATTTCACTGCCATTGTTTTGTAGCTTTGTGTTGTATGTGTGTCTTAGTTATTACCAATTTAATATTGATATCTTGAATTTAGGACACTATTTAACAACACTGTGTTATTTGAAATAGTTCAAATACAAGTAACGAATTTCAGGAATCTCATGGAAATATCTTATATTTACATTTACTGTGTATAAATTTATTTTTACACTATCTTGAACATGTTCAAAACTTGCCCTATTATGGCAAGCTGTTCCCGTCAAAACTATGTTTAAAACATTTTTCGAAAATTTTACACACTGAGAATTTAAAAAAAACACACTGAGATTAAAAAACCTAAATATACACACTGAGAATAAGAAATTACACACTGAGATTTCATAAAGACGCATTGAGATTACGAAAAATGAAAAACACACTGAGAATTGAAAATTACACACTGAGATTTCAAAAAGACACACTGAGATGAAATAAACTGAAAAACACACACTGAGAATTTGAAATTACACACTGAGATTTGTGCGCATTTTTTATGCGCACATATCTATTTAGCATACGTAATCTTAATCTATTACAAGCTTAAAACAACTAAGGGACAGAACTCGTTAGTCCTTCACTCTGACGCCAAATGTTTTATAAAATACATTAGAAATACAACGTAAAAGACCAATAGAACAAGAAAAATACCCACTTTCTCTCTTTACAAAATATAACCAGAGACGGCATGTATTAAATATGTCTTGAAATTTATTATGAATGTTGGTTGAAGGAACCGCATTTTATTATAATGACAAGAGTTCTAGAGATCAAGATATTAATCTGTTGATTTATTCATCTCATGAATATTCATTAGTAATTTGCATATTAATCTCAATGTGTATTTTTGAAATCTCAGTGTGTAATTAACAATTCTCAGTGTGTGTTTTCCAATTTATTTCATCTCAATGTGTCTTTTTAAAATCTCAGTGTGTAATTTTAATTTCTCAATGTGTGTTTTTCATTTTTTTTAATCTCAGTGTGTAATTTCGATTTCTCAGTGCGTTATTTTAGGTTTTTAAATCTCAGTGTGTATTTTTTTCGAAAAAAGGGTTTAAACACAGTTTTGACGAGAACGGCTTGCCATACCCTATGTTTGTTTCTACTGATACTATGCTTACCTACTTTCCAAGTACCCACGTCATCAAGTACGGTTATTGTAGGACGGTAAAACTCGTCTAGATATACATGTAGCTCAACAAAACTGTCACATTCCTTGCCATTGTGTGTAACGGTACTATCCAGAACAAACACGTGTTCACCAATATATGTTTTCACTGTTGCTACCTTTGTTCCAGCTGGATTGCCTTCGAAATCTTCTACCGTACTGTGTGGGTTTCCTGGAATAGAATATTTGTGATTTACATAATTCTACTTCGTTTAATTACGCCAAGCAGAAGATTTGTATCATATTACATCAGTTTTAAAAAGGGTAATGAGTCTTTGTAGTTGACAATTAAGTTAAGAACCACAAATCATTCGTAAACAACCTGGTTTTCTGAAAATGTGCCATTTTGCTGAAAACAAAAACTAGGATTGCCAAAATAAATTAAAAAATAAGGCTGAGTCGGATAACTGGACACTAATATACAATTTGTGTTGCCTGAAAAATAGTAATGAGCATTTTTTAAATTATTTTTGAATAATATGATAATGAAAAGAAGCCATTTCTTTTTCTGTCACCTTATCAGGCGGAGCTTACGTTGGTTGAATAATCACAGGACATTCAATCTCGTCAGGTAATCTAATCAATTTCATTGATTGTTATATGTCCAGGCATGATCCATGACACGTGCATACATATATACCTGATGTATTGAGATTGATCCTATGCATGCGTATTGGTATTGTGAGTTTTCTCAGGTATGTTATTAAACACAATGTACACAGATATTTATGTTAAGGATGCTCGCTGGTCATGTTATGGTCTTTTTGTCAGATTTTCGGAATCCTCGGGTTTTATCCATTTCTTAAACATGAAATTTTTTGCCCATGAACCCCCACTTTTTATTTTATAAATCAATCATATATACCTTAAAATAGTATTTGAAAAAATTTTACGAAATCCTTTTTTGAGAGACTGAAGTTGCCAATGCAAAGACAATGAAAAATCCAGAGAAAACCTATTTCCTGCAAATTTTCAAGGCTTTATAGCTCTAAAATGAGCACATGAACCTATATTTTTTTCTTGCTTATTTGTTTACTATTCATATGTTCTCTCAAACTAAACACCTATTTCAAATCCTATTTATTTCCTATTAGACCAGCGATCATCCTTAATGGAACTTATTAGAGTTTGAAATACAATAATTACAAGTATTTCGCATACCATATACATGTACCCTTATCTCGTCAATTCTTTTTTATCACACTAAAACTTCGGAATACAGTTCAATAATGTCAATAATGGGGGTTGCCCTGAATGACATCGAATCGCCTAATGCAGCTTAAAAGGTTAACTCAGTTCAATAAAAAAGAGTAACTTTCGTTCCAAAGTTTATAAATCCTGTCGTTATAGAGAAAGTAATATTATCGTAATTTTCTTCGTTATCGCTACATAACGAATTAGTGATTTTGTACAGCCGCTGGTGCTAATTCTGTTTTGAGATTTTAATCGTTTACCATTCTAACTGAATTTGTTTCAATAATGAAAAGCAAAAAAAAAAACAAAAAAAAACGAAAATGAAGAAAATGAGAAGACATGTTCGTCAGTGAGGGGTAATAAGAACAAAGAAGAGGAAATATCTGCATATTTGATGTACTGCATCACACAACATTTTCTTCAAAACAGAAATCGGTTGTCAAACAGTTTCCAAACCGGATTTCCATTCATGAACTTTTGTAGTCGCTTAATAATTATTTGATAACACCTTTGATGCACAGGATGTTCACATGTCGATTTACGGTTCATTAGTTGGGTCCAAGGCGTAAAATTTTAAGGTATCCGGACCATAATAGATCATGATCGAAAATTATATCTCTTTTTGACCGTGAATGGCTGAACCAAACAATTTAAAGCTGGGATTTTATATATATGTATTTCTCAAGTTGAAACACACTTTGTTGCTTACATGCAGCGTCTGTAAAAATAAGTTAGTTCTATTAGCATTTCCGAAGTTTGCCGATAATTACCGAGGTCATTTGAACTGCGTTGTATGGAACATCCGGGAACTTTTGAATAATCACGTGGTCATTTATGGTCCGGATACCTTAAAAACCAAAACATTTACCAAATCACCCTGAAGAACAAATAAAATCCCTATAACAAGTCAATTCAAAGAAAGAAGTTAATTTTTCAAAATTAAATTGTTGAGAAAACAGGTAAAATTTTACAAACCTTTAATTGTTAACATTGCATATGCACTTCCGTATACAACTTGTCTGATTGGGCTTTCTTTGTTTCCGCCATGAGCCAATGCTTCAATGGCATCAAAAAATGGAGTAAAGTCATAATCTACGTTTCTGAATAATCTTCTCTTTAATGCGATTCCAACTATGTTACCATCTGGTATATCTAAAATAAATTAAATCATAACGACACAGATGCGTGTTATTGGTTTAAGGCCACACCAAATTGATAAATAGACTTTGTGTTTAAAATTTTCGGACTTTTACATTTTAAGAAAAAAAATTGTGTCCGCTTCATTTTGTAAAAATGCAGAAAGTTCGACCCAAATTTATGGTAGCAAAATCATGTATAAAACTCAAATTAGTACTTTCTTAATACCCTGTGAAGTTAAAGAGATAATAAAATTAAATAAATTTGAGATACCTATTAGAGCTTGTTCAAATTCCTGGATTTTGTTCTCTATTTCTGATTTTTTGACATGGAAATCAATCAAACTGGCCTTCTCGACTTCGCCACTAACAGGGTTAATTTCGAACAATATGAGTCCATTTTGACATGGATCATTATACGGTTCGGGTAAAACCTGAAAATTTCAACTTCATGTATTGATAATTCAATGTTACAAACAATTATTTCGGACAGATGCAGATCGTATTATTGACTGTGTCCGATGTTGAAAAACACTCTTAATAGTAAAGATCCACAATGTAAAAATGATATTTATTCAATAATTCTTTGATACCAATTTGTGCACATTTCTTCGATTTACGAGTCATCAGTTGTGCCTAAAATGTTGAAATTAAAAAAATAATCAAAAATGTTGAAGGCCAAATTCAAAAATACCAAAATGATCAAGGGGTAAGAAAAAAAAACATCTAAGGACAGAGCCATGCACGAGGGAGATACTCTTTTTTTTACAATTTTGTTAATGTGCTTTCACATTCACTTATTATGTTCATTAGAATCAAATTCTTAATATAACCACGCTAATTTCAGACACTGTCTTGAAATACGCTTAAAATGACAGATTTGATTTGATAAATTCTATCATCCTTATCTAAGATGCTAAAATGTGCACATGTCCAAGGCCCAAATGTTCAAAATCAAAACAATAATAAAAAAAATGAAGAATACATTTTAAAAAAATGCTTAACCATATGAGGGAGATATTTCTTGGTTATCACAACATTTAAAAGTTTGGAACAGTAAATTTAAAGATTATTTGCTAGTAACTGAGTTGGTGATACCCTCGGAGACTTTTTGGTAAAAAAATTACTAATTATAGGTGCAAAAGATGTGCACATTTTGTCTTGTTTGTTGATTTACGACCCATCAATTACGCGCAAGGCTTAAAATGTTGAAAACCAAAACCATTAAACCAAAATTAAGAAGAGCAAATTCAAGAAAAATGGCAAATTCTGCATGAGGCAGCTGATATCTGACTTTAACTAATGTTATGAAAAAGTTAATAAAGTTTGTTTTCTTTTATTGCAAGTGGCATTTTTCTTTTACCTCGACGTCTTTAATTCCTGGTGTGCTCTTCCATTTTGGTGCAGTTTCTGCCAGTTTTGTCCAAGGAAGTTTTCTTTCCCCGTGAACTTCAAGAGTTCCCCCTGATCTAACCAAGAGAATTTTGTCCTCGCCAACATCTCCTGTAAAGATTTCAGACCAACGATTAAGGTATTTGGATCGTAATAGGTCGTGGCGGTAAATTGTATTTCTTTTTGAAAGAAACATAACTTTAACCAAACTTTTATAGGGAGGAACCAAATACATTTGCACTGCCAAATTCAGTTTGAATAAGTATAATACGGAAAACCAGCAGAAAATTCACTCATTTATTCGATAAGCAGTGATAAGAATATTTATTCGTATATGAGATAGTGGCATTTACATTTGTTTCCATGCAGTAATTAATATATGTATTGAATACTACAATGCATTAACCTTATGAAAATTGTAAATACTCTCGATAATCAAAACTGATGTCCCTCAGCATGGTTATAACGAAAAGGAGAGGTCATCAATGACATACCAATCAATCAGAACAACCCAACTGACAGAACTCCGGAAACAAACACAACAGAGTACAAAACACAAACATGAACACAACGGAGAGTCAGGATAGTCTGACTTTGACAGACACTTAATAGTTATGGGGTTAAACCAGTTTTATGGGTCCCCAAACCCCCCATTATCTATCCGGACACTCTGGTGTATAAAGCACGCGATAAAAACCAAAACAGTGTGATTATCAACATGGTGAACGCTTTGCTCGAACTGAAATTAGAGTGGATGATACATAATTTAGATAGCAGGGTCATAATATGCTCGTTTTAACTGTAAAACTAGCTAAGCTGTCATAGATGCAGGTCGGATACGGTCGCGTTACTAAAGAAACAAAATCTGAAATAACAATTCCATTAAGGGTTTAATGCTATCTTCATCATAGAGTTCAGTAGAAATCGGCTGTATTCGTGAGAGGCCAGTATGAATTTAAAGTCTTCAAGTAATGGGAGAAAAGCAATTTTTACAAAATTGCACATAATTTCATATTTGTAGCCCTTACATGTGAAAACTTTAAGTAACCTTCAAGTTTTTGTAGATTACTAGCGAAATTTTTACATTTATTAACGATTTTAAAATGTTTAAAGTAGAAACTAGGATGGGAAAACCCGTTCATGATAAGTGCTTTTCTAGAAGGTGGATATTTAGATAAAAGATGTTGATATATACTATAAAACTTTTTAAAAGCATTAAGCAGCTTGTGAGATCTGTAACTCTGTAATAAACTTTTTTTACTAATTGCATGGTTTCGCTCGTTAAAATTTTCTAGCCGAGATCAAATTCGTGCAAAACATACAAGCTACGATATGTACACTCCAAACGATGGTGCCCCAGGCACGTCTCCATCAAGAAAGGGGAAGTACGTAATTGGAAAATCAAAACCGTCCCATTTATCATCTATTTTAGTTCGTATCTCTCGATTTTCTATATATATATAGTAAGCTTTGTTCAAATGTAGCTCTTTAGGATAAATGTCTTTTGCATATTTAAGAAACTCGGGGTTATCAGCAGTAAGTACATAAACAAGATACCTGCAGTTATTGTCAACTAATTAATCATGATTCTATATTTTACCCTTAAGGAGTTTTTTTTATGAAAGACTATTCATAACAATATAAAAATAATTCGAAATAAGAGGAGCACAGTTTGTACCCATAGGATTCCCAATGACCTGTCGATACACAGTATTGCCTAAACGAACAAAAATTTTGTCCAGCAAGAGGTGTAGCACCTTGATCACGTCATCGCTTGTCCAGCAACTGCAATTTAAATACTTTTTATGACAGAAAAATGCTTTACAACTGTTACAACAAATATAATTTAAACCAGTAGATTCAAAAGACCAGTTAATAAGTACACCTAATTTTCCTTTGATAAGATCATGAGGAAGGGTTGTATATAATGTAGAAAAATCATAACTGTCAACAGCAGTTACATGATGATTTACTGTTATCCAAAACATTGCAGTGTTGGTTAGGAGCTTAGAACTGTTCAGTGGCTTTAATGTGTTGTTTAAATGTCTTTTTCTAGAAATCTAGTTTCAACGGTAGTGCTAAAATTATCAAATTCCTCTCTTATACATCAATATAGTGCTTTATTCAGATTATCACAATGTTTAGCATGTTAAACAGAAATCATTAATACGAAGTATTATTATTTACATGGTTAACCTGCTGAAGTTTTCTACTCGCAAAGGTCGTGTATGTAGGACATTTGTGTAACTTTTGGAATATTGCCAAGAAAAACATTCAGAACCACAACCAGTCTACTGTCAAATGAAAGGAGATACGTTAACATGGTAAACTCACTTATTTGGTTCTCGGTGTCCTACGCATTAGAAAACTGTCTTAAAGACGTTAATTTGACTAATTTGTGTTAAAAGACATTATTCAGGAATGTAGAAAAAATTCAGTAACTTATTTGTTTCTTATTATTAAATCTTTAAAGACCACGTACCGGGCTATGCGCACAGAAATTTTGAAAGGCTTGAAGAGAATTTTTTAAAATGAAAAAGAAGTGAAATAAATTCAAGGATAAATGGTCCTACTTTTTTACCAGTAAGCAATTTAAAAAAATGAACAGAAAAAGCAATATTTATAAATTTCTATTAGAATTTGCATATGAAAGCAATGTTTATAGTTTTAAGACTTGCCATATGGATATACCTTACTGTAATATTTCATAGGCTCAAAACATATTTAAAATACAGTTATACGAAAATTACACTTGTTAAAATTTGAGTCTCTTCTTAGTATAAAAATTCTATACATACCACTTAGGTATTGTGAATGGAGCTGATGGTAAGTAAGATTTTTTCTTTTAAACTAAGAATCTATTTGCACACCACTTAGGAAAATTGGGGGTTTACATATCTAAGATGTCTCCTAATTAAAATGTTACAGTAATTTTATGCAGACGGGCCCGGAACACAATACCAATTATTTTTTAAACTGAGGGGTACCATAGAACTTTTTTATGCTATTAGGCTACTGACCTAATAAAGCTGGGGCCTCGGTGGCCGAGTGGTCTAGGTAGTTCGTCATTACTACTAATGATCACTAGCCTGTCGACACTGAGGTTGTGAGTTCGAATCTCACATGTGGCGAGGTTTATTCGACTCCGATCTTAATTGACAAGAATTGACAATATTCTTACCGAAGGTCGTTGGTTCTCTCCGGGTACTCCGGTTTCCTCCACCAATAAAAACTAGCCGCCGCGAAATAGTCAAATGTGCTAAAAACGGCGTAAAACCCCAACTAAACAAACAAACAAAACCCAATAAAGCTTAAGGATGATCGCTGGTCTAATAGGAAATAAATAGGATTTGAAATAGGTGTTTTAGTTTGAGAGAACAAATGAACAGTAAACACATAAGTAAGAAAAAATATAGGTTCATAGCTCATTTTAGAGCTATAAGATCTTGAAAATTTGCAAAAAATGGGTTTTTTTCTGGGTTTTTATTGTCTTTGCATTGACAACTTCGGTCTCTCAAAGATGTATGAAAAAATAAAAAGGATTTCATAAAATTTTTTCAAATACCATTTTAATGAATATATGATTGAATTATAAAAGAAATGTGGGGGTTGATGGGCAAAACATTTCATGTTTAAGAAATGGATAAAACCCGAGGATTCCGAAAATCTGACAAAAAGACCAAAACTGACCAGCGAGCATCCATAATTCTATTCGACTCCTTCATTTACCCAGTAAATCATGTAGTTGCATGACAAGCTATTTCTTATGAATCTTAAAATTATCATTATCTAATTTTTCGTTTGATGACAGTTTTTATACAAACTTACCAATAAATGTAACATGAGCGTTTCCATCAAACAAGCAATCCTTGTGACCAATATGTATTTCCCCGTCGACATAAATAGCATGGACTTTAAGATGAACATCATTGTCTGGATCAAAGACAAGTTTTGCTCCAGGTGCTATAGTCAGATGGTGTAAGGTTGCTGGTTGACTATCCAGAAGTACTTTTCCTATCAATGTACCATCTTCGTTGTCCTGTGGAGCCTTTGAAAATAAACACTTATTACTGTTAAATCAACCATCCTACACTAAACAACACTAAAGATTTGTTCCAAAGTCTCGAAAAATATATAATATTTACTTATGCATTATTATGAAACATAGACAGCCCTCGGGACAATAGTATTGACTTCAACACCGATAATGCCCTCGCCTGCCGCTTGGGCATTATCGGTGTTTCAGTCAATACTACTGTCCCGTGAGCAGTCTATAATTTCATGATAATGCCCTCTGCATCAGAAACTATTATATAAATAAATTGTATATTTTGATGGATTAAAGTTTTTTACTATTGTATTATATTTTGACTATTAAAGTTATAACTCTAAAGATTTATTTTTTGTTGTTGTTTCAAATGCTATTTATTTTTGGGTGTATTTTACGTTTACATCTTTTCGGTTTCATTATTACGTCACACAAATGTGGCGTGCACTGCTTCGCCAATACATAATGGAATATACACAATTACAGTCACAGGTGGTAAACAAAAGTGAAAAACAGAATCAAACACTAGTTTGTAGCTCGTGCAAGATAGGGAAATCTCAGACATCATGATTCATGATTCAAGGTGCTATTATTTGAAAATTTGAAGGTAATTATTGACAAACTAAATTAAACTGAAGCCCAGGCCAAACATTACCATTCATATAAAATTGTATTTAATAATTTACTTTTGAAAAAATAACTTCAAGGTTTACATTTTTTTTACTTATTTATTTATGTTTTTAAATCTTCTTAATTATCAGGACTAATTTTTCAGTCAGTTGTAATGAAAGCTTTGGCGCATCATAAAATTTCACTGTCATTGTTCTTTGATTTTCATGGTTCAGCAATGTTATTATTATTTCAAATGAACTAAATATACTATGCGCCATCGGTCCGATACGGGAGTCTCGTCCTTGAAACTAAATCAAACACTTTTTTAAATAAAAGTCAGAAAAAATAAAATATAATTTCATGTAACCTGTGTAACTACATCTATTCCAGTTACATCCAGTCAAATGTTTATCACAATAAAGGAATTTAAAGGGGTACCCAGCACTTTGACTTAAATAGATTTGTCTCGTTTAATTTTCATAAAATTTTGACGAAATATTAACGTTGACCTGTCGACAAAAATATGAAAATTTCAAGAAATTTCTATTTACGGGAATAATTTCATAGGATATATAGCAGTTTGATAAACACTTATTTTGATCATTGAGAAGCTTGATTTCTCTTTACTTATAGTATGTGATTCAAACGTCCAGCTGATTTTTAAAGAGTTAACTCCTTAGGTGTTCTTAAATTCATTTGACTTTTCAACAAATTCTTATTATAATGGAAGAATTATGTTTTTTTTTACAGCAGAAATAATACACTCCTTTTATTTTACACCATTTATGACAGCTAAAGTCAGCTACATGTTTTTAATCTCATAGTTAGTTGATTATTTATCAGAAACTTTTTTAAATGAATTCGATTTTCAAGTTGCGTAATAAAAAGATTACTGTAAATTCAGAAATTATTTCATGCATTTCTTATTGCGATTTTGTCATTTTAGACCAAAATGCAATTTAAATTTTTGCGATATTGAGAAAACTCCCGCTTCACGCATGTAAAAAGTTCCAAAATGCGAGTTTAAATTATTGCGATTACAAGCCTGTCGCATTTTTTGCAATAATAAAAACATCGCATTAATTACCGAATTTACAGTATTAAATTATCATAAATTCAAAATAACTGGATAATTTTGAGAGGTGTAGATATAGTGTAAGTTGTACTATTCTCTGATAGAATGATTGAAAACATATAAAACAGCATGAAAACTGTCTTAAAATATATTGGACTAAAGAACTATACAGCAAAGTATATTATATACTTATTGACTGGGTATGAGGGGACAATAAACTTAATATTCCCAAATATGCAGTCAGTAAGTGTCTTATTATTTATATAGAAAAACACACAATGATACATATAATATACTGAGGTACATACCCGACCATTCGCCCATGCACTTGAGTCTGTCCAGCTCACTAATGTAGAGTCCTCGTGTGGGCACTGAGATAGGGCAGCGCCTATCAAACCTAATGTAAAGAACGCAATCAGTCTTGACATTTTGTTATCTAAAGAAAACAGAATAATATGATATATTTTGCGTTTATATACCAGAATGTATGCTTCACTCATGCGCATTTCAACCGTAATCTTTCACTCGGGTGGAAAAAATTGATGGTTTTATAATCCCATAAATTGACATGTTTATGCGTGCGCGTTACTTTTTGGGACCCATTTTTAACGTTGATTAGAAATTTTTATGTATAATTTAAAAAAATGTTTGTGTAATGAAAAAATATAAAATTTTCATCTGATCAACTCGACAACTGCCAGTCTTCAATATGCACACAAAATAAGAAAAGTTATTTTATGATATTATTTATTTATCTAGTTTACGTATTGCATCTTTGTTTATTTCAACAGAGGTACTCTCCAAGGTAACAAAATACATTACATGTATATGCTATCCATCATGTTAAATGGATGGTTACAATAACACTTCAATATCAACTAGATTATTAGAAGTAAAGAAATCAATTGGTAGAGTGTCAATTTGCAAATCAGAAGGACATGGTTATTGACTGGCTTGGATGTAGTTCCATACCTGTTCACATATATCCGTACGAATACGATCGAGACTACTTAGGGGTCATCCATAACTGTCAACTTTTTTCACGAGCTAACAAAACGCATGCCATTCGGAAGGGGTTTAGCGTACGCTTTAAAAAAATGTTAAGTCACTTCTGTCGATATTCCAGAAAATAGACGATACATGCTGGTGATATTTATAAAATCATGATGCTGAACAGTAAACAAGGTGACAAAAGGCAAACAAACGGCAAATCACTTGAGCATGTCAACATTAGACTCGTACACTGGACGTGTTGTGTGCATTTTCAAGGGATGTAACGATGTCTGTAAATCCTCTTTCGGAGTTAGGAGTGGTAACTGTTTAAAAATAATGATGTATACTTTCTAAGGGAGGGAGGGGGGTTCCAAAAAGAGTGCTCTTTGTAAACTTGTGGGAAATGTTGATAATTCTGGATGACCCCTAATATCGTTTCAGCTGATTAATGCTGCTCTTCATCTTGAAGTTAACTTCCTTTTGTTTTATAACAACAAAAATATGTTGTAATTTGATTTTATGTTTAGGGAAAGGTACATGCTCCGCGTTTTACAAACATTCCTAATATTATGTTCAAGACTGATTCCATAACATCAATGTAACAAAGATTGAAAATCAAGTTCCCGTTTAGCAAACATTCTTTTGACTACCATTAGTAGTAAATGTGATCTGATTCCCGATTTTCAATGTCTTTGTACTATTGGCTCAATTGTACCAGTCTTGATCTTGGTCGTACAAAGTTAAATGACTTGTCAGCAAAATAAGATACTATATTTAAAATTTGAGAACCTACATTAGAGGGACCTTTTTCAATGTGTTATCATAATATATGATTATCTGATGTAACGGACTAGAAAAAACATTAATATATGAGAGTTATATATCTAATGTGCTATTTTACGTTTTTATGTGAAACCTGCTAGTCACTTACATCAGATTATCATCAAATTATCATATATCATGAAAAAAGGTCCCTCTAATATAGGTTCTCAAATTTAAATATAGAATCTTATTTTGCTAGCAGTTTATAAAGGTATTCTACAATCGAGATAGTTACAACTTAAAATTTCGAGCTTTGCAAGAAACAGAATCATACTTTGCGAACAGTTGATTATCATATTTCTACCGGTAAATTTTTTTTTCAATTTGATTCTCAAAAGGTGTATTTGTAAACATTTTTCAAAGCGATGTTAGTCTTCAAATAAATCTGCTACACAAGATATTATTCATGCCGCGCATTTATAATTTCTCTATTATAAATACTTTGTTAATAATATCATACTACTCCAACATAATATTATCTATTATACCTCAGTATGTTTTCACTATTCTTTTTACCGGTGATTAGTTTCCAAAACTATTCACCGGTAAATAGTGACCGTTGATTAGTACTGGAAACTATTGACCGATTAAGTGTTTTGGTATAATAAAACAGTTATTTAACAGTCATTTCGGGATATAGAAATTTTATTTGTCCCTTCGACACATTGACTCCGCTACGCGTCGGGAAAATAGTCAGTGTCTCGGGGCAAATAAAATGGGTATATCCCTCAAAACTGTTAAATAGCTGTATAATCATCTCCAGAATATACCCCTCTATAGAACAACCGACTATAAAACCCTATAATTGAACTTCATATCTTGTTCTACAGATTCTGAACATACTGTGTTTTTATACACTAGTTTAGTATATCCTAAATTCTATTGCTTTTAGTTATTATCAAAATATGGTAGTTGATTTTAATAAATTCGGACAAGACATATTTCAGTCGGGTTCTAAAATGCCATTCAACCTTCCATTTTGAAAAGATTTGGCAATGTTTAGCTTGGGAATAGTCAGCGTTGTATAGAAGTTCGGTTATAGGTGCCTTCATCTGTATAGTGGGTTGCAAACTTTTTGTAATATTACTATAATATATATATTTTTTATCAAGTTATAATTTATTTGATTTATTTTAAACAGAATTTAATATAAATTGTCTCCATTTTTTTTGTGTATCATGAGATCGGTCATTCTTTATCGGCATTTTTAAATTAATTTATTAGCTCACATGACCAAAGGGTATGAAGCATATGGAAGGACCTTTATAAAATTTGCATAAACAACAACTTGGTC
Source organism: Mytilisepta virgata (assembly GCA_028015205.1). Classification (NCBI taxonomy): domain Eukaryota; kingdom Metazoa; phylum Mollusca; class Bivalvia; order Mytilida; family Mytilidae; genus Mytilisepta; species Mytilisepta virgata. Next base: position 36,869,565 of record CM051512.1, read on the forward strand.
CGAACAACTAAAATGGCTGACATTAGTATTTACATAGTTTTGATTGGTCGGATTTAAAAATTCTCCTCTGAAACCCCTGAGCCAAATGAACTGATACTTGATGTGAAACATCTATGGAAGGCACTATAAAAAGTTTGCATAAATTATCCCGGTCCGACAACTAAGATAACCATAGCATTACATAGTTATTTTTTTTTGGTCATTTTTTTTAATGTTCTCTAAAACAAAGCCAAATGAACTGATACTTCGTATGAAGCATCTATGGGATGTCCTTTGCAAAGTTTGTATAAATCATCCCGCTCCGACAACTAAAATCCATAAGGCTGCAAGCAGCATTTACAAAGTTCTAATGGGTCGAATAAAAAAAAATCACAAATGAAACCCCTCAGCAAAATCAACTGATACTTGGTATGAACCAACCATGGAAATTCCCTTTTAAACAAATCATCCCAGTAAGACAACTTGCACGGTTGCCATGAAAATTTTTTATTTGACATATCTAACATTTTAAATTGGTGAGTCTATTTATTTTTGTTAGTATTAAATGAGGTAATCAAATTGTATTAACCAATAACTTAAAAAACAGTATAATTGGACCATTTAATATAACAGGATGTTCTTGAAAGCTGGCATTTGCCCTGTATAAACTTCCGGTTACTGTTCCGCATAGAAAACTAGATCTTCGTTTCGTTGCCTTTTGAAAAAAAATTATAACCTAAACGATATTATATTCGCCGTACAGTTTTGACCACAATAAAAACTTTAAAAAAAATTAGTGTAATTTTTAAAAGTGGTTGGTTAATAAAGGTGTAATAAGATGGCCCTTTTTATATAAAGCCTGTATTATGTCCTCGTACATGCACTTCAATGTCTGTGAGGTTACTACATAAGTTTTTACTAATCGTTTATGGAGAATCATATTGCAACATTTTTTTCTGTAAGCAGTTTATTTTGTCATTTCTAATTCAGAAGTATTGTCCTAAATAATCATATCATTATGATTTTAGTTTGATCATGTCTGACTTATGGTACCAATTATACCTGTTTATTTGTAAAAAACTTCTTATTGATTTATTTTGTTATATAGCTTCTTTAAAGTAAGTTATCTCTAATTCAACAAAAACAGGTATTCTGTTGAACAAATATTATACCTATTCCTCAATGCCTCCGACAAAAAGTGTATGAAGCTAAAAAAAAAAAAAAAAACAACCAAAACGGTGAGATGGAAAGAGCAACGATCTGAATGCCAAAATTGCCAAAAATGTAAAGCAAACGTATGTCATGAAAAAATTATGTATAAGAGACACACCCCTTAAAATTTTCAATTTGATCCAATGATCAAACGTTCGGAAACAGAATGTGCACATATGCAGCAACGTCACATTTGTTTGTCTTATATAATGCAAATATCAATAAAATGCACAAGAAATGGAAAATCAGCTGTGGTAAAATATTTGGGGCGTTTCAGCGGTAGAAACGACAATAAATTATTAAGACAACTGGAAACAAAAGGTACTGTAATAATTTTTACTATCATGTTAAAGACAAAATATTCCCAAAAATTTGCTGTGGAAAAGAAAACACACAGTCATGACAGTAGTCAAAAAGACCATGTAATTATCAAATTTCCATATACGATATTCAATATCGGAGAAACACCTCAACATATGGCGAGACCATCTAAATATGGGAGGTGGTTAAACTAGTTTTCTTGGATCCAAACCCTCCAATGAAGGAAAAATTAAGCACAAATAGATACTAGTACAAAACGAGAAAATTTATCCGCTATTTTTTTTCTAAAATACTTTATTTTTATTTATGTACAGTAGTAAGAATGTCGAGCATAAACAATGGGCTAAATTCTATAGTTTTCAGTAAAAAAATTGTAAAATAAGCTGGATCAAAATACACGTGAAACTGCTGGGTTCCTTTTGAAAAAAAGTTTATAGTGTGCAGTGTTTAATTTGAAAGCCACTGACCTGTTCATGAATTTAACATTTGTTGTAAAATATTTGATTTCATTTTATTAAACCGCCCCTAGTTGGAGAGTACGTGCCAAGGCCAATTTGACATCCTAGCAGATCCTTAGTTCTGTATTTGGGTGTTTTTGGATTTTGCAAAATTTCGACTTCAGGCATGCCAGTTGAATGACGCTTCATTGTATCAAAATATTCAATCTGTTGTACGCATGCATGTGTATACGTTTTCAAAACAAAGGGCATACAATTACTATCTCAGGACAATACTTCTGAATTAGACAAAATAAAGTACTTATAGTAAACAATGTGGAAATATGATTCTCCATAAAGGATTTGTAAAAAAAATTGTAATAACCTCACAAACATTGAAGTACAATGACCGGTTTAATTTGAGGACCTATTTTAGACCGACCCTTTCTAATGGGTTTACGTATTACTTTGCAATCTGACTATCTGATAATAAAAACACATTATAAATAATATGGAATTTACATATCGTCTGATTTATGTCAGCTTTACATGGACCATTACGATGGAAACTTAAGATAAATGCTGATCCTTCTACAATGATAATAAATATGAATTCATTTCTCTTTCAAATTGTGCTATATTTAGTACATCTTATTGTAGTTGTTTATAATTTTTTAAGATAATATTTAAGATTACATCAATTTCATACATGTATCAATCTGTTTTATCCAGCCTAATGTCTTTTTTAAAAATTAAGTATCATTTTAAAGATTGTTATGATTTTAACCATATTTTTAAAAATATTTTTTGAATTATAATTTTCAAATTTCATTGAATTTATTTTAATTTTATTTTTATTAGACTGTTTGGTAAGAAATTTAATTATTCATTTTTAACGACATTTTTTCAACATGTTTTTGCTATAATAGTTTGGGAAGTAAAAACAACAGAAATATGTGGTGAAAAGAGAAAAGACCTAATCATGCTAATTGCCAAAAATTTATAGTCATGCGAAAGTTGTGAATGAAGTTTCCCAAAACACTTTTTTTGTACGATCTCTCTGTTTTGGATAAGCGTGTCAGCATATTTTTGATAGATAATATTATGTCGGAGAAGTATGATATTATTAACAAAGTATTTATAATAGTGCAATTATAAATGCGTGGCATGAGTAATATCTTGTGCAACAGATCTGTTTTAGGACTAAGATCACTTTGAAAAATAAAAGTTGATACTTAATGTGAAATATGAAAATTATGTTAAATTTACACAGATAAACCAAATTTATCATAAATTAAAACAGAGATGAATTCATAGTCATTATCACTTTAGCAGGTTCAACATACAAACGTAAAATAACACATTAGATATATAACTCTCATATATTAATGTTTTTCTAGTCCTTTACATCAGATTATCATATATTATGAAAACACATTGAAAAAGGTCCCTCCAATGTAGATTCTCAAATTTAAATATAGTATCTTATTTTGCTAGCAGTTTATACAGGTATTCTACAATCGAGATAGTTACAACTTAAAATTTCGAGCTTTTGCAAGAAACAGAATCTTATCCTCGCGAACAGTTGATTATCATGATTCTACCGATAAATTTGTTTTCGATTTCATTCTCAAAAGGTGTATTTACATTTTTCAAAGTGATTTTAGTCCTAAAACAGATCTGTTACACAAGATATTACTCATTCCACGCATTTATAATTGCACTATTAGAAATACTTTGTTAATAATATCATACTACTCCGACATAATATTATCTATTATACCTCAGTATGTTTTCACTATTCTTTTTACTGGTGACTAGTTTCCAAAACTAAACACCGGTAAATATTGACCGGTGATTAGTACTGGGAAGTATTGACTGGTAAAGTGTTTTGGTATAATAAAACAGTTATTTTCAAAACATTTACCTTAGGCCACACCAAATCGAATTTTAGTTCCTTGGATTTATTATGGTAAAAATAGGTGCGAGCAAGCGAAATTTTAATTTTGATTTTTTTTTATTGAGGACTAGTTTATTTCAGGCGAAGATGAAATTAACGTGCGGCACAAACTTTTCTAACTAAAATATTGCACAAATTGGGATAATGCCTATTTTTACCAAATTTGAGGAGAGAGGGAACACTTTTTATTTTTAATTTCTTGAAAAATGAAGAATTGTGGGCGATTTTCCAGCATTTTTGCAAAATGAGGCGGCATTTAAAAGTCCGAAAATTGGAACGAAATAAAAAAAAAAACTACAAATCAATCTGGTTTTGATCTATTACTATGGATAGTATCTATACCTGTGGCAGATCGAAGTTTCCAAGAAGAGGTTCTCCGTTATTATCAGATCCAGTAGCTGACCTCTTTGTCCTCTTTCATGCAGATCCGTTTCAATAATGTAACCGGGTTCATCTTTGTAGACTAAAATTATGATGAATTGATGAATGCATTATTGTTTAAAGTGCAGTGGCAACCATGTGCATAGCAGGACGAGAATATGTTGATGTGATAATGGATATGATCCTTGTTTTGTACTAGATTGACACGCTGAGTCGGAATGTTCACGTTCTAGCTCACGAGGTAACTGTCCACAGGAAGACACATCACCCTACCCGGATATATTATACTGACTCCGAGCTGAGCCGTCGATCTTTGTCTTACTCGTATACTTGGCGGAGAAACAGCAAATACCAGTTTTAATGTCTGGTTTGACCCGGCCTGGGATCGAACCGCAACCATCTGCACTCGAGGCGAGCACTCTACCACGCTATGACATAAGGTAATAACTATAAAAACATTCTAGTATGCGATATTAATGTGATATCAGATAAAACATGTCAGTACCCTGGATGAATGTGAGGACTATATTCACATCGACAGGTGCATGAGGAAATATATGGCCTAGAACTTTCTTATCTTCCAGAACCATACAACCAATTTATTAATACCGAGACATTGTTCAGAATGTTTTCAAAGAGTATGGATATTAAAAATTCCCTGTCAACATATCAACATATACCATAGCTGCGATATATTGCAAAATAATCACGATCATGAATGCATGCTAATTGGAAAGGTTTATACATTTTACTTATACATGTACATGAATGTGTTAAAAATTAAATCACAGTAAGACAAGGCGAGGCGATAATCATTATTCCAGAAACAAAGCCGCACTGAACATTTCAAAAAACAAACGGACCCCACGGAGAAAAATTCGGGGGTGAACTCAAGTGATCGGAAAGTGAAAGGAAATCAGTTACATATAAGAGCTCATATAGAAAATCATATTTTGTCATAGAAAAACAATACAGCTACAACTGGCAGAAAAATCCGTTTTTTATTTGGGAAAATGACACATAACCAAAGCAGACAAAGTTCCGTTGATCAGCACTATGAAACTAAGTTTCCTAGTAGTGATGCGGTTCGAAATTTGTCTCGACTCTCTTTCCGCAAATCAACTTTTTATTTATAAAAAGAAATGGATCCTATACATTTATAGTTTTTTTTAATAATATTTAGTAAATAAATTCATCAATATGGTCCGTGGAGAAAGCTAATAAAATGTAGAAAAAAATATTACATTATATTTAATTTTCTGTTAAAGTGTAAGCTATTGTAAGAAAAGTTTGACTTATTTGTATGAATAGTAAAAATACGTCAGAAACAAAAGTGATGACTGGTTGAGCAGAGTCCAGAAAAGTCAAGATAAGGAGAGAAGTGTCGTTAAAACAGATAAAATCCGGTTGTTCTGAAATATCAGTATCGGGACAACATAACATTTTTATTCATCGGTTCTTCTCTCTAGTATAATTGTTTTGGAGCGTACATTAACATACGGTCTTAATATATATTGTGGTTGAAATTCCAAGTAAGTTCTGGTCTCTTCTTAATATAGATTTGCAGTGCACGAAGAAAACAGAGCAGAACTTGAACTTTATTTCCTAACAATAAATAATTTGATGCCAATATTGATGCACAATATGTACCCATTTCGTTGATTGAAGACGCATCAGTTGTGCTAAACCATCTAAGGAAAGAGCTATGCAAGAGAGAGATACTCCTCATTTTCACAAATTTATAAAATGAATAAAAAATACATCTAGAATTAGACAAGAGACACTGTTTGTCTATTGTTCTGTCTTTCCTTGTGCTTTATTCTTTTTTTCTATAATTTTTCATTATTTATTTTCTTTTAAGGTCTTTCTCAGAAATTCGCATTTGTTTTTGGATTTCCATTGTAAGCATTTTCCCAATTTTGTATTGCTCCGATAATTGTTTACGCATTCCCTTTTTGAATGTGGCAGGGAATGGATAATTTTTCTGATAATAATGTTTACAAAGGTTACAGCATTTCAGATGGTTGTATAAATTTCAAAGTAGTAATTTGATCCCTAATCCAATCAACTTTATCAAATTTCAAATGAAATATTCATATATTGATTCAAGCATATTTTTTTAGAGTTTAATAGTCGTTAGAATAACACCAAATCAAAACAGTAAGTTTATAATTTTATCAGTGTTTTATATACTAATGCCATAAAGTAATACCACATGAAAAATATGTATGTAGATGTCTAATTATAGTTCAGATATTTAAGTGTATAATTTTCCAACTGACGAGTATGAATATGGTCTTTTTCTTTGTTTTCTTCTTCCTTATGTTCGTTCAAAATATAATTGTTACCGTAACTAGTTTTCCTTTCCAGTTATTCATTTTATTATATAATTAAAAAATGGTAAAATTGAAATTATTTTGAATTGTAGTGCAATTGTTTGAAGTAAGTCGTCACATGCAGTGTGATCGGGTGTCTTTCCGGAGCAGAATGTGCTTACCCTCCCGGAGCACCTGATTTCACTGATGCTCACATTGCAAATGATGTCTTAGTATGTTTGTTTTTGATTATCTATATGTTTTGAAAAAAACTGATAAAAACAAACCAGTTTTGATATCATATAAACATTTCTCAAATTTTTATATGTCACCCTTTTTAGAGTTAAAATCATGATGTCAACATCACTAATACCTTTATTTACATAATAAATGTATCTTTTATCAGCAGGATTTGAAGGTTATGGTCACAAAAACTGGTAGTGGGAGTTTTAAAATCCATACAAAATCTTGTAGTCATTAAAACAGAGATATCAGTTATGCTGACATGTTATCTGCATAATGCACATTAAATAGGTTAATACGATCAAATTAATAGGTCCAAGTGTTTTAAGTTTTTATTAAGCTAATGACCACCCGGTAACCAGAGACAATAATCCAACACTAAGTTATTGACTTTGTGGAACTTCACGACGGGTGCCGTATACGGAGCAGGAACTGCTTACCAATCCGGATTACCTGAGTTCACTCCTGATTTTTTATAAGATTTTTAGTTTTCAGTGTTTATTTGTTGTGCTTGTGGTTGTTCATTTGTCTTCCCGGGTTTGTCTGTCTAATGGACTGCGTTGTTTGTTTTGCTCCTTGGGTATATTTGTCCTCTTTATTAAATTAGACAAGAGAAATGTAATATCCAATACTTATATTGCAAAACGGATGTCAACACTTAGGACTTTTACTGTTGACATCACGAATTGGTTGACCGTTAAAGTTTTCCAATATCGAAGATGATGTTGGACCTGTTCCCACTGTCGTAACATTTCATGTGCCGCCACCGATTTGTGACTTCCACCGGATTGACTTTGATGAACTTCACGAGGTGTGCCGTATACGGAGGAGGAACTGCTTACCCTTCCGGAGCACATGGGTTCTTGTTGTTCATTGTTTTTTAGTTTTCAGTGTTTATTTGTTGTGCTTGTGGTTGTCCATTTGTCTTCCCGGGTTTGTCGGTCCAATGGATTACGTTTTGTAGTTGCTTCTTAGGTATATTTGTCGTCTTTGGTAACTCTTGCCTGCTTATAATATATTGTGTGTTTATCAACCAAAAACGCCAAATTTTGATTTACCTATGGTTAAGTAATATAGTTTCTTGGGGAACTTTTGTAAGATGCAAAAAACATACATTGAAATTGTTCATTATGTTAAGGTAAGTTCTGTTTGAAGTCAAAGTTATTTTTAAGTCAATAATTATATTGTCAATAGTAATATCATAAACTTTATGTGTGTTTTTTTCTCTTTTGGTTTGTTGTTGTTGTTTTCAAAGTAATTTTATTACTGTAAAAACAAAAAATGATTTTAAAATGCCTTTCTTTTTTCTGTCTTTTGTTAGATAACATAGCAATTTTATGCCTAAGATTCGTTTCTTATACATAACAAATTACTAATTATCGATCGTAATTTTTTATTTAGCCATGGAATTATTAAAGAATAAAAACAGTTTGAGATTTATGGTCTTGTTATTGTGCATCAGAGGTTCATCATCCTGCAATACAGCAGGTGAAATCGTTTCGTGTTCAAATAGTGGTTTAGTGGAAATGCCAACTCCATTCGGTGAACATGTTAAGCACATGTAAGACATTTTATCACTTTACATAGTATTTCTCCATTGCGTTAAATGTAATTGTACGTGACCATTAACAAACATTTCCTAAATGCATGATGTCTGTACGAAATTTTACGATCTGTAATGCATAATTTACAGATCAATTATGACGATTATTTGAGCTCAGCTAGATAGGGGAGCGATCTGAAATACCTTGCCATCTAAAATTTCAACAACATGGCAGGCGCCATGCGAAATCACGTTCAGCTATTTTGCTTCCGTTGTGATAATATACATAAAAAAGAAGTAACTTGGACAAAATAATTTTTTCTGGACTTACATTTGTAAATCGTCTCTTTTAACTATTAACCATTAATCACTGAAGTTTTTCAACCATTCTCAAGATTTTACGAATCAAACGAATCGTTGGTTGTTTTCAGGTATCCAATCAGTCGGAGAAAAATATGATTGCTGATTGGTCGATATTAATCCCTTCGATGCTTTTCTAAGATTACGTTACTTTGTAAACAAACAATGACTAACGTTTGCAGTATTCTGCGAAGAATAACTAATGATGTCTCTTAAGGAGGAAAAATACAGGCTACGTGATGGATAAACGGAGATCATCAAGTGGTTTAAAAACAATTTGGTTTCAAAATGTGTCGTATTCATATGTTACATAATACGACAGACGTAAGATGGTTCGTAGCGAACTATACATTATTTCAGCTAAATTAATTTAAAACTGTTGAAACAATAAGAGAAACAAAATTTAACTTTGAGAGCAATTAATCATCATATTTCTACAGTCTCGATAGTTAAGCCTTCAAATTTCGATATACAACAAATTAGATAACAGGAAAGGTCAACAATTAGCATACCAATCAATCAGAGCAACCCAACTGACAAAACGCCGTACAAAAAAATAAAACAAAAAATTGCAAAACACAAACATGAACACAACAGAGAGTCAGGATAGTCTGACTTGGTACAGACACTGAAAAGTGGTGCTCTTTGGTCAGCTTGTTGTCTCTTTGACACATTCCCCGTTTCCATTCTCTATTCTATCGTTTTAACTGTAGACTAGCTAAGGCTCTCATAGCTGCAGGTCGGATACTGTCGCTCTACTAAACGAAAAAAAAATCTGAAATAACACTTCCATAAAGGGTTTAATGCTATCTCGTTATAGAGTTCAATAGAAATCGGCAGTATTTGTGAGAGGCCAGTATGAATTTAAAGTCTTCAGGCCATTGGGAGAAAGAACAATTTTTACAGAATAGGACATAATTTCATATTTGTAACCCTTAATGTGAAAACATATTAAATAACTATCAAGTTTCTGTGAGTTATTAGCGAGACCTTTGCATTTATTTACGATATTACAGTTGAAACTAGTCTGTTTATCATTTATTTCGACCTGAAGCTCTTGATAAAAAGGGAAATTAATTATAATATGTTATGAAACGAAATTGTATGAACACTGGTGAAATTGCTCTTAACAGTACTTTTTGCTGTTTATTTTTTACATTTACATCCGCCTTTCCACTAGATTTCAGTATCGTTTACCTAAGTAGTTTAGAGGGTAATTATATATACTTATTGATTTGTTATGGGGGATAGTAAGTTTATTGTCCCCGAGTTACCAACTATTGCCCAGAGAGTATAGCTAGTATCTCGTAGGCAATAAACTTACTATTCCCAGAATATCTAGTAAGTGTCTTATTACATCGAAAGACGTAAATGAACAGAATTTGTCAAGGAGATATATTGTTGTCCGATTGATTTATCTGTTTTACAAGTTTTTGAAATAATCACCTTCCAAAACACCTGAATTATTTATATTTGTTTCCTGAAAATTCATCCATTTTCAAAACGTCTTCCTGATATTCACTGTAATCGGATCAGTTATAACTAAATCCAAAAATAATAGAAATACTAATGGTTCATTCCTTGTATTGCACATGGTAGATATCCTTAGCTGAAATTTGGCTTCCTATTTCGGTTTTTTTTTGGTTATGAGTACTTCTTGTTTAAAATAAGTTTGGTTTTTGGTCTTCCAAATGTTTCGGTTTTAATGCTGCTGATGAGAGGTAACTCCTTGAAATGCGTGGTATACAGCATAGTATAAATTTACTATATCTTATATTAGTATTTTTGGATTGTTATTTTTATACATGTTTTGTTGCAACTAAAAATAAAAGGACGTGTATGAAACAATTGGAACCTAAATTCTTGTTATTTAAATATAATGTAGAAATTCAGTCAATAGTTATATGAAATAAAAAAAAAATAATAAATTTGAAACACAAAAAGAATGCTTTGATCACAGTTAGAACAATACCTTTCGAGCCTATCGGTTGTTTTCTCGACAATCTATAAGAAAGCACGATGTTCCGGATAGGGAATACAATCATAGTAACCAATCCGATCACAGCATTGAAAATTCCGAGGAAGAATACAGCCAGTCCAATATATTTTTTGAAAGTACTTTTGGCCTGACAATAAAAAACGTAAAAACAATGGAAATTGTACGAACAATTTTATTTTTATTATCTGTTATTTTCTAATGAGACAAATTCACTGATGTACATGTATAATAATACTAAATGTGTTTTTACTGAATCATAGCAGTCACCATATGCATATTCGACCAAGGTTAGGCCCATAGAGACCTCAGGGAACCTGTTGTGAAATACGTTTTAGTTTTACTTTTCTTTTAATTGATTTTACTCCTTAATTTATGCTTAACGTTACTACGAACTTTAGCGCCATTTTAGACGCAATAGATCGGCGACGTCGCTTCCTTAACGACGTCTTTTCTGTAACCATTCTTTAGAGTCCATAGTAAAGTATCGAAGACGGTCTTCATTTACAGCCATAGATAGTATACGATATTCGACAATTGATGTCCATAGTTAGTTTACGATAAACGATATTTTGGTGCCGTGGCTAGGATTCGAACCTGGGTTGTCGCGGTTTTAAGCAGTACGTATCGTCCGATATTAGAGACATTGAGGCACTTACGCCATCGCATTTATTGCAAGGAAGGACATTGTCGCAGCAATACAATTGTGATTCAGAGAACTGTTATTCAAATTAAAATTCAGAAGAAGCTAATACAATTCTTGGTGTTGACTTCTAAAGCGATTTCAGACAAGACTTTTGAATATGTTTTGCTCTGTTTCCTATCTTTAGTAACAGTTGCCGCGTACCCAAACACAACATTAAAAGGATAGCGCCTAACTTCTAGTCTCAATTGCCAAAGTATTTAGGTTTTTTTTTGCAAGATTCAATGCGATAGCATCAAACAAGGGACATCATACTGTCAATCTGTTGTTAATGGAATCTATTGTTTTTAAAAAGTTATTGTAAAGAGCAGGTCTTTAGTGACAAGGAAGTTACATATCGTGGTTTTTATTTCAATTCTGTCTGCACACTTCAAAATGGTTTCGCCAAAAAGGACTGCAACCGTGGAGTTTGATCTCCAAAAGTGTAAATAATAATATGCGTTAAATGATGCAGACCAATACTGAAACTAATACCCGTTCCATGTTCTGTTATGAGTCTTCTCCAGTATTTCCCGTAATCACGCTTTAAAAACATTAACATTTCATTGGACAATAAATATTTGAGGTGTAATGAATTAATTTGGTAAGAACTTTGGTACATTAAAGGGAAAAGAAGGATGCGTGTTTAATTATATATGGTAGACTAATTATATAACCCATCCAATCTGAACTGTCATAATTGTTCTAGGTCAGGACACACACAGTCATAAACGGTTCTAAAGGCGTCACGATGACAGTTCTAGAACCAGTCTAGAACAATTTTTCTGACAGTCTAGGACAGTTCTAAAGAGATGTAAGAACTGAGCCCGACTGTATTTCAGAATTCGCCAGTGAAGGCCGCCATCCAGTTTTCTAGCATTTTAAAGCATATTAAAACTCAATTTCTACAGTATATTACCTCTACATTATTTAATATCATTTTGAAAATTAATATTTTAGATATTTGGAGGGCAACAAAATAAGTGATATACCTGTTGGTGTTTTTGTTAACGCTAAAGGTGTTATAGAGTTGTAAGTAAAATATAGATTTATGCCATAACATCTGATTTATAAAAAAAATATCTCAAGTATTTTTTTCATTTTGGCAAACTATTGTTAATTATAAGAAATATGGAGTGGGCGTAGAACCTACATGCCAGTCTCACTTACATATATTAATATAACACATTTGTTATTTATGAATTTACTGTCTGAAAATCAAACTTAAAAATACAAATAATATATATTATGAACCATTGGTGTAAATCGGCCAAAATATCGAAATGATAAGAAAGTGTATAAAGATCATATTGCATTTTGTCGAGATATTTATATGTAACATGTTTAAGATAAAATAAAATGTTATAACAGGGATGAATTCAAAAGAGTTCAATTAAATAGATTTTTTCTTACGCCATCAATGCAAGGCATTTAAAGAACAAATCAAATTATAGACAGTGTTCTTATATTTAATGCTATTCAACATTGCATAATAAGAAGAGTAGACAAAATTCTAACAGAGTACAGGCAAACATTGATTGAAATTCGGCTGAATAGGTTACCCAATCATTATTTGAACAAAAGTAGAAATTTATCATTTTCATTTTTCATGGTATTTCGGTATAGGTATGAAATTAATACCCAGAAAATTGGTTTTAATATATTGGCATTTTAATCGAGGTGAGCGATAACATTGTTTTCTTCACTATTTTCAAAAGTAAAATCTAATTTCTTTTACCTTAGTATTTTACCCAACATTTCTGTCCATTTTCATTTGGGAAGCGGTTTTTTCATACCTGTCAACCAAGTTATGATGAAAAGAAAAGGTGTAGTTGCAAGTGTTTCTGTGTTTCAGGGACATGTCCATGAACAAACTGTCATCTTTGAAGTCTAACGCCTTTAAAGGCCTTGTGAGTCTTCAAGAACTGTAAGTATTTTTTATATTTCATTCATGTATTATTCAGTGTTTCAGTAAGCTTACACTTGCACCTATAACAATGCCAATATGAAAACATTAGGCAATAATTCTATAATATTCATGCAATAACCAATTTATTATATAGTAATAAATACTTTATTCTATTTTCACAGTTTTACCTACAGCATAAAGCTCCAAATTAAAATAAATAACTTATTGAACTAGTGCTAATATGAACGATAAAACTTTTATTTGCACGAGTTCAAAATATCTCATTGGTTCTTGCAAACAAAATCCTCGAATTTGTTGTTGTTTACATTATATTTAATATTAGCTCAAATCGGCTCGTTTTGGATGTGTTTGTTTCCTTATAATAGAATTTTTCAACAGCAGACAATTTTCGAGTCGATCTAGTTTCTGCCATTTAATTTCTGTAAACAGACTAAGATGCAGTAAGTAAGAAGGTTGAATACAAAACTTTACGACAAACGGGATGACTTTGACTTTCCAATCGCCAACTTCCCATTTTTCAGCGGCAATATTCCAGAAGCTCCGGCGTATGGAGTACAATGAATATATTTCGCAACTCATACGTTATTCCAGAGCTTGTGACATATACATTGACTTCCTGGACAGTTGGGCCAAAGTAATGACTTGAGGCTCAAGATAGGACAAGTAACATGTTAGTCGCTCATTTCGACAGTAATTGCCCCGGGGTATTAAGAAGACGCATCCAGTGTTTACGTATGGGCACAATTAATGTTAATTATACTAAATCTATGATAGGTACTGTAATACAATGTGTAATTTCAAATCACTACTGAATCAACCACTTTTAGACAGTGTGTGATTTTGTTTTTTATTGTTCTTTTCTCTTTTTACCGGTTTTGTAAATATTTTATTAATTTTCCTCTTGAATCATATGTATGACTATCTCATAAGGTTTCTATTGTGGATTTGGTCTTTTTTGTCAGTACTTTGAAATTATATTGCAGCAACATAAACTAAAGGAGGAAACTTACCGCTTTATAATTTATATATTTTGTGTACATTGTTTAGGGTCTTGAAACTCAATGTTTTGGAAACATTACCATTAGATACATTTAAATATACTCCTGAAGTAACACATTTGTAAGTATATCCTTTTTGTAGAACTAATATATGTCTGTGCTATTAAAATATATACAAAATTTTGTCAGTAATGCTTATGAACATACATTTAATATTAAGGACGACAGACACTCGTAGTTTTTAATTCTGTATAAGTGCCTCTTTCTTGGGCATAAATAAAATAGTTAAATCCGGATCAGAAAGAATAATTTTAAAAATCACATTTTCAAATACATTTTGTAGCCATTCTTACCTTTCTTACATACCTACATAACAATTTTCTTCACTGGAATGGTTATAATTGATATTTATTCTAATATGACTATCTATGTATCGTCAAACTATATATTATCAAGTATATCAACTTTTAGCACATAGGTATAGAGGATTTTATATAAACGCTGTTTCAGTTTTAACAAGAAAAGTATCCTTTTCCATAACCAAATTGATTACCTTTACAAAGAAAGCGTGCGATACAACAACCATATTTGTGTACAACAACAATTATGACAACGCTGTATATTGCAATACACATTTACGTAGGCCGCGCCATCTTGATTTTTGAATGACGTGACGGTTACAGGTAAAACATGTGTTTTATTAATGTTTCTTGTGTAAATCTTGAAATATTTTATTTGACTGTGCAGATGGTTATATTATGAAAATAGTTTTACACAAAATATGTAAGTTCAGCTCTTTCTTGCGCAAAAGTATAAGAGTTAGCATTTCATGTTGTAAGATATATTGAAAGAGGACCATCAAATGACATTCCGGATCATCAGATTCAACTCTGAAATACGAGCATCTAAGGACAAATGCTGTCAATTTTGATTACAATTGGCAAAGTGCTGTCAGATAAGAAGTTTTTTAAATGAATTTTCCCATCGGGTACTTTGTTAAACAAAATTCGGCTGTTGCGATCATTTTGGTTGATAAACTGCATCTTCGGGTAAACTAACGAAAGAAGACCATCTAAGTACTATTGCTACCATTGCTGTCAGTCTGATTCCAGTTGGCAGAGTAGTTTCAGACAATATGTTTAAATGAATTTCGCCATAGGGTCCTAAGGTAAAATAAATTCAGAAGAGGCGGCCATCATGGTTTATAGTCCGGGTAATCGGACATAATACTGAAAGGGGACCATCTAAGGAGCATTGGTGCCAAATTTGGTTCCAATTGGGAAACTGGTTTCAGTCAAAAAGATTTTTAATTGAATTTCTCATAGAGTCTCATGTCAAGCGGCTTGGTTGATAGTCGGGGTCATCGTCGAATTTATTATCTAGTCGGATGTTGATCCTTTATTTTATTTCCGCATAATACGAAGTAAATATGACTTAAATTGAAATATATGACATACCAAATGTTTTTAACTTTAAAACTATTGTTTAGAATGTTACAAGGGAACCGAATAAAGACCATATCACCTGACACATTTAGAAGCCTTCCCAATCTTATATCGTTGTAAGTATATAACGTTTACCTTCCTCCGTGACACGAATCTTCGCGGACTAGATAAAAAATCACTCTAGGGTACTTCTAATGTATAAGACATTTGTGTATAGAATGATGTACATTCCTAAACGAAAACACACACGCTCATCTATCTTGTCCTTGTTCTGGCCGCTTGACACTATATAGCACATCTGTAGACTATATACATTTAAAACTTTTCTAGAGAATAAATTAAAAAAAGCCATAAAATATAGAATTTACCAGTACCTTGCTTCACTTTAATTGTTTGGGTTCGCAGATATGAACCAAACTAAAATTTTGCCTTTTCTAACACATTCGTTATCTATATACAAAACATAATACATGTATATCAAACTTAAAATCCAAAACATAGAAAATAGTCAAAATTCCAACTTTGTCCCACATCTATAGGTGATTGGTAATCGTATAAATACATTCAAACGGATTTCTTTACGTTAAACGTAACGTGAAGAGGATAACCATACACATTCATTCATTGTGGGAAAGCTCAAGTTATGACAGTCCACGTAATTTTGAACCAATGTCGGTGAAAACAAAAAATGCATTTTCTATTTTGTCTCCATTTCAATCTGAATAATCCTGAAAGATATTATCTTGAAGTTCAAATATCATTCACGATGAAAGAAAAATTAAGATTTGACCTGTACATGGCAAAGACCAGAAACGTCGTATGAAAATAACTTTGCACATGTATCAACTTATTTCTGTCACAGGGGTTTGGATTTAATGACTGAGTGTTCTGTTGAAAACCTAGAACTGAAGATTTGGTTAGAAAAAGCAAATGAGATCAACGTTGTATCAAGTTTCGAAAGCAACTATCTTGTTAACTTGACGACTGCAATGGCAGACTGTACGATAACATCAGGTATGTCAGTATACATATATGTATCTTTTGTATCCATAACTTCTCAAACGAAATGGGCGTGAAAATAATTCCTGCAGTAACTCACCTGAGTACCGTACTAAATGTATTTGGCGCGCAATTAAGATTAAAATAAGAGGCTTGTTGATTACAGCACGTGCTGTCACTACTTTCGTCAAGATTTGGGTACCCACATGTGCCTCGACCTGTTTGTGACTTCCACCAGATTGACTGTTGAATTTCACGACGGGTACCGTATATGGAGCAGGAATTTCTTACCCTTCCGGAACACCTGGGTTCACTCCTGATTTTTATAAGAGTTTGTGTTGTTCATTGTTTTCTAGTTTTCAGTGTTTATTTATTGTGCTTGTGGTTGTTCATTTGTCTTCACATGGATTACGTGTTTTAATTTGCTCCTTAGGCATATTTGTCCTTTTTATAACGAAAAGGAATTACATTGTACAGCTTAATATAAAATAGTAATTGATTTTTGCAGCGTGTTTTGCTCGATAATAGAAGAAAATCAGGAATCTTTCCAAAGAGAGGACAATTAAAGTGAAACAGAACACTTAATGCCAAAAATATTTAACTGTGATATCTCGTAAATATATCCTGTAATTTTTTAATGTTTAACAAAATGGCATGCTGTTTCGTTTACGGATACCAAATATCCTCACATTATAACATTTGTAAAAAGTTTGTAAAAACTACCTGCCTCGTGCATGGCTCTGTGATTACCGTCTTGGGTATTTTGGCATTTTTTTATTTCGTTCTTTAAATTTTTGGATTATTTCTCATTCTTAGTTTTCAACATTTCAGACTATGCGCACAAATGTTGCACACAGATGTTGACTCGTCCAGCCTAGTTTGGCAGGCTCCTGACAGAAAAGTGGCTCAGACAGGGGTATGTCGCTCCCAAGATGGAGTCATCCTTATTAAAGTTTTATGGACGTCATCATGACTTGGTTGACAGATATGAAAAAACTGTTTCCCAAATGAAAATAGACCTGTTCCATTGATGTTATCCTCTCCTCATACCGGATTCGACATGGGCAGCATGACAGGTGTCCTGCAGGAAGCCGAGACTGCTTACTTTTCCGGAGCACCTGAGTCTACCCCCGGTTTTTTGTGGGGTCCATGTTGTCCATATGTTTTTAGTTTTTAATTGTAATGCATGTATTGTTTTGGTCTTGTCTTAGGTTGTTCTCTGGAGTTTGTCACTTGTTTCAATTTCCCCCTCCTTCGAATATCCCTTTGGTATTTCTTGACTTTACTAAATCCATTGTAGAGTGTTAAAGTAAACAAACAAAGGAACAAAAATATGTACATAGAAAAATGCGTCGTTTATCTTTATTGTTTGTCAACCAGACCAATAGGCGCAAGAAGTACAATGTGAAAAAATGTCATGTCTACTATCTCTCTCATGCATAACAATTGATGTTAATTATTCTCATTATTATGTTTTTCTTTCAAAAATCCAAGAGTTGGATTCGCTCTAATAATATTTTCTTGTACTTGGATCATTCTGGTTAATTAAATGAGATTATAGCTGCAAAATCCGCTTTGAACAAATTTCAAATCTCTTTCATAGCTAATATTAGCTGAATGTATTTTTCGAACATAATTGCATGTATCTAAATGGGATAATACACACACACTTCAAACGGAAAATATTTCATCGATTCATATTCCCCAATATGAATAGGTTAATATGTTAAATGTCCTTCTGCAACATGGATATCACAGACAGAGCAACCGGCCTTAACAGATGAAGGTAATTAATTTCTCACCGACGAAAAGAAGCACAAATAAAATTCCAATTTTTTTAGAAATGACCGTACGTGCGTCGATCCGCCCATTTTTGTTTTTCTTTTGTGTCTGTGTGTTTTGAAGAAGTTAAAAATAATATATAGTTTTTCTTAAGGATTTTAACTTGGCAACATTTTTCTGTTGATATTTGCAATTTGAAAACGGAGCAGAAATGCTTACCGTCCGAAGCACAGGATGTCATTCAGTTATTTTAGTTCTTGTCATCTCTTTTCTAAATCTCATCAATTAGCTACGATTTTGGCTGTGTTTTTTTCTCATGGATTCGCCTTGTCTCTTGGTGTTTTCTTGTAGAATTTTTCCACTGTCTTCGGTATTCTTTTACTGACACCATTGTGTGTCACTTCAATTTTCCATTATAGAATCACCAACCTTACTTGATAAAGATGTAGAGCAAACAATGACATGTAAGTTAAATATCGACATAAAAATTTCATTACAAAATAGAAGTGTATGGGGTAGTGTTTACTTACTGGCTTGATTTAAATTGTATGCTATAAGAGACTAGGTGTTCATTTCGAGGACAACTCAATAAAAATGAAAGTAGATAATCATGTGATAAATCTCAAAAGACACCAACGCTGAAACGGAACTAAAAGTACAAAAAGATCGTTAAGTCAATTCGGAATCCTTAGAAAACAAAATTAAACAGAAATATTTAAGTAAGAATCGAAATCTGTCATAATTGTCAATGAGAAAACCAGGAACTTTGTTAAAAATGTTATTCCATTTCTGTTGTTCTTTTTCGATTGGCTTTTTCATGTTTTCTCTTGTTTGAACTAAGGTTGAGACAGGCGCCTTTAAAGAAATAATCAACTGAATAAAAATCATTTATAAAAATGATCTATTTTTTTAAATAGTTAAATCAATTTACATATATTATGGTCGACCTCACGATTATATTGACCGATATGAGATATATAAGACTAGATATCTTCGTATATTTGACGTCACACTGGAAATAACACTTGAAATGAATTGATTGCTTGACTGTTCTTTCCAGAACTCAAGTGTGAACATTTTCGTCGACAAGGACTAGATTACCAGTTCTGAGCATCCCATGTGACTTCCGATTTTTGAAGGAGCTCATTGCTAATGCTTTAGGTTTTGTACTGTTGGTTCTAATTCGCTTTTGTTTGCTTTGTGATCATATTTTTCTTTCCCTGAAATTTAAATTATATAACAAATGAAAAATTTTATTGTGGATTCTGATGCAAAAATACTAAACACATATTATAATACAAAATTACTGCAACACAATTATATGTTTATATGATTAGTGTTTTACTAAAACAACATACTTAACTGAAACAACATACTTAACGAAAACAACACCTATTGTTCTCACCATGTCGGAATAGATATAATAGGTGAATTTAGAATGTTGGAATAGCTAGAAGGCACCAAATATGCGTGTCCTATAATGACAGTCGGATTTTTAATGTGCTAGCTCACGAGGTAACTGTCCGCAGGAAGACATATCACCTCACTCGGACACATTATACTGACTCCGAGCCGACCAGTCTTAGCTCCTACTCCTAGATTCAGCGTGCTTGGTGGAGAAGTAGCAAATACCGATTTAAATGTCTTTGGTTTGACCCGGCCGAGGATCAAACCCGCGACCTTCCGCACTCGGGGCGAGCTCGCTACCACGAGTCCACCGAGGCGGTTCTTGGGACATTGACATTTTCTTTAACTCAGTATAAACTATAAATCTATATCTGTTATTGGCTGAGACATCGAAAGATTCTGTAAATATCAACTGTTTATATTTTTGGTAAACGAAACATTTTCTTTACAGCTGAAGAGGAATCCCACCCAACAACTGATGGTTAGTACCACTGTTGTTTGATTGAATTTTAGTTAATTGTATACATTTTATATAGCAATGTTTCTTTCGATCATAAATATTCCCTTTTGGTTGAATGTTAGTAAATTGTATACATCTTATGAGCAAATTTTCATTCGGTCATAAATACTCCCTTTCCCCAAAACTATAGTAGTACACTTACCGCGAAAGGTTATCCTATACGATTTTTGCTTACGACGAAAAAGACAAAATGCAAACAGTATTTTTTTTTACATCACTTTGTTTTTTCTATTGTAAAATTAAACGGAAATAGAAATATGCTGAAAGTAAATCTTCATTTTCTTTTATAATTTGTCAAAATTATTCAGGTACATATTTTCTATAGTAAAGTTAATAATATATTGTACTTAAAGTGAATAAAAACATTTATCTTATACCAACATACTATTTCTTGAAAAAATAAAGGATTTTCAATTAATATACAAAGTGGAACATTTCCAGTTACACGGGTAAATTAGTTTCGAGATATATAACAGATCTTGAACTGATCGGGACTGATTTGTATTTTACCATAGGCTGTTTTATTTGCGATTTGTGATGAATCATCAGCAAATTTTGGAAGCGTTAAACATAAAGTTGAATCTAAAGGTAAATCGGATATAAACGTAAGATAAGATACGACAAAAATGACTGACAAAAATTAGAACTTTCACTCAAACGATCAAAATGTTTCATATGTTGTAGGAATTATTGTGACGGCTGTGGGTTCCATTCTTGGAAGCATTGTAGGCTCTTTCACTATTTATCAGCTGTTACAATACATTGGTAGATGTCGAAACAATGTAACTTCCCCTTCTAAGGTATATATGTTTTGCAGTTTTAATGTAGCACATGTGTATGGCATTTTCTATGCTTGAGAAAAAAAATACGCAAGCATTTAATTAAGATAATCCGGTCCGGACCATATAGCCCTTTCCGGAAACTAATTTCCGGTATCAGTATTCTGACTCTAAAATTATCATTTGAAGCATGTTATGTCCCTTGCTGGGACGTAGAACTGGTTCGCTGCATTTCAGAGTTAAATGATTAGCTGTTCTTAAAACTTTTAAATCTGCACGTAAAGTTTGGTTTATATGTATTTGGGAACTAATTATGATCTTTTTGCTTCCAACATACTTATGATCAAACTTGATTATCAGCTAGAAATATTTGCATTTCAAAACAATAAATAATTCCTATTTACCTGAGCTATTTGCTTCCTACTGGTTGCTCTGCACTATCACGAACCGGTACTACGTCTAAGCAAGGGAAATAACTTGCTTCAAATTATAAATTTTGAGTCAAGATGCGTGATACCGGAAATTATTTTCTGTAAAGGGTTATAAGATCACAACCGTAAATTATATTTCTTTTTGAGCTGAAATGGCTTAAACCAAAAGTTCAAAACAGGAAGAGTGTAGATATATCTTTCTCAAGTTGAGACACACGTCGTTGTTTGTATGCGGAATCTATGAAAATAAATTATCTATTATAGGTAGGATCAAATGTTTGATCTTGCCTATTTTTTCCGTCGAAAAATTTTGATCCTGGATTATTTTTGCGGCCGCAGTGCGGCATAAATTTTTATTTTCATTTAAACCAAATTTCCTTGACACAGGCCCTGGATGTTTTTTGTCAGACCTAATGAGATCATGTCCTTTTATTTTGCCAAAATCCTGGTCCTGCTTTTTTTGTTTCAAATCTTAGATCTTATCCCCCTACTCCCCCCATAAAAATCAAATTGTTGCTCCCAAATACTGCTTTTCCGAAGTTTGGGAATAATTACCGAGGTCATTGTCATTACGTTGAATGGAACATCCGGGACATCTAAATTAATCACGTGGTCATTTATGGTCCGCAGATAATGGAAAAGAGTTGCTATCAGAGAAACAAAAATTTTAAACTGCAGTCTCTTACATTGATAGACAAATTTTCGTTTCTTTTACTCGCAGGAAGTTGTACGAGACCAACTCGAGAACATTGTCTCATCTTATCTCAGTTATGCCTTGGAACTTGAAGACGACATTGAATCAATAGGAATTTCTCAGAACATTCCACCCGTGTGCTTTATGGGCATTATTAAAGAGAAATGTGGAATGTGACAGAACATTTTGTATTTAAGTTAACATGGGACTAAGATGTTTGGTACATTATATATCCAAGTGAACTTTATATTTTTAATTTTTTTTCGACTGGACAAGAGGTTATTTTATGAATAAATTATGTCATACTTTTGTCTCGTTTAAAATAGTGAAATTTCTTACTTGTTAGCACGTCGTACATTCCGTATCTGTATGACATCAACATATTCTTGTCCTGAATATGCATGCAACGGGCGTAAACAAATCACTAATCAATATGCCCTGGTAGATTTGAAAAGCATTAGACGAATTTAATATGTTTATAGAGGAATTTGACTTGTTTGTAATCTCTGAATCTGGTGTTCGATAATTTTCTTAACTGCTTTGTCCATTATCATTTGCGGCCTTTGAAACAACTGTCGGATTGTAATTCGACGAAAACTGCATATTTTATGCATAAACACAATTAAATTTTGTTTAGTTCTTATATTAAATGAAATTCTCAAACATAGTAAAATAGCAACATTACTGTCTATGATAAAACTACTCAGTTTCTTCTTGACACGCGTCATTAACATAGTGGTTAAAAGGAAGTTTTTTTTTGTTCTTGTTTTTAAACCGGAAGCTGTAGAGGACACACCAAATTATATAGGATGTTCAACTAACTCAAGGCGGAGCTGTATTTCCGGAAGTTATTTAAAAACTGGGTTAAAAACTAGTTATCACCTATCTATAGACGATTTGGGTACCAAATTTAATGTTTACAATCGATGTTTCCGCCCAGTGCTGCACCTAGCGTTAACTGAAGATCCTAAATCATATATTAAGTATATCTACTTTGAATTGATTTTCAAAACACCTTTAGTAGATTTTGTTTTAGCTTTTTATATTATGTTTCCGATGTATTTTTTTTTCTTATTTTGGTTTTTTGTCTCTGGTTTCCTGATCTCGGTTATCTTTCTGTCTATGGATTTATGACTTTTGAATGGCCCTTCGTATATTTTTTGCGGGAAATTTACTTGAACGGAATTTGATGTGCAATAGACACCTATTTTACCTTAATTAGAGGCTCAAAAGAGCAACCATTTTACATTATAGTATTGAAAAGTAAGCAATCTCTTATACCACTGAACCAGAAACTCTTTTGATCAAATTATGTCGGTTCGTTGGTGGCGCTGATATAAAATTTTGGACAGACAAAACAACAACCGACATGTGAGCTGAACAGGAAAAAGATATAATTGCCAAAAAAATGTGTAGCAAAATCATGACATGAAAAGTTATGAACAAGAAATACATCCCTTAAGTCTATTAAAATATTCTTGTTTTGTATCTTCAAGTTTCATATCTGAAATGATACTGTGACGGCAGTCATTTTTGCTTGTATTGTTAGTTTCTGTGTTTTGGATTACTGTTATTTTCTTTTTTCTTTTTGTGTTTGTTTGTTTATATCTTCAATTTTTTGGTCCTTATAGTTCCAGTGTTCGCAGTGATTCATGAATTCGAATCCCAGGTCACTTCTCGTGACAAGTAGCCTGGCCAGGATCATATGACGTAACTGGGGATAAAAATACGCTTTTGTTAGAATTAAATTCATAGCATCTTTATAATAAACATTGAATGAAGTCTCTGGACCAGCTCAGATGCTAGTGTCTCGATAATAGCATTAAATGATACGTTTAATTTACTGTTATAAAAAGTTACATTTTCCATCTGTTATATATATGGCTTTGGATTTACATGTTTGTTCTTTACTCATATAGACAGATAATCTAATGTTTTTTATGATATCCAGTTCCGTGCGTTTTGAATGCATGTTTCTCAAATATTTGACTAATTTGACAAAGAGGATTATTGCTGTCACAAAAGCTTCTTAACCAGGGTTTTATCAGGGATAAGTTGATGTCATCATCACTTAGGAAATTTTACGAATTGATTGAGCATTACAGTGTTCCAATATCGAAGATGATGTTGGACCTGTTCCCACTGTCGTAACAGTTCATGTACCTCCGCCGAATTGTAACTTCCACCGGATTGACTTTGTTGAACTTCACGACGGGTGCCGTATATGGAGCAGGAGCTGCTTACCCTTCCGGGGCACATGGGTTCACTCCTGGTTTTTATAGGAGTTCGTGTTGTTCACTGTTTTTTAGTTTTCTGCGTTTATTTGTTGTGCTTGTGGTTGTTCATTTGTCTTCCCGGGTTTGTATGTCCAATGGATTACGTTTTTTTTTATTGCTCCTTAGGTATATTTGTCCTTTCAAGTTGTGCTGCAACTACCGTTGGAGTCGCTCCTCTGCTTTGTTATTTTAACAAGTCAGAAGTACGTTCATGCATATAAAACAAATAATACATGGCGAGGTTTGTGTTCCATTCATTCAGAGATATTAGTCGAAATTAATATGTAATGATTTAGTTGTAAAAACATTCAAATGTCACATGACAAGAAACATAATAGGTGTAACAAATTTCTGCCTGCATTCATCTTTAATTTTGTGATTCTGTAAATATAACATTCAATAAGAGAATAAGAAAATAAGAGAGATTACTCTATGTTACTGAAATAATTTTAAAACATGTCTTTTGTCTGTCTTCTTCAAACGTGATATTAGATTGACGATCTATTGTGTCCACGGAACGTGAGAGGATCGTGCTCCCCAATTCTGAAATTAAAAATAAAATATTTTGGTAAGCAAAACTAT
This sequence comes from Mytilisepta virgata, assembly GCA_028015205.1. Taxonomy (NCBI): domain Eukaryota; kingdom Metazoa; phylum Mollusca; class Bivalvia; order Mytilida; family Mytilidae; genus Mytilisepta; species Mytilisepta virgata. The sequence continues at coordinate 36,894,837 of CM051512.1, forward strand.
ACGCCGAGTATAGTTTGAGCTATTAAATGAAACACTAGAAACCCAATTTTGACTACTTATATATACAGTTTATATATTCAAATCAATAACCTTTCATGTATTTCTTTGATTCCTTCAATTTAACAGTGACAATATCCCATGAATTTTTATAATGGCCTATCTCCTTGAAATGCGTCGTATACAGCATAGTATAAATTTACTATATCTAATATTAGTATCTTTGGATTGTTATTTTTTCATATTTGTTATGATCATGAAAAATGTTCTGGTTAAGATATAGAAACATTTGTAATATAAATTAGAAAAAGGTAGTCTTACAGCAATTACATGTATAATTAATCTAAGATGTCCAGGTCGTAATTTGATTGACAACAATCGATTAAAATTTTTAAAATTCACAAGGCTTCTTCGGAGTGATCCAACGGGATCATGTCGTCTTCACGTTTTATTCCATGCCAATTCTTCCTCAAATCGGGTATATAGTATTTCAAAAATTTGTACATTAATACTATGGTTATGACAGATAATAATATCTATACCTGTGGAGGGTCGATGTCGTCAAGTGACAGTTCTCTGTTATCATCAGATCCAGCAGCTGACCTCTTTGCCCTCTTTACGTCACGCAGTAGCTGTCTCAATAATTTGATAAGGTTCCTCTTTGTAGACTGTAAAATGATGACGTACGGTAATAATTATAAAAAACTATAGTATGCGGTTTATCAAATTCTTATGAGATTAAACATGTCAGTACAATTTTCAGGTCTAGGGGTCATTTTGAGACTTTTATCCACAGCGATAGTCCGTGCGCAAAGACAAGTTTGACCTGGAAATTTGTAAATTTTGAACTGACGATCTTGTTCAAGACAATATTTATTAACACATGTATTCAATTAGATTGAAAACTTATTGAACGGCAAATGATGAGGTCAACCATTAGGAATTAATTGTCTCTTGATGGCTGAAGCAGTAATTTTGTTAAACAAATGATTCGTTTGAGTGGTTCGGGGTTTTGGCTGATTGTATGGTAGCATTGCACGTACATTTCAATTAAGTGGTGCTGGGCGCTGGGCTTGGGGTTTATGAATTAATACCAAAACAGTCTGGAAGGTTTTCAAACATTATGTATATGAAAGTTCTCTGTTAACATATACCATAGCGGAGGTACACTGCAAAATTATCACGTACATGATTGTAGAGAATTGCATTCTAAATTGATAGGAGGAAAATTAATACTCGTGCTGCAAACACAGTATTCAAGACCTGCCCAATAGTGTACAGTCATTTTGACTTCAACTTTATAAAATTTGTACACTTATTAAAGCTCATGGTACCATTAACCAAATTTGGACAGAAGGGAATCAAAAACCTACTGGTTAATGGAGGATTGAAAAGATATGACACCAAACATAAAAAAGCTTTTTGTCTCGCCTTGACGGAGTCAAAAGGCGAGACATAGGTATGCTGTTTCCGGCGGCGGCGGCGGCGGCGGCGGCGATGGCGTCAACAATGTAGTTTGTGATTAGCTCAGTTTTATGGGGATCCACTAGTGGTAGGTCAATGATAATTGGTATGCAGATGTATTACCATTGCCACATCTCATTGCCATGGAGATTATTTGGCTCCGCCCCCTCAGTCATGGTCTATTGACTTTGAATGGTTTGCTTACTTTACATGTATTAGTTTGTGATTAGGTCAGTTTATGGGGATCCACTAGTGGTAGGTCAATGATAATTGGTATGCAGATGTATTACCATTGCTACATCATCATTGCCATGGAGATTATTTGGCTCCACCCCCTCAGTCATGGTCTATTGACTTTGAATGGTTTGCTTACTTTACATGTATTAGTTTGATTAGGTCAGTTTATGGGGATCCACTAGTGGTAGGTCAATGATAATTGGTATGCAGATGTATTACCATTGCTACATCTCATTGCCATGGAGATTATTTGGCTCTACCCCTTCAGTCATGGTCTATTGACTTTGAATGGTTTGCTTACTTTACATGTATTAGTTTGTGATTAGGTCAGTTTATGGGGATCCACTAGTGTTAGGTCAATGATAATTGGTATGCAGATGTATTACCATTGCTACATCTCATTGCCATGGAGATTATTTGGCTTCATCCCCTCAGTCATGGTCTATTGACTTTGAATGGTTTGCTTACTTTACATGTATTAGTTTGTGATTAGGTCAGTTTATGGGGATCCACTAGTGGTAGGTCAATGATAATTGGTATGCAGATGTATTATCATTGCCACATCTCATTGCCATGGAGATTATTTGGCTCCACCCCCTCAGTCATGGTCTATTGACTTTGAATGGTTTGCTTACTTTACATATATTATGAGTCTGGTGAAGAGGAACCTTGAGGGATCCTGTACTGGAAATCAACTATAAGTAACTATAAATAACTATAAGTAAACAAACAAAATTATATTTTATTGGACACAAAGCCAAGCAAAAAGATTTTTGTCTCGCCATGATGAGGTTGGGTTGAAAAGCTACACATAGGTATGCTAATTCGTGCATATTTATTGACTGAATATTTGCAGAACTTACATGTTAAAGTATTGCTATCAGTGGCGGATCCAGAACTTTTTGTTAGGGGGGGGGGGGGGGTGGGGGGGGGGGCCACTCCAATCACGCATCAGTGATTCCCTATATAATCAACCAAATTTTTCCCACAAAATTTTTGTATTTAGGTTTGGGAACGTCTTATAATAAGTCAATGGTATTTGGTATCTAGTTGTATTAGCATTCACACATCTCATTTAAATGGAGATTGTTTAACCATGTAACTCAGTCATGGTTCATTGACTTTGAATATTTGCATAACTTGTGTAAGATGTTAAGGTATTGCTATTGTGATTTCAACATTTGCATAATCAAAATTACAAAAAGGTGAGACATATCTCTGTGATAACAGTTTATTTAATACTGCAGTACAAACACCATGTACATAGATTATCCTAAAAACTTACTTTTCTTTCCTTTTTACTGATCACCGTACATTGTACAAATCTATTTGTGATGTGAAAATAATGTACATATATTTTCTATTTTTATGTCAATATTTAACGATAGTAAAGCATTAATGTTACCTGCTGAGGTGATAAATCTCCCAGTGCAGCTCGAGCAGCAGGCAGACAACGAGTTTTTGTTCTGTCGCCGCTAGTGATGGTAATAGTCAAATCTACTGCCTTATTACGAGGATTTTCGTGATACTCATCGTCGAGAAAGTCTTCCTTATTCCTCAATATTGTTGCAAAATATCTGACAAAATGAAAGACATAACCAAAAGTCACATACAAGAAGTTTATTAACTGCTTAAAACCAACATGCAGAGAATCTAAAATATTGTATTCATTCAAATTTGGTGCGTTCTTTTCCGAAAAAAAAGAAACACAGATGTACATTAAAAATAAATAGAAATAAAACAGCACTTTTCTAAATTCCCTGCCATTTGGTGGTCAGAATGATAGCAGCACCGGCGTACAATGTTAACATTTTCCAACTATTTCGTTACACAAAGGCATGAGGTCAATCACCTTAACTATTGACCTAATAATTTGAAAATCTATGGCGTTCTTTTCTTTCGATATTTTTCTGACCTTCGTAAGTTTTTTTACAACTGGTCAAGCCAAGCTCGTAATAATATGCTGTTGGCGTGGCCAATGATGTGAGCGCAGCAGTAGCCCTTTCTAGAAACTCATTTCCGATATCACGATTCTGACTCTAAAATTATAATTTGAAGCAAGTTATTTTCCTTCGTTTACTTTCTTTCATTTCTTGCGAACGAAACTTTTGTATGTAGCACAATATGGCCATGTTCGCTTTATCAAATAAATTCACTTCGGATTGCATAATGGCTGCCCCCATTAAACAAAGACTTTTCTAAATGACCAATATGTAGAAAATGCATATGCTCCTATCATTTGATATTTATAAGGTTAATGACTTTTTGATGGCCTTTGACCTCTTGATCTCAATTCAGTGAGGTTCTTCTTTCTATTTCTTCCATATATATAATTTTAATTCTGTGGGGTAAGGGGAAAATCAATTTGTCATCTGTAAAAGATACACGAAATCAATATTCCCCCATTAAACTGACTAGAATCGAATTCTTTTAAGGTGTTGTTGCATGTATTGCACTAATTTTAATATGAATGTGCGTGACAGAACCGAAGAAAGTGCCATTAGATAATCCTACATCCTTCAACTATAGAAACGTTAAATAAATTATTCAGAAATTGGAAGATCGCTAGGTAACTATGTACGTAGTTACCATCTAATGACTTCTTTTCGAATTCCTAAATTCAGTAGATTTATTCGCATCAATAAATCTCTTCAACTACATAGCAAAGGGCAACAGCCGTTTTATTGCTGTTCTTCATCTTGATGTCACTGTAACTGCAATGAATAAAACTCTCACTCACCACTGCAATTTAAAAAGAGCCAAAGAAAAGGTTTGAACAGAATTCTTCACTGAATCTTGATCAAATCACATCTGTGCATTTGAAGGGATAGGTTAGGCAACATATTATATGCAATATAACATGAATATAATTCTAACAAATATTGTCATAATTATTTAATCTGATATACATTACCCTGATTCTGCATGATAAAAGTATTTGCCACCTTCGGTGTCTGCATCGAGCTCTGCTAAGGAAGTAACCTCTGTCCATTTATCTATGCTGTTAAATCTGTCTGGATGGAAAACTTTAAGGTTGAATTCTGCATTCGGTGGTAAACACACACCGATTCGTACGAAATTGGTGCTGAAAATCGAATATACAAAATAAATCTAACAATGGCTTCTTCTGTGTCTCACACATAAACAAGTAATATATGGATGTTACAAAGTTTCATAACAAACCATGGAACTCCGTGGGAACCCGACAAACTGGCAAAGCAGAGAGCCACGCAGACAACAACTGAAAATCAACAGTCATACTCCTGACTTGGTACAGACATTTTCATATGAAAATGGTTGGATCAACTAGATTTTACGCAATACCAAACCTCAACCCATTTATATGACAGATAGACTTATATATCATGATAGACGATTCTTGTTAATATGCCTTCAACTGCTAATAGTTGACTTCTTGTACAAGCTCCTCTATCCAATTCTAATATGACGTGATGCATTCGTTATGCTAAAAGACCATGCTAGATAATAACACCAATTATGATCGTCATATTCGAAAGTGCGTAGTCAAAATCCAAAGAATATCGTCAAACAATCAAATGAGGTCAGGGCCCAGTTGTTCAAAAGTTAATCACTTTTTTCAGTTTCGAGTATTTTGATTTTAAAATAATATATGTATACATATAATAAGCCATAAGGTTAACTCACCTCCATGTTTCCAGTCCTCAGTTATATCTGTCTTATATGCAAAGATGCGATAATGTGAAATTGGAAAATGTCGTTAACTTTTGAACAACTGACCCCAGATTGATATTCGAAAAGAGAAAATTGTACGTTCTACATAATCTATAACGCTTGAGTTACATTTTAATTTCATAAAAATGTAAATATCATTTTATTTTGTTTGTTTTAAAACATGTACTGTTTTTCTGTGAAAGTTTTCGCCTTGCTGAAATCAATATGGCTGCCGTAGAATATGCTTTATAAGGTTCTCTTCGACAACAAAAATGATGCATGTTGTCCTATAAAATTCGAAAACATTAATTGATGCCATGCTCTCGCTATCGCTCGATTCAATAAAAAGACCCATACATAATCTCTACCAATATTGAAATAAGCAGAGAGTATGACATCAACGAATTATTTCTTAATTATTTTCATCAATATAAAATATCATTCATTTATATTTTTCGTTCTGATTTTTTTTTGTCTTTCGATTGTTTAAACCTCGACAATACTGAATTTTCTTCTCATTATACATTACTTCGTAATTCCAATGGTTTGTAGTTTTGTCTCCACTGGCATTGTACTGTCATAGAACATGGAGTAGCTGTATTCTCCACCGAGTATAACAAGGAAAAGTGCATTGGACTCAAAATTCGCGTCTACTTCCACACTTGGAATGCCATCTCTCACCATGGTAACTATATGTCCATCATCTATTGCTGAGGAATCCTTGACCTTTACCTAAATTTATGAACATGATTCCTTTAGACCATGGTCTGATGACAAGTAGATCGACTAAATGCGTACTCTTGTGCAACAAAATTGGCATCAAAGAATGTCAGATGGTTTAGACTGTCAATGGTTATTTTTTTAAACAAGAATGACTTGTAAAAATATCTTTATTTTCTTTAATGTAATTTGATTGCCTATTAATAAGACTTCAATACATATCAAATAGAAATAGAATACGAGAAAAAAATTATATTTGCATTGAGTTGTGCAATGTTATACCAATGTGTAGAGGAATTTGAGTACTTTAAATGTTGAATTTCCACATACTTCTCCAAAATTATGGCAACACCATGCCATATTCCAGTTTGATCTCAAATGGCACTGGCTTGTCATATGGAATGGTTCTGGTCTCACAACAGTCACGGTCACTGCTGGATCACTACAAGTAGCATCTGTTACTGAACTATCACCATCTCGAAAAGAAGAGATAACGTCTCCATCGTGTTCTGTGTACAATTCGTCTTCTGGATGATACTCTCTAACCCTGTTACCGTCAGTTTTCTTTGTAAATGTTAAAAAGATTTCTTATTAAGTTTTTTGCATGCTGTGAATGTAAATTACCATTTGAATAATTCCTAGTAAAAATCATCAAAAACATTTAAAATGTGAATAAAAATTATATTTAAAATGTTCGTGTAATAATCGTAACACAAACATTGAGCAACAGTACCATTTTTTCCATTTATTAGTTTAAACTAATTTATTTCTCGTGGATTAGAAAACAACTTATAAAGACTTGTGCTATTCCCCCCAGAAAGAGGTCCATGTAGCGGAATCTTTGCCTAGTCGTTTTCGAAATATACAGGGGTGTTACATACAGATATTTTTCATCCACAATCGGTGTCAAAAGGGCATCAAATATTTGATCCACGAAATTTCCATCCAGAACGGTAATCAAATCTGCTGGGATCTTTGTTTCGTAGTCCGACCCGCTAACCACAACACCAAGGCGTCCAAAAATGTATATTTATACGAATACAAAAATATGATCTTTTCCAATGTCTTGTTAAAAAAACTACATTAAAAAGTTTTCAATCAATGAATGTAAAGATACTTTATAAATGTATACCAGGCCTGGGCGCCATAAAAGTTGGGAATATTCTTAAGTCTGAGAATTTTCTTAAATATGGGGATACACGAATGTGATTGGCTGAGAATGGGAATTTGAATAAAATTTTCTTTACTCAGCAAAAATAGTTCTTTATGGCGCCCAGGCCAGGTTTGTGGAATTTGGTATCTGAGATTCCAAAATAAGTTGCATTTGACGTCATTCAACATGGAATTTTGTTGAAGCCTGTACGTGATCGCCGGGCTAGTAATTTTCTGTATAAATGAGTCGGATAGCTTTTAATATGTTTTTTTCCGACATTTAACAAAATAAACTTAACATTAGATTACGCTGCTTTCAGTTGTCAAACAACAGATATAAAGTATTGAAACAATTTTTAGCAGTGGTTTTATTTTCATCACTTGCATCTAAAATAGCTAGGATAAAATGTCACGAAAATCACTTTGTTAACAGTACATGCACTTACGTCATTGAATCCAAATTTTGCGTTAGTAATAGTCGTTCTTGGAGAACTTTTAGCTCTTTTGTTTCTGTGAAAACCTATGGCTCCCATTGGGTAGTAATTCTCCGTGTCATTGAAGTTGTTAAACCAAACATCAGTGATATAAAAAGGCCCTATGAAGATTTCTACACCAACGTGCATTGTATTTCTCATACTTCTGAAAGCCCAATTATTTATTTCAATGATTATTAATTTGTAACTGTCATTTTTTAAAGCTTGATAAAATGATTTTAACACTGTGATTGTAAGTTAGAAATCAATTGTTGCATAGTGTGATCGACTCTAATCTTAACTGACAAAATATCCGTTTTTGCTCTCCTTGAACGTTTTACAATTAAACCTGGTTGTCATGATATAGTCTACTGTGTTTTAAATGGCACAACATCCGTACAAATAAACCATCCAATACGGCCACAAGAAAATTGATCTTTCGTTCTTTGGATTTCGCCGCTCCAATTTTTATTCTGTATGTAAATTTTAAGAAATATATTTGCTTAATTTTGCAAAAATACTGAAAATGTGCAACAATTCTTCATATTTCAAGAAATGAAAAATAAAAATTGTTCGCCCGGTCCTAACATTTTATAACAACTGAGATTTTTTCCGTTTATTTACAAAATTTTGAGTTAACTGATGAATAAACGTTGACCCACGTACATTTGATCTTCGGCCGAAAAAAAAATCCCAAAGAGAAAAAAATAAATTTGAAATTTCGACCGCCCGTACCTATTTTTGCCATCCAAAATAAACTAAGAATTAATTTAATCAAAACGCAAAGTTTAAAACCAATTGATTCACACGATAAAAGTATTTATGTAAAATGTAACTAAAATGTAACTAAAAGGCACGAGGTCTTACCAGAGGTACAATATGGGAAGAGGGATGATAGCCGATTCGATATGGATAAGGTCGTGTATCATTTTTTTTTACAATATGCTGCTAAAATACGTATCTTCGAACGGGTTGTAAGTCTGGGTGTGCAAATAACTGTTGGTAATTTCTGGTCGTTATACATATGCAAACAAATCACACTTAGCTCTAGGTGTATGATAATTCCCATTTTATAAATGGAGTGTGCTCTGACGCATCAAAGACCTAGCTAAATGTAGAATAGACCGTTTGACGTCAGATGGATCTCGCTATAAATGACAGAGTATCAGTTTTACATACTCTGACGTTCCAAATGGAAATGATCTCTGTAAGCTGCCGTCTGATGACAAGAATGCTTCTGGTTCTCCTGCATTATTAGAATCCCCCATGATAATGCTTCTTTCCACAAACTGGTAAGCTGCATTGTCCCTGAAAGTGAGTCAATATCAATTTTATTATTTTATTATTTAATGATTTGTAGTGTATGTATTTCGAAATATTATGCAGAGCCTTTCTCGTCGACTTTGTGCTGTATGGAAGTTATTCAGTTGCCTTCCTTTATGTTTGCCTAGTAGAACTGTCTTTATTTAAGAATTAAATGCTTCAATTTTGTAGTTTTATTGGGGTATAAAAGCCGTGACCGAAGCACAATTTGTATGAAGCGCTACATATAAAAAATTTGATCCCGGTCAAGGCTTTTACACACCTATAAAACTACTAAAATGATGCAATTCTTATAATTACCTTTTACAAGTAAAAAATTACTGTAATTTTAAAATATTTTCAGTATTGTTTCAAAAATTGTCATAAAAGCACGTGCTAAACAATATTTTGACTTTTATTGGGTTATAAAACATCACTTTTCAGAACCACGTGACTAGCGTCTTCCAAAAAAAATTTCAATGAAACTGGTAATTATCAATTTGTACAATTACATTCAATGGTACTTTTTTGTGTAATGACTGAAATAGTGTAACTTAATTTATGTAGCCGCTCTTATCTATTAGCTATATATTAAGTCTAAATGATATATTATATGATGCCAATTTTGATGCCCAAGATGTGAACACTTCGTCTAAAATGTTAAAAATCAAAACAATAATCTTCCGTCATACATTAATATGTTTTTGATCGTTTGACTGATAAACAACACAGTGAATATTTCTGATGACTTACCGCAGAAGCGTAACACCGACTGTACTATCAGTCATTCTGAAAAGTACAAAAAACAAAACACTTTTTAATCTATATCTAACATCATTTCTTTATTAATGAAAAGGAGTTGGGCCAATTTTACCAGTGTTTGTTTCACTCATAACCATTCGCTTCTGTCCATATAATTTTTTCGGGCGACCAACCGGTCCATATACTGCCATATGACCCTCAGTGTCATGAACTATTTGTTAAATACAAATAAGGGTCTGACATATTGTCACAGATGTTCAGAGCATAACTTGAAATAAATTAAATGGTAGATGTACAAGCAAAATGGAGGGTCCAGGTCATTGAAAATTTACATAGTAACCGATAAAAATGTCCCTAGCAACCATATATATTTGGGTTAAGGACTTTGGGATTTACTTGTATAAGTAAAAAAGAAAGAGTCAAGGAAAAAGTCTGCAACCATATATATTTGAGTTCAGGATTCTTATTTTAGCTGTAAAAGTCAATATGGAGGGTCAAGGTCATTAAAAAAATCCATATTAACCGATGGAAAAGTCCATGGCAACCATATAGATTTTGGTTCAGGACCCTACAATTTACCTGTTCAAGTCAAACTGGAAGGTCAAGGCCATTGATAAGATCCATATCAACCGATGAAAATGTCCATAGCAACCATATATATTGGCTTCAGGACTCTATATTTTAGCTGTACAAGTCAATATTAAGGCAAAAAATACAACGGTTTACATTAAATAGCAAAAATAATCATTGATGCAAGATCTACACAAAAACTTACAGGTGAGCGATTCAGGCTCTTAGGAGCCTCTTGTTTCTTTTATTAATAAATCTGATTCAGTTTTGTAGCAACGTGTACAATCAAATGCTGAGCTAAAGGTATACGTACGAAGATTCTATTAGTTTGATGCAGCCTCCTCTAATCCAGGCGTTCTGTTTAGCATTTTTATATCCTAAAATATTTTTGTATACCAATTAGTCTAAAATATCTTTTGTTTAGTATGTTGTACGACCCAATAAAAACGAGAGTGACATAATTAAAAGCTTAACGAATACGTAACATTTATCTCTTGGTTAAAATTACCTACTACGTTTAAAAATCCAATTTTGAAAACAATTCTCATATTTTATATGAAATAATGAGCTAATTTGTCTTGATTTGTGCACCCAAAGTTTTTTGTTGGGTAAGAATTGCAACAACAGCGTAGTGCAAAAAGAAAACTTCAATTTTTAAAATTTTAGTAATTTTTGGTCCAAAGTCTAAATCCTCATTTACAATTGGATCACAATTGGACCAATTTGTGCGAAAGTTTGGCCTTCTTAATTTAACCAATAGTGTCAGATGACTAGATCTGTTGTCTTTCCTTATGTCACTAATGGTGGATATATTTATGGAAGAAAGGGACACAACTAGTTAGGCATACTTCGGACGTGGTAAAACAGACAAAAATTAGAAATTATGTTTACTTTTTGAAATATCAGTAACTTTTATTAGATCTTGATCAAAATGCTAAACAACAAAATGAATAAAAGGTAGGTTGAACAATGAACTTTTTATTTTTATATTTTTTATGATATGATTTTTAATTATCATATTGTCCTTTATATCATTACAACGTGTAAAATGTAAAATGTACCTGTATATTTTATTAAATTAACACATTCATCCTCGCAGTTTGATGCGTCTTTCATACAGTTATTTATTACAGGGTCCTTCATTGGCCGGTACTTGTTGTAGCCTTCTGATTTTCCATTCGGTTTTAGAATGTTATCCAAAAACAAACCAGCCTGCATAATAAATAGTATATTTGGTATACAAGATGTTTGGCATTATTTCTAGTTGCTCACGTTATTGATAATATGCTGTTGGCTTGGCCAATGATGCGAGCACAGCAATAGCCCTTTTCAGAAAGTAATTTCCGGTATCACGATTTTGATTCTAAAATTATAATTTCAAACATGTTATTTCCCTAACTGCAGTTTCCGGCGAACTAAACTTGTTCTAGCATTAGTATGTAGCACAATATGGCTGCCCCCATTAAACAAAGACTTTTCTTAATGATCCATATGTAGAAAATGCATAATATTATGCTCCTATAGCGCTCGCTGCGCTCGCTATAATTACTTATTGATAAATATATATTATAGTGTTATTAACTGGCTGTTTCTGTATTGGCACTGGTATAGATTCAAGGTTTGCTGTATTGGCCTCGAGACCCGTAGGGTGGAGGGCCAATACAGCTGACCGAGAATCTATACCAGTGCCAATACAGAAACAGCCAGTTCATAACACTTTTATTAAATAATCCAACTTTTTCAATACAGACTTGTTTTGAATGCTGTATTACATACATTAAATGTGAATATAGGGCCAATATTTCCAATACGGACTGGCAATGATGTGAATATAGGGCCAATATTTCCAAAATACGGCACGGAAATCACCCGATTCTAAGCCTCATCTGTATATCGATTTAATGCACTGTTATTGTCTATATCTGTTTATATGAATATTGAATGGATTTATTATGTATTGGCAAATTATATTACTACCTTATCATCGGTTTGGAGCTCGTGAATTTTAAATCGATTGATGTTAAATGCTTTAAATTATGTGGTGAAATTCTTACGTTTTTGCAGGAATGTGCCACGTTGTTAACAAATTCATAGATTGCTGTGAACCTTGCCTCTCGTTCCAACATGAAACCCATTGTTGAAGAGGGACCAACTGGCAGGTCTGGATAATTGAACCAGAATCCTCGGCACTGAAAGCACAATTATAAAAATATACTGGTCCATGAAAAATATTACCTTTTCCGTGAGAATTCGAACAGTAAACATCTCTACAGGTACTCGTGATCAAGGCTAGTTGGCCGAAACGTTAGAGCCATTGGTTTTTGTTTTTATGTTTTGGTCATTTTATATTTAGCCTTTTAACCTTTAGCCCGTTCAAAGAGATCAATTTAACTTTTTCCCTTTGCCCATAGGAAATTAAGACAGATTTTTGTAATTTTTGTTTTTTTTTTAGAATAGACTTAACGGTTGAAAAAAGCCAACAGGGAATAAATTCACAGAAATTTGCTATATGAGGTATCTTCCTGGTTAGATTAATCGTTGGCTGATGTTCCTTAGTCAACAAGCCAATGTTCATCAATAGTTTAGGTACCTGACTCGAGTAACTTCCGCTTTCAACTATAGTTTTGCGATAATATTTGGGTTGGACAACGATCAAATTTGTAACAATATAGTGAACTTTTACAGAAACTTTCTGAAACATAAATTTTTGAAGCATTGTTAACACATGTTACTATAGCTGATGACCGAAAGAAAACTGAACAAGGTTTAGTTACTATTATATTTGTAACCGGGGATTTACCGTAGTATCCAAGTAAAAGAAAATCTAGTAAATCACATGTGAAAAGAACAGCCAGTATTTCACTCTAGGAAGTGACGTCACAATTGACTCGGAGAGATATCAAAAGACATAGTCCGTTTTATTTCAATGTATAATCTGCTAAAATGGTATAATGGTAGATTCTGTACAATGTAATAAAAAGTATAACTAATCGCTGAATTGAAATACCAGAAAATTAATAAACAACTTGTGACCGAACTACAGCCGTAAATAACTTATGCGCTGCGTGCACTCGTGATTTACTGCGTAGTTCGGTCACGCCATTTGAATTCGTCGATTAGTTATATTATAATTATAGCTGTATATAGGCAGAATAAATGGAGGGGGGTGGGGTGGGGGTATGACATGATAATTAATGTGTATTTCTATCAGAAATAAAGTACTGCAGGACCAAAAAAAGTCTTGAGAATTATATTTACTTACGTCGCTGCCAGCGGCTGCGTTATGTCTAAACCAATTCTTTGGATTTGTTACCCAAAATGTTGTTGCACAACTGAAAAATTAATATTTTTAAAGAAGTATAATTCATATATATATATATATATATATATATATATGTATATTCCCACATTTTATGTAAAGTCAAGAAATACCAAAGGGGTATTCGAAAGAGGGAAAATCGAAAACAACTGACAAACTCCGGAGAACAACGAAGACAAGACAAAAAAATATAAAAACTACACTTAAAAACTAAAAACATATGAAAAACACGGACCCCACCAAACAACCGGGGGTAGACACAGATGCTCCTGAAGAGTAAGCATTCTCTGCTTCCTGCAAGACACCCGCAATGCTGTCCATTTTATGACAAGTGGGAGTTCAAATTGCGAATGTTTTAGTTGTTGTGCTGTGTTGTTCTGATTTTCTGTGGTTAGCTCTGTGGTTTTCACCTCTGGTTGTGTCTTTGTTGTATGTTTCTGTTGTGTTGGTTTTTCCCACGAATTGATAAGCATAATAGAGATAGCAACACATTAGACGGACCACGGAAAAGGTTGGTGTACATGGTGTATCTCAATATTTAATCATCTATTGCGATTCAATTACATTTATAGGTAAATACGTTATATTAACTTACGATGTATCTGTAGGGATCAATCCTTTTCCTGCAGGAGGTTTTTCTGTTCCTAGACCAAGATTACGCTCCAGTATGTTTCTCTGTTCTCCACCATCTTCCAAGAAGTATGAATGGCCAATTGTTTTGTAACATACATTATCTTGAATCTGTCAAAGTAAAAAGGTAGTAAACAAATGCCTCAACGGCAGTAAAGCATGATAAAACAAGAAGACCCTAAACCAAACGGACGTCAAATTGCATAGATCAAATATTCATATTCAGATGGCGTATTGTATGCATTTTCAGATAGCATTAAAATATAATGAGAAAATTATTTAAGGATGTTCGCTGGTCATGTTTTTGAATTTTTGTCAGAAGTTCAGAATCATCTGGTTTTATCCATTTGAATGCCATAAATTATTTTACCCTCTAACACGCATTTTTCTTTTTATAAATCTTTTGAATGCAGAATAATAAGCCATTTGTAAAAATCCTATAAAATCCTTGTTATCATTTAATGGTTTTTGAGAAATGAAACTTTTCAATGATAAAGTTATGTAAAATCAAGAGAGCATATTTTACCGTCAAATTTTCAATGGCTTATATCTTGAAAACAAGCACACGGACCTATAATTTTTTTTCCGCTCTTTTAGTTCCTTTATTAATCCACGATCAATATTTACCAGTGTTATGATTAAAAGCTTGTTATTTTGAAACTGAGCAGCGAACATCCTTAAGGCTATAGAAATTGAATTCACATACCAAAAGATCATGCGTTCCATGTATAGTTAAACATCTGCTTTTGGAATGGTGGATGGAGTTTTGTCTGACCCATGTTCTTGTTGTTTCTTCAGTACCCAAAGACTCACACAAATGGAAATGAATAGAGTATGCGCCTAAAATTGAAATGATACATAATTATAGACTGATAATATTCTATTTCTGGCATTTGTGTGAAAACGTGAGTAGCTTTATTTTATACTTTTAAGATACACCTTTGTCTTAAGGATGCTCGCTGGTCATGTTTTGATCTTTTTTGTCAGATTTTCGGAATCCTCGGGTTTTATCCATTTCTTAAACATGAAATTTTTTGCCCATGAACCCCCACTTTTTAATTCATAATTCAATCATATATACCTTAAAATACTATTTTACAAAATTTTATGAAATCCTTTTTATTTTTTCATACATTTTTGAGAGACAGAAGTTGTCAGTGCAAAGACAATGACAAATCCAGAGAAAACCCATTTCCTGCAATTTTTCGAGGCCTTATAGCTCTAAAATGAGCACATGAACCTATATTTTTTTCTTGCTTATTTGTTTACTATTCATATGTTCTCTCAAACTAAAACACCTATTTCAAATCCTATTTATTTCCTATTAGACCAGCAATCATCCTTAAAAATATTAAAACCTTATAAACTTACCAATTACTTCTTGTTGTCCTAGTCCTTCTAATTCTGATCCTTCAATATGAACTGAATTGAAATCTTTCAAAATCTAAAAAGAAATCACTTTTTTGGGAGATTATTCAGGTACCATTTATAAAAGTACTTTTTTAGTTGGCTATTCCAGACTGATGCAAAAAAACAATCGTAAAAATGGTATGGTATGATTTTGCCTGATATTTGGCCCCTTTAATTCCAAGATAAAAAAAATAATGAAAAACCTACTCTCAACTATCATTTACTTCTTAAAATGTTGCATTTCAAGGAAAATGGTTTATTTTCAAAAGACATTTCTGTAATAGCGGCAATATGCTGTAAAAAATGGCTAATTGTAAAGAAATCAATGCGAAACATCAAATGTCACTCATGTTTTTACCATTGAATTAAAACTTTGATAAGATAAACAGTCTTGACCCCAAAAATATTTCACTGAAATATGTCTTTATGTAAGACCAAACATGTTAAAAAATCTTTTTCGGCAAAGGCTTTTGCTCATAGTTGTTTTGACCAAAATATACTGTGAAAACACTAAATTTTCGTTAAATACTTGATTTAGCAGCCGTTCACGACGTCGCTGTTGCATCAGGGAAGGAATGTTGTACAACGATTGACCGATTGCTAAAGTTCGATTATTATACGATAAAAATTATACAAATTTTAATCTGAAATCTTACTTTTAATTTTTCATGTCAGATGGGGCCAAATAATAGATGAAATCATACCTTGTCCTTTGAATTTTAGAATAATTGTTGTTTTGTGAAATGTTATCGACGAAGAAAAATATCACTGAAACTTTACGGGTTAAGCCAAAATAAAAAAGGCACTGTTTCGGTTAACATACCAAACCTATTTTTTATTGGTCAACGCTAAGATTTTTTCAACATTTTTTCAGTAACCAATATTAAGGTCAGATTGTCTCTCCACTAACTAAACAAAGTTTTAGATAAAAAAAAATCCATACCTACCAACCCTATTTGTATCATTATTTAACCGAAACCCACTTATCTTTTGACATGGCCTTACACACTTTTAACGTTTACAAACAGACACATGGGGGGCGAATTCAGCAGGAAATGAACGTAAATCACAGATTTATGAAACGTAGACGATCTCTGTTGCAAAAATTTAACGCGAACAATGAAGACGAATATTTATGTAATTTATCAATAGATGATAGTCGTATAAAAATGGGTCCAAATGAAATTTATGATGGGATTCCACAGGGAGGTGGGCGATATTGGAAACATCGAGTTACGAACCTTCTCCCTTATACTGTGTCAGTCGACAAAATTTTGACATTTTATTTAAGCTGTAATAATGTCATATTAAGATTATTTCTGTCATAAAATAGTGAAACAAATAGGTGGCGTCTATGGCAAGCCGTTTTACTATTTATTCTAACTTCAAGATATCTCATATAATATATAAGATATCTTATATAATCTAGTTTTTATAAGATATTTTATAAACTTTATAAGATATCTTATAATCTTTATAAGATATCTTATAAATATGTTTTATATCAGATATCTTATATACTTTATAAGATATCTCATATAGTTTATAAGATATCTCATATAATTTATAAGATATCTTATAAAGAAAATTATATGACACATCTTATAAACTATATAAGATATCTTATAAAGTTTTTCAGACATCTTGAAGTCAGAATAAATAGTAAAACGGCTTGCCATAGGCGTCTTGATATATGTACTGTATGTTACCTTAATATGACCTCCATATGTTGTGCTAGTTGCAGCATCCTCCGAGTCAAATTTCACATTTCTAGTCAACAACCCAATCTCAGCCCTCATATCAATTCCTTTTTCTATCTCTCCATAATGGGTGAATTGTAATGGACCTAGAAATCAGTTTTTTTATTCAAGGCTAAGTTGTAAAGGCGTCAAAAAATCACAATTAAGACCGCAATGTCATATTTTAGATCCTTGTTTAATTCCAGCAAACAAAAACCAGTTACCTTAATATATATTTCAAATTTATATGATGACTGGACTTCGACGGTAATTTTTAATGGTAATAAATAAATGTCATTTCTGTAACGATATGCGCAACAAATCTTTTCCTAAAGGTGGATGACTTGAATGGTCACCAGTGACAGTAATCAACTGAGCTATGGATGGATGAATTATTGCTTACCGTTCTGTGGCAATTATTATATGCATATCAGAACGGAGAACATGTTTATCTGATATGAATATGAATATGAATACTGCCTGGTACTAGAACGACACTCTGAGCCAGATTTTTAATTTGTTAGCTCAAGAGGTAATAGTCCGCAGGAAGACATATCACCCCACTCGGACACATTATACTGTCTCCGGACCGACCATTCCTTTGCTTTTACTGCAAGATGCCTCGTGCTTGGTGGAGAAACAGCAAATACCAATTTAAATGTCTTTGGTTTGACCCGGCCGGGGATCGAACTCGCGACCTTTCGCACTCGAGGCGAAAACGCTACCACGAGAACATCGATTCGGTTTCAACTAATCCAAGTTCAATATATGATTTCATGTAATATTTTTCATTTTTTAAAATATAATTTTTCTTCTATACAAACCATAGGAAATATGACTCAATTGAAATAAACATGTTTATCGGCAATTCGTACATATTTCCTTTGATCGTTTTGCCTAATATTTTCGAGTATCACATATAGGCTGTATCACTGAAAATATTAGGCAATACATTGTGTGACGTAATGCAGAGCGATCTACTTATCTGATCGTCCAATTGAAAACGAATTACGGAAATTATCGATGACAAATCGTCAATTCACGCAAATAGTCAATATTTTCCTTTCCCATTTCCAAGAATTTGTTTCAAAATTATGTCACGCACCAACATGACAAATGATTGGTCAACCGCATTACAAACTTCTTCCGCTTTTAAAAATAGTGCACATTAAAATTAGTTGAAAAGGTGATATTTTTCAGAAAAAAAAATGAATTACCGATAAACAGAATTATAGGTAATTTCGTTTTTGATACCCACTATATCATGTGGAATATGTAAACTCGCCCTTCGGGCTCGTCTAGATATTCCACATGATATAGTCAGTATCAAAAACGAAACTACCTATTATTCTATATATATGATATAGTCAGTATCAAAAACGAAACTACCTATTAGTCTATGTATGAAACTCAAGAGTCAAGAATAAACGTAATATTAACCTGATAGTCGAACTTGGTTTTGTCCTTTTATTTCTAGAATGGTTACCTCCTCGGCCTGTCTAGGATTGTAATCTGTGGAAGCCATGATCAATTTATCTCCTACAGATTAAAAAAAGATTTAGAGAGAATTTATACATTATTTTCTTCCACTCCATTACCTACATTTTCAGTATAAACCGAAAACACGGTATGACACTGGGAAGTGATGCCATCTCCCTTTGCCCCATCTCCCTCACATTATTGTTTTGTCTTTACATTGTTTTTCCCCATTATATCTTGCACTATGTATTAAATTGCATGGACCCTAAGGGGTATAATCATGTGTTATTTTCATCATTCTGACATAGACAATGATTATTACGTCATATACATTATCGCTAAAGCACGGGATAAAATTTTGCTAAAATAAACTTACCCATATAAAAATCTCAAAAAAACATGGATTATTTCTTACTTTTTATTTGATACTTAAAAGATGAGCTTAATGTCGATTAAAGACTACATAGAATATATTGAAATTAACGATCAAACTCTATAATATAGTTATGATTTATATCAATTCTCCCACTTGTAGAGTGTCATTGTAGAAATAAAGCAACTTTGATGAGTACAGGGACTCTTCCGGGTTAACCTCTATACAAATTATGAAAGTCATAAACTATCAAAGTATTTTAGTAAGTGAATAGCTTTAATCAGACCCCGACTCTTAATCATTAAACAGCTCAAATAAAAGTAGTGTTGAAACCGAACATATTTATATTTACAGATAGTGTATACACATTTCATTTCAACCGTCTCATATTTAAATATATTAAAAACTTTCGTATGTTAGTTTCCAGCTATCATACTTTTCTTACCTATTTTCCAAGTATTCACGTCGTCAAGCAATGTAATTGTCGGGCGGTAATGTTCATCCAGATACACATGTAGCTCAACAAAACTATTGCAACCACCGCCATTTTTTGTAACGGAACTATCAAGAACAAATGCGTGTTCACCAATATAAGCTTTCGCCGTTATTACGTGTGTTTCTCCTACATTAGCTTCGAATTCTTCTACCGTGCTGCTTGGGTTTCCTTGAATAAAAAAATTGTGATATAGAATATAAGCCTAAATATGATAAAACCTATCAATACCATGAATACAATACAAAATGTCAAAGTACGCCAATACGACACATACCCGTCCAATATGTATTGGCCCGCTTCCGACCAGTCCAATATTAGCCGTTTCTTTGCCATCTAGGTTTACCTGTAACATGTACATGTAACGATGGATCTCGAGACTTTCCTGATTAGCTTTGTAGTCGTCTACGGAGACCCAATCGAGAACTAAAAAATTCAGAAAATGTTCAAGATGCCCCATATTGGTATAGTTAAGAAAAATATTTACTAGTCAATATGACATATTGGACTGGTTAGTCAATAAAGGTATAATTGCGCAAGGTTTTCAATATCGGCTTAGTTATTGGTCCTTGGCTAGCCATATTGGACTTCGGCTTCGCCTCAATAACTAAGCCAACATAGAAAACCTTACGCAATAATAGTACAATATTACTTTTCATTTTCTTAATTACAATGTAGTCGAAACAAATGTGTATGATATTACATGAGTTTAGTAATTTAAAGTAAGTGTTTTAAGGATGCTCGCTGGTTTAATAGGACATAAATATGATTTAAAATAGGTGTTTTAGTTTGTTAGAACATATGAATAGTAAACAAATAAGCAAGAAAAAAATATGGGTTCATGTGCTCATTTTAGAGCTATAAGGGCTTGAAAATTTGCAGAAAATGGGTTTTCTCTGGGTTTTTCATCGTCTTTGCATTGACAACTTCAGTCTCTCAAAGATGTATGAAAAAATAAAAAGGATTTCATAAAATTTTGTAAAATAGCATTTTAAGGTATCTATGATTGAATTATTAAAGAAAAAGTGTGGGTTCATGGGCAAACAATTTAATGTTTAAGAAATGGATAAAACCTGAGGATTCTGAAAATCTGACAAAAAGACAAAAACATGACCAGCGAGCATCCTTAATAGAAGAAAAAAAAACACTTGCTAAAGCGAAACATAATTATAGGTAAAACACAAAGCCGTAAATTCTATACGCACGGAGGAGGCAGCTGCCTCTCCAAACTTTTGAGCAAAAAACAAAACATATTCATACATTTTAAATCGAAATGAGAATTAAAAGATAAAGTGATTAATTAATACTTAAAAACTAAAAGCACAGTTAGTCTCGTGCAACTACGAGTAATTTCAAAGTCTTTACAGCCGAAAATTTCTTTCAGTGTTGCAGTTTGCTTTCGCGCTTTAAATAAACGAAACAAGACACAAAACAAACCTTCTTTTGAAGAAAGTCTAATATTATTATATTTATCAGCTATGTAAGACTAAGACACCAAGTATCAATTATTTTGTTCAACCTAGATGGCCCAGACTTCCGCTTGCTATACTGCCTCTCCCATCATGAAGACCAATTTACGGCCCTGGTTTCATCGGAACCTGTTTCTCTTAAATTTTCTATAATTTACTGGAAACACGTTTTTTGTTTGGGTTTAAAAGTATATATTTAAGAAAATATAATATGGATATTGTGAACTCTTACTGTAAATTCTGAAATTATTGCGTGCATTTTTTATTGCGATATTGTCATTTCAGACCAAAATGCGATTTTAATTTTTGCGATATTGAGAAAAATCACGCTTCATTCATATAAAAAAATTCCAAAATGCGAATTTAAATTATTGCGATTACAACCCTGTCGCATTTATCGCAATAATATAAACATCGCAATAATTTCCGAATTTACAAGTATATTGACGAAATAAACAAAACAATAATAATGTAAAATTATAAATCCGCAGTTGTGATTTAACAATCAAAATTATTTTAATTTCATCTTTGAATATAAATTATTGTGCGTTTTTTGTACTGCTGATGATGACAGTTGTCTATGTTGGCTTTTAAATCTTTAAAAACATATCATCAGATAACACAATAATGAAATACATACATATGTGTTATATAAATAAATTAAAAAGATATTGAAAAGCAATGTTCGTCAGTGCGGTGTTGTAAGAACAAGTTCTTTTAACTCTTTCTAAGCAGCGGACATAAGACTTTATGCACATCTACTCTTTGAACATAGTTCCTCATATTTCATGATAAAATTTTCCATTGTAATTTTGTTCACTTTCTGTTTGCCCTTAGTTTAAGTATCGCAAGTATAACATATGGGAAAAGGGTCATATTACTTAATTTTTCAAACCATTGATCAGATATATACCTTTAATTGTTAACATCGCGTAGGCACTTCCGGCATCAGCTTGTCGAATTGGGCTTTGTTGGTTTCCGTCATGAGCCAGTATATCAATCGCATCGAATACACAATAATTATGTCATAATTACTGGATGGGATTATATTTCTCTTTATTGCCAGTCCAACAATTTTACCATCTGGTATATCTAAATAACAAATCATAAATTACAAAGATAGATAGGATTGTTATTGGTTTTGAATTGGCGCAATAATATCTGATGTAAAATTCTAAGATTACAATGAATCTGTAAAGTCATGTATTTTCCATTGTTTATCCCATTGTAAATTATAGGTATGATCTGATCATGCATGTGATAAAAAACAATTTCTACATAAAATATAAAAATGAAATAAAAATGTTTAATATGTAGCATTGTAGCATTCCATTGTAAATGCTGAAACAGTTTATCAAAATATACCCTTTGTATGTCTACATTCAGCTGGAAGAAAAAAATGTCAATCGATCAGATGCTTCATATCCACTTAAAAATTTAGTTACAAAATATGCATACTCCATATTCCCTTCTGTATGTAGCATTGATGTGCATACTCCATATTCCCTTCCGTATGTAGCATTGATGTACATACTCCATATTCCCTTCCGTATGTAGCACTGATGTGCATACTCCATATTCCCTTCCGTATGTAGCATTGATGTGCATACTCCATATTCCCTTAAGTATGTAGCATTGATGTGCATAATTGCAAACATCGGTTTTAATATGGCAGTAAAATGCTATATAAAATTTCAATTTGAATTTTTTATATATTTACATTATGTTGTTAAAAAAAATTCTCGTTTTCATATTTCAGTAATTGCAGTTTAGATACCTATGAGAGCCCTCAGAAATTGTTGAATTCTATTCTCTATTTCTGACAAAGTAACAAGGAAGTCGAACAAACTGGCCTTCTCGACTTCTCCACTCACAGGGTTAATTTCGTACAACAACAGTCCACTTCTACACTTGTCATTACACAGTTCAAGTAAATCCTGAAATTTATACAGAACACATTAATTATTTTGCACAAGTACTCGTGGACACGACCCCTTATTGAATCCCAAAGGACACCCCTATTTTTTACCTTAAATTTATTTTTTTTTCAAGTTTTCAAATATAGATGTATTTCAGTATCACTCAGTGGATGGAAAATGCGGTTTGATGGTATCCATGTAAATTTCTAACGAAATCATTTAAACTAAAAACAATAGTAAAAGAGAGGTTGAGTTTTTTTAACATTTATTAAAATCTAGACATCAAAGGGCTTTTTGTTGTCTCTTTTTTCCATGACATTGTCAACATAGAACATTAATATTTACTTTTAAGAGAGAGATCTTGAATCTTAACACAATTGTCAAAATTCCAAAAGGATCTTAAAAAATCATTAATTCTGTCTTTTTTATTTAAAATTTGTACCTGTACATCCTTAATTCCAGGTGTGCTTTCCAGTTTTGGTGCAGTACTGGCCAGTTTTGTCCACGGAAGTTTTCTTTCACCGTGAATTTCAAGGGTGCCTCCTCCTCTAACCAAGAGAATTTTATCTTCATCAACATTTCCTGTGAATATTGAATACAAATAATGAAGGCAGTACCAAATACATTTATGATATAAGCCAAACAATCTGGGATATTCTTCTAAAATATCGGCAAAAAAATACCGAAGCGATAAAACTGTTGGGAAAGTCGAGGAATTCGAAGTCCAAGGAAAAGACAAAGTCAGGAGAATGGAACACAACAAACAAACGGTACAAGGATACATGTATAACTAAAAGAATAACAAACGTATAATAAGCTACACAAAAATATATTCGAAATTATTAACCAAGGCAAAAAGCAGGATGAAAGACAAAATTCGATGAACATTATATGGTGAACAATAGAGCATGATTTGTCTCCAAAAATTACCAACCGCAACAACTTGGAATCAAACCTGGAACCTTTGTGCCAGTAGTATACCGCTCTACGAACTAAGTTAAAGGAGTATAATGTACTCGTGAAGCGCAGCCAATGGAGGGTTATGGAAAACGAGGGAGGTTTACAATATATGTATACATGTACAGGCAAACCTGCTTTAAAGGGTACCTCTATCTAGCAAATCACTGTCTATAAAGGGCACCATAAAAATTCACCAGTCATGAACAAAGTTTGTAAAATTATCCTGTGTTAAAGGGCACCTGCTTATAAAGGGCATTTTTTCTGGTTCCCTTCGGTGCCCTGCATAAACAGGTTTGACTGCACGTTGTTATTTTAATTTAGACCTTTAAAATGTTAGATTTCAAATGAAGAGTATTTACTAAGCTGCACCTTAAGAAATCAATGGTTTCTTTCAATATCTGAAGAAACTTACCAGTTATTTCGTTTCATGCATTTATTACTTCCTTACCTAGAAATGTAACATGGGCGTTTCCTTGAAACAAGCAATCCTTGTGACCAATATGTATTTCACCTTCGACATAAATAGCATGGACCTTAAGATGAACGTCTGTGTCTGGATCAAAGACAAGTTTGGCACCAGGCGCTATAGTCAGATGGTGTATGATTGCTGGTTGGCTGTCTAGAAGTATCTTACCAGTCAATGTACCATCTTCGTGGTCTTGTGGAACCTTTGGAAATACCAAAATGAATATTACTGTAAATCCCTAATCGTACACTAAAGATTCTTTAAGGAACCTTAAGATTTCTTCCAAAGTCCTCAAAATAGACACATATGTACTTAACAAAGGCCGAATAAAATCAGATGAATTTCGTGGTCTTGCTTGAAATTTTATCACTTACACATTCGTGTGGATTTACTGAAAATCAGATAACTTTGGAAGAATCATGGTTTCCGACCTGGATTGAGTTGTGCTAGGTTTGATGCAGTTCCCATATATTGTTTTGAATGATTATTGTATATTTGATAGATATTGGTAATATTTCAAAAAATGTGTTTGATTTCTATAATGTTTATATCTTTAACTCATCAATAAGTTTCAAAATAGTCTTTGAAGACGATTCAACTTTAAACTAGTCGAAGCAGCCCCGCTTGCATATCCCGCGCTACTCTTGTGATTTTGAAATACATACAATCCAAACTAGTGCTGTTGTTATATAAAAATAACAATCCAAAGATACTAATATTAGATATAATAAATTTATACTATGCTGTATACGATGCATTTCAAGGAGTTACCTCTCATCAGCAGCATAATAGTGATTCCAAATATATATGGTTGATAGGTAGAAATCACAAATAAAGTAGTCTTTCGGGAAATTTACTAAAATTGGAATCATATATTTTGAACTTCAACTGATCTAGGTTAGTCTTAAAGCTAATATGATAAAAAAACCTATAGTTCCTAAGTAAAATTAAGAAGATAATAGTCTTAGATACTTTCGGTAAATTTACCGAAATTGAAATCACATATTTTTGAAATCTATAAGTCCAAACTAGTGCAGTTGGTATAGTGATTCCAAATATACATGGTTGATAAGTAGAAATCCCAAATAAATTTACAAAAATTTGGAAGCGCATAATTTTGAAATCCAAATGATCCTGATAAGTCTTAAACCTAATGTGATAAAAAAAATCTATAATTGCTAAGTAAAATTCCAAAAATAATAGTCTTAGACACTTTCAGGAAATTGACAAAAGTTGGAATCGCATATTTTTGACATCTAGATGATCCCAATGTGTGTTACTGCTGATGTGATCCAGAAAATACATGGTTTCTTGTAAAAAAACAAAAAAATAATGGTCTTTGAGACTTCCAGGAAATTTACCAATGTTGGAACGGCATCTTAAAACAATTCCGAAACCTTTAGCATAATCTTCATTACTGGTACAATTACTGAGTCAAATTTCGGTTCCATATTCCAAATCAAATGAGAGGAGATGACAAAGGAATAATGGACCCTTAGACTCCCTTTGTAGCCCGGCCACCAGGGGCGCTATTCAAATTCCGAAACCTTTGGCAAAATCTACATTGACAGGGTAATTACTGAGCCAACTTTCAGTTCCATATTCCAAATAATGTGAGAGGAGTTGTGCGACAAAGGAATAATTTACACTTAGGCTTCCTTTGTAGCCCGGCCCCTAGGGGCGTTATTCAAATTCCAAAACCTTTGGGACAGTCCCCACACACAGTGCAATCAATGTCCCAAGTTTCATCTGGTTACTGAGATTATCCTGGACATTACTAACGTACGTACGGACGTACACCGAACAACAAAACAATAAATACATTTATTCAATACAAATTTTGATGCAGAATATGTACACATTTCTTCGATTAACGATTCATCAGTTGTGCTCAAGGCCTAAAATGTGGAAAAACCAAAACAACAATCCAACAGATGAAGGGCAAATTCAATAATGCCAAAATGAAGAAAAACTGTAGAGTCAAACCCATGTAAGGACAGAGTTATGCATGAGCGAGATAATCCTTAGTGTACAATTTTATAACAGTAAATTGTAATTAAAACATCCAATTTGCCCATAAATTTGATTTTGAATGAAAATATAAGTAAAAATTTCACACTTCGTTCATGAGGGAAAAATACGTAGGTGTCAGTCTGAAGGCCTTGACATATAAGACATGTAAAATATCGCTGTAACATATATTTTCGTGATTTTGTTTTATGCCCTGGTAAACTTTTTATACGTATACCATGTATACTGTAATCGCTGAAATTGTCAACCAGCATAAAACAACAATATCTATGTCTGCACGTTATCATATTAACATACAAAGGCTAATTCAGACGAAAACACGCAATTATACAATTGACATCTAAGTTACTTTCACCGATTGTCCAGGTGATAGGAAAATGATACGAATCTTTAAATAAATATATTTTGTTATTCTCATGGGGTTCAGTATATATATCGCACAGACGTGGCAAAACGTGTTCCAAGGCATATTATTAAAAACGTAAAATTAATGTAAGATGCCATCTTTTTTATGAATGTAAACATGCACTTTCATATCATTTTTTATCTAAATCGGAGTTTAGTGTGCCATCCATTTCGCTGAACTAATATGTATTATTGTTTAGGGTCCAGCTGAAGCACTCCTCTGGGTGCAGGGTTTTCTCTCTAAAGACCCATTGGTAGCCTTGAGCTGATTTCTACTCTTTGGTCGGGTTGTTGTCTCTTTGACATATTCCCCGGTTCCATTTTCTATTCTACATGATACATTTCTTTCATTTCTTCATTTTCAGAGAGTCGTGAACAGAAGATTAGAAGATTATGAATTTATGTGAACATTTTGCTTCAGGTATATCATTTTATTTCATACATCACTATTTGCCTTTTCACCAAAAAATTGACAAATAGGTCTTCAACTTTTATATTCATACGATCTGTGTTTGTGGAAATTTAAGTCTAAATTTCTATGTGACTCGTCCACTTATATGCTGAGTGAGTAAGTTGCATGTAAATTTTGAGAATGCGATTCGGTGAAATAGTTCCGGTGTAAAGTATGCGTATTACCGCTTTTAGACATGTTAGATCCTCAAATTTATTGTGCCGAACAAACACTTCCCTTGCGCGAGATTATAATTAGATAACAGATAGGTCAGAGTGGATTTTGCAGCTATATCATTATGTATTGATTTTGAATTAAGGGGGTACAGAACATCTAAGGGCGTTAACTCTTTCAAAATCAGCTGAACGTTTTAATCACATACTATTAGTAAAGAGAAATCAAGCTTCTCAATTATCAAAATTAGTGTTTGTCAAACTGCTATATATCCAATGAAATTATTCCCGTAAATTGTGTGGTTACACTTTCTTGAATTTTTTATATTTTTGTTAACAGGTCAAAGTAAATATTTCGTCAAAATTTTATGAAAATTAAACGAGCCAAATTTATTTTAGTCAAAGTATTGGGTACCCACTTAAACAAAAATACTAGGAAAATATAATATTGAATTAAATATAATGGAATTGAACTGGAGGTAGAAGTAAACAGTAAACATTTTAACATATTATGTACTTTTTCAGCGCATGAATATTCAAATTCTGTAAATAAAAGTTGTGACATCGTGTACAAGGAATTTCACGCCTGCTTATCTCCCTTGTGAATAACAATTGATAATGGTTAATATTCTCATTATTCTCTTCTATTTCAAGATTCAAGGATGTGATTCGTTGTAAAATTATTTAATTAGTGTGTTTATTTAATTTCAGTTATTAATAATTACATACGAGTACTGCGAAATCCACTTTGAACTAATTTTGAATCCCTTAAGTTTCATAACCAATATTACTTCAAAAAAAATGTTCAAAAATAATTGCATGAATCTAGATAGGGACAATACACACGCCTCAAACTGGAATTGTTTTATCGTATCACATTCCCCAAAAACTGAAATTTTCTGAAAAAAACAAGGTGACACTTTTGAAACTAAATAAAAATTTTAATCTAGCGGTTAAAATATAAAAAAGGTACATACCTGACCATTCTCCCATGCACTTGAGTCGGTCCAGCTTACTAATGTAGGATCTTCATCTGGGCATTGAGACAGGGCAGCGCCTATCAGACCTAATGTTAGGAACGCAATCAATCTTGTCATTATGTGATCTGGAGAATACAGAAATATATGATATTTTTCTGTATATATACCCGAATATATCCTTCACTCATGCGTCATTTCAATCCTCATCTTTCACTCGGGTGGAAACAATTGATGTTTTATTATTCCATATATTTACATGTTTATGCACGCGTTATTTTTTGGTTTCATTTTAAACCATCCATTAGTAATTTTTGTGTTTAAATTTTTTAATTGTGTTTTATCATGAAAAGTTTATGACTCTAAGGTGTTTGTTAAATGCGCAATTGAATGTCTTTGATCAACTGCGATTCTTCAATTTTAAGTATATTTTGAATCGTTACTTTAAAACTTCAACAGCTAGATTTTATATATTTTATCTTAGCTGGCTAGGTGTAAGCGTAATGGTAGGTTTATTGTCCCCGAGATACCAACTATTGACCCGAGGTATAGAGATGGGAATACAGATTCTCCTTCAGGTATGAGTGAGTTATGGAATTTCTCCACCCGAGCTTTTGCGAGCGTGTTAAAATCTAAAATTTAACTATTGAGGGTGGAGAAAAAAGATCACGAGTAAATTGAAGGAGAATCTGTTTTTCCTATGATTTTCGACAAAAACCTCAAGAAAATGTCGTTGCTATGTAGTTTGTTTACATAGACGTCATTTCGGACTTCTCTAGTTTATCGTTCCAATAACTGTAGAAAAAAACGGCGGTATTTCCCACGTAGAAATTTAATCACCGGGAAGTGGTTAAAAATATTATGTATTTTTATCCCACCGATTAAACACGTCAAGAATAGGAGAAACAAATATTCTACATGTATTCTCCAAACATACAGTCAGTAAGAGTAGTAAAATACTAAAATTATTGTCTAATTTTTCATATAAAAAACATACTGAGGTATACAATGTAATATATGTTATTGTACCTCAGTATATATATATTATATATAAAAACTTTGACAATGCTTTTACTATTTTTTTTAAAGAACAGATTAATAGTTTCATGATATTTTCCATAGGGAAACAGTCATACTAGTCTATAGGGAAAATAGTCTTTTTAAACATCAAGCGTTTTCCCGTGAATTATCTCATCGTCAAGTAGAAATCCGAGAACATCGAAAATATTGATTGGCCGCCTCCAGTTTGGAGCGATTTGCTTCCATGTCCGAGAATTTTTAATTGGTAAAATGGAAAATAAAACATTAATATACATTTATTGATGTAAGGCGTATATCAGTTGAATACGATAGGTTATTTTATTATTTTTATCTTCAAGTTTGGTATAATAAAATACCTATGAAATAGCAAAGCAAACACTAGCAACCTTATTGTTCCCCTCGTCATCAACTTTTCCTTGTAAACAATATGGTTGCTGTTTTTAATGGGAGACTCCACTAAATTGAAACTGGAGGCTCACCTGAGTCTGTATCGCTCACCTTGCTTCTATTAGCCTATTTGAAAATGTAAGCTCTTTTGTATCCACAAGGCTGTCAAAGAAAAGCAAACTGTCCAAGTGACCTTGACATTTAACCTTTGACCTAAAAAATGTGGCTCATTTGCATCTGTCCTTCCATATCAGAGTTCCTGTCAACATCGGTTACAATCTGCCCGTTACTTCCTCAGCAAATGAAAAAAGTTATTTCCATATGGTTTCCGTGGAAACTTTAGACACATCTGCCGTTAAGTGAGGGGTGAATCTCAACCAACCGTGGGTCTTTTGTAGAGGGCATTTCTGTAATCAATCCTGCAAAGTTTAAAAACAGTGTATAATGCAGTTTCTGAAGTAAAGATTTAAAAAAAAATTGACCAATCGAAATCAAAGATGGCCACTAGGGGATTGAGAAAAAATTCGCGCTTCATGGAAAATTGTAAGTACAAAAAGTGCGTCTCTTTTTTATTTTTATTTGGGAAAGTGAAAGACTTGATCAAAAGTGAACAATCTTGCTTTTTAAAAGAAAATAAACCATTGATTTTATCCAACTTCAGCGTGAAAAAAGCAATTAATTGTGTATAAATTATAAAATCGCAATAATACGGCAGCATCTGCTGAAAGAACGGCATATACTTCGGAAATATCCCCCATTCCTATATCCGTTGTTTTGTTTTAAATTATTATACTGAAAATATAATTGGAAAGAAAAAGCAGTCAGGATACTGTACAAAGGGGTGGTTAAAAATACAAATCGATTGTCATGAATATTCAGAAAAACAATATCTGAAAATACTAAATTGTCATATTTGAATTGTTAAAATTATTCAGTTTAAAAAACACCCTTATCAGACCAAAAGCCAATTGTTTATGGAGTGCACTAAAACAATGTGAAAAGTTTCCTTGGTGTTATTTGAGACAATATTGCTCCCAGGAATTCTTTTGGAACTTGGGGGGGGGATGTCTACTTCCTTAGAATAATATTTTAGAGAGTGTCTGAAAAAGCGCTATTTAAGGGGAAAATTTCCAATGATGAACCTATGTAGAAATAATTTAGGCGAGCACCCCCACAAATCCTCAAAATTGTTTTAATCTTAGATTTTCTCTCGTACCTTTTCTCTCTATTTGAAATGTTTTGTTACAATATTTAAGGAGGAAAGAAGTTTATACACTATTCAGTCGTTTATGTTTACAAATCTAAACGATCAAGTGATGTGCGTTGTAACTGGGACTATTATACTAACAGTCCCAGGTTGTAATGACTTTATTCTAATTTTAGTTTAAAAAAAAACTATCCAATCATCTGACGTTCGTGGTTGTGACGTAAAATCAAATTCTTAATGATTAAGTGAACCACTTTTATAGAAGAAAAATTAGGTTACATTCTAAGTATTTATATCGGGTGATATATTATTCACCATTTGAACAAGGGTAACGACAATTCTTAGATTTTGCGGGAAGGTCAAATAGTCGGATCTGTAAAAAAGGGGTGTTCTGGTAGAAGATGGTATATTCACTAGAGCGGTTATTTTACAGAACAACCCCGTCGAATATAATGGTTTATCACATTTGATACTATATATTCAGGCGAGAACCTAGTTTCAGAGTCATTCGCTATTGTTCGTAGCAGAGAAAGGTTTTATATGCAGTCCGTATACTGAATATAAGTTATAAAACTATTGATGGTGTAGCAGATAGTTATGCCAGGATATAGTTGCTCGGCGACCCGACACAAGAAGACCTGGCGGTACAAACTGTCCTACGAGAAGGACAAACTGTATCAGGACAACTTGTCCCATACATCGAGGACAATCTGTCCAAACGTTATACTGTACTTTGTGCATAAAATTTGTACGTATCATTGAAAGGTAAAGAGCAATTGTATATACTTTAGTTCGTTGTTTTATTGCTTGTAAATGTTAGATCAATTGTATTTACGTGAGGAGACACGTTGTACCCTCATCATTTGTAGACAGACAGCTTGAATCCTAGATCAACCTTGAACGAATTGAAAACACGATTATATTCTGAAAATTATAATTGTATTATATTTATTTATTTATTCAATAAATGCACAATTTTACCCGTAAGAGTTAATGGCATACATGTTAATAAATCATAAAGTAAACAGTATTTGTTGTTATGTTACATAATACTTTTCTTCAATAAACAAGTAAAAACCTTTTTAGTTTGCTATCATTTAAAATCGCAACAATATTCGTTCTGATCTGTTAGATTGATAAATATGCCATTTAGTCTGAGTTTGCTTCATAATGAGAAAAAGACCGCTTATACTGTCAATACAGTTTATGTCTGTAAATATGAAAGATAAACAGATAAATAAACATTATGTATATATATTTTTTATAATTTCATTTTGTATGTTTAATTATTATCAGTACTACTAGCGGCAATGTCATTCAAACTGGGACATATATACATTTTAAATTTTATGGGAATGAACATGTTGCATTTGCAGTTTTATGATTAATATCCTAGACTTTCGTTTAATTTTACTTTGATAATTAATAAAATGTATCCCAAAATACCGAAATAAATTTGATGCACTGTATGGCCATTTCGTTGACCGACAACTAATCAGCAGTGATCGAGATCAAAATGTTGGAAATCCGGTTAAATATATAATGCTGAATTAATAAACACAACCATCAAAACCTAAAACAATTAAAACTAACAGGAATCCAGACTCCGCCAAGGGTTACCTCTGCATCAAATGGAAGAGCCTTAGAAATTTATGGAATTTTTTTGTGAAATTTTGAACGGAAAATTAAAAGGCACTTATGTAATGAGTCATGCCAGGACAAAAAATCTGGCTACTGGGCTGATAATGCTCACGGGGACTAACAGTTCACCAGCTGTGACATAGACAGAGTGGTTTACTTTCTCAATGACAAAAAGTGTATGTTTTAATGTACTTGGAACTGAAAAGAAGAATTAAAATATCGACAAAAATGTAGCTTATTTTTGGAAAAAGGAATAAAATGTTAGACAAACGTGTCAAACTTCTCAAAATAAATTAAGGTTGTTTGCTGGTCAGTTTTAGGTACAGAAGATGATAAAGGTTTAGAATGTTAACATATTTTATTTTTGATATTTTGTTTAGTAAAGTCAAGAAATACCAAAGGGACATTCCAAAGAGCGGAAAATCGAAACAACTGACAAACTCCGTAGAACAACGAAGACAAGACCAAAACAATACATGCACTACAATTAAAAACTAAAAACGTATAAACAACATGGACCCCACCAAAAATACCGGAGGTAGACTGGGGTGCTTCGGAAGGGTAAGTAGTCTCTGGCCCCTGCAGAGACTTCATTCAAAGATTGAGTAGGGTTCTCAATGTTTCTGTTTAAGATTCAAAAGTAAACAGAAATTCACATATGACTCTTCATATGACTCCTAAGACATGGTCTTAGGAGTTATAATTTATGTAGAATGCACATAATACATGCAAAAGGGAAATTACTCGTTATTTACTGTAAAATTCAATAGAAACGGTTATCTTCAAACACCATATCATTTGTAATGGAATTATTATCCATTTCATTTTTATACTCAATATACAACTTAATGACAAGAGTCATTTTAAGGTGAATCATATACAGTTACACCTGCTTTAAAGGGCATCTCTATAAAGCGAATCTCTGTCTATTAAGGGCACTGTAAAACATCCCTATATTAACAAAACTTGTAAAATTTAACCACTGTATAAAGGGCACCTGCTCATAAAGGACACTTTTCTTTAATCACGCCGGTGCCTTGTATTCAAAAGTTTGTATGCAGATGCAATAGGGTGTGGTTGTTATTTGTAGCAATTCTAAACCATTTTATTCTAAGAGCCTTTTACGAATTTCAAGTAGTTACTAATGATATCAGGGCCTCCTCGGTCGAGTGGTCTAGGTAGTTCGTCATGACTACTAATGATCACTAGCCTGTCAACACTGAGGTTGTGAGTTCGAATCTCACCTGTTGCGGGGTGTTTTCGACTCTGATCTTAATTGACAAGGATTACCAATTTTCCTACCGAGGGTCGGACGTTTTCGCTTCCTCCATCGATAAAAACGCAATCAGGCCTCCACGAAATAGCCAAATGTGCTGAAAACCGCATAAAAACCCAACAACACAAACAAACAAACTAATCATATCTTATATTTTCTTATCGCATTCCGATACGCCTACATGTATCTTACCCCGCAGAATTCGTCAACGGCCTATCCTAAAGTCACAAACGTTAATGAAAGATGACCTACTATAATGGCGGATGACCCGAAGTTATCAATGCCGTCACAGTGTTTTGACCCGACGTTATTAAGATTTGAAAAACTTAGAAAAGCTACGACGGACGACGAAATACGACGACGGCGGACGACAGTTGACGACGCCGGACGACGGACGACAAGTGATGCCATGTGAGCTGAAAAGGGATGTTCTGCTAGAAGATGGTATATCCAGTAGAGCGGTTATTACTGTTAAGAAATGGAAAGTTCACAATCGGAAAATCAAAACTATCATGTTTGTCATAAAGTTTTGATTTTGATCGGCCATTATTATCTATGTTTAAGTCTTTATATGAAGCATAAGTGGTGTATTCATTTCAAGTTCACTGGGATAGATGAGATGTACGTAGTCCTTAATGTTACTGACAGAAAATCATCTATATAGGGGAAACTGCAGTTAAAGGACCGGGGTAGCTTTTTTTTTACGTAAAAATTTAGTCTCATATGAATACAAGTACATATCGGACAAAAGCGGCGAATGTTTCGTCCCCAGTGGAATACAGATCGTCTGTTGAAAAACCTGTTCTACAAATTCAACAAAGATGTTGTCA
This sequence comes from Mytilisepta virgata, assembly GCA_028015205.1. Classification (NCBI taxonomy): domain Eukaryota; kingdom Metazoa; phylum Mollusca; class Bivalvia; order Mytilida; family Mytilidae; genus Mytilisepta; species Mytilisepta virgata. Next base: position 36,929,883 of record CM051512.1, read on the forward strand.
ATGATAAATTCGGGTATGTTATGATCAGTCTTAGAATTCCTTTTGTTAGAAAACAGTGAGTTTTTTGACAAAACAGGTCTTATCCTTTCCTAATATCATATAGGCATATTTTTGTAAACCTTGTTTTGTCCATTAAACCGGTGAATTAGCTCAAAAAACATATTTTAGTTTATTATGTGGAAAGGTGGTAAACAGTGTAGAAAAATCAAAAGTTTTTTTATACTATTAAAATAGTATGGTAACTAGGTCAGAGACATTCGTGTAAATCTTCAGAATTTTTTAAAAGGTCTTTAAAGTAAGAAGTTTTGAATAGGGTTTAGTGGTGCACTTGGTGTTGCTTTTTTTGTATTGACACTTATGAAGTTTGAGTATCCAGTACATGGAATAGAGTTTAATATTGTCATCACTTACAGCAATAGCGGAGAGAATGAGGTACTTTGTGTAGTGTCTATTGCAGACAAAAACGATGGTGTTTGGAGCTTTTTCAGCAATAACAATATTGCCATGAAGGTAAGAAGGTAAGAAGGTGTTTTTCTAACAAGGGGATCACATTTAGAACTCGTGTACGTTCTAAGATGCCCATTGTGAGCAAGAATTAATGACTATCAACTTGAACCAATCTGAAACATTTGAAAGTGTTTTTAACGTCTCCCGTCTCTCTGTTCGCCGATTTTCATACATGGTCATCAACTGGATCCGTCAGTATTTTGATGTGCTTCTAGGTGATAGGCAAGGGTTCAATTTAGTATTGTTGACGGTGCTTAGGTTACCAGTAATAACCTGGCCAGCAGGTATATACATGAATGGAGGAGAGGGGTGGTTCGGATTTAAATTCATAATTTTTTAAGTTTGAAATTTGCTTTAATTTTATCATTGTTTCAATTCTCAATTTATTTTCTTCCACTTTTGGAGTTCCGGATTTGTCCATTACTGTTCATTTATTATATATAGTAAAATGGCTGCCAAAGTATTGTTTCTGCTCTTTTCTTAAAATAAGGTCTGTGCTTTAAATCTTTTAATCATCCGGTAAAAGTGCCTTCTTTAGTCTCTCGATTTCCTGTTTGAAGTCATTTTCTTCCGTCATATCAGCATAATTTATGTGCTTGATTTTATCCGGAATGTTGCATTCTTCGAGCAAAACCGGAATTAAACAGTTTCCAGTTTCGTTTTCTGAATCTATATTCATTGACTTTATAATGACTTGGTTTGCTTCATATTGGCACCACTTACTTGAAACGAAATGTTCGGTCAGAATAATAATAACTTTATAGCTCTGTTTGATCGCGTCGACAATATTATCTACTACTGATTTCCCGGGTGTGAAATCTCTATAGGCAATACAACCTGCAAGTAAAAAACTTAGGATCTAAATTCCATAGACGCAGATTGTTTCTGTCGGTCAGTCTTTGTGACATGAACTCATCCTCTACTTTTTTGGTTAAGGAAGAATGACTGCATTGCAGAATCTAAATTTTCCAAAACATGCGACCAATAGGGATCAACTGACTTCTTAAATTGTGAATTTAAACTTGTGACTTAAACTTTTCTTTTATTTTTCAATTTATGCATTTTATTTCTTAACAGTATTGTCGTACACATATATAGATAAGCAATGGATTTAAGAATTCGAATTTGAAAATTGATAATTTTAGCTTGTGACCTAAACTATTTTCATATTTTGTTTGATTTTAGTGATATCAATTTTTCAAAGTATGATTGCATAACATCTTAAAATCTCTAAAATCGTGAATAAATTCAAAAGTCTTGCTTGTAACCCACAGAAACTTCCGACCTGCGGCTATGAGAGTCTTAGCTAGTTTTACACTAAAACGAGCACATTCTGGCGTACATGTACCCTGCTATCTCAAGCGGTCACATTGTTGGTAAGCATATTGTATTGTCTTCTGCTGTGTATTGTATACACCAGAGTGTCAGGCTAAATAAGGGGAAGGTTTGGGTAACAATAAAACCAGTTTAACTCCACCTCTATTCAGTGTCTGTACCAAGTCAGACTATCCTGGCTCTCTGTTGTATTCATGTTTTTGTTTCGTACTCTTATGTTCTTTTTTGTCCGTCGTTCCGTCAGTTGGGTTGCTTTGCTTGTTTGGTATGCTATTGTTGACCTTTCCTGTTATCGATTTTGTTGTTTATCTAAAAGGAGAAAACACTTTATCGGTCCTATTTTTTTATCATTTGCTTATAAGTGTTTTTTTTTTAAAGAAAAATGTTTTCTGACAAAAATAAAGAATGGCAAAATACTTTTGGTTAAAATGGTCCTAAAAATGTTCAAAAACATCCCTTGGCATTAAATACTATTTACTATATCATAAACATACCTTTGAATGCAATATCTTGGTCATCGAATTTGCTTTCCAGATGCCAAAGAAGAATGTTATTGACCCAGTCCCGATCCTTATGACTATGGGAGACGAAGAAATCATATTTGAATCTTTTTGAACATGGTTGTACTTCCTTCAGCAGAGGCTGCACTGACAGTTTTTGAAAAATTTCCTCTAAACCTAATTCAGGTTCTTCTTCGGGGATTACTTCATCTAATATTTTTAAAGATGTATGAACTCATTGTGATATTCATGACGACGTGACCTGTCAATAAACGTGTCCAAAACCAACGTTACCATATCTTTTTCGTCAGATCGAAGGGGGAGGTGTCTCTCACAAATTACTTCGCACAAGAATTTGTAAAATTCCTTTTTCTTTCTATAATAAAGATTAGAAATTGTATTTTTAATATCTTTATATTTGTTTTTGGCATAGATCATGATAAACAGAAGCTCCCTGAACGAATGATTGTCAGTTTTCGCCCATAAATTCCGTTCTTCAAACATTGTGAGCATTAACTTGCAAATAATGGTAAATGAGGATGAACAGGACGGTGGAGACAAAAACCAAGCTTTCTTCTGCCATTCAATCGCTTGCTCGTATTCCCCGAGGTCACAAAGGCAGGAAGCAATTCGGTGTGTCCACTTGTAATGAACTGGATCACCAAGACAATTTGCATGGAATAAATAATCCAAAGCGTTATAGAGTAATTCTTTGTCAACTACAAATTCCGGTCCATAGTCTTGTATCTTTGGGAATTTGGCAAGTTTTTCGCAAGCTTCTGCCAAAAGTGTCATGTCGAATCTAGTATGACTAGAATTAAAACATATTAATCCATCGTTTTTTGCCTTTTCTAAATATTCTCGTTGTTTCTCTGTCGATTTTTTTGCATCAGCAATGTTAAGGCGTGCATGCATTCTACACGAAAAAGCCCACCAATTTGCTGACGTGTTATCTATGTTGATAGACGCTGAAAACATTTCTTCAGCTTTTTCAAGAGACTTTAGTTTTTCAGATTCCTTTCTATCGATTTTCAATGATTTGTCCCACAGAGCTTTTCCATATCTATTCAACACTGTTGTATCATTCGGTTTCCGTTCATATGCCTGTCTTAATGCGGCTATAGGATCATTTAAGTACTTCTTGAAGTTTTCTTCGTTTAAAAATCCAGGATTCCAGTCTGATTTACCTCGTTCCAATATTAAGTCTTTACGTCTTGTCAATATATGGCCAATATAGGCATACGATCTCGCTTGGAAAACCATAACATCATCATCATCAGCGAAATGAGTGATGACATGCCAAAACTTTTCAAAGGCTTTAGTGTCGTTATTCTCATGGAATCTCCAATTCCCAAAGTATCCTTCGTCAATTTATTGACGGTTTCTAAGGAGGAATAATATTCATTCAAAGCTCTTCCGAAATAGAAAATCCAAATCTCTGGAAGGGATGATAAGCTTTCAGCAGCTTCGAATTTTTTGAGACATGATTCTTTCCGTTGAAGATGGGGGTCATTTCTATTGCTCTCGTCATTTGCTGTTTTGACATTTCGTAAAACCTGAAACTGATAATGTAAACTTCTTTCAAAACATTCCTTTCTTTTTCCATCGCTTCGCTTTTATTTTGTAGTTCCAAAATTCTCCTTTCAACAGTATTTTCGTTGATCAAAGTCCGTTCGATTAGAATTGCATATCCTTGTTCCAACAAGCATAATTGCTTACTTTGAACATCTTCCTCGGTGTTACTACTTAAAATACAGTCGATTTTTTTTCTGCACAGATCTGCGTCGGATTTGCGATTAAGTTCTTGATAAATGTGCTCTAAATCGGCAAGGGCGTTTAAATTATTTGGACTGTTTTTCAGAATTGTCTCAAGTTCATGCCTAGCCTGCATTTTTTCACGTGGAATTTTAGTTTTCAGAAGTGCAATCATGATTTTATGGACATTTTCTACTGCGTTATGTTCCCTTGACATACCTTCAATCCGAATTTTGGCGTTGTCTATCAGGTGCGTGTCTAACGCCACCATTACATTGAGATTAAGGCCTCTAAATCCAGGTTTTATTGCCATATCTTCTTGTACCGAGTCTAACTTCGATTCATTGCCCGGCCACTCCATACTGATCAAAGTATCTTTAAAATAAATAAAATTAAATTTTTTTATTTGAACTGAAAGCGTACGTCTAATTTTTTTTCAAGCAATCGCCTTACTATAAGATCATATAGAGTAATACACTTCTTTGATACCAGTTTTGATCCACAAGATATGCACATTTCGTAGATTTACGACTCATTTACGACTCATCAGTTGTGCTCAAGGTATAATGTTGAAAACCAAAACAACAATCAAAATGTTGAAGAGGAAATTAGCAAATGCCAAAATGGCCAAAAGGGGTAAAGCCAAAATCAGCTAAGGACAGAGCTATGCACGAGAGAGACACTCCTTAGTTTTCACAAATTTTACAATTTTGTGGCAGTATATTTTGAATGTGATAAATGAATTAAATGGTCGGTCTGTAAAGACCGTCTCATACTCATGTATTTTATCAAATTAACTTTTTGTTATCTGTTGAAAGTTTAAGACCAGTATCAATAAAAATGCACAAAATAGCAACAATACGAACTTTCCTTTTTGACACAAGTGAAAGTCACAGATTGAAGTTCGATAACCTTTAAATGAGTGAAGAACATTTTATATATGAATTATCAGCGAGTATCCAGGTAGATTAACTGTAAAATGTTGAATAACTTTATCTTTTAAATAACATTAATCAGGTGTCTTTATGTTTATATTTTACTGTGTAATGAAAATCTATTGTATATTCTAAGTATTTTTATAATTCTTTTCATAAATTATGTTAAAAAAACATTCATATTTGTACCACGAATGTGAAAGGTTTAAGAGATAAACAAAAAAGGCACAGATTTTATGAATGGATTAAAATGTCAAATAATATTTATACAAGAGAGCCATTTTGACAGAGAATTAGAAAATAATTTAAGCACAGAGTCGAATTTTAAATATTATTACAGTCATGGGACTAGTTCTAGTAGGGGTGTAGCAATTCTCTTTGATGAAAATTTCTACTTTAAGTTTATTGACATGCATAAAGATGAAGAAGGGAGAATGTTACTTATAAATATTAAAGTAGAAAACATAATATACTCATTGATAAACATATACGGAACAAATATTGAATCTAATAGAAACAAATTTTACAAAAAGTACATGATTTCATAAATAAGCATGCAATTGGAACTTTAATTATAGGTGGAGACATAAATGACGCATTATCCAAGATAATTAGAAAATCTAAAAAATTATACTAAAACAGTCAAACCGGTTAATAGTTTAAAAACTTTAATAAAATCAAATAATTTAATAGATATTTGGCGAAAATTAAACCCTAAAAATTAACAATTGACCTTGAAAAGAGACAATTATAGTCAAGCTAGCCGAACTGATTTATTTTTAATAAATAAAGATTTTGCGTTAAATGTTAAATCATACGAAATCAGACCAATAGTTATAAAAAGCACAGATCATCAAGCTGTCTCATTAAAAACTCATAGTGTTGCAGCAAACATTAAAGGACCCGGATACTAGAAATTAAATAATTCCATTTTAAGTAAAGCGATTTATCAAAACCAAATTAAGAAGTTGATAAATAAATACAAAAAATTGATGCAACAAAACAAGATGGATCTTGGTCTACTTTGGGATATGCTCAAGCTAGAAATTAAAGAATACAGCATACAATTTTGTGAAAATATAGCAAAAACTAGGACAAATGAAATAAACATAATGATAAAAGATCTTAAAACTTTAACAGATAGATTTAATAAAGATAAAAAAGTGGTTTATTAGCACAAATTAATAATCTAGAAAGTAAACTAGAAAAGCATACGAATATAAAGCGAGGGGGCACAAACAAGGTCAAAACAAGAATGGATTGAAAAGGGAGAAAAAAAACAATGCATATTTCTTTGGCTTAGAAAAAAGAAGGCAAACAAAAAAAATTATTTTAAAATTAAAAGATGAGAAAGGAAATGTTGTAATAAATCAAGAACAAATATTAAAAATCGAATAACCTTTCACGAAAAACTTTATTCTGAAGAAAACGAAGAAAACCATGAAAACCGTTTTGAATTCATAAGAGATAGAAAATTAAGTCATAGACTAAGAACGGAAGAATGCAGTTCTTGTGATGGTTATGTAACTTTAGAAGAATTAACAAATACAATTAACAATCTGAAATCAAATAAAAGTCCAGGTATGGATGGATTAAGTGCAACGTTTTATAAAAAAAAAAAACATTTGGCATTTTATTGTAACATAAAATTCCATGTACAATACGTTCAGTTAAAGTATGAATTGTTCTTGTTTTTGAATGAAAATATTATTTAAATTCTTAATATTAAAAAGAAATGTACATACCTATAACAGTAAAATACCCAAGCTTAGAAAGCTAGGATTTCTTTCCTATTTATACTGTAGAATTTAGGTCGGGCCAAACAATTTTTACATAACGGGACAGAATGACGCACGTAGAATTAATATTAGTAGAAATAATAGTAGTCAAACATGTGTCAACAGATAAGAGCAATTATATCGAATATAGTAAAGATTAAATGTTCAAATATTATATCAAATATAGTAAAGTTTAAAAGTTCAAATAATATTTTCATTCAAAAGCAAGAACAATTTATAATTTAACTGAACGTATTGTACACGGAATTTTATGTTACAATAATTTACTGGGGCCTATTTTGGTCAATATCTTTAACTCAAGTTATGATAAACTAAAACTTCCCTTTTCACAAATACAGAGTGTATAGAATTTGATATATAAAAAGAATGGCCCATTAAACCTTTCAAATTATAGACCTATCTCCCTTTTAAACACTTTCCTATACTTTAGCCAATAGAATAAAAAAAGTTTTGAATGCAATCAAAAATGCTGATCAAACAGGGTATAGGTTTCAATCTTCGTCAGACACAGGATATTATTGATTATGCCGACAGATTCAATGTAGAATGAGCAATCTTATTTGTTGACTTTTCTAAGGCCTTTGACAGACCGAATGGGAATTTTATGTATGACAAACTACAACATTTAGGATTTAATGACTTCTTTATTAACTGGATTAAAACCCTATATACTGATATAAATAGTTTGGTGATAAAAATTGGATGTATTTCAGCCCCTGTGGGAATGCAAAGAGGTATCAAACAGGGATGTCCGTGCTCTTCTATAATTTTCGTAACTGCAGTTGAAATTATGGCAAATCGGTTAAGAAATAATACTAATATTAAAGGAATAGAAATAAAGCTGGACGGGAAAAATCATAATCGCAAAATATCACAGTTAGCAGATGATACCACCCTATTTTTGAAATCTAAGAAAGAAATACTTACTGCTTTAAACAAAATAGAAATTTGTGGATCATTTTCTGGCCTCAAATTAAATAAAAGCAAGACAGAAGGTATTTGGATTGGAAAACTGAAACACTGTAAAGATAAGATAGATAATATAAATTTCACAGATAAACCAGTAAAAGTTTTACGTCTTTATTTTGGAGCTAATAGAAAAGAATGTGACAACCTTAATTGGGAAACCAAATTTGAGAAAGCCAAAAATTTAATAAAGTCATGGGAAAAAATAAATCTAACTCTATTAGGCAAAACACTTATTGTCAAAACTCTTATTATTCCTTAATTTACAAATATTGCAAGTTCAACGGTGCTAAATAAACAGTATGTTGACCTACTAGAAAGAGAAATTTACAAATTTATATGGGATGGTAAAAAGGACAAAGTGAAGAGGAAATCACTGATAGCCAACTATGAAAAAGGGGGACTTAAAATGATAGACATAAAAAGCTATTTTAACACATAAAAAGTAAAATGGGTATTAAGGTTGCTAGAATCTACTACAGAAAACTGGGCTTTAATACCGAAACTATTTTTTAATAAATATGGAAAAAACTTTCTTATATTCAAAATGAACTTAGGTGAACAAAATTTAAAATTACTACAAAATATAATACAAGAAATCCCAGAATTTAACCTAGAAATTCTTAAATTTTAAATGTTGGATACAAGTATGAGGAGGAGAAACTAAAATACCCAACAGTTTCAGAAATATTATGAAAGAAATAATTTGGGGAAATAAAAACATTAAATTCAAAAATAAACCATGAATTATGCTTAACTGGATAAACAGTGGCTTAATTTACATAAATGACATATTAGACGAAAAGGAAAATATCTCAGAAAATCATATATTTGACACTTTAAAAACAAAACAGAATTGGATATCCGAAATTACTATGCTTAAACAATCTATTCCTAAAGATTGGATCAGTATTTTAAATACTGAAAATTCCAGAAAAACTATTGTGAATATTAATAACAATCAAATAGGAATAAGAAAAATAGAAATGTCAATAAAAACATTAACAATAAAACTATATATAATTTCTTCCTCGCAGATAAAACTGAAGAAAATATTGGAATTGAAAAATGGAAAAAAAATTATAAAAACTGACTCTACGCAAATAGCAAAAACTCCATGGGAAAAAAATTTCAAGAAATTGTCAATTCAAGTTTGTGACATAAATTAGTCTTTTATTTTCGAAAATATGCAATTTTTTCTATACAGTATTGTCATGAACATAAAGTAGATGCGCAATGAGGGTTTAGAATTTTAATTTTCTAAAATAAGGGCCCACAGGGGTCTTATTTCGACTATTGTCAATTTAAGCTTTTGAAGCAAACTACTCTTTCATTTTGGCATTTATTTCTATACAGTAGTGTAATGTTCAATATGTAATAAAATGTATCACAAAATACCGAAATAAATTTGATGCACTGTACGGCCATTTCGTTGACTGACAACTCATCAGTGGTGCTCGAAATCAAAATATTGGAAAAGCGGTTAAAAAATATAATGATGAATTAATAAGCACAGCCATCAAAAATCAAAACAATTAAAACAATCAGGTATCAAAACTCAGATAAGGGTTGCCTCTGCATCAAAAGGAAGAGCCTTAGAAATTTCTGGTAATTTTTGTCAAATTTTGAACGGAAAATTTAAGGCCTTAGAGTAATGAATCATGCCAGGACAAAAGTTCTGGCTACTGGCAGATAATGCCCTCGGGGACTAACAGTCCATCAGCAGTGACATAGACCCAGGGATAGTAATAAAAAGTATCACAAATACCGAAATGAATTTGATGCACTGTATGGCCATTAAGTATAGTCAAGAAATACCAAAGGGATATTCGAAGGAGAAAAAATCGAAACAACTGACAAACTCCGGAGAACAACGAAGACAAGACTAATACAATTAAAAACTAAAAACATATGAACAACATGGACCCCACCAAAAAACCGGTGGTAGACTCAGGTGCTCCGGAAGAGTATCAGTCTCTGCCTCCTGCAAGACAGCCGTCATGCTGCTCGTGTCAAATCCGGTATTGCATTAAATGTGCAATAAGGTGTTATGTGTAATACATGGTTAACACACCATTTTCTTTGGAAAATGCCTGTACCAAGTCAGGAATATGACAGTTGTTTTCAAGTTGTTCCGCTTGTTGATACGGTTGAGCTTCTTTTCGTTTTTTTTTTCATTATGTGTAAATCTTCCCCTAGTGAATACACCTTGGAGTACGGTACCTTTGTTATGACCTTTATTTAGAATTTTAATTTTTTCAAAATTTTGAGCAAAGAGGTCGGATTTACAAACATGTTAATTTAAGTCTGTGACATAAATTTGTCCTTCATTTTCCAATGTATACATTTTTCTAAACAGTACCGTCATGCACAATATGTAGAATTGCAAAATGCTTTTTAAAATATTGAATTTAAGCTTGTGACCTAAACTTTTTTCATTTGTAATAGGAGCTGATGATTTAATTTCTTCGTGGGATGATTGCATAACATCTTTAAATGGGCATAAGGTTTTAGATTTTTGCATTTGGGTAAGTTTCCCAACTAATTGCAGTGGTGGGGGATAACTGTCGATTCCGATAGCGAAGCTTTCTAGCGTTCATAACTGTTGTAGTATTTTGCATCATAAAAAGTAAAGCTTAATTTTGTTCTTTTTTACGCAAAAGACACCATGAAGAAAAAGAATTAACCATATAATTTGTGCTTGGTTACCGAACACTACTAAAAATTGATGTCAACTAATATTAAACGGTCTCATTCAACAAGTTACTTGTAAAGAATGCTCTTTTTCATTTGGGCTAATTACTTTTTTGGGATACAACATCCGGATATCGTGTATGTCAATTATAAGGTATCCCATAAACCAGCTTTTGCTTAGTCAAAGCTATATTAAAGACAATGAACGTTTTTTTGTTGGTTTTTTTTTTGGGGGGGGGAGTTTAAATATCTTCAGCTAGATTAAAGTAAGTTATGTGTATGCATATTACTGTGGTTGTCGTCGGAGTAAAATTTAAAAAGGGCGAAATAAATGAATATTAGTGCGGTTAGATATTAAGTTACTATAAGGTAAACGTTTTCATATAGAATAACTGTTTTTTAATTTCTTTTTGTTTCATTTGCACAGTTACTTTATAACTCAAAAAGTAAATTTTCGAATATTGTGATCATGACAGTTTATGAAAGAATAATTTTTATCTGATTACATATAATATTGCACATATCTCTAAATGTGATAACAAGTGCCTGTGCTTTCAAGACGTCTTAAGTATCTGGACTAACAGTCTAAGTGTCAGTGGGCATTAGTACTTTAGTGTAGTTGTCTAGGTAGACTGTTCTCAAAATTGACTTGCAGGGGAGGGGTTAACTAATATCCAAACCTGAGTAGTTCAAGCTCGATCTATCCTAATGAAAAGGATTGGCAAAACGCTCAACTTTTACAATTTACAAATAATGCAACGCTGTCGCTGATTGATGATGATGTGACGTGTGCATACTGGCTGAAGTCTGTGAGGACCTAGTGTCTTCTTAATCTTTTGAATAAACAGTCTAATCAGTGTATTTCTGGTACCACAACTTCATGAAATGATAGCATGCACCTATCATTAACCATTTTGTTCAGTGAAACTTTTCCCCGCCATACGACCATTCATTCTAGTTTCGTTTTTGGTTGTCCAATCAAATACACTGTGAAAAAGAAACGACTATCCCATGATGCAAATTATTGAACGTTTACAATCGATGTTTCCGCCCAGTGCTTCACCTAATTGAAGATCCTAAATCATATATTAAATATATCTACTTTGAATGGATTTTCAAAACATTTTTAGTAGATTCTGTTTTAGCTTTTTGTATTATGTTTCCGATGTATTTTTTTTTCTTATTTTGGTTTTTTGTCTCTGGTTTCCTGATCTCGGTTATGTTTCTGTCTATGGATTTATGACTGTTGAATGGCCCTTCGTATATTTTTTACGGGAAATTTACTTGAACGTAATTTGATGTGCAATAGACACCTATTTTACCTTAATTAGAGGCTCGAAATAGCAACCATTTTACATTATAGTATTAAAAAGTAAGCAATCTCTTATACCACTGAACCAGAAACTCTTTTGATCAAATTATGTCGGTTCGTTGGTGGCACTGATATAAAATTTTGGACAGACAAAACAACAACCGACATGTGAGCTGAACAGGAAAAAGATATAATTGCCAAAATAATGTGTAGCAAAATCATGACATGAAAAGTTATGAACAAGAAATACATCCCTTAAGTCTATGAAAATATTCTTGTTTTGTACCTTCAAGTTTCATATCTGAAATGATACTGTGACGGCAGTCATTTTTGCTTGTATTGTTAGTTTCTGTGTTTTGGATTACTGTTTATTTTCTTTTTTCTTTTTGTGTTTGTTTGTTTATATCTTAAATTTTTTGGTCCTTATAGTTCCAGTGTTCGCAGTGATTCATGAATTCGAATCCCAGGTCACTTCTCGTGACAAGCAGCCTGGCCAGGATCATATGACGTAACTGGGGATAAAAATACGCTTTTGTTAGAATTAAATTCATAGCATCTTTATAATAAACATTGAATGAAGTCTCTGGACCAGCTCAGATGCTAGTGTCTCGATAATAGCGTTAAATGATACGTTTAATTTACTGTTATAAAAAGTTACATTTTCCATCTGTTATATATATGGCTTTGGATTTACATGTTTGTTCTTTACTGATACGCGCTAAATCATATAGACAGATAATGTAATGTTTTTTAATGATATCCAGTTCCGTGCGTTTTGAATGCATGTTTCTCAAATATTTGACTAATTTGACAAAGCGGATTATTGCTGTCACAAACGCTTCTTAACCAGGGTTTTATCAGGGATAAGTTGATGTCATCATCACTTAGGAAATTTTACGAATTGATTGAGCATTACAGTGTTCCAATATCTAAGATGATGTTGGACCTGTTCCCACTGTCGTAACAGTTCATGTACCTCCGCCGATTTGTAACTTCCACCGGATTGACTTTGTTGAACTTCACGACGGGTGCCGTATAACTGCTTACCCTTCCGGGGCACATGGGTTCACTCCTGGTTTTTATAGGAGTTCGTGTTGTTCACTGTTTTTTAGTTTTCTTTGTTTATTTGTTGTGCTTGTGGTTGTTCATTTGTCTTCCGGGTTTGTATGTCCAATGGATTACGTTTTTTTATTGCTCCTTAGGTATATTTGTCCTTTCAAGTTGTGCTGCAATTGAGAATCTCTACCGTTGGAGTCGCTCCTCTGCTTTGTTATTTTAACAAGTCAGAAGTACGTTCATGCATATAAAACAAATAATACATGGCGAGGTTTGTGTTCCATTCATTCAGAGATATTAGTCGAAATTAATATGTAATGATTTAGTTGTAAAAACATTCAAATGTCACATGACAAGAAACATAATAGGTGTAACAAATTTCTGCCTGCAATCATCTTTAATTTTGTGATTCTGTAAATATTACATTCAATAAGAAAATAAGAAAATATCAAGAGAGATTACTCTATGTTACTGAAATAATTTTAAAACATGTCTTTTGTCTGTCTTCTTCAAACGTGATATTAGATTGACGATCTATTGTGTCCACGGAACGTGAGAGGATCGTGCTCCCCAATTCTGAAATTAAAAATAAAATATTTTGGTAAGCAAAACTATACGCCGAGTATAGTTTGAGCTATTAAATGAAACACTAGAAACCCAATTTTGACTACTTATATATACAGTTTATATATTCAAATCAATTAACCTTTCATGTATTTCTTTGATTCCTTCAATTTAACAGTGATAATATCCCATGAATTTTTATAATGGCCTATATTTCATATTTGTTATGATCATGAAAAATGTTCTGGTTAAGATATAGAAACATTTGTAATATAAATTAGAAAAAGGTAGTCTTACAGCAATTACATATATAATTAATCTATGATGTCCGGGTCGTAATTTGATTGACAACAATCGATTAAAATGTTTAAAATTCACAAGGCTTCTTCGGAGTTCTCCAGTGGGGTCATGTCGTCTTCACATTTTATTCCATGCCCATTTTTCCTCATATCAGGTACATAGTATTTTTAAAAAATTGTACATTAATACTATGGCTTTGACAGATAATATCTATACCTGTGGAGGGTCGATGTCGTCAAGTGACAGTTCTCTGTTATCATCAGATCCAGCAGCTGACCTCTTTGCCCTCTTTGTGTCACGTAGTAGTTGCCTCAATAATGTAATAAGGTTCCTCTTTGTAGACTGTAAAATGATGACGTACGGTAATAATTATAAAAACTATAGTATGCGGTTTATCAAATTCTTATGAGATTAAACATGTCAGTACACTTTTCAGGTCTAGGGGTCATTTTGATACTTTTATTAACAGCGATAGTCCGCCCGCAAAGACAAGTTTGGCCTGGAAATTTGTCCCTTTTGAACTGACGATCTTGTTCAAAACAATATTTATTAACACATGTATTCTGTTAGGTTGAAAACTTATTGAACGGCAAATGATAAGGTCAACCATTAGAAATTAATTTTATTTTGATGACTGAAGCAGTAATATTGTTAAACAAATGATTCGTTTGAGTGGTTCGGGGTTTTGGCTGATTGTATGGTAACATTGCACGTAAATTTCAATTAAATGGTGTTGAGCGCTGGGCGTGGGATTTAATAATTAATACCAAAACGGTCTGGAAGGTTTTCAAACGTTATGTATACGAAAGTTCTCTGTTAACATATACTATAGCGGAGGTACACTGCAAAATTATCACAAACATGATTGTAGAGAATTGCATACTAGTACTAATTTGATAGGAGGAAAATTAATGTTCGTGCTGCAAACACAGTATTCAGGACCTGCCCAATAGTGTACAGACATATAGACTTCAACTTTATACAATTTGTAGACTTATTAACCAAATTTGGACAGAAGGGAATCAAAAACCTACTGGTTAATGGAAGATTGAAAAGATATGACACCAAAGATAAAAAAGCTTTTTTAATACTGCAGTACAAACACCATGTACATAGATTATCCTAAAAACTTACTTTTCTTTCCTTTTTACTGATCACCGTACATTGTACAAATCGATTTTTGATGTGAAAATAATGTACATATATTTTCTATTTTTATGTCCATATGTAACGATAGTAAAGCATTAATGTTACCTGCTGAGGTGATAAATCTCCCAGTGCAGCTCGAGCAGCAGCCAGACAGCGAGTTTTTGTTCTGTCGCCGTTATTGATGGTAATAGTCAAATCTACTGCCTTATTACGAGGATTTTCGTGATACTCATCGTCGAGAAAGTCTTCCTTATTCCTCAATATTGTTGCAAAATATCTGACAAAATGAAAGAAATAACCAAAAGTCACATACAAGAAGTCTATTAACTGCTTAAAACCAACATGCAGAGAATCTAAAATATTGTATTCATTCAAATTTGATGCGTTCTTTTCCGAAAAAAAAGAAAAAAAGATGTACATTAAAAATAAATAGAAATAAAACAGCACTTTTCTAAATTCCCTGCCATTTGGTGGTCAGAATGAAAGCAGCACCGGTGTACAATGTTAACATTTTCCAACTAATTCGTTACACTAAGGCATGAGGTCAATCACCTTAACTATTGACCTAATAATTTGAAAATCTATGGCGTTCTTTTCTTTCGATATTTTTCTGACCTTCGTAAGTTTTTTTACAACTGGTCAAGCCAAGCTCGTAATAATATGCTGTTGGCGTGGCCAATGATGTGAGCGCAGCAGTAGCCCTTTCTAGAAACTCACTTCCGATATCACGATTCTGACTCTAAAATTATAATTTGAAGCAAGTTATTTTCCTTCGTTTACTTACTTTCATTTCTTGCGAACGAAACTTTAGTATGTAGCACAATATGGCCATGTTCGCTTTATCAAATAAATTCACTTCGGATTGCGTAATGGCTGCCCCCATACTTTTCTAAATGACCAATATGTAGAAAATGCATATGCACCTATATCGCTCGCTATAATTTGATATTTATAAGGTTAATGACTTTTTCATGATCTTTGACCTCTTGATCTCAATTCAGTGAGGTTCTTCCTTCTATTTCTTCCATTAATATAATTTTAATTCTGTGGGGTAAGGGGAAAATCAATTTGTCATCTGTAAAAGATACACGAAATCAATATTCCGCCATTAAACTGACTGGAATCGAATTCTTTTAAGGTGTTGTTGCATGTATTGCACTAATTTTAATATGAATGTGCCTGACAGAACCGAAGAAAGTGTCATTAGATAATCCTTCAACTATAGCAACGTTAAATAAATTATTCAGAAATTGGGAGATCGCGGGGTAACTATGTACGTAGTTACCATCTAATGACTTCTTTTCGAATTCCTAAATTCAGTAGATTTATTCGCATCAAGAAATCTGTTCAACTACATGGCAAAGGGCAACAGCCGTTTTATTGCTGTTCTTCATCTTGATGTCACTGCAACTGCAATGAATAAAACTCTCACTCACCACTGCAATTTAAAAAGAGCCAAAGAAAAGGTTTGAACAGAATTCTTCACTGAATCTTGATCAAATCACATCTGTGCATTTGAAGGGATAGGTTGCAAGGTTAGGCAACATATTATATGCAACATAACATGAATATAATTTTAACAAATATTGTCATAATTATTTAATCTGATATAGATTTACCCTGATTCTGCATGATAAAAGTATTTGCCACCTTCGGTGTCTGCATCGAGCTCTGCTAAGGAAGTAACCTCTGTCCATTTATCTATGCTGTTAAATCTGTCTGGATGGAAAACTTTAAGGTTGAATTCTGCATTCGGTGGTAAACACACACCGATTCGTACGAAATTGGTGCTGAAAATCGAATATACAAAATAAATCTAACAATGGCTTCTTCTGTGTCTCACACGTAAACAAGTAATATATGGATGTGACAAAGTTTCATAACAAACCATGGAACTCCATGGGAACCCGACAAACTGGCAAAGCAGAGAGCCACGCAGACAACAACTGAAAATCAACAGTCATACTCCTGACTTGGTACAGACATTTTCATATGAAAATGGTTGGATCAACTAGATTTTA
The DNA here is from genome assembly GCA_028015205.1 of Mytilisepta virgata. Taxonomy (NCBI): domain Eukaryota; kingdom Metazoa; phylum Mollusca; class Bivalvia; order Mytilida; family Mytilidae; genus Mytilisepta; species Mytilisepta virgata. The sequence continues at coordinate 36,946,776 of CM051512.1, forward strand.
CGGAATACCAAACCTCAACCCATTTATATGACAGATAGACTTATATATCATGATAGACGATTCTTGTTAATATGCCTTCCACTGTTAATAGTTGACTTCTTGTACAAGCTCCTCTATCCATTTCTTATATGACGTGATGCATTCGTTATGCTAAAAGACCATGCTAGATAATAACACCAATTATGATCGTCATATTGGAAAGTGCGTAGTCCAAATCCAAAGAATATCATCTAACAATCAAATGAGGTCAGGGCCCAGTTGTTCAAAAGCTAATCACTTTTTTTAGTTTCGAGTATTTTCATTTTAAAATAATATATGTATACATAGAATAAGTCATAAGGTTAACTCACCTTCATGTTTCCAGTCCTCAGTTATATCTGTCTTATATGCAAAGATGCGATAATGTGAAATTGGAAAATGTAGTTAACTTTTGAACAACTGACCCCATTGATATTCGAAAAGAGAAAATTGTACGTTATACATAATCTATAACGCTTGAGTTACATTTAAATTTCATAAAAATGTAAATATCATTTTATTTTGTTTGTTTTAAAACATGTTCTGTTTTTCTGTGAAAGTTTTCGCCTTGCTGAAATCAATATGGCTGCCGTAGAATACGATTTATAAGGTTCTCTTCGACAACAAAAATGATGCATGTTGTCCTATAAAATTCGAAAACATTAATTGATGCCATGCTCTCGCTATCGCTCGATTAAATAAAAAGACCCACACATAATCTCTACAATATTGAAATAAGCAGAGAGTATAACATCAACAAATTATTTCTTAATTATGTTCATCCATATAAATATCATTCATTTATATTTTTTGTTCTGATTTTTTTTGTCTTTCGATTATTTAAACGTCGACAATACTGAATTTTCTTCTCAATATACATTACTTCGTAATTCCAACGGTTTGTAGTTTTGTCTCCACTGGCATTGTACTGTCATAGAACATGGAGTAGCTGTATTCTCCACCGAGTATAACAAGGAAAGGGGCATTGGACTCAAAATTCGCGTCTACTTCCACACTTGGAATGTCATCTCTCACCATGGTAACTATATCTCCATCATCTATTGCCGAGGAATCCTTGATCTTTACCTAAAATTATGAACATGATTCCTTTAGACCATGGTCTGATGACAAGTAGATCGACTAAATGCGTACTCTTGTGCATCAGAGAATGTCAGATGGTTTAGACTGTCAATGGTTATTTTTTTAAACACGAATGACTTGTAAAAATATCTTGGTTTTCTTTAATGTAATTTGATTCTCTATTTATAAGACATATCAAATAGAAATAGAATGTGAGAACAAAATTATATTTACATTGAATTAAAAATGTTATACCAATGTATAGAGGAATTTGTGTACTTTAAGTGTTGAATTCCCACATACCTCTCCAAAATTATGGCAACACCATGCCATATTCCAGTTTGATCTCAAATGGCACTGGCTTGTCATATGGAATGGTTCTGGTCTCACAACAGTCACGGTCACTGCTGGATCGCTACAAGTAGCATCTGTTACTGAACTATCACCATCTCGAAAAGAAGAGATAACGTCTCCATCTTGTTCTGTGTACAATTCGTCTTCTGGATGATACTCTCTAACCCTGTTACCGTCAGTTTTCTTTGTACATGTTAAAGAGATTTCTTATTAAGTTTTTTGCATGTTGTGAATGTAAATTACTATTTGAATAATTCCAAGTAAAAATCAACAAAAACATTTAAAATGTGAATAAAAATTATATTTAAAAATTTCGTGTAATAATCGTAACTCAAAATAAATGCTATGAAGATTAACATTCAGCAACAGTACCATTTTTCCATTTATTAGTTTAAACTTATTTATTTCTCGTGGCTTAGAAAACAACTTATAAAGACTTGTGCTATTCCCCCAAGAAAGAGGTCCATGTAGCGGAATCTTTGCCTTCTCGTTTTCGAAATATACAGGGGTGTTACATACAGATATTTTTCATCCACAATCGGTGTCAAAAAGGCATGAAATATTTGATCCACGAAATTTCCATCCAGAACGGTAATCAAATCTGCTGGGATCTTTGTTTCGTAGACCGATCCGCTAACCACAACACTAAGGCGTCCAAAAATGTATATTTATACGAATACAAAAATATGATCTTTTCCGACTTCTAGTTAAAAAAACTACATTAAAAACTTTTCAATAAATGAATGTAAAGATACTTTATAAATGTATACCAGGTTTGTGGAATTTGGTATCTGAGATTCCAAAATAAGTTGCATTTGACCTCTTTCAACATGGAATTTTGTTGAAGCCTGTACGTGATCCTCGGGCTAGTAAGTTTCTGTATAAATGAGTCGGATAGCTTTTAATATGTTTTTTCCGAGATTAAAAAAATAAACTTAACATTAGATTACGCTGCTTTCAGCTGTCAAACCTCAGATATAAAATATTGAAATAATTGTTAGCAGTGGTTTTATTTTCATCAATTGCATCGAAAATAGCTAAGATAAAACTGTCACGAAAATCACCTTGTTCACAGTACATGCACTTACGTCATTGAATCCAAATTTTGCGTTAGTAATAGTCGTTCTTGGAGAACTTTTAGCTCCATTGTTTCTGCGAAAACCTATGGCTCCCATTGGGTAGTAATTCTCCGTGTCCTTGAAGTTGTTAAACCAAACATCATTGATATAAAAAGGCCCTTTGAAGATTTCTACACCAACGTGCATTGTATTTCTCATACTTCTGAAAGCCCAATTATTTATTTCAATGATTATTAATTTGTAACTGTCATTTTTTAAAGCTTGATAAAATGATTTTAACACTGTGATTGTAAGTTAGAAATCAATTGTTGTATAGTGTGATCGACTCTAATCTTAACTGACAAAATATCCGTTTTTGCTCTCCTTGAACGTTTTACAATTAAACCTGGTAGCCACGATATAGTCTACTGTGTTTTAAATGACACAACATCCGTACAAATAAACCATCAAATAAGGCCACACCAAATTGATCTTTCGTTCTTTGGATTTCGCCGCTCCAATTTTTACTCTGTATGTAAATTTTAAGAAATATATTTGCTTCATTTTGCAAAAATACTGAAAATTTGCAACAATTCTTCATATTTCAAGAAATGAAAAATAAAAATTGTTCGCCCGGTCCTAAAATTTTATAACTGAGATTTTTTTCGTTTATTTACAAAAAAATTGAGTTAACTGTTGAATAAACGTATGACCCACGTAAATTTGATCTTCGGTCGAAAAAAAAATCCCAAAGAGAAAAAATGAAATTGAAATTTCGCCCGCCCGTACCTATTTTTGCCATCCATTTGTTGGTAATTTCTGGTCGTTATACATATGCAAAAAAAATCACACTTAGCTCTAGGTGTATGATAATTCCCCATTTTATAAATGGAGTGTGCTCTGACGTATCAGAGACCTAGCTAAATGTAGAGTAGACGTTTGACGTCAGATGGATCTCGCTATAGATGACAGAATATCAGTTTTACATACTCTGACGTTCCAAATGGAAATGATCTCTGTAAGCTGCCGTCTGATGGCAAGAATGCTTCTGGTTCTCCGGCATTATTAGAATCTCCCATGATAATGCTTCTTTCCACAAACTGGTATGCTGCATTGTCCCTGAAAGTGAGTCAATATCAATTTTATTATTTATCTTTTAAGGAAAGATATATAAAGATTTGTAGTGTACGTATGTGCTATTTCGAAATATTATGCAGAGCCTTTCTCGTCGACTTTGTGCTGTATGGAAGTTATTCAGTTGCCTTTCTTTATGTTGGCTTGGTAGAAGTGTCTTTATTTCAGAATTAAATGCTTCAATTTTGTAGTTTTATTTGGGAGTAAAAGCCGTGACCGGAGCACAATTTGTATGAAGCGTGGCAGCGCTACATATAAAAAATATGATCCCGGTCAAGGCTTTTACACACCTATAAAATTACTAAAATGATGCATTCAATTCTTATAATTACCTTTAAAAAGTTAAAAATTACTGTAATTTTAAAATATTCTTAGTATTGTTTAAAATATTACACCGCTTGTCATTGTCATGAAAGCACGTGCTAAACAATATTTTAACTTATATTGGGTTATAAAACGTCACTTGTAAGAACCACGTGACTAGCGTCTTCCAATAAAAATTACAGATTTCAATGAAACAGGTAATGTAATTATCAATTTGTACAATTACATTCAGTGGTACTTTTTGTGTAATGACTGAAATAGTGTAACACAATTTATGAAGCCGCTCTTATTTATTAGCTATATATTACAGTCTAAATGATAAATTATATGATGTCAATTTTGATGCACAAGATGTGAACACTTCGTCTAAAATGTTAAAAGTAAACACAGTTATCTTCCGTTATACATTAATGTTTTTGATGGTTTGATTAGCCCGTGACTGATAAACAACACAGTCAATATTTCTGATGACTTACCGTAGAAGCGCAACACCGACTGTACTATCAGTCATTCTGAAAAGTACAAAACACTTTTTAATCTATATCTAAAATCATTTCTTTATTAATGAAACGGAGTAGAGCCAATTTTCCCTGTGTTTGTTTCACTCATAACCATTGACTTTTAGTCTTAAATTTTTACCTACTTTTTATCATAAACGATTGTATGCAATCAATGTTCAAGAACATTCAGAACCAAAACCATTCCACTGTCAAATGAGAGGAGATATATAAACTCGCATAAAAAAATCGTTTTCGTTTTGAGTGTCCTTCCCGTTGAAAAATGTCTTAAAGACATTAATTTGGCAAATTTGTATTATCACTGTCTCCCAAAGCGATGCTCAGGTATGCAGAAAAATTTTTAGTAACTTATTTGTTTTTTTTATCAAATCTTTAGACATCACATACTAGACTATGCCCACAGAAATTTTGAAAGGCTATAGGTGACTTTTGGAAATAAATACAGGGTAAACGACCCCACTCCTTTCATCAATTAAAAGAGTACTTTTGAATAAAAGAAAGAGTTGAACGTACAAAATAGTTTAATCCGCAGATAACTGGAAAACATGACAACAAAAATACAAAAGAAGAAGACTAACTATTAACTAAATGAATAAATTAAAGACAAACAAAAGAAAAATAAAGAAAACCGTCCTCAATTCTGAAGGCGTAGGTACTTTTGAACTTTTACTTTAATAAACTTTTTAGCTCACCTGGCTCAAAGTGCAATGTGAGCTTATGCTACATAAAAATAGAGCATATGTGAAAAATGCACTTTTTAGCTTATATCTCAAAAACTAAAGCAGTTAGAGCAAAACTGACAGTGGTAAAAATGTTTATGAGGTAAGGATCTACCTGTCATGAACTTTTCAGACGAATTGGTCGACCCATTTTCGAGTTATTTCCCCTGAATTGTTAATTTTAAGGAGATTTTGAAGTTTTAGGTTATTAACTTGAATATTATCATAGATAGACAAACTGTAAACAGCAAAAATGTTCAACAAAGTAAGACATACAAAAAAGTCAACATGACCAAAATCGTCAATTGACTCACTATATATAAGAGTATTTGCCCTTGAAAGATAATGTCAAATAAACAGTAATTATCAATACAAATAACGGTCTGACATATTTTCAGAGCATAACTTGAAATAAATTAAATGGTAGATGTACAAGCAAAATGGAGGGTCAAGGTCATTGAAAGTTTACATAATAACCGATAAAAATGTCCCTAGCAAACATATATATTTGGGTTAAGGACCCTGGAATTTACCTGTAAAAGTAAAAAAGAAAGGTCAAGAGTCAAGGAAAAAGTCTGCAACCATATATATTTGAGTTCAGGATTCTTATTTTAGCTGTAAAAGTCAATATTGAGGGTCAATGTCATTAAAAAAATCCATAGCAACCGACGGAAAAGTCCCTGGCAACTATATATATTTTGGTTCAGGTGAGCGATTCAGGCTCTTAGCGGCCTCTTGTTTCTTTTATTAATAAATCTGATTCAGTTTTGTAGCAACGTGTACAATCAAATGCTGAGCTATAGGTATACGTACGAAGATTCTATTAGTTTGATGCAGCCTCCTCTAATCCAGGCGTTCTGTTTAGCATTTTTATATCCTAAAATATTTTTGTATACCAATTAGTCTATAAAACATCTTTTGTTTAGTATGTTGGATGATCCAATAAAAAACGAGAGTGACATAATTAAAAGCTTTATCAATACGTGACATTTATCTCTTTGTTAAAATTACATACTACGTTTAAAAGTCCAATTTTGAAAACAATTCCCATATTTTATATGAAATAATGATCTAATTTGTCTTGATTTGTGCATCCAAACTTTTTTGTTGGCTAAGAATTGCAACAACAGCGTCATTTTTTTTTTAAATTGTAGCAATTTGGCTATGTTGGTCCAAAGTCTAAATCCTTATTTACGATTGGATCACAATTGGACCAATTTGTGCGAAAGTTTGGTCTTCTTAATTTAACCAATAGTGTCAGATGATTGGATCTGTTGCCTTTCCTCATGTCACTAATGGTGGATATATTTAAGAAGGGGACACTAGTAGCTTGAACAGACAAAAATTAGAAATTATGTTTAGTTTTTTGAAATATCAGTACCTCTTTATTAGATCTTGATCAAAATGCTAAACAACAAAATTAATAAAAGGTAGGTTGAACAATGAACTTTTAATTTCTATATTTGATTTTTAATTATCACATTGCCCTTTGTTTATATCATTACAACGTGTACAATGTACCTGTATATTTTATTAAATTAACACATTCATCCTCGCAGTTTGATGCGTCTTCCATACAGTTATTTATTACAGGGTCCTTCATTGGCCGGTACTTGTTGTAGCCTTCTGATTTTCCATTCGGTTTTAGAATGTTATCCAAAAACAAACCAGCCTTCATAATAAATAGTATATTTGGTATACAAGATGTTTGGCATTATTTCTAGTTGTTCACGTTATTGATAATATGCTGTTGGCTTGGCCAATGATGCGAGCACAGCAATAGCCCTTTTCAGAAAGTAATTACCGGTATCACGATTCTGATTCTAAAATTATAATTTCAAGCAAGTTATTTCCCTTACTTCAGTTTCCGGCGAACGAAATGTGTTCTAGCCTTATGTATGTAGCACAATATGGCTGCCTCCATTAAACAAAAACTTTTCTAAATGACCCATATGTAGAAAATTCATACGCTCCTATAGCGCTCGCTCGCTCGCTATAATTACTTGTTTATAAATATATATATATATATATATATATGCATATACAAGGTCAAATCCACAACCGACCAAATATAATCTTGTCCGATATCGATAAGGTCATGTATTATCATGTTAACCATATGATAATATAAGGATACATTTTATTTTAAACGCATCTTCCACACTTTGGTTTATTATGTATATGCTGCAATCGTTCTAATTGAGCAGACAAAATGCATTGACAGTATATTTACAAGTGACAGTATATATTTAGGCCAAATTGACGGCGGACTGAAATGAACAAACTAACTGACTTAAATATTTAGAAAAAAATTCAATATTTATTCTCTTGTAACTTTTTTATTGTTGAAAAAAAAATTTGCAGCCAAACTCTCCTTTATTAAAAAAAAACTTATGCGACTATCAGTGGTATACCTGCTCATTGATCTTTGAAAATGCGAGTTCTCCCGCCAAAGCAATTGGGCCTCTTGAGAGTAACAAAACTTTTAAATAATTTTGAAATTTGTCTTAATGCCCACTAATGTGTACCAAATACAATAACAACGCATTGACTTGACATAAAATTTGGCACGAATCGGAAATCACCCGATTCTAAGCCTCATCCGTATATCGATTTAATGCACTGTTATTGTCTATATCTGTTTATATGAATACTGAATGGATTTATTGTTATGTATTGTCACATTTTATTACTACCTTATCATCGGTTCGGAGCTCGTGAATTTTTAAGTCGATTAATGTTAAATGCTTTAAATTAGGTGGTGAAATTCTTACGTTTTTGCAGGAATGTGCCACGTTGTTAACAAATTCATAGATTGCTGTGAACCTTGCCTCTCGTTCCAACATGAAACCCATTGTTGCTGAGGGACCAACTGGCAGGTCTGGATAATTGAACCAGAATCCTCGGCACTGAAAGCACGATTATAAAAATATACTTGTCCATGAAAACTATTTATTTCTATCTAGCTAAATTACCTTTTCCGTGAGAATTCGAACATCTAACATCTCTTTAGGTGCTCGTGATCAAGGCTAGTTAGCCGAAACGTTGAGCCTTTTGGTTTTTGTTTGTATGTTTTGGTCATTTTATATTTATATAGATTCTCCTTCAGGTACGAGTGAGTTATGGAATTTTTCCACCCGAGATAGTTAAATTTTCGATTTTCAACACGCGAGCCTTTAGCGAGCGTGTTAAAATCTAAAATTTAACTATTGAGGGTGGTGAAATTCCATAAATCACGAGTAAATTGAAGGAAAATCTGTTTCTCCTATGATTTGCGACAAAAACCTCAAGAAAATTTCGTTGCTATGTAGTTTGTTTACATAGACGTCATTTCGGGACTTCTCTAGTTTATCGCTCCAATAACTGTAGAAAAAATGGCGGTAATTCCCACATAGAAATTTAATCACCGGGAGGTAGTCAAAGATATTATGTATTTTTATCCCACCGATTAAACACGTCAAGAATAGGAAAAAGCTTTTTAACCTTTAGCCCGTTCAAATAGATCAATTGAACTTTTTCCCTTTGCCCATAGGAAACTAAGAGAGATGTTTGTAATCTTTATTAACTAAGTTTTTTTGTTTTTTTTAGAAATAGACTTAACAGTTAAAAAAGCCAACAAGGAATAACTTCACAGAAATTTGCTATATGAGGTATCTTCCTGGTTAGATTAATCGTTGGCTGATGTTCCTCAGTCAATCAGCCAATGTTTAACAATAGTTTGGGTACCTGACTCAAGTAACTTCCGCTTTCAACTATAGTTTTGCGATAATATTTGGGTCGGACAACGATCAAATTTGTAACAATATAGTGAACTTTCTTGTACTTTCTGAAACATAAATTATTGAAACATTGTTAATACATGTTACCATAGCTGATGACCGAAAGAAAACTGAACAAGGTTTAGTTACTTTTATATTGTAACCGGTGATTTACCGTAATATTCGACTAAAATAAAATCTTGTAAATCACATGTGAAAAGAACAGCCAGTCTTCACTCTAGGAGGTGACGTCACAATTGACTCGGAGAGATATCAAAAGACATAGTCCGTTTTATTTCAATTTATTTCTGCTAAAATGGTAGATTTTGTACAATGTAATAAAAAGTATATCTAATCGCTGAACTGAAATACCAGAAAATTAAGAATCAACTTGTGACCGAACTACAGCCGTAAATAACTCGTGCGCTTCGTGCACTCGTGATTTACTGCGTAGTTCGGTCACGCTATTTGTATTCGCCGATTAGTTATATTATAATTATAGCTGTATATAGGCGGAATAAACGGGGGGGGGGGGTATGACATGATAATTAATGTGTAATTCTATCAGAAATAAAGTACTGCGGGACCAAATAAATGTCTTGAGAATTATATTTACTTACGTCGCTGCCAGCGGCTGCATTATGTCTAAACCTATTCTTTGGATTTGTTACCCAAAATGTTGTTGCACAACTGAAAAATTAATATTTTAAAAGAAGTATAATTCATATATATATATATATATATATATATATATATATATATATATATATATATATATATATATATCCACATTTTATGTAAAGTCAAGAAATACCAAAGGGATATTCGAAAGAATGAAAATCGAAAACAACTGACAAACTCCGGAGAACAACGAAGACAAGACAAAAAAATATAAAAACTACACTTAAAAACTAAAAACATATGAAAAACACGGACCCCACCAAACAACCGGGGGTAAAAACCTGACGAGTAAGCAGTCTCTGCTTCCTGCAAGACCCCCGCAATGCTGTCCATTTTAAGACAAGTGGGAGTTCAAATTGCGAATGTTTTAGTTGTTGTGCTGTGTTGTTCTGATTTTCTGTGGTTAGCTCTGTGGTTTTCACCTCTGGTTGTGTCTTTGTTGTATGTTTTTGTTGTGTTGGTTTTTCCCACGAATTGATAAGCATAATAGAGACAGCAACACTTTAGACGACCACGGAAAAGGTTGATAACAAGGGTGAATATCAAAAGCAGTATATAAACAGAAACGCACAGTAAATATCGTGAGTAAAATAATATATAAATCATATATTTGAATAGTACTAGTAATGTAAATAAAAAAAATGACAAAAATTACACATGCAGATCATATGTAGCGAAAGTCCTGTACCGATCATGTGTACATGGTGTATCTCAATATTTAATCATCTATTGCTATTCAATTACATGTATAGGTAAATACGTAATATCAACATACGATGTATCTGTAGGGATCAATCCTTTTCCTGCAGGAGGTTTTTCTGTTCCTAGACCAAGATTACGCTCCAGTATGTTTCTCTGTTCCCCACCATCTTCAAAGAAGTATGAATGGCCAATTGTTTTGTAACATACATTATCTTGAATCTGTCAAAGTAAAAAGGTAGTAAACAAATGCCTCAACGGCAGTAAAGCATGATAAAACAAGAAGACCCTAAACCAAACGGACGTCAAATTGCATAGATCAAATATTCATATTCAGATGGCGTATTGTATGCATTTTCAGATAGCATTAAAATTTAATGAGAAAATAATTTAAGGATGTTCGCGGGTCATGTTTTTGAATTTTTATCAGAAGTTCAGAATCATCTGGTTTTATCCATTTGAATGCCATCAATTATTTTACCCACTAACACCCATTTTTCTTTTTATAAATCTTTTGCATGCAGAATAATAAGCCATTTGTAAAAATCCTAAAAAATCCTTGTTATCATTTAACGGTTTTTGAGAAATAAAACTTTTCAATGATAACGTTATGTAAAATCAAGAGAGCATATTTTCCAGCCAAATTTCAATGGCTTATATCTTGAAAACAAGCACACGGACCTATATTTTTTCCCGCTCTTTTAGTTCCTTTATTAATCCACTATCAATATTTACCAGTTTTATGATTAAAAGCTTAGCTTGTTATTTTGAAACTGTGCAGCGAACATCCTTAAGGCTATAGAAATTGAATTCACATACCAAAAGATCATGCGTTCCATGTATAGTTAAACATCTGCTTTTAGAATGGTGGATAGAGTTTTGTCTGACCCATGTTCTTGTTGCTTCTTCAGTACCCAAAGACTCACACAAATGGAAATGAATGGAGTATGCGCCTAAAATTGAAATGATACATGATTATAGACTGATAATATTCTGTGCAATTGTCTGGCCTTACAGATTTACTAGCAGCCAACCCCTCAAAAAGCACATGCATCTCCATTTGTATCGACACTTCATCAAGTATATATAATTTTAATAAGAGAGGAAAACATTTACTATAGATGACTATCTGTTACAACAGTGCATGTATATAAGTCAACAAAAGAACTTTTATTGTATATCTATTTAAAATTTCAAGAGTCCACACTTATCCTATCGGTCTGATATTTGCACCTTTTCATTATTTTACGGAAAATTTCGTTTTATGCAAAAATCTTGAAAACAACATCCTAAAAATTTAATAATCTAAAAAAAACCATTTTCACCCCAAAGTTAAAACTATATTTTTTAAGTATTTTTAGAAATACGAGTAATCGTCACTTTAAAGAAGGGTTAGGTTTTCCTCAACGATACCTGCACATTGAGTTTTTTCTTCTTTAGATGGCTGAGGTATTGAGTCATTTGCGGCTGACACAATTCCTGATGGCATTTATGCCCACAATATGGTCTTAGCGCTGCGTGTGTGTTAAGGAATGTATATTTCTGGTATTTGTGTGAAAACATGAGTAGCTTTATTTATACTTTTAAGATACACCTTTGTCTTAAGGATGCTCGCTGGTCATGTTTTGGTCTTTTTGTCAGATTTTCGGAATCCTCGGGTTTTATCCATTTCTTAAACATGAAATTTTTTGCCAATGAACTCCCACTTTTTCTTTTATAATTCAATCATATATACCTTAAAATGCTATTTTACAAAATTTTATGAAATCCTTTTTATTTTTTCATACATTTTTGAGAGTCAGAAGTTGTCAGTGCAAAGACAATGAAAAATCAAGAGAAAACCCATTTCCTGCAATTTTTCAATGCCTGAAATGAGCACATGAACATATATTTTTTCTTGCTTATTTGTTTACTATTCATATGTTCTCTCAAACTAAAACACCTATTTCAAATCCCATTTATTTTCTATTAGACCAGCAATCATCCTTAAAAATATTAAAACCTTATAAACTTACCAATTACTTCTTGTTGTCCTAGTCCTTCTAATTCTGCTCCTTCAATATGAACTGAATTGAAATCTTTCAAAATCTAAAAAGAAATCACGTGTTTGGGAGATTATTCTGGTACCATTTATCAAAGTACTTTTTTAGTTGACTATTCCAGACTGATGTACAAAAACAATCGTAAAAATGGTATGGTATGATTTTGCCTGATATTTGGCCCCTTTAATTCCAAAATAAAAAATTAGTGAAAAACCTACTCTAAACTATCGTTAAGTACTTCTTAAAATTTTGCATTTCAAGGAAAATGTTTCATTTTCAAAAGACATTTCTGTAATAGCGGCAATATGCTGTAAAAAATGGCTTATTGAAAAGAAATCAAAGCAAACATCAAACCCTATTTGTATCTTCATTTAACCGAAACCCACTTATCTGTTGACATGGCCTTACACACTTTTAACGTTTACAAACAGACACTGGGGAGTGAATTTAGCAGGAAACGAACGTAAATCACAGATTCATGAAACGTAGACGATCTCTGTTGCAAAATGCAAAAATTCGACGCGAATAATAAAGACGAATATTTAAGTAATTTATCAATATATGATAGTCGTATAAAAATGGCGTACAAATGAAATTTATGACGAGATTCCACAGGGAGATGAGCGATATTGGAAACATTGAGTTACGAACCTTCTCTCTTATACTGTGTCAGTCGACAATATTTTGACATTTTATTTAAGCTGTAATAATGTGATATTAAGATTATTTCTGTCATAAAATAGTGAAACAAATAGGTGGCGTCTATGGCAAGCCGTTTTACTATTTATTCTAATATATAAGATATCTTATATAATATATAAGATATCTTATATAATCTAGTTTTTATAAGATATTTTATAAACTTTATAAGATATCTTATAATCTTTATAAGATATCTTATAAACTTTATAAGATGTCTTATAAACTTTATAAGATATCTTTTATACTTTATAAGATATCTTATAAATATGTTTTATATCAGATATCTTATATACTTTATACGATATCTCATATAGTTTATAAGATATCTGATATAATTTATAAGATATCTTATAAAGAAAATTATATGACATATCTTATAAACTATATAAGATATCTTATAAAGTTTATCAGACATCTTGAAGTCAGAATAAATAGTAAAACGGCTTGCCATAGGCATCTTGATATATGTACTGTATGTTACCTTAATATGACCTCAATATGTTGTGCTAGTTGCAGCATCCTCTGAGTCAAATTTCACATTTCTAGTCAACAACCCAATCTCAGCCCTCATATCAATTCCTTTTTCTATCTCTCCATAATGGGTGAATTGTAATGGACCTAGAAATCAGTTTTTTTGTATTCAAGGCTAAGATGTAAAGGCGTAAAAAAATACAATTAAGACCGCAGTGTCATATTTTAGATCCTTGTTTAATTCCAGCAAACAAAAACCAGTTCCTTAATATATATTTCAAATGTATATGATGACTAGACTTCGACGGTAAATTTTAATGGTAATAAATAAATGTCATTCCTGTAACGATATGCGCAAAAAATCTTTTCCTAAAGGGGGGTGACTTGAATGGTCACTAGTGACAGTAATCAACTGAGCTATGGATGGATGAATTATTGCGTACCGTTCTGTGGCAATTATTATATGCATATCAGAACGAGAACATGTTTATCTGATATGAATATGAATACTGCCTGGTACTAGAACGACACTATGAGCCGTATTTTTAATTTGCAAGCCCAAGAGGTAATAGTTTGCAGGAAGACATATCACCCCACTCGGACACATTATACTGACTTTCACCCCACTCGGACACATTATACTGACTCCGGACCGATCATTCCTTTGCTTTTACTGCAAGATGCCTCGTGCTTGGCGGAGAAACAGCAAATACCAATTTAAATGTCTTTGGTTTGACCCGGCCGGGGATCGAACTCGCGACCTTTCGCACTCGAGGCGAAAACGCTACCACGAGAACATCGATTCGGTTTCAACTTATCCAAATTCAACATATAATTTAATAATATTTTTTATTTTTTAAAATATTATTTTTGTTCTATTCAAGACTCAATGGAAATAAACATATTTATCGGCAGTTCGTACATATTTCCTTTGATCTTTTTGTCTAATATTTTCGAGTATCACAGACAGGCTGTATCACTGAAAATATTAGGCAATACATTGTGTGACGTAATGCAGAAGGATCTACTTATCTGATCGTCCAATGAAAACGAATTACGGAAATTATCGATGACAAGTCGTCAATTCAATAGTCAATATTTTCCTTTCCCATTCACTGTCAAGAATTTGTTTCAAAATTATGTCCGCATTTGAAAATAGTGCACATTAGAATTAGTTGAAAGGGTGATTTTTTTCAGGAAAAAAAATGAATTACCGATAAACAGAACAATAACGAAACTACCTATTATTCTATATATATGAAACTCAAGAGTCTAGAATAAACACAATATTAACCTGATAGTCGAACTTGGTTTTGTCCTTTTATTTCTAGAATGGTTACCTCCTCGGCCTGTCTAGGATTGTAATCTGTGGAAGCCATGATCAATTTATCTCCTACAGATTAAAAAAAGATTTAGAGAGGACTTATACATTATTTTCTTCCACCCCATTACCTACATTTTCAGTATAAACCGAAAATACGGTATGACACTGGGAAGTGATGCCATATTGCCTATGATCTTGTCTTTCTCCCTTTCCCATCTCCCTTTGCCACGTCTCCCTCACATTATTGTTTTGTCTTTACATTGTTTTTCCCCATTATATCTTGTACTATGTTTTGCGTTGACCCTAAGGGGTATAATCATGCAAATAATTGTATATATCGACTATAACATCTTGTGTTATTTTCATCATTCTGACATAGACAATGATTATTACGTCATGTACATTATCGCTAAAGCTCGGAATAAAATTTTGCTGAAATAAACTTCTCAAACAAACATGAATTATTTCTTAGTTTTTATTTCATACTTAAGGGGGTACAGAACACCTAAGGGACTTAACTCTTTAAAAATCAGCTGAACGTTTTAATCACATACTATAAGTAAAGAGAAATCAAGCTTCTCAATGATCAAAATTAGTGTTTGTCAAACTGCTATATATCCAATGAAATTATTCCCTTGAATTGTGTTGTTCAAATTTCTTGAATCTTTTATATTAATTTCAACAGGTCAAAGTAAATATTTCGTCAAAATTATATGAAAATTAAACGAACCAAATCTATTTTAGTCAAAGTGTTGGGTACCCCCTTAAAAGATGAGCTTAATGTCGATTAAAGAGTACATATAATGCATTGAAATTAACGATCGAACTGTATAATATACGAATCCCCAAGTTATGATTTATGTCAATTCTCCCACTTGCAGAGTGTCATTGTTGAAATATAGCGACTTTGATTAGTAGAGGGACTCTTCTGGGTTAACCTCTATACAAATTATGAAAGTTATAAACTATCAAAGTATTTTAGTAAGTAAATGGCTTAAATCAGACCCCGATTCTTAATCATTAAACAGCTCCAATAAAAGAACATATTTATATTTACAGATAGTGTATAAACATTTCATTTCAACCGTCTCGTATTTAAATATCTTAAACAATTTCTTATGCTTGTTTCCAGCTATCATACTTTTCTTACCTACTTTCCAAGTATCCACGTCGTCAAGCAATGTAATTGTCGGGCGGTAATGTTCATCCAGATACACATGTAGCTCAACAAAACTGTTACAACCACCGCCATTGTTTGTAACGGAACTATCAAGAACAAACGCGTGTTCACCAATATAAGCTTTCGCTGTTATTACGTGTGTTTCTCCTACATTAGCTTCGAATTCTTCTACCGTGCTACTTGGGTTTCCTTGAATAAAACATTTGTGATATAGAATATAAGCCTAAATATGATAAAACCTGTTAGTACCATGAATACAATACAAAATGTCAAAGTAAGCCAATATGACACATACCCGTCCAATATGTATTGGCCCGGTTCCGACCAGTCCAATATTAGCCGTTTCTTTGCCATCTAGGTTTACCTGTAACATGTATATGTAACGATGGATCCCGAGACTTTCCTGATTACCTTTGTAGTCGTCTGCGGAGACCCAATCGAGAACTAAAAAATTCAGAACATGTGGAAGATGCCCCATATTGGCCTAGTTAAGGATCATATTGACTAGTCAATATGACATATTGGACTGGTTAGTCAATAAAGGTATAATTGCGCAATGTTTTCCATATTGGCTTAGTTATTGGTCTATCTTGGCTATCCATATTGGACCTCGGCTTCGCCTCAATAACTAAGCCAATATAGAAAACCTTACGCAATAATACTACTATATTACTTTTGATTTTCTTAATTACAATGTAGTCGAAAAAATGTGTATGATATTACATGAGTTTGGTAAAGATAAGTAAGTTTTTTAAGGATGCTCGCTGGTCATGTTTTGGTCTTTTTGTCAGATTTTCGGAATCCTCGCGTTTTATCCATTTTTTTACATGAAATTATTTGCCCATGAACCCCTACTTTTTCTTTTATAATTCAATCATATATACCTTATGAAATCCTTTTTATTTTTTCATACATCTTTGAGAGACTGAAGTTGTCAATGCAAAGACAATGAAAAATCCAGAGAAAACCCATTTCCTGCAAATTTTCAAGGCCTTATAGCTCTTAAATGAGCACATGAAACTATATTTTTTTCTTGCTTATTTGTTTACTATTCATATGTTCTCTCAAACTAAAACACCTATTTCAAATCTTATTTATTTCCTATTAGACCAGCGACCATCCTTTAATAGAAGAAACAAAACACTTGCTAAAGCGAAACATACTTATAGGTTAAACCCAAAGCCGTAAATTCAACCCAGGCGAAGGAGGCAGCTGCCTCTCCCAACTTTTAAGCCAAAAACCAAAAAAATTCATACATCTTAAATCGAAATGAAAATTAAAAGAGAAAGTGATTAATTAAAAATTGAAAACTAAAAGCCCAGTTATTCTCGTGCAACTAGGAGTAATTTCAAAGTCTTTACAGCCGAAAATTTCTTTCAATGTCGCTGTTTGCTTTTGCGCTTTAAATAAAGGAAACAAGACACAAAACAAACCTTCTTTTGAAGAAAGTCTGATATTATTGTATTTATAAGCTATGTAAGACACCATCTATTAATTATTTTGTTCATCCTAGATGACCCAGACTCCCGCTTGCTATACTGTTTCTCCCATCATAAGACCAATCTACGGCCCTGGTTTCGTCGGAACCTGTTGTTCTTAAATTTTTTATAATTTACTGCAAACACATTTTTTGTTTGGGTTTAAAAGTATATATTTAAGAAAATATAATATGAATATTATGAACTCTTATATTGACGAAATAAACAAAACAATAATAATGTAATATTATAAATCCGCAGTTGTGATCTAACAATTAAAATAATTATAATTTCATCTTTGAAATTATAAATTATTGTGCGTTTTTTGTACTGCTGTTGATGACAGTTGTCTATGTTGGCTTTTAAATCTTTAAAAACATGAGCTGATAATTTTTGGACACAATAATGAAATACATACATATGTGTTATTTAAAAAGATATTTTGTTCACTTTCTGTTTGCCCTTAGTTTAAGTATCGCAAGTAGAACCTATGGGAAAAGGGTCATATTACTTAATTTTTCAAACTTTTGATCAGAAATATACCTTTAATTGTTAACATCGCGTAGGCACTTCCGGCATCAGCTTGTCGAATTGGGCTTTGTTGGTTTCCGTCATGAGCCAGTATATCAATCGCATCGAATACCCTAGTTATGTCATAATTACTGGAGCTGATTATATTTCTCTTTATTGCCAGTCCAACAATTTTACCATCTGGTATATCTAAATAACAAATCATAAATGACAAAGATAGATAGGATTGTTATTGGTTTTGAATTGGCGCAATAATATCTGATTATATGATTTCTATGTAAAATTCAAAGATTACAATGAATCTGCAAAGTCATGTATTTTCCATTGTAGTTTCCCATTGTAAATTATAGGTATGATCTGATCATGCATGTGATAAAAAACAATTTCTACAACAAATCTAAAAATAAAATAAAAACGTTAAATTATGTAGCATTGTAGCTTTCCATTGTAAATGCTGAAACAGTTTATCAAAATATACCCTTTGTATGTCTACATTCAGCTGGAAGAAAAAAATGTCAATCGATCAGATGCTTCATATCCACTTAAACATACTCCATATTCCCTTCCGTATGTAGCATTGATGTTCATACTTCATATTCCCTTCCGTATGTAGCATTGATGTGCATTATTGCAAACATCGGTTTTAATATGGCAGTAAAATGCTATATAAAATTTCAAGTTGAATTTTTTACATATTTACATTATGTTGTTAAAAAAATTCCTGTTTTCATATTTCAGTAATTGCAGTTTAGATACCTATGAGAGCCTGCAGAAATTGTTGAATTCTATTCTCTATTTCTGACCAAGTAACAAGAAAGTCGAACAAACTGGTCTTCTCTACTTCTCCACTCACAGGGTTAATTTCGTACAACAACAGTCCACTTCTACACTTGTCATTACACAGTTCAAGTAAATCCTTAAATTTATACAGAACATATTAAATATTTTGCACAAGTACTCGTGGACAAGACCCCTTATTGAATCCCAAAGGACACCCCTATTTTTTACCCCAGATTTATTTTAGATTTTTTTCAAATTTTAAGATACACATGTATTTCAGTATCACTCAGTGGATGGAACATGCGGTTTGATGGTATCCATGTAAATTTCTAACAAAAACAGTAAGGTGGTAACCAACACTTTCACTAAAATTAATTTGGCTCGTTTAATTTTCATAAAATTTTGACGAAGTATTTACTTTGACCCATTGACAAACATTTTAAAATTTCAAAACATTTGAACCAACCAATTCATCAGAAAAATTACACTGATTGTATAGCAGTTTGACAAACACTAATATTGATCATTGAAAAGCTTAATATTCCCTTAACAACACAACGTTATTAAAACGTTTAGCTGATTTTACAGAGTTATCTCCCTGTAGTGTTAGGTACCACCTTAAAACTAAAAACACTAGTAAAAGAGACGGAGTGGTTGAGTTTTTTTGAACATTTATTATAATCTAGACATCAAAGGGCTTTTTGATATCTCTCTTTTCCATGACATTGTTCACATTAGAACATTAATATTTACTTTTGCAAGAGAGATCTGGAATCTTAACACAATTGTCAAAATTCCAAAAGCATCTTGAAAAATCATTAATTCTGTCTTTTTTATTTAAAATTTTTACCTGTACATCCTTAATTCCAGGTGTGCTTTCCAATTTTAGTGCAGTACTGGCCAGCTTTGTCCACGGAAGTTTTCTTTCACCGTGAATTTCAAGGGTGCCTCCTCCTCTAACCAAGAGAATTTTGTCTTCATTAACATTTCCTGTGAATATTGAATACAAATAATGAAGGCAGTACCAAGTATATTTGTGTTATAAGCCAAAAAATCTCGGATATTTTACTAAAATATCGGCAAAAAATACCGAAGCGATAAAACTGTTGGAAAAGTCCACAAATTCGAAGTCCAAGGAAAAGACAAAGTCAGGAGAATGGAACACAACAACCAAACGGTAAAGGATACATGTATAACTAAAAGAATAACAAATGTATAATATACAATTATAGCCTTTACAGGAGGTCGATACATGTTTTATCGACCTGATGAAATTATATCGACTGAGGACGATGTATTGACCGACATTTTAAAGGCTATAATCGTTTTATTATAATATTCAAATATCAATCATGATCTATTTCAATAACCAACGAACTAACGTGTGCTTTACGGTTTTGAATCTCTGACATTTTCCCTATATCCTTTTCATTATGTTGATATTGAATTGAAAATGATACACTTTAACAATTTAATATTAACAAAACAACATGTAGATATCACATATCTAATTTAATAATGAAATTCCAAAGTAAGAATGAAAGATCGATTCTGATTGGTCCTTAGACTAATCCAACAGCCAATCAAAATATCGCTTTATAAATTTGTTCTTCTAAATTCTATTTTTGGAATAAAGGGGTCTTTCAACTAAATTATTTTTAGAAACTCTTAGTCTTTCAACATTTTTAATTTTATTTACGGAAACACCTACTTTACAAGCTTTTTACAGGTTGGCCATGTGATCTATTTTGACAAATGACAACTTTTGAATTATACAATATTATAATAATGAGCTACACAAAAATATATTCGAAATTTTTAACCAAGACAAAAAACAGGATGAAAGATAAAATTCGATGAACAGTTATATGTGGAACAAAAGAGCATGATTTGTCTCCAAAAATTACCAACCGCAACAACCGTGAATCAAACCTGGAACCTTTGTTCCAGTAGTGTACCGCTCTACGAACTAAGCCGAAGGAGTATAATGTACTCGTGAACCGCAGTCAATGGAGGGTTATGGAAAACAAGAGAGGTTTACAACATATGTATTCATGTACAGTCAAACCTGCTTTAAAGGGCACCTCTATCTCGCAAATCACTGTCTATAAAGGGCACCATGAAAATGTCCCAGTCATGAACAAAGCTTGTAAAATTATCCTGTGTTTAAAGGGCACCTGCTTATAAAGGGCATTTTTTCTGGTACCTTGGGTGCCCTGCATAAACAGGTTTGACTGTACGTTGTTATTTTAATTTAGACCCTTAAAATGTTACATTTCAAATGAAGAGTATTTACTACGCTGCACCTGTAAGAAATTAATGGTTTCTTTCAATATCTGAAGAGACTTATCAGTTATTTCGTGTCGTGCATTTATTACTTCCTTACCTAGAAATGTAACATGGGCGTTTCCTTGAAACAAGCAATCCTTGTGACCAATATGTATTTCACCTTCGACATAAATAGCATGGACCTTAAGATGAACGTCTGTGTCTGGATCAAAGACAAGTTTGGCACCAGGCGCTATAGTCAGATGGTGTATGGTTGCTGGTTGGCTATCTAGAAGTACCTTACCAGTCAATGTACCATCTTCGTTGTCTTGTGGAACCTTTGGAAATACCAAAATGAATATTACTGTAAATCACTAACCGTACACTAAAGATTTTTTAAGGAACCTTAAGATTTCTTCCAAAGTCCTCAAAATAGACACATATGTACTTAACAAAGGCCGACTAAAATCAGATGAATTTAGTTGTCTTGCTTGAAATTTTATCACTTACACATGGGTGTGGATTTATTGAAAATCAGATAACTTTAGAAGAATCATGGTTTCCGACCTGGGTTGAGTTGTGCTAGGTTTGATGCAATTCCCGGCTATTGTTTTGAATGATTATTGTATATTTGATACATGTAGATATTGGTAATATTTCAAAAAATGTGTTTGATTTCTATAATGTATGTTTATATCTTTACCTCATCAATTACTTTCAAACTATTCTTTGAAGACGATTCAACTTTAAACTAGTCAAAGCAGCCCCGCTGCATATCGCGCGCTACTCTTGTGTTTTTGAAATCCATATAATCCAAACTAGTGCTGTTGCTATAGTGATTCCAAATATTTATGGTTAATAAGTAGAAATCACAAATAAAGTAGTCTTTTGGGAAATTTACTAAAATTGGAATCCTATATTTTAAACTTCAACTGAACTAGATTAGTCTTAAAGCTAATATGATCCAAAAAAACCTATAGTTCCTAAGTAAAATTAAAGAGATAATAGTCTTAGATACGTTCAGGAAATTTACCGAAATTGAAATTACATATTTTTGAAATCCATAAGTCCAAACTAGTGCAGTTGGTATAGTGATTCCAAATATACACGGTTGGTAAGTAGAAATCACAAATAAACTAGTCTTTGAGTCTTTCAGGAAATTTACCAAAATTGGAATTATATGTTTTTGAAATCCAAATGATCCTGATAAGACTTAAAGCTAATATGATCCAAAAAATCTATAGTAGCTATTAAGTAAAATTCAAAACATAACAGGTGGTCTTAGACACTTTCAGGAAATTTACTGAAATTGGAATCACATATTTTTTAAATCCATACAATCCAAACTAGTACTGTTGCTATAGTGATTCCAAATATATATGGTTGCTATGTGGAAATCACAAATAAAGTAGTCTTTGAGTCTTTCAGGAAATTTACAAAAATTTGGAAGCTCATAATTTTGAAATCTAAATGATCCTGATAAGTCTTAGAGCTAATATGATAAAAAAAAATCTATAATTGCTAAGTAAAATTGCAAAAATAATAATCTTAGACACTTTCAGGAAATTGTTGGAATCGCATATTTTTGACATCTAGATGATCCCAATATGTGTTACTGGCGATGTAATCCAGAAAATACATGGTTTCTTGTAAAAAAAAAAACAAAAAAATAATGGTCGTTGAGACTTCCAGGAAATTTACAAATGTTGAAACCGCATCTTAAAACAATTCCGAAACCTTTAGCACAACCTACATTACTGGTACAATTACGGAGTCAAATTTCGGTTACATATTCCAAATCAAATGAGAGGAGTTGCTTGACAAAGGAATAATGTACTCAAGGCTCCATTTGTAGCCCGGCCCCCAGGGACGTTATTCAAAGTCCGAAACCTTTGGCACAATCTACATTGACAGGGTAATTACTGGGCCAACTTTCAGTTCCATATTCCAAATAATGTAAGAGGAGTTGTGCGACGTAGGAATAATGGACCCTTAGGCTCCCTTTGTATTCCGGCCCCCAGGGGCGTTATTCGATTTATAAAACCTTAGGGACAGTCCCCAAACACAGAGCAATCAATGTCCCAAGTTTCATCTGGCTACTGAGATTATCCTGGACATTACTAACGTACGTACGGACGTACGCCGAACAGCAAAACAATAGATACATTTATTCCATACCAATTTTGATGCAGAATATGTACACATTTCTTCGATTAACGACTCATCAGTTGTGCTCAAGGCCTAAAATGTGGAAAAACCAAAACAACAATCCAACAGATGAAGAGCAAATTCAATTATGCCAAAATGACGAAAAACTGTAGAGTCAAACCCATTTAAGAACAGAGCTATGTATGAGGGGGAAAATCCTTAGTGTACAATTTTATAACTGTTACAGTAAATTGTAAGTAAAACATCCATTTGCACATAAATTTGATTTTGAATGAAAATATAAGTAAAAATTTCACATTTCTTTCATGAGGGAAAAATACATAGGTGTCGGTCTGAAGGCCTTGACATATAACACATGTAACATATCGCTGTTATATATATTTTCGTGATTTTGTTTTATGCTCTGGTGAACATTCTATACGTATATCAAGTATACTGTAATCGCTGAAATTGTCAACCAACATACAGCAACAATATCTACGTCTGCACGTTATCATATTAACATACAATGGCTATAATTCAGACGAAAACACGCAATTATACAATTGACATCTAAGTTACTTTCACCGATTGTCCAGGTGATAGGAAAATGATACAAATCTTTAAATAAATATTTTTTGTTATTCCCACGGAGTTCAGTATATATATCGCACTGACGTGGCAAAACGTGTTCCAAGGCATATTCTTAAAAACGAAAAATTAATGTAAGATCAACTTACAATTACCGTCTATTTTATGAATGTAATTTGTGTACGTTATTTTTCGGGGAGAAGTGAACATGCACTTTCATGTCATTTTTTATCTAATTTATTCAATGAAATACACAGGAACCTCTAGCCTGATTAGTCTTGTGTCTTTTTTTTTAATTTTGGTTTATTTGTAGGTTTCAGAGTTTAGTGTGCCGTCCATTTCGCTTAACTAGTATGTATTATTGTTTAGGGGCCAGCTGAAGCACTCCTCCGGTGCAGGGTTTTCTCTCTGAAGACCCATTGGTAGCCTTGAGCTGTTTTATGCTCTTTGGTCGGGTTGTTGTCTCTTTGACATATTCCCCGTTTCCGTTTTCTATTCTAAATGATACATTTCTTTCATTTCTTCATTTTCAGAGAGTCGTGAACATTATGTAGAAAAGTACGTTAAACAAAACTATTTGGTAATAGAAGATTACGAATTTATGTGAACATTTTGCATCAGATATATCATTTTATTTCATACATCACCATTTGCCTTTTTCAAACAAAAATTGACAAATATGTCTCACAACTTTTATATTCATACGATCTGTGTTTATGGAAATTTAAGTCTAAATTTCTGTGTGACTCGTCCACTTATATGCTGAGTGAGTAAGTCACATGTAAATTTTGAGAATGCGATTCGGTGAAATAGTTCCGGTGTGTGCGTATTTAGACATGTTAGATCCTCAAATTTATTGTGCCGAACAAACATTTCCTTTGCGCGAGATTATAATTAGATAACAGATAGGTCAGAGTGGATTTTGCAGCTATATCATTATGTATTGATTTTGAATTAAGGGGGTACAGAACACCTAAGGGCGTTAACTCTTTAAAAATCAGCTGAACGTTTTAATCACATACTATTAGTAAAGAGAAATCAAGCTTCTCAATGATCAAAATTAGTGTTTGTCAAACTGCTATATATCCAATGAAATTATTCCCGTAAATTGTGTGGTTACAATTTCTTGAAATTTATATATTTTTGTTAACAGGTCAAAGTAAAAATTTCGTCAAAATTTTATGAAAATTAAACGAGCCAAATTTATTTTAGTCAAAGTGTTGGGTACCCCCTTAAACAAAAATACTAGGAAAATATAATATTGAATTAAATATAATCGAATCGAACTGGAGGCAAAAGTAAACAGTAAACATTTTAACATATTATGTACTTTTTCAGCGCATGAATATTCAAATTCACTAAAAAAAAGTTGTGACATCGTGTACAAGGAATTTCACTCCTGCTTATCTCCCTTGTGAATAACAATTGATAATGGTTAATATTCTCATTATTCTCTTCTATTTGAAGATTCAAGGATGTGATTAGTTGTAAAATTATTTAATTAGTGTGTTTGTTTAATTTCAGTTATTAATAATTACATACGAGTACAGCTGCAAAATCCACTATGAACTAATTTTGAATCCCTTAAGTTTCATAACCAATATTACTTCGAAAAAAATTGTTCAAAAATAATTGCATGGATCTAAATAGGGACAATACACATGCCTCAAACTTGAATTGTTTTGTCGTATCACATTCCCCAAAAACTGAAATTTTCTGAAAAAAAAACAAAATGACACTTTTAAAACTAAATAAAAATTTTAATCCAGCGGTTAAAATATAAAAAAGGTACATACCTGACCATTCTCCCATGCACTTGAGTCGGTCCAGCTTACTAATGTAGGATCTTCATGTGGGCATTGAGACAGGGCAGCGCCTATCAGACCTAATGTTAGGAACGCAATCAATCTTGTCATTATGTGATCTGGAGAATACAGAAATATATGATATTTTTTTGTATATATACCCGAATATATCCTTCACTCATGCGTCATTTCAATCGTGATCTTTCACTCGGATGGAAACAATTGATGGTTTTATAACCCCATATATTTACAAGTTTTTGCACGCGTTATTTTTTGGTGTCATTTTAAACATCCATTAGTAATTTTTGTGTTTAAATTTTTTAATTGTGTTTTATCATGAAAAGTTATGACTCTAAGGTGTTTGTTAAATGCGCAATTGAATGTTTTTGATCAACTGCAATTCTTCAATTTTCAGAAAATATTTTTAACATTATTTATTTCAACTTAATTTATTTACTCTATTTAAACTGTTTTTCACCAAAATAACAAATAAAGCCTTATCATGATTCGAGTATATTTTGAATCGTTACTTTAAAGCTTCAACAGCTAGATTTTATATGTTTTATACTAGCTGGCTAGGTGTAAGGGTAATAGTAGGTTTATTGTCCCCGAGATACCAACTATTTATCCGAGGTATAGAGATGGAAATAAATATACTACATGTATTCTCCGAACATACAGTCAGTAAGAGTAGTAAAATAGTAAACTTATTGTCTAATTTTTCATATATTAAACAACATACTGACATATACAATGTAATAAACGTTATTGTACCTCAGTATATATATTGTATGTAAAAACTTTGACAATGATTTTACTATTTTTTTAAAGAGCAGATTAACAGTTTCATGATATTTCATGACATTTTCCATAGGGAAACAGTCATACTAGTCTATAGGGAAAATAGTCTTTTTAATTGGTAAAATGGAAAATAAAATATAAATATACATTTACTGAAACAAGGCGTATATCAGTTGAATACGATAGGTTATTTTATTATTTGTATCTCAAAGTTGAAATAGCAAAGCAGACACTAGCAACCTTATTGTTCCCCTCGTCACCATCTTGGCCTTGGGAACAATATGGTTGCTATTGTCCTCGTAGCCATTTAATAGATACATACTAATATTCATGCTAAGAAATCTGCTGGTAGAATGTACACGCTGCACATTACTTTATAGACTCGGCTCTAGTTTTATTCGTGTCCTGGTCCAGCATGTACACACTGCACATTACTTTATTGACTCGGCTCTAGTTTTATTCCTGTCCTGGTCCCAGTATCCCAAACATTTGTACTAATGTATCGAGACTGATTCTATTTCTGTAACCAATAATTGCTGTTTTTAATTGGAGACTTCCCTAAATTGAAACTAGAGGATCACCTGAGCCTGTATCGCTCACCTTGCTTCTATTAGCCAATTTGAAAATGAAAAGGCTGTCAAAGAAACGCAAACTGTCCATGTGACCTTGCCATTTAACCTTTGACCTACAAATTGTGGCTCAATTGCATATGTCTTTCCATATCAGAGTTCCTGCCAACATCGGTTACAATCTGCCCGTTACTTCCTCAGCAAATGAAAAAAAGTCATTTCCATATGGTTTCCGTGGAAACTTTAGACACATCAGCCGTTAAGTGAGGAGTGAATCTCAACAAACCGTGGGTCTTTTATAGAGGGCATTTCTGTCATCAATCCTGCAAAGTTTAAAAACAGTGTATAGTGCAGTTTCAGAAGTAAAGATTTTTAAAAAAATTGACCAATCGAAATCAAAGATGGCAACTAGGGGCTTGAGTAAAAAGACGCGCTTCATGGAAAATTGTAAGTACAAAAAATGCATCTCATTTTTATTTTTATTTTGGAAAGTGAGGGACTTGATCAAAAGTGAATAATCTTGCTTTTTAAAGGAAAATAAACCATTGATTTTATCCAACTTCAGCGTGAAAAAAGCAATTAGTTGTTTATAAATTATAAAATCGCAATAATACGGTAGCATCTGCTGAAAGAACGGCATAGCTTCGGAAATATCCCCATTCTTATATCCGTTGTTTTGTTTTAAATTATTATACCGAAAATATAATGGAAAATAAAAAGCAGTCAGGATAGTGTAAAGAGGGGTTGGTTTGAAAATGAAAATCGAGTGTCATGGACATTCAGATAAAAAATATCCGAAAATATTCAATTGTTGTATTTGAATTGCTTAAATTATTCAGTTTAAAAACACCCTAATCAGACCAAACGGGTACTTAAAAAATGTGGAAAGTTTCTTTATTGTTATTTGAGATAATATTGCTTCCAGGGATTTTTTTGGAAGTGGGGTGGGGTCTACCTCCTTAGAAAAGTATTTTAGAGGGTGTTTGAAAAAGCACTATTTAAGGGGAAGATTTCCAATGATGAGCATATGTAGAAATAATTTAGGCGAGCAACCCCACAAACCCTCAAAATTGTTTTAATCTTAGATTTTCTCCCGTCACCTTTTCTCTCTATTTGAAATGTTTTGTTGCAATATTTAAGGAGGGAAGAAGTTTATATACTATTCACTCGTTTATGTTTACAAATCTAAACGATCAAGTGATGTGCATTGTAATGACTTTATTCTAATTTTTAAAAAAAAACTATCCAATCATCTGATGTTCGTGGTTGTGACGTAAAATCAAATTCTTAATGATTATGTGAACCACTTTTATAGACCAATTCCTCTTGTCTGATTGGAAGAAAAATTAGGTTAAATTCTAAGTATTTATATCGGGGTGATATATCATTCACCATTTGAACAAGGTAACGAAAATTCTTAGATTTGGCGGGAAGGTCAAATAGTCGGATCTTCTGGTAGAAGATGGTATATTCACTAGAGCGGTTATTTTACAGAACGTTCCCGTCAAATACAATGGTTTATCACATTGAGTACTATATATTCAGACGAGAACCGAGTTTCAGAGTCATTCGCTATTGTTCGTAGCAGACCAAGGTTTTATATGCAGTCGATATACTGAATATAAGTTATAAAACTATTGATGGTGCAGCAGATAGAGATGCCAGGATATAGTTACTAAGCGATCCGATACAAGATGACCTGGCGGTGCAAACTGTCCTACGAGAAGGACAAACTGTCCTACGAGAAGGACAAACTGTATCAGGACAACTTGTCCCATACACCGAGGACAATCTGTCCAAACGTTATACTGTACTTTGTGTATAAAATTTGTACATATCATTAAAAGGCAAAGACCAATTGTTTATATTTTAGTTCGTTGTTTTATTGCTTGAAAATATTAGATCAATTGTATTTACGTGAGGAGACACGTTGTACCCTTATCATTTGTGGACAGACAGCTTGAATCCTAGATCAACCTTGAACGAATTGAAAACACGATTATATTCTGTAAATTATAATTGTATTATATTTATTCATGTATTCAATAAATGCAGAATTATACCCGTAAGGGTTAATGGCATACATGTTAAATCATAAAGTAAACAATATTTTTGTGTTGTTACTTTATACTTTTCTGCAATAAACAAGTAAAAACCTTTTTAGTTCGCTATCATTTCAAATCGCAACAATATTCTTTCTGATCTATTAGATTTTGCTTCATAATGAGAAAAAGACCGCTTATACTGCAAATACAATTTATATCTGTAAATATGAAAGACAAACACTCAGATAAATAAACATTAGATATAAAAAAAATTTATAATCTCATTTTGTATATATAATTATTATCAGTACCGCTAGCGGCAATGTCATTTAAATTGGGACATATATATTTTAAATTTCATGGGAATGAACATGTGGCTTTTGCAATTTTATGATTAATATCCGAGACTTTCGTTTAATTTTACTTTGATAATTAATAAAATGTATCACAAAATACCGAAATTAATTTGATGCACTTTATGGCCATTTCGTTGACTGACAACTCATCAGCAGTGCTCGAGATCAAAATGTTGGCAATCCGGTTAAAGATATAATGATGAATTAATAAGCACAGCCATTAAAACCCAAAACAATTAAAACAAACAGGAATCCAGACTCCACAAGGGTTACCGCTGCATCAAAAGGAAGAGCCATAGAAATTTATGTGAATTTTTTGTGAAATTTTGAACGGAAAATGTAAAGACACTTATGTAATAAATCATGCCAGGACGAAACATCTAGCTACTAGGCTGATAATGCTCTCGGGGACCAACAGTCTACCAGCAGTGACATAGACACAGTGGTTTACTTTCTCAATGACAAAAAAAGTGTATGCTTTGATGTACTTTAAACTGAAAAGAAAAAAATATCGAAAAAAATGTAGCTTATTGTTGGAAAAAGGAATAAAATGTTGGACAAACGTGTCAAACTTCTCAAAATAAATTAAGATTCTTTGTTGGTCAGTTTTAGGTACAGAAGGTGATAAAGGTTTAGAATGTTAACATTTTTTATTTTTGATATTTTGTTTTGTAAAGTCAAGAAATACCAAAGGGACATTCAAAAGAGGGGAAAATCGAAACAACTAACAAACCCCGAAGAACAACGAAGACAAGGCCAAAACAATACATGCACTACAATTAAAAACTAAAAACGTATGAACAACATGGACCCCACCAAAAATACCCGAGGTAGACTGAAATGCTACGGAAGGATAAGCAGTCTCTGAGTAGGGTTCTTAATGTTTCTGTTTAAGATTCAAAAGTCAACAGAAATTCACATATGACTCTTTATGTAACCCATGGTCTAAGGAGTTATAATTTATGTAGAATGCACATAATACATGCAAAAGGGAAATTACTCGTTATTTATTGTAAAATTCAAAAGAAACTGTTATAATCAAACACCATATCAGTCGTAATGGACTTATTATCCATTTCATTTGTTATACTCAATATACAACTTAACGACAAGAGGCTTTTTGAAGTGAATCATATACACTTAATTAAACCTGCTTTAAAGGGCATCGCTATAAAGCTAATCCCTGTCTATAAAGGGCACTCTAAAACATCCCTATATTAACAAAGCTTGTAAAATTTAACCACTGTATAAAGGGCACCTGCTAATAAAGGGCACTTTTCTTTAATGACTTCGGTGCCTTTTATTCAAAAGTTTGTATGCAGATGCAATAGGGTGTGGTTGTCTTGTCTGGTTGTCAAATTCTAAATCTTTTTAGTCTACGAGCCTTTTACAAATTCAAGTAGTTACTAATCATATAAGCGCCTCGGAGGGAGGGGGGCGAGTGGTCTAGGTAGTTCGTCATGACTACTAATGATCACTAGCTGGTCAACACTGAGGTTGTGAGTTCGAGTCTCACTTGTTGCGGGGTGTTTTCGACTCCGATCTTAATTGACAAGGATTACCAATTTTCCTACCTAGGGTCGGTGGTTCTCTCCTTGTACTCCGGCTTCTTCCACCAATAAAAATTCGATCAGACCTCCACGAAATAGCAAAATGTGCTGAAAACTGCATAAAAAAACCCAACTAAACAAACAAACTAATCATATCTTATATTTTCTTATCGTATTCCGAATGCAGAATTCGTCCTGTACTAAAGTCGCAAACTTAAAGGAAGGATGACCCTACTATAATGGCGATGACCCGGAGTTATCAATGCCGTCACAATGTTTTGACCCAACGTTATTAAGATTTGAAAAACGTAGAATAACTACGACGGACGACGACAGACAACGACGGCGGATGACGGACGACAAGTGATGGCAATATCCCACTTGGCCTTATAGGCCAGATGAACTGAAAAGGGATGTTCTGCTAGACGATGGTATATCCAGTAGAGCAGTTATTTTACAGAACACCCCGTCGAATATTTATGGATAAATACATGGTCTTTTTCATATTGCCCTTGTTATTAGCCCAAGACCTTGATATCGGCCTCGAGGGCTTTAGCCTGGGGGACGATATCAGTCGAGGGCTTATAACAAAAAAGACCATGTATTAATCTATTTATCACATCTTTTGCCACTACCAAGAAATGATTTTACTGTTGAATAAGTTTTTCCAGTCTTCAAGCAGGTTTATCAGGTTTTTGACGTCCCTGAATATAAGGTGCAAATTCACAATGCTACAGCTAAACTGTGTTATTTCTTTCGCTTGGAGTATAGAGTCAAACAAATGAATGCAAATTCAGTTAACGTTCCTGTACTTTCCTCAGATTTAAAGATACATTTTATAAGCCCCTATTTGAAACTGCTTTAGAACGTTTATGAACGGTTAATTCACCATAAATAACGATCAGAAGATTATTTACAGCTGAGCGGAAGTGACGTTGGTGAGGCTCACGAGAGGGCAGATAACATGTTATGCGCCGGGGGCATACATGCATCAAATCATGCTTTATTACATATGCAATATCGGCGTTACATAAAAAAATACGTGATAAAATGGTGTATCACATTTGGTACTATATATTCAGGCGAGAACCAAGTCTCAGAGTCATTCGATATTGTTCGTAGCAGCATACCGATGATTTATATGCAGTCAGTAAACTGTATATAGGTTATAAAACTCTTGATGTTGTACCAAAATAGAGTTGATGGGATGAAGTTACTCTGCGACCCGATACAAGACGACCTGGCGGTACAAAACTGTCATACGCGAAGGACAAACTGTATCATGACAACTTGTCAAATAATCGAGGACAATTATATTGTACATTGTGTAGATAATTTATATAATTTATACATATCATTAAAAGACAAAGAGCTGTTGTATATATTTTAGTTCGTTGGTTTATTGCTTGTAAATATTAAATCGATTGTGTTTGTGTAATGGGACACGTTGTACCCTTAGCATTTGTTGACAGACAGCTTGAATCCTAGGTCAACCTGGAACGAACTGTTAACACCTTTAAATATACGCTGTATATTATAAGTATATCATATATTTATAGTAAAATACATACATTTGTAATATGCACTAAACATGACTTTCCAAGTCCTGTATCACCTACCCTATATCGCATAACCTATATTGTACCACTACTCGGAATATATGATATAAAGAATAACGCATGGTCAAACCTATAACACATGTTATATCAACCCTCCACCAATATCACACCTCGAGCCAAAGGCCCGCGAAGTGATATTGGGTACTCGGGATGATATTGTTTCTATAGTCTGAGAGTTAGACGTCAAAAGACTTTTTTTTTAATTGGCTGCGGTCGTTAGACGTCAAAGCGCATTCCATATATATAATTAGGCAATTCAAAATAAACAGTCATTACTGTCTGTTGACTGTTTCTATGAACCAGAATATGAAAACAAAATACTTAAAATACTTTCATGGAGAAATATGGGAAAATAGGAATTAAAATTGAAATTTATGTAGCTTTAACAAGTATTATTATCGTTTAAATGTGAGATTATTTTTCCAAGGTCACTTACTTTAGCTAAAGTAAATTACTCCATGATCAATGACAGAAATGAAAAAAATATATATATTTATATATATTTGATATTAAAGATTGTTTAATGTGCGATTTTATTTCATGTAAAACATTAATAAATATTGAATCTGCTACAGTAATAATAAAATATGAATTTTATTTCTTTTTAAAATTTTTATAGTTTGTGTTTATCTATGTGTAATTATCTATGTACTCAACATTTTCCCTGGTAAATTAAACATAATTTTCATATTAAGTATCAAAAAGTTATAATAATAATATATAAAATCCAATCTAATGGCATTTTATTGTAAGTCGCTCTGCCGTCATAAATATTGCTATAATTGGATTATATATGTATATGTATATTAATCGAACACTTTTTAATCCTAACGTTCAATTTATTATGATTTTATTTTTATCAGATTGTCTCGTAAACATTTAAACTGTTTATTTAAAAAAAACTGTGTGAAAAATGTTTTATAATATATTAGGTACAAATAGTCTGTTTGCACTAAACATTCTTGTATACATATTTTGATGAACCAAATTACTGCTTTATTCTGCCAATTACAACTATATTCGTTGTTCCTTCTGATCAAAAGTGTAGAAAGACAACTGTGGGTACCCATTAAACCGGTTTAACCCCACCCGTGTTCAGTATCTGTACCAAGTCCGACTATCCTGACTCTCTGTTGTGTGCATGTCTGTGCTTTGTACTCTTTTATAAAAGTTCTGTCAGTTGGGTTGCTTTGATTGATTGGTTTCATTGTTGACCTTTCCTGTTATCCATTTTGTTGTCTATTCTCAAATATTTTGGTGAAAAAGAGATAAATGCCAAAATCATTAACTTTGAGAAATTTGTATTGTTACTTCATTTTTACTAAATTTAAATCCTTTTCAAAATTACAACCAACTATATCAGCTGGTGTTTCATCGTCGAGAACCCACGGCCGGTCGCGCTTACGCTTTGCTACATTAGTCGGTCGCGCTTATGCTTTGCTACACTGGTCGGTCGCGCTCACGCTTTGCTTCACTGGCCGGTCGCGCTTACGCTTTGCTACAGTGGTCGGTCGCGCTTACGCTTTGCTACACTGGCCGGTCGCGCTTACGCTTTGCTACACTGGCCGTTCGCGCTTACACTTTGCTACACTGGCCGGTCGCACTTACGCTTTGCTAAACTGGCCGGGCGCGCTTACGCTTTGCTACACTGTCCGGTCGCGCATTCGCTTTGCTACACAGGCCGATCGCGCTTACGCTTTGCTACACTTACCGATAAGTGTAGCAAAGTTTAAGCGCGACCGGTCGTAGGTTCCGACGATGCTGGTGTTCCAAACGCGTACGCATCAGGTCGGCAGTATAGCAATAAAAATTCGAGGATACAAATTTTGATGCACAATTTTGCATTTTGAATAAGTTTAAAATAAGTTCTGTGATACGAATTTCGATGCACATGATGTGTACATTTCGTCGATTTATGACTCACTAATTGTGCAACTCAACAAATAATAAAATGTTAAAAGCTATAACAATAATCTAAAAAGTTGAAGAGCAAATTAAGGAATTCCAAAATAACAAAAGGGTAAAGAAAAAACTATCAAAGGATACTACTTAGTTTTCATAAAATTTAGCATTTTTATTACATAAATCTATGTACAAATTTAATTTCGGGACAATGTCGAAATACAGCTAGCATCTGAGCTGGTAATACCTTAGGGAACTTGGAATCCAACAGCAGAGGTATCCATTTGTTTCTTCGGTAATGGTTGATGCCAAAAACATTGAAAGCTGAAAATTCCGTATAATATAGATATTATGCGATAATCAGAAAAAGTAGTTAAAATTAAAGATGAGTGTGTGAGTTTATAATGATTTCTCCTATTCCTGACGTTTGTCGTTTGACCTTGTTTACATGGACGTCATTTCGAGACTTCTCTAGTTTATCGTTCCAATAACTGTAGAAAAAAACGGCGGGAATTCCCATGCAGAAATTTAATCACAGGTAAGTGGTTAAAAATATTATGTATTTTTATCCCACCGATTAAACACGCCAAGAATAGGAGAAATGTAGATTATCAAAATTTGATGATTCCTAAAAACTATGTTTCTGACCGCGCAATTGGTTTTGGTTTCCTCCATCCTTTACCGCGCAATCTCGAAAGTGATTCTGACTTCCTCCGCCCTTACTTTTTTTCTGTATTGATCCCTGTAACGCATTAGACATTGCTAATTATAGATGGCGTACGATTATCTATTCTTATCGAACGATAAATATTAACTTCAGCGGGATAATCCATAAATTGTATTCTCCTTTTTCAATGGGTTGTGTAGGGTGAACATGTTGGATGAGGAAGCCGCCTTCTTCGCATCAATAGCATTTTACGGCATATTATAATAGTACTTTTTAAGTATCAGGTTTACGTCAGTATCAGTTATCTGCCAAAGAATACCGAAGTGGGAAAAGTCCGTAAAATTGAACTTCAACAAGATAAACTCATGAAAATGGAACACATAACAAACAAATTCTACGAGGATACTTAGGCCATAGTTGTTTTTCTTTCAAAATTTACTTTCCATTTGAACCTCTTGTTCTTTCTGGTGTCACCGATTAACTGTTCAATTGCAGTTTTACTCTTATGGGGAGTAAATGCCTTGTGTTTTTTTTCGCCCTGGTTGGCTGGTAGGTTTTCACAGACCCAGTTGACGCAAAACAAAAAAAAAAAAAAAAAAAAAAAAAAAAGAAACAACGCGGCCTTATGTAACTAAAAGAATAAAAAACATATAATAAACTAAACAGAATTATATGTTTAGAACTGTTTCCATGGGTATAGATATCGATTCCGCTGCTTTGTGGTAATGATAAACATTGAAGGATTGTTTCCAATTTTGGAACATGTTGTACCGCATTTGACATGGGCAGCATGGCGGGTGTCCTGCAGGAAGCCGAGACTGCTTTCTCTTCCGGACCATCTGAGTCTACCCCCGGTTTTTTGGTGCGGTCCATGTTGTTCATATGTTGTTAGTTTTTAAGTAGTAGAGAACTTATAAGAAGTAGTGGATTCGGAAAAGATAATCAACGAGCGACGTCAGTCGCGAGTTGATTATCGATTCCGAATTCACTACTTCTTATAAGTTCTCTCACTTAAACCATTGCTATGTATTCTTTAAGTCATTACTCTTTGTGATATACAATTTCAACGTTTCCTTATAGTTTGTTCACATTTTTGTTGTCGGAATCGAATAAAATATATCCCTTCCGAATCACATTTTTAAAATTAAATTTTAATTCTGTGAGTGAGTTTAAAATCACTATTCGTTCTGTGGATTTTTGTCATGGATGGATTATTTCAAAGATGAAAATAAAAAAATCGATTAAACAAACAAATGAATATAGCCCGACTATAAATACAGATAATTCTAACACAGAATAATAATCATATGTATTTAATTTAAAATCACCATGATCACTATAAAAAGCTACAATTCCAAAAGTATTTTTAAAAAAGTAGCATTAAATCACGATGCTAGAACATTTGTCATACAAATGTTTTTTGAACTTACCCCTAGTCAAATATTAGTATGTATATGAGTGTAGAAGTTTGAATAAAAACTACTCATCATTAATTATATGACAATGGAAATGAACGACGAGGATATTTTTATAACGCAATCTAAATTTTGTGAAAATCCACAAAAATATGATGAGGATTTAAGTGCAAACTTTTTTTAATGTATGATGACATTTCGTCGGCATCTGAAAATGAAACTTTTCCTGTTATAAAACCTATTTATGAGGATATATCGTCTGCATCAGACGAGGATTTAATGTGTACCTTAGTCGATAAGGTAGATTCTGAGCTACGAACCAAACCAGGGCCGTCAAGAATAAAGAAGATAATGTCTGATAATCAAATAGAAGAGCTTTCTGTGAGAAGGTTATTATTATATTTTTATATTTATTTGATTCTTTAGAGATAAATCCTCATCCCCACTTTTTCCGAAGTATTTGCCCCCCCTTTTTTTTCTAAAGTATATATATGATGTTCTGAAACGGTCCTATGCAGTTATATATGAACCGCACGACCTTCAACTGTATTCAACACGTAGGAAAGGCCCATAAATTATGTATAAGAGGATAACTATTTTTATCAGGGAGAAGACAAGAGTATTATTTTTTCCTGTCAAAAAAACTGTCGCTTGGGTTGCATCAAATTTTAAAAAAAATGCGTCTTATTGACAGTTTTTTTGGGGGTTATATTTGAAAGGTCTCAGTTAAACAACGTCAGAGTAGTTAATCAGTTGAATACACAAAACTTGTACCCTCCTTTGTACAATTTGCTTGAAATAAGCTAGTTTCCACGTACAGAAAAAATTGTACAACTTCAGTTAGGTCGAAAACTGAGAAGGGGTTGATTACACAAAATTTGTACTTTCCTTTGTTATTAAGTTTGCTGAAAAAATTCCTACATTTAAGTTCCAAAGTCCGGAAAAATGGGAATGCATTCTTTTAAAAAAAATCCATGCATAAAATGTTGCAGGTGCACAGCATCAATATATTACCTTACAATAAGAATTTCGCTATGGGGGTACTAAATTTTATGGGAAGCAAATATTTCAAAAGTGTTGTCAAAAAATCGTTTGTTTCACTAACGACATTTTATTTTGAAAAATACTGTTCCTACATGTAAAATAAAAATAATCCTCTGACCAACAGAAAAAATAAATTTTTGTCTGGAGTAAAAAAAAAAACAGTTTCGATAGTTGGTGCCTTATCGTTTACAACATTCCTTTTCTATCAATTTGTAGATAGAGTTTTTTTTTACGGTTGTAATTAAATCTACTCATTCACACAAATTCGCTGAACTGTGGTGAGTAGTATTTATAGACACAATCAGAACTTCAGTGGATTCCTAAAAAAATAATCCACTGTTTCTTCAATAGATGACGTCACAACAATGGTTTAATTGTAGTGCATTTAATTGGTCTTGTCTTCGTTGTTCTCCGGAGTTTGTCTGTTGTTACGGTTTTTCTCTCCTTCGAATATCCCTTTGGTATTTCTTGACTTTACCTATACGATATAACCTACATTTAGCCAGTTTATTTACGCTTCATAAACCGTGAAGCAGTTTATATCTAAGCGTAAACTGACCATTGTAGGTTATACAAGTATAATCTTGTCAGTCAACAAAATGGCCATACAGTGCATCAAATCTATTTCGGTATTTTGTGATACGTTGTATTGTAAATCGATATTCCCTTCTAAACAAAATGATCCAAAATGTGTCAACATATCTGTACATCATTTATTGTAAATTCGGAAATTATTGCGATGTTTGTATTATTGCGAAAAATGCGACAAGGTTGTAATCGCAATAATTTAAACTCGCATTTTGGAATTTTTTATATGAATGAAGCGGGATTTTTCTGAATATCGCAAAAATTAAAATCGCATTTTGGTCTGAAATGACAAAATCGCAATAATAAATGCACGCAATAATTTCTGAATTTACAGTAGTAAGCAAGAAACTTTTAATTCCTTTGTCTTTGTTTGTTTTAAGATACCCGGACCGTTTTAGGTAATTATCGTAAATTATATTTTCTTTTTCAAAGAAAATAAATTGAAACACGTAATACTGTTAGGATGCCAACACAAAAGTCTCCAAAACTGCTGCCATTTTTAAAATTTCGAAACCTGTATGCACAACTAGGCATGGCCACATATTTTTTTTTTCACCAAGTTTCATTTAGTTCACTTGAAGGGTTTTTGAGATCCGCTTTGGACAAGTTCATGGCTCAGAAGAAAGGAAAAGAAATGGAAAGAAGACAGCTGGTTGTTTTCGACGATTGAAGGTATTACAGAGGTCATTGGCATCTGGGATAAACACGTGATCAATTATAGCCGAGATGAATTGTACCTTAAGATGTTATTTATTTTACTTTTTTTCATTTTGGATTTCTGCAGTGTCAAACTGATATGGACAAGTCCGGTAACTATGTATTGAATCCATAGCTGTTACCCTCGACTATAACGTATGCACTATCAAGCTTTGTTGGCATGTTAATTTAATCTAACTTGCCTAATGTAATCATGGATAATTCAGGTATATTGACCATGACCTCATGTAATCTAGATACAGGTGAACTGCATGTCCCGGGATAGTTCTTGTGCATACACTTCCGTTCGTGTTTAGAAAAGGATTTGTATATTTAATGCTTATATATTATTTCGATAGTACAAACGAATTTTTTTTCAAAGCATCGGAAGCCTTTGCGCATATTATATTACTTATTCAAGCAAATTAAAGATATTGAACTAGAGTCGCCCAAATCCCGTGACATGTCAAGTCTAGTGAGGTGTCAATTACAGAAGGGCGTGAAATATAAGATAAGATTTTTTATGATATGCGAGATAGAAACTTTATATCGGGAAATCAATTCATGAAGACGACCGTAAAATATTTGGAGTTATGAAATTTAAAAATACTGACCATAAGCCTGATGTTTGTCATAAAGTTTTGATTTCGATCGCCCATTATTATCTATGCACAAGTCTTTATATGAAGCATAAATGGTGTCTTCATTTCAAGTTCACTGGGATAGATGAGATGTAGGTAATCCTTAATGTTATTGGCAGAAAATCATCTATATAGGGGAAACTGCAGTTAAAGGACCGGGGTAGCTTCTTTTTTTTACGTAAAAATTTAGTCTCATATGAAAACAAGAACATATCGGCTAAAAGCGGCAAATGTTTCGTCCCCATTGAAATACAGATCGTCTGTTGAAAAACCTGTTCTACAAATTCAACAAAGATGTTGTCAATGATAACTTCGGGCATGTTATGATCAGTCTTAGAATACATTTTGTTAGAATCAGTGAGTTTTTGAAAAAATAGGTCTTATCCTTTCCTAATATCATATAGGCATATTTTTTTATTAAGCCACACATACTAGGTGATAGACACTTTGCTCTACATATTTGCATCTTAGTGGGTGTCCCCTGGTTTTAAACAAATACATCTGGAATCGACAAACTCAGTAGCCATACGGGATGGCCTAGCTCTGAGGAGTTTTGCCCTGAAGAGTCTCCTAAAATAACATGTAATACATGTAATACAAAACACAATGTAAGGTCAAAGTTGCTGGGGGGGTATGATCATTTAAAAAAAAGTATGTGCATATATAGAAAAAGTATAAAGAAAAAGTATAAAGGAAAAGTGTGTTTATATATAAAAAAAAAGTATAAAGAAAAAGTATGTGCATATATAGACAACGTATAAAGATAAAGTATGTGCATATATAGACAAAGTATAAAGATAAAGTATGTGCATATATAGACAAAGTATAAAGATAAAGTATGTGCATATATAGACAAAGTATAAAGATAAAGTATGTGCATATATAGACAAGTATGTGCATATATAGAAATAAGTACATATAAGGCAGCTATGGCGTTCCATACATTACCGTTCATTTATTATACATAGTAAAATGGCTGCCGAAGTATCATTTCTGCTCTTTTCTCAAAATAAGGTCTGTGCTTTAAATCTTTTCATCATCCGGTAAAAGTGCCTTCTTTAGTCTCTCGATTTCCTGTTTGAAGTCATGTATGTCTGTCATATCAACATAATTTATGTGCTTGATTTTATCCGGAATGTTGCATTCTTCGAGCAAAACCGGAATTATACAGTTTCTAGTTCCGTTTTCTGAATCTATATTCATTGACTTTATAATGCCTTGGTTTGCTTCATAATGGAACCACTTACTTGAAACGAAATGTTTGGTCAGAATAA
Organism: Mytilisepta virgata; assembly: GCA_028015205.1. Taxonomy (NCBI): domain Eukaryota; kingdom Metazoa; phylum Mollusca; class Bivalvia; order Mytilida; family Mytilidae; genus Mytilisepta; species Mytilisepta virgata. The sequence goes on from CM051512.1 coordinate 36,987,606, forward strand.
TAATAACTTTATAGCTCTGTTTGATCGCGTCGACAATATTATCTACTTTTGATTTCCCGGGTGTGAAATCTCTATAGTCAATACAACCTGCAAGTAAAAAACTTAGGATCTAAATTCCACAGACGCAGATTGTTTCTGACGGTCAGTCTTTGTGACATGAATTCAATTCAAGGAATTTAATTTTTTATAGAATGACTGCATTCCACCTGTTGGTATGCAGAATCTAAATTTTCCAAAACATGCGACCAATAGGGATCAAATTTCAAAGATTGTGAATTTAAGACTGTTTCAATTTGCAATTTATGCACTCGGTGTAAATTTGCAATAATGTTTTAGAAGTTGGACCTTTATAACTTGTGGCTCAACTTCTTAAAACTCCTTCTAAATGTATTTTTCATTTTATATTCATTTCACTTTTTTTTCAGTATTATCATAGGCTTTATTCAGATGCGCAAAAGGTCTCTAGAAATTTGATTTTAAAAATTAGGGCCCATAATTGTTTAAATTTTTCCTTTTATTGGGTTTAGAGATTGTTTTCGAAAGTCCTGGGATATTGCGATTGTCTCTGTATGGCCGTCACACTTTCTTCACTTTTGGATTAAGGGACTTAATTTCATAGAATTGTAGCATACTACCTGTAGATTTTTATTTTCTAAACTTTAGGCCCATAGTGTTCGAACTTCGAAACTTGTTGATTTAAGATCGTGACGTAGACTCCTATGCATATTGTTTACAGGCTTGTAACAGGCTATGTGTAAATGCCCAATGCAGCCTTAGAATCTTGAAACTTGGGCCCACTGGCTTCTTACATTGTGAATTTAAGCTTGCGACTTAAACTTTCTTTTACTTTTCAATTTATGCATTTTTTTTTCTTTACAGTATTGTCGTACACCACATATAGGTAAGCAATGGATTTAAGAATTCGAATTTGATAATTCATAATTTTAGCTTGTGACCTAAACTATTTTCATTTTTTATTTGATTTTAGTAAGATCACTTTTTCAAAGAATGATTGCATAACATCTTAAATCTGTAAAATCGTGAATAAATTCAAAAGTCTTGCTGGTAACGACAGAAACTTGGTACTTACTTCGGATCTTTTTCACAGTAAGGGCTACAAATATGAAATTATGAGCAATTCTTTAAAAATTGTTCTTTCTCCAAATGGCTTAAAGACTTTAAATTCATACTGGACTCTCATGAATACCGCTGACTTCTACTGAGTGAGAATATACGACCTGCAGCTATGAGAGTCTTAGCTAGTTTTACAGTTAAAACGAGCACATTCTGACGTACATATACCCTGCTATCTCAAGCGGTCACATTGTTGGTAATCATACTGTATTGGTTTCTACAGTGTATTAAGTCAGACTATCCTGACTCTCTTTTGTGTTCATGTTTGTGTTTCGTACTCTTATGTTATCTCTTTTGTCCGGCGTTCTGTCTGTTGGGTTTCTTTGATTGCTTGATATGTTATTGTTGACCTTTCCTGCTATCGATTTTGTTGTTTATTAATAAGGAGAAAACACTTTATCGGCCCTACTTCTTTATATCATTTGCTTATAAGTGTTATTTTTGAAGAAAAATGTTTTCTGCTAAAAATAAAGCTTGCCTTAATACTTTAATTTTGGTTAAAATGGTCCCAAGAATGTTCAAAAACATCCCTTGGCATTAAATACTATTTACTATATCATATACATACCTTTGAATGCCACATCTTGGTCATCTAATTTGCTTTCCAGATGCCAAAGAAGAATGTTATCGACCCAGTTCCCATCCTTCTTACTATGGGAGACGAAGAAATCATATTTGAATCTTTTTGAACATGGCTGTACTTCCTTCCGCAGACGCTGCATTGACGGTTTTTGAAAAATTTCCTCTAAATCGAATTCAGTTTCTTCTACGGGGATTACTTCACCTAATATGTTTTTAAGATGTATGAACTCATTGTGATATTTATAACCACATGACTTGTCAATAAACGTGTCCAAAACCAACGTTATCATATCTTTTTCATCAGATCGAAGGGGGAGGTGTCTCTCACAAACTACTTCGTACAAGAATTTGTAACATTCATTTTTCCTTCTATAATAAAGATTAGAAATTGTATTTTTAATATCTTTATATTTGTTTTTGGCATAGATCATGATAAACAGAAGCTCCTTGAACAAATGATTGTCAGTGTTCGCCCATAAATTCCGTTCTTCAAACATTGTGAGCATTAACTTGCAAATAATGGTAAATGAGGATGAACAGGACGGTGGAGACAAAAACCAAGCTTTCTTCTGCCATTCAATCGCTTGCTCGTATTCTCCGAGGTCAAAAAGGCAGGAAGCAACTCGGTGTGTCCACCTGTAATTAACTGGATCACCAAGACAATTTGCATGGAATAAATAATCCAAAGCGTTATACAGTAATTCTTTGTCAACTACAAATTCCGGTCCGTAGTCTTGTATATTTGGGAATTTAGCAAGTTTTTCGCAAGCTTCTGCCAAAAGTGTTATGTCCGATCTAGTATGATTAGAATTAAAACATATTACTCCATCGTTTTTTGCCTTTTCTAAATATTCTCGTTGTTCCTTTGTCGATTTTGCATCAGCAATGTTAAGGCGTGCATGCATTCTACACGAAAAAGCCCACCAATTTGATGACGTGTTATCTATGTTGATAGACGCTGAAAACATTTCTTCAGCTTTTTCAAGAAACTCTAGTTTTCCAGGTTCCTTTCTGTCGATTTTCAATGATTTATTCCACATAGCTCTTCCATATCTATTCAACACTATTGTATCATTCGGTTTCCATTCATATGCCTGTCTTAATGCGGCTATAGGATCATTTAAGTACGTCTTGAACTCTTCTTCGTTTAAAAATCCAGGATTCCAGTCTGATGTACCTTGTTCCAATATTAAGTCTTTACGTCTTGTCAATATATGGCCAATATAGGCATACGATCTAGCTTTGAAAACCATAACATCATCATCGTCATCCAAATGAGTTATGACATGCCAAAACTTTTCAAGGGCTTTTAGTGTCGTTATTCTCATTGAATCTCCAATTCCCAAAGTATCCTTCCTCATTTTATTGACGGTTTCTAAGGAGAAATAATATTCATTCAAAGCTCTTCCGAAATAGAAAATCCAAATCTCTGGAAGGGATGATAAGCTTTCTGCAGCTTCGAATTTTTTGAGACATGATTCTTTCCGTTGAAGATGGGGGTCATTTCTATTGCTCTCGTCATTTGCTGTTTTGACATTTCGTAAAACCTGATACTGATGATTTAAACTACTTTCAAAACATTCCTTTCTTTTTCCATCGCTTCTCTTTTGTTCGTAATCAAATATATTTTGTAGTTCCAAAATCCTCCTTTCAACAGTATTTTCGTTGATCAGAGTCCGTTCGATTAGAATTGCATATCCTTGTTCCAGCAAGCATAATTGCTTACTTTGAACATCTTCCTCGGTGTTACTACTTAAAATACAGTCGATTTTTTTTCTGCACAGATCTGCGTCGGATTTGCGATTAAGTTCTTGATAAATGTGCTCTAAATCGGCAAGGGCGTTTAAATTATTTGGACTGTTTTTCAGAATTTTCTCAAGTTCATGTCTAGCCTGCATTTTTTCACGTGGAATTTTAGTTTTCAGAAGTGCAATCATGATTTTATGGGCATTTTCTACAGCGTTATGTTCCTCTGAAATACTTTCAATCTGACTTTTAGCGTTGTCTCTCAGGTGCGTGTCTAACGCCACCATTACATTGAGATTAAGGTCTCTAAATCCAGGTTTTATTGCCATATCTTCTTGTACCGAGTCTAACTTCGATTCATTGCCCGGCCACTCCATACTGATCAAAGTATCTTTAAAATAAATAAAATTAAAATTTTTATTTGAACTGAAACCGTACGTCTAATTTTTTTTCAAGCAAACGCCTTACTATAAGATCATATAGGGTAATACACTTCTTTGATACCAATTTTGATCAACAAGATGTGCACATTTCGTAGATTTACGACTCATCAGTTGTGCTCAAGATCTAATGTTGAAAACCAAAACAACAATCCAAATGTTGAAGAGGAAATTAGCAAATGCCAAAATGGCCAAAAGGGGTAAAGCCAAAATCAGCTATGGACTGGGCAATCCACGAGAGAGACACTCCTTAGTTTTCACAAATTTTACAATTTTGTAGCAGTAAATTTTGAATGTGATAAATGAATTAAATGGTCGGTCTGTAAAGACCGTCTCATACTCATGTATTTTATCAAATTAACTTTTTGTTATCTGTTGAAAGTTTAAGACCATTATCAATAAAAGTGCACAAAATAGCAACAATACGAACTTTCCTTTTTGACACAGGTGAAAGTCACAAATTGAAGTTCGATAACCTTTAAATGAATGAAAAACATTTTATACATGAATTATCAGCGAGTATCCAGGTAGATTAACTGTAAAATATTGAATAACTTTATCTTTTAAATAACATTAATCAGGTGTCTTATGTTTATATTTTACTGTGTAATGAAAATCTATTGTATATTCTAAGTATTTTTATAATTCTTTTCATAAATTTTGTTAAAAAAACATACATATTTGTACCACGAATGTGAAAGGTTTAAGAGATAAACAAAAAAAGGCACAGATTTTATGGATTAAAAACCAAAAATCTCAAATAATATTTATAAAAGAGAGCCATTTTGACAGAGAATTAGAAAATAATTTAAGCGTAGTGTCGAATTTTAAATATTATTACAGTCATGGAACTAGCTCTAGTAGGGGTCTAGCAATTCTAATTCTAATTGATGAAAATTTTTACTTTGTTTATTGACATGCATAAAGATGAAGAAGAGAGAATTGTACTATAGTGTTATTAACTGGCTGTTTCTGTATTGGCACTGGTATAGATTCAAGGTTTGTTGTATTGGCCTCGAGACCCGTACTGAAAATTCCAGAAAAACTATTGTGAATATTAATAACAATCAAATAAGAATAAGAAAAATAGAAATGTCAATAAAAAACATTAACAATAAAACTATATATAATTTCTTCCTCGCAGATAAAACTGAAGAAAATATTGGAACTGAAAAATGGAAAAAAATTATAAAAACTGACTCCACGCAAATAGCAAAAACTGTAGGATTTACACATTATATAATAAATCAATTCAAGGTTTACAGATGGAAATTGATTAGCCATATTTTACCAAATCAACAAAATCTTTATACATGGAAAATATCTGAAACACCTGTGTCCTTTATGTAATCTTGCTGACACATACCAACATTTTTTTATTGACTGTAAATTAGTATCCAATTTCTGGAAAATTATTTATGATTTATTAAGCAAGGTTAGTTTTACAAATAAAATCTTAATTAAACATCTAGTTTTGGGTTACACAATTCATGACAAGGATTACTGGAATTTAAATATTATATTCAACGTTTGGGATTTTCAATATAGAAAGCGTTTTATGTCTCTGAACAAAGGAACATATCGGTGGATATTCTGAAAATATTCAAAAATGAATTTAATTTATATTTTGAACAAATTCAAAAGAACAAAATCATTAAAGGTAACATATTGTACAAATTTCAAAGGTTTCTTTATTGTTTGTAATTGTAGTACATATATACATGATTGATTTACCTATCAAGTGATTTATCGGTCTGTTACAATTTTACTTTCCTGTCTAGCGTTATATTTAGCACAAGATCAGTAGATGAAGATCAGAGTAATGACCCAATTTTGATACATAATTAGATAAGAAATGTCAACTAGTACAATTATAATTTACTACAGTACTCACATTAAGTGTTTTCTCCTATTTTTGACGTATCTAATCGGTGGGATAAAAATACATAATGTTTTTAACCACTTCCAGGTGATTAAATTTCTACGTGGAAATTTCCACCGTTTTTTCTACAGTTATTGGAACGATAAACTAGAGAAGTCCCGAAATGACGTTTATGTAAACAAACTACATAGCAACGACATTTTCTAGGGGTTTCTGTCAAAAATCATAGGAGAAACAGATTCTCCTTCAATTTACTCGTGAGTTATGGAAAAGCTCGCGTGTCGAAAATCAAAAATTTAACTATCTCGGGTGGAGAAATTCCATACCTCACTCGTACCTGAAGGAGAATCTATATATCTCCATTCATTATTCCAAATACTAAAGTAAAATCAACATGTGGATTATCACATACTAGAAACATCAGTCATGGAAATGATATGAAAAGCTTCCGGATTTATTTCAAGTTATTGTAATGTATATTTTATGGAATATGACTAACATAGAGTAGTTCATTTACCCATATGAAACCCTGCTCACATGGGTATTAACATAACAGGGTAGTTTGTCAGCGATAGCTGTAGTTGGCAAAGTGATTTTTCACAGCTTATTTGGTGCAATAAATTATTTATGTTTGGAAAAAAAATAACATTAATTAGAAACTGCGCAGTTTTTCACAAAATGTATATACTTGACATACGTGTAGTCAAAATGTATTGTGCCCATTTCGTTTCGTGAAATGACAACAAGCAATTATTTCAATTTTCATGCCAAAACATGAGTATATTCTTTCGTTTTAATGTCGATTAATTATTTATAAGCAAGTGTTGCTATTTCTTGTGACATTTAACTCCTACTTCACTTTTGGGTCTAGGAATTTAATTTCTATATAGGATGGTTGCATACCACCTGTAGATAAGCAATAAGGTTTCAGAATATTGATTTTATAAACAAGGGGCGCACAGGGGTCGAACTTCAAAAAATTTTAAATTAAGCTTTTGACCTTTTGTCATGCACCATATACACATAAGCAATACAGTTTTAGAATTCTTATTTTCTAACATTTGGGCCCACATGGGTCGAATTTTGACAAATTGTCAGTTTGAACCTGTGACGTAAACTTCTTTTTCATTTTTGAATTGATGCAATGTATTTTTATACAGTAGTGCGCCATATATAGATGCACATTAAGGTTTTACAATTTTAATTTTCTAAAATTGGGGTCCATAGGGGTCGAATCGTAGATATTTTTACTTCAAGATTATTAGACAAACTCTATTTTTTCAATTTATGCATTGTATTTACATACAGTAGTGTAATGCACAATATTTACATGTGCATTTCTATACATTATTGTCATGAACATAAAGTAGATGCGCAATAAGGGTTTAGAATTTTAATTTTCTAAAATTAGGGCCCACAGGGCTCTTATTTCGACTAATGTCAATTTAAGCTTTTGACGCAAACTCCTCTTTCATTTTTGCATTTTATTTCTATACAGCAGTGTCATGTACAATATGTAATAAAAAAGTATCAAAAAATACCGCAATAAATTTGATGCATTGTATGGCAATTTCGTTGACTGACAACTCATCAGCAGTGCTCGAAATCAAAATATTGGAAAAGTGGTTAAAGATATAATGATGAATTAATAAGCAGAGCCATCAAAAATCAAAACAATTAAAACAATCAGGTATCAAAACTCAGATAAGGGTTGCCTCTGCATCAAAAGGAAGAGCCTTAGAAATTTCTGGTAATTTTTGTCATGCTGCTCATATCAAATCCGGTATTGCATTAAATGTGCAATAAGGTGTTATGTGTAATACCTGGTTAACACACCATTTTCTTTGGAAAATGTCTGTACCAAGTCAGGAATATGACAGTTGTTTTCAAGTTGTTCCGCTTGTTGATACTGTTGAGCTTCTTTTCGTTTTTTTTTTTTTTTTTTTTCATTTTGTGTAAACCTTCCCCTAGTGAATACACATTGGAGTACGGTACCTTTGCTATGACCTTTATTTAGAATTTTAATTTTTCTAAATTTTGACCAAAGAGGTTGGATTTACAAGAATGTTAATTTAAGTTTGTGACATAAATTTGTCCTTCATTTTCCAATGTATACATTTTTCTAAACAGTACTGTCATGCACAATATGTAGAATTGCAAAAAAGCTTTTTAAAATATTTAATTTAAGCTTGTGACCTAAACTTTTTTCATTTGTAATAGGAGCTGATGATTTAATTTCTTCGTGGGATGATTGCATAACATCTTTAAATGGGCATAAGGTTTTAGATGTTTGCATTTGGTTAAGTTTCCCAAATAATTGCAGTGGGTGGGGAGATAACTGTCAATTCCGATAGTCAAGCTTTCTAGTGTTCATAACTGTTGTAGTATTTTGCATCATAAAAAATAAAGCTTAATTTTGTTCTTTTTTTTCAAGTTACGCAGAAGACATCATGAAGAAAAAGAATTAACCATGTGATTTATGCTTGGTTACCGAACAATACTAAAAATTGATGTCAACTAATATTAAACGGTCTCATTCAACAAGTTACTTGTAAAGAATGCTCTTTTTCATTTGGGCTAATTACTTTTTTGGGATACAACATCCGGATATCGTGTATGTCAATGATAAGGTATCCCATTAAAACCAGCTTTTGCTTAGTCAAAGCTATATTAAAGACAATAAACGTTTTTTGTTGGTTTTTTTTTTTTTTTTTGGGGGGGGGGGGGGATTAAATATCTTAGCTAGATTAAAGTAAGTTATGTGTATGCAGATTACTGTGGTTGTCGTCGGAGTAAAATTTAAAAAGGGCGAAATAAATGAATATTAGTGCGGTTAGATATTAAGTTACTAGAAGGTAAACGTTTTCATATAGAATAACTGTTTTTTAATGTGTTTTTGTTTCATTTAAACATTTACTTTGTAACTCAAAAAGTAAATTTTCGAATATTGTGATCATGATAGTTTATGTAAGAATAATTTTTATCTGATTACATATAATATTGCACATATCTCTAAATGTGATATTTGGCGCAAAGTAGAATCATTAGAATTCATCACAAAATACATACAGTAACTGGAGATTCATCAACGAGTACACAGGTCAGCAGATCTTCCCCTTGTACTACGGATCGGAATAGAAGATGTCTGATTTAATCCAGGGCTTTAAAGCGTTTGAGGACCTGAAAAATTTGGACACGACAGCAAACACTACTCTCTTTACAAACTTCTTCACCATCATGTAACTATAGAATCATTATCAATTCTAGGATCAATTAACGACTGATGAAATACCTCAAAAGATGGCACAGCAGCATAAAAAGGATGGTTCAAGTACCAAAGCCAATCATCGAGTCACTTTACAGATGAAAAGTACCTTAAAGAAGAAAATGCACCCAACACAGTGACCATCACAAAGTACCAATAACTAACAAAGCGAAAAAAGTACATTCCTGCAACTGAACCAAAGACTGCAGCAACCTTAAGAACACCTAGATAGCTACAGACTGAATAAATCGTGGTAATCTAAAACGAAATACATGCAACGGCCAGGCCCTGTTCCGAAGTTAAATTTTATTGGTGGATATCGGCGTTTACCGTAAACGGTTTCTATTACATGTATTAGCACGTGCTGTTTACTGTTTTCCGTTCAGCTGTACAGCGTATTGTCTTCTCGTAGTAACATATTTCAGAGTTGGGTCATATATAATCAAATGTTGACGAAATTCTTTTTCGGCAGCTATCACGGCCCAAATTTGGATTTTCGTTAAAATGAAAAAATTTCCTGACTGACACAGGCCCTGCATTTTTTTCACATGTGAAGGGATCCTGGCTTTTTATTTTGCCAAAATTCTTTTTATTTCACATTTCTTCCTTCTACCACCCCTGCCCCTCCAAATAGTTTCTCCCTTATGCTTTATTGTTATATTGATATAAAATAAAATATGTAAATATTATTTGGTAGTTTTTTATATGCAATTTTCAGGTGCACAGTCACTTACATTGACTTATACACAATCACAAATCATTATAAAAACAAATCCCTATTGTAAAACATTTAAAATTCACAATTGTCCAACAAACCACAGATCTTTCCGATTATCCAACACTGTTTTATCTGTAATTCTAAATTGTGCTTAACAATTCAGTACATAGCAAGCGAAATATTTTAATAGAAATGTATCTTTTACATGTTTTACGCAGGGGGGGGGGGGGGGGGGGGGTAACCTCATTGTAGGTCTATTTTTTCAGCCATCAAGTATATAACTGGGTATGATATAAAGCCTTAGGTGTATATCAATAGGTGTGGTAAATTGAGAAGAAATAGTATACATCAACATGATCAATGGATTATAATTTGTTGATGAGAAGATAATCAGGAGAAGCAGGAGGAATGCATAATACAATAGCATAAATGCATAGAATACAACATTACTTACAAATTTTATTGTGTACAGAATCCTTAGTGTATGAATGGATCTGATTTTGAAGCATCCAGTATATGAATGGGTCTGGTTTTAAAGCATCTATAGTATATAAATGGGTATGGCTTTTGAAAAATTCAAGTATATGAATGGGTAGGGTAATAAAATTTCTGGTCGTACGTCTGTACTCAAACTAAGGCCAACTTATCCCCCCCCCCCGGATCTTTTAACCTTTGGAATACATAAAATTTGCAAAGACTACTGCTGTCGAGCCAAGGTGGTTACATGTATCTATTTCATTTAAAATCCTTCCAGAATATTCAAAGATATCGACGATATATATTAAAATGTCTTATAATCTAGCCCAAAACATTATTATGCATTGCTGCCATGTATAACCAATCGATAATCGATCTACCTTCAAAGGAAGTATAATGATTACGTCATTCTGGGTATATCTAAAAAATTGATCTTATGCCCAGTAGGTCGTAAATGTATTTATCATATACTTGTGTAAAATATTACTTAAATTTTACAGTTCAATAACATTTTAAAATATTGAAAGGCTATGAAAGGATTATAAAGTTTATCAACCAGATTTCTACGATTTCCCTCGTCAGGCTAATAAACAAACCTTTATTGACTGCTTCCGGAATGTTATTGTTCGTAGGGGTTTATCACATGCAACTTCGTGCATTTTCGGAAATTTGTTTGTAAACATGACAGACGACACGGACACGGCTGCTTTTGTAATAATAAAATACGTTATATCAATAAAAACAATTAAAGTTAAGAAATTTGTATTTGGTTAACTATAAATTATAATCTTAATGTTCAAAGAAAGACAAAAGTTTAATAGTTCTTGTCTGTATTTTTTCTGCTAAAAGTATAAGATAAAAAGATAACTATATGTCATTTTTCATATCAGACCCTTTATCGGCCCTCTGTCATGATATCATCCCTCGAGCCTGTGGCTCTTGTGCTGATATCATGACCTAGGGCCGATAAAGGGTATGATATGAAAAATAGCTAAGGTGTAAAGTTTATTTTTTCAGTTACTTTCTAATTTTCTAAAAAAAAACCTAGCTGTTATGCAAGTGGAGAACGCATGCGATCTACTTGCAATTTCTAGTTTTAAGGAAAAAATAGACTCATAACCCATGAATTACCAATGCACGAGACAAGACTTTATCCATGCATGTTATTGTATAAAATAAACAGAATAAAATATACCACTATATAATACACCAGATTAGTAGAGTAGTTTTCAATTTACACTGAAAGAGCGACTTTCAGCGAAGAGTGTATTTTAATGTTGTCGTCAGTTTGAACTGCATAAATAGTGGTCTTACATTAAACAATACTCCAAACATAACGTTATATCATTGAAATCTTTTCTGAAGTACCAAAGTTGTAATAAAAGAAGTTATTTTATCACCAAGATAAACCTTTGTGATTGCTCTAATTATATACACAATTTCATTCGTGATACAATCTAAGAAGACTACTTCATTGTAATTTATCTATGGTAACAATTTTGAAGCACAAATGTGCATATTTATTTATTTTTTTTATTTTTATTCATTATTAGCTCACCTGTACTAAAAGGACATATGAGCTTTGTGTCCGTCGTCCGTCGTAAACTTTTTCAAAGATCTTCTCCTCTGAAACCACTGAACCAATTACAGCCATACATGGTCTGAATGATTGTTTGGGTATCTAGAATAAAGTTTGTGTTTAATTTTTTTGTCCGTCGAGAAACATGGCTGCCATGGCTAAAAATAGAACATAGATGGTAAACTGCAGTTTTGGCTTATATCTCAAAAACTAAAGCACTTAGAGCAAAACTGACAGGGTAAAATGTTCAACAGGTCAAGATCTACCTGCCATGAGATTTTCAGACGAATCGGCCAACCCTTTATTGCGTTATTGCTTCTGAATTGTTAATTTTAAGGAAATGTTGAAGTTTTTGACTTATTATCTTCGATATTATTATAAAGACAAACTGTAAACAGCAAACATGTTCAACAAAGTAAGATCTACAAATAAATCAACGTGACCAAAATCGTTAATTGATCCCTTATAGGAGTTTTTGCCTTTTAAGACATCTTTGTAAACTTTCAAAAACTTCTCTTCTGAAACTACAGGATCAATTGCAGGACCAAACTTAGGCTGATAGATCCCTAGGGTATTTAGTATAAAGTTGTGTTCATGGAGAAACATTGCTGCCATGGCTAAAAATAGAACACAGGTGATCAGTCATAATAATAAATTTATTAGCATATTGCGTCCCGAAGGACCAATAGCTACATAAAAACAAGAATGCAAACATGAACAAAAATACAAAATACTTTTAACTAACAGCAAGAAACATAATATAGAATGAATTAAAGCCTCCTGTCCTCAATGTTAAAGACTGTTTTAAAAAGGAGCCCAGCACTCTCAATTTGTCCTTAGTGTTTGGATTTATTATTTCCCGGGGTTTGTCAATATCACTTTTATAATCATTTTAAAAAAATATGAAATTTGATGTTAGATGATACTTTTATGCACGAGTATCCAAGTCAAGATCTGATCACAATTACCTTGACGGTTACGAGTTCATAAAAAGTATTCACATTCATCTTATTAAGGACCCTTTTTAGTTCTCTTTGTACTGTATGTGACTTGTACGTCTGAACTCCATTGCAATTATGTGCACGCTGACCAACATATCGGGTAGATGAACCTGACTTTTTGGAAAGGTATTACATCATTTTACAAAAAGGAATATTACCTTAAAAGGCATTGATCTGAAAATGGATAGGTGGTAAACTTTAAAAACTTTTGGTCAACTCACCAAAATAACGTTTGGCTTTTCGAAGTCCGATAAAAATTTGTAAATCCTTATGTTCTAATTCGAGAATCTCAAACGAACATAAAGCATTTATTAAATTAAACTCTATCTACTGTGTTTGGGAACAGCTCGCCAGACAGTGTGCAGCAAAGATTTAACAAATCAAAAAATGTCCATAAATGATGTCTGACTAACTGTTCGCTGCGTGCATTCATAATTACAATTACAAACAAACTACAAAAGAAATATAAATAGTTATTAACTAGTTGTGTAAGGTATGTTATAAATTGGCTATGCAATACTAAATGTCAAGAACTAATAACAAACAAAAAACTGGACCAATACGGATTATAGCCTCAATATGGATATCAGGCCTGAAAAACAGGACCAATACGAGTTTTAGCCTCAATATGGAAATATGAGCCAGAAAAACAGGACCAACATGGATTTCAGCCTCAATATGGAAATATGAGCCAGAAAAACAGGACCAACATGGATTTCAGCCTCAATATGAAAATAAGGCCTAGGCCAATATGGATTTGTTTACTTCCGCCAAGTTTGCAAGCAGATGACAAAAACCGAAAAAATCGATGTAAATAATATTGGGAGGAGACAAAGCTATAATTTCTTTCTATAATAGTTGCTTGCGTAAGTATTTAAAAAAATTACTACAAAAACAACCGTAAGAAAAGAAATTTAGCATGTAAAATCACACATCCATCAATGACCTGAAGGTAAGAAAGAAAGAATATGAAGATGTGGCCATCGGAAACTTGCCAATGAAGGTATATATTTTTTATTTATAAACAAGTGAACAAAAATATCACAATATTTTTTTTCAATTATTATTGATAAGTCATACATTTTCATGATTTTACACAGCTAGTTAATAAAGGGATCATAGAATGGGCTTTTGTCATATTGGTCCAGTATTATGTCATCGGACAGGTCGCATTGGGCCTCGGACAGCTGCATTTGGCCTCGGCTTCGCCTCGGCCAAATACAGCTATCCTTGGCCCAATACAACTGTCCTTGGACATAATACAGGACCATTATGAAAAAGCCCATTCAATAACCCTATATTAACAAACTATCAATCGAAATGCTAAATCAAACTTATATGGGCCTCATGAGAACCTTGCTGCACAGAATGCGAATCTACAATGAATATATTATACACATATACCTAAACATTCGCCTAATAATTAACACGAAATTTCCATGATCGAAAACATACGACTCTAAGGAGACATTATTTAACCAATGAAAACCTCACAAAAGTGCAAACATAATTAATTCATTGGTGCCATGCACTATGGTTATTTTAACATTGATAGGTATTATATTTGTTTTATATTTTACACCTCGCTAAAATAACCATACAGCATGGCACCAATGCATTATTTCTTAAATATCATAACCAAATGAAAAATATGTCACAGTGTATTCATGAAATGACTATACCTATACACTATTTTATTTTTTTTACCTAATTTACCTTATCTTAAGCCTGCATAATAATATCTCTTCAAGCTCTTCTGACTGCAAAATTAACCTGGAGATTGAATTCTGGATTTTCAGAGTGTTTTAAAAATTAACCCCAAAACAGTCTTTGAATATGCAATCAAATTAGACCATAAAATGGGTATTAAGGATGTACAAAGCAAAATATTTCTAGAATTAAACTGTTTTTCCTAACCTGATTTTGGGGTTTATATGACTGTAAGAAAGTAATTTATGAAGAAAAAATCATATGGTGGTGCACGATCATTTGAAAGTACCCCATTTTTGATGATTTTCCCATTTTTCATCAATTTTTACCCAATTTTGGGCTATTATCATGAAAAATATCTCAGTTCCTCAATGAAACTTTTTTTCACACTTTCCCTAAATATGGAGTGGACCAATCTGAATAAATTTAACTTTTAAAAAAACTATAGGTAGGTGTTAATATAAGAAAGTTTTATAAAATTTTGTTGTTTTTTTGGTGTTTAAATGACCATGCAGTCAATTTAGTAAATTTGGGGTTTTCTCATTTTTTTTAGAACAAAGAGCATATACGTTCAACTTCTTTGTTTATAGATGATTGAAAAAGACATATTAAAGAATTTTAAAAAGAAAAAAAAATATGGAATTTACATATTTTTGTTAATATCATTTCTTTGTACCCCTCACCCATTTTCTCAATATTTTGGCTTATGACACTGACCAGGTTATAAAATTTGAAAATTCTATTACTCAAAAACTACTTATTGTAAGTAAATAATTTTTTCACAGAGTTTAGTTGGATTATAAAATTTTTAAAATTCATTAATATTTTCCACTTGTATTACATGTTTTGGAAATAATTCCCGAATGAGATTTCAACGAGACTGAAACATCCTTACATCCTTAAATCATTCAAAATGAGACAAAATCCTAAAAATCTGTATATGCAAGTGTCTTTGGTAAGTTAAAAGAAGTATTTGTCTCATCTTAAACATGAGACTGATTCCTTCTTGTTAAAGCGGATATCGACCGTGACTTTCCCGTCATTGATATGTAATTATAATTTCTGCATATCTTCCGGTTATAAAAACGAAAAGTCATTCCTTTGTTTTCTTGGAGAAATAAGAAGTAATAACAAATTTAAGGTAGATTTTTCTAATTGATGAAGGGTGAATATAAAAAAACAGGCATTGACATGAAACAAATTGAGCTTCTTCAAAAGAGAAAACTCGGCACACGCACTTGATTCATTCAATTTTCAAATGATGGGACCGGCCTATCACAACAAGATACTGCCTACTGGTTTTAATGTTTGTCAGTAATGAATTAATAGATAAAAAGAACTCACAGGCTAACATGAAACAGGAGGATAGAGTACATTATATTACCATTATCTCTTCAGAGAATACCAAAATTCCTTTTATATAAAACGTACAATGGTTGTGTACCAGTTAATGAGTTATGACCATTTTTAACATTTTCCTGTGTGAATTTACCCTTTTCATAGCAACGCAACTGTTACATCCAGTTTTCAAAAGGTTATCTTCGACACTTGGACCATGCTTTTATTTACATTTCCGCCTCACATGTGCATTGGATTGTGGGACGTCTTGACACAAAACAAACTCGGCATACTGCAAACTCGGCCTATATTTGATAAATGCGCACATCACAGTTAAATGTTTATTAAGCAAATTGAATACACACAAAATTTTATTTATATGTTTAAGACTGCAATCAAACAATACATAAAAATATATATCAGGGCTCACCAAACTGGGCGATTAGGGCGATTAAGTCGCCTAATGCTCACCAATGTTGCCCTGTCATTGGCTCCAAAGCGACAAATGAGTCGCCCTGTGTTTTTAAGTAAGGCGCATCCGAACAACGTACGTAATCAGCTGCGTCTGAAGACCGTTATTTTCATTAAAAATCTCGAGCCGCCATTTTTTGTTTTCTTGGACGAAAGGGAAAGAAACGACAAAAAGTAAGCTAGAAAATGAAATGGCGGCAATCGGAATTCTCATGATTTTTCATTGGTCACGGTGTTTTTTACCGACCGGTAACAATATGTAGACCTTATTTAAAAATAAATTTAGCGGATTTTGACATATCTATGCACAAATGGAAATTTTGTCAATACATGTATTGAAAGGTGTTCAAGCAAGGTGAATGGGAAGATTTTAAGAGTATGTTTGAGAAAAAATAGTAATGAGTATAGATAAATAAATATTAAAAAATAAAATGGCAATAATAAATAAGTTGTGTCAAAAGGTACAAATATTTTTGCTCATATCTGTAGCTGAAATTTTCTTCCAAGTTCGGAGCACCACTGCATAATGTCATTTTTAGCTCACCTGGCCTTAGATTGCCGAAATTTTGCCGATCTGCCGAAAAACATGGCCGCCAGCGCAGAACATAGTTTAACATTGGACCCTATGGGAAAAGCATATATTTGCTATCTCCTCTGAAGCTATTTAAGCAAATTGAACCAAACTTTACTGGAATGATGTATGGAAGGTCCTTGACTTAGATTGCCGAAATTTTTCCGATCTGTTAAAAAACAAGGCAGCCAGCGCAGAACATAGTTTAACATTGGACTTTATGGGGAACGCATATATTTGCTATCTCCTCTGAAGCTATTGAAGCAAATTGAACCAAACTTTACAGGAATGATGTATGGAAGGTCCTTGACTTAGATTGCCGAAATTTTGCCGATCTGCCGAAAAACATGGCGGCCAGGGCAGAACATAGTTTAATTATGGACCCTATGGGAAAAGCATATATTTGCTTTCTTCTCTGAAGCTATTTAAGCAAACTGAACCAAACTAGCAAATTGAACCAAACTTCATGGGAATGATGTATTGAAGGTCCTGGACTTATTGCTGAAATTTTTTGAATGATGTATGGAAGGTCTTGAATTTGGCTCCATGATACAGCAAAAGTTGCTTTATAAATAAATAATTCCTTTAAGTTTTGACTGGTTCTTTTATCTGTCTGTACATCATTTTAATTAAATTGCACTTCATAGGTCTGCATTTTGCTGTTACATATACATAGTGGCACTATATGTTGTTGGAGAAACAATTTCTGTTAAATTATTGCCTATACATTTGTATATAGTGGCACTACCTTGTTTCTTAATGCATATAGTCAAATTGCAAGTACATGTATTTGGTTCTTAAAAATGTTATCTTTTGAAAAAATGTAATGATAACAACATTTTAGATGCTTCCTATACTACATATATTTTATACATAACGGAATTAAATGTCATTGATTAACCTTTATTTCGTTCTAAGATGAAATAAAATTTCGCCGTCTGTTTACAAAATGTAGTTTCCTGTGCTGGGAATTTTCCTCAGATACAAATACAACAAAACAATTGAAAATTTATCTTTTATCCATTTCATTCGTTCTTGGTCGGTCTGAAATGTAGGTCATATCAAATTCTCCCGTTAACGATATAATCAAATTCAATATTTGTCCCGAACATGCGTAAGTCTGCCTTTTTAGCTCACACGGCGTCGTCGTTAACATTTTACATTTTGAACTTCTTCTAGAGAACCACTGAATGGAATGAAACTAAATCTGGCATGAATGTTCCTTATGAGGTGCTGACCAAGTGTTGTTACTTTGTAGCCGATCCATCATCCAAGATGGCCGCCAGCGGGGAACTTAGTTTAACATAGGACCCTATGGGAAATGCATACAAATGACTTCTTTTAGAGAACCACTGAATGGAATGTAACAAAACATAGCATGAATGTTCCTTATGAGGTGCTGACCAAGTGTTGTTACTTTGTTGCCGATCCATCATCCAAGATGTTTAGAAGTCTATCAGAAAATTGTAAAAAAAATTCTGAATGGTCACAACTTGACCACATATTCAAAAATAATAATGATAAGATGTCTTCAGTAGCTATTGTAAGACTACACTAAGATGACCTGTTTTTAATTTTAAATACTGTGTCAAATTAAACCAATCTTGGTCTCAATCATTATATAATTTTACATAATTTCCAAAATCACATTAGATACAGGTGAGCGACACAGGCTCTTGAGAGCCTCTAGTTTTTTATTTCAAATTATATTCGTCAGTATTTTAAGGCAGCACATGATTTAAATTAAACTTTAACAATAGTACAATAGGCCTACCATGGTCAAAATCATGCAGCAATGTATGTTAAAAAAGTGGTGATGAGTCCTGGGACTGGGACTCATCAAAATCAGCTGGGACTCACCATTCTGAAAAATGATGAGTCCCAGGACTCATCATGAAAAATTCTCAAAGGATATTGATTAAATGCACATGAGACAAAATCTCAGATTATGACTAAAATGGAAGGATATGGAGTAAATGTAGATAAAATCTCAAACAATACAGGATAAAACACAATAAAGGAATGTATAGTATACACTATGAGACACAAAATAACAGGTATTTACTCGACAGGCAACAAATTCGGGGAAAAAACACAGTCTCCCTGTTGCTACCCTGAGGGAGACTCTGAGTCTCCCTGTTATTTTCAAGTGTGGTGACACTAAGAATCATTTTTTCTTAGGTTGCTCGTCACAACTTTAACTTTAGGGGTAACAGGCTTAGTTTCTAAGATGTTACACATTATTCTAAGCTTGTGAGAATTATATTAGGCTGTTTCCTTTTAGTTTAAGGTGTTGCCCCTAATATTTGTGCGTGAGGATTATTCTAAGGGTGTTACTAGAACTATTAAGGATTGTGAGGATTATTTTTTATCCCCTGGGGTACTCCTGACCACTCAGCCATGCGGACATATGATTGGTCAGTTGTTTCTGATAAGACTGAATGCACGTGATTGGTCGGTTGTTTCATATTATTATTTATGGATAAGACTGAATATACATTCACTCTGGTCAATACACGTTTCGTTAAAATTAATTTACTCAATAATCAAAATCAATACTATTGTCTGCTGTCGATTTAAAAAATAATAATCATAAATGAAAAATGCATAGTTAATAAATTTGTCACACACAGGTAAGTATTATAACAGAGTGTTTCCTACAGACTGAATACACGTGACCGACTTAATACCCATGCATATGGTCAATACACATCCGTTTTAAACGCAATCCTAAACCAATTTCGGTAAGATCAGTTTACTCAATAATCAGCATCAATATTGTTGAGGTCCACTGTCAATTTTTAAAAATAATGATATATTGACTTTGTTGAAATTGGGCATCCGTTGTCAGGTGAAAGTTTGTTAATTGACTAAAACAAAACTTGGTTCATCTTGGTGGTCAGCAGATCGATATAATAAAACGGGTTAAAAATTAACGTTATGTTTTCCAAGTCCATCTGTCTTTATCTACTGTTATCAATTTCATTCCAGTCTTTTTCATAATTATTCATTTCTTTTGATGTTAAGTGTTTTACGTTCGTATATCGGTGTCAGTGTAAATAAATGGGTCATCATGGAATAATTAACAATAATCTTGACCGCGCAATACATAGGTAAAGGTATTGTCAAGTTGATTGTTTATACCTGCAACAAGGATGTCAAATTATGTAGCTGTGACAAATAACCCACAAAATTCTGGTGCAAAAACTGGCAGGAAAATATAAGACGTTCGTTAATTGACTGTGAATAAAAACAAAGTTCAACCTTGGTGGTCAGCTGATCAATATAATTAAATGGGTTAAATATATATTAACGTTATGTTTCCAAGTCCAATCTGTCTTTATCTATAGTTATTAATTTTATTCCAGCATTTTTTTTTATAATTATTTATTTCCTCTGATGTCAAGTGTGTTTTACGTTCGTATATCGGTGTCAGTGTAAATAAACGGGTCATCATGTAGAGGATAATAAACAATAATCTTCTCCCATGCACGGTACATTGTTAAAAGTAACAGGTCAAGGTATATTATCAACTTGATTGTTTATACCTGTAACAAGGATGTTGACCAAATTATGTAACTGTGGAAAAAACCGCACACAATTCTCGTGCAAAAACTGGCGGGAAAATATACAACAGTAATAAATACAATTGTAGTTTATTTTTGAAAAATATGACATACGGATGTTCGGGAAAAATATTGACTTCAGCTTCAACTACATTTAGTATATACTCCTTAAAAATGTAAAGATACACATAGTTTTATTATATAATTATGGTAAACGGAATATTTGTCTTTGTCAAGAATGATGAGAATTTATTAACAAAATTTTACAAAATAGACAGTTGTGCATGTAAATATAAGTTCATTCGGATCCGAAAATGTTGAATAAAATATACCAATTATTATTTTTTTAAATATATGACTTCGTCATCCAAACCACCCCTTCAAGTCAAATGGTCTACCACAGGAATTTCTCGTGAGCAAGACTGATAAAATAATAACTGATATGCTTTGTCAACCTAATAATTGATAATTAGTACTTGTTGAAAATAGCCGAATAAACTTGTTCAGAGTCAAAGTAGATCGTTCCAGGATGGATGCAACTAAAATACTTTCTTAGTTTGTGTGAAGGATTGCATGATTATAAACATAAGACGACATTTTCAAAAAACGGACCTTTTTAGTACCATACAGATATTTCAAATTGATGTCTTGTACCCAAAGATGTAATAATATACAGACTGCATTTGTACTATTTCCAATCCTCGTTGCCTCTCCTTTACCTCATGTTTTCTGCTACTTTATTCACTATAGAATAAGTTCCTTTCTAAAATTAGAATACTACACATTTTGAATATTTTCTATATAATGAGAATTAATACTTAGAAATTCTCGGATCCCTCTTTATAGATTTGTATGGTCTTGACAATGTATATTTTTATTTCTGAACTTCTGCAATTCTGAACAGCTTGACGTCAGGCAGATAGACGAAGGTATATCCATACATGTATAACAAAACTTTGGTAAATGTATAATAAACACGGGTGTCAAAAATTAATCTGCCCATTACCTTAAAAGAATTCAAGCGAATCTCCTTTTTATTAGGTTTAAAACAACAACTTGTCAAAAGTTAATTCACAGGTGGATAAATTAATGTACACATGTATCAAACATTTATGATCTGAAGGATATCGAGTTCTTCAACCAATTATCGGTATTTAAAAATCTTTTTTTTTACAGTAATACAAACTTTACGCAATTAAAGAAAATGTAGCTTTGACAACATATTTTCCAGCTGTTTGTATTTCGAAATTATAGTTCTCATGGGGATAAAATATATATTACAAATAAACAGTGTATTATTATTTTATTTTTTTTTAAATAATATTATACTTAAACAGTGTTTATTTTTTTTTAATAATATTATACTTAAACAGTGTAAGAAATATGTTTTCTTTAAAAAAAAAACAGGTAAATCTTAGGTGAATTTTACAAATTATTTATCAAAACATCTATTGTGAGAATAGAAAGAATAGGAATTTTTAAAAAGTGGGAATGGGAGGAAGACACCATACAAACAACTGGAAAGTATATATTGCGTAATAGTCCTAAAAAAAATTTTGATTTTTAAATGCCGATAATTAGTTGAAAAACTCAATATCCTTTGGATCATAAATGTTTGATACATGTGTACATTAATTTATCCACCTGTTAATGAACTTGTCAACAAGTTACGTTTTAAAATAACAAGGAGATTCGCTTGAATTGTTATAAGGTAATGGGGAGATTAATTTTTGACACCTGTGTTTTTTATACATTTACCAAAGTTTTGTCATACATGTATATGTTTTACCTTTGTCTGCTAGACGTCAAGATGATCAGTATTGTAGAAGTTTAGAAATAAAAATATACATTCTCAAAAACATAAAAATTTATAAAGAGTGACCTGAGAATTTTTAAATATCAATTCTCATTATATGAAAAATATGCAAAATGTGTAGTATTTTAATTTTAGAAAGGTACACTATTTTATTCTGAATAAAGTAGCAGAAAACATAAGGTAAAGGAGAGGGACGAGGATTGGAAATAGTACAAATGCAGTCTGTATATTATTACATCTTTGGGTACAAGACATCAATTTGAAATATCTGTATGGTATTTAAAAGGTCCGTTTTTTGAAAATGTCGCCT
Organism: Mytilisepta virgata; assembly: GCA_028015205.1. NCBI lineage: Eukaryota > Metazoa > Mollusca > Bivalvia > Mytilida > Mytilidae > Mytilisepta > Mytilisepta virgata. The sequence continues at coordinate 37,010,212 of CM051512.1, forward strand.
TATGTTTATAATCATTTAACCCTTTACACAAACTAAGTAAGTATTTTAGTTGCATCCATCCTGGAACGATCTACTTTGACTCTGAACAAGTTTATTCGGCTATTTTCAACAAGTACTAATTATCAATTATTAGGTTGACAAAGCATATCAATTATTATTTTATCAGTCTTGCTCACGAGAAATTCCTGTGGTAGACCATTTGACTTGAAGGGGTGGTTTGGATGACGAAGTCATAATTATATTTAAAAAAAAAAATAATTGGTATATTTTATTCAACATTTTTGGATCCGAATGAACTTATATTTACATGCACAACTGTCCCATTTTGTAAAATTTAGTTAATTAATTCTCATCATTCTTGACAAAGACAAATATTTCGTTTACCATAATTATATAATAAAACTACGTGAATCTTTACATTTTTAAGGAGTATATACTAAATGTAGTTGAAGCTGAAGTCAATATTTTCCCGAACATCCGTATGTCATACTTTTCAAAAATAAACTACAATTGTATTTATTACTGTTGTATATTTTCCCGCCAGTTTTTGCACGAGAATTTTGTGCGTTTTTTTCCACAGTTACATAATTTGGTCAACATCCTTGTTACAGGTAAACAATCAAGTTGATAATACCTTGACCTGTTACTTTTAACAATGTACCGCGCGTGGGAGAAGATTATTGTTTATTATCCTCTACATGATGACCCGTTTATTTACACTGACACCGATATACGAACGTAAAACACAGAGGAAATAAATAATTATAAAAATAAATGCTGGAATAAAATTAATAACTATAGATAAAGACAGATTGGACTTGGAAACATAACGTTAATATTTAACCCATTTAATTATTTATATCGATCAGCTGACCACCAAGGTTGAACTTTGTTTTTATTCACAGTCAATTAACGAACGTCTTATATTTTCCCGCCAGTTTTTGCACGAGAATTTTGTGGGTTATTTGTCACAGCTACATAATTTGACATCCTTGTTGCAGGTATAAACAATCAACTTGACAATACCTTTACCTATGTATTGCGCGGTCAAGATTATTGTTAATTATTCTCTACATGATGACCCATTTATTTACACTGACACCGATATAATACGAACGTAAAACACTTAACATCAAAAGAAATTAATAATTATGAAAAAGACTGGAATGAAATTGATAACGGTAGATAAAGACAGATGGACTTGGAAAACATAACGTTGATTTTTAACCCGTTTTATTATATCGATCTTGATATTGATAGTCAATTAAGAAACTTTCACCTGACAACGGATGCCCAATTTCAACAAAGTCAATATATCATTATTTTTAAAAATTGACAGCGGACCTCAACAATATTGATGCTGATTATCTTACCGAAATTGGTTTAGGATTGCGTTTAAAACGGATGTGTATTGACCACATGGGTATTAAGTCAGTCACGTGTATTCAGTCTATAGGAAACACTCTGTTATAATACTTACCTATGTGTGACAAATTTATTAACTACGCATTTTTCATTTATGATTATTATTTTTTAAATCGACAGCAGACAATAGTATTGATTTTGATTATTGAGTAAATTAATTTTAACGAAACGTGTATTGACCAGAGTGAATGTATATTCAGTCTTATCCATAAATAATAATATGAACCAACCGACCAATCACGTGCATTCAGTCTTATCAGAAACAACTGACCAATCATATGTCCGCATGGCTGAGTGGTCAGGAGTACCCCAGGGGGTAAAAAATAATCCTCACGCACAAATATTAGGGGCAACACCTTAAACTAAAAGGAAACAGCCTAATATAATTCTCACAAGCTTAGAATAATGTGTAACATCTTAGAAACTAAGCCTGTTACCCCTAAAGTTAAAGTTGTGACGAGCAACCTAAGAAAAAATTATTCTTAGTGTGAGCCCTGATAAAATATATTATGTGAACGAAAAATACATAACAATATTAAGCTCATTCTACATATAATCTATAATAAACACTTTACTCACTACTAAATTGATACGTAGGCCGAGAATGTAGTGTACCGAGTTTGCGATGTGCCGTGATGTCCCATGTATTGTAATAAAGGAGTGACAAAATCGTGGAAGTTGGCACGGTTTCGGAATGTCTTTGTACTAGTTATTGCCATTTCTTGAAAAGATAGCATCATCTTTAACTTTTAAAGGTTATTTTTACGAAAAACAATGAAATCACATAATAATAGACTGACGTGTGATACCTCGTTTTAAATTTAAACAATTATATATATAAGATTTCTGGATAAATTGCGAGTGCAGGACAAATTGCCCCATTTCAAACTTGCACCAACTCGCTGATTTTGAAAATGTAAAATAACAACATTGCTCCAACTGTGAAAGTCATGGTCACCAACTAACCCCAATTTATGAAAATAAGAGCTACAAACTCGTCCCAACTGATGAAAATAATAATTCATACTCGCTACATGTGAATATCATAGTTACCAACTCACCCAAACTTGTGATAATGATACTTACAAACTAGCCCCAACTAATGACAATAACGATTTTTTACTCACTCCAATTGAGAATGTCATAGTAAGAAATTCGCCCAAACTGTAAAATAAGTGCCAATATGACAAATTTTTACTGATAGATCTAAAGATCCTGTTAATAATACAAGTGGATGTGCTTTTGTATTCCCAGAATTGAATATAAAAAAGGTGTCAAGTTATTTACTTGTGATTAATGGCTATATTTTTTTCATTGAACTGGATAACAGATTTCAGACCTTGCAATATAGTAATATCTGTAGATTCGCTTGCAGCACTTGGCTGAATAAACTGAAAATTGACACAAGACAAAGTGGGAAGTGCAAATACATTTATACATTAAAAACAATCTTTTTTTCAGGAATGGATAGATTATTACGTTTAGGAGGTGGCATGCCAGGACTTGGACAGGTGAGAATAATGAACTAGGACAAATACTGTCAAATAGACCATTTTGTAGATTTTGATCCAAAGTGCTTTTGAAACTTGACATGAGTGCAGTTTTTGTCCTCCTTTTATAATAATTAAAAAAGATGCCACCATTGTTATTTGTTTTGATTTGTGCATGGTAAGATTTATCTTGAATTTATTCCCAGGAAACATGATAAAGGGCCTGTAAATTTAAATACCGTATAAATGTTTTTTATCAAGCAGGACAGAACAGAATATTATTGGTTTAACAGTACATATAGTCAGATTGTCATCAAAACACACGGGGCCTCTGTGGCCGAGTGGTCTAGGTAGTTCGTCATGACTACTAGTGATCACTAGCCTGTCAACGCTGAGGTTGTGAGTTCGAATCTCACCTGTGGCGGGGTGTGTTCGACTCCGATCTTAATTGACAATGATTGCCAGTTTTCCTACGGAAGGTCGGTGGTTCTCTCCGTGTACTCCGGCTTCCTCCACCAGTAAAAACTGGCCACCGCATGTGCTGAAAACAACGTAAAACCCCAACTAAACAAACAAAATCAAAACACACACTTACTTTATAAAGAAAATCAAAAAGTCTGATACCAGAATTCATGTGTATTAGAGAGATGAAATTTTACACAATAGTAATAAGCCCAAATTTTTTACCGCTTTTCAAAAAGCACTGATAAGTTTAACAGGGAATAGTCCCCTTTTCATATATAACTTATAAAATGTCTACTAATTTAAAAGAGCATGTAATATGCTTGAGTTTATTATTACAATTTTATATTCATATTTTACTAATCATCAGTAGTGCTCAATACCTCAAATATTGCTAACCAAAATAAACAAAAAAAAGCCAAAATTTAAATTAAAAATCTTTAAGATATCAAGCTGTGATTCGTTTGTTTTATCCTAGGGTGCACCTCCATCTGATGCTCCTGCAGTTGACACAGCAGAACAGGTTTATATATCATCCCTAGCTCTGTTAAAGGTAAGAATACCAGTAGAATTCAAGAACATTTCATATTAGACCATTAACACTCTATCCGATTCCAATCCATGTCAGTAACAACTGATAGGATTTATCCAATTCTCAGGCAGTCAGGGAAAGTACAATGATATATAATCATATTTGGATGAAATGTGAACATATTTAGATTCATCCATTAAGGCAATGCTCTCCAAATATGTTTAAATTTTTTTATTTTTTTTCTCTTGGGTATGGGAAAATTGGATAAATCCAAACAGTGGTATCTGATCTGGACAATGGATACAGTGTGTAATAGCTCGATCTTCAATATAATTTAAAGGATACTTTTCCCCATTATCTGTTTTTGTGTATTGATTTTAAGGATGATTGCTGGTCTAATAGGAAATAAATAGGATTGGAAATAGGTGTTTTAGTTTGAGAGAACATATGAAAAGTAAACAAATAAGCAAGAAAAAAATATAGGTTCATGTGCTAATTTTAGAGGTAGAAGGCCTTGAAAATTTGCAGGAAATTGGTTTTCTCTGGATTTTTCATTGTCTTTGCATTGACAACTTTAGTCTCTCAAAGATGTATGAAAAAATAAAAAGGATTTCATAAAATTTTGTCAAATACCATTTTAAGGTATCTATGATTGAATTATAAAAGAAAAAGTGGGGGTTCATGCGCAAAAAATTTCATGTTTAAGAAATGGATAAAACAAGAGGATTCCGAAAATCTGACAAAAAGACCGAAATATGACCAGCGAGCATCCTTAATTCTTTCTTTTAAGGACAACTACAGCGATAATCCTAATATTTTTGCACTTTTTAAATTTCCTTGGAAAAATTTCTAATTTTCCTGGTGTATGAAATTTTTAAATTGCAATTGCCATGAAGCCGGAAATTTTCACATTATTTCAGTACTACATGTATATTAATTTTATTCTTAATCGACATCAATTATTAATTGTGTAGTTTTATAATTTCTTGCCAGTATAAAAACCAAATAAAAAATATGTGTGGTTCTGGTTGCCCTATCTACCATTTTTTTTTGCACCTACATGTACTACATGTAAGTTTTTTTGGACATTTTTCAATAAGCAGTGTTAAAGTCAGAATTTCTCTACAATAGACTCTATGTTAAAGAAAATTGTAAAATAAAAAAAAATCCCTACCTACCTACCCTATATTTTATCTTGATGTAACAGGAACAACACATATGTTTTTACTTGGCCTAAGGAAAAACTTTTTTGTTTATGAGCTAAATTTCCCCAGAAGTTGATTTTTGGCATATTGATTTAGTATTTAAAATGATAAAATAGCATCTCTTACAAGTTTAACTGTTACTTTGATATATATATAATTTATGTTTTATGAACAGATGTTGAAACATGGTAGGGCTGGAGTACCAATGGAAGTCATGGGTCTGATGTTGGGAGAATTTGTAGACGATTATACAGTTCGAGTTATAGATGTATTTGCCATGCCACAGTCGGGAACTGTATGTGTCTTAATATAACATAACATTCCAATGTGTAAATTGAAAAAAAAATGAATAATTGTATGCATTTTGGTAAAAACAGAAATTTCCATTCTATTACTTTAATTGTTGACCTATTTCAAATTTAAAAATTATTACCTCCCCTGATTTCTTACCATATAAATATATCATAGGGCTATTCCAGAAAAAATGGTATGGGGGGGTTGGAAGGCATTTTTTTTCAGCACCCACTACCGATAGTGCCTTCCAACCCCCCCATACATTTTTTTCCGGAATAGCCCTTAGTAAATTCAGTAATTTTGTTGATTGAGTTTTCAGTTCACATGTATGAATAAACAAAATGGAAAACAGGAAAGGTCAACAGTGACATACCAATCAATCAAAGCAACCCAACTGACAGAACGCTGGACAAAAAAATAACATAAAAGAGTACAAAACACAAATTTGAGATTACTAATTGCCTTCCACGTTATGTTACTTATAAAGTTTCACACATTTTAAACTTCACTGACCAAAAAAAAAAGATTTTTTAAGTACACGTACAATCAAGTTAAAGCATGCAAACATGAATTATAATTTTCTTGATCTTCTCAGTTTCAAATTTAAAATTATTACCTCCCCTGATTTCAAGTAAAAGCAGTGTCCTTACATAGATTTCTTTGACATTTGTTGATTACTATTAAGGAAGTCCTGAAATATCAAAAAAGGATTAACATAACCAAGATTTTTCTTGAAACAATTCTCTGGGAATGTACATGTGATAAAGCTTTGAATTTACCACCCTTTGTTATCTTGATTTCAGGGTGTCAGCGTAGAAGCAGTAGACCCAGTATTCCAAGCTAAGATGTTGGACATGTTAAAACAGACAGGAAGGTATACAGTCAGTCATTGTCTGTTCCTGAGCCATAAAAACATATAATTATTAAAGTATTAAAATTTCCTATGTATCGGCACAAAATTTACACATGTTATTTAGAGTAGGTATCTGTAAAAGTTCAACAGACAGTGATCTTCTGATTAATACATAATCATGCAATTGGTACAAGTCTTAAAGACGTTTGAGTCACTATTCAGTGTTTATAAGTTGATGTTCCACAGAAGTGCAAATCAAGATATGTTTATGATTATAGAGAGTCTCAGTATTGAATACGTCTGAAATGAAATACATGTACATGGCAATTCTGGAAATGTCCAGGCACATTTAAGCAAATTAAATGTAATATTCAAGAGGTTGATTGAAAATGTGTGTTTCAGTATATAATTGCAAATCAATTTCTGTGCCAAAAATAAATCTTTGTAACATTTTATTAGATCATGCAATCCCTGGCCCGTTATTAAAGGGTTATTTGAATTTCTTGCAGTCATTGAACAATGCATTTAAATTCAATTTTTATAAAAATGTAGAGCAAAAACAAATCAAACTTAAAATAATCACAACAATTGCACTAAGTCTTAACAATTTCTTTTTCAGACCAGAAATGGTGGTTGGTTGGTATCACTCACATCCAGGATTTGGCTGTTGGTTGTCTGGAGTAGATATAAACACACAACAGAGCTTTGAGGCTCTGTCTGAGAGAGCTGTGGCTGTAGTAGTTGACCCAATACAGTCAGTCAAAGGGAAAGTAAGTCCAGGAGCAGTCATGGGGTACTTTCATTCTATGATGTTTCAACACTTAAATACACCTATTCCAGACCTGTTTACCACTACGATTTTGGCGTAGTTTCTACGCTTTTTTGTACTCAAATTATGCTCTATGCCCAAATAGGTCATTTCTACACTTTCAAAGATGTTACAGTAAAAAAAATCGGCAGTATGTAATTTTGTGTCTAAAGGAAGTTATCCAAACGCAAAACGGAGTCTTTGTCTTTTACGTATATGTAAGTATGTATTACAAATGCTCTGGTGATCGTTGACGGTCAAGTTTGACACATGGCGTGATGCCGAAACGAAAGAATAATGTTGTTGAAGGTAATCTAGTCATTGTTGTTTAACTGACTTATTGTTATAATAAAAGTTTGAAATAATTTGAACTGTTCAAAGTTTTTAATTAGTTACATATTGTGATGCCAGACATATTTCAAAACACAAATACAAGCAAGAGGTCAGAGAACATAAATTTTTTGATGTTTGGACCTAGGACAGACCATGGTTGTATCTTTGGATTTACAAGAGAATGACTTAATAAAATTTAGGAAGAATACATATATCATTATTGTGTTCAATATAACTAATCCTATTGAATTTATTTATTTGGTATCTTCAAAACATGACTCTAAAAGCTCTCAGAATGCAGGATTTTGCATCTAGATTTTCAAAAAATTTCGGGGGGGGGGGGGGGGGGGGGGGGCATGCCCAGACCCCCCTAGCAAGTTCACGGCGCGTTGCGCCGCTCATCAGTGATAGTAATTTTTAGGACTTGTAAAATCTAAAAGTACACCTAAATATTGAGAACTACACTTTCTAAATGTATAAACTACACTACTAGCTTAAATGGGGTAAACTGGTCTGCTATTCTTTGAGGAAATATGAAAATAATGGAAATATTGTTGTCTTTCTATCTGCATTTTTGGCTTTCATAGGATTGACCTGGGTAGTTCATGTAAAGGATAGTTTCATTACGGCCCCGCCATGAAATGGCGGCCGCCCTATTGTAATCAGTCTGTCCGTCCATCTGTCCATCAGCATTCCTTTGATAACTTAAGATTGCATTCACAGATTTTTATGCACAATATTGGACTTGACCAAAGGAAGGTCCCTTTCGGGTTTGAGGGAAATCGGACAACATTTTTTGTGAAAAACTTAGTTTTTGTATGAAAAAATGCATATTTTGAGAATTAACACTATGTCGTTCAGATTGCCTTCTCAGATTTTCATAAATTTTATACACAGTGTTGGACATGATCAGAGGAAGGTCCCTTTTGATTTTGAGGAAAATCATAAAACACTGTTTGGGGAAAAACTTAGTTTTTGTTTGAAAAAATGCATATTTTGAGAATTAACACTGTGTCGTATGAGAACTTAAGATTGGCCTCACAGATTTTCATAAATTTTATACACAGTGTTGGACATAATCAGAGAAAGGTCCCTTTTGATTTTTAGGAAAATCTGAAAACACTGTTTGGGGAATATATAGATTTTGAAGCGTTTTGAAGCCGGCAGGGTCCTTTCTGACATCATACTAGTTTCATTTTGGTTTTATGCATTTATCTATTTTATTTCTTAAAATATTTGTTTTAATGTTAATGACAAAAAAAATTTGCAAACTTCAAATGATCTGCCATGTTGTTGACAAAAATGCAACACATGATCTGGTTCTTGTTCCGATATTGGAACACCTCACCAACAATTATTACAACTCGTGTTCTACATTCATTGACTTACTGTCTAGAAACCTTAACACGCAGCCAAGTTATAAACAATTCAAAATGATTTAGACCATGAATTTCTGAGAAATCCATTCAGCAAACTGAGGTTTACAGACATAGGTCTTTTAATTTAGTAAGACAATCCATGACTTGAAGATGGATTTTGTTTGTTTGTTTAGTTGGGGTTTTACGCTGTTTTCAGCACATTTGGCCATTTTACGGCAGCCAGTTTTTATTGGTGGAGGAAGTCGGAGAAAACCAACAACCTTCGGTAGGAAAATTGGCAATCCTTGTCAATTAAGATTGTGTCGAATACACCCCGCCACCGGTGAGATTCGAACTCGCAACCTCAGTGTTGACAGGCTAGTGATCTGTAGTAGTTATAACGAACTAGCTAGACCAGTTGGCCACCGAGGCCCCACTTGAAGATGGAAAGGTTGTTATAAAGACCAAAGTTAGTTACAAGCATATGATATTATTGAAATATTTTCATGTTTGTTTTCTCCTTGCAGGTTGTAATTGATGCCTTCCGTCTAATAAATCCCAACATGATGGTTCTGGGACAGGAACCTAGACAGACAACATCAAATCTTGGTCACCTACAGAAACCATCTATACAGGTAAGATTTATGTACGGTATGAATTTCTTTTTTACTGCAACTGGTTTTTTGGGAATGTCTCAAATTTTTCTTTACAATGAAAGTAGTAAATACTACCTTTTGTTACTAGTAGTCAAAATTAAAGTCTTCAAGAGAGCAAATTTTCTACTTTTTGCCTGCAATTCATTAATTTTTGGATAAAATATGGTTGTCATCACAAACAAATGTGAAGAATTTAATATTTGGAAGTTTTGTTTGCAAAGGTTGGAACCATGTTGACTGTTAGGACATACATACAGTATGGAATAAAATGAGATTTACGGTATTAGTAAATCTTTTAATTTCTAAATATCACAAGTCTGTAGTCAATATTTCCTGAAAAATATTATCTCAGAAAATTTTCCATACATACAGTTAGTTGTCTCCTGAACTAATGTATTGGTACTTTTTTATTCATCTTTTAGTCATTTTAGGATAATTAACTATTCTATATGCTTACAGGCATTAATTCATGGACTCAACAGACATTATTACTCGATTGCCATAAATTACAGGAAAAATGAATTGGAACAAAAGGTATATATAATTAGTAAAACAACATATATGCTACAATTTACAGTGTTGGTCTGCTTAATCAACCTCATACTCTTTTGCTATAAACATACTTTTTAGCTTATCTGGCTCAAGTGTAAATAAACCATTGCCATCACTTTGTTTCTAATCTGGCTGTGTCAGAAATTTTTCTTTAAATATCTTTTACCACTGACCCATGTAGAACCAAATTTTTTGTGAAATTGTCATCTTGTGGTTACCTTTTAATATTTGTGCATTAGGCCATAGACCAACATTCGTATTTCTGATATGGAAACCAATAACAGAGTGATGACCACCATAGGACAATTCCTCTAAAGTTTGGACAATTTTTAATAAGAGATTAAATTAGGTTGCAACTGTTTAATGTGATATGATTTGCTACGTTAAAAGATTCCAAGGCTAGAACTTATATAAATTTGATAATTTAACAATCTTGATTAAATAAATCTGGGGGCCTCACAGGTCGAGTGGTCTAGGTAGTTTGTCGTGACTACTAATGATCACTAGCGTGTCCACACTGAGGTTGTGAGTTCGAATCTCACCTGTGGCGGTGTGTGTTTGACTCCGATCTTAATTGACATGGATTGCCAATTTTCCTACCGAAGGTTGGTGGTTCTCTCCGGGTACTCTGGCTTCCTCCACCAACAAAATCTGTCCGCCGCGAAATAGCCAAATGTGCTGAAAACGACGTAAAACCCCAACTAAACAACTAAACAAAATAAATAAATAACTGTTAATTCACTGGATGTAAGAATCAATATTTACAACCAATTTTCTTTTCAATTACATGTGAGTTTATAGTTTTATATAATATAATCTATTTATTAAGAAGTTAATTATTGATAAATGCTTGTATAGATGATATATTGCAAACCTCTTCATTCATTTGCCTGACCATAAACAGTACTACAGTCTCAAGTTTACAACAGATTTTTTGGAGATCAGCAATATATATTTCCATATATCGGGGAAACATAGTAATTTTATATTTACTACAGAAAATACACTAAAATTTTTGTTTTCATATATTGGGCAAGGGGAAATATATCTGTTGATTTCTTTTTCTCCAATGTGGAATATGGAAGAACAGTCAGTATTATAGTATTATTGTGTAAGGTTTTCCATATTGGCTTAGATATTGGTCCGAGGAAAGCCATATTGGACAGAGGCAAAGCCGAGGTCCAATATGGGTAGCCAAGGACCAATAACTAAGCCAATATGGAAATCCTTGCGCAATTATACCTTTATTGACTAACAGTCCAATATGTTTATTTATTTATTTAGTTGGGGTTTAACGCCGTTTTCAGCACATTTTTGGCCATTTCGCGGCGGCCAGTTTTTATTGGTGGAGGAAGCCGGAGTACCCGGAGAGAACCACCGACCTTCGGTAGGAAAATTGGCAATCCTTGTCAATTAAGATCGGAGTCGAACCCACCCCGCCACAGGTGAGATTCGAACTCACAACCCCAGCGTTGACAGGCTAGTGATCAGTAGTAGTCATGACGAACTACCTAGACCACTCGGCCACCGAGGCCCCCAGTCCAATATGTCATATTGACTAGTGCAAATATGATCCTTTATTGACTAACCAGTCTAATATGGCATATTGACTAGTCAATACCGAATATTGGACGGGTATGTGTCGTAGTGGCGTACTTTGACATTTTATATTGTATTGGCAGGTTTTATTATATTTAGGCTTATATTCAATTGTTAGTCAATAATCGGGAAAAATGACTATAGAATACTGTCCATGGTGTGACATCAGTTCCTGTGAGATGATACAATTAAAGTTGGCACGTTTGAAAAAAAGCAGGGTTCATATTTTTATTCATTCCAACATGTTCTCATCCAGCCTCCAAACAAGGGCTGTAGTTTCACAATAGTTCCACAAATAACCCTTGCCTCCAGCTCTTTTCATTCACTGCGGACTCCAAAACATTTAAATTGTGATGTATATCACCATCGACGTCACAATAAACAAAATCGGAACTTGGAAAACAGCACAATGGAATGACGCTTTTCATTATGTCTCAAACTATGAAGTTTCCCTCACCTATTTTGTTGGCAAAGTAGTTCCACACTTGAGACGAATGAAATTTGATTTCACGAGGATGTATTCCTCAAAGTTATCAAATATTATTAGAAGAAAACATGTAAAAAAATTTATAAAGTGGTCAATAAAATGAAAGATTAATATGTATTATGTATTTAGTTTAATTTTCCATGTAATGTTTCTTGATAAAGAAGATCTGATGTCAGGTCACTAAAACTGATATATCTGATTTCATGTTAGAACTTTTTCTTTTAGATGTTACTGAATTTACACAAGAAAAGCTGGGTGGATGGTCTGTCATTGGAGGATTATAATGCTCACTGTACAACTAATGAGAAAACTGTAAAAGACATGTTAGAACTGGCGAAAAACTACCACAAGGTGAAGTAAACCTTCGATCTTATTTAAAAAAATAGACAAATTGCCTCTTTCAAATTATGAATGAGTTACGCCATCTTACATGATGCATGAATGTGTGACCAGTTAACTGAAATCTATATGTTTTATATGATGGCATGCAAGAGAGGCGATTTACATGTATTTCTCCTATTCTTGATGTTGTTAATCGGCGGGATAAAACATATATAATATTTTTAACCACTTCCCAGTGATTAAATTTCTGCACGGGAATTCCCGCCTTTTTTCTCCAGTTGTTGGAAGGATAAATTAGAAAAGATTCAAAATGACGTCTATGTAAACAAACTTCATAGCAATGATATTTTCTTGAGGTTTTTGTCGAAAATCATAGGAGAAACAGATTCTCCTTCAATTTGCTAATGAGTTATGGAATTCCTCCACCCTTGATAGTTAAATTTTAGATTTTAACACACTGGCAAAAGCTCGTGTGTTGAAAATCGAAAATTTAACTATCTCGGGTGGAGAAATTCCATAACTCACCTGTACCTGAAGGAGAATCTATATTTCCATTATTTAAAGGAACAAATTGGAATTGTGTAAACAGTTAAAATGTAAAATGAAAAATGTTAAACCAATAGCTGTAGAATGGGTTGATCTATCCTATGTTGGAAATAAAAGCTAATTCCAAATTACTGTGTATCTCACACTTCACATTAAGTCTTTTTTTTTTAAACAATCTCAGAAATTTCTTCCAATATCATAAAAATCTATCACTCTGTCGGCTGTTTTTCGTTCCTTTTCCAAATGTTGAAATCTGCCGAATTTTTCCCATAAGAGCTGATTATTTTTTATTGTTGCTTGTTTGTGTTTAATGGATTTTTGCATAAAATTTGACATCCACCCGTAAATTTCATGTTGTCGATATGTATGAGCATTGTTTACAAATGTTTACCTAATTTTTGTGTCACCTGCGGAACGCATGGTCGACACATAGGGATAACTATCTGTCGCCTTGCATCGTCACACTTTTCTTCTATCCTCAACTACTCGTAAACCGCTCAAAGGAATTTGATGAAACTTTCTCTGTCCATTAACCTTAATGCACAGGTATGCATATATATTTCATTTTTAGAAAATTAAAAATTTTTTTTTTTTGTAAAAATTGACATTTTGAAAAAAAAGGGGGGGTTCAAAACTTATATCCTCAACTACTCCATAACCGCTCAAAGGAATTTGATTAAACTTTCTCTGTCCATTAACCTTAATGCACAGGTGTGTATATATATTTCATTTTTAGAAAATTTAAAAAATTTTCTTGTAAAAATTGACATTTTTGAAAAAAAAGGAGGGGGGGTTCAAAACTTCTATCCTCAACTACTCTTCCGTGGAAGACTCGCACATTCTTATTTGAAATGTATAGAATTGTAGTAAATTTTGTGTCAGAAATCAATTTGCAGAAGTATATGGTTAGGGAGCAACTATTGATTTTTATGGGGGAGGGGGGGAGGGGCTAGGATCAAATTTGAAATAAAAAGGCAGGACCATGATTTTGGCAAATTAAAAATACAGGATCACTGTTGGTGTGAAAAAAAAGCAGAACTTGTGTCAACCCAGAAATATTTTTGTTTAAATGAAAATAAAAATTTAGGCTGCAATAAAGGCCAGAAAAAAAATCCAGGACCAAAATTTCGACGAAAAACATAGGCAGGATCAAATATTTGATCTACACCCCCCCCCTCCCCCCATAAAAATCAAATTGTTGCTCCCTTACACAAAAATATAATTGATACTATAATTTGTAATAATGGATTCTATTATTCCATAGGCTTTAGAAGAAGAAGAGAAAATGACACCAGAACAGTTGGCAATAAAAAATGTTGGAAAACTGGTGAGTATGTAAATAACAAGATTGGGGGTATGCATCAATGAGACATTCCATTAGATATGAGGCTTTCAGTTATAAAATATTGAAGTAGACAGCTCAAACACATAGTTATGTATGATCTGATTGATGTTTCAAGCTGATTCACCTGAATTGTTTCTTATTTATGCTTCAACAAGTGCATGATGCTTTTATGATCAGGGAAGAGAAAACAATTCGACAGATTAAATTGAGAGTAAGGTCAAATCGAGAAAGACAAACTGTTTCATATTATATTAATTTGATGATTCATAGGAAAAGAATGTATCCAGATCTTGATGTCTCACACTTTTTATCCACCATGACCAAAATATGATAAAATGCTTTACTGTCAGTTAACAATGCTGGTCTAATGGGAAATAAATTGGATTTGAAATAGGTGTTTTAGTTTGAGAGAAAATATGAATAGCAAACAAATAAGCAAGAAAAAAATATAGGTTCATGTGCTCATTTTATAGCTATAAAGCCTTGAAAATTTGCAGGAAATAGGTTTTCTCAGGATTTTTCATTGTCTTTGCATTGGCAACTTCAGTCTCTCAAAAATGTATGAAAAAATAAAAAGGATTTCATAAAATTTTGTCAAATACCATTTTAAGGTATATATGATTGAATAAAAGAAAAAGTATGGGTTCATGGACAAAAAATTTAATGTTTAAGAAATGGATAAAACCCGAGGATTCCGAAAATATGACAAAAAGACCAAAACATGACCAGCGAGCATCCTTAAGATCAGTTTAATAAAATTAAGAAAGATTCCTGTACTGAACTAATCTAAACTTATCTTTTGATATCTTGATTGACTGTAAGACATTATGTCTTGATTTGATCTTGTTTGAAAAAATTGTAGTGCAGAAAATTAAGATAAAGTAAGACTAAATAAGATCGGAATGGCCATTTAAGATCAGAAGTGTCTCACTGGTGATATTAACAATGTCTGAAAATAATTTTAGAGGTCACTGTGAGTTGGAAAAAATCAAGGTACTGCTGTATAGCACTTTTTAGGAAGCCCTTTAAGCTTTCGTGAATCCAACTTTACAATATTTGCGGGTATAACTGAGGAGTCTAGGATAAGAACATTTTAATTCAGGGGTCAGTTGTTTTATATTTTCAAGTTTTTGCATATTTCTTATTCCTGTAGGACTTAAAATTTGCAGAAGGGTTAATCTGAAAACTTAGATTATCTAAGCTAAAATCTGTGTAGAAATATTGCTTGATGTACGAAATATTGGAAATTGAAAAAAAAATTGGACAATGGGGCCATTTTTTTTTGTGCATATTATTTGTTTGTTTTTATGCCCACCATGAATGTTGCTGGGGCATATAGATTTACCCTTGTCCCTCCGTGCGTCCCGATTTGGTTGAGTTTTGCATTTAGCTCCATTTCTCAGAAACCTATAGTAATATATCAATGATATTTCACCACTACAGTCCTCTTGTATAGTACAACACAGTTCAGCAACACTAGGGTCGCTATGACCTACATTTAATGCTTCAGTGACTGGTTAAGTTTTGCTTTTAGGTTCATTTCTCAAAAACCTATAGTAATATATCAATAATATTGCACCGCTACAGTCCTTTTGTATAGTACAACACAGTTCACCAAAACTTGGGTCGCTATGACCTACATTTCATGCTTCAGTGACTTTGGTTAAGTTTTGCATTGAGGTTCATTTCTCAGAAACCTATAGTAATATATCAATGATATTTCACCACTACAGTCCCCTTGTATAGTACAACGCAGTTCAGCAACACCTATCTTGTTTTTAGGGCGGGGCATCCGTGTGTCATAGACACATTTTCTAGTTTTATTTTATTTCAGAAATAATCAAGTTATTTTTGCTTATGATGTACTTGTTACCAAATCTGATTGTCAAATTTACACAAGTTTAAGGATTTTGTTGTTCGTTGTTTGATGTATTATAAGTACATTACTATACAAAAATGGTCTTTATTTGACAGGATCCAAAGAGACATTTGGAAGAACATGTTGATGATCTGATGACCAAGAATATAGTACAGTGTCTTGGAGCCATGTTACATGCTGTCGTGTTCAAATAAACTTTTATTGTATTTTTATTGGACTCAAATTAAATTCTTCATTATCTTGACATAATTATTGAATCATCTGAAATAAAATCAGGTACAGAATTCTTATTTACAGTGCATTTTTCTGGTTACGGTCATCAGATATGCTCATGACAAAATCCTTGGAGCCAAAAATTCATCAACAGCCTAATTGCCCTAAAACTAGCAGCCAAAAATAACAGGTAAGGTTTATATTGCTTGAAGTTGAAACCCTTCTTTAAGGATGATCGCTGGTCTACTAGGAAATAAATAGGATTTGAAATAGGTGTTTTAGTTTGAGAGAACATATTAATTGTAAACAAATAAGCAAGGAAAAAATATAGGTTCATGTGCTCATATTAAAGCTATAAGACCTTGAAAATTTGCAGGAAATGGGTTTTCTCTGGATTTTTCATTGTCTTTGAATTGACAACTCTATCTCTCAAAGATGTATGAAAAAATAAAAAGGATTTCATAAAATTTTGTCAAATACCTTTTTAAGGTATATATGATTGAATTATAAAAGAAAAAGTGGGAGTTCATGGGCAAAAATTTTCATGTTTAAGAAATGGATAAAACCAGAGGATTCCGAAAATCTGACAAAAAGAGACCAAAACATGACCAGCGAGCATCCTTAAACAAGTCAAAAGTTGGAAATTTTATGAACTGAAAAGAACATCTGAACATCTTGTCATTGCAAAAATTATGACTATTGACAGAGGGATAACTCAAGTCTGACATTCATCAGAAATTGTAGGCGAGGATTTACCTTTTTTTCATAATTATTAAAACTATTTTAACTATTTACAGTGTCTGCCTGATCTACATATACCTCTCTGCATGGTAGTAAAATTTAAGAAATTAATTTATGTCTTTATTTTTATTAATGAGACCAAATTTTTTTTGCCACAGTTCAAGACTGAGTATTTGCTTGTTTAACATTGTAACCTGTTGGTACATGTATTGCTGTGAAACCGGCAGCAGCATGGTTACTTATTTTACATGGACCAAAGGTCCCTATGGGCTATTGATATCATTTGATGTCCATCTTTCTGTTACAAAAGTCATCTCTACAAAACCTGGTGACCCACCATTTTTGGTCTATAGATACTTCTGGTGGACACTGGCTTTGAACAATTTTTGGCTTGAGGGATTTGCATCAGATTTTTCAGACAAGTGACACATGACCATTACCATTTCTTAAAAGAATTCCCTTAGAAATGTTTGAGTTACAATGTTGGGTATCGTATAATCTTTATTCTCTGTCCATGTGCATGCTCATGCGAGACATTTAGTGTGTGCGTTCTTGTTAAATATATTTCAATCATCTTTAAAACCCCTGGGCCAATTGGACCCAACTAAATTTTTGGAAACAAAACTACTACGAATTAAAGAATCGAGGAAAAATATTTAAAAATGACAGATCCCACTTTGTTTATAGGTTGCGATAATGGGCGAAAAAAAGATCCAGTACCAAAATTTCGGCAAAAAAATAGCCAGGATCAAACATTTATCTTAGCCCTTCCCCCAGGAAAATCAAATATTTGCTCCTTTACTCACTGCTGATAAGACATAAATTGTTAAAATATGCAAAATTTCTACATTGTACAAGTCTGGGTATGAAGCAGGTGTGGATATTTTGGAGTCTCCTGGTTTAATGTGAGATTTTTCTAGTGCCAAATGGTCTATTCAAGAATTGACTTGGGGCATAGGACGTAATAGCACACACCAAACTGGGATTTTTTCTAATCCTCTCGAGAACAGACAGAAAATAAATTTGTCCTACCCCACATACCGGATAAAGGCATTTTCTTTTGTATAAAATCATGCAATATAAATGTAGGAATTATCATATGTAAGATTAGGGAGCAACCGTTCGATTTCTTAGGGGTGGGGGGGGGGGGGGGGGGCTAGGATCAAATTTGAAATAAGAAGGCAGGACCAGGATTTTGGAAAAATTAAGACATGATGACTTTAGGTGTGAAAAAAAACACCTATTTATTTTTATAAACGAAGACCGTTTATTACCAATGTGCTATACTATCCACGTCCTTAGACTAAAAAATCCTTGGTATAAGGACGTGGATAGTATATAGCACATTGATAATAAACGCAGAAGATTCAATGTTATGGTAATTATCTATTAAAAGTACTCATGAAATAAGACAATAACAATAAAAAATATAAAAAACAAATATTCAGATGTTGGGCCCCTGTGGGTTTAATGGGTACCCACCAACATATGACCCTCTTGTGTATAATACACACTAAAAGCGAATACAGTTTGATTACCATAGATATTACCACTAGCTAGCAATGCTAAAATTGGTTTGGCGGTACATAATTTAGATTGCAGTTCCAAAATGTCCTCGCTTTATAAGAAAAAATAGCTATGGCTCTCAAAGCTGCTGGTTGGATACTGTCGCTCTACTAAACGAAATTTAATAAAATGATTCCCAAAATGGCATTTATGGTATCTCTTTATGGAGTTAAATAAAAATCTGCAGTATTACTGAAAGGTCAGTATAAATTTTTAAGTATTCAATAAAATGGAAGAAAGTCTTTGTGTTGGATGAGTTTGACCACCTATACTATCATACTCTAGCTACACTGATATGTATCAATGATCAAACTGACATCAACTCTGTTGGCAAATACTGTCTTGATATGAAAAAATTACAGAGAAAATTGAATGAATAGTCATTTACCTTTACTAGAATCTCACAGTTGCATGTGTAACCACATATTTTTTTATTATTACATAGGTTTTAAATGCCAAGTATGGATTGTGAGCATGCTTATGAAATACAGTTTATGACACATTTATTCAAACACGTGTACTTGTATTATATGGTTTGCTGAAGAAACCCAGAGCTCTAAAGTGTATAATTTTTAAACGAGTCAAAGTTTGAAAATTAATTTTAGAAATGTAGACATGATCTTTGATCCAAATAATTGTATAACAATTACTGCTCATTGAAGTGCAAAGGAGGTTTAAATAAACTCGATATGTAAATTATACATGTTTTATTGACCGACATATAATTCAGACGCAAAATATCCATATATATAACAATGATTTTTCGATATTCACCATAAGTGAGTCCGTAAGTATTATGATTATGATTAATGTTGTTACGCCAACATAGAACTGACATATACTCCGAAAATTTTATAATATATGAATTTGCAAAGCCCCGATTTTTCGCATTTTAAATCTTTTCAATTTATCTGCCTTTAAACTTGCAGTAAAATTCGAAGTTTGACGAAATAAAAATGATAATCTCCCTCTTGGTGAAAAAAAATCATAGATTATAATTATTACTATCGTGTCAAATTCGTCAGAAATATTCTTATTAGTCTATATATATATATTGCGTTATGATAAACATGGTAAAGGAAATATTGATTATCAATTTCCAAAAATAGTAAAAAAAAATGTTTCATTTCATTTATAAAGGAATTTGCGTTAATTTTTAATTACTATTATATATATATGATAGTGCAAAATATTACAGTTGCTAGGATATCATATTTAGTGTCGTCTTACATACAACATTTGACATAAGTTTCATTTTCTTCTTATCATATATGGTTTTTAAAAATATTCGCTGTCTTTTACTTCCTTGTTGTTTTCCAAATAGATTGTACGAGTTAAGTCATAATTCCGAGAATGTTTATATCACAAGACAATTATTAATGATTGCAAATTATAGTACGTAACATTATTTATGCAAATATACAGACGTTAGGTAGGTACATTTATATATCTACTGTAAAATTCACTTAACTTGTTTGATGATCATCGCTGTGCCAGTTTTTTTTTTATCTTTTTGTATTCTCGATTGTTTTATCAACTATGTTTATTTTCAGAAGAATATAGCAAGTATCCAAATTTTCAGAAAATATCATGATATAAGACAAATGTAAGAGGTCATCGTTTTGCGGTATAACGGGCAACAACCAATGGTATTTAATACAGCCCAAATTTAACGTTAATATGTTAATTGAAATGTTTCATTTTTCATAATCGTTTATTATTATTTTTTTTAATTTGATATGGGCCTCGTTGGCCGAGTGGTCTAGGCAGTTTAGTTTGTCATAACTACTAATGATCACTAGCTTGCCAACACAGAGGTTGTGTGTTCGAATCTCAACTGTAACGGTGTGTGTTTGACTTAATTGACAAGGATTGCCAATTTTCCTACCGAAGGTCGGTGGTTCTGTTCGGGTACTCCAGTTTCCTCCACCAATAAAAAACTGACCGCTGCGAAATAGCCAAATGTGCTGAAAACGGCGTAAATCCCCAAATAAACAAACAAACAAACAATTTGGTAAATATATAATGATTTCTTTAATAACAGAAAGGAAAGTTACATGTAAATGTATGTGAGATAACAACTTTGAACAGGAATATAACTTGGAACCTATCGGAGCAGGACATGCTTACCTTTCCGGAGTGCCTGATGTCATTCCCATTTTTTTTGTAACAGTTTACATTGCAAGTGTTTGAGTTTTTGCGATGTCTTGTTCTGATTCTCTTTGTTTTGCTACTGTAAATTCGGAAATTATTGCGACGTTTTTATTATTGCGATAAATGCGACAGGGTTGTAATCGCAATAATTTAAATTCGCATTTTGGATTTTTTCTATATGAACGATGTGTGATTTTTCTCAATATCGCAAAAATTAAAATCGCATTTTGGTCTAAAATGACAAAATCGCGATAAAAAATGCATGCAATAATTTCTGAATTTACAGTATGTGATTATTTAACTCTGGTGTCCGACTTTTGTTGTATTTGTTTGCAGTTTTAGTGTTCTCATTGTTATTTTCCTTAGTTTCTTCCATTACCTTTTCTAACATCGCACTCTGACTTATCTTGAACTGAGTTTTACTGTGCGTATTGCCGTGTATTTGCTTATTCAACTTCGCTAGAGGTATATTGGGAGGGTTGATATCTCACAAAACATGTTTAACCTCGCCGCAAATTTGCGTCTGCCCCAATCAGGAACCTCTGTTAATTTTGGTTTATTTGTATGTTTTGGAGTTTAAGTGTGGCGTCCATTTCGCTGAACTAGTATGCATTATTGTTAAGGTGCCAGCTGAAACCCGCCTCCGGGTGCGGGATTTTCTCGCTGCGTTGAAGACCGATTGGTAGCCTTGAGCTGTTTTCTGGTCTTTGGTCGAGCTGTTGTCTCTTTGACACATTCCCCGTTTCGATTCTTTATTCTATCATAAATTCGCAATATCTTTGAATTTGTGTCTTGTTGAATGTGCCCACTGTCTTATTATTTCGATATTCTTTTACAGATTTTATTGTATTATTGTTGTTCCATAATGCCTTATAGAATAGAGCTGGACGCTAAACAATAATGTATACCAATTCAGCGAAATGGACTGCACACTAAACTCCGAAACATACAAATGAACCAAAATTAAAAAAACACACCAGACTAACAAAGGCTAGTGGTTCCTGACTTGGGACAGGCGCAAAAATGCAGCGGGGTTAAACATGTTTTGTAAGATCTCAACCCTCACCCTATTACCTCTGGCAAACACACAGCGATACACACAGTAAAATCAGTTCAAAAGATATCCGAGTCCGATGTTAAAAAAGGTAACAGAAGAAACTAAGCAAAATGAGTTTACACCAGGTGCGCAGTGCATTGTTTGTCTCTTTTTTAGCTATTATAAACAGTTCTAATCTTCGTTTTTGAATTTTTATATTTTCTCAAATCTGTATATTTTATAATGTCAACGATAATCAATAGCCCTAGTGAAAACGATCTTGTTATTTTACATAATAGCAAGTACATATTTTAAAATGTGTGTGTCACCCAGTAATTTAATTAGAATTATAAACGTAAATTGATCAGGGTTGTTTTTAAATACTTCTGACATGATATCGGATTTTCCATTATCGGATTTTCCATTATAAAATCTAAAGAATAGTAATAAGATGAATTACAGTGTAAACTACCTGAAAGATCGAGAGATAACGAATGGATTATATATAGATAAAAATAAATCAATACTTACACGATTTAATATTAAAATAATATGTGGGGTAAATCTTTCGAATGCAAATAATACTTCCGAGCTCTATCTATATAGTAAACTAAAACAGTTTTAGATCAGACGGGTAGAATATATTTAGAAATGTTAGCTTAAACCTTAATATATGTAAGGACAAATGGACATGGAGTGAAGTAAAAAAGAAAGCTCAAAATCACAAGTATATAACTAAACAAACATCCAGGGCCCAGCTGTTCAAAAGTTAACCACAGTTTTCCGTTTCAAATTTTTTCTTCCTTGATTAAGCCAGAGAACTGAAAATTTTCTGATGGGTTAATCCTATGACTTTGTGTGTCCATGCAAAATTCTGTACAGAGATATTTACTTAACAATCAAAATAATGGAATGTGAAAAAAGTGATTAACTTTTGAACAACTGGGCCCTGAAGTTACAGCTGGTTTTCAATGGTGGAAAACAACACCATTCCGCAAACCCTGAATGGCCCCAGGGTAATTCATGAGTTACATGTAATACGTCCAGCGCTACAATATATTGGTAAGGTTCTCATGTTTCTCATGAAACGTAGAAACAGTGATCATGTAAGTTAGAAGTGGAATCCTGAAAAACCCTGACAAACGAGAGATTAAGATAGAATTGTATTTCTCTATTTATGGTCATTATTATTATTTTCATTATACTGTCAAGCCTGACTTGCAGCAAAGGTAATTAGATGAAAGAATATTAGGTGCTTGTTTTTCAGACGTACACAGCCGTGTTTATTAGAAATGGAAAATGTTGACGAAGTAAGTGATCTCGAGTAGTCGTTTTTAATGTCACCAGCATATGTATTATTTTTAATTTCTATCATTTTTTTGTACTTGTACTCACATCAAATGCCACATTTTATCATGAAATTCAGAAAACATAATTATGTGACTAACGAATGTATTTCACACAACAGTCACTTAACCGAGAAAAATAATACAACGTTTATTTATCATGGTTTCTGCTACACACTTTCCACACGTTCGGTCTCGAGTATTGCTTACGTGATTACATTCAGGGTATACAAAGTAGCATCGTAGAACCTTTAATGATACCAATAACCCGTCACCGAAAGCTGATTGGCTCTGTTCATAAATGGACTTATTATCAATATCAAGACAGTCGGTGTAATTTTCACATATCATCTCATTTCCTCTAGATTTGAAGTAAAGACTTTCACAAGCCTGGTATTTTCAATGTGGACTTGCCTTTTTGACCCACCAGTATTTTCAAAATAGAAACCCTTCAGCGGGACACTTGTTAGCTCACCTGGCCTATAGGCCCAGTGAGCTTTATGTCATCATTTTGCGTCTGTCGTCCGTAAGCTTTTCACTTTTTTATCCTCTCCTCTGAAACTACTATAGGATGAACAACAGGCCGCCAGGGGTCATCTTTGATTTTTATTGGCGAATTTCCAAAAATCTTCTCCTCTGAAACTACAAAATGAAATATTTTTTTGAACCAGTGAAATATGCGAATTCAGAGTGAGTGAAAGTAGCTAATTGAAACCATTTTTCTCTTTACAGGATTTCTACAATGCAGTGAAGAACGTATCTACGGTATGAACTACTATTATAAGAAAAAGAATATAAATTAATGAAATAAATAACATAAAAAATAATTTCAAAATATATGATCTGACTTTATTATTATGATTTAAGGATGCTCGCTGGTCATGTTTTGGCCTTTTTGTCAGATATTCGGAATCCTCGGGTTTTATCCATTTCTTAAACATGAATTTTTTTGCCCATGAACCCCCACTTTTTCTTTTATAATTCAATCATATATAGCTTAAAACGGTATTTGACAAAATTTTATGAAATTCTTTTTATTTTTTCATATATCTTTGAGAGACTGAATTTGTCAATCCAATGAAAAATCCAGAGAAAACTCATTTCCTGCAAATTTTCAAGGCCTTATAGCTCTAAAATGAGCACATGAACCTATATTTTTTTCTTGCTTATTTGTCTACTATTCATATGTTCTCTCAAACTAAAACACCTATTTCAAATCCTATTTATTTTCTATTAGACCAGCGATCATCCTTAAGCTAGTACTATGTGTGTTTGTGTGTTATGTATGTTATAATAACGTACTATATAATATACATATATAATCATGGAAAATATATATTACTGTTATTATTGCAGGTTGACGTAAAATACAGTATTGTTTGTGTTAACGAAAATTTGATTTAGATACATATACATATATATAACAGTATTAAAGCATTTCAAACATTTGTATATTGATATATAAATGTATAAAAAATAGAACTTTTTTCGAACTGATAAGCGTTTTTGTGTGCATGTCCAATTTTCACACACACAGACACCTGGATGTCATGTGGGCTGATTGGACTGATTTTCCGAACGTCAATTTTTTGCAATAACAAAGGGCATGTTCCTCCTCATTAAACATTTTAAAGTTAAGCATACAGTTATTTAACAGTATTGAGGGATATAGCCATTTTATTTGTCCCGAGACAGTGACTATTTTCCCGACGCGTAGCGCAGGGAAATTGTCAACGTAAAGGGACAAAACACTTTACCCGTCAATAGTTTCCAGTACTAATCACCGGTCACTATTTACCTGTGATTAGTTTTGGAAATTAATCACCGGTAAAAAAAATAGTAAAATTAATGTCTTGATTTTTATACAGACAAAACATACTGAGGTATAATAATAGGATATAAAACATGTAAATAATTCTACTGATGTGTTTATTTGTATCTGTTTATATTTAAATATGTTATCATTTACTTTTTAAAATCGGGGGCCTCGGTGGCCGTGTGGTCTAAGTAGTTCGTCGTGACTACATGTACTAATGATCACTAGCCTGTCAACACTGGGGTTGTGATGTTCGACTTCGATCTAAATTGACAAGGATTGCCAATTTTCCTACCAAAGGTCGGTGGTTCTCTCCGGGTACTCCGGCTTCCTCCACCAATAAAAACTGGCCGCCGCGAAATAGACAAATGTGCTGAAAACGCTGTAAAACCCCAAATAAACAAACGAACTTTTCAAAATCAGACTATTTATTTATTTATTTATTTATGTGCATGATTTATTCCCAAATCTGGTACACTTCTATCAAATCAAACATTAACAAGTAATTATCATGTAAGAAATTTTACATATTTAATATTTAAAATTATTTGAACAATATACCTTGTGAAATTTATTAATAAATAATAATTCCCCTTCTGGTAGTCTCACTATACATGTTATATTTGCTAAAAAATGTGATTTTAACATTGTTTAAGGAAGTTGGCGTTCGGGGAACACACCGTTAAGTGATACCTACATGACCTACAGAACGTATTTTATATTATTATTATTTTTTTATCAATTATGGCCTTTTAATGGGATCAATACCTTATATATAGAACTGGTAGAATGATATCCAGCGAGGACTTTAGTCTAATGTCGATTTCATTTCACCAGGAACATATGCCATGTATATAATATATTGTAAGTGTAATGTCTGTTTTCAATCAAGAAAATTTCCTCAGCATTTTCAAACCAAAATATGTAAAATGTACATTTTGATAGCTCTCAGCCTTCCGTAAAACAGGTAGACAAGGAAACATAAAGTTAAACAGATTTAATAAAAGAAATCATTTTGACAATATTGAGATATTTTACGAACAAATAGTTTTAATAGTACATTTGAATCTAATTTTAGTAATATGTAGTCAATATGATATGCTTCTTTAAGAGGTCAATACATGGAATATTCTGGTAATCATGTGAGCAATCTAGCCAATGCGAAAACAGGAAAATATCGCATAAGTAATATTCTATGATACAAGATGTGCATATTTTGTCGATTTTAGACTCACCCTTTGTGCTCTAAGCCCAGTATGTTGAAAGCATACAGTATAACCGAAGATTTTGAAGATTTGGCGTTATATTAAAATAGTAAAGCTAATCATTATATTTTGATGTAGGGATAATTTGTGGTTTTCTGCTAGAAATATTGATGTTAAATTTTGGTGTGTTAAAACTTGGGCCTCTGTGTCAGAATTTAAATTTATTTTGGAAGTTTCAGAAGAAAAAATAATAAATAAACGTTGATGTTATGAAACAGTGTCTATTGCAAAAGGTAATAGTATTGGAACTGCAAGCTGTCATGATTCACAATTGATAATTGTGCTATAGGAGCATATGCATTTTCTACATATGGGTCATTTAGAAAATTCTTTGTTTAATGGGGGCAACGATAATAAAATCCGAAGTGAATTTATTTGTGCTACATACTTAGGCTCAAAAAAGTTTCGTTCACCGGCAACAAAAGTAAGGGAAATAACTGCTTCAAATTTTAATTTTAGAGTCAGAATCGTGATACCGAAAATAGGTTTCTGGAACGGGCTATTGCATTGCTCGCATCATTGGCCACGCCAACAGCATATTAGGACAAATATGAGTACAAAGCTTCAGCTTTAACAAAATTAATATCAATCAAAGTGTGGCAACTAAAATAAACATTTCCAGATTAAAAGAATTGGAAATTATTTTGGAAGTTTATTTTTGCATTTGTTTTATTTTAGTGAGTTAAGTCTGGCTCATTGGAAAAACCCAAATCACATTCTCTTTATTATATATTGTTTATTTTAACACCAGTTGTACATTGGGATCATGTGATTCTTTAGGAGTACGAGCTGGGTTTCCCAGTTGGATGATATGGATATCATCCCGCTGGTATAATATGACCAGTTCACTTCCGACTGTATCATATGGGCAAAACAACTTATATCAACGCTAAACATATGATAATGTACCACACTAGAAAAAAGATAGAGAAATGTTTTCTGTTACACAGTTTGACAAGAGGAAAGTCGTTTATCAAATTCAAAGCAAATCATAAATATATGTAGTTTTTTTATAACGCAAACAGACTGATGTGAAGTTCATCATTACATATCATGTTTTATATTTTAGAAAAGAACAGCTTTACATAATGCTTCTGAATCTGGAAATTTGGTAATAGTGAAATGGTTGAAAGATAAAGGAGCAAATATTGATTCAGTTGACACAAGGGTTTGTTCATAACATTAAGAAAAACTTTAAAAAAAATGAAACAGTGAAATAAAATATAATAAAATAAAACCGAAATAAAAAATGCTGATTCACATAAGAAATTATCCTTTAACGCAAACAGCGAAATACCAATTTACACAATAGGTATATCGCTTATTAGCAGACTTTGAAGCTTTTGGTTTTAAAACAGGTGGAATATATTAGTGATGTTGACATTGATCCATGAAAAAAAACTGTAGAAAGTGTTTCAATATTTTATAGATTTTATGGCCATACATTGACAAGAAAAAATAATCCAACTCTAATTTATTGGCATTGTGTAAACCGAATTTAAAAATCTCTAGTGTAAAGAACATATATCACTATTACTACACCTTTCCAAAGTTCCAATTGCATGTACCGTAATATTGAAATGACGCATCATATCAGCTAAGCAAATCAAAATTGCATTAGGATATTTTTCAATTTTTGAACAGACCATGCACGAATGATGTTTTTGCGTTACGGGGAGTGTAAGATGACCATGGCTCCTTCGATAGAGTGAAATTACTGTCAGGCTAATATTAATTCTTAGTTGACATCATGACCTATATTTGGTTGACTATCATGTGATTCTTGTCTCAAAAAGAGGTCAACATGTATATGTATATCTTCATTCCTTCGTTACTGTATTCGTCGCTATGCCAGCGTGGCACCACGACTATCATCATATGCAGAAGCATACGTCTGGAGAACCCGATATATTTCCTTTTTTGCGATAACAATGATTCTTGGGCTGTTTTGACTAACAACAAAATATAGATACTATGAAAGGTCAACAATGACATACCAATAAATCAACAATACTCAACGGAAAGGGGACAAAATACCATAAAAGAGCACAAAACAAAAACATAAACACAACAGAGAGTCGGGATCAGAGAGTCAGGATAATATGACTTGGTACAGAAACTGAACAGTGGTGGGGTGAAATCGGTTTTATGGGTTCTAAATCCCTTTTTATCATTCCTGACACTCGGGATATAAAACACATGATAAAAGCCAATACAATACAACATTAATATATAATAGTCTAAAAAAGAAACGTTCCATACCTTTAAATCCAAATTTATCAAAGGATATTGAAAGTGATAAAAAGGGCAATTATTCTGCTAAAAGTTATCATTCAATAAAAAAAAAATATTTGCTTGAGCTCTACAATCTAATATGGCAAGAACAGTTATAATGTCTGGATTTTTATGAAAAGGCTCAAATTCAATTTCGCAAAAGTCATGACCAAATCATCATTAGAATTGAAAAATCAAAATTTTATAGTCCAATATTATTGAAACCGAATAATATGGCAATGAGAATTATTCGTGATTTTGTGCAAAAAACAAGAATTTTTGTTTCACATTTTTGAGATTTTAAAAACCACTTTTTTACCAAATACTTTAATGTGAAAATTTCAATTTTTTAAAAGTTTTTGTAAAAAAGTGGTTTTTAAAATCTCAAAAATTTGAAACAAAAATTGTTGTTTTTTGCACAAAATCTAAGGTTTTGACGAAAAAACGATGCCCCGTGAACATGAGAAGGATTTTTTAAGCTCGCTACGACGTTTTGAAATCTTGTGTCCATTGGAAATACAATACCATGTAACTTTTCTTTTTTTGGACTAGTATATATGATTTGTTAATCTGTATAGGAATATATATAACCACAAATACAATAAAATAGACATTTCTAGTAATCTTTATGTTTTCTATATAAATCAATTAAACAAACACCAGAGTCATAATTTTATTTAAACTTTTTGTAAGATACCTGATGTTATTAAATTAAGAATAGGTGACCGTTGTATGCAATTTGAAAAAAGAAGATCTCTTATTATTAAGATCCCAGGAGAAAACAGAATATGTACACATTGTGATTTAAATATACATGTAATTTAAGATGATAATTTCTTGCTAGAATTCCCATATATTCATATTTACGCAATAATTATACCCAAAAGGGCATAATCAGAAGATATACATGTACCATTAAATTTTGATAAAATGGCGGAAAATTAAAACAATTATATTAAAATTTACTATAAGTAGAATCTTAAATTCTGTGAAAATTGAAATTATGGAAATTAAAAATAATTTATACCAAAATTTAGTATCACTAGAATCTTAAATTCGATCTGTGAAAATCAAAATTAGATACTTCGTGCAAAGTCTAGCCTTACATGGGTTTGGCTTTACATTTTGTGGTCATTATTGCATTTTAGAATTTGCTTTTCAACATGTTTGATTACGGTATTGGCTTTTAACGTTTTATGCCTAAGCACAACTAATGAAACGTAAATCGAAGAAATTTTCACGTCTTGTAAAATCGGTAACGGAAAATTATAATACATGTTATAACTACTTCTGATTTATTTGAAAAAGAGTCACATGAGTAATGAATTAAAGTCTTCTTACAGTTCTCTCAGACATTTAATCTCTACATGTGTATTCTTTGCCAATTTTATCAGTACCATATTTCCAGAAATTAAACTTGCTAACCCGTACCTGTATAATATTAGTTGGTAACAATTTCTTATATACCTTACTGTCCGAAAGTTTCATTAGACCACTGATCTACTTCTACAGCCGCTGGCCGTGGTTTCGGCGTAATACGTTTATGAGGTTTGTTACAGGTACAAACACCGCTGATTCTAGCTTCTGTAGGAGGACATGTGAAGGTTGTTGAATATTTGGCAGAATGTGGGGCTAATTTAGACCTACAAGACAAATTTGTAAGTACATTTTTGTTTATTGAGATCGGTAAATAGCCTGTATAGTCACTTCCTGATGTATGATAAACTGATAAAACTTCAGTTCATCCAATTTCACAGCTTTTTGGTCCTTTCGCTGAAAAATATCAGGTTTAAGGATGATCGCTGGTCTAATAGGAAATTAATAGGATTTGAAATAGGTGTTTTAGTTTGAGAGAACATATGAATAGTAAACAAATAAGCAAGAAAAAAATATAGGTTCATGTGCTCATTTTAGAGCTATAAGGCCTTGAAAATTTGCAGGAAATAGGTTTTCTCTGGATTTTTCATTGTCTTTGCATTGACAACTTCGGTCTCTCAAAAATGTACGAAAAAATAAAAAGGATTTTTATAAATTTTTGTCAAATACCATTTTAAGGTATATATGATTGAATTATAAAAGAAAAAGTAGGGGTTCATGGGCAAAAAATTTCATGTTTAAGAAATGGATAAAACCCGAGGATTCCGAAAATCTGACAAAAAAACCAAAACATAACCAGCGAGCATCCTTAATCTATTTTGTTTTTCTTAACATAGAAGAATTGCTTTCCGGGTCAGTCCCAGTTTGGCACTTTACCGGGAGTTATGCATACATTCTAATTTTTTTCAAATTTTTTATCTCTGTTTCGGTGGAAACCCAAAATACAACACATCTGGATCGAAGAATAACAGATTCTTACACGAGTTCAAAGTGAAGACAGGAAAATCTTCAACGAGTTTTTAAACTTCACGTTTTTCCCAAGTGGATGGCACACAGGCACTTGTTTCTATCAATGGGAAGATCGACTATCCATGTATACATGGATAGTCGATCTTCCCATTGATAGAAACAAGTGCCTGTGGGATGGCAGCGGAATAAGGGGAAAGACGCTGAATTTTAAAAACGAGTTGAAGATTTTCCTGTTAATTTTTCACTTTTTAACGAGTATAAATACCAAATCTTCCGTAGATACTCGATATTTAAGTTTTCTATTAATTCATTGAGCACAACGGACAAAGTAAAATAAGGATACGCATGATTGGTCAAATGATACGACAAAAGAATTCTGATGTCACAACAGTGGGAGATCGATGCACGTGCAACTCGCTTTCATGGGTCATCTCCCAATAAGAACAGCCATTTACGAAAGAAAACGGTAAGACCCAGATGTAGTAATTTTCATTTTAATATACATGTGTTTTTCATAGGGATGTACTGCCCTTATTAGAGCTGCACTTGGTGGTCATCTTGAAGTTGTACAAGTCTTAGTTGGAAAAGATGCAGATATTGAGGCTGTTAATTATAAATTTGTGAGTATACCTTAAAACGTCACAAACATAAAAAGCTAAATGTGTTCAGTGATTTATAAGCTGCCGACAAACCTAATTAATTATGTTATTGATTATGTCAATTTTGGGAATATTACAACATTTTACATTATTTACAATAATCAATCTTAAGCCAGTTGCAAAGATTTACAGACAATTTAAGGATGCTCACTGGTCATGTTTTGGTCTTTTGGCAGATTCTCGGAATCCTGGCGTTTTTTCCATTTCTTAAACATGAAATTTTTTGTCCATGAACCCCCACTTTTTCTTTTATAATTCAATCATTTATAGCTTAAAACGGTATTTGACAAAATTTTATGAAATCCTTTTTATTTTTCCATACATTTTTGAGAGACTGAAGTTGTCAATGCAAAGACAATGAAAAATCCAGAGAAAACCCATTTCCTGTAAATTTTCAAGGCCTTATAGCTCTAAAATGAGCACATGAACCTATATTTTTTTCTTGCTGATTTGTTTACTATTCATATGTTCTCTCAGAGATTTTGATGTGAGTATATATTTTCAGAACAGTTTGTGCGAATATTCCGATTTGGTTTTCCAAATGTAGTGAATGATAATTGTTTTCCGGGTTCATGTACAAATTGAAATTAGGAGGCCTACATATACTAGACATTGAACCCGCGCGAGCGCGGAAAAATAAGCATTTTTTTGGTGGCATATTGACTATAAAAAGTTGTTGCGGCCACAGGATCTCAATATGGATGTTATAGCAGGCTTCCCATAATCTTTCCTGTCAAGTGGTATCAACTGATAGTTTAATGTCTATATATGCTGTAGTATTCCAGACATGGTTGTTAATGCAAACTTTAACCAAAGTCAATGAAGCGTGAAATGTAGGTCAACGTGACCCAATTGTCATAGGGCTGTTCGTTACTACCGAGGATGTATCCACTGATGAAGTAGACTGTATGCCACGTAGAATTACCAAAATGGACCTTAACGTTCCATCAAAGCCAAAATCTATGACGAAAACACAACCACATAAATTGTCAATATTTTTATTGTTACAATTAATTCTGAACTGGAACTTGTTGAAAAGCTTTCGTTAAATACACACTTCATAATGCATTACCTGTTTCCTTCAGAATAAATATGAAAATGAAATTGTAGATGTAAACATTTCGTTAGTGACGGATAATTTTTTTAAAAGATGCCGTACGTTATGTAGAGCATATTTTTGGAAAATAATTGTTCCAATTGTTCCACTGTCATCATGGGCAGGGCAGGCGAGGCTTAATTTCACAGATATATCAAATAATCAGATGATAAAGGCATTTTTATTGTGTGGCTGCGTGTGCTGTCCACGTTTATATTTATCAAAGATGTCCGAGATAAATTTGTCATTAATGATAAAGATGAACATTTAGGGCTCACAGGGAATTGTATGGTAGAGATATATTTGAACAGGTCACATGACAAATAATGTAAAAATAGATAATGGTTGGTTTTATCACTTTGTGCAAGGTAAACATCCGAGCAATCCAAAAAACAACTAATTTAGGAATTCCTCTGAACTTTACCTTACTTCTTCATAATCTTCAAAGTTCATAACCTTTACAGTAAGGAGAAATTGCGTTATTGTAGAAAAACAATCCTGAATACATGAAGCGGATACTCGGAGGAGAATGTTTTTAATTTGTTTTATTCTTCTTCCGTAATTTCAAACAGAAATACATTTAAAATACGTGCATACTTGTTTATTTAAATCAATGTGTTAAAATGATGCATTCGAGAACATTCTAAGGGATATGTTGGGAGAATTCATATCGGAAAAGTGCATACAAATTCCATTTGCACATAAACAAAACTGCAGTTTAAATTTATAAATGCAGATTGGCAAATCCGATAATAACCTTTATAATCTGAACTATACATCGTTTATTTTGAACCACGCGTTTTGCCGCCTATTCGACTAATTCGTAAATTTAGTATTATAGATTTGACAAAGAAGATTATGAGCTTTATGATATTTAATTAAAGAAGTTACTGTACACATTAATCTTTTGTATTTTAGGGTCGGACAGCTTTGTTCAGGGCTGTTACAATGGAACATAAACCGATTATAAAATTTCTAATAGATTCAGGGGCCGACGTCAATGCACGAAAAAAGAATGTAAGTCGTAGAATCTATATCACCAACCATACCTTTACTTTTAGAATTTTCTCATTGTTTTGGTGCACTATCTTTAATCGATCTCCCACTGTTATGACGACAAATTATTATTTTGTCATAAATTTTGACCAGTAAGGTGTAACGTTGTTTAAAGTCGTAGAATCAATACCTCCAAACATAACTTTACTTTTAGAATTTGCCCATTGTTTTGGTTTTCAGCAGTTTAGGCCTTGAGCACAACTGATGAATCGTTCATCGACGAAATTTGAACATCTTGTCCATCAAATTGGCATACTTATCATATAACACCATCCAATCTACAGATCTTCAAATGAAATACATGTAACAAGAAAAAGTACAAAACGAAAACATTGAATTAATAGAGAATTAGGATAGTCTTTTCAATGATTTTTATCATGGGTGTGTAATAAACTTCATTTTGATAATAATACTTACTTTTAAAAATCTGATTATTACTTTTTTTTTTGGAAAATATATCGACTAGCAATTTAAGTATATTATTACAAAAAGTTCATATGAAAACAATGAAAATTCAATTTTACCAAATCTATGTTAAATGTTATTGTACTGAGTTAGATTTCAACATGTACAAGATATAAAAAGGACAAATATACCTAAGGAGCAAAAAAAAAACGTAATCCATTGGACAGACAAACCTGGAAAGACAAGAACAACCACAAGCACAACAAATAAACACAGAAAACTAAAAAACAATGAACAACGCGAACTCCTATAAAAACCAGGAGTGAACCCAGGTGCTCCGGAAGGGTAAGCAGTTCCTGCTCTGTATACGGCAAAACATGATAGTACTGATATTTTTGTTTTCACAGAGTGAGACACCTCTCCATAGGGCTGCACTTCATGGTCATCTATTTGTCATTCATTATCTTATCAAACATGGAGGAGACGTTAAAGCAAAAACAATTGATGTGAGTGCTGCTGTTTCTTTCTTTATTCTACAAATGTAGTTGATTTATCTAAAAAGAACCATTTACTTACTGTATATCCAAACTTCCCACAGTTATTTTTGTATCGGATTAAATGGATATATATTACTAAATCAAATCTGGATGCGTAATATACTAGTAGATTTTATAAATAAAAAATTCAGTCAAATTCAGGAATCATTTTTCGAAAATTTCATAAAAATATTTACATAAGTTCAATATGTTGTCCCTATTCATAATATCTGGTTGATATTGATTTTAATTTTATATAATTTTATATTTAAAGGGATTGACGCCATATGAAATTGCAAAAGGAAGTTCAAAAATTCAGCAAAAA
Organism: Mytilisepta virgata; assembly: GCA_028015205.1. Taxonomy (NCBI): domain Eukaryota; kingdom Metazoa; phylum Mollusca; class Bivalvia; order Mytilida; family Mytilidae; genus Mytilisepta; species Mytilisepta virgata. The sequence continues at coordinate 37,045,212 of CM051512.1, forward strand.
CAAAAAGGGAAGATTTTGAAGCTATTTGAGGTAAACTAAATTTAGTACATTCAATATATTTTGTACCCTTAAGAAAAAACCTAAGAACAGATTAAGAATTTAAATATACCAAATATTTTTATTTCGTGTTAGTGCAGAGAGATATATTTAAACAATACCCTTGGAGTTCAATGTAACGAAGCTATCTTAAAATTTGTCATAAGAGAAGTATTATGATCAATTGAAAGAACATCTTAAGACAAAACTTTACGACAAACGGGATGACTTTGACTTTCCAATCGTTAACTTCCCATTTTTGAGCGACAACATTCCAGAGGCGCCGGCGTACTTGATGTATATTCCAAAACTTATTCCAGAGCTTGTAACATATACATTGACTTCCTAGACAGAGCCCGGCTCCTGACAGTTACTCAAACAGGAGTATGTTGCTCCCAAGTTGTAATCATCCTTATAAAAGTTTTATGGAGGTCATCATGACATGGTTCACAGGTATGAAAAAACCGATTCCCAAATGAAAATGGACCCGTTCTATGATGTTATCCCTTCCTCATACCGGATTTGACATGGGCAGCATGGCGGGTGTTGATTATTTGATGGGTAACACTGTGTGATGATATTCAATTGATTACGAAATTCTTGTTGAGGTATATATTATTTTTTTATTTAGTAGTTTAACTAAACATTTGCTAGGACGTTAACCTCTTGATTTCAATTTGATTTAGGGTAGATCACAACCCCGACCTGTCACTTTGTAAAAATTTGTAAAATATTGATTTACTGTTTTACTGTTTAAATTGTGGAAAGTCTTATCCAATCATGTTTATTTACTTGAAATTTTATATAAAATTGTTGATGAGATGTCTTATGACACATATTTTTTCATATTTTTTTCCCTAACTTTAGAATAATATCTGCGATACAACCTAACTTGATAAACAAAAAAAAGGATGACACACCAATCAAGGCAGCCAAACTGACAGAAATCCGGAAAAAAATTACATAAAAGAACACAAGACATCTTGGTCCCATGTAAACACTTTTTCATTATTTAGTGTAAAGCGAGTACCTCTAAGAAATAAAAACTTAATACATGACAGATATGGATAAATTAGATCTCTATAAACTAGTCAACATATCTATATAAGAATGGCAAAAGTCATTGCAAAGGAATAACCGACTTCGTTGCTTTTCCTCATATTAAAAAAAGTAACAGTATAAATATATGAAATAGGACAAATATAAGATAATCAGCACACCAAAAATTGTTTAGAAAAGAAAAATCAGAGTTAACAGAGTGAACAGACTTTGAGCGGATTTTGTTTTCATTTTCCGGAGTTATCCTGGGACAGAGGAAACAAGCTGAGAGGAAACCAAAAATTATATGTATTGATAACTTTAAAATAAATAAATAGGCACATATAAACGTAATCAATAACTACAAAACATGAGGGTTATCCATAATTTACAAAGAGTACTCATGTTGGAACCTCCCACCCCCAACATTTTTAACATGTTGTTTTGAACTGGTATCACTCATAACTTGGACGGAGGATCTACAGACATCGTTACATCCATTGAAAATGCATGTACTAAGTCCAGAGCATAAGTCATATATTGACATGCTTGAGTGATTTGCCGTTTGTTGGCTTTGTCACCTTATGTACAGTTCAATATTTTGTCAGCATCATAAATTCTATCAATATCACCAGCATGCATTATCTATATTCCTGAAGTGACATACTGATTTTTTTTTTTAAAGCGTACGCTAAAAATGTTGAATCTGAAACCCCGTCCCTCCTAACGTGCGTTTTATAAACTCGGGGAAAACTGTTGACAAGTATGTACTACACTTAAACAAAAAACCCCAAAGAATTAATTTAAAATTCAAAAATGTAGTCACATATTATGTTATATTTTTATAAGGGTTATAATAGATATGTGTTTAATTTACCGAATAGAAAAAAAATCATTATTATTATGCATTGGATAATTACAATATCAAAACAGGACTCTAAATGATTGTAACATAAGCAGATTATTTTTCATCACTATTAAAGACAATAAAATGTTAAATTTTATCTCGATCGTACATCATATTCATAGTAAGATTTTAAGGATGATCGCTGGTCTAATAGGGAAAAAATAGGATTTGAAATAGGTGTTTTAGTTTGAGAGAACATATGAATAGTAAACAAATAAGCAAGAAAAAAATATATAGGGTCATGTGCTCATTTTAGAGCTATAAAGCCTTGAAAATTTGCAGGAAATGGGTTTTCTCTGGATTTTTCATTGTCTTTGCATATGCAAATTCAGTCCCTCAAAAATGTATGAAATAATAAAAAGGATTTCATAAAATTTTGTCAAATACCATTTCAAGGTATATATGATTGAATTATAAAAGAAAAAGTGGGGGTTCATGGGCAAAAAATTTCATGTTTGAGAAATGGATAAAACCCGAGGATTCCAAAAATCTGACAAAAAAGACCAAAACATGACCAGCGAGCATCCTTAAAATTGTTTAGTAGAAATGGCGGATCCGAAATAGCTACATTTGTACCATTTTTCTATTTTTATATTTCATAGGAATACCAGGAAAAGAAAATGTTATTGGATCTTCAAGAATTGGAAGAACAAGAAGGTATGTAAAATAAACAAACCTTCAGACAAAAACACAAGAATAAAAGATGCAGGTTTTGTCGTCTTTAGTGGCACCGAAGGCCTCAAATTCGAAACAATTACCCAAAAAGTTGGAAAGCAGGTTCAAATGCAAATCTTAACGAAACGGTAGAGCCTACAGCATTTGAGGACAGAGCTATGCAATCTAAAGACGTAAAGATAATATTAAATATTTAAGGATATGAACTGGAATGCACATTTTTTCTCTACGAAGTGTTGATCTAAAAATTTTCGAAGAAGGTTCGGAGATATTGTGATTGTCTCTGTCCTTTCACTCTTTCGTGTAACATATCAACTCCTTAAATTTTGGCGTTAAGCGATATAATTTTTATAGATAATAGTTGTCTGCCACCTCTATGCAGCTATTTTATATAGTGTCCAAACTAATTTAGGGAGTGTCAATTCCGGTAGGTGCTTTCTAGTAATTTATTGAAATTGTATATTTATAACTTTTATCTTATTAGTTTATACATTTCTCACAAATTTCACAAACTAAAATAATGCTTACAGAAAGTTTTATAAAATGTATCAACATCTTTAAGGTAAATACCCATATTTAATAAAAGAAATTATCACGAACAGGTTTTCTCATCCTTGTTTCTATTGTAATATCGTGAATAAATACAAACGTTTTGCCAATAACGCACAGAAAATCGGAAGTACCTTCAGAACATTTCAGAATAAGGACTAGAGATATGAAAATTTAATTATTTCTTTAACGATTGCTCTTTCGCCTAATGACTTGACGACTTTAATTTTGTAATGAATTATCACGAATAAATGTACTGTCCATTTTTACTGAACTCTGAAGTTCTGTCTATTTGATGGCGTAATTGATTGGTGTCACTGTTGACATTATCTGTTATCTGTTGTATTGTTTATCTATATTTATTTTACTGATATCGTTTTTTTTTTTTTGTACTTACTTATTTAGACTACATATGATTAAATACAGTCACCGCATTCAATTAAAATTGATCATTGTTGAATTTACATTGCATCATTTTCTAGCAATATTTCAGAAGTTTTATCTAATTCCTAAGTGTTACAATGCAGAAGTCATTAATAAAAAATTAGAAATCAAATTGCAAAACCATTAAGATTTATAAGAATAGTGTATTTAAAAATCTGCTGATCAATGAAAGACTCCCATTTATGGCTCGTATTTCTCAGGTTTGTAACATATGGTAGCCAAATAAATGTACATGTATTTCATGTATACTAAATCGTCATTTGTATTTGATATTATTGTGAGGTTGAACGTCTAAAGCAGAAATTGGCTAGACACAAAAAATGGAAATCCTCGATACTAAAAAAGGAAAACGGTCAATGATGGTTGGGTGATTTAATAATACTATTATTATGAATTAAATTTAACCAATCTGAATGCACTTTTCAATAATTAATGCATCAAATGGACAAATACAAAAAAAATTAATTTGTGGAAAGTAATGCAAACTCTCAACTAAAATTAGAACCATCTCGAATTTCTGTTTTGATTAAAGGATTTAAAATCAACTTGTTTTGTACAATTCTATTGACTTAGTCATGTTAGTAGAGAATTTATATTTTGGTAATATCTCTCCCGGGACAAAAGTTTATATGAAAAATAAAATTATATCAGCTCAAACGTGGAAACTTTTCCTGTCCAAAGTATACTTATTTTAAAAAGATTTAGTAACCCCTAATCATATCTTTACTTATTAAGGGGTACAGAACACCTAGAGAAGTTAACGCTTTGAAAATCAGTTGAACGTTTAAATCACATACTCTATTAATATAGAGAAATCAAGCTTCTAAATTATCAAAATTAGTGTTTGTCAAACTGCTATATATCCAATGAAATTATTCCCGTAAATTCTGTGTTTCAAATTTCTTGAAATTTTTATATTTTTGTCAACAGGTCAAAGTAAATATTTCGTAAAAATTTTATGAAAATTAAACGGGCCAAATCTATTTTAGTCAAAGTGTTGTGTACCCCCTTAAATCAAATATTTACAAGACATATAAAAGAAAGCATCAATGGCATAAACTAATAAAAATCACTGCTGCATCGCCTGCGTTGCTGAAATTACGAACGTAATAACATGATTGATAATATATTTCATCAATATTTTTCAATGTTTTGCAGATTTATTCGACATACGATTCGGTTTTGTTACAATAGAAAGTTGTGATAATTTTCGGCAGCTTTTGTCAAATGGATCGTTCAAATCGTATGAGAACAGAATATACCTTGCGGGACCATGTAAAGTTGGCAAAACTACATTTGCAAGCGTTTTGACGGGGAAAGAAATACCAAATACATGGGAGTCTACTAACGGTTTAGAAATTATCATCGACCGTTGTTCGATTGATTTAAAGAAAAAGAAGATGATTCCTCTACCGATGGAAACAGGTTATAAAATAACTGTAATTTTGTAATTCTAGAATTCTAGACATTCTCTTACTTTTTACATTTTTCCTGTAATCCATATAATCATGAAAATATTTTTTTTTGTTTTTGTCATCTTTATTACCAGTCTAACTTGCACTATTCATTTAAAGTGTTAATCTTATATCCATTATATTTAGGAGATATATTTTAAATTGATGTTAAAACACGACGGCCCTAGACACAAAAACAACACATTCGAGCTAAAAAAACCAGGAAACTTGGAAGTTACTTGAGGTCTATTCACAATGATGGCTAAAAATTGAAATTTTGTGTAATTCTGGAAAATTCGCTTTTTTCATATTTAAAAGTATAATAGTCTCTCACGAATACTGCCGATTTCTATTGCACCTTCTGACGAGGCAGCATTAAACCCTTTATGGAAGTTATAGTTCTGACTTTTTCAATAACTAATTGTGTTTGTGTTTGAGTTTTGTGCTCTTTTATCTTATTTGAAATTTTGCCCAAGGTTCTGTATGTTGGTGTTATAAATTGATTTGAATATCATTGTTGGCCTTTTCTGTTTTACATTTGTTGTTTAAGCGACAGTAACCTGTACTTGTGACTATTCGCAGTGGAAGTTTATAATCTCTTTTACATGTTTTATGGCTTACATACCTATCTTTCCTAATCTATTGGTGTATAAAAACACAATCAAAGCAAGCATAGTATGGTCACAACGAAAAGGTGGAAGCTGGCTATCAAAATAAATCCCCTACTTACCAAAAAATATTCAAAAATAACCATTTGGAATATGAATATAAAAAACATGGAAACTGTTATATCCACTGGATTCAGCAATCATTATTTCACTTCACTGAGCATTTCTATGAAACACGAGGCTCACATAGCGCTTTTCATATTGCATGTTAAACCTTGTTGAATTTTGTGTCGTCAACTCTTAAATGATATCGGTTTTTGTTTTGAAAATCAGAGATGTCAGAAAATTTACGGCCTTTGACAAACCTGTAGCTTTGGGCGTCAAAGTACACTCCATCAACACATGTCAATCTTTAAATACAGAAACATTTATTTTGTCCATTCCGTTGTCTTCAGAAGAGTAGTTTATAATTTGTCAGAAGTTAAAAAAAAACATTCTTTTGGTATACATGATGACTTGTATCGCGCAAGAACCTTTTCCTCATTAAAATGATGGTCTTATACTAATGAATAGAATTTTAGGAGATAAATGTGAAAGTGGAACACATTTTTAAAACAGGTTTCTCATGCAAAAATAAGTTTGAAAACCAACAATTGTTGATAAACTTCTTTCAACAAATTTCTAAGAATTATGAAAGAAGCGTGTGCTGTCGTCCGAGGATTCAAGGTAAGTGGATTAAGGATGCCTGTCTGAAGGGAGGAGGTACCTAATTGGGTTATATTTCAGATTTTTATAAATTTTTGTATGCAACTAAAGAATTTTAACTGTATCTGAATATAAAAAAATGCAAAAATTTAAATTTTTGACTTTCTGATTTCTCAAAATCCTGTCCCTAGGATTTAAAAAAAAAATGTAATATATTATTGCCATTGAAATTCTCTTTTTATTGAGTAATTTTTATTAGGTGTCACCAGATTCATTTTCTCAGTATATTAAAAGTTCACTGTATTTAGAGCGAATAAATGCGTCAAAAAGCCAAAATAAGTGTAATGTCGTTACGACGTCGCGATGAAAAAAAATATTTTCAGTGATTTTACAGACAGGAGGTAAGATTGAATGTTTTCCTCAGCGAAAAACTCCCTATATGTTTTGCATCAATAAAAAGGAAAGGTTGACAGCAACCACATATCGTTTGTATAGAAAACTCTAGATATTTGTTTTTGAGAAATGACGATTTAAAGTGAAATTATTTAAAACATTTTATATTAAATTTACAGTAAAGACCTCTATTTCAAGGAATTTAAATTAACCTTATTGAAGAAATATGAAAGCTAAATATATTTTTATTTTCGATGTTTAGATACAGTTTCGAACTTTCTAATTGCATGTAAAATTTCACAACAATCTGTAATTTAGCGAATTTAGGTAACTCCTACAATTTAATACTGATTAGCGAAAGGCTTTTCTATATCTTTTATATGCAATCATTCATCTAGACTATATGGTAAGATATTTTACTCTTAATTCTTAGAATTTCACAGAAATGAAGTTCATAGGATACTGTTAGGACAGCCGAAAGTTACAATAAATCCACAGAAATGTACGCAATCGGAAATGAATTGGAAAGATTTAGAAACTGACATTATTCTTGTCCCCAAAAGACCGATGGATCCTAAACCGGTCGTCGAAGAAATTGTTTATACGCGCAAGAAAGATGGTGATCAACTGGTCTCTCCTGAAAGTTTTCACGAAATGAGCCTTAAAATGACAGCGTCCAAAATCCAAAAGGAAATTCTTCATCAAATAAAAAGTAAAACTTTCAAAATGGAAATTGTCCCTACCGATATTATTGATTTTGGTGGTCAGAAAGCGTTTGATATGACCCATCAATTATTCATTCAACATCGAGGAGTGATTGTTCTTATGTTAAATGGAAATATAAACCTAGATGAACAACTGCCAGAATACACAATGTATAACATACAAGAACACGTTACTACGAATTGTAAGTCTCATGTAAATGTATGCAATTGTTTGCTAAAGTGTTTCAGTGCTATCTTTCTGCTATACTTGACTGCTTAATGAAAAGATCGTAAGGTAATTGTATTTTTAATGCAAAAATTAACCCTATAGATTAAATATTTTATATTGAGAAATGTAAAAATATTTTGTTCAGTTTCGATTGATTCCATGTCACAGACGCACACTCACATAATCTAAATTTGGCTTCCTACTTCGATATTTTTGGTTATGAGTACTTCTTGTTTTAAAATAAGTTTGGTTTTTGGTCTTCCAAATGTTTCGATTTTAATGCTGCTGATAACTACTTGAAATGCGTCGTATACAGCATAGTATAAATTTACTATATCTAATATTAGTATCTTTGGATTGTTATATTCCATCATGAAACCGTGCATCTTTTATTTCAATTCCTACATATCAGTAAGTTTTTTCATGTGTAGGTATCATTTTTTAGGATGTATTCGTCTGATGTTTCAGTCTCGTTGAAATCTCGTTCGGGAATTATTTCCAAAAAATGTGATACAAGTGGAAAATATTAATGAATTTTAAAAATATTATATAATCCAACTAAACTCTGTGAAAAAAATTATGTTCTTTCAATAAGTAGTTTTTTAGTAATAAAACTTTTCAGCCAAAGTGTTGAAAAAATGTGTGAGGGGGTACAAAGAAATGATTTTGCCAAACATATGTACATCCCATATCAATTTTTTCTTTTTAAAATTCTTAAAATATTTATTTTTTCAATCATTTATAATAGAGAAGTTATGCGTTTTGTTCGAAAAAAATTAGAAAAACCCCAAATTTACTAAATTGACTGCATGGTCAATTTGACACGAAAAAACAACAAAATTTTATAAAACTTTCTTATATTAACATCTACCTATAGTTTTTTAAAGTTAAATTTATTCAGATTGGTCCACTCCAACTTTATGGAAAGTATTAAAAAGAGTTTAATTGTGGAACTGTGATTTTTTTCATTATAGTAGCCCAAAAATGGATAAAAATTGATGAAAAATGGGGTACTTTCAAATGACCATAGCAAAAAAATACAGGCTCCACCATATGATTTTTTCTATATAATTTTCTTTCTAACAGTCATATAAACCCAAAAAATCAGGTTAAGAAAAAAGTTTAATTCTAGAAATGTTTGGCTCCTCAGAGGTGTACATCCTTGAGAAGATATTATACACATTTCATTAAAATCAGACAACTGTAAGACAAAATTTTGAAAAACATTTGTTTATTATGTAATATATACGACAATTTCCAAGTGGGAACACATTTATTGCCACTGACTGTATATTTCAAATAGTAACTTAAGATTAATGAATGATGTTAAATCTCATTAATTTATCTTTTCACAGCAATTTTACATCATTGGGTAAATTCAATTCTGACATATTGCACAGAGGGCGAAGATGGTATGCCAGACATTTTATTTGTGGCAACACACAGAGATTTAGTAAAGGTGATTCATAATACCAATTTTAATAGATTGGAAATTTCGCCGATTTATGACCCAAACTGATTTATTATCATTGGATGTCATTTTCTTGATAAATTACATCATATAATATAAAATTACGGCTTTTGAGGAGGGAGATATCCAAAATATTCAACCCTGTTAAGGGTTATACCCCCGAGGAATTTAGATTTGGATATTTCCCTACACATTGGGTCGTTACTGTTTTATTATGCCAAACAAATATTGGTGTTCAATTTGGACTGCGGAAAAAATTAACAAGTATTATTTATATAATTAACAAATAATGGGTTATTAATCAGCATTTTGCAAACATTTAACCAATTATTATGAATAGGAGAGAGAAGTGGGCTTGATTCATATTAATTTATCATTAAATCAGTTAATACTCCAATTGTTAAACTGATTTTACCATGACAATTGACAAATCTTAATGTCCCACCCGAAATCGACCGATCAACTTTTACTTTTCTTATCAACTTCTTGAAAAGAGGCATTAATTGACTTGACCTTGTTGTTCATTTTTTTGTTGCATAGGAAGATGTAGAAGCCAGGCGCCGGGAGATTATGGCCGAGTTGGATAGACAATTTGGAATACTCGAAAAAAGGAGCAAATTACATTATGAAGACCTTTTTTTCATCAATACAACCGACAAGAATGATCACGAAATCTCTCGCCTTAAGGATACCCTAGTCAAGTTAGCTATGTCGCAGAAGACATGGGAAGAAGAACTACCTATGGCATGGGTTCCACTTTTACTACAGATAGACAATATGAGAAACAATGGTAGTAATATAATTGAGAGAGACCTTATCAGTCGACTTAACATCGAAAATGCAGACTTAGCATTAACAGCAAACCAGGTCGACCTATTCTTAAAACACCAACATTCATCAGGGAAAATAATGTATTACGATGAACCTGGGTTGCAGGAATTTATAGTAATTCGACCCCCAGCCCTTGTAAATATCTTGAACTCGTTTATTACAGACGAACGGTTTTGGCCTCATGAACACAAATCTGTTTTAGAAAATATGTGCAGGACTGGAAAAATTAACAAGTCAGATTTATTATTTATATGGTCAGATAAAAGATATAAGGCAGATCTACCTTCGGATGATTTTAAGAATTTTGTAATACAATTGCTTATACGACTAGACATTCTAATAAAACCGAGAACAGATGAGACAAATATCGACTTGAAAGACGAGTATTATTTTGTACCTTGTATGGTGACAAAAGAGATTGATGCCACTTCTTTCTTGGAAACAAATGGAAGTGAAGAGAAGATATGTTTATCTTATAAATTAAAACTGCCATCAGTGCCCCCGACGCTTCCATTTCGTTTAATAGGATCGATAGCTTGTACATGGCCAATTAAAGAGCGTGGGAATGAAACTTGCTTATATTATAAATCTGCTGTTTTAAACATCGATGAAAATAATGATTTATTAATTGTCACAGAACAACAAAGGATTCTAGTGTATTTGCTGAATAAGCATATTATATCGAAAAATACAACCTCTATTATCCAGGAATATCTTACATTAGGCTTAAGCAATATATTATCTTTTTACTCAAAAAGTTTTGGTAATATTACGTCACCCGTCAAGTCATTGTTCCAAGTTGAGGTAGGATTAGCATGCGGTGGTACACCCTGTCTACTTCCTATAGATTCTGCAAGAACGAAAAGTCAATGGAGTTGTGAGAAGAGAATTGAAAGGCAACATTTTACAGTATTTCCTTTGTACTGGTATTTTGAAAGGGTAATGTCTCCATAGTAGTAGTTTTTTATATTGCAGAATAATATGTGAAAAAGTTATATAGTCATTTTATAAGGAAATAATATCACAGTATTCACGTAAAAGTAGTATGAAGCATGTACTAGATTAGTTAAAACATTATTAAGCAGAACTATTGACCGCACTTTTATCGTTTCTTTTTTTAAAGTATAGAAATATTTCTTCCAGGTATTGAAAGATCAACTTATAATTCAACATTTCTTGCAATATTTCGTCGTTTATATCAAACAATGACCTAGTCATTATTATTTTCGCCTTTGGGAGCAAATTGGAAAAAAAAATCAATCAATATTTCATCATTTCTTTTTATCGTTTTACTGAATGATTGATTGAATGGGTTTACATGACACATTCAGCAGAATTTCAGCTATATCATGGCGGTCAGTTTTAGTGGCGGAAGCAACCGAAGTGCCCGGAGGAAACCGCCGACCTCGGGTAAGCAACTGTCAAACCTTATCATGTACGGTTGCAAATCGAGTGCACCTTTTTTGTTGTTTTCAAAGATGGGTTCAAACTCACAACGCCGAGGTGATAGGCTGCAGTGATTTTATAGGTAAACCAACTTCCTTAAGGCTGCAGTGATTTTATAGGTAAACCAACTTCCTTAACCATTCGGCCACCCTTTATATCTTCAATTTTGGTGTTAATCTTTATATCAGTTGGAAGTAAAGGGTTTTACAGGTTGTATAGGTCGTTGTGGAGCGGTTTTATTTTTGTAAATGTCTTTATCGTAAGGTTTTATTATTATTTGCTATTTTTATTTCGTTCCGGGCTCTCCGGCTTCCTACGCCACTTAAACTGACCGCCACGATATAGCTGAAATACTGCTGAAAGTTGCGTTAAATTCCATTGAATCATCAATCAGTCAAAACATAAAACGAAAATGGAAAAGATCGAGAGGGAAATGATGACATATTCAATTTTGTTCCGAAAAGCAAAAAATAAAAATGACTAGGTCATTGTTTGATGTAAAGTAAGAAATATTGCAAGAAATGTTGACTTATAAGTAGATCTTCCAATACGTAGAAATATATTTTTAATTAGCATATATTCTTTTGACCTACAAAACCGCTTAATAAATGTAGTTCACACAATAAACAAATAATTCATTACTGTAATATGTGGTTGTAGGATTATTGAAATATAAAATTTAAACAGAAATATATATGAAGTTACCAGTTGGTTTTGGTTTCGGATTCGATTTCGGTTTCGGTTTCGGCGCAAATACTGGAAATATCTATTGTTAACTTTCCCTTCTTGAGTAGAAATGTTCCAGCAACGTCTGCATATGACGTCTACGTTTCTCGTCTAATCCGATATTCAGGGGCATGCGTGAGTTACCACGACTTTCGACAAAGAGGATTACTGCTGTCACAGAAGCTGCGTACCCAGGGTTTTATCCGAGACAAGTTGGTGTCATCACCTAAAATGATTTAGGGTCGTCATCACGAATTGATTTAAGCCTATGTATCATTTAGTTCTATCCAAAATTAAAGAAGTTACAATATTGATAATAAATATCATTCCTTGCCATGATAATATAAAATGGAATACAGCAATCATGAGTCTCCTCCTTGTAAATAAATTGTCACAGTCACAAAAATCAAGTGTAGCATCCTATTACTGAGTATAGGAAACATGAGTATCATTCTTAAATACACATTTAATTCATTTCCTACTTAATTTGCCTAAGTAGGATTTTTAATACTAGTTTTTTCCATTCCATACTTTATCATCGAAATAATAATGTGCAATTATTTTCTTACCTGTATACACCCTTTTTTTTGTCTCTTTCATATTGTCTTGTTAAAAGCCTCGAACGAACTTATAATTGTTTTGAAACAAGTTGGAAGGTAAAAAATACGAAGTGCATTATGTTTATTAACAATGAACAGTACCATGGAGAGCAATAAAATATGACTTATTTATTTATTCCTTGATTTATACACAAACAACACCAAGAAATTCTCTAAATTTGATAATAAATGTAGTGGACTCAGAAATAAAACATCCGGGGTTACAGAAATCAACCTTTTTGTCGATTCACTCTTTGTATATACTGCATATAAGTTTACATATTATAATATTTTTATGTTCTTTAAAAATATTATTTTGCAGGAAAACTTTGAATGTCCATCGGATTGTAAAGGTAAAAACATGTAGTAAGAAAAAGGCAAGAGTGAATGCTTACGCCAAGTTTTTATGTACTCTATTTCATATAGAATCTGCAGTGATAAAGCTGACACACCCAAAAACTTGTGGATCAGTAAACTGTATATATGTTTAGAAATGAGGAAAGAACCAAATTGTTTAATTCATGTTGATTTATTCGACAAAATTACAGAGTCAAATATTTGAAGATAATGCAGACCATGTTAAAAAAAAAGGTCAATTAACATCAAAATATATAACAAAAGAGAAAGAAAAAAGAAAGTAATAAGCTCAGAGTTGATTTGTTATGCCGTGCATGTAATGTGAATGACGATTATTTCAGCAGAGCAAGATTACAACAACCTTGTACATGTGTAAGACAATCCTTGATATCATGACTGCAATGGCCATTGGTTTTCATCACAAATTTATTAGTCGATACTTTAAATTAGATTTTGTGTGACCCTGTAAATGACACCTCACTGGACTTGACACTTTACCAGGTGTTATCCACTTGCAATCTCAGGGGTGCCGTTAATGGAGCAAAACTTGCTTACTCTTCAGAAGCAACTGAGGTCTATTCCTGTTTTTTTTTCACAAAGGCTAGTAGAGCACTGCTTTAATTTTTGTGCTGTATTTTTCTAATCTGGTTATTTTGCTATGTGCATTTTTTAAAATCTCTTTGGTGATATCCTTGTGATTTATGTTTATTCTAGTACGTAATTAAGTTTGGGGTTACAGTATACAATTGATAGAAAGCAGTGATTAAAAAAATGAACATAATAGATAAGAAAGAAGCTTGTTTTTACTTTCACAAAAAAGTTATAAAAAAAGAAGAGACACTAAATGAGGCATTCGTTTATCCTGTATTGGGAAAGCAACTAAAAGTTACTTATGCATATTTAAGGATGTACACCTCTGAGGAGCCAAACATATCTAGTATTAAACTTTTTTCTAACATGATTTTTGGGTTTATATGACTGTAAGAAAGTAATTTATGAAGGAAAAAAAATCATATGGTGGTGGACAGTTTTTTGCTACGGCCATTTGAAAGTACTCCATTTTTGATGATTTTTCCATTTTCATCAATTTGTGCCCATTGTTGGGCTATTATCATGAAAAAAAATCACAGTTCCACTATAAAACTTTATTTCATACTTTCCCTAAAGATGAGGTGGACTAATCTGAATAAATTTAACTTTAAAAAAAACTATAGGTAGGTGTTAATATCAGAAAGTTTTATAAAATTTTGTTGTTTTTGTTTTTTCGTTTCAAAATGACCATGCAGTCATTTAGTAAATTTTGGGTTTTTCCTCATTGTTTTTAGAACAAAGTACATATATAATTTAAACTTCTTTGTTATAAATGATTGCAAAAATACATATTAAAGACTTTTAAATAGAAAATATTGATATGGGACAATTTTTTGATAAAATAATTTCTTTGTACCTCTCACCTATTTTCTCAACATTTTGGCTGATGACACTGACCAGATTGGTTATAATTTTATTACTCAAAAACTACTTATTGTAAGTACGTAATTTTTTCAGAGTTTACTTGGATTATAATATTTTTGAAATCATTAATATTTTCCACTTGTATCACATGTTTTGTAAATAATTCCCGAACGATATTTCAACGAGACTGAAACATCAGAAGAATACATCCTTAAGTCACTTACAATCAAACCTGCTTTAAAGGACAACTCTATATTTCAACTCACTGTCTATAAAGGACACAGTGTAAAAATTCCATTCGTTAACAAAGAATGTAAAATAAACCTCTGTATCGTGTATAGAAGGCACCTGCTCATAAAGGGTCTCTTGGGTGCTCTTTATAAGCAGGTTTGACTGTATTTCACAGTAGTGATAGGAGGTCATTACACTGGTACAATTGTACGTAAATGCATGAATGAATTTTTGTAGTGTCTTCCTTTTATAAATTTAAAGTCATTCCTTGTCTAACATGATTATTCATTGATTTGTTACAGAAATTACCAGTATTTAGCAAAATTAAAAAATAATAGAAATACTAAGGGTTCATTCCCTGTATTGTAGATCTCCTTAGCTGAAATTTGGCTTCTATTTCGGTATTTTTGGTTGAGCACTTCTTGTTTAATATAAGTTTGGTTTTTGGTCTTCCAAATATTTCGGTTTTATTGCTGCTGATGAGAGGTAACTCCTTGAAATGCGTCGTATACAGCATAGTATAAATTTACTATATCTAATATTAGTATCTGTGGATTTATTTATTTTTTAACCACAATCTGAATTCAGAGAATGTGATCGTTTGACATAGGCCTTCTACAAATGAAGTATAAAGCGCCAATAGTATGAGAATACACAAAGCCTGTGTACTCATAAGCAGTTTCGTTTGACTTTTTTCAGGATTACAGCAATCAGAGTTGGTAAAGACTCCATCAGACAAACAGCTGATGCATTTTGTTAAGAATTTTGACATCATAACATTTAAAGAATATGTCTGTAAGTTGGGTGTGTCGAAGAACACAATCGTCAACTGTGAATACCGTTACAGATATCAACCATATATTATGATGTTTATGATACTACATCAATGGAGAAAAATTGTATTTCTTACAATGGAAGACCTTTTAAAAGGATTGGACAATTCCAATCTTAACACTTGTCTTTTGTGTCAAGTGAGTATACACTAATTTTATATACAGTTAAGCTTAAAAAATCTATCTAGTCTAAGAAGGTTCAATATTCTTAGCAAAACTAGGATCTGACGGGATTTTGTATTCTAGGAATTTATTTGCAACCTTCCTTTCCACGAAAGCACCCCTACTATTATCTATAAAAGTGTACTGCAATTGATTCAAGTTAATATCCAATTTTGCGTTTTCTTTATCCTATATATTGTTGTCTCACTTTTTCACCATATTTTTGCTTTTTTTTAAATAATTTTTCCATCATCCCGCCTTTCCAAAAATATTATTAATTAAATAGCTGAGCTGTTCTCTGTTAAGAAATCGGAATCGTAAATATTACACGATAGCAAATCTAATGCCCAATACAGGGTATAGTTTGTCGAATTGCAAATTATCAATTTCAGCTAAATCTTGATAACATAATAACCCAAAATGTTGTAGGAAATATTTAAATTCCAACGTGATGAATTTTATGACAAAAAACTATCCAAGACATGAGGGCGTTACCCCTTAGTTTTCTCATAGCCAAACATCCTAATAACAAAATTTTAAATCATCACTTTCGTGCTAGAATTTGTTACTATAAACTGAGCCATCGGGAACTCATAAATTCCAAAGGTATTTATTCAGTGTAGATATTTATTATACCCACGTCAGTATAATCTACCAGATTTGTGCATAAATATACAATACATAGTTATTGTCGGGAAATATAAAATTTATTTGGACGAGCTTTAGAAACACGAGAAAAGGCGAGCGTAAGCGAGCCTTTTCCCATGTTTCGCACCGAGCCCAAATAAATTTATCATTTTCCCTACTTTTTAATGTCTTTATCCTACAATCCCATTTAGATGCGCAAATGCCTTAAAATTACGTTTGAAGTTGAAATCTAACTGCCGTGAAAAAGCGTGAAACGCCACAACGTCATCTGGTATATTCACTACGCTCCTCGCACTCTTCATGTAAAACAAATACCTGCAGACTTTGTGAAGTTTATTCTACCCCTGTTATTAGACCGGAAATGGATTGATTGCAGGATAAAATCACTTTTTTATGCCCTTTCGAGAAATGAAAGGGGCATATATACATGAATTTACAGTTGTCCATCCCATTTGGTTACGTTTTTGGGTTTAGATTTAATTCTTAGAAACCAATTGAGATATATTAATAACATTATAACACTAAAATCACCTCACATATGGGCAAACTTTAGGTTACTTAATAAACAGTCAAACTGCATCACATATTTATAAAAATTTATTTGTATCTTCAACGGAAATTTAACTGTTAAAAATCTGTTAGATTAAAGTTTTACTTACGATCATCAAAATATTGCGACACACTATAAGACATAATAAAATTTTCATTGCTTTTCACGATTTACTTTTTAGGCCACGAGAGAAAATACATCACTGATCGGTATGTATAAAAACGCCTTACGAAAACATAGTATTATATTTAATTAATTCTTTATCAATGATAGCTGCAATTAGCTGAACACAGCGGAATTGACGGCACATAAAACATTATGAATATGGAAACATACATGTACTGCCATTTGCTACACGGTCTATCTTACACTTCCAGTTAAAAATGATCCAAAAGTTTTAAAATATTTTTCAAACGTCCAAGATTAAATTGTACTTATATGTTGTTTAATAGCATAGCAATACTTTTCATTATCTAATTCAGATACCGTTGCCTCAATTTTAATTTTGGGGAGATGATGTGATGATTTATGGTTGTGATCATTAGTGGTCTGATCTGATGAAGTCTTGATAACTATCAAATCAGTAATGTTAAGAAAAAAGTCTAATATTTTTTGGGGGTTCCCAAGTCCTCTGCTTTTAAAATTCGTCAAATAAACTTGTGCACATTTCGAGGATTGACGACCCACCAGTTGTGCTCAAGGTCTAAAATGTTGAAACCCAAAACAGCAATACAAAAGGTTGAAGAGCAAATTCAAAAATGCAAAAATGACCAAAAGCTGTAAAGCCTAAACCATCTAAGGGTAGAGCTATGTAACAGGGAGATGCTGCTTAATTTTCACAAATTTTACAATTTGTAACTGTCATGACTGTAAATTTTAAGTATCAATATCGGGCTAGTAACGAAATACTAGCAACTGAGCTGGGGATATAAAATAATTTTATTCATGTAGTTGGTAATTAATATCTTTTATGTCTGACTTGTTTACGACATTTTTGCCCGAAATGCTAATAGTATTTCATTCGAAGTATTACCCATGCCTGTTTGAAAAACCTGTTGGCTTTTTGTATTTTTGGCTTTCATAATTAATGATCTAAGGACTTAAAAACAAACAAAAAACCAACAACAACAAAACAAACCCACACTATCTCGCTAGCCATAATGAAATCGAAAAAAAATGTTAGATGGACAAATCAATGGATCCAATACTTCAAACTCCCTAGAAAGCATATACAACTGAAATATTGACTTGGAATATGCGCAAAACAGATCTATCACTGTATCACAGTTATTGGAACATCCGGAAATAAATAAACAAAATAAAGGAACATAAAAAGTCAATTGGAAATGTATCAGAAACGTATTATCTGGATTTAAGATGGAGATCCAGCATATAATCAATGACTGCTGTCAAGCATTAAAAGCAAGGCCAAAATAAGATTGACAAATCGTCAAAATTTCAAAGATAATAATTGTTTGGGAAGTTGATCTGTTGATCTATTGTACCTAAAAATAAGACTAAATACGGCCTTATAAAATACCAAAGTGTCTCAAATTGTAAAATGGATGAATCTGAAAATTACGTTTGGAAAAATTTTATTGAAAACTTTTGTAGTGGTCGAGAAACAAAAGGTGTATTTTGATTTTACGTATAGTCAAGTTATTGTATCGCTGACGGCGGCTATTTGAAACGAAAACCTCTTAATGTTTTGGAATAATTATACATGTACCAAATTTTTCAACCCTGTAAATGTTACTGACTTTATATTGTATTCATTTCTACTCCTGCAGATAAACTAAGCATAGAAACACGTAGTAAATTGCAAATTGAGCCCGACAAAAGCATTTTATTGGAATTATCAACAAATCTAGGAAACTGTCCAGTCGAATTAGGGATAGAATTGGGATTAAGAATAGAAGATATTGAAAGAATCTGGTATGAGCAAAACGTCCGTAATTTGTCTGAAGAAATCTATCAAGTCTTACAGAAATGGAAACAAGCATTAACACCAACTGTGCTGAAGCTGATGCTAGCGTTAGAATTTGTTGATAAACGGGGACTTGATTTCCTTCTCAAACATTACTTAGGAAGGTCACTTTCTGATTTGTGAAAAAAACAGACATGTATACATTTTTAGCTCACCTGGTCCAAATGCCCATGTGAGCTAATGTCATCACTTGGCGTACGTCGTAAACTGTTTAAAGATCTCCTCTGAAAGCATTTTTACGGAATTTTCCAGTAACGGTCCTTAGGCTGTCCTTTTCTAGAATTGTATTCCCCGACACCTACCATTTTTAACGGCCGCTAGACCAGAAAATATTTTCACATAGGACTATGGAAAAAAGCCACTTGAAAACAATCTTAAAAGATGATGTTGTTTGATACCACTTCGAAAATTACAATTAAAATGCTACTAAGCAGTTAGGTGCCTTTCTTACAGAATCGTATTCTTGACCTGGTTGCCAACCATAATGAACATAGTCCAACAATTTATTCTTCTTTAGGTCTGCAAATGAAATCCAATGAGAGATACAGGTTCCTGGGAGCCTTTGGTTATCAGTTGAACTTCTTATATTTGTCGTTTTTTATATCAGCCAAAATAGAAATTAAAGGATACTGTTAAAAGATGGAAAGAAAATCATATATATATGATGTATATATTACTTGTATGACAGTAACAGAAGTGTGTCAGTTTTGTGCTGCTTTAAAAATCAACAGGAGCAGGATAAAGCAATACTCCACTCTTATTGAAGACACAGATTAAACGTTGAAACTTTGAAGTTTTTTCCTTTATTTTACAAAAAGATTAACAACAATGATCCTCGTTGTCAAATGAATCAATTTACAACATCTTTCATTTTGAATCAAAATTATATAGCATAATATATAATTTTAACTGCAAAATGTGCATTATGAATCCTGTGTTTTTGTTTTTGCAAATATTGAAAGTTATAATGTTAGTGATGAAATGAGAGTGAAAATTTGAAATAAAAATGAAAAACGTTCAGTAGACGAACCATAAAGATTACTAAACCTTGCAAGTCTGAGTACCTCTTCGAAAATCACATTTTTTCAGTGAGAACAAAATCTTTATTCACCTGCGACAAATAGTCAATTATGCACATTACTTTCCCGCTCCGTCTGTACCCATTTGGTGCATGGTTATAACTTTTCACACAGTTCACAACCTTGGAAGGTTTTATTTGTTATGTTGAAGGTTTTCATACTACAGGGATTTGTATTTTCAACAGTTTCCATAAAATTGGTGAAACTTTACTTTACTTTACTGTCATTTTCTAAGCGAAATTACATTAGAGGAACATGCTCTATTCATAAAACACAGAAAAACAATATAAAACTTGTTAAATTTTATAAGATGGCTATAAAAATGTTGAAAGTATGTATACTATAAGGATTAACATTTTCGTCAAAACGTTCGCAGAATTATGGCTGTTGAGTTTATTGTACAGTTTGTAAGCTTGGAATTTTTGTTTTGCTTACATTTGTAATGTTGTAGATATTATGAAGTAGATGTATAAAATATTCAACCAAGTACAATTTAGGGCCCTAAATATAAAAGATCTCACAGGATCATCACAAGCACAGCAAATTTATGAGTTAAAAATCGCTGTAGAACAGTTGTTTAAATGTAAGAGGACTGTACTTTCTAAGGTGATATATTGTTTGTCTCTTGTTTTTTGTCCTATGCAGAATGAAGTATTTGTTTGTCAGCTTATCCGATATGGGTTACCATGACTTTCGCCAAAGAGGATTACTGCTGTCAGACAAGCTTCTTAATCAGGGTTTTAACAAGGATAAGTTGATTTCATCACTTAGGACAATTTACGGTCTTCATCGCAAAATGATTGACCGTTACATCGTTCCAATATCTAAGATGATGTTGGACCTGTTACCACTTTCGTAAAATTTCATGTGCCTCCACCATTTTGGGTCTACCACCGGACAGACTTTGTTGAAATATTCAAATTAAGCAATCACATGGCACTGTGAAATGTAAATACTGTCACATGAATCTTATGGGTAACTTTTTACAGAATAGGGGAAAATTCTAAAATTGATCATCAGAGTTCGTATAGAATAAACAGATAATTGTAAATAAAATAAATATCTTGAAGTGCTGAATTTTAATTAATTTTTATGTGTGTTTTATGCAAGTCAAACGCACCATACAGTACGCCTTGTGGAATAATCTTTTTCAAATTCATGCACCCGTTTCCAAACTTTTGAAAGCCAAAGGTGAACAATAATAACAGAACTAAATAGTATAACCTTGATCCTGGACAAATCAATTTAGCCTAATGGGAATGAATTGAAAGCTTACATGTAACAGATATACACATTTATTGTGTACTATTTAAGACAAACATTCCTGTTATTCTTGAAATCTTTAATCTGGCCTCCTTAAGCATAATGATACAATCCATTGCCTTCCGAGATAAATAAGCAACAAGCCGCGGGTAATTGCACTAACAAAATATTTCTTGAAAAACTTTATTATATATCTTATTGATTAAATTTCTGTTGCATTAAAATTTCAGTTTTCTGTGCGCCTTCTTTATCACCAATCATAAGTTGTGCGTGTTTCAGCATGGTGAAAAATCCCTGGTGTTTTGGATTCAGTTCAATACCCTAAAAAGAGCATGTGAAAAGAGAGCTATTATGGTTTAAAATATTCTTTAAGGCAAAGCCGATCTTTTTGAGATTTTACAATAATTTATTTTGGTTGCGAGTGAAGTGTAAACTGTTAGGAATTAAGATTATCCGTTGTGAAATCTAAGTCAAACAGTGAACTGGCATACTTCTTAAATTTTTCATGACAAATACATTATTAAGACAGAACTTATTTTGAATTCCTATGCAGCTGTGTCATGTGTGTCGTGTTACCTTCATACAAGATATTATAATCGTCACACTACAGTTAAAACAAAATGGGGAAATTTTCAGCAAGTGATATAACCAAAAGGAATATACCAGATCTTTAAATCAAATATCAAAATTTATTAGAAATTGGTCCCTCAATCCCTCAAACGTTTGTTACAAATAATAGTACTTTATTGTTCCTCTGAATATTAACATTAGAAAACTCACGTCATTAGAAAACTGACTCATTAGAAATACTCAAAATCAAGAAACTCCAAACAATAAACCATAACTTTTAAAGCAAATTGAAATACCAAGTTAACCGCCTCGGTGGTCTAGTGGTAGCGTGCTCGCTCCGAGTTCGGAAGGTTGCGGGTTCGATCCCTTGATCCTCTCAGACCAAAGACATTAAAATTGGTACTTGCTGCTTCTCCTCCAAGCACGCGGCATATAGGAGTAAGAGCAAAGACTGGTCGGCTCTGAGTCAGTATAATGTGTCCGATTGGGGTAATATGCCGTCCTGCGGACAGTTACCCCGTGAGCTAGCAGATTAAAAATCCGGCTCAGCGTGTCGGTCTAGTATAAGCAGGGATCATATTCATTATCATATCAACATGTTGTCGTCCTGATATGCACCTGGTTGCCACTGGGCGTTAAACAATAATTCATCCATTCTTCAAATAACAAGTTTCCAAAATCGTCTAAACACATTTATTTTCCTAAGGGGTATAGACTGTTGTCATATTAGACGAAACCCACTTATTTCCTCTATCCCCTATATTTTCATAATAAACATACCTTTGTAGTAAAATCCTTACATGTGAAATACATATAGATTCTCCTTCAGGTACGAGTAAGTTATGGAATTTCTCCACCCGAGATAGTTAAATTTTCGATTTTCAACACGCGAGCCTTAAGCGAGCGTTTTAAAATCTAAAATTTAACTATTGAGGGTGGAGAAATTCCATAACTCACGAGTAAATTGAAGGAGAATCTGTTCTCCTGTGATTTTCGCAAAAAACCTCCAAGAAAATGTCGTTGCTATATAGTTTGTTTACATAGACGTCATTTCGGGACTTCTCTAGTTTATCGTTTTAATAACTGTAGAAAAAAGGGCGGTAATTCCCACGTAGAAATTTAATCATCGGGAAGTGGTTAAAGATATTATGTATTTTTATCCCACCGATTAAACACGCCGAGAATAGGAGAAATTGTAAATACAATTCCACTTCTGGAATAAATCTAATTTTTTTCATGTTGTTATAAACGAATTTCTGATAAATTCTTGTTAAATCTGTTTATTTCTGTATGTATTTGTACTTACCCGTTTCATATGTTTGATTGCATCAGCAAGATGTCTGTGAAATATTAAAAATTGTCCGTACTGTGCGTGGACTTCCCACAAATTTGGATTCAGTTTCAATGCTTTGAGATAGGCTTTTTCTGCGTCTTTTGTTCTCTGTTCCTAGAAAAATACCGAAAAATTATTCGTCTTTTGATTTAGTTTCTATTACATTTGATTAAAATTTTTCTATAAAATTTGATTCAAAGAAAAAAACAAGAAACTTTAAATTTAATATATATGTACTTTGGTTTGGTTATTTTCAAGCGAAAGATGGGACAGTATACGGTAGATTTAATATTATGTCCTTTCAAGCAGTCATTCCCGACTTTTTAAAAATCTGCTTTGTATACATATCATTTGAATAGCTTTTTTCAAACTAATCTGGTTCTGTGCTGTTTTATATCACAAACAACAAATAAAAATTAAATAAAAAAAAATCATTTACATGAAGATCATACCCTGTTTAATATGTCAGCTTTCACTAGATAAGCCATAACAAAGTAAGGGTCCTTATTTAAAGCCTTTTGTACCAAATCTATGCCACGTTGAACCGGATCCTCTTCGCCGTATATTTGACCTAGCATCACCATCACCTCTGTGTTATCTGGGAATCATAATAGCAAAGTTTTCAAAATTTTCCCTTCTTGAGTAGCAATATACCAGCATCGCCTGAATATGGCGTGTACGTTTCTTAGCTTATCCTATTTTCAAGGGCATGCGTGAGTTAACATGACTTTCGACAAAGAGGATTACTGCTGTCACAAAAGCTTCTTAACCAGGGTTTTATCAGGGATAAGTTTATGTCATCACTTAGGAAATTTTACTTCGGTCATCAATTGCCTCCACCGATTTGTGACTTCCACCAGATTGACTTTGTCGAACTTCACGACGCGTATACAAAGCAGGAACTGCATACCCTTCCGGAGCACCTGGGTTCACTCCTGGTTTTTATATGAGTTCGTGTTGTTCATTGTTTTTTTAGTTTAATGTGTTATTGGTTGTGCTTGTGGTTGTTCATTTGTCTTCCCGGGTTTGTCTGTCCAAAGGATTACGTTTATTATTGCTCCTTAGGCATATTTGTTCTTTTGATTTAAACAATAAAAATTATATAAATATATTTTTTTTTGCATATCTGATGTTAGTTTAATTATTTAAGGTTTAATGCTGTTTAACGTTGCTTTCGTGATATTGTGTTTAATACCAGTAGCACAATTTTGATCTTAAATGACTGTTTCCGTCTTGACTGTCTTATTTTGCATTATTTATGAAAATAGAGACATTCAGGATAAAAGACCAAACTAAGGTATATTGCCCTGCAGTCAATCAAGACTAGTTAAGATCATTTCATAAAAGTGTATCGTGTTATATTTAGCTTTAGCAGTGCTGAACTGATCAAGCAAGACAAAGTCTTGATTTGATCTTGCTATTTTGATTTTGTCTGAATATAAGATCATGATAAATTAAGCAGAAGGGCCGTGTTGTTTTTGTCTTTATATTTATAATGGGGAAAAATAATAAAAATTAAGTTGTTGAAATAATGATAGTTGTACTGCAATGGGTATTAGGATAAACAAAAAGTCTATTTTTTGTATCAGGGACCTTGACCTTTGATCTAATACCCCAAAAATCAATAGGGCTCTTCTCCTTCTTACGGCGCCTACATTGTTGTTGTACTTCATTTTACTTTGGTTTCCATACAAAAAAATGCATTTTAATTGATAATTCAGAAACCACTTTCTCCAGACGGACAGATTGACAGAGAACAAATCTAGACAATATGTTCTCCTAGAAACATTTTCGGGAGGCATAAAAAATCCACGTCCGTTTTTCTGATGGCAGGCGAAAAACAAATATAACTAATCATAACATTTATTACCTGGAAGCAGTTTGTGCAGCTTTCCATATATTTTTTAAGATTTCTTTACGGTTCGCTTCCTGTTGTTTTTCAGTAAGTTTTCCAATGTTATATTTTTTCACTCTCAGCAATTCTTGTATCACAAAGAAATAGAAATTTAGCTATTTTAACATATTTATTGATTAAATTTTTATTTCTGCCTATAAATATTCCTTTTACTGAGGTTGACGTTATACATTTACTTTTATGTTTGAATGAAAAGCAAAGACAATTCCATAATGACTTCTGATAGAACTTAGAAATATATAACTTAGTAATTTAAGGATGCTCGCTGGTCATCTTTTGGTCTTTTTGTCAGATTTTCGGAATCCTCGGGTTTTATCCATTTCTTAAACATGAAATTTTTTGCCCATGAACCCCCACTTTTTCTTTTATAATTCAATCATATTTACGTTAAAATGGTATTTGACAAAATTTTATGAAATCCTTTTTATTTTTCATACATCTTTGAGAGACTGAAGTTGTCAATGCAAAGACAATAAAAAATCCAGAGAAAACCCATTTCCCGCAAATATTCAAGGCCTTATAGCTCTAAAATGAGCACATGAACCTATATTTTTTTCTTGCTTATTTGTTTACTCTTCATATGTTCTCTCAAACTAAAACACCTATTTCAAATCCTATTTATTTCCTATTAGACCAGCGATCATCCTTAAATTACGTTTTATATCTTTTTATTACATGTATTACATTATCAATTATAGTTATTCAATTATTGAATATAAAAAAACCAGCTAATTAACAAACAACGAACAACATTAAACTCTCTCTTAGGCAAGAAAAAACATTTTAAAAAACCGTAAAAAGGACAGCGGTAAGGTAAAATCGGTTTTACGGACATCCAAACCCCATTACCTATCTTATCATTCATTGGGAAAGTCAATACAGACATAAACATAAAACAAAATACAAATTTCAACAAAGAATATGTTGAATAAATTCTTGAGCCATGCAAATTTATGATCACACAGAAGCAACAGATGGAAATGTTCAAGGAAAAACAATAGCAAATGAATTGTGTTTATTTCTATGTCCTCCATCTTAAGATATATTGACAAGAAAAATCTCTTGAATATTGGTACATATTATGTGGTATATCGAAATCTGAAGTCTTTCAAGCTTTTTTTTCAAAAATGTTCAGGTACAGGTTAACCCAGAAATTTGCATGGTACGTACTACGCACGGCATTCAGTGTCTGAGGTCAATTTACTACCACAGAGGCGATACAGATACTGGTGAACTGACGGTCCCAAGATTATCACCCCTCAGCAGTCACTGCTTCGGCAGAATTTTTGATACGTCTTTTGAAATTTTCAGCTGATAACATTTTAACATTGTATTAAAAGTAGAGATTCGAGCCCTCAAGCATACTTTTTGTAAGCTTGTTGATCATATAGTGCACAATACATGCATACTGTATATAATGCACAATACAAGTATATTGCATATAGTGCATAATACATGTATATTGCATATAGTGCACAATGCATGTATATTGCACAATATATGTATATTGCATATAGTGCACAATACATGTATATTGCATATACTGTAAATTCGGAAATTTTTGCGTGCACTTATTATTGCGATTCTTCTACCCAACGCAAAATTGCGAGGTTAATTTATTGCGATCGCCGCCCGCATGAAAAAAAAGTTTTATTATTGCGATCCGAGATCGAGTTAAAATTGAAAATGGAAGTTTTATTAAAGTAATCGTTTTAATTAATGGGATTAAAAATATTAGAATTCAAATTTTATTATATATATAATAGCTGTGAAAACAATACCTATACAACAAAGTGTCTACCAATTAACCTGTCTCCAGATGTCGGCAATCAATGACATGAAACTTACCTGAGTAAATGAAAACAAAGGGGGGCAAATCTAGAATAAATCGGACATGAAAATGTGCATTAAAAATGCGAGTTTTTAATATTGCGATGCTAAAGCGATCGCAATTTTCGCAATAATAAAAACATCGCAATAATTTCCATATTTACAGTAATGCACAATGCATGCATATTGCAAAATATATGTATATTGCATATAGTGCACAATGCATGTAAATTGCACAATACATGTATTGCATATAGTGCACAATGCATGTAAATTGCACTATACATGTATATTGCATATAGTGCACAATACATGTATTTTGATGATAGATTTGGGGTTATAAAAGTTAAGTCAAGAGCGTTATTCATCATGTTCATTAAGAGTAATTCAGGATTTTTTTTTATTTTGCAATTACAGATTTAATTGGCAACCCTCTATCCCAAGTATTTTTCATTACGCTTAAAGTACAATTACAAAACTTGTTGAAATATTGCAAAATATGTAATTCTTTGACATACATGTGATTTTAGTTTATTAAAATCTTACGATATTTTCAAGTACTTTTCAAAACTTTCCAAGTGAAGAAAGTACCCCCCCCCCCCCCTTTTTACAGTATTATCATAAATAAACCAAGTGAACGTAAAATGGGAAAATTAACTTTACAAACAAAAGTATACATTTAAGAAATAATCTAATGGGCATATTAGAATTAAAAGCAACTTAAATGCAATCGACATACCCCATGTAATAGGGAAGGAAACAAACCTAATTATAAGAATAAACTTACGGTTCACTGAAAGAAAAAAAAAGATAGCCTTTTCTTCATATTTATATTTAAATGTTTGTTAAATACTTCTATTTTATATGTCTATTTCTATGTTAAGAACCTACAGTGAATATACTAATGTATAATTTTCAGGTTTTTAAAACTTACTCATACTGGCATTGAGTTCTTTCATTTATTTTTGTACTCCAGTTTAAACTGTTTCCATATGTTTTTACTATTCTTGGCTCTCAAACAACGAGATTAATAATAAAACTGCCACCTTCGAACGATATTATCAATGTTTATGCATGAAAGAAAGATTTCTAAATGGAGTTTATTTTCTTCTATTCCATTTTCGATAACAATACACTAAAGAGAAGACTGAAAGTTCACAAAAATAATTATGACTTATTCAATACATCAGATTAAACCACCACTTGAAGATGGTAGCGTTTTATTTCTTGTTTTTTTTTACAAGCAAAGGGATTTGCGTAAGGAATGCTCACAACATAATATTCAATGAAACAAATTCCTCGTATAAACTTCGCGGTTTATGAAGCGTAAACTGTCCCAAAGTAGGTTGACGGAATCACCACAAAAAAAGAAGCGGAATATCATGGTAGATTATGCCCACTTGAAATCAAGATTTCCAGTGCTCATATATTATATATATCTGTTAAGAAGGATTTATAATTCAAATTTCAAAATTAAAATATTATTGTATAAGCGGGGAAATTTTCTCTTTTTTTGTGCTAATCTGCATATGAATTCAACTTCGAGCTATTTTGAATTTGCGATTCCTAATCAATCCACAGGGAGAAAGTACTTAAATAATTATTCGCGATAGTTTAATTTCATCTCTTATCCCGAAAATGAAACTTTTGCAAACATTTTTCAGTAAATTAAAAAAAAAACACCCATTAAACAGCTTTCGCAGGACATGTACATGTACATGTAGTAAAGAAATTAAAAATACAGTAATGTTTTGTTTTGAATGCCATACCTCCAGGAGGAGTGTGACTGGTAGGATACAGAAACCATCTCTTCTCTCCATAAATAACACCGTTCCAAGCATCGGCATGTTTATGGAAGCTGGCACCACTTCCTGAAGCTCCAAGAAAAAATATACTGTCATCTCTACCGTCCTAAAAATATATTGTAATCCCCCCGAATATGAAAAAGCTTTTAGAAAACCCGATATCACTTCCGGTTTTGCTATTAAGTGACAGGTGTTCTGAGTTTTGTGTTCTTGTGAGGTTTATTTTGTTCAAGCGGAGTTTCAACCTTTTGTCTTGTTCCTTCTGCACTCTTCGTGTTTATCGAATAATCAATTGATTAAATTTTGTAAAAATTATGGAGTATATCCCTCGTTCATAGTTCTATCCTTAGATAGTTTTAGGTTTACCATTTTTGGTCAGTTTTGATAAAAGCATCCGTTGTTAGTGGATATGACTAATAAACGAGATAACAATTCGCATATTTTTCAAATACGGCTACTCATACAAAAACACAAATTTGATAACGACTCAAAACTGATTGAGGAAACAACAATATTGTATTTGATGCCGAAAACAGATTGATGTCAGACGTCGGACCTTGCTATATAAATTATGTACCTTCCACTCTGATTTTGTAGTTCTAGCAAGCTTTCACCTTGTAGGTAATCATACTGTATTGGTTTTTATAGTGTGTTTTATACACCAGAGTGTCAGGATAGATAAGGGGGAGTTTGGGTACCCATAAAATTGGTTTAACCCAACCACTGTTCAGTGTCTGTACCAAGTCAGACTATCCTCGCTCTCTGTTGTGTTGATGTTTGTGTTTAATTTTGTTTTTTTTTTTGTTCGGAGTTCTGTCAGTTGTGTTGTTTGATTGATTGGTATGTCATTGTTGACCTTTGATTGATTGGTATGTCATTGTCGACCTTTCCTGTTAATCATTTTGTTGTTCATTGATGAAAACAAAATATTCCTTGTTTGATAGTTTATATAGTTACCTGAATATCAAAATATTTTGGAGGTTTTAAGGTCAACGGTAAACTGGAATCGTTGTAAAACAGTCGATCAAAAATGTACCTACAAGTATATATACAATATGCACGTATGTACACTGTCAGAAAATATACATGTTATTTACCTTAGAAATGCCATCAAAGGTTCAGAGGAGAATACTTTAAAATATTATACTTTATGCAAAAATCTTGATATCTCATTGGTTGACAGAGATGTGGTATTTCAATCCACATGAAACTAGGTTCCACCCCTTTTGACAAGGAGTGGTATTCCTTCCTTAGCGACATATGGGAGAATACTATACTCTTGCCGGGATACCACCCTCCATACCGGAAATGAGTTTTACCCTCTCCGCATGCAGATATAATTTGCATTTAATATAATATAACACACACTGCCTTCAGTTGAGAGTGGTATACCAGATTACCACACTCAAAATAAAATATTACCCTCGACTACGTCTCGGGCGATTTTTTGCCTTCGTGTGGTAATCTGAAGGCAGAATACGTATATTATTTTGAGGAGAAGATTTTGAAATATTATTTTGCTGATTTTTCTCCGTTATTAGTAATGTCTGCCATATAACTTGGAGGTTCTCAACCCAGAAACCGTTTGAAAAGGAGATGATTTATTAACAATTTCATCAACGTTTGGTGGCCATTCCCAAAAAAATATTCTCAACAATTTGCTTAAAAGATTAAAATATTTTACTTACAGGCTCGCCAAGTTCATCTGGCGAATTGATTAGATCATCGACAAATTTTGTAAAAGAACTTTTTATGGTCACCGCTTCCACCCCTCCTCACAATTTCCACAAAAAAAAGATCAGCCACTCTCCGTATTCCTTCTTCAGGCTGTCGATGGACCATTTTTCCGGCTCCGTCCATCCTGAAGCACCATTATCGAAATACACAATCAATGGCTTTTTAAATCTGAATTTCTTATCGAATTCCTGAATTGTTAAATATATAGCATTTTTTCGTGTTATTGTACACCTTTTCGATCCATACTTCTCAACTGTACTATTGGAAGCTAAGCGCCAACCTCCGGTACTGTCTGAATTACGCAACAGTCTGGTGAAAAGATCACCTCGGAATGCAATTAGAAAAGATAAACAAATAACGGATGTTGCTCTAACAGACAGTTTTGTTGTCCATTGTACACCGGAAGTATGATAAGGTCTCTTAGGGTTCTTCTGTTTTCCCGTTTTCTTTTCCGTGGCAACATTCTTGGTGTGTTTTTGAGTTTTCTGTTTCATAGTTTTCATCAAAAGTAAATTAAAGCAACATACAAGTTAAATTATATAAGTGTTGTATTACTCACCACAATCATTAGTTGCTTAAACTAATTTCAATACTAGTAACATACATTATGTGTGTCTCGGTTACTATGAATAAATTTAACGTCTGTTAAAATACATCTACAGTGATTTATGTAACATTAATTACTTTGTAAACAACAAGCGACGATTTAATCTGTTGGGTATAGATCTATAATGGTACAAAACATGGTTCTTTATTGATGCCATTTTAATTCCAAAGATGCTCAATTAACTTTCTCGCTTTTATGGCAAATCTCGTTTTAAACTCCGTTAATTTTTAATAGACTTAATTTTGCAGCTGATGTTGGAATTCAGTGCAGAAACATATATTAACTTTTAAGTATAGAAAAACAACACATATGTTAGAACTATACAAGGAGAAATGAACCATGCTTTGTTAGGGGAAATCTATATTTCTAGAAAATATATACTTCGTATTTTTCTATGTATAAATCTTATTGACATTTAAACATGTTTAACGCCGTGAAAACTCTTTTGTACACATATCAAAGGATAGTTTATGTTAAAATTATACATTTTTCACCGTACAATTGTAGGAAAATACTTTTAAGAAAAAAAAGCCGTTTAAATAGTTGTATTTTCACAAAGATTTTGAAAGGAAAATATATAAATATATCAAATATTTGAGCTTTCACCTGCTGTACATCTTAAGATATTAAACGAAATAAGCTCATATTTTAACTTGGAGAACACCTTTCCGCACACATTCTAAGATTTTCGTTTTGCACATATGAAATTTGCGCAATAGTATTACGATCGCCAATTGTTTTTTTAATTTTAAGTTTGCGCACGTTTTACAGCTAGCCGAACCTAAAATGTACATTAGTACGTGTATATTATATACCTGTTGGCATTTGTTCACTACTGGAAGATTAATTGACAAGGATTGCCAAATTCCCTACCGAAGGTCGGTGGTTCTCTCCGGGTACTCCGGCTTCCTCCACCAATAAAAACTGGCCGCCGCGAAATAGCCAAATGTGCTGAAAACGGCGTAAAACCCCAACTAAACAATACACAAACTACTGGGAGATGGGGTAAGGTTAAGAGCTTGCCTCATTTATCACACATAAGATTAAAGCGTCAATCGTTTTGTTACAATTTCAGAACAAGTATCAAATTATTGCTAGAATATGTTTATATATTTTATCCACAGGGTATAAAGGCAGCCGACTTCGAAACTCCCACAATCAGATGTAAAATCTCTTATGTGCGCAATCGTAGTGAAATATTTATAGTTTACGCGTGATATGAAATGTCGGGTGAAATGTGAGCATCCGTAATGCAGCCTTTAAATGAGGTATTAAATATCGGGGCGATACATGTAGTACTTGAAAAAAATTAACCCCTACCCACTTAAAAAATTTCTAATTTAGTAATACCATAATCGGTGTGGTATTTTTAACGATTTTATTTTCAGTTTACATTAAAAAAAAAAAAGACCAAAAAGGTTTTTGATTCGTAGCAAGAAAAACATCTGTGGTATAATATCTTAATGTTGAAAGCAATAATTTAAATCCATTTGTCATGAATAACAAAACATTTTATTATAATCTTGATAAATTACATAATAATCTTGGGGTTTTTTTTTAGATTAATAGACTGTTATCATGGTTATAGTAAGCTTATACAAGGATATAAAAGGCCATTTCAGTGTTACACATTCGGCAATTTACGACCGTCAACAAATCTAAGAAGCTAGAATCACGTGTAAATTTATGCTTAATTGATTGAAAAATAAAAGATTTTTTTTTTATTTCTATTTAATACGATTTATTTGGGTTACCCGGGGTTTAAGCCATTTTTAAGCGAAGCTGGCTACAGTTGGCCATTGTTTTGTTGTTGGAGAAAAAAGAATAGCACTCAGAAATCCCCATACCTTCGTAATACTTATAAATTAAGATCTTAGCCGAGTCCATTTCTATAGATTGCGAATCACAAGTTAGAAGACAAACTTGGTCGATGCAAAAAATACCAAGAGATAAACGACTATGAATATTTCTTTGTTTATTGCAATACAAATGAAATTTTTGGTAAAGATTTTCTGTGAAAGAAAAAAAAATATTCAGATTAAAATCTATCTACCGATATCAAGAGCTATGCCGATATACTGATTTTAAAATTTGCAAAAGAACAGTTTTACTACAATTTAATCCATAAACATTAAATTTATTTATTTTATTACATTAATTATATTTGTCTCCCCGTTTAATTCATTTTTATTCTCTCAAACGACATAATATCGTTTCATATATGAGCGGTAATGAAAAGTTCGTGCTTTTTAAAAGACGAGAAATTCTTTGTATAATATATAGTTCACTTTATGAGTTTGTTATTACAAAGTTTCCAGTTGGGAGAAGCAGTTGTAAGTTATCACCATCCCTTCCACGCAAAATGAATGTTTTGCTGCTCTGTGATTTATATTTTAAGACATAAATACTCTACAACCAACTGTGGAAACAAAAATCTCATAATCGTCATTGCTTTCTTTGTGTCCATGTGTTAGTAAGATGTCAGCTGTATTTCATGATTCCAGTAAGGTGTATTGCTAAGCTCAATGGGATTCAACACAAAGAGTTGTATAGGTTCCAGATGAAAGAATGAGGGAACTTTCTCATTTACGGTAGCTATAAACACATGATAAAGTCTTGCTGTATTCTACAGAGGATGACAGTTCCACGCTAATTTGCACGCTTTTGACCCCTCCTGTAGATTTAAAAACAAGTAGGCTAATTGCCGATACTGAAGGCTACGTTCTCAATCCTTATTCAGATTGGCACATCAGGCAAACAACACTTGATAATGTTATATGTTTGACAATTCAACAAATCACGTGACATTATGATTTATCCTGCTACTGGCATATTTGCCAGCAATATAAAGGGTGTGGAATATTTTTTAAGATATTCGTCTAGTAGTGGCATAATATCAATTCATGGTACCCTTGTCTCTACTTCCAATTAGAGTTTGTATTGTGTTCTGGTAACAATTTATGGTTGCAAGATATATATTTTATATATAAAAACAATATATGTACAATGTCGATAAATATACATTTTATTTGTACTCGCCGCGAAACAGGTGAGAAATGGTTTACCGAGCATTTCTTACCTGTTTCGAAGGCTCGTAGAAATTAATTGAATATTGTCCGACAATATACATATATTGTATCTGTATTCCACAGACCAAGAAAGGTCAAATATACTATCTAAGGACAGACGTTTGTTTGAGGGAGTATAAAATTAAATGTGGATATATGCACTGTCTAATTGCTTCGATATTCTTATTTTCAATATTTCTATGACCATACACTTTTAGTGGCAATTTCGAACCAATCACTTCATATTAGCAATTGAGCTGGTGATATCCTGGGAGACTTGCGTCCACCGTCAAAGGCATCTTCTCTGTTATACCAAATAACATGCCGTAAGTAATACAAAACTCTTAGGGCTGAGCTATTCTCCACTTGTAATCGCACATATTAGAATTTTATCCCATATGCAAGAGTTATCTTTCCTGACAGAAAGCGTTTTGTATTCAACATAATGAGCAAACATTACAAAAAAGTATTTGTAATTTTTACTGAGAATATTGAATTAGGGAGGCTTTCATCCGAAAACGAAAAATGTGAGAAAATATATCCAAAAACATATCACTATTGTGTATGGAGAATGCTGTTAGGAAGAAAACATATTTTGCAGGAACATGACAATCTGTACATGCACCTTCATCTAAAAGCAAGTTACTCTGTAACTCACATGTACAAAACATTGGGGATACCCGAGGGAGATTCCAAAATTTAACAGTTATATCATTTTTTTCCCAAAATTATAAGCCAGATGAACAAGAAAGGAGCAAAAATACAGTTTATAATAGAAAAAACTGAGGAACAAAGTACATGTGTACATACACCAAGAGTGTTTTTTTTTATTCAAGGAGTTTTATCCTTTGTAATTGATATATATAATTTTAAGTATTAATAATTCATACCTTTTAAAATTCTTATTTCATTCTAACATTGAGCTGCTTTAGTTAACTTTGTTCGTATTTAAGACCAAGAAGTCAATTATTATCAACTTTAACCAGGAAAAGAATCGATAGATATGCATATGTGACATGTAATTAATATATAATGCTTTAGTTGTTTCGTAAAGTAGGCTCCATTAAACAAAATCCAGAATAGTATTCTTTGTTGGTATTTAGGTATTTAGGTATTTAACGTTTTAATTTCAACTGAATTGTCAAATGCAGATCTTACTTAACATTAAATAAATATTGACTGAAAATATAGATAAATTGTGATACAAAATATAGCTTGGCCAATACATGTAGAAAACTATTATAAAATCATAATTTAAACACAACTTTAAACACAAGTTATTAGCATTAAATTTATTGCAAATTTATACATATGCATTTAAAGATTATCCAAAAATTCCTAATATTTCCTAGAAATAAGTGGTCTTAAAACTGTAAATGACTATACATATACCTCTGATATGTGTAAAATTTTAGAATAATCCTGCTCCACTGATTAAACACACCAGAAAAGGGCAAGGATATTGTAAAATTGACAAGTCTTTGAATTATTGCTTTGGTTGGGAGAAAATGTTGATTTTCCATAAAATTCTTGTAAAACATTCTTCATCTTATTTGCCATAACTCTATCCAGATATAAATATATCTCATAATTTTTATTTAGTTTTCACATGGATTTGGTTACTGAATTCATTAAGGCTATTGTACTGACCACATTATTTCTTGCAATTTAAAGAAGCTAAGTTGTAAAATCCGCAATAAATCTTAGTTGATAGATATTGATGCCTTGTGCCAAAATTACAATTTTTGATTAGTGTTTTTAGCCACAATTAAAAGCGAACAATTATTAGTCAATAAGTTTAGGTCTTTTCGTGTACTTGTTTGTATTTTGTTTCAATCGCAAACATGCTGTTACTTTTGATTTTTTTGTTGTTGTTGCAGTTCAAATTACACATGTTTGAGTTTTTTAGTGGTGTTGTTCTGATTTTCTTTCGTTAGTCATATGTCTTGACTCCTTTGTTTGTTTCTGTGTTGTATTTATATGGTGTGTCGGTATTCTCATGAGTTCGCCTTGTGTGTTGATGTTGGTATTGTATAATTTGCCGACTCTTTTATTACTTCGGATTTTTTTTTTCATATTATTTTGTTAATATTAGCTATATCAACCAAAAGAAATACATTTTTCGCATTTAATGACAATTTATTAAAAGCTCAATAATGTCAATAAAATGTTAGTAAGAGTCAGTATTTCAAAAATTCACTAGCAAAGTAACAGAACTGTCAGTCAGAGTATTGTGTGAATTACCAGCAACTGATCATTTTCTTATTTAACACTAAATAAATATGTCTCAATATTCCATTGACTTTATCGCCGTGATATTGGCTGCAATATCGCCAGCTCGGCGTTAAAAAATATTCAATCAATCCATTGACTTTAAGAAAGCCACAAATTAAAACCTTCATGTAACTGCAAATGACATTTCAAATGACAAAACGAAATGTTTAACCAATAGTATAGTTCTGAGGTAAGAACATTTTTAAAGAATGGGTGTTTTTATAATGGCCCTGTTATATGTCCGATGTCTGTAATGATTGCCAGAGCAGGTTGTAATATCGTCCGAGGCTTAAAGGTTTCAAATGCAATAGAAATAAGTCAACTCATAGTTCAGGATGCTAGAACTGCATATTATATACATTAAGACTACACTACTCAGCAGTCTGTCGCGATCGACAAAGTTCTCCATATTTGATATTGGCCCTGTTTCTCTGTAACGGCCCTGTATTAATGCCCGGTTTGTCTGTATTAAGCCCGGTTGGAGTTTTTAATAAATTAACAGTCTTTTTGGCAATACTGTTCTTAGTTGGTTAATAATTACTTTGTATCAGCTTGGTATAGGTCTTTTAATGCTATTTTCAGGTAATTTTCAACAAGAAAATCGAGTCCCCCGCTTTCAACATAGTCTAACGCTAACATCAGCCGAAATGCTGTAGGTTTGATTGGAAATGATTGCGTCCATTTTTTTAAAACTCTGTGTATAATCTCAGATATCTTGTAATGATTTCTTCTACTTTCCAACCAAATGTTTTCTAGCACTGGGACACTCAAACCAAGCTCTATTCCTAAATGCATGGCACAATTACCCATTTTTGTAGATATATCTTGTAGAAGTTTTTCTTCGGGGACCTTCTGCAATTGCCTACGATATTCTCTGCTTATTCCTGTAAAATTATAAAATATACTGATTTTTGAATTTTATATAAAGAAAAATTCAAAGAAACAAATTTATCAATTTAATTACGATATCACAAAACTTTTTGGTACAAACAAAACGTGTTAATACCTATATTTTTATGATCTTCTTTTAATCTCCATAAAATTTTCTTATTTGGAATTGTATTTTGACCCGTTCAAAAATACGGCTATTATGGATAAAATTTTATCACCTAAGTGTATCACGGCCACTATTGAAAGTCAACAGTTTTTGAAACAACTTTGACCAAAATTCAAAACGTTAAAACCCTAACAGGATAGTCGTAGGTCTAGTTTAGGTAAGAGGAATCGATGAGAAATCTTTGTTTAAAAGAAAACACTTGTAAAATGATTCCAATGTAAATTTCAAACACATTTATTTTAATGTCATTTTAATTCCAAATCATGTTATACTATCTGGATGATCCATTAAATTAACATAAAACTGATGTTGGGTTAAGGTTCATGACAAACAATTCTAAAGTACCTAATATGTTTTACATTTAGCATGAAAAACATATTTTTTCCTGTTTTTGCTACTTAAAAGTCTCAAAATACTTAAATATTAATAATTTGTGTTGAATTTAAGAAAACTTACGAAAGAATTCAGTTTTTTCCCTGGTAGCCTGAAAAGTATAACACTGTATGTAAAAATTGCTGATAGACTTATTCCAACAGAAGACATGTTGTTTAAATACTTCTGTTCCAACGCTTGTTAAAACAAAATATTATAGATATTCTACCCTCGCTTCAATATTCTGTTGTAATATTTATTAGCACTAGACCAATATCTCTGCTTGTTGATTGTGTCCCCTATGATATCATCAATCAAGTACAGTTTGATTAACGAAAGATATGCCAATCCTGGCAAGGAGGTTGTCAATATTAAGCATGTTCTGACTTGATAAATCTCCGTACATACATTAATCTCGTTCCTCAAATATCCACATACACGTGGCAAAATTTATATTTTAGATTTTGTGAGCCAACTTTGTATGATATTAATATAATATGTTAGAGTACAGTGTTACAGTACTTACGGAACATAGTTTATGAGGATCTTCGCCCGACGATACCAACGCACGAAGAAGGTCGGTAAATACTGGATATTTAACTCTAGTTTTCCATTTTTGCAATATCATAAACATAACACTGTTTATGCCATGCTCTTTATAATCTAGTTCAATATTTTCGATCTCGTGTTCTTTTAATCCTAGATTTACTGCAAATATCTTGAATTTCCCGTATCCAAAGTTTTGTGTAAATCGAATAAGCTGTTTGTCGGTTGGACGCTTATCCATTTCACTTTGAATAAATCCTGAAAAAATATTTTTAACCTAAATGAATATGAATGTAGCAAAGGAAATACTTTAAATTTACAGTTAGCATCAACCTTAAATAATCAGCTAAGCTTCTTTTTGATTCTTAAAGGTAATAATTGCCCCATTAAATAACAACAGTTAGCTAAGAGTTCATTTCGCAATCAATAGCTGTCGTGCTGTAATGGTAAATAGTGTGACTTTACCA
This sequence comes from Mytilisepta virgata, assembly GCA_028015205.1. Taxonomy (NCBI): domain Eukaryota; kingdom Metazoa; phylum Mollusca; class Bivalvia; order Mytilida; family Mytilidae; genus Mytilisepta; species Mytilisepta virgata. The sequence goes on from CM051512.1 coordinate 37,084,173, forward strand.
AATCAAGATCATTCATGTTTTTTATGATATGTAGTACATGTACGTCTTTAGTTTGTGTGTTGTTTGCTTAACGTCCGGAAACAAATATTTCGTGCTTAGTGCTTCTTCAGAACGAGAACCAGTTCAATTTTGACTGTCACTGTCAAAGGGTGGGGGTTCGGTATTGTCGGATAATTTAGCCTTTTGTAGCGGCTATTAGCCTACTCTTTTTCAAAAACTACAGAAGCGGTCTTTAGCGTGCAGGGACCGTAGAATTCTCGAAACACGTTACCAACTATGGTCCGCGGTCAGGCTTTCCGTAATGACCTGACATAGTACCTTTATAAACCGAGGAGCTGTTTTAGCACCATGTTTAAAATTAACTTCCTCAGATCTTAAGATTCATTATTAAATGTAGTTGAATTAACAAAAGAAATAATGTTATTTATTACCTGTACAATATTCTGGACACCCAATATGTGTCTGAAATAGATAACATTTAATGTTAAAATTAATAAAATATTTCATAAAAATAGCATTTCTTGAAATGGTCCTCTTAAGAAATCCATTTGTGTGAGGATAATATTCTCACACACTAGTTAAAGAAACTTTGTGTTTTCGTCCTTTATTTAGAAGAATATTTTTTCGTTGCAAAACCTGGTGACTCAATTATCCAAGTCTATGCTATGTTTATAAAGACTCTCAACATGTTCTTTATTTTCAAAGGTTTCAACTGATGTTGATGTTTATAAGGGCACATAGAACAGAAAAACTATTATGATAAGGTTGAAAGTCCTTGTATGGGTTATGAGATTCTATGTGATATTACAACAATGTTGCAAATCTTTGTAACTTCAGGATAAATGTTAATATTAAAAATAAATTTCAATTAAGAATGCAACGGAATCACAAGTAGAATGATCATACATGTATTTAACATTTTGCTACAAATATAACAAAAACGTTTACTAAATAATTCAAGGATAAATTATAGAAAATAATGATATGAAAATGATCCAGATATTATAGTAACATCTGAATCTAGAGTATCTCAGGAGACTGTATCCCTATTGTGGTTTTATTTGACAATATTATGCGTCAATGGACATAACTGTAAAAGAGAAACACCTTTGACCAATACACTAAGTCCAGCTGCATATAAGTTATCTTTAATTTCCAATCAGTAACAACTGTTGGGTGGTATCGTGAAGACTTTGCAATGGTCATCACATGGGACAAGTTAATTCATTGAAAACTATCTTAGAAATTTAATAATCAGAAAGCCCATTCTGGGACCTGGCCGCTTTTGTTTGTTAGTAAAACGGCATTAAGGTATAAAAAATTATGTGGGTTTTAATATGTATCATTTCTACAAAGTTAAGATCAATCTATCTGCTATATCAATAGATTTCTCATAAGGCTCAATGTTAAGATCAGCACCAGAGTCTTTCTCATAAGGCTCAATGTTAAGATCCGCACCAGAGTAACAAAACTGGGAAAGGATCTTGCAATGATCATTCAGGATAAGTTTCATATCTATATATGCGTAAAGTAGTCCAGAGAAAATATCTTCTAAATTTAACCAATCATAAAGCCCCCTTTTGGACCTTGCAGCCATGTTTGTTAGTAGAACGGTATCAAAGTAACAAAAATTATTCATGTCCTCAAAAGTATCACATCCATCAAGCCTGGTATCAAATCTGATCAATTGTTCTTCAGAACTAGAAATTTTAATACATTGTCCCCATAGGGTCCAGTGTAAATGGACGCTGGCAGCCATCTTGGATTTCTGATCGGTGCAAAAGTAACAACGCTTGCTAAGGACATTCATACAAACATATTTGTAAAGTTTGGGTTCAATCGGGTTACTCTTTCTTCAGAAGAAGTTTTTCAAAGTTCAGCCAATCAAAATCAGAATTGGCTATGGCGGCCATGTTTCTAAACCAATTAGCATCAAAGTAAGAGCACGTATAAATTACCTTAAAGGAACATCTACGCCAAGTTTGGTTCATTTCTGTTCAGTGGTTCTCAAGAATATCAAAATGTGAAAAGTTAACAGACGGACAGTCGATGGACGGAGGACGGATACCAAGTCGTGGCAATAGCTAACACTTGCCTTTAGCCAGGTAAGTAGTAACATAAGTTGCTTGGAAAGGGTAAGATGTCCTGATTCGTAAACGGAACCTGTCACATTGCTAGTTGTGAAGATCAAGTAATAAACTATGCCCGATGTTTGGACATGAATTCTAACCCAATATAAAGATGTTGCCAAGGGGTTTTAACTGATGTCTTTAATTGTGTTATGAAAAACCTGTTACTATGTAATTATTTAATATTATCGTTTGTCTGGGATTCATGGAAATGCAACTGAACTCTAATCATTCTTAAATACATGTATAATATTTTAAAAAATTAAATAAGATAAAGGCACAATGACATGATATAATTATGCATGTTTCTCTTACTTTATCAAAGAACCAGTATCTTGGAAACTCTGTTTGATGTTTTCTTTTTCTTTTGCAAATCCATTCCTTTTTCACTTTTACTTCAGTTTCTGTTATATAGCATGGCTCGTTCCCACACAAAACCCCAGCCTCGATTTGAAATAGACTGTTGATGTTTTTAATTGGTTTTGTAATCTTGAATGCTTTATGATAGAACGCACTTATTTTTGTCAAAGCAGATGTAATGCACTCTTGAATGCTGGCGGTTATATCCTTTGATATAACGTGTTTACTATTATTTAAGAAGTATATTATAACCTTTTGGTCGTCTACCCGGATAAGAAGATCACTGTTTTCGTCAATATTTAAGACAGCTGAGTTGTAAAATAAGCATGCTTGGCCATCTTGCTGCTTTATTGGCCAAGTACTTACTGCAGTTCCAATCAAACGGAAAGACAATGTAGGGGGTATAAAGGGCAATCCTAGATTATACAACAAACATAACTTTTCATCCCCATCCGATTCGTCAGTTCTATTTTCCACGATCAGTTTTAAGTCGTTTGTCAAGTTAGTAGACCTCACCATACAAGGCACAAAATAGTAATCATGTAGTTCTACTTCACAATTCTCAAATATCCTTGGCTCTATTAAAATGTCCAACCGTATAAGTAACTCTATTACAAAGTTTTTGAAATCGTCTGTTGGCATATCGTTATCATATTTTTTATCAGACCAAATTTTCAACAAATCTGACTTTTTCAGTTTTCCTGTAACCTCTAAGTTTCTAAATATGTTTTGATGTTCTTCAGGCCAAAACATTTCGTCAGTAATAATCGATCTTAAAATGTTTACCAAGGCTGATGGTTGTATTGTAATAAATTCTCTTAGTCCTGGCTCGTCAAAATATATAACTTTGCCTGTAGAATGTTGGTAATGAAGAAATTTTTCTAACTGATTTTTTGTGAGAGCCAAGTCTCCGTTACCACTATTTATTTCATTGATTTGATTTCTTTTAATAATGTTTGCGCCTTGATTTCTCATATCGTCCAGCTGTAATAAAAGTGGAACCCATATCATTGGCAGATGTTCACCCCAAGTTGACTGAGATTCTGCTAGTTCGACCAAAGTATTCTTCAAACGATCCAGCTCACTGTCGTTCTTGTCTGTAGTGTTAATAAAGAATAATTGCTTATAATTCAAATGTTTACTTTTCTCATGGTGTCCAAATTGCCTATCCAATTCATCTATCAGCAGCTTTCGACGTCTATATATACTAGTCTGTAACAAATTTAAAAAAAAAATGAGGAATAAATGTAAATGTAGTACTTTTTTTACTTGTAATACCTTATCGTTTGTCTGCATTTGCAACGTTTTCACCAAGTCACTTGTTATTTTTTTTTTCTAGTTCAAGTTTGGTTAGCTTTTCCATAACTTTATTAACTTTCTTTATTTGTTTGTTTAGTTGGGATTTTACGCCGTTTTGGGTTTTTCGTGGCGTCCAGTTTTTATTGGTGGAGGAAGCCGGAGTACCCGGAGAGAACCACCGACCTTCGGTAGGAAAATTGGCAATCCTTGTATATTTAGATAGGAGTCGAACACAACAACAATGTTGACAGGCTAGTGATCATTAGTAGTCATGACGAACTACCTAGACCACTCGGCCACCAGCCCCCAACCTTCTTTGTAATATATTCCTTATGTTGATTGAAATAGTTGCTATCCTGAAATCAGGCCAATGAAATAAACTCTGATTTTCGATCACAAAGGTTTCAGAACTCATGTCTAATCATCAGTACCAAAGAGGTAGTATATGTGACACTACTTTATTGAATAGCTAGGTCAATTTGTGATGTTTTCAAATGTAAAAGTATTCGTATATCGTAGCTAGTGGTTATCTATTATAACATAGACATACCAATTTTATCTTTAAATATGTTAAAATGCACGGTATATGCTTAAACATGTAAAAAAAAATGGTATTTACCTTAACTTTGTCACTATGTGTCGCTACAAACACAATTTGTGGCATGCCGTTATCACTTTCAGTGCAGTAGGTTAAAATAGAATTTACCCAGTGGTGCAATATTGCTGTGGAATATAAGAAATGAATGTTCACAGGGAAATAAGCAACTTTTATTTAGTTTGATAGCATGTTATTGTACATTGTAGGTTCTGTAATTAACATAAAGCGACTACTTTGTGTAATTAAAATTTTGTTCTTACGCTATAAATACTAAACTCTATTCTTGTGTACTAGATGTACATTAAAAGGCACATTATTTCGGTCGAGTCCTATAAAACGTACAAGAAGATGGAAAAATATGAATTACATGAGAAAAAACTCTGGTTGCCAAATGATATTTCATATTCAATTCAAAATTATTCTTTTAATAAGTCGCTTCTAACATTTCTTTATTATGAGATGTAGACATTCAGGTCTAAAATGGTCTGATCTTACTTTAGGCTCTCCCAAAATTGGGTTTTGTCTATCAGATATTATTTTAAAAAATATTTTATAAATACATGTAATGAACATTTATTGATTTATTTTCAATTATTGTGTAGATTCTCAAAAGTTTTTTTACTACACAACGTTTGCAATGAACACTTATCCAAAAGTCAATTCATAATAAAGTACTTACATATCGTTGTAACACTCTCATGACTGTACTCTTTTAAGTTTTCATTCATGTGTTTACTTCCATTAAACATAAGTACAATCACTCCTCGGTGCTGAATGAAAAATTGATGTGTCATGTCAAATGCTTTTTGACCCCCGAAATCAACAATATCAGATGGTACGACTTCGAGTTTATACTTCCCTTGCCTAATTTGTTGAAGAATTTCTTCATGGATTTTTGATGGTGTAATTAGCCTAGGAAAACTTTTGTGTCTAGTTCGTAAGTTTGTGCATCGTCCAGTTAATGATCCTGGTGGTAAAGAAGTGTTTTCATTCCGTGTATATAATACTGTTCTTTCAATCAAATTCTTTGGTTGGGTTTTATGGTCTGATGCAGTATTTTGCACACGAACTGCATCAGTTTCTAGGTCTGTCCAGTTCATGTCCTCATTTTCAGAATCTTCGACACCGCTTAAACTTTTCTGAACAGTTGGGTGACCACGAATAACTTTACTGTAAACATCTTGGTCTCCTTATTGTGAATATAAAATTAAATGTATATAAAATTTACTTATATGTTGAATTAATTATATTATGTCATAATTACAAAAATAACTGAGGAATAACATAACTTCAAACGGTCATCATAATATCACAATTTAGAAAAAAATTCTTCGTTGCAATTAATTTGAGATTTCATCAGAATAATTACATCAAAAATATATTATTCATTTTTTCGCTACGTAAATATAACATATTTTAGTTATTTATATTACACTTCCTGTGGACATATACATTTAAAACCATAACACATAGTGTCCGAAAAGTATTTTGTTCTATACACGTATCGTGTTTTTATGGAAAAACTTTTAAAAATTCACCTGATAATGGAATCATCTTTCTGTCTTTTAAATGAATTCCATTTCGACCGAAATATATTTCTAATCCGTTAGTTGATTCCCAGTCTTGAGGTATTTTCCGACCAAGTAGAAGGCTAGCTAAAGTTGTTTTGCCAACATTGCATGGTCCAGCTAAGTACAATCTATTTTCATACGATTTAAAGAATCCGCGTGACAACAGCTGTTGAAATTCTTCTGGATCTGTATTACTTATAAGACCAATTCCTGATGGATCTACAAGATAAAACATTTTACAGATCATTTAAATGGCAGCATTTTTATATGGTTTTCTGAGTAACGACCAACAATTATACAAGAATTCATAGTAACAATTCTTATAATGATTATACAAAGTAAATTATCTGTTGCTCTTTGACATGGAACACAAATATTTATCCCATTTTGTATCAGTCCAAGATTTCGGTAAGAGACAGGCTTTGTTTAAAAATTTACATCACCTGTAAAAATCCTGTCAGAAACATTTTTCACACTCAAAATATTCGGACATTTTTCTCTTATTATAATTATCTAACATTCAGAATTAATAAGTATTGCGTAAATTTCTAATTAACAGTTTTCGGTAGCTGTTCTATTGGATTCATATACACCGGTCAGCTGCTAGTACTGGTCTGAGACTTCAAATTAACTGTTATAAAAATTCTAAATTTTATGAAATTTAGAGGAGTATCTCCTTCGTGGAATAGTCTGTTCTTAGAAATTTTTGGTAGTATTGTCAAATTTGACTAAATTAGTATAGTATAAGCGTTTTTTTCAGTTGTGAGATGGTTATTATATGAATCGTCAATTGCCTTACCTTTAGGAAGTTCAGTTTCATATTTCTGTAATTCTAAATATGCGGTTTCGTTTAGCTTGCCCTAAAACATGATGAAAATTTTAAAATCCCAGACTACATGAATTTTTAATACATGCATTCCCTGCAAAGATCTTTTTTTCATATTGATTTATAGTTTCTTGTTATCCGTTTTTATGCTTAAGGATGATCGCTGGTCTAAAAGGAAATAAATAGGATTTGAAATAGGTGATTTAGTTTGAGAGAACATATGAATAGTAAACAAATAAGACTGAAAAAATATTGGTTCATGTTCTCATTTTAGAGCTATAAAGCCTTGAAAATTTGCAGGAAATGGGTTTTCTCTGGATTTTTCATTGTCTTTGCATTGACAACATCAAGTCTCTCAAAAATGTATGAAAAAATAAATAGGATTTCATAACATTTTGTCAAATACCATTTTAAGGTATATATGATTGAATTATAAAAGAAAAATTGGGGGTTCATGGGCAAAAAATTTCATGTTTAAGAAATGGATAAAGCCCGAGGATTCCAAAAATCTGACAAAAAGACCAAAACATGACCAGCGAGCATCCTTAACTAAACAGCTTTTGATTAAATTTCAACATAAAAAATTCGCGCAGAATATAATTTAACTGTGAAATCTTATTATTTAATGTGAGATCTTAGATTTGAAACGTACAAGCAATTCGGTGATGTTTGAGATTGCACCATTACGCACCCCTATGCACGTATGAATGTGCAAGTACTAATCTCTCCCTACTGCATATATTATTGTAACTTTTTATTATAAATACGAATTTTATTACAATAACGGATGGAGAAATATATGAAATTCAATAAAATTATAATCAAATGGAAAAGTAATATTTCAATAATGAGAATAGCAATGTCTTCCAGATATGTCAAGTTTCTTGTGCTTGTCCATTAAATATTTGCTTCAGTTTGTCTGATCTCTATTTATTTATTTCAAATCCCACAGTTTTCAGACTTTGTATGAAATTCCTATAGGTACGTATTTAATCGTTAAACCAGTGATCCTTAATTGTAAAATCCGTTCAATCATTGATTTTGTTGAAAGCTGGAATTTTGCCAAAAAAATTATTACTTGTTATTATTGAATCTAAAACAAAATCTTATTTTTCGAAACCAATAGAGTGTCATCTGTTTATTGTACAAGACGTGATTTTCTGAAAAGTAACCATATCTTTACATACCAATGCCGACATATACTTGTCGGTTGTAATCAATAGCAAAGACACCCATCCAGTGAAAAACTGATATGGAAGACCAAACCAAAAATAAACAAAACAAGCGTTCACATATACAAAATATATGTAAATGGGTACGTAAAAGAAAAAAGAGAACAATGTATGACGGTATACTTCGTGGCCTCGGGAATAATTTTATGCATTTTTACCTTCAGCAACTTGATAATCTGTATTCTTTTATTTTCGTCTATTTTATTACTGGTTGCTGCCACATCGATTGGTGTTTTTTCCTGAATTAAACGATACTGATATTGATAGTAATATTAACGTAAGTTTAGTTGGCATTTAATCCTTTTTGTCATATCTGGTTTGATTAAACACATCAACAAATTTCTTAATCATTTTTCTTACCTTTTACTGTGAATTATTTATTTTCCTGGATATCAAAATAAATAGGGGTGGAGTGAACATTTGTCGGTTGTTCGAATACAATTCTATGATACCAATTTTGATGCACAAGATGTGCACAAGATGTGCATATGTCGTCGATTTACGACTCATCAGTTGTGGTCAAGGCCGGAAATGTTAATAAAACAACCCAACAATCCAAAAGGTTTAAGGGCAAATTCAAAAATACAAAATGACCAAAAACTGTAGTGCCAAAAAAAATCTAAGAACAGAGCTATGCACGAGGAAGATACTCCTTAGTTTTCAAAACCTTTTACAATTTTGTAACAGTAAATTTTAAGTATCTATTTGGGCTAGTATTGAAATACTAGCAACTGAACTGGAGATACCCTCGGGGATCTGAAGTCCACAAGTAGTGGCATCGACTCCGTGATTAAAATACAATTCTATGATACCAATGTTGATGCAAACTTTTCTTTGGATAAACCCTTTTTGAGATATGAACGGACAAAAGGCAAGTAAACTAAAACATGACCAAAAATTAAACACGGCAATAAACGGTAAGACAAGAAATTTCAAACTATACTACTAACTTGCCATGACCACATGAAAAAAGATCATAACTGTCCGAAATCTCATTAAAGACAAGACCAATGTTCATGACGTTTGGACTAAAAGCAATAGTAACATAGTATTTTCAGTTGTAAGAAGTACTTTTCAAATATGAAATATGTATAAATTTTGATGCAAGAGATGTCCAGATTTCGTCGATTCAAGACTCATCACGTGTGCTCGAGGCCTAAAATATTGAAACCAAAACAGATGAAGTGCAAATAAAGTTGTTATTTTATTTATTTTGTTACATAATTTTAACTATTCATCGAAAATATACCTATAGATATAAATTGTAAATAGAATGTACAAGAACATACCTCGTTATTTTTTGCTGCCAAGTCAGCGCCGTGATCAATAAGAAATTTTATAACGGACAAATGACCATGAAGTGCAGCTCTATGCAACGGTGTTTCGTTCTGTAAAAAAGAATTCATTATATTGTCTTACTACATTTATTCAGTCAAAACATGCAAAATATAATTACAGTAGAAAAATGAAGAGGAGTTTAGGTAAAAAACTTAAATTCACAACATAAATATTTGAAAATTGAAATTCTAAAACCTTGTTTCGCACTTTTATTGTACAAACATTGTATGACAATACTGTATAGAAATACAATATGTAAGGTTAAAAAAAATGATGTTTAGGTCACAATTTAAATTCGCAGTCTTAAAATTCCACCTTAATTTCTCAAACTTTCTTGCGCTTACATACAATTATAGATATAACTCGTAAGATATTTATGTTAGCATTTCGTTGTAGTAAATGTTAATTTGATAACTTTCCATAAATTATATTCATACAATAATTTGCAATTTCAAATTAAAATTTACATAAAGTATTAATTAAATAAAAGCTAAACAATTATAGGAACGAAGAAACAAGAGGCTCCTAATAGCCTGAATCGCTCGCCTGTTATTTTTTGTGGACTTTGTCATCAGTTGCTATGGACTTTTTTATTGGCTTTGACTCTTGACTTCCATTTTTACTTGAACAGGTAAATCGAAGGGGCCTGAACACAAATATATATGGCTGCTATGGACTTTTTCAATGACCCAGACTCTTGACCTTTCTTTTTGACTTGTAAAGATAAATTGTAGGGTCCTGAATCTAAATATGTATGGTTGCTAGGGGCTTTTTCATCGGTTGCTATGAACTTTTTCAACAGCTACCATTTAAACTATTTAAAGTTATGCTCTAAGCAATTGTGACAATATGTCACACCACATAAAATCGTTTCTTTTATTTAAACCAATGGTCTTAAAATGAAAGCAAAACATTAACGTTCATCATTTAATTGATATAATGCCAAACAGCCAACCAGGATACAAAAGAAAACTAACTAAAGTTAGAAATACGGGCAACCACTAACGTTATCAATCAGTCATAAATCTTACACCAGTATTACAGACGGAACACATTTGCATGTTATTTTTTTTACATAACGGCATACTTTTGACCACAAGTATGCTATGAACATGATGATGAAGGGAAATAATCAGGAGAAAAAAAATGTTCATTAATGAAGCACTCTCTCCTTAAAAACTTTACTTGATGGCTTTTTGCATTGATATCAGCCCCACAGCTCTTCAAAAACTCAATAATAGGTCTGTGTGCTATTGTTGCAGCTCTGTATAAAGATGTCCGTCCCTAAATAAAGATAAATTTTATGTAACAGTTAAAATCTTACGTTAGGTTTCACAGGATTCAGAAATTGAAAACAGATAAAAAAAGATTATTTTGCAAAGTTATAACGTTTTTATACTTAATAACACAAATTTATTGATGTTTTGACAAATTATTGAATTAAAGTTAAGCCCTCTACATAGAAAAAACAACTTTGGAAGATTAATACAGGATGATAACGTCACGGTTTCATCGATAATCCATTGCTCACTGTCGTAAGTAGCACCGATTTGTTACTGTAACATTGAAGATGTTGTAAAGTCACAATAAAATGAATTGACGTCCACAACAGATGATAACATTGACATAAAAATTAAAAAACATGGATCAATTTTTGAACATTGTGTCAACCATCCTAGTCTTCATGACATTAGTAGTCAGAATTATCAAGATAAAATACAGAATATGCGTCTCATTAGATTTAGAAAAGTAATCAACTAAAAACGGCTTAAGGAGTATGCTATAATATACATTGTGTAGCTCTTACATGAATATAAACTTTTAATTGGAAAGTAAATGAGTATATATGACTCTGATCTAGACTGAATTGTCCAAGAACTACTTAATTTTCATACAAAAGGAATGCTAACCTTTGTATCTTGCATTGTTACTGCGTTGTTATCTTTAAAATACGTGTTTACTAATCATTCTTTAATCAGTAGGTGCAAATAATTTAACCGTCAGTCAAAGGTCAACGATTTGCTACAAACCCAACAAAGACCAGTCAAAAATCCGTCACTAATTATTCAAAAGTCGCTGACAAATTGACTGATGCAACAGAAAGAAATATAATTTAATTGTGACGTAGTGGCCCGATTCCAAAAAGGATGATCGGTCATTATGTGTCTAGTACGTATAAAAAATGATATAATAGATGTTTTTTTTAACTATATCTCAAAACCATTTAATGGCGATGTTCTAAATATGGCGTTTTTATTTACTATGCATTAACAAAATATATTAAGATAAAACGATCTCATCGACGGTTTCCAATAAACAGTCAGAATGTCGATAGAAACAAACTGTGCGCCACGTTTGGCCGATCTGTTCCTGTTTTCTTGAAATTAAAGATACTATGTACAACAGACACATCCACTTCTGCTTCATACATAGACTTGTGCTTAGACTATCAAGGGAGATTGAAATCAAAACTTGACGACAAACGAGACAATTTTAACTTTCAATTGTGAACTTTCTTTCTTAGCAATGAGCACTCGATATCAACTATTGCCCCTTGGATATGTCTCAGGGCAATAGTTGGTATGTCGGGGACAATACACTTATTATTCCTCTCATACCCAGTCAATAAGTATATAATATCACTAAAGGTGAGGCAATAGTAATCTATCTTTTAAAGAAAGATGTTAAAATTTTAAATATCAATGTGGTCATTAACTTTTATTGTTGTGCCTCTATTATTAATATCAATGTAGCCATTATTATTAAAAAAAACCTGTATTTAATAGATCCGTCATAGACCTGTAAAACTGGTTTAACACCAAAATGTCAAGTAAGCTGTTAAATTACTTTCTATTACAGCTAACCTTAAGCTACATACAGCTGCATAACTCTATTGGCAGAGATTAAATACGAATACCACAGAACAATATAAAAATATCATTTTAATATTTAGTAAAAGGTACTTAGAAACTTAGAACAAATTGTAAATATATCTTTAGTACATACATCAGCATCTCTTGCTTCAATGTTAGAACCTTTGCTGACAAGATATTTAACAATAGGAAAATGACCCCAATAAGCGGCTTCAAGGAGAGGGGTTGCACCCTACAAAAAAAAGCCATTTCAACATATTGCTTACATCTGGAATCAAGCAAATTACCGATTTTTATAAGTGTGAATCGTTGTGGTATCACATAGGGAGTTCTCTGAACAAAATTGTACAAGTCTTTTTCTTAAAGTTTGTTCTAAATTTTATCAGAAGAAATGCCACGCTAAAAATATTTTATGCCACTGTAAAATCAGCTAAACGTTTTAATAACGTTGTGTTGTTAATGGAATATAAAGCTTTTCAATGATCAATATTAGTGTTTGTCAAACTGCTATACAATCAGTGTAATTTTTCTGATGAATTGGTTGGTTCAAATGTTTTGAAATTTTAAAATTTTTGTCAATGGGTCAAAGTAAATACTTTGTCAAAATTTTATGAAAATTAAACGAGCCAAATTAATTTTAGTAAAAGTGTTGGGTACCACCTTAAGTCTTAAATTAGGAATGTAATAAATATTCTTTACTCACAATATACAGTCGAACGTACAATTATAAATTAGCAATTACCGATTCATTTAAGTGCAATTTCAACAGGAAAAGTATTCCTAACTTCTTTTAGCTATTGCTAGATTGAAATCTGAATATTCTTGGTCATCAAAATTATAAGATAAAGGGAAATAAAAATACCTACAACAGCATAACTCACTGATTCAATATTTGCACCATTCTCCACTAAAAACTTCACAATTTCCAGATGACCTCGAAGGCAAGCTCTAATTAGAGCAGTACACCCCTGCAATAAAAGTAAACAGACAATACAATAATGCAAAAAATCTTAAAAATGAAGGGTCGTGGCCGAGCCGATTGTATGGCGTTAATGTATTGTGAGGGTTTCATGTGATTTTTTTTGGATTGAACAAGACGTTAAAAAGAGAATGGCAAAATACAATTAATGGACTCTATAAAAATACATTGATAATTTAAATTAAGTTTCATAACATAACATGGAACTCCAAGGGAAATTTCATAATCAAAGCCCAAAAACAAATGGCAAGGTCGGGAGATACACAAACACCCAGAACAACTGAAAAGCAACGGTGATACTGCTTTCAAATGACAATGGTGGGTTAAACTAGATTTTATGGCATGCCAAACCACCAACTTATATGACAGTTTCTATAATTCTGGATATAAATATAACATTGATGTACTCTTAAAAACATATACACATGCATGTATTACGAAATATACTTACAAATTTGTCTACTTCGTCTATTTTTACTCCTTCTTTTACTAAATACAACACTACGTCCAAATGTCCCTCCATTGAAGCTAGAATTAACGGAGTTTGTAGCTGAAAATAAATATTGAATGAATAAGAGAATTTATGTCATCTTGTAGTAAGATTCAACGACGATTTTATAATTGAGTCCGTTTAGACAAATCACAAGCATACACAATCATCTTAAATTATATCCTTTTCTGGACAAATTATCGTAAAAATGTGTGAATTTCAATTTTTGAGACTATTTGTGAAATTATCCGATACCAATTTCAAACTGGAGTCAAAATATCATATATAATCTCTAGATTGATATATACAGAATATGACATGGCATTTTTGATATCACACCCCATATCAACCCGAGACGCCCATATCATCAAGAGAGTTACAGTGATACAAAGTAATTCACAATGTTGCTTTAAATTTCATTGGCCTTCCTAATATGTTCTATTCTATGCCTTTAAATTTCATTCACACAATTTATTTAAGTTTACACATTATTTTGAATTTAGGGGAATTCTATCAGGTATTTTTTTATAATATCAGCAAATGTGCTCATATATTACAATACATACTTGACTATCGCCTTCTTCCACATCTCCTCCATGGTCCTTCAAAAACTTCGCTAGTGGTAAATATCCTACTATCGCGGCACAGTGAAGAGGAGTTCGATTCTAAAATATGTAAAGCCAATTTACAAGTTAACCATGTTTAAAATCTTTTGGAGTTGCTTAGAATAAGAAATAAATATATGCTTAAACATTCCATTTTTGAAATTTACTTTTTGTTATAAAAAAAACCTTCATACATTTTAGGGTAGCACAATTTTGTCTTAAACGGTCTTTCAGTCTGGTTTAAACATTATTGTCCTGATGTTTAAAATTACTTAAATATCAGACAAAAGCAAGGTAACAGGACCAAAATAGATAAAATGCCTTCTAGTCAATGATTAAGATCATTTCTTAAAAGTATAGAATGAATAATACAATTTTTACATGTAACTTTGCTTTTGTTGAACTGATCTGAACTTTTCTCGATCGATCCAAGACTTATCTTGATTTGATCATGTTACAAACTTGATTTTATCTGACGTCAATTTCCTTCTACCAGGTCCATATACAATGTGTTGACCACATAAAAAGTCCGTAATTGTAATATTATATATGCACTGTCTGTTTTCAATCAAGAAACCCCCAGCAGCATTTTCAATCAAAAGAAGGTTTTTGATTGTTCTCAACCTTCCTTAAAACAGATAGACAATGAAACATAAAGTTAAACAGATTTAATCAAAGAAAATTGAAAAATATTAACATTTTGAAAATATTGAGAAATTTTACGAACGAATCCCGATCTAATTTTAGTAATATAGAGTCAATATTCTTTTACGGAGTCGATATGCTTTTACAACAGGTCAATACATGAAATATTCTTGTAATCATGTGACCAATCTAACCAATGAGAAAACAGGAAAAAACACCGAATATGTAATATTTTTTAATATCTTCCCCTATTATCCATATGTGTTCTCAAAAATCACGATGAGACCTGTAGAATGTGTTATATTCACTAGGAGCCTATATTAGCCTGAAACGGCCATTCGAGTAACATAATTGATATTATGTATCACAAAATGTTTAAAAAAAATATCCAGATAAAAAAATGAACATTTGTGGCATTGTAGTTCATAAAGATCAGTTATGATTTCTAGTATTAGAGATTTTAAGAAAAAGCAGATTGTTATACACGTATTCTTGAAAAATATATACTTTTGCAAAATACACAAGACCATCAATCAACATCTCAAATATTGAAATCAGTTAAATATTCAAAGATAATTACTTACAAAATCAGACCGTTTGTGGTAGTTGACTGATACGCCTCTCTCAATCAGGTTTCGCATACGAGAAAACAGCTCCGATAATGCATCATGATCTAAAAGCTGTGAGGTTTTATGAAAACAAATATTTACAACTGAGTAATTTGACTTTCACCAAATTTGTGTACTATGTAAATTAGCGCTGATAATTTTCCTTCCTTCTTTCCTACTGTATATAGTTATGGTACATTTTTAACAAGAAATGAGAAACAAACCACGTATAGATGTATGTGAATCTACTCTCACTTGTAAAGTCTGTCATATCCCGGTACAACGGCATGCTGCACGTATCAGCGTGTGTTTGACTCTAATCCTCACTGCGAGATTCCAATACAAGGGTATAGTGCATCAGAAAAAGGCAAAAAAAATACTGAAAGCTGGCTAATTGTTCCGGACAGGAAAACAATAGTAAGCTTCCGTGGGCTTTGATTATAGCCAACCATGTTTGAAATGATTTAAAAATCACTAAGCATTGAAACAAATGTTTGAAAAATGTTAAATTATAGCATTTGCCTTGTTACGTAGTTAAAAACGAAAAACATCGCCGATCAACATAGTGCGAGATCGGTCTGACGTTAAACTGACTCTTTCATAATTATGTGTCCAACGACTAAATGCAATACAATACGTCACTGTTATATCAGACAAAGATTAAATAATTATAACAAAAGCGCGACAATGTTAAAACGGTTTCCAAAATGGCGAAAAACCATAAAAGAGTCAAACACATTGCAGAAGGATTACTGATTACATCGTTTAAGAATAATATAAATTACAATTAAGCGGCTAAGACGTTATGTTCTTTTGTGTGTTGTAATAGATATACGTATGAGACATATGTCTTCTTCTTAAATTGACACGACACAGGACTTGACACTTCACTGGCTTTTATTCACCGGCTGTTAACGGAGCAGGACATGCTTACCCTTCCGCAGCACCTGATGTCACTCCCTGTTCTTAATGGGACTTTACATTTCTAGTGCTTTATTCTATTTTTGTTAAGTTTATTGTATGTTTTTTTTTATTCCTTTGGTTGAACATGTATTCCTGTGGTGTTTTTTGTGAGGTTCCATTTTCATGACTGTCTTTTTCCTTGGATTTCGAATTTATGGAATTTTCCCACAGTTTTATCGCTTCGGTATACTTTTGACGATAATATTTTTCACTTACACTAAGACTTTTCAGGGAACCATCATCATTTTGTACAACGCCCCTTATTCTCTCTTTAACAGTCTCATAAAAATCCTGTAAACCAACAATATAAAAATCATAATTATATCTTTGAGATCTCAACTTCCCTTAAAGATGCAAGATTCAAAAAAATCGTTCATACCAATTTTGATGCACAAGATGTGCACATTTCGTCGATTTACGACTCATCTGTTGTGTGCAAGGTTAAAATGTTGAAAATCAAAAAAACAATCCAAAAGTTTGAAGAGAAAATTCAAAAATACCAAAATGACCAAAGGTGATAAGGCCAAAACCATCTAAGGACAGAGCTATGCACCGGGGGATACCCCCTATTTTTCACAAATTTAAAAATTTTGTAACACTAACTTTCAGGTATCAGTTTCGGGCCAGTATCGAAATACTAGCAACTGATCTGGGATACCCTACGGTACTTGGAGTCCACCCGCAGTGACATCGACTCAGTGGTTAAAATAAAATTCTTCGATACCAATTGTAATGCAATAAAACATTGTTACCTCTCTTGAACCTAGGGATATTTAACAAAAATGCATCACAATAATGCTTCTTACATATTATCTGTGTACGACATGATTTGTACAAGTTTTTTTTAACAGACTCTGTGATCTGTAAGTTGTTGAAATGATTTTCATATCAGCTGATACTTTATAATCTTTAAAAAAAAAAGGACGATACAGATTTTACAATCTTAACTGTTAAAGCTTTCTTATTGTAGCACTAAACTATGTAGACATGCATCTAATTTGGATACGTGACGTCACCAACGTATTATAATCTTTAAACAAAAGACGATACAGATTTTACAATGTTAACTGTGAAATTCAAATAGCCAAAGGATATGTCATTATGTCATATAAACTTGTGCTTTCTTATTTTAGCACTAAACTATGTAGATATACATTTTATTATATTTATTGTGAAGAACGAAAGATTTCAATGATCGGAAATTACATGTGATATAATTGGAAAATTGTAATATTTTAAATACATACGCTATTTAGCTGTGTATTCATTTCCGGGTATTATCCTATAAACACATACAACACATGTTCATATATAGTCACACTTTATACGTATTATTTATATATATTATCATTCAAACATCTAGTCTATTTTTGAATATTATACTTTTACATCTTTACTACTCCATTTATCTATGTTATCAAAGCCTGTCCATATTATGATATATGGACCGGCTGTACATTATATGGACCGCCTCGTTTTGGCGACATCGATTAAATTCGATTAAATCCGAGAAAATAGATGATATAACAAATAGTTCATGACACTTCAGGTAAAAAATTATATTGACCTCAGCTTCGCTTCGGTCCATACAATTTTTTTGGGGGGGCGACCAACCGGTCCATATACTGACATATGACCTCAGCGTCTTGAACTTTTTGTTAAATAATTTAATTTGAATTGTAACAATATATTTTGATTAGTTTTTAATGGTTAAGCCAGTTACATTATATTGTATAATCTATGTGAACTGTAAAATTCAAATACCCAAAGGATATCGCATTATGTCATATAAACTTGTGCTTTCTTATTTTAGCACTAAACTATGTAGACATACATCTTATTAAATTTATTGTGAAGAACGAAAGATTTCAATGATCGGAAATTACATGTGATATAATTGGAAAATTTTAATATTTTAAATACATACGCTATATTTAGCTTTGTATTCATTTCCGGTTAGTTTCCTGTAAACACATAGAACACATGTTCATATATGGTCACCCTTTAAAGGTATTATTTATATTATCATTCAAAGATCTAATCTATTTTTGAATAATTTAATTTGGGACAGAGGTCCATTGGGCACCCCAAGCTGTGTAAATCTTATAGATGTGATTATGGGGGTTCCAAATGCAACTCTTACCTTAATTTGAATTGTAACATATTTTTATTGATTTTTACTGGTTAAGCAAGTAACTACTTTGGGTACTTTGACGTCACCAACGTATTGATTTGCAGTCCAAGATTTTAATTTTAATGGGTTAAGTAAGTTATTAAAATAATTCAACCTGCAATTTTGGATCAGATTTTTTTTTTTTGGAAAATTAAATTATACTAGTATTACCTACTTTGGTCAGTTGGTGTGTCATTGTTGACCTTTCCTGTTGTCCATTGTGTTGTTTAAACATAAACCGAACATTTTGAAGCGTAAAATACCTCAAAGTAGTTTATATCGTATAAACTGTTCCAAAATTGGAAACAATCCTTCAATGAGTAATAATATGCATATTGATTTTGTGAACTTCATGGGATTTAATTATATAATGACATGTGATATAAAACGGATATGTCAGATGAGGTACCATATAGGGTAAACGTCGGGGTCATATATATTTTTGCTGTTTTTCTTCGTGTAACCTTTAAGGTACAAAGTCTTATGGATGATTTTGCTTTTTACTCTGTGTATAATAAAAGATTTTATTGAAAATCCTATCCTTCATTAATCCGAAAACTAAACTGGTATTGAACCCGATTCGTATACGTATACGTTTATATGGTATAAAATTTCAACAAGGTTTTCCTTCACGTAAAATGTACGTACATTATCGGATTTCCTGTTTTATTGTAAGTCTTCAAGGGGGGTTTGACTGAATACTTAAAACGTTTGAAGATATAAAAGATTTCCTTGTATAATATAGCTTTGGTGTGTTTTTATATTATATGTCCAAGTATATGTTTTAAGGGGAAACCTTGTATCAAAACTCAAGCAATTACGAGAAAAAAAACTCTTAAAAATGCCATGATGTGACCAAAAAATATCTTACGGCAATATTTAGTAACAATTTGACAAGATACAGCCAACACCACAGAAAAGAACTAAATATACTGAAAATAGGCAATGTATTTATGGAGCCCAAGAACCCAATGAAAAAAATAAGTATGTTAAGAAACAGCTCATACGACAATAGAAAACAAGGAAAATAAATGGAAATGGTGAGCTGTCAAAACGACTTAAATGTATAACAAACAAAACAAAACCAAATATAAAATCGTGAAAAGACAACCTTTCAACTAAAAAGTTAAAAATACCCAACGTTTTAATCAATATGGTCTTGATCAAGAGCATGTAAAAAATAAAAATAAAAAGGTGTTGAATCTTTGAAACCCAGAGCAAGGAACCAATGGACATGCTGGTTTACATAGCTATGTGTTTATTTTGGACAAAAAGCTATAGGACAAAATCTTGTAGTGATTTCAAGAAAAAATAATGTTGGAAGAAAAACATCTTATTTAGGTATATTTAAGTAAATAAATAAACACAATATACCTGGAACTTGTAATTCTTCATCCATAGCTGAAGAAATTCCAAATCTTCCTTGTATGTTATGTGTGACATTAAATTGCATTTAAAAAGATATCTATTTACCTGGACACTGCACGTCTTATATTTAAAGAAACTAACATTGATAAACCATAAATAAACATAATACTTCATTAATGATGCATGTAAACCATATTTATTTACAGTATGCGTAAGAATTTACTATAATATCAGTCAACAAAAGAAACAATACACAGTAATGCATATTACATGTAAGTTCAAGAAAACACATATTTCAAAACTTTTCTTTTGTGAAATCAACATTATAAAATTTTCAAAAGGACAATTATCACCTCTAGAATTACACAATTTTATTTTATTCAATTTTTTGCAGCCAAATTGTCACTTGATAAAAGTTTATTTCAGGAAAATTTATCCTTGGAATTTTAAATTTAAAAATTGTATGTTACCAATAGTTTTGATTTTGGTAATTTTTTTATTTTGATAACTTTGTTAAAGATATTCATAATTTACGGTTTTCCAAAATTCTCAGAATCAAAGTTTAATTTCACTTTTAAAATAAGATGACTATCAATATAATTGTCCTATTAAACCACCTTTCTACTATTTTGTTACAATATAATTTTAAAACTAGTTTTGTTGACCCGTATACATAGTGTAAGTGTAAATAACGCCCTTGATCAAAAAACATGTCCACTGGACACATTGTCACAGTAGGTATTTCTATGGACATGATATCATTATGACATGGTTTCTTTGATATTATTTGAAAGCTAAATCTTGCCTTTTAATGTTAAATATTGTTCTATATTATTGCAGTAGATTAGGAGTAACATGGACTATATAGTTATGGACATGGACAGATAAAAAGTGTGTCAAGAAAAAATAGTCAATAAATTGCCCTTTGGTTTAAAAATTACGTTAACTTCAAATAACTTTTAATTTTGATATTTATGGTACAAATTTGATTCTGCCGGATAATTTAAGCACTTTTTATTTAATTTAGAAATTTAACGTTAATAGTATTCTCCAATTTCCTTTTTTATGTAAATGAAACAGCTAATTCAAATAAAATTCAAATGACGTAATAGTCACTTCCCTATTAAGGAATGCTTTTGGATGTCTTTTCAATAGCAATGACTAATTGCTCTATGCAATGACCCCAGCCATAAGTTTGAAGGAGACTACCTAAGGACTATTCCATCAAAGCACAAGAGCGCCTTTTCTCATGATATTGTTTGATTCGGTTAGTTTACCTGTGTAGGTTTAATTTTAAATGTATTGATACTATATTTAAATGGATAATTGCGTCACATCTGGTTATTTTTACCTTGCCACCAATCAATGCCAAGCTAATATATACATGTATTAGTTTATTACCACTTGATGATGAAAAAATTAATGAAATTATAACTGACCTATCGCTTTTGCGACACAGTGCAGTGCATCATTGCTGGTGTTACAGTAACTGTTACTGGCATTATATTTTAAACAAAACGAATTGTAAAAGTATTAAATGGACATATAGATTTCGAAATAACAATCCAAAGATACTTATATTAGATATAGTTAATTTATAATATGCTGTATACGACGCATTTCAAGGAGTTACCTCTCATCAGCAGCATTAAAACCGAAACATTTGGAAGACCTAAAACCAAACTTATATTAAACAAGAAGTACTCAACCAAAAATACCGAAATAGGAAGCCAAATTTCAGCTAAGGAGATCTACCATGTGCAATACAAGGAATGAACCCTTAGTATTTCTATTATTTTTGAATTTTGTTAAATACTGGTAATTTCTGTAACAAATCAATGAATAATCATGTCAGACAAGTCTGACGACTGGGTTGGCGAATACCCTCGGGGACCTAGGGTCCACCAGCAGAGGCATCATCCCAGGAGATTCAAAATAACAATCCAAAGTATCTACAAACTTGTACGCCAGAGAAACTAAAACAATTATGTGGTGGAATCTTTTGAAACATGGATCCTGTTGTCGAAACCTACAGTTTTAAGGTTTTAATTTAATTGATGGTGCAATAATGGTCAGGGCATACATGTAATAATCACAATCAGGTATCCATTTTAATATTTAACATAAGTTTTTACATGTTGGAAAAGGTTGAGTAAAAAAATACTATACAGACATCAGATTTGTATAATTTCTTCCTGCATACATCACATATATTGGCACTGCACTAAGAGACTTTAAAGTGTTCAAGTTGTGCCTTTTGATCGGTAAGTTAAAGGTATGTGTATCTTAAAGTATTGAATTGATTTTTTTAAGAAAAGTTATTTTTTCGTTAAAAACCACATTTAGAACCAAAACAGGAAACACACAAAATTTTACCATGAGGGCAGTCTTTCAGAAAACGTTTTATGTGCGGAAACCCCCCGAAAATCACAAAAATGCGTTTTCAACGTTTTTCATGAGTTTACTCTTAGTTTTGTTTTGGATTTATCAATGCATAAAATTGAGACGCAAACAGAAACTATTTTTACTCAGAGAAAAAGATAAATTTCACAGATAATAACAACTTTCAGAAAATGGCCCTCTGAGTGAAACATTTTCTTGCCTTATTGGCGCAACCTTCTTTTTTTTTTATCTCAGTTGCACATGGAGTTTGAGAGGATGGATATTTTGATAATTTTTCTATTCATAGTAACGGTGACCATATTGATCTCCGGGCACATGTGAAATAATGATGACCTTAAATGACTGCAGTGATAATTTTAATAAGGAGTTTGAACATCACCTTGTTTTAGACTTTCTCTGATAATAACTGCGTTCAGTCAAGAAACGTGTGTACAAATCACACGCGAGACCGTTGTGTATCAACGTATTTAAACGACAAAAGGTTGAGAAGTAGGTATGTTACGACTAAATGGAGAATGGGAAAATAAAATCTTTTTTTTTATTTCAGTAGATTGAAGTATAGTATAGTATAAATGTATAACCTGAAGGGGACGTGTGGGTGGTATCTTTATTTTGGTAGATACATATAAGCTGTATATTATCCGAGAGATAGTATATCATCTTTATGGTGGAAACTGAAATAAAGATGATCTTGTGCCTTCTTTTTTGATTGAGTATCCCTTGTAAAATTAAGTTTTATTTAGACCAGATCGAATGAAAGCGGCGCATAAATTTTCAGGAACTCTGATTGTCTCCAAAATAACTTGTCCTTCAAACTCAGATATATTTTAATTAGAAATTCAAGCATGTTGCATGTAACAAAATCAGTTTCTAAGTACCTGATAGGCGTATTTTAGTATCCCTTGTTTAATCCACAAACATTACTAAATTAGAACACTAGAAAATATTTCAGTTTAAGTAGAATGGCAGTCTATCGAAAAATCAAAAGATTTAACACTGTTGATATAGGTAAGGCTACTGGAAGAAAGTTGTTCCTTAAGTCTTTAGAATCAACATCTGATTCACGCCACTTGTAAAAAGGACAAATATACCTAAGGAGCAATCAAAACAAACGTTATCCATTGGACAGACAAACCCGGGAAGACAAATGAACAACCACAAGCACAACAAATAAACACAGAAAACTAAAAAACAATGAACAACACGAACTCCTATAAAAACCAGGAGTGAACCCAGGTGCTCCGGAAGGGTACGCAGTTCCCTTTATCTTTGGATCCTTTTTAACATCATGAAGTTAAGTATACATAGTAGTTAGTTTTGACGGTGATTAAGATGTTCTGTTGGGATACCCTTAAGATTAGTTCTCTGATTATCTGGGAATAAGGTAAGTGGGCGAGAGGTAAGCATATTGTAACCTAAGGCTATATCAAAGGAAAATATAACAGAGATATAATTATTCATTAATGTCTTCCTTTGGTATCATTTTGCGTGTTAAGGGTTGATTACCAAGTGAATTGTCAATACCAATTACTACATATTATGGATCATTTTCTAATGTCATGAAGTTCAACTTTGCTTATTTGAAAATACTTTTACAGCTCATATATGTTTTATGCACTGGAAACGAGCAACAATATTAATTTTATGGAAATGATTCAATCTTGCAATGTTTAAATTCTAAATGGAAACAGAGTAATTCGTTCATCTTACGCTGATGAACAAAACTATCGAAAGACGCATAAACACAACGAAAAATAACATCAAAATGATCTGAACACCTAAGCCAAAGGTTATGTTTCTATAAAACTGAAAAACCTATCAAATGAGATTTCAAACATATTTTTCTTGAAATCTGTTTCAATGTTGTACTAATCAGATAAACCAGTGAACCTAACATTTTTCTTCATAATTTCCAAAATTTTACTTTATATTTAGAGCAGTATTATAACTAATTATTGTCATTTCACGCGAATAAGTCATCCTTTGCTTATTAAATTGTTTTTTAACTATAAATAAACAACAAAATTGATATCAGGGAAGGTGAACAAATGATATACAAATTTACAATACTCATCAGACAGAACAAGGAACAAGAAAAAACAACATGCGAAAAACAAAACTTTAACTGCAATAAAATGTCAGGAAAGTCTGGTATTCTACGAACTCTGAACATCCAATGATTCTTCTATGAGAGATTCTTCTACAGGGTGTTAAGATGAAGCTTATATATGACATTTAAACACTAGAACAAACACTGAGAAAATACCATAACCAATTGTTATATACGAATTGTGGCTTTTGTCCTTCCTATTTTATATAAATAAAGTCAAGAAATACCAAAGGGACATTCGAAGGAGAGAAAAATCGTTACAACTGACAAACTCCGGAGAACAACGAAGACAAGACCAAAACAATACATGCACTACAATTAAAAACTAAAAACATATGAACAAAATAAATGTAAACGTAGGAATATAAACATTTAAACAACGAAATCATATCAACTTAATAATGTCGAGAAAAGTAAAAAAAAAGGTTAAATGCAGAACTCTAATGAGAAAAGAAAATCTCTGAAGTTATAGATAAACTTTAGAAATACAATTATTACTTCCATTACCGGTCTATGCATTTATTTATTCTACGTAATTGCATTCATTTGTATTAAATGCTTTTGTTTTTATTATAAATACATTTGAGAAATTTCAAACTCAAATAAATCAAGGTTTGTCTTCGACAAAATTTTAATAATCGAAATCAAATTGATTATTTTCCACGTGCATTGCATTGTTTCAAGCATTTTTCGAATGCTGAAAAACAACTGTTGTAACATCTACTCTGAACGATGATACTGGTAACTGAACGACAGGATCTCCTGCAGGAAATCGAAGTATCCTCGCAACTGCAATAGCATGGTTTGCCATGGTTCCAGGAAGAACATCCCATGGTCAGTGTGATTGTAAAATACAAACAGAACAGTAGACGGCAAAACGTTAGAGATGACATCATTGTCGGATTCTTTGAATGTAATACTGTAAAATAAACAAATGATGATTTCATTTCAGAAAACACTTTCTGATCTACAAAAATTAAACTTCACATTGATATATAAAAATCTTTCTTTTTTCTTTAAACTTCTTCGTGCAAAGCTCTGTCCTTAGATGGTTTTGGCATAAGCCTTTTTGGTCATTTTGGTAATTTAGAATTGCTCTTCATCCTTTTGGATTTCAATATTTTAGATTTTAGCCATTGAGCACAACTGATGAGTCTTAAATCGACGAAATGTGCACATCTTGTGCATCAAAATTGGTATCAAAGAAGTTATTTTAACAATTTACCAAGTGAGAGCAAACTTTAGTGGAATGATATTGATGTGGCCTCAGGGGGTCTTGAGCTTGGACAAAAAGCCACCACTGCCAAACTTAAAACATTCACTGAGGATATTGTAAAAAATTATTGTTCTATAACAACCATGACAATTAATACCAAACTAATTTAAACTACCCAGAAGGGTTTTCCCCAGCAAAATGCTGTCTTTCGGTCTATGTCTTTGACTTGACTAGTATCATTTAATACGGCTAGTTAGATCCTTTGAGTAGAATATCAAAGCAATGTAAAGACTACCAAAAACTCTAGTTAAAACGTATAACACGTATAACATGTATAAGTTATACTAATTTCCCTGGAGACGTAAGTGCGAATACGGATCTTTTTTTATATATTTTAGATTTAAGGTTAAAACTAGTCGAAGCAGCCCCATTGCATATCCCCGCGCTACTCTTGTGTTTTTGAAATCCATGCAATACAAACTAGTTGCTATATTGATTCCAAATATATATATGGTTGCTAAGTAGAACTCACAAATAAAGTGGTCTTTCAGGAAATTTACTAAAATTGGAATCACATTTTTTGAGGTTCAACTGATCTAAATTAGTCTGAAAGCTAATATGATCCAAAAAATCTATAGTTGCTAGGTAAAATTTCCAAATAATAGTCTTAGACCCGTTTCAGGAAATTTATCGGAATTGAAATCACATATTTTTGAAATCCAAACTAGTGCAGTTGTTATAGTGATTCCACATATATTTGGTTGCTAAGTAGAAATCACAAATAAAGTTGTCTTTAAATCTTTCTGAAAATTTACAAAAATTGGAATCACATATTTTTGAAATCCAAATGATCATGTTAAGTCTTAAAGCTAATATGATAAAAAAAAAAACAATCTATAATTGCTAAGTAAAATTCTAAAAATAATAGTCTTAGACACTTTCAGGAAATTTTTCAAAGTTGGAATCACAAATTTTTGACATCTAGATGATCCCAATATGTAATACTGCTGATGTGATCCAGAAAATACATGGTTTCTTGTTAAAAATCAAAAACATAATGGTCTTTGAGACTTTCGGGAAATTTACCAAAGTTGGAACAGCATCTTAAAACAATTTCGAAACTTTTAGCACAATCTATATCAGTGGTACAATTACTGAGACAACTTTCAGTTTCGTATTCCCAGTAACACGACAGGAGTTGCATGACAAAGGAATAGTGTATCCTATGGCTACCTGCGTAGCCCGGCCCCCTGGGCTATTCAAATTCTGAAACATTTGGCACAATCTACATTGACAGGGCAATGACTGATCCAACTCCAAATAACCTTAGAGGAGTTGCGTGACAAAGGAATAATATACCCTTAGACTCCCTTTGTAGCCCGGCCCACAGGGGCGCGATTATTCTGAAAATTACTAACAACAACAAATCATAATCCTCGCGGTTCGCTGATGCGCGGGTATAATAAGTAAACAAAATTCGACAGTGTTTATATAATTGAACACATTATTATGATAAACATCAACATATAATCATTATTTCTATTTTGATACAATGTAGTAGATCCCAAGTGCATATTACACTTATCAGAATAATAGAATGTTTATTATTATAATGTTCTAAAAACAAACTGCATTGACTTAAAGTTATAGTAGCTACGATTTTTTCAAAAAATTACAAAATAATCTTTTTGAAGAAAATAATAAAACTATCCTTGAAAATGGTCTTGAGAAGATTTGTTTATCTAAAATAAATAAAAAATTGACTAGGAATAGGCTTAAACAAATTCTGTTTGAATTTCTGTCGGTCCGAATACAGAAACTGTTTTTTTTACATTAATTTTCTCAAAACAAATATGTGAAGACTGTAGAATGTATTTGAAATGAACCTAAAACGATATGGAAGAAAAAATAATGCAAAAATACCATAACAATTTGAAATGCATTACCATGTTTACGTTCTCACTTTTTAGAATTTAATTTATGATATTTAAGGCAACAAATACGAAGCTCGGTCATTTCCGTCACGACGTACCGATGAAAAATTAATCAGCCTGACTTCTTCAGACGATGCGAAATGTAATTGAAAATTTGAGTAATTAAATTAATTGAAAACAATTATCTAACCAAAAACCTATAAATATACCTTAATCAATGACTTCGGGTTTCAAAATACCAGTTTTCTGAGATACTTTGAAATTACAATTTTAGTAGCTACTATAATTTTAACTAACTTTTCTTTTTTATTTTCTTCGGGGATTACTATTTAATTACTAAATTTTAGCTTAGATTTTTTCCAGTAAAATGAATCCTACACATGATATCTGATTTGCAAATTTCAGTTTATACGTTGCTCGGTGCAAAGCTTAATAATATACATTTTCATGACAAAAATTTCTCCACAGGGACTTGAACCGACCTCGCCTATTTTTACCTTTATTTTTTAAAAACTGGTTAAAAGAAGAATACGGAAAACTCGTTACAAACACAACACTATACATCCCCATTAGCGTTTATGATACAACATCCTGGAAGAAGATGATTGATTTCGTCTATGATACTGCGTTGTATGTAATAGAACATCTTGTCTAGATTGATCCCAACACTGTAATACACATGACTTTTACATTTCTATAATCTATTAATGGTTGTATATATAACTATAGTCTATGCTTGTATTTTGTATTTAAATTGTCTTCTCGTAAATTAATTATTATAAATATTATCTATAAACTTGCATACCTTCAATACTATCAGTCCTGATGAAATAACAGTTAGAACTGCTATGACAAGAATTCTGCAATCTGATCTATTTTTCTATTTTATTGAACTAATCGGGCGGAGTTAACCTTTTAATTTGCATATGTATATTTGATTTCATTTTCTGTGTGTTCAAAACAACTCCCAGCTGAACTGTACTCAGTAACATCAGTATATGGTGTGAGAAATAATTGATTAGTACTGCACATTTAATTGTCAGTGTTACCTGAACCCCTTAATGGGATTCTCTTGTGATTATTCAACCAATGTAACCTCCGCCCGATCATGTGAAAAAATCTAGTAATACAATGGCATCAATTTTTTATATTCACCGGACTTTATTTTAAATACATTTAGCACAATTTACATTCTTAAGTTACTACATGTGAGAAATATTTGAGCTATTTTTAATGAGACTTTATTTCAAGCTTGTATTGAATTTGACCTTCAAAAATTAAACTTGGGAATACACAACACCATAAAACAACAAAGCCTGACATCCGTTTATTTTTGAAAAGCAATGACCACGTTGCTTTAAGGACTGACCCAAGACATCATTTTAAAAGTGGACCAACTAAAGAATATTCCATCCGAGTTTGATTTCAATTGCCCAAGTCGTTTGCTAAGTGTTTTCTATTGATAGTAACGGCGACCATATTGGTCAGCAGTCCGGACGTCCGAACGTGATTTTGAAAGGGAATCAACTGTGGACCATTCCTTCAAATTTTAGTCTTAATAGCCTAGAAGGTAGCGTTAGAAGAGAAGTTTTTTAGCACCTCGATTATATTTGTTGGAGGTCCAACCTCCGGGAAATGATTTTTAATATAGAATCACCGAAAGACAATACCATGAAATTTTGGTGTCAATTGCCCTGGTAGTTTTAGAGAAGAATCTTTTTAAACTTAATTTCTATTTATTTTTTTTTTGGGGGGGGGGGTGCTATTTTATATATTAAATGACAGTGCCCAGTTTTGTTGGAAGCACTTCGTACAGAACACAGTTTAAGTGGGGACATAAGGACCGTTTCACCAAATGCTCCAGTGGTATCATAGGAAATTATTAAGGTGAAACATTACGCCTGACGACGGACTACAATGCCCTTTGGGGCAGATGACATAAAAAGGCAATGAAGATTGAAATAAATCTTAAATTATATTCCTATGTGTCCCCTGCGTATAACCGATATAGTTTGCATTCGATGTGAATGGCAAAACTTTACTAAGACCCTTTAAACGCGATTTAATAGGTTGATCAACACGATTAAATACTTAGATGTTTTGGCTTGGTACAATCTAACAATTTCTAAATTTGCAAGTGATTTTATTCAAACATACTCTTGGTAGACAAAAACAGAAGTAACTGTTAATACTAAGTTTCTAAGTCTCGGTATTTCTATGAATCAAAAAAGTTTGATCATCAAAATTAATGACATGAGAGACGTCATTTGGATATTTCCAATATGTCCTTTCCAAAGTAAGCAGCAGTCACGGTACTTGCGTACTGTTACCTCAGTAGACCCATATCATTGTACATCGTTGCAACAATACGCAATTAAGAAATAACAATATTCAAACGAAAGGTAAAAACGATTGTTAACAGTTAATGTATGCCCTTACATAATATCAGATAGTCGTATCTTTATATACCTTGTCTAGTCAATAACCATTGGTGAATTAGATCACGCAAAACAGTTTTGAGCTTATAATGTGGAAGGGTAGTGTACAGGATTTGAAAATTGTTAATACAGTTGAAATAGGTAAGGATACATGAAGAAAATTTAGAAACCACATCTGATTCACAACTGAATCACACCACTCGTAGAATAGCCATTACCACAGTAAGTCTATTGACCGTCTTTAAGGTCATGAAGTAAAGTAGTAAGAAATTAATTACGAGAGCGGTTAGCTATAAACACAACACTATACATGCCCGTAAGCGTTTAAGATACAACATCCTGTAGTGAAATGATTGATTTCGTCCATGCGTTGTATGTAAAACGATAAATATTTAAGGTCTTTCCCCACATGGGAAAGACCTTATTGTTTTTCCAAGGTTTTTTTTAAAGATCTTTCCCCATACGGGAAAGACCTTACTGTTTTTATGTTTTTTCAGCATTTATTTACATGAAAATACCCCCTCCCCCCCTTTCCGTCGTTTCTATTGAAGCTATCATGACCAAATTTGGGCCATTGATAGACTCATTATGAAGTTTTATAAAATGAGGCTGTGAAGGATTTCATCATCTCCTTAAGGGTTATCTCCCTTTTATTGTTTTTTTTCGACATGCCCCCTCGTTGTTATTAAAGATAACATGACCTTATTTGGACAATAAGTAGACCTCATCATGAAGTATTACCAGATGACCCTGCTTTGGATTTCATCATGCCCTTTAAGGGTTTTAACACCTTGAAACAATTTCTTTTATTTGCATATAATTTAAACACCGTTACAGATAGAATCGATTTGAAAATGACAACATGTACATGAACAGATGGCGATATTAATAAATATAAATATTTATTTTTTTATTAACCCTTATTAGGGTTATTTCCCTTGAAATATACACAATTTTTGAAAAATTCTATTTCGGGAACCGGAAGTAGTAGAGACATTGGACCTGCACCAATAATCTGAAGTTCATGTGACCTTTCATTTGCACCCAAGGTCACCGAGTGCAAAAAAGTTTTAATGTTTAAATTTCGAGCTTGAATATTAAAAAAAAGTATGAGATAGCTGCATACATACAGTGTATAAAATGTTTCTCTCGAAGAGCTCTATATTTTATACATTAGGCCCAAAACTGTCCGACCGTCCGTTCAAAAGTTACAATGAGATAATCCTTAAAAGTATAGTATTTTGTGTATATCTTTGAAACGATAACAGATACCAACCTATTATAAATTGCAAAAATGATCAGTATTTCAAGACCTTCAATTTGTTATCAATGTCGAGGTCATGATGAAATTTCTCCCTGACCTTCAAAGGGTACTATGACCTAGACCTTGGGACCTTTTGAAAGGCCAAATGGTCCTGAGTTGAATGGTGGTAGTCCCATGACTCTACGACTGCCCTTTCCTAAGTTGGGTATTGCATCATATATTTAATTATTCAATGTACCCTTAATGAACTATGGAATTCCCCAATTTATTTGTGACAGTGTTGTACTTCATCTGCAGATCATTTTACACTTAGCAGATTTGAGATATCTGTTGTCGTTTTAAAGATATTGCAATTTTGTGAGAGGGGCATATATTTCTGAATCAACAACAGCTAGCCACTTGCAATTTTCAGAAATTGAAGAGTTTAACATGGTTATTATAAATATTATCTAAAAGACTTGCATACCTTCAATGCTATCAGTCCTGATGAAACAACAGTTAGAACTGCTATTACAAGGATTAATTCTGCAATCTGATCTATTTCTCTATTTTATTGAACTAATCGGGCGGAGTTAACCTTTTAATTTGCATATGGCTATTTGATTTCATTTTCTGTATGTTCAAAACAACTCCAGCTGAACTGTACTCAGTAACATCAGTATATGGTGTGAGAAATAATTGATTAGTACTGCACATTTAATTGTCAATGTTACCTGAACCCCTTAATGGGATTCTCTTGTGATTATTCAACCAATGTAAGCTCCGCCCGATCATGTGAAAAAATATAGTAATACAACGGCATCAATTGTTGATATTCACCGGACTTTATTTTAAATACATTTAGCACAATTTACATTCTTAAGTTACTACATGTGAGAAATATTTGAGCTATGTTTAGGAGACTTTATTTCAAGCTTGTATTGAATTTGACCTTCAAAAATAAAACTTGGGAATACACAACACAATGAAACAACAAAGCCTGACATCCGTTTATTTTTGAATAGCAATGACCATATTGGTCAGCAGTCCGGACGTCCGAACGTGATTTTGAAAGGGAATCAACTGTGGACCATTCCTTCAAATTTTAAGTCTTAATTGCTTAGAAGGTAGCGTTAGAGGAGAAGATTTTTAGCACCTCGATTATATTTGTTGGAGGCCCACCACCGGGAAATGATTTTTAATATGGAATCACCGAAAAACAATACCATGAAAGTTTGGTGTCAATTGTCCTGGTAGTTTTCGAGAAGAATCTTTTTAAAATTAATTTCTATTTATTTATTTTATTTAATTCTATTTTATTTTTTTCGCTATTCTATTACAACTTTTTATTTTATATATTAAATGACAGTGCCCAATTTTGTTGGAAGCACTTCGTGCAGGACACATTTAAGTGGGGACATAAGTTTTCAGCTTATAATGTGGAAGGGTAGTGTACACGATTTAAAAATTGTTAATACAGTTGAAATAGGTAAAGATTCATGAAGAAAATTATTCCTTAAGTCTTTAGAAACCAAATCTGATTCACATCTGATTCACACCACTCGTAGAATAGCCTTTACCACATTAATTCTATGGACCGTCTTTAACGTCATGAAGTAGAGTAGTAATGAGTTAATTATGAGAGTGGTTAGCTACAAACACAATACTATACATGCCCGTTATTGTTTATGATATAACATCCTGTAGTGAGATGATTGATTTCGTCTATGCGTTGTATATAAAACGATAAATATTTAAGGTCTTTCCCAACATTGGAGTTATCTCCCTTTTATTGGGTTTTTCCAGCATTTTTTTACATGGCTCCACTCGTTTCTATTGAAGTTATCATGACCACATTTGGACCATCGATAGACCTCATTATGAAGTTCTATAAAATGAGTTATCTCCCTTTTATTGGTTTTTTCGATATGCCTTCCCCCTCGTTGTTAATGAAATTATGACCTTATTTGGACAATAGGTAGATCTCATCATGAAGTATTACCAGGTGACCCTGCTTAGGATTTCATCATGCCCTTGAAGGGTTTTATTCCCTTGAAAACAATTTCTTTTATTTGCATATAATTTTAAAACTGTTACAGATAGAATCGATTTAAAAATGGCAACATGTACATGAACAGATGGCGATGTTAATAAACATAAACATTTATTTTGTTACTAACCCTTATAAGAGTTATTTCCCTTGAAATATAAAAATTCTATTTCGAGAACCGGAAGTCGTAGAGACATGGGACCTCCACCAATAATATTTAGTCTCGGTTTATGTACCAACCATAAAGCCAGGTTTTATGCTTATTTCAGACTGTGTTATTACTACATTATGTAATTATGCCTCTGCATGGTGGACCCTAGGTCTCCGAGGGTATTCGCCAACCCAGTCGTCAGACTTGTCTGACATGATTATTCATTGATTTGTTACAGAAATTACCAGTATTTAACAAAATTCAAAAATAATAGAAATACTAAGGGTTCATTCCTTGTATTGCACATGGTAGATCTCCTTAGCTGAAATTTGGCTTCCTATTTCGGTATTTTTGGTTATGAGTGCTTCTTGTTTAATATAGTTTGTAACATCAACACTACGAAATAAATGAAACAACGAATTTTAGTTAACCATTTCATAAAATAACTCCGTAGTATTTATTTTTTCGATATTTAAGTTGAAAAGTTAATAAGGATAAGCTGCAGTGTGAAATTTAAGATATGTAGAAGCTAACGACACAAAAAACATTCAAGTAAGAGACAGTTTCCACATTTTCGCAGAAAGTCCCGGATGTACCACTTGTACATAAACATTCCATTTTTACATGTTCCTCCGTGCTGACAAACGACTCTTGTACACGGTGTTTCTATAAAGTAAAAATTATATTTTTTACATATGTCCTATCATTTGTTTAGCTACAGACGAGAAACTTTTGAAATTGAAAAATGCTACAATAGATGATATTCTGTTTTCTTGTGATTTGGATACAGATGATTTAACGTACAATGTACCAAACCACACGCACATACGATTCGTAGGTTACACAATTCTTTTGTTGCATTGCATACAAGGACAAAAAAGAACACAAACATAAACACAACATAAAGTAATAATAAAAAACTAAGTATGTTGCGAAACAGCTCATACGACAATAGATGTGCACATTTCGTCGATTTAGGACTCATCAGTTGTGCTCAAGGACTAAAATGTCTAAAATCATAGCACTTATTCAAAACCGTTCAATAGGAAATACAAAAATGTCAAAATGGCCGAAAGGGTAAAGCCAAAATCATCTAAGGAGAGAGGGCCATGCACGACGGACATACTCTTGATTTTTCAAACTATTTTCATAATATTAATTTTGATTAATAAATTTTGCGCTAATATCGAAATACTAGCTATCTAAGAGAATAGCTAATTAATTTTTGTCATTAGCTTGCATTTACTAAATATATTTAATGCAACAAAAACGTTGAAAAATGTGTCTAGGAACAACACTATTGTTAAGACACGTAAAAGGTTAGATTTTCCAGAAAAATCAAAATGTAAAAAATTGAACTGAACGTGCCATTACAGTAAATTTTTGTTTGTGATAGGATTGAATTGACGTAACATGTCTTCATTAATACACATTTTTTTCTTTCAAGAAAGTCAACATCAATTTTTAGCTCAACTGACCCAAAGGGTCAAGTGAGCTATTCTCATCACTTGGCGTCCGTCGTCCGTCGTCGTCCGTTAACGTTTAAAAAAATATTCTCATCTGAAACTACTGGGCCAAATGGAACCAAACTTGGCCAAAAGCATCATTAGGGTATCTAGTTTATAAAATATGTCCGATGACCACGCCTGCCAACCAACATGGCCGACATGGTCAAAAATAGAACATAGTGGTAAACTGTAGTTTTTGGCTTATATCTCAAAAACTAAAGCATTTAGAGCTAAACTGACGGGTAAAAGTTGTTTATCAGGTCAAGATCTACTTGCCATGATATTTCCAGACGAATCGGTTAACCCTTAGTTGGGGTATTGCCCCTGTATTGTTAATTTTAAGGAAATTTTGCAATTTTAGGTCATTACCTTGAATATTAAACAGAAAAAATGTTGAAGAAAGTAAGATCTACAAATAAGTCAGCGTGACCAAAATCATTGATTGACCCCTTATAGGAGTTTTTGCCCTTTAAAGAAAGCATCCGACGTAAACTTTCCTTTAAAGATCATTTCCTCTGAAACCACAGAGGCAATTCGGATCAAACTTTAGTGGAATGGCCCTTGGGTTGTCCCCTTCCAAACCAATATCCGGCATTCCCGGCTTCCAACCGACGTGGCTGCTGTTACTAAAAATAGAAAAAGGGGGATTGATTTAAAAAATCTTCTATGAAACTACAAGGCCAATTGGAACCAAACGTGGCAGTAATAGTCCTTAGGAGGTTCTCTTTCAGAAGTATGTCCGCTGACCCGGACTGTTAACCAAGATGGTCACCACAGCCGAACTTAGTTTAACATAGGGCACTATGGGTAAATTCATTGAAAAATCTTCTTGTCTGAAACCACTTGACCAATTTGAAGGAGACTTGGCATTAATGGTCCTTAAGTGATCTTCTTTCAGAATTGTGTCCGATGACTCGGACTGTCAACCAATATGGCCGCCACAACCGAACTTAGTTTCGATATGGGAAATTAATTGAAAAGTCTTCTTGTCTGAAACAACTTGACCAACTGGAATTAGACTAGGCAGCAATGGTCTTTAGGAGGTCCTCTTTCAGAAATATGTAGGATTTTGTGGACTGTGAACCAAGATGGCCGCCACAGCCGAACATAGTGTAACATAGGACACTATGGGAAATTCACTCAAAAATCTTCTTGTCTGAAGCTACTAAGCCAATTAGAACATGACTTGGTAGCAATAGTCCCGAGTAAGATTGTCCTTTTTCAGAATTGTGTCCGAAGATCCAGACTGTGAACCAAGATGCCGCCACAGCTGAACTTAGTTTAACATAGGGCCTTATGAGAAAATTCATTGAAAAATCTTCTTGCCTGAAACCAATTGACATACTGGAACCAGACCTGGCAGCAGTTGTTCTTAGGAGGTCCTCTGTCAGAAATGTGTCGGATTTCGTGGATTGTGAACCAAAATGGCCCCCACAGCCAAACTTAACTCAGGACCCTAAGCGAAATTCACTCAAACATCTTTTCCTCTGAAACTACTGAGCCCATTGGAAATAAAGTTGGCAGCATTGGTCCTTAGATGGTCCTCTTTCAGAAGGATGTCAGATCACCTGGATTGTCAACCAAGATGGCCGCCACGGCCGAACTTAGTTAAATATAGGATCCTATGGGAAAATTCATTTAAAAATCTTCTTGTCTGAAACCAGTTAGCCAGTTGCAACAAGACTAAGCTGTAATGGTCCTTAGATGGTTCTCTTTTAAAAATGTGTCCATTGACCTGTACTGTCAATACATGGATGCCACAGCTGAACTTAGTTTAACATAAAACCCTATAGAAAAACCAGCCAAATTGACTGCAACACTTAAATTATTAGTCCTGCTCAAGGTGAAAAGTTAAATCCAGGTGAGCAATACAGGCTCTTGAGAGCCTCTAGTTAAATTAGTATACAAGTCGTCTTACTGTTTTGGAGACAAAGTTTTTCGTTACAATCAATCATGATGCATTGTATTCCTTTTCGGCAAGTGTTAGGCTAAAATAGGTATCCTATTGTATAAATTATTTCAGTAATATACAGTAACACCACTAATACAACCAAATAAGTGTAAGCATAATGTTAGCTTCACCGTTGTTGATTGGTTAAATGGCAATTGCTGCATGCATATTCTGACAGGATTACTAGACTTTTTTACTGAAACGACACGCCGCGCTCGTGCTTTATAAAGTGCAAAAAGTGACAGACCTCCTAAAGGCATCTCACACCACACATCCACATTAACAATGTATTACATGTGTATACCAAATTGTTAAAAATGAGGAAAATGGCAGCCACTCCTTTACAGTGAAACTTTTCTCCTTACCATTTACATAAGGTCATAAAAAAATATTATGCATGTTAAATAAATTTTGGTAATAGATACATGATTTGATATGTATTCAGCTTTACCAGTTTTAATTTCCTTGTAAAATTATTTAATGGAAAACATTATACACCTATTTACTGGCTTTGAGGACAATATCAATGTTATTGTCTCCCGAGACACCAACTATTTCCCGATGCAACGCTGAGGGGACAATAAACTTGCTATTGTTCCAAAGTATAAAAAGCACGGGAAAAGGTGCCCTTCCGAAATATAAAAAGCGCGGTAAAGGATGCGCTACTTTCGAACTAATGTCTCTAGGGAAATAGTCATTTATTCACAAGAGATGACTATTGTCCCAACTTTATCTGTAGTTCATTTTTATGTAGATTATACATATACAAGGTATAATAAAAGATTATTGACTGGGTATAAGGTAAATAGTAAGTTTATTGTCCTCGAGATACCAACTAATGCGCCGAGCCTTAGCGGAGGACAATAGTTGGTGTCGAGTGGATTATTATCTAACTATTCCGCGAATATGCAGTCATTAAGTGTTTTATTATACCGAAAAAACACCGTCAATACTAGTGGAAAATTTTGGCTGATCAATAGAAGTGGACACTATTGATCGGTCAAACGTAATGGAAACTATAGTCAATAATATCCAGTTTAGAAACATACAAAATATTAAAATTATCGTCTTAATGTTTATGAAGAAACAACATGAGGTATAATAATATATACTTATTGACTGAGTAAGAGGGGAATAGTAAGTTTATTGTCCCGAGGAACAACTATTGCCCCGAGGCAACGCCGAGGGGCAATAGTTGTTCAGAGGGACAATACACTTACTATTCCCCGACTACTCAGTCAGTAAGTGTTTTATTATACCGAAAGAAACACAAGAGATAATTAAGGCAAAATTTAAGTCATGTGTACGTACCCGAGATGCATGATCGAGTGACAGAGTCCATTATTTTTTTTTAAATTCATGTTCTCACCATGACATATCCCTTTTTCTAAATACTTTGAAGACGTACCGGAACATCTCGGGATTCAGCATTGACGATAACCTATAACGCGGGAGCTTCCGAACGGGTCGGCTAAAACCTCCCAGCCAATCCCGTGCCCGGGATTAAAAATCCGCGAAACAACGTAACTTGAAGAGGGAAAATAGTTTTTTGAGGGAAAATAGTTTGGAAACTATTGACCGGTGACCGGGGAAAATAGTTAAATCACTGAAAATGTTAAAAATAGTGAAATTATTGTGCATGTATTTATTATAGAAAAATATATCTAAGGTATAATAAAAATATTTATTGTATAGTAACGTTGTATTTCATTTAGAACGTAATCAAAAGTTAGCGCGCGTTGTTAATGGCTTGATACGAGAATAATAGCTGTTTTGTTTCGCAGAGAACTGAATTACCAATAAAGGAAGTCGTATACTGCAACTTAATCATTGAAGATATCTTAATTGCATTCTTGAGGTAACGACTTTCACACTTTCGCCTTGGTCTATAAGCAAACCTGAATGTCGCATTTATGAATTAGTTACACAGCGTATGACATTACATTCATGTATGGCTTTTATGATTAATCAAAGCAAATAAAGAAAGATGGACACGGTCAAAAACTATTAAGGGTTGAGGGTTTCTCGCATTAGATAAAATATTAATGGTCACTTTCATTTCGAATACATTTACATAGAATAATAGCTAGAAGATATAATAACAATTGTTTAACAATCCGAGATTATGCATTCAAATTCGCAAAATTTTACCTGCATTGGGGATAGTGAGACAGAGGCATGACTTTTCCATAAAAAATAGACATTTTCCCCCCTATATTTTTTCTCAATTTTCAAAACTCCCCCGAAATCAATCTTTTTCCCCACTTCCCAAAAGTGTGCCAACCCAGCACTCGCAAGTTCGTACTGTATAATAATCTGCTGAGAACATCTTCACAAACTTTTATCATATTTGTGTTACATGTATTACCGTATCATATGTATAACCAGACCAGGGACTGGTCTTCAGAAGAAGAGGAATATATAACCAGACTATTTTACATTAGACATTTCAAAAATATTTCTAAAATGATCTTAACTGTTTTCATAGATATTCATTTAGTTTAATTTAATATCAATGTCGTAAACTTGGACCTAGTGTTTATCACAATTGAATGGTCGTAATTTGGACAAAGACTTTAGATTAATTATTTCGTTTATACATGTTTTTGTTAATTAACACTTTTATTCCACTCTATATTTTATAAAGTTGTTTGTAAAGTTTAGGTGTAAATCTCTATTTCCGGATTAATTACATAATATTGAATGGACATTAATTGAAACTTGTCTTTTACATGTTTATACGTTTTAATTTGGGTTTCTATGTTGACAGTTGTTACTTAGCGGCATGTTAATCTGTTATTGTTATTACTTGTATTTAATTGTTGAAATTAATATTGTTATGCAGTTTAGATTCGAAGTCCGGTCTCTCCGGACTGCTAAAATAAAGTTTAAGAACGGACGTTTTCCTTCTTGATACCATATAGCCGGAACGCCAACAATTTACCCCGGTTATATCTGGTGCTAGAACTCCGCGGCATTAGCTATAACAACTGCTCGATACCCGTGTACCAGCCTATCATTTGAAGACTAGTTTACCCCAGCAGAAACAGAACTAGAAAATGGATCATCATACGTGGAGAAGAAATAATTTTAATGGATATTGGAGTACAAACCATTCAAGTGAATATGGATTACCTTATTCGTATGGAAACATGCAGTATATAAACAATTGTTTATGTAAATTTTGCGGTAAGTCCGTGAGCGCGAGACATTTAAACTTTTGTGGTGCAAAATCATCACATTGCTATACTTGTAAACAGTTTGGACATTATGCGAAAGTGTGCAAATTTCATTATAAAAGTGACGGAAAGTTCATTAAAACAAAATCCAAGTCAAAATTACGCAAAGACGCAGAAAGGATGAAGAATTTCAAGGAACGAAAAACGATGACAATTTTTCCATGCGCCGAACTAAATAATGTTGAACTCAAGGAATTTCTTCCGAGTTTTGACAGTAAAATGCACTTGATTGGAAAGCTAAGAGATAAAAACATACGCTTACACTCGGAAAAAGTAAAATTCAAAATGTCGTTTCATGCATATCAAAGAAAATGGGAAGCTGCAAAACAGGAAACCAGTGAAATAAAAAAGGAATTCAATGATTTTCAAAATCAAATCAAGAACTATAAAATCAAACAAGACGATGAACTTAAAAATGAAAACGAAAGACTTAAGGACAAAGTAAAAGATATGAAATGTTGGGGAATGCAACTTATCGATTCAGAAGAACATTGGAAAAATGAATGTGAAATATTGAAACGCAAAGTGTTAACTTTAGAAGGACAATTAAGTTCATTTAATTGGAGACAACCCCACGAACATAAGACAGTTTACAGAGAGCGCGGACGAGGACAATATAAAAACCAGAGACACAATTATCGGAGATAAGTGATTAGACCAGGGACTGGTCTTCAGAAGAAGAGGAATATATAACCAGACTATTTTACATTAGACATTTCAAAAATATTTCTAAAAGGATCTTAACTGTTTTCATAGATATTCATTTAGTTTAATTTAATATCAATGTCGTAAACTTGGACCTAGTGTTTATCACAATTGAATGGTCGTAATTTGGACAAAGACTTTAGATTAATTATTTCGTTTATACATGTTTTTGTTAATTAACACTTTTATTCCACTCTATATTTTATAAAGTTGTTTGTAAAGTTTAGGTGTAAATCTCTATTTCCGGATTAATTACATAATATTGAATGGACATTAATTGAAACTTGTCTTTTACATGTTTATACGTTTTAATTTGGGTTTCTATGTTGACAGTTGTTACTTAGCGGCATGTTAATCTGTTATTGTTAATACTTATATTTAATTGTTGAAATTAATATTGTTATTCAGTTTAGATTCGAAGTCTGGTCTCTCCGGACTGCTAAAATAAAGTTTAAGAACGGACGTTTTCCTTCTTGATACCATATAGCCGGAACGCCAACAATTTAACCCGGTTATATCTGCCTCAATTACTAAATATAAAAAAAACACTGGATACATCTGACCATATCCCAGTTTTCTTTTGTTGTAAACATGTACCCAGCCTTGATTATTATTTCGAAATCAGACGAAGGTGAATTCAGTAGCTGACAGGTGTATCCTTGTTGAAATTGACTGCTTTACAGTTTGTGAATAAAAGACACTTTCTTGTACACATCTTTGGGCCTATATTATTGAAAATTGTCAAGGTACTTGAATTCATGTATTTATTGTGTAAATACATTCCACCACGAACAAATTTTCCATGATCTGCCAATACAAAACGTTTTTGACATGTTATAACAACAAATAGTATAAGCTTTAAACACTTTTGCTTCATTGTTTTTAATCTACGATGTAATGTGTAGAACTTTTTCATGAGAGAAATATGTATTGAAAATTAATGCTTTAATAGAATGTCTGCTCTTCGATTCCTATGATGATAGATTTACAAAATCTCAGAAACTTGAACAACTTTCATTTTTATATTTTGCCACACGTGCAAGTTTGAATAGTGCAATATGAACTCAAATGAAATTATACTCCTGTTTA
The DNA here is from genome assembly GCA_028015205.1 of Mytilisepta virgata. Lineage (NCBI taxonomy): Eukaryota > Metazoa > Mollusca > Bivalvia > Mytilida > Mytilidae > Mytilisepta > Mytilisepta virgata. Next base: position 37,126,267 of record CM051512.1, read on the forward strand.
TATAAAAGCCAACTCATTGTTAATTTTCAAAACCATAGTACGTTTGGGCTGATAACATTAATATTTAATGTTGAAAAATTATTTTAATTACTTGAATATCAAATTTTTTATCAGGTTTCTGCTGACCCGAATCACCTTTGTAATAATCAAATATAACACTATTTAAATTTATTAATTTTTATCGATTGTTATCACATATTTAGTAGTTATTACTTAGATGTCTAATAGAGACGATCAGATGAAACCTGTATCGCATACCCTGTATCATGTCTTCAGTAAAAATATATGATAAAGTGGACGATAAATATATTTTGAAAGTGTATGTGTTTGATCATGATTTAGTAAAAAAGGAGGGCTACCTCTTTAAAACAAAAGAAAACTGGTAAAAATTGAAACACATATTATATAACAACTTTATGTTAGATGGTATTGGTTTCAATCAAATATTAACAGCTATCTAGGTGTTTTACAAATAGATTGTAAAATTAATCGAATAATAATGGAAATATTTTACATATTCAACTTTATAGGTTATTCTTAAATTCAATTCTTAGGGTACTTAGAATTTTTCGTATTCGTATTTAGAAATAACAATCCAAAAATACTAATAGTAAATTTATACTATGCTGTATACGACGCATTTCAAGGAGTTACCTCTCATCAGCAGCATTAAAACCGAAACATTTGGAAGACCAAAAACCAAACTTATTTTAAAACAAGAAGTACTCATAACCAAACATACCGAAATAGGAAGCCAAATTTCATCTAAGGAGATCTACCATGTGCAATACAAGGAATGAACCCTTAGTAATTTTATTATTTTTGAATTTTGCTTAATATTGGTAATTTCTATAACAAATCAATGAATAATCATGTCAGACAAGTCTGACGACTGGGTTGGCGAATACCCTCGGGGACCTAGAAAAGTGTTAATAATTGACTAATGCTGATATTTTTTTAATTATATTAAGTTTACAAAAACACATTGCATTAAAATCTATATAAAGACCAAAACAACATTGAAAAAATATGTATATGTACACTAATATGTAAATTTAATGCACATAATTTCTCGAGGTTGTTAGTCGGCGATTTCTCTGTAATATAACCGTTTGGTTTAGAATTGACCGTTGGAGTGTGACGTGAAAGTGCACTTAACAGCGTGGTATGGATTGCTTCTGTTCCTACTACGTGAATTGCTTGATATAAATAGTTCTAAACGAGTTATCAGCATTCAAGTAATATACGCACACTATCATCAAGACGTGTTCGTAACGGGGGCGTTTTCTGTTTGAAGTGCAAAAATGAAGTATAAACATGACGCTCATTCACATCCTTTTCAGGATACATTATATACAGTAGACAAAAAAGCAAGAAATTGGTAAACGTTTGTTCACGTGTAGATCTACGTGTCTAAAAAGCCACCCGCCATGAATAATCATGTCAGACAAGTCTGACGACTGTTTTGGCGAATAACCGCGGGGACCTAGGGTCCACCATGCAGAGGCATCGTCCCAGGAGTTTAAGTTTAAAAGACAGTGATTGGCTTAATTTAAACACAAGCAACTAGAGGCTCAAGTGAGCTTGACTTCCTCACCTAGATAATGAAGCAGATAACATACTTCATATTAAATTTTGTGTGTATATTAGCCGATCAGAACGAAATAGGAAATTTTTCTAACATACACTATTCCTTGCAAATTTGATTAATATTTGATTTGTAATTAGCTACGATGTAGGAGTGGATAAAACTGATTTCCTTTAGGCTTCAATGTTAATTCATGTATCTCCTAGAGCCGCCATATATGCAACCCAATTAACGCCAAATAAAGAAATTTTGTAGATGGTCTCCAATCCTTATTTCTATAAAAATTGGAATTTTAGTTTTAGAGAAGAAATTGAAAATTTGACCAATAAGAATCAAGGATTGCCTCTGTCGGTCATGTTTTTTACTGGATCGAATTGAAATAATAAATTTTTGTAGACGTCCGTCTATGCATTAATATAACCCTGCTAGCATAGTGATGTGTATACAGCAATACACTTTTCCGTTTGTCCATTCGTTCGCTTATCACTTAGCCTCTCTGGCCACAAAGTCTGCGTTCCCAACAAGTCATTCATCTTTTGGCAGATTTTGTTTTGTTTAGTATCAAGGTTGGGCATGACAAGGAACATGTCCATATTTTACCCATTGCATAGTTGATCGATTTTGCAAGAGCTATTGCCCTCTTATATCATTTGTATGAATATTGTGTTTAAACTACTGGTAATTCATCTTTTTGGTGGATTTTATTCATATTTGTGTATGGTGGATGGAAGAAGAAATGATCTATATATACAACCAGGGTAACCTCCAGTTGCAATGTCAGTAAACGCCAGGTGGAGCTGTTTTGGGGAAAGTTATTTGAAAACTGGATTCCGCTTCTTTACAACCTATTCCAGCCTATTTTGGAACCAGTATACTGTAAACAAACTGTGGTTTCTGCCCAGTGGCGCCCCTAGTGTTTACTGACATTGCTACCTCCAGATAGTCTGGTTTCCTCTAGCAATCAAGATACGACAAAAGGTGCTCTACATGCCGTAATGAGCTATTACCCGTTTATACATGCTGTTCCTAATATTAGCTACCAACTGTACACAATATCACCCCGAGGGCACCTGGAGGGTACCCGGTGAGCCTGTGATATTGGTAAAGGGTTGATATAGCTTGTGATATAGGTTTGACCATAAATTATTCTTTATGTTATATAGTTTAACAATAGACCATTGCATTTTTCCCCAGTAAGAAAAATGTGAATATTGCTGTAAATAGCAAAATATCACATGATTTGTAAAATTATAGCCGGTTTTTCATGATTGCAGATGAAGTGAATATGTAACACATTGTATTTTCTAGCCTATGGTGAACACACCAAAAGATCTCCGAACAAAATAATAGTGCGTTCCTAGTAGGGGTATGCAATATATGTTTAGCGGTGCAATATAGGGTATGTGATACGGGACTTGCAAAATATGTATAAATGCATATTAAAATTGTATGTATTTTACTTTAAATATATGATATAATATCAACTGTTCAAAAAATCAATGTGTAATATTAACTACCAACAGTTTGCTGTTGTCATATCAATTTTTTTTTTAAAAGCAGTATTTTTACCATAACTTATATTATTAATATGTGTAACTGCAAATAGGATTCATCAGATTATTGATCCACATCATTGAATTATATTTGTTTTAATTTCCATGACTAGTCAGATAGATTCGTTCAGTTTTGAAGCAATTATTTAATTCTAATGTAACTCTATGTAACAATGGATAATGGTTTCATATGAAATCCATGTGTAAATTTTATTGTCCGAAATTTCCACAAATTGAAAATCTGCCGTGATAGATGCATGTTAGTAAATTAAAAAAAAAAACATGAGCCCACTTTGTTTGAGTTTTCTGCGCTTTTATGCTCTCATGTGATCTTTAGGTTGGAGAACGATAATTGTTTTGTATGTCATTGTTGACCCCTGTTAATACCCATTTAACTATCTGAGTATTCTGTTCACACTTTGTACTTTCGTTCGTAATATGCATCCTGTTATGCAAAACAGTTTTTGCTCAAGATCTCTTTTGCGTTAAAGGTCAGATCTACCAGGATATAATGACTATCTAAAACAAAACTGGAGGTAAACAATTTTACTTACAAAATGTCTTACAATAATAGCCAGCGCCAACAGATTTCACACACCTCTCACCATTTGTACATGGATTTGGATTGCACGAATCTGTGTACTGTGATATAAATCTCGATTTCACACCTCGGTGGCCGACTGGTCTATGTAGTTCGTCATTAATACTAATGATCACTACCCTGTCAACACTGGCGTTGTGAGTTCGAATCTCACCTGTGGCGGGTTGTGTTCGACTCCGATCTAAATTGACAAGGATTGCCAATTTTCCTACCGAAGGTCGGTGGTTCTCTCCGTGTACTCTGGCTTCCTCCACCAATAAAAACTAGCCACTGCGAAATAGCAAGATGTGCTGAAAACGGCGTAAAAACCCAACTAAACAAACAAACAATCGATTTCACAAAGATATGAATAATAAAATTAAACTGGTCAGCCTATAGTTGAACCAAATGCATTGTTACCAAGATTTTATTGGTATTTGAACTTCTTTATATTTTATGTATAAACAAATCATACATAGAAGGAAGATACCATTCGATGATCACAAGCCATTCTTTATCACCGTGTATAAACGAAACCGGATATTGGTACTAACCGAAGCGAGAAAACAATCACACGTTGGTGTGCTGAATTTACGTCATCCTATATTTTATATCTTTCAGGGTATTTATTATACGTGTCCAATATTTTTGGAAGGGATGTCTGTCACATTAACCTGTCGAACTTAATCCCGATCAATGATGATTAAGGAATGAAATACAATTCTGAGATAAAAAAAAACTAGTACCGGGGAATAATTCGTGAATTGACTTCAGGGTACGCATAGCACCAATTAATTAATTGTTACAAATGCGTGTTAATTTCGGTGGCTCAATAATGATCCCAAAGGAATATAAATGCTATATTTTGACTTAATTGAATTTAAATAATATGAAATCAATCACAGATTATTTTCTCTATGTACGGCAACTTACAGTGTGGCAGCGATTCGACTGTACTGCAGATTGTTTTATGCGTGTACGGCGACTTATATTATTAAATTAATGAAAAAAGACGTTCTGATTGCATTTTCGAATTTACAGTAGATAAAAAGGCCAAAATACAAATCAGCCATGAATTTATTACCTAAAACTGTTAAAATTGAGTTCCCAAATGTCGTCCATATCGACCACCGATCTTGCCCTACATTTGGAATAGGTACTTAGTTTGTTCATGTGATTATCTCTAATGAAAAGTTATGGATAAAATTGTAAAAGTTATCATTCGTGACATTTTAAATATTCTGTTTGGTTAATAGCCGCGTATTCTCAATTTAAAAGTGGTATCATGTTAGTGCGAGAATAGCTTACGCTTTCTTTCCATAATTACATCTGCCTGCCATTTGTCGATTGTTGTAGTGGCCATGTATAAAGTATATTATCTTTGTGTTAGTTCTTGGTGTACTCCCCTGTGGTGTACTGTTTTTGTACTTTAAAGTAGAGCAATTTAAAATTAACTAGAGAAGTATCCCTGATTTCAAACCCATAAACAGAATAACCAAAGAGAAACATCCTACCTCTGAAATGAACTGACAAATACAGACATCTCAGTTGTGATATATACTGTCTTCAAGCATCCAAATGATATCAATTCTCTATACCAAATATAATGCACATACATTTTCCCACCATAATTTTCAAAGGGATCAATCGTTGAGAGCAGATAGAAAAACACAAAGGTCTTTGTAATATGTAAATGTACACTGTCCATAAGGGTTCTAAGTTTAATGTTAAATTTTGTAAAAAAAAAAATAGCGTTTTGTGCAAGAAAAAAAATATTCTGAAAAAATAGCCCCCTTTAAAGTTAAATGTTCATTCCCTAATTTCCCCGTTTTATTTTCATTTTGATAAGTTCCATTACTAAGAATTCAATTCCTTTCACATTTAAGCCTGATTACTCGTCTTTGATTTAATAGTAGATTCAGAGAGATCGATGCAGATTTTTTGGATGTTATGATGCCTTGAAATTGTTAAAACACAAAATTATAAGTTGCCGTACACATCAATCAAATGATGCCGCACACAGTCAAAAAGTGTTTTTGTGATTTTAGCCAGTTGTAACGATTTTTGTGAAAATTCCTTTCACGCTGATCTAAATTTTGTCAAAACCCGAATAACAGATACAGTTATGTGTTGTCAATTATTAAATGATGCTAGTCTGTACCCTAAAGTCAACTGACAAATTATTCCCCGGTACTAGTTTTCATGTTTTTAGCTCAGAATTGTATTTAATTCCTTAATAATCATTGATCGGGGCTAAGTTCGATAGGTCAATGTCACAGACATCTCTTCACAAAATATTGGGCACATATAATACCCAGAAATATATAAAATATAGGATGACCTACATTCAGCACACCAACGTGTGATTGTTTCCTCGCTTCGCTTAGTACCAATATCCGGTTTCGTTTATACACGGTGTTTATGGAACTGATTTTAGATTTTGCAAACAATGTGATAGACTAAAGTGATTTATCCTATCTTTTTATCTTCAAATAATGTCAAAAATCATATTTTCGGAGTCTTAACACGTACACTTGAAAATGTATATAAAGTATCAAAATTGGTAAAATACTTTAGATGGATTTGTCCGGGGTTCTGGCGCGTAGCATTGATTGATTGGTATGTCATTGTTGACGTTTCCGGTTATCCTGTCTTTTCCTGTTTTTGTTGTTGTTTATAAAACATTTAAGTGTTCATCAATGGTCTATACGTTACAGTCCTTGATGAAATGACGAGCTAAATTTCTTTTTAAAATTATGATCATTGCTAATTTGACATAAATTGCTGAAAATGAAATGTTTATTAAGAAACTTTGAGCCAGTAGGATTAGATAGGATATTCGTATGTCGCAAAGTCATAATCCAGTGTGACCGATTTAACGTAAGAGTACAAGCTTTTCTAAAATGTTTTGTAAATAAGCTTAAGATACCTCCTATCTGGACACCTCAGTTCGTGAAATGGATTTTTCGCATTTTGAAAGTCTAAATCTTTAGTTGGTTAATTAACATTACTGAGTCGTCCAAGAAATTAAAATTCATCAATTCACGCCTATCCTGTAATTTGTAAAACCTATGATTTCAAATATTTCTAATGCACTTTGTACATATTTCAGGCAACACGGGGTTGTAATACTTAATTTTATAAAATCTCATCTTTCTGGACATTCGATGGTGTATTTTGAAATGACCAGTGGCAGCAACCAGCGGTATCTGAACAGTTGTAAGAGAGTGGAGTATATTCTCTTTTCAAAATATTCGCAAAAATATTCGCATCAGCCCATTAATGCTCCTATCATTTATATTTTATATAGTACTGGAAAATTTTATCATAAAAAAAGAATTCAAAGTACAAAGTACAAATTCATGAATGAGGTTTGTTTAACTTCTTGTTCTGCTTTTTTAAGTAAAGTCAAGAAATACCAAAGGGATATTCGAAGGAGAGAAAAATCGTTACAACTGACAAACTCCGGAGAACAACGAAGACAAGACCAAAACAATACATGCACTACAATTAAAAACTAAAAACGTATGAACAACATGGACCCCACCAAAAGACCGGGGGTAGACTCAGGTGCTCCGGAAGAGTTAGAAGTCTCTGTTTCCTGCAGGACACCCGCCATGCTGCTCATGTCAAATCCGGTATGAGGAAGGGATAATATCAATGGAACAGGTCCATTTTCATTTGGGAAACGGTTTTTTCATACCTGTCAACCAAGTCATGATGACGCCCATAAAACTTTAATAAGGATGACTTCAGCTTAGGTCGTTTTTACCTTTTATTTGATTATCAAAGTTTCCATACCCCAACTCTAAAAGTTTGGGCTATGTTGCATTCACCTTGTCCGTTCGTTCGTCCGTCCGTCCGCCCAACAAATATTTCCGTCACACTTTTCTTAGAAACTACTGAATGAAATTACTTTATAATTGGCCAGCAGCTTAATAGTGATGAGTTGTAACGTGTGAGCGCTATTCGGATCTGTCACACACCTATTGCCTCTTTGCAGTTACTTTGAATTTTTCAGTATGTTGAATGAACATATCATTTTTCGTAACACTTTTCTCAAGTACTAATGAACAGAATGACCTCATACTTAGTCAGCAGTTTTGTGAACTTTACGATACTGTCAGACATCTACTTTCTGTTTGTGGATATTTAAAATTACGATTGGGGTATTCTTAGAACGACATCACGTGCATTCTTGTTTCGAATTTCAATTAGTACATGTACCATTTCAATGTCCATCACCAAAAGCTTTAATCAGTTTTGAATACTTCGACAACTGAGCAAAAAAAAACACCAATGGTGTTACCAAATAAGTATGTAACATGCATTATTCCTTCACTTAATAATAAAATTGACATAATACATATATTTACGAACTCGTTTCATACCTATATAGCTACAAATAAAATTTATAAAAACATATAACCCTTTTCAAAACACTTACAAGAAAATCATGATAATTCGCTTCTAATCCTAGCTACTTTGTAATACAACTGTGTTGAACATAAGTAATTAGAATATTTTTTCTTCCAATAAACATGATAAAAAACACGGATATATAATTTTGATTTTGGAATTGGCCATGATCCTATACAATAGCTTCTTATTTCAATTTTAGAATCACATTCGTGAAAAAAGGTACTAATGTTTTATTTTATTTCATTTACTTATTTATTTATTTATTTATTCAATTATTAATTTATCATTTTTATATTTTATTATCATTGATATATGGCAAAGATTTTTAAAGCAGAAACATTCTAATCACTGTTAATTTTTTACTAAACCACTTTTATATTTAAGGGGATACGATACAGTTTAGATCTTGAATTGATTTTTTATTGATTTCTTTATATTTTGTTAATTTGGTATGCTCTTTCCAAAAATGAAATAAAAGGATACCTTGCCGATGTAATTACGAAAATATAAAGCATTCTTTTAATGTTTTTTTTTCTTTTTTTTTTTAGAAAATAGGTATTTTACAGATTTTGTTTTTGGAATTTTGCATTGGGATGAAATTGAGATTTGTGACGATAATTTAACATTTTTTTCCGTGAATGATCAGTAGATTCTAAAGTTTATATTTCGCTATTGATAAATGATAGCTATGCAAGCAATAATATACAAGATATTGAAAAACTCCATATTATAAGGGAAAACAATTGAAAAAACTACAGATTTACGATGTTTTCCGAAAAAAAATCATATTTCTTGAATTGAATTTTTCTTCATTTTTTGAGCGGAATGATTTTCACATACACGTACAGTGCAATGTTTCGAAGAGAGTTTCATATAGCAGATGCGTTTTCTAAGCAGCTACTAAGGGATTTTGGAATCGTTGATCTCTAGTGACAAACACAAGAATTTGCTAAACTCGAATGGGGATTTAAGGAATATTGTCCCTGGAAATAATGGCTACTAATTAGCATCAAATAGTAGAGACAATTACCAGTAGGGATCATTGCAAATTTTCCCTAAGACCATAATGTTTGCTTCCATTTCTGATATTTTTTACGAGTGCGCAAAATGTACTGGATTTATACTTGCATACGTCTCACTCTTGAAAAATTACAAAATATGTATGAAGTGGCGTACCAATATTCCCTGGTGACGCATTTGCGCAGTTTTTCAATGTTATTGGGAATATTTGCGCTTTATGGAAATTCCATTCCATTTTTTTGGTCATAATATATGTCAAATTTCAAAGTCAATTTCAACAGAATTTAAAATTAAATTGAGTAAAATTCTAATGTGAGCAACGCAACATGGACTACCACTGGTAAATCAGACAAAACTGAGACCTCAAAAAAGGACAAAGGAAAAAATAAAAAATAGGAAAAACGTCGCCTTAAAAAGTTAAAACGCATGTGCAACATTTAAAACTGTAAAATGAATAATTAACACTCTTTAAGTTTGTTATGCAATACATCCGCCATGTCTGAAGTATATGGACATAACCAAAGTCAAAGTCTGCCTCGTATTTGTACTCTTTCCGTCTGGTCAGTCGATCGTCGGGAGATGTTTGGCAAAAATTTCTTGACAATGTGATATTATTTCATGTTCCAGTGAAGTCATTTTCGTTAACCAGACTCTTCACCATTTCCTATCCGTATTTGTAGGTCTCCATATACTACTCATGTCGCTCAAGTAAATACGATGCAATAAAAAAAGAAGAAGGTTATATACTACAGATCTGTTCCCAAATCTAAGATTCTCTGTCGGCAATTGATTCGCTGTGAGGACCCTACATTTCTGAAAATGTAGGGTGAGTCAATGATTGGAAAGAGCATTATTCCATTCAGGAGTTCTCTGAATCCAATGTTCAAACACTGTACATTGGAAACATCCACGTTTTGTCTGACCTATTTAAAATTTATTTCTCAAGGAAGACAGAACAAAGTCGTACCTAAATTATTTATTCACGTTTCTGTAACATTTGAAACTTCTAATTGACGTTTTCCAACATGTACTAAACAGTAGATAAGATTGGTGTTTGTATTGTAATTAACATTGTTTTTATTAGGAAGTTAGAGTGTAACCTGTACTCCATTCTATTGTAACAGTAGAGCATGAATTGTCTCCCAAAATTACATACCGCACCAACAGGGATCGAACCCGAAACCTTTGGTTCAGTAGACCAACGCTCTACCAACTGACCTAAAGGAATACTCCACACTCAGCTAATGGAGGGTAGTTATAAACCTATTACGGTTCTATAACTTCTGTTAATCAAGGGCAGCCCGTTATACTATAAAAGTGTATTTCATGCCTAGATTTCATGTGATATTTTTTATAATTTATACAGTAAATAACATTTAAAAAAACATTAAATATTACTTTTATTTAAAAAGACAATATTTAAAGACAAATGAATGAAATTACTACTGAGTAATGTTAATGTTACAATTATAAAATAAAAACACAAAACCTTGTCACGGATAATCTAATCGAAGTGAAGTTTTATACGCCAAATATAGCGTGAAAATATACTGTAAACAGTAAAGGAAATAAAATTTCTTGGTATGATTTTAGTCCAGATTAATTTAGATTGTAGCTCTTAGCGGTGATGCGAAAAGACTTCTCCGTCCTGAACAATCTCTTGCTCCTCTTCAAACACTGAAGATATCTTACCTCCTGACCAGAAGTTACACTGAATTCCCTTCAGGTGTGACATGTATAACAATAAAAACAAGAAGCCAAAACAAAAACAAATAAAGTATGTATGTTACGAAACACCTCATATGATAGTACAATACAAGGAATATCAATGGAATTGGTGAACCGTGAAAAGGGAATAGAACAACTAAAACGTATAAAAGACCAAGCCTAACAAAACTAAATGCAAAATGGTGGAATTAAAGATTGTTGGTTATTTGAAACCCAGAGCAACAACAAACTGATATGTTTCCTTTTCACAAGGCTTAGGTCACATCTCAAAATATCACTAGTAACACATTCTTTATTTTAACCAGCCATGTTTGGTTTGTGTTATCTTGATTGCCTTGATTTTTACAATTTTCATAATTTCCAAAAAATAAATCAAAAGATCAATACAATATATAATGACTTGCAGTCAATCAAGTTCCAGTTAAGAATGAATTATATAATATTGAACTTTACCTTTGCTGACCTGGTCTAAACTTATCTTAACCGATCCTAATTAACTACAAGACAACATATCTTGATTTGATCTTGTTATCTTGAATTTTTACTCGCAAATATGATGAAAATCAAGATAAAATAATTATAAACAAGACCAGACAGGCTATTTAATATCAAAGCGTGTAATTAGTGCAAATACTAATTTTAGGTAATATATACATTTCACCTAACAGATACTTATCTAAGCCCTTCAATGTATGATCTTATATGTAATATCAGTATTTAAGGGCACTAAATTATTTCAACATGCAGGTAATTATTCGAATTTTACTACGGATTTGACACACCATAGTATATTAGTTACAGAATTTCGGAATTTTTGGCTAAAAGTGTCAGGGTCAAAAATTAATGAATACAAAACGAAAATTCTAAAAATTGTAAACTCCGATACTACAAGCTTCTTAACAATAGAGAATCTCTTAAAGAACAAGTGAAAGTTTGTTGCATATAGTTTGGGGACAATACTATAGAGTCTAATTTGATACCAGTTTGTTATAATGTACATGGTGTATTAGTAATTAAAAGTGGTCAAAAAGACAACTTTCCCACAAATTGAAAGTGCTCCTCCTCTTAGAAAGTCGAAATCGATTGTAAATACTGGCATGTAATAATACATGCATTCTTTAGCATCTTATTAATAATTAGTTTTAAGTTCTATTACAAAAGTTTCTGTAATTACAAGAAAGGTTCCTACATAGCTCAATAATTCAAAACAAGATTACGACATTTTATAATACACTTTCAAATCTCATATATGAATTTACCGAATAAAATTAAAAGATCATATCGATGTAGCCCTTATCGTCAGTGATAAAATCAATTTTACTGAAAACTGAGACAAAATAAACAAAAGAATGAAATAACAAATAACAATAAATTTGAAACAAAAACTGCCTTTCATAGTTTACAAAAGCCGATGTTATCCTTTTCTATAAAGAGTTGCGCTCCATCCACTCGCAGTAACAGAATGATCTGTTCTCCAAGTAACGAAAACGCTGTTTCCGGTTGTTTCTATATCATCCCCAGTAGAGGTACCGCTTCTCTCTGCCAATAGAGTACCGGCAGCGGATGTTCCGTCATAAATCTGAAAACATAATACTAGTATTAGGATGTTTACTGTTCATTTGCCATAATAGTGATCCGCATGTCGTTTTCTTAAGTACATGTATTTGTTTAAAACGACAAATTGTATCACTACCGTGCATGTGATATATACGGCGACTTCCTTGGCAGGGCGATATTGCTGTCACATAAACTTCTAAGACAGGGCTATGTTCAGTCTTTGTTAATTTCATCACTCAAAAGTTTTACGGTGGTCATCACGAATAAATTGGCCGATACATAGAATATCCAGAAATGACACACAGTTTGCTCATTTACATATTCAAAATGGTGGCATATTGAATTCTCATGAATAACTGTAGATTTCCGTTTTACTTGACCAGAATAATTTGGCGGGATGGGGGCGATAATTTGAATATACATCAGTTTAGCAATTCTCACATTTTAACTATTAACAAATTAATGTCACAAAAATTGCTATCACTTGTACTACACGTCATATACTGTCAGTTCCTTATCTTGTCAGTTTATTTTTGTGCTATATTGTTCTATAACATATCCTCTTTCCTTCACTATATCTGTAGTTAACATAATCGTCATCTGCTAATCATGTTGTCAAACTTCGTCAAATTTAAAAATAAATATAATTCTGCGGGCGCATTATCCAAAGAAATGGTTTAATTACTCCCACCTTAATCATCTTTCAACTGCTGTATGTTTACAACTATTTCGCAGTACTTACTCTGACATAGTCGCAGCAACTCTCCGTGTCGAAATACGTAAATCTTAGAAGCATAGTGTAACCTGCTGTTACTGTCGTAGGCCCAAAATCTTCTATGGCATTATGTACATAGGAGCCAAGAGTGTAAGTTGTGTAGTAGAACACTGAAAAATAGAACATTTATGTGATACAAAAACATTTAATGACCACCTAAAAATCAAACGGTTTACCCCTACATTCGTTTTCGTTCACCTATCAAGAAATCAGTTATTAAGAACAACCCATGATAAAGAGTTTACAGAATTAAACATTGTACAATTCATTTGAAAGTAAAAAAATTCTGAAAAGTCTATTTACAGTCACAGTGTGTTCCTGAGTATCCGCTGTAGCAGGAACAGTAATATGTACTTCCGCTAATAGAGCACGTGCCTTGTCCACAGTTCTGATTAGTGCAGGGTGTAACTAAAATAAAATACACAATCTTGTTCAGAGTTCAACGTTACTGTCGTAGGACCAAACCCTTGAACGGCATAATTCAAATAGGAGAAAAGAGAGTAAGATGTCCAGTAGTACACTGAAAAATAGATCTTGAATGCGATAAAAAAAACAATTTATGCCGTTAACGCACATTTGTAATCCCTTTTCTTACATTTTCTATTTTAGTTTAAATCATTTTTTCAACAATAACAATAATTATGCCAAATCCAAAAAGCCCCAAAAAGGAACAGATAAGACCATGATAGACAGGAATACAGAGGTCAAAACTATAAATGAATTTCCAGAAAGCGCGCATACTCCCAATAATATTGAAAAACTGCGCAAATTCTAAATTACTTAAATATACTATAATGTCATCGTTAGTATACTTATTACATTCATCAAAATGGTAATGTATTTCGGAGTAATATCAAAATTGTAATGCGTGATATTTTTCTATCCATAATAAATTTGAGAATAATTTCTTGTTCTTAAAAGGAAAAACTACCTAAGGATCAAATATTCAGAAATTTTCAAAATACACACACAAATAAAAATAACCGATGAAGTATTCTCACAAAAATAAAAAAAACTTACTCTGACAGTCTGGCCCACTATATCCTGCAGGGCAATTACAATTGTAGGAACTTCCGGAAATGACACAATTTCCGCCATTCTTACAAGGTCCAACAGAGCATGGGGTCACTGAAAAAAAATTATTAGTTGAACTCTCCGTATCGAAATATGTAAATCTTAGTAGAATAGTGTAACCTGCTGTTACTGTTGTAGGACAAAAACCTTTCAACGGGATAATTCACATAGGAGCCAAGAGAGTAAGATGTCCAGTAGTACACTGAAAAATAGATCTTGAATTAGAAACACTTAATTGAATGCTATACAAAAACAATTAATGCCCTTAACAGACATTTGTAATCCTTTTGCTTACATTTTCTATTTTAGTTTAAATCATTTTTCCAACAATAACAATAATTATGCCAAATCCAAAAGGCCCCAAAAGCAACAGATAAGACCATGATAGACAGGAATAGAGAGGTCAAAACTATAAATGAATTTCCAGAAAGCGCGCATATTCCCAATAACATTGAAAAACTGCGCAAATTCTAAATTACTTAAATATACTATGTCATCGTTAGTATACTTATTACATTCATCAAAATGACGGTCAATGTATTTCGGAGTAATATCAAAATTGAAAAGGAAAAACTACCTAAGGATCAAATATTCAGAAATTTTCAAAATACACACACAAATAAAAATAACCGATGAAGTATTCTCACAAAAATAAAAAAACTTACTCTGACAGTCTGACCCACTATATCCTGCAGGGCAATTACAATTGTAGGAACTTCCGGAAATGACACAATTTCCGCCATTCTGACAAGGTCCAACAGAGCATGGGGTTACTGAAAAAGAATTATTAGTTGAACTCTCCGTATCGAAATATGTAAATCTTAGAAGAATAGTGTAACCTGCTGTTACTGTCGTAGGACCAAACCCTTACACGGGATAATTTACATAGGAGCCAAGAGAGTAAGATGTCCAGTAGTACACTGAAAAATAGATCTTGAATTAGAAACAATTAATTGAATGCGATACAAAAACAATTAATGCCCTTAACAGACATTTGTAATCCTTTTGCTTACATTTTCTATTTTAGTTTAAATCATTTTTCCAGCAATAACAATAATTATGCCAAATCCAAAAAGCCCCAAAAGCAACAGATAAGACCATGATAGACAGGAATACAGAGGTCAAAACTATAAATGAATTTCCAGAAAGCGCGCATATTCCCAATAACATTGAAAAACTGCGCAAATTCTAAATTACTTAAATATACTATAATGTCATCGTTAGTATACTTATTACATTCATCAAAATGACGGTCAATGTATTTCGGAGTAATATCAAAATTGTAATGCGTGATATTTTTCTATCCATAATAAATTTGAGAATAATTTCTTGTTATTAAAAGGAAAAACTACCTAAGGATCAAATATTCAGAAATTTTCAAAATACACACACAAATAAAAATAACCGATGAAGTATTCTCACAAAAATAAAAAAAACTTACTCTGACAGTCTGACCCACTAAATCCTGCAGGGCAATTACAATTGTAGGAACTTCCGGAAATGACACAATTTCCGCCATTCTGACAAGGTCCAACAGAGCATGGGGTCACTGAAAAAAATTATTAGTTGAACTCTCCGTATCGAAATATGTAAATCTTAGAAGAATAGTGTAACCTGCTGTTACTATCGTAGGACCAAACCCTTGCACGGGATAATTCACATAGGAGCCAAGAGAATAAGATGTCCAGTAGTACACTGAAAAATAGATCTTGAATTAGAAACAATTAATTGAATGCTATACAAAAACAATTAATGCCCTTAACAGACATTTGTAATCCTTTTGCTTACATTTTCTATTTTAGTTTAAATCATTTTTCCAACAATAACAATAATTATGCCAAATCCAAAAAGCCCCAAAAGCAACAGATAAGACCATGATAGACAGGAATAGAGAGGTCAAAACTATAAATGAATTTCCAGAAAGCGCGCATATTCCCAATAACATTGAAAAACTGCGCAAATTCTAAATTACTTAAATATACTATGTCATCGTTAGTATACTTATTACATTCATCAAAATGACGGTCAATGTATTTCGGAGTAATATCAAAATTGTAATGCGTGATATTTTTCTATCCATAATAAATTTGAGAATAATTTCTTGTTCTTAAAAGGAAAAACTACCTAAGGATCAAATATTCAGAAATTTTCAAAATACACACACAAATAAAAATAACCGATGAAGTATTCTCACAAAAATAAAAAAAAACTTACTCTGACAGTCTGGCCCACTATATCCTGCAGGGCAATTACAATTGTAGGAACTTCCGGAAATGACACAATTTCCGCCATTCTGACAAGGTCCAACAGAGCATGGGGTCACTGAAAAAAAAATTATTAGTTGAACTCTCCGTATCGAAATATGTAAATCTTAGAAGAATAGTGTAACCTGCTGTTACTGTCGTAGGACAAAAAACTTTCAACGGGATAATTCACATAGGAGCCAAGAGAGTAAAATGTCCAGTAGTACACTGAAAAATAGATCTTGAATTAGAAACAATTAATTGAATGCTATACAAAAACAATTAATGCCCTTTACAGACATTTGTAATCCTTTTGCTTACATTTTCTATTTTAGTTTAAATCATTTTTCCAACAATAACAATAATTATGCCAAATCCAAAAAGCCCCAAAAGCAACAGATAAGACCACGATAGACAGGAATAGAGAGGTCAAAACTATAAATGAATTTCCAGAAAGCGCGCATATTCCCAATAACATTGAAAAACTGCGCAAATTCTAAATTACTTAAATATACTATAATGTCATCGTTAGTATACTTATTACATTCATCAAAATGACGGTCAATGTATTTCGGAGTAATATCAAAATTGTAATGCGTGATATTTTTCTATCCATAATAAATTTGAGAATAATTTCTTGTTATTAAAAGGAAAAACTACCTAAGGATCAAATATTCAGAAATTTTCAAAATACACACACAAATAAAAATAACCGATGAAGTATTCTCACAAAGATAAAAAAAACTTACTCTGACAGTCTGATCCACTAAATCCTGCAGGGCAATTACAATTGTAGGAACTTCCGGAAATGACACAATTTCCGCCATTCTGACAAGGTCCAAAAGAGCATGGGGTCACTGAAAAAAAATTATTAGTTGAACTCTCCGTATCGAAATATGTAAATCTTAGAAGAATAGTGTAACCTGCTGTTACTGTCGTAGGACAAAAACCTTTCAACGGGATAATTCACATAGGAGCCAAGAGAGTAAGATGTCCAGTAGTACACTGAAAAATAGATCTTGAATTAGAAACAATTAATTGAATGCTATACAAAAACAATTAATGCCCTTAACGGACATTTGTAAATCCCTTTTCTTACATTTCCTATTTTAGTTTAAATCATTTTTCCAACAATAACAATAATTATGCCAAATCAAAAAAGCCCAAAAAGGAACAGATAAGACCCTGATAGATAGGAATACAGGGGTCAAAAACAGAATGTCGTCGGAATTAACATAAAAAACTAAAATGAAATGATTGGTATGTCCATAATACACAATTTACACCAATGCTATAATAGGAAATGCATCTTCCATCTGCGTCTACTAAAAAGTACAACGCACAACAAGACTCAATTATTTCTTTCATTACGGTATGTATAACATGCAATCTAGATAACTTTAATAGACTATAATGTCATCGTTAGGAACATGCAGTATAGAGGAAGACTGGATACAAACGGGATGACTTTGACTTTCCAATCGTCAACTTTCCATTTTTGAGCGGCGCCACCGCATGGAGTATATATTTCACAAATTATACGTTATTCCAGAGCTTGTGACATATACGTTGACTTCCTGGACAAAGCCCGAACACGGGATATGTTGCTCCTTAGTCATATAAGTTGCAGCCATTCTTATTAAAGTTTTATGGACGTCATCATGACTGTGTTGACAGGTATGAAAAAACCGTTTCCCAAATGAAAATGGAACTGTTGTTCCTTTCCTCATACCAGATTTGACATGGGCAGCATGACGGATGTCCCCCAGGAAGCTCAGACTGCTTACACCACCGGAGCACCTGAGTTCTCCCCGTTTTGTTTTTTGTTTTTAGTTTTTAAGTGTAAGTTTGTATTGTTTTGGTCTTGTATTCTTTGTTCTCCGGAGTTTGTCGCGTTTTTCGGTATTCCCCTCCTTCGAGTATCCCTTTGGTGTTTCTTGACTGTACTTATTCACATACTAATTACATTCATCAAAATGACGGTCAATGTTTTTCGGAGTAATATCAAAATTCTAATGTTTTCTATTTTTATCCATAATAAATTTGAAAATTATTTCTTGTTCTAAAATATTAAAAAATGTTCAAAATACACAGAACCGATGAAGTATTCTCACAAAGATAAAAAAAACTTACTCTGACAGTCTGATCCACTAAATCCTGCAGGGCAATTACAATTGTAGGAACTTCCGGAAATGACACAATTTCCGCCATTCTGACAAGGTCCAACAGAGCATGGGGTCACTGAAAAAAAATTATTAGTTGAACTCTCCGTATCGAAATATGTAAATCTTAGAAGAATAGTGTAACCTGCTGTTACTGTCGTAGGACAAAAACCTTTCAACGGGATAATTCACATAGGAGCCAAGAGAGTAAGATGTCCAGTAGTACACTGAAAAATAGATCTTGAATTAGAAACAATTAATTGAATGCTATACAAAAACAATTAATGCCCTTAACGGACATTTGTAAATCCCTTT
The DNA here is from genome assembly GCA_028015205.1 of Mytilisepta virgata. Taxonomy (NCBI): domain Eukaryota; kingdom Metazoa; phylum Mollusca; class Bivalvia; order Mytilida; family Mytilidae; genus Mytilisepta; species Mytilisepta virgata. The sequence continues at coordinate 37,145,284 of CM051512.1, forward strand.
TCTTACATTTCCTATTTTAGTTTAAATCATTTTTCCAACAATAACAATAATTATGCCAAATCAAAAAAGCCCAAAAAGGAACAGATAAGACCCTGATAGATAGGAATACAGGGGTCAAAAACAGAATGTCGTCGGAATTAACATAAAAAACTAAAATGAAATGATTGGTATGTCCATAATACACAATTTACACCAATGCTATAATAGGAAATGCATCTTCCATCTGCGTCTACTAAAAAGTACAACGCACAACAAGACTCAATTATTTCTTTCATTACGGTATGTATAACATGCAATCTAGATAACTTTAATAGACTATAATGTCATCGTTAGGAACATGCAGTATAGAGGAAGACTGGATACAAACGGGATGACTTTGACTTTCCAATCGTCAACTTTCCATTTTTGAGCGGCGCCACCGCATGGAGTATATATTTCACAAATTATACGTTATTCCAGAGCTTGTGACATATACGTTGACTTCCTGGACAAAGCCCGAACACGGGATATGTTGCTCCTTAGTCATATAAGTTGCAGCCATTCTTATTAAAGTTTTATGGACGTCATCATGACTGTGTTGACAGGTATGAAAAAACCGTTTCCCAAATGAAAATGGAACTGTTGTTCCTTTCCTCATACCAGATTTGACATGGGCAGCATGACGGATGTCCCCCAGGAAGCTCAGACTGCTTACACCACCGGAGCACCTGAGTTCTCCCCGTTTTGTTTTTTGTTTTTAGTTTTTAAGTGTAAGTTTGTATTGTTTTGGTCTTGTATTCTTTGTTCTCCGGAGTTTGTCGCGTTTTTCGGTATTCCCCTCCTTCGAGTATCCCTTTGGTGTTTCTTGACTGTACTTATTCACATACTGATTACATTCATCAAAATGACGGTCAATGTTTTTCGGAGTAATATCAAAATTCTAATGTTTTCTATTTTTATCCATAATAAATTTGAAAATTATTTCTTGTTCTAAAATATTAAAAAATGTTCAAAATACACAGAACCGATGGAGTATTCTCACAAAGATAAAAAAAAACTTACTCTGACAGTCTGACCCACTATATCCTGCTGAGCAATTACAATAGTAGGAACTCCCAGAAATGACACAGTTTCCGCCATTCTGACAAGGTCCAACAGAGCACGGGGTCACTGAAAGCAAAAATCAATTTTATTAGTTAAGTCTAGTTTATCCTATCAAAATAGAACAGAAAATCAATATAAATGGCTTTGCATGAGTAAAGAAATTAACAATGACAGATGAAAATATAAACATAAATATCGAAACATAATCAAGAACAAACCTCGTAATGTACTTTTCATCATTCTGTAGCAGTAGGCCGTTAGTGTATCTGTGCGGCTTGTATACGTTTTGTTTAACAACGAAGTTGGTTTTTTTTTACTGTTGCAAACTTGAGCAGAGATAAAAACTATTAGGTCACATTTCGAAGATAATTAAATATTCACGTTAATACCTCAAAAAGGGATTGATCCTTTCCTAGATTCGGTATTAAGAATACACATTTGCTTTTATGCCTTTGTTTTCACATCAATGCAATTTTTAAGGCAATTTACTATCTAAATCACTTATGTTAAATGAAACATTTTTTCCATCTACTGGTTATTGATCTCAAAGTGTACGACAATGTACCTTTATTTTTTGTAATTTTACTTACATATTTTACATTTTCTAGATCACAGCAACCGTGGAAAGGTTAAATAAATTTTTTGATACCATGTTTGATTCACAACATATTTCGTCGACTTACGACTCATCAGTTGTGCTGGAGGACCAATGTTGAAAACCAAAACAATAATCTAAAAGGTGAGGAGCAAATTCAACAAAGCCAAAACCACGAGGGAGATACTCCAGAGTTTTCACAAAATTTAAGATTTTTGGAAAAGTAAATGTAAAGTACATTTCGTGCTAGTACCGAAATACTAGCAACTGGGCGGGTAATAACTTCGGAGATGTGGAGTCCAACAGCAGCGGTATCGACTCGGTGGTCATAATAAATTCTTTGATACCAAATGTCACATACTTTCACAGTTTGTTCCGTAGTATCCACTCAGACATGTACATTCATAGTTCGTCCCAGAAATTGAACATATCCCATCATTCTGACAGGGTGATGTGTTACAAGGTGTCACTATAATGAAATTATTCCATTTTTTATCATTATTTTGCAGTTAAAAACGAATATCGTGTACGACAGATCAAATTTCGTTTTTTTTAAACTTGTCACCGGTAACCAAAATATATTTTACATTACAGGAGATGCGTACCTTATTGTTTTTTTTGTGCGTTGCACGACTTCATCAAAACGAATTTTGACTTTGTACGACTGGTTTGATTATGAATTACATCCATGGCTTTTGTAGACTGAAAAAACCTTCTTATGTTTATATAGCCAAATATATACTCACAACCTTTTATTTTATCACCATATATAAAACGTCAATGCAGTGATAGTTTACAGTTAAATTTGAAAAAAAAATATGAAATATTCTATGTACGAAATGAATATGTTCTTCTTATTACTTCATTCATTTCTCATTCTTTATTTTAGGGAAATTTTGTTGATGTTTTTTTATTCATTCATATATAGTTGACATTCCTATTTTAGTGGTAAATTAAAATAGTAAACCTGTGGTATACCTTGGCAATCCGATCCAGAAAATTCTGCAATGCATGCACAACTGTAAGTTGTAGCTGAGATTGGGGTGCACGTTCCGGAATAAAGGCAAGGAGTTGTGTCACAAATGGACGCTAGAACACAAAAACAAAGATGACAACATAGCAGACCTTCAATGTTCAGTAGTATGCAAAAAGCAAAACAAAATTATCGCAAGAATATGACTATCAACGAACACAGCCTTGTGCAAAAGTTATTGTATCGGTCCCTAGTGTACGATGCCACCAAAAATTTGGTACTTTTCATATTTTTCATAATTATGAGCACGAAAAAATATTTTCTGAAACTTTTCTTTACTGCTACGAACAGTGTGTTCAGAAAGATCGTTCAAACACTACTAAATGTATATTTTAAATAGCCTTTCTGTGCATTGAAAATGTTCTTTCCTTTAATGACGAATGTTTTTTATAGTATAAAGGGGACATCTAAAATGACAGCTATCTTAGATGTTGATAGCCAATCTAGCAGATGGTATCTGTAGCACACAGTCCCGGCAGTTTGTGGTCAATATTAATGTTCAATTCTTGTCAACAATGAGGTAGAGCTTGACAGTTTGTGACTGAATTGTCTAAATTGACAAGGGTTACCAGTTTTCTTGCTAATGATCTGTGCAATTCCTGGTACACCAGTTTTCTCTAGCAATCAAGGTAGAGCAGATCGCGCTAAAACTGTCGTACATATAATAAACAGATATGGACAATGCCGAACTGTCTGTGCATACCCGTACAAGTCGGTCCCATCCATGCAGCTGTACAAGAGCAGTCAAAGTTGGATCCACTAGTAGGAGAACACATACCGGAGTTTTGACACGGGTTTGGAGTACACACATGATCTACAAGGATAAGTTGTATACATTTTACTCACATTATATTATTTGTTTGGTATATATGAAATAAGTTCCACTTTTTCTGCTATAATGTAATATTATATGAAACTTAAGTGTAATAATGCACATTTGCGGGTTGTACCAAATCAGACAGTTCTTAATGGCGTTGAGTTTATGTTATCTTACTACATCATCTAAGAACACATCCTGTCAACACAAATTTGAAAAAAAACCATTGTACTACAAAATTTTTATTATAACCAAGGACATAGGACATGTTTGTTCCAACTAAGACAAAGTCTTTTCATTAATTGTAAGCTTCGTCTTAAACGCAAATGCAATGAACACATATTTAAGACAATAAAAGATTCTAAGTATGTTGGTAATCATACTCCATTCGCTTCTATAATGTGTTGTACTAGTATTCGCCAAAGTGTCACAATAGACAATGTTTGGGTAATCATAAAACCGGTTTTACCCTACCACTGTTTATGTATCTGCACTACATCAGACCATCCTAACTCTTTTGTTTCGATGTTTTTGTTTTGTTTGTCATGGATTTGTTTTGTTCGGGGGTCTGTAGATTGGATGGTCTCATATTTTTTGTATGTCATTATTGACTAAGTCTTGGTTTCCTGTTATCCGTTTTCTTATATATCTTTGTAACTAGTTTCACCATTGCGATAGTTATTGCAAGTATAGTTGTGCTCAATTCCGAAAATAATTCAAATTATAGATACAACTCAAATTGTTAACATATTCAATACTAGTATAACAAAAGTTACGTGCTAAAAAAAAATCAGTTACAAGATCCTTACTTTGACAGTCTTTTCCATAGTAGCCATGAGTGCAAGCACAGGTGTATGATATCCCAGAAAAGGTACATGTTCCAGAATTCTGACATGGTCCAGGTGTGCACGGTGTTACTGAAACAGGCACATTTAATTAATCTTTTGTTTACGTCTGATAAAAAAAATTAAAAAAATCAGTTGGTGGACAATTGTTTTTAGTATGCCACTGTTGGCCGTGTAATTATTCAAGTAATTCTGGCGTCAGTTTTTATTCAAGTGTTATTAAAGATTCATTATATTTAGTTGCATACAAAGGTGTGTGGTTTTCCTGTGAGAAGTACAATTCAAGTATTATGTACCAACCATAAAGCCAGGTTTCATGCTTATTTCAGACTGTGAAAAGTTGAAAAGTTAATAAGGATAAGCTGCAGTGTGAAATTTAAGATTTGTAGAAGCTAAATACACGAAAAACATTCAAGTAAGACAGTTTCCAAATACTGACTTTCACAGAAAGTCCCGGATGTTCCAGTTGTACATAAACATTCAAAAGACGACAGTCCATTTTTACATATTCCTCCATGCTGACAAACGACTCTTGTACACGGTGTTTCTATAAAATAAAAATTATATTTTTTACATATATACTATTATTTGTTTAGCTACATACGAGAAACTTTTGAAATTAAAAAATGGTATAATAGATAATATTCTGTATTCCTGTAATTTGGATACAGATGATTTAACGTACAATGTACAAACCACACACACATACTATTCGCACGGTACACAATTCTTTTGTTGCATTGCATACAAGGACACAAAAGAACACAATCATAAACACAACATAAAGTCATAATAAAAAACTAACAGCTCATACGACAATAGAAAACAAGGAAAATAAATTGAAAGGTGAACTGTCAAAGGGGGCATAAAACGACTTAAATGTATAACATAAAAATTCTATATTTGCTTTCCTGGTCATGAACACTCATGTTCAATATTAATATTTAAAACTAAAATTATTTACAGCACGATGTGTACAATGAACGCAATTGTTGTATTGTAATTGCAAGTACGGTGTTTCACATTATTGATGCACAATTTCACATGTCTTTCAACGATTCAAGTACTCAAATTGAGTTATCTCCAAATTTTAAATAAAACAATAATTTAAACTGAGTTTTGTAATTTTATTGAATAGTAAATACAAAAATGCCAAAATGACCAAAACAGTAAAGCCAAATTCACCTAAGGGGAGAGAGCCATGCAAGACGGAGATACTCTACTTTTCAAAACATTTTCATAATATTAATTTTAATTTATAAATTTTGCGCTAATATCGAAATACTAGCTATCTAAAAGCATAATTTGAATTTACTAAATATATGTAATGTAACAAGAACGTTGAAATTGAATGTAACGTGCAATAAAAGTAAACATTTGTTTTTGATAGGATTAACACACATTTTTTGTTTTAAGGAAGTCAATATCAATTTTTTCAATTAGTATATAAGTCGTCTTACCGTTCTGAAGACAAAGTTTTTCGTTGCAATCAGTCACGATGCATTGTGTTCCTTTTGGGCAAGTGTTAGGCCAACATACACTGGTCTCCTATTGTATAAATTATTTCAGTAATAAACAGTAACACAACTAGTACAACAAAACAGGTGTAAGCATAATGTTAGCTTCACAGTTGTTGATTGGTTAAATGGCAACTGCTGCATGCATACTCTGAACATGTTGATGTGAAACGATTATTAGACTTTTTTACTAGACCGACACGCCGCGCTCGTGCTTGACAAAGTGCAAAAAGTGACAGTCCTCCGGAAGGAATGTCACGCCACATATCCACATAAACAATGTATATAGTACAAAAATGTAATACAAAATTGTTAAAAATAGGAAAATAGCAGCCCCTACTTTACAGTGAAACTTTTCTCCTTACCATGTACATAACGTCATAAACAAATATTATGCGTGTTAAATACATATTGGTAAATAGATTTCTTTTAAAGAAAATTCTTTTTAAAATATGTAGGACGTAAAGGTTGAACATGATTTGATATGTATTCAGCTTTACCAGTTTTAATTTTCTCGTGCAAAGGTGCGCTACTTTCGAACTATTGTCCCTAGGGAAAATAGTCATTTATTCACGAGAGATGACTACTGTCCCTAGTGACAATACTCATCTCTTGTGAATAAAAAATTTAAAATATAGCAAATTTATCTGTAGTTCATTTTTATATATATTATACATACTGTGGTATAATAATTTATACTGGGTATGAGGGAAATAGTAAGTTTATTGTCCTGGAGGTACCTACTATATGTACCCGAGGCGTAACGTAGGGCAATAGTTGCTGTCGAGTGGATTATTATCCTACTATTCCACGAATATGCAGTCATTAAGTGCTTTATTATACGAAAAAACACTTAACCGATTAAAATCTTCCATTACTATTGACCGGTCAATAGAAGGGGAAATTTTTGGCAGGTCAATAGTAATGAACACTATTGACCGGTCAATAGCAATGGAAATTATAGTCAATAGTTCCAGTTTAGAGACATACAAAATAGTAAAATTATTTTTTTAATGTTTATGAAGAAAAAACTTGAGGTATAATAAAACTATTTATTCTTTAGCAACGTTGTACTTTATTTAGAACGTAATCAAAAGTTAGCGTGCATTATTTATTGTCTTGATACGAGAATAATAGCTGTCTTGATTCGCAGAGAACAGAATTACCAATTACGGAAGTCGTATACTGCAACTTAATCTGAAGACATCTGAATTGCATTCTTGCTGTAACGACTTTTACACTTCGCTTTGGTCGATAAGCAAACCTGAATGTCGCACTTATGAATTCGTTACACAGAGTATGAAATTATATTCGTGATATAATAACAATTGTTTAACAATCTGAGATTATGCACTCAAATTTTAAACGTTTTGTATACAATAAAGTTATTCAACACTATTGGTGAATATTGTCCGCAAAATTCTACATGCAATGGGAATAGTGAGACAGAGGTATGACTTTTCCATAAAAAATTGACCTTTTTCCCCTAAATTTTTTTCTCAATTTTCAAAATTCCCACCGAAATTACTCTTTTTCCCCAATTCTCAAAAGTGTGTCAACCCAGTACTCGCAAGTTCGTCCTGTATGATATTCACCTGAGACCATATTCACAAACCTTTATCATATTTGTGTTACATGTATTACCATATCTTATGCCTCAAATACTAAATATAAAAAAAATACTAGATACATCTTACCATATCCCAGTTTTCTTTTGTTGTAAACATGTAACCAGCCTTGGTTATTATTTCGCAATCAGACAAAGGTGAATTCAGTAGCTGACAGCTGTATGTATCCTTGTTGAAATTGACTGCTTTACAGTTTGTGAATAAAAGACACCTCCTAATACACATCTTTGGGCCTATATTATTGAAAATTGTCAAGGTACTTGAATTCATGTATTTATTGTGTAGATACACTCCACCACGAACAAATTTTCCATGATCTGCCAATACAAAACGTTTTTGACATATTATAACAACAAATATTATGAGCTTCATTGTTTTTATTCTACGCTGCAATGTGTAGTACTGATTCATTAAAAAAATATATATTGAAATTTAATGCTTAAATAGAATGTCTGTGGTTCGATTTCCATAATATCAGATTTACAAAATCTCGGAAAATGTCAACAAGTATCATTTTTTTTAATTAGACACACGTGTCAGTTCAATAGTGCAATATGAACTCAAATTAAATTGTACTCCTGTTTATATATCATTCTTAAGTTTCAAAGCTAATTACATAAATATTTAATGTTGTAGACTTTATTTTCGGCCGATTAAATAAATATTAAATTTTTGAATCAGGTTGCTGCCGACCAGAATCACCTTTCTTTTGTCGATTTTTATTACATATTTAGTACTTATTACTTATATATCTAATACAGACGATTCGCTGAAACCTTTATCACATATCTTGTATCAAGTCTCTGGTTGATATTGGTTACTTGGGTTGATATTGTATGTGATACGGATTTTTCCATGTACTATTTTCTACGTATTTGATATACACAGTGTACATTTTTGTACTGTTGTTCTGTTATGTTATGTTGGACAGTACAATAGTTTATGACAATCGTTGAAATTCTTCCACTGAGTAGATACCTCTGTTGGTGGACTCCAATTTTTTTGTTGCATCGGAATTAATACTATTATTTATCTAATATCAGTTGTTACGATTTTTCTATCCTTCGAATATCCCTTTGGTATTTCTTTACTTTATATATAATAAAAAGTCTCTGACCATCAAAGTGTATAAATTTTTCTCCTTTTCTTGACGTGTTTAATCGATGGGATAAAACTTCATAATATTTTTAACCACTTCCCGGTGATTAAATTTCTACGTGTGAATTACAGTTTCTACAGAAACGATAAGCTAGAGAAGTCCCGAAATGACGTCTATGTAAACAAACTACATAGCAACGACATTTTCTGGGGTTTTTTGTCGAAAATCATAGGAGAAACACATTCTCCTTCAATTTACTCGTGAGTTATGGAATTTCTCCACCCTCGATAGTTAAATTTTAGATTTTAACAGTACCCCCTGATGAAATTAATTGTTTATCAGTTTGATACGGAATATAAATTCCACGAAAGGTATCGAATTAGAATATTTATTCAATAATTATTTATATATAGAAAGAGATATAATCGCATACACTAGAATGAAAAAACAGAAACACGAAGCCTAAAAATGTTTATTTCCTATCGCAGTGTTTACGATTGTAAGTGCACTTTTAAGTATAGTATCATATGTGGTCAGAAAAAAGGTTGCGGAATTCGAGTGGACCTCTTTTATACCATGGTGTCGCTTATGTTTTAGACGAATAGCTTTCTTTCGGAAACGTTTTGAAAAAATTGAAATACAATGGCGTGGCTGGTGTTTCAAACATACATTATCAAATTATTTTGAAAATAATCGAATAAATGACTCATTTTATTAAATCATTTTATTATATGTTCGATAAATACCGGTGTGTATAAATTGTATGAATGTATAATGTATGTAAATTGTGGAGAACGATACAGTTTATTTGTACCAGGCTTAAAACGGGTAATAATGCGAGATTTACAGAACATTTTTCACCTGTTTCGTACCGAGTATAAATAAACTGTAATTTTCCGCAGAATATCGAAAAACAGACATTTGTTAACCTTTACCTGGCCAGAAAATATGTTGATTGATTGTTGCGTAACGTCCAGTGGCAAATATGATTCTTCAGGACAATAACTAGCTCAATTTATCAAAGAGGAACAGGACACAAAGGGGAACCAAACTTGACTGCCATTGTAAAAGGCTTTTTCGGTTGGATAGGTCAGATAATTTAGCCTTCTGTAGCGGCATGAAGTTACTTTATTTCAAAACTACAAAAGGGGACTTTGCATACTGAGTTAGAAAGATCTGTAAGAATTTCAATGGACGTGCTCGGTAGGAAAACGTATGGAACTATAAATAAACAAGTAAACAGTACGACTATAACCCTATCACACTGATGGAATTAAATTTAAATATCTGAGTAATTGAGGCCGATCTGTCCTTGAGAAAGCAAGATTGCAATGCAATGGGAATTTACATAGAAACGGAAGTCCGCTAATCAAATCTAGTGATTGATTAGATTAGTGTCTTAGATGGTATTCTCTTTTCTTTTTGGTCATTTTTTTTGGATTTTTGTTTTTGTTTCCTACATTTTAGGCTTTGGGTGTATCTTGTGCATCAAAACTGGTATCGAGGAATTGTATTTTGCATGTTTTAAATATGCTCTTCAACGTATTTGGGTAATTGTTCTTGTGTATTAATATTTGTAGTTAAGAATTTATGTTAACAGTTGGTTGGCAAAATATCTTGGATTTAGATATCATATTTTGTGTTTGTTTTTATGTGATTTCTTTTATTTAACTTCTAATTTTTATTGCTAATATAATTGTTTTGACTTCAATATATTTCCGCTATGGAACACATGCCGATAGGGTACACGATGTATCGTAGCTTATTCCAATGAATAACTTGCCTCCAACACGGTATGTCTAACTTTATTTCACATAATTTATTCAGAAAAAGATTCTTGCGATATTTCGATTTTATCTTTGTTTCCATTATTTTCGTTCATGCTCATCAATGTTAACTTTAGGATTTAAAATTGATGGATGACATGACCAAATTATATAACATGTTATAAGGATAGATTATAATAAATTTCGCTTCAGGTGATCTTAGTTTCTTAACTCGGAAATTAATGAAGAATTTAGAAATGAAGATGTAAATCCTGCTTTTAATTTTCAAACCAATATAGAAAAGCGAATTACCATTCTTAATTAAGCAACATTCAAAGATAATGAGACAGTAGTGCCCTTTAAAAAGTGCGTTACTTTTAATTATGTTTACTTTTTTTACATTTGTGCGTATTGCTTTGTCACAATCCTGATATGATTATTTGTTTGCGATAAAATTTTTGAAACTAAATTATGAATTAATATTTTTCATTTATATGGAAAATGTAGCAGATATATTTTTGTGATTAACATAGAGTATAGTGCCGTACTAATTATCACAGAAAAGTAGATCGTAATGAAATCTCAGATTATGAGAATTAAAACAGAATTGTATTTGTGTAGAAAGTGAGAAAAACATACTTCCGATACTTTTTGTGTACTTGTTTTGTGCTCTTTTATGTTATTGTTGACCATTAAGTGATCATAAAAGGATAAGATTACGAGAAATTCAAAAGCGGTCTTTAAATATAATTATAAAAAATTGTGATAAATCTTCTAGTACAATGCATGTGCACAAGAAATATCAATCAATGATGACAGAAGATATGGCTTTAACACCTTGAGTTAACAACCCTGAACATATTTTGAGAATGTCTGACGCTAAATGACCTGTTTTAGTGTTGGCTGTGGCCATGAGACGACAGAACACACCCCATGTATACTATATCCATTTTTGAAAATTTCCGATTTTGTCCATCACGTAAAACCGTACATGCTGTACTTCTACAACAGTTTTTTTCTTTTAGAACAAATTATAGTTTTACCTAATGTTGTATCTGATTATTAATATTTTAAATAATGACAAATGCTTAGTACGGATGTAGTCTTCTTTTATCTTGCCTGATGAAACCGTGAATCTCAAGCTGAAGAAAACAATATTTTGATTTTATTGCTGAGGTAGTCACAGAAAACAATTTGAATAAAATCTGACGGACCATCAAAGAATCAAATATCTAGAGACAAATACAAATCGAGATAGGAAAGTACAATGTAAGACAGCATGTAAAAACAACAGACACAAAAACAAACACAAATAATTACTCAGCTGTTCCGAATGGCTAAGCAGGTACGACACCCGCCATGCTAATCAATTGAAGATTGGTACATATATATGGCGTTTGTCTGACCCTTAAATATTACCAATTATGCAACTGAACATACAGGTAATTTTCTATCCCCGAAAGACAACAGACATGAAAGTTTGAAGTTAATTAATTCTAAAAACATTGATGAATGTTGATTGCATTATTTTCTATTTTATATATCGAATCCCCTTGAAGTTTCGACGTCAAGCTCATTCGAAAAAATGCCGTTTAAAGTAACAAAAGCTCTTACCTGACTAGATTCAAAAGTGAAAAATAGGGGAAAAGGTGTTGTTGTGCAGCATTTTTCACTGCTATGTGAGGATCAACGCAATTTAAAAGTTGTGAGGAAATTTAGCCTTACAGTATGAAATAAAATGTATACCCAAAATACATAAACAAGAAAGATGAACCTGACAACGATTCTTGTTTACTCATAAGACGAATTTCAGTTTTTAAGAAATGAACAAAGTTCAAACACAAAAATGTTGAACATTTATCATAAACGAAGTCTTTCAGTGTGATCTTGGTACATTATTCCGAGAAAATAATAAATTTTTAACCGTGTGCAAGTATCAGGCTGTATACAGGTCAAATTTCATTTCAACAAAGTTAACCGAAATGACTTGATTCAGCAATATGAAGTTTCTATCTCACAGATGAAAATAATCTTAGATTTGAGGTTTTACTGTGGTTGACTTTTCGTGCTTGACCCTGCCGTATTTTTCCTCAATTGTAATGTGATGGGTGTCTTAAACGGAATGGAACATGTTTTTTTTAGAAGGGGGGTCATATTGTAAGTGTTTTAGTTTTTGCGCTGTCTAGTCCTTATTCTGTTTGATTTTTTAGTCTTTTGCTTGTGTTATTTTAGTATTTCTTTGATATGTAAGTGTTCGTACGAATTGATATAATCGTTGCATTTTAATCTTCTGGAATTTCCAACTGTCTAATCGCTCCGTATTTCTTTTGCCAATACCTAAAGTCGAACACTTGGAATAAATCATAGATTTCCCTAAATTTAGATTAAGAAATTTGAAGAAATATAACCTAAATGTTTACTCTACAAATTTTAAAAAAAAATTACGACATTTGGTAAAACATCAATAAGAATAAACAGGTCAAGGCATAATTTCTCTTCTTAAAATCTGTAAAGAGAGAAGTTGGTGTTGCCCTAGTTGTTCGCCTTTGAGAGTGACATGCTTGCCTGAATCGATTTTACTGGAAAAAGAGACAAAACAGTCAATTATAATAAATGCCAATAGCGATAGAAAACATCCGAAAAAATAGAAGAAAGAAAAAAATAATGTTAAAGTTGAAAAATCAAATGCTTTCTCTCTTTCGTAGTTTCAAAAAGCCAATGTCATCCTTTTTTATAGAGACTGGCGCTCCATCCACCGGCAATACTAGAACCATCCGTTTTCCAAGTAACGAAAATACTGTTTCCTGTTGTAACTACATCGTCCCCAATAGAGTTTCCGCTTCTATCTGCCAACAGGGTATCGATCGCGGAGGTACCATCATAAATCTAAAAAACATTTATAGTAGTTTTATAGTAGTTTTACACTTCAAGTGGTCCTTTTTACATGTTATTTTCCGAAATAAATTTTTAAAATGAACATTTGTGCCAAACATATGCAACTGGCAGATACATCTTCGTGTGAGATATCGGCCACCTAATGATGAACACATTTTGGGAGTCTTGCCTTCATTGTGAATCTGATTTTCATGATTATTTTAAAATTGTTTTAAATATGTTCCTTTTCTCCATGTGAGACTAACCTTTTGCGGGGACATAGGGGCTACAGTACCCTAATAGTTCGATTTGTCTTTCTGGACAATGGTGGAATTTGAACATGAATGGTGAGGTTTATTTTCTAAATGTCTACTTGTACTTTATTAAGTATGATGAATAGTATATATTAATTGTCTATTTGTTCCTCTAGATCGCCTGGTGTATGATTGGTTACGAAAATTACTTCTGTCAGCAACTTTACCCAAAAATAAATTTCTCAATCCGCTACCGGAAATTTGGTCTTTTTAATTGTATTCATTATTTTTCTTGTATCCATTTGCCGATATTTGCAAGTGCTGTAGATCCATTTCACATATGATATCTCAAGATACGTTCAACTGGAAACACTGTGAATCTTAAGTTTTTTTTGCGTTTTAATTCAAATGGTTCAAATTTGTCACAGACAAACTTTCAACTCTCGTTATAGTTGTTAAAATTAAAAATAAAGGTATCGTTTAATTATCTCTTCAGTGGTGTATAATTATAATGATACTTACTTTGACAAAATCAAAAGAAGTCTCCGTATCAAAATGTGTAAATCTTAGAAGAATAGTGTAACCAGTTGGTACTGATGTAGGACCAAACTCTTGTTCGTCATTATCCACGTAGGATTGAAGCGTATAATTTACCAAAGGATACACTGAAAATTGAATATAAATGTGATACAAAAACTATTCATTTATTGCCCTATACTGACATTTATGTTCTTTTTTCTTCCATTGACTGTTTCATTGACTTCGAATAATTTTCTAACAATAATATGATAACAATACCAAATCAAAACTAGAAATACTGTGAGCAAAGCTCACTACTTGATACATAAGATATATGAAAGGAAATGTCAATATTTTGGATAGGAAAACTCCAACAGCAGTGAGATGAAATTTTTAAAAAGCTGTGAGTAATGCTCACTTAATGATACCCCTACTTCCAAGATAAAAGACAGCCCCTTTATTTTACTATGGAAAACCCAAAAAGGTGGTCAGATCAAAATCTAAAATAGGTGGTGCACTATGGCATCATGTGACAAAGATTCTCTGAAAGTCTCATGGAATTCCCTTTAGTGGTTTAGAAGTAGTTGCGGATGGCATACTGGTACCACCTGTCACAAGGAATAACAAGGTCCATGTTTTGGTATGGAAAACCCAAAATGTTGGTCAGATCAAAATATAAAACAGAAGGTGCACTATAGCATCATGTAAAAAAGATTTTCTTAAAGTTTCATCAAATTCCGTTCAGTGGTTTAGGAGGAGTTGCGGATGGCATACTGGAACCCCCTTCACAATGAATGGCAAAGTCCATGTGTTGGTATGGGAAACTCCAAATGTTGGTTATATCAAAATCTAAAATAGGAGGTGCACTACAGCACCATGTAATAAAGATCCTCTGAAATTTTCATCAAATTCCATACAGTGGTTTAGGAGGAGTTAGGGATGGCATCATGGTACCCCCTATCACATTGAATGTCAAAGTCCATGTTTTGGTATGGGTAACCCCAAATATTCATCAGATCAAAATCTAAAATAGGAGGGGCACTATGGCATCATGTAATAAAGATTCTCTGAAAGTTTCATCAAATTCCATAGAGTGGTTTAGGAGGAGTTGCGGATGGCATCATGGTACCCCCTATCACATTAAGTCAACATCCATTTTTTTTTCTATTGGAAACCCCAACAATTGGTCCGATTAAATCCTAAAATAGGAGGTGCACAATGCCATCATGGGATGAAGATTCTCTGAATGTTTACATTCAGTAGTTTAGGAAGAGTTGCGGATACAAAGGTCGGACGAACGGACGGACTGACGGACCCAACGAATGTTATATACCCAGCTTTTTTCAAAAGCGGGGGTATAATAACCCCCATGGACCCGATAACACTCTAAAAGATATTTATACAGGAGTACACATTTCCATTCTATCTAATTACATATAAATAGGTCTGAACGAGCTCTTGAGCTGAATTGTCGTTTGATGATCATGGTATACATCTAACCCAGAATACAAAACAGTACTCTTATTTTCTTTTTTCAAATTCTTTCCTTACCCGTCTTAAAATCAAATGGTTGATCCTTTACATTTGTTGATGAAAATAAAAACAGTTAATAGGCTTAACCCATGATAAAGAGTTTACACGATTAAACAGTATAGAAATTCATTTGAACGTAATAACATCGTGAAAATTCAGTTTAAAGTCCCAGTGTGTTCCCAAGTATCTGCTTTAGCAGGAACAGTTATATGTGCCTGCTGTAGTAGAGCACGTGCCGTGTCTAAAGTTTGAAAGACAGTGATTGACATATTTTAAACACAAGCAACTAGAGGCTCAAGTGAGCTTGACTTGCTAACCTTGATAATGAAGCAGATTACATATTGCATATTATATGTTGTTTGTATATCAGTCGATCATAACGAAATGAGAAAGTTTTCTAAAGTATCTACTATTCACTATTCCTTGCAAGTTTGTTTATTATTTGATTTGTAGCTTCAGAGGAGTGGATGATATCGATTTCCCGTAGGTTAAATGTTAATTTATGTATCCCCCATAGCCGCCATATATGCCATCCAATTAACGCAAAATGAGGAAATTTTATAGATTGTCCCCAAATTATAATTTCTACAAAGTTTGAAATTTTAGTTTTAAAGAAGAATTTGAAAATTTGACCAATGAGAAATTGTCAAGATAACAATCCAAAGATACTAATATTAGATACAGTAAATTTATACTATGCTGTATACGACGCATTTCAAGGAGTTACCTCTCATCAGCAGCATTAAAACCGAAACATTTGGAAGACCAAAAACCAAACGTATATTAAACAAGATGTACTCAAC
This sequence comes from Mytilisepta virgata, assembly GCA_028015205.1. Lineage (NCBI taxonomy): Eukaryota > Metazoa > Mollusca > Bivalvia > Mytilida > Mytilidae > Mytilisepta > Mytilisepta virgata. The sequence goes on from CM051512.1 coordinate 37,161,650, forward strand.
CAAAAATACCAAAATTGGAAGCCAAATTTCAGCTAAGGAGATCTACCATGTGCAATACAAGGAATGAACCCTTAGTATTTCTATTATTTTTGAATTTTGCTAAATACTGATAATTTCTGTAACAAATCAATGAATAATTATGTCAGACAAGTCTGACGACTGGGTTGGCGAATACCCTCGGGGAGGCATCATCCCAGCAGTTTCAAAATAACAATCCAAAGATACTAATATTAGATACAGTAAATTTATACTATGCTGTATACGACGCATTTCAAGGAGTTACCTCTGACTTGAATTTGTTGTTTTTTTTTTGCCACGTTTTTTTATCCGATCGACATGATCGAAATGAAATAAGAAATATTTGTAGACTCCCGTCTTTGCCTTAATATACTCCCACTCGCTTGGTTTACAGGAATACCCTTGTTCGTACGTCCATTCGTCAGTTTATCCGTTCACCTCTCTGGGCACAAAGCTTGTGTTCGCAACTATTCATCTTTTTGCAGATTTTCTTCCTGTTTAGTATCAAGGTTAGGCATGACCTGAACATGCCCACATTTTACTGACTGCATAGTTAATCGATTTTTCCAAAATATATCGCTCTGTTATACCCTTTGTATGAATACATATACCTCGTTTCAGCTTCTAGTAATTCATCGTTTGGTGGATTTTGTTCATATTTGTGTATTGTGGATGGAATAAGTAATGATAATATTACCTAATATTAACTGCCAGAAATACCCAATTTCGCCTTTGGACATTTGGTTCGAGGTGTGAGATTGGCCGAGGGTTGATATAGAACATAATATAGATTTGACCATGAATTATTCTATGTATCATCCATTTTAACAATAGACTATCGGTTTGTTCCCAGTAAGAAAATTAATGTGAATATTGCTATAAATAGCAACATACATTTATCACATGATTTATAAAATCATAGATTTTTATGATAACAGATGAAATGAAGATGTTACACATTGTGTTTTCTAGGCTAACACACCTGAAGAAGTCCGAACAGAATAAAACAGTCTTCCGAGTAGGGACGCGATATATGGTGTGATATAGGGTAGATCAAACATGTACAGGTTTTGCAAAATCATGTATAATGCATATTAAAAATTTATGTATTTCACTCTAAATATATGATATAATATCAAATATTCAAAAAAGCAATTTGTAATTATACCTAATTTTAACTACCAACACTTCTAAGGTGTCATATTAAATGTTTTAAAAATCAATATGTATTTTTACCATGACGATAGTTAAAATTTGTAACTGCAAATACGATACATCAGATTTCTGATGCACATCATTGATTTATATGTTTTTTTTTTTAAATTCCAAGTTGTCTGATAGATTCGTTCAGTTTGGAAGCAATTATGTAATTTTTAAAATTGAACAGATTCTAATTCTATATGAAATAACGGATAATGGTCTCATATGAAATTCCTTTGTAGATAGATTTGGTGTCCGCAATTTCCACAAATTTTCAATCTGTCGTCATAATGCGTGTTATCAAAGTAAAACAATGAAATAACTACCGAAAAGAGTCAGCGTTTAGTAGACATGGCTATGGACATGGAGTCTGCTTTAAAAATGACAGGATCACTATTTTTCTACAGCAAACGGCATCGGTATAACTAATCTACCGTTTGTCTATAGCAAGCGATTCCCTTTTATAATGACACGATCATCGTGTGTCTACGGAAAAAGAGCCTCGTATGACGCGATCATCGTTTTTCTACTGCAAACAAGCCCGTTATGACACGACCATCGTGTGTTTACGGTGAAAGTTGGAATAAATGAAGACCAGAATATATCACAATAATGACTACCATTCCAAATGATATAGCTCCCGTAAGAAACCAATCTGACACTAAAACAATAATATTAAGGGGATATTTCATGGAAATAACAATTATTATGCCAAATCTAAAAAAAAAAAAGCCCCAAAATTGACATATAACGCCCTGATAGATAGGAATAGAAGAGGTCAAATACAAATTTCCATTCGTCGGAAATAAGTCTTAACTGATTCTTGATCTGAAATAACACCATATGATGATGGTCATGATAGTATACGTCAAAACAATTAATATAAATCAATGCCTAGGGAGCAACTATTTGATTTTTAAAGAGAAGAGCGAGAAAGAGGTCTCAGATCCTGTAATTTTTCTCTTTTTCCTTACGGCCTGTTTTTTTAAATTCCCTATGTATCTAAAAATCAAATGGTTTTCCCCTACATTCGTGTTTGCTCTCCTTTTCAGAAATCAGTTATTAAGTACAACCCATGATAAAGAGTTAACAGAACTAAACACTACTGAAAGTAAAAATATTCTGAAAAGTCTATTTACAGTCGCAGTGTGTTCCCGAGTATCCGCTGTAGCAGGAACAGTTATATGTACTTCCACTAAAAGAGCACGTGCCTTGTCCACAGCTCTGATTAGTGCAGGGTGTAACTAAAATAAAATGATTGACATGTCTATAATTAGAACCAAGGCAATAGGATATGCATGTTTCCTCCGCGTCTACTAAAATTACAATACACTGTAAGACTAAAGTATTCCTCTCATTACGGGATAAATAAAATGAATTTTAAATTACTTAAATAGACTATAATGTCATCGTTATGTACATGTAGTATACTTATTACATTCATCAAAATGACGGTCAATGTATTTCGGAGTAATATCAAAATTGTAATGCGTGATATTTTTCTACCCATAATAAATTTGAGAATAATTTCTTGTTCTAAAAAGGACAAACTACCTAAGGATCAAATATTCAGAAATTTTCCAAATACACACAGAAATAAATAGAACCGATGAGGTATTCTCACAAAGATAAAAAAAAACTTACTCTGACAGTCTGACCCATTAATTCCCATTTTAGTGGTAACCTAAACTACTAAACACACAGTATACCTTGGCAATCCAATCCAGAAAATCCTGCAACGCATGCACAACTGTAAGTTGTAGCTGAGATTGGGGTACACGTTCCGGAATAAAGGCAAGGAGTTGTGTCACAAATGGACCCTAGAACACAAAAAGCAAAGATGACAAGTGTATTTCACAAAACAGAGCGGACCTTAAATAACAAAATTATCCAACAGTATTTTATCGGTTCCGAGTGCACGATGCCATCAAAAATTTGGTGCTTTTCATAGTTTTCATAATTATGTACACGAAAAACATATTTTCTGAAATTTTCTTTACTGCTACGAACAGTGTCTTCAGAGAGATCGTTTAGTGTTTAGAAAGACCATTCAAACACTACTAAATGTATATTTTAAATGGCCTTTCTGTGCATTGAAAATGTTCTTTTTTTTAATGATGAATGTTTTTTATAATATAAAGGGGACATCCAAAATGACAGATATCTTAGATGTTGAAAGCCAATCTAGCTGGAGCCATCTGTAGCACACATCCTCGACAGTTTGTGGTCAATAATAATGTTCAATTCTTGTCAACAATGAGATAAAGCTTGACAGTTTGTGGCGGAGTCCGATCTAAATTGACAAGGGTTACCAGTTTTCTTGCTAATGATCTGTGCAATTCCGGGTACCCCGGTTTTCTCTAGCAATTAAGGTAAAGCAGATCGCGCTAAAACTGTCGTACATATAATAAACAGATATGGACAATGTCGAACTGTCTGCGCTTACCCGTACAAGTCGGCCCCGACCATGCAGCTGTACAAGAGCAGTCAAAGTTGGATCCACTTGTAGGAGAACACATACCGGAGTTTTGACACGGGTTTGGAGTACACACATGATCTACAAGGATAAGTTGTATACATTTCACTCAAATCATACACATTTGTTTGGTATATATGAAATAATTGCCACTTTTTCTGCTGTAATGTAATATTATATGAAACTTAAGTGTAATAATGCACATTTGCGGGTTGTACCAAATCAGACAGTTCTTAATGGCGTTGAGTTTATGTTATCATGTGTTATCAAAGGATTCATATATATTTTATATTCCTTAGACGGCTCTTACTGCATCATCTAAGAACACATCCTGTCAACAAAAATTTGAAAAAAAACCATTGTACTACGAATTTTTTTTATTATAACCAAGGACATAGGACATATTTGTTCCAAACAAGACAAAGTCTCTTCATGAATTGTAAGCTTCGGCTTAAACGCAAATGCAATGAACTCATATTTAAGACAATAAGAGATTCTAAGTATGTTGGTAATCATACTGCATTCGCTTCTATAATGTGTTGTACTAGTATTCGCCAAAGTGTCACAATAGACAATGTTTGGGTACTCATAAAACCTTTTTTACCCTACCACTGTTTATGTATCTGCACTACATCAGACCATCCTAACTCTTTTGTTTCGATGTTTTTGTTTTGTTTTTCATGGATTTTTTTTTTGTCCGGGGGTCTGTAGATTGGATGGTCTCATATTTTTTGTATGTCATTGTTGATTTAGTCTTGGTTTCCTGTTATCCATTTTCTTATACATCTTTGTAACTAGTTTCACCATTGCGATAGTTATTGCAAGTCTAGCTGTGCTCAATTCCGAAAATAATTCAAATTATAGATATAACTCAAATTGTTAACATAATCAATGCTAGTATAACAAAAGTTACGTGCTAAAAAAATCAGTTACAAGATCCTTACTTTCACAGTCTGTTCCATAGTAGCCATGAGTGCAAGCACAGGTGTAAGATGTCTCAGAAAAGCTACATGTTCCAGAATTCTGACATGGTCCAGATGTACACGGTGTTACTGAAACAGACTTATTTAATTAATCTTTTGTTTACGCCTGATAAAAAAAATTTTAAAAATCAGTTGGTGGACAATTGTTTTTAGTATGCCACAATGGCCGTGTAATTATTCAAGTAATTCTCGCGTCAGTTTTTATTCAAGTGTTATTAAAGAAACATTATATTTAGTTGCATACAAAGGTGCGTGGTTTTCCTGTGAGGAGTGCAATTCAGGTATTATGTACCAACCATAAAGCCCGGTTTCATGCTTATTTCAGACTGTGTTATTACTACATTATGTAACACCAACACTACGAAATAAATGAAACAACAAATTTTGGTTAACCATTTCAAAACATAACTATTTTTTTCGATATTTAAGTTGAAAAGTTAATAAGGATAAGCTGCAGTGTGAAATTTAAGATGTGTAGAAGTTAACGACACAAAAAACATTCAAGCACGAGACAGTTTCCACAATTTCCAAATACTGACTTTCGCAGAAAGTCCCGGATGTTCCAGTTGTACATAAACATTCAAAAGACGACAGTCCATTTTTACATGTTCCTCCGTGCTGACAAACGACTCTTGAACACGGTGTTTCTATAAAGTAAAAATTATATTTTTTACATATGTACTATTATTTGTTTAGCCACAGACGAGAAACTTTTGAAATAAGAAAATGGTACAATAGATAATATTCTGTATTCGTGTAATTTGGATACAGATCATTTAACGTACAATGTACCAAACCACACACACATACGATTCGCACGTTACACAATTCTTTTGTTGCATTGCATACAACGACACAACAGAACACAAACATAAACACAACATAAAGTCAAAATAAAAAAATTAGTATGTTGCGAAACAGCTCATACGACAATAAAAAACAAGGAAAATAAATTGAAAGGTCAGCTGTCAAAAGGGCATTAAAAGACTTAAATGTATCACATAAAAATTTTATATTCGCTTTCCTGGTCATGAATACTCATGTTCAATATTAATATTTAAAACCAAAATGAATTTACAGAACTAGGTGTACAATGAACGTAATTGTTGTATTGTAATTGCAAGTACGGTGTTTCACATTATTTATGCACAATTTCACATGTCTTTCAACAATTCAAGTACTCAAATTGAATTATCTTCAAATTTGAAACGAAACAATAATTTAAACTGAGTTTTGTAACTTTGTTTGTGAATAATAGTGTTATTTTGTATACTTCTGTCAATTAATTTTGTGTCCGGAATTTCTCATCAATTCATATTGTAGAATAAATTCTTTATTACCAATTTTAATTCACAAGATGGACGCGTTTCGTCGATTTAGAACTCATCAGTTGTGGTCGAGGACTCAAATGTTGAGAACCATAGCACTAATTCAAAACCGTTGAATAGTAAATACAAACATTCCAAAATGGCCAAAAGGGTAAAGCCAAAATCATCTAAGGAGAGAGGGCCATGCACGACGGAGATACTCTTTACTTTTCAAAACATTTTCATAATATTAATTTTAATTTATAAATTTTGCGCTAATATCGAAATACTAGCTATCTAAGAGAATAACTTATTGATTTTTGTCATCAGCTTGAATTTACTAAATAACAACCCAAAGATACTAATATTAGATATAGTAAATTTATACTATGCTGTATACGACGCATTTCAAGGAGTTACCTCTCATCAGCAGCATTAAAACCGAAACATTTGGAAGACCAAAAATATATGTTATGTAACAAGAACGTTGAAAAATGTGTGTAGGCAATTGCATGTAACTTGTAGAAACAACACCATCGTTAAGACATGTGAAAGGTTAGATTTTCCAGAAAAATCAAAATGTAAAAAATTGATCTGAACGTACAATAACAGTAAACATTTGTTTGTGATAGGATTGAATTGACGTAACATGTCTTCTTTAACACACATTTTTTCTTTTAAGGAAGTCAATCAATTTTTGAATTAGTATATAAGTCGTCTTACCGTCTTGGAGACAAAGTTTTTCGTTGCAATCAGTCACGATGCATTGTGTTCCTTTTGGACAAGTGTTAGGCCAACATACACTGGTATCCTATTGTATAAATTATGTCAGTAATATACAGTAACACCACTAATACAACAAAACAAGTGTAAGCATAATGTCAGCTTCACAGTTGTTGATTGGCTAAATGGCAACTGCTGCATGCATACTCTGAACATGTTGATGTGAAACGATTATTAATCTTTTTTACTAGACCGACACGCCGCGCTCGTGCTTGACAAAGCACAAAAAGTGACAGTCCTCCTAAAGGCATGTCACACCACACATCCACATAAACAATGTATATAGTACAAAAATGTAATACCAAATTGTTAAAAATGAGAAAATAGCAACCCCTACTTTACAGTGAAACTTTTCTCCTTACCATGTACATAACGTCATAAACAAATATTATGCGTGTTTAATACATGTTGGTAAATAGATCTCTTTTAAAGAAAATTCTTTTCAAAATATGTATGACATAAATGTTGAACATGATTTGGTGTGTATTCAGCTTTACCAGTTTTAATTTTCTCGTGCAAAGGTGCGCTACTTTCGAAGTATTGTCCCTAGGGAAAATAGTCATTTATTCACGAGAGAGACTACTGTCCCTAGTGACAATACTCATCTTTTGTGAATAAAAAATTTAAAAAATAGCAAATTTATCTATAGTTCATTTTTATATATATTATACATACTATGGAATAATAATTTATACTGGGTATGAGGGAAATAATAAGTTTATTATGCCCGAGGTACCAACTATAGGAACACGAGGCGTAACGTAGGCAATAGTTGCTGTCGAGTGGATTATTATCCTACTATTCCCCGAATATGCAGTTATTAAGTGCTTTATTATACGACAAAACACTTAACCTATTAAAATCTTCCATTACTATTGACCGGTCAACAGAAGGGGAAATTTTTGGCAGTAGTTTCCATTGCTATTGACCGGTCAATAGTGTTCATTACTATTGACCGGTCAATAGCAATGGAAACTATAGTCAATAGTTTCAGTTTAGAGACATACAAAATAGTAAAATTATTTTCTTAATGTTTATAAAGAAAAAACATGAGGTATAATAAAACTATTTATTCTTTAGCAACGTTGTATTTTATTTAGAACGTAATCAAAAGTTAGCGTGCATTGTTAATTGTCTTGATACGAGAATAATAGATGTTTTGTTTCGCAGAGAACAGAATGACTAATTACGGAAGTCGTATACTGCAACTTAATCTGAAGACATCTGAATTGCATTCTTGCTGTAACGAGTTTCACATTTCGATTTGGTCGATAAGAAAACCTGAATGTCGCATTTATGAATTCGTTACACAGAGTATTACATAATATTCGTGTATGACTTTTTATGATTAAAAAATGAAAATAAAGAAAGATGTCACCATGAAGGTTGGACCCGGTCCAAAATTATTGAGGGTTAAGGGTTTCTTACATTAGATAAATTATTAATGGTCACTTTCATGTCGAATACATTTACATAGAATATTTAGAAGATACAATAACAACTGTTTAACAATCTGAGATTATGCACTCAAATTTTAAAAGTTTTTTATACAATAAAGTTATTCAACACTATTGGTGAATATTGTCCTTCGCAAAACTTTACATGCAATGGGGATAGTAAGACAGAGGTATGACTTTTCCATAAAAAATTGACCCTTTTCCCCTAAATGTTTTTCTCAATTTTCAAAATTCCCACCGAAATTACTCTTTTTCCCCAATTTTCAAAAGTGTGTCTACCCAGCACTCGCAAATTCGTCCTGTATGATATTCACCTGAGACCATATTCACAACCTTTATCATATTTGTGTTACTTGTATTACCATATCATATGCCTCAAATACTAATTAGAAAAAAAATACTAGATACATCGTACCATATCCCAGTTTTCTTTTGTTGTAAACATGTAACCAACCTTGGTTATTATTTCGCAATCAGACAAAGGTGAATTCAGTAGCTGACAGGTGTATGTATCCTTGTTGAAATTGACTGCTTTACAGTTTGTGAATAAAAGACACCTTCTTATACACATCTTTGGGCCTATATTATTAAAAATTGTCAAGGTACTTGAATTCATGTATTTATTGTGTAGATACACTCCACCACGAACAAATTTTCCATGATCTGCCAATACAAAACGTTTTTGACATATTATAACAACAAATAGTATAAGCCGTAAACACTTTTCCTTCATTGTTTTTATCCTGCGCTGTAATCTGTAGTACTTTTTCATTAGAGAAATATATATTGAAAATTAATGCTTTCATAGAATGTCTGCTCTTCGATTCCTATGATGATAGATTTACAAAATCTCGAAACGTGAACAACTTTCATTTTTTATATTTTGCCACACGTGCCAGTTTGAATAGTGCAATATGAATTCAAATTAAATTGTACTCCTGTTTATATAAAAACCAACTCATTGTTAATTTTCAAAACCATAGTACGTTTGGGCTGATAACAATAATATTTAATGTTGAAAAATTATTTTAATTACTTGAATATCAAATTTTTGATCAGGTTTCTGCTGATCCGAATCACCTTTGCAATAATCAAGTATAATACTATTTAAATTTATTCATTTTTTATCGATTGTTATCACATATTTAGTAGTTATTAATTAGATGTCTAATAGAGACGATCAGATGAAACCTGTATCGCATACCCTGTATCATGTCTTCAGTAAAAATATATGATAAAGTGGACGATAAATATATTTTGAAAGTGTATGTGTTTGATCATGATTTAGTAAAAAAGGAGGGCAACCTCTTTAAAGCAAAAGAAAACTGGTACAAATTGAAATACATACCTACTGTTATATTATATAACAACTTTATGTTAGATGGTATTGGTTTCAATCAAATATTAACAGCTATCTAGGTGTTTTACAAATAAATTGTAAAATTAATCGAATAATAATGGAAATATTTTACATATTCAACTTTATAGGTTATTCTTAAATTTATTTCTTAGGGTACTTAGAATTTTTCGTATTCGTATTTAGAAATAACAATCCAAAGATACTAATATTAGATATAGTAAATTTATACTATGCTGTATACGACGCATTTCAAGGAGTTACCTCTCATCAGCAGCATTAAAACCGAAACATTTGGAAGACCAAAAACCAAACTTATTTTAAAACAAGAAGAACTCATAACCAAACATACCGAAATAGGAAGCCAAATTTCAGCTAAGGAGATCTACCATGTGCAATACAAGGAATGAACCCTTAGTAATTCTATTATTTTTGAATTTTGCTTAATACTGGTAATTTCTATAATAAGTCAATGAATAATCATGTCAGACAAGTCTGACGACTGGGTTGGCGAATACCCTCGGGAACCTAGAAAAGTGTTAATAATTGACTAATGCTGATATTTTTTTAATTATATTAAGTTTACAAAAACACATTGCATTAAAATCTATATAAAGACCAAAACAACATTGAAAAAATATGTATATGTACACTAATATGTAAATTTAATGCACATAATTTCCCGAGGGTGTTAGTAATCCTCTGTAATATAACCGTTTGGTTTAGAATTGACTGTTGGAGTGTGACGTGAAAGTGCACTTAACAGCTTGGTATGGATTGCTTCTGTTCCTTCTACGTGAATTGCTTGATCTAAATAGTTCTAAAAGAGTTATCAGCATTCAGGCAATATACGCACAATATCATCAAAACGTGTTCGTCGTAACTGATATAACGGGAGCTTTTTCTGTTTGAAGTTTCCCGTGAACCATAAGTTCACGGGATAAATGCAAAAATGAAGTATAAACATGAAGCTCATTCACATCCTTTTCAGGATACATTATATACAGTAGACAAAAAAGCAAGAAATTGGTAAACGTTTGTTCACGTGTAGATCTACGTGTCTAAAAAGCCACCCGCCATGAATAATCATGTCAGACAAGTCTGACGACTGTTTTGGCGAATAACCTCGGGGACCTAGGGTCGACCATACAGAGGCATCGTCCTAGGAGTTTAAGTTTAAAAGACAGTGATTGGCTTAATGTAAACACAAGCAACTAGAGGCTCAAGTGAGCTTGACTTGCTCAACTAGATAATGAAGCAGATAACATACTTCATATTAAATTTTGTGTGTATATTAGCCGATCAGAACGAAATGGGAAATTTTTTTAACATACACTATTCCTTGCAAATTTGATTAATATTTGATTTGTAATTAGCTACGATGTAGGAGTGGATAAAACTGATTTCCTTTAGGCTTCAATGTTAATTTGTGTATCTCCTAGAGCCGCCATATATGCAACCCAATTAAACGCTAAATAAAGAAATTTTGTAGATGGTCTCCAATCCTCATTTCTATAAAGTTTTGAATTTTAGTTTTAGAGAAGAAATTGAAAATTTGACCAGTAAGAATCAACGATTGCCTCTGTCGGTCATATTTTTTATCCGATCGAATTGAAATAATAAATGTTTGTAGACGTCCGTCTATGCATTAATATAACCCTGCTAGCATAGTGATGTGTATACAGCAATACACTTTTCCGTTTGTCCATTCGTTCGTTTATCACTTCGTCTCTCTGGCCACAAAGTCTTCGTTCCCAACTAGTCATTCATCTTTTGGCAGATTTTGTTTTGTTTAGTATCAAGGTTGGGCATGACTTGGACATGTCCATATTTTATCCATTGCATAGTTGATCGATTTTGCAAGAGCTATTGCCCTCTTATATCCTTTGTATGAATATTTTGTTTAAGCTACTGGAAATTCATCTTTTGGTGGATTTTATTCATATTTGTGTATGGTGGCTGGAAAAAGAAATGATCTATATATACATTAAGGGTAACCTCAAGTAGCAATGTCAGTAAACGCCAGGTGGAGCTGTTTTGGGGAAAGTTATTTCAAAACTAGATTCCGCTTCTTTACAACCTATTCCAGCCTATTTTGGGACCAGTATACTGTAAACAAACTGTGGTTTCTGCCCAGTGGCGTCCCTAGTACTGAAATTGCTACCTCCAGATAGTCTAGTTTCCTCTAGCAATCAAGATACGACAACAGGTGCTCTACATGCCGTAATGAGCTATTACCCGTACAATTCAGCTTCGACTATGCTGTTGTACATGCTGTTCCTAATATTAGCTACCAACAGTATACAATATCACCCCGAAGCACCTGGAGGGCACCCGGTGGGCCTGTGATATTGGTAAAGGGTTGATATAGCATGTGATATAGGTTTGACTTTAAATTATTCTTTATATTATATAGTTTAACAATAAACCATTGCTTTTTTCCCAATAAGAAAAATGTGAATATTGCTGTAAATAGCAAAATATCACATGATCTGTAAAATTATAGCTGGTTTTTCATGATTAAAGATGAAGTGAATATGTAACATATTGTATTTTCTAGCCTATGGTGAACACACCTAAAGATCTCCGAACAAAATAATAGTGCGTTCTTAGTAGGGGCGCCATATTTGGTATGCAATATATGTTTAGCGGTGCAATATAGGGTATGTGATACGGGACTTGCAAAATCATGTATAAATGCATATTAAAATTGTATGTATTTTACTCTAAATATATGATATAATATCAAATGTTCAAAAAATCAAAGTGTAATTTTAACTACCAACAGTTTGCTGTTGTCATATCAAATATTTGTTTAAAAAGCAGTATTTTTACCATAACTTATATTATTAATATGTGTAACTGCAAATAGGATTCATCAGATTATTGATCCACATCATTGAATTATATTTGTTTTAATTTCCATGACTAGTCAGATAGATTCGTTCAGTTTTGAAGCAATTATTTAATTCTAATTTTACAGTTCTGTAACTATATGTAACAATGGATAATGGTTTCATATGAAATGCATGTGTAAATTTTATTGTCCGAAATTTCCACAAATTGAAAATCTGCGTGATAGATGCATATTAGTAAGTTGAAAAAACCATCACCCCAGTTTGTTTTAGTTTTCTGCGCTTTTATGCTCTCAGGTGGTCTTAAGGTTGGAGAACGATAATTGTTTTGTATGTCATTGTTGACCCCTGTTAATACCCATTTAACTATCTGAGTATTGTTTGCTCCGGTTTCTGTTAACACTTTGTACTTTCGTTCGTAATATGCATCCTGTTATGCAAAACAGTTTTTGCTCAAGATCTCTTTTGCGTTAAAGGTCAGATCTACCAGGATATAATGACTATCTAAAACAAAACTGGGGGTAAAAAATTTTACTTACAAAATGTCTTACAATGATAACCAGCGCCAACAGATTTCACACACCTCTCACCATATGTACATGGATTTGGATTGCAAGAATCAGTGTACTGTGATATAAGTGTATGTCTTATTATGATAATAAGTCATATAAGTAACATAATATAAACATCTCGATTTTACACCTCGGGGGCCGAGTGGTCTATGTAGTTCGTCATGACTACTAATGATCACTAGCCTGTCAACACTGGCGTTGTGAGTTCGAATCTCACCTGCCAATTTTCCTACCGAAGGTCGGTGGTTCTCTCCGGGTACTCCGGCTTCCTCCTCCAATAAAAACTAGCCACCGCGAAATAGCCAAATGTGCTGAAAACAGCGTAAAAACCCAACTAAACAAACAAACAATCGATTTCACAAAGATATGAATGATAAAATTAAACTTGTCAGCCTATAGTTGAACCAAATGCATTATTAACAAGATTTTATTTGGTATTTGAACTTCTTTATATTTTATCTATAAACAAATCATACATAGAAAGAAGATATCATTCGATGATCACAAGCCATTCTTTATCACCGTGTATAAACGAAACCGGATATTGGTACTAACCGAAGCGAGAAAACAATCACACGTTGGTGTGCTGAATATAGGTCATCCTATCTTTATATCTTTCTGGGTATTATACGTGTCCAATATTTTCTGAAGGGAGGTTTGTGACATTAATCTGTCGAACTTAGCTCCGATCAATGATTATTAAGGAATGAAATACAATTCTGAGATAAAAAAAAACATGCCAACTAGTACTTCAGGGTACGCATAGCATCATTTAATAATTGACAACACAAAACTGTATCTGTTATTCGTGTTTTGACAAAAAGTATCAAAATTGGTAAAATACTTTAGATGGATTTGTCCGGGGTTCTGGCGGGTAGCATTGATTGATTGGTATGTCATTGTTGACGTTTCCGATTATCCTGTCTTTTCCTGTTTTTGTTGTTCTTTATATAACATTTAAGTGTTCGCCAATGGTTTATACGTTAAGTCCTTGATGAAATGACGAGCTAAATTTCTTTTTGAAATTATGACCATTGCTAATTTGACATAAATTGTTGAAACTGAAATGTTTATTAAGAAACTTTGAGCCAGTAGGATTAGATAGGATATTCGTATGTCGCAAAGTCGTATTCCAGTGTGACCGATTTAACGTAAGAGTACAAGCTTTTCTAAAATGTTTTGTAAATAAGCTTAAGATACCTCCTGTCTGGACACCTCAGTTCGTGAAATGCATTTTTCGCATTTTAAAAGTCTAAATTTTTAGTTGGTTAATGAACATTATTGAGTCGTCCTAGAAATTAAAATTCATTAATTCACGCCTATCCTATAATTTGTAAACCTATGATTTCAAATATTTCTAATGCACTTTGTACATATTTCAGGCAACACAGGGTTGTGATACTTAATTTTAAAAAATCTCATCTTTCTGGACATTCGATGGTGTATTTTGAAAAGACTAGTGGCAGAAACCAGCAGCAAGAGCAATTTCCACTAGATATCCGAGGCGGTATCTGAACAGTTGTAAGAGAGTGAAGTATGTTCTCTTTTCAAAAATATTCGCACTAGCCCATTAATGCTCCTATCATTTATATTTTATGTATATAGTACTGGAAAATTTTATCATAAAAAAAGAATTCAAAGTACAAAGTACAAATTCATGAATGAGGTTTGTTTAACATCTTGTTCTGCATTTTTAAGTAAAGTCAAGAAATACCAAAGGGATATTCGAAGGAGAGAAGAATCGTTACAACTGACAAACTCCGGAGAACAACGAAGACAAGATCAAAACAATACATGCACTACAATTAAAAACTAAAAACGTATGAACAACATGGACCCCACCAAAAAACCGGGGGTAGACTCAGGTGCTCCGGAAGAGTAAGCAGTCTCTGCTTCCTGCAGCACACCCGCCATGCTGCTCATGTCAAATCCGGTATGAGGAAGGGATAATATCAATGGAACAGGTCCATTTTCATTTGGGAAACGGTTTTTTCATACCTGTCAACCAAGTCATGATGACGCCCATAAAAGTTTAATAAGGATGACTTCAGCTTAGGTCGTTTTTACCTTTTATTTAATTATCAAAGTTTTCATACCCCAACTCTAAAAGTTTGGGCTATGTTGCATTCACCTTGTCCGTTCGTTCGTCCGTCCGTTCGCCCAACAAATATTTCCGTCACACTTTTCTTAGAAACTACTGAATGAAATGACTTTATAATTGGCCAACAGCTTAATAGTGATGAGTTGTAACGTGTGAGCGCTATTCGGATCTGTCGGACACCTATTGCCTCTTTGCAGTTACTTTGAATTTTTCAGTATGTTGAATGAACATATCATTTTTCGTAACACTTTTCTCAAGTACTAATGAACAGAATGACCTCATACTTAGTCAGCAGTTTTGTGAACTTTACGATACTGTCAGACATCTACTTTCTGTTTGTGGATATTTTAAATTACGATTGGGGTATTCTTAAAACGACATCACGTGCATTCTTGTTTCGAATTTAAATTAGTACATGTACCATTTCAATGTCCATCACCAAAAGCTTTAATCAGTTTTGAATGCTTCGACAACTGAGCAAAAAAAAACACAAATGGAATTACCAAATAAGTATGTAACATGCAATATTTCTTCACTTAATAATATAATTGACATAATATTTACGAACTCGTTTCATACCTACATGTGACCTATATAGCTACAAATAAAATTTATAAAAACATATAACCTTTTTCAATCATGATAATTCGCTTTTAATCCTACCTACTTTGTAATATAACCGTGTTGAACATATGTAATTAAGATATTTTGGCTTCCAATAAACATGATAAGAACAAACACGGATATATAATTTGGATTTTGGAATTGGCCATGATCCTATACAATAGCTTCTTATTTCAATTTTAGAATCGTATTCGTGAAAAAAGGTACTAATGTTTTATTTTATTTCATTTACTTATTTATTTATTTATTCAATTATTAATTTATCATTTTTATATTTTATTATCATTGATATATGGCAAAGATTTTTAAAGCAGAAACGTTCTAATCGCTGTTCGTTTTTGACTAAACCACTTTTATCTTTAAGGGGATACGATACAGTTTAGATGTTGAATTGATTTTTTATTCATTTTTTGATATTTTGTTAATTTGGCATGCTCTTTCCAAAAATGAAATAAAAGCATACCTTGCCGATGTAATTACGGAGATAAAACTGAGATTTGTGAAGATAATTTAACATTTTGTTCCCTGAATGATCGGTAGATTCTAAAGTTTATATTTAGATGTTTCATGAAGCTGTTTAATTCTGTCGTCAAATTCGCGGAATTAAAATTTTCCAGCTACAAAATGTATGCCGTGAACCATTATAACGTCCAACGTTTACTTGACAACCGTAACTGTATCGTATCCCCTTAAGCGATCAGTAGTGAAAAGTGACAGTTACGTTGCTGTTTTTATTTTCGCTCTATTTTCATTTATTTCGTATTTGTTTTTTCTTTTTCCGTTTACCAATCATTACATGTTCTATTGCTTGTCTTACCATAGACCATGTTTCTACTGCTGAGTACACGTAACCAGTTCTGGTTGTGGATGTTCCTCCAGTTTTTAGTAGTTCAAAGACGAGTGTCTTCGTATTGTATTTAATGGCA
Source organism: Mytilisepta virgata (assembly GCA_028015205.1). Lineage (NCBI taxonomy): Eukaryota > Metazoa > Mollusca > Bivalvia > Mytilida > Mytilidae > Mytilisepta > Mytilisepta virgata. The sequence goes on from CM051512.1 coordinate 37,178,309, forward strand.
GAACATGAAGATTGATATCGACATTGACGACCGCACATTTTCAGTCCCATTTTATCGTATGCAATAATAATTTTGTCATCCATATATGTATTTGTGTTTAGAGTTCCTACTAGTACATCTCCAGACCATAACTTACTTAAAGTTATTATGAAGATAAGCAGGAGCATTTTTTAAAATAATTATAGATTAATACATGGTCTTTTCCATATTGCTCTTGTTATCAGCCCGAGACCTGGATATAAGCCGGGAGGAAGGGACCATATCAGTCGAGGGCTGATAACACAGGTAATATGAAAAAGACCATGTATTAATCTATTTATCACATATTTTGCCACTACCAAGAAAAAATTTTACTGTTGAATTAGATTTTCCAGTCTTCAAGCAGGTTTGTCAGGTTTTTGAAATCCCTGAATATAATGTGCACATTTACAATGCTACAGCTATTAAACAGTGGACTATGCCAGAAAATGGACTTCAAAAGAACAGGAACTTGCTGACACACTGTCAGAGTGGGTGAAGGCTATTAGGTCAATGATACAAATCCAAATTAAAAGCCTCTAAGGGTCTATGAGCACTAAAGCTAAATTCATCTTTAAAGACCCTAAGGTTATTTAAAACTTGACTCGACTCCATGACAAATATGTAGTTGTCCCAGCTGACAAAGCCCCCAGTAACACCGTTTTTGTCTGCAAGAACTATTATTTCGAATGTCTTAGAAACGAATTAGGAATAGATAACACTGCGGGTAACCCAACTTATACACCGACCACACTGACTAAGCAGCAAGTCCTTGATAACCACAAGACCGTTCTTCATTCGTTTAGCATTTCTACAAAGGGTGAAGAAATGGACCTTCCTGCTCTTTATTGGATTCCTAAACTACATCAGAATCTGTTTAAACAAAGGTACATTGCTGGGTCAGCTAATTGCTCTACAAAACCTCTTTCAAAGATTTTAACATTCATATTGAAATGTATTAAAGAGGGCCTTCAGAATCACTGTGAAACATCATATTCCACCAGTGGCGTCAATCAGATGTGGATTCTTAAAAACTCCAAAAATTTACTTTAATATCTAAAATAAAAATCTTTAGCCACATGCAACAACATAAAAACATTCGACTTTTCTACACTCTACACTACCATACCACATTCTCAATTAGAAGATCGCTTAAAGCACAACTAGTTCATCAATGTTTTTTCAAGAAAAATGGGACACGCGGGTATAAATTTCTTGTTTCCAAAGAGGATTACTGCTGTCACAAAAGCTTCTTAACCAGGGTTTTATCAGGGATAAGTTGATGTCATCACTGAGGAAATTTTACGGTCGTCATCATGAATTGATTGACCATTACAGTGTTCCAATATCTAAGATAATGTTGGACCTGTTCCCACTGTCGTAACATTTCATGTGCCTCCACCGATTTGTGACTTCCCCCGGATTGACTTTGTTGAACTTCACGACGGGTGCCGTATACGGAGGAGGAACTGCTAACCCTTCCGGAGCGCCTGGGTTCACTCCTGGTTTTTATAGGAGTTCGTGTTGTTCATTGTTTTTTAGTTTTCTGTGTTTATTTGTTGTGCCTGTGGTTGTTCATTTGTCTTCCCGGGTTTGTCTGTCCAATTGATTACGTTTCTTTGATTGCTCCTTAGGCGTATTTGTCCTTTTTTTTCTTTGACTTGGAGTATAAGGTCAAACACATTAATGCAATCCTGTGTTTTCCCCCGAGATCTACAAATAGATTACATAGGCATATGAAACTGCTTAGAAAATTTATGAACGGTTAATTCACCATAAATAATGATCAGACGATTATTTACAGCTGAGCGGAAGTGACTCACGAAAGGGCATATAACATTTTATCTCCCCTCGTATGATGTTATTGCCCCGGGTTCAAATAACATGCATCAAATTATGCTTTTATTACATATGAGAAATCGGCGTTATTTCAATAAAATATTTGATAATGTATGGTACAGTCTCGTTATTTCAGTGAGTGTTATTTCCATACTGTTATTGTGAAATAATTTTTGCAAATCATACATCTGCACCAGACGGATTCTGAAATTTCAGTCTACTTTGTCATTTTAAAGTTGCAACGGTTGAACAATAACTTAATAACATCCTGAAATGAACTAATAAACGAAAATAAAAGTCCTTTATAAAAAGAATGTTTGTAATGAATATATCAAAGTAAGAATGCAATTAAATTAAAATTTCATAATAATTGCAATTCATGCTTATTCATGCACATCCTTTTTCAATTGTATTGAATTTTAAAGTGGGTCTCTTATAAAGTCCATAAATGCATTTCAAGAGAATCTTGTTTGTAAAAGAGGTAAAAACTAAGTAAGTTTTGCAACTGTAGTTTTTTGTTCATAAAAGATATTTTATGATCCTTCTATCTGCATATTGACAATGTGTATTACACTAGAGTAGTATGATGCCTATTATTCTAGGGTTTCGACAATTATTTTAAATTAATTATAGTTTTACATGTTTTAATGGCCTCTTTTCTGTCAAAACGTCAGATATTACTCGACAATATTAACACTGTCGTACTAATGTATTGGATGTTTGGATTATTGTTTAACGTCCAATAGCAATTCTTACGTGCAAGTCAGGACGAGAAAATGTTGATATGATATATATAGGAATTCTGCTTTGCAATAGACCGTCATGCTGAACGGAATTTTTAACGAGCTCAGATTTTTAGCTGGGGATGTAACGGTCTTAAGGAAGACATGTCATCCAACCCAGACAGAGTATACTGACCTCTGAGGCGACCACTCGTTGCTCTCACCTCTAGATGCCGCGTGCTTGGCGGAAAAGAATATCAATAATTGTCAAATCTAATGTCTGGCTTAACCCGACCTCCGCACTCGTAATAAAATTTCACTTTTAGAAATACAGATCACTAAATCCGTCATACGTTTATCTGATTGAATCACCACATTTGTTCAAACGCCGAATGATAGAATAATTTAAATGCTTTATGCACATCGAAGTATACGTAGAAAAGCTGTTCTACTCGATGCAATTCTAAATGTTTTGTTTTATTATTTGAAATGACAATTCCGAAGGTATGCGATCGCAACATTTGTTTCCCTGAAATCCCGACGCTGAATCTCGATTCGAAAAGGTTATCCTGTTGAGAGATAGTATATTTATTTTAATAAGTATCGAAAAGTATTTGTTCAGAACATATCTTTCTGCTGTTTATTGAGATTATTGTATACAATCGTTTTATCGATTTAATCTATGCAGACGTGATGAGGTACAAATGATGAAAGGTTATGGCAATGTTCAGTGCAATGTTTTGAAGAGAGTTTCATATAGCAGATGAGTTTTCTAAGCAGCTACTAAGGGAATTTGGAATCTTGTCCGTCGAAATAATGGCTACTAATTAGCATCAAATAGTAGGGACAATTACCAGTAGGGATCATTGCAAATTTTCCCTAAGGCGCATAATGTTTGCTTCCATTTATGATATTTTTTACAACTGCGCTAAATGTACTCGATTTATACGTGCAAACGTCTCACTCCTGAAAAATTACGGAATATGTATGAAGTGGCGTACCAATATTCCCTGATGACGCATTTGCACAGTTTTTCAATGTTATTGGGAAAATGGGCGCTTTATGGAAATTCATTTCTAGTTTGGTGAAATGTCCAGCAGAAGAAAACTAATTTTCCAAATTTTTGGTCATAATATATGTCAAATTGTAAAGTCAATTTCAACAGAATTTAAAATTAAATTGAGTACAATTCTAATGTGAGCATCACAATATGGACTACCACTGGTAAATCAGACAAAACTGAGACCTCAAAAAAGGACAAAGGAAAAAATAAAAAAAAGAAAAAACGTCGCCTTAAAAAGTTAAAACGCATGTGCAACATTAAAACTGTAAAATGAGTAATTAACACTCTTTAAGTTTGTTATGCAATACATCCGTCATGTCTGAAGTATATGGACATAACCAAAGTCAAAGTCTGCCTCGTATTTGTACTCTTTCCGTCTGGTCAGTCGATCGTCGGGAGATGGTTGGGAAAAATTTCTTGACAATGTGATATTATTTCATGTTCCAGTGAAGTCATTTTCGTTAACCAGACTCTTCACCATTTCATATCCGTATTTGTAGGTCTCCATATACTACTCATGTCGCTCAAGTAAATACGATGCAATAAAAAAAGAAGAAGGTTATATACTACAGATCTGTTCCCAAATCTAAGATTCTCTGTCGGCAATTGATTCGCTGTGAGGACCCTACATTTCTGAAAATGTAGGGTGAGTCAATGATTGGAAAGAGCATTATTCCATTCAGGAGTTCTCTGAATCCATTGTTCAAACACTGTACATTGGAAACATCCATGTTTTGTCTGACCTATTTAAAATTTATTTCTCAAGGAAGACAGAACAAAGTCGTACCTAAATTATTTATTCACGTTTCTGTAACATTTGAAACGTCTAATTGACGTTTTCCAACAGGTACTAAACAGTAGATAAGATTGGTGTTTGTATTGTAATTAACATTGTTTTTATTAGGAAGTTAGAGTGTAACCTGTACTCCATTCTATTGTAACAGTAGAGCATGAATTGTCTCCCAAAATTACATACCGCACCAACAGGAATCGAACCCGGAACCTTTTGTTCAGTAGTCCAACGTTCTACCAACTGACCTAAAGGAATACTCCACACTCAGCTAATGGAGGGTGGTTATAAACCTATTACGGTTCTATAACTTCTGTTAATCAAGGGCAGCCCGTTATACTATAAAAGTGTATTTCATGCCTAGATTTCATGTGATATTTTTTATAATTTATACAGTAAATAACATTTAAAAAAGACATTAAATATTACTTTTATTTAAAAAGACAATATTTAAAGACAAATGAATGAAATTACTACTGAGTAATGTTAATGTTACAATTATAAAATAAAAACACAAAACCTTGTCACGGATAATCTAATCGAAGTGAAGTTTTATACGCCAAATATAGCGTGAAAATATACTGTAAACAGTAAAGGAAATAAAATTTCTTGGTATTATTTTAGTCCAGATTAATTTAGATTGTAGCTATTAGCGGTGATACGAAAAGACTTCTCCGTCCTGAACAATCTCTTGCTCCTCTTCAAACACTGAAGATATCTTACCTCCTGACCAGATGTTACACTGAATTCCCTTCAGGTGTGACATGTATAACAATAAAAACAAGAAGCCAAAACAAAAACAAATAAAGTATGTATGTTACGAAACACCTCATATGATAATACAATACAAGGAATATCAATGGAATTGGTGAACCGTGAAAAGGGAATAGAACAACTAAAACGTATAAAAGACCAAGCCTAACAAAACTAAATGCAAAATGGTAGAATTAAAAGATTGTTGGTTATTTGAAACCCAGAGCAACAACAAACTGACATGTTTCCTTTTCACAAGTCTTAGGTCACATCTCAAAATATCACTAGTAACACATTCTTTATTTTAACCAGCCATTTTTTGTTTGTGTCATCTTGATTGCCTTGATTTTTACAATTTTCAAAATTTCAAAAAAAAATCAATCAAAAGATCAAAACAATATATAAATGACTTGCAGTCAAGTTCCAGTTAAGAATGAATTATATAATATTGAACTTTACCTTTGCTGACCTGGTCTAAACTTATCTTAACCGATCCTAATTAACTACAAGACAACATATCTTGATTTGATCTTGTTATCTTGAATATTTACTAGAAAATATGGTGAAAATCAAGATAAAATAATTATAAACAAGACCAGACAGGCTATTTAATATCAAAGCGTGTAATTAGTGCAAATACTAATTTTAGGTAATATATACATTTCACCTAACAGATACTTATCTAAGCCCTTCAATGTATGATCTTATATGTAATATCAGTATTTAAGGGCACTAAATTATTTCAACATGCAGGAGATTATTCGATTTTTACTACGGATTTGACACACCATAGTATATTAGTTACAGAATTTCGGAACTTTGGCTAAAAGTGTCAGGGTCAAAAATTAATGAATACAAAACGAAAATTCTAAAAATTGTAAACTCAGATACTACAAGCTTCTTAAAAATAGAGAATCTCTTAAAGAACAAGTGAAAGTTTGTTGCATATAGTTTGGGGACAATACTATAGAGTCTAATTTGATACCAGTTTGTTATAATGTACATGGTGTATTAGTAATTAAAAGTGGTCAAAAAGACAACTTTCCTACAAATTGAAAGTGCTCCTCCTCTTAGAAAGTCGAAATCGATTGTAAATACTGGCATGTACGTATGAAATAATACATGCATTCTTTAGTTCTATTACAAAAGTTTCTGTAATTACAAGAAAGGTTCCTACATTGCTCAATAATTCAAAACAAGATTACGACATTTTATAATACACTTTCAAATCTCATAATTATATGAATTTACCGAATAAAATTAAAAGATTATATCGATGTAGCCCTTATCGCCAGTGATAAAATCAATTTTACTGAAAACTGAGACAAAATAAACAAAAGAATGAAATAACAAATAACAATAAATTTGAAACAAAAACTGCTTTGTTCCTTTCATAGTTTACAAAAGCCACTGTTATCCTTTTCTATAAAGAGTTGCGCTCCATCCACCCGCAGTAACAGAATTATCTGTTCTCCAAGTAACGAAAACGCTGTTTCCGGTTGTTTCTATATCATCCCCAGTAGAGGTACCGCTTCTCTCTGCCAATAGAGTACCGGTAGCGGATGTTCCGTCATAAATCTGAAAACATAATACTAGTATTAGGATGTTTACTATTCATTTGCCATAATAGTGGTCCGCATATCGTTTTCCTAAGTACATGTATTTGTTTAAAACGACAAATTGTATCACTACCGTGCATGTGATATATACGGTGGCTTTCTTGGCAGGGCGATATTGCTGTCACATAAACTTCTAAGACAGGGTTATGTTCAGTCTTTGTTAATTTCATCACTCAAAAGTTTTACGGTGGTCATCACGAATAAATTGGCAAAGAATATCCAGAAATGACACACAGTTTGCTCATTTACATATTCAAAATGGTGGCATATTGAATTTTCATGAATAACTATAGATTTCCGTCTTACTTGACCAGAATAATTTGGCGGAGTGGGGGCGATAATTTGAATATACACCAGTTTAGCAATTCTCAGATTTTAACTATTAACAAATTAATGTCACAAAAATTTCTATCACTAGTACTACACGTCATATACTGTCAGTTTATTTTTCGTGCTATATTGTTCTATAACATATCCTCTTTCCTTCACTATATCTGTAGTTAACATAATCGTTATCTGCTAATCATGTTGTCAAACTTCGTCAAATTTAAAAATAAATATAATTCTGCGGGCGCATTATCCAAAGATATAGAATAGTTTGATTACTCGCACTTTAATCATCTTTCAACTGCTGTATGTCTACAACTATTTCACAGTACTTACTCTGACATAGTCGCAGCAAACCTCCGTGTTGAAATAAGTAAATCTTAGAAGAATAGTGTAACCTGCTGTTACTGTTGTAGGACCAAAATCTTCTATGGCATTATGTACATAGGAGCCAAGAGTGTAAGTTGTCCAGTGGTACACTGAAAAATAGAACATTTATGCGATACAAAAACATTAAATAACCTTTAAAGACTTTTGAGTTCCTTTTTCTATTTTTCTTTAAATCATGTTTCCAACAATAACAATAATGATTCCAAATCCAAAAAGCCCCAAAGGAACCGATAACACCGTGATAGATAGGAGTAGAAGGGTGAAAGACAAATTTCCATTCGTCTTGGTTAATATAAATAAGTCTTCACCGGCTGTTGATTTACAATAAATCAATGCCTAGGGAGCAATCATCTGATTTTAAAAGAGAGGGGCCGAGAAAGAGTCTCAGAGCCTGGAATATTTTCACTTTTTTTAAATTCCCTAGGTACCCTGCTAAAAATCAGATGGTTTTCCCTTACATTCGTTTTTGTTCTATCCAGAAATCAGTTAATACGAACAATAAACGAACGATAAAGGGTTAACAGAATTAAACACTGTACAATTCATTTGAAAGTAAAAATATGCTGAAAAGTCTATTTACAGTCACAGTGTGTTCCCGAGTATCCGCTGTAGCAGGAACAGTTATATGTACGTCCAATAAAAGAGCACGTGCCTTGTCCACAGTTCTGATTAGTGCAGGGTGTAACTAAAATAAAATGATTGATATGTCCATAATACACAATTAGACCCAAGGCAATATGATATGCATGTTTCCTCCGCGTCTACTAAAATTACAATACACTGTAAGACTAAAGTATTCCTCTCATTTCGGGATGAATAAAATGAATTTTAAATTTCTTAAATAGACTATAATGTCATCGTTATGTACATGTAGTATACTTATTACATTCATCAAAATGACGGTCAATGTATTTCGGAGTAATATCAAAATTGTAATGCGTGATACTTTTCTATCCATAATAAATTTGAGAATAATTTCTTGTTCTAAAAAGGACAAACTACCTAAGTATCAAATATTTAGTAATTTTCCAAATACACACAGATAAAAAAAACTTACTCTGACAGTCTGACCCATTAATTCCCATTTTAGTGGTAACCTAAACTACTAAACACACAGTATACCTTGGCAATCCAATCCAGAAAATCCTGCAACGCATGCACAACTGTAAGTTGTAGCTGAGATTGGGGTACACGTTCCGGAATAAAGGCAAGGAGTTGTGTCACAAATGGACGCTAGAACACGAACACAAAAAGCAAAGATGACAAGTGTATTTCACAAAACATAGCGGACCTTAAATATTCAGTAGTATGCAAAAAGCAAAACAAAATTATCCAAAAGTTATTTAATCGGTCCCGAGTGTACGATGCCATCAAAAATGTGGTGCTTTTCATAGTTTTCATAATTATGTACACGAAAAACATATTTTCTGAAATTTTCTTTACTGCTACGAACAGTGTCTTCAGAGAGATCTTTCAGTGTTTAGAAAGATCGTTCAAACACTACTAAATGTATATTTTAAATAGCCTTTCTGTGCATTGAAAATGTTCTTTTTTAATGATGAATGTTTTTTATAATATAAAGGGGACATATAAAATGACAGCTATCTTAGATGTTGAAAGCCAATCTAGCTGGAGCCATCTGTAGCACACAGTCTCGGCAGTTTGTGGTCAATACTAATGATCAATTCTTGTCAACAATGAGATAAAGCTCGACAGTTTGTGGCGGAGTCCGATCTAAATTGACAAGGGTTGCCAGTTTTCTTGCTAATGATCTGTGCAATTCCGGGTACCCCGGTTTTCTCTAGCAATCAAGGTAAAGCAGATCGCGCTAAAACTGTCGTACATATAATAAACAGATATGGTCAATGTCGAACTGTCTATACTTACCCGTACAAGTCGGCCCCGACCATGCTGCTGTACATGCGCAGTCAAAGCTGGATCCACTGGTAGGAGAACACATACCGGAGTTTTGACACGGGTTTGGAGTACACACATGATCTACAAGGATAAGTTGTATACATTTCACTCAAATTATACACATTTGTTTGGTATATATGAAATAATTACTACTTTTTTGTGTAATGTAAAACTATATTACGTGTAATAATGCACATTTGAGGGATGTACCAAATCATATTATCCTTAATTGCGTTTAGTTTGTGTTCTCAAAGGATTCATATATTTTTTATATTCTTTAGACGACTCATACATCCTCTAAGAGCGCATCCTGTCAACACAAATTAAAAAAAAATATGATGCTAATTTGCATTATAACCAAGGAAATGAAACATGACAGTTCCAAACCAGTCAAGGTCTGTTCATTAATTGCCAGCATCTACTTATAAACGAAAATGCATTGAACACATATTTAAGACAATAAGGATTATTTATGTTGGTAATCATAGTGTATTCACTTTTTTAGTGAGTTGTATACACTACAGAGCGTCAGGATAGACACTATTTTGAGTACTCACGAAACCGGTTTGACCTTACTACTGTTATTTGGATTACGTCAATCCATCCTGAATCTTTTGTTTAGATATTTTTGTTTTTCTATGTTTTTTTTTGTCCGGGAGTCTGTCGATTGGATTTGTATGCCATTGTTGACATATGTTTCCTGTTATCCAATTTCTTATCTATCTATAGTGACTAGTTTCATCCACTGCGATGGATACTGCGTGTATAGATGTACCCTATTCCGAAAATAATTTAAATTTGGAGAGATAACTCAAATTGTTAAAATATTCAATGCAAGGTTATATGCCAACAGTTCAGTTACAAAATCCATACTTTCACAGTCTGTTCCATAGTAGCCTTGAGTGCAAGCACAGGTGTATGATGTCCCAGAAAAGGTACATGTGCCAGAATTCTGACATGGTCCAGGTGTACACGGTGTTACTGAAACAGACAAATTTATATAGATTAAAACTCGTGTAATTATGGGTTCATTACATTTTGTTGCGTGGTTTTCCTGTTAGAAGTGCAATTCAAACTGTGTTTTTACTAGAATATGCAACATCAACACAAAGAAATAAATTAAACAAGGAATTTTAGTTACCCATCAAATAAGATAACTCCATAGTAATTTTTTACGATATTTAAGTTGAAAAGTTAATATAGATAAACTGCAGTGGTAAATTAAAGATATGCAGAAAATTAACAGTTTCCTGAATTTCCAAATACTCACTTTCGCAGAAAGTCCCGGATGTCCCTGTAGCACATAAACATTCAAAAGACGACACTCCATTTCTGCATGTTCCTTCATGCTGACAAACGACTCCTGTACATGGTGTGTCTATAAAGTAAAAATCATATGTAAGTACATGTGCTATTATTTGTTTGTCTACCACAGACGAGAAATTAACTTTTGAAATGAAAAACTGGTATAGTAAATTTTAGATAAAATCTGAAAACAGATTCTTTAAACGTGCAACGTACAAAACCACACACACACACGTTTCGCACGTTACACGATTCTTGTGGTGTGTTGCATAGAAGAACACCAAGCACAAACATATAAACAATATAGAGTCAGAATAGTTTTACTTGGTACAGTTACTGAATAGTGGTGGAGTTAAATTGGTGTAATAGGTACCCAAATACCCTCCTTGGTTATGCTGATAGTCCGGTGTATCAAATATAATATAAAAGCCTATACATTATGATTACCATCAAGGTGGCAGCTTGCTAGAACTAGAAAAATTGGATGGACGTTCCATAATTTATAAAGCTAGGTCAAAATGTCCTCGTTTTAACTCTTAAACTAGCTAAGGTTCTCACAGCTGCAGATATGATAATGTTTCTCTATTACAAGAATATGAGCATACGAGAATAAAAATATTACATCATTTTGAATTCAGTAATTATTCGTTCTCATCCCTCAAATCACCTAGGGATAATGCGTCTTGAATGGGGGTATTTTTGTTTTATCTAAAAAGGGCAATGTTTTATTTAAGTATGTTGAATCATTTTTAAATTCGGTTTCTGCGAAAGTCAGTAATTATAGTACAAAGAAACAGACTTATTTCATATGGACATTCATATGAATTTTTTAAGGTGACAATAACCAGAATTTCTCAGTCCTTTCAAGTCATTAACTTACTCAATTATATCATTCGTAGTTTTTACATAAGAAAATAAGAAATTCTTTATTGGTTTGTATGGTTTGCTGGTGACAAAATTAATATTTAAAAGCAAAATGTATTTATGTGTAAAATGAAATCAATTGTTGTATTGGAATTCCAAGTAAAATGTTTCACATTACTGATGCACGTTTTCACATGTCTTTCAAAAATTCCATTACTAAAATTGATTGATCTTCAAATTTCAATTAAAATAATAATGTAAACTGAATTGATTCTTTTCTAAAGATATGTAGCTATGTTTGTGAATAATGGAATAAATTATATACTTCTGTAAATTAATTTTGTGCCCGGAATTTCCACGCAGTACAAAGACTGCTTTCATCGATAAATATTATAGAATAAATTATTTAGTACCAATTTTAATTCACAAGATGTGCACATTTCGTCGATTTAAGACTACCAGTTGTGCTCAAGGATTAAAATGTTGAAAACCATAACAACAATCCAAAACGTTTTATAGTAAATTCAAAAATGCCAAAATTACCAAAAAGTTAGCCAAACCACCTAAAGAATGAGATCAATGCACAAGGGGGATACTCCTTAATTTTCAAAACATTTTCATCATATTAAATTTATATTATAAATTTTTGGCTAATATCGAAACTCTGGCAACCAGACACCTTCCAGCAGCGGTATCGACATAGTGGTGTTATTAAATTCTTTGATACCAATTCTGATGCATCAGGTATGCATATTTCGTCGATTTACGATCCATTTGTTGTGCCTTAAATGTTGAAAACCAAAACGAAAAAGTTGAAGAGTAAATTCAAAGTAATGTAACAAAGAAACAAGAGGCTTCCTGAATTGCTCACCTGTTAATTTTTTTGTGTAAATCTTGCATCAATGATTATTTTGGCACTTAAATTTATACCGTCGCATTTTTCGCCTTAATATTGATTTGTACAGCTAAAATATAGAATCCTGAACCCAAATATGTCTGGTTACTAGGGACTATTCCACCAGTTGCTATGGATTTTTTAATGACCTTGAATCTTGAGCCTCAATACTGACTTCTACAGCTATATTGTAGTGTCCTGAATCTAAATATAGATGGTTGCTATAGACTTTTTCATCGGTTGCTATAGACTTTTTTAATGACCTTGACTCTTGACATTTCTTTTTGACTTGTACAGGTAAATTATAGGATTCTTAACTAAAATATGTATGGTAGCTAGGGACATTTCAGTCGGTTGGTATGGACTTTGTCAAGGACCTCGACCCTTGACCCTCCTTTTACTTGTATAACTACCACTTAATTTATTTAGTTATGCTCTAAACATCTGTGACAAAATGTCAGAACATTATTTTTACTGATAATTACTGTTCACATGTATATAATCTTTCAAGGGTAAAAACTCCCATAAGCGGTCAATTGACGATGTTGACTTATTTGTAGATCTTTCTTTGCTGAACATTTTTGCTGTTTACAGTTTGTCTTTATTTATAATAATATTCATGTTAATAACCTAAAACTGCAAAATTTCCTTAAAATTAACAATTCAGGGGCAATAACTCAAAAATGGGTTGACCAATTCGTCTAAAATTTCATGGCAGGTAGATCTTGACCTCATAAACATTGTTTTCTTATCAGTTTTGCTCTATCTGCTTCAACCTTCTGAGATATGAGCCAAAAGGTGCACTTTTCAAGTATGTTCTATTTTTAGCCATGGCAGTCATGTGTCTCGGTGTACAAAAAAATAAAACATAATATTTATACTAGATACCCTAAGGATCTTTCAGACTAAGGTTGGATGAATTTGATTCTGTAATTTCAGAGGAGAAGATTTTTAAAAGTTTACAAAGATGACCAAACAAATGTGGAAATTGTCTTTAAAGAGCAAAAATTCCAATAAGGGGGTCAATTAACGATTTTGTTCATGTTGGCTTATTTGTAGATCTTACTTTGTTGAACATTTTTGCTATTTACAGTTTGTCTTTATCTATAATTATATTCAAGATAATAACCCAAAGCTGCAAAATTTCCTGAGAATTAACAATTCAGGGCAATAACCCAAATAATGTTGACAGGACAGGTGAGCTAAAAAGTCAGCTTTTGTATGACGCGTCACCGTGTGCTCACAACAAACGTATACTCGTTTGATATGACACGACCATCGTATATATACAGAAAATAACCCCGCTGTTGGTATGAAACGTTCACTAGTGTGTCTGGTGAGATTAACCAAGATAAAATCTAAGATAACATTGAAGATACACATATGTGATATTTATATATCTAGATTTTACGTACCAAACACCTGACAATAATGACCACCACTGACAGATTTCACACATCTCTCACCATTTGTACAGGGATTTGGATGGCAGGGATCAGGGTCCTGTAAATTACGTCATAATATAATTAAAATAATAACTTATATATTTAACATTATAAAATTCTCAATTTCACAAAGTAATGACTACTGTAGTCATTTCAAAAATAATCAAAGTACTGAAGTACTGTTTACTCGGATGGCCTCATCGATCTGATGGCTGATAAATTAATGATAGTGATTTAAACCTAACTGTATATATGGTACAAACTGTTTGACAGGAAGATACGTTTCACCTGTATCCAATTTTGCTAGTATAATTCAAATGTTGAAATTAATAAGGCATCTCTTAAACATGTGAAGAATGCAAAACTTTCAAATGTTGACTGTTCCCCATAGACTTTCACAACATATACAGTATAGTAAAGATTTATAGTTACTAGAATATAACTGAGGGGGCCAAGCCAAAACATTGCCATGCGAATGCTAATACAACTGCGTCCAAATTCATTGACTGTCTATATGTGGTTCCCCATTAACTAACCTAGTCAACAACTATTAACAAATTGCTGATGCTGTCGTACGAAACAGCACATTTTATGACTTTTGTGAGGCAAGGCAAAAACTGTAGTGATATAGCACTTTAGACTGCAACTAGAACACTTCCTGTTGTGTTTACTGTTTATGTCCTTAATATAGTAAAAGAGTGACATTTTGTACAATGTCAATTTCATGTTGGCTCGCTTCGTTCTCAATCACAGCTTCATTTAGGGATTAGAAATAAGTTTGAAATTTGTGTTACCTTTTTAATAGCTATCAATGTATCAATTTGAGTTGCAGTATAAAAACAATATTAGGACAATGTCAGTAAAGTATAAACATTTTTGTATTCGGCACGAAACTGTAGGAGGGCAAAACTCGCCCAAGTTTCTTGCCCTCATACAAAAATGTTTATATTTTTCTGACATTGACCTAAATGTTACCCAATTTGGCAACAATGTAAATATAGTTACACCCAACTTGGCAACAATGTATATATAGCTGCACCCAACTTGGCAACAATGTATAAATTTTGATTTTCAAAAACTGGAAATTTAAACTAAACTCCTTATTAATTTCTCATTTTATGCTTTTAATTTCTATACAATATTGTCACATACTGTATGTAGATGTGCAATAAGGTTTAAGAATTTTGATTTTGACAGCTTGAGGCCCACAGGCGTTGTATTTCGGAAATAGTGAATTTAAGCTTGTGCCTTAAACTCCTCTTTCATTTTTCATTTAGATTCAGCAAATCTAGTTGTAGATAATATTGCTCTTTATTATTTGTAAATGAGAAAAAAGGCTTTTAATTTTGAAAATCTATCAAGGGTTCAAATTTTGGGACCGAAAATGGTGAAATTGCTAATTTTGCCTTGTCTCTGGAAATACTCATTCATTTTTTGTTTCAGTGGTTTCATTTGCTTATGATATTGTTCTTCACTATGTGTAGTTGTGCAATAAGGTTTTCAATTTTGAAATTAGATCCAGGGTTATAATTTTCAGACTGAAATTGGTAATTGTTCACTGTTAATTGTTTTTTTTACTTCTTCAGTTCGGGGATGGACATCGTTTCTGATGGCACCAAATTTTTTTTTTGCAGAATTAATAACTTGATTACTATTATTCATTTGACATTTGTGACTTTATAGCAAAGTATTCCCTCTACATTTTTGACAATATATGATATTCTGACTTTACATAGAACAACTTATGTAAACAGTTTAAATTCAAAATTGAAATACATGTAGTATGAAGTGTCCTTGTGATGAACTATATTGATGTGATACATATTTTTTTTATCACAGTAGTCTGCTCTTTTGACAAGAACTGAATTCTGCTTTGGCGCATCTTTAGGTGTGATGGAAATTTTACATTTAATGCAAAATGCATAAATATTAACTATTTAGATAAAATATAGCAAGAGCACAAGTTTATAGACATGATAGGTATAGATGCACAGTATTCTCCCATTTATTTCATATATTTCCATGCAGACGGGGATAATTGAAATACCATTTTGATTCCAAATATTTTAATAAAAAATTACACTGCAGTATTCTCTATCACAATTCACATACACCGTATATTTAAAACCCTAAAAATATAGTCAGATCAGTGAAAATAGATATTTGGCATGTGTATTGATACATGTATGTTTTTCTTCATAGTTTTAGACATGTATAGCAACACCCGACACTTCTGTAATAATAGCTACAAAAGACATAGTTCTGTCAAGTATCATTTGAGAGGATGCATCCTCGTTGTCGAGGATCATCTCGGGCGTAGCATCCTCACTGTTCCACATTTGGATCCCACTTGTCTTGATATCTATTACACATTCCTCTAACAAGCAATACAGTATGAATTTGTCTTCTTCTTGTTCATAACCTATTAATTGGCAGGTGTGTGTTTTCTCTAGAGGGGGTGTCTCAATCTATAAGTAAAGATATATGCATAGTATCTCAACTAGAAGTATTACTGGTGAAATTAAGATAAAAATGTGCTCAATTTATGTTCGCCTAATTATATAGCCATGATTACCATGCTCAGCTTATACACATGTACATGTACCCGGGTAACCTAATTATTGCTTTCAAATTGTCAATACTCAAGTTTGCTCTAATATATAGCATATCTCATTCATATATACATATAGTGTAGAATCAATACAATATATCAAGGTTAAAATTCTCTGTGAAATTATCAAGTCTCAATATTACTTACTCTAACATTATATTGCACTGATCATCTTTGACATAAGCCCAAGTCAGGTTTGTCTCAATATATTTTAGCATGCTCATATTATATTATTGCTCTAATATAAGGCTCACGTTTGCTCAAAATATATCACTGATCATCTTCGCAAACATATGTCCTCAATTTATTTAGGCTTCGCATGCTCAAGTAATACATCATTATTGCCCTACATTATAAAAGATTAATTACGAGTTAGCTTATATAGCACTGATCAACTACACCTATGCTGAATGCTGGTTCTCTCCCACAAATATATATATATTTACATGTATTCCAGAATATTAATATTTAAGTTAGAATTTAACTTGCACGTTTATAAAAATATTTCTGGATTGTTACATATGTAGGAAACTGATCACTAATTATAACAAATGTTACCATATATATGCTGCATCTGCACATACAAACATTATTTGTGCATCATGGAACGATTATATAACTGAAGATATTTTTAGAAATGAGTAAAATGGCCAGGTATGGTACATCATAATTACATATAAATTAATCTCAAATAACAGTGTGATAATGTTACAGCTCTTTTCTGATTAAAACTGCATTATATTCGCTCAGGAAAATCATTGACAATTAACATGGTATCGAAAACTCAAAGGCATGGACACGATTGTTAACTTTAACCCAAATGACATACTTTTCAGCTGATATCCAAGATGGCGACAGTGGACGCTGAAAGAAAAATTGTACCCCATTCAATAATTACTGCTCTCCTTCGACAATATCTCGTTAATATATATTATATTAAACTATGATATTGAAAGTTAATATATTTACCTTTCTTGTGTTAAAATAGTTACTGATCACCTCTCATTTCCTCCGTCTAACCTTTGACAGCTGAAGTTGATATGCATCACCAATTCAGGAATCCATCCGCGTTTATTATTATATATTATTCTCGGTACAAAACATGTTGATATATAAAAACATATCATAAAAAATATGTTCATGAAATTGTTTTGATAGCAAGATTCAAATATATGAGAAATATATTTTGCACTAGATAATGTCAGCGTATTCACACAATAAAAAATGAGTAATTGCGTGTTCAAAAAAAAAACCCAGAGCTGAATAGACTGGTTTTTCTCTCTTCGAAGTGAGTCAACCTAGTTTCTAACGAAAGTTGATCAGATTGCCGGTTTACGATTCAGGGCTATACCTATACAACGGATACATTAGAAGCATATTACTTTAAAAGGTTTTAAGAAGTGTTATATCTTTTAATTAGCAGTTGTGGTTATAAAATAAATGTTTTAATGAATAGATTTTGAATGTTACACCTTCTTTGGTAGCAATATTGGAATTTTTGCTTATATATATCGAAACATTCAAATTAGACTGACGTTTTTTTTGGGGGGAATTGGACATTGAAATGATAATAATTAAATATCTTATTCCCATTACTGTGTTGACAGTTTTGGACGAGAAACGAATTAGAAAATAAAATCAAGTATTTAAAAACAAAAACAAACGTTTAATGGACTCCATTTATGAACTTGTGCTATATAATTGTTATCCCTACTAAGGTTTTTCTTCGGTGATACGGACATTTTTCACTTAAAAGGGAAAAAATGCATAAATCGACTGTTTTTTTTTAAGAAAATAAAAAATGTTTTTAGATTTACCATAGTCCATGTTGATATGTCAGAATAGATGTTCCCTGGTTTTTGTGAGAATGTTCCTCCAGACTTTAACAATTCACAAACAAGACTTTCTGGATTATAGTTTACAGACACACACGATTCCTGATATTTACAATAGCGAGCGCACATTTTGAGACCCATTTTATCATGAACTACAATAACGTCCGCGTTTTTATAAGTGTCACTGTTCAAAGTCCCAAGTTGTAATTCACAGAAACACGAAGATAAATGGTCAAATACTACAAACGACAGCAGAAAAAACATCAATTCCATTTTATCAAAAATGTATCTTTTCCCTTGTTTAACCAATCTGCTTTTTGTTCCTACTGACGCTAAAGCCTGCAGAATTGCAATTAAATAATATGATTTAAAAGGGGTTATCGAAGCGTCTCTAAAATAACAAATTAAACTCATAAAATTTATGGAAAAACCGTTAAATTAACCAAAATTAAATGTGCATTTATTATTCATGTTATTAAATATAATGTTGTTTACAGTCATTTGCATATCTGCATTTGATCCTCGGTGGCCTAGCGGTCTCACCGTACAACGGATATTGCCGATAGTGTACTGACAATCGCGGCTTTTGTACCGGAAATTTGAATAGCCGAGGCGATAAACAAACTGACAGCAAGGTAAGTTTTTCATTTTTACTATTGATTTTGAAATAAATCATCACTTATACCTTCATCGACATTTTACTAAGTATTTGTAAATCGTCCGTAGCTATGTAAAACGTGAATATTAATAATGTGTTATGTAATAAACATGAAATTTAGAAAAGTTTGTCGACATTAGCGAGACACATCTGATACAAAACCAATGTAAAATGAAAAACTATGTATTCTAATTTATCAAAATCAGTGGGGTAATGTTCTGATAATTAACGGAGACACGAAAATTTTAGTCATTTGTTTTAATAAATGTCTTTATATTTGCATATTTTAGCGAAAATGTGTACAAATGGTGTACCGTTGATTGTGATTATATCGTTTTGATGTGTACCGTATAATGATCGGAAAGTGTACCGTGTTTTGATTAGACATAATTCGAATATATAAAGGGCATTCTAGAAAAAAATTACTACTGTCCTCTAAAGGCCAACCGCAGGTGCATTTTCAGTCAAACACTAAGTTTACTCTGATCAGATCGGCATTCATGTGGCGTAACCTGGTATTAGTAAGTTTCCTAATGCCATCATAAAAATATAATAATATGAAGGGGGTTTGAAAGGAGGGTTCTGATTTTTCAATACCCTTTGAAATTTTCTATTGAGGGTATATGTCTAATTCGCAGGTCTAAATCGTTCCAGGGGTGTCGTTGGCCGAGTTGTTCGCCATGACTACTAATGATCACTAGCCTGTCAACACTGGGGTTGTGAGTTCGAATCTCACCTGTGACGGGGTGTGTTCGACTCTGATTCAAATTGACAAGGATTGCCAATTTTCCTACCGTAGATCGATGGTTCTCTCCGGTACTCCGGCTTCCTCCACCAATAAAAATTGGCCGCCGCGAAATAGCCAAATGTTCTGAAAACGGCGTAAAACCCGAACTAAATAAATAAATAAATCGTTCCATAAACGTATAGTAGATGGAAAATAATTTTCAGTACGAGCCTGAGGATGGACATAGTTTGCTTCATTTCTCAAATTATACCTAGTGGTAGTACAAACAAGGGGTGTTAAACCATCATTTAAGTATGTATACAAGTATGCTGGTACTTTACCATAATGAATACAATGAAACGCACAGTTTGCGTCGTGTCGTCGGCGGTCTGCTAGTGACTCCTACCCAGTTTCAAAGTATAATGATTCAAAAAGTGAATACCTGGGTAGACCAGTAACAATTCTGGCCGCTTCGTTTTGTATTTTTTCTAATTTATTAACATATTCTGCTGTGCATCCGTCCCATACCTCACAGGAATATTCTAGTAAAGGTAAAATATATATATGGTAAATCTTGTTTAAATTTGATATGCTCAGAGTGAACTTAAGTCTACGCAGTACACCTAATTGTCTGGTTGCATGCAAGCAAATATAATCTAAGTGTGTTAAATAGCCTTCAAGCCAAATAAGCGTGTTTTGATTAATTACATAAGATTTGATCTTACCTATAAGGCCCCTATGCCATACTTTACCAAAGGCCTTTGGTATTTCACAGAACATATACCTCAGTAATATATCACCATTAAAAGACGTTGCTTTCAGTATTGGCGCAATTTATTTCCACCATTTCAATTTTTATGCCTTTTCTTCGAAATATCTCTTTTTCCAGTACGGTGACCCCACGTTTTCATTTTTTTATTTTGTTTAATAAACAAAAATGAATATTCTATGTAATTCTCATCGAAAAACATTGGTCAATTTTTTATAATACTGGATTTTAAAATAGATATTTTTTTCACAAAAAAGGCGGAAAAATATTTATAGCAACATATCGTTATCATTTGTCCCTCAGAAGATGATAATACCAATAATAGAATTTCTACAAACAATATGGTTAACAAAACAAACAAATTTCATGTGATTAGGACTTTTTATAAAATATTAAACTGTAAATAACTACAAGTTCCGATTTCTAAATTCTGTGAAAAAGATGGCGTTATAAATCGAAAACGAGGTCGGTGACCTAATTTTTTTATTGGCTGATTTTAAAGCTTTTTCTAAGGCTAAAGTGAAAATAACATTTAAAGAAGATATTATTGGTAAATCTGAATAGAGGGATTTGTCTTTAAGGATTGGTCACTTCGAATTGCGAATTCAGGAACCGCTCGATTTGTGTCGTTAATAGTGTATATAGAGCTAAAATATCTGGTAAGAAGATCAGACTTGGCATCGTCACTAACAACAGTTTCACCACGATGTAAAGTATGTGCCAGTATCATATGTCCTTTGACCTTGACATCATTTGCATAGTACAGCGACTTCATGAAATTTTATACTTGTTTTCGTAATTACGTCCATATCCCATAAAATATAAGAATAAGACATCCAATATTTGGTACGCAGATGCTTGCCTCACTAGGAGTATATGTCAGTCTGTCACATAAGTTTTTGACCTTCACACTATTTCATGGTTGACTGACTTTGTCTAAATTAATCAAAATCTGAGACCACAAGTCCGTATCTGAAATTATAAAACATCTCGAGATCATTTTCATGGTTGACCAGCTTCATCAAAAGCGGTTGCTGCCTTTATGGTGTAGTCCATATCGGGCGATGTGAAAATAATACCCTGACATCATTTATTTGGTGGAATGGCTTTTTTACGCTTACATCTATTTACCGGCTGACGGATTTTGTATCGCGAAAGCGTCCATCCGTCCGTCCAGAATTCGGTTTCCAAATCATAACCTCTGTTAGCTTTCATGTGTTTAACAGAAACTTATATGGGTGAAAAATCCAGGGGACAAGAAGACATGTATTAATTTTGGGGTTAGTTGGTCAAAGGTCAAGGTCACATGGTTGATTAGCAATGCGGGAACCTGGAGCACTGCTCTTGTTTTGCTTTTTCGGTTTCAATATATATAGTTATAATAATCAATAAACATGTTTAGTGACATGCATGTGCAATGTAAAAATTCATATCCTGTCAAAATTCTCATAATGAATATCAAAATTATTAAAATGTTCTTTGACTAAAACTTTTTCGTTCATGTCTTTATTTCCAGATGAATACTACAGTTGCCTCTATAGACCTTAAAGCAATGAGTAAAATAGAGACGGAATCCGAGGAACCATTAACGTGTGGTTTATGTCAGTTCAAAACTAAAACAAGAGGCAACCTTACCCGCCATTTAAAACTCCACCGCAAGAAGAGCAGCACTCCTGTTACGAAGCTTGAATATACGTGTGATCGATGTGGGAAAACCTTTGCAAGCAAATGTGGGCTACAACTTCACCTAAATGATACTCTTGAAAGGTTTGATACTTGTAAAGCTGTTTTCCAACTTACGGGGTGTCGGAAAAGACATTTAAGAACGTGCAAAAACAGTCGGGAACTTGCATGTGATTGTATTGTGACATTTTCTTGTTTTCTTGTTTTGTTTTTTTTTACTTTTGGGGAATGGGGTGTGTTCAGAAAGTTGGTGGTTCACGAATTTATATTCAGGGGCCATTAAGAGCTTGTCATTCAGTGGTGGTTCTATTCCTTGTTGAAGCTGAACAGTGCCCTCTTTTTGTCACTTTTCATGTCAGTTGGGCATTTACCCCACTTCCTTTTATTCTCGACAGTAGTATGTATATTCAAATATCAAATTCAAATAAATCGAGATAGACTGGTCGTATTTACAAAGATTCGTAAACATAAAATGAATGTAACTTATATAGAAATTAGAGTAGTTTAAGGAAAAAGATACGTCTATGAATTTTAAGGAATAAAGCTCCAGCTTTTGAGTGAATCCATATCTGATATAATTATATACAATCAAAAGATATTTTTTAAAAATAGATGTAAGTATTTGAAGGCATTTTACGAATATTTAAATTTTGTAATGATCAATGTGCAGTTCATAGCTTTAGTCTATTTCTGCAACAACCCGTACACCGAACATCAATATATAGTAAATAACGATATTTAAAAAAAACACTTTTTGGTTCATTTACGCATTTTGATGAAATAATAATTCTACACATTTTAGGCCTTGAGCACAACTGATGAGTCGTAAATCGACATGTGCACAACTTGTGCATCAATAATTGGTATCAAAAAATTATATATAACAAGTCCATATAAAATATTAAAGATATATATCTTTTATTTATCCAATATTAATTTGGATTCTATGTATACAATTAAACATCCTCATAATGGTACATGTGTATATAGAAGCCATTATATATATTTTTTTCATAGTTGGCCTCAACAACTGATAACCAGTTAAAAAAATTAATCAAATATTTACAATCTGTTGATGATAGTTATGATAAAAATAGTATGGCCAGACTAAGAACTAGCTGCCACATAATCCAAATTGAAATAGGTAGATACACTTTGTTGAGATAATTTGGTTAAAGATGAGTTACTTTTGGGATATAAAATTTAATGGCCTTTAAATTAAAAGAGATTTTGTTTGTATTTAAACTAGTTGTTTTAACAATATTATCAATAAAACTAATGATTTTTTTTTCTAAATGATCAGTTATGAAAATAATGATGTATGTAGAAAAATAGCCGGATTTATTAATAATATTTACAAGAATAATCCTTCTTTATAATAGGAATTCTATTTTGAACATTTTTCAGGATAAAAAGAAGTGTTTTATAATCCTTCTACTCTTTATTCCTATTCTAATACGGAAAATGTTTGCAATTTTCTGAGTAAACAAAATTTGAATGTTTATTTATCAATAGATCAATACAGAATACTAACTGTATTAAAAGAAAAACTCATTTAAATTGACGGTAACTCAAGGATTCCATAAAAACATGTAATAAGGTGGTACAGGGAGATAACTCTTAAAAATCACCAGAGCGTTTGAATCAAATTTAATTAGTAAAGAGAAATTAAGCTTCTTAATGATCAAAATTGATGTTTGCCAAACTGCTATATATTCAATGAAATTATTCCCGTGAAGTGTGAAATTCTATTTACTAAAAAAAAATCAATATTTAAGTCAACAGGTCAAAGTTAATATTTCCTAAAAATGTTATGAAAATTAAACGAGCCAAATTTATTTTAGTCAAGGTGTTGGGTACCACCTTAAATAAAACAGACACGTATACAAAAGCTTGATCCAGATTAAACTGGAATGAGTAGATTAAGACAACACTGAAAGTCAACAACATAAAGCAATTAAGTAAAGTCAAGAAATACCAAAGGGGTATTCGAAGGAGAGAAAATTCGTAACAACTAACAAACTCCGGAGAACAACGAAGACAAGACCAAAACAATACATGCACCACAATCAAAAACTAAAAACATATGAACAACATGGACCCCACCAAAAAACCGGGGGTAGACTCAGGTGCTCAGGAAAAGTAAGCAGTCTCTGCTTCCTGCATGACACCCGCCATGCTGTTCATGTCAAATCCGATATGAGGAAGGGATAATATCAATGGAACAGGTCCATTTTCATTTGGGAAACGGTTTTTTCATACCTGTCAACCAAGTCATGATGACGCCCATAAAACTTTAATAAGGATGACTTCAGCTTAGGAGCAACGTACCCCTGTAAGATGTACTGTGGTCATACTTGATATTGTTTTGTATTTATTTTTTTCCAGATCTTGCAGTACATTGTGAGGAAATAATTTTTGTCATGGTTCTTTCACAGTTGTTTGCCAGATCAATATCTTGAAAAACATAATACCTACTTAATTTTTATACTTGTAACCTCATTATCACTTTCGAATGTTTGTTTATTTGTAATGGAGCAAAAAAAACTTTTACGTATGGTAATAAGAGGTCGTGTTTACCTGAAATATCATTAAACTGTATAATTTACAGCATATTAAATGTAACATTACTTCATTATTAATGTCGAAATCGTTGTTTGGCATATCTGGTCATTTTGTCGGTTTCAAAATTGTTTGCTTTCCGCCATGACCTATATCGCAAGATCGCATTAGTATTTCATCAATGGAAACTTCCTTATTTGAAACGTGACTTTAGCGAGAACCCCTCCGGGACTTGAAAAAGAAAACAAAATTCAAAACGTGGATAAAACATGTACAAATTTTGAATGCCAGATTTCTAGATTGGAAATCTCCCGTTGGATGATAATAAGTTACTTTATTTTAACTGATAATGATAGAAATATAATATTTTTAAAGTTTTTGAACCAAAACAGGTGGAAAATATGCCTAAAATCCCCGGGTGTGAATCACACCCGGCTGTTCCATTACGAGTAATGGGTCCGATTTGTAGCTCCGCCGAGTCAAAAGTTGTCACAGGAGTTACATTATTGTAGCTAACTGTAATCAATGTGAATTGTCTAGTCACTTGGGCGAAAGATACAATGAGCTAAGTCGTAACTGAAACAATTGAATTTACTTAATTTTGTTGAATCGTTCTTCAGGGAAACAAATAAATTCTACCAATGGAATTTTCAATGTAAAAGGGAGATAATTCTTCCTATGAGATTTTATAAAATTAAGTATTACCCCGTGATGTATGAAATAGGCACAAAGTGCGTTAAAAAATTTTAAAATAACAGTTTTACAAATTTTAGGATAGGTCTGAGTTGATAAATTCAATTTATTAATTTTTGGAAATTTTCAAGTGCATTAGTTTTTCTATTGGAAATTCCCCATTTAGAATCATTTGTGGGGTATACAAACATAACCTTTATAAACAACTTTACATTTTTTATGCTTTCTTGGACGACTCAATAAGGTTAATTAACCAACAAAAGATTGTCTAATGATAACGTATAGACTTGCAAAATGCGAAAAATCCATTTTATGAACTGAGGTGTCCAGACAGTAGGTCACATTCTTCATGTACTGTACATGTGCAGTGGTAAGTTTGCTGAGACAAACATTGGATCTATGAGCGTGAGGTAAAAAAAGCATTTCTTGAAAATGGAGTTGAATGCACCTCCCCCCTTTAAAATCAAGGGGGAGACTGGGACAAACTGTTGGGTGAATGGTCCTGGGTGGCCCCTAACGCTGAAGGAATCATATTTTAGATGCGCCTTTTGTTTTTAAAGGATGACATGGAATTTACTGAGTCGTTGCTACGAGTTAATAAATGGTGGCCAAGAGTTACTAAATTGTGACCAAGCTTTTTTCACCCGTGGTCACGACTTATAATTAGTCATGATCAAGAGCTAGTAAATTGTGGTCAGAAGCTAATAATATGTGAAACTCTACTTCTACGCTATCTTTGAATAACGGTTAATCTTAATTGACAAGAATTGCCATTGTATTGCGTTTCCAGTTTAATGCTGAAAATTATTTCTAAACATATTCTGTTTTCGTCAAGGCCAAGTTATGCCTGGTAATGTCACTTATCAACAAATCAAGAGCCAGATCCTGCAGATGAATTTCAAACATGAAACAAAAATGACCAACGGGCCACTCTGATACCACTGGTATGAACTCACTGAAGAGAGAAACAGAAGAAAAAAAGTGACAGTGACAGAAGAGAAGGAAGCATACCATCAGATGATGAAAAAATTACCAAAAAGTCCTTTTAACGGCTACAAATTTAAAAAAAGAATCAGAAACTGCTATGATCAACATGAGTTAACAGGACAAAAATTCTGTACTAATTGTATAATTTTTTGTTTTATTTTTTACGCACATTACGTGGTACTGCAAAATGTAAAAAAAAGCGGAAATTCAAATGTATTTTTCACTGAACCTGAATGACATGCTCATCTCATTGATTTAATAAATGTTGTGTAAAAAAACTAGGAATCCTAATATAAATAAGGGGTACAGAACACCCAAGGGAGTTAACTCTTTAAAAATCGGCTGAACGTTTTAATCGCATACTATTAGTTAAGAGAAATCAAGCTTCTCAATTATCAAAATTAGTGTTTGTCAAACTGCTATATATCCAATGAAATTATTCCCGTAAATTGTGTGTTTAAAATTTCTTGAAATTTTTATATTTTTGTCAAGAGGTCAAAGTAAATATTTCGTAAAAAATTTACGAAAATTAAACGAGCCAAATCTATTTTAGTCAAAGTGTTGGGTACCCCCTTAAGATCAGAGTTGAACCTGCCAGAGTTGTATTTGACAGGTTTTTAACACATTAGACTACGGTGTATTACGACTACTCCCCGGGCTTAAGTAATGTTTCTGAGTTAAAATAAAAATTTACATTTACATTGTTCATTCGTTTACGTAAAAAATTCAAAGGAAGTTACACAATAAACTGTACGACTTTTCGATTGAATTGAGCTGGTTTCAGAAAATTTGGTGTCTCCTGTGAGGTCTGCGTTCATAGCTTTCGCCTTTACTTTCGCTGACAAGAGGCGAAATCTTTCAAAATACAACGAAAATAATCAGTAAATCAATAATATTTGTCAAGTTCATCAACACCTTCTGGTTTGTTCTACTGAGATTTTACACTCGTTCAATTAGGTCCTAAGAGAGACATCGGATTTTCTCCTACTTGTGCATAGCGCCGTCTCTGACTGCTCTTTGGTCTTAAGTTGAAAATCAAACAAATTTTTCACTGAACCTGAATGACATACTCATCTAATTGATGTTATTTGATGTTGTGTAAGAAAACTAGGATCTTTATCAATTAAGGATGCTCGCTGGTCATGTTTTGGTCTCTTTGTCAGATTTTCGGAATCCTCGGGTTTTATCCATTTCTTAAACATGAAATTTTTTGCCCATGAACCCCCACTTTTTCTTTTATAATTCAATCACATATACCTTAAAATGGTATTTGACAAAACTTTATGAAATCCTTTTTATTTTTTCATACATTTTGAGAGACCGAAGTTGTCAATGCAAGGACAATGAAAAATCTAGAGAAAACCCATTTCCTGCAAATTTTCAAGGCCTTATAGTTCTAAAATGAGCACTTGAACCTTTATTTTTTCTTGCTTATTTGTTCTCTCAAACTAAAGCACCTATTTCAAATCCTATTTATTTCCTATTAGATCGGAGTCAAACACACCAGCCAGATGTGAATACGAACAACTTATTTGACAGGTTGCACGAGTTAAGGATTGCTAGTTTCCTGTTTATGACAGGTTTCAATTAGAAATTTTGTGTCATTATGCACCTTTTGTATCGGTCTTTTTTCAGCAACTCCACCGTGAAAGTCGCTATTGACACGGATTGTTATTTAACTGCCCGAGATGAGTGTATTTTGTTTTGAAATTAACGCTGCAAATTATTTCTCTTTTAGTCAGATTGCGTTATCTTGCAATCAACAACTCCTGCATTTCTTTGAGTTTGAAATTCTTATAAAGAAAAACTATGCTTTTGGTCAATCGTGCTAAGCTTAGTATATTACAATGAATGCCGCATTGAGAGAAAAAGAAACTATCCTAGTATTTTTTATTTTTACGCAACACATATGATGTACCAACTCTAAATAACTGCGTTTTTTTCTACCAACGTTTTCAAAAATCTTTCATTGTTATTCCTATGCTTCATGCATTGACTTATATATAAACTACATCAGGGCGATTAAAATCGAAACTTCATATCTTACCATTCCTAACCAGTAACATAGCCAGGTCTCATCCAATGTTGTTTACATTTCATAGTTCAAGTGCCATATCCATTCCGGTAACTTCCACTCGTAGTGGTGGAAGGGGTTAAGTTTAGAACTGCTTAAGGCATGTACGTGATGTATCCGTCAATTTGTCGGTTACTTTTGACTGTTTTTGAGGGATGTTTGGCTGGTTGTTTTATTGACAGATGACTAGAGACTGGCCAGTAGCACATGTATAGAAAGTACAATGTTTATGATAGATAACATTACACGAATAAATTTTTCAATCAAGTGATAACCTTCTGAGATAATCTGTTCCATACTATTGGGGGTTCTGTATTTACCAGAGTGAAAAAAACATTTATAAATTCCTTGCGCACAGGGATTTACCGTTTAACAAGATCCATATTGATTCAAACTTTGGAAAACCAATCGCTATGGAAATAGTATGCATTTTTAAGAGTGTATCCGAAATACTGAAACAGCAAAAACTGATAACAGGGAACGTCAACAATGACATACCAATCAATTAACAGATAACAGGAAAGGTCAACAATGACATACCAATCAATTAACAGATAACAGGAAAGGTCAACAATGACATACCAATCAACCAACAGATAACATCAAAGGTCAACAATGACATACCAATTAATAAACAGATAACAGGAAAGGTCAACAATGACATACCAATCAATTAAAAGATAACATGGAAGGTCAAAAATGACATACCAATCAATTAACAGATAACATGGATGGATGGATGAATTATTGTTTAACGTCCAGTGGCAACCAGGTGCATATCAGGACGAGAACATGTTATGATAATGAAAATGATCCCTGCTTTACTAGACCGATACGCTAAGTCGGATTTTTAATGTGCTAGCTCAAGTAACTGTCCACAGGAAGACATATCACCTCACTCGGACACATTATACTGACTCCGAGCCGACCAGTCTTTGCTCTTACTCCTAGATGCCGCGTGCTTGGCGGAGAAGCAGCAAATACTAATTTTAATGTCTTTGGTTTGACCCGGCCGGGGATCGAACCCGCGACCTTCCGCACTTGGGGCGAGCACGCTACCACGAGACCACCACGGCGGTATTAACAGATAACATCAAAGGTCAACAATGACATACCAATAAATTAACAGATAACATCAAAGGTCAAGAATGACATACAAATCAATTAACAGATAACAGTGAAGGTCAACAATGACATACCAATCAATTAACAGACAATAATGACATACCAGTCAATTAATAGATAACAGTGAAGGTCATCAATGACATACAAATCAATTAACAGATAACAGGAAAGTTCAACAATGACATACCTATTAATTAAGAGATAACATCAAAGGTCAACAATGACATAACAATCAATTAACAGATAACAGGAAAAGTAAACAATGACATACCAATCAATTAACAGATAACACCAAAGGTCAACAATGACATACCAGTCAATTAATAGATAACAGTGAAGGTCAACAATGACATACAAATCAATTAACAGATAACGTCAAAGGTCAACAATGATATACCAACCAATTAACATTATCTAATCCACAGAACTTCAGACAAAAATAACATAAAAGAGAACAAAACACAAACATTGAAACAATAGAGTCTGGATAATTAAACAATGAAATATTACTCAAGAAATGCAAATATTATCAAAGCTGTTTGGTCGGTTTTTGTCTCTTTGGCACATTCCCCGTTTCCATTCTCTCTTCTATCTAAAAAATATTCTAAAAGATAAGAAGGGTAATCCTATTAACTGTAATCTGAATTAACAATTCTCTATAAACCATTCGTCATATCACATTTTTTCTGTGGATATTGAAATGACATAGATTAGGGACCGGTCAAAATTTATCAAGGCATGGGACACATGCAAATTGGCAAGGGACATGCACAAATCTAACTTGCATGAGGTGTGCCCACCTCAGATCTTCAGATTTCTGTCGATGGGTTTTAAAGTGTATGTATACTTTTTCTTCCGGTATCAATAAAAACTTTCGGCTGCACTAAAAGGAGCGAATAACCTCATTAAAACAAATAAGAGGGCGTTCAAGAAAACTTGACCAACCGGTTTGTGCACGGATATTGCTTATATCATGCATCCTTTTTTTCAGACGACGTACAAAATTATCCTGAAAGCTATAAATATTCACCGTTTACTTACCGACTTCAAATAATTATAAAATTTCCATTAGTTCCAATCATTTCTAATTTTTTTCCAATTCAGGTTGAAATTAAAACCAAATTCCTTTAAATAATTTTATATAATCATCTATTTTATTAGTATGATCTATTGTTCAACTTTTGTGTCTGTTAGACAACCACGTGATAGATTTAAAACCCGAGAAAGCTATAAATTTGCCATTTATTTTAATCCAAATTAAAACGATATATTGCAACCATAACCTAATACATTTCAATCATAAATCATTATTTCCGTTCTCCGTAGTAAAACAACACAAGATTTGTATTGGGGAGGTTTCACGTTTACTTTAACGGTGTTCATCTGACGAAAGACGGACATTTACTGTAAAAACAGTTGACATCAGAGAAGAGTGGACTATTTCTAAGCACTTATTTCGTGCTTGTAATATGTGCTCTGAGAGGAATCGGGATCATCAGAAGATGAATAAAACAGACAGCGGAAAAGTCTAATGTATTTTCTAAATAAAATACTTATAATGTGCTTATGATATACTAGCATTAGCATTAGTTGTGCTTGGAGAGGCCTCAGACAGAATATATTTTCAAATAAAACTGATATATTTGAAGAATCTTGAAGTTCTTAATAATATCAATTACATTAAAATTTTAAATATTGATTTTTTTACAATTTTGTTACCACTAAAGGAATATGCATCACCAGCTCGATTTGCGGTATTTCGGTATTTATCACCATAGTGATT
Source organism: Mytilisepta virgata (assembly GCA_028015205.1). Taxonomy (NCBI): domain Eukaryota; kingdom Metazoa; phylum Mollusca; class Bivalvia; order Mytilida; family Mytilidae; genus Mytilisepta; species Mytilisepta virgata. The sequence continues at coordinate 37,209,763 of CM051512.1, forward strand.
ATTACAAATTTCTACTAATAGGTGTGATGGAGGATATCATTTCTTCTATGTCATTCCTTTCTCAATGATACAGAACATATCTTGAAACTTTCAGTTGATAGATATAGGAATCGTTAAGTACATATAATCAGGTTTTCTGCAAACGTATATCGTAAAATATCAGCCGCGAGACACAGTGTGAAGCTTTTTCGGCGAGTGAGCTTAGCGAACGAGCTAAAAAGCTTCATATTGTGTCGAGGGGCTTATATTTTACAATATTTGTTTGAAGAAAACTTTATGATAAATTTATCGTCTTGTTAACTATCAATCTTAATGGAATTTCTTACTTTTAAATGGCCATCTGCCTATAACCGGGTGTTTTCCTGATATATTCGGGTCAACGTTGGGTCAAACATTATGACGTCGCTGATATATTCGGGTCAGCTCATATTAGGGTCGGGTCAACTCTTTACGACGTCACAGTGCCGAAATACGGGAAATTGTGAAGGCCTCAGCAGGTCGATATAGGCATGGGGAAATACGATAAATGTGGGATATTAACTCCCTCAGGCGAATCTGGTCTTTAATTGGTATTGGTGTCCCGTTGTTCGCAATGTATTTTAAACATTCCCACGGGAGCCGATTTTTAAATTTGATAAAGAACGTGCCTGAATTGTGCAGTCAAATGTCGTTTATGTTTCTTTATTCCATCTTAGCATATCATATACATGTGCATTTATGAACAAAATGATTTTTTTTACTTAGGAATATCTCCCTCGTGTATATCTGTATCCTTAGATGGTTTTGGCTTTACCCGTTTGGTCAATTTTGCCATTTTGTATATTGCTCTACAACTTTTTGGATTATAGTTTTGGGTTTTCAACATGTTAGGCCTTATGTATAAATGAAGATTCGTAAATCAACGAAATGTGCACATCTTGTTCATGTACGAATCATAAATTATACTCAATGCCTAACATGTTGAAAGTATAATCCATTTAGGGACGAGATCAAAAGTTCAATGTGGGATAAAAAACTTAATTCACATAGTTTTTGGACTGACCCCCCCCCCCCCCCGCCCCCCCCCCCCCCCCCCCCACCTCCCTCTTAACTTAATTTGGGAAAAAATTGATTGACCAATATGGGCATATGCTTTCAGAGTATACCTTTTGTATCATGGGTCTTGTTTTTCCTCAACAATGTATGCTTATTATGTAAATTGACTTGGACATCACTTGAAACCGTATTTTTCAATCCGAAAATCGATGTCGGATAACAAAACTTGCAGCGATTTTTACCCCCAACCCCCAAACTATTTGAATTAAGTTTTTTATCCTACATTGAACGTTTGATCTCGTCCCTTAGTGGTAGCAAAATCAATAATTAAGTTTTTAATGTATTTGATGTCTCATAAGAATAAATAAAAATTGATTTATTCTGGTACAGTAAAACTAAAACCTGTCTAAACCGAACACCTTTGCGACTGAAGATTTGGTGTGGATGCAGGTGTTCGCATTACACGGGTTAAACTACTAGATAATATCCATAACAATGATTCTCGTTAGTCTTGCAGAGTCCATAGGTAAATATAATGCCTCAGTGCTAAAAATTAAATAATGTACATTTTGTAAATTAATTAGAAAAAAAAATCTTTACAGTTTAAGTGTTCTTAGCAATTACCATATTTTTTTTACAGAGTTCCTTGGATGATTTTGATTAGTCATAAATAAACGCATAGATACATTCAATAATGTGTTACATTAGCATTGTGATTTTGAATACAATTTAAATTGGAAGAATGGATAACACTAAATATTTATGGAAAACATGCAGAGATGGTTTTTCACAAAGAAAACGTAAAAGTGTAATGAAAACTGTTAAGTGATAATAAGGCGAATATAACAAATTAGCATATAGCTTTAGAATATAAAAAAAAAACCAAATTGATACCAGTTGTAATGAAGTGTTTGTGGGAAATCCATCGTCTACCTTGTATGTCTAACTAGTATTTCTCAAGGCCAAAAATATTCGAATTCAAAAATAAAAAAAGACAGTAGATTCAAATCCCAAAATGAATAATATAGAAAAAATAGGATTACAGGGCGTGTCTTAAGGGGATACTTGATACTCTGTCAAAGATCGATGGAATACTTGGATTTTAATAAAAAAAAAATTAACAAAAGAACAATGATCCTCTATGTTATGGAAGGGAATATCCGCCATAATTATACATTTCTTAATTTGTAAAATGCAATTTCTTAATTTGTAAAATGCAATTTCTTAATTTGTAAAATGCAATTTCTTAATTTGTAAAATGTAATTTCTTAATTTTTAACATCTATTTTTTCCATCCGTTACATGAATTTCTACATTTCTTGATTTGTGAAATGTAACTTCTTAATGTGTAAATGCAATTTCTTACTTTGTTAACGTATTTTCTTCGTTCGTTACATGAAAGTCTACAAGTTACAAATCAAGAAGTTACAAATCAAGAATGAAATAGTTCCACAATATTCCGCACGAGGGCGCTATTATCGTTACCGGAAACCATGGATCCATCATATATATATTCCATATTATAAAAAATAAAATATGTAAGTGTCCTAATTTTCTGTCCGTATCTAGACAGTTTAGCAATAGATACATGCACTTTTTCGATTAAGGGGGGGGAGTAGGGGCTCCCTTTCATCAAATGAACTTCATGTTCATGATGTAACAAAAACATGGTTCTTTGTAGAAAATTACTACTAAAGACGTTATCATGTAGCTCTAGCCCCGCCTCAATCAATCCCCAGCCTATCCGACCACAGCAAATGAGTCCCCCTAGCAGACCCTTCCCCAGAACTCATACACATGAATCCAGGACAGTTCAGGCGGGGTAAGGTTATCAGTGACCAACAAGGGAGCACTATCGGACTGATAAAATTTAACATTGTTATATATGGAAAAAATATGACAGTTGCTTTAAAATAATTTGTCAACATTTTATTTGTACAATCATAAACTATTGCCACGTCAGTTGAAAAAGTTCAAAAATTTATCTTCCTTTTGATGTAAAAAAAATCACTTTATATTATGTTAAAGTGGTGTCCCTAACGATTTGAAAATTTCACATGAAATATGATACGTTTTTCCTACATAACTTAACGGAATTCAATGATGACTAGTGGAAGGAAAAAAAATCATATAAAATTTATTATTGGAGTGACATTATTTTGCTACGTCCCATGCTATTTCTGAATAATTTTTCTTTCTAAAGGTGTAAAAAAAAATATTTTAAGTTTACATTTTATGGTGTCACTGGACGTTTGAATATGGCGATTATTTCGTTATGAAACTTCAGTGCATGTAGGCTATTTATATACGTATTGTAAAGAACTGAAACCGATATTTTTACGTACCATATCTGCAAAGACTGAAAAATGTGTGATATAAGACAGCATTTGAAATTTAAAGAGAAAGAAAAAATACTTAAATATTACTTTTCCCGAACCCAACAAATATTTAATAGCAATACACAAATACCTTCTCATTTTGAATTAATACATAGTCATGATAGTCCCACAAGTCACTTTTAGAATTTCAAATTCATATTGTGGCTTTTGTCATTAGTATGTACTGCAAATAAGCTCATGATAATTCATTAACAAATTTCTAGTCATACAAAATTTGTTTAAGTTTTATATATATATATATATATATATATATTTAAATTATCCGGGCAAAATTTAAAATTTCAACATTTTTTAATCAGGACTTAAATTCAGTTTAATATTTTCGTCATCATAAATTTTATTTTAAAAAATAATTGAATTATTATTATTATTATTATTATTTAAATTTTCGATGCCGTCTTATATCACACATTTTTCAGTCTTTCCAGATATGGTACGTAAAAATATCGGTTTCAGTTCTTTACAATACGTATATAAATAGCCTACATGCACTGAAGTTTCATAACGAAATAATCGCCATATTCAAACGTCCAGTGACACCATTAAATGTAAACTTAAAATATTTTTTTTACACCTTTAGAAAGAAAAATTATTCAGAAATAGCATGGGACGTAGCATTCATTCATTCATATCATATTTCATGTGAAATTTTCAAATCGTTAGGGACACCACTTTAACATAGTATAAAGTGATTTTTTTTACATCAAAAGGAAGATAAATTTTTGAACTTTTTCACCTGACGTGGCAATAGTTTATGATTGTACAAATAAAATGTTGACAAATTATTTTAAAGCAACTGTCATATTTTTTCCATATACAACAATGTTAAATTTTATCAGTCCGATAGTGCTCCCTTGTTGGTCACTGATAACCTTACCCCGGCTGAACTGTCCCGGATTCTTGTGTATGAGTTCTGGGGAAGGGTCTGCTAGGGGGACTCATTTGCTGTGGTCGGATAGGCTGGGGATTGATTGAGGCGGGGCTAGAAATACATGATAACGTCTTTAGTAGTAATTTTCTACAAAGAACCATGTTTTTGTTACATCATGAACATGAAATTCATTTGATGAAAGGGAGCCCCTACTCCCCCCCCCCCCCCCCCCCTTAATCGGAACAGTGCATGTATCTATTGCTAAACTGTCTAGATATGGACAGAAAATTCGGACACTTACATATTTTTTTTTTATAATATGGAATATCTATAATACTAAATTTACGAATTAGCCGAATAGGCGGCACAACGCGTGGTTCAAAATAAACGATGTATGGTTCAGACTATAAAGGTTATTATCGGATTTGACAATCTGCATTTATAAATTTAAACTGCAGTTTTGTTTATGTGCAAATGGAATTTGTATGCACTTATCCGATATGAATTCTCCCAGCATATCCCTTAGAAGCTTCTCGAATGCATCATTTTAACACATTGATTTAAATAAAAAAGTATGCACATATTTTAAATGTATTTTTGTTTGAAATTACGGAAGAAGAATAAAACAAATTAAAAACATTCTCCTTCGAGTGGGATGTTTCCGCTTCATGTATTCAGGATTGTTTTTCTACAATAACGCAATTTCTCCTAACTTTAAAGGTTATGAACTTTGAAGATTATGAAGAAGTAAGGTAAAGTTCTGAGAAATTCCTAACTTAGTTGTTTTTTGGATTGCTCGGATGTTTACCTTGCACAAAGTGATAATACCAACCATTATCTATTTTTACATTATTTGTCATGTGACCTGTCTAAATATATCTCTACCATACAATTCCCTAGATAAAAATATTTTTAACAAATGGTCATCTTTAGAATTAATGACGAAATTTATCTCGGACATCTTTATAAACGTGGACAGCACACGCAGCCACACACTAAAAATGCTTTTATCGTCTGATTATTGGATATATTTGTGAAATTAATCCTAGCTTGCCCTGTCCATGACGACAATGAAACAATTGGAACAATTATTTTCCAAAAATATGCTCTACCTTACTCACGGCATCTTTTGAAAAATTCATCCGTCTCTAAGGAAATGTTTACATCTACAATTTCATTTTCATATTTATTCTGAAGGAAAAAGGTAATGCATTATGAAATGTGTATTTAATGAAAGCTTTTCATCAAGTTCCAGTTCAGAATTAATTGTAACAATAAAAATATTGACAATTTATGTGGTTGTGTTTTCGTCATAGATTTTGACTTTGAGGGAACCTTAAGGTTCATTTTGGTAATTCTTAAGACGTGGCACACAGTCTACTTCATCAGTGGATACATCTTTGGTAGTAACGAACAGCCATATGAAAATTGGGTCACGTTGACCTAAATTTCACGCTTCATTGACTTTAGTTAAAGTTTGCATTAACATCCATTGCTGGAATACTACAGTATATATAGACATGAAACTATCAGTTGATACCACCTACTTCACAGGAAAGTTTATAGGAAGCCTGCCACAACATCCATATTGAGTTCCTGTTCCATGAATGACATGGCCGTAATAACTTTTTAAAGTCAATATGGCCACCAAAAAAAAATGCTTATTTTCCCGCGCTCGCGCGGGTTCAATGTCTAGTATATATTATGGATCCGTGGTTTCCGGTAACGATAATAGCGCCCTCGTGCGGAATATTGTGGAACTATTTCATTCTTGATTTGTAACTTCTTGATTTGTAACTTGTGGTTTTTCTTGAGAAACGGAACTTCCCATTTGCTGTCAGCGGAAATAATTACATTGACACATTTTCCAAAAACGTGACTCAAACCAAGAATTTACATTTCACAGATAGGGAGTTTTAATATTTGATTGAAAAACAAATATACGTCCTATACAAACATAGAAATTCCATTTTACAAATTAAGAAATTTATAATTTCATAATTACGATTTAGAATGAAAAAATTTAATTGAACAAATAAAGAAATATCATTTCACAAATTAAGAAATGTAGAATTTCATGTAACGAACGAAGAAAATACGTTTACAAATTAAGAAATTGCATTTACACATTAAGAAGTTACATTTCACAAATCAATAAATGTAGAAAATCATGTACCGGATGGAAAAAATACATGTTACAAATTAAGAAATTACATTTTACAAATTAAGAAATGTATAATTATGGCGGATATTCCCTTCCATACTATGTCTTTGGTGAAAGTAACTTTATATATATTTTTTTGTGAAAGTTTGTAGAATGTCATAAATTATTTTAGATTAAGGATTTAGGATCGTGAACTTTCTATCATGTACAAAAAATCGTAATCATCACAAATATGTCAATATACTTAAAGGTTTTGGTTGATTAATGTAAACAAGGACATGTTCACAATAAACAATACAGTGTAGATACCACAGTATTTTTTAAAGAAACACAATCTCATAAAAAATAATTACAATTATCATGACAGTTAAACATCGTAATAAAATTTATGAAGCGTAATGACGGATAACGGATATAGTTTTAGCGATATTGATTATTGTTCACTGACCTTCCATTGGCAAATATTCGGGACAAGAACCAGTTCAACAATTTATCAAATACAATTCAAATAGGGTTGGGACGAGGGGAAAGGGCCTAGGGTAACCGATTTTGCCTGCCACAGTAAAAGGGTGGATGGTTGGGTAGGGTCGGATAATTTAGCCTTCTGTAGTCCTTCTAAACTTACTGAAGGGGACTTTAGCGTGCAGGGAGCTTGGCGTTCTCTAAACACGTTACCTGCTATGATCTGGAAACAACTGTGAAAGGACCCAGATACAATATTTCCTCACAATGTGCTGCAATATTTGGAAAAGCTGAAATACAAAATAATATCAAAATTGCCTACAGTTTACCTTAATTACTTTGTTTTATTGACTTTCAGTTTTTGACTTAATCTTAGTCTAGTTTAATCTATATCAAGCTTTTGTATTCGTATCTGTTTTATTTTATTCCCTGTTTTGGGATCCTTGAGTTACCTTTCAGGTTAATATCTTTCTTTTGTTACAGAAGGTATTATAAACATTTCAAGAAATTTGAACAACACATTTTACGGGAATAAGTTCATTGGATGTATATTAGTTTTGATCATTGAGAAGCTTGATTTCTCGTTACTAATAGTGTGTGATTAAAACGTTCAGCTGATTTTTAAATAGTTAACTCCCTTATGTGTTCGGTACCCCCTTAATAGGCAAAAATTCAAATTTTATTTTTTATCAGAAAATTGCAAGATTTTGGGTATTAGAACAGGAATAAAAATTAGAAGGATTATAAAACACTTCTTTTTATAGTGATGAAAACATCACTGATATCTTTTTATGAAAAAAAATATATGCATTTTCTTACATTTGTTCAAAATAAACGGATAACTTATATATATGGGAGGTAACTCAAGGATTCTATAAACGGGGAATAAATGCTGTGTAGTGCCATTATACTTCAATCTTTAAAAGGCACATATATTTCAATATAGAAAAGAATACATTATTTTTGTAATAAAGACAGATTAATAAATCCGATTATTTCTCTACATACATCATTATCTTTGTATACAGTTAGAAGAAATTTCATTAGTTTTAATGATATTCTTGTTAAAGCAACTAGTTAAAAATTTACAATCTCAAGGCCATTAAATTTTTTAAAGGTAAAAAATGTAACTCATCTTTAACCAAATTATCAGAACAAAGTGTATCTACCAATTTCAATTTGGATCATGTAATTGCTAGTTCTTAGTCTGATCATACTATTATACTGTAACGATTTCGAAAAAGTTGTCTAATAATATACAATTACTGAATTTGTAATCGGTCGCTATCAGGATTTAGCAACCCGAGAAAATGTAATATTCACCGGGCCTTTAGGCGAGGTGAATATACATTTACAAGAGTTGATTAATCATTTTAGCGACCTATTACAAAGCCAGTAAGTGTTGTATTACATGAATTGGAAAGTTGTACTTTTACTTTCTATTTCAAGAACAAATCGGTCGCTATCACATTGAGCGGTCAGTAGTTTATAAATATCGGATACAATACTGTTTGAAGGGGACAAATATACCTAAGGAGCAACTAAAAAACGCAATCAATAAGACAGACAAATAAATACTGAAAACTAAAAAACAATGAACAACACGAACTCCTATAAAAAGCAGGAGTGAACTCAGGTGCACCGGAATGGTATACGGCACCCGTCGTGAAGTTCAACAAGTACATGAAATGTTACGGCAGTGGGAACGGTTCAACATCATCTTCGATATTGGAACACTGTAACGGTCAGTCAATTCGTGATGACGACCGTAAAATTTCCTAAGTAAAATGTGTCTTATGTCAAATGATTTGTCCTTCAACTCGCAGAAATCTCGTTCTTCAATAATCTGGGAACACTGCCTTATAAATCAATTTAATACAGATGCAATTTGAGGAATCTCATTTTTTTTTTTTTTTTTTTTTTTTTTTTTTTTTTTTTTTTTTTGGGAACATTGTAGAACAATACGGAGATGAAGGTTGCAGAGAACTTCCTATTAATTGCAATCAATTCAGGACAATCTCAGATTTTCGTTCCAATGATATAGGTGTATGTTGAATGGGTTCATTGAGTTCTTATACAGAGGTCAATGACTCAAAAATGTTCAAAATCCGAAAATTCTTTAACCTTCATATGCCAAACAAGTGTATACTTAATTACCCCGAAGAAAAAGGTTTTAATTGAACTATGAATTAAGAATGAAGATATGTATCATGAATAATAAATGCACAGATACATTTTTGGTTAGTCTATCGGTTTTTCCATAAATTTTAATTGAATATTATGTGTTATTTTAAATACGCTTCGATAATCTCTTTCTTAAAATCAGATTATTTATTTGCAATTCTGCAGGCTTTAGCAACAGTAGGAATAAAAAGCAGATTGGTTAAACAAGGGAAAAGATATATTTTTGATAAAATGGAATTGATGTTTTTTCTGCTGTTGTTTGTAGTATTTGACCAATTATTTTCGTGTTTTTGTGAATTACAACTTGGGACTTTGAACAGTGACACTTATAAAAACACGGACGTTATTGTAGTTTATGATAAAATGGGTCTCAAAATGTGCGCTCGCTATTGTAAATATCAGGAATCGTGTGCTTCTGTAAACTATAACCCAGAAAGTCTTATGTGTGAATTGTTAAAGTCTGGAGGAACATCCTCAGCAAAACCAGGGAACATCTATTCTGATATATCAACATGGACTATGGTAAATCTAACAAGTTTTGTTTTCTTAAAAATCAACCGATTGATGCATTTTTTATATTTATTTTAAGGATGATCGCTGGTCTAATAGGAAATAAATAGGATTTGAAATAGGTGTTTTAGTTTGAGAGAACATATGAATAGTAAACAAATAAGCAAGAAACCAATATATAGGTTCATGTGCTCATTTTAGAGCTATAAAGCTTTGAAAATTTGCAGGAAATAGGTTTTCTCTGTATTTTTCATTGTCTTTGCATTGGCAACTTCTTCTCTCAAAAATGTATGAAAAAATAAAAAGGATTTCATAAAATTTTGTCAAATACCATTTTAAGGTATATATGATTGAATTATAAAAGAAAAAGTGGGGGTTCATGGGCAAAAAATTTCATGTTTAAGAAATGGGTAAAACCCGAGGATTCCGAAAATCTGACAAAAAGACCAAAACATGACAAGCGAGCATCCTTAAGTTTAGGGTACTGAAAAAATTCAGTATCACCGAGGAAAACTTAAGTATTAATATGTATAACAATTATATAGTACTAGTTGATAATCGTTTGTTTTTGTTTTATTTTTCAATACTTGATTTTATTTTCAAATTCGTTTCACGTCCAATACTGTCAACACAGTAATGGGAATAAAAAAAAAATATTATTCCATTCCAATGCCCTATTTTAAAAATCTCCGTCTAATTTGAATGACTCTACAAATATAAGCAAACATTCCAATCTTGTTACCAAACAAGGTGTAATATGCAATATTTCTTTGACATTTAATTAAAGAACTTATTTCATAACTAAAATTGTTCATTAAAATATTTAACACTTCTTAAAACCTTTAAGAGATAATATGCTTCTAATTTCTGCTAAATTAATAATATTATTGGGTTGATTTATAAATTTGGAAAGGTAATGAGTGAGAATTAGATATAGCTTGATATCAAATCGAGTTGTTTAATTTGGATATAATAATAAACGAGCCTTTGGCGAGTTAATTATTAAGTCTAAATTAAATAACGAGAGTTGATATTAAGCGGTATCTAATTTTTACGAGTTGTTCAACCTATTTCTCTATGATTCTTCAGAAATATGATTTTTGTTTGTGATTCGGCGTCCAACCCGCGGGGAAATCTTAACGTTCAATTTTTCTGTGACGTCAAGAGTTGCTATGCAACGGTGGCTTTCAACGGTGACGGCGCAGTTTTCAACCAATCAGAAAACAGCGAAGTTTGGATCAAGTCCAATCGAATAAAAGAATTTCTCGTAACACATGCTCATATCATATGATGGGGAATTAGTTATGACAAATAATTTATCGCGCGAGAAATAGATAACAACGCACCATCATTAGAGAATTGAGATAAACCAACCGTGGAAATAATATTGGACTGTTGAAACAGTCCCTTATCCAATATACAATTGCTTCTTATCATAATTTTAGAAGGGCATTCTTAAAAACAGAAATGGTTTTTATCTTATTTACTGTATTATCAATTCCTTTTTTATTTTTGAAATGACTAGTAATGGCTTTGTGAAATTGAGAATTCTTTATAATGTTAAATATGTAAGTTAGTATTTTAATATGACGTACACTTAAATTACAGGACCCTGATCCCTGTCATCCAAATCCCTGTACAAATGGAAAGAGGTGTATGAAATCTGTTAGTGGTGGTTATTATTGTCAGACATTTGGTAAGTATAATTTAAACATATACATATCATATATGTGTATTTAAAATTTTATCTTAAATAGTCACTTCTGGTTCAAATATGATCAGATATTATTATACCTTATGGTATAATTAAATAAATCTATTGGCTAATAAATGATCACATGACATAGAATAATTCAGATATTCATTATAATCGGTGGTGTCGGGGAATATCCTCGACAAAATTCATTTGTCCGATGAATGACCCTATTATTCCCAGCAGGTGAATAATCCATCTACACAAAAAATTTCTTCGGTATAATAAAACAGTTACGGCCCTATGAGTCGGGGAAATATCCAAAATGGTCAACCCTGTTGAAGGGTTATTTCCCCGAGGGCTTTAGCAAGGTTGACCATTTTGGATATCTCCCTCCTCAGCGGGTCGTAATTATTAACAGTAAAAATATACACTTCTCAACCGTATGAAAAAAAGAATAAAAACTGAAGCCAGAATTACTTAAATAAATACATGGCCAATAGTCGCATACAAAAACAATTGTCCTCAAACCGACAGATCATCAGACGTAAACAAAAATTAAAGAGCACAAACATAATTTGACTTGGAACAGACTTAAAATTAGTGGGGTTAAAGCGGTTTAAAGGGTAAAGAAAACCTGTTCCTTATCTATCTAGACAATCTGGTGTATGTGTGCATCTTTCTGAAATGTATATCTTTTACAAAATAATATGTACTTAACATTAATTAGATAACGGTTAATCGTTAGCTACACTGCCCTGAGGCTGAGCAAGAAGTGATACCATTAAAGAGGAACAACTCTCTTGAAAAATTATAGTTTTAGGATCGGATATGTCGATCCTGAAATTGGCTTCTTAAAGGGACAATACTGTATGATACCATGGTAGTTTGTATTTGTGGAATAATCTGACCTTAATTTATGACATCTATTATACGATATACGATGGTCCGTGACATACCGTGGTTGTTTGCTATAGATACAAGTCATGTCACACTGTGATCGTTTCAAACCAAAAGCGGGGTCATTTTCTGTGCTCATACGGTGGTTGTGTTATACCAAGCGATTATACGTTTGCTGTAAGCAAACAAAAACCGGGCTACTTTCCTTTGTTACTTTCCTTTGATTTTTCTCTTCAACTTTTCCGTTTTTGTTTTCAACATTTATGCCTTGAGCACAACAAATGAGTCGTTAATCAACAAAATGTACAAATCTTGTGCATCAAAATTGGTATCAAAGAATTTGATAAAGCCACTGTGTCGATACCGCTGCTGGCGGAATCCAAGATCCGGAGGGTGCACCTTGCTCAGTTGCTAGTATTTCGATATTAGCCCAAAATGTATAATTTAAATTTAATATTATGAAAATGGTTTGAAAATTAAGGAGTATCCCCCTCGTCCATGCTCTCTATCAGGTGATTTTGGCTTTACACTTTTGGTCATTTTGGCATTTTTTAAATTTAGTATTAAACGTTTTCTTTTATTGTTATGGTTTTCAACATTTTAGTCCTTGACCACAACTGATGAGTCGTAAATCGACGAAATGTGCACATCTTGTAAATTAAAATTTATTTTACAATATCGATCAACGTAACTAGTCTTTGTACTGCATGGAAATCCGGACAAAAAATTAATTTACAAAAGTATATAATATAACAGTATTATTTACTAGATACAAAACATTGAAAAAATAATCTATTTAGTTTACATAATTGTTTTAGGTCAAATTTGAACTTAAATCAATTTGAGTAATTGAATTTTTGAAAGACATGTGAAATCTGCATCAATAATGTGAAACATCGTACTTGTAATTATAATACAACAAACACTTTCATTGTACACCACATACTATAAATACATTTTTCTTTTAAATATTAATATTAAACATGAACGTTTATCTCCACACAACCAATATAGATTTTTTTTCATTTTTTATCTAAAAACTATGAATGTTATAAATGAGTAGCCTATGACTTGCGAAATTGTGGTTATTGATTTTGTCACCTTAAAAATAACAATCCAAAGATACTAATATTAGATATAGTAAATTTATAGTATGCTGTATACGACGCATTTCAAGGAGTTACCTCTCATCAGCAGCATTAAAACCGAAACAAATTGCATATTAATGTCTGTCTGGAATAAGTCTGTTTCTCTTTACTATAATTACTGACTTTCGCAAAAAAACCGAATTTAAAAGTGATTCAACATACTTAAATAAAAAAATGAGCTTTTCAGATAAAAAAAATTACTGTCATCCAAGACACATTCTTCCTAGGTGTTTTGAGGGACAGTAACGAATAATTATTAAATTCAATGGAATATTTGTATACTCTCATGCTAAAAAATCTTGTAATAGAGAGATATTATCACATCTGCGGCTATGAGACCATTAGCTAGTTTTAGAGTTTTATCCTTCAATCAAGCCTTTTCCGGTCTAATATCAGGGGTAGAATAAAATTTAGTCGTATTAGGTCAATGACCTAATAAAGTCTACAGTTACTCGTTTATCTGAAGAGCACGAGGAGCGGTCTGAATGTACAAGATGACGTCGTGGCGTTTCCCGCGATTTCACGGCTCTTGGATTTCAACTTCAAACGTAGTAATTTTAAGGCATTTTACGAATCTAAAGGGGATTGCAAGATAAAGACAATACAATCATTGTTGGAAAATATATAATTTATTTGAGCTCGCTGCGAAACACGGGAAAGGCTCGCTAAAGCTCGCCTTTTCTCATGTTTCTAAAGCTCGCCCAAATAAATTGTATATTTTCCGACAATGACTATGTATTGTATATTTACCACATTTAGACCCAGCTCCCTCAATTATGCAATGTCCAATCAATTTTTGCAGTTCTAGCAAGCTGTCACCATGTTGGTAACCATATTGTATTGGCTTTTATATTATGTATTATACACCAGAGTATCATCACAAGAAAGGGTAGATTGAGTATCTATTACACCGGTTTAACTCCACCACTATTCAGTGTCTGTACTATGTCAAACTATTCTGACTCTATAGTGTGTTTATGTGTGTGCTTTGTGTTTTTTTGTGATTAAATACAAAACTTTACGACAAACGGGATGACTTTGATTTCCAATAGTCAACTTCCGGCGTATGGAGTATATATTTCACAACTCGTATGTTTTTCCAGAGCTTGTGACATATATTGACTTCCTGGACAGAGCCCGACTCCTGACAGAAAAGTTGCTCAGACAGGGGTATGTTCCTCCTAATGTCATCATGACTTGGTTGACAGGTATGAAAAAAAACCGTTTCCCAAATGAAAATGGATGCGTTCCATTGATTTTATCCCTTGCTGATACCGGATTTGACATGGACAGCATGGCAGGTGTCCTGCAGAAAGCAGACACCGCTTACTCTTCCGGAGCACCTGAGTCTACCCCCGGTTTTTTGGTGGGGTCCATGTTGTTCATATGTTTTTACTTTTTAATTTTAATGTATGTATTGTTTGGTCTTGTCTTTGTTGTTGTTTCACGGAGTTTTGTCAGTTGTTTCGATTTTTCCCTCCTTTGAATATCCCTTTGGTATTTCTTTACTTTACTTATGCAACGCACAAAATAATCGTCTTACGTGCGAAACTTGTGCATGTAGCGTGTGAATCGTGTGTGTGTGTGTACGTGGTCAAATATTATCTATTGTACCATTTTTTTTCATTTCAACAGTTCATTTCTCGTCTGGGGTAGCCAAAAAAAAATGATATAAAATATGTGTAAAATATATATATATATTTCTTTATAGCTACACCCTGTACGGGAGTCGTTTGTCAGCACGGAGGAACCTGTAGAAATGGACTGTCGTCTTTTGAATGTTTATGTACCACTGGAACATCCGGGACGTTCTGCGAAAGTGAGTATTCGGACATTCTGGAAAATGTCTCTTATTTGAAGTCCTTTTTGGCGTTTAGCTTCTACATAACTTTAATTTCACACTGCAGCTTATCCTTATTAATTTTTCAACCTACATATCGGGAAAAATTCACTATGGAGGTATTTTATTAAATGGATAACTAAAATTCGTTGTTTCATTTATTTCGTGGTGTAGGTGTTGCATATTCTAGTAAAAACACAGTCTAATAATTAGCGTGAAATTGTGTTTTATGGTTGGTATATAATACCTGAATTGCACTTCTCACAGGAAAACCACGCAACTTTGTATGGAACAAAATGTAATGAACCCATAATAACACTTAGATATTAATCTATATAAATTTGTCTGTTTTCAGTAACACCGTGTACACCTGGACCATGTCAGAATTCTGGCACGTGCACATTTTCTGGGACATCATACACCTGTGCTTGCACTCATGGCTACTATGGAACAGATTGTGAAAGTAAGGACTTTGTAATTGAATTTTCAGCACGTAACCTTCCATTGAATATTTTAACAATTTGACTTATATCTCCAAATTTAACATACTTTCGGAATATAATTCAGCTATATATGTAATATTCATCGAAATGGATGAAACTAGTTACTAGAAATGGCGGATATCCTACAGGAAGTAGAATGCTTACTCATCTGGAGCACCTGAGTCTACCCCAGGTTTTTGGTGGGGTCCATGTTGTTGATATGTATTTAGTTTTTAAGTGTAGTGTTTTTATTGTTTTGGACTTGTCTTCGTTGTTCTCCGGGGTTTGTCAGTTATTTTCGATTTTCCCTACCTTTGGTATTTCTTGACTTTACTTAATAAGAAAGCAAATAACAAGGAACCTGTGTCAACAATGGAATACAAACCAAAAAACACCATCTTATTGACAGACCCGGAGAAACAAAATTAACAACATAAAACACACAAACATCGAAACAAAAGAGTCGGGATAGTCTGACGTGGTGCAGATACGTGAACAGTGGTAGGATAAAACCAGTTCCAACATTGTTTATCCTGACACGTCGGCTTATACAACACACTATAAAAGGGAATACAGTATGATTACCAACATACATAATTCTTTATTGTCTTAAATATGTATTCTATGCATTTTCGTTTAAGGATGCTCGCTGGTCATGTTTTGATCTTTTTGTCAGATTTTCGGAATCCTCGGGTTTTATCCATTTCTTAAACATTAAATTTTTTGCCCATGAACCCCTACTTTTTCTTTTATAATTCAATCATATATACCTTATAGTGGTATTTGACAAAATTTTATGAAATCCTTTTTATTTTTTCATACATTTTTGAGAGACTGAAGTTGCTAATGCAAAGACAATGAAAAATCCAGAGAAAACCCATTTCCTGCAAATTTTCAAGGCTTTATATCTCTAAAATGAGCACATGAACCTATATTTTTTTCTTGCTTATTTGTTTACTATTCATATGTTCTCTCAAACTAAACATCTATTTCAAATCCTATTTATTTCCTATTAGACCAGCGATCATCCTTAAGTAGAACTTGCAATTAATAACTGACCTTGACTGGGTTGGATCTGTCATGTCATATTTCTTTGGGTATAATAAAATAAAAATTCGTATCAGAATTTTTTTTTTAATTTGTGTTCACAGGATGTGCTCTTAGATGGTGTAGTAAGAGTCTTCTAAGGAATATAAAAAAATCAATAAATGAATCCTTTGATAACACAAACTCAACGCAATTAAGGATAATATGATTCGGTACATTCCTCAAATGTGTACTATTACACTTAGCTGTCATATAATGTTACATTACAACAAACAAGGTAGCAATTATTTCATATATACTAAACAAATGTGTATAATTTGAGTGAAATGTATACAACTTATCTTTGTAGATCATGCTTGTTCTCCAAACCCGTGTCAAAACTCCGGTGTGTGTTCTCCTACAGGTGGATCCAGCTTTGACTGCGCTTGTACAGCAGCATGGTCGGGGCCGACTTGTACAGGTAAGCACAGACAGTTCGACATTGTCCATATCTGTTTATTACATGTTCGCCAGTTTTGGCGCGATCTGCTTTACCTTGATTGCTAGAGAAAACCGGAGAACCAGGAACTGCACAGATCAATGCAAGAAAACTCGCAATTCCTGTCATTTAAGATCGGACTCAGCCATAAATTGTCAAGTTCTACCTAATAGTTGACAAGCATTGATCATTAATATTGACGACAAACTGCCGAGAATTTATGGTACAGATGGCACAAGCTAGATCGGCTATCAACATCTAACATAGCTATAATTTTATGTGTCCCCTTTCTATTAAAAAAACATTCATCATTGAAGGAAAGAATATTTTCAATGCACAGAAAAGTTATTAAAACATTTAGTAGTGTTTGAACGATCTTTCTGAAAACACTGTTCGTAGCAGTAAAGAAAAGCTTCAGACAACATGTTGTTCGTGTACATAATTATGAAAAATCCGAAAAGCACCAATTTTTTATGGCATTGAAGTATAAACTCAGGACCGATACAATACCTTTTGTATGAAGCTGTATTTGTTGATAGTCATATTCTTGCTTTTGTTTTGTTTTGTTTTTTGCATACTACTGAATATTGAAGGTCTGCTATGTTGTCATCTTTGTTTTTTGTGTTCTAGCGTCCATTTGTGACACAACTCCTTGCCTTTATTCCGGAACGTGCACCCCAATCTCAGCTACAACTTATAGTTGTGCATGCGTTGCAGGATTTTCTGGATCGGACTGTCAAGGTATAGTGTGTGTTTACTAGTTTAGTTTACCACTAAAATGGGAATTTCAACTATATATGAATAAATAATAAACATCAAGGAAATTTCTCTAAAATAAAGAATTGGAAGAAATAAGTAAAATATATTTAAAAGGGAGATTCTCAAGTTATCCCAAGTTATAACCATTTGATACATAGATTATTTCATAATCAGTTTCAATTTTAACTGTAATCTATCATGAAAACTGCACCGTTGTTTTATGTATGGTGATAAAATGAAAGATCGGGAATATATATTTATGTCTATTCAACTGCGTCGATTAAATTTATCAGAATCTTTTTCTTTCTATAAAAGCCATGATGTAATTTTTTTAAACACTACATAATAGTTCGTCATGACGTAAACTTAACCATGCTTAATAGATTTTAACTCAAAACCCTCAAACAATGTCACATTTCTTTTTTTTAACAATAAGGTACGCATCTCCCGAACTGTAATAAAACATATCACTATATATTGGTTATCTGTGATTTTTTTTTAAACCAAATTTGATCTGTCATAGAAGATATTCGTTTTTAATCAAAATAATGATTAACAAATGGAATAATGTGAATCTTTTTCATTATAGTGACACCTTGTAACACGTCACCCTGTCAAAATGGTGGAACATGTTCCATTTCTGGGACGAATTATCAATGTGCATGTTTGAGTGGATATTACGGAACAAACTGTGAAAGTAAGTGACAGTTGGTATTATCACCACTGAGTCGATACCGTTGTTGGTGGACTCCAAATCTCCGAGTTTAATATTAAAGTTTAAATTTCGGGTACTAGCCCGAAATTTAAACTTTAAATTTACTGTTAAAAAAATCTAACTTAGTGAAAACTAAGGAATATCACCCTCGTGGTTTTGGCTTCATTTTTCGATGTTTTTGGCATTTTTGAATTTGCTCCTCACCTTTTAGATTGGTGTTTTGGTCTTCAACATTTTAGTCCTAGGGCACAAATGATGAGTGATATCAAAAAAAAAACCTTTCAACAGATCCTGTGATCTAGAATAGCCTGTTTAAATGCAAAATATCGAAGTAAAATTTCAAACTATACATAACGGTAGGTTACCGTACATTGTGAGAGAAACAACCAGTAGATCGAATAAAAGTAAAAAGAAAGTCATTCAGATAGTAAATTGCCTTAGCAATGGCCTAGATGCGAAAATCATTATCAATATGAGCATAAAATTTGATATGTACATGTATTCTTAATTCCGAATCTATTAAAGGGCCAATCCTTTTGAGGCATTAATGTGAATATTCAATTATCTTCTAAATATGACCCAATGGTTTTTTTTATCTCAGCGCATGTTTATACTTTAGAAAAAACAACTTCATTGTTAAACAAAATGTAATATGTTGTTGGCGTGACCAATTATGCGAGCACACCAATAGCCCTTTCCAGAAACTCATTTCCGGTATCACGATTCTGACTCTAAAATTATAATTTGAAGCAAGTTATTTCCCTTACTTTACTCAACGAAACTTTTCCTAGCCTTAGTATGTAGCACAATATGGCCATATTCGCTTTAACAAATAAATTCGGATTGCATAATGGCTGCCCCCATTAAACAAAGACTTTTCTAAATGACCCATATGCTCCCATAGCGCTCGTTGTGCTCGCTATGAAAGCCACAAAGATACACTAACGGCCCACTGCTTTAAATGCTACAGAATGATAAAACGTACACAAAAGGTTTGTTTTTTATTATGTTTTATGTTTATATTTTCATCTGTGATTGTCATACAGAGCCATTTATGTTAATTTTCTGTTCTTTAATGATAGGATAAACTAGATTTTATGATCCCATATAAAGTGGAATTTTTTTTTTCAGTGACCCCATGCTCTGTTGGACCTTGTCAGAATGGCGGAAACTGTGTCATTTCCGGGAGTTCCTACTATTGTAATTGCCCTGCAGGATATAGTGGGTCAGACTGTCAGAGTAAGTTTTGTTTTATCTTTGTGAGAATATTTCATCGGTTCTTTTTATTTCTGTGTGTATTTTGAAAATAGATGAATATTCAGAAATATTTATGATAAAAATTACAATTGTGATATTACTCCGAAATACATTGACCGTCATTACGATGGATGTAATTAGTATGCTACCTAACTATGACATTATACATGTATTTCCCTTTTTATAGGGAGATATGACAATTTGTTAACTTGACGAAATCATATTTCCCCGAGGGCATCGCCCGAGGAAATATGATTTCCACAAGTGAACAAATTAATTTTCATATCTTTCTATAAAAAGGGAAATTAATGTTTTATTCAACTATTAATTTACTAAATGTACATGTACTTTTTAGTCCAGCACTGGTAGTTTTGATAAAAACTAGCCGTGCTGGAGTATTGTTAACACGACGATCTGTTGAGCCAAAGTACCCCCAATCTGCAAGTAGTTCCTATGAACTCAATACAGTTTTAAATCAAGGTACAATGCATAGGGTTGCATGCAGTTATTCACCTGAAAAATAGCATATATAGAAAGATAACTCTATTGAATAACAAATGTGTGTTGGAGAAAACTGTTTTGAGTCGAACAAACTTTAGCGTATGAATATGAAAAAAATACAGAAGTGCGAAAGCGAGGGAAATTCAATTTAATTTACAACCAAGAATAGATTGTCCGTAATATTGTTATCAGCTGGTGACAGTCGGTAATTTTAATATTTTCAGTAAGTTAATTACTTTCAGTCCTCATCGAGTGTTAATTTCGTCATTCTTAACCATTTCAACCATTTACTGTATTAAAAATAGTTGTAATGAGAACGATTTTAAAATATATTTTATTGATTTGTTTTCTACCTGGAAGTTATCTTTCGAAAACAAATACTAAGCAAGTTCGGAATGGACTTGTGTATTCACGTTTCTCAAAGGAATATATTTGAAATATTTAAATGAAATGCTTTTTTCTTTAGAAAACAAATCCTCTTATTAGATATTAAAAGGTTATGGTTATATATATATTCTAACAAGACGAATGTCAACAAACGTTGAACACGTGTAGTAAAAATGATTTGTGAGATGCTCCAAAACTTTTGGTCACGTGTTACGAAATTGTCAACAGTATAGCGGGTCGATTAGTGTTTGCTGCTGTTTTCGATTTTGACATTAAAACAGCTATTTGAAGGAACAAAAAATATAATTTTTTGAAAGCAAAATAAAATAACGATGCGGAAACTATGACGTATTATTATGTTTTCCTATTCTTAACATGCATACTCCAGGTCGATCTTGTGCCAAAATTGTGGAGTCAAAAATGAAGACGGAACGAACAAATTCTATTTTTTGGACGATTTTTCAATTGTACTAAACATTGTTGTGTTTTGATGTAAAAAAATTAAGATGACTATGGGTATGTATTGTAAAAGTCCAAATTGTCGGTCAGCTGTCATATTTATCCACCCTCTCAAACCCCTTAACATTCAAATAACTATGAAATGGTTGAAATCTCAACTCTAAAAACGTATTTTGTTTCTCCTTATAACAAGACGCACATTCATTGGTGTATGAGGGGTACCTAGGGTTGGTCTTTATATATTTGAAAACATCGAGATTCCCACTCTATAATTATATCTCAATTTTGAGTATCCTTTAATATGTGAATTTTAGTTTCAGTACTTTTAGTATCTTCTTAAAGTTATGCAAAATGGTAGAGAATTTTTTTTTATAAAGGACCCAGTGAACAATTATACATCTGTTTGTAGTAATTCAAAATCAATTGCTAATAAGTATGTCTGACATAATTCATTTACATCCATTTTTTTTAATTCGCGAAAAAAAAATTGATTCATCCTTTTAAAAATCCTTTTTACAAATCAACTAAATATTAATACCTGTTACAGTGGGATGTTAGCATCAGTGCTGGACAAAAGCACTTCGTGCTATGTTTAAGTCTTTTATCAATTGTCATGATTTGTAATTTGTCCACATTTATATAATGTTGAAATAGTGTTTGTTTTTGTATGTCTACTGATGCTAAGCGAGAGTTGATTAAAAGTTAAGTGTCAGCACACTAAGTCTACTCCAAAGACGAGTTTGTTGAATCTGTAATATTTGAGTTTGAAAAAGAAGACACATTTTACATTAATTTATATTTCAACAAGTACAAATTTTATGAAAATTAAACAATAATGAAATAACATGAATAACGCATGGAAAATTTTCACATTTTCTTTTACTTCGGCTGTTGATTTGTAACATTAGTGCTTAAAAAATCGAGAGGGTGACACGATGATTTGTCACATGTCACGTGGGCTGCTCTAGACCAATCAAATGAATATAGTGGAATAATATAGTTTATTTTAGTAATCTAGAATGCATGTTATTCATCCCAAAATGAAAGGAATAATTGACAGTGCATTCTAGTTTTAGTAGAAGCGGATGAAACATACATATCGTATTGCTTCGGTTCTAATTGTGTATTATAGACATATCAATTATTTTATTTTAGTTACACCCTGCACTAATCAGAACTGTGGACAAGGCACGTGCTCTATTAGCGGAAGTACATATTACTGTTCCTGCTACAGCGGATACTCGGGAACACACTGTGACTGTAAATAGACTTTTAAGTACATTTTTACTTTCAAATGAATTGTACAATGTTTACTTCTGTTAACTCTTTATCGTGGGTTGTTCTTAATAACTGATTTCTGGATAGGTGAACAAAAACGAATGTACGGGTAAACCATTTGATTTTTAGGTGGGTACCTAGGGAATTTAAAAAGGGAAGCGGGCTGTAAGAAAATAATGAAAATGTTCCCAGGATCTGAGAACTCTCCCTTGCCTCTTCTTCTTAAAAATCAAATAGTTGGTCTTTAAACATTGATTGATATTAATTGCTTTGAAGTATACTACCATCATAGAGTGTTATTTTAGATCAAAAGCCGGTTCAGAATTATTTCTATTAACTCAGTCGAATGGATATTTGTATTTGACCTCTTCTATTTGACCTCCCCTATCTATCACTGTGTTATTGGTTCATTTGGGGCTTTTTTGATTTGGCAAAATTATTGTTATTGTGGAAAAAATGATTTAAAGTGAAATCGAAAATGTAACACAAAAGTCTTTAAATGTCATTAAATGTTTTTGAATCGCATTAATGATCTGTTTTTCAGTGTACCACTGGACAACTTACACTCTTGGTTCCTATGTAAATAATGCCGTACAAGATTTTGGTCCTACGACAGTAACAGCAGGTTACACTATTCTTCTAAGATTTACATATTTCGATACGGAGAGTTGCTGCGACCATGTCAGAGTAAGTACTGGGATATAGTTGTACGCCAGTTGAGAGGTAATTAAGGTGCGAGTAATTACATTATTTTCTCCTATTCCTGACGTGTTTAATCGGTGGGATAAAAATACACAATATCTTTAACCACTTCCCGGTGATTAAATTTCTACGTGGGAATTACCGCCCTTTTTTCTACAGTTATTAGAACGATAAACTAGAGAAGTCTATGACGTCTATGTAAACAAACTAAATAGCAACAACATTTTCTTGAGGGTTTTGTCGAAAATCATAGGAGAAACAGATTCTCCTTCAATTTACTCGTGAGTTATGGAATTTATCCAGCCTCAATAGTTTAATTTTAGATTTTAACACGCTCGCTAAAGGCTCGCGTGCTGAAAATCGAAAAAATAACTATCTCGGGTGGGGAAATTCCATAACTCACTCGTACCTTAAGGAGAATCTATATTTATAGCTTTATATAATTGATGCAAAGAATTATATTGATTTTTAATTTTTTTAAATGATCGACTGAATGGTTATCATATGACGAATATATTACCAATAGGTAATAAATAGTAAATGGAAGAGGATATATTACCATTATTCAAATTTGCAAAAACTAAGGAGTATCCCCTCGTGCATAGCTCTGTCCTTAGATGGCTTTGGTTTAACCCGTTTTCGTCATTTTGGAATTTTTGAATTTGCTCTTTAACTTTTGGATAGTTGTTTTGGTTTTGAACATTTTAGGCCTTGAGCACAACTGATGAGTAATAAATCGACGAAATGTGCACATCTTGTGCATCAAAATTGGGATCAAAGAATTTATTTTTCACAAAACATTTAACATGTTGCTATGTTTTCTGTTTCCATGGAGAATATTTATACATGTTTTCTTATGCCTGCAATTTGGCATTCCAAAATATATATACATGTACATGTATACAGCTTCACTAATAATACAGTCAACAGTTATATTCAGTGTAAATTCTATTGTAGCTAAAAGATGTTTTACATGTAAATTTGGATTATTTATCCCTGATATCTAGTTTTTGGAAATTGGTAAATTATACCTCAGTATCCAGGTTAAAATCCCACCTATATCCTTAAACAGTTGTAAGGAGGCAATATCATTCTAATGTTAACCCCAGTTCCGCCCATCCTCCAAAAATGGTTAGTTTAAATATTAGTAGATTAAATAAAAGGGAAAGTTTTAAAATAGATTTCCAATAATCACGAAAAACAGATTGACTGTGAAGCTAAGACTCCCAAAATATACAAATTAAATAATTAAATCGTAAGATAGTTTTACAAATAGTCTTGGTTTGACTGTCATGACCGAAACTGGTTCTTTGAGAATATATTGGTATACACATACTTTGATTTATAACTTGGGTTATATTTTTCTATAATAAAATTAACGTAGTCAAGTTTTTTTCACGAATATTGTTGCTATCAATAAAATAAATTTGACACAATGTAAAAAACACATTTCTCAGAGGGTGTTGGAGTATATTGTAACCCCGAGAAACATTGTCAACCGAGGTTTCTTAGAAATTTGTTATTTATTTCATTACACTGAATGTCTTAAATTTTGCGATTAAAATACCACATTCTTGTAAACCAATGAAAATGCTTTAAAAATAGAGAAATTTACGCACAGTAAAATAAAATAAATTATGTCGTTTTAAACAATTACTTAGGAAAACGACATGTCTATAGAATCAATGTACCACTTTATTGCAAATAATCCCGTAAATATCTTAAAACTAGTATTCTATTTTCAGGTTTACGACGGAACATCCGCTTCCGGTGCACTGTTGGCAGAGAGAAGCGGTTCCTCCACTGGGGCTGATGTAGTTACAACCGGAAACAGTATTTTCGTAACTTGGAGATCAGATCATTCTATTACTAAGGGTGGATGGAGCGCAACTCTTTATAGAAAAGGATAACTGTGGCTTTTGTGAACAAAACATTTGTTGTTTCAAAATTATCGTAATTTTTTTTCCTCTTTTAATCATTTTTGTGTCGCCTGCGGAACGCATGGTCGACACATAGGGATCACTATCTGTCGTCTTGCGTCTTGCGTCGTCACACTTTTCTTCTATCCTCAACTCCTCCTAAACCGCTCAAAGGAATTTGATGAAACTTTCTCTGTGCATCAACCTTAATGCACAGGTGTGCATATATATTTCATTTTTAGAAAATTTCAAATTTTTTTGGGTAAAAATTGACATTTTTGCAAAAAAAGGGGGGGGGGGCAAAACTTCTATCCTCAACTTCTCCATAACCACTCAAAGGAATTCGATGAAACTTTCTCTGTGCATTAACCTTAATGCACAGGTGTGCATATATATTTTATTTGTAAAAATTTTAACTTTTTTTTTTGTAAAAATTGACATTTTTGCAAAAAAAGGGGGGGCAAAACTTCTATCCTCATCTACTCTATAACCGCTCAATGGAATTTTATTAAACTTTCTCTGTGCATTGACCTTAATGCAAAGGTATGCATATATATTTCATTTTTAGAAAATTTTTATTTTTTTTCCTAAAAATAAACATTTTTGAAAAAAAAGGGGGGTCAAAACTTCTATCCTCAACTACTCCATAACTGCTCAAAGGAATTTGATGAAACTTTCTCTGTGCATTAACCTTAATGTACAGGTGTGCATATATATTTTATTTTTTAAAATTCAAAATTTTTTTTGGTAAAAATTGACATTTTTGAAAAAAAGGGGGGGATTCAAAACTTCTATCCTCAACTACCCCATAACGACTCACAGCAATTTGATGAAACTTTCTCTGTGCATTAACCTTAATGTACAGGTGTGCATATATATTTTATTTTTAAAAATTTTAAATTTTTTTTTGTAAAAATTGACATTTTTGAAAAAAAGGGGGGGGTTCAAAACTTCTATCCTCAACTACTCCGTAACGGCTCACAGCGATTTCATGAAACTTTCTCTGTGCATTAACTTTAATGCAAAGGTGTGCATATATATTTCATTTTTAGAAAATTTTAATATCTTTTGTAAAAATTGACGTCCGCAGGCGACACATGTCTTCCTTGGAAGACTCACACATTTTGTTTATTTTTAGTTTCGTTGTTCCATTTCTAGTAAAATTGATTCTAACATCCGTTTAGTGCTGAATGATAAGGTCATTCTGTTTTCATTTTATTCATCTATAGCAGATTTTATAAATGATGTTTTAGCATTAGTCGTAATCTTTTCTTGTCTTGAATTTAAAGAGCTAGCTATGTAGGAACCACTTTTGTAATTACAACAACGTTTTAAATAAAATTTAAAATGAGAAATATAATTCATATTCATTCACCAAAAGTGTTCAAACAGTGAATAGTTTAATTTAAGTGCTTCGGATTAAACAAATATTTAAAATATATATCTATACTAGTCAAAAAAAGAAACGTTACATATCTTTAAATCCAAATTTATCAAAGAATATTGAAAGTGACCAAAAAGGCAATTATTCTGCTAAAATTTATCATTCAATAAAAATTGTTTGATTGATCTTGATAATCTGATATGGCAAGAACAGGTATAAAATCTGGATTTTTTATCGAAAGGCCCAAATCCAGTTTCGCAAAAGTCTTGACCAAATCACCATCAGAATTGGAAAATCAAAATTTTATAGTCCAGCATTATTCAAACTGAACATTATGACAATGAGATATTACTCGTGCTTCGAACTTAATGTGAAAATTTCAATTTTTAAATTTTTTTGGTAAAAAAGTGGTTTTTAAAATCTCAAAACATGCGAAAAAAATCTTGTTTTTTTTTCACAAAATCTAAGGTTTTGACCAGAAAACGATGCCCTGTGAACATAAGAAGGGTCGGACCATTTTTAAGCTCGCTATGACGTTTTGAAATCTTGTGTCCATTGGAAATACATTATACAATACATAACGTTTCTTTTTTTTTACTGGTATATTATTACAAAAATCGTTGCAATCGTAACCTTTTTTGTAATATAATTTTAAAATTAGACATATACTTCACCAACACGTCAGACCTCCAGTTAATATCCAATAAGTGTTGAAATATCAACTTGTAGAATTTAAATGTTTATGGGTAATAAATAGATACATATTATTTATTTAAAAAAACATTGTATAAAACGGCAAAAAAAATCAGTTTGTAAATAAATTTTAAAAAATCAAATAATCTCCTCTGCTTTTATGTTTTGTTTCCTTGCAAATTATCATCAATCGGAAATTGCAACGGATACGCTATTTATAATTTCCCATTAAAAAAATCAATTTTTCTTTGAAATATTTTTTACTGATTTCTGATTTAAAAATGAAGCATTTGCCTTCAACTTGTCACTGATTGGCTTCAGTTTCTCATATTGTCTGATAACACATTAAAAAGTTTGCAAAGGCAAATTGAAGATATCAGTTGTCAACTAGAGACCAAGTGCGTCGACAGCGCAAGCATCAGGCGTCATGCTAGCATCAACCGTTATGTGATCACCGAAAGATCAAAAGCTATACAACCGTAATTTGAAGGTTTAGTAGAAAAAAAGAACCTAATTTAAAAGACGATTAAAAAAATGGCTACTAATTAAGTTGTAGTCATTTCTCTATATTTATGAATCAAAGATCGATCATTTAAAGGTTTTATAACTTATTGCAAAGTCACGAGATTTATATTACGATTGGAAGTGACATTTCCAACAAATACTAGTCTAGAAACGGTGAAATATCCAGAGCCTGAAGGCGATGGATATAAAGTTAGTACAATTATTAGTATTTTTCGTAAACATCCATATCTGTTCAGTTACGCCGAATAGCGTTTAATAAAACACAGCAATGATAAAGACATTACAAGTGTCTTGCTGAAGGGTTAAAAAAATATATAAAATTAAAATATGTACATACAGAAAATAATGCTTATACCACGGCAATTCGTGAGAGGCCAGAATAAATTTAAATTCTTCAAGCCATTTTAACTTCCGATGGAAGTTATACAGGAGGATGGTTCTACAACTTGTGATAAAAATATATATAGTTTTAGATAAATGGAAAAATTCATTTTGTGATTTGTTAAATAAGTTAAATGTTAATTGTGGAAATAATATAAATAGTGAGCATAATATTTATGATGAAAAGTTAGATAGTGAAATTACATGTGATGAAATTATAAAAGTTTTAAATAAAATGAAAAATGGAAAAGCACCTGGTGTGGATATGCTGCCTTTAGAGTTATTTAAAAATAATAGTGCTGTCCGTATGTTACATAAAGTTTGTAATATGTGTTTTAATTGTGGAATTATTCCATCATTGTGGTCAAAAGGAATCATTACGCCAATTCCGAAGTGCTCAACTTCTGATCCCACCAATCCGTTATCTTACAGGGGAATAACTCTTGCGCCGTCTACATATAAAGTTTACTGTGGTGTGATTAATGACCGCCTTACTGACTGGATTGATGAAAAAGGTCTGTTGTCGGAAGAACAGAATGGTTTTAGAAGGGGCAGAAGTACAGTTGATCATTTGTCTAGTTTGACTTCTATCATAGAAACTCGTAAATTAAAAAGAATAAGTACTTTTGCTGCATTTATTGACTTTAGGAAAGCCTATGACAGTATAAATAGAAATATTTTATTTAAAAAGCTTGAAAATTTAGGTTTAAGTAATAAAATGTTGAGAACAATTTTGTCAATTTATAGCAGAGTACAAGGGTGTGTGAAATTAAATAATTTATATACAGATTGGTTTGATATTAACACAGGTCTTAAACAGGGGTGTAAATTATCTCCCTTGTTGTTTAATTTGTTTATAAATGACTTGGTTGAAGAACTTAAAATGTTGAATATTGGAATTCCAATTGATGATGAAAAAGTGTGTATTTTATTATATGCAGATGATGTTGTTTTACTGGCTGAAAATGAACAAGAGTTACAATTACTTTTGGATACTTTAAATACATGGTGTTTAAAAAATGATATTGAAGTTAATTATGAAAAATCTAAAATTGTACATTTTAGAAACCCATCCAAAACTATTACGTCATATAAATTTTACATTGGTGACAATATTATAGAAATGGTTTCAAAGTATAATTATCTTGGACTAATTATTACTGAATTTTTAGATTTTAATATTATGGCAAAAGCTGTTGCTATGTCAGCTAGTAGAGCACTTGGTTTATTGATAGCTAAATGTAAATTTAATGGAGGTTTTATTTTTAATACATACACAACTTTATATGATAGTTTAGTGTGGTCCATTATTAATTATGGGGCAGCAATTTGGGGAACAAAGGAATATTCTTGTATTAATGCAGTACAGAATAGAGCTATGAGGTTTTACTTAGGGGTAGGAAAATATACTCCTAATTTATCAGTTATTGGGGATATGGGATGGAAGCCAACTAGTATCAAGCAATGGTCATGTGTATTAAGAAATTGGCAAAGATGTACAAAGATGGATAATACACAGTTAAATAAAAAAGTGTTTTTGTGGGCTAATAGATGTTCAGATAGTAGAGTTAAAAACTGGCAATTTAGAGTGTCAAATTATCTTAGAGATAAGGGTTTAGATTTTTATTGTAATATAGATAATATACTTCAAAAATCAGATATTAAAAAGTTAGAATTTGATAATTTTGAAGATTTTAAGATAAAATGGGTTTCTGATATTAATGCCTTATCTGATGGTAAAAAGTTACGTACATATAAACTTTTTAAAAATCATTTTGGTACTGAGGAATGTGTTGAAAGGTATATGCCAAATAAATATCGAAGTGCATTGTGTAAATTTAGATGTGGTGTAGCACCCATTAGGATAGAAACTGGTAGATATGAAAGGCTAGATTTAGCTGAAAGAGTGTGTACTGTTTGTAATAACAATGATATTGAGGATGAGAAACATGTAATCATGAAGTGTACACTGTATGATGATTTAAGAGAGACTCTATTTTCGGATGCCTCTGATATATGTTCAGATTTTGATAATTTTTCAATTGAAGAAAAATTTTTGTTTTTATTTCAAAATAGTTCTCTGGTTTATAAACTTGCCAAAACCTGCTTTGATATTTTAGCTAGGCGCAGTAGTTTTTGGTATACAGATCGATGATAATTGTGGTGTAATTAGGCCGATTTTATTCTGCCCTAATTGAGATTTCTTTAAAGTTATCTGATATTTTTTTTTTTTTTTTTAAATTTTAAGGAGCATCTTAATCTGATGTTTTAGTGTAAATAGTATGTTTTATTGTTTTAAGGATCTATAAATCCTTAAAAAAAAAAAAAAAAAAAAAAAGTCTCTCATAACTCTATATAGAGTGGTTCTTACATAAAGTATATTTTATTTTAGATGTGTTTTAAATCTAAATGAATACAGTTATTTTATATGTGTATGCATATTGTTTTATTAATGTATATGTAAGAAGTGAGACTATAATAAAATATTTGAATCTTGAATCTTGAAACAAAATAACATTGCACTGGACAAAATAAACACCGATGATAGGAAAGGTCAACATGACATACCAATCAACCAACACCATTCAACAGACAGAAACCCGGAGTCTTTGTGGAAAAGAGCGTCCTAAAACAAGCAGTAGAAATGATTTGAAACAATAATATTTTTTCTCGCCAGACTACCAACGTAATTCAATGCTTATGTATTTTATGTCATGGATAAACCTTAATGAAATGATGTTTCCCTGCTGTTACTATATAAAGATTATGATGATATTATTCTTTCCACTAGTATTGCTTCCGCAGTAAACGGGTTGTGCAGTTAATTTCAATTAAACTTGTTCAGTCTATACTTGCAATGGTTGAACAATTATATTAATTTCAATAGAAAATGAACTAATAAAATAAATTAAAGTTTTTGATTAAAACCATGTTAATGTAAATATGAAGCAAAAAAAACAATTTAAATCAAAATTCCAAGATAATTGCTTTTAATTTATATAAGTCTTGACAATAAATGGTTTGCAATTTGTTCCAAAGTATGCATGTACAAGTACATTCATGTATCTGTTTTTCATTTTATAATATGTTGAAGTTGATCTCTGATGGATTTCGTAATCAATACAATGCTCCCCGTCTTTGTAGTATATACTCTTTTGGAGTTCTCGTTAACTAGAAAATAATCCACGATAATAATCTTCTACCTTTATTTTGTCAACTAGTCTTATTAATATCTATTTCTCTTGGATCATATTGTCCGATTTTCCTGAAATTATCTTGTTCGTGCAAAGTGGTTGTTTCAATACATTCTACGATACCGATTTCGTTGTACAAGAGTTTCACAATTCGTCGATTTACGACTCATCAGTTGTGCTTAAAGCTTAAAATGAAAAAAAGCAATAATCCAAAGAGGTAAAAGCAAATTTTTAAAAAAAGCTACAATGAACAAACGGGCAAAGCCAAAACCATCTAAGGACAAAGCTTTACACGACGGGTATAGTCCATAATTTTCAAAATTTAAAGTATCAATTTCGAGCTAGTATCGAAATACTAGCAAGTGACTTGGAGATACGCTCGAAGACGTGGGATCAACCATCAGAGGTAGCGACTCAGTATGATGTACAAGATGCGCAAAAGAATTTTTGTCTGATTTGATATGACCCTTTTATAGTTTTCTTACATACATTAAGGTGTCTTTAGTATACGAATAGAAAGGAGTAGGGCCACTTTCCCCTGTATTTGTTTTACTCATAACCTTTGACTTTAAATCTTAAATATTTACCTACGTTTTATTGTAAACGATTATATGCAATGCATTTTTATGCTAACACACAAAAAAATTATGCTTAATCATTAATAAGTTCAAATTTTCTACCCGCAAATGTGTATATAGCCGATTTTGGTCAATTTGTATCACTTTTTGGAATATTGCCAAGAAGGACATTTAGAACCAAAACCATTCTACTGTCGTATGAAAGGAGATACATAAACACAGTTAAAGCCAAAAATTCATTTTGGTTCTGAGTGTCCTTCACGTTGAAAAACTGTCTGAAACTTCCTCCCAAAGCGATATTCAGGTATGTAGAAAAAAATCTAATAACTTACTTGTTAGTTATTATTGACAAATCTTTAGAGACTACATACCAGGCTATGCCCCCAGAGATTTTGAAAGGTTTGAGGCGATCTTTTGAAAATGGCCCTAGAAGTGAAATAAATGCAGGGGAAAATGGCCCTAGTTTTAGTTTCTTCTTTGGACCGTATTTGTTTTATTTTATTTTTATTGTTTTCCTCGGTTTAAATTTTATTTTCCTTATCACTCATGCTTTAGTTGTTTTTAGATCATACAATGGCTACTGTTCATAGTGGTGAGTTCCGAAATTGAACGACTATCAATGCCAGATTTTAATTTGCATGATCCTTTTGTAGGTGTAATCGGCGACGTTAGCTAGTTGTCTATGAAGGGTAGTTCAGGTCATAATTCATTTCAATTTCACTTTAGAGGTACGCGTAACAGGTCGTTCACGTACCCTAGAGGTACACGAACACTTTGTTCACGTTCCTAGAGGTGCGCGTAACAGTTTGTTCACGTATGCGGATGTTGACACAGATAATTCATTATTCAGGGAAATGGATGACAGGTTGTCTGTTGCGTTAGCTGCACGAGCAAACAGTTACGCGTACCTCCAGGGTACGTGAACAAACTGTTACGTGTACCTCTAGGGTACGTGAACACAGTGTTACGTGTACCTCTAGCGTACGTGTAACAAAATGAATTATGACCCGAATGGCCCTTCATAGTTGTCAGTTAACTTCGAGCATACCTTTTCATTTAGTGTTCTTAAGGTGGGAAGTACCTAATTTGGCTATATTTCAGATTTTTTAAAATATGCATGCAACTATAGCATGTTGAACTGCATCTGAATATAAAAATAATGTTTATCACTTTAACACCTTCCGAAATATTCTGAATCAAATTTTGGCATATAGAATGAATAAATTCATCTAATGCATGTTGATGTAGCTGCAAAAATTCAAATTTTTGGACTTTAAATTAAGATTTCTCAAAATCTTATCACGGTCCCTTGAATACGTTTTAGAAATGATATATATTGCCATTGAAATTCTCTTTTTATTAATATAAATTTCAATAGGGGTCACCAGATTCGTTTTTTCAGTATATTAAATTGATTACTACACGTAATTGTAGAGGGAAAAAATAAGCATAAAGTCCTCACCCTTTCGCGATGTAAAATGTAGATTTTTAGTGTTATAGAATTGAATGATTTCCACAGCGAAAACGAAGCTGGTGACCCAATGTTTATTTAGCATCAATGAAACAGAAAAGTTGACAGCAATAACATATAATTTTTATAGAAAATTCTAGGGATTAGTTTTTGAGAAATGACGATTTAAAAGTGAGATTTTTTTGGGGGGCAGTTTTTATATGAAATCTACAGGAAAAGACCTTTATTTTTAAAAACTTTGAATAAAATGTATTGAAGAAATATAAAAGCTAAAACTAAAAAAAATTATATTTAGACGCAGTTTCGAATTTTCTAGCATTATGTAAAAATTCACAAAAACCCGCATTTTATCGGATTTATGTATCTCCTACGTACCTTAAGGATGCCCGCTCTCAGTTTCAAAATAACAAGATTTTCATAACACTGGTAAGTATTGATAGTTATTTAATAAATGAACTAAAAGAGTGAAAAAGAAATTATAGGTCCGTGTGCTTGTTTTCGAGATATAAGTCATTCACAATTTGGCGGGAAAAATATGCTCTCTTGGTTTTACATAGCTTTATCGTTGACAAGTTTTATTTCTCAAAAACCATTAAATTATAAAAAGTATTTTATAAGATTTTTACAAATGGCTTATTATTCTGTATGCAAAAGATTTATGAAAAGAAAAATGGGTGTTAGCGGGAAAAATAAATTATGGCATTCAAATGGATAAAACAAGATGATTCTGAACATCTGACAAAAAATCAAATACATGAACAGCGAACATCCGTAACTGTGTGATGTCGCAATATTAGTCGTACGTGTCTTTTTTATGTTCGTGTATATTTTTATGCCACTTAAACAAAATAGATAAATAACAAAATGGGTAACAGGAAAGATCAACAATAGTGGTCGGGTTCAACCGGTTTTATGGGTACCCAAACCTCCCCCTTATCTATCCTGACACTCTGGTGTATTAAACACACTTTAAAAACCAATACAGTATTGGTACCAAGGTGGCCGCTTGCTGATTGGACGGTACATAATGTACTCATTTTAACTGTAAAACTAGCTAAGGCACTCGTAGCTGCGGATCGGATACTGTCGCTCTACTAAACAAAAAATCTGAAATAACACTTACATGTATATAAAGAGTTTAATGCTATCTCGTCATAGAGTTCAATAGAAATCGGCAGTGAGAGACCAGTATGAATTTAAAGTCTTCAAGTCATTGGGAGAAAGAGCAATTTTTACAGAATTGCACATAATTTCATATTTGTAGCCCTTACTGTGAAAGATCTTAAGTAACTAACAAGTTTCTGTGGGTTACTAGCGAAACTTTTGCATTAATCACGATTTTCGCAGAACTGTTAGGACCTCTGAAACTGGTTTATCCCACCCCCTTTTTTTGCGTCTGTACAAATTGAGGGACTTTTTTACATCAGTATCTGATTCATGCATTTTAGAGACGTTTTTCATACGTGGTAAAGTTAAAGTGTGTTGGTATTTCAGACTATATATATGAAAACAAAAACGTGTGCGTTCATCCGTTTAAACATTTTTAAATAAATCTGAAATAAGATATTTTTGAACTAAATATTTTGAAGTTTAATTGATCTCGCTTTTGTTTTTATTCATATTCATATTAGGTTATGAAGTATACACATTTGTTAAATTGTGTACTGTGAAATTGATTTATTTTTTAAGATGACGCGAAGAAAACTTCTTTTAAATTAATTACTGAAAAATCAGACTATGAGATTTATTATTTTTCTTGTATTTATGAACGATCTTGTTGATGGTAAGTACCAAGTAATTGATTATTGTGATTTAATCGTGATACACTGTAAGATTTCTTTGTTTGTTTGTTTGTTGTCGTTGGCTGACATTACATTTCACGTTACGCAAATTTCGTCTCGATCAGAAGATTTTCTCGGAACAAAACCTAACTTGTATTCTCAGACTTTTGTGACATAGTCCTTGATTTCATATATGCTGAATGCTTTCAAAATGTTCAAACACTTCATGGCATCTGGCGATGGGTCCACTCTTGATTTTATAGGCGTGTATGTTTATTTTTTAGATTACGGTGTTCTTGTCATGTATTTTATATTTGATTCATAAGTATTCACGAACTTGTTTGTCCATTTCATGTTGTATTTGTTCATAATATACATTTTTTCCTGTTAAAAATCTACAAAATGTATACATATTTTGCATCAAAATTGGTATGGTGAAATTTATT
Organism: Mytilisepta virgata; assembly: GCA_028015205.1. Classification (NCBI taxonomy): domain Eukaryota; kingdom Metazoa; phylum Mollusca; class Bivalvia; order Mytilida; family Mytilidae; genus Mytilisepta; species Mytilisepta virgata. The sequence continues at coordinate 37,245,406 of CM051512.1, forward strand.
ATTACCATTGAGTTAATACCTCTGCTGATTGACGCCAAGTCCCCAGGGATATCACCTGCATGGTTCGGCACTGGCTCGAAATCTAAACTTTCATTTTACTTTACAAAATGTTCACCGAATTCCATAGGAAAAATAAAGAGTATCTCTCTCATGCATAGCTGTGTCGTATGTTTTTTTTGCTATATCATTTTGGTCAATTTGGCATTTGTTGAATTTACTCTTAAGGATGCTCCCTGGTCATGTTTTGGTCTTTTTGTCAGATTTTCGGATTCCTCGGGTTTTATCCATTTCTTAAACATTAAATTTTTGGCCCATGAACCCCACTTTTTCTTTTATAATTCAATCATATATACCTTAAAATGGTATTTGACAAAATTTTATGAAATCCTTTTTATTTTTTCATACATTTTTGAGAGACTGAAGTTGCCAATGCAAAGACGAGGAAAAATCCAGAGAAAACCCATTTCCAGCAATTTTTCAAGGCCTTATAGCTCTGAAATGAGCACATGAATCTATATTTTTTCTTGCTTATTTGTTTACTATTCATATGTTCTCTCAAACTAAAACACCTATTTCAAATCCTATTTATTTCCTATTAGACCAGCAATCATCCTTAAGTGCTTTGAATTATTGGTTTTGTTATCAACACTTTTTATCTTGAGCACAACTGATGAGTCGTAAATCGACTAAATTTATAAATCATTTTGATCAGAATTGATATCATAGAATTTAACACAAGCACATGATTTATACCCTCTACCAAAAATGTAGTAAAGTGTTTTCGTCTGTAAAAATTTCTCGATAGCAATATAAAATAAACTATTTTTTATGAATTTTACAGCATTTACAACTTGTTCCGGTGGAACAATTGGTGCAGATCCACCAACCTCGTTTGCAACTGTAACTGACACTTCCGGTGTAGGCTATCTGCTGGAAGATGAGATTTATCAAGTCACGTGCTGTGGTTATATTAGTTCCTGGGAATTCGTATCTAGTGCTGGAGGGACAGTCGTGTTACAAATATGGCGAAAAACAGGCGTAAATTCGTATACCCTAATAGGAAAAAATGAACAAACAATAGGTTTGTTATGACTTAATATTAACATATTAGAGTTATCCCTTCTATCTCAAGGTCCTTCTACATGAAATTAAAATTGGAGAATATACCAAATTTCTAAAATATCTAAACAAGTTTTTGCCATAAAGCACCACAACACTAGATATTTTTTTCGATCAAGGGGTAACAACCTCTAGCATTTTGAAAGGGGTGACTGTATTTTAACGTCCAAATAACAGGATTAAAAGGGTAAAAGGAGAAATCAAAGAGTGTTTATAGCGGAACGCGCGTTACTTTGGCGGTCACAAATATTTCTCAAGCATATCTGTCCTGTTTTAAAGTGTAAATGACGCTAATACGCATCTTATATGGGGCCCTGTGGCACTTTTAGAAATAACTGCAAAATTTTTATGTAATTATGGCTTAGGAGATGGGGGGAGGGGAAGGGATATTATGAGTACGATGTCATTAATTTGTTGATGACTGTGGTATTTCGCACAAAGGTTACAGGTACAGCTTTCATCTTAGGTAGAGGTCCTGATATTACGTCCGGTTCTATATAAATGCGCAGGTTATGTATTGTGTTTTGAATTTTTTCATTTTTTTAAACGCTGTAATGCTGAATTTTTGTGTAAAAGACTTTCTAAGGAATGGAACATATTCTAATGCACATGCGATATCGCAAAAGAGTCAACCCAATAAATATATATTTATTTTCTTCCCCAGGATCAGCCGGCACCCAGTCAATATCAGTTCCGGCAACAGAAAGAATATATGTCCAGCATGGTGATTTAATTGGCTGGTAAATATTTTTCCAAACTAAAGGAAATGGTGTCAATTATTAAAATATTTGTTATTGTAACATGTTATTTACTTCTTTTTTAATTTAAAAATAACATCGATATCTTTTTTGTAATGAAATATGGTACCACCGAATCAGCCTGCGATTGATTTGATACCTGGTTCCATAGCTTTCTATAGATCGTCAATCGTCCTTTTTGGCAATGCTTGGAGCCTTGGGACGTCAGAGCAAAACTGAACTGGGAACTTCCGATATTTTTTTTGTATACTATCTATACGTGAAAATAGACGGCACAGGCAAATCATCTATACCACGCAGTTTTGATGAGTTGATTCCGTAATAATTAACATTTATTACTTAGAATATAACTTGCGTGTCGGTGGAAATGGTAAAAGAAGTGGAATAAATCAGATTTTCTTTTATAAAATATGTGTATTCGTCGTAAAATACTGATACCTTGTATTTGATGAATCCGTAGTTTCGCAGTTTTATTTAAGAAGTGTTCCTTACCACCATGACCCCTTCCAATTCAAGCAAATTTCGGACTTAGTTATAGAAAGAAGGTTAAGATATTTGCCAGATGTTTCCGTTAAGTACGCGAACACCTCCATTTCAGATGTAAAAGTTCTTGATCACATGTATCTTCGGATTATTAATTTATATTTCCTTTATAAAATTTAGGTATGCGTCAACAAATATCATCATGCATCTGTCGGCTGCTAGCTATCCCGTAACCAATCGGTACTCCTCTACAGTTTCCGATCTATCCGTAGGAGAAATTCATGATTGGAGTTCCGAAGAAGTCCTACCGCAAATTAAATTTGCTATCAAAGCAACTGTTACTGCCAGTGAGTTAAAATAATTAAAAAGTAAAAATAATATATATATTAAGGGGGTACCCAACACTATGACTGAAATATAGCAGTTTTGAAAAACACTAAGTTTGATCATTGAGAAGCTCGATTTCTCTTTACTAATAGTATGTGTTTAAAACGTCCAGCTGATTTCATTGTAAATTCATTGTAATACCAGTTAATCATTCTCGCACCTGAGAATTTGTCGAACATTCAATTAAGGGAGCAAACATTTGTTTTTATGGGAGGGCTAGGATCAAATTTGAAATAAAAAAGCAGGACCAGGAATTTGGCAAAATAAAGAGGGGATCACTTTAGACGCGAAACAAAATGCAGGACCTGTGTCAATCAGGAAATATTTTGGTTTAAATAAATACCTTTATTTGCAAACAATACCCATTTGGGTCATAGCAATACAAATGTCACATACAAAAAACATATTTTAACATCAATTTATTATACATGTATAAACAGATAACTAATATAGTCAAGAGTCTCCTTTTCTCTAATGACTGTTTTATAAAAGAAACTACCATATTGATATCTTTGGGCGTTGATGGGTTTAATATAAGTTTAAATGAAAATCCGAGAGAAAAAATCCAGGACCAAAATTTCGACGAAAAAATAGGCAACATCAAACATTTCATCCTAGCCCCCCATAAAAATTAAATGGTTGCTCCCTATGGACACATTGATGGGAAAAAATGCTTCATATTCTACAGGCACATCACCTTTGTTTACTTTTGGATCATCAACAACAGTTTCTATAGATGATACAACTGCGGCTGATGAAAATGTGCTGACTTTGTCAGTTGCAGACGACGATGGCGACACCATTGTGTATTCAACTTATTCAAATGATAATGTATATTTCTATGTGGATACAGATAACGGTAATATAACATGTTGGAACATTTATTAGTTTTATTTATAAAATGATAAATTTCTTTATTTAGATAATTGGACCTTATATAAAAGTTCTGGATTCTGTTTGGTTGAATTGGCCTAACAGGAAAGTCTACAATGAGACACCAATCCAATCGACCAGCAATTACACAAAAACAACATAAAGAGCACAAAAAACAAACAGACAGAAAAAACTTGAAATGATGGAAAAGGGAAATTCCCAAAAGAGGGTTAAATTAAATTTGCGGAAAAACGAGAAGAAAATCGACACACATTTTGTAAAATGAAAAACCAGTGTCTGAAATAAGTAGAAAAAACTCAAAACTTTTTTCACAGACATTATGATTCACATAACGGGGTAAAAATACTGATATTTTTATTTTAGGTTGAAAATAATATTTTGGAAATCTCAAAAATTGGAATTTTTTATTTCAAACTTTTTGCACCAAATCCATGCTTTTGATGAGAAAGCATCTACTATGAAAATCAGACGTGTGGGTCTATTTTTCTGCTTAGTACGTGTACAATTATTTGAAATTATAAATACCCGATGTGCGCATTGAGAAATATACTAATCACAACTCAAAGTTTAAACCCAACAAATTTTAGACCGGTACAAAGTCTAGGATCCTTTATTAAACAGTCAATACAATTGAGGACAAGGGAATCTCTAACTCGACCATGTTCTTAATTTGTTGCCGTCTATGTTTCCCCATTTTTTGTTATTGTATATATGTTTTTTGTCACAAGTATTATTGACTTATACGACAATAAAATACTGTAAATTCGGAAATTATTGCGATCTTTATATTATTGCGAAAAATGCAACAGGATTGTAATCGCAATAATTTAAACTCGCAGTTTGGAATTTTTTCTGAATAAAGCGAAAATAAAAATCGCATTTTGGTCTAAAAAGATAAAATGGCAATTATAAATGCACGCAATAATTTCTGAATTTACAGTATTTGAATTTGAATTTGGATAATTTTTTCCTTTAGTTGTTTCTCCTTTTCGATTCGTAATTAATATTAGACGTTTTAATTGCGATATTGACTACCTACAAATTACTCGACTTTGTAGGACAAATAAGAACATTACAGACCAACATACCAGAAGGTACCTATACCGTAACACCGATGGTGACAGACGGGTGTTATAACAAAGTCACGGCAACCGTTACTATAACAGTAACGAATGTGGTAAGATTTACAGTTCGTTATAAATCTGTGGTAAGACATGTAGTTATATAGAACTAAACTGATAAATTAAATGGTAAGAAATGTAATTCTGTATAACTAATCTGCATGAAAGTATGGGATAAAATCTGTAGTTATATATGTAACTACTCGGCGTAAATTTCTGTACAAAGACTTGTAGTTCTGTATAAATAATCTGCACGAAAATTTGATAATACTTACAGTTAGGTATGACTAGTTTGCATTTAAAGCTGTAGTAAGACTTGCAGTTCTGTATAACTTAATCTATTTGAAAATCAATCTAATTAAAAACCGATCTCTCATCGCTCCCGTTTTCTGATATGTCGCGTGGGAGATCTAACGAAACCCGCTTTGAGGTCACATGTGAGTGACCTCGTAGGTGTGTCCTGTTCGACCAATGAAATTGCGGCTTCGGCGATCTTGGAAGTTGATCGTGTGGTAAAGGGATGTAACTCATTTTTATTAACGAAGAAATCGTCAGTCCTCAGAATTCAAAACTTTTTTGATTGGCTTATTGATAGGAAGTCAACTCATTTGCATATCATTATAAATTCATAAGTTCCAGTTCATTCACATGTGACCTCACAGCGGGTTTCGTTAGATCTCCCACGCGACATATCAGAAAACGGGAGTGATGAGAGATCGGTTTTTAATTAGATTATTTGAAAACATGTCATGTGTATGTGGTAAGACATTTTGTTTAGTATTACATGTATATAATTAAACGGTATGAAACTAAAATTAAACAATTACAATTAAAATTAATTTGTGTATTAGGAAGTCATTTGAGTCATCTTAAGTAGTCACAGTCAGTTTGCACACATACTGACGAATTCACTAATATAGGCCAAATAAAAAAATACATGCCGTTCCGGTTACCCTACCTATTCTATTCACCTAGCTCTCCAAGATTTTGTTAGACATTTTTCGTTAAGCATGGTTTCTCAAAACTGAATGTTAAAAAAAAATGCAAAATAAAAATGTTTAAAAAAAATTGCATAATTAAAAAAATCCCTAACTACCTGCCCTATTTTTATGTTGATTTAGCTGGAACCACACTTATTTTAACATGGCCTTAAATTCTATGTCAAATATTTTGATTTATTACATTCGTGTATAGTTATATTTTGTATTAACAATCAATAAATCACAAATAGTACAAATCATAGATTTTATCTCGTGGAACACTTGAGGCATTTCAGCATTGTAAATGGGAAAAATTAATTACGGCAAAAGATCACAATCGTAAAACAATAATTGCTAAGTACAAATTGCATTAAAATATAATTGAATGCCATTCTTCAACATTATTTTCTTGAAGGCCATAACATTTGACGGATTTTCTGAGGTCTCAGCAACAGTTTCGGAAGATGATTATTTAGAGAAAAATTTAACTAATGTTTTAGTAACTGAACCGAACGATAATTACTACTGCTACTTAACAAGTTCTTCTAGCTTTCCTTTCATCGTCAGACAAGCCAATCCATTATACCCAAGTAAGTTGTTTTTGTTTGTTTGTTTGTTTGTTTTTGTTTTGTTTTTGTTTTGTTTGTTTTTTGTTTGTTTTTGTTTTGTTTTGTTTTGTTTTGTTTTGTTTTGTTTTGCTTGTTTGTTTTGTTGTTTTGTTGTTATTTTTTGAAGCAATACCTTAAAAGATGGATCCGAGTTTAATGTGCATGAGAAAATATCCCCCGTTTTTAATTGTTTGTTTTATTTCTTGTTTGTTTGGTTTTTTAAGCAATACCGTAAAAGACGGACCAGAGTTTAATGTGCATGAGAAAATATCCCATGTTACAGTAAAACATAGTACAACATGTAATGAATAATTTTCCATTGTTGTTCTTCATCTTTAAGTCACTGTAAGGTCTTCAACAATAAACCAGAGGATTTTGCCCTTAAATCAAGAAACTAAAGCACTAGCAATGTGGACTTCCACAAAAAACGGGAGTTCAAAATTTAACTTGGGACAGAAAAGGGAAAAGAGGAGACAAACAAATTTCCTGGTACTAATTAGTTTTGAGACCGCATCTTTACATTTATGGATTAGTACTTTTAGGAAAGTTATTATTTAATAAAGACCAATAATAAGTACATGCAATTTAGTTCAATGAACACATAAAGGCTGTGAATAAAAGTACAAAATACAAAGAAAGTACAATAGTGTAACAGAAGAGCATGATTTTTCACCCAAAATTACCTACCCCACCAACCTGGAATTGAACCCGGAACGTCTGGTTCAGTAGTCCACCATCCTACCAACTGAGCATAAGGACTACTCCAGCGCAGCTAATGGAGGCTGATTATAAACCGGTCACGGTTCTATACCTTCTATCGTACACGGGAGAGACCCGTGACAGTACTGTTGTCAATATGACCACTCCAGGGTTTTTTTGGCCGCTATTGCTGATTGACAAAGGACCTGCATATTTTTACAACATCTAAAGTGATGCTGTCTTTATTTTGCCCTAATCCTATAGTCCTGCATTTTAATTTCAAATTTTATCGCAGCCCCCACCCCCCCCCCCCCCCCCCAAATCTAATGGTTGCTCCCATTTCAAAATACATTTTACTTGTAATCTATTTTTAAGATTATGCAATATATCTACAAGACTGGCCAGAACTAGATTTTGATGTTAAATCCAGTTATTCCTTGACTGTCGAGTGTACCGAGGCCATATCTTCATCGCCTGTCAGTGTTGATGGGTCTTTTACTGTAGCTGTAACAGGAAATACAGGCCCTTCCATGACAATTTCAACTGGTAATTAAAAATTTAGAATGAGAAAAAAAATAAGAAGAAACTTAAGGATGCTCACTGATCATGTTTTGGTCTTTTTGTCAGATTTTCGGAATTCTCGGGTTTTATCCATTTCTTTAACATTCAATTTTATGCTCACGAACCCCCACTTTTTCTTTTATAATTCAATCATATATACCTTAAAATGGTATTTGACAAAATTTTATGAAATCCTTTTTATTTTTTTATACATTTTTGAGAGACTGAAGTTGTCAATGCAAAGACAATGAAAAATCCAGAGAAAACCTATTTCCAAGAAATTTTCAAGGCTTTATAGATCTAAAATGAGCACATGAACCTATATTTTTTTCTTGCTTATTTGTTTACTATTCATATGTTCTCTCAAACTAAAACACCTATTTCAAATCATATTTATTTCCTATTAGACCAGCGATCATCCTTAACAGACTTTGGAAGATTTTACAAATGTGAATGTTACATAAATAATAAACTCTTATTACTAAATCACACGTTTATATCAACAGCAACTGAGATATTAAGACACTTTATACTATTTATAATAATTTATTTACATATATATATATATACCAGTAGTGGATTTAATTTTTCTATAAAAGAAAATTATTTCCCAAAATATGAAAGTAATGAACAATCATATAGCTAACGTAGCATCCTATATGCCATGAAAATAGCAACAGATGTGTCTCTGGGAAAGAATAACGATAAAAGAATAAAAATAAAATAAAACAATAAAATTTAAGATGGTATTGTGTATTTTTTAACAGCTGCTGTAACACTGGATGCAACTACGGATTGGACTGGTACGCTTGTGTACACAGTTGCTGCAACCGATCCGGAAAATGATCCTTTAACCATGACACTTTCTACATCACCTACGAATGGTCCTTTTGATATTACGGATGGTTGGTATAGTATAATACTACTTTGAATGCGCAGGGATATAGTTGGTCTTTCGTCGGATTGAATTGGCCAAAATATTTGTATGTTGTCCCTAAGATAGTGAACAGTTTCATCATATCGGTGAAAAGAAATACCCATCTGATGTATCAAACTTGTAACATGGTACAATGATAACAAACAGTTGAATTTCCGACATTTCAGTACAAAATGTACCATGAATTTAAGCAAAACGAAGAGGAATTCCGAAGAAAAATAAGTTCAAATATTTCAAGTGTATATTTTAAAATAATTGAACTTGATCGTTCTTGTGTCGTAAAAACTTCTCCGGTCAATGACATGAAGATAGAAATTTGCGTTTCCATATACCATCAGTGAGTGCTTAGATTTACTTGGTGTTTTGACAAACGTGACCATTCATTTAATCTGCTCTTGGTCTGCCCATGTAGACCCAAGATCTGATGATAACGTGTAACACCGGAAGCCAAAGGAGATAAATTCAGATAAATAAAAAAAAGGACCCCTTAAGGCAAAGATTACAATTATTGCATACATGAAATCTTAAATGTTCCGTAAATCCGTCAGTCTTGTCGTATTCCAAGGAAAGAAAACGTTACGGTGTTTTTCTTTGATTTTCATAAATTGTGTGTATTCAAAGTTATTTTATCATTGAATAGAAATATATACATTTTTACAGATGGAATGAATTGTATATAAAGTCGATCAAATATTACTGAAATATATATGGCTTACAACCCTTAGAGTTATATTTACAATCTGGGTTTATTTTAGTACATTTGTGGCTAAATTGAACTAGTTTTTTATATCATTTTGTTTTACAATTCTGTGATAAAATATCACTCGGTAGAACGGCGGACTAAAAGTCGTGGAATGTATCATTATCCTCGGTATTCGTTTCTTCATCTTTGACATTATTTTTAGATACTCGATTTGAAATTTTCTTTGATAGAATTTGAAATTCTATTGAAACTACCTCATGCAAAGTTTACCTTGCGTAAATTGTGTCTGAACTGTTTACACCTGTCTTGTTCTATTGCCACAATGTGTTGGTGTTTATGTTCTGGCGTTCCAAATCTTTAGTCGCTTGTGTACCTGATGAAGATTAATCCAGAAATGAGCATGGTATGCAAGAAATTTGGTATGTGACTTTATTTTATGAATAATTAACTTTGCTGCACCTTGATACAAGATATATGGCTTTTATTATTACAAAATGTTCTTTTTCACATATGCAGATGGAAAAATTGTTTTGACCAGTGACCTTATACGACACTCAGCAAGTAGCTATGATTTAACAATCACAGTCACAGATATTGCGGCTAATTCTAATGATCAGATGACTATAACAGTGACCGTTAATAGTAAGTTTTGGGTTTAAATACATGAAAGGTTATTTATGGCAAGCCGTTCTCGTCAAAACTATGTTTAAAACATTTTTCGAAAATTTTACACACAGAGAATTTAAAAAAAACACACTGAGATTAAAAAACCTAAAAATACACACTGAGAATAAGAAATTACACACTGAGATTTCATAAAGACGCATTGAGATTACGAAAAATGAAAAACACACACTGAGAATTGAAAATTACACACTGAGATTTCAAAAAGACACACTGAGATGAAATAAACTGAAAAACACACACAGAGAATTTGAAATTACACACTGAGAATTTAAAATTACACACTGAGATTTGTGCGCATTTTTTTATACGTAATCTTAATCTATTACCAGCTTAAAACAACTAGGGGACAGAACTCGGTAGTCCTTCAATCTGACGCCAAATGTTTTATAAAATACATTAGAAATACAACGTAAAAGACCAATAGAACAAGAAAAATACCCACTTTCTCTCTTTACAAAATATAGACAACAAACTTATGAATATGAGTTAGCAAAAAACGATGTTAAGTCTTGAAATTTATTATGAATGTTGGTTGAAGGAATCGCATTTCATTATAATGACAAGAGTTCTAGAGACCAAGATATTAATCTGTTGAATTATTCATCTTATGAATATTCATTAGTAATTTGCATATTAATCTCAATGTGTATTTTTGAAATCTCAGTGTGTAATTAACAATTCTCAGTGTGTGTTATCCAATTTATTTCATCTCAATGTGTGTTTTTCATTTTTTTTAATCTCAGTGTGTAATTTCGATTTCTCAGGGTGTAATTTTAGGTTTTTAAATCTCAGTGTGTAATTTTTCGAAAAAAGGGTTTAAACATAGTTTTGACGAGAACGGCTTGCCATAGTTATTTTAATGCATTATGTAACAAATTACATTTTTTTTTAAATTTAAATATTTCAAAAAAAAAACATTTCTGTTATCAGTTGTTAATCTTTATGTGAATATGCAATTTATTTACAAGACGATGGACCCAGTAATAAAAAATTCATCTACAACTATAATAATAACAGTTGAACTATTTTATTAATGAATTGATATATTTAGAAATAAGCAACAAAAAGGATAACAGGAAACGTCAACAATGACATACCCACCAACCAACGCTACCTATCAGACAGAACCCCGGAAAAAACTAATACAAAAGAGAGTCAGGATAGTCTGACTTGGTACAGACACTGGACAGTGATTGGGTTAGGCCCATTTGACTATCTACTTAGGCCACACCAAATTGATCTTTAGTTCTTTGGATTTTTAGACTATGTAAATTTTAAGAAAAACATTTTTTGCCGCTTCGTTTTACAAAAATACTGAAATTTCGCCCCAATTTTTTCATCTTTCAAGAAATTAAACATTAAAATTATTTGCTCGCTTCAAAAATTTTGTAAAAATTGGGATTTCTTCTCATTTTTTGCAAAATTCATTTAAAAAATGTGTGCCGCACGTAAATTTGATCTGCGCTCGAAAAAAATAAAAAATATCATTGGAGATCGCATCTACTTTTGCCACCCAAATATCCAAAGAACGAAAAATTAATTTGTTGTGACCTTAGGTGTAATGAGTGAAGGCAGCACATATTACACAAGTCCTACATCTTTTCTTCTCGGCAATATTTGCAATTAGGATAATAGGACATAGGTCCAGTTTCTAAAAAGCAATAAGCGTTTGTATGAAATTATTTGTATTTATCGTAAAGGTTTTACATTGCTACATGTAATTCTAATGTTGCATTTATCTTCACCAGATATTAATACTGATCCACAAATAAACAACTTGCCTACAAGTATTAGTGTAACTGAAAACGAGGCTCAAGGAAAATCTATTTTCCAAGTGGTTGTCACAGACCCAGATACCGACACTATTGAAATTTATGCAGCATTTAATCCATCTTATGGCGGAAAACTGTTCGCTGTTGATTCTTCAAGTAAGTGCATTTGATTTGCTCATGCTACAAACTTTTATGGTAAAGTGCAACAATAGGTAAAGGCGCCGACATAGCTCAAACACGCGTCCTTTCACATTGCCTTCAATCGCTCTGCGGAGAACCCCGATAGCACATCTGATGAAGTATGGTTAAAATAATTTACAGTTCTATAACTTTGCTCGAACACAAGGGAAGCCCGATACTCTTTTTGTACCCTAAAGTCATTGCCCTATCACGTCAGTATACCAACTTTAAACCATTTGCCAATCAGCAATTTAAACAACTGTGGATTTATTTGATCCGCGCCGATTTAACAATAGAGCAAAATTTTAATTTCTTGCATATCTATCTACGAACCAGAGACCCTTTTCACGACTGTCTCTCGCGCTACCGATTGCATTGAATGAGTCAACTGACGCAACTAATATAGACTGGTTATTACAATCGTATACAAGGTACACCCATAAAAAACTAAAGAGTAAGTACTTCATGCATAGCAGTGCCAATATATTTAACCGTTACTCATTTTGGCATTTGATTCTGCATTACATTATTTTGGGTCATCTTTCATCAGCTTTGAATTCCAAGGAAACGACCAAGTCACATGAGTCATGAGAATGGAAAACAACAAACAAACGCCACAAGGATACATGTATAACCAAAAGAACAAAAATTTATAATAAACTAAACAAAAATAGAACAAGACAGCACAGGAAATTAAGCACTAGCAATGTGAACTAAAACTAAAAACCGGGAGCGACATCAGATGTTCTGGAAGGGCAAGCATGTCACTTTAACGGCATCTACACATTGCCATTGAGTAATATTCAGTGAATTGTCAAGTCCGATGAGGTGTCAGTTCTAGATGGACGTTAAGTCTAACTAAAGATATCTAGTCCCATACGTGAGATAGAAACTTCGTATCGGTCAATCAATTCGTGATGACGACCGTAAATTATTTGGAAATGATGAAAAATTAACAAAGACTGGACATAACCCTGTCTTAGAAGTTTATGTGACAGCAATCTCGCATTCTACCTATCACATACACGACAGTAACGAATCAAATTTGAAATGTACACCCCCATAGGCTGGAGATCTTAGTATATTACTTTTAAGAAAGAGGAAGTTCACAATCGGAAAATTAAAATCATCACGTTTGTCATAAAATTTTTTAATTCACAACAATTCATATTTACTACAGAAAAATATCTAAAAGTAATATACAGTTATGAGCAAAATAAAACAAAAAGAAAAAAAGAAAGAAAAAGAACTCGCCTATAAAAAGCGAAGGCACGGCTTTCTATGTAACAGTATAAGTTGTTGCTAGTTAAATCATTATATTCGTGGAATTATTAAACAATCTCAATTTCTCATAGCTGGGGTAGTATCCACATCTTCAAGTATAAATATAGACTATGACGTCATAAGTAATCACAGTATAGAAGTTCACATCACAGCTTCAGACGGGAAACATTTCGACACACAGACTTTAACCATAAACATTGATAATGAGAATGAAACACCCATCATATCACAGACGTATTTCAGAATAGCCAGAGACGAAGGAAACGTAAGTTAATTATTTTTCAGCAAGGAAAGTTGCATTCAGTAGAATATCATGAGAGCAAATAATCAACATGATTAAATATTTTTGGAATGAAGTTTTAATTATTTTGCAGCCTTAAAAATTTGCATTCAATGTTATATAAAGGGTGGTCCATAATTATCAACTGTTTTCACGAGTTTACAAAACGTACGCTGGAAGGGAAGGGGTTTTAGATTCATCGTTTTTAGCGTACGGTTTTTTGAAAAAAAATCAGTATGTCACTTCCGGAAAATACGGAATACATGCTGGTGATATTGATAGAATTCATGATGCTGATAAAGTTATGAACAGTATATAAGACAATAAGCCAACAAACGGCAAATCACTGGAGCATGTCAATATATGACTCGTGTTCTGGACTTAGGCAATTAACCATTCATTTATATGTTGTCGTGCTTAATCTGAACATGTATTGCATTGTGTTTGTTAAATTGTGTGTTTTACTTTGACCCGTATGGGTGTAATTTGCAAATAAATAAATAAAATAATCTTGGTTTCCTTTTCTTTTTATGAAGCTTAAGGGTAACAAATACATTGGAAGAACTATCCAGCCGTCGCATAATACTGGTATTATTTGAATTAATTTTTCAAGGACTTAATATGTGTATGTTTTTGGGTTTTATTTCAAACAATCAATTTGGAAGTAGTAAAAATCATGAAATTACGATTGTCGGTAGGATCGGCAAATCTACCAATTCTTTATATGGGCATGCTTTTATGTCCAAGGTCCAAATCGCTTCTCTAAAATGGCGTTTGCAGTCGGAGTAATCACGGAATAATCTTACCTTGTACACTTTTCATTTGCACTTCAGGCAAATGATGTCTTCCCAGCCATACGCTATGACGTTGAAGACCCAGATATAGTGTCTGTGGCAGATGTTGTGACCTTCAGTAAAGATTGTGGCGCAGACGACAGCCGTGTATCTATGACAACCAATGATGGGCTGTTTTCATTTAATGGTGATTATGACCTCGACGATTCTTCCAATCCAACAGATTTCACCTGCACTGTTACTGTAACGGACAACGGAGGCTTGACCGACACTTGTATCATTGACGTCCATGTCGATTACGTAAACGAATTTACACCAACGTTTCAGGAGGCTTCTTACAGTATAACTGTCATGTACACGGAACTAATTGGGACAATTGTGCTTAATGTACATGCTAGCGACAACGATTTGAGTTCACATGGTGACTTTTATTATGAAATTTTGAACGCTCAAGACCTGTTTGGAGTTTTTCAAAATGGTAGTGTATTTTTAAATGCAGATCTGTTACCATACTATCCAAATGGGCATATATTTACTATGACAATAAAAGCAGTAGATACTGGTGGATTGATGTCGACTGTTCCCGTAACTGTTACCATTCCTGCTACAACGGTCATAGCAGTAGAATATACAACTGAAACACCTTGGACATTTTTTGAATATCAAATGAACATGGCGACTTTTGAAGTAGCAGCTGTTGTGGGGTTGGCTTGCATATCTGCAGCCATATATTTGATATGGAAATATATAATGTCATCGTAAGTAGGGACATATATATGATCATTTATACGTATTAACGTACGAATACATGAGTTATGCTTTCAACAATGCCTGTTATAGACAACTGTATAGAAATTATGACTATTCTAGAGATTTGTGAAGAAATTATGAAACTGTTCTAGATAACAAGAGTCCAATGGCGGCACATTCATACTATCACAATCATGTACTTTGTGCCCCCCCCCCCTCCCTCCCAGTGCGGAATATATATATATTATGGTTTTACATGCACATTAATTTTACTGTTCATGTTCGCTATGTTTCTGAAATGTAATAAAGGTTGCATGCACGAGTACTGTGACTTAATAGTACTTTGCCTGAGAAGATTATCATTAAGACGTGCAGTGGTGGGTCAAATTGGTTTTATGGGTGTCCAAACCTCTCCTTCATCTATCCTGACACTCTACTATAAAAGCCAATACAGTGTAATCACCAACCACGTGACCGCTAAGCGGTAAGTTATAAAATTAGTTAAATTGAGAAGGGCTAAAATGTGCTTGTTTTGACTGTAAAGCTAGCTAAGGTTCTGCTGGCTGCTGTTGGGATACTTTCAGAATATACAAAACGAAATAATCATAAATATAGCTTCCATTAAAGGTTTAATGGTATCTCATCATGGAGTTGAATTGAAATCAGTAGTTTTCTTGAGGGGCAATAAAGGTGAAATCTCCTTTAAAAACAACTAAAATTATATCCTATGGAATATGAAATTTACTTACTGATACTCTTTAAGGGGGAACAGAACACCTGAGGGAGTTAACTCTTTAAAAGTCAGCTGAACGTTTTAATTACACACTATTAGTAAAGAGAAATGAAGCTTCTCAATGATCAAACTGCTATATATCCAATGAAATTATTCCCATAAATTGTGTGGTTAAGATTTCTTGATTTTTTTATGTTTATGTCAACAGGACAAACTAAACATTTCGTCAAAATTTTATGAAAATTAAACGAGCCAAATCTGTTTTAGTCAAAGTGTTGGGTACCTCCTTTAACGATTGTTTTCACAAATTTTCGTCAAAATTTGTCCATTATAGCGAGTGTGGCATCTTCGAATGCTACTGTTACGAAATAGTTCCTTTGTAGTATTAATTCCAGCCTTGCATACTATTTCTAATAGAAGAAACACTAATTTTATTTCCTAAAGAAATAAATGATATAGAATACTTGCTCCTTATAAGAGCATTCTTTAAGGATGCTCGCTGGTCATGTTTTGGTCTTTTTGTCAGATTTTCGGAATCCTCGGGTTTTATCCATATCTTTAACATTAAATTTTTTGCCCATGAATCCCCACTTTTTCTTTTGTAATTCAATCATACATACGTTAAAGTGGTAAAAAAACAAAATTTTATGAAATTCCTTTTATTGTTTCATACATTTTTGAGAGACTGAAGTTGTCAATGCAAAGACAATGAAAAATCCAGAGAAAACCCATTTCCTGCAAATTTTCAAGGCCTTATACCTCTAAAATGAGCACATGAACCCATATTTTTTTCTTGCTTATTTGTTTACTATTCAAATGTTCTCTCAAACTAAAACACCTATTTCAAATCCTATTTATTTCCTATTAGACCAGCGATCCTCCTTAAAGAATCATTGTTACTACCGTTTCTAACGGAACTTCTGCTAGAAGCAACACATGTTGACGCAAACAAATTACGTTCTGTATAAACAATTTTTTGTAAATATTTCCTTTTACATGTATTTTAAAAAAAAATTAGACAGTTTTTGCTATAAATGTTATCTAATGAAACCCCAGTGAATTATTTTATATTCGGCAATGGTGCATGTATCTTTGGAATTAACTAATTTCTAAAGATATCTGAAATAGATATGCTATAACTTAAGATTGACAGTTTATAAACGTAAATGTAAAGATATAAAATTGATGCTTTCCAATATGTTGAAAAATTTTCAATAATATTAGAATCATTATTTCAGACGACCAGTCCCACAACCCGTTTCGCCACCGATAACACCGGTTTCGTTGCCTCATTTGTCACAGACAGTTGCAGGGCAAGGCAACTTCAAATTCATAACACCACAGCCAAATGGTGTGTCAGGTCAAACGCAAACTGGTAAGTTGAATTTATAAAAACTGTCAATCATTTTTAGATTCCAGTCACAGATGTTTGTTTGTTTAGTTGGGGTTTTACGCCGTTTTTAACACATTTGGCTATTTCGGCCAGTTTTTTATTAGTGGATGAAGCCGGAGTATCCGAAGAGAACCACCGACCTTCGGTAGGAAAATTGGCAATTCTTGTCAATTAAGATCGGAGTCGAACACACCCTGCCATAGGGGAGATTCGAACTCACAACATCAGCGTTGACAGGCTAGTGATCACTTGTAGTCATGACGAACTACCTAGAACACTCGTCCACCGAGGCAACTCCATCCCCCCCCCCCCCCCCCCTCCTCCCGTCACAGAGCCATATCACTGAACAATAGACCCTTCATATACATCTACATGTACATGCATACATATTATACGTGTGTGTGGGTATTTTATAGTTTTGTACAAGGCAGTTCATAAAACAGGAAAATGAAATGAGTTCTAATTTCGTAGTAAGAGAACAAACTCGTAACTACATAATATATTATTCCAATATGACTCGTATCCGTAACTTACCGACGGTTAGTAAGAAAAATTAAAGGATATGAAAAATGGATAGGGAAAATCATATATGGCTTTGCTCTCATCATATACAAATTAATAGCAAATCCCTAATGCAATATTGCATTAGTGAAGCTCGCCTGCCTGGTGCATTTTCATAGATTCTTCTATCGTCAAACGGCATTTACAATTTAACTTCTTAATAATTATTGGACATTATCTGAAACATTTCTAAATGTATAGGGGCCTCGGTGGCCGGGTGGTCTAGGTAGTTCATCATGACTACTACTGATCACTGGCCTGTCAACGCTGGGGTTGTGAGTTCAAATCTCACCTGTGGTGGGGTGTGTTCGACTCCGATCTTAATTGACAAAGGATTGCCAATTTTCCTACCGAAGGTCGGTGGTTCTCTCCGGGTGCTCCGGCTTCCTCCACCAATTAAAAATGGCTACCGCGAAATGGCCAAAATGTGCTGAAAACGGCGTTAAACCCCAACTAAACAAACAAACAATCTAAATGTATAAGGAAGTTAAGTATGTGATTTTTTTTTGTAAAAGAATAAATTTATTAGTAATCAAAAAGAATACGTATCGATGCAGGACAGAATCAACAACTGATGTAGTTTTATAGGTCATGGCGCGATCAAAACCAAATACAAACAAAGGTCGTTTAACTTTAGAAAAACCTCAGACTTATCTTCTCCAAACCCTCATAATGATAAACTCAACTGTAACCCATTAACTTGCTTACCGGCTTAAAATGTTACACATCTTCGCTTTACATTACTAACAGATAATTAGTTTCTTAAATAGGTATAATAAATAATAGTATATGTCTGAAAAGTGGTATGCGGTTTCTTTGGTATTTTTTTATATGTAAATCAAGAGTATTTCCAAGTTTTTCTTTCAAGGCTCGTATGTAAAAGATAGTACGAATTGCTTTTACAGAAGGAATTCTTTCAGCGGAACAGTCTCCAGGAGAGGGACCAACTGTTGAAGAACAGGAACCCAAGACTAGAATTAAGCCACTATTCGATTCGTCAGCACAAAGACAGACTGTCGCAGACAACTATGTACAAAGTCCACCTCTTGCTTACCGTTAGCCTGTCCCATACTAGTAGACAGGAAAATCAACATAGTTATTTTTATTTTGAAATTAAATATTTTATTTTAATCAAATATCTTTTATTATGTGCTATATATAATGTTCAGCTTATTTTGAACAAAGAATTCTTTTGATAAATATTCCATGTTCCAGATTTTAATGCACAAAATGTGCACATTTGGTCGATTTACGACTCATCAGTTGTGCTCAAGGCATAAAATTTTGAAACACAAAAACAACAATCCACAAAATTAAAAAAAAATACCAAAATGACCAAAAAATGTAAAGCCAAAACAATCTAAGGATAGAGCTATGCACGAGGGTGATGCCCCTTAGTTTCCTCAAATTTAAAAATTGTGGAACAGCAAATTTTAAATATCAATTTCCGGGCTAGTATCGAAATACTAGCGAATGAGCTGGGAATACCCTCGGGGACTTGGAGACCACCAGCAGTGGCATCGACTCAGTGCTTAAAATACAATTCTTTGATACAAATTTTGATGCATAATATGTGCACATTTCGTCGATTTACGACTCATCAGTTTTGAAAAACGAAAACAACAATCCAGAAAGTTGAAGAGCAAATTAAAAAATTACCAAAATGACCAAAAACTGTAAAGCAAAAACCATCTAAGGACAGAGGTATGCACGAGGGAGATGCTCTTTAGTTTCCACAAATATATCAATTTTGGAAATTCTGAAAACCGAAACAATTACATGTACTTGTTGAAACACAAAACGTTGAAAAGCAAGTTAAAGGGACAAAATGACCAAAAAAATTAAAGACAAAACGATCCAAGGCCAGGGCTTAGCACGAGGGAGATAAATGAGAATATTATTTTATATAACAATAAATACGTATTCAATTCCATGCTAGTATCGAAACACTAGCAACTGATCGAGTTGATGACACCCTCGATCTAAAGCATGGAGTCTACCAACATAGGTATCGACTCATTGATAATACATATTCCACAATTCCAATGTTGATGCACATGACTGGGACACATTGCGACACCTGAGTAGTGCTAAAGGGATAATATGATGAAAGTCGAAATGATAACGTTGAAGAGTAAATTTCAAAATTTCCTAAAAAGAACACCAAAACCATCGAATGGCAGATCTATGCACGAGAAATGAAAGATTATACTGTACAGTAGACAACCTTCCTTGTAAGATTTTAATGAAACTTGGGTAGATTGATCATTACACTACTTTACCATAATAGAATGCGAGTCGCGGCTCTTGTAGATTGTCTGTGATAATGTATTTAACATATTTCAATAAATCACACATAACTTATCAAGAAGTTTTCTAACTGTAGCAAAGTAAGATAACAATCAATAATTTTGAAACTGTAAATCCCAATAAGAACATGCTCTGCCTAAACAACAGATGTGTACTTATAATCAATTGTCGGGGCATCTGTGGCCGAGTAGTCTAGGTCTAGTTCATCATGTCTACTAATGATCACTAGCCTGACAACGCTGAGGTTGAGCGGCGAACCGGTCACTTGCTACCAAGAAAAACAGCTCTGCTTGGCGTTAGGTGGAATGGCTACGTAATGTGTTCAGTTACAAAGCATCCTCCCAAGTCAAGCTTTTGTATCCACGTTCGTTCCTACAAACCCCTGACATCACACGTTCATATTTTGCGGGTGAACATATCGCCGCCTGATGTGTGACCTAGAAAATTCTACTTCCTACAAAGCAATTGGATTCTCTTTTGACCTTGAGAAGAACCAATGAAAATCGTTCACTTCCGACCCGCAAAATATGAATGTGTGATGTCAGGGGTTTGTAGGAACGAACATGGATACAAAACCCTGACTTGGGAGGTGTATCTAAAGATTCAAAGAAATGTGAATCTCAAAGGATATTTATAGAAATGACTTAAATTCAGAAACAAAACTTGTGAGGGTACGGATAGACCAAATAGAAGGTAAACATGTATTATTCTATAGAAAAAAAAACAATCAGTATTCAAGATGCAACAGAAAGTAAAGCAAATGTTTTTTAAAAAAAGCATGCAAAAATTTTAATGGTGACAAAGAATTTATAATAACAAAAACAGGGCCATGTGTCATCGGCAGGGCGAAATGAACAAAGAATGAGGAAGAATAAGAATATGGCCTGCACCCTGCACTGTTACCAGTTTGCATGAAACACGGTGAATAAATATCACAGGTGAAATAAAAACTACCGAAAGCTTTGCACGAAAATAACCCTGTACCATCCTGTTCTATTATTGCAAACAGAAATTCATTACTTAAAAATATTTATACTAAAATTTAAAGAAAAATCAGCAGATTTTTTTTCTACATGCATTTAAAGTTACCAAATTATTATCAATATTCTTTATTTGACTTAAATTTGCATAGTTTCCTTATTAGTTTATCAATCTTTTTCATCAATTATTTATCAGAAAGCAATGTCTATGAAGTTGGAAATATTTTACGAAAGACCCCCTTGTAGTTACCTTTTTTGTAATGGTCTTGAAAATGTAAGGTTTCCTCAAATATATGCCAAATATCTTCAAGACTAAGTCATGACGGTATGTTTTTCTTTCCGTATTTGAAAAGTATACATAAAAATTGACCATCTGGTAGATTTTCGGCAAAAAATCAGTAGAGGAACCTTAGGCCACATCAAATTGATTTTTAGTTCTTTGAATTTTTTACGGCGAAAAATTGATTAGAGCAAGCGAAATTTTAATTTTATTTTTGGTTCATGAGGACTAGTTTTTTTTACAGGCGAAGATCAAATTTACGTGTGGCACAACTTTTTTTAATTTTAACAAAAATATTGCAAAAAGAATAGAAAAATCCTTATTATTTCAAATTCTGGGAGCCGGCAAACCCTTTTATTTTCTCATTTTTGAAAATGAAGTGGCAAAATGTTTTTTTTTCCTTAAAAATCATTAAGTCCGAAAATCGGAGCCCTGGAGCAAATATTTCCTCTTCTTTTTTTATTCTATCACGAGCGTAGTATTATCCCCAGGGATTAGAGTCCTGAAACTATTTACAGGGAGTAAACATTTTCCAGTCTTTTTTTATTCTTGTATTAGATAGGTACAACATTTTAACCTTAACTGGAGCCTTTTGTCAATTCAACAAGTATATTGCTTTTGAAGGAGTATAGTCTTTTAAGTTCCAGTCGAATGGAAGTTACTTCAATTTCATTTGAAATTTTTAAGCTAATGCGTTAATTTTCTCCGTTTCAAAAAGATTGGTGAAAAAGAAAGGTAGGTTCAAAAATGTGGTCAAACAAAGGCAGCATTACCTACAACCTGAAATTGAACAGAAGTATATTTTGAGAGAAGAAATGAATGCACCACACCCCCCCCCCCACCCCCCCCCAAGAAAAATGCTGGATCGTGGTCGCCTTGATAAAGGAAACTCCAGGACTCAATTTCAAAAGAATCTAATGGTCCCTAACTAAGTAACTATCAGACACAGGTGATTATATATCCTCTCACACACAACAACCTCTTTACATACAGTTGTAATAAAATCTATAACTCCAAGGAATCTAATGGTTGACCCCTTACAAAGTGACTACCAACTTACAGTAATTACCTATCCTCTCGCCCAAGAACCCCTCCATAGGATTCTTTTTCCAACAATTCTATACAATGTCATGTTCACTTCACCTCCCAGAATAGCATATATTACTTCATTATGCTATACAAATGTGAATTTTATTTTTGGCATATTCTTACTAAAGTTTCCTCATTTCGTCCCGATCGGACTACAGATATGGCCGTCATGGGCAGTTCTTGTTTCTGATTGGTTGATATAAAAAAAAAATCTTCTCCTCTGAAATCCCTTGGCCAAATGAAACGAAACTTGGCAGAAAGCATCTATGGGAGGTTCTTTACAAAGTTTCCTATTTCGTCCCGATCTGTCAAAAAACATGGCCGCCATGGGCAATTCTTGTTTCTCATTGGTTGAATAAAAAAAATTCTCTGAAACTGCTTGGCCAAATGGAACGAAACTTGACAGGAAGCATCTATGGGAGGTCCTTAACAAAATTTCTTTATTTCATCCTGATCGGAGTACATATATGGTCAACATTGGCAGTTCTTGTTTCTGAATGGCTAATATAAAAGAACCTTCTTCTCGGAAATCGCTTGCCCAAATGGAACGAAACCTGACAGGAAGCATATATGGGAGGTCCTTTATAAAGTTTCCTCATTTTGTCCCGACCGGAATACAAATATGGCCGCCATGAGCAGTTCTTGTTTCTGATTGGCTGATATAAAAAAAATCTTCTCCTCTGAAGTCGCTCGGCCAATTAAATGGAACGAAACTTGACAGAAAGCATCTAATTGGGAGATTCTATACAAAGTTTCCTCATTTTTGTCCTGATCAGGTAAGAAACATGGCCGTCAGGGGCACTTCTTGTTTTTCATCGGTTGATAATGTTCTTCTTGAAACCGCTTGTCCAAGTGAAACGAGACTTGACAGGAGTTTTTTTTTTTTACAATTTCCTCATTTTGTCCAGATCAGGCGACAAAAATGGCTGCTATGGGCATTTCTTGTTTCTGATTGGTTGATTAAAAAAAATTCTCTTAAACTGCTTGGCCAAATTGAGCCAAACTTGACAGAAAGTGTCTATGACATATAACAAAAATCTACAGAACCGCAGTATTGCTTGAAACCAAACATGGTCTGAATGTTCCTCTTAAGGTGCCCACCAAGTGTTGTTACTCTGGTGCTGATGCCTAATTCAAAATGGCCTTCAGCAGAGGACTTAGGTTAACATAAGACCCTATGGGAAATACATGCAAAATTTTTCTGGAGAACTGCCAAATTTTAGAATATGCTGACATGTAAGTAGAAGGGCCTATTGATGAATAAAAATTTGGTTCCTACAAGGCTTACCACACTTCATAATGATAGGGAGAAGTGACTTCTCTGAGGTACATCAATAAAAATGGCTTTCATGCCATGTGAGCGACACAGGCTCAGCCCTCTGCGCCTCTAGTTTAAATATGCATACATGTACATATACCCAATGTGTGTCTACTCAGTACTGTCTGGATTTATGATAATTATAATAAAATACAAAGTACAGATAAAATCCACAATCGACACCATCACCACCCAGGGGATATCATAGAGACTATGCTATTTATTTACGAGATGGACCTATGTGTGTTGCAAATTATTTTAAATTTACAAATGAAAAGTGTATGCAAATGTTTTATTATAAAAACAAATTCATAGTGTATACCAGTTTTATTTACTGCTAGTGATTTCATAGGAATCAATACACCTTTTACTTTCTGGACATTGCTCAAATTTTTTTTTTTTCTGATTCGACTTGGGAAGAAAAAAAAATAATTTGGTTTGATTTTAGAGTAGGAAAAAAAATAAAATTGTGTCCAAACCTTGAAAAAAAAATTCAGACCTATATTAAAAAAAAAAACCATAACCCCGCCCCCCCCCCCCCTTTTGAAGTTAAATGGTTGTCCCCTAAACAATTTTACTAATTGAAAATTAAGGTATACGCCTTATTTGGCGTTTGAATGCAGTTAAGCCTCAACTTTTCAGATTCTACATAAAATTCTTTACATTTGGTTCATAAAATTCAAGATCCAAGACTGGTTCAAAAATGTGATGAGACAAAGGTTCACGGGATTTAAATATCACCTGTAATCAAACAATTATTTATTTTTGATGAAATAATGAACGCTTCCTGTCTTAGGCCAGACCACTCGACTTGAAAGACTCGGTCATTAGGACAGTCTAAAAATGGAACATTCCATATTGCTGCGTTTCGGTTGGTGGCCGGTTCAGTCCACCATAAAAACAGGGAAGTGTATTGAACATTGGTATGACCCTGTACCTTGTATTGCCTTCACTTAACATGGAATAACCCAAACTTATTGCAAATCAGGGAAATTGTGCAAGCGATTTTGTTTCGTTTTTGCCTTTTTTGTTTGGTTGATAAGATGTCGGGTGTAGAATTATACATCCAGAAATCCTGCATTAAGTTAATAGTTTTGTAACAAACAAATAAAAATGATAATGTTTTTTTCTTAGTAAAAACTTCTTCTAAAATTTTAAAAACGAAATCACATTTATTTTTTAAAATTATTATAAGAAGAAGGTGAAAGCTCTGTGATTGCCCTGGTGTAATTCCAATACGGTGTGTATTGTTGATTCCTTTTGGTCGACAACGTGACGTCTTGGATCTTTTATTTTCCGTAAAACTGACGTTCAACGTATAAATGTGTGACCCAGTAAACGAGTGTGAAAAATATATTAACTAACCATAACACTGAACGGAAACATGTGGATACACTGTCAATCAAATGATTTCAGCACAGAAAAATGTATTCGAAATCCATGCAAAACATAAAAAGTAAGAAAACTGATGAAAGTATGCTTTTAATTTGAAAATGTAAACATCACAGCTTTTGGATACATTTAAGATATGTATTAACAAATTTGAACTATATATAGTTGAAAAGAAACGTAGCATAAGAAATGCATAGTATGAATAGTCAATATAATTATAATATATATATTACCAACATATCTAAAACTGCACATACACTGTTCCGCCGGAACAAACTTACAATGACTGAAATGTCCCACCCCTTTGTCCTAGAGTAAGCATATGGCTAATGTTTTACAATATCTATCTTCAGAGAACCTTATAACATGTGTTTGGTATTCTTATTTGGGAGTTTTCTGCTAAAACTAAAACTTTTCTACGTTTTTATTAAGTTCGGATAATTGCAAATCTTGATACCTGTTACCTGTTACTTATTATGTATATTCCACCTTTATCAGATGAACCACTTCTTTCAGACAGTCTTCTATAAGTGTAGAATCCCTTAATTTACTTCTTTATACACTTACATATACAAATGCACCGCCACCACACTTATTTATTTATATTCACTGATGGTATATACACAGTTAAAATCTAAAACTTGCTCTACTCCGCAAATGTCATTTTATCCTTTTCCACAATTGTGTCCTCTTTAATTCGTATAAATTTGAATATCCGAGAAATACACATTAAAATCTAAAACTTGCTCGAGTCAACATATGTCATTATCTCCTTTACACACTTCATTATTCATATACTTGGAATATCAGAAAAAATGCACGTTAAAATCTAAAACTTGCTCAAATCAGCAATTGTCATTATCCTTAACCACAATATGACTTCTTATTCATATACATAAAAAGAATATATCCAAAAAGAAATACACATTAAAATTTTGTGAAAAAGAAAGACTGGTTCAAAAATGTGGTGAGACAAAGGTGGGATTAAATATCCCCTGTAATCAAACAATTATTTATTTTGATGAAATAATGAACGCTTCCCCTCTTAGACCAGACCACTCGACTTGAAAGGTTCACAGACTCGGTCATTAGGATAGTCTAAATATGGAACATTCCATATTGCTGCGTTTCGGTTGGTGGCCGGTTCAGTCCACCATAAAAACAGGGAAGTGTTTTGAACATTGGTATGACCTGTACCTTGTATTCAAACAATGAACAACACGAACTCCTATAAAAACCAGGAGTGAACCCAGGTGTCCCGGAATGGTAAGCAGTTCCTGCTCCGTCGTAAATTTCAACAATCCGGTGGGAGTCACAAATCGGCGGAGGCACATGTTACGACAGTGGGAACAGGTCCAACGTCATCTTAGATATTGGAACACTGTAATGGTCAATCAATTCGTGATGACGACCGTAAAACTTCCTAAGTGATGACATCAACTTATCCCTGATAAAACCCTGGTTAAGAAGCTTTTGTGACAGCAGTAATCCTCTTTGTCGAAAGTCGGGGTAACTCACGCATGCCCTTGAAAATCGGATAAACTGGGAAACGTAGACGCAATAGGCAGGCGGTGCTGGTATATTGCTACTCAAGAACGGAAAATTAACAATAGGAAAGTTGAAGTTATGACGTTTGTCATAAAGTTTTGCCTTCAAATGTCCCTCATCGCCTTTTTCAAGAAACAAATCCAAATATAAAGCGGACTTTGGTGTATCTGTAGTATCCTTAATTTCAAGCTCACTGGGGTAGATTAGATGTAGAAAGTCTTGGAATTTGTCGTTATTTAACGACAACACGTCATCTATATAACGAAAGGTGAAATTACAGGATTGGGCTAGTTTCTTTTTGTTTTCACGTAGTAACCCTTGAATGAAACCCGCTTCATATGAGTACAGAAACAGATCGGCGAGGAGAGGAGCACAGTTGGTTCCCATTGGAATGCCGATTGTTTGTTTTGAAAAAAAAATAGATCGCCAAATTCAACAAATATGTTGTCCATGAGAAAATCTAACATGTTTTTAATTTCATTTTCAGAATACTTTTTGTCAGAATCAGAGTGGTTTTTCACGAAATAAGCCTTTTCTCTACCTAGAACTAGAAATTTATACTTGCGTGTGCGATCTTTTAATTGAGAATGTGGTATGCTAGTGTAGAGTGTAGAGAAGTCGAAGATTTTGATTTTAGATATTGTAGTATTCTTTTTTTTTTTGGAGTTTTTAAGAATCCACATCTGATTGAATAAGCAAGTTAGATTTTAATGGATACTAATATTTAAAATTAAAAGTATTATCATGCAATTTTAGTGGACCGAAAACATCTATCTTACCATGCTTGTATTGTCCGAGGTGAACCAAGTTAACTTCTTTACCAATACTCCGCTTTCGAATTATTTCCCTTTATTTTGATGCACGAGCACCTGTCGTCAGGTCATTGACAATCTTCAAATTCTGCCTGGGTTTTTACTGTAAGTTTATTTAAAATCAAACACTTGCCCAAATGAAAACCAATGCTGTATTCTATATGCATAAAATTTATATTTTTTACAAGATTTTAAACGATCTTGGTGTTCCATAAGGTGAAAGTTAATACTTAAAGAAGAAGGAGACACCCAGTGTCTTACAAAATAGGTGTTCTCGTTGAGCGTTTAAAGGCGGATACATGTAGGTGAAAAGTAATTTGGAAAGGGAACACCAATTTGAAGGGATGCAAAAGGAACCTGAAAAGGAAATCCAAAAGAAAAAAAATGCAGGCTAAAAATCCGGCCTCAAGGAAGCAGTTTATCAGTAATAAACCTATACATTGATAGGCTTTAAATATATTTTTGCAAGGTTCACATATGATATACATGTACATTGTATGCACATTCTGCCACTATTAGAGTCGGTATTTTCTACTGGTTCAGCGTTGAATAGGTATAATAAAGTGGTAGATCACGATATATACACAGAGCACCAGAGAACATGCATATTAGCATCATTTACACATTCAAAAATGACAGATAAGCTTTAAAATTATTTTCTGGTGGTCGAAGTCATGCTACTGCAAAAGGTTTCAGAAATAAGTGCATCATTGCTTACATATTTATTTACATTTTTATTAAGCAATAATAAAGAAACACGTAAAATTCTCACTAAATTTAGACTGAGTGACCATGAATTATTAATAGAACTCTTGAGATATAAGAAAGTTCCCAGAAATCAAAGACTATGTCATACGTGTCAGAAACTTGACGATGAAAAACATTTCTTTCTAGAATGCAATAGTAATAGTATTTATAGACAAAAAATGATAGAATACTTCTTGGAAGTATACGACAACTTCCTTGATTTAAATGACATTGCAAAACTTAAACTTATATTAAACCCATCAATGCCCAAAGATATCAATATGGTAGTTTCTTTTATAAAACAGTCATTAGAACTAAGAAAAGGAGACTCTTGACTATATTAGTTATCTGTTTATACATGTATAATAAATTGATGTTCAAATATGTTTTTTTTTGTATGTGACATTTGTATTGCTATGACCCAAATGGGTATTGTTTGCAAATAAAGTATCTTATATATTTAAGGGAGACCTGGAGGTAGTTACCCCTTGATTCAAAAGAATTGTCTGGGGCTCTGTATCTGTCACAGTACGTAATGATGTCAAAATCGCATCAAATTTACAAATTACATTGAAAAAGCACATGAATATCATGATGGGTGAGAAGGGAGTATATAATTCTATCACCATATCAGTGATTACATCAATCTTGATCAGTAGAAATCCTGATGAAAGCCAAATTTTATTTGAAAACACCGTCAGTTGAACACTTTAAAAATATTTCATACATGTAGATATAAATTTGCAAGTAAGCCTATAATAGTAATAATAATAATAAAAGGAAATTCTCAGTCATAATTCCCTATTAAGAGGTTTCCAGGATCCAAAATCACTTGTGTGACTCGTTTTTATTTGTACACAAAACAAAAAATAATGCAACACCAAGGCAAGTATATAATATTAAGTGTTCTAAATACCAAAATGAGAATTTAACCAATGTTAAAGAATACACATTTTTGGAGTTAGAGATAAGAAACAATGGCGACTTACTACAAAGTTCAGAAGAACTGGTAAAAAAAGGCCAGAAAAGTTTTATTTTCAATTAAATCATATACAGGTTCTTTTAATATTGCCTATGAATGTAGCAAATAGCCTATTTGACAACATGGTCAAACCAATAGCAATATATAATTCATAAATAACACATGGATACCTACATTTCCTTGTTTAGAGCAAAACAAAGGGCAAATGTGTCTAGGAATGATATACGTTGTAGACTTTCTCACATTTACTGATAAATCCTGTATTGAAAAACTACATTTAACTTTTTGTAAATATGCACTAGGAACAAGTAAAACCTCTTCTAACATACATGTAGCAGTTAGAACTGAGCCATTAATACTCCAGCAAATTACCAGTATTTAGCAAAATTAAAAAATAATAGAAATACTAAGGGTTCATTCCTTGTATTGCACATGGTAGATCTCCTTAGCTGAAATTTGGCTTTCTATTTAGGTATTTTTGGTTATAAGTACTTTTTGTTTAAAATAAATTTGGTTTTAATGCTGCTGATGAGAGGTAACTCCTTGAAATGCGTCGTATACAGTATCTTAGTATCTTTGGATTGTTATTTTATGTGTTCATACTTGCTTGCTAGTATGTATTTTGTTCATAATTGTCATAATTTAATATGATTTATATGACAATAAAAAAATTTGATTTGACTTAATTAAATAAGTAATCAGAACTGAGAAAAGAGGAGGTTTGAACTTGTTTTTACATTACTTACACGTTCTTTGTTTATCACACTTGCTATATAATATATATTTGTCTCCAGTCAGTTGACTTAAATGGCAATAAAAGATTGAATTGATAACAGGACATTTCAGATCACTATGGACACAAAATGTGATCATGTGATAAAGTTTTCTTGCTTAGGTCAAACTGAGCGCTACATGTATTATTTTATCAAAGAGGAAGTGCTTTATTTAACTAAAACTTCTAAAATATCGAAATTATGTTAAGGTTAATTTCAGAATTATTTGTTTTCTATAATTTAAACTGCCAAAAGAATAGGTCTCTGAATTCAATTAAATATATGACTAAATATCAACCTTTCAGTAGCTTACAATTGAGTTCAAGGTTTTTTAGTTGCTGAAAGCAGAATGATGCCCTCTTTGTGTTATTTTTTTTTTTGTATATATACATGTATGCTTTTTATATATACCCCCTGTCCATTTTCCTGTAAATCTCCCAAATCTAATGGAATTCAATGAAACTTCATATAAAGATAGTACACCAAAAGAAAATGTGTATGAAGCCAAGTAATTCCTGTCCAACATCTTGAAGATGAGATAAGGCCAAATAAAAACGTAAGTGTGGTTCCAGTTACCCTACCTACCCAATTTTTTCACACCTTAGTACCCTAAAGATTTTTTGGACATTTTTTAATAAGCACTGTTAAAGTCAGAATGTCTCTACCATAGACTCTATCCCTACCTACCTACCCTGTTTTTCATCTTGATTAACAGGAACCACTTATTAATATTTTTTTACTTTGCTGAAATTGACTCAAGCAATTTAATATTTTGGTGCATTTTCTAAGATTGCTCACAGTACCTAAAATAAGGTAATAATTACACACTCTATTCCAAAATAGTAAAGTTTATTTAAGATACATGTACATACAAATTCTCCAAAACTTCTTTACCCATGGAAATTGAAACTTGCCATGAATAATCATTGTAAGGTACTACCAAAGTGTTTTTTTGTTGAGAGTCTGTTATATTTATAACATATTTATTTATAACATATTTACAAGACTTAATTAACATTCGACTCTATGGCAGATGATTTAGAATTCTTCTTTTGAAGAATGATTATGTAGTATAAAATAATTTTATTTGTGAATCAAGACATCAAATAGGTTGAAATCAAACTTTGGACAAAACATGTCTAATTCTGGTTTCTGTTCCACTGACAAACAGGGCCACCATGACCCATAAGAGGCTTGTAAGATTACTGAAATTTCAAAAGTCTTCTTTTTGGTTTTATTGTATTATATTACCAAGGTATTTATAACTTAATATAACATTGCACTGCTCAAAAAATTCTAACATTTATCTCCCTTTTCACAGTAAAAAAAATGTCATGAATGATGAACAAAGATTTGTAATTTGTCATTATTTTATATTTTACTTTATGAATCCAAATTTGACAATACTAATGTTTAGCCAACAGTGTTTAGAAGTTTAAAAAATAGCACAAATTTCCAACATATATTGATGTACGAAATGTGTAGATTATACATGTACATGTGTAATTTGTCATTAAGTCTAAAGGGAATAGGATATAATAAGGATCTACCATTGACATTTTCATGAAATTTGGATATAAGTGTCTCCTTGCTATGTACGTTGTGCTTTTGAAATATCGATAGAAAAAAGTACATTCATCAATGTCATCATATGAATTTCGAGTTATATAGAGTTGAATATTGTGCATTTTGATCCGAACGTTCACAAAACCTTGTACAAAATGTATAAATTTGCAGGGAAGAAATATTTTTTCTCTCAATCTTTGTAAAAGGTTCCTCTTTGTATGGGCAAATTAAGGTATCCGGACCATAAATGACCACGTGATTATTCAAAAGTTCCCGGATGTTCCATACAACGCAATTGAAATGACCTTGGTAATTATAGGCAAACCTCGGAAATGCCAATATAACTAACTTATTTTTACAGACTCTGCATATAAGCAACAAAGTGTATTTCAACTTCAGAAAAATATATATATAAAATTCCAGCTTTAAATTGTTTGCTTCAGCCATTCATGATCAGAAAGAGATACAATTTTCGATCATAACCTATTATGGTCCGGATACCTTAATAATCCATTCATATGAGATACATGTATATATGAATTAAAGTGTGGGTTATCCCTACATTTTCTAACATCATATAAAAAAAACTAAGATTTCTAGTAACTTTGAATGAGTAATGGGAAAAATTCACCATGGAATTTTTCTTTAAATTTTAGTATAATTATTTTGAAGTAATTGACATCTGTTTGCAAAAGAAAAAAATTTGGGTTCATTATGCTAATTATTACGGAGATATGTAAGAAAAACTTCAGGACGGCTTTTCTTCAGAGATGTTACGATGGTCACAATGGGTCCTTCATTACGACATTCATTACCTCCCCCTGCTACTGTATCTTATTCCCTTATTTTATGATAATTGTATTCATAAAAATTTATAACTTCCTATATTATGTTAATTGAAGGTTCCGATGAGAAACAGTATCACTTACCTTTTTCAACCAAGCCACGGTCTGGAGAAATAATTGTAATTTACCTCCCTTTGATCACATTGGCTAAAGGGAAGGTATTTTATTATTTCCCATGGGTAACTTGTTTAAGGGAGATATATAGTTTCTTAGATACAAGTGGATTATCGGTTTCTCCAGTCAAGATATTCAAATTATTATTTTTAGTGCGAGTCTTGGGGAGGACTTAAAAAAACATTGAGATTGGAGAAACCCCATTATCCATGCATAATGATGTAAGAATCTGTCTGATTTTTCAAACCTGTAAGAAATTGAAAGATTAATTACAAATTCTCTCAGTTACTCCTGCTGATCTAAAAAAAATTCTAAATTTGATTCCATGTTTTTCTTTGAAATGATAGCTTACGATGAAACTCAATTTTAATGCATATAACAAAAAATCATAAGACAACAACAGATGTTATTTGTATTCCAATAGAACATACACTTAATACATTTGTATATACATTTTTTGTAATCAAAGCAAATCCTATACATGTAAGATGCATTCTCCGGGCAGCCTTAATATTGATTTTGGCCTATCGAGAATTTTTACAGAAAAGCAAAACAAATAAAATAACAACCAAATTAAGCTTTTGTATTAAAATATGAAAAACCTTGAACTTGTTTTGAAATTATTATCCCATAAGAAAAAAAAACAAAATAGGAATAAAATATTTATCCTGTATTGAGCCCCAGATTACAACAGGTGTTTTGTTTTTAAATTTGTGTATTGATGCATCTAGTTCGTAATGTATACAATTCAAAAGTTTGATATAGAAATATTGATAACATATGTTGCAATTGTATATTCTTTATTTAATAATTACTTACAAATCAGCTTGCTTGCTGAGATATTTTGGTAAGAAAATTAATTGGGCAAGGTGATAGAATTGGATAAAAGATTGTTTTAGAATAAAATATTGTTAAAAAAAATGTTTGTTTTCCAATTTTATCATAATTTTAATCTACATGTAAAAAAAATTTCCTTCCCTTGAAAGTGTCTTTGATTTTAGATTCAAGACAGATTTTCCTATGAAACTTGGAAAATATTTCCAGGTTGAAAAGGTCTCATTGATTTGTACATTTAAAACAGCAAGCAGTTGTGGATCAAAGCCGAGTATCGAAGTCAAAATTTTTGCAGAGTTTTGGCTTGGTCATACACAGAGGGAAATCCATGTTATAGTATGGTGATGGCGGGCGGGTGGACGGTGAAAGTAGGGTACCTATTTTGTGTAGTCAAGTCTCCTATTACAGTTTTTAATCCAGAGCCTTCAAACTTGGTAGAGTGTGTGTACATGTATATATAATGGACATGTGCACCACCTATTATAGGTACACTTGGAAAAACTTCTCTATCAGGATTAAGAATAATTTTCAATTTTTCAATAGTCGAATTGATCAAACTGAGGAAACTTAGTTTTCATAAAATCAATAAAAGGAGAACGTAAATTATCATGAGTTTAACAATAAAAGAAAAAGTGATATTCATCGTCCAGAATTGTACAAAATTAACAAATTCGTTGATTCAGTGGAATATTTTTGTAACTTCCAAGTTCTACTTCCAGATTCGCTTATACAAATTTTTGTTAATAATTGACGACTCATAAAATTTCTCTCCCTTTTTAAATATTCTTCAAGTTTGATTTCAGATTATAATTTACTATATAGAAAAAGTTTTGAGGAATCATTAGTCAAAGAAAGTTTCTCCAATACATGTAGCTGCTTTTCATAATGTTCATTAAAACAGTTTTTTTAAGTATTTTTTTAAAAGGTGATATTTAATGTATAATTTTACATGCCACTTAGGTGTATGCTGTCTCCCCTCCCTCTGCCGAGCATATACATATGTAGAGGTATGTAGTGGTGTATGGTCAACCTAAAAAAAATGCATTCTCATGCTAGCTAGCTAAATGTATGAAGTACTGACAGAGTTAATATATAAATAAATAGCAATTGTAGTTTCTCACCTGTTTATTATATGTTTTTATACATTTGATTTAAAACTAACATTTTTTTCGAACAGTCCTATTTTTTTTTAATGACTTTATACTTTAATAGCCCTGCAAAACCATTAAAAAGATGTTATAAACCATCAGGGTTTTAATTTTAACAGTATAATTATCACCAAAGGTTTCGAACTTTTACTTTTTACATTAATTTTTTATAACGTCAATTTCAACTCTAATTAATGACAGCAAATTTATGATAAATCAATACAGGTAAATTCTCACAGTGACAAAACATAATATGTAGAGGTGCAGCTAGCCAGAACCGTGAAATAAACAAGTTGCTTGCATGATTTGAGAATGAATCATAATAAAAAAGAACTTTATGATGCACATCAAAGTACTCTACTAGTATAAGATAAGGCCAAAAAATGAAATTTCATGTTACTTTAGATTTTTTTGAAGCGTTTTTCTTGAATGACTTGATTATTGTAATTGTCCCTAAAAATTGGTATATGAAAATGATAAGATATATATTATATGTGTGTGTAAACAAGTTTATAAAAGCTGAACTTGAAAAAAAGGGCAACTATCTCAGTCAAATATAGGAAGATCCTAACTAAATTCAGAGTATCATACTACATGTAGTTACAGCAGAAAAAAGATTAATATCTTAATTGTAATGATAACATTTATGATGTTACATATATTAAATAATAATTTACGAAACACCATATTTCTTCATTTTAATTTGATTTTCAATATTTTTAGGGACGAGATCAAAAGTTCAATGTAGGATAAAAAACTTAATTCACATAGTTTTTTCACTGACCCCCCCACCCCCCCTCTTAACTTAATTTGGGAAAAAATGATTGACCAATATGGGCATATGCTTTTAGAGTATACATTTTGTATCATGGGTCCTGTTTTTCCTCAACAATGTATGTTTGTTCTGTATATTGACTTGAACATCACTTGAATCCGCATTTTTCAATCAGAAAATCGATGTCGGATAACAAAACTTGCAGCGATTATCTATAGCATACAATATGATACTAGTATATTCCAAGATTACTTATTTTCAATCTAGACAATTTAAGATTGGTGACAAATATTACCCAATAGATATCAGAACTGATTGGTAAATAACCCAATTAAAGTACTTGTTGAAGAGTGAAAATTTATTGATGAGGCAAACAAACCAGCTCGACCCAATTGAAGGAAAAAACTGTGAATGGCATACCCAATATACCCCAATCTCATCTGCAGCTTTGCCGGATGCTTGCAAAGATAGATAATCCAACTTAAGGGTTTTACATGTATAAAGCTTGTAAGCCCAACTCCTAACCCTTTCAATGGATTTTGATGAAACTTTATATGAAGGTTGGGCATCATATGTAGATGTGCATGAAGCAAGATAATTATTGCTGGATGCTTGAAAAGGGAGCTAATCCAAATTAAGGGTTTTACATGTACATTTGTATAAAGTTTGTAAGCCGAACTCCTCCTAAACTATTCAATGGATTTTGATGAAACTTTATATGATGGTTAGGCATCGTATGTACATGTAGATGTGCATGAAGCAAGATACTAATCGCCGGATGCTTGCATAGGGTTTTACATGTTTAAAGCTTGTAAGCGCAACTCCTAGTATTACAAGCGGGGAGTATCACTCAGTGAGGTCACACACAGTTCTTGTAGTGTAATATTGTAAATGTATGCCATGCATGTCCCTATATTACTGGGATTGTTTGCATTCAAAAAAGTATACCGGTACTACTTTAAGTTAGAAGAAAAAATCTGCAGCATTTTTATTGCTGTACTCCCAAAAAATCACTGGTTCGATTCCCATTTGGTAAGAAATTTTCAGGGATCAAATTTGCGATGCCCTAGGATGGTTTCGGTAAAAGACGCAAGTCTTTCGGATGTGGACGAAAAATGGCTATCCCTTGTTAGCAACACCCTTAGCATGTTAAAGACTCCCCTGTAGATGTTGAGAAAGAGTAGGCTAAAATACCGCTACAGGGGCCGCTCTCACACCCGCCAAGTGGAGAGGGGTTAGCATAAGTAAGTATAACTGAAAACTAGAGAACTGAGAATTTATTAGAAAACAATAAAATATTATATGTAAATGAATCTTCTGATTGGTTAATTGTT
This sequence comes from Mytilisepta virgata, assembly GCA_028015205.1. Classification (NCBI taxonomy): domain Eukaryota; kingdom Metazoa; phylum Mollusca; class Bivalvia; order Mytilida; family Mytilidae; genus Mytilisepta; species Mytilisepta virgata. The sequence goes on from CM051512.1 coordinate 37,281,937, forward strand.
TTAGTCTACAATTTTATAGACTAAATTTTCAGTTCTACTTTGACATCATTAAAGGGAATCCCAAAGTTTTAGGCTTTCAAGCAACATTGGAGATAAAATTCTAAGAAATGAATGTAAATTTTTTTCTTGGTCTATTCGAAATAATCTCAATGCACATGATGCACAATTAAAAAGAACTCTCTGCTATGCAGGTTATTCAGCATAATACCATGGCATTGATTTCTTCATAGACCAAAAAATTTATTCAAATCCTTAACTTTACTGTTTTTAGATACGGTAAATTTGAAAATTATTGCGATGTTTTTAATATTGCAAAAAATGCGACAGGGTTGTAATTGCAGTAATTTAAACTCGCATTTTGGAATTTTTTATATGAATTAAGCGGGATTTTTCACAATTATCGCAAAAATTAAAATCGCATTTTGGTCTAAAATGACAAAATCACAATAATTTCTGAATTTACAGTACATGTTGCTGACAGTGTCAGCTTGATCAAATGTTCCAAAGAATTTTCACATTTGGGGACTGTATCAGACCATTCTGTTAACTTTGATGGCAAGGTTAGAATTTGAAGCCATCTCATTTGACCCTGTAGAAGTTTAAAACAAAATGGTGCAATTCCATTACAGATGTTCTGAGATATTTTTTTTGGAAGCACTGAGTACAAATTATTAATGCTAATTTATTTGGTATATTTATGATTATGGTAATTAGATACTAAAAAAGGAATGACGTCAAACTTGGTTAATTATTCCTATACCTTAAGTGTTACTATGCATTTCTACCTGTACACAGTATGCATCTACTTGCCTCTTTAGAAGTTTAAAACTAAATGGTGCAATTTCATTACAAAGCTGTTCAGAGATTTTTTTTTTTTTGAAGCAACGAGTACAAAGTATTAATGCTAATTTATTTGATATACTTATATTTATGGTAAATAAATACTTAAAAAGAAATGATCTTGAACTTGGTTAATTATTCCAATATTTTTTACTACGCATTTCCACCTGTATACAATATGCACAGTAAGAAATAAATCTTGTCATTTATGCAAATGAAGGCAATTTAATAGAATTAATGTTTATTGACTTTCCATCAGTGCAGCAAGGTGATATACATGCATTAGACACAGAATTATTTAATGGCCTTTTTAGGGTTCTTCACTGTAAACATGGTAAACAGCACTATTTCCCCTCTCTAAGGCTGGTTAGGGAAACAAATTGTAACCTTTAACAGTGTTCCAGCTATGAAGTAAGGGCATAGGGGCAAATTTTTAGGATAAATGGCACTTAAATGTGTTTTTCAGGTCTGAAAGGGGAAACACACTAATGTCAGCTTTTCAGTTATCTAATACCCTCTTAACAGGCTTCTTTTAGTTTTCTTTGCCCCTTTTAAATGCACTGTCATTCAGTCTTGTTTATTTGTATTGTGTTTTTACTGTATTTTAAATTATAATTGATTCAGAGGGCAAAGTCAGTGCAGAGGAAAAGGTTACAGGGTGCTGCTCCCCCCTGTTTTATACTAGCTGTTTAAAGTGGATATTTTTTTCAGTTTTTACTTGAGACTCAGGAATATTCATTCAAAATTTCAGAATAACTCTTTTCATACTTTACATTTTTTTTGCTTATTACCTGTACTTATATTATATGTTTTTGAAATCTATCTTATTTTCTAAAACTAGAAAACTATATGATTATTTTGACTTAAGGGATTCAGGTTTTTTGTTGCCCTTTGTTAATCATGGTGTTTAAACATTTCTGTTAACGTCAACTCTCTGGGTCAATGGAAGCTTGGGAACTGTTTTTAATGTTTTAAATGTATTAAACTACTACAATAACCATTTCTAATGTCTGTCTTTAGTCTGTTCCATTTTAGTTTCCATATGCAACAGTGAGATTTGTTTGACCAGGTAATATGAACTTTTACATTTTTTGTGACTACTGCCACAAAGCATTTGTTCACATGTAATTAACTTATTGTTTTTCTGAGTTATGCCCCTTAAATTTTAGGGGGAAAAATGTGCCTTATAATGTAGGAAGCATCTGACCTTTGATCATTGTTTAGATACCTAGGATTGATGGTACTTAGTTAGATATACAGTAATAGGGTATAATATTAGACTACATGTATTTGTTTTCTGAATCAATCATTGTTAGGCCACTCCAAATTGATTTTTAGTTCTTTGGATTTTTTATAGCAAAAATAGATGCCTGGGCAAGCAAAAGTTTAATTTAAAATTTTTGTATATCCCTTCCACAAATATGGAAGGGGCATATAGATTTACCCTTGTTTATCGGTAAGTATATGTATTTTCAATGCTCTAAAGAACTTCATCTGTCTAACAAAACAACTTGGTATTCATCAGTTGAAAAATTGCTTAAAGTATTAAAAATTGATACTAATGTTATGAATCAAAGAGAATACAGATTTAGCAAGTCGTTAAAAAAACATATAGATAAGAAATATCTCAATGATTGGAAAAAATCTAGCGATTTTTAAAGGATGGTAAACTTACAACGTATATTTTATTAAAAAGTAATTTTACATTAAAAAAATATTTGATTTTGCTAAAGAAATTTGAATTTTGAAAAGCATTCTGTAAGTGTCGTGTATCTTCACATAGACAGGTCGTTACAAAAAATAGTCAGAAATGAAAGAAAGTGTAAAAATTGTTCCATTGGGGAGGTTGAAGACGAAGAACATTTTCTAACCAGGTGTGAAAATTACACTACTGAGAAAAGAACTATTTAAATTTATATCATCAAAAGTCCCCCTCCCCCCCCCCCCTTCACAAATTTATGAGATAGACAAAAGTTATATTATATTCTCAATTGTGAAGATCCTGATATATTAAACTCTGTTGGCAAATTTTCACATGTTAATATGCCATGAGTGTTTATATTTTATATAATCATGGTTTATTTATTTATATTGAATGTTTTCTGTCATGTAACTGCAGTTGTCTAATTTTCTGTCGATCAAGTAACCTCTTTGAATTCCCTTTCATTGTTTTTATTTGTTACTCTATTACTTATTGCCCCATTGAGGGCCCTTACATGTAATTGGTTAATGAACATTATCATTATCATTATCATTACGTCCCATCCATCAAGCATGGTTAAGTTTTTGTGTTTGGGTCAATTTCTCAGAAACCCATTGAGATATATGAATGATGTTATACCTCTACAATCCCCTTATAAGACTGAACACAGATGAGCAACATTTGGGTCACTTTGACCTACATTTAATGCATGAGTGACTCCAGTAAATTTTTAACTTTAATTTGATATCCTAGGAATCCATGGTGTTATATGAGGGGTTTATCCAGGGTTATTGGGAAGGACCATTTTTGGCCTATTTTGGGAAAAATTTTGGTCAATTGGGAACCAAAATTAGAGGGGTAAGTTAACATTTTTGGGAATTTTGCATGATTTTGAAATAATTTCCATTGGGAATGGGTCCTTTTACCGGACCCTGCTGAATGGTAGAAAAATCCATGTATATCAATGGTACTTTATCAGTATAATCCTCTTACATTATATTTCTTCAAAGTTTGGGACATTATGACCTACACTTCACGCATCAGTGTCTCGTTTAAGTTTTTGCATTTATGTCCATTTTTTTTCATAAACCTATTGAGACATATCAATGATATTATACCTGTGCATTCATCTTGTGTAGTACATTTGAGTCACCATGACCTATATTTTATGCTTGAGTGATTTTTGTAAAATCTTTGCATTTTGGTATATTTTTAAAGAACCTACATGAATGGTACATGTAGTACATGTATATTGATGATATTTCAGATCTACAATCATCTTATATACATGTAATACAACACAACTCAGAAATACTTCAGTCTCCATGACCTACATTTTATGCTTGAGTGACTTTGAGTAAATTTTTGCATTTAGGTGTTTTACTAAAGAAGCTTTGGTAATGTATTAATGTCAATAATGATATTTCAAAATTGGAGTCATCTTATATACATTGTAGTACAACACAGTTTGAGTCACTATGACATACATTTTATAAAAGAGTGACTTTGATTTAATTTTTGCATTTTAGTTCCTATTTTAGCTCACATGGCCTCGTCCGTCATCATAAACTATTTCAAGGATCTTCTCCTCAGAAACTACTGGGCCAAATACTTCAAAACTTTACGTGAATGTTCTTTAGGGTATCTAGTTTATAAATTGTATCTGATGTTTTGATCCATAATCAAACATGGCCACCATTGCTAAAAAATAGAACATAGGGGTAAACTGCAGTTTTTGTCTTATATCTCAAAAACTAAAGCATTTACAGCAAAACTGAATGGGTAAAAATGTTCATCAGGTCAAGATCTACCTGCCATGAAATTTTCTGACGAATCGGTCAACCATTTGTTGGGTTATTGCCCCTGAATTGTTGATTTTAAGGACATTTTGCAGTTTTTGGATATCTTGAATATTATTATACATAAAGACAAACTGTAAACAGCAAAAATGTTCAACAAGCAAGATCTACAAATAAGTCAACAGGACCAAAATCATTGATTGACCCCTTATAGGAGTTTTTGCCCTTTAACGAAGGCATCCAGGGTAAACTTTCCTTCTGAATCCACTGGGCCAATTGGGACCGAAATTTGGTGGAATAGCCCCCTTCCAAAAGTATGTCTGGCATCCAACCGACATGGCTGCTGTTACTAAAAATAGGAAAAAGAGGGGGATGAATTTCAAAAATCTTCTATGAAACTACAAGGCCAATTGGAACCAGACTAGGCAGCAATGGTCCTTAGGAGATCCTCTTTCAGAAATGTGTCCGATTTTGTGGACTGTGAACCAAGATGGCCACCACAGCCAAACTTTCTTGTCTGAAACCACTAAGCCAATTAGAACAAGACTTGGTAGCAATAGTCCTTAGATTGTCCTCTTTCAGAAGTTCACAAAATGACCCAGACTGTCTAACATAAGGTCCTATGTGAAAATTCATTGAACAATCTTCTTGTCTGAAACCACTTTCAGAAATGTGTCCAAATTCGTGGACTGTGAACCAAGATGGCGACAACAGCTGAACTTAGTTTATCATAGGATCCTATGGGAAATTCACTCAAAAAATGCCTAAAACTACTTAGATGGTTCTCTTTCAGAAATCTGTCCGATCACCTGGATTGTCAACCAAGATGACTGCCACGGCCGAACTTAGTTAAATATTGGACACTATGGGAAAATCCATTTAAAAATCTTCGTCTGAAACTACTTAGCCAGTTGGAACAAAACTTAGCAGTAATGGTCCTTAGATGGTTCTCTTTTAGAAATGTGTCCATTGACCTGGACTGTCAACCAAGATGACTGCCATAGTTGAACTTAGTTTAACATAGGACCCTATAGAAAAGTCAGCCAAATTGACTGCAACACTTAAATTTATAGTCCTGCTCAAGGTGAAAAGTTAAATCCAGGTGATAGATACAGGCTCTTGAGAGCCTCTTGTTTTAAAAAGCCTGTGTAGATATATAAATGATATTATCTTCTTTAGTTTTTACACAGATCACCAACATATAACCAACATTTCATGTGCGAGTGACTCCATTAAATTTTAGTTTTTGGGCCTTTTTATGCTTATGTCATAAACAGAATAACTGTGGATTCATTATTTTTAATGGGTAAAAGTTAATGCAAGCAGGATATATTATGAATTAAACTTTCATATATTTAAATCAATTTTCAAAACTATTTCCCATCATAAATAATAGATGGGAATTCGATGTGCAGGTGGACGGGGTATCTTTAAACTAAAATATTGCAAAAAAAAATGGAAAAAATCCTACTTTTTACATAATTTTAAGAGTGGGCAAACACTTTATTTTTTAATTTCTTGAAAAAATCTCAATTGAAAGACCTTGGGTATAGTCCAGTCAAACTAAGTTTTAATCTCAAACTAATTGCAAAAGAAAATGTTTTAGTTCTAATCTATAGCATTAAGCCCCAAAAGTACACAGAAAAAAGTCCCATAAAATCTAACTTGAGGAAAACTCAAAATCAGCATTTTTAATTTCCTATGGAAATTAACATTGGAAAGGGGAGATAACTCTGCAAAAATAAGTCTTTTTTGTCAGGTTTTGGTTGATTTTCTTAAAATTCATGCAAAGTATGATACTTTGATGGGGTTAAAAGTTCGTATTTGACTATTTTATATAATCTTCTGCTTATGAAATGTACAAAACCGAAGTGTTGTGGGTATTTTTTTTTTTTGCACATTTTTTATTAAAGAAATTGCAAATTTGTGGCTTTGTGACCATTTTGAAAAAATAATGTGAAATTTGGTATTGTTTATATCTGTAAATCATATTTGTTCAGCATCTACCTTGTTTAAAGAAGCTTTAAACCACAAAAAGAAGAATGTATGCTTAATTATTTTTATTAAATTTGAGATTCCTTACCTTGACATGTTGAAAAATTTAATAAATGGTCTAATGAATTACGAAATCTAGGTTGTAGCTTGATGAAAGATATGAAAACACCTTTAGAGTTGTTTGTTATACTCTAAAGATGGCTAAAGTATCAAGAATCAATACATTCTGCTGAAAAAAAGCGGTGAAGTTATAATTTTATATCAATTTTTATTGATATTTCTGCCTTTTTTGCAGAGTTATCTCCCATTTTCAATGCAAATCTCCATAGGAATTTTAAATCGTGATTTTATAGTCTTCCTCAAGTTAGATTTTGTTGGACTTTTTTCTGTGTATATTTTGGGTATAATGCTAAAGATTAAAACTTAAAAATCTTCTGTTGCAATTACTTTAAGGTTAGGGTCAAATTTATGCTAGATTGACTGGACTAGTAGGAAACTTTCGTCAAAGTTTTCTTGGCTTCTACCGAAGGGAATAATTTTATATTTTGTCTGCAGGTTGATGAGTTGTAGCATGTAAGCAATTTTTAGATCAGTTGTGCAGTCACTTCCTGTTTGCCGATAGTTAAAAATTAAACAATACTCAAAACATTAGAAAAATTTTTGTGAAAGTTTTCTTTGCTTCTACAGAATGGAATGATTTTATATATTGTCTGCAACTTGATAATGTAGAGCTGTAGCGTGTAAGCAATTTTAGGACTATCATGCAGCCACTTCCTGTTTGCCGATTATTAAAAATTCAACATTACTCAAAACACATGACAATTTTGGTGAAAGTTTTCTTGGCTTCTACCTAAGGAAATGATTTTATATTTTGTCTTCAGCTTGATAATGTTGAGTTGTAGCATGTAAGCAATTTTTGGATATGCCATGCGGCCACATTCTGTTTGCCAATAGTTTAAAATTCAACAATACTCAAAACATTAGAAACATTTTCGTGAATTTAGTTTTCTTGGCTTCTACAAAATGGAATGATTTTATTTTTTGTCTGCAGTTTGATAATGTTGAGTTGAAGCGTGTAAGCAATTTTAGGACTGTTGTGCAGCCACTTCCTGTTTGCCAATAATTAAAAATTCAACAATACTCAAAACAAAAGACAATTGCATCATTCTCATGAAACTTTATGGAGTGTTAGATCACATTATGGAGATGTGCACTTTGTCAGGATTTTCTGTTTGGGTGAGTACTTTGAAAAATATGATGATTTGAACTTTGTGTAGGCTTCAAAACAGACATGTGGCTGCGGTGGATATTCAGTCCCTTTCAGGACAGTTCTAGTTGGATCTGTCGTGCATCCACATCCTATTGGTCGATCAATGAAATTGCATGCTGTGACGCAAATGGTTTTGGTCTTGTTGCAAAATGAAGCTGCAAAAAATTTTTTTCTTAAGATTTACAATGTCCGAAAATGGGAGTGTTGAAATCCAAAGATACTCAAAATCAATTTGGTGTGGCCTTATTGCTTAATTTCATAAAATTAAGAGACATTACTTAAACTATGAACTTTTTTGAAGATAAAAATAGTTACAAATGTATATAATATTGATGTACTTCATGTTTTATTGGTAATAATTGAAAAAAAAATGTGGGTAAAAACAATGTGAAAAGCTAATTACATGCAGAATCTATAAATAACAGTTTTATTGACAATGTATGTATGGACTCTGCTCTAATGGGTAAGACAATTTATATAAAGTCACCTACTAAATTTATTCAACAGGCAATTGAGATTACCATAAAAAGCTTGTTGTATATAGCAAATGCTGTTTACTATCCATGCTTTCATCACTTACATATGAAATATTTTACTATGAGAAGACATTACGTTGTAAGCTGAACTGAAAATATTGAAAATGTTGTTCTAATACAAACATCTATGGTACATGTAAATGCCAATCTTCACCAATAACATGGGTAGACATTTTGCTGGTACAGTGGATCTCCCCTAAACCGGCCCCTCTGATAATCGGATTCCTGCACAAACCAAACGCTTTCTTTTGATCCGGAATTTACACCTAGTTTTCAAGTAAATTAATCCTCCTAAAACCAGCCCCTCTGAATTCCGAATACCGGAGATAATTTCCAGTCCAAAACATATATATTCCTGTCAAATACACCTCTAAAAACTGGCCAAATAGCAAATTTTAAACAAAGCCTCATTGATGTGTACAAGAAAAACCTCGTCCTGATAATGGATTTTAGCTTGCTGTTCTACCATAAAGCTTAAGGACTATGATGTAGTAACAGTTAAAGAAGAAACAATGCAAATGTAGTTAATATGTAAATTTCATGCCTTTCGATATTTCAATTAATTTACTTCCGCTCGGATTTCAGTACAGTCCGGAACCTCTGAAAACCGGCCAATTTTTATGGTCCCATAGCTGTTCAGTTTACAGAGGTTCCACTGTATTTCTTTTTCAATAATATGTCCAGGGGACATAACCGTAGAGGAATCTCAGACTGGTGTTATAGAGGTTGGCATCCAATGTTATCTAGAAAGCCTCCTTGGTGGTCTTGTGGTAGTGTGCTTTTCTAGAATGTGGTAGGTTGACTCCGAACGATCTCTGGACAGGTCAAATCAAAGAGTTTAAAATTGCTATTTTGCTGTTTCTCTGCCATTTTAAGAGTAAGAACAAAGACTCAGGTCGGCTAGGAGTCATAAATCATAATGTGACAGTTTTTTACTGGACTGTTACCATTTGAGCTACATTTAGCACATTAAAAATCTGGCTCAGCTTGACAGTCTTGTACAAAGCAGAGATCGTATTAATTCATACCACATCAGAATGTTCTTGTCCTGATATTTATGTAATCAATCCAATCATCTATCATCCAGAAGTAAACAAATATATATTTTTGTAGAGTACAGATGTTTTCCTTTGTTAAATCATTTCCATTTCACATATAGACAAAAGATTTACACATAAACTCCGTATATTATCAATAAAACTAAGTAATCCTTATTATCTAGATGCCATAAAAGGCTACTGAAAAGTAGTGTCCAGTTGAATTTCAGGAATTATATTAAAAGATGAATTAATGGTATATTTTTAAAAGGAATAGAGTGACTGACTTGTTAAATGTTAGTGGAATTATTGTAGGTCCTTGAAATATCAATTTTTTTGTTATTTGATGGATTTGAGACATTTGGTCAAGAATAGAAAGATTATGGCTTTGCCATGTTTTAAGATGTTTAGTAATGATATCCTGTTCATTGGAACTTATATTTACAGAATCATCGCAAAAAATGAGAATAAAAATGTCTCGGTCAGTTGAGATCTATTTTACTAATTCGTGGTTTATTGCCATAATGGGCAAAGATGAAATGATGAATAATGTAATCTACATGAATAAATGCATGCACACCAACAATGTCATGCAAGGGAGATAATCCACACAATTTGCATGCAAGAGACCCACACAAAAAGACTAAGCAAAGAAGTGGTATGCAAGGGAGATAACCTCATTTGACAACATAAGAACTAAAGAATGCAAAGTACCAATTCAGTTTCTACAAACATGTACATGTTAATCTCCATATGGGGGAGATATGAAAGAAAATGTCATAAAAATTAAAATTAATTTCTTTGAAAATAACAGCACCTCAATTTTTAAAAATAATTGCAAATGTATCCGATAGAGTTAATGCAATGCTAATGAAAATGGCACATTCCTATGGCTCTTCATGCCAAAAAATTAGGCTAAAAAAAGGGGATAAATTTTTGCTAAAAATCTGGGGGAAGGGGGTACCTATTTTAATCATTGAAAATACCCACATTCTTAAAAGCTAGTTTGAAATTGCTATATCTCATATGTTTCAAAGGAAGAACCACTGCCATTTAAAATTATATATTATTTAATTTAAAATTTATCAAGGGGCAGCGAGTCTTGCATTCATTTCACCGCTAAATGTTTCCTTAACAAGATGTCTGCATCCAGTATTTTATGAATTGGTACAAAAATGTACATTGTATCCTAAAAAGCAGATAAAGTATTTTGGAAATAACTTATGATACCACATGGTTAGACAATGGCACTATGTAAAACTATATATACATGTAGTAAAACCATGGATCACCACAGAAAAAATTAAAAGGTGGAGGTAAATTGATATTTACTTCTGATATAAACCCGACAGACAAACTCATTTCATCTCATTCATTGGGACATCTTAGTCCGAAAGGGGAAAAAAATCAATATACTGTTTGTGTTGAATTAGCTCATTATTTAGCAAGGGAGATAAATTATGGTCACATAGTACATGTAACTGTTTGTGTTGAATTGACTCATTATTTAGCAAGGGAGATAATTCATTGTAACATTGGTTGCAGTTTGTAACAATGTTAATTCCTCTTGTTATTCAACAATAAAGTGGTAACATACTTGCTGTTTGTTGTTGACTGACTCGGTAAAATCTGTTAACTTACTTTTATTTTATTCAGTAAGGGAGATAATTTATTTTTATCTGGCTCATCATTCATTTATATTTTTTGTATTTTTATATATTATATACTGGATACAACCATGATTATAGAGTACATCTCCTTTTAAACATTAACCTTGTCTGTACTATATGTAAAGTCAAGAAATACCAAAGGGATATTTGAAGGAGGGGAAAATCAAAACAACTGACAAACTCCGGAGAACAACGAAGACAAAACCATACTATTATCAGATAAAAGATGAGGTTCATACAGTGGAGATACATTGTACGAACATAAGAAAAAAGGAAATAAAAAATCAGTCATGATGGTTTGACCTGCATGTTTGCATTTTTATTTAATTGCATGAAACACTGTGTATAACGACCTTCCGACACAAAACATGTGAAATAAAAACTGTTGCAGTAAAATATTACCCTGTACCGCCCTCAAAATTTAGTTTTGTAGTTTACAGCACTGTTTTATTCATCTTGAAATTGCAGTAAGGTTTAAAATGCTGAATTAAAACCCAATTCAAGATGGCTTCCTAGCCAAGAGGGGGTGGCAGGAGGGAGGAGTATACTTGGCAATAATTTTGATGTATTTTTACTGATTGCCCTTGCAAAAACAGTTCCTATTCACAACAGCAAACAACCAAAAACATACCCTGTCCATCTCTTTAAAGTAGTGCAACTAAAAATTGAAAGGAATTAGGAAATATGGTTTTATTGATCATTTAATTCTGAAATTTTAGCGTAAGATACATGAGGTAATGCTACATATATCAAGAGATAATGATCCTGTTCTTGACAGTTGTACAAAAATTTATGTTGTTCTTGGTCACGACATTGTAAAAATATGAATACGACAAACACATACTATAAATTTTTTTTAGTAGACCCCTGGGTCCCTAGCATAAGGGGTACTTAGCATGCTATTTTGATATCCGTAACTGCTACATATACGGTTTTTTTTTCAACACGTAAGAGCATAAATTAATCTACAGTCAATGCTCATTATCTCGAAGTCAATTGATATAAAGGAATAATTTGACTCATCCATAGTTCAGCTAAACAAAATCAACAATTTGGTCAATTTTTTTCATCTAGTACCTATAGGCATCATAAAACCTATGATCATAATAATGTTGTTATTTATTGAACTTAATAACCCTAAATTAAAATTACTTATATAACACCTACCATGTTCCTCAAGATATATTCGTTTGACATGTCTGAAATAATTGGAGTTAAAAATATAATTTTACATTTAAATGAGGCTGTAATTTTTATTCGACAAACCCAGAATTTTGACTCATCCAATTTCGACTAAAACGTAATAGATTACTATAATATATAATCACATACAGGACTTTCTAAAAATTTGATTAAGCCGAAATTTTGTGTTTAGCTAGAAAAAAATATCTATATAAAAAAAAACAGAAAATGAAAGTCAAGCCAGTTGGAGAGAATAAGAATCTACTTTTTCCTGTGAATACGTAGTTCATGTTTAATTTTAAAAGGTCATCATTTATTAGAACTGGTATATGGTCATTACACCGTCTTGTGTTTTTGCAAGAATTTTATTTCTGATATATATGCATTAAAATGTCATTTGCCGTGTAAGCCATATTTCAATTTATTTCGTAGTTTAATCCCAATTCTGTCCAATTAGACGACAGTATTACATTACTGCTTTTAGAAAATAATGATAATTACTTTTTTAACTGTCTGCTATCTAAATGTCAAAAGCTGTAATACAGTTCAGACTTAATTTCTAAGAAAAAATATCCCTGTAGTATTTATGTATGAAACTTTCGGTTTTTGAAAAAAGCTCTCTAAGGGTGGAAGTACAGATGACAGGACTATTTATGTGAGAACTCCTTAACATTTAGTGTGAAGAAAAAAGTGTAAGAAATTGTAAAATAAAAATTGTTCTAATGTCATATTAATAAACTGCTTTGCGTGATAATGAATCTAGATCATGGTTTTTAGGTATTTGTGTAATCAGTTTCAAAATTAGATTTTTTACTCAAGTAAATGAAATCTTAAATGAAAATTCAAGGCATTTTAGTTTTTACAGTTTTCAATTGGTATTTTAGAAAATAGAAAAAATTAGAGTTCAACCATATAATGGTGACAATTAACCCAAAGTTTGTCTTTCAGAGTGAATTTGTATTTTCAAAATTTAAGTGCATCAACATTTTAGGCCTTGAGCACAACTGATGAGTTTTAGATTGATGAAATATGCACATCTTGTACATCAAAATTGGTATCATAACATTTATTATTGCACTTAAGAGTCGATATCTCTGCTGGAGGACTCCAAGTGCCAGAGGGTTATAATCACCAGCTCAGTTGCTAGTATTTAGATATTAGCCTAAAATTGATTAATTTAGTAATTTACTGTTACAAAACATTTTTGTGAACTAATCATTATCTCCCTTGTTCAAATCTCTATCCTTAGATGTATTTGGCTTTAATGCTTTTGGTCATTTTTGGTCTTTTGGCATTTGCTCCTTAACATTGTGGATAAATGTTTTGGTTTTCAACAGTTTAGGCCTTGAACACCACTGATGATTCATATAGCAAGGAAATGTGCACATCCTGTGCATCGAAATTGGTATTATAGACTTTGTCATTTAACAGAAGTTCTAGTTCAACGATGTACATGTCCATTGAAGTTTTTTATTGTATTTTCCTTTATACTGGAGATAAGATACATGTATTTTTTATATCCGACATTTTTCCAACTAGACTTTTTTATTGACTTGATAGTCTGAAAATGCTCTGATGTCAAATGGCATGTTTTGATTAACATCCAGCAGCAAATATTTCATACTTTTTCAGGATGAGAAACAGTCCAACAATTTATCAAACACAATTGAAATAGGATGGGATGGGACACAAAGGGGAACTGATTGTAAATGCCACTGTATAAGGGTATTGTGTTTGGGTAGTGTAATGGATAATTTATAGCCCTCTGTAGTGGCCATCAGCCTACTCTTTTTTGAAAACTACAGAAGGAGTCTTTAGCATGCAGGTAGTGTGGAATTCTCCAAACACGCTACCATTATGACCTGACAACCCCCAAAGAGAGGGTCTCCCCTATCCGCTACATGGAGATGTGCTAGGTAGCTCTTTGCATTGAACTTCTGTAATCCATCACAGGTGCCTTTAAATTGGCTTCTGTTCAGGGAAAACAGCTTGGATTCTGCTACTTAAAGTAAATCTAGTAGACGGAAAAGAACCAAATTTTGGTGAAATGGTTAACAGATTTTATCTTTGTATAACTATGGTTAACTATATCTTGACTAAAACGTCTGAATAAAAATAAGGTCTCTTAGTTTCTTAAGTTCTTGATTAGTTGGATATACCTGTATTTCCAATTTGTTATTTCAAAATTATAATAATGTTTGGTATGTTGTATGGTAACTGTAAAATATTTGTAGACTCCAACAAATGTCACATCTTATAAATGTTTTTTCAGTTCTGAGGATTTTTAGTTCAATTGTACATATGATGACACTTGTTGCATTAGATTTTACTAAATTTGGTATGATTTTAGAAAATAGCAAAAAACCCATTTTGAACCTCAATTTTCAGCACAGCTGCACTAGATGTTGTTTATAGTGATATTTTTCACTGTAATGTAATATTCTTTAGCCATATAGATATCCAAAAAATATAAATATCATTTTACAAAAATATTGAATTCTTATGGAAGACATTGACCATTAATGTAATATTGATTGAAATTATTTTCTCCAGTCATTATAAAAACCTTTTATGATGTCTATATAAGCATTGTATTTGAAATTTATCTAAGAAAGTCAAGACTTTTTTTAAAGATGTTATTGAAAGGGAGACATTTTTAATGCATTTTTAGATTACCAGTCTGGTTTACTGTAGTTTTAAATCACTGCTATAAGTGTATATCATAGCAACCAGTTTTTATTGATGGAGGAGGCCAGGGTACCAGGAGAAGTACCAGGAAAGCTGGTAATCCTTGTCAATTAAGATCGAAGACAAGTTGATTTCACCTCAACCTCAGTGATTGTTACTCGTTATTACGAACTGTCTAGACCACTCCGCCACTGAGGCCTCCTAACAAATTTTAAAGCATTTCATTTGACAGGGCATATAGTGTTTTGATCTGTGCATCTGTCTGTCTGTCCATCTGCACATACATACGTCCCACAGCTTAAGGTTAATGTTTAGATAAGGGTAGTTTAATGGGAAGTAGATGTCATATCAACATGAAACTTTGTCACAAAATTTTTTAAGATGGGTTTTATTACAGTTTAAGTGAAAGGGTCGGTATGACCTCAATGTCACGGTTGACTGATCATGAGTTATTAGGTGTTTGTTTGGTAGTGGGGCATCATAAGTGTTTATTGCATATATTTACATGTATATATATCTGTTATTATTTTTTTTTTCATTTTTACAAATTCAACTTTTAAGTTTTAAAAGCTATTCCCTATTTGTGGGTGTTTGATTTGTCTCCCATATGCATGAGTTATCCTTCGTTTCTTATATATAACATAAAAGGCAACAATTCTAATTTTCGAGACAAAATTGAACTGGAGAAGGGCTTCATCAGACATCAGAAATGTGGGAAATTATATCTGAAAACATACAATTAATGACTGTGTTGAGGACATTGTTAGGAAGAAAAAATATATTGCAGAAAATGACAATTTGTCCATTGATATCTGTGGAAGACACCTTCTCAAAGAGCAGATTACTCTGTAAATGGGAGACAACTCACATGTACCAAAAATGGAGAGTAATTGCCATCACTTTACATTTGGTGTCAACACCTTAAACTGCTTTCTTTTAATCTTGGCATCTGAAACCACTGAGCAAATCTGAACCACCAGTTAGTTCTTAGGTGGTTGTCTTTCAAAAGTATGTCTAATGACGCAGATTAGCCAGACTTAGTTTGATATAGTGTTCCCTCAGAATTTTTCCTGCCTGAAACCACTGAGCCAATTGGCAATTGGAGCCGCTTTCAGAATTACATCAGTTGAAATGGCAGACATGTAGTCAGACATTTAATTCTGCTTGTGGTGGGCAAATTAAATTCAGGTGAGCAATACAGTCGTTTTTAAGTTTTTCAGGCTTAAGTTCGGAATCTGCAACTTCCTGGTTATTTACAATCGATGACATTCAAGGAACTAAGAACCACAAAAGCAGAGATGGTACCCAAATCACCTACAATGTAGAACGAAATATCAACTCCATCAACATATATATACATATTATGATATATTTAAGAATATTACTTTTTAGTACATGCTAGAAAACATTATGTCTGATGAACTTTTAAAAATTAGGACAGTTGACAATCTGGGTTCATGGTCAATTTTGGTTAAACCACATTGGTGTTGTTTATCATAGTATCTACACTTCCCCTTACTGTACTTAAATATAAGCATCAACCACTGCCTTATACAGTTTTCTGTGTGAATTAACGACTTAGTCCTATTGTCTATTTTGTCGAACAACAGTGATATCTAATTAAGTTTAATAAAAATCTGTCTTCCAACAGCTTAGATATATTTTCTGTAGTCATATAGCATCATAAATATGTCTCAAGGTTAATTTTTTATTCAACTAATAACTTTTTTTTTTATTAAATCTGTAATGAATTTAATGGAGGAACTACAATAAATTACTTAGGTTGTTTTTTTTTATATTTCAGATTTCATAATGAGACAACCTCCAAACCCAAGAAATGTCAAAGAAAATTCTATTGGAAGATCAGGTGTGTGAATTCAGGTCAGTTGTCAGTGTAAAAAATTAAATAACCCACCCTTACTTCATCACATGTTAGGAAGTGAACATTACTGAGACCATAGAATAAGTGACAGTTTTTAAAATCAATTAACAAAATTTTATTAGATTTTCAATTTTGTACACTTTTCATATTCCTGAGTTATATCCCTTTGTACTTTTAAGAAATTTGGTATTTTTTGGCACATCTGTTGAATTGAGGGTCAGTTCTTTTTAGATTTCAAAAAGCTGTAGATATTTTTTTTAATCAATTATTTTTTTTAATATAGATAGATACATTGCACTTTCTTATGGGAGAAATCAGAAAAATTAAGAGTGGAAAAAATATTTTAATAAATTTTATGATGCCAGTTTGATGCATATTTGATTGTTTTATCACTCATCAGTTGTGCTGAAGGCCAAACTTGTTGAAAAATGAAAAATGAAACAATAAGAGAAAAATGAAAAAAATATCAAAATGTCCAAAATGGTAACGCCAAAACCATTTAAGGTGGTACCCAACACTACAGGGAGATAACTCTTAAGTTAGAGTGTTTTAATCAAATTTAATAAGTAAAGAGAAATTAAGCTTCTCTATGATCAAAACTGATGTTTGCCAAACTGCTAGATATTCAATGAAATTATTCCTCTGAAGTGTGAAATTATATTTACTGAAAAAAATCAACATTTATTTCAACAAGTCAAAGTTGTAAATTTTTGAAGTAAAATTAATTTCAATTAAATAAATACTTACCACTATAAATTCTGAGATAGTCCCTAAGCGACTTAACCAGCAGGAAAGAAAACAAAAAACTCTTGAGATGACCCCCTGCCAGCCTCGAACCAACTTCCCTTATAATCATTCATTCAATTTCCTCAAAACAATAAAAACTCCCACAAAACAGGGGATGAAGGGGAGGAAAAAGAATGGGCGGGGCCTATAATTTATAGTGGTAAGTATTTATTTAATAAAAATTAATTTTACTTCAAAAATTTACAATTTTATAACAATAAATACGTTACCACTATAAATTCTGAGAATTACAGAATCTAACACATAGCTGAATCCCCTGAAGAAGAAGTTGCAGGGGGGGACATTAATCCTTTGAGCAGCTACAATAGGTCCCAATGAGAAAAGATTATCAGCAAAAGAAGCCAAGGAACGCAGGTAATGATCAGTAAAAGAGTTTTGACACCTCCAATAACCTGCCATCAAGACTTCAGAAATGGAAGCGGAATTAAAAAGAGCCCATGAAGAGGCAATGGCTCTTACCTCATGAGCCTTAACCGAATGACGAGATAAGGTTTTGTCACCTGAAGCTTTATATGCCATAAAAATAGTATCACAAATCCATCTGGAGATGGACTTAGCAGATAAATCAGACACCCCTTTCTTCAAAGGAAGAAAAAGTCTGGAAGAAGAGGCAGATCTAAGCTGTTTGGTCCTATTCAGGTACACTTTTAGTGTTCTGACAGGACAAAGCATCAAGTCAGGAGAATCTGAAGGTAATGCAGGTATAACAATAGGAACTGCACCTTTATCAGGAATTTGATTTTTTCCGAGAAAGGATGGATCCGTTAACAAGGTAACAGAGGATTCATCTCTGGAAAAACGAAGACAAGATTCCGACACAGATAAGGCATGAATCTCGCTCCTTCTCCTGCCTGAAGCTAAAGCTAATAAAAAACAGCATTTGTAAGAAACAAATTTCAGATCTGCTTCGGAGATTGGTTCAAAGGGTGAAATTTTGAGAGCTGATAGGACCAGACTCAAATCCCATTGGGGAACCAATCTCTTCTGTTTAGGCCTTTCAATGTCAAAATTCCGAGTGAGCAAAGACAAGTGTTCATTATTACTTAAGTCTGGGCCACCCGAAATATAAATAGTGCGAGAAATAGCTGATTTATATTCTTTGATAGTAGAAGGAGACAGTTCCTTAACTTCAAAGAGAAAAACTAGAAAATCAGCTAGTTGCTGAACAGAGATTTTGATTGGATCAATTTCCCTTTCAGCACACCAATGACAGAAGATTCCCCATTTTGCATCGTATACTTTCTCTGTAGACTGTCGGACAGCCTTAGAGATGTGTCTGGAAGCCCCAGCAGAAAATCCTTTCTGTCTGAGACCTTCCCGGAGAGTAGCCAAGCGTGCAGATGAAGATTCTCCGGACGAGGATGCAAAACTCTTCCTTTGAACTGAGACAGAAGGTCTGTTCTGAGAGGAAGAAGAAGGGGATTGGCACACGACAGAAGCAGAAGATCTGAGAACCAGGCTTGTCTGGGCCAAGCTGGTGCAATAAGAATGATCTTGCATGATTCCTGATGAATCTTCTGAAGAACTTGAGACAGGAATCTGAATGGAGGGAAAGCGTAGGCGAACATTCCCTCCCAAGATAGAGACATAGCATCGACTGCGTATGCCAGAGGGTCTGGAACTGGAGAAACGAAAGTGTCCAGTTAGTGATTCAGAGCTGTGGCAAACAGATCTAAAAGAGGACGACCCCAATGGAGAGTGATGGTCTCGAAAATCACTTGTAGTAATTCCCACTCCGTGTTCACTGGTGCTAGTGAACGGCTTAGTCCGTCTGCTAGCACATTGAGGTGACCTGGAATGTGACGTACTACTAACTGAATCTGGTTCTCGAAACATAGAAGAAGAACTTCCTTGCAAAGTAAGAACAGACTGTGACTGTGAGTTCCTCCCTGATTCTGGAGGTAAGCCACTACTGTAGTGTTGTCTGTGGCTACCACCAGAGTCTTTAGGCGAATAAGGTCCAGAAAATGAGATACAGCCAAGAGAACTGCTCTCAACTCTAAGAGGTTGATGTGTTCCTGCTGTTGAGTAGGAGACCACAGACCCGAAATGGACTTGCCTTCCAGATAAGCTCCCCAACCTAGTTGGCTTGCATCTGTGTAGAGAGTGAGGGAAGGAACTGGAACTGACAGAGACACTCCCTTCAGAACATTCTCCCACTGACACCACCAATGAAGGTGAGGAATTAAGGTTGGGAGAATAGGAACTGGAGCTTCCCAATCCTGAGAGGCAGGACACCAGTGCTGGAGAAGATGAAACTGAAGAGGACGTATAAACAGACGACCCAAGGGAACCACATCTGCCAGAGAATTTAGAAAACCCAGAAGTTGAGAAAATTGCCTTGCTGTCACAGACTGGGAATTTTGAATAAGAGCAATTCTCTGGACTAGAGAAAGAAACTTTTCCTCCGGTGGAGAAACAAGTCCCAGATCTGTTCTGTAATGTTCCCCTAGAAACTGAAAATCTAGAGACGGATGAAGTTCCGACTTCTTCCAAGACACTAGAAAACCTAACCTCTGATACAACTGGATGACCACCCTGGTTTGAGAAACCAGATCTAGATGACAAAAATTCCTGATCAGAGAATCGTCCAGATAGGAGTGAATCTGGATCGACAACGTATGAAGATGGGCAACTACTGTTTGAAAAATTCTGGTGAAAGTTAGAGGCGCAACAGAGATGCCGAATGGGAGCGCTCGAAACTGATATACTGTCCCGCCCCATACAAAGCGAAGGTACTTCCTGAACTGAGGAGCTATGTGAACATGGAAATATGCATCCGTAAGGTCTAAACTGGTAGTCCACATACCAGGGCGAATACAACCCCTGATGGAACGATTGGTTTCCATCTTGAAATGAGGGATAATAAGATAAGTATTCAAGATCGAGAGATCGAAAACTGGGCGCATTCCACCTGTTTTCTTCGGTACTAAGAAAAGGCGAGAATAGAAACCTGGAATGGCTGAAGGATTGTGAACAATCTCTATAGCTTCCTTGCGTAGCAAGGCCTGAACCTCTTCTGACATCAACAGAACCTTCTCTGGGTTGGAAGTGTGAGACAAAAACAGTGGATCCACCGACAGAGGAGGATTGTTCAGAAACTTGAGATGAAGACCCCCCCGAATTACTGACAAAACCCAAGAATCCTGGGTTATTTCTTCCCACTGACTCAAAAAGTGGGTAAGCCTCCCCCCTACAGGAATCTGTGGATGTGGGACAGGAAACTGTTCCTCTCCCAAGGGGATTGTCAGTAACGAACGAGGGGGCAGATTGCTAAACTCGTTTCCCTTGCTTCTTGCCACCTTTTTTCTTGTGAGAAAATTTAGGAGGCCTAGAAGCAGAAGAGTCGGTTGACTCGGCAGCTTTCCTCTTTTTGGGAGCTGAGTATGAAGGAGCAGAAGAGGAAGAAACAGGAGTAGAAACTACAGAACGCTTGCCCTGAGAGAGCTGTACATTAACCTTGACAGGTTGAGGTAGCTTCTGAAGTTCCTCCTGAACCTCTTTAACTGAGAGTCCAAAAATTTTGTCAGTCAAAGGAGAAAACAAAAGAGAATCCTGTAAGGAGGATGGAATTGTTGATTTCTCCAAAATTTCACTCCTTTTAGAAAGGGTGAAATTACAAAGAGTACCCATCAAAAGAAGTTGAGAGACACCAAGTGCTTGATCAACTTGAAGAAGAAAGGATTTAAGTTCAGAGAACTCTTCACCCTCCTTATTCTGGAGAAGGGTACCAGCCGCTGACAGAAAGTGTTCGGCATTGCCAAGGACATGAGACGTACTCCTAAGTAAGTTTTCAGATTTATGCCAAACTGACTGAGAAAGCCTAAGACCATCAGTGCTCTTGGAGCCTATGGTAGCGGCTAAAGTCTTGTCACAAGTAGGAGCAGTTTTACCAATCGAGGATTGGTGGATTTCATAATCCTTGCTCCTAAACCTGCCTGGGAAAGAATTTGCACCAAAAGCTTGGAATTTCCCAGAAGAAGACCGACTTGAAGGAGAAGACAAACCTTCCTTAATGACCTGAAGAGCAGAGGTAACATGCTTAGACTCTGGAAAAGACTTGTATGACGTAGAAGATTCTTGTGAAAGACCACAAGATGCCTCAAAAGTTGACAGAGATTTCTTAACCCTGGGAGGAGAAGATAAGGAAACCTTAGCCTTGTCCCTCAGTAGCGAGTAGACTTTAGCCTTGAGTTGATCTTTAGACACAACAACATCCTCATGATCGGGCTCCGATTCAGACTCAGAACCCTCCCCTACAGCAGATTGGCTGACCAAGGCAGCTGGTCTGCTTTCAGGGGGTTCCTCCTCCACCAAAAAAGAACCTTCTGCACTGTCAGGTGCAACAGACACTGAGTCCTCATCATCCTGAACAGCATGAGACTCTTGAACAACAGCACAAACAGGAGTACTTGAAAGAGAAGGAGGGTGAGACTTGGAGGACTCTTGATAAGCCTTTTCAAGAGCCTCAACTCTGGTTAAAAAAGAACCGAGGTCCTTACAAATAGCCTCCTTAAATGAACCTAACATATCCTTCACCTCAGAAACAACTGAAGGTTGAGAGACCGGTTGTGACTGAGGGACTGTCACAGGGGTATCCGTCCTAACTCTAGGAGGAAAACCAGAAAAACCCCAAAAATAAGAAGGGTCAAAGTTTCCAAAGGGTGGAGTTGGAAACGGCCACTGAGGACGAGACCAAGTGGTAGGAAACTGACCAAACGAGGCGGCAGGGGCCTGAACGGGTCTCGAGACAGCATTAACTCCAGTTAAAAACGAGGGAGGAAAAACTGTAGAGACAACTGTATCAACAGGTCTGGTATATGTATGTGTAACCCCTGAAGAACTGTGAGTGACAGTGGTGGAACCCAAAACAGGGACCTCCTGTCTAGCTTGGACAAGGTCCACCCTAGACGTGTTACTCGGACCTGCAACTACGGGGGAGTTCTCAGGTGACATTTGAGTGAACAAGTTGTCTGGAGGAACACTGGAGACGGGGACCACTTCAAAGGGATTACGTAATGTACCGTCCCAGAAAGTATCACCATTTCCAGAAACGGGATAAAATGGACTAGAAATATTATTTAAATTGTCCATTATTACCTGTTGTCTATTAATACTCTATATAAAATATACTTAGTAACAAAAAAAAAATCGTTTTCTCTGTGTCAATTTCTTCTCAACCAAAAAACACGTGCGGTTTCCGTCGCAGCAGGAAATTGAATGAATGATTATAAGGGAAGTTGGTTCGAGGCTGACAGGGGGTCATCTCAAGAGTTTTTTGTTTTCTTTCCTGCTGGTTAAGTCGCTTAGGGACTATCTCAGAATTTATAGTGGTAACGTATTTATTGTTATAAAATAAATATTTCCTAAAAATTATATGAAAATTAAATGAGCCAAATTTATTTTAGTCAAGGTGTTGGGTACCCCCTTAAGAACAGAGCTGTGAAGGGGAGATACCTCTTAGTTTTCACAAAATTAAAAATTTTTGTAACATTAAAAATAAAGAAACAATTTCGGGCTAATATCAAAATAATGGCAACTGAACTGGTGATACTAGTAGATTCCACCAGCAGAAGTATTGACTCATTGGTAATAAATTATATGATACCAATTTCAAAAATTATTTGATCAAAGTTCATTTAAAATTAATTCATACTAAGTGAACAAGTACACATTTAGTCAGCCTAATTTTTCATCTCTCAACTTTGCAAATGATTTGATGGTACAAATTTCATCAAAGTCCCATTTATTTAATTATAAAACCGTCAAGGATCTATTTTAATTATATTTCTGTCTTTGTATTGAAATTTCTATAGAAATCAAAAGCTCTTATGCATTTAAATAATCACTTTGAAAACTTAGAAATTGCATTGAATAAAAAAAAAAGTCTTTGATTTAAATATTTCTGTGAATTGACGTGTTTCATTACAATTAAAGGTCTATTAAAATCTATGAATAAGAGAGCAAGAAAAAAAATCATTAAACTTTAATCAAACAAAACTCGGTTAATGTTTGGCCAATGTAAGTTTAATAAAGGAACACTTTGCATTCATTGTGAATTGTGTAAATATTGACAAAAAATCCATTGATAAAAACGGGAATCAAATCGTCTGCACAGTTACAAAATGACCCGTTTGTCCATTTCATGTACTCGACAACGTAACGGTAGGTTGCCCTATGTAAATACGGGTATGGAGAATTGTTTTGTTGACAAGAATCGTCTCTGCAAGTAGCTCATACAAGACCATGTTGCTAGGTTACTGAGAGGTGCAGCGGTCAATTTTGATTTGTTTACTTGGTTAAATTGAATTTTGTACGTACATACTTGTGTTAGAAAATAATCTGAACAAGTTTTATGTGTTTGGTTCACTATATAGGGTTTCAACAATGAATTTTTTTGTCTTCTCTGCTCTTATTAGAACTAAGGCTAAAAAAAAATAATTAAAGATTTACATTAATAGAATAAGGTTTGATTGCATATTTATACTTATATTTAAACTGAAAATAAAAGAATAATAATTGTTTTATTGACATTTTGTTCAATTTATGTAAAGTTTGATATTTTCAGTAAAATTAGTAACATTTATAAAAGTATGGTAAAATCACATTGTAGAAAAAAAATTACGGGAGTTTCACAGGTGTTCTCGACTGAATGATAATCTCTATCACAATTTCATTTTAATTTATGAGTCTACTGTGATGCAGACATTGTGTCCCACCCCTGCAATGTGCATGAGCCTTGGTTAGAGAAATGCTGATGCATCTCCATCCGACTCTGTATAAGCACTTTCATGTCTACATGTCTCAACAGATTGTAATGAAATTTGTGTCAAAGCTTTAGATCATCATTGTTTCAGATGAGTTCAAAAATCAGCATGAATCAATTAATTTTCTTGTAGTTTTAACAGTAAAATTAACGAAACTTGACTTCATAATTAAGTGCTCTCACTTCTACATTTCTCCACAGATTTTAATGAAATTTGTGTCGAACGTTAAGAGATCACCATTGTCTCTGACAAGTTGGAAAATCAGACTAACCAATGAATTTTCTTGTATTTATTCCTGTTCTTATAGTAAAAATATGGAAAATTGACTTTGTAAGTTCTCTCACATCTGTAATTTTGAAACTTTCTGATGCCTAGGGCATCCCCAGGTGGTGGATAGAGGAGACCCACTCATTGGTGGGTTGTCGTGTCATAATACAGAAAGACTGACCAAAGACCAGAGTGGGTAACATATTTGGAGAATGCCACACTCTCTGCACGCTAATGATCCTTACTGTAATTTTTTTCAGAAAAGAGTAGGGTAATGGCCACCACAGAAGGCTAAATTATCTGACCCTACCCAATCATCCACCACCTCACAGTGGAATTCAAAATTGGTTTACCTTTGTGTTCCGTCCCACCCCTATTTTAATTATGTTTGATAAATTGTTGAACTATTTCTCATCCTGAAGAAGCAAGAAATATTTGCCACTGGACATTAAGCAAATGTTTCATTATACATATATTTGTGAACTATCATGTTTATGTTGTTGTTATTTATTTGTGTTTATATATTTTAGTAAGTAAAATTACCATTTTTTGTCACTGGTTGAATTTTTTTTTTCAGAATGGAAGAAAAAGAAGACTTGTGAAGAAAGTAAATATAAAGATTAATGGTTCCCTTGTCCTTAGTGATATTTGAATGTAAATTGAGTGGGTTAAATGGGTGAGTGACCTTAGTACATGCTATCATATGATATTTTGTGTATAAATCTTATAAAGATAAATATTATTATTGCATATCTATTGGGAGTTCCACTTTTTTATTATATTATTTTTTAAATTGCATGATATTATTCAGTACTGAGAGTTTTATGATTATTTTGCATGAGAACATAAAGAGAAATGTACATTTGATGAGTCACACATGTTGCTGTTAGATGTAGCTTAAAACAAAGTGCAGTTTTTATTCATTAAATGCATGTAATATGTTTGGCAAAATGATGTTTAATTCAAACTTTATTGCCAAATAAATCAAAGGTGTATGTGACAAAATATATCTATATTCAGCAGAAATTAGAAAGTCAAAGGAATTATACAAGTTCAAAAACGTCATTTATGAAAATATGAAAAATAATATCTGATGATTTTCCAAGGAGGAATATTTTATAATTTAAACATGACAGACTGTAACAAATGAGTAACTAGTATTGATAAGGCCAAATAAAAAATTCATGTTTCTGCAAATTCGACAGATTAGTTAAATCATGATTTACTTATAAACACTGGAAGAAATCATAAAATTCAAAGAGAAGAAAAATTGTATATTAAAAATATGTATTTTGGCCTAATTTTCGATTGAAAGTCTGAAGAATATTATACATGACATTGTCATTACAAGTCTTTGTAAATTTGCTTTATTTTTGTGATTTAAAAATTATTTTAATTTTATATGTGAAAATTGTTCGTATGGTTACGTTTATTATACGTGCTGATGTATTTTTTCTGAATATCATAAATGCTGTTTTATATGAATTTAAATTTACCCCAGATTTTACCCAGGAGGTAGATTTAATTTAATTCTTTATGAATGAAATTTAAAGTGATACTTATGACAGTTGAAATATAAATATGTCAATATAAAATATAATTTGTTAAAAGGTTAAATGTGACATCTATTTTAAACATTAATAAAAAAAAAATCGCTGTCATATTTCGCTCATTATTTGAAATCAATATAGATATTTCCGGTATCCTTTTTGTAAAAATAGAAATATACTTTAGGTTTTTGCTTTCAACAAAATTCATAAATTGATAAAAATTCAAATTTGACATATTAAATTTTAATAAAAGTTTCAATATTTATTTTTCTTCATTAGAACCTGTCAACATCCTTTTTTGATAAATTAACATCTATACTAAGCTGATTTCACCATTTACCAAATTTCAATTGATAATATTTAACATGCGGTCATTCACAAAGATGCTATCGATAGTTGTGTCCACTCTTAAGGTGTCAGGTACTTCCGTACATAAATATCCATACAAATTGTATTATTGCAGTTGTTACGCTTGAACATGCTGGCAACAAAAAAGTTGAAAATTTACAAAGAAATTCTAAATATCCTAAAGCGATAGAATATTTATCTTCTTTGTGAATAAATTAAAGATTTTTTAAGGTGAAGTGTCGACCTCTGATATTTAGATGTTTTTGACCATTACTGTCCTTAAGTCTTCTCAAGACATCATCTGCTCGGCAATTCCGCAATAGATATGCGTTACGTGTCACCATCTAGTTAACAATGCAGACATGTTAATATCGGTGTTTGCTTGAGATCTTTCACTTGACCCCCTTTGTTTGTAAAGCTCACCTGGTCGGTGGCCGCAGAGAAATAAAAACAGGGGTGGACAATAGGTGCTTTACAACGATCTAATAATGAATTGAGACGCATATAATATTACCAAATCGAAACGTTTAATGTTAGGGAGAATTAGGTCTCCATTACAATACAGGTTTTGTGGCGACGGCTTTATGGTCATGGAAATTGCAGCCGTGAACTGAACTCAGGTCACATCCCTGCAATTTGAATGGGTATCAAGTTGGTTTTAATATACACTTGAGTTATGAGATAAAAAAAGCAAGAGTTAGTTTTCCCATGGAGTCATTCATGTATAAAATGGCTATTTTCACCCTATTATTTTTTTGGTAAAATTATCAGTGCAAACATACAGACTTTTGCAGCATTTAGGAGTAACCCGCTGTGCTTTTTGGTATTTTGTAATATATTTTATTATTCCTCTTAATAATGCAAATATAAAGATTGAAAACATTGCGATCAGAAAATTATCTTTTTTATAAAGAAAACTTTAATACCGAAAAAGAATTTAAAGTTATATTTTATTGTTTCCTTACATTGGTAATATATCTTTTCTTTTATAAAAATTGTTGTGTTTTTGTTTTAAACTATATGGTCTTCTCCCCATAAATTTCAAAAACCATTGTGATAGTATGTTTGTGGCAAATTTTTCCATCTTATGATATCCAGCAAAAAACCCAAAATTTGTTTAGAATACAATACCCATATTATCGGATTCCATGCATATAGGTTCTGTAAAATATCAGTCACTCATCATAATAAATGGCGCAGGAAACGATAGTGTAAAATAGTGTAACCACCAATCCTAAATAAACATAATATTCCATACACTACAGAGACAGCAGACAGCCAATGATCATGTTTGCTTGATGTACTCATCACAATTTTTTTTAGAATCATTTTCAACATTCTAGTAAGGAAAACAGATATCAAGTTTATCAAGAAGAAACAAATTTTTTTTTTACAGTAGAATTTGGGGGAAATCCTATATCTGTTGTAACATTATTCATATCAAAGATCTCCTATTGAAGTCTTTAAGGAAATATTTTCTAAGGTAACTTAGTATGTTTTATCTTGCTTTCTTGTCCTGGTTTTATACCAGGAAGTTCGTTTTTTTTTGTCTAAATCTCATCGAAACAATATTACTATTAAAATGATGCTAAAAGAGAAAATAATTTTTTAGCAATTTTATTGATGATTTTTCGTTTCGATGAACTTATTTCAAACACATAAGGTTAGCAACCATTCGATTTTAATGGGTGACATGGGTGATCCTGCCTACTTTTTTTCGTCGAAATTTTGGTCCTGCCTTTTTATTTGAAATTTAATCCTAGCCCTCCCCCACCCACCTCTGCCCCCACTCCCTATAAAAATCAAATGGTTGCTCTGTAAGGAAAATATAGGGTCTCCATACAATTTTTGACATTGAAATAGCCTAGAGATGATAAATAATGGATATATTATTGTTTAACGTCCTATGGCAACTATTAGGTGCATATCAAGTCCGTTCTGTTACATATTGACACTTGACAAAAATTATTAAATATCTATCATATTTAAACTGCCTCCCTGGTCTCGTGGTAGCATGCTTGCTTTGAGTGTGGTAGGTTGTGGGTTCGATTCCAACCTGGTCAATCCAAAGACATTAAAATTGGTATTTGCTGCTTCTCACCAAGCACCAGACATATAGGAGTAAGAGCAAAGACTGGTTGGCTCGGAATGTGTCCGAGTGAGGTGATATGTCTTTCTGTGGACATTTACGTAATTAGCTAGCTCGGTAGAAATTTGGCTCAGCGTGTCAGTATAGAAGAAAAAGAGATTATATCTACATGTTCTCATCCTGGGGTAAATTGTCAACGAGACAACATCACATTTTGGAAGTGAAATTTTTGCAGTTGCAAGTCTCTCAGGAAATTGAGAAATGATTTACTTACCGAGACTGGAAGAAAACATAATATACCATGATAGGAAAAATTATACAAAATATGATTTTATAAAATACATTTCTTTTTAAACTGTAATATAAATAAAAAAAATGTTAGTTCTGTCCGCTTATCTTCCCTGGAAAAACTTGAAAGAATCTTTAACCCATCAACACCCACAGATATTAGCATAGCAGTTTCATTAGTAAGCAGTCTTTAGAACTTAGGAGAGAAGATTCTTAATCTAATATTAAATAAAGTCAAGAAATACCCTACTCATATAAAGTGCTTTTCAGTTAAATAATGTTTTGTAAATGTATCGCTATAATTCTAATGGGGTTCTTTCTTTAATAAAGCAAATAAAATTGATATTGCATTGTCATTATGTGTGCACAGTAAAAACTAGTTAATGCCATCTTAATATCTTCTTAGTCCATTAGCGTCATTAAAATTGTATTGTCAAATTTACAGATATTTTTTTTAATGAAATTTGTTTTGTTTATTCTTACAAAATTCACCTACTTTTGAATTTGTATTTTTTTATCAAATGTCTTCAATCATAAGCTTTTTTCATAAAAATTGTTAATTTGAATAAAATACCATATTAAATCATACAAGTTTTGCAAAAACATATTAAACTAATCAAAATAACAATAAGTTATAATTGCATATGAATATTAATCATTAATTTGACAGGAGGGAGTTGTCAATTTGAAAATGCAAATAGAGTTGTTACAATGCACTGTCAATGATGTTATCATTGTCACAGTTAAATATAGAAAATGAAACCTTGGTTTAGGTGAATTAAAAATGAGAAAATGAAATCCCTGTTCTGAAACCTTGGTTTAGGTGAATCAAACATCAGAAAATGAAACCCCCTGTTCTGAAACCTTGGTTTAGGTGAATCAAACACAAATTCATAACATTCTTCATTTTTTGTCTCTTTTTAAATATCACCCAATTTATAAAAAAAATTACTTCTCAGAAACTCAAACAAAATGTCTTGCTGCTCAAATCAATTAATTTATGAATTAATCAGTAAAGCATTAAGACCAAGAAAATAGAAATTCACAATCGGAAAAGAAAATCTTCTTTGTCGTAGTCATAGATTTTAGTTTTTATGGTATAGACTGCAGGTCTTCAGAATATGGAAACAGTTTCTCAATTCCTAAGCTTAAGGTTTACAAATTTGAAAATTTTGTATTAATTACCGGTAAATCTAACTTTCAACTGGAAAAGATCAGCATTGGATTGTGAGTAAATTTTAGCATTTCAGCTGAAGAGAGAAACATTTTATTGGGATGGAAAAAAAAACATATTTACATATTATTAGGGTAATATGTCACTCAGACCTGGCAAATGATAGCAGCAAAACGAATTCAAATCTTAAAAAAAAAAAAAAAATCATACTGATTTATTAGAAGAAAATAAGAAATGGTGAAATCATAAATCCTAAAAGTAAATTTTTACCAAATTTCGAATAATGATAAGGACAAAAATAAATGGATCTACAGTGGTTTACTAGTCATTAGCAAATCTGACTACAATTAAACCAGACGTCCCTGGTTCGGTTCCCATTAGGGATGAGAAGTTGCAATGTCCTATTAACACCATTTGCGAGATGGTCTCTATAAAAGGTACAAAAATGTACTAGTCTGTTGGACAGGGATGAGAATTGGCTTCCTTTCGTTAAGGCAGAGCAATGCCCTTAGCATGTTTAAGAAGACTTACATGTATATATTGAAAATGAGTAGGCTAAAAATGCTGCTTCAGGGACCACTTTCGCAACCACCAAGTGGAGAGGGATCAGCATAAATTGTTTCCCAATCCACTGTAAATAAATGTGTTTTAAACTAAACAAAAGATATTGCAATAAAATATAGGTTTTACTTTATAGTTGTAACCAAGTCATATCTTCTCCTGAGTAATTTTATATTACACAGATTTTGTAATACATTTGTACTAATGGTCTAGACAGAGACTGTGTATTGAAAATTAATTTTGAGACAAACTTACTGTGACATTATTGAAACAGATTAAGATTGGAGTGTTTTAAGGTCATGGAATTTTACATACTGAATTGGTCTGGGTTATCTTACATCAAATGAATCTATCGGGCAAAAAGACAAATTTTGATGGAATTGTCCTGATGTGGTTTCCTTTAAAATAAGTTTTTGGGGGTATGGACCTTAGACCTTTTGTCAAAATTTAAATTTCAGTTGATAATTGAATTACCCCAGATGACTTAATTAAAAAATAAAATTCATTTTATCTTCTAACCTGTTTGTTGCTCCATTTATAAAAACATCCATAGGACTGTGGATCTACAGCTGAATAATATGTGTATTTTCACATTATTTGATTTATTTCCGTTCTACTTTGTATTTATGTTATGTTAATGTTTAATAATGCTGTCAAACCTTGGGGGTATAATTGTGCATTTCAAAATAAAGATATTACTTAATTGGGTGAGTTGGGTATAATTTTGTAAATATATATTGTGAAGTACCGGGTAACATAAAAATTTTGCTGGAAAATTTATTAGTTGGAAAGTTATCCGTATGCGTGTTGTTATTAAAAGTTGAAAAAACAAACTGTAAATATTTAGAAACTTCTACTCTGATACTATTCAGTCAGTTCTTAAGACTAAACATTGGTGGAATGGTTCTCAAGTAGTCCTTTTTCAAAAATGTATCCTGGGATCCAAAACTTGTCCCAGTTAGGCCGTCTTATCTAAAACAGAAAAATTAGCCAAATTTTGAAATTTGTAGTCAGTGGACATAATTATTACTCACCTCCAATTGTTCCCATAGGTTTGAAAAAATTATTTTGAAGTTATTTTACAACCAATTTTCATGACGTTTTTACCATCAAAAAGAAAATGGTTTCAAGTTATTTTGTTTATGTATATCTATGCATTCTAGACTTCAGACAAAATTTGTTGATTTTTCTTTGTAACTAAACCATTGTCACTCATAAACCATGTATCAGAATTACTTACACAAATAAACAATAAAATTTCAAATATTTCTCTTTCTCACACATTGAAAGTTTCGTGAAAATTGATTAAAAAATGACTTCACAATAATTTTTTGAAAAATTGTGAATTTGTATAGAAACCTATGGCAAAAATCAGAGGTGACAAATAATTATGTCCACTGACTGTAATGGTCAAATTGTAATGTATTGTGGAAAAAATAACAACATAACTTCTTGGAAAATTTTATATTTTTGCCATATATATTTTTTTTTTATTCACAAGCAATTTTGTAATATGACAAAAAAATGAAAAATGACATTTTTGTTTCCAATTTGCATTTGCACTTGCCTGTCACTTTAATTGCAAGTGTCCTTGAAGTACTGGTTTAAGTGGATTTCATTTTTTGCTATTTGTCAACCTTGATAAAGTCACATCTGTAATTAAAATGACACAGATGTTAGGTTAATATTTTCAAAACACACTTCATTAGCAGGCAAAGAATCTTGTAAAAGGGTTATTAGACGTTACGTACTAGAGGTGAACATTTTTACAAGTAGTGCCAAAGGTAAAAAATTTGGTAAGTTTAACTTTTTACGAATTATATATTATAAGTAGTTTGGAAGGCAAAATAATTGGAAATTCAAAACAATAAGTATATACACGTTAGGCCTGATCTAAGGAATCAGTTTCTAGAAAACATAATTTGACAATTTGTTGAGATCTACAAATTAGATAAATGTTTAGAGTCTGCATGGTCTGTTAACTCAGAAATTATTGCTT
The DNA here is from genome assembly GCA_028015205.1 of Mytilisepta virgata. Lineage (NCBI taxonomy): Eukaryota > Metazoa > Mollusca > Bivalvia > Mytilida > Mytilidae > Mytilisepta > Mytilisepta virgata. The sequence goes on from CM051512.1 coordinate 37,314,388, forward strand.
CAACTTATTAATGAAATTCTTCGACAACTGACAGTTGTGCAAATATCAATTATTGTGATTCCTGTAACTGTTGCTGTAGAATATTTTAAGTGCAAGTCTTATTTATTGCAATCTGTACACTGTTGCATTTTTCGCATTTAAATGAAATCAAACCTTTCTATACAGGGCACCCAAGGGACCATGAAAAATTGTCCTTTATGAGCAGTTGTCATTTATACAGAGGTTAATTTTACATACTTTGTTCATGAATGGGACTTTTTCACTGTACCCTTTTTGTGAATGGATTTGCTATATAGAGGTGCCCTTTAAAGCAGGTTTGTATATTCATATAATTCCTTTTACACAGAAATAAGTCTTTTTAAGTAGATAATGAATGTATCAGTTTTAAAATACTGATTCTGTACAGAATTGGGGAAAGTTCCCAGTTTTATATATGGAGTACGAATCGTGACTTTTCACATATGCAAGCTTATTTCAAAAAGGCTGTTCTACATCATAGGAATCTCGTACTAATTCTGACACTGCATGGTTTTAAATTAAATTCCACATTTTATAACAAATCCATACATGTCATATTAGATCAAAGACCTTAACACCTATTGACAGAGCTCAGCAGGTAGGGGGAGGTATAAATGATTTTATTTGTCATAGGTATACATCTTGTGCAGGTACAACGATATAGATTCTCACCTGTCCAGGTAAAATTACCTGCAGGTTGGTCAAAGGTGTGAATAAGTAATTTATTTCACCACAGATATTTTTCTACTATAATGGTTCAAAATTGCATAAGAGGGGGAGGATTTTTCTAAATAGTAATGAAGTATCTAATATGATGCAATATTTTCACTTGGCATTGTTTTCTCTACCTTGGAGGAATGTTTTTGCATGGGCTGTACACTTGGACAATAAGCTGGGAAACATTGGTATGTGACCCATTGAAATGAACAAAATGATGAAATTAAATGCTCTGCTTGATAAATAACTGACATGAATATTATTAGCACAATTGGTAGGCTTATTGTATAGATGTACAGTTTAAATGACCAGAGGCCAGTTTATAAGTAAAACATAGGTAAAATGGCAGATTGTATCAGAAAACATCAAGGTTGATAGATTTTGTTTATGTGGAGGTCATATTTAAAAAAAAAAAAGGCACAAGATTATTTTTGGATCATTGAGTTGGTTTAATATTTTTATAATTTACATTGCCATAAAGTTTAAAAATTTTCATAAATATGAATATGTGTCCAAATGGTAATAAACATTTGGGAATTTAATAATTATAAAAATTAGCTGAAGTGGATTTGAGCCTTGGATGTCTGTCTGTTTATCTGTTCTTTTATATTTTCATTATTCTGTTCATTAGTGTATCCATTAAATTTTTTTTCTTGTTCCTCTGTAAGTTTATCTGTTTCATTATGTTTTGACTTGTCAGAAGGTCAAGTGAGCTATTCTCATTACTTGGCGTCCGTCGTCCGTTAACTTTTACAAAAATCTTCTCCTCTGAAACTACTGTGCCAAATGGAACCAAACTTGGCCACAAGCATCATTAGGGTATCTAGTTTAAAAATGTGTCCGATGACCATGCCTGCCAACCAACATGGTCGACATGGCTAAAAATAGAACAAAGGGGAATGCAGCAGTTTTTGTCTTATATCTGAAAAACTAAAGCATTTAGAGCAAAACTGATATGGGGTAAAAATGTTCATCAGGTCAAGGAAGATCTACCTGCCTTGAAATTTTCAGACGAATCGGTCAACCCTTTGTTGGGAATTGTTAATTTTAAGGAAATTTTGCAGTTTTAGGTTATTCATCTTGAATATTAATATAGATAAAGACAAACTGTAAACAGCAAAAATGTTCAACAAAGTAAGATCTACAAGTAAGTCAACATGACCAAAATCATTGATTGAGGAGTTTTTGCCCTTTAAAAGAGAACGTCCGTCATAAACATTCCTTTGAAGATCTTCTCCTCTGAAACCACTGGGCCAATTGGAACCAAACTTTGGTGGATGGTCCTTGGGTGGCCCTCTTCCCAAATTATTTCTGGCATCCCCGACTTCCAACCGACAAGGCTGCTGTTACAAAAAATAGAAAAAAAGAGGGGATGAATTTCAAAAATCTTCTTCTATGAAACTACAAGGCCAATTGTAACCAAACTTGGCATATTAGTCCTTAGGAGGTTCTCTTTAGGATTGTCTGATGACCCGGACTGTGAACCAAGATGCCCGCCACAGCCGAACTTAGTTTAAAATAGGGCCCTAAGGGAAAATTCATTGAAAAATTTTCTTGTCTGAATCCACTTGATCAATTGGAACCAGACCTGGCAGCAATGGTCCTTAGGAGGTCCTCTTTCAGAAATATGTCCGATGACCCAGACTGTGAACTAAGATGGTCGCCACAACCAAACTTAGTTTAACATAGGGCCCTATGGTAAAATTCATTGAAAAATCTTCTTGTCTGAAACCACTTGACCAATTGGAACTAGAATTGGCAGCAATGGTCCTTAGGAGGTCCCCTTTGAGATGTATGTCCGATTTCGTGGACTGTGAACTAAAATGGCTGCCACACCCGAACTTGGTTTAACATAGGGCACTATGGGAAAACTCATTGAAAAATCATCTTGTCTGAAACCACTTGACCAATTGGAACCAGACTTGGCAGCAATGGTCCTTACGAGGTCCTCTTTCAGAAATTTGTCCCATTTTCATGGACTGTGAACCAATATGGCCACCACAGCTGAACTTAGTTTAACATAGGACCCTATGGGAAATACATACAAATATCTTCTTCTAGAAAACTGCTGAATAGATTGAAACCAATAATGACATGAATGTTCCTTATGAGGTGCTGACCAAGTGTTGTTACCTTGTTGCCAAACCGTCGTCTAAGATGGCCACCAACAGGGGACTTAGTTTAACATAGGAACCTTTTTAGTTTGGGAAATACATACAAAAATCTTCTAGAAAACAACTGAATGGATTGAAACCAAACACAGGATGAATGTTCCTTAAAGGGTTCTTACCAAGTGTTGTTACTTTGGTGCTTATCTGTCATCCAAAATGGCGGCCAGCGGGGGACTTAGTTTAACATAGGACCCTATGGGAAAAACATACAAACATCTTAAACATGTTAATCTCAAGGTCCTTTTGCAATGAACAAATGGAAATATTGGCTTAGCGATACAGGGTCCTGGGAGCCTCTGGTTACTTTTTGTTAAATAGTATAAAATTCAGATTTAGTGCAAGTTGTGTAAGTCTAAACATGGTATGTTTAATGTCTATGAGATAGCTACAGTCGTCAAATCAAACTTTGGAGCAAGTTATTAAGAAGATGTCTAATTTCTAAGGAAGTTTTTACGATTATAAACTGGACCATAAAATAGTTTGAAAATTTTTTCATTTCATTGTTAATATTCAAAGATTTCAGATATAAAATTCTTTAAGAGAGAAAGATTAGAATTGCATATTTGTGTTTTTCAAAAGATAAACATTTATGGAAGTTTATGGATTTTTTTTTTTCAGTTTTGTTTTGTTTTTTAAAGTTTTTTTTTTTTTGAGTAATTTTGTATTGTTATGTGTCTATTTTAAGTCTTCTTTCTTGTTTTTTCTGCAGTTGAAATAAAATGGATATATATTTGGTGGTAAAAAATACAGGTGAAAAGTGGGTATAGGTTAAATGCCTCAGCTGAACAACAACCTTGAAACAAAATCCAGAAAGAACAAAAAGGGGGCCCAAAGTAAGGGGCATGTCCACATCCTGCAGAACAAGCTCTCAGTGGTCTATATGAAAACATTATCATGAATAAATTCTATGATACCAATTTTGATGCTCAAGATGTGCATAATTCATCATTTTATGACAAGAGTTCTGCTCAAGGCCTAACATCAAAATAATAATCCAAAACATCAAAGAGCAAAATCAAAAAATCAAAATTGACAAAAACAGTAAAGCCAAAACCATCTAAAGAAAGTCTATGCACAATGGAGACATTCTAAGATTTGCAAAATTACCAGTATTTAGCAAAATTCGAAAATAATAGAAATTCTAAGGGTTCATTCCTTGTATTGCACATGGTAGATCTCCTGAGCTGAAATTTGGCTTCCTATTTCGGTATTTTTGGTTATGAGTACTTCTTGTTTGAAATAAGTTTGGTTTTTGGTCTTCCAAATGTTTTGGTTTTAATGCTGCTGATGAGAGGTAACTCCTTGAAATGCGTCGTATACAGCATAGTATAAATTTACTATATCTGAAATTAGTATCTTTGGATTGTTATTTTTCACAAAATCTAATATTTTTTAATAGTAAATTTAAAGTATCAGTTTTTGGCTAGTATTGAAATACCAGCAACTGACCTGGTGATAGCTTCGGGGACTTAGAGTCCACCACTCAGTGGTAAGGCCAAAAAAAATAATACATCTGTTTCCGCTAACGTGCTGAAAAAAAATTATGTACATATGAAAGCAATGGAAATTTTAATCTGAACCGAATATGTATAAGATAAAATACATGTGAACAATACATTATGTTTTAACATGCAGCAAACTGGTACGAATTGATTCAATTCTAAAACACAAATGTACATGTAGCTGTTATTTGTAAGCTTGTAGACTTGTAATCTGAAGTGTAACTCATGTCATGTTAATGAAATATCCACAGTCTATTTTTGATGAATTAGTTACCTGAAGATGTGCATTTCAGTGAGATTGATAGATAGGTTCTATTTTTAAAATATCGGTGCCTTGAAGGCTGTGATCAGAGTTTTGGAGATGCCAAAATAACAACTTTTTTAATGTCATCAAGGAACCTAGATTTTTTTACCTTATGTAGCTGAAATTACAAGGTGTATTATAAAACCGAAAAAAAAGTTTTCATCTACCAGTAAACCTTTACTTGTACATCTCACAAATGGTTTCCCAAAGATCTGTTTAAATTGCTGATCACTATCATTCTACTAAGACTTGTAACCACATTGGAAATTTGAAGATGGTGAAGTCTTTCATGTCTCAGACTTGTAACCACATTGGAAATTTGAAGATGGTGAAGTCTTTCAGGTCTAAATCACTACCAGGAGAATATCAGAAACATTTTATGCTGGCCCGTGGTTTATTTAAGATTTTACCATTCATAGGACTTTATTTTAATTATTATAGTATGTTATAGTTGTAAAATATACTCACACTGCAGCGGACATGCTTGATGTTCTTGGACGTTGTATAGATAATAATGATAGAAACAAAAATTGAATTTATAAAAGAATAAAAAATAGAAAGATTGCAATGTAAATATATAGTAAATTTGTACATATGGTTTGAGATTGAAAATATATCTGGGGGCCTCGGTGGCCGAGTGGTATAGGTAGTTCATCATGACTACTAATGATCACTAGCCTGTCAACACTGGGGTTGTGAGTTCGAATCTCACCTTCGGCGGGGTTTGTTCAACTCCGATCTAAATTGACAAGGATTGTCAATTTTCCTACCGAAGGTCGTGGTTCTCTCCGGGTATTCTGGCTTCCTCCACCAATAAAAACTGGCCGCCTTGAAATAGCCAAATGTGCAGAAAATGGCGTAAAACCCCAACTAAATAAACAAACAAAAATATATTTGAGATTTAACCATGTTTGTTTGTACGACACTTAAAGTAGCACATATTAGAATTGACTATACCCAAAGAAAATAGAAAAAGTGTTCTTGTAAAGAAACATCATGAAAATACAGAAAAAACCTTTTTTTGCACTTAACCTAAAATCATATATTTTACTCAGAAAGTAAAATAACCTTTGAGAATTACTAGGCAAGCTTTGTAAAATGTAGATCAAAACATATGTGATGAAAAATTACTGTTAAATCTGAAACTAAATAGAAGACTTTTAAAACCATAATTGGTAAGCCCAAAAGCAATTCTTATGTGACTTCCTTTTAACTAATGTCTTTTAGATTTGAAATATAAATATACATATAAGTAATGTAAAATATAAAAATTCCTTTCATTTTCATAACAAGTAACTGCAAATGTCTTAAGATCTTTCATGCATAGACAAACAATCATTGAAAATTAATAAAATATTTTACAATTTTGCATTGATTTTTTTTCACGGCAGAACATTTGTAAACTATGACCATACTCATGATCAATACTCAGCACTAAATTATTCATTTTAGTACAAATTAGAAAAAAAAGAGGTTTAAAATTGTCCGTGTGGACATTTTTATATATGTATTTAAGAAATAGGATCAGATTTTGTAATTGTCTAGTAACAGTGTAATGGAATTTTTCCCGTTTTTTTTTTTGTCTTCTCTAAGAATTGTAATGTATAAAATGACAGTTGCTATTTATTTTGTAATAATGTAAAATCTTGTAAATTTTATGACCGTCTTTCTGGAAATAATGTTGTCGCCTTACTTGAATTTGATCTTAGTTTTGTAATGAAATTTTTGCTTTAAGAGGCAATAGATAGATGTCTGTAGTGATTCTTAATGATAAATTCTATTTACATGGTAGGGATCGAGTAATAATATAAAATATATGAGCAGGAATTATTACACATGGTTAAAATACCTATAGTGAATTTTTTTTCTTTATGAGTCAAATGAGTACTGCTGGTTAATGGATGCAAGTTGTGATACAATTTTCCCATGAAGTAATATGAGTGGTACATGTATTTCAGTTCAATATCTCAGGTCATCATATGATTGTTCTCATGTTTTTTTTAGGTTTTGATATCAAAGTAGTTTTCCAGTTCTATCAGTGTTTGGCATCTGTATCAGGAAAAGAATATAGAAGTGATAAGACAATGGGAATAGTCCATATGACTGCGATCCAAAGGTGAGGCAAATTAGTAAAAATGCAACACAACAATCTAATACCAAAAAGACAAAAAAAAAACAAATAACACACTAAACAGAATCACAACAAGACAGCACAGCAACTAAAGAATTAGCAATGTGAACTTCAATAAACTGGAAGTGACATTAGGTGCTCAAGAAGTTAAGGATATCCTGCTCTATTAATGGCACCTGTCACATTGCAATGTAGATTTACATGGCCTGAAATAACAATAGTTTCTTGCTCATTCAGAGTCTTATATCTCAGATCTGACATAATGTTAGTTTCTGGATTAATTAAAGTCTGATATCTCAGATCTGACATGTTAGTTTCTGGCTCATTCCAAGTTTGATATCTCAGGCCTGAAGTAACATTTGTTTCTGGCTCATTCCAAGTTTGATATCTCATGCCTAAAGTAACATTAGTTTCTGGCTCATTCCAAGTTCCATATCTCAGGCCTGAAGTAACATTTGTTTCTGGCCCATTCCAAGTTTGATATCTCATGTCTAAAGTAACATTAGTTTCTGGCTCATTCCAAGTTCCATATCTCAGGCCTGAAGTAACATGTTTCTGGCTCATTCCAAGTTTGATATCTCATGGCTTAAGTAACATTAGTTTCTGGCTCATTCCAAGTTCGATATCTCATGCCTAAAGTAACATTAGTTTCTGACTCATTCCAAATTCGATATCTCAGGCCTGAAGTAACATTATTTTCTGGCTCATTCCAAGTTTGATATCTCAGGCTTAAAGTAAGATTAGTTTCTGGCTCATTCCAAGTTTGATATCTCAGGCCTAAAGTAACATTAGTTTTTGGCTCATTCCAAGTTTGATATCTCATGCCTGAAGTAACATTAGTTTCTGGCTTATTTTGGGTCTGATATCTCAGGCCTGATTTAAGATTTGTTTCGAGCTCATTTTGAGTCTGATATTTCAGGCCTGATGTAACATTTGTTTGTAGCTCATTTTGAGTCTGATATCTCAGCTAGGTCATACATAACATTAGTTTCTGACTCATTCCAAGTTCGATATCTCAGGCTTAGAGTTAGTTTCTGGCTCATTCCAAGTTTGATATCTCTTACCTGAAGTAACATAAGTTTCTGGCTCATTTTGGGTCTGATATCTCAGGCCTGATGTAACATAAGTTTCTGGCTCATTTTGAGTCTGATATCTCAGCTAGGTCATACATAACATTAGTTTCTGACTCATTCCAAGTTCGATATCTCATGCCTAAAGTAACATTAGTTTCTGACTCATTCCAAATTCGATATCTCAGGCCTGAAGTAACATTAGTTTCTGGCTCATTCCAAGTTTGATATCTCAGGCTTAAAGTAACATTAATTTCTGGCTCATTCCAAGTTTGATATCTCATGCCTAAAGTAACATTAGTTTCTGACTCATTCCAAATTCAATATCTCAGGCCTAAAGTAACATTAATTTCTGGCTCATTCCAAGTTCGATATCTCAGGCCTAAAGTAACATTAGTTTCTGGCTCATTCCAAGTTCGATATCTCAGGCCTGATGTAAGATTTGTTTCTAGCTCATTTTGAGTCTGATATCTCAGGCCTGATGTAACATTTATTTCTAGCTCATTTTGAGTCTGATATCTCAGCTAGGTCATACATAACATTAGTTTCTGACTCATTCCAAGTTCGATATCTCAGGCCTAAAGTAACATTAGTTTCTGGCTCATTCCAAGTTTGATATCTCTTACCTGAAGTAACATAAGTTTTTGGCTCATTTTGGGTCTGATATCTCAGGCCTGATGTAATATTTGTTTGTAGCTCATTTTGAATCTGATATCTCATGCCTAAAGTAACATTAGTTTCTGGCTCATTCCAAGTTTGATATCTCTTGCCTGAAGTAACATTAGTTTCTGGCTCATTTTGGGTCTGATATCTCAGGCCTGATGTAACATAAGTTTCTGGCTCATTTTGAGTCTGATATCTCAGCTAGGTCATACATAACATTAGTTTCTCACTCATTCTAAGTCTGATATTTCAGGTCTGACATAACATTACTTTCTGGCTATTTCAGAGTTTGATATCTCAGGCTTGACATAACAATAGTTTCTGACTCATTTGGAGTGATAATATCAGGCCAGGAGTAATATTTAAGTTTCTGGGTCATTTGGACTCTGATATGTGGGCTCGGTGCTGATGTAACAATAGTTTCTGGTTTATTTGAGTCTGAGTTTTTAAATCTCAGGGCTGATGTGACATTCATTTCTGGCTCATTTGAAGTTGGGTATCTCATGCCTGATCTAACATTTTTTATGCCCCACCCACAAATGTGAATAGGGCAGATAGAGTTACCCTTGTCAGTCTGTACATACATCCGAACTATGTGGTTAAGTTTTACGTTTAGGTTCATTTCTTTGGAGCTAAGCGTTATGTATCAATGAAACTTCATCAGTGGATGTGCCTTGGATAGTACTGAGCAGTCATACAATGATTGGGTCATTATGACCTAAATTTTATGTTTGGGCGACTCTGGTTAAGTTTTGTGTTTAGATTCATTTCTTTGGAACTAAGCATAGTGTATCAATTAAACTTTATCAGTGGATATGCCTTCGATAGTACTGAGCATTCATACATGATGACCTACATTTTAGGCGGGGCATCTGTGTCTTACAGACAAAATTTCTAGTTTCATATTCATTTAGAGTTTGATATCTCTGATTAAGAATCTGTTAATGAGACCTTTGGCATATGTTAAATAACCACCTTTATAATGTCATGTATAGTCATTTTTTCTTGGAAGTTTGTATTATTATCTCTTTTATAAGAAACCACTGTTTCATAAGACAAATAGCTGCTTTAGTTTGTTTTTTTTTTTACATTCTTGTACATGTTTTTTTAAAAATTACCTTTGTCTTTTCTACAAGTCAAAAAGGGGTATAATCAATGATTCAATCATGTACTTTTATTTTTTTTTAAGTTGATTTAGTGTTTTGCTTCTTATTTTTGCTAAAATTGTTAAATTTATCCTTGTAATAGGCAGGAAGGTATATTAATTCTTATATGAAAATTAAACATGTATAAGACAGAATTCTATGCAAAGTAAGTAACGAACACAGTGAAGCCTTCATGGAGAAAAAATTCACAACCCACTGCAAGTTCAACATATCCTTTATAACAAGTTTAAGATTTTAGCTTCAACTGGAGTAAAAATGCTTGATCGGTTTCACTGGTAACATCTGTTGAATATTATTTGACATTTTCTGCATACACAGAACAAATGTGGACTTAACGAAAACTTAAATTTTTTTAAAAGTTTTTGGTGAACTAAATGAGACAGACTGACGGACCAAAATCTTTGATGACAGGCAGAGCTTTCACAATACATTATACACAATATTGAACAAAATTGTGTCCAGGTTTACACACACATCTATTAAGGTGGAATTTGGAAGTAACAACAAACACACCTGAAAACATTTGAAAAAGTAGATATTCACACACACGTCTATAACACCGCTGCATATTTCTGATCGACAAAATCAAACTATACACAGATTCATAATAATATGGACAGTTCGAGGATAATAATCCTGATTTTACATACTATTAATATGAAAAATCATTTCACAATATAAGCTGTCAACATCATTGATTTGAAGGCCACCATTCAATCGGAAAAATCTGATAAAAGACTGCATGATGTTTGTAACGGTTTGCATATTAACATACAACACTGATCTATCAGTCAAATACTTGCAGTAACTTGTTATATGGAGATCAGTATTTTTCCAATATTTGACCGATTTTCAATAGTAACATCAGTGCATCCGTTTTCAGTCAAAAGAATCAATTTGTTAGTATGTTTTAGTATGTGTTTATATTTAAAATTCATTTGCACTTAACTCTACAAAAAAGTAAAATTTACATTTTATGGTAATTTAACACGCAGAAATATATATTTATTGAATGGACTTTGCATGTTTTTACCTTTAAATTTTGTGTTTTTAAGGTTGTTTTTTTTTTTAAATAAAGAAGATATAGTTTAGGCTGTCATAAAAATCTAAATGTTTCTCTTCTGATTGAGTATTGAGTAATCTTTGTTTTGATTTTCAACAAATTAGGCCTTGAGCACAACATACGAGTCATAAATCGATGAAATGTGCACATCTTGTGCATCAAAATTGGTATAAAAGTACTCATATGAAATGTAAATACAACCATATTTTTGGAGAAATTAAAGATACAATCCAAAATTTTAGTTTCGTCAGTTATATAACTTTTAGGATAAATTATGATTAAATTTGATTAAATTTAAACATATTTTACTCACATAGATAGATCTGAAAGGATTGGACAGCAGGCTAATGTCTATAAAGAAAATAAGGAAAATAAATGGAAATAATGAGCTGTCAAAAGGGGCATAAAGTGACTTAAATGTACAGAATACACAAGCCAAGCAAAACCAAATACAAAATCATAAAAAAACAACATCCAAACTAAAAAGTGAAAATTGCCCAACATTTCGACCAATCACACATTTGTATAATCTCCAAATTTGGACCTGTGATTTGGGAATCAAAATTTCCCATTGAACCTTCAAAAGAGTCAAGGAGAGAGGGACAGCAAGGGGTTAAAGATAGGAGAAAAGGGGAAGGAGAGCGGACATGAAAAGGAAGAAGGTCACCCCCTATCAACCCCCGATAATGTGTTATATTTCATACTGCTATTAGCGTGGATTATCAAAATGTTAAGTTACTTAAACTCATCATTTTCTGATGAGCATTTACAATTTGAATTACAATTTTAAAATATTGAATTATTTAAAAACAGGAATCTTTTTGAAAAAAATAAAAAGCCTAAACATTTTGTTACAAGCAAAGACACTGTTATTTCGTTACAATTCAAGACACAATTGAAGCAAACCCTTTTTACAAATTGCACACAATGAAATCTAAATTCCTAGTTACAAGCCAAGCCACAATTGAATCCTAAACACTTGTTACAACCCAAAGCATAGTTGAAGCTAAAAAAACACTGTATTACAAACAAAGTCACAATAGAAGCTAAACACATTTTTACAAGCTAAAAAACTGTTGAAACCTAAACACCCATTTACATGCAAAAACACAATTGAATCCTAACACATTTATACAAGCTAAGATGCAATTGAATCTAAACACCTAGTTACAAGCTAAAAACATTAATTAAAGCACCAACACCTTTGTACAAGCTAGGACGCAAATGAATCCTATCGCCTTTGAACAAGATAACATACAAGTGAAGCTTAACATCTTGTTACAAGCCAAATTACAAACTTTTTAATAAGTAGAGCACAGTTGAAAGGAAAATACCTCATTACAAGCTAGGACTCGATTTATTCTAAACACCTTTTTACAAGCAAGAACACTAGAGGTGAATGAATACGTCTTTTTGGGCCCCCCATGACAAATAGTTGGAGGGCATATTTAATTACCCCTGTCCGTTTGTCCGCAAAGAGGATATATATAGTTTGTCTGAATAAATCATCCTTCAGTTTTCAAGGTAGAATGGTTTTTTTTTTTTATTTTGCAGGATGATTGCACACATCTTGAAGGTGTGCATATTATAGTAATTTCCATTTTTGTAAATTTTCCACAAATTGGGGGTTCCTGAACTTCGTCATTCTCTGGGCGAAACTTAGAAACATGGTTTATCCAGCTAACTCCTCCGACAGTTTTAAAGGTAGAAAGTCTTTACTCTTCAGGTTCATAACTCACATATTGAAGGTGGGCATACTATAAGATTTCTGTTTTCATCATCACTTCACAAAATTATGGGTCATCATTTTCTGAGTGAAATTAGCATTGGGAGTACATGAGTTGTCCTCCTCCTACAGTTTTCAAGCTAGAAAATTTTATTTTGCAGGATGATTGTACACATATTGAAGGTGTGCACCCTATTTTCTGATCTGTGTTCTTCTAATTGTACAAAATAGAACTGCATACATTGAAGAACTTATGTGGGAATCAGACACAGCAAATGTACGAGTATACAACAGTAATGTAAAAATAGGGGGAGGGTGTTGACGGTGGGAGCCCAGAGGCTTACTTCTGTCTATTTTTAAATCTAAAAAACTGCATATTTAAGAACTCTGTTGCAAAAAAAAATGTTTTATTTTTATAGTCCACAATAACTGTGGAAAATAACAAAATACATTGTATCCTAATTGGTACTTTGAATGAATTTACAAATTTCAGAGTGAGGTTATAAAACAATGTTCAGGTGCATGCCCAATTTAAAAAGGTGTGCTGCCATGCTGCTAATTAATTTCTTTCTGGTAAACTGAGATTAGAAATAAAATACATTCAAACCTGCTTTAGTGATCACCTGTATTAAGCAATAACCTGTTTTAGAAGACTATCATTTCAAATTCCCTTTGTAATGCATTCTATATAAAATTAACATGTACATGTATATAAAGACCACCTGTCTTTAGTGACCATAATTTTGCACTCCCTTGGAAGGCCACATAAGACAGGTTTGATATTATTTATTTCATTGAGCCTTAAGCTTCATTGAAAGAAATTGAAAATGTACCGCTTTGTTTTTAATTTAGGGATTGTCATTTTTGGTATTTGTTAATACCCAGCTTTTCCTGGCAAAATAAAACACCCACTGATTCCGATTTGATTTTTCCACACAGCGTAAATGCAGCTGTATATGCTAAGAAAGAAGATCAATGCACTGCCTGGGATAAAATCTATAAGGCTGTACAATAATATACGACATGTTTCATTTGCAACAGAACCTTCGCTATTGATTTTTTCTCAGGGTCTGACTGCACTAAATGCATTGAAAAATAACGTCGATATGTAAATGTATATATACGGTGAAATAGCGGTACGCCTTCAGTTCTATTGGCATGGAAAGATTCCTTAGGTCAGTGGTATGTTTTTTATTTTTTTATTTTCATATTTTTATTGAGATTGATTAAGTATAAAGGATCGATATTTAGTATGCATATGTTGTGGAAAACTCTAATGGGTTTTACATTAAAATACTCATAAAAAAATGATGAAAAAATGATTAAGTCTGGGAACAGTTCAATGGCATTTACCATTGTTATTGACTAAAAGCGTGTGTTGTCCATTTGTTTTATTTATAATAGCAGGTATAATTCATGAATGGGTAAAATTAGAAATTCAATAAGGGTTGATTTATTTATCATTAGAAAAATTGTTTAGTTGTTTATTAAAGATGTAAATTGGGAATTATTTGAATTTTACTGTACCGTATCCTGAGTGAAAGTGAAGTGTGATATTTTTTGTATGTTAATGGGTGAGATTTGAAAATTAACTAAGACTGTTTAAAAATTTGAGAAATATGATAATTTTGCTAAAACTTTAGTATTTTTTGAAATAATCTTCTGCAAACATATTTGTAGTCCTAAGGTTTGGTTGGGGGGGGGGGGGGGGGGGGGATGGGTAAGGGAAATAGTTTCTGGTAATTTGTAAAGAAGTAACATCCAGTAATTTTAATTAAATATTATAATTTTTTCTGTACTTGTGCAGTGTGTGATTTAAAATGGAAGGAGTGATTTAAAAAAAAGAGGGGTTCAAAGTTCAGATTGTTCTTCAAAGTAAAAGCAGCAAATAAGTGGTGTCAAGTGGTGTCAAAAGGGGAAGGGTAGGTGTATATCTGTAATGAATAATTTTCATCTGTCAACAAAGATTACTGGTCAAAAGATAATCACATAATGAAAGCATAAATAAAGGTAAAAATATATTAATCATTAAAATGATTTGTTTGTCCCCAAAATATGATTATAACAGAGGGAAAAAAACAAAAACGTGTGTTCTTTATCGGCTAATTTAAAATTCAGTATTGTTTACTGATAAAAACATGTGTTACATCTAAAACCAAATTATATATATTGATTTCTTTAAAATCTTTAACTTTCATACCATTTATCAGATTTAAATGAATTAAAGATCAAAATTTTTCAAAACTTCAGGTGACCCATTAAAATCAGTTAGAAAAAAATATCCTAATTGTTGGTGTAATTTTAAAGATAAAATCAAGCTACTAAAACTTTCAAGTTGTAGTACAACTTCTCGTGCTCTGTTTAACTAGAGTCACTCAAGCTTGTAACATATCAGTTATATGTAAAGTGAGGTCATACCCTTAACACACAATTGAAATGCACAATTTACATTCAAGTTTGACAAATATACAGGTGCCCGTTTAATTGGCGGTGTTGAACAGATATGATGTGAATTTTACATCAGGTAAGCCACCTTGTATATTTCCCATTGAATTGTTTATCAATAATCTGCAGTCCATGCTTGGTATACATAAAATCTGTATGCAGTTCTATGTAAATCAATAAATAGTTTAGTTGGCAGGCATGGCCGTGCAGTTGGTGACAGTTTGTAGAGAAGATCACATGTAAGTTTTGTGTACATATTTTCTGACTTCATTGTTGTACAAAATTATGTGCAGTGTCACATATTGTATAAATTTAATGAGAAGAAGTGTTTAATCACTATTGTGTGGGTTTTTTTATTGACTTTTTGTCATTCTGCAATGATTTATAGTTTTTCTATGTATTTACTGGAGAAAATTTTACAGTGAATTGTGCAGTTTTAATTTTCATTATAAATAGGGATTGGTAAATTTTTTAGGTTTTTTTTGTTTTATATTAAGGAGATTTTTACAAGTGACAAACCTACATTTAATATTTCTATGAGGAGTGACAGTTAACAAGGTAAATTTTGTGCAGGACATTCAACCTTGAGATTTAATAATTTGAAATTGAGGACATGTTTTTCTGTATAAGTAGATAAAATTGTACATATGCAGGCCGACAACCTGTGAACTAAAAGGAAATAACAGCTTGTTAAAATCTACAGGGAAAATGGACAATTTTCAGTTGAGTGGATATTGAATGGGTTTATAGGTCAGTGTATATAATTTGATAATATATGTTGTATGTGTACATTATTTATATATATGTTTGAATGGCAGGTAGGAATGTTTATTGCAAAGGTAAAAAAAAAACATCTGAACATGAAATTCTCAATTCGTCACTACCGGTAATCATTGAGAATTTCACCAGTTGTTTAATTTTCTCATCATTTTAATATTCCGATCATTTAAGTATGATGAGAATGACGTCCCTAAGTGATAGTAAATGGATTCTCAAATCGACGGAACATGTTAAAGTTTCCATTGATTTTGTAGTGCAGTGTTATCGCATAACAGAAAATATGAATAGAAACAATACAATGTTATGGCTGACTTCATTTGGAAAAAATTCTTGTAACATTTGGCCTTGACTTATATACTGTAGGGGGAGTTAGTTTAGGGGGAGGGGGTTATATTAATTTTGCAAATTGCACCCATATGGGTCAATGCCATGTAAGATAATCAATAAAGACAATGACAGAAACTATATTATTTTGTGTTGTATGAAATATTGGCAAAAGAATACCAAAGAGACAAAACAGTGAGAAAAGTCCATAAATTGGAAATCGAAGGAAAAGACAAAGTCAGGAGAACGGAACACAACAAACAAACGCCACAATGATACATGTTTAACTAAAAGACTAAAAAACATATAATAAACTAAACAAAAATAGAAGAAGACAGCACAGAAACTAAAGCAATAGCAATGTGAACTCCCACAAAAAACTGGGAGTGACATCAGGTGCTCCGGAAGGGTTCAACATTCATTTTTTTCCTCTTTATATTTTTTTTTGTAAGTTGAAAGAGGATGGTGATAGGGGGATGTTGACATTGTTTCCTTAGTGTTCAAACAGGGTCGTAAGACTCGAATTAGACACTATTGTAATTGTATTTCAGTGTCATATACGCAAGGTAAATGAGCAACAAATCTTCATTTTGTGTCATGGTTTTTTTATAAGTTTCTGTTGGAATTTTTGTAATTAGATCAGCTAAGAATAGGCTGGTTTAATTCTGAAAGTAGATTATTTATTGTTTTAGTGTTTATTTAAGGATTGACCGTAACTTTTTTTTCAGTCTATGAAGAAATAACCTCTATCAGGTGGTGCACCCTAAATAACCCGCTTAGCGTGTTATTTGAAAGTGTGCACCATGTGCATTGAATTACAGTCAATCCTTATGATTTAATTCCAACGGTTATTTTGACGTCTAAAACGTTGGGATTCCCTTTAATGACGTCATAGTGAAAACAAAAATTTAGTCTGTGATATGATAGACGAAAAAAAAATTGACCAATCAAATTATGTGTTATATACAATATTAAATTATTATTGTTTAGTCAGAAATTTTCAAATTGCATATCAATACTATTACTCAACGCATTTGACCTTTGACTACAAAAAAAATATTTTCTTTTTATTGATAAATGAAACAGTAAATTGATAGCAAACATTTATTTTAAAGATAAAATTGATAGAAAATGAGATAGAATTAAAACAAAGTTAGAGATAATTGGAAGATAATTGTAAATTGAAGAAGATAATGGAGAAAAGAGAAGCATTGCAAAGATAATTAAATTCTTTTATTGTATCACAACCACCATCTGACTGTGTTATGACCCTTTAATGTTGTTGGGTCTGTACCCAGAAAATGAAGGGTGTTTTATAATAACAGTTCAAATTTTACTCTGTATGATTTAGGGTACATACTAGTTTGCAGAAAAAAAATAGAACAACATTTTTTTTTTCACACCCATGCCACCAAATGTTCCCCCATTTTTATGTTATTTGGCATATAGATTTTGGGGTTTTGGGTATTTATAAAATCTTTTAAGTTGTTAACAGTGTGGGAATGACTGGCTGAGCTTCCTCAGATGATTGGACCAGCTTATCCTCATTACACTTCCTTTGTAGTACAATGTATCATCTAAAAAAGAATTTTTTTCTATAAAAAGACTCAAGAGATTTTTTTTTTCATTATTTAAACCAAAAAACAAAATGTTTTACCTAAAAATCTCAAACAAAAATTATGATTACTAAAAAATCTGTACATTTAATATAGCTATAGAAACAAAAATATTTATCCATTTTTTATGGTCACAGTTTCCATTTTTTTAATACCTGACACACGCCAGGGTTTCAAATTGTAAACTGTGTTAATAAACCATGAAAAACAAGTAGTTATTCTAATTTATTAGGCCAGGCAGCTATTTTTAGATATTTTTTTTTCAACTTGGCCACTGACATAATGATCCCTTTGTCCATAATATCTTTCCTCTGTATATCACAGGTTATATCAGTTGTGAAGTGAACCATGCTTAATTCTGGATTTTTTTACTTGTTCAGTTTGCAGTTAGATTAAAGGGGTATCCATTGGGGAAATATTAAAACCTTTTTTTAAAAATTTGGTCCATAGAGAGATAATGATATGCCAAATTTTGATCTTGAAAAGGTTATTTTTTGCAATGATGTGAGGATAAATAATGCACAAATATATAAAGCTTGATATATGATCCAAGTGTAAACAGTGTAAATAAACATATCCCGCTTGAAAACATCTTTGCAAAATAATTAGATATACATGGTGGATCACTGGCCCAAAGGGTTTTGGTAAGCTTTTGCAATCAATTCACATCCATTTTCTTTAATTTTCATTGATTAAAAATGTCCTCTGAAGCCGCTGGTCCAAAGGTGACCAGTCAAAAGTGGAATAGTGGTTGGGTGGTCTCCGTTAAAAGTTCTTGCTTGGTGTTCATCTAAGACCAATATGGCCATCATTATCATAAATAGAAAATTCAGAATTTGATAATAAAAAGTCTCCTTTTTCATCATAAGTTTTGCTTATTTCCTTCCTCACAGTCTTAAAACAGAAAAATATAAAAACAAACACAAACACTATTAACTTTAAATGAACTTTATGTATTTGTTGACATGATATTTGTGTTGTTTCTGATTTTTTTTTATGATAGATGATGTGCAAACACATTGCTTAAAGGTATGACAAAAATACAACTATATGCAAATATAAACTATGAATTGTAAATATGGTAACATATATAGAATGTACAGTACCCTCAGGATATCAAGTTCTATATATCCACACTTTATTTGAACATATAAAGATTTTGAAGATTTTATTTAAACTTAAAAGGTCCCACATGAGGCATGATAGTACAAATAATTAACAGTGAACAAAGTTATCATTGAAAACATGAACACAAAAACATTTATTCAATCTCTTACAGTTTCTGGTTTTGTAAGAGTTATCTCCCCTTTTGGAAGCTAGTTTTCATGATTTTAACTCTTATTTGAGAAGGGAATTTTTAGAATTTATTTTCAACTCTCAGTTTATTAAAGATGTCTTAGAAAATTTAGATAGGAATTTTTCTTAGCCTAGATATTTATAAGGCTTAATATGGTAAAAAAAAGTCTTGTTAAATAAGAGGTAACCACCTCACAGGCATAAAATTAGGTATACATTTATTACGTTCTATATTTTATAATTTAACCATAAAATTCGCTGAAAAAATTTCATTAAAAAAATCATTAATTTATAAAAATTTATTGGTGGAAAAATACCTATACACTTTGAAATCTGCCAGAAATTCTTTGATGTACTAGATCTTTGAGCTGATTGGTTTGTAACTTTCACTGGACAAAAATGAAAATTAATAAAGTAGACAATGAGAGTTTATTAGAAAAACGGACATGTTGCAAATGTTGCTAATGTCACACTGTGATAAGTAATTTTCACTTCCCCAAAGAAGATTTTACTGGACTGAGGCTTGGGGCCAGAGTCTAAAGCCACTTCAGGACTATAAATATATGTATTTGTCTCAAGCGTGTTCTGTTATCAGTAATAGAACTGGGCCAAAGTTCGGGTCTGATCACTAAATTTGACATATGTACATGTACACAAGTATTCATATAAAGACTGTTTGACATAAACATTTTTCAACCATACAAATATTGTAGAAAGTAAAGATAGGTCAAGAAATGTTTTCTAATTTGAAACATAATTAGTTATTTTTTTTATCGGGATTTAAAAAAAAAAGAAAATTCTGGGACAAGAATTCTGTGGACGAAAAACCTCTACAAAGAACAATATATTTATTATTTTATTTTTAGGATAAAGTCTGCTTTTTATGGAATTTTTTAATTTACTATCATTAATGAAATGTACTTTGAATGAAGGAAAAAAGTTGACTGAATGGTTATATAGTTTTATATGTGGAACCAAAGTTTATGAACATTTTTATTGTTTCTAAAAAACAAGTTAGTCATTGAATGTATGACATGTAAAAACATCTACAATCCATTTTTTACTAACAAGTATTATTGGTGGAACTGAACATTATAGTTCAAGTGTTCGAAGTTTTTTACAGTATTGCATGTGCTTGCATTGAAGTTGTTAACTTGTTTACAAGTTAAATTACTGAGTGTTCGTGACAAAAAGACCAAAGTTTGATTCCTTGAGGGAAAAGCTGAGTATATGCTGTGTTCAAAATGTCAGTTTGATTAAACATTTGGCAACAAGTCTTGCAGCCTTCCAAATAGGATGTTACACGTCGATACAGTGACATCATATTTCACCCAAAAGGCAATGGATATGATTGCACAAAAAACAGAATTAATGTTTTTTTGAAAATTGGAAGCATCTGACCATTGGCGACAGAAAACGTAAATATAATCTGATTAGGAATAATAAGGTATTGGTACAAAATTTAATATTTTATGTTTTTTACTTGTATATTTGAAGAATTTTTTTTTACCTTTATAAAGACAAGTTTACAGTTTATTTGGGACAAACATTCAAGTCCTTCAATCCATGCACAGATCAAGTACGTTTACACTGACAAAATATGTTCTCAGGAAGAATTTGACGTATAAAATTTGTGCAAACATGTACATTGTACAAGTACTGTTTAAGTGCGATTGTCCTTCAGGAAATTTCAAATTCCGACAACAGGAAAATGACCATATAGTTTACTTCCCTACTTACTTGAATTGACAGACACTATTTTTATAACTCATTTTTATAACACAGAAATAAATATATTTTTAGAATTTGAACATAAAGTATTTTATTTTGTGTAGAATTGTGAGATTCTGTGGATTGAATAATAAATTATTAAACACATTTTTGGATAGGATGAAATGTCAGACCAAAAAATAAATGTATCTCTTTAATGTGATGAGAATGGGTACATGGCAAGAAAGGGTTGCAAGCCTTATCTTAATAATTTGTTCACTTCATTTTGTCTCATTTAGGCTCATTCCCATATTTAATAAGAAGAACTTCCTGTGGTCTTTTTTGTTTATTTACCTACAAAGAATAAGGAGAGTTTACAGGAAATTTTTAGTAATGTTTACTTAGGAAGTGTACCAATCCTGGCCAACAATTTTTTTTTTCTGAAACTTTAGTAGTCTTACAGGAAGTGACAAGTCAACGTCTTACAGGGAGTTTTGAATTTTATACATATAAGTGGAAGAGTAATGCAATGTATATGCATATGTTGTTAATTTCAATGAGGCAGAATTGTAGAACTGTAGATAACTCATCTTTATTTTATTCAGTAAGTCAACTCTGAATGTATGACATCAAAGGAAAAAATATAGTATAGTACATGTAGTTTATATTGTTTTTCCATGTGGTAACTTTTTTAATATGTATTCTGGGGCTAATTACACCTGATTTTCATCCACCCTGACAAAGAGAAAATGGTTTTGGTGTGAGGATTGGGAAGGGAGATCAGTATTTATATTTTTTATTTGAGTAAAAAGTACAGAAAATTGACAAAAAAATAATAATCAGTAAATAAAATAAAACTTATTAGTATCATTTCAGTTTGTGGAAAATTGCATGAATGAAATTCGCAAATCGTAACGGAACAAATAATTCTACAATTGAGGCATGATTTTTTTTTAGTGGCGGTAGAGAGTTAACCTTGATTGGCTTAATATTGGGTGCCTTTATAATAAGCACATTTCAATCTTAATACACGTTGGAATTTTAACAAAATGTGAGGCTTTTCCATAGTAAAATCTCTAAAAAAGCAATGAAGCTTTATAAATAATTTCTTGAATCATATTCCCCCTTTTGCAGAAGGTTAAAAAAATTTCTTAAATTAAATTAATCATAATGTTTTTGCATTTCATATCATACATAGTCAGATAAAATGTTCTTTCATGATAATTTTGGTAAAGTAGTACCAAATAATATTCATAAACCCATCCAAAAGTCCTGATTAGTTGTGGCTGTAAGTTTATACAAGTATAAACTATTACCGTTATATTAACGATAATGAATAATTTTAAAATGCAGTATATAAAGGACAAATAATCTGTTCACTTTTGATATAGAATACATTGCCCTTTGTTACATTTGATATCTGATACATTTCCCTATGTCGCATTTGATATCTGATACATTTCCCTATGTTAGATTCGATATCTGATACATTCATGAAAAATGCAATGTTAGAATCGATACCTTATACATTCATTCAAAATGCAAAAAAAATAAATTTTCAGTTCAGACATAAAATCTACTAATTTTAGAATAAATATAATCAGATATATATAAACATTTGAAAATGATACTTGTACAATTTCATGCAGATCAATATTTTGGATAATTACAGAGATCACATCTGTTACAAAATATCGTGTAACATTGTAACACTGCACGGTTCATGTCGGGGCTGCAAGCGATGAAATCAAAAACTGCATCATCAGATAAATATAACACTCGGCCCACTCATTAAAGAAAATCAATTTTCTCGTTAATTATTAAATATGTCAAAGGAATTTTATGCTCTTAGGATGCTTTGAACATGGTTGTTAAAAACATTAAACATGCTTTCAAAGATAGTTTTCTATTGAGATCCTGTTCACACAAATATTTCATTTATGATTTGATTGCATCGGAGTGATATGGTCGATCACATGAGATAACTTTAATGCTTTTGTTGATTTTTTTTTCTGTGCAAAGAGAAAAAACATTTTTTATAGAATGATTTCAAAATTTTTCTAAACATCTAAACATGTTTCTTTAGTAATGGACCCATTTTCAAATATTTTATCAAAAACTTTTGTTGGTAAGAAAAAATTTTTAAAATCAGAAATTAGAAAAAAGAAAAATTATTTTTTTTAACCCAAAAAGGAATAATTTAAATTTTCAATGCCCTTGACAGATCCTCCTTGCTAATTGGATAAATATGTTATTTAAATGGAAATTTTAATGTTTATTTTACAGGGATTGACATGTGATGCATATACACAATTCATGTGGAACTTGAAGTAACAGAGAAAAACTGTGGTGCATCTTTGGATATCCAGATACTCAGGCGGACAACTAACTGACGGGTGGTCATGACAGGACCTTGGGCTGGCCAGATAGGGAGTGGTCAGTTGGGGATGGACATCAGATTTTTACTGGTGGACTATGTTACATATCATGGCTTTTTTTATTCATAAGGTGAGTTGTGGAATATTTGTAATTTACGTAGATAGTAGTTTATTTTGCACCTGTGTGTGGTTAAATAGGTCAAGTTTTATCTCTGCAGTGTACATATTATCTCTGCACATACCTATATCAGTAGGGGTCATAAAAGGGGGTTTTCAGAATTTTATCATCAAATATTTAAAATTCTTAAAATAATTCTATGAAATTTCATCATAATATTTAAATTACTATGAAAGATGTGCAGATTTAATAATTTTTTCAGAAAACAAAATAAATGGTCTGCACATGAAAAGGTCAAATAAACTAGGTAAATATCTTTAAAAAATTTACCCTTCAGTTGCCTTATGAAACAGTTTAATGAACCTTTAAAAATATTGAAATAAGGCATTGACATCATTAAAGTGCAGTACACATATTTCATATGTTCCCTGATGATTCATAAATGAGAATGGAAATTGACAGAATTTAAAATTTAAAGCAAAAATCAATCTCCTGTTCATCTGCATGAAGAATATGGGGGAGATAACTCCATTATTTTTAAGAGAAATCAATACAGAATCAATAATTGTATTGTTCACACCTTTGGCATAAATTAGGACAGAACAATTATGCATTTATTATATTTAAACTGTGCAAAGCATAATTATTGATAGAAGTTTGAGGCCTCATATGGGGTATTTACAGTGAAGCTAGATAGGAAATTGAAAAGAAAATATGGGAATAATTGTAAAGGAGAAAAAAAAATGATTTTTGTAATGTCCTAACGGAAATACGTATAGCATGTATAACAAAGCAATTTTATTGTTGGTAACTACACCTTTCTCCGTATTGTGAATAGAATTTCCATTGGGTTTGCTAAATTGGACAAATTTTAATACCCAATTTTCATAACACTGCATCATACAAATAATATTTTCTTCAGATCTGAAGATGATTTTTTTATATCCTCAATTGTTTCAAAAGTTGCTGGGTCTAGAATAAGTTTCCAGGAATTAATGCTTTTTATTGACCCTCCCCCACTCTCTTAGTATTTTTTATGCAGTTACGAAAATCATGGATGATCACAAAAAAAAGTATCTCGAAAAATTTAAAATCCTAAGACAATTTCTTTTATGTTAGTAAATGTCACTATGGAGTGTTGTATTTAAAAATTCAGGCCAAACTGAAGTATGTCATATGCAACTGATACATTATGAGGGTCAATTAGGAGTTAATCAAGCAACAACACAAGTGCCTTTTATGACTTAACTGTGCCCAGATAAAGGGTGTCCAAACAGGTTTTAAGATCCTACAGATTTTAATACAAGTGAGGTTAAGAAAATTTTCTCGTATATTTTGATTTAGTTCTGTTTTTGTTGCCATGGACATGTGTACAAGTTTTCATGTATTCATAATATATTTTTCATTTTTTCTCTAAAACAAGTCATTTTTGGAGCCTTTAGTAAATTTTCTGCATGTTAAAAGGCCATGAATTTTGATCTTTCTACAGTACAGGTCAGGTAAACCATAATGCTATGATATCATGTGTCGGAAGGCCAGAAAATCACAATGCAACGATTGTTTAGGTTTCTTTCTTCTCTTGCGTCATTTGATGCTGTGTAAGATACGAATGAATAGCGTCCAGCTAACAACTAAAATTTTCACACATTGAGGTTTTAAAATATAAGTAGAACGTCATATATTTTCCATTTATAATGTTTATATATGTGGCTTTCATTGATCAAAATAAAATTCAAAGAACATCGAGTATACATCACTGAGACAAGATCTGTGCGATTTAAAATTATTGCACAAATACTGGTGGATATGGCACCCAGCAGATTGTGATCTCAGTTAATATCTCATGACAGTGAGAATTTTCACCAACATTCATCTCCAAAAGATTTGAGATTAAATGAAAACTGAACTTGTCATTATTGTCACTATTTACATTACTAGTATTGTATTGCAACATTACATTGCATGTAGAACAGAACCAAACTTTAGTGTGCAATATTCTGACAATATTGCACTAGTAATATTTTGCTTGATCCTTCCTTCATCTTGAACCACAACCATGAAAGAATTATTTTTTGAAAAAGTAAAAATGTATTCAGAAATAAATTCAGCACATTGGGGAGAATTCAGAAACAAGCACCACAAAATATTAGAATTTGACAGAAGTAACTGAAAGAAAAAGTCTAGAGGGTATAGAAAAAAAAACAGCAAAGAATATGGAAAGATTTAGGAGACAGGAGAGAAAGAAGTAGAAATGTGTGTTTAAAACAAGAGGAGGTGGTAATGAAAGAAATATGAGAGTGTTTAAAGAATATAAGGAGAAAGTATGAAAGAAATTATTAGATGATGGAGAGTATATTGATCCAAAATATGAGATTAGGAGAGTAAGAAGAGAGTAGGACGACTGTCAAAAGCTACTCCAATTTAAGGGAAATAAATAAATAATAAATAAAATGAAGTTGAATTTGTCATTTAATATTATATACTAGTTTTCTGATGACATTAACCAAACGTCCCTTTTTCATTTTGATATAGAAAGCAATATTTTATGCTCGACCTTTTAAATTCATCTGATAAGTTTTGTTGTGTGCCTGCAGTTTTTTTGGTTTTTTTGTAGTAATAGTGTCGATAAACTTATTAAATATAGTAAAATGCGTGTTATGATTTAAAATTTTTTCAGGATATCCTGTTGCATAAAGTACGGATAAGAGATATTTACCGAGATATTTACGTTGCACTCTGAGCTGTTTAACAAAATCAATATAGCATTATAAAGTAATTACATCGATAATGTCACCTGATAATGCACTTTGCGCATTGACTGTGAAATTACATTAATTCTGCATTTAAATTGCACTGTGATTTGATCAGGTTTAATATTCTGTAAAAAAATAAGTCAGAAAGGTTAAGCAATTAAAAACAATTAAAATTTCGTGTTGATTTGAGGAGTTGTATTAGGTTTTAATTTTACAAGTATAAATAGTGAACTATGTTGAAGGAATTTGAGCAGTTACGTTTGAATTGACATTTTAAAGTTTGAACATGTTAAAGTGCTGTAATGAAGAATAATCTATAATCATTTACAAATCCCCAAAGCAAGGCTTTGTCAAGTTGGGGTTGTTGGGGGGAGGGGGTGTACACAAACTAATCCAAATTTGAAAACCTGACATTTTGTATTCATTTATTTTTGTCAAATACCTTGATATATAATTTATGACAACCCCCATCATTTTCTGTCTGTGTATTTTACTTTATTTATTTTATTATCTAATAAAAAACATTTCTATTTCCAGTTTTAGTTCTAATTCCTGTTTCTATAACTATAAATTTTCTAGATTTTATCTGACAATCATATGAGTAATTCAAAGCAGTGGACATTTTCCAATTATCAATTATCGGAAATTTGTCATGCATTTCAATTGTAAAAACAAAATTTTCCCACACCTTGTTATCAAACCTACATATATATACTGACCACCCTCAGGCCTTCAACTGACCACTTAAACAAACTATAATATAAAATCTTTAACATTTTTGTGATAGCCAATCAGTCTGGATTCTATTATTTTCAATGGTGTAATCAGATAGATTTGAACAAACAGTGCAGAAATTTGTACCTAGGTGAAAAATTTAGCCCCAAACAAAACAACCTTAATTGAATTCCCCATGTAATCAAATAGACTGGACTATATACACTGTATGCACCTGTGTGGACAATGTCAATTTCAAAGGATTTTTACCTGTGTTTCTTTGTTTGAAGTTGTGTAATCTTGCATACCTGGGGTAGGTGAAAATTAGCCCTTAACAAAACAAAGTTGATTGAGTCAGAAGAGGTGCATGATTTACATACTAGATAGCTCAACTAATCAATGCTATTGTTGCCAGTGACACCTGTATTTTTTACTTATTGACAATCTGCATTCAAAGTGACACAGAAGTTCAAATTTATTATTTACAAGTCTTGATATTTCAGTTTCAAAGGTATGTAAATATTTCATCTTTTTATTTTGAGCATTCATTGTGATTTTTATTTTGTTTAAAATTTCTGGGTTGGAGATACTTACATATGAAGGAAGTTGTACGTTTTAATGGAGGAAAATGTTGTTGACATTGATTTTAATTTAACAGGTTATAATATAGGATACTATAAATTGACAGGTATATTCCTTATATTATTTGTGTGGGTGGCCAATTGTTTACATTTAAAAAATGGGAAGAAAAAAAGATTCAAATAGATTTTTTTAGAATGAAAACACCTGTTACATGATTTATAAATGAAACAAGTCAGAGAAAAATTCTGAAATTTTTAGAATTTTCACAGGATATATGCTATATTTTCCAAAATTCCACTATTTCTAAGTATTAGAAATTACTTTATATTCAAACCATGCACTAATATTTCCCATTTTATTAGTATCACTATAATTGTGACATTCTATTAAAATAGTCAATAGATGTCTTTCATAATAAGTCCAGGTGTACTGCTGTGCATATATTTATAGTAAATAGGTGCCTATATGCATGTAAACATATAATCAGGTTATCTATATGTGTGTAGATGACACCAGCCAACAGGTAACTAGATAAACATGTTTATAGATAAAAATGGTCACCTAAATAAACTCAACTATTAGCAAACGTTCAAATTGTATTACAACCATTTTTAGACATACTAACGAGAAACTTGACATGAGAAATAGAAAAAAAAATTATCAAAAATAACAAAAAAATTAGGATTTATATGTTTACTGTTTTAGAATTATAAATGAAATTATAAGATATATCATTAATGTGAAAAGGGATTAATTATATTGTATTTATAATTTAATATAGTTTAAATTTAGAAATTACTGTATGCCATATTACAAATTCTACAAAATGTGCACATTTCAACAATTTAAGACTCATCATTTGTGCTCACTAGCTAGGCCAAAAAAATTGAAAACTTACAAAGAAAATTAAAACATTGCCATAGTAACCAAAAGGGTAAACGCAGTGTTGCACAACCGATGCAGTTGTAATAAGGATGGATTAAAACCCACATCCATTTTACCACATAAAATACAACTATAAAAAATTTATATCATTCATGTCTTTGCATTTATGGAACTCTGACATATATTTCTGAAATTTAATATACTAATAGCTTTTTGACAAAAAAAAAGTTGAGAAAATGAAGTGTCAAATTTGGCTGTAGTTAGTACTTTCAAGCCCCAGTGGATAAATATACTTAAAAGTTTATAATTCAAAACTTATCTTTGTCAGGTTTAGAAACTGCTTTTAACTTATATACAACTTTTCTTCAAGCAGATTGAGTTTATATATTTTATTTGTATTTAAATTAAAATATCTAGTAAAGTCCAGTGTTCTCATAGCCCCAGGCAATTGAAACTTAAGTCGCTGGACATCTTCGTAATTGCTACGTGGTGATATCATAAATTGTACAATGTTAACAGCGTAGGAAATAAAGATCGGACACAAGATATCAGACATGTGATTGTTACGGACACAATTATAACTTTGGTGCGAACTGATGCTGGAAAAATGTCATTTAAAAACATTAATTTAAGCCAGGTGGAATCTTGGACAGCATATTTGGTAATTTTCAAAAGCTGGTGTAATTGTTGGGCAAAGTTACAATGAGAGTTTTATGGATTTCTCCGTCCAAGGTTAATGGGGTTCCGACCAATGGGAGCTAAAGATAAAGAAACACATGTTCTTTTACGCTTGTTAGAGTGTGTGGTTACTCAACAGTTGAAAAATGAATTATTTATTAATTGTTATTTACGACAGCGATGGACAATGACGAACTTAATAACATTTTTTAGTTTTCCTTACTTTTTTAGCAAGAACGATTTTAATAATTGATGTCGTAACTAACAAGCATGAGATGCTAGGACATTTATGTTTTAAGTGTTAGTTTTTGCCTCCAGCTACTTGACCCCTAAGGTTCATCATTGCAGTCGTCACCTTTTTCATTTAAGATTGAAATAAAATAACATACTACCAGTGGACAGCTGGGATACCCCTTTCAAATGTAAATTTTACAAGTGTCTGTGGCCTAATATTATTTCATTGAAATTTCCTTTTCTTATCATTGCATTATAAGGACAGTTAAGGATACCTGCAGACTACATATTTCTGAGGTATGCATTTGTTTTAATTACATTTTTCAGCAAATTTTAAAATGTTTGCATTTCAGAAAAAGTGAAATTTTTTATATAGGGTTTTTTTTTTTAAACTTCAGGATATATATTTTAAATGGTAAATTAGTGTTATAATTTTTTGTAGATAAATATATGTATATTACTTTTTTGAATCTTCAACCTTTAAAGAATGAATCTTTGAATCATTTTTGTTAAAAATATTTACCTTAAAAATACTTTTCGTAGAATATCAATCTTTTTAGCATTAAACATTTATTTCAATTGTTAGTTTGAAAAAAAGTTGGGTTTTTTTGCTGGGATGAAAATCAGTGCAATGATAATGCCTTGAACATTTCAAAAGATTCCTACACAAACTTGTCAAATAAATAATATTTATATTTACGTAGTAGCATAGAAAAATATACCAAAGAATATTGTATGGTTGATACCACTTCAAACGATCAAGATTGTACCAGGTTGAAATCTTCTTTTCTTACACTGACGAGGTCGGTTATCAATTAATTTCTTCAAAGTTTCAATGAAATCGAAATGATCTAATTGATTCAAATTATAATTTGTATGACAGGTTAATTTTTCCCTGATTGACCCTCATTATTAAATTTCAATAGTAAAGTTGGCTATAGTTGAATGTCCTTTTCTGTAAGTTGAAATGTGCAAATGATTGTTGAATAAATAGATAATTTTCTACAATCTAATTCTCTAAATCATTTTCTAGCTATAAAAAGTTTTTGAGGTGCTGATAGGGTACCATACATTTTATTGTAAATTTTATCAGTATATTTCTTAGTACTGTTGAGTTAAAACTGAATTACTTGTAAGTCCAAATTTTTAGTTCAATTTTTGGTGATTCGTGTAAAAATTTAGCACTAATTGTATTGTTTAGGATTCAACTAAGTTTGATTTTGATATGCTTCAATTTTATAGAATTACCTCAAAAAAACCTACATATTATATTGTTTTTCTTGTAAGTTTTTTAATGTGAGGATTTAAGCTGGAGAAAAATATAGGTTTTGGAAAGAAAATCTAAGTGTTTGAATTCCTTTATGCATCCATTATTTAAAAATTGTTTACCTCTGGTCGTAATTCTATTCTTGTACACTGTATTTGCTTCACAAAATTTTGAAGCCTTTATTTTTTTGCAAGTTCTTCAATTTGAAATATGGAGAATTTTGATAAATTCATATAATTGTTTGAAGGATAAAAAGTCATAAAGTAAATTTGCTCGATTCAGTTACATATATAAGTTTTAGATACTTAAAATAATAAATTTATTGCAAATTATAAACATGTGAACAAAGCAATTATATACACAGTAAATAATACAAATAGCATTAAAAAAACTGAACAAAGGATAAATGAAGTAATTATAGTATTAAGTCCAGATAAACTTTGACCTATCCTATGTGGACCCTATTTTTGCAGTTCCAGCAACTGCTTTATAAAATCACGAATTCCAGGTAAAAAAATGAAAGGTGTTCATTCACTAACATTTGGCTGTTTTTTCTAACATATTTTGTACTAGTATACCCCTCTTGAGCCACTTTGCACTTGTCCGATTATTTAAAGAAGTAAAAGATGTTATTATTCTGCCAACAACTTGTTTCATATTACATCTTAATCTTGATAGTGTTTTAACTTCTGCATCCAGGTCAAAAACTAATATAAACTAATGGGGACCATATTGGGGGAAATTTTAATTTTAAATACTGTGTTGAAAAATTAGAGAATCAATTTATTTAAATCCTGAATATTGATAAAATAACTGGACATTTGTTTTACTCATTGAGTACATGTAAAAAAATGCAAGTACAGAGTTGAATACACTGAGGGAACAAGGTTTTGGTTTTTATGAGTGGACAAGAAAGGAAATTGAAAGAAGGCAGGGCTTCAGAATTTTGTGGGAAAAAAGATGATCTAAAAAATGTGAATAATACCAGAAATTAAATGGTCCATTTGAAAAAAATAAAAAATATTCTTGTTTAGGGTTTCATGCTTATAAACATTAGAGAAGAGAGATATTTTTTTACCTTTTCCATACCAGAGGATATTTTTGTTTCTAATGGTGCTTTTACCAAAATTACAAAAACTAGATACAAAAAATTAGGATAGAGATAGAGCCACTTAATACACCTTAGAGCCACTAAATACACACATGTTAGTTCTCTATAAGTTTCATTTTCTGTTTTTTTTTTCTTTTTTTTATTTTTAATAGATATTTTTTTCTAGCTAAACACAAGATTCCAGGAATGGGAATTTTTGAGAAATCTATAATCAGACAGATTGACAAGTCATACACATATATTTCTGAAATTTTGTATGAAAAAGGATGAAGTTTTTGAAATTTGCAAGTGCATATAAGTCATTTAAGTGTCAAGGATGATACTTAATCTGTCTTTCCTGTTCTAAATTAGTGATTTCATTACAATTTTGTGCACCATGTTTTAAATTTTACAAATAACTCAACACAAATACTAATAACTTGTCATTTGCATCCAGATGTTGTCATCAAGGATTGTGGCAGGTAGGGATTGTCAATTTTTTTAAAATTAACTGTATGTATGTATTTTAATTATGAACTAGATATTTGTTAATTTTATCATGAAGAACATATATTTATGAAATAATTTAAAATTTTTTGGGTATTAAACAGTTTGATGATAAGACAGAATATGGTAAAAAATGCATTTACAATCAAACGTGTGTATAAAGTACACATTAGGTAAAAGTAAAAATGTCCCTAATGACCAGATGCCTGTTATACAAAGGGTTATTTTACAAGTTTGGTTCAAGGCAGAAAATTTGTTTCATAGATACGACCTACAGGTTTGACTACTATGCTAAGAAATTGGTATGATGACTTAAACAATGTTGGCCAAAATTATAGTTACCGGTCTACAGATCCTTTGACAATCCGATCTCTTTGGCTGTATTTTTTCTCAGTCTGTCATGTTGATTAAGTTTTCTCATCTGGGTTATAATGTATAGGTGTAAGATTTTATTTATGGTCTTGAGCACCAGAGACAAGAATTTATAAGGTCAACATAATATTTACCAACTCACAAGTTGATATGACTGTTTTATATAGCAACACCAAATTATGAAAATTTTTTTTTTGATCACAGGGGACTAACACTTCATAAATGTCTCATTTTGACATTAAAAGCAATAACAATTTTGATACAATTTTTCTGCTTATTTCAACAATAAATGTTCTCTTTAGAGGTGTGCAAGGCCATATATAGTTGTGAAAGTAAGCTAAGTATGTTAGACCACTTTTAGCAGGTTAGACCATAGATGTAGTTATCTAATTTACATGCCACTCATATGTTGTTAAATGTGAATTTGATTCTCTTATTCTATGATTTTATCCACTGATTTTAACGTATAATATATATATGTATAAACATACTCGATGTTGGACCGATAATAAATAAACAGATATAATGTGAACAAAGACCAGAGAGCTGCAAAACATCATCAAAATTTCCTGTGATATGAAAAGTAATTGAAGTACATTTCAAGATTTCCTATGACATTAAAACCTGATAAAACCATATATTATCCCTAATTATTACAAGTGGTTCACAGCTTGAAACATCAGATCTTTTTACAATGCAAACCTTGCACCACGCCTTCTGAAAAGGAAATGTCCTCAACAACATGCACTTGAAAGGTAGTCACATTGTGCATCATTAATTCATCCTTAAAAGGATTGGCACAAAGTGAACCGTAATTGTATGTGGGGGTTTGAATAAAATCTGCATAATTTTTTAGTCAGTCATTACAAATCTAGCATTGTCATACCAAACTACAATCAGATATGTAAAAATCTTTTCATGCAACATTGAGTTTTATACATCATGTTATATCTACTGGTTTGTAAGCTTTTATGCGACCTTGATGTTTTTGATCTATTTAAATGTACCTTAATAATTTTTACTCTCGAAAGGAAGCTTTTCACTGTAATTCAGATTTATAATGAGTTGAAAGTAAATATGTATGGAATGATTCAAAGCAAATACATAATGTTAAGCAAGGTTTATGTGGCCATTGATTTTTTCCTCATGACAGATGTGTCTTATGCTGCAGAACTATTTTTTTTGTAAGTGAATTAACTGTAGCTTAGAAAAATTTATTGAAGCAAGGAAAAATAGGTCAATAGTCAGAAAGCTTAAAGTAAAGGAATGGCAAAATAGAAAAATTAAAATTGAATTACTTTGGAGATAAAAAAGTGAAATTCTGTGTTTTTTTTTTCTTTTTGCAATTTTCAAAGATTTGAACCTGCCTGGCATGTAATACTAATGAAACAAAAATATCAATATTTCCCATTGCTATTAACAGTTTTTTGTAGTTAATTTAAAGAGAAATTATATATTCATATAAAGTTAGAGATGGATTTAGAAGGCAAAAGTTTGATATCATAGGCTAATTTGATTGGATAAGGGGAATGCTGTAATTAATTACTATCATATTAATATGATAGAATTTGCAAATGTATAACTCGTGCCATTATTTCATACCCCTGGCTAATAACACATCTGATCAGACTGGGTGATTCATCTGGTCAGGCTCATATGGCCATATCAGACTGGGTGAGTTCGGACATGCATACTTGGTCAGTATATGATAAATAGATTATAACATGGCCTAATCAGTATTGGACCCATATTATGTGGGGGTCTCTGGATGATACCCAGTCCCATATGGATTAGGCCATATTATAATCTATAAATAATAAATCTGTCCTAACAAAAAATCAAAGTAAAAAATCTTTCCTTAAAGGATAAATAATCATCTTTATGAGAAATAGAAAAAATAATGAAGCCATAAAAAAATATATATACTTTAACATCCTCCCCCTAAACAAAAATAGTATCCTCATTAATTAGTATGCTTAGACTTTTTCACTTTTTTTTTCTTCCAAACTAGAGAACTCTTTCCCAACAAAATAGGATCAATAGCTAGATGATATATGAGGGAACTACTAGCTATTTAATTTTTATGGGGGAGGCAAATAATGAATTCTACAAAAATGAAAGATTCAAAATTTTGTCAACAAAAATATACTGAAAAAAATCCTAATGTTACCAGGAATCAAATAGCTGTAAAATTTAGTATATATAAAATTTGCACACGCAATGCTTAAATAAAAATCAAATCCTCAAAGATTCTGAGAAAAAATTCAGAATCCATGATTACATACTTGCCCACCAATAAAATTAAAATGGTTTCTCTCTTATGTGTTTCAAGAATTCAAGATTAAAAAAAATGATAAAAGGCTAAAACAGATATAGGGACATCTGCTTTGTAGGGTTGTATAACAATGATTTTCATACAAAGCACTCATTTGTAATGAATTTACATAAAACTTCTGTCAGTCTCATTCATAACTGTCAAGTGTTTTAGAAAAAAAGAAGTTGAAAATCCTTGTTTGACCTCTGCATTGGTAGCATGTTTTTATAGGTGGAACTACAGATAGCCCCAAGGGCTGAAGCTTTTATTAGAATGATGTCAAAATACTCGATCAAAATGTGCTAAATATATAGAATTAAATAGTGTGGAAAAGAGAGAAATGAAAGCATTTAATATTTTGGTGACATTTTAATGTAATTAGGCTTAAGATTTAGTGTCAAATTTTCCTTGAGTAGTTTTCGTTAATTTATTTGGCAGCAATAAATAACTGCAAAATAACCCAAACAGATACAAACATTATTATCTACTTATTGAGTTCTGTCATTGCCATTTGCCCAAAATCTCCTGTAATTTCTGTGCTTTTTGCCTATATGTTCATTATGATAGTTATTATTATGAATTCTGGTGTAAATACTTACTATAGACATGATTCAACATGGCAAGTATAGTACAACAAACAAAATGGTTGTTGATTTATAGAATTCGGAGTTGAGAATGATATAAAATTTTCTATATGAAATTTTAAAAAGTCAGGGTTAATATGCTATTTTTATCACTTAAATATTCATATCTTTCCAAATTAAATTTTTCTGTAAGCTAACATCTAAAATTTTTTTAAAGATATTGATTGAGAATTTCTTTTTTTTAATAATAGATTGTACGTTTAGAAACAAACAGGCAGAATTTAAACCTTTCAGTAGGCCCCTGTATTAGTTGATTTAACAACTTGTCACTGTATGCAGGGAATAAGTATTGATTATCCACCGAACCATTCCGAGCTTTGCACCATTTGCGTCTTTCTCAAGGTTGAAAAATAAATATTAATAGTGAATTCATTAGATATGCTTGCTTACCCACCCACTCAGCACAGTTTCCATGTGCCTTTAACCCTATCTACTCAATATCTTCCATTTAAATTGTCACAACATAATATTATGTGTTCGATGTGTTTATTTAGCAAATAATAATTTTAAAACCAATTCCGTGAGGTTTTTATTGGTTGATGATATTAAAACATTTTAATAAATGTTCTTTGTATTACTACTAGATGTTCTAATAGCTTGAGATTCTATTCAAAATTACCAAAAAATTTAGGCAATAAATTTGTTTTATGTGTATGTTATTTTAAGTTTCCCTTGGGTGTACCTCATATATAAAAATATTTCATCCATGTTTGTGTCCATTTAATGAAATGAATTCATGCATTTATATATTTATTTAATAGCTTAGAACCTTGTAAAGCCTAAGGCAGTTATAAAAACATTTTCTATGCAAAGGAAATGTCCAAATTTACATCCGGTTTGAAATTGATCTTTTTTCTGCATCGTGTCCATTAGAAGACCTGCAGACAAGCTTATATTGATTTTCTCTATCTGTTGGTCTTAGATTTTAAATCAAGATAAGAAAAAATGAGTTTTCCTCAGTTAACCTTTACAAAATTGTATATACAGAATGTTTTTTCCATGGCTTTTTAAGGAAAGAGGAAAAATTGGGGTTTTTTTTGTTGAGAATGTCAGAGCTGCAGTAAAGACGTTATTAAACATCTTATGATCATTTTATAGGACATGTTGGATATTATGAATCATTAAATTCTAGTATACAAAAACATATAAATATACATTACTATTTCATTACGATATCAATTTTGATTCTAGGAATGTGGGTTAAATGCTCATGAGACAAAAACCCACATCTCTTGTTTTCTGTAAATATTACTTTTATTGAACTAATATATAATTGCTATTTCACTTCCCTTTAAAAAAAACCTTAAAAACGGTTATGGATTAACGAATCCACAGTTAAATGACTTTTCTTTAGCCAGAATGCTATCCACCAGCAATTATATCTATAAAGGAACTGGCATAGCAACATAGCAAACGAGAGATAAACTTTATACAGTAAACTCCTGATTGCATATCCATTTTGTCAGAATAAATTATGCAATTAACAGTATTATGCTAATAAGTGAAATTTTATATTTTCATGTAAAAACACAAAATGTGTCACTTATATTTTCACTATAACGCCCTTTTCAGCACATTTGGCTATTTTGCGGCAGCCAGTTTTTATTGGTGGAGGAAGCCTGAGTACCTGGAGAGAACCACGACCTTCGGTAGGAAAATTGACAATCCTTGTCAATTAAGGTGGGAGTCGAACTTACAACCGCAGTGTTGACATGCTAGTGATTTTTAGTAGTCATGACAAACTACCTAGACCACTCGCCCACCGAGGCCCCTCACTATAATGTGATAATTACTATATAAACATGTGTATTATAAACTTTGTTAACAATTTTGTTAATTAATTTGATCTCAAAAGCCATTAAATTGTGTTTTTGTGTCGCCTGCGGAACGCATGGTCGACACATAGGGATCACTATCTGTCGTCTTGCGTCTTGCGTCTTGCGTCATCACACTTTTCTTCTATCCTCAACTGCTCGTAAACCGCTCAAAGGAATTTGATGAAACTTTCTCTGTGCATTTACCTTAATGTGTGTATATATATTTTATTTTTAAAAATTTTTAATTTTTTTTGTAAAAATTGACATTTTTGAAAAAAAATGGGGGGGCAAAACTTCTATCCTCAACTACTCTATAACCGCTCAAAGGAATTTGATTAAACTTTCTCTGTGCATTAACCTTAATGCACAGGAGTGCATATATATTTCATTTTTAGAAAATTTTAAATTTTTTTTTGTAAAAATTAACATTTTTGAAAAAAAAGGGGGGGTTCAAAACTTCTATACTCCATAACGGCTCACAGCAATTTGATGAAACTTTCTCTGTGCATTAACTTTAATGCAAAGGTGTGCATATATTTCATTTTTAGAAAATTTTTATATTTTTTGTAAAAATTGACGTCCGCAGTCGACACATGTCTTCCTTGGAAGACTCACACATTTTATAAATTTAACTGAGATGTTTTCAGTCAAAGTTCATGAATTTGTATTACATTTTCATAAAACATTCATGGTTTATGTAATTAAGAGGATTTTCTTAACAGTTTAGTATCCAGTTATCAGGAGTTTGTGGTAAATGGTTTAGTGTTTCAAAATCTTATGCAAATACAAAATGTAATAGAAATATTCTATGAACAGATATCCAATCAGGTTGATATTTTATTACATTTCCGGAATTTACCATAATTTTTAAAACCAATTCTGCTTTTCATTGTGGGGCCTCGGTGGCCAAGTGGTCTAGGTAGTTCGTCATGACTACTAACCTGTCAGCGCTGAGGTTGAGAGTTCGAATCTCACCTGTGGCGGGGTGTGTTCGACTCCAATCTTAATTGACAAGGATTGCCAATTTTCCTACCGAAGGTCGTGGTTCTCTCCGGGTACTCTGGTTTCCTCCACCAATTAAAACTGGCCGCCCCGAAATAGCCAAATGTGGTAAAAATGGCGTAAAACCCCAACTAAACAAACAAAAGCTTTTCACTTTTTTTAAAGCTAACTCAGAGATCTTAATATAATCTGGCTCTGTTGATACAAACATTATGTTATTTTAATACCTGTAAATTTGAGTGCCCTCAAATCTGTTTGACTACATAATAAGGCAGTATTGGAGATGCTGTTTTCAAGGCTTGATAAGGTTGATGTACTCTTTTGAAACTCATACCAGAATAACCAATCCAATTGTAAAATTAAAATTTCTAGAAATTCTGTAGGAGTTGTTTCCCTTGATGTTTTAACCATGTATGGAGAGAGGTTCATGTATAAAGATATTTTCAACATATACAAATTATAAAAAAAAACTTCTAAAAGCATAAAGTTTGCAAAATTTTAAATTTTAAACATTGCATAGAACAGGTAGGGGAAACAACTCTTCATGAAATTTTAATGATTGAAAACAAGAAAATAAGATGATAGTCAATATAATTACATGTTGCTGAAGAAAATTCTTTCTTTATATTTTCAGATTTTGTTGACGACAATGGATATTTTGTGTGAATCTCAGACTGTTTTCCAATCAGGGATTTATATATTATTTATTATGACATAATGGACTTGTCAAGGACTAGTGATTCTCAGGGATTCATAAAGAATTCACCATTGACCTTGAACTATCCACGACCAGGTGAAGGTCATTTAGTCAGTTCACCTTATTCACATAGTAAAGAAACCGCCGAGGAGATATTGAACTCTCAGGGACTTTTTTCAAGTATGGCATTGAATTTCAGTACAAAAGGAGAAGGGCAGCATAGTTCATTTCCATATGGAATCAGTGGCGTTGCGATGCCAAACTACGCTTATACGGGTGATTTATATCAATTTACCTCAAATGGGTACCCAAGGAAATCAAGGACATGCAGTTACTGTAGTAAAGTGTTTACTCGATCCACAACGAGACGGTATCATGAGAAACGTTGTCCACGCCTGCGAGCAGCGGTCTGCGGTATTGTTCAGGATGATGACAAAAAATCAAAATTTCCTAAAATGCCCTCGCCTCTCAGCAGAAACAATATAGAATCATCTACCTCAGGTTATGATAAATCAGGGAATTCATTAAAAACTCATCTTGCTTCTACCTCAAAATCTTCTAAATTCAAGGGAGATGACTCTTTACAGAACCATTCTAGTGTTATTATAAAAAAGGAAACTCAGGATCATTTAGCTTCTTTGTATGAAGACAAATCAGTCAGCCGTGACTTAATGGCAGACTCTCAACATATCTCTGATCTCCACTCAGCTCTTGCTGCTTACAAACATAGCAATTTTCGGTCAATGTCTCTTTCACCATTCCATTTAGGAACTGCCATGGATTTTAACAAATCACCATCACGCACATCTAGTGGACAGAGAGATGATCAAGAATCCATATCAAATGATGAAATGACAAACATGAATGGCACTTACGCAGAAAGCTTCGAGAACTTGAGGCAGAGTATAGAAAACGATGATATCAAATTTGACGAAATACGAAGAAAAATGAAAACAGAATCACCAGGTTCAAATTATGAAAGCATCATAAAAGCAGAACAGAATAATAATGGAGACAACATGGAGGAATCAGAGTCAGAAATAAAATGTGGAGTTTGTGGAAAGAAATTTGAATCTGCACGTCAACTGCTGTTTCACGAAGAAATACACACAAAATTCAAACCATATGCCTGTCGTTTTTGCGGGGAAAGATTTTCCAAAGCAGCCTTACGCATCAGTCATGAAAGAATACATGAAACAGGAACCAATCAGCTGGATGAAGAACCAGTAGAAAGTTCTCATACCTGCTCCATTTGTGGCACATCCTTTTCGAAAAAATATGATCTGCGTCATCATATACAGAGTTCGCATCAAGTTGGACCATGGTTATGTCGGAACTGTGGCAAGGCAGCTATCTCTCACAGAGACTTGTACGACCATTTAAAAAGTCATGATCTTCCAGCTGGAGAGGCAGAATCAATGCAGTATTTACTTGATATGGCAAATGGTGTGAGTGTTGACAGCAACATGAATGGATTGAATGATGAGATTGAGGATGAGGAGATGGAAGGCGACATGAACGAGTCAGATTCAAACGAAAATCTAACGTCACCTGAACAAGAATCGCCAGCAGAAATGTCTATGAATCTTGAGGGTGACGGAGACAGCAATGAAGAAAAAGAGATGTGCAGCACTTGTGGAAGAGACATACCAAAAAGTCGCATGGCCTACCATTTGAAATCTCATGAAGGCCAGAAACCATATGAGTGCCCAATTTGTAAGAAAAGATTTGGCTACAAGAATAATATGAAGTCCCATATCAAGTTACATGATGGAATTAAACCATACCAGTGTAACATCTGTGGAGCTAAATTCACCCGAGGGTCAACCTTACGAAGACATGCAAGACGACACGGTATTTCTGCCGAGAGTGTATGGGATCTTTTTGTAAAAAATGACTCTCAACAATCAGGAAGTCAAAACCAGAAAACTGATATGCTGAATTTGTCAGGATCCTCAATTTCAGATATACCAACTTCAAAATTTGCAGAAACCTCACCATATGGAAATTATAATAGTTTGTTTCCTACCTCTATGGCAATGTCCAATGCTTTATTTATGAATTACCATAATCAAGCCATTGCCCGAGCATCTTTGCCATCACTATTTTCCCTACAGTCTACCTCAGAAATTCCGCCACCTTCAGCGGGGTTCGACACCTCTAGTCAGTCGGTACAGAAGGATGCGCTCAATTTATCAGTTCATAAACATGACGCGGGTACAGACTATGAAATCCCTTCACCTACCTCAAATAGACGATCACGGTCAAGGTCATTGAGTGGATCAGACAATTGCAAAACTGATGTTGGAATACAGGTTAAAAGCTGCTGCAAAATGGGAATGGAAGCACCTGTTGTAATGGGACCAGGAAGTCCCAGTGAGGCAAGCATTCAGTCAGGAGAGAGTGCTGCCACCTATCAGGGAGCTAATCTTGCGGCATTAGAAAATTCACAAGACAACATGGCTGCATTACTGGCTGCAGGAAAACTTTACAAATGCGAGCCATGTGAGTGCTATTTTGCAGAATATGCGATGTACAGAATCCATTCGAAGATTCACCCTGGAGGAAAATCGCAGCCTTTTTCCTGTCCAATATGTAGTGAGGATTGCCATGATAAGATATACTTTTCACTGCACGTTTCTGAGCATCTACGATAAACATTGTGT
Organism: Mytilisepta virgata; assembly: GCA_028015205.1. Taxonomy (NCBI): domain Eukaryota; kingdom Metazoa; phylum Mollusca; class Bivalvia; order Mytilida; family Mytilidae; genus Mytilisepta; species Mytilisepta virgata. The sequence goes on from CM051512.1 coordinate 37,355,808, forward strand.
GAGACATTTTGTTGAAGTATCGGACATATTGTAGAAAATTATCTACGTAAAACCTCGAGTTAGGACGATATGTTGATGTACAAAATTTTTGTGGATTCCAATCGATTGCGGGTATATTTTATTGTACATTTGTTATTATTTTTTCCACAAAAAATTTTGTAATTTTTGCAAGAAAAACCATGTGATGTTTGTTTGAAGAACCAGTTTAAAAATGAATGTTGTCTTGGAAGCTTCAGTGGGGTCATCCATAGTGTTTTTGAAATGGTTTTATGTTTACATGTAACTAACTACCTCATTATAAGTATTATAGTTTACCTTTACACAGAGAATGCCAGTAGATTCTTCAACTGGTCTAGAAATCTTCTTATTTTAACAGAAAATCTGCAAAAAATTTAGAGATTACGACTTTTAAATCAGTAGTTTAGATTAACATCCACCATCATTCTATTTTGACACTGGTTTTTCAATTCAGTGGGTATTTTATTGGTAATAATTATAATGCAAGTTAAGATGTTTTTTTTTTGTTGTTGTAATTTGTACATACTCTATTTGATTATATATATTAATAATATATCTATATACAAATTATATTATGGAGAAAAGCAAGACTTTTTTTCAGGGTAAAAATCTTGCCCCAGTTTAATAGGGAGATTACAGTTCAGGAAAGATAACCCTTATCTAAGGGAGATAATCATTGTTTTTAATGTAGAAGAGAAATACACCAAGAATTACCTCAGGTTGGGACACATTCAGGGAAAAATGAAAAATAATACTACTAAAAATGATATTGGCAGATACTCAGGTTTAAAAAAAACAGAATTTATTGTATTATTCTGGTTTAACTACCATTCAGATGAAATATACTCGACAGGGCTACCTATGAAATAATTTCTGTCTCATGGAAGTCATTGTATACCACAGCTTAAAAGACAAAATTTTGAAGAATAAATCTAGAAACCTGAGCAGTTAAATAACATTTTTACCTCCATTACGCCCAGTCCATTTAACATTAGTAGTATTTTTGGCTCTGTAAGACCAAGTATTTATAGATTTCCATTTAAGATTAAATTGTAAAAATATCATTCTTCACAAATTTTTTAATTTCTTTCTAAATTAGGATGTAAGGAAATCACATATTTATGTTTGGAAATTTAGATGTCTGAAAATCATTTCACATACCGTAAAATCTCTATTTATTCGTCGACCTAATTATTCGTCACTTTTAGTATTTCATGGAAAAATGTATTTTTTAAAATCTATTTTTTCTCGTCACTTGCAAAGTTTTCAAATCGCGACTGTTGTGAAGTCAGAATTTTCAACATTTATCGTGAACTGAATAAGTTCTTGTCACCATCGAGTCTTCCATTCCTCAAAACAAATAAGTTTATTCACCCAAAACATGAAAATAATTGTTATAAATACAAAATTTTAAACAAATTTAATCGACTTTTTGCACCTGGAAGTTAGGTTAAGATAGTAACAACAAAATAAAGTTCGGTATAACTATGCTTCTGATTCCACATTAGATAACAGACAAAATTTAAATAAAAATTATAAAATTAAACATATTTTATTTTATAATTCCTTTTCTTTAACCTATAAATTGAATTGATATGATCTTATACAAAGACGAAAGAAACAAATGAAATAAATATTCATTAGGTTCCATTCCGAATCCGGATTACGACCACGTGTTGTCTACATATCAAAACATGGCAGATGGTTGAAAGTTTGTCATCGTTGTTTGTTTTGGATTTAAAATGGCAATTTTCATGAGTATTGATGATGAATTCATGAAAAACAAATGAAGAAACAACTCAGAAAGTACGGGCTTTAATTTCATCTTGTTATACTTATCATTCATTAAGCAAATCAATCTACTGGAAGTCAACAACGATCCCACAACAAAAAAAACCTATTTTTTCGTCAGTTTTTCAATTTTCCTCAAAAATGGGTGTTTTTTAATGACGAATAAATAGAGTTATTACGGTATTTAGTAGTAAAAAAAAATGTTATCACCAGATTTCTGTTTGAATTATATGGTAAAAGGTAAAAATATTGAAAAGGAAATCTGATTGTGTTGATGAAACATAAATTGTTAAATTATGAAGAAAATTGAAAATTTTTAATTTGAAGCTTCTTCCTTTTTATCAGTTGTTTAATTTCTAAGACAGCTGTGATGTTAGACAAATTCTTGTATTTAAACATGAAGTCAGTCTGAATTTGGGATTCAGTCAGTTTTACGCCATTGTTACAAGTTGTTGTTAATAAAAAACAATATCACCTCAAAGTCCGTTTTTAACCAATAATGACTCAGCTGCCATTCTTATATTGAATTGATCTCCAGATAAGCAATTATTCAGATTTTCTTGCTCTAAATTATTATGATTTTTGACATAGAATAAATATTGTTAAAAATATTATATATATTATATTTATAAATATGTTAAATCCATGCCTGTGAGTATGGCCTAAGATTTTCTTGCTATATTAAAAATATTCACAATTTGAGTACAGTAACTCACCTTATAATTTTTCCTTTTCGAAAACAAAAGACTGCAAAAAGTCTCAGAATTTTAGCGATCATTGAATTTTTGAAATTTTATTGTATAAATTTTGATGAGATTCATATATAATCATAAAAGTCTGCTTTAGACGTTTTTGGCATTCTATTTTGCTTGTAAATAGTACTTGACAATCAAATGTATTTGTGGTTGATTGCCATTTAAGGTAATCAATCAGATATGGCCAAGTGCAAAATTTTTCTCAGATAGAGGTCGGATTTTGGAAAACTGGAAATTTGGGTCAAAACCTTTTAGGATCTAAGCATGTATAAGGAGTCAGAATTTTTATTTATTTCAGATTAAAACAGATTTTTGAATCTTTCCTTTTAATTTGATTTGAGTTACTGCATGACCCTTTATATATTTTCCTAAAAGATGAGCCTGCTTGATTATTTATGTATCCAAAAAAATATGTGAAAATTGTAAGAAGAAACAAGAATATTGTTTCATTTTTGAAGTGGATACTTCAAATTATATAAATTTAGGAACATTTTTATGAGATATTTGTTTGAATTGAATACTAGTACAGAAGGAATTTTTATTTAGTAGTTTTTGGAAAGCATTTAAAGATGGTTTAATGAGGAACCAGAGTGAGTTATCTTTTCATAACCAATGTAGGTAAGGGAGATAATAAATTTGTCTCCCTTTTAGCCTGAGGACAAAAGGGAAAGAATTTAATTATCTCCCTTACCTACATTGGTTAGGAAAAGATAACTCACTCTGGTTCCTCATTAGAAACATATCTGCATATATATTTTTTCTTGAAAATAATATGCAACAAAAACTTGTCGAAATGAAATAAACATAACCCTTTGAACTTTTTGTTCTGATTAAACAGTTGTTTGCATTATACAGGTTAAATAAAAAAAATATGCATACTTAAAGTTAAAATTTAGACAGGTGTCAGGTTTACACAAGGTTCAGTTAAGACCGACAATAACAGTAGCAAGAGAATTTTGAGGCCAATTGTTCACTACCTCCTCTTAAAATACCTCATTAAAGATGATGTTAATAGTCGTATTTTCAATTTATTTGTTTCATGTTTTTTGCTCTGTATAATCGCTTCATAAGTATAAATTGTGCTTATAACATTGAAGAATTACCTCATTTCATTATACATTGTCCTAGATATATAAACAAAGTATAGATATATATATATATATATTTGATTTTTTGTTTTGTACAGTTCATTCAATGGTTTTTATTGTTATGCCTACTGCTTATGATATTGTAAAATGTGTTTACCTAATGGCAGGCTTGTCGAGTTGTTTCATGTAGTATAATATTAAATATGTATGATATTGAAAATATTTTTTCCTTGTGGGTAAATGGAAAAAATGTTCGTTATATTTCAAACTTGTTCTACAAACTATACCTCTAGAGTTTTATTGCGATGCAATTTTTTGTTTAAACGAGTTCTTGTTCAGTTTGTAATGTAATCTATTACTGAAGCTCGTGACTTCTACCTCTTAAAATGGTAACTCTTTACGCAAATTCGAAAATTATATATATATATATTTTTTTTTTTTTTTCAAAGCGCAAGGTAACCGGTAAATTAAATATTTCCTATCACTAGTTTTACCTGTTTGCACCTTTGTTTAATTATTTGTTTAAAGATAATTGTTAATTATATTAATGTGGGCACTGTTTATTTGTACAGAGCAGCATATAAAAAATGTGTCCCTAATATTGACCCCTAAGCTTACTCATTTTCTAATATCTTCGGAATGATTAAAAGATTGTAGTGCAATTTTCAAACTTACATTGTAAACTTTAGTGCTAATCCTCTCCCATAAAACTTTTCTTCTGTTGTGTATAACTTTAAAATAAGTTAGATATAGGACAAATTGAAATAACTTGCAGTTGGTCAACTTACAAAATGAATTCTTTTTTGGTATAAAAAAATAACTTAAATATAGGACAAATTGAGATCACTTGCAGTTGGTCAACTGAGAAAATGAATTCTTTTTTGGTATAAAATGATAATGTCAGAAATAAATTTATATGGTGAAATTGTTAAAGAATGAAAACTATATGCTCTTCCTCATTAACATATATTTGAAATTTCTTATCTCAATTCAGTTTTCCCTTTTAACTTGCAATGAAACTTTTTATGTGACTTTTCAAAGGGACATAATTTTGATTTGGACTCTGTCTCTTAAATCTGCATTTAGTATATGTATGCACTACCTCGTGTTTTTTTTTTAATATATATTTAGATTATTTATTACTTTGTTTACAGATTTATATAGGGAATTTTAAAGTCAGCGGAAAAATTCTTCAATCTTGATTGGCTTAATTTGTAGATTGCGATAAGATATCAGGGAATGTAGGCAATAAATTAATGCCAGCGGGTAATACTAAAATCATCAACTTTGGATTAGATTCCTCCGTAACAAAATTATTTTTTTTAGAATATTGGACTTCTTGTTATGCAATTTTGATTGACGTTGCCCTTTAGTGACAGTTTCTTGTAACTAAATTAACTTTGAATCAACTTTATTATTGAATTATGTTAATTGATCTGACTTCTTAGGATTCTAACAAATTTAGAAGTTTTAGAATTAGTATGTGTCTACTTTGGGAAAAATTATCTACGATTTTCTACAGACTATCAACAAATTAAGCTGATATAACAGATTGTCTCTTTGTATATATTGTCTGCTCAATATGTATGTATTTTGTGTTTTATTAGGGTTACCTATGGAATGTACTATTGTGAATTATGGTATTCAGAGACCAATTAAATGGGGATCATTTAGATTTATTTTAATGTTTTGCTACAAGGAGAAGAATTACAACAGTTTGAGAAATGGTGAATGATTTGGATAGAATACAATAAAAGTCTAAGGGAGGTAACTCCTAATTAGAATAGAATGCAAGGGGAAATAACCAATTATTCACCATTTCAATTTGGTGTTTTTTGAAGGACTATAATTTATAAATGATGTTTCAATATTAAGTCCTCAATGTTGTAAATATATTTTCTAGACACAAGACATAAGTCTTTGTTATATGTTAGAAAGGAATCCAGAAAGAGGCTTCTAACTTTTTTTGTTAAGTTTTTTTTTTTTTTAAGTTCAGGCAGAAGTACAATGCTGATGGATTTTCATTGGATAAAAGGCCTAATTTATATCTTTAAAAATATTTGCAGTAGAACAACTGATTAACAAGATCTACTTTTAATAAAATTAAGAAGTATTTCTAAAGTTTGTCAGTAATTACTGAGGTGATCGCTCTTATTTTGTGTTGAACTTCTGGACACTTTAGAATAATCTTGTTGTCAGTTATGATCAGAATAACGTAATGGAAATTGTTTTCAAGCTAAATGACATGATTAGGTAACATTATAAATTAAATCTTTTGACAAGAATCAAATTTAATGATGAATATTGAAGTATGTTGGAAGCATTAAAAATGAAAGTTTTTTCAAATGTTTCTTTCATACAAAAATTTTGTAACAATAAAGTTTAATATTTGGTATACTCTAGTCACTGGAACTCTTGAGGGATTGATAAATATTTGAATAATCATAGTTCTAAAAATAAAAATCTCAAGCAAGGGACAAAAAAATGTAGTTGGAGCCATTCCACATTGAATGACAACAGTTCGTCTTTAATTTTTAAATACCTTCAATTAGAGAAAGGCTAGCAATAATAATAAACAAAGTTTTTAACCAAAAAGTTGCTTTATTTTAAAAGTAAACGATATTTATTGAAAATCCAGAATGCATTGGTACTAAGACAATTTCAGAAGAAAGATAATTCAAAGACGTTTTTGTTTTCTCTTTTTGTTTTGGTGAAACAAAACTATTCCAGTTCTTTTGTGATAAACGGAATTGAACCGGTTCTTATAATATTTTTGTTATGTTGATGTGGGGCCATGTGATTACAATTTATAAAACTAAGGGAGATAATTTAAAAAAAAAAACAAAATTCTGGGCAGTAAGAATTACACTCTTCTAAAGAATTACACTTGACGATCTACAGACGTGATCAGAAATTTATGTAAAAATTTATATATGTCTATCTATATATGGTAGTTTCTTATATCTTTTTTGTTCATATATATATTTTTTGTTATGTTCATTAATTTTGTTACTCATTATTCTTTTTGTAATAAGTTCATTTTTTTCTCTGAGGGAGGATTTGACCCGAGAATGACCAAATAATGAACAGGGTGTCTCACTGAAGTATAATTTTATTTGCTCAAACAATATTGAATGGATTTAGTACATAAAAGTATTAATTTAATTAGTAATTTGCATAAGAACCTAATCCTTATTTCGATATTTTTAAACACCAAATTTAAAATTGAAAAATTAATTGCTATATACAGGTGCCCTTTAAAGCACAACATGATAAATAAATGCATTATTATTGTTTAATATTTTGAACATTGTATCATGTGTCATTTTCCTCCATTTCGATTGGTCATTCAAAGGTCAAACCTTTATAGAACTACAGCATTGTTATACAGGAGAAGATAACAGCCATCTGTTACAAGGGGAGATAACCACACCTATTGTACAGAGTCTAGATTTTTGTAGTACACAGACTATATTGTTAACTAGAAAATGGCATCTGCCGTACTTGTAGCCATTAACAGAAAATAAATATTTTCACATATCATTTGATTCCTGTTTATTTGAAAGACATATTTAGCATGACAGCTTTCAAATTTTTCCATCTTGAGCATAACTAATCAGTTTTATCCTGCAACTAGCCTATTTAGTAGACAAATAAAGGGTGTCCAATATTATTTTCGATATTCGTCTAGTAGGAGAATATCATGTCCCGGTACCCTTGTCTTCACTTGCAATGAAAGTTTGTATTGTGTGCTTGTTCAGAGTGTTTATGACGTCATGTTGTCCATAGATTACGTGCCAAAAATAGAATTCTAAAAATAGGCTAGAAATGTGCCATTTTCATGACTTTTCTCAATAAAAGATAACAATTTATAATTGCAGGATAAAAACAATATGTGTACATTGTTGGAAAATACAGTTTATTTGTACTCGCTGTGAAATGTTTGGTAAACCTTGCATTTTTACCTGTTTTTCTGACAATGTATATATATTTTATACGTAATTCGACAAAATATGCAGTACTTGTGCATCGAAATTGGTAACATAAAATATTTGTTACAATTCATTTGCTGTTCTAATTTAGATTTTTTTCACTGATTTTTTAAATCCTGCTTGTCAGGCTGGCACAGCCTTGTTCATTGTCTGACCTACAAGGAAAGTTTCAGGGCAGATCTTTTCCAAAGACGGTGACACTGATATTCCATGTTGTTAACACAGTTAAACTCAGTCCAAGGAACAATAAAAACAGTTGGTCATTTTTGTCTCATATGGGACAAAATGTCGCAAAGGCAAGATATAGGTATTACTTTCTGGGGGCGGCGGCGTAAACTTTTTTGAAACTTTAATAACTTTGCACATATAATACCTACAATTAAGATTTATGGTCCACAGATCGTATAAGGTTTGCATCAGTATACTTGTCTTGTGACCCTGACCTCATTTTCATGGTTCACTGACTTGATAAACACAAATGTAAAATCTCCGTCCCAATTTCGTGGTTAAATCCATTCCTCAGCAACGGTAATACCTAGTCCAACCATATTTGGTCTATAGATAGTTCTTAGTTGGTACATGCCAGTCTGACACCTTGCTTGGGACCTTGGCCTCAATTTCATGCTTGAGTGACTGTCACTTTTTCTTAAGTCCATTTCTCAGAAACTAATACCTAGACTCACTGTATTTGGTCTATAGATTGTTCTTGGGGGTACATGCCAGTCTGACACTTGTCTCTGGACCTTGACCTCAATTTCATGGATGAGTGACTTTCATCCAAGTTTCTTAATTAAGTCCGTTTTTCAGCAACTGTAATACCTAGACACACCATATTTGGTCTATAGATAGTTCTTAGTGGGTACATGCAAGTCTAACACCTGTTAGCTGAACTTGACCTGAATTTCATGCTTGAGTGACTTAATATGCATTTTCATGATTTAGTCTATTTCTCAGCAACTGTACTACAGTTGTAACTAGACCCACAGTATTTCATGCTTGACTGACTTTTTTTCACGTTTTGGGATAATATCCATTTCTCAGCAATTACCCAAAGGTTCATCAGTCGTCCACAATCCACATTTTAATCTTCTCAGAAACCACTGGATCAATTGGGACCAAACTTTGGTGGAATGGTCTTTGGGCGATCCCCTTCCAAAATTATGTCCGGTGTCCTCGACCTTCGTCTAAGATGGCGGCCAAGCTAAAATAAAAAAGAAGGGGGGGTCAAAATTTAGAAAATCTCCTCTGAAGCTACTATGCCAATGTCAGCCAAACTTTGCTGAAATGATCCTTGGGTAGTCCCCTTTCAAAATTGTGTCGATGGTCCCGACATCTGACCAAGATGGCCGCCACTGCAGAACTTAGTTTAACATAGGACCCTATAGGAAATTCACATAAAAATCTCTTTGTCTGAAACTACTTGCCCAATTAGAACCAAACTGTGGTGGAATGGTCATAAGGTGGTTCTCTTTAAGGAGTGTCTAATGGCCCTGACCTCCGACCAAGATGGCCGCCACAGCCGAACTTAGTTTAACATATCCCTATCGGAAATTCATTTTCAAAATCTATTTGTCTGAAACTACTGAGCCAATTGCAACCAAACTTAGCAGCAATGGTCCTTAGATGGTCCTCTTTCAAAATTGTACCGAACTTAGTTTAACATGGGACCCTATGGGAAATTCATTTAAAAATCGTCTTGTCTGAAACTACGGAGCCAATTGCAACCAAACTTAGCATCAATGGTCCTTAGATGGTCATCTTTCAGAATTGTGTCTGATGAACCGGACGGTCAACCCAAATGGCCGCCACAGCCGAACTTCGTTTAACATTGGGCCTTATTTGAAATTCATTTAAAAATTTCTTGTCTGAAACTACTGAGTAAATTGTCACCAAACTTAGCAGCAATGGTCCTTAGATGGTCCTCTTTGAGAATTGTGTCAGATGAACCGGACAATCAACCTAGTTTGCCGCCACAGCCGAACTTAGTACAACATAGAACCTTATGGGAAATTCATTTAAATATCTTCTTGTCTGAAACAACTAAGCCAATTGGAACAAGACTTGGCAGCAATGGTCTTTCAGAAGTATGTCTGATGACCTAGAATGTCATCCAAGATGCCCGCCATAGACGAACTTAGTTTTTGATGGGACCCTATGAGAAAATTCATTAAAAAATCTTCTTGTCTGAAACCACTTGGCCAATTGGAACCAAAGTTAACAGAAATGATTCATAGGTGGTCCTCTTTCAGAATTGTGTCCGTTGACCCAGAATGTCAACAAAGATGACCGCCACAGCTGAACTAAGTTTCACATGGGACCCAACGGGAAAATTAATTAAATAATCTTCTTGTCTGAAACAACTGAGGCAATTAGAACAAGACTTGGCAGCAATGGTCCTTAGATTGTCCTCTTTCAGAATTGTGTCGGATGACTTGGACTGCCAACCAAAATGGCGGCCACAGCCGAACATAGTTTAACATTGGACCCTATGAAAAAATCATTAAAAAATCTTGTCTGAAACTACTGAGAGGTTGGATCCAAACTTAGCAGCAATGGTCCTTAGATGGTCCTCTTGCAGAATTGTGTCCGTTTAAAAAAACTATCAACCAAGATAGCCACCACAGCCGAACGTTTAACTGGTCGCAATGCACTATCAGGTGAGCGATACAGACTCCTGGGAACCTCTGGTTATATTACATATGCACTGTCTGTTTTGAATCAAGAAATCTTCTTCAGCACTTTCAAACCAAAATATGTAAAATGTGAATTTTGATAGTTCTTAACATTCCCTAAAAAGATAGACAATGAAACATATTTAATCAAAGAAAATTGAAAAAAATCAAAATGTTGACCATACCGAGAAATTTTAGGAACAAATCCGAATCTAATTTTGGTAATATGGAGTCAATATTCTTGTACGGAGTCAATATGCCTTTAGGAAATCATTTAAATTTGGAAATGTGAGGACAATAAACACAGATAGAGCTTGAATTTGACATTTCCCGGAGCAAGTCTGTAACACAATAAAAACAGCCAACAAAAAAGTCATAAGGGTAAGAGTGGCATTATCTGGGAAATCAAAATTCTGACTTTGATACTATAAAAAATTGAAACCCTAAAATGAAAAAAACCTATGAAAGTGTTCAAGTTTTACGGATACTAGAGGCATTTTGAAACCATTGTTTATACCACACATGGGAGCAATTTCAAACTTTGAAAGCTTAATTGTGCATTTTTATACACAATATACGACAATTGATTAACACATGATTAATTTTTTTTAATTCCCATAGGCCCTATATTAAACTAAGTTCGGCTGTGGCAGCCATCTTGGTTGACAGTCTGGGTATTTGGACACATTTCTGAACGAGGACGATGTAACAGCTGTGTAAGGACCATTGCTACTGAGTCTGGTTCCGATTGCCCCAGTGAATTCAGACAAGAAGATTTTCAAATGAATTTTCCCATAGGGACCTATGTTAAACTAAGTTCGGTTGTGACGGCCATCTTGGTTAACAGTCCGGGTCACAGGACACAATTCTGAAAGAGAACAGAACCTCCTAAGGACCATTGGTGCCAAGTCTGGTTCAAATTGGTCATGTGGTTTCAGGCAAGATGATTTTTCAATGAATTTTCCCACACAGTCCTATGCTAAACTAAGTTCGGCTGTGCCGGCCATCTTGGTCAACAGTCCGGGTCACAGGACACAATTCTGAAAGAGAAGAGAACCTCCTAAGGACCATTGGTGCCAAGTCTGGTTCAAATTGGTCATGTGGTTTCAGGCAAGATGATTTTTCAATGAATTTTCCCATACGGTCCTATGCTAAACTAAGTTCGGTTGTGGCGGCCATCTTGGTTGACAGTCCTGGTCATCGGACACAATTCTGAAAGAGGACCATCTAAGGACCATTGCTACCAAATCTATAGTTCTAGTTGGCTCAGTGTTTTCAGACAAGAAGATTTTTAAATGAATTTTCCCATAGGGTCCTGTTTTAAATTATGTCCGGCTGTGGCGGCCATCTTGGTTTACAGTCAGGATCATCCGACACAATTCTGAATGAGAATCTCCTAAGGACCAATACTGCCAATTGGCCATGTAGTTTCATAAAAGAAGATTTTGCGAAATTCACCCCTCCCCCCTTTTCTATTTATAGCAACAACGGCCATTTCGGTTGCACGTCGGAGATGCTGGACACAATTTTGAATAGGGCCACACAAGGATCATTCCACCAAAGTTTGGTTCCAACTGGCCCAGTGGTTTCAGAGAAGATCTTTAAAGGAAAAGTTTACGCCGACGACGACGACGACCGCCAAGTAATGGCAATAGCTCACATGGCCTTAAAGACAGGTGAGCTAATAATGGGCCATTTTCCGATTGTGAACTTTCCCTTTCTTAGCAGTAACATACCAAGGTCTCCAGCCTATGTGGTGTACATTTCACACTTGATTCGTTACTATCGCGCATGTGATTTATACGGCGACTTTCTCGGCAGGGCGATATTGCTGTCACATAAATTTCTAATACAGAGGTATGTTCAGTCACTGTTAATTTTATCACTCCAAAAGTGTTAGGGTCATCATCACGAGGCGGGCTTCAGCCGGCCCCTAAACAATAATGTATACTAGTTCAGCAAAATGGATTGCACACTAAACTCCGAAACATAAAAATGAACCAAAATTTTTTTTTAAAAATATACAAGACTAACAAAGGCTAGAGGTTCCTGACTTGGGACAGGCACAAAAATGCGGCGGGGTTAAACATGTTTTGTGAGATCTCAACCCTCCCCCTATACCTCTAGCCAATGTGGAATAAACAAACACACAGCAATACAGCAATGCACACAGTAAAACTCAGTTCAAAAGATGTCCGAGTCCTATATTAAAAAAGGTAACAGAAGATACTAGACTGTATCTTGCCCTAACTTGAAAATCGCAGACTCGAAAGTAATCTGGTAAACGGTAAATTTCAGTCATCTTAACCGAAAAAAAAATGTACACATATACTAGTCAACAAAGGTAACGATACACGAGTTAGGAACACAGTATCTTAGTAATTCCTTTAAAAAATTAAGTATGAGGGCAACAGTGGTTTGCTTCATTTCTTGATCTAATGCGTCTCATTTTGAAATTTGGATAAAACTTGAAATGGTGGAAAATGGAAATTTCCCAAAAAGGGTTAAATTAGATTTTGCGAAAAATCGAGAAGAAAATCAACACAAATTTTGTAAACGAAAATCAAGTGGCTGAAATTAGTAGAAAAAACTCAAATATTTTGTCACACAGACATTATGATTCAAATAACGGGGTAAAAATACTGATTTTTTTAATTTGGGGTTGAAAAATGTGATTTCTGAAATCTCAAAAATTGGAATTTTTTATTTCAAACTTTTTGAAGAAAATCCATGCTTTTGGTGGGAAAACAATCTACTATGAAAATCAGACGTGTGGGTCGATTTTTCTGCTTAGTACAGCTATTTAAAATTATGAATATATGAAAAATGTATTATCCTGTATCGTTTCTTTTGTTAATTAGTATATAATTCTTTAAATGAAACAATTACCCTGTCTAGTGCCCCATAAAATTTACTGTACCTTTTCAAAGCGTTGTTTCCCTTTTTAGACATTTTTGTTTTGATATTTTAACAACACATAAACAAACGATAAAAACAGATTATTTTTCTAGGTATTCGAAAATATTTATTTTTATATTTGAAAAGTAACGCGTGTATAATGTGTCTTTCACAAACGATTGTACGAAGTAGTGGAAATGCTGTCGTGTGGTTTAATATCACACAAAAATCGTATGTTAGGTAAAAAGGGGGGGGGGGCACATGAGAGAAACCGTTCGTTCGTAGGGAGAAAGGTACAAGTTTTTTTTTTAATTACGATCTAGCTTGTTTTTCTATTATTTTTTTTCTTTGTTTATTTTTAATTTAAACATTATTTAGAACACAGTAATACGACTGTTACATAGATCTGTGTGAACAAAATCATAGATAACATAGATAGATAGCATAAACTTCGGATGACACATCCCAAAGGCTTGGTTCATTTTCATACAATTCTAGAAAGTCCAAGTCGTGAGACCTCCTCCTCTTCTTCTTGATCAAGGATCTCTAAGGTTTCATTCTCCGCTTCGGCCATTTTCGCGCGAATGCAAAGGCGTATGGAGGTAGGTTCGTTGAGGGATCAATTTTAATTTAATTTGATTTCATTTGATTTTGATTACATTTTTTTTTTATATTTATTTATGAATATTTACGGGAGTTTCACTCGTCATTCAATACACTTTAAAACAACATGTACATAACACAAGTATAAACCTTTTCAACGTATTTTTATGCAATGTTTCAACATAACAAAATAAAGAGTTTTCTGATATTTTACATTTAAATATCAAATCCATTTATGACTAATTATTTTACTAATGATAATGGAAATTTTAATTTGTCAATATCATATATATGATTTTTTTTGTTGTTTGGAGAAGATCTGTATGTGTAATTATCAAATATCACAGTATTACAAACTATATATTCCTAAACTTCTTGTTTTCCAGACAGAATAGAGAATGGAAGCCTTTAATAGAAAAATGGTATGGATATGTCAGTTACAAGAATCAATTATTGTAAAACAGGGGCCGGGTGTTTTATTTTTAAGTCCTGACGATTCATCAGTATTTATGGGATTCAATTGTTTTAGGTTTAGTGAAAATTTGTAATCTCGATGCAATCATGTTGCATGGCTAATTCCTTCATTTTCATAAGTGACGAAATTTCTTCTACAAGTCCAGTGAAGTGTAAAAACGCTTCGTTTTAAACAATTTTTATTCAGCTAAAAAAAAAAATGCTGAATTAATTTCATCTATGAAAACATCTGAAAAGAAGTCGAATAGAGTCCAATTAACGTTCTGACGATTCTATTTTCATCAGACAGTCGATTGAAAATCGGACGTCAATCGATTCAGAAACGACTTTTCAACTCCACTTTCGACTTTCAACTTTCCTGTTCACACGATACGATCTTAAGTCGAATGAAGTCTAACAGAAACATCGAGAGCGAAATCGAATGGAAAATCGTATCGTGTGACCGCACCTTTAGAGATACATCAAGATCGAGGAAAATGCAGTGTTCTTTGTTAGTATTATCTTTATTTACTATGTATTTTACTTTATTAAGGTTCCTGTTTTGTAGTGTTTGTTCTCATTATTATTCAATTCTGCCAACTTTTTTGTTTAGTTTATTATACGTTTTTTATTCTTTTAGTTATACATGTATCCTTGTGGTTTTTGCTTGTTTTGTTCCATTCTCGTGACTTTGTTTTTTCCTCGGATTTGGAATTTGCGGACCTTTCCCACTTTTTGTCGCTTCGGTATTCTTTTGTCGATATTTTTATATTGTAAGCTATTAATTCTAAAGAGGATGTTTCGTCAGAGGTAAATTGTTTTATTGTCTCATTTGGTGGTTTCTGGATGATGACGCTTGCCAATATTTTCCACACAATGGGAACTGATTAGATCTTGTTTTGACTGCAATTCACCGTTTAATCCCTTTCAAAATAGCATTATGCAAAATGAAAAAAATGTATATTCTTGACGCATTTTGAATTTTTTTTTAAATAAAAAATACTTCTTTCAAATTGCGTTGAGTTGGTCCAAAATTTTGACGCACTTTAAATCGCGTTAAGCCTGAACCGAAATTTGACACAGTTTGCATTTTTATCAAAATGCATAATCAAATGTTACAATGCAACATCAGGGAACATTGTAAATTTAATTATAATTAGAAAAAATGCAATAATTAATCGCGAATGAAAGCAACACAAAAATAATCTAGTAGTTATCCTACTAAAAACGATATATTTTATTTATTAATGTACCGTAAAATCGTCAGATGAGAAACGGACGCGAACAAAAAATAAAACATTCAAAACTGAATTGAAAAATAAATTCATAGACACACAAGAATGGTAAAATTTACAATAAATCTGTTGCTACAAATTGTGACTTCACGAAAAGGGGACTTACAAGTCGAGGTTTTGTAATAACATGCTTAGACTTGCTTATATCATCTGCTAAGACATATAGCAAATCATATGGTTTAGGGGTGGGGATTTTTACGGTTGAGATAATTGGACATTATTGATTTATGGGGGCGGGGTCACCCTACTGAAAGAATTAGGTACATGTCATTTAATGCGTCTTGTTACGGAGAATAATAAAATATATGATTTAAAGCTACGGATTTTAATTGCACACGAAATTTTTCAAAATTATCGACATTGAGGGGAACGAGGTATATGTTATTTGATAGGTGTGGCCACTGTGTATAATAAAAATATATAAAATGAGATGGTTATTGGTTATGGTTCGATGAAAGACAAATTCCCCATAGGGTCCTACAGTCGATTCCACCTGGAGAGATGGCTTATTATATAAATTAACCTCTATGGGTGTTGGTAAACAATTATATAACTTATTAAAACCCAACTTAGTCAGACTAGACTTTGTTTTAAACATAAAAATCTACATTCAGCCCCATTCGATATACGAAGAGGGGTACCACAGGGGGATTCGTTAGGTCCTACACTTTTTAATATCTTTATAAATGACATTAGTAATCTTTTTGATAAACAAGACTCGTACCCAGTCTCCCTCATTGAATCGATAATATGTAGCCTTTTATTTGCTGACGATCTGATTATCATCTTAGAACATTCAGGGGGGCTTCAAAACAGTTTAAATAAATTATGTAATTACTGTGAAAACTGGCAACTCACAGTGAATACTAAAAAGAGTAAAACTGTGACAGTAGAGCAATCAAAATTCAAAAAAAAAGACAAGGTCATTCAAAAATAAAAGAAGAAACATTAGATGTTTCTGAATATAATTTGTTATGAAATGTTATAAAATGTAATGGTTCATTGATACAAAGTACTCTAGACTTGTCACAAAAGGCTAGAAAAGTACTATTCTCTTTAAAGTCATATACATCCTCACTTGGAGAGATGCCCATTCAGTGTTGACATACAACTCTGAAGTATGTTACATGGACACGTATATGTCCTATTATAGAGCTAAAGAACGAGCTAAGAAAAACAATCAGACACTTGACAAGTTATCTTTTATTGATAAAAGCCCTACTGAAAAAGTCCACCTTACATTCTGTACGCATATCCTCAGGGTAAGAACATCGTCATCAAATTTAGCAACACGAGCAGAGCTGGGTCGGCTCCCAATAGAAGAGTATATACTCTCACAAACAATGCTATACTTTTCCCGTCTGGAAACCCAAAATGTAAACCCTCTAATGAAAGAGGCTTCTGAAATGTGCAAAAAGATGCACTCCGAAGGAATATACACATGCTATACTTACCTTGCTGATATCTTAACAGAATTAAATATAAATCCCGGAATACTTACAAATGTACAAGATACATGTACAGCAATTAATAACACAAAAAAGCAAATTAAATCTTGCTGCAATGACTTTTTCAATAAATTATTGGAAAAGAAGATAAACGACTTAAATGAAAGTAATAAAAAATTTCTATATAAAACCTTAAAGGTCAAATTGAATTAAGAGTTCTACCTAAAACATAACCATTCTGACTCCAGAAAACTATTAACTAAATTTAGAATTAGCGAACACACTCTTAATAGAAAAGGGTAGACCCCGGGGGGAGGGGGGTTACTGACTATCCTTTCGGGTATAACTGTGCCGACAGCACTTGCCAAATCATACCCTGTTCTAACCAGAAAACATTGAAAAACATACCCTGTTCTAAACAGAAATATTGAAAAACATACCCTGTTCTAGACATGCTCAGAAAAAGTGTACCCCGTTCTAGACACGCTCAGAAAATGTATACCTTGTTCTAGACAGAGACCTATATGTTCTAGACTAGTTCAGAAATATATACCCTGTAACCAAACAATTCATCAATGTAAGCAAAAAACATACTTGTGTCAATTTTCCGTATCCAAACTGTTGTTTTTAACTCGATTTCAAAAAATAAAACTCATTTCTGTTATAACTTATACATACTTTGTTTAGAAAAAGACCCTGTTCTCACCAGCAGGACATGAAAAAGCGACCCTGTTCTAACCAACGAGACATGTAAAAGAGACCCTGTTCTAACCAGCAGGGCATGAAAAAGCGACCCTGTTCTAACCAGCGGGACATGTAAAAGGGACCATGTTCTAACCAGCAGGACATGAAAAAGCGACCCTCTTTTGCGGCACAGTAAAAATATAGGAAGTAACCCCCCGGGGGGTAGACATCTTAAGATCCCTAGAGACCAAAGGTTCTGCACGTTCTGCAATGAGGTAGAGGATGAAAAATACTTCTTTCTCAAATGCCCTACTAGGAAAAATTATTTTGAATTTATGAAAAACATTCCTGGGTGGGATGATGCTGATATAAATGACATAATAAAACTTAAAATAATACTGAACCCCACATCTCACAGTCAAATTAAAAATACAGTTTCCTTTATTAGACAGTCATTAGAACTGAGGCCGGGAGACCCAAAACTTTAATTTTGACTGATGTTTTAATGTTATATTGATTAATTTGATGTATGTTTGATTTATTTGTTTTGTTTGTCACAAATCATATATTTGATTTCTATGACAATAAAGTATTTGAATTTGAATTTGAGTAAACCCTATCCTCTTTTAACTCCTCATTATAAGTCTCAGTGACCCCATTAGAAAATGTATAATATTAGGCACATCTAGAAACATTGATATTTCATCATTGAAAATCTCAGATCCATATCTCTGACGGTTATTGAGAATTCGAACGAACAAAATCGGAGAGGAAGAACAAAAATAGTCGATATAAATCGCAAATCAAAATCTATAAGTCGAGAGACTTAATAAAGATGATCAAACACGGAGATTCGACAAATAAAAACCCGCAAGCACACTGCACGTTGCTGCATTCAAAATCGGGAGAACGTGAAATAAACAAAAACGAAAATTTATGTCCACATTTTTATTACTTTTATTTTATTTTATTTATTTATGGATTTTTTTCCTTTTTATATTTAATTCCTAGTTTCTTGAATAACTTCACTATCATATCAAATCATATTCTATTTTGTTGGACAAACTCAACGTGATAATTCAATATACGGCTACATCACTCATAAAAACTGAATCAGTGCCACAATCAGGGGCATTTCCAGGAAATTTGAAAGGGGGGCGTATAATTAAACTTTCGCGGAGCGGAGCGAGGCGAAAATTTTATTGGACTTTTTTTGCTAAAAAACATAAAATAATTGAGAAATGCACTAATGTAACGGTTCCTGACTTGGGGCGTGTATATTTTAGAGTATGTGTTTAATTAATGAATATGATAAATTGCCAAATTCAATACAATATAAGCAGATTACGACACTTTTTAAAAAAAAAATGGGGGGGGGGGGTACGCCCATTACGCCATCACCTGGACCCGCCCATGACAATCGAGTAAACCTTTTAAAAAAGACAGAACTAGTTCTCGAGTGTAAATACTAGAAGGATTTTGTTTATCATTCAGTAACCACCGAGAAGTACATTTTTAGAATTCTTAAATAACCAAGATGTTATTTTGTCAGTTAAAAGGCCCTTAAAATTTAAAATTTTTAAAATAAATAATAGGTCCATATATAATCCGTACAAAAGTCGTATAGCCCTTTTCAGAAACTCAGGCTCAACCTGAGTGAAAAAAAAACACAAAAAAAAATAGAAAATAAAACCGAACAAACGTAAACACGAATGAATCAAGTAAAGAAAACGAAGAAAACGAAGAAATTTTTGATGTAAAGGTGACTTGCATATATATATATATATATATTCCCAAATGTCGTCCTAAATATTCACACTTAACTTACTGTGCGCATGCGTCAATCGACCGTACAATAAATATAAACAGAACAGTGTGGAGGCATTAAAGAATTAAAGTTCTAGATTTTTGCCAATTTTGAACCGACTTTTTGATCCGTAAAATCACACTTTTACATTTTAAATTTCACATTTACTGTTGATTATAACAGTGAAGAAATGGGTTTGCTGTCGGAAGGCTCGCCGTTGAGTTGGGAAGAAACGAAGAAACATGCAGACCACGTTAGGAAACACGGAATACAGCAGTTTATAAACCAATACAACAGACTAAAAAACAGAGAGCACGACGTTTTGTATTGGGGAGATGAGGTATAGCTCTTACTATTTTGATTTTTTTAAAAAAACAAACAAAGCAATATTAGGAAATGGGGCGGGGGCAGGGATTAAGAAATGGCCTGTCACAGAACCTCAAAATGGGGATAATCTTTAGTTATTGTTTAAATTGAGGAATAGGTGTATTGAAACATTTTGATGTTATGGTTTTTTTACCTTATGTTACCTTTGATTTTAATTTCCTCAAGTTGAAGATCTGAGCTGACCTCCATAGATAATGCACTTTTAATTGTCTCACCACTTGCAAGTCTTGAAATGGACCCTGCCTTCAGTCCTGTTCACACAGGACAAGGTCTTGTTATTTTTTCATCATAACTATAAGTTCAAGTTTATTATAAATGTCAATCCATTGTGCAGTCATATAATTAGTTCGGATTTTGTTTACCCTGACATTGAGGATGATGTTCAAAGTCACAATTAAAATATTTTGGAGTCCGCAGAGAATGAAAAGCACTGAAGGCAAGGATCAATTACCGGGTTTGTGAGTTTCGATCCTTGCATGGAAGTTGAATAATTATATGACTAATCTGAGCCTTATATTTTAATTTCGTTTCTACTTTTACCAGGATTTACTGTCACAAATTTTTGTAGTATCATCAGCATACCCAAATCTAGTGATGTATTTGTTTTTCTTCCGAAATCCAGAACCAAGACTGAAATACATTTTAATACAGTTTGAAATAATTTTTCAATTTTTGTTCATTATTAATAAAAGAAAATCAGTTCATATAAATGAGTGTATAAGTGCTTGGATCATTTCCAGACATTTTGGTTGAGTATTTATTTTAGAATTACTAGACTGAGTGAGATTTTGACTACAGTCTGGTGAATTTCGATACACGTCCTTGATTTTCTTGTCTGTGCTAAATATAAAATAATGAATTGTTCATAATTTAGTATATAGATAAGGTAAAGCAAATTTCCTACCAAAGAAAGCCACATGATCAAGAATTTTATTTTCAGGTTGAGTACATGCTTGTAAAATTTGATGATGAACAGAAGACAGCCAAGCTCTGCTTAAAAGCTCAGGAAGTTTTGGAAAATTTACAACAGTGTGAGAAACTATGCCCTCAGTAGGTACAAAAAATGTAGCACCAGTAGATACAAAATCACAGAAAAATTATTTCCTCAGTAGGTACAAAAATTGTGCCCTCAGTACATAAATCTGACAAATTTCAAACCCCAAATCAGGAGATTTTACATGTATTCAGTATTCTAATATGATCTGCTTCAAACGCTTTCAATCTACACTAGTGGTAAAATATAAATATTTTGATTCCAACGTCACAGTCGTCAGTTTGGCAGCATCATAGTAAAGTTTTCCACAAGCTTTAAAGACGTCATAGTATAACTTGTGTTGTGTAATGGCGTATTCTTGTCTGAATCCCTATGTTGCGAAATTTCAAAATGTCATAGAACCTATCCTTTTAGAATAGAAATAATTCACTGTGGCTTGAAAATATCATGATTTTACCATGGGTAGGCCATTTCTGCCGATATTTTACCACATGGTGTCGTTCGTGGCAAAATATTTGGCATAAAGGAACAAAACCAGACAGGAAGCATACATGGGATGTCTTTATAAAGTTTCTTCATGTCGTCCTGATCGGGCAACAAACGTGGCCCTCATGGGCATTTCTTGTTTTTCATTGGTTGATTAAAATTTTTTTCTCTGTAACTTCTTGGCCAAAACTGTCAACCAAACTTGACAGGAAGCATCTATGGAAAGTCTTTTATGAAAGGATTTTTTTCATCCTGATTGGACGACAAGCATGGCTGCCATGGGGTAATTCTTGTTTCTGATGACTGATGTAAAGAAATCTTCTCTGAAACTGCTTGGCCAAATGGAACTAAAGTTGACAGGAAGCATCTGTGGGAGGTTTTTTTACACAGTTTCCTCATTTTGTCCAGTTTGAGTGTATTTCAAGATCTTACTAAAGTCACAGTTTTTGAAAGTCTTTTAAGTAGAAGAGTTGATAAGGTGTTATTCTAACCTATATTTGGTCCTGTAATTTAGGTCTGAATTTTTGGCATAAACGTGAGTGCATAAAATAATTTTTGGCACAATTCCTAGCACATACATTTTGTTTATTGACAAATGTGGCAAGTTTAAAAAGTTTTAGAGGTAAAAAAAATTGCTTTCTTTAGCAGAACTACTTGTAATGTGATATATGAGAGACCTTCCAGTTACCTTTTCAAAAATACATATGACTTAATGTTATGTGGAAAAAGGCACTTACCTGAAATGAGAATTTTTGGAGTTTACACATTTATATAATTTTTTATCCATTTTCAGAGACCATCCATCAACATGGAGACCAGAGTATGCAGCCTATATGGTGGAGGGCACACCGGGCAAACCATACGGTGGATTACTAGCCCACTTCAATGTGGTAGAGTCTAACATGAGACTGCGGTAAGATTGTGCTACGTAAAGTAAAAATAACATGATGAAAAATTATAATATGTATACGCTATATATATTATCAGAAAATACACAGTTTATTTGTACAAGCCTAAGAAACAGGTAGAAATTCAGGATTCACCATGCGTTTTGTATTTGTTTAACATCAAGAACACGCATGACAATATACATTGATTTTACCCTGCTATGGTAAATTTTTATCTTTTATCGAGAAAAGGCATGAAAATTGGACATATGCAATTTGAAATGGAATGTTTTGTAAATAAACTTCGGTAAACATGATGCCACAAACACTGTAATAGAGTAGTAAACCAGAGCACAATATAACTAATCATTGAAAGTGAGGACAAGGATACCAGATCATTTTATGATATCAGTGGAATATACATGTACATAAAAAATGTTTGACATATTTTATTTGGGCACTGAATGTTCCAGTTGAAAGACATATTTAGATATAAAATTAGGCCGTTTACTCTCTATAGTTATAAAGCCTGGTTAGGGTAATGTCATTTTCAAAATTTAAGTACCGAAATCCATTTAAATTGTCTTATAACGTGGCTGCCAGATTTAATTAGCTCTTTCATATAAATTAAAACAATTTAACCGATCTATTTATTCATTCGTGTTCTTCATGCACCGAAATAAAATGTTGTTTATGAAATTTTCAATGTAAAAGGGAGATAACTCTTTTTTGTGGGATTTATTTTAGTATTATTATATCCCTTCTTTGCATCCATAGGCACAAGATATATGAAAACTATTTATATTTTAGGATAGGTCTGAGTTGGTCTTTTCATATCGAATTTAAGTTATTGTCTCCATTCAGAATCACATTTGTGGTTCAAAAATAATTTTTACAAAAATCAAAGGGTATTGTTTTCTTTGACAACACAACAAAAAAAAAAAAATGATCTTATTACAAACATTGAGACTTTGAAAATTGCAAAAATCCATTCCATGAACTGATGTTTAGATATGGCCAGACAGTGATATAAATTAGATGGGGCACTTTCATGTTTTGTAAAAAATCTGCAGTTGACTTGTATTTTATTTCATAAATGGAATTATGTAAAGGTGATGTCTCTCTCTCATTTAAAGATATTTTTGTCTCAGAATGAACTAATTTTGTCATCATATTTTTAAATCCCACCACAAAAATTGTTCAAAATCTTAAAAATTCTTTGTAAAAACATCGCCCTTGGCCAGTTCTAAATGGACACATCCACAAATTAAGATTTAGTGTGCCTAAAATAGCTCAAATTCTTATTGTTCTTTGGAAAATTTCTTTCTTAATGACCACTTGTACATTATACATGTATATGCAAATGTCACTAAGTAATGAACTTAATTCTGTATAAGGTTTGTACAGTAACAATCTGCACCTTTAGCCACTGAACTGTAGCCCAAATCTAGTGAAATCTCCTTTGGTGTAGCAAAATAATATATATCACTAAACCTGACTGGTCTTGTAAAGAATTCCTATATTGAACTAACTCATTATTTTTATCTAGTAATTTTCAGTTCCGTTTATTAAAAGTCATACCCAACTACCGGTAGCCTGTAGGTTGTAGTGCATGAAATGGTTTTGGCATAGATTACTATATTAATATTAAACATCATAGTTACTTGTGGACCCTAGGTCCCCGAGGGTATTCGCCAACCCAGTCGTCAGACTTGTCTGACATGATTATTCATTGATTTTTTACAGAAATTACCAGTATTTAGTAAAATTCAAAAATAATAGAAATACTAAGGGTTCATTCCTTGTATTGCACATGGTAGATCTCCTTAGCTGAAATTTAGCTTCCTATTTCGGTATTTTTGGTTGAGTACTTCTTGTTTAATACAAGTTTGGTTTTTGGTCTTCCAAATGTTTCGGTTTTAATCTGCTGAAATGTGTCGTATACAGCATAGTATAAATTTACTATATCTAATATAAGTATCTTTGGATTGTTATTTTACTACATGTATAACACACCTGCTTATCCCTCTCATGCATAACAACTGATAATGTTAAATATTTTAATTTACAACATGCCTGCTTATTTGTCTCATGCATAACATTTGATAATATTAAATATTCTAATTGTTTTGTTTTATTTTAAATATCCAAGAATGTGATTCGCTGTAATATAAATTGCTCACTGTATTTATTTAATTCCAGTAAATTAGATAGAAATATAGCAAAAATACCACTCTAAATTAATTTTTCAATCTCTTTCATAGCCAATATTGATTCAGAAAATATTTTTCAACTATATATTTTAATGTACATTTGTATTTAAATGAGGTAAATGAATACAGATCAAACATAAAATATTTTGGCGAATCACATACCCAATATTTTGAAATGATTCTGCACATTATAAAAAATTGATAACAACCAATTGTTATGAAGTAGAGAGATAAGAGGGCATGTAGAAGTAAAATATGTACCGTATGTTGTCGTTATGATTCAGATATGCCTATATTTAAAAAAAAGAATCTTTAATTTGTTAAACTTATGCTTATCTATCTTTTTTCTCAGACAAAAAGAAATAAAACAAGCTCTTGGACCAAATGAAGTGCCTCTCAGTTTGACAGCCTACCCAAGGTAAGGCCAACTGAAGTCTCCTTAATCTAACAGCGTGTACAAAGTAAGGCCAAAATGAAGTATCCCCGGGCCCCCAGTCTGACAGCCTACCCAAGGGAAGGCCAGCTGAAGGATCCTTAGTCAAACAGCCTGTACAAAGTAAGGCCAAAATGAAGTATCCCCAGTCGTAAAGCATACCCAAGGGAAGGCCAAATGAAGTATCCTTAGTCTAACAGCCTGTACAAAGTATAGCCAAAATGAAGTATCCTCCAGTCTGACAGTCTACCCAAGGGAAGGCCAACTGAGATATCCTTAGTCTAACAGCCTGTGCAAAGTAAGGCCAAAATGAAGTATCCCCCCAGTCTGACAGCCTACCCACGGGAAGGCCAACCGAAGTATCCTTAGTCTAACAGCCTGTGCAAAGTAAGGCCAAAATGAAGTATCCCCCAGTCTGGCAGCCTACCCACGGGAATGCCAACTGAAGTTTCCTTAGTCTAACAGCCTGTACAAAGTAAGGCCAAAATGAAGTATCCCCTAGTCTGACAGCATACCCAAGGGAAGGCCAACTGCAGTCTACTTATATTATTAGTCTAACAGCCTGTACAAAGTAAGGCCAAAATGAAGTATCCCCCGTTTGACAGCCTACCCAAGGGAAGGCCAAATGAAGTATCCGTCAAACAGCCTACCCAGTGTACTTTATATTTTATATCACAATGAAGTACTTATTACTTAGCCAATATGCTCTGTATAAACCTAAAAGTCTGATATAAACCAAGGGTGAGGCTCAAGGCTGATATATCAAGTTAACAGGTAGTATATGTACATAATTATGTAATAAAAACATCTAAGTACTTTTATGGTTTCTTTTTTTTGACAGATCTGTTAAATTAATATTAACCTCAGACTATGTCCTTGGTTGATATAACTTTTGTAGGTCTATATAAAATATATTGACCTTGTAAAAAGTTCATATTTACTCTTCAACTTTTTGGATTGGTTTGGTTTTCAACATTTTATATCTTGACCACAACTGATGAGTCGTAAATCGACAAAATGTGCACATCTTGTGCATTAAAATTGGTATCGTATTGTATTTTATATTAATTTTGTAATAATATGCCTTCAGTCCACAGGGTTATAAGTGTGCATTTAAATATAGATAGTTTTATATTATTATCCATTAGTGAACTTTTAAAAAAAAGTTTAAATGTTTCAACCAAATACTTTGGATTGAACAAACACTGAATGTGGAATTCTTGATGAGATTTATCGAATTACATATATCCCTGAATTTTATTTGAATTACAGAAAAATATTAAATCTTGATATGCATTGCCAACATTTACAACAAAAATACAATGTTTGGTAGATTTTTATCAAAAGCTATATACATGTATATAACGTTTATATTATATAATTATCAAGTTTACTTGCTACATGTAGCTTAAAATATTTGCATCCCATATAAAATGTTTTGCTCTGTCTGTCCGTAGAAATTGAATAATTTCTGATGAATATCTTAACAATACGAAAGTCCTTCTGTTATCTCTTGGCTTTTATCTTCAAGTGATAGTTTTGATGTCAAAAATATAGGTGACGACAGATAAATACAGTCATACCTGTGTATAAAGTCACTTAAGCAACAAGATAGTATTGCCCAGTATAAACAGGTGCTTTTATACAGAGGTTATAATTTTTCAAACTTTGTACATATTACAGTTATATTTTTATATATAGTGCCTTCTATAGACAGTGGCTTGCTATATACAGGTTCCCCATAAAGCGGGTTTTACTGTATCAAAGTTTGAGAAATGAAATATCAAAATGGATTGTAGACATTTAAAAAAGTAAAAATGGTTTACAGACAGTAATTCTCCTGAAAAAGGAAAGTACAATCATTAAAAAGATATTAGATAAATGACTTACTTTGAAGGGTTTGTTCCACTTTGCTAACTTTATAAAAATGAAATGTCCACTTCTCTTATAAAGACATGTTAAATAGCTTTGTTATTTTAAAGTCCATTGTCTATATCATTATATATTTACAGTTATAAAATATAACTTCATATATTACAAATACTTAAAATGTCAATTATATAGAGTTATTGCACGAATATTGCGAAATATTGTCCAGAGTAGAATGTAATATTGCATGAGCTTGACTCAAACTCTGCATAATTTTGAATTTTGTTTGCTTTTTAGCTCACATGTCCTAAAAGGACATGTGAGCTTTTTCTATCACTTTGTGTCCATCGTCTGTTGTAAACTTTTTCAAAGATCTTCTCCTCTGAAACCACTGAACCAATTACAGCCATACTTATTCTGAATGGTTCTTTGGGTATCTAGATTAAAGTGTATGTTTTATTTTCTTGTCCCTCGACAAACATGGCCACCATGGCTAAAAATAGAACATAGGGGTAAAATGCAGTTTTTGGCTTATGGTATATCTCAAAAACCAAAGCATTTAGAGCAAAACTGACATGGGGTAAAAATATTCAACAGGTCAAGATCTACCAGTCATGAACTTTTCAGTTGAATAGGACAACCCTTTGTTGGGTTATTGCCCCTGAATTGTTAATTTTAAGGAAATTTTGCAGTTTTAGGCTGTTATCTTGAATATCATTATAGATGAAGACAAACTGTAAACAACAAAAATGTTCAGCAAAGTAAGATCTACAAATAAGTCAACATGACCAAAATCATCAATTGACCTCTTATAGGAGTTTTTGCCCTTTAAAGACAATTTTTCACATTTTTTTCCTCATCTTTGTAAACTTTTAAAAATCTTCTCCTCTGAAACTACAGAATCAATTTCAGCCAAACTTAGGCTGATAGATCCTTAGGGTATCTAGTATAAATTGTGTGTTTTATTTTCTTGTCCTTCCAGAAACATGGCTGCCCTGGCTAAAAATAGAACATACGTGAAAATGCACTTTTTTGCTCATATCTCGAAAACTAAAGCAATTAGGGAAAAACTGACAAATATTAAAAATGTTTATGAGGTCTAAGACCTACCTATCATAAAATATTCAGACGAATCGATCAACCCATTTTTTTATACCCCCGAATAGTTAATTTTAAGGCAATTTTGCAGTTTTAGGTTATTAGCTTGAATATTATTATAGATAAAGACAAACTGTATACTGCAAAAATGTTCAGCAAAGTAAGATCTACAAATAAGTCAACATGACCAAAATTGTCAATTGACCCCTTATAGGGGTTTTTGCCCTTGAAAGATTATTTAAATGTGAACAGAAAATAATGGTCCGACATTGTCACAGATGTTAAGTGCATGACTTGAAATAAATTAAATGGTAGCTCTACAAGTAAAATGGGGTGTCAAGGTCATTGAAAAATTCCATAGCAACTGATAAAAATGTCCTTAGCAACAGATGAAAAAGTCCCTAGCAACCATATATATTTCAGTTCAGGACCCTACAATTTACCTGTTCAAGTCCAAATTTAAGACCAAGAGTCAATTCCATTGAAAAAGTCCTAGCTACCATATCTATTTGGGTTCAGGATTCTATATTTTAGCTGTACAGGTCAATATTAAGGAGAAAATTGTGACGGTATAATTAAATAGTAAAAATAATCATTGATGCAAGATCTACTGGTATACAAAAGATAACAGGTGAGCGAATCAGGCTCTTGGGAGCGTCTTCTTGGTATTATAATGTGTTTTTATAATAATACAGTGATGGAAAAATTTGATAATATAATCAAATTAATTTCTGATTTAAGATATTTATACCAGAATCTCTTATTTTTATCTGTCTTTTAAATCATTTTACCCCCGAAAACAAGGTTTTGAGGGGGTATATAGGTTTCAGTCTGTCTGTCTGTCTGTCCGAAATAACGTCCTCAACTCCTACATTACTTGCATGATTCTCATGAAACTTAATGGACTAAGTGTTGGAAATGTTCATATTGGCAGGAATTTCTGTTTGGAAAGGAAATGTAAAAAATGGCTGTTTTGACTTTTTTTAACGAAACTTTGTTCCATATGTTGTCCGCAACTCCTCTTACATTACTTTGATGATTCTAGTGAAACTTTATGGAGTGTTAAATCACTATATGGAGATGTGCATATTGTCAGGATTTTCTGTTTAGGCGAGCAGTTTCAAAAATATGATGATTTGAACTTTGTGTAGTCTTCAAAACAGACATGTTGCTGCGGGGGGTATTAGTCCCTTTCAGGGCAGCTCTAGTTTATTTTGGTTCTGATTTGATTTCTATGTAAGGAAGTAATGTTATTTATTTTAATTTCTTTTATAGTAATTTATTTCATCAAAATTTATTCCTCATTCTCGTGAGAAATATCCTTCACATATGTAAACCAGGAAAATGCTCCTTCAATCACTAAAGATTATAACAGTAAAAAAAAACAAAAAAACTTGAGAGATTTCTAATCATTCCTAGCTCAGAATTATACTTTCAAGTGAATTGGACCTATTGTGAGGTCAGGTATATACAATAGACTCCTCCTTGTAAGAATAAGTTATGCTATTATGTGGAATTCTTCATTTTTATGTGAAAACTCAATATAATTTCCTATTGTCACTCATTGTAATAATTACTATTTACACATATGTATTATGAACTTTATATTTGTTTGTTTTGTTTAGTTGGGGTTTAACGCCGTTTTCAGCACATTTGGCTATTTTGCGGCAGCTAGTTTTTATTGGAGGAGGAAGCCGGAGTATCCGGGAGGGGGGGGGAGAGGAACCACCGACTTTCGGTAGAAAAATTGGCAATCCTTGTCAATTAAGGGTAGGAGTCGAACACACCCCGACTCAGGTGAGATTCCAACTCACAACCGCAGTGTTGACAGGCTAGTGATCATTAGTAGTATATGAAGAACTACTACCTAGACCACTCGGCCACCGAGGCCCCTGAACTTTATAAACAATTTTAATTAATTTGATCTTAAAGGCCATTAAATTGTGTTTTATAAATTTCTATAAAATATTTTCAGTCAGTGCATCATGACTTTATATCAAATTTTGGCAAAACATTCATGATTAAGAAAAATAAAAAAGGAGTCAAAATACTTATATTTGCATTGTAAAATGTTTGGGACCACATAAAAAATTCGTCTCAAGCGAGTTTGAGATAACGAGAGTTCACTGTACTTTTTAAGAATATAAATAAGAACGTGAGTGATAGCTCTTTGAAGATTGTAAACATTTTAATGTTACTTTACATTACCGGTACATTATTACATTACAGCTGTAATGGAGTAGGTGTTTCTTGAATAGCTGCATCATTAAATTCTGTTGCAAAATTTTGATTGTGATGATAAAATATATAATGAATGATTACAATATTAAACACATGACATTTTAAAATCTTTTTGATCTTTTGATCTTTGTACTAAAATCCGGTTAAAAGCTTGTAATTTTATATGTGACAATATTTGTGCCAACACAACTATTCACCTGACAGATTGACAAACACTGCATCCTGGATCTACCTACACAGTAAACTGTTGTAATGTTTGTTTAGTTGGAGTTTTTATTGTTGGAAGAAGCCAGGGTACCTGGAGAGAACCACTGACCTTCGGTAGGAAAATTGTTAAACACACCCCGCCACAGGTGAGATTCGAACTCACAACCTCAGCGTTGACAGGCTAGTGATCACTAGTAGTCATAACGAACTGCCTAGACCACTCGGCCACCGAGGCCCCACTGTTCTAATGTAAATTTACTGAGTCCTTTGACCACCATGACCTACATGTATTTAAGCGTATGGGTCTGACACTAATAAATTTTTGGTGCCAAGCAATAAAGTCTTAGCCAGTATATAACCAAGGAGGGTTTTATGGATTTATTGCAGTATTTTCCAGAATTTTTCATATCAATTTGAGTGTAAAATCAAAATATGTATAGATTCATTCATAAGTCCATATTTCAGCATGAGTTGAGAAATGTACGTCTTTTCACGAGTGGAGCATATCATGAAGCAGAAGATATCTTGAAGGGGAGATAATCTAACCTAAGCATTTATTGCATTTTAGGGGAAAACATTGCCGACAATACCACTAGTTGGTCCGCTGTTTAATTATTATGATCTAGGATTCATCTCTAATTCGAATGTTTTTTTTTAAAAAAATTATGTAATTTCAAAGGTGTGATGGTAAAATTCATGAAATTTGTAATGTTTATCAAACCATGGGAAAAGAAGTAACTTATTTAGAATTAATAAAATGAATAAAACATTTTGTATGATATTTTTAAGCTAAGGATAAAAAATCCAGCATATTTAAAATGTTGATTTTAATTTAAAAACTCTATGTTGTTGTAAGAAATTTTATTATTTTTTTTTTTTTCATAGTTTTATGCCTTTTTACACTTTCTTTGAGATTATGAGATTTGTTTCCTTAAAGATTAATATGAAAATTAATCTCGAATGGTTTTGACTTTTTGGCATATAATTAGGCCAAATGAAATATATTTGAGTGTCCTTACTGAACCTAATTTTTTTACCACCCCTAAGTTTTTATTGAGTTTTTTGTACAAGCACTATTAAAAACCAAAATTTCCTTCCATAAGGACTAGGGTAAAAAATAAGTAAAAAAAAAATACCTAATAATATTTATAAGCATGAAATCTAGCTATTAAACACACATATTTTTTTATTGGCATTAAAGGCTTTAAATTCAAACATACAATATATCCAAAGTGGTTTTTTTTCTGAACAAACAATTGTATTATTCATGATTCTTTTAGATGTTCATTTTACATAACATATCATTCTGTCACCACCTTGTGAAAAATTATTTTGTTTGCATTTTATAAAGCATATTGTTTTAGGTCAAGGTACGGAAGATTTAAGCTAGAAATTAATGAGATCTATAAAGTAAACATACTTCTTTTTAAATCAACACAAACCTTTAAATATACTTTTAAAAAAATCTTTAATAGCATGAAAATATTTACATTGTACCGTACAATACGTAAACATGCCTCAGAAATATATATCTTTGTTGAAGAAATATTGATTTTTTAAATATACGGTAAACTAACACCAGTATTTTTATTATGAATTAGATCAAATTTTTCATTATACGGTCAAACCTGTATATTATAAAAGGACACCTGAATGGACAAGAAAAAATGTTTAAATTTGTCAAAAAGGTGTTTCATTATACATGTAACATAGAGACAAATGGTAAAATAACAATTACTGTCTGGACACGTCAGTTCGTAAACTGGATTTTTCGGAATTTGAATACCTTAATCAAACAGTGAATTGTCTAGTCACTTGGGTGAAAGATGCAATGAGCTAAGTCGTTACTGAAACAATCCAGTTGCCTAATTTTGTTCAATCGTGTCTTCCAGAGAGAAAAAAAAATTCTGCCATTCAATGTAAAAGGGAGATAACTTTTCCTATGAGATTTTTTAAAATTAAGTATTACAACCCTATGATACATGAAATACACACAAATGGCATTAAAGATATTTAAAGTAACAGTTTTACAAATTTTAGGATAGGTCTGAGTTGATCAATTCAAATTATTAATTTTTTGAAATTTTCAAGTGTATTAATTTACTATTGGAAATTCCCCATCTAGAATCATTTTTGAGGTATATAAACATAACCTTTGTAAACAACTTTACATTTTTTTTTGTTTTCTTAGATGATTCAATAAGGTTAATTAACCAACAACAGATAATTCCAACGTTTAGACTTTCAGAATTCAAAAATCCATTTTTATGATCTGAAGTGTTTAGGTAGTTTAATGAGAAACCAGAGTGAGTTATATTTTCCTAACCAATGTAGGTAAGGGAGATAATAAATTTGTCTCCCTTTTAACCTAAGGACAAAAGGGATAGAATTTAATAATCTCCCTTACCTACATTGATTAGGAAAAGATAACTCACTCTGGTTCCTCATTGATCTTTCAAAGAGATTTTGGAAAATGTTTCAAGTTTATATGGGATATACAATAAATAACCTACTTTTGGAAATAAAATGTTAAATTAACAAAGCAGTCGTAAAGATAATACATGTATCCTAATTATATTTTCAGGTTGGGTGTTGGAAATTTTTCAGATCCAGAAACTAAGACCACACCTGATGACGGTGCTTCCAAATCAATATTTTTTCCTGATGAGGTTATATTCCAAGGTCACCCAAGATTTAGGTAAATCGATTCAATCATAATATGTACATTCCAGATTAACCTGTAAAATTTTATAAGTCCATCATGAATTAACTGTTCTAATTATTTCCAAGAACAATCATGGTCAGTTCATTAAAACCAAATACAGGTAGAAATTCATGATAGTTAATATGTTTGCTTTAAGGATGCCAGGTCGCTGGTCTAATAGGAAATAAATAGGATTTGAAATCGGTGTTTTAGTTTGAGAGAACATATGAATAGTAAACAAATAAGCAAGAAAAAAATATATGTTCATGTGCTCATTTTAGAGCTATAAGGCCTTGAAAATTTGCAGGAAACGGGTTTTCTCTGGATTTTTCATTATCTTTGCATTGAAAACTTCAGTCTCTCTAAGATGTATGAAAAAATAAAAAGGATTTCATAAAATTTTGTCAAATACCATTTTAAGGTTTATATGATTGAATTATAAAAGAAAAAGTGGGAGTTCATGGGCAAAAAATTTCATAATTAGGAAATGGATAAAACCTGAGGATTCCGAAAATCTGACAAAAAAGACCAAAACATGATCAGCGAGCACCCTTAATCATACCAAGTTCTCAAGTCAAGGATCCTGTCCCCTGTTTAAGGTGGTGGGACCCCTAACAAACATTTTGCAATTATTTGGGTTTTTGCAAGTGACGTCAGTCTTCTTGTGTGAAATGTCAGCTACACATTTACAAATGTATTCCAATATTGTAATTGTCAGATATATTAGCCAATCAGGATAGCCTGCTCTTTTAGCAGGTAAACATGCCTGTTTTTTAGATGACAGAACATATACTTACCATAAAATATTTATTTTTATTAAATAACATGATAAAAATAGCCTTATTATGGCAATTTGGCACGATCAATAATTTTATGTTGCCCTGGCCTTTATAAATATAGGTATTTATATGGAAATGTATCTGGTTGATAATTTAATACAGATTTTAAATATGGAAACAGGGCAATATGGAATTCCATATGGACCAGTTTTACTCACTATTTTGTCAAATGGACTGATCATACGGACCAGCTACATGTATATAAACTGGTTTGTACTGGCCATACAGACCAGCTGTACGGACTGTTTAGATTATTTAATAAAAGTATTACGAACTTGCTGATTTTTTATTGGCCATGTATTGATTCTTGGTCAGCTGTATTGGCCATCAGCCCTACGGGTCTTGGGACCAATACAGCTAGCCTTGAATCAATACAAGGGCCAGTAAAGAATCAGCAAGTTAGTAATACTATATTAATGGGCTGTATCTATTTACACATGTAGAATTGTTTCATTTATTAACTAATGTGTTGAAATACAGTAAAAACTGTCCAGTTAATACAAAACCAGAACTGGTCACTAAGACAGGTCTAATACAGGATATTCTGTATTAGACCTGTATTAATGACCAGTTCTGATTTTTCTGTATAAAACCTTATTAATGACCCGTTTCAGACACATGGGATTGTATTAAATACACAATTTATAATGTTTTTTAAGTCATTGGTTAATAAAAGTACTGTAATTTTAAGTCATTAGTTAATAAAGGTGTCATAAAATGGGTATTTTTATATAAAGCCTGTATTATGTCCTCATACAGATGTATTGGGTCTCGATCAGCTGTATAGCTATACAGTTGACCTCGACCCAATACGACTGACTCGGACATAATACAGGCTTTATATCAAAATACTCATTTAATAACATTATAATATTTTCCTACATTTTTTTCAGTTGAATTGTAAAAATTATTTTCATAATCCTTTCATTGACTCATGCTTAATGAATACCGGTATTTACTTCTGTTTTCAACGATTAATGTTAAATCCAGCCCACGTCGTTTGAGTTATATTGTAGGTCCTATGGAGTTATAACAACAATTTTTTTTTTATGATAAGCCAAACCTCTGAAATTTGTAGTGTTGACATATTTGATTAGTTTAGATAAATTTCATTCGACTGAATTTTTAATAAAAACCCGAAACCTTTGTAACTGTTAAATTAATGTAATGTTTACCTAAAAGATATAGAAATGAATTTTTATTTTTTTCCAGAACTTTGTCAAGAAACATCAGACAGAGAAAGGGGAGCAAGGTGGAAATACAAATACCAGGTAAATATCATAAAAATACCAGATAAATAGGCCAAAATAAATAAATTGTGTGTTTCCTATTTCAACCCTCAAAAACTAGGCAGGGTATTTAGGTAAAACATTTTATTATGTTGATCGATGTCATTATATTGTGATCACATTTCCCATATTTGACAGTAATACGCTGCATGGCATCGACAAGCCATGCTTGTTTATTTAAAATCCTGGTTCTTGATACGATTTACCTGTGTGTATTACTCGTAATTATCAAATGCTCTGAAAATCAATAGTATTCTAAACATAATCGGATTTGGAAAGACAGAAAAATCCGGATTTTTTTTTATTATCACCGGCGTTGGAAACGGAGGTAGGTTTGGGAAACCGGCAACACAATTATTTATTTTGGCGATATTAAAGATACTAGGTAGATATCTTTTAAATACCTGGTAGCTGCAGAAATACATGTAGATATGATAAACACAGATAGATATCACAAAAATACTAAGCAGATATACATATATTAAGTAGATACCAAAATTGTGTCAATTAGATATGATCTTAAAAAAAAAACAGTATATATCCTAAAAATACCAGGTAGAAATCTTAAAGATATGAGGAACGTATCAAACAAATTTCTCGTAAATACTACACAAAATATGAGATCATGCTGGTATCAAGTAGATATCACGTAATATTAGGTAGATATCTTGAAAATACTTTAGATAGTTCTTATACAAATACCGGTAATTGCTTTCTGTGTAGTAAGGAGATACACACGGATCATTATTGTTATCCAACATTGTGTATGGTCTTTGTTGTCATACATTCAAATTCAATACACATCTTTAACCAGTCACAGGAAGTAAAACTTGTACAGATCCTTCAGTAGGTAATGTAGTAAACCATCTTCCAATCTTCTACAGTCGCCTCCACTTAATTGGATATCTTATAATAGAATAAGTATAGATTATCGGGTTTTCTGCTCATTGATATCGTAAAATATCAGCCGCGAGCCACAATATGAAGATTTTTGCCTAAAAGATTCATATTGTGTCAAGCGGCTGATATTTTACAATATATGTATGCAGAAAACACGATAATCTGTTTATCGTACAAATTCTGTACATTTTAGTCGTCCCTGTAAGACATTTTTTACGCTTTTATGTGCTCCTGGAGGTAAGCTTGATAACGTCTTCTCTCACATTGTGACATCGCTAGTAAGTCCTGCTCTCATATTGTGACGTCGCTGATAAGTCCTGCTGTCACGGATAATGTCTCCTAATACGTCACAAAAGCCTTAATACAGAGATTACAGAGTGGCTGAGCAGGGTGATATAGACGCAAGGAAGTACGATAATCCATTTTATTTGCATAAGATTTTGAAACACCAAACCATATACCATATAACCTATTTTAATTACTCCTGATAATTGCATATTGAATTTAGAATTGTTAAGGAACTCCTCTACTAATTGTCAATCATTCCATGTGTATTCAATTGAAGATGTACATTGGTCAGAGGTATCAAAACTTTAAATTTACTGTTAAAAAATGATACATTTTGCAAAAACTAAGGAGTACGAAAATGCCAAAATGTGCTGAAAACAGTGTAAAACCCCAACTAAACAAACAAGCCCCTCCTGCAAAGCTATGTTCTTGGATGGCTTTGGCTTGTATTTGCTCTTCATTGTCTTTTTTTCAACATTTAGGCCTTTAGCACAACTGATGAGTCGTAAATTAACAAAATATACACATCTTGTGCATCAAACTTGGTAAGGGGCCTTGGTGGCTAAGTGGTCTAGGTAGTTCGTCATGACTACTAATGATCACTAGCCTGTCAACACTGAGGTTGTGAGTTCGAATCTCACCTGTGGCGGGGTGTGTTCGACTCGGATCTAACTTGACAAGGATTGCCAATTTTCCTACCGAAGGTCAGTGGTTCTCTCCGGGTACTCCGGCTTCCTCCACCAATAAAAAATGGCCGCTGCGAAATAGCCAAATATGCTGAAAACCGTGTTAAACCCCAACTAAATAAACAAAATAAATTCTATGATAGCAAGTTTGATTGTTTGTTTATTTATCACCAAATACACACCATAAAAGACAATATTTTTGTATTTTCTTATAGTATACAAAGATAAAAAGACCAAGACACCATTTCTACAAGATTATACCTCACTAGGAGATGACGGGGAGGCAGCACGGACAGCAAAACCAGACCATATATACATGGATTGTATGGGGTTTGGTATGGGGTGCAGTTGTCTCCAAGTCACATTCCAAGCCTGCAATATAAACGAAGCTAGACTTCTTTATGACCAGCTGTCTCCACTTTGTCCTATAATGGTATGTTATTCAGAGTCACTAAATGCTTCAATATTCTAAAACTGCCTCGGTGGTCTCATGCTCGCCCTGAGTGCATAGGTCACACGTTTGATTCCCACCCGGGTCAAACCAAAGACATTAAAATTGGTATTTGGTGCTTCTTCGCCAAGTACGTGGCACCTAGGAGTAAGAGCAAAGACTGGTCTGCTCAGAGTCAGTATAATGTGTCCGAGTGAGGTGATATGTATTCCTGTGGACAGTTACCTCGAGAGCTAACATGATAAAAATACGGCTCAGGGTGTTGGTCTAGTACAAAGCAGGGATCATATTCATATCATATCAACATGTTCTGGCCCATATATGCACCTAATGGTTGCCACTGGACGTCATCCTCCATCAATATTCTGATAAAAACTTTTTGTAGTAGATAAAGCATCATAATAAGATTTTCTATTTCATTCAAGTTTTTCCCTCTATACAGTCAACCCTCTCTATAAAGGGCACTCGCGACCAGAAAAAGTCCCCTTAATGAACTGGTGTCCACTATACAGAGGTTAATTTTACATGCTTTGCTGGTGAATGGGACTTTTTCACTGTGCCCTTTATAGACAGTGATTTACTATATAGAGGTGCCCTTTAAAGCAGGTTTGACTAAATTTAAATGTTGATGTCAACAGTATTGAAATTTCATTAGTTTTGTGTATATAACAATGTTAGATTGTTTTATGAGTCAATATTTTAATACATTTTGTCACAACGCATGAGATACATGTATCGCTACCATTATTATTGAACATTTATATTTATTTGTGTCTGTACATTGATTTGTTCCAGACAAGGTTTTTTACTTTTAGCTAGCTCTAAGTGCTGCTTCACCTGTCTATAGAGGATACCTGTCTGACATAGATGCTCGATGGACCGTGATATCACAGTCTGTAGATGATCGCACTGACGAAGAAAGAGGGAAAAAGGTATTGCATGTCACAATTCAAGTTCTCAAAATGTTGTGCTCAAAATAATCGATAGTGTTTTAAAACTAGATAATTTGGGGATGTTTTCTTTTACTGTCTTGTTACTATAGAAACAATGACCTCAGTCTCAGGTCGTATCCAAATGTTATGAATGAATATTTGATCTCATAAAAGTAATATGTCACATACACTTGAAATATCTTCTGCTAATTCTCCCAAGGACTCTAACTTAAAAACTAGAAGCAATCCAAAGTGCTGGGGGCAGTGATTTAAAAAGAGGTTTACCGAATGTCAATTGCTGTGTGGAGTTTGTAAAATTTTCACCCGTTCTGAAATGTATGTGTAAATTCTTTTACTTATTAGCTTCTGCTATCACCTGGCATCTTTTCTCATCAACGTAGCGTCCATTATTCATAAACTTTTACATTTTAATCTTGGAATTGTTCTGAAACAACTGGGTTATATAGGACCAGCTCTTAGTTGATCAGTAAAAATATTTGTATTTGTATGAAGATAAAGATTATTTTTTGTACAGGTAGAGGCATGTAGATAAAAATAGTGTCAGTGTGTTTATTTATGTCAAAAACTTAATAAAATTGACAATTTGAATGAACTTTTTTTATATAAATAAATTAAACAAATGCTATTATAGTAGAATTTTATTCAAACTCAGATAATTTTTGTAAGAGATGGGATATTATTAAAATGAGACATCCTTAGGGGTCGTCCATAATTGTCAACTGTTTTCACAAGTTTATTAAATGCACGCTAGGATGAAGTGGGTTTCAGATACAACATTCTTAGAGTACGCTTTTCAAAAATCAGTGTGTGACTTACGGAAAATATAGAATATGTGCTGGTGATATTGATAGATTCCATGATACTGAAAAAGTTCTGAACAGTATATAATGTGAAAAAAGCCAACAAACAGAAAATCACTCAAGCATGTCAACATATGACTCATGTTCTGGATTCAGTACATGCATTTGTAATGGATATAACGAAGTCTGTAGATCCTCTGTCCAAGTAAAGAGGGATACTGGTTCACATCAACAATATTAAAAATGTTGATGTACACTTTTTGAGGAAGGGAGGAGGTTTCCAAAAAGAGTGCTCTTTGTAAACCTGTGAAAAATGTTGATAACTATTGATGTCCCCTTAGAAAGGGCACAAAAGGTTTGACTTAATGGTATGAATTTTATTTTAGGAATTAAAGAATGATAAATTCTGTATATCAAAGTCCCGATATGATTCTATAGACAGCTATCTGACGCCTGTATATAAATGTTATAACGACATAGAATTAGTCTTTGACAAAGAAATCTGTGATGAACTGCAAAGGGGAGGTAAGACAGGATATCTGTTTGGTCTCGCTATGTAGTTTTGGGGATACTGTAGTTCCAAAAAAAAATTGCAATGTCAAAGAAAGGAACTGTAAATTATCATAATCATGAAAGTAACATTCTAGAGCTTAACTGAAAGCTGAGAATATTTATTTTATATACATATCATTTTTCATCTTTCAAAATTAATTTGCAACAATTTAATAATATAACTGGGGTCCTTCCATTCCACATTGTCTCCAAAAATAAACACATGGTGATAAAGAAACTTTTATGAGATACAATTTGTGAAAAATATAGATGACCATCGCACCATTTCTGCAATAGTAATTTGTTGTGGTTTTTTTTTTTTTTTTTTTTGGGGGGGAGGGGGTGGGGGGGTGATTCTCAGTGATTTATGGTTTATACAAAATTTTATGCCTATAGGTTCAAGCTGATATTTTTAATTGGACAAAACTTCGAATTTTACACAGAATGTACAATTACCAGGAATCTGAAAATAAAGGAACCTAACAAACTAGGACTGTACCGGTAGCATTATGCTAACAATATATATCTCAGTATATCACACAACCTATAACCGATATTGTCCAAAATAAAAGACCAGGACACAGTTGTTCAAAAGTTAACCATATTTTATCTTTATTTCCGTTTAATGGATGAACTGGAAATTTTCAGAAGCTCTAATCTTATCACTGAAGGAATTCTTTAAATCTGTTTAAAAATATGGCTTAAGAATAAAAGGAACAAGGGGAATTACAAATTGAGTTGAACTTTTGTTAATCCATATAATACTACAATAGGTGAAGGGAGAGATGATTTTTCATTCCTCAGTGTGAATTTTCTCTTTTTAGCTCACCTGACCCAAAGGGTCAAGTGAGCTTTTCTCATCACTTGGCGTCCGTCGTCCGTCGTCCGTCGTCGTCCGGCGTCGTCCGTCGTCGTCCGGCGTCGTCGTTAACATTTTACATTTTGAACTTCTTCTAGAGAACCACTGAATGGAATGAAACCAAACATGGCATGAATGTTCCTTATGAGGTGCTGACCAAGTGTTGTTACTTTGTAGCCGATCCATCATCCAAGATGGCCGCCAGCGGGGAACTTAGTTTAACATAGGACCCTATGTGAAATGCATACAAATGACTTCTTTTAGAGAACCACTGAATGGAATGAAACTAAATCTGGCATGAATGTTCCTTATGAGGTGCTGACCAAGTGTTGTTACTTTGTAGCCGATCCATCATCCAAGATGGCCGCCAGAGGGGGACTTAGTTTAACATAGGACCCTATGGGAAATGCATACAAATGACTTCTTTTAGAGAACCGTTGAATGGAATGAAACCAAACATGGCATGAATGTTCCTTATGAGGTGCTGACCAAGTGTTGTTACTTTGTAGCCGATCCATAATCCAAGATGGCCGCCAGCGGGGGACTTAGTTTAACATAGAACCCTATGGGAAATGCATACAAATGACTTCTTTTAGAGAACCACTGAATGGAATGAAACTAAATCTGGCATGAATGTTCCTTATGAGGTGCTGACCAAGTGTTGTTACTTTGTAGCCGATCCATCATCCAAGATGGCCGCCAGCGGGGAACTTAGTTTAACATAGGACTCTATGGGAAATGCATACAAATGACTTCTTTTAGAGAACCACTGAATGGAATGAAACTAAATCTGGCATGAATGTTCCTAATGAGGTGCTGACCAAGTGTTGTTACTTTGTAGCCGATCCATCATCCAAGATGGCCGCCAGAGGGGGACTTAGTTTAACATAGGACCCTATGGGAAATGCATACAAATGACTTCTTTTAGAGAACCGTTGAATGGAATGAAACCAAACATGGCATGAATGTTCCTTATGAGGTGCTGACCAAGTGTTGTTACTTTGTAGCCGATCCATAATCCAAGATGGCCGCCAGCGGGGGACTTAGTTTAACATAGAACCCTATGGGAAATGCATACAAATG
The DNA here is from genome assembly GCA_028015205.1 of Mytilisepta virgata. Classification (NCBI taxonomy): domain Eukaryota; kingdom Metazoa; phylum Mollusca; class Bivalvia; order Mytilida; family Mytilidae; genus Mytilisepta; species Mytilisepta virgata. The sequence continues at coordinate 37,397,531 of CM051512.1, forward strand.
ACTTCTTTTAGAGAACCACTGAATGGAATGAAACTAAATCTGGCATGAATGTTCCTTATGAGGTGCTGACCAAGTGTTGTTACTTTGTAGCCGATCCATCATCCAAGATGGCCGCCAGCGGGGAACTTAGTTTAACATAGGACCCTATGGGAAATGCATACAAATGACTTCTTTTAGAGAACCACTGAATGGAATGAAACTAAATCTGGCATGAATGTTCCTAATGAGGTGCTGACCAAGTGTTGTTACTTTGTAGCCGATCCATCATCCAAGATGGCCGCCAGAGGGGGACTTAGTTTAACATAGGACCCTATGGGAAATGCATACAAATGACTTCTTTTAGAGAACTGTTGAATGGAATTAAACCAAACATGGCATGAATGTTCCTTATGAGGTGCTGACCAAGTGTTGTTACTTTGTAGCCGTTCCATAATCCAAGATGGCCGCCAGCGGGGAACTTAGTTTAACATTGGACCCTATGGGAAATGCATACAAATGACTTCTTTTAGAGAACCACTGAATGGAATGAAACTAAATCTGGCATGAATGTTCCTAATGAGGTGCTGACCAAGTGTTGTTACTTTGTAGCCGATCCATCATCCAAGATGGCCGCCAGCGGGGGACTTAGTTTAACATAGAACCCTATGGGAAATGCATACAAATGACTTCTTTTAGAGAACCACTGAATGGAATGAAACTAAATCTGGCATGAATGTTCCTTATGAGGTGCTGACCAAGTGTTGTTACTTTGTAGCCGATCCATCATCCAAGATGGCCGCCAGCGGGGAACTTAGTTTAACATTGGACCCTATGGGAAATGCATACAAATGACTTCTTTTAGAGAACCACTGAATGGAATGAAACTAAATCTGGCATGAATGTTCCTAATGAGGTGCTGACCAAGTGTTGTTACTTTGTAGCCGATCCATCATCCAAGATGGCCGCCAGAGGGGGACTTAGTTTAACATAGGACCCTATCGGAAATGCATACAAATGACTTCTTTTAGAGAACCGTTGAATGGAATGAAACCAAACATGGCATGAATGTTCCTTATGAGGTGCTGACCAAGTGTTGTTACTTTGTAGCCGTTCCATAATCCAAGATGGCCGCCAGCGGGGAACTTAGTTTAACATAGAACCCTATGGGAAATGCATACAAATGACTTCTTTTAGTGACCCACTTAATGAAATGAAACCAAACATGGCATGAATATTCCTTATGAAATGCTGACCAAGTGTTGTTACTTTGTAGCTGATCCATCATCCAAGATGGCCGCCAGCGGGGAACTTAGTTTAACATAGGACCCTATGGGAAATGCATACAAATGACTTCTTTTAGAGAACCACTGAATGGAATGAAAGTAAATCTGGCATGAATGTTCCTTATGAGGTGCTGACCAAGTGTTGTTACTTTGTAGCCGATCCATCATCCAAGATGGCCGCCAGAGGGGGACTTAGTTTAACATAGGACCCTATGGGAAATGCATACAAATGACTTCTTTTAGAGAACCGTTGAATAGAATGAAACTAAATCTGGCATGAATGTTCATTATGAGGTGCTGACCAAGCGTTGTTACTTTGTAGTCGATCCATCGTCCAAGATGGCCGCCAGCGGGGGACTAAGTTTAACATTGGACCCTATGGGAAATGCATACAAATGATTTCTTTTAGAGAACCACTGAATGGAATGTAACAAAACATAGCATGAATGTTCCTTATGAGGTGCTGACCAAGTGTTGTTACTTTGTTGCCGATCCATCATCCAAGATGTTTAGAAGTCTATCAGAAAATTGTAAAAAAAATTCTGAATGGTCACAACTTGACCACATATTCAAAAATAATAATGATAAGATGTCTTCAGTAGCTATTGTAATCACATTAGATACAGGTGAGCGACACAGGCTCTTGAGAGCCTCTAGTTATTGTAATGTTCCATATTTCTTTTATAGGTGTGGATGAAACATTGGCCAGACATATAGCACATTTATTTATAAGGGACCCTATCTCACTGTTCAGTGAAAAACTTAACCAGAATGATGAGGAAGATACAGACCACTTTGAAGTAAGATGTAGAAATGGATGAGATGCTGAAAAATAGAGTCCTATTTCTAATTTTTTTTTTGGTTACAAAATTTTTTGAAATTTATAATTATTTTTATATTGTTTCTTTCATCAATATTAACTTATAGCTTACAAATTAATTATCACTCTAATTTTATTGTCATTAGATGCATGAATAGAAAAAATGTTTCCATTCAATGGGACAGAAAATTGGACTGTATACTTTTGGTGTACCCTTCAACTCCTGTTTTTATGCCCAAGCCGTTAGGCAATGGGGGCATAAAGGTTTACCCTTTTTTCTGTCTGTCCGTACGTATGTCCGTCCCAAAATTGGTTTTGGTTCTCTAACTTCAGTTTGCCTCAATCAAATTTTCATGTGAAACTTATACAATGCTTATTACTAACAAACTCCAAGCAAGTTTGAATTTGGGTGGCGCCACTATTATCGTTCTTGAATTATGTCCCTTTTTAGCTCACCTGGCTAAAAGCCAGGGTGAGCTTTTGCCATCACTTTGCGTCCGTCGTCCGTCCGTCGTCTGTCGTCCGTCGTCCGTCCGTTAACTTTTCACATTTCAATCTTCTTCTAAAAAACCACTGAACCAAATGGAACCAAACTTGGCAGCAATGTTCCTGTGAAGGTCCTTTACAGAATTTGTAATTTTGGTGCTGATCGAATATTCAACATGGCTGCCAGGCCCAATAATGTGTTCTGATTGGCTGAAATTTTAAAAATCTTCTTGTTTAGAGAACCACTGAATGGAATGAAACTAAATCTGGCATGAATGTTCCTTATGAGGTGCTGACCAAGTATTGTTACTTTGTAGCCCATCCATCATCCAAGATGGCCGCCAGCGGGGAACTTAGTTTAACATAGGACCCTATGGGAAATGCATACAAATGACTTCTTTTAGAGAACCACTGAATGGAATGAAACTAAATCTGGCATGAATGTTCCTTATGAGGTGCTGACCAAGTGTTGTTACTTTGTAGCCGATCCATCATCCAAGATGGCTGCCAGCGGGGAACTTAGTTTAACATAGGACCCTATGGGAAATGCATACAAATGACTTCTTTTAGAGAACCGTTGAATGGAATGAAACCAAACATGGCATGAATGTTCCTTATGAGGTGCTGACCAAGTGTTGTTACTTTGTAGCCGATCCATAATCCAAGATGGCCGCCAGCGGGGGACTTAGTTTAACATAGAACCCTATGGGAAATGCATACAAATGACTTCTTTTAGTGACCCACTTAATGGAATGAAACCAAACATGGCATGAATATTCCTTATGAAGTGCTGACCAAGTGTTGTTACTTTGTAGCTGATCCATCATCCAAGATGGCCGCCAGCGGGAACTTAGTTTAACATAGGACCCTATGGGAAATGCATACAAATGACTTCTTTTAGAGAACCACTGAATGGAATGAAACTAAATCTGGCATGAATGAACCCTTATAAGGTGCTGACCAAGTGTTGTTACTTTGTAGCCGATCCATCATCCAAGATGGCCGCCAGAGGGGGACTTAGTTTAACATAGGACCCTATGGGAAATGCATACAAATGACTTCTTTTAGAGAACCGTTGAATGGAATGAAACCAAACATGGCATGAATGTTCCTTATGAGGTGCTGACCAAGTGTTGTTACTTTGTAGCCGATCCATAATCCAAGATGGCTGCCAGCGGGGGACCTAGTTTAACATAGAACCCTATGGGAAATGCATACAAATGACTTCTTTTAGTGACCCACTTAATGGAATGAAACCAAACATGGCATGAATATTCCTTATGAAGTGCTGACCAAGTGTTGTTACTTTGTAGCTGATCCATCATCCAAGATGGCCGCCAGCGGGGAACTTAGTTTAACATAGGACCCTATGGGAAATGCATACAAATGACTTCTTTTGGAGAACCACTGAATGGAATGAAACTAAATCTGGCATGAATGTTCCTTATGAGGTGCTGACCAAGTGTTGTTACTTTGTAGCCGATCCATCATCCAAGATGGCCGCCAGCAGGGGACTAAGTTTAACATTGGACCCTATGGGAAATGCATACAAATGACTTCTTTTAGAGAACCACTGAATGGAATGTAACAAAACATAGCATGAATGTTCCTTATGAGGTGCTGACCAAGTGTTGTTACTTTGTTGCCGATCCATCATCCAAGATGTTTAGAAGTCTATCAGAAAATTGTAAAAAAAATTCTGAATGGTCACAACTTGACCACATATTCAAAAATAATAATGATAAGATGTCTTCAGTAGCTATTGTAAGACTACACTAAGATGACCTGTTTTTAATTTTAAATACTGTGTCAAATTAAACCAATCTTGGTCTCAATCATTATATAATTTTACATAATTTCCAAAATCACATTAGATACAGGTGAGCGACACAGGCTGTTGAGAGCCTCTAGTTGAATTTTCCGAACTCTAACTTTACTTTTCCTCACACAAATGTTATGAAACTTATTCACAATGCTTATTACCACCAAATACTGATCAAATTCAAATTTGAGTGGCCTCACTTTCATCGTTCTTGTGTTATGCCCCTTTATAAATTTAGAATTGCCAAATTTGCCATTTTGCACACTGTTTGACCTTTACTCATTAAGTTTCAAAGAAAACAAAACGTCAGTATGTTTGAATTAGTACAGCCCTCGAGAAAAATGACTTTACTCGAGTGAACAAATCATCATATTTCACTTGTCCAAGGGAAATAAATGTATAATGTTTTATTAATAAAATAATGTTGACTGGTCAAATATCATGAAGCTGACTTTGATTTAATTAGACTTATGTTATAATCTTGTGAATACATGGAATTTTTCAATGTAATAAATAAAATAACTGGTCTCGAAATTCGAATACCAAAGATCTACAACTTGTGACCGAAAAACACTAATAATTCAGTCTTACGCTACACACATTCGTGAATTAATGTGTTGTTCGGTAACTTGTAGATTTTTGTTTGTTTGTTTAGTTGGGGTTTTACACCGTTTTCAGCACATTTTGGCTATTTCGCAAAGGCCAGTTTTTATTGGTGGAGGAAGAGGGGGTAACGGGAGAGAACCATCGACCTTGGTAGGAAAATTGGCAATCCTTATCAATTTAGATCAGAGTCGAACACACCCTGCCACAGGTGAGATTTGAACTCACAACCTCAGTGTTGACAGGCTAGTGATCATTAGTAGTCATGACGAACTACCTAGACCACTTGGCCACCGAGGCTCCTGTAGATTTTTAGGTATTCGCATTTCAAGATTAGTTATACTATGATTTTTAGCTGTATCCATTATTTGATATATGTTTATTGTCTGTGTTCGTTTTTCACAGTCATGAGAATGGAACACAAAAAAACAAATTCCAAAAATACATGTATAAATAAAATAATAAAAAAAATAACAAACTAAACAGAATTAGAACAAGATAGCACAAATACTTAAGGATCGCTGGTCTAATAGGAAATAAATAGGATTTGAAATAGGTGTTTTAATTTGAGAGAACATATGAATAGTAAATAAATAAGCAAGAAAAAAATATAGGTTCATGTGCTCATTTTAAAGCTATAAAGCCTTGAGAATTTGCAGGAAATAGGTTTTCTCTGGATTTTTCATTGTCTTTGCATTGGCAACTTCAGTCTCTCAAAAATGTATGAAAAAATAAAAAGGATTTCATAAAATTTTTCAAATACCATTTTAAGGTATATATGACTGAATTATAAAAGAAAAAGTGGGGGTTCATGGGCAAAGTATTTCATGTTTAAGAAATGGATAAAACCTGAGGATTCTGAAAATCTGACAAAAAGACCAAAACATGACCAGCGAGCATCCTTAAGATACATTGTGATAAGAGAGTAGAATTCCAATTGCAATTTTTATCATTTCAGAATATTCAATCAACAAACTGGCAGACGATGCGATTCAAACCACCTCCTCCTAACAGTAGTATAGGATGGAGGGTAGAATTCAGACCAATGGAGGTAATTCTCTAATACAATATCTAGCTAGTAGACCACTTAAAAAATTATGGGGCTTTTGGGTGCAGATAGGTTCTGAAATATTATTGTAATTGATATATAGTTTACACCACTGCTTATCTCTCTCATGTATAACAATGAGAAACCAGAGTGATATATTTTGCTAACCAATGTAGGTAAGGGAGATAATAAATTTGTCTCCCTTGTAGCCTGAGGACAAAAGGAAGAGAATTTAATTATCTCCCTTACCTACATTGGTTAGGAAAAGATAACTCACTCTGGTTCCTCATTGATAATGTTATGTATTTACATTATTCTGTTTTATTTCAAAAATCCAAGAATGTGATTCGCCGTAATATTATTTCTTTAGTTTGTTTAATTATAGTTAATTTCACACGAGTATAACTCCAAAATCTGCTCTGAACTCATTTATTAACAATAATTGTATGTATTTCATTGGGTAATACACAATAAACAACGTGGGGTAACTTCCTGTATAAACCTATACAGGGTGTGCAGAAATTTGGATGGGTTTTTCATGATTTTTTGTATTAATTTGGTGTATGTTTTGAAAAACTAATATTTATTTAGGTTTTATTTACACAAACTTTGGGTTCCTCAGATATTTGTATATAAACATCAGTATTAGTTCGGGTGTGCTTTTTCAATATGGCTGTTTTTCTGGTAGGTATTTTCATCAAAATTATTTTTTCTGATATATTATTGACATATATTCTAGAATTTGCTCGAGTACCTTTTCTTAGGGCCTTTCTGGACACCCCTGTCAAAAATCCATAGAGTTATCCCCCTTCTTGACAAAACCTCCCATTTCTGGAAATCTCAAAATTCTGAAATGTTACCAAATTTGGTAATTGGTTAAGAAATTCAGTAACTTTATCTACTCTGATATCAATAGTTATTAAATTTCATATTTTTAGATTTATATAGAAACAGTGCGTTTCAAACTAGTCCATCAATTTTTATATTGCATGATGAACTATTTTTAGAAAAAGGTGATTTCTAATTCATGATCTTTAAAGTGAAATGTAATAAATCAATTATAGCACTTCACTATCGTGAAATACATTGTATAATGTTTTATGGACCACTTAAAGCAATATTGCCCACAGCCATTGACCTTGGCCAATATTGCTATTAAGTGGTCCATAAAACATGATCTTGCACTCAGAAAAGTGCCATAATTGTATACAATTCATCATCTTGAAATAAAATAAAAATGAGGCCCAGAACCAGAGTCTAAAGTGTTTAATTGACATAGGTATATGGTTAATCAACACACAATGTAACAGGCAAACAAATTGCCTGACAGTCTTTCAGGGGAAGTCCAAAAATATTATAGACATTTAAACAGTCACAGGGTACAATAAGATATAAGATATTTATATATATTTTATTAGGTACAACTATCCAGTTTTGAGAATGCAGCCTATACTGTTTTTATTGTCCTATTGACCAGAGTAGTGTTGTCGTATGGATTAAATTTTGTTATTCCCATATCTAAGGTATTGTTATACAATGTATTTTTGTATGTCACATGAATATCTGAAGATTGAGGTCGGTATGTCAAATGAATATCTGAAGGATGAGGTCAGTATTTCATATGAATAATTAAATGTTGAGGTTGATATGTCATATGAATATCTGAAGGCTGAGGTCAGTATTCAAGAATATCTGAAGGATGAAGTCAGTATGTCATATGAATAGCTGAATGTTGAGGTGAGTATTTCATATGAATAATTGAATGTTGAGGTTGGTATGTCATATGAATATCTGAATGTTGAGGTCGGTATGTTATATGAATATCTGAAGGCCAAGGTCAGTATTCAAGAATATTTTTCCTTGACAAATTTTTCATGATGTATGTTCTAAGAAGAAGTAATGCATACCGTACAATTGACTCTGTCATTTATTAAAAAACAGACTGATAAGTTCACAACCAGTTGTATATATATGTATCTGCCCATGATGTATCATTGTCATCTAAGAGTACCTTGTTAAATTCCATTCCTAAAGCATAACTGCAATGATTTAAAACTCGAGATTGCACATACTTTTTATGAACTTTTAACTTTTCTAAGTTTGTCATATTGAAACCTCATCGAAGATTGGGAAAGGAAAATAAATAGATATTTTGTTCCAAATGTGAAATAAATAGTAAAAACTTGAGAAAATATACTTTATCATTAACTATGTCGATTTATTTCGATTATATAAAATTAAAAAAAGAGGTCATTATCAAGTCTTGAACACATAGAGAGTACATGTATGTACCCATAACAGCTAACAATGCTTTTAATAGCACAGTGAAACAACAATGTGAAGAAATTGTGAATCTGTTATGAAAAAAAATTATTAATCAGTAAAACATTCTTAGTATGTACTATAACTTCAGAAATATTTGTGCACATAAATATTAAATATATTTATATAGTTATATTTTGTATGCTACTCTTAAAAATTCCACTGAAATTATTTTTAGGTAGATGAAAATATGGCAACTGCTCACAAAAGAAATGCTGTCAACGAACAAAAGTTTTACTTCAGAAAAGATGTATTTACAGGTAAGCTTATACTTCTGTGGAAGATATGTTCCCAATCCTCAAATTGATGAGTTTTGAATGCATTCTATAAATGGATGAAATGACAACTAATTCTCCAAAGGTTCAAGGTATATACTTTGAAATTGCCTACAACCAAATTTTCTATTAACAAAATCTAGCTTTCTTTTTTGTTTTTCATCACTTTTGGTGAAATTCACACATTATTTAAAGCCAAAGACATTCATATGATAGACCGCAATGTCCCTTGATTCCTTTTGAAACCGTATATTTATCTTTAGCCTTGAATTTAAACCTGTATTTGAAGTTAAAGTATTTAGATAACAGGCCTATTTTGAATTCCATATGATTGGGGCCGTGGGAATACTTTCTGTAAAGTGAGATTAAATTGGAAGAAATTTTGAAGAAATTTTGAAAAAAGTTTGAAGTTTTGATAGGTTGATATAAAATATTCTCAGAAACCCCAAAATTTTATAATTTATTTAAAATATTAGATGATAAAGAAAACTTTTTTTATCTATTTACCTGAAATTGTAATACTGATAAAACCGCCTGTAATTTTTTTTTAAATTGAAATTTTTTGTTTGGATTTCAAACATCTTTAAAGAAACTCAAAACTGTCCTGAAAGGGACTAATACCCCCCCACAGCAACATGTCTGTTTAGAAGCCCTAACAAAGTTCAAATCATCATATTTTTCAAAGTACTCGCCCAATCAGAAAATCCTAACAATATGCACATCTCCATAATGTGATCTAACACTCCATAAAGTTTCATAAGAATCATGCAAGTAATGTAGGAGGAGTTGCGGACAACGCATGGAAAGAAGTTTTGTTAAAAAATGCGTAAGACCAAACAGCCATATCGTAAAATGTCATTACAAAACCAAGATAATTACAATGTCATAACAACACTCTCAAAATATTTATAATGTCACAACAACACACACATAATAATAACAATGTCACAAGAACACCCACAAAATATAAAAGTCACAACACCCTCAAAATATAATGTCACAACAACACACACAAAATAATTACAATGTCACAACAACACCCACAAAATATAAAAGTCACAACACCCTCAAAATATTTATAATGTCACAACAACACACACAAAATAATTACAATGTCACAACAACACCCACAAAATATAAAAGTCACAACACCCTCAAAATATTTATAATATCACAACAACACACACAAAATAATTACAATGTCAAAACAACACCCACAAAATATTATGTCACAACACCCTCACAATATTTATAACATCACAACAAGACACACAAAATAATTACAATGTCATAACAACAACCACAGAATATTTATAAATAATTACACAACACCCTTAAAATATTTATAAGGTCACAATAACACAAAATAATTACAATGTCATAACAACACCTTCAAAATATTTATAACGTCACAATAACACAAAATAATTACAATGTCATAACAACACCTTCAAAATATTTATAACGTCACAATAACACAAAATAATTACAATGTCATAACAACACCCACAAAATATTTATAAATAATGTCACAACACCCTCAAAATATTTATAATGTCACAATAACACACACAAAATAATTACAATGTCATAACAACACCCACAAAATATTTATAAATAATGTCACAACACCCTCAAAATATTTATGTCACAATAACACACACAAAATAATTACAATGTCATAACAACACCTACAAAATATTTCAAATGTCTTAACAACACCACAAATTAATTATAATGTCATTACAACACATAAAAATAAATACTTTTTCTTAACAATATCACAAAATAATTACAATATCAATAAAATATTACAATTTCATAATAAATTGTCAAGGATAGGTTTTAAGCCTGTAATATTACAATATCATAACATCAATAAAATATTACAATTTCATAATAAATTGTCAAAGATAGGTTTTAAGCCTGTAATTACCTCTGACATCAATACAGTAGACTCCATGAAATAGGATATCTGATAAAGGAATATATCGGGCAGTGGGATATAATATCAAAACACCACACCATTTCTTAGTTATTCTATGTTACATTTATTGGATATTTACATACCTGACAAGTTGCCGCGAAATAACCAATTGTGCTGAAAACGGCATAAAACCCCAACTAAACAAACAAACATACCTGATAATAGAATACTCCTTCTAATTGGATAGAATGGTCATCTAACATTGATAACAGTGTCATTATAAATTTATAATAGAATATTTTTGTTTCTGTGTACAAGAAATTACTTCTTGAGTCAACAAATTTTCTTTTAAGAAGACAATTTTCATTATATTTGAACATATTTGTTTGGTCAAATGACCTAGGTCACCTTAAAATTCAAATCAATGCCAAAAGTTTGAAAAATGCTACAAGATAGAAATCTATATGCACATAAAATGTATAAAAAATGAAATTAAATGGCAGATTTTTGTTGGAGTTGTTGTTTCTGTCGAATTGAATATCATGGATAATGGGATATTTTTTGTTGACATTTTTGATATCCAATTAGCAGGAGTCTACTGTATATGAAGTGGTACTAATCTTGACCAATCAAATATCTTGTTTTATAGATTGTTCACCAGCAGACATTTGTTTTAAAGATTGTTCACCAGCAGACATAGCCAAATGTATGGCTTCAGGGAAGTGTGAACGATCAAAATGTTCTAATATCAATGACGAATATCGACCAATGACAGTCAATGAAATATTTAATGGGAGTGTAAGTGCCTTTATAGTACAACTGGTAGTACAGTTATATGAAAATTCGCTTCAAAATTTTCTTATCTGTGTCAACATTTGTTGCCGTAATCATGCTTCAGAATTGCATTATCGCCTCAGTGGTCTCGTGGAAGCACCAGGTCAAATCCAAAGACATTAGAATTGATATTTGCTGCTTCTCCTACAAGCATGCAGCATCTAGGAGTTAGAGCAAAGATCGACTTCTCGGCATGGAGTCAGTATAGTGTGTCCTAGTGGGGTGATATGTCTTCTTTCGGACAGTTACTTCATGAGCTAGCACAATAAAACTCCGGCTCAGCATGTCGGTTTAGTACAAAGCAGGGATCATATTCATTATCATATCAACATGTTCTCATCATGATATGCACCTGGCTGCCACTTGACACTAAACAATAATTCATCAATTCTTCTATCAGAATTGCATTCATTGACCTTTGTCAGCCTGGCAAAATGACAGGAATAGCCAAATTCTTTTGTTATGCTTCGACGTTGTAACAAAATTTACAATATGATATTCTGTATTCATCTTGCCTCATTTTTTTTAAAATTTTCAAATTTGTCATCCCTGTCATGGGAATTAGTTATAAAAAATTGAATTTTCCCGCCATGTCTTTTGTTAAATCAAGTTTTTTCAATATTTTCCAATATTCTTTGATACCAATTTAGATGCATAAGATGTCCATATTTCGTCGATTTAGAACTCATCAGTGGTGCTCAAGGTGTAAAATGCTGAATACTCAGATAATATTCCATAATGTTGAAGAGCAAATATCGCAAAATGACCGAAAGGGTAAATCCAAAACAATCTAAGGACAGAGCTATAAACAAGGGAGATACATACTTCTTAGTGGGGCCTCGGTGGCCGAGTGGTCTAGGTAGTTCGTCATGACTACCTGTGATCACTAGCCTGTCAACGTTGAGGTTGTGAGTTCAAATCTCACCTGTGGCGGGTTGTGTTCGACTCCGATCTTAATTGACAAGGATTGCCAATTTTTCTACCGAAGGTCGATGGTTCTCTCCGGGTACTCCGGCTTCCTCCACCAATAAAAACTGGCCGCCGCGAAATAGCCAGATGTGTTGAAAACGGCGTAAAACCCCAATTAAACAAACAAACATACCCCTTAGTTTCAAAAAAAATTTAAGAATTCTTATTCGCTTATTAACCAGTTGAGCATTTTCTGACATGCCAGGTCTCTATTCAGTTCTGTTATCTTTTTCAGGATGAGTTTCCTGGTCTAATTCAACTTATAAAGATGTATTTGAACAGTGTAGATATAGATGTTGATACAAGCTGCACAATTCAGAATTACTTAAAACTGATATCTAACAGGGCATCGGGTAGTGTATTATTTAGAACTAATTAAAACTAATATCTAACCGGTCATCAGGTACTGTATTATACAGAACAGTGTTCTCCCTGGGCCCCTTGAGCATCTTGGTACTGAGACGCTATCAGAAATCTCCGAGATCTATATTTTTTAACATGTTGAAATTTCGTGGAACTCATGTATGGCCTGAATGCCTCTTATGATCAAAAGAAATTTCTTTCCCTTGATTGTTTGCACCTGTAATTAGTCGTTAATGCCACTCAATAGTGATTAAATAGGTGTTAATTTCCTTTTAGCTATGTAACTGTTCAAATTTTAACTATCCCAAGCTGACACTTATTAGGTCATTGAAAACCTAGATGTCAAATTGGTGAGGGGGGGGTGCAGAAAGTAAACAAAACACTTTACTTTATTATACGGTATCAGGACAAGCCAATAATGAATGAAACTTTGAAACGTAACATTGGTTATTTCAATACCAACCAAAAGGCCGCCAAAATATATTTTTCCAACTAATGCAGGAGCAATCATTGAATTAAGAGTTCAGTAGACTCTGAGACTCAGTGGAATTGAGTAATGAGTAGAAAAATGACAGATTTGGGACAATTCATTCATTCCAAACACTTTACACATATTCGCTCATGATATGTAAATAATTTATATAATAAAAACAAGAAAAGCTAGAACAAATTATTGCATTTAATATTATACAATTATAGTCTTTTGAAGAGGTAGATATGAGTTTTAATTGACTGCCGCTGAAGGCAAAGGTCGATATTACTTTTTTAGGTTTATTAAAACTTGTATCAACTGTTCTAAAGACTGTAATTGTTTAATTATATAATAATATTTGATATTGTATTTTTAATCAAACAATATCAAAATAAATGGAATATCATGTGACCATTTACAGACCAATTAAATTAACTCAATAAAATTATTATGTAATAAATAATAACATAAATGCTATACATCACACACATACATCCATGCTGCCGTCGGAAGCTGTATCTAAGGAAAATATTTACGTAAAATGTGATGCTATCCAAAATTTCTGGGGAGGACACTGATAGAACATGCTCAAACTGATATCTTACACGGCATCAGGTAGTGTATTATACATAACTACAAAAAACTGATATCTAACAGGGCAAAAGATAGTTTAATATTCAAAATTAGCTCAAACTAATATTTAACAGGGCAGAAGGTAGTATTTTATACAGAACTAGCTCAAACAGATAGCTTAAATCTGAATGTAAAATTGGCCAATTCAAGTATTTTTATTTATTAAACAAAAGGTTATATATATAATTCACTTATCGATATTGTATGTATGTATTTTAGGTGCTGAACCAACCATAGCACAGTGTATCAGGAATTTTGTGACAAAACATCCAGACTATAAACAGGATTCAGTAGTGTCGGAAATAATTAATTATGATCTGCTCAAATTAATGGAAGAAAAGACTGAAAAATGTGAAACTCTTTCCACTGCTACACATTTTTCATCAAAGACCATGGATGACATTCCACCTGCCTTGTCAAAGGCAGAAAAATATTTAGACAAAAAAAATCCACATAGCCACTTAGTGAACGGGATAAAATCATCTTGAACAGACATATTGGGGAGGAGTGTAGTAGACTTATATATATCTTTTAAATATTATAATTAGATCTTTATTGTCACAAAGAAATTAATTTATTAAATATAAAAGTAATGGGTCATTAAAAATCATATTTTTCATGAGTATATTTTTATTTAATTTAATTGAATGGTTGTTGAAACTGTAATTACGATTTTATATTTGGTTTTGTTCGACTTGTGTATTTCATACATTTTAGTCGTCTTACGCCCCTTTTGACAGCTCACCATTTCCATTCATTTTTCTTGAAACTGTAATTAGAAGTGCAAAAATGAGGTCATTGTCACCCAAGTTCTACTGCTATGTGTCTTTTTTAAAACTGTAAGTTATTTTTTAGAAATTTCTCAGTATTTCATTAAAATGAAAGTAAATATAGATTCTCCTTCAGATACAAGTGATTTATGAAATTTCTCCACCCGAGATAGTTACATTGTTGATTATCAACACGCGAGCTTTTGCGAGCGTGTTAAAATCTAAACTTTAACTATTGAGGGTGGAGAAATTCCATAACTCACGAGTAAATTGAAGGAGAATACGATTCTCCTATGATTTTCGACAAAAACCTCAAGAAAATGTTGTTGCTATGTAGTTCGTTAACATGGACGTCATTTCGGGACTTCTCTAGTTTATCGTTCAAATAAAGAAAAAACGGCAGGAATTTCTATGCAGAAATTTAATCACCTGGAAGTGTTTAAAAGTATTAAGTGTTTTTATCCGACTGATGAAACAGGTCAAGAATAGGAGAATAAGTATTACTCTAACTTTTTTTCCAATATTCATAATTGATTAAAGTCAACTCTCATTATTTCAAACTTGCTTGAGTCGAATTTTCGGATGATTCAAATTTTTTATGTGGTCCCAAAAGTTTTACAGTGCAAGTATATGTATTTTTACTCCTTTTTAGTCAAATTTGCATGAGTCGAAATTATCTTCTGTCTTGAAAGTAATTTTGAGTCCCAAATTAAAAAAAACAACGAAAATTATGTCGAATAATCTTCATCAAAACATCACCTTGCGGAACAATTAGTCATTTTTATCTACTGTAATCAATTTGTCTTCAATTCTTTATAAATATAAAATGCTAAAAATTAATTAAATAAGTATCTGAACATGGATAAAGTCATGTCTCTATAGTACACGTACCTGCAAACTATCATTTTAATCAGGCACCTACAAAGATTCTATATTTACTGGACCTCTGAGGTAGTATATTACCTCCCCTTCGTGACTAGGAAAATTTGTCAGCTCCCTTTTAGTCGAATTTCATCTATCTCGAATTTTTTTCGCGGTCTGAAGGACTTCGAGATAACAAGGGTCGACTGTATTGTCTTTTCCACTGCTGAAATGCCTCAAATATTTTAGAAAAACTGATTTTTCAAATTTTTGTGTGCAATTCGTTGATTTGTATGACATCACCACAAACAATTGTGAAGTTGCTGAATATATGCAAATTTTGTTTCCAAATTGGGATACACCAAATTGCTATGTGAAATGTACAGAATTGTTTCATCAAAAGTTCACTTGCTAAAGTATATGGGACCCACAGTACATCTGTTTTTAAAATGATCCACATGTTTTGTTTTACTATCTTGCTATATATATACTGTGAATTAATGTCCTTGACCCTTATAGTCCCAGTACGCAAATAAATTTAGTGCATGTTAAGATCCAACACCATGAGATAAATAAAATAAATATCAAACAATAGAAAAATAGAGAGAACAAACAAAGCAAGCAGAATGTAAAAAATTTACCACTTGTCTCACATGCTATTTCACACCAAAATAAAAACAACAAGCGTGGACTCACTAATTGTCTTGCATGAGTATGCACGTGGACATAAAATAAATTATCTGATAATCAACATTGTAACTCAAATGAAATAGTTATGGTCATGCGACCTTTGTCTGAAATATCTGATGTAAGTCACACAAGCTGAAAACTGTCCAAGGTCAGCTAACAGGTCTCAGACCAAAAAATATCTGTAGACCATGGTGGGTCTATATATTACATTTGCTGAGAAATGGACTTACTTGTGAAAATGTGATTTAAGTCATTCAAGCATGAAATCAGGTCAAGGTAGGGTGACAAGTGTCAGACTGGCATGTAGCCAACAAGAACTATTTATAGACCAAATAGACTGGGTCTAGGTATTACATTTGCTTAGTAATGGACTTGCTATTTAAAATTTAAAACAGGTCACTCAAGCATGAAATTGAGGTCAAAGTCAGTCAGCAGGTGTCAAACTTGCATGTTCCTGGCAAGGAAGATCAATACACCAAATAAAGTGGATCAAGGTATTACAGTTGCTGAGAAGTGGGCTTAATCTCGAAAATGTAACACAAATCAATCAATCATGAAAATGAGGTCAATTTGAGTCCTCAGGTGTGAGACTGACATTTACCCAACAAGAACTATCTATATACCAAATATAGTGGGTATAGGTATTTCAGATGCTGAGAAATTGACTTAAATAGCAAAAATGTAATGCAAGTTATTCAAGCATGAAATTAGGTCAAGATCGGGTGACAAGTGTCAGACTGGCGTAAACACAAGAACTATCTATAGACCAAAAATAATAGGTCAAGGTTGTACAGTTGCCGAGAAAAGGACTTAAATTTGAAATATAACTGAAGTCACTCAAGCATGAAATTAAGGTCAAGAGGAATCGATAGCGACAGATTGGCATGTACCCACCAAGAACTACCTATAGAACAAATATTGTGGTTGTAGCCACTACCTAGACCTGAGAATGGACCTAATCACGAAAATGTAACACGAGTCCCTCAAGCATGAAATTGAGGTCAAGGTCCGGAGACGGGTAACAGACTGTGATGTACCCACCAAGAACTATAAACTCCAAATATAGTAGGTCTAGGTATTACCGTTGCTGAGAAATAGACTTAATCGCGAAAATGTGAAGCAAGTCACCCAAGCTTGAAATTGAGGTCAAGGTCCGGAGACAGGTATCAGACTGGCATGTACCCACTAAGAAATATCTATAGACCAAATATGGTGGGCCTAGATATAACAGTTCCTGAGAAATGGACTTAATCATGAAAATGAGGTCAAGGTCACAAGAAGGCAGTTAAAAACGGGAGTTTAGCATGTCGTACAAAAAAAAAATCCCTTTCATTCTGACTCTAAGAGTTGCTTGGCGTCTTGGTTGTATAGGATTCTTTAAATGAAAGCAAAACAATATATTCAATTATCCATTAAAGAAAAAGCAACTCCAAAAAGGCTGTTTTACTAGATATCATTCTTATTTGAGAGAATTGCATTTATTCCAATGACGTCTACACAGCATTTCTGAAAATACGTCATTATTCTAGAAACGTCCGTTGTGAAATCGCAGTTGTCCATTTTCTGAAACAATGAAAACTATAGATATAACCTATCAGTGTTACAGATAAGACAAGACGTGACAACATATCATTGTAAAACATCCAGCGATCGCCATGTTCAGATTTTGTTTCGTTGTTACAATCCTCGTACTGTTTTCAGGTAAAGTAGTTTGACTTTAGTCCTGAGCCTCTGTTGTGTTCATGTTTATGTTTTGTGTTTTTCTATGTTATTTTTCGTCATGGGTTCTGTCTGTTGGGTGGCCTTGACTTGTTGACCGTTCCTGTTATCCATTTTGTTGTTGATGCTTTATTCAAGAGAGAATTGACATAAACATGATAAAAACACAAATTTTCCTCTCGTGTGTATGATGGTGATGGTGTGTGTGTATATATGTATGATTTTAGTGTGTTCTACAAGAGAGACCACCTCGGTGGTCTGGTGGTAGCGTGCTCGCCCCGAGTGTGGAAGGTCGCGGGTTCGATCCCCGGCCGGGTCAAACCAAAGACATGAAAATTGGTATTTGCTGCGTCTCCGCCAAGCACGCGGCATTTAGGAGTAAGAGCAAAGACTGGTCGGCTCGGAGTCAGTATAATGTGTCCGAGTGAGGTGATATATCTTCCTGCGGACAGTTACCTCGTGAGCTAGCACATTAAAAATCCGACTTAGCGTGTCGGTCTAGTACAAAGCAGGGATCATATTCATTATCATATCAACATGTTCTCGAGCTGATATGCACCTGGTTGCCACTGGACGTTAAACAATAATTCATCCATCTATCATACTTACAAGAGATATCATTAACCCATACAATTGCATATTCTGTCACCGAAATCTCATCGTTAATTTAAATTCCTTGTAGAACCTGGAGTAGCCGTTCCAAAACGAACAAAATATATCCCGCGAATAACAAATGAACAACAAACATTATGCCAAAAAATCCCACTGAAAACTGAAAAACAAAGGGCAACTCGAATTCAGAAATTACAGGAGATATGGATAAATAGAATTGAAATAGAATTAAAAACAGACACGGAATCAGGATTATATGTTAATAGGCCAAAGGGTGCAGTATTCCGGCGAGGGGTCTGTGGACCGCTCAAAGCTCCCAATAGGTCCAAGGCAGATCCTTTGTTCAGAAGATGAAGCCCCGAAAGCTCCGCAGATATGAGCAAATATATGACAATTTACACATAAAAGAAAATGTGAATACTTCAAAATATTCTGATTTGCAGACTTAAAAAAATCTGCTAGAGGTTTGACGGCGGTCTTCCGGTGCATATCCCCCCCCCCCCCCGCCCCCCGATCCGCACCTAAAAAGGTAAAAAAAGAGGCCGTAGTATAAGGCTCAGGAGAACGGGATGGACATTGAAGTTAAATTCAACCTCTTTTGTTTTATCGTCCATATTTTGATATCGAACAAACTGAGAAATTGCCAAAATGGTACATTAACTTTGCTATTTATTAGGAATCTTATTAAGTTAAGATTCAAAGTGCTTTAATTTTCGAATACAAATACAAAATTGTAGTTATTTGAAATGCTGTCCATTATGATAATATTTTCAGGAATTATGGATTCACAGTTGATAACGCCCTTCCAGGTCTGTGAAATCACGTGTATCCAAAACAAAACTAGCGGTGAACATGTATCGTTTGATTCTCCAGTGTACAAAGAATGTCGTGATCACTGTATGAAGCATGCGTAAGTATACATAAAAGACCTTTGTAATGCACCATACAATAAACAAATAAAAAGAAAGAATGACAAAATTACGGTTGTTCTGTGCTGCTCAACGCCAAACATGTGGTAAGTAATTCACCCCCTACCCCCCCCAAAAAAAGCATCTACTACTAGCGTCTTGGGGGATAATTGCTTTAATTTTCAAAGTTTGACAACAGAAATGACTGACATGTACCTTGGTAGTTGTCACAACATCCAATCCATTTAACATCACTAAAGCATGATTTTTGATACAACTAAGAATAAAGATTTTAGAATGATATAAAATTCTAAAAACAAAATGATTTCTAACATTCTTTCTTTTTTCAGGTATGATAACTTATTTGGAACTCTTGGCTGAATGTGACGAACACTAGTGACTTGCTGATAATAAAAAATAAAAGTATATATCTGTTGACAGAACTGTTTTATGGAGAACAAATTTCCAACAATAAATTCGCATATAATTTAATTCAATATCCCTAATACTCATAAGTCCGTGGGTCCAGTGTCCTATAACTGCGCCCGTGGCCCGAAGACCGCGCTATAGACCCAGACTCCCTGATTTGTGAGGATACCTATACCCATGTATTCACTCAGATTTTAGTAGATATTTCTTTCTATAGTTAAAACATACTCTGATGTTTGTATACAGCGTCTTTGAAAATAAGTTCGTTACAATGCGTATTTTAATGTTGCGTTGTAAGGAATATCCGGGACCTTTGGATACCTTAAGAGGAAGTACAAAATGAAGGAAATCAAAAGAGAAGACAAGACGATGGATGGATGGATGAATTATTGTTTAATGTCCAGTGGCAACCATAAGGTGCATATCAGGACGAGAGCATGTTGATATGGTGTGAATCCGAACCCTGGATTGTGGTAGACCGACACTAAGCCGGATTTCTAACGTGTTAGCTCACGAGGTAACAGTTCACAGGAAGACATGTCACCCCACCTGGACACATTATACCGACTCCGAATCGACCAGTCCTTTGCAAATATATACCAATTTTAATGTCTTTGGTTTGACCCGACCGGGTATCCCACCCGCGACACGCTACCACGAAACCACCGAGGCAGTTAAAGATAAGACGAGTGACCTCATTCCAGCTGATCTCATAACAAACACTTTTTTGAAATCCTTAATCGTTATATCAAACAGAGTTACAACTTAATTCAAAACAGAC
Organism: Mytilisepta virgata; assembly: GCA_028015205.1. Classification (NCBI taxonomy): domain Eukaryota; kingdom Metazoa; phylum Mollusca; class Bivalvia; order Mytilida; family Mytilidae; genus Mytilisepta; species Mytilisepta virgata. Next base: position 37,418,137 of record CM051512.1, read on the forward strand.
TTCAGTGATTATTTTAAAAAAATGCATTTAAGTCGTTAAATGTAACACATTTTTTAAAACGTCAGATTTGAAAATGAAAAATTCATTACAAAATGCTGTTTTTTTTGCACTGTTGAATATTCTCATAACACAGAACACAATAGCCACTCTAAAATATAAATACGTACTATATATATAAAATTTAATTAGAAACACGAGAACATTAAATAATTATATTCTTTTGAATTAGTCAAGCCAAAGAGTTCTAATTTCGAAAGAAAATATCTCACAAAAAAAAACTGAAGACGACCGTGAAATATCACCTGAACTTAGCTGTCATTGTAAACAAATAATCTTAAATCTTATTAGGTTTTTTTTAAAGCTATATTATATAATCGATCATCCGAATTATAGTTAAAAACAATATATTAATTAAATGCTATTGGCAAATATTTCATTTTGTAAATTTAAAATTGCTTATTTCGTATTTTATGAAATCAATAATTATAAACAGGAAGAAACCATAGATTTTATAAATTAACCAAGGATGGAGCTGTAAAAATCTTAGATCTGATTTAGGGATTTAGGATAATTCTTTTCCATGGCGACGATGGACCAAGATGAGCAAGAAATATCACCCTGCAAGATTTGCCACAGTCAACAGAAAAGCACTAGATGGAGATGTCTCGATTGTCTGGTTCTTATGTGTGACAACTGTAAAGTTACAGTACATGCTAAAATGAGGAACAGTCGAAAACACAACCTTGTCGATGCAGGAGGCAACCAGTCACCCTTTGACATAAACAGTATTCCTTGTAGTGATCACGAAAATCAGAAATTTTGTGTTTATTGCTTGAAATGTGAACAATTTATTTGCCCTAAATGCCTGACAAGGTCGCATCAGAGACACAAATTGGAAGAAATGCAGAAAATACACCAAAGTAGGCTAAAACTTTTAAGAAAATACCTCGAAGAGGACTCACATTCCAATAATTCGGACAACGAGTCGGAAACCTCCGAAATAAATTCCGAAGGTACGTACAGTGATTCTGAAAACACAATCATAAATTCAATGGATGCAGGATCTAATATTACACCTGAATGTTTGAACTTTCCCGACATAAAGGGTAATATGAAATTTCTTGTTACAAAAACATATCGAACCGATATCCCGTTTGTTCATAGAATAATTTCGACAGAGAACACTCTATTCATAAGTTGTTGGAACAGTCGAATATTAGCCATAAAAACCACAGGTGGTAAAAATTTGGAAAATTATCTTATTTACAATGACAAAACGGTTTATGATATGGCCCTAGCTAAATCCGGTCATTTGATATTGACTTGTACAAATGATAGTAAACTTTATCGTCTCCATGACAACGGGAAATTGGTTTCGTTGTACGATTTTGATCCATTGCAACCATTAGCTGTTCACGTGACAGATGAAAACATCATTGTTAGTACAAGAGACAAGGGTAATACCTTTTCAGTAAATAGATACACTCAGCGTCAAGTCGTTGTTCTAGATCAAACCGGAAAAGGACAAGTAAGAGTATTTGAAAATGACGATCACGGCCGACCATTATTTTCTTTGATACATAGACTCACAGCAACTGTTAATAGCGATATAATCGGGATAGATCGATTATCGATTAATGGCACCGGCAAGATCGTAACTTTCGATACCAAAAATATCAAATGGATTTATAGAGGAAATGTCAAGGTTAATATGCTTAAGCCATTCGTTCCGTTAGATGTAGCTGCAACACCACGCGGGAACGTCGTAGTTGCAGAAACGGATGCTAACGTCCTTCACATCCTGTCGGCCGGAGGACGTTTAATAAATTGTCTTATGACAAAGGAGATTAACATTATATTACCAATGAGTTTGGACATTGATACAAATGGAAGAATGTGGATTGGATGTGGATCATATAAAAGACCTGCTGATAAAGCAAAAATACACGCCATCGCAATAAGTGGATTTTAGAAAAAAAACACGCTTTTTCAACACTTTTTAGAGCTTTCTAATAATTATAAAGTGTAGATAATTAGGAGTCGTCAACGATTTCCAAAAAAAAAAAAATGAAATAAAAATTAACAAAACTTCGGGAAGAAGAGTTTACACCGTAAGAGAACATTTTAAAATCTTTTTTGAATATACATGTATCTTAAGATAAAACACTTTTCATAAATACGCTATTTGTTACTACTGGTATTCCAATGGGGACAAACTGTGCATCGCTTTTGGCCGATCTGCTCTGTTTACATATAAGGCTTATACTTTTTCCTTGAGGCTACTACAGAGAAAATAAAAGAACTAACCCAGTCCTTTAATTCCAGTTTCCAGTTTCCACTATATAGATGATGTTTCGTTACCTTTAAATAATCAAAACTTTAAGGATTACCTAGATTTATCCCAGTAAACCTGAAATAAAAGACACCACAGACACATCCACTTCTGTTTCATCTCTATAGACATGTAGATAGACAATTCCTGGAATCAAAACTTTATAACAAACGTGATGATTTTATTTTTCCGATTGTGAACTTCCCCTTTCATAACATTAACCGGCATACCATGGTCTCCAGCCTACGTTGTATACATTTCAAAGTTGATTCATTACTGTCGTGTATGTACGGAAGCCTATTTAGGACATACCAAAAAAAATTTAAATTTGTGATAACAATTTTCGGAATTAGTTATAACAGTTTTTGTAATTCGTAATTAAATTCCTTATCACAATTTTTTGTAATTCGTGATAACGGATTAAAATCGTGGTAACGAATTGTATAAATCGTGATTACGAATTGTCATTACAGATTTAATATCGTTATCACGATGTTGTATAAATAGTTATCACAGATTTTTTAATTCGGAATAACAGGTTAAAATCGTGATAACAAATTAATGGAATTCATTAACTGTGATAACACATTAAACACATTCGTGATAACAAATTATACAATTCGTAATCACGTTTTTAATCCGTTATAACGAACCGAAATTCATTTGTAATATGATTCTCTCGATTTATGTACGAATTTGCTGAAAAGGAGAAATGAGATATCGCGAAAAACTAGAGCGAGAAAAATTGATGGCAACAAGATTCCTAGTTGAAAGACGTCAAATGTAGTATTCCGGTGCGTCAGTTTCCAAATTCCACTTGAGTTTAGCGAAGCAATGCGACAAAACCGAGTGTGTATGAAGTGGTTTTTGAAATTAATTACTTATGAATCTCGCTATAACACACTTTATTTTCGTCTGCTTTTGAAGCCCCGAAGAACTGTTCATATTTGTCTTTGTCGTCCTCCAAATTGTAATTTCGCCGAAATATCTTTCTTTTTACCTGAAGTCAAGCTGACCTATTATGATTGGTCCCAATATTTACAGATTTTTTCTGTGCTACTTTATTTTCCGTCTTATCCAGAGTATCCCCCACCCACACAAAGAATCCCCTTTATTTTTCTCATTTTCATCCTCACTGCCTTCTTCAGTTGCAAAAATAATAGGTTTTATTCAAGATTTTGGAACTTTTATAAAATCTTCTGGTGAATTTTGTATCTGACAAAGTGCACGCTTTTTATAACAATGTAAAGATTTAGTTTCAAGAATGAATCCACCGTATTCCGTCTTTCATATTTTCAGACATAAAGTATTACAATATATCTATACACCAAACATATTCCCATACAATAAAGGAATGTTATTCTTTATTTAAATTAACTTATTTGAAACAATGCCTTTGAATGAAAAAAATCTTATATCCGGGTAATATTTCAGTACAAAAACAGATTTTTAGTAAATTCTCTTATATACACCTCTTCCGAGCCATTGCCTTACGAATCAATTTGTTCTCGACTCCGTATTAACATACTTATTTGTGGTGGATTAACGCCAAATTTGATTTCATTCCGTTCGGTAAAATTACTTGCATAGGACTAAGTTAACATATTTGAACTATGGATAATGTATTTGTAATTCTTCTGAAGAACAATTGAACACAAATGACCCAACTAATTTTTGTGCTTAAGGATGCTCGCTGGTCATGTTTTGGTCTTTTTGTCAGATTTTCGGAATCCTCGGGTTTTATCCATTTCTTAAACATTAAATTTTTTACCCATAAACCCCCACTTTTTCTTTTATTATTCAATCATATATACCTTAAAATGGTATTTGACAAAATTTTATGAAATCCTTTTTATTTTTTCATACATTTTTGAGAGACTGAAGTTGCCAATGCAAAGACAATGAAAAATCCAGAGAAAACCTATTTCCTGCAAATTTTCAAGGCTTTATAGCTCTAAAATGAGCACATGAACCTATATTTTTTTCTTGCTTATTTGTTTACTATTCATATGTTCTCTCAAACTAAAACACCTATTTCAAATCCTGTTTATTTCCTATTAGACCAGCAATCATCCTTAATTTTCCAACAAAATCCTACATAAAACATTTCCACTTATCTCTATAATTCACAATAGAAATTCATTGTAATTTTTTTCACAATATGTAGAGTAATTTCAAAATTTGGGGAATGTGATTCGATGAAATATTTTCCGTGTGATGTGTGTGTATTATCCCATTTAGGTCCATACAATTGTGTTTGAAAAATAAGTCCCGAACTAATATTGGTTATGAAAGAGGTTAGAAATTAGTTCAGAGCAGATTTTGCCACTATTTTATTAACTAGAATTAAATAAACACAAAAAAATACTATCACAGGGAATCATATTCTTGGATTTTTTAAATGAAACATGTTGACTTTCGACAAAGAGGATTATTGCTGTCACAAAAGCTTCTCAACCAGGGTTTTATCAAGGAAAAGTTGATGTCATCACTTAGGAAATTTTATGGTCGTCATCACGAATTGATTGACCGTTACAGTGTTCAATTGAATTGCGAAAATAAGGTCCACACTGGTCACTAATATCTATTTTAATTATATATAATTCATTTACATGTTGAATCATTTTGTTCTTATATGTTTTATGTTTGTCATTTTTCATTTGTATTTGCTGAACCCGTCAGGGTTTTGTGTTTTGCAAATAAATAAATTAATATAAGATGATGTTGGACCTGTACCCACTCAAGGACGTATATTATGTTAGTTATACGTCCTTGACCCACTGTCGTAACATTTCATGTACCTCCATCGATTTGTGACTAACATCGGATTGACTTTGTTGAACTTCAAGACGGATGTAGAATACGGAGCAGGAACTGTTTACCCTTCCGGAGCACCCGAGCTTACTCCTGGTTTTTATAGGAGTTCGTGTTATTCATTGTGTTTTAGTTTTCAGTGTTTATTTGTTGTGGTTGTTCATTTGTCTGTCTAATGGATTGCGTTCTTTTTGTTTGCTCCGTTAAGGTATATCCTCTTTATGTTACAATTTAACATTATCAATGGTTATTCATGCGAGAGATTTGACATGGGCATCATAGTGGGTGTCCTGCAGGAAGCAGAGACTGCTTACTCTTCCGGAGCACCTGAGTCTACCCCCGGTTTTTTGGTGGGGTCCATGTTGTTCATATGTTTTTAGTTTTTAATTGTAGTGCATGTAGTGGTCTTGCCTTCGTTGTTATCCGGAGTTTGTCAGTTGTTACGATTTTCTCTCCTTCGAACATCCCTTTGGTATTTCTTGACTTTACATAAGCAGATGAGTATAAAAGGATGTTTGGTTGTTTTGTCTATCAGCTTTAATTTAGAAAGAGGAACATCTAAAGATCATTGCTGTCGCGGTTTCAGACAATAATTTCCCTTAGGATCATATGTTAAACAAAGTTTGGTGGGTATTGTGGTCATCTTGGTTGGGGTGAGGATCTTCAAATATAATTCTAAAAGAAAACCACCTCTAGACCACTGCTGCCAAGATGTACAATTAGCTCCGATTCAGAAAAGATTGTAAACAGATAACACACAGAGCACCCATAATGAACCCTAAGTAATTGCAGTAGGTCATATATATATTTGGTCCAGGTGGATACAAGGTCATTGGGTATTGAATGCAGCTTGTATACAAAAAACTAGTTATACATAGTTTTATTCATAAAATGTACATAAACTGTAATATGTAAATACATATACCTCATAATATCCTGTTATAAAATAGGGCTGTCTATAAATAGCATTTCCTGAAATAAATAAATTTTATTTGTGCACAGTATGGTTTCATATGATTTCAAATATATGTTATATATGTGTGAGGATAAGGCCAATAGATAAACCTTTGATTCCCATTCAATCTTGAATGAAAAATGAGGTAGATAGGTGGATTTTTGTTATGCATTTTTTTGTGTGAGCCTTTTTCACTGTAGAAATTAGACATTTTATTTGTTATAAAACAAATAATTTCTAATACATGTTCCAATTTTGATGCTCAAGGCCTTAAATGCTGAAAGCTAAAACAGTAACCCAGAGAGTTGAAAAGCAAAGTCAAAAGTGCCAAATTGACCAAAAGGGTAAAGACAAAACCATCTAAAGAGAGTTTTTCATGAAGGATTTTCATTAAACTTTTTAAATTTTGGACAGTAGATTAAATGTATCAATTTCAAGCTTGTATGGAAATACTAGCAAACTGATTTGGTGATAAATGAAACTAAAATAATGTGGTGTGGGTTAAATGCAAAGAGGGGGTAGGGATGAAAAACAATGAATTATTCCTTTTATTTTCAGTAATTAGGTGTTTATAAATACCTTTATTTATTTTTTTGCAATTAACCATTAACTTTTTTTGATAGAAAACAATCAGAAACATAAATTTACGAATGTACACAAGCATAATTAAGTTCAAATTAATCTATTTCTGTTCTCTGTTCTAATGACTATTTTAACAAGAGGCTCAGAGGGGTGAGTCTGTATCCCTCACCTGTCAGAAACAAGAATTGCCCATGGACAAAAATCTCCCACACATGCTCCTTGTCAGGTTTCATTCCATTTGGCCAAGCAGTTCTGCAGAATTTTTTTTTTTAAATCAACCAGTGAGAAACAAGACTTTTCCATGGCGGCCATGTTTGTTATGCGATCAGGAGGAAATGAGGAAACTTTATAAAGGACCTTCCATATATGCTTCCTATCAAGTTTCGTTCTATTTGGCCAAGCAGTTTCAGAGAAGAAGAGTTTTTTTATATCAGCCAATCAGAAACAAGAACTGTCCATGTGGCCATATTTATAGTCCAATCAGGACAAAATGAGGAAAATTTGTAAAGAACCTCCCATAGATGCTTCCTGTCAAGTTTCATTCTATTTGGCCCAGTAATTCCACAGAAATTTTTTTTTAATCAACCAATGAGAAACAAGACTTTCCCATGGTGGCCATGTTTCATGATGAGTCAAAGCACTGGATAAGTCGAAGTTTTCTTCAAGTTCCCTGCACTTCGACAAAACAGAGTTTCACTGTATTTCAAAATTATGAAAGTAATAAACTATCTTAACTTATATTGATATACGAAATGGATGTCACAACAGTCCATCCTTACAACATATTTGATAAGCTAACTACCAAATATTTACAAAATGACTTATGACACAATATTCACATAACCACATTAAGTACATAATTAACTGAATGTAAAAAGCAAAATAAATAAATAAACAGGTTATTTTTTCTCATGTCATATTCACATTAATATGTGTCTATTTATTTATTTAGTTGGGGTTTTAGCCTTCAGCACATTTGGTTATTCCGCGGCGGCCAGTTTTTATTGGTGGAAGAAGCCAGAGTACCTTGAGAGAAACACCGACCTTCGGCAATCCTTGTCAATTAAGTTTGGAGTCGAACACACCCCGCCACCGGTGAGATTCAAACTCACAACCTCAGCATTGACAGGCTAGTGATTATTAATAGTCATGACGAACTACCTAGACCACTTGGGCACCGAGGACCCCATTAATATGTGAAACTAACATAAATTCAGCATGTATGTTAAAATTGTGTGAAAAATTTCACATTAAGTTCACATGAACTTTTTAAGTAAGAAAAACTCAAAATAATCATTTTATCAGTATGCATTATTTTTTATCAATTAAATGCTCAATAAAAGTATTAGTGTCAACCATTTCATGGGAATTAATATGAAATTTTTCAACTGATATTCACATGAAATTTGCACAAAAGAAAATTTAAAAAAATTCAAAATTGTAAACATATGCAATGAATAAATAAAAATATATATATATCATACATGTAACTGGTTTTGTGTTGAAAAATCAAACCATTTTATAAATATAAAAAACAACCATAAAAATACATGTTTGACTCCAAAATACAAACAGTTTTAAACCAGTATATATCACTAAAACACCTCAAAATAACAGATTAAGTATTTTCTCCAACATTTTGGTGGTTTTCTGGATGAATAGTTTTGATATACATACATGTTATTATAGTTATGAAAATGAGGAAATTACCGAACCTCCTGACGGAGATGGTAAAACCTGTGAAGAAATGGACTGAAAATATATTGGACTCGCACAACCCAAAAATTCATAACTGTCTATGCATCATGCGAGTATCAAGAAAATCAATCATCAACTTCTACAAGCAGAAAAACAGATATCCTAAAAGAAGATTTTAATCTGTTGGACATTGACGCATCCGTCAGCAACCAACTGTCATTAACAATTATATATGTCGATACAGCAGATGTTATCGATTTTACAAAAAATGATGTAATCCAATTGCCAGGATGAATTACCAGAATATTTTTGGAACAGACAACTAACACTATACAGGGTATATATAACATTTTCAAGAGGGCCGTATACTTAAAAAACTTGAAATAACCACAATTTCTATTTTCATCTCTTTACTTTCGCTTTACAATTTACTGTTACTAACCAACTCTATGACGTGTACCTGATAACATTTCCGATGTTGTACTTCAAGCTAAATTTTATATATTTCGGTACCCTAATGATGGTGTACTACTACTGAATAAAAAGTAGACACTAGCAATTCCTTAGGTGATGTTGTTTAATTATTATACAGAGTTATAAAAAGAGTTTCGGGACGAGATCAAAAGTTCAATGTAGGATAGAAAACTTAATTCAAATAGTTTGGGGGTGGGGGGGGGGGGGGGGGGGGGGGGTAGGGTAAAAATCGCTGCAAGTTTTGTTATCCGACATCGATACGGATTCAAGTGATGTCCAAGTCATTATACAGAACAAACATACATTGTTGAGGAAAAACAGGACCCATGATACAAAAAGTATACACTCAAAGCATATGCCCATATTGGTCAATCAATTTTTCCCAAATTAAGTTAAGAGGGGGGCTGGGGGGGTCAGTGAAAAAACTATGTGAACTATGTGAATTAAGTATTTTATCCTACATTCAACTTTTGATCTCGTCCCTTAGAAAAAAAAATGGAACCTTCCAAATTGATATCTGTAACCAATGGATATCTATAGGTGAAAGTACAAAAGGTGCTAAAATTTGAAAATCAGCAACAATTCAATATATTGTCTAGGAATACATGTATATAGCAAAAAATATTGTCAAAATCTCTAAATCCACCAAATTCCAGAGAATTTTCAGTCATGAATATCTTGAACTTTAAATAAGTCATAACATCTCATAGCAAAAGTACCACACAATGAACTTAGGTACTTCAATTATGACATCATACTTCAAGTTTTAAAATTAATCCAAAATGGTGGAGAGATACACTAAAGCAGATCCTAATTTATGTCAGTTTCTATTAAATACAACCTTTAATTGTGAACCCACAGTAAAACTATAAAGTTATCTCCCTTTAAAATATTTCTCATTAACTCATAAGATAATTACAACAATATCATAATTTATACTTAAACTTGTCTTTTAACTGTCTAATCTCATACAATGCTTGTGCTCTTGAATCATCATCTGGTACTCTGAATTCACCTTCAAACAGGGCACCAGCAGCTACCATTACAGTTTTCTCCCTTGTTCTCAAAAATGGGTTATATGTTAATTCTTCCTTTATTGTGGACGGACACTGAAAAATTAAATTTTGTACTTTTATGAAGGAAATAAAGTATTCAAGAAAACTCTTGATTCATAGTTATACTTCTATCAAAAGTATGCAGACAATTCAATGAGACGGAAATACTTAACCTTCCAGAGAACCTGTCCAGTCACTTAAATTTACAATGTATATGGGAGTCAGCATAAATTGGGATATTTTGGCTGTGGTTATATTTCAGTTTAATTGGCACCTGTTGCCAAAATTAAGGATGCTCGCTGGTCACTTTTTTGAATTTTTGTCAGATGTTCAGAATCGTCTGGTTTTATCCATTTGAATGCCATAAATTATTTTTCCCACTAACACCCATTTTTCTTTTCATAAATCTTTTGCATGCAGAATAATAAGTCATTTGTAAAAATCTTATAAAATCCTTGTTATTATTTAATGGTTTTTGATAAATAAAACTTGTGATAAAGAATAATGATAAAGCTATGTAAAATCAAGAGAGCACATTTCCCCCTGCCAAACTAGAAAACAATCACAAGGACCTCAAATTTTTTTTTTGCTCTTTTAGTTCCTTTATTAATCCACTATCAATATTTACAAGTGTTATGAAAAGCCTGTTATTTTGAAACTGAGCAGCGAACATCCATAAGTACATTAAAGTATTCGAATTCCAACTTCAAAAACAATTTCAAATTTTTTTTTAATCTGGAAACATTTTAAACATTGATTCCAGTTGCAATGCTTTGACTGATATCAATTTTGTTAAAGCCAGACTGCTGTTAAAATATTTTTCAAATCAAAACAATTCAATTCCTTAAGGTTTATACCAATTGTCCACCATTACAGCTTGTAGTGACATCATTGCTGCCATTACAAAAGACAACAGATAAGCGGTAGCAACCCTCGTAACATCCAGTTTTATGTTTATTTCATTAAATTTTTTTTAACGTGCCAAAATTAATCAAATAAAACACAGTACTGACATAAAGTGCCTAATTATAACACACCTAAATTTTATATCTATGTTTTTCAGCAAAAACCACCAAATTATCCATACATCAAAATATCCCAGTTTAGGCTAACACTGCAAGTGACTACTAGGCCAACAAGGCCATGATATTTCTACAAGCTAGGCAAAGTTTGTTTGTTTGTTTAGTTGGGGTTTTACGCCGTTTTCAGCGTATTTGGCTATTTTGCTGCGGCCAGTTTTTATTGGTGGAAGAAGTCAGAGTACCCGGTGAGAACCACCGGCCTTTGGTAGGAAAATTGGCAATCCTTGTCAATTTAGATCAGAGTCGAACACACCCCGCCACAGGTGAGATTTGAACTCACAACCTCAGTGTTGACAGGCTAGTGATCATTAGTATTCATGACGAGCTACCTAGACCACTCAGCCACCAAGCCCCACGCTAGGCAAAGTAAAGTACCACTAATGTATGTTTTTTTTTATATAAGGATTAATAGGTTCTTACACCAGTATAGTGAAGACTGTAAAATCTTCAACCAGTTTATAAAATACACGTCTTTCCCGAGTAGAGTAAAGCGGAACATTGAAGATTTTTCAGTTCTTCACTTTTGAACAAGTATACGCACCTATTTCTTCCGTAAATACTTGATTTTTAGATTTCCTGTACCTAGTGCAGTCAACAAAGGTAAATAATGTTACACTTGGTTGGTTAAAAGAATACTTACTGGACAGGGGGAAATTGGTGCAAGTGCAATGATCTTCCATGGGTCATCTCCCACTGAAAACAGCCCTTTATGGAAGAAAGTTTTGGTATAATGTGATGGCCAGTTTTTAACGGTGGAAGAAGTCAGAGAATCAAGAGAAAAACGCTGAGCTGCAGAAGGAAAATTGATCATCCTTGACGTCTCATCATCGGCTAAAGTAGAACTCCTAACATCAATGAACTATCTAGTACATCACAAACCAAAAATAGAGATAACTGGTTCCGTTGGTTATTTAGGGTTTTATCCTGGTGGCTCCTTTTTATTGGTACAGGATCCCAGAGTATTCACAGAGAATAATATACCTTCATCAGAAAAACAAGGTAACAAAATATTTTCATCATATAATCGAGAACTTACTGTACATAATTTCTTCTTTCTTTGTTCTTTTGCCCAGTTCAACTTCTCCTAAATCATAAATTATCATTAAATTTTTAATATAAACAACATGTATTATATTTCAAATATCTAAACATTTTTCCATTTGTTTCAGAAAATCATTACTAAAGCTTTCATCACAAGACCTTATAGCACTGAAATACTTGTCAAAATCCCTTCCAACCCCACACCCCCCAAAAACAATCCACAATAAACACAATACACAATGAACAACTTACCCATAATACAGTAAGCATACAAATATTTCCATGTTAGATTGCTACGTAAACAAATACACCACTTGGGCTCCCTAAATAACAGGATCCTGGTTACACAACATGCACATTGAAGATAACGTGAAATCAGTTATTTTCATTGACATAGATTTTCGTGGAATTGGGGAAAAAAAATATATTCGCAGGTTCTTAATTTTTTCAATTTAAAAAAAAATGTTGTAAAAAAAGCAAAATTTTGAAATTGTCCAAAATGTTTAAGGTGGTACCCAACACCTTGACTAAAATAAATTTGGCTCGTTTAATTTTCATAAAATTTTTAGGAAATATTTACTTTGACCTGTTGACATAAATGTTGATTTTTTTTAGTAAATAGAATTTCACACTTCACAGGAATAATTTCATTGAATATATAGCAGTTTGGCAAACATCAATTTTGATCATAGAGAAGCTTAATTTCTCTTTACTTATTAAATATGATTAAAATGCTCTGGTGATTTTTAAGAGTTATCTCCCTGTAGTGTTGGGTACCACCTTAATATCAGATAATAAATAAACATTTTTTTTTAAGTAAGATAGACATCCCTTGAAGTGTAATCAATGATTAATTTCAATTTATACAGCATATGGCCATTCAGGGTTTAATCAAAACATAATATTGTAAGAACAATTCATATCGGTCCACAGAATCCATGAGAATTGGTGTACCACAAATAGTAAGTATATCATAGTAAGCAGGGTTTAAGCTCATCATCATCAGAAAACTTACCTTAGCTTCCCTGTTGTCTGGTTCTACATGACATGCAAATTCAAGATTATCTATGGCATATTCATGACCTGAAACAAAAGGTTATATATTCAAAATGATTTCGTATATTTTAAAATTCAGTATCAGCAGATGTACTAATTTATGCTATTTTCTTACTAAAAATTTCATTGAAGCAAACATTTATTGTATATGACCTCCTCTACTTTCTCCCAACTCCTCCCTCGTTTGGTTACTTATATAAAAATTATAGGCCAATCAACAAAAATTTTTGATAACTTGAAATACTTTCAAGTTGCAAAAACTCATATCCAATCCCTTAGCTTTAAAAAAAACTTGAGAATTGGAGAAACATCCATAGAAGTGATTTTATTTCACTTATACCCACCCATAAAAGAAAAAGCAGAAGCTTTATAGGCATCAACAGAATCAAATTAAATAATTAAAATAGGATGATTTTGAAAATTCTGCAAATCTGGATTATTAATTTAATATGCTGATTTTTAAAAATATATAGCAAGAGAATGCTTTTTAAAATCATGTTAATATCAACTTATTTTTCATTTAAGCAAACTAGTCATGTAACTTTGTGTTTATATATTCACATCCTTGTGTTTTCATGTATCACATTATTTGAAAAAGAAAACAGATGCCCCCACTTGCACATAATTTCTGAATGGGCAAAAAACTGGTATAGTAAAATTTACAATAACCAAATTCGAACTTAATCTGTATATAATGATAAAAAGCATTGTGTATAAGTTTAAAATGATCATGATCCATAAGCTAAGGCAAACTAAAAGGTAAAAATGTTAAAAAAAACCCACAGAAGCATATTTTGAGGTCCAGCAATGGACCATAGATGTACTTTCCACTCATTAACAACCAAGTAGATAATTTTTATATTTTGCCTTCCCCTCTATCCCATTTATGTTTTGCTGGAACAGCCCTAAGCTAGAAATGTGCCATTTTCATGCCTTTTCAACAATTTATCATCAGAGGTTAAAATATATGTACACTGTTAAAAAAAATACAGGTAAATTTTATCAGTATTCCACATTAAACAGCACAGGAAACCCGCTCTTACAAATAAAATGTATATTTTCTGACAATGTACATATATTGTATATATCTGCAAAACATATATATGTATAACATGTAAACAAGTATGCGAGGACTAACCTGGCCAGACCAGTGTCTCTGAAGGTAACTCCGATATCTCATCTAGTGACTTCAGCATTGTAAATGCTGGTTTCTCAAACATTCTACCTGCAAGATCATTTAATAATGTTTATTATTATAACATCTGACCCTGCTATCTAAATTATGTACTGTCCACTCTAAACTTGTAGTTCTAGAAAGCGATCACCTTCTTGGTAATCATATTGTACTGGTTTTTATAGTGTGTTTTATACACCAAAGTGTCCCTATAGATAAGGGGAGGGGGGTTACCCATATACCGCACCACTGTTCTATATCTGTATCAAGTCTGACTATCCAGACTCTGTTGAGTTCATGTTTGTGTTTTGTACTCTTTTATGTTATTTTTTTCCAGAGTTCTGTCGGTTCGGCCGCTTTGATTGATTGGTATGTCATTGTCGAATTTTCCTGTTATCCGTTTTGTTGTTTAATTAAATATTCTGGAATTTGAGAGTTGTTTCCCTTTATCAAGAAACGAACATCTAAAATAAATTTTTGGCAAAGTTTAAGGAAATATAATGTCACTAGAGACAATTTATAAAGGAGACATCAGAATTTCTAAGTTAAAAATAAATGTTAACAATGGATGTACACATTTATAAAATGTACTACATATGCACATCCAATTACTGTCCAAAAACCTGGCCCCGGCACCATAAAAGTTGAGAATATTCTTAAGCCTGAGAATATTCTTAAATATCGGAATACTCGAATGTGATTGGCTGAGAATGGGAATTTGAGTAAAATTTTCTTTGCTCAGCAAAAATAGTTCTTTATAGCGCCCAGGCCAGTTTACGGAATGGATTTTAGGCATTTTAAAAGTCAAAATAGAATTATAAGACACTTTTTTTGTAGATTACTCATTTTTTATGAGTCATTCCAGAAAATATAAACTTTTTTTTAACATAGTTGACAAAGTATATATTATTAGTTTAAATGTATAATTAAAAAATAAAAGCACTCAAAATGTTAAAAATTTCAAAATTTGAAAATGACTAGCTTTTGTCTTATAATTTGCAAAACCATTCCTTTAAATATTTTTCATGCACCTTGTGTATATCTGGTGCAACCCAGTGATGTAATATTTTATTTAATTAAATTTCACAGGAAAAGTTATCTCCCTTTTACATTGAAAATTTCATGGGCAAATATTTTTTGTTTCTCTGAAAGACATGATTGAATAAAATCAGGTATGTTCAATTGTATACACCTATTGACAGTGCCTGTCCAATTCGGAATTATTCTGAAATTAAACAACTTTTTCATGATGTGACAAAGCAGTAGACTAACTGGTTCCCTGTTGTAACATGACAATGTGAAAGAAACTATACAAGGAGGCATATTTAAATGATCGTAAACACTTCAAATAATGTGTTTATATAATCAGTAGCTAGGCGTCAACATGATGGTTCAAAACTATCATCAACCTAAAGCATTTTCCTTTGAAATTTATCCTTCCCTCGGCTCTTTATTGTGACCTTTAATTCTAACTCCACTTGACCCTAAAGGAAGCACCTTCCCTCAGCTCTTTATTTTGACCTTTAATTCTAACTCCACTTGACCCCAAGAGGAAGTTGTTTAATATCAGGACCAATCCGGATTGGACATTACTGTCAATACGTGTATAGTTACAACTTAGCTAATTGCATTTGTCTACCAAGTAGTAAGACGATTCAAAATGATTTAGGTACTAATATTATATAAACCAAACAAAAAGACCATTCCACAGATTGACGTTTACAGACAGTAAGTAAAAATTTCATGATGTGTTGTTTCTTGCATTAGTCTGTGTGAATGTGCTTCATTTTTCAGTACTGATATAATACTGTGTGTAAATGACCAATAAAAATGTTTCTGTTAAAAGTGTAATAAATTTTTAACAGACAATCAACATTATTGATAACCACTATAATCAGTTTTCAAAACTTTTTCAAATTTGAAAAAAAATCTGTTGAATATTTCTCAATTTATCACACGGAAACTACTTTAATTTCTTTTTTTCTCAATCAAGGTGGATAACTCTGGAATATCAACAGGGATAATAATCATTCTGACAACAGAAATTATTCATATTTAAAAAAAGACCAATAGAACACTTCTCAAGTTATTCTACAGAAACCACTCAAACTTCCATTTCCTTTCAATAAATTATAATAACATCTTTGAAATTAAAAATGCAATCATTTTCAAACTTTAATTAACCCTATATCTTATAAAAGAATCAAATTAAAATTTGAAAAAGAACCTAATGAAGTGGTTCAAATTTAACTGATTATAAACCAAACCAAGTTTTATTTTTTTTCTCATTCAAGATGAATAACTCTGGAACTCCAAAGAGATAATCATCAAAACTAATTTTCATTCTGTCAAAACATATCAAAAGCAAAAATAGATTGCAAGTGTTTTGTCTTCTTTTCCAAAGAGGAATATAATGAGGTAAAAGCCGTGAAAATCGTACGATAAATAAAAAAAATTCTTAAACTAAAAAAAATCTTTTATCCTAGAAAAAAAACTTGGGGGACCAGATTCCCTTATTTAAATTTCTCAAAGGGGTGCATTAAGGTAAAGTTTTACAAGGAAATATACCTTTGAGCTGAAATTTGACATGTCAGCAAGAAGCCAACGATTTTGCCTAGCGATTTCCAAATTTCATTTTCATACTTACCACAACCACCCAGGAATAAATGATCCCCTGAGAAGACAGAATCTGGGGCTCCATACGGGGAGCCTTCCAGTACAAAATACATGTGTCCTACTGTGTGACCAGGTGACAGATGACTAGTAAATTTCATGTTACCAAGCATTAGAACTTCACCATCTGATACTCCACTGAAATAAATGGTGGCACTTATTACATGTATATCAGGACAAGAACATGTATTATGAATATTAACCATGCTTTGTACTAGACAGACACACTGAGCCTAATTTTTAACGAGCTACCTTACTAAGTAACAGTGCCCAGGAAGACATGCCACCCCACCCTGACACACCATTCTATATCTAGTCTTGGCACTTACTCCTGAATGTCCGATGCTTAGCCAAGAAGCAGCAAATACCAATAGGAAAGTCTTTTGTTTGATCAAGCTTCGAACCCACAACATTCCACACTCAAGGTGAGCACGACTGAGTGATTTACATTATAAAAACCATTCTATCATCAGGCATAAATGATGTGGTAGGGTAGGAAGGGAAGTTTTATAAGACATGGGTAATGGGTCATTTTTAGTGTGTGCTTATCAGATGAATGTGAAGTTGTCTAAAAAAAGTTTTTCCTGGGGGTATTTTGAAAGTAACTTCCTACCTGCCCACATTCATTTTAATGGAATAGCCCTAATGTCATGAGGGGCCTCGGTGGCCGAGTGGTCTAGGTAGTTCGTCATGACTACTAATGATCAACAGCCTGTCAACACTGAGGTTGTGAGTTCGAACTCACTTGTGGCGGGGTGTGTTCGACTCCGGTCTAAATTGATAAGGATTCCAATATACCTACCGAAGGTTGGTGGTTCTCTCAGGGTACTCCGGCTTCCTCCACCAATAAAACCTGGCCACCGCGAAATAGCTAAATGTGCTGAAAACGGCATAAAACCCCAACTAAACAAACAAACAAACAAACCTTAATGTCATGTACCGGTACCAGTAATTTATGCAAATCTGCCTACTATGAATTCATTATATTTTGTTGAATCTTTTGCAAAAACAGTGGAACCAGAAATCAAAATGCATTAATTATTCTACATGGTTTTGTCCTGGGATGTTGTTATTCACTATGCAAATTGAAAAAAATTACCATGTGCTGGCCAAATATTCATTGTTTGTTCCTTGTGAAAATACATGTTCATTTCGCATATTAAATAATAATACTCTACAAGAAAAACAAAAGAGTACATAACATAAATTTACTTAAAAATGGAATGCTTTATTTTTGTAGTTTGGTCGGAATGTAAAAGCCTTGACCTTGACCGAAGCACAGTTTGTATGAAGCGTAGAAATGTGCTCAAGGTCAAGGTCAAGATTATGCATTCAATTCTAAGAGTTACATTTTACATTAGACAAATATAAAATATGATTGCAAGTTTTAAATATTCTCTGATTGTCTTGAAATGTTAATTTGCAGTACAGCAGCATCAACATCATTTGTTTAGTTTAGTTGGGGTTTTACGCCATTTTCAGAACATTTGGATATTTCGTGGCGTCCAGTTTTTATTGGTGGAGGAAGCCGGAGTACCCGTAGAGAACCACTGACAATCGGCAGGAAATTTGGCAATCCTTGTCAATTTAGATCAGAGTCAAACACATCCCGCTACATTTGAGATTTGAACTCACAACCACAGTGTTGACAGGCTAGTGATCATTAGTAATCATGACAAATTACATAGACCACTCGGCCACCGAGGCCCCCACATCAACATCGTCATCGAAACATGTGCTTAACAAGATTTTGACTTTTATTGTGTTATGAAACATCTCTTTTCAGAACCACGCGATTGATATCCTCCCATAAAAATCATGGATTTCAACGAAACAAACAAGTAATGTAATTATATACTGATTAAATTTGATAAAAATTCTGCCAGAGTAAAAAGTCATTCATCCGACTTTTATTTGAGAATTTTACTTTGTAAAACTTATAACCATTTCAACAAAAAAAAATTTAAACTTCAGAACACGACCTACTGTGTAACATTATTTATACTGTCTGATGCACTGCCATATATTTTAATTTTCCTGTACTGCTTCTTCATCTCAGAGTTACCTCCACTGTGATCCCTGAAACAACCAATCAAAAATTTTCATACATTTTTACATTCAAGTCGGCAGTCCTTCTAAAGTATTTTTCCGTAAAGTTTAGAATGCCTATAGCCAGACATGTAAGTGTTCCAATGAAGAAGAAATATGCTTACAAAATGAAATTTTACACCTCTCCATGCCGTTTCAGAATAAAAGGATTTTTTCCCAAATCAGACTTTCCCATTTTTATTTGCAACCAGTACACACTTATCAATGTTTATTTTTTAACCAGTACAGACTTATCAATATTTATTTGTAGCCAGGACAGACTTACCAATGTTTATGTGTAACCAATACAGCGTCTGGTGTTAGGTTATTCTGTTGAAGGTAATCCTGTCAGTCAAAATAAATATCTATGTACATTTGCAAATATTTCATAAAATTCTCTTAAAATGCCTTAAGAGATTTAAATTATGGAATTTTATGCCCTGTCCTTACATGGTTTTGGCTTTACCCCTTTTTGGTCATTTTGGTATTTTTGAATTTGCTCTTCAACATTTTAGGCCTTGTGCACAACTGATGAGTCATAAATTGACGAAATGTGCACATCTTGTCCATCAAAATTGGTAACAAAGAATTATATCTTTTGCATCATTATATTATTCCTAAGGAACATTATTCTTTTTTATTTCTTTTTCGTGATATCTCCAAGAATGTGATTTCTTTTCATCATCAAAATGTTTTAACACAAAGAACAACATTGAAAGCATGTTCCTTGCATTTTATTCTTATAAATTTAGTTATATATTTAATCTAATATGTTTATACATTTATACTTCATTTATATTCTGTTCATGACAAGATTTTATTCAGTCATTCAAAATTTGTCTCCGTTAAACAAGCTAATATTGACATTTCAGACATGCAAAAGATGTATTATGAAAAACCCCCATCTTCATAAGGTAATATGTACTTGTGCCATATCAGGCTCTCGAGCAGGCATTCCAAAATTATCATATTTGCCAGACGTTTCCAGTTTTTGAAAAAAATGACCTGTTTAGAAAGGAGCAAAAAGCACATTGGAGATTAACTTTTTTTGCATTGTTAGTGCAATTACCATCAAATTAGGTAATAAAAACCATAAAAATATCTTACTAACAATACTTTTTAAAAATAGCGTGATGCTAAAACAGTAAGTTTTAGAATTTTTTAAAGACTTATAAATATTATATTTTTGTTAAGGGAAGTAATGCTTCCATAGAAAAATGTGTGAGTCTTCCAAGGAAGACATGTGTCGCCTGCGGATGTCAAATTTTACAAAAAATATTAAAATTTTCTAAAAATTAAATATATGCACACCTTTGCATTAAAGTTAATGCACAGAGAAAGTTTTATCAAATTGTTGTGAGCCGTTATGGAGTAGCTGAGGATAGAAATTTTGAACCTCCCCCCCCTTTTTTTTCAAAAATGTCAATTTTTACAAAAAAAAATTTAAATTTTTAAAAATAAAATATATATGCACACCTGTGCATTAAGGTTAATGCACTGAGAAAGTTTCATCAAATTCCTTTGAGCGGTTTACAAGCAGTTGAGGATAGAAGAAAAGTGTGACGACGCAAGACGCAAGATGACAGATAGTGATCCCTATGTGTCGACCATGCATTCTGCAGGCGACACAACCCTATGTGTCGACCATGTGTTGCGCAGGCGACACAAAAATGCCCAGATGGGTCCTGAAAATTTCTGGACCCCTGCTCCTGATCAAATAATTTTGCTAAATGAATTTCTTATCATTCATACTGAACGTGATATGAAAAAAACACATGTGATATTCTACATATAACTTCATAAGATAACAGATATTATACATACAATGACAGGTTGTGGATCTCCAGGATCAATAACAACTGTAGTCGTATCATCCGTGATAACATATGCAAAGTTATCTAGGGACATCGGGATTGGTGTAATCTTCAAATCTAAAAAATATATTACAATTAGATACAGCACAACAAACAACAATATTATACATGTATTTCATATAATGATGCAATTAAATGTAACCAGATATCCCATTTATCATGTTTAACTTTGCACAAAGTGAATTTCCTGAACCCCCCTCCCACCACCACCCCCTTTCTAAATTATTAAAACTATAATTTGCAGTTTCAGAGAATCATGATATAAACCCCTATCAGGCTAATGCCCTCTGGGGAAATATATCCACATTCCAAGAGAGAGCAAGCCAAGAGAGATAACCCTAGATCTATATACTCAAAGATGTCTATAGCCTGGCAGTATTCCAGCTATGATTTAAAGGTAGAGTGGCATATTTCTAAGATACATGACCCTTTAATATGTTTTTCAGGTCAAACAAGCTAATGTAAACTTTAAGAAATTCAGTTTACTAATACCTTGTTAATACATCTATTAGTTTCCAGTGTATCCCTTCACAGTATTATTGTTTTTTACATTATACTTGATTCAGAGGACAGATAAGAACACTGATAGGGCAGGGAGGAAAAGGGGCTATTTTATGCTAGCTGAAACCCTGCCTGGTATGGAAATAAACAGACTTAATACCATTGTAAGTTTTTGTCTGAATAACTGAATGGCTTTCTCCCTCTCCAAATTTCTGTCTTGCTTTGTCTACATCTCTTCTGTGGTAAATATATCCCAAACAGGTTCTAGTGTAAAACCAGTACCTATAAATAGAACAAATTTATATAAAGCTAATTAAATATATTTTTACGTATTCATCCTTGTCTGCCCCTCAAATATTGTCCCATCCTGATTTTTTCTACCACATACATGTCCTGGATTCACCCTAAGCCTCCGGAAATTCGACCTCCTTACTGGGTTATCAGGTTGACAATAACAGTCTCGGGAATTTTCCAATTTTTCAGGGAAAAAATTCCGCACCTATACTTTTCCATGACAGGGGTAAAAATTTAAGAAAAATCATATTTTTCACCAAGAAACGTCAAATTACCGGGAAACACCATCAAACTAGTATACATTATTGTTTAGGGGCCAGCTGAAGCCTGCCTCCAGGTGCGGGATTTTCTCACTGGGTTGTAGACCCTGAGCTGTTTTCTGCTCTTTGGTCGGGTTGTTGTCTCTTTCACACATTCACAATTTCCATTCTCTATTCTATCTTCAAATACTTTAAATACAAGCTTGGGCTTTGCCCTGGACCCACTGAGACCTTAGGATTTCTCATCATCTTGGTTTTGTTTTGTTGACAAAAGTTAATTACCATTCTGAATTAATCAAAAGCCAATGACATTATGACAATAGTGTCTTTTATAAACCAGTCATTAGAACTGAGGAATTAGGGGGATTTTCACCGTGTTTATTATCAGTAAAAATCACACACACATACAAAAAATTAAAAATATCTATTCATAATTTAAGTTTATAGTATTTTTACAGATCATTGTTAGGTATGCGAGTCAAAAATCACAGGTCAACTACATTGGCAAAAAAAATATTGCGCAAATTAAAACGGACTTTAATTAAGACAAAGACTTTCCATAAATCATGATGTTCAGACAAAAAATACCCTCCCCCTTTTAATGCCAATTTTAATCAATATAGAATATTTATTGTTTTAAGCTATTCTTCAAACTGTCATCACCCTATTTGAAATAGACATCCTCCCTCTGTTGTTGACATTTCTATATTGTTTGTATTTTTGTTTTGTATTTGGGGTCAATTTTCCGGATGTTAGGTTGGTTTTCAAGTAGCCTCCCTTGCAATAAAACCACGTGGCTTCCTCTTATTCGCCATTATCGCAGGGTACGGTCGTAAGGAATTTGCGGGCGTGAAAAAAGCCCATTATGAATAAGTTTGACTATATCAAAATTACGCAGACTATTTTTGAAATAATATGATGTCATATTTTTCTTATTTTAATGGAATGCGTAATAAAACATCATGATGGACAAAGAAAATACATTTCATTTTAAGACATTTTAGCACGTGGTCTCGTGTTCAGTAAAGTCGCCATGGCCATTTCTTGTGAATGATTACGATAGACAAATTTGTTCTTTTTTATTCAAAATGGCCTGATATTGTTGCTCCTGATTTGAGTCTTGTTGCATCCAGTTTCATTTTTGTCGTAAAATTCATGTCCATTTGCCTTTAATAATCACACCGTAATTCCTATTTTGAAGTCCTCTTTCAACAGATGAAACAACTTGTGGGAGGGGGGGGCGGCTGTGATCCCTTTTGGGATTCTGCGTCCAGAGCTATTTTTCTGACATAAATGCATCTGCTTTTGCAAAGAAAGGATATTTTAAGTCTCAAAAAATTCATAAACCCCATAAAACCTGCATATTTCCAAGGCATCAAACTGAATGTTTTTGAAATAAATGTACTCTTCTTTCAAGATTGTTCATAAATGTGCCATTTTGAATGAGGAGTTCCAACTCAAACAACTGTGAAACAATTACCATGATTACATGTACTTATTTGACAGATGGCTATCCATTTCAAGGATTTGCCTATTTGATTTGATGTGCCAAAACTGTTAAATCTAAATCTATATAAGTCGGGGATGGTATTACTGTACCATTTTGGGCCACTGTTGGCAGACAGAAAAATTTTATGAAAACTTAAATTCCCAAAGAGACAAAACACGTTTTTCTAGATGTTACAATCTGGAAATGAATATGTGATTCTTGCAATTGTAAATATGACGTCACTGTAGCAGTATGTAGTTATTGACAACAGCTGCTTTGTTTAACCAAAGGTCAGAGAGTCAAACAAAACAGCTGTTGTCTGAGGAACCAGTCCATAACAGTTTTGTTATATGATACTAATCTGCACGTGGAGCTGCTGTTTATAGTAACCAATCAAAATAAAGCAAGATGTCAACATTCCGAACCCTGAGTCCAACAGTTTCAGGAATCTGAAGAATTTGGGCATTGCTTAAAAAAGTCAAAATGTTGATTATAATCTCTTTTAATTTTATATAGGAAAAAAGTCAAAAGGTATAACATTAGTCAATATGAACAGTGTTTTTATTAGCAGCTGATCAGATTGACCTTGAATAAGCACATCCATTTGTAACGATGATCTCCATGAATTGAAACTGATCGGGACATATTTAATTAATTGAAAATCATATTGAAGTTGTTATTGAAATATCTGCTGGAAAAATTTCCAATCATGTTTAAAATCTCCAAATTGGTGCTAAGGAGACCCATTTTAAAATGTTTGGAAGCATCTCTGATAAATAGAAATAAGAGTTTTATAAAATGTCTGAAATTTGACAAGGGACGAGATAAAAAATTTAATTCACATAGTTTTCTCACTGACCCACCCACCCTCCGTCTTAATTTGGGAAATATTGATTGACCAATATGGACATATCGGCATATGCTTTGAGAGTATACTTTTTGTATCATGGGTCCTGTTTTTCCTCAACAATGAGTGTTTGTTCTGTATATTGATTTTGACATCACTTGAATCCGTATTTATCAATCCGAAAATCGATGTCGGATAACAAAACTTGCAGCGATTTTTACACCCCCCCCCCCCCCCCCCCCCCATGCCCAAACTATTTGAATTAAGTTTTTTTTATCCTACATTGAACTTTTAATCTCATCCCTAAATTATATAAAGAATATCACATCCTACAAATATTTATAGACTATGTTTTCCTAGATATCTATGTTTATATTTCAGATTCTGTCTTTAAACTGTATTGTTACAATCCCTGAACCACTCCAAAGATGGTCAAGGAAGACAGATCAACATGGAAGTCTAACTATTTTTTGAAAATTGCAGTAAGTATGGACAATAGTAGTTTCCATAGGCATTTTTGGCATGGTGCTGGACCATGTATTCCTCTTGGGGTGCCATGCTGGAATCGGGACATTCTTGAATGTAACCTGAACATACCTTTAATGCCTGCTAAAATTTAATAGAGTACAGCCTCTCTGGGACCTCATTTCTTTGTAATAAGTCATCCTAGTGTGTTCTGACAAGTTTATTGCATTAAATTATCCCAGTTATGGAATTTAGGTTTTGATTGCTTAATTACAGGATGGTGAGGCAAAAAAAAAAAATGTGTGTTTCCGGTTACCCGACCCACCCTATTTTTTTTGCGCCAAAATTCCGACCCTAAACTTTTTTTTGACGATTTCAGAAAAAATCCGGAAAAACTACGTGCTTTTTCCGTAACCGTCTCTTTTATTATAAAATCGTAATGGCTGCGCACTTGTTTACAGCAATAAGTTTGTTGGCCGTACGGATAAATAAATGCCAGCACCTTGTAGTGGATAAAAATGCAATCCTAAGCATTGAAAATCGGAGGACACTAATAGATATTTTACGGACAACCATTGAGAACTGCCTAGTAAAGGTTTTCAGTTGACAGTGACATGCAATACGTCTATGGACACTGCAAAGGGGACATCATTCGATGTCCAGCAAAACATGGTAATACAACTGTTTATACACATCAATTATACCGTTCAATATACATTGCCATCCCATTTTTTTTGAAGGAAAAAAAAAAAAAAAAAAAAACCTACCTACCCTATTTTGAAATTCCATGTAATAGGAAACACACATTTTTTTTTTTGGCCTGATTATATCAACTGTGTTGTCTGTTCATGCTGTGCTACAGAAGAAAAATTTGCTGGCTTAATTGCCCTGACTTTGAAAAATTACCATGCCTTTACAAATTGCTTGGGAAAACACTAACATTCAAATAACAAAAAATTGTCATCAACCTAGTATGGAATTTTCTTGGTTTATATTCTTGTCTCCACACTTACAATTAACAGATGTTCTTCCAACTGTTAAATTTTTTCAGGACAGGTTTATTATGATAAGGATTGGAAGATTAAAAAATATTCAAACATGCTTGGGGCTGAAAAGAGGGTTTTCTATAATGGGAAAACTTGAGATTTATAAGCATATATATACATGTATATAACCCTAAAGAATGTTTTAAAAGTTGCAAGCTTTGTTTTCATCTCAAACATGTAATTGTACCAGCACAACAGCAAATAATAGATTTTCTGTCAAACCTGTGTAAAAAGTGTCATTATTAGGGGTGCTATCCATTGTACAGTACCTACCAAATTTTACTAATTATTCTTCCGGATCGTCTGGTACGCCTTTTGTAACAAACCACTATGGTACAGGTCAATAATGGAACACGAATCTTGTAACGTACCACATCATGGAAAGCACCCCAGGTGTCCTTTATAAGGAGGTTAACCCTTTCGCCGATGATTAAACGGGATTCCTGAGTCAACTCGCTGACGACGAGTCCTGGTTTACTAGGATTGTCACATAGGTTTTATATTTCCCGCTCTTGGAGCGAACATTAAAAGTTATCTTTCTTATATATTTGAAACCCGGATAAAGATAAAACAATGGCAGATCTTCTGCAAAAAACTGTGTGAAAAAAGGCCAAAATTTGAGGATTTTACGGGATTATAAAGTTAGGAAAATGAATTTTAGAAATATTTTGGCAAGATTGGATGCCAGGAAAGTATGTGCTTCGTATCAAAGTGCCGAATTTGGCAAAAATTGATTGGAATGAACATCGATGATTGGAAGTTTTATTTCTTGAAATAATTTTTATAATTTTTAATGACAAAATTGCATATTTAGAGCAATTTTAACGATATTTGAAAAATTTCAACATGTCCAGCTTTGGAAACCCCTGTTTGTTCATGTTTCTAAGGAATCCACATTTTCATTCAAAAACTAATAAGATCGCGAAGACAACATATTTTTTTAAAATTTTTATTTAAATAAAGAACAAATGTCCCAAAATTAATGCTCTAAAGCATTAACAAAGAAGTAGCCACTCAAGTCTGCCATCTTGTCAGGGAAGCCATCGTGCAAGGGTTACTTTCTGTGGTTATTCCATCAGTGAAAGGGTTAAACTTTGTTCATTAATTCATGACAAGCAAATTTTCACAACATTCTTTATGAGCAGTGAAATGAGTGACTTGGTGAATAGATGTGCCTTTTCATATCGGTTTGACTACATGTAAATTCGCTAGATGAAATCATGCCATGATGATCCCTGTCCGTTATAAAGGTATAATTGTTGATGTTGAGTCTTCAGGATTCCGTCCAGTTATATCCTGATGATCATAAAATAACTGTCTTGTATTTCTGAGCATGATTTGTTGCGAAAATTTGGACAGAAATATGAGAGGGCTATGCACAATTATGTAAACTAAAAGATGGGTAATCAGGAATTCTGAAAATGTTATGATATGGGTTATGAAAT
Source organism: Mytilisepta virgata (assembly GCA_028015205.1). Taxonomy (NCBI): domain Eukaryota; kingdom Metazoa; phylum Mollusca; class Bivalvia; order Mytilida; family Mytilidae; genus Mytilisepta; species Mytilisepta virgata. The sequence goes on from CM051512.1 coordinate 37,445,382, forward strand.
GGTATAAATTTACTGTGAAAAATGTAAGAGAAGTCAAAATTTTCAGTTCTGTGCATGACTAGTGTTCCATTAGGCCATGAAAAATTGATTGCCGGTTTCCCCCAACCCGACCGAGTCTGTTTTCACCTTCCGGGTCAATTCTTTTTTTCCACAATTGAAAAATAAATGAAGCAAATCTCCAGGTTTGTTTTGTGGCAATTATTTACGATGATTTAAATTGTCTGATAGTCGAATAGAAACGTATAACATATCAATTATGAATTATAACATTGTGCAACTTTCTTCCGCCTTGTTTTAAAATAACTTACTTTACGTAATCGTGAATGAAACAAAACTATTGTCAAGAAAATTGAGTGAAAAGAACCTTTTGTCCAAATTTGTAAAGAAATGTTTTTATTTTAGAGATTTCTTTGCAGGCTAAAACCATCAAATGTGCAAGTTCACAAAAAAGAAAAATACTGCCTACTGACCCTTACATTTTCTCATGTTAGGGGAAACAACAATCAATTTTGCATGGCCCCACAGAAATTTAAAAAAAATTAATTTCCTAATTTCAAACAAGTAGTGAACTGAGGAGTTTCCATAAAACACTTATACATGAGAAAGTATCTTGTTTCAAGCTATATTTAAACCAGAGGTGTTTGCTATTACGGAATTTCCGTAATTGTCCTGGATTTTAGATTCAAAATACAGATTACGGATTAAACTCTAGAAATATCGCTTTCTGGTTTTGTACCAAAAATATTTTTTTTATTCTCGGTCATGTAAATGCTTTGTAATTGCGCTTGATTTTCCAGTTATAAAAAGCGTTTTAACGAGATTGATTATAAAAATTTGGATTGTTTCTAGACTTGACAAAATACAAGATGCGGTTTGGTGGCGATTTTCTATAGTAGTTTTCATGCTGAAATTTGAGATAACTGACAAAGGGCCCAAATTACTGACAAAAATCATTATAATGAAGGAAAACACCAGAAAATGGTAAACACCTCTGTTAAACATGTAATGAACATTGAGTGATATACATTATAAATGTATGTTTGTAAACCATACGCCCATATGGGCGTAAAAGTGCTTTTCAATAAAGTATAATTATAAATAAAATTATTGTGTGATAATCCCTCTGTTAAACCTTTAAGAAATTCATAGATTATTTAAAACAAAAAAAATACAATATGCAAGTTTCTTGAAGTAAATGTGTGTACATGTTGGCAGCACAGAAAAATATACATGCATATTTCTTGTTCAGCTGCAGTTTGTGAATAGGCGTGTTGTCATAATGTATGACATGGTTTTTCTTTCATCAATGTTAATTCATTGTAACTGAATACATGTGTACAATCACTTTCTCTTTCAGCAATGTTTGGACGAATATCCCAAATGCTTCATTGTAAATGCAGACAATGTTGGCTCAAAGCAGATGCAGCTGATCAGAGCAGCTTTGAGAGGAAAGGCAGGTAAGTATCTTCAATGAAAACTTCATCTTTGATAATAAATAATATATATTTTTAATTTTGTTATTTTTGTCACAATAGGCCTTAGTCTGTTTTTCAGGTTATGAAAAAATTCAATTTCATTTGGTGGTTTGGGTGGTCAAAGGGTGGGTCTTGTATGAATGTTCAGACATGAACATGGAACATAAATGGTTTAAAAATTTGGAGTGTATGTATGATTTGATGAGAGTGAATGTAAATTGTATAAATGAAAGCTTTCTGAATAAAAGTTCAAATTTTGATCCACAATGATGAGAAAATTTTCTGCTGTGAGTGTGATGTCTGATAGGGTCAGAACCAGAAATGGTTGAACCCACTGACCTTGACATTATATCAAGAGCATTAACTCTCCCTGAAGGGATGTCTGAGTGGGTCATTTCCTATATGCTGAGAAATATTTGCCAGCTTCAAGTAGGCTGTAAGGTAAGGTTTTCCAAGTGGGTGTTTATGGGAAATTCCTGGGACAATCATGTTTCAGTAAAACATCCTGGGTCAAATAATTTTATAATTAGTGGACCAAATTTGTGGAAATGTTCCCACCACTTAGACACAAAAAGGTCAGTGCATTAGGAAAATTTACCATTAAGTGTATTTAATCCCAAATATGTCTGCCTTGGCCATGTTGGAAATGGAATGGTGAAATATATGCCATGCAATATCTGGCTGCAGTGATGGTCCAGTCAAGTCCTGTTAAAGTAGTCTTGGCATTTACCAAAATGTTGCCAGAATGATATATGTAAATTGCAGTATAAGTATTGTATAAGGCAGAAAATTCAGAGTCTTTCAGTCCTGGTTTACCAAGATTTTTCATTAACTAAAGTAGGAATCTCAGTAAATGAGGGTAGTTGTCAAAAAGGTTGACAACATGCAGTTGTCAAAATGTCCCACAGATATGTAATAAAATTGATCAATTTGATAACTTGGTATTCACTGATGTAAATAATAGCAGTCAGGATAATAAGTTATAATTTTTGAACCCACGATGATGAAATAATTTCCTGCTGTGAGTGTAATGTCTGACAGGGTCAGAACCAGAAATGGTTGAACCCACTGACCTTGACATTACACCAAGATCATTAACTCTCCTGAAAGGATGTCTGAGTGGGTTATTTTTCTGTAGCTTATTTTAAACTTCTGTAAATGTGAATCTTTCTTCACTTTTTAATACTGCAAAATTTGTGAAAATACCTACATGTATTTGCTGAAGTTGCCATACTAGGCAGATTAGTTATGTACAATTTTCACTAACTGAAGCAAATTTTATTACACTCAGGCTTCAGGCCAGTGCCAGTAGCTAAAATTACAGAAGTTTACCTTAATTGCTTTATAATAGAGCTTGATAACTAAAGTCATTTACATAAACATTTCTAATCTTCAGAGCTGTATGATCGCCTCGGTGGTTTCATGGTAGCGTGTTCACCTTGAGTGAAGAAGGTTGCGGGTTCAATCCCGGCCGCGTCAAAACAAAGACATTTAAATTGGTATTTGCTGCTTCTCTGCCAAGCACACAGCATCTAGGAGTAAGAGTAAAGATCTACTGGTCAGCTCGGAGTCAGTATAATGTGTCCAAGTGGGGTGGTATGTCTTCCTGCGGACAGTTACCTCGTGAGCTAGCACATCAAAAATCCAGCTCAGCGTGTTGGTCTAGTAGAGTACAAAGCAGGGATCATATTCATTATCATATCAACATGTTCTCGTCCTGATATGCACTTGGTTGCCACTGGACGTTAAACAACAATTCGTCCATTCACCCGTTAGAGCTGTATGCATTTATATGAAAAGATTTTTTTTCTTCAGAAGATTTAAGATATTTAGACTTGCAGTATTGTTTAAAAGAAAAACATTCTGTTCTAACTTGTAAGTTGTTTGTGTTTATTTCAGTTGTTTTGATGGGAAAGAATACAATGATGAGGAAGGCCATTAGAGCCCATCTGGAGAAAAACAGTGATTTGGAGAGGTATAGATTCTTAGCATGAATAAATGTCGTGTTTTTGCATCTGAATTAAATTTTGTTTTGTTACTTGGTTAAATCATATTTAAGATTTTTTTGGTTGGATTTCAACACTGCTGTACATGCCCACTTACCTCTCTGATTCATAAACGGTTGTCAAATATTCACAATATGCAGAGGTAAGTTAAAAATTGGGGATGGGATTCGGTGAATTATTTCCCATTTGCTACATGAGTGTATTACACCAGTTAGATACATAGTTATGGTTAAAAAATTTGTTCCGAACTCGTATTGGCCATGAAATACGTTGAAAATTAGTTCAGAGCGGATTTTGCAGCTATACTCATGCTAAACTAGAATTAAATTATCACAGCAAGGAAATATCACAGCTAATCATATTCTTGAAAATTTGAAATAAAACATAATATATTGTAAATTGTTATGCATGAGAGAGATACATGTATTCAGATAAGCAGGCAGGTAATATCTTCAGCCTCTTCATACCTTTGGAGTGTTTTTATCTTGAAATTAATACTGTACAGTCACAAACAGGCAGGAAAAATGTATTGGAAAAATATTTGATTTCAGACTTCTTCCATGTATCAAGAAAAATGTAGGCATGGTATTTCTGAAGGGAGATTTGATCGAGGTCAGAGATATCCTGTTGGCTAATAAGGTATGTTAAATTATATCCTCAATATTTCAATTCATTGGTAAATTTGAATTAAAAAATATACTCCAAAAAAAAATAGTTATCAACGGAAATATGTTATAGTTGTGTAAGGACATATAAAGTTCAATATCTGGTTCTCAGACACTTTTAAAAGTTGCCAACGAAAGGAGTGATTTCTTGAAAACAATTGCCGCCTTTCCTAGCTTTCTTTTTTGGCAAAATAAACATAGAAATGTGGTGCCAGAGGTACTTTTCAAGCATCTGCCAACTCTAACTAAATTTTCAAGCATTGTGTGACATTGATCAAGTCAAAAAAAATTAAATATGCAGCTGATACGAATGACATTTAATATTCGCTTTAAACAAATCATTCAGTAGATGATACTGTTTGTTGAGTCTACAGTTACCTTGGAACAGCTCTGTTGACTAGTGTTTGCAAGACAAATAGAGGAAATTTGAGGCATTGAAAGGAGATAATCCATTTGTATTATCAAAATGTCATAGAAATAAATGGCTACAAAGTGGATTTGTATGTTGACAAAATAAACTCTTAAAATGAAAATCCCCTGTCTATTTCGACAGGAAATAAAGTAAAAAAAAATTCTCTGCCTACATTGCCATTTTTGAAAAATCAGTTGTCTTAGAACCAGAGAATGTATTTTAGGTGGCCTAATGATACACACTTGACTTTTTCCTTCAGAGTTTAGGATTGAATATTTAATGAACCTTACTTGAATACAATTTATTGTTTACATTTGAGTACTGCTTGTTGAAATATACATATATAATGCGTATTAATTTGTGTCATATGACGAAATATTGTACAAATTTCTTTACATGTAAATGATGTTCACCTTATTGGGATTTATATTTTATCTTTTCAGGTGAAAGCCCCTGCCAAAGCTGGAGCTATTGCTCCATGTGATGTATCAGTGCCTGCCCAGGCAACAACACTAGGACCAGAGAAAACTTCCTTCTTCCAGGCCTTACAGATCCCAACAAAGATTACCAGAGGAACCATTGAAATTTTAGTAAGATATTTCTATGTAATATATCTAAATTTTGTCTACTTGATTACCATACAAAACACAAATGATCCTGGAAGGTTAACAACGTTTTTTTCACTGAGCCTGTTGAATGTTTTTAGTGCCAAGATGCTAAGTGTGAATAGGATGTTTAGATGTAATCACCTACTATTGACAAAATAAATATACAATACAAAGTCATTGTCGGAAAATATAAAATTTATTTGGGCGAGCTTTAGAAACATGAGAAAAGACCAGCTTTAGCGAGCCTTTTCCCATGTTTCGCAGCGAGCCCAAATAAATTATATATTTTCTGACAATGACTTTGTATTGTCTTTATCCTGCAATCCCCTTTAGATGTGTAAAATGCCTTAAAATTAGGTTTGAAGTTTAAATCCAACTGCCGTGAAAACACGGGAAATGGCACGATGTCATCTGGTACATTTACTATGCTCTTCACGCTCTTCATGTAAACAAGTACCAGTAGACTTTATTAGGTCATTGACCTAATACAACTAAAGTTTATTCTACCCCTGTTATTAGACCGGAAATGGCTTGATTGCAAGATAATACAATGATTTCAGTCAAAATCAGTTAGGGGCCTCGGTGGCCGAGTGGTCTAGGTAGTTCGTCATGACTAATAATGACCACTAGCCTGTCAACGCTGAGGTTGCGAGTTCGAATCTCACCTGTGGCGGGGTGTGTTCGACTCCGATATTAATTGGCAAGGATTGCCAATTTTCCTACCGAAGGTCGGTGGTTCTCTCCGGGTACTCCGGCTTCCTCCACCAATAAAAACTGGCCACCACGAAATAGCCAAATGTGCTGAAAACGGCGTAAAACCCCAACTAAACAAACAAACAAAATCAGTTATGCCGGCAAAATATGTTTGTTTGTCCAGTCCTGTTTCAAAAGACTCTATGTGCATTTCAATGACAGGTTTATACAGACGTAATAAATACCTGCATTTTACCAATTGTTTCTCATGATGAACATTTATTTCTATGAATTTACATGTACTAATAGAAATTTATCCTCTAAGAAGTTCTGAAGAACAAATGGTAAACAGTTATGTACCAATAAATCCACCATGTTTTCTGGTGTATTACATGCATTAATATGTAATATATAGACCCAATTGGTCAACAAAATCCATATTTTCTTGAGTAGGATGCAAGACGTAGTAGTTGAGACTTTACAAAATAGGTATGGACTTGCATGTGTAAAAATTTTCAAACTGAAAAATTTATTATAAAAAATATGAAATATTAACACCCTTCATGTATACAAATTGAAATTTTTGTAAGATAATTCCACAATATTTTTTTTACCCTGCCCACGAATTGGAATGGGCATATAGATTTACCCTTTTCCCTCTGTATGTATGTTAAGTTTCTGCATTAAGGTCCATTTCTCAAACCTAAGACATAGCCTAAAACTTTGGTGGCCAAGTGGGGCCACACTTAAAAACATTTTTGTTTGCACAACCCTACCCATGACTAGTAGCAGTGGGTAGGTAGCTAGGCTTTTTTTTTGTCAAAAGAAAATATATCGTCCTTGGTTTCAACAATGCTAACTTGCTGAAATTTAACACAGGTCACAGTGTTTATATTGTATTGTCATGGTTTAATATGTATATGATCTATGATTTATTTTAAGAACATTGTTAAAGAATGAAGAACTAAAATTCTTATTCAGTGTTTAATTTTCTTTAAAAACATTAAAATAAGAACAAGCTTGAGAACGTCACTACAGTGTGCTTTGTAATGTAAACAATGTTCACAGATCAGTGTATTCATAAAAAGGTGGCATGGTGTAGTGGTTAGTGCATTGGACTACGAAGCCAAAGGTCTCTGGTTCATTCCAGTTTGGGATGAAAAATTCAGGGATAAATTTGCGACACCATTTGAGAGGCTGGTCTCATTTAAGTTGTCTGTTGGATCGGGCTGAAAAATTGTGAGATCGAATCTCACCTGTGGCAGGGTGTATTCGACTCCGATCTTAATTGACAAGGATTGCCAATTTGCCTACTGAAGGTTGGTGGTTCTCTCCGGGTACTCTGGCTTCCTCCACTAATAAAAAACTGGCCGCCTCGAAATAGCCAAATGTGCTGAAAACAGCATAAAACCCCAACTAAACAAAATCAAACCAATGAGAGATATATATCATATACATATTCATTCATCTTATTTTTTAGATAACAACAAAATTCAGCAACATTTGAGTCACCATAGCCTATATTTTATGCTTGAGTGACTTTGGGTAAAATGTTTGCAGTTAGCCATATTTAAAAAAAAACCTATGGTACTACATTGATGATATTTCACAACTATAATCATCTTTAATAGTACAACATAACTCGGCAACATTTGAGTTACCACAACCTACATTTTATGCTTGAGTGACTTTGATTAAATTTTTGCATTTAGATGTATTATTAAAGAACCAATGGTAATTTATTAATGATATTTCACAATAAGTCATCTTTTATAGTACAACACAGCTCAGCTAGGTTTGAGTCATTATGACCTACATTTTATGATAGGGTGACTTTGATTATTTTTTTGCATTTTAGTCTGTTTCTAAATAAAACCTTTGTTGATATATATCATGGTATATATGATATTATATTTACCATTTGTTTCTCATGATGAACATATATTTCTATGAATTTCTATGTACTAACATAAATTTATCCTCTAAGAAGTTCTGAAGAACAAATGGTAAACAAATGAGGAACCAGAGTGAGTTATCTTTTCCTAACCAATGTAGGAAAGGGAGATAATTAAATTCTCTCCCTTTTGTCCTGAGGCTAAAAGGGAGACAAATTTATTATCTCCCTTACATACATTGGTTAGGAAAAGATAACTCACTCTGGTTTCTCATGATGTACCAATAAAAATCATGATGTTTTCTGATTATATAATACAGTCAAACTTGTGTATAAAGGGTGGGACCAAAGAAGTGTGCCCTTCATGCGGAGGTCAATTTTACAAGTTTTGTTCATAACGGGGACATTTTCACATTGCCCTTTATAGACAGTGATTTGCTATATAAAGGTGCCCTTTAAAGAAGGTTTGATTGTATGTAGACCCGATTGATCAATAAAATCCAGGTTTGCATGTCTAATATACAGAATGTAGTGCAGGTTGAGACTTTTCCAAATAGGAATGTGCGAGTAAACAAATTTTTAAACTTCAAAATTTATTTATAAAAAAAAAAAAAAGAAATATTGACACCAGTAATGTACACATATTATTTCATCTTTAGTAACAGTTTTTACATTGATCTATAATTAAAAAATCTTCTGTTGTAGAATGAAGTGAAACTAATCAAAGAAGGTGACAAAGTTGGTCCTTCTGAGTCCACTCTGCTGAACATGTTGAAGATCTCTCCATTTTCATATGGATTACTCATCCAAGATGGTTTGTATTGCTCTTCTTGTCTCAAATAGAATATATCACAAAATACCGAAGTAAATTTGATGCACTGTATGGCCATTTTGTTGACTCACAACTCATCAGTAGTGCTCGAGATCAAAATATTGGAAAAGCATTTAAGTAATGAATCTCAATCATGCCAGGACAAAAATTCTGGCTACCAGGCTGATAATGCCCTCAGGGACTTACAGTCCACCAGCAGTGACATAGACCCGGTGGTAGTAATAAAATATATAAAAAAATACCGAAATGATAGAATATTCTCTGGTTAATTTATTTTTGTGGCTATTATATATATATATATATATATATATATATATATGGGCAGTTTCAAAAAAAATGGTACCGGCAGGGTGGCTGCACTTTCAGCGCCCTACAACAAAGCCTTTTGAATATGTTTTAATTGTTTATGTTTCAAAATATGTGTAAAGGTATGAAGTTTAATTGTGCAAAATATCTTGTGAATATCTCTAAAAATAAAAAAGTTATTAAAAAAATAGATGCCGAAATTGTCAGGAGTGCAACGCTTTTTTGTGACACTTTTAAAAATCATGAATTTTTAAAAGGCCAGCGAAATTTCAATTCATAAGATGCACTGTTAAATGTTATTTGTTCGATATCTTGCATATATTGGCCTTGTTTAGATGCATATGATTGAATATTGCAATGATGGTTTCGTGTAGATTTTTTAGTTGAAATATAAATGGTGCCTGTCAGGAGTGCAACAAAAAAAATCAAGGATTTTGACTAAAAAATTAATACTTGATTGTTTCTATATTTTCTAACAGCAAATACTAACTCAAACTAACCTTCAATACATTACCTTCATAAAAAATACCCCAAATGAATCCAGGAAGTAATGATTATACAATGGTTGCCACATATATATAGGCACTGTGAATTGTCAGGAGTGCAACATGGTCTTAAACTACAGTTTCTGAAGTCAGAGATTTCTGATTTTACAAAGAAACTATAGACATCTGACACTTAGTTGTATTTCTTGTTCAGAATTTTTTTGTTAAATGTTTGTCGCTTACATAAGCAAGAGAAAATTTTCAATTCAAAGTTGATGTCAGGAGTGCAACAACTCATCATTTTTTTTAATTAGTTATGTAACAGGAAGTTACAAGTAATAGTATGTTTTTAAATTGACAAAAATGCTGAATATGATGTTTGTAATATATTGTATCTGTTAATTAAGCATGGTTATGTGCTTTTGAGACTTATTTTATGTGACAATTCTCTTGTTTATGTAGTGATGAATTAGAAAAATGATACAAATCATTCAAATATTTTCACATTTTATTCAAAATGATATATTTATTGGCTTAATTATGAAGCATAATACTCATATCACTGTTATATGATAATGTATTCAGTTGTATTTTACTATAGTTTATTTTTATTTATGTTTTTGAACAACAAATACTCAGGTGTCAGGAGTGCAACAAATATTAATAAATTTTGTTGTCTTTCTAAATCAGCAATTTTAAGTTTGAAATGTTTCAATGAGTCTAAAAATCAAATCTAAGTGTTTCTATTATATTGTATCTGTTAACTAAGCATGATTATATGCTTTTGAGACTTATTTTATTTGATAATTATCTTGTTTATGCAGTAGTGAATTAGAAAAATGATGCAAATCTCTTATTTTTTTCCCATTTTGTTCAAAATCATATATTTATTGGCTTAATTATGAAGCATTATACTCAAATTCTAATATATGATTATCCATTTTATTTGTTTTTTTTAAATAGTCTATTGTTTTACGTTTTTAACAATGAATACTCAAGTGTCAGGAGTGCAACAACTATCAATAAATATAGTTGTCTTTCTTAATCAGCAATTTTAAGTTTGAAATGTTTCAATGAGTCAAAAAATCAAATCAAAGAGTTTCCAATATATTGTATCTGTTAACTAAGCATTTATTATATATTTTTAAGACTTATTTTATGTGATAATTATCTTCTTTGTGTAGTAATGAATTAGAAAAAATGATACAAATCATTTAAATATTTTCACATTTTATTCAAAATAATATAATTATTGGCTTAATTATGAAGCATAATACTCATATTACTACTATATGATAATGCATTTCAGTTGTATTTATCAATAGTTTAATTCTCATTGTTTTTTTTACAATAAAATTTCAGTGTAAGGAGTGCAACAGATAAAATTAGAACCTTTTTATTCATCAGTTTTATTTAGAAAAAAGCTTTATAAGGGTCTGAAACTTCTTGAGTCCAGTTCCCCAAATCTTCACAATGAAAATAAATGATCTTTCTTTATTCTGCAACAATTTTTTATGCTTACAAATGATTTAGTATATACCAAAATTAGAGAAAATGTCAGAAAAACTGAATAAAAAACAGATTTTGTAAAAAAATTATTATCTATGAAATTAAAATCGAAGAAAAATGCTATTTCTACTTTCAAATAATTGCATTTTGCAAATAGAACAATCTATAGTTGCTAATTCCCTACTTTAGTGTAGTGTAATATTTGTGTCAGGAGTGCAACAAATGTTGCTAAAATAAGACTATATTTTAAATATCAATTATTCTATTACTATTTGACCGATTGACAAAATTTTTGCAGTTATACGTTCCCGATTCATACTTTTTTTAAAAAAATGCATTTTTCCTTATCTGGATTTCAATTTTTTAGCAGTATAAAAACTTATAGAAGCCAAGATGAGAAATTAAGTACTAGAAAATGCTCAAAAATTATTTATTTCAAAAGAAGTACATTTTTAAATCATTTCCAAGGCAAAATTATGAAGATTCATGTTTCTGTTATCATTTGGGAATAAAAATCATATAATTTACGAGTATAAATTGGAGAATGACAACTATGTAATATATGTGTGTTCTAATTATTTTTGTGTTCATTGGCATTCAACAAAATGATCTAAAAAAATATGTTTCAATTTTTTGCCTATTCCAGCTGGATTTAGTAACTAGAACATATATGCAATGAAATGTGATAAATAAAAATGGAATTAAAACAGCTTTAATTTTGACTTTTTTTTAATGTTTTGGTACCATTTTTTTTGAAACTGCCCATATATTTCTGGTTTCTTCTTTTCCTTGTCATCATTTATACTTGCCTTCTTTACATAATGTTCAATTTAAATTTAGTGTAACATTAATTTATTTACAGTGTATGACAACGGAACCATCTTTGCTCCAGCCATTTTGGACATAAAGGATGAAGATCTTAGAGACAGGTTTATGGTGGTATGTGTACAGTCTACAGATAATCATCATAATTAGATAAAGACAGGGATGATTCTAATATACCATATAGGGTCGCCAAGCAGCCCTTAAAAATTGTCAATGACCCTAAAAATTTTATTGAAAATTTAAATTTCCAAAGAGGCAAAAGAATGTTATGTCAGATGTTTGAATCAGAATGAGTACGTAATCGATTCTTGCAATTATAAGTATACAAGACTGTAGTCCTACAGCACTAGTCACTATGATCGGTCTTATATTAGCAGCTGATGATCCTGGTCACTTGAATATATAGTGAAAGTCATTTTGAAGTTGTTTTGGTGTGGCAAAAGTCTGCTCAAAAAATTCCCAATATGGTGTTGGGAGGACCTATTTTAAAATGTTTGGAGTCATCCCTAAAAGATTATTTGTGCATAGACAGTTTCTGTTTATAAAAACGGATTTTATCTTGTTAGATAATTCATTTCATTAATGAAGTATTTATGTAGTACATCAGAATTGATATTGTACAATGTTTATTGTAAGGGGGGCCCTGGTGGCCGAGTGGTCTAAGTAGTTTGTCATGACTACTAATGATCACTAGCCTGTCAACACTGGGGTTGTGAGTACAAATCTCACCTGTGGCGGGGTGTGTTCGACTCCGATCTAAATTGACAAGGATTGCCAATTTTTCCTACTGAGGTCGGTAGTTCTCTCCGGGTACTCTGGCTTCCTCCACTAATAAAAAAACTGGCCGCCGAATAGCCAAATGTGCTGAAAACGGCATAAAACCACAACTAAATAAATAAATAAATGGATTAGATTGTTTTTGCTTCACCTTTTTGCTCAAAATTGTTTTTGAGTAATAGACAAAGGGTCGGTGAGCTGTTGAATTGGCTAAAAACTGAATAAACCGGACTCAAAAATGACACAAAAAATGAAATAAAAAAATGTAAAAGGCTCAATGATCCAGCCAACTAGTCTTTATCACAAATGCAAAAAAAGATATAACAGTTCATAATTTTATCAATGACAATACTTTTAATATGTAAAAAATTTCATTATAGTACATTTATTATGTATACATGCAAATATTAAAACTTTTCCTTTTTGTACAAAAATGTGGTTGATTGATCATTGAAATATTTTTAACCGGATTTTCATAGGAAAATATCGGTTATTAATTTGGTGATGTCGGACGGGCGGGCGGTTGCCAAACAGTGTCTGTGCAATAACTTATGAACTGTTCAACCAAAGCTTTTCAAATTTTAATATGTTGTTACTGATGACAAAATGGAGGTCAAGTTCGATATTGACGATTTTCACTTTCACCGTTCAAGAGTTATGGTTCTTGAAAGATTGAAAAATGGCTTTTCCAGTGGTGTCCGTGTGATTACTTATGAACTGTTCAACCAAAGCTTTTCAAATTTTAATATGTTGTTACTGATGACAAAATGAAGGTCAAGTTCGATATTGACGATTTCCACTTTCACCGTTCCGATATTGACAATTTTCACTTTCACCGCTCAGGAGTTATGGTTCTAAAAAATTGAAAAAAGGCAGTTCAAGTCGTCGTTTCAATGCAAAGGTCATTTGTTGTTGTCAAGTTATTACTTTTCTTGTGGCATATTCATGGCCCTTCATACAGCAGAAAATGAGATATTCAGCAGTTCCATTTCTGAACCCTACAAAACCCTACAAAAATTCATTTATATTTCTTTACTTCATCCTGTTTGGGAATCCAGATTTGCAAACATCATTTCCATACATGAAAATCCGGTTTGCTGTCATTCGACAGCCTCTTGTTAACTTTTAGCATGTTTTTAAATGCTATTTGTAATAATATATTTCCAATGAGAATGTGGGCTGAAATTTTTATTCGGTCTCTTTTTAGACAAAAGATTCTCATTGAAAAATTTTATCACTAATAAGTACAGATATAATTTATGTCATTGTATTTACAGGGAGTGAGGAACATTGCTGCTCTATCTCTAGTTATAGGCTATCCAACTACAGCCTCAGCTCCCCACTCCATAGCCAATGGATTTAAGAGAATGTTAGCCATAGCTGTTGGAACTGATTATACTTTTAAAGAAGCTGAAAAGGTGGGTCCAGTGTTAATTAAGATTTTTTGTTCATTTTGCCTTAAAAATGTGTTTGTAACCCAAATTTTGATAGTAGCAATCAATGTTTTGTTTAAAGCAGAGTTCAGTCTGTAACGTGTATCTTAAAAAGAGCCACTCTTTTTTTCCTAATTGTATTGGAAGTAAGATTATAAAATTGATGATTATTATTATTGTGTAATAACACATGTAGGTATTATAGCAATAAAGGTTAGGGGCCTCGGTGGCCGTGTGATCTAGGTAGTTCGTCACGACTACTAATGATCACTAGCCTGTCAACGCTGAGGTTGTGAGTTCGAATCTCATCTGTGGCAGGGTGTGTTCGACTCCAATCTTAATTGACAAGGATTGCCAATTTTCCTACCGAAGGTCGGTGGTTATCTCCGGGTACTCCGGCTTACTCCACCAATAAAAACTGGCCACCGTGAAATAGCCAAATGTGCTGAAAACGGCGTAAAACCCCAGCTAAACAAACAAATAATAAAGGTTATTTTGAAGGAATTTATAAATGTGTGAACTTGGGAGATTCACTCACACACTAAATAAAGTCCGAATGACTTTATGGAAAGTTTGTGAGTGATTAGCCCGAGTTTACACATTGATAATTCTGTAAAAATAACCTTTATTACTTATAATTCAAAAGTAATGCAGAAATATGATGTTTCCCATTTGAAATTAAACATTTTCTTCATGCACTATATTGCATATGTAGGTATTCATACCCACAACATTATGAAAGGAATTTATCAAGTAATAAACTTTTTACTGAAAGTTGCTGCTAGCCAATGAAATAACTGCATTTAATGTTTTGAAAACAACATTGGAATTATTGCTATTTCTACCTGGATATTACATTTTCTCATTTCCAACTACTAAACCAGGGGGCGTGCTGGGCTTCCCCAATGTTGCCAAATGCGATCTTTTATTCAATCTGGCGACAGAATTTTATAGTCGGCGATATTTCTGAAGACAGAATTTTTCTGTCTCTTTTTTTTTTTTTTAAATCTGGCATTTATGTGAAATCATTTTTAAATGGTGACAAAGAAACATCATTTGTAAGTTTTATATAATTATCTATGATAATTGAACAGTTTACATCAGGCCAATAAACACAGCAGGTGTTTCAACAGTAAACAAACACAATAACTCGAACATGCTGAGATCGTTTACACTTGACTGCTCAATTGATTTACCACTCTGAGGACAATTCAATTTATACACTAGGATAATATTTATATTATCCAAATATTTATTAGGTAATTTTATTAGTCATGAAATTAAATATGCATTCTTTTTAACACCTTTAAAAGGTGTTTAAAAGCATTATATCATAAAATTTCCAATCTGTAAATATTTTCATGTCACTTCCAGTTTAATATCAACAAACACATATGGAACAATCGAACAATCGATGTTTTATTAGGCTTGCCATCAAAATAAAGGTCATTTCAGATGAAAGTTAACTGTCATTAAAACATTTCATCAAAAATACTGTTGCACTCCCCCAACTCACGAGTCATTGTGATGCCGATACACTAACTAAAACCAATTTACAAACTAGACCTTTTTATATGCCCGCAAATAATGCTATGAGCTTTTTGTTCGTTTGTTTTGGCATTTTAGGCAGGTTTCCGCTCATTTACTTTTGTTCTATTGAATGTATCAATATTTTACTTCAGTGGTCTCCATAGGGATTGATTTTGGGAAATTGGCCCTCCTGTTTATTTTTGTGGGGTCATTAAGGGTTTTTGATAATTATGGTGAAACTTTTAAAATTTTGTTCCGATTATTATGATTTTTGTTTTTTTTATGCACCAACCAGGATTTCAAATTCAACCCAGAACCTGGTTCAGTAGTCCACTGCTCTGTCAACTGAGCAAACTACTTGACTAGCTCGACTGAAGGAGAGTGGTTATAAACCTGTTACAGTTCTATAACTTCTGTTGTAATCAAAGGAAGCCCTGTCACTTGTATAAAGTTATTTTTACATGGCATGTTCTGAAGTCCAAAATAGGAGAACTGTTTTTAATGTGTTGATATATAGCTACCACTGAAGGGATAGATTTTAATTGGAAATTTGTTTCATTTTCAGACTAAGGAGTACCTAGCAGATCCATCTAAGTTTGCCGCTGTAGCCGCCGCTGCCGCTCCTGCTGCCACTGCTCCGGCTGCGAAGAAAGAAGAGAAGAAACCAGAGCCAGAGTCTGAGTCTGACGAGGATATGGGATTTGGTCTCTTTGACTAAATGTCTTTGAATAACTTTCGGAGACGGTCGAAGTATTGAAGAACAGTAATAGTGCTTTTGTGCAAATAAAAAAAAGTATTTGTTGAATTTAGTTGAATGATATTTAGCCATAGATATAACGGTAGTTTATTCAAGGGCATGCGACAGTTACCATGACTTTAGACATAGAGGATTACTGCTGTCACAAAAGCTACTTAACCAGGGTTTTATGGGGGATAAGTTGATGTCATCACTTAAGAAATTTTACGGTCGTCATCACGAATTGATTGACTGTTACAGTGTTCCAATATCTAAGATGATGTTGGACCTGTTCCCACTGTCGTAACATTTCATGTCCCTCCACCAATTTGTGACTTCCACTGGATTGACTTTGTTGAACTTCACAACGGGTGCCATATACGGAGCAGGAACTGCTTACCCTTCTGGAGCACATGAGTTCACTCCTGGTTTTTATAGGAGTTGGTGTTGTTCATTTGTCTTCCCGGGTTTTGTGTCTAATGGATTACGGTTTTTGGATTGCTCCTTAGGTATATTTGTCCTCTTTAAACTGAGAAATATTTTGCCACTTATAAGAAATGTTTAACTTTTTTAGCTCACCTGACCTAAAAGGTCAAGTGAGCTTTTCTCATCACTTGGCATCCGTCGTCGTCGTTAACAATTTTTCAAACATCTTCTCCTCTGAAACTACTGAATGGATTTGGATAAAACTTAGCATGATTGTTTCTTAGGGTATCCTGCACAAAGTTTATGCTTCGATTTTTGATCCGTTGAAAAACATGGCCACTGTTACTAAAAATAGAACATAGGGGTCAAACAACAGTTTTTCGCAAATATCTAAAAAATCATTAGGTTACGGCAAATTCTGCAGGTTGAAAGTGTTCAGCATGATGAGAGCTACCTGTGTGCTGATTTTCGTGAAAATCTGTCAACTGATGTTAAGAGTTATTGCCCTTTTTTGACATTTTTGTTTTTTTTTTATGTTATTATTTCAAAAATCTTCTTCTCTGAAACTACTATTCAAAATCAAATGAAACTTGGTAAGATTGTTCCTTAGGGTATCCTGCAAAAAGTTCATGCTTGGGTTTTTGATTGGTCGGAAAACATGTCCGCCCTTACTAAAAATAGAACATAGGGGTCAAAATGCTGTTTTTTGCCATTTTTTCCTGAATTATAGAAAGAAAATGAAGATGAAAGCTACTTTCAAGGTAAACATGGTATTCAGAGTTGAATGGTATGATGAAAGTTTGTTTTGGGCGGCCATTTTTAAAATGGCTGCCATTTTCCCGCCATTTTTTACACTTGCTCGGATTTCAACAATATTTGGTTTTTAAAGTAAACATGGTATCCTTAGTGAATGGTGATGATGAGATTTTTGGTATGGAGCATCTATGGAAGGTCCTTTCGGAAATTTGCATAAATCTTCCCGGTCCATGAAACAAAATGGCCGCCATGAGCATTTACATATTCTGACTGGTTGAAATGTAAAACTTCTCCTTACAAACCGTAAAGCCAAATGAACTGATTTTTTATATAGAACATCTATGGAAGGTCCTTTAGGAAGTTTGCATAAATCTTCCTGGTCCGTGAAACAAAATTGCCGTCATGAGCATTTACATGTTCTGATTGGTCGAAATTTAAAAGTTCTCCTCTGAAACCGTAAAGCCAAATGAACTGATTTTTGGTATGGAGCATCTATGGAAGGTCCTTTACAAACTTTGCATAAATCTTTCTAGTCCGTGAAACAAAATTGCCACCAGAAACCTTTATATGTTCTGATCGGTCGAAATTTAAAACTCCTCTGAAACCGTTTGGCCAATGAACTTATACTTGGTATGAAGCATTTATAGAAGATCATTTACAAAGTTTCCAGAAATCAATCTAGTCTGTCAAATCAAAAGTTTGTGACTGCCAGGTGAGCGATACAGGGTCAGCCTCTTGTTTGTGATTTTACAACATCTGTCTACTGCTAAATGGTGAATATCTATCTTACCATATGTTCCCATCTCCTAGTAGAAAAAGACTTTGGAGAAGATCAAGGACCAAATGGCCACAGTTTAAATTGAAATTTTGAAAATATTGTGGTTTCCATGAATTAAGATACATATTTTCATAGAAATAAAACCATCTTTGATAAATAATTACATTAGGGTCACTAGGTAAAAAATCAAGGTCACTTTTGACATAAATAGCCTGAAGTAGTTCAGTAAGAACTATGATTTCCATGCATTTAGCAAGAAACCTCACAATCTGATGAAAAACAAAGGTGAATACATGGTAGACATCGATCATTTTTTGGGTAACCTGGCCATAGTTCAGTGTTAATGTGGCAAACGATTATAACTGTGTCCTGGTGAAACCTAATCTGGACCAAACTTCGATATTAAAAATTTCTATGCCATACCAATCATACAATGCTACCCAACAGACAAAAATAACAAGCGACCACAAAACCCAGCAGTCAGGATAGTCTGATTTTGGTAGAGACATTGAACAGTTGTGGGGATAAAGTACCCAAAACTCCACCTGATACTAGTGTATAAAACATCCAAAAAGTTGACCCGCTTGCTAGAACTGCAAAATTTGTTTGGACGGTACACAATTAAGATAACAGGATCCACTGAAATAAAGAACATTGCAGTTTATCTCGAGCGTTAGGATATCCATAATGGACCAACTGCAACCTCGCCTTTTCGCAACATGGAAAATGAATTTGATGGGCTTTTTGTACTTTCAATTGAATTCTTGTATGTCTTATGTTTATTTTTTCATGTATTGAAATAAAACTCCCAAATGGCCAAGTCATCTTTTGTCATCTCTTTGAATTGTCACAGTACTTTACTTAATAATTGTCTCTTTAAGTTGGGTAAACAAACTTATCTCGGTTGCATAATTTTCCAAATGAGCGCCCTGTTAGTCTCTAGTTTGATGTATGAAGAGATAAGATAACTTAAGTATGCTGAAACCGAATTGAATATGTGTTTAAATTATTGTATCAGAAATACATTTAAATTTTAACATTTCTGAATTTAGAGAATTCTAGAAAGGTGAACTTGTCCAAATTGTTTTCTGCATATGCCAGAATCATTCAAATTAGAAATATTCGGCACTAAAAAACTTTAGGCATACTTTGCATTAGTCATTCCTAAAACTGGAACTGGGTCCTTTTGTGAACTTTTTATCAAATCAAGCCATGCTCATGGTAGCATGATTAACTGGAGTCCGAGAGGTAGCAGGTTCGTTCATCTTTGGGTCAAGTCAAAGATTTGAAAAGTGGTACATGCCACTTATGAACTTAGAACGTGGCATTCAGGACGAAGAGCAAAGTCTTGTCGGAATCGTGTTGCGAGCGAGCTCGGAAATTTTAATTTTAATTTTTTTCTTGGGGACTTTTTTGGGGCGCAGATCAAATTTACGCGCGGTACACATTTTTAAAATTTAATATTGAAAAAATTGGAAAAAATCCCAATTTAAAAAAAAATTAGGAGCGGGCGAACAATTTAAAATTTTAGTTTCTTGAAAAAAAGATTGGTGCGAATTTTCAGCATTTTTGCAAAATGAACCGACAATTTTTTTTTCTCTTAAAATTTAGATAGTCCAAAAATCGGAGGGGCGAAATCCAAAGAACTAAAGATCAATTTGGTATTGTCTTCGAATACAGCTATGGGGGGTAAATAGTATATAAAAAAATATGAAAAAGGAAAACCAAAAGTACAGAAATAGATCTAACACATTTAACATTGCATTACACGGTCTTGATAAGCCAATATAGACCTGCATTGTTTTAAGATTTTTGACAAAAGGTGAAGACTACTAGGTTGTTGTGAATAATTTAGATTTGTCTATCCTACAGGCACAGACATAAACACTATATGTCCCACTGCTATCGCAGACAGTGCATAGAGTTCCATTTAGTAGTTTAGCAATGTACGAGAGATGAAAGATAATCCGATCAATTTGAAATTTCATTTCTGGTGAAACTTTCAGGTCCAAGACCACAATTACTTGCATTTTTACATCAAAAATAAAACTGAATTGAAAAAATCGCAACGACCCAAACTTGAAAATCTTTCTCGTGTATAAAGTATACTTCCTTCCTGTCATAATGTCAAAATTTAAAAAAAAATCATCAGTGCTAACTCAAAATATTGGCAAAAATATCTCATAAGGTATCAGAATTTTTGCAGACAGCCAGCGACAACCTACATATTTACACTTTTCCATCTGACCAAATCACCACTTTTACTTGTGAAAACTCATTCGAACTTTTACAAACATTGACGTTTCACATTATACTGTAAATTTAGAACAACAACTTTTTAAAAAGGTACAAAATAAATATGGAAAAAACTACAGTAAATTCAGAGGGGATCATAATTGCGCATTAATTGTGACCTTGGACCCTCAGCAAAAAAAAAAAGATAAGAATAACAGTTGGCTTTAGTCAACATTAACACGGCCTTAAACCTCCTGCTTGGCAACATGTCTGTACACTCTGACAAGCTTGTATTGACAAATCACTGGAATTTATATGGGGACAAATTGTGCTCCTCTTATTGCACTGCCTCGGTGATCTCGTGGTAGCGTGCTCGCCTCGAGTGCGGGAGGTAGCAGGTTCGATCCCCGGCCGGGTCAAACCACAGACATTAAAATTGGTATTTACTGCTTCCCCGCCAAGCATGCGGCATCTTGGAGTAAGATCAAACGGAGTCCGTATAATGTGTCCGGGAGGGCTGATATGTATTCTTGCATACTGTTGTCTCCCGAGCTAGCACGTTAAAAAGTCTAGTAGAAAGCACGGTTCACATTCTTACCATATCAACATGTTCTCATCATGATATGCACCTATGGTTGCCATTGGACGTTAAACAATAATTCATCCACAAATGATCCATCCATCCATTCTTTTATTGAAGATTTATTTTTATAATGTAAAAAGAATCTGTTAAAAAGAAATTGCAAAAAGGACAAATAATAAAAAAAAACAATGGGAAAAATATCAAAGTCTTTAAGAATGATATTTTGACAATGTAAGTAGACTTTCCTAACTACAATAAGGAGCAAATATTTCATTTTTAATTTAGAACGAGAGTTGGGGTGGAGTTCAATAAAATGACCTCAAATTCAGAATTTTTTCCCCCAGAATATACCATTGTTTGATTCCAAGTAATATTTTATCCATAGCGTTGATGCGCCAAAAATTGAAGGGTTCAAGATAATTTCCTTGCGTTTCCAATAAAAATGAAATGGTTGTGTTGGTTGTCGACTTCAGGGATCCCTTGTTTTGAATAGCTCACTGGAATCCACAAATTATCAAAAATAAATATTTATGTATCGATTGTTGCCATATCATACATGTTATCGAATATTTTAGACAATGTTAGGTTAAATTATCCAAAATGAGTCGCCATGTTCGCAGAAATATGTTACTAAATGGTACGGATTTATGGAGATTTAGCCTATCATCGTTTACTGGAAATTTTAGTTTTTTACATAAACATCTATGATAATGTCTTTTCATTTCTTTCACCATGTTATCGCAGTTCAACCCTGAAAAAGAGAAAGTTATAATAAAATTCCTGATTGCCTATTTGAACTCTCACCCTTGGCAGAAAAGGTAAAGGCAACGTAAATAAAAGGCAAATATTCAGACAGTTATATATTTTCAAACTGTAAAGTGAAATTTAGTGGTACTTATGGTACTCTCTGGCTGACAACTATTTATTCTAATTTATCTGACCAATTTTGCCTTAAAAAGTTGTACGAGTATAGGAAATTATTGGTGGTTTTCATAATAATTCAAAGACTACTGGGGCCTCGGTGGCCGAGTGGTCTAGGTAGTTCGTCATGACTACTAGTGACCACTATCCAAATGTGCTGAAAACGGCTTAAAACCCCAACAAAAAAAACAAACATTACGATGTTAATATGATAATAGATTATCGATTATCTGAGTTGATTCTACTGCAGTTGTTTGGGGTGGGTAGCCGGGAAGCAGACTTATTATATCACCTTCTGTGAGGAAATAGATAACCTTAGGAAAGAAATAAAACTTACTTAGCATTCGAGAAATCACTCGTTGCCCATGTATTCCATTCATATTTGCCGTCAATTTTTGCTGGTTCCCTCACTGAAAGGATAATATTAGTTACACATACACACACATATATTAAGATATAAGAAAAAATCCCTTTTTATATCAGTCATTCTTATTTAACCATTATAGACAGATAAACCATTTTACCTTGAATGTGAATAAAAATACGTTTGGCCGGAACAATTTTCAAATCCTTGTACAATAGACTCTTCTATCCCAAACTTTCACCTCAGAAAATTTGTTCCTGCATGCCACAAAGTTCCTTCTTTTGGAACTTAATTCAAAGAAACGAAGTTTCCCCCTTATGGAACTTATTTCAAAGAAAATTTGTTTTCCTTCGACTATTTTTGTTTAATATATAGTTAACTAAGTCTGAAAGTCCAAGCGTATTATTCAATATATGACTTAAACATTTTAAGACAAAGAACATCAATAAATGGGCTGCACCATTTTGCAAAGTACTAAGTACATGAAGGGTTTTGCATAAAGCAGTTCCAACATTCCTTATTGCCAATTAGTAGATTACAATAATGTACAAGACGCCCAACAAAATTTGAGCACAACTGATGAGTCGTAAATCGACAAAATGTGCACATCGTGTGCATCAAAAATGAATTGTATTTTGATCACTGAGTCGTCGCTGCTGGTTGTCTCTAAGCCCCGAGGGTATCCGCAACTCAGTTGCTAGTATTTCGATACTAGCCCGAAATTGATACTTATTGTCTGTTACAATATTGTAAAATTGTAAAAAAAAAAATAAGGAATATCGCTCCTTCGTGCATAGGTCTTTCCTTAGATGGTCTTGGCTTTACTACTTTTGGTCATTTTGGCATTTTTGAATTGTTTTGGTTTTCAATATTTTTGTTATCTTGAACACAACTGATGAGTCGTAAATCGACGAAAAGTGCACATCTTGTGCATCAAAACTGGTATCAAAGAATTTTATTCAACATATGTGTATGATTCCTTATAATGGAATCACTGGTCAATGAGAAAAAATGGAAATTATGGAAGAACTAAAAAAAAAAAGTCATATGCGACTGAGGTTATCAACAAATATCAGATGTCGTATATTTACTCATAAATCGTTTCAATCTCAACATAGGCAAGTGTCTGCATCAAGACAGACTATTCGGAATCTCTTTCATGTTTGTGTTTTGGGTTCTTTGCAATTATTTTCGTTTATATGGATGCTGATAGGGATGTCACTGTTGACCTTTTCTGATGTCTGTTTTGGTCAATGATGCATTGCACGGCGATAAAAGGATTCAGTCATAACTTCGTAACTCACCTTTAATTGGTTTGGGTGGTTTTTCAACCTTTTTAGGTTTGCTTCGCGGTTCTGACTTCTCTGAAAACAAAATATATGTTATTATCTCGTACCCATTTTATATGTACATGTATTTGCTTGACCCCTACGGATGCAGTTTAATCTTGCAAATAAAATGATATACTAGTAAAAAAAAGCAACGTTACATCAATTTCATGTCATATAACTTAATTTCTCCTATTCTTGACGTGTTTAATCGGTTGGATAAAAATACATAATATTTGTAACTAAATTTCTGCATGGGAATTCCTGCCGTTTTTTCTACAGTTACTGGAACGATAAACTAGAGAAGTCCCGAAATGACGTCCATGTAAACAAACTACATTTCTTGAGGTTTTTGTTGAAAATCATAGGAGAAACATATTTTCCTTCAATTTACTCGAGAGTTATATAATTTCTCCATCTCAATAGTTAAATTTAAGATTTTAACACGCTCGCCTAAGCTGTTGAAAATCGAAAAATTAACTATCTCGGGTGGATAAATTCCATAACTCACTCGGACCTCAGGTAGAATCTATATATAAGATAACAAAATTGTTTGATAACAATGAATTCTGGAGTCATTAAATTGATTGGCAACTGCACTTTGTGACATTCCCGCTTGCAACATACCAATGGCTCATTCCCACTCATTTTGACGAAGACGGTGCGTTGACTTACGTGTAAAATTTTTATCGTTATCATGCATTTATCTGCTCACCAACAAAGTCAACATGGTATCATAAACAACTCTACAGACTACCGAAAAACTGCAAACAGTTTAATTTTGGAATTGCCACCTATAATCCTCTATCGCGAACGTACCCGGATGTCCGATAGGTTGAGACATATAAGCGCCGTATCCAGGCAAAACTCACCTTTGACAGCATTGTTCTTCTTTGCTTCTTTTGCATCTGAAATATTTTCGAAAATATTTATTATGATATTCAAGATATGTTTGTTTTTGTTATCAGATGGATTATTAGGGATCGGAAAATAAAATTTTGACAACGGCAGCTGCATGCAAATTTATTTTTGATTTTGAAAAATAAATCATATGAACAAAACAATACACTGTAGAAGAGTACAGTATTTGTTCATCCCTACTCTTACCCCGAACTAAAAAAATATAGTAATACTAGACATTGAACCCGCGCGAGCGCGGGAAAATAAGCTTTTTTTTGTGGTGGCCATATTGACTATAAAAATTTGTTGCGGCCATGCCATTCATGGAACAGGAACTCAATATGGATGATGTGGCAGGCTTCCATAAACTTTCCTGTCAAGTAGGTGGTATCAACTGATAGTTTCATGTCTATATGTGCTGCATGTAGTATTCTTAGAAATGAATTTTAATGCAGACTTTAACCAAAGTCAATGAAGCGTGAAATGTAGGTCATCGTGACCCAATTTTCACGGCTGTTCGTTACTACCGAAGATGTATCCACTGGTGCAGTAGACTGTATGCCACGTAGAATTAGCAAAATGGACCTTAAGGTGCCATCAAAGTCAAAATCTATGACGAAAACACAACCACATAAATTTTCAATATTTTTATTGTTATAATTAATTCTGAACTGGAACTTGATGAAAAGCTTTCATTAAATACACATTTCATAATGCATTACCTTTTTCCTTCAGAATAAATATGAAAATGAAATTGTAGATGTAAAAATTTCCTTAGTTACGGATGAATTTTTCAAAAGATGCCGTGAGTTAGTTAGAGCATATTTTTGGAAAATAATTGTTCCAATTGTTCCATTGTCATCATGGGCAGGGCAAGCAAGGCTTAATTTCACAAATATATCCAATAATCAGAAGGTGAAACATTTTTAGTGTGTGGCTGCTTGTGTTGTCCACGTTTATATTTATCAAAGATGTCCGAGATAAATATGACCATTTGTTAAAAATATTTTTATCTAGGGCTTACAGTAGAGATATATTTAGACAGGTCACATGACAAATAATTTAAAAATAGATAATGGTCGGTTTTATCACTTTGTGCAAGGTAAACATCCGAGCAATCCAAAAAACAACTAAGTTAGGAATTCCTCTGAACTTTACTTTACTTCTTCATTATCTTCAAAGTTCATAACCTTTACAGTTAGGAAAAATTGCGTTATTGTAGAAAAACAATCCTGAATACATAAAGCAGAAACATCCCACTCGAAGGAGAATGTTTTAAATTTTTTTTTATTCTTCTTCCGTAATTTCAAACAGAAATACATTAAAAATATGTGCATACTTGTTTATTTAAATCAATGTGCTAAAATGATGCCTTCGAGAACCTTCTAAGGGATACGTTGGGAGAATTCATATTGGAAAAGTGCATACAAATTCCATTTGCACATAAACAAAACTGTAGTTTAAATTTATAAATGCAGATTGTCAAATCCGATAATAACCTTTCTAATCTGAACTATACATCGTTTATTTTGAACCACGCGTTTTGCCGCCTATTCGGCTAATTCGTAAATTTAGTATTATAGATAAAGAAGACGAATATATACCTAAGGCGCTAACACCCCCCCCCCCCCCCCAAAAAAAAAAAAAAAAAAAAAAAAAAAAAAACGCTATCCATTAGACAGACAAACCCGGGAAGACAAATGAACAACCACAAGCACAACAAATAAACACTGAAAACTAAAAACCAATGAGCAACAAGAACTCCTGTAAACGCCAGGAGTGAACTCAGGTGCCCCGAACGGGTAAGCAGTTCCTGCTCCGTATACAGCACCCGTCGTGAAGTTCAACAGAGCCAATCCGGTGTTAGTCACAAATCGATGGAGGTACATGAAATCTTACGACAGTGGGAAAAGGTCCAACATCATCTTCGATATTGGAACACTGTAAACGGACAATTAATTCGTGATGACGACTGTAAAATTATCTAAGTGATGACATAACAAATTCTAAATATCGGCAAAAAGAATACCGAAGCGATAAAACAATGGGAAAAGCCCGGAAGATCTAAACCCAAGGACAAGAAAAATCCATGAGAATGGAACACAATAAACAAATTTCCACAAGGAAACGTATATAACAAAAAAACCCCAAAAACATAACAAAACAAACAGAATCGGAACAAGACATCACAGATACTAAAGCACTAGCAATGTGGACTGCCACTAAAAACCAATAGTGGCGTCATGTGCTCCGGAAAGGTAAGCATGTCCTGATCCGTTAACTGCGAGATTCGATATCAGACAATAATTCTACATGTTTACCCCATGTTTGACTAACTTACTATTCCCTATTTTATCAGTGTTTTTTGAGCTATTTCGTTCTTTGTATATTCCTGTTTAATTACACCTTAAAGCTTGTTAGATTTTTCTTTACATACAAACATGAAAAAAATCCTAGTACTTGACAGAATCTATGTAACACATAGGGAAATCATTGTAACATGATGTTTTATCATAAATCATAAACGAACTCACAGACAAACAGAAACCAGTTCACTCACCTGTTATTCTTCCAGACCCCTTCTTACTGTGGCCACAACAGTCACGATTATTGCTAAAAATAAATAGAAATTTCTATCATTAAAGATGTACAACACGTATCTTATTTTATTTGCCCCACTCTCACACTGTTTTTAGTTCAGTTTCTATGTTTTCTCACTGACATACATTTACACCCACTATCTTCTTTTATTTATATCTCAATAATGATAAACCAATAGATACTGCCAGGGCCACACTAAATTGATCTTTAATTCTTTAGATTTCGCCGCTCCGATTTTGGGACTATGTAGATTTTCTGAAAAAAAAATGCCCGTTTCATTTCGCAAAAATGCTGAAAATTCGCTCCAAATTATTCCCTTTTCATGACTTTTTTCCCACCTTTTGCAATAATTTATTTAAAATAATAAAATTTGATCTGAAAAGAAACATTCCTCAAGAAAAAAAATTAAGTACCACAAATCAGCAATATAAAGAAATACATGGAATTAAAGTTTCTATGGACACAAAACAAGTCCGGGGACCCTATAACCAAAATTTGAAGCAAAAATCACCTGTGGAATCGAATAGGCAGTTTGGTGTTTAATGTAAAATTAATCAGAAAAGAGGCCACAAAAAGACCAAATATAATAAAATTTAAAGAATATAATGAATTCAAATAATAAAATAGAATTAATTAAACTGTCTAAATTTATAAAAATCGTTAATGAAGGCATGTGTTCTCCTGACTAACTATCTTGATGTTGTCTTGTATATTATGTAAATATTGTAAATATGTTTGTCTCTGTACCTATATAACATGGTTATGAGAAATAAAGAATTGTCGTCTCAGAAAACGAGGAAGTTTACGAGGATGGTATTGATAAAATACGCAAGTCCGTCTGGAGAGCAACACCCTTACCATGTTACAGAATCCCATGTAGATGTCCAAAAATAGTAGGGGCCACTCTAGAACCTGCCAAATGGAGAGGAATTAGCATATATGTAATTTGGTTTAATCCATTATAAATAAATAGGTTTAAAATAACGATAAGTAAATTGGTCATAGTCCGATACAACCTGTTATAGGATGTCCAAATTCCCCACGAGTCACTCTGGCCTTCAGTTGGTGGAATCGCAAACAATATGGCAGTTCATCGAATTGTAACGTTTCATGGAACCTATTTTACCAATACTTATTTTATGATTCTTTTAAACACTCAAATGCAACATTTCATCCCGTACACCGTACAAGTACGGTGTTTCCTTCCCTGCAGAAATACATTATTCTAATATGAACCCATATTTTATAACTTTCATTTCAGTTGTCTGTACCTTTTAATTGATCCTTAAATGTTCTCTTTTGTTATCTTAACATTTACTTACAAGCAAGAGCACATGTCATTGAAAAACCTGGCACAGAATCCTGGTACTCTACAGCATCTATATATCATGTATGCCAAGAGACCAAGCATTGCTGCTAACGCAATCATAGCGGGTATAAACCATGCCAGGTCTGCTGGATTTTCTAAGAAAGCAGCTGGAGAACCACTATTTCCAGTGTTTGTTCCAGTGTTTGTTCCGGTATTTGTTCCGGTATTTCCGTTGTTGTTGTTGTTGTTGGTATTTGCTACAGTAGTGACAAATGTTGTTGTAGTGGGGTCAATAATAACAACACACACTTGGGCAGTGTCCGTAAATTGTCCCAGATTTGTACTACAAGTATAGTCTCCGACATCTGTTGCCGTAAGTGTAAAGTCAAATTGTGTGCCTACTGGATAGGCACTTGGGTCGATAGCAGTTCTAATTTGACAGCTCTGAGTTACTGCAAAATTATTGTCACTTAAACTGAAACTGTGATCAGTATGTACAGCCAAAACATCTTCATCCGTTGTCTGGCATTGTGTAACCAAAAATCCAGCACCAGCATTCTGAGGTACATTTCTGTAATATTTATTCTTGTCTAGGACCGGAGGGTTGTCGTTTGCCTCTTTGACTAAAATATCGAGGTTTGTAGTGACCGTATGTCCACCAAGGTCCGTTGCTGTAACTACACACTTTGCGGTATTAAACTGTTGGTTATTAGCGTCCAGGTCATACTCTCTTGATTGAGTAATCCTGCCAGTGGTTGAATCCATACTGAAATATGTCTGTCGGTTTCCACAATCCATGGTGTAAGACTGAACATCGTTGATGTCCACATCGTTCACAACAAAGCCAGCGTCAACAAGCTGTACGCCATTCTGTGCAAAAAAATATAAAAGAAAAAATACATTAAGCACACTTTCGTTATCTCGGAAAATATACTGTAGGTTTGTTAAAAACTAGAGGCTCTCAAGAGCCTGTGTCGCTCACCTGTATCTAATGTGATTTTGGAAATTATGTAAAATTATATAATGATTGAGACCAAGATTGGTTTAATTTGACACAGTATTTAAAATTAAAAACAGGTCATCTTAGTGTAGTCTTACAATAGCTACTGAAGACATCTTATTATTATTATTTTTGAATATGTGGTCAAGTTGTGACCATTCAGAATTTTTTAACAATTTTCTGATAGACTTCTAAACAGTTAACTTCTATGTTCTTTTTTAGCAAAGGCGGTTTGATGGCAGGGTCATCCGATACTTTTTTTCAAACAAGTCATGATAACCTACTGAAAATTGTGGCCAAATTTATTTCTATTCAGCCCAGATCAAGTGGAGAATTTTGTAAAAAAAATGTTAAAAATTACATATATAATGGCCATAAAGGGGTCAATTGACCAGTTTGGCCATGTTAACATATTTGTAGATCTTACTTTGCACATTATTGCACTTTACAATTTATTTCTATTTATAATAATTAAAAGCTGAAAAATGATCTTACAAATACCTAACAACAGGTTGTCTGATTTGTCTGGAAATTTCAGGGCAGTTAGATCTTAACCTGTCTTTAGTTTCAGAGATTTAAGCAAAAAACTGCACTTCGCCCCCATGTTCTATTCTTAGCCATGTCAGCCATCACTCATTTTTTTTAAACTTGATACACTAACGACTGTGGTCAAGAATGGTTTAATTTGTCTCAGTAGTTTCAGAGAAGATTTTTGGAAGAGATTAAAAAAAATTTGACTATGAACGGCAATAATTGCTTTAGTTTTCTCGTTTGAATTGTTTTACATTGTCATATCGGGGCCTTTTATAGCTGACTATGCGGTATGAGCTTTGCTCATTGTTGAAGGCGGTACGGTGAGCTATAGTTGTTAATGTATGTGTCATTTTGGTCTTTTGTCGACAGTCGTCTCATTGGCAATCATACCACATCTTTTTTATAATTAAGGATCAATTGTCTATTTTGGCCATGTTGGCTTATTTGTAGATCTTACTTTGCTGAACATTATTGTTGTTTACAGATTGTATATTGCTCTAATATTCTAGATAACCAAAAATCCTGCAAAATTAACTAAGAATTACCACGCAAGTGGCAGCAACCCAACGATGATGGATCAACTACAAAGTAACAACACTTGGTCAGCACCTCATAAGTAATATTCATGCCATATTTGGTTTCATTCCATTCTGTGGTTCTCTAAAAGAAGACATTTGAGTGTTTTGCCCATAGTGTCCTATGTTAAACTAAGTCTCCTGTTGACGGCCATCCGCTTCTTTACAACCCTTTCCAACCTATTTTGGGACCAGTATACTGTAAAAAAAACTCTGCTTTCCGCCCACTGGCACCCCTAGTGTTTACTGACATTGCTAAATAGTGCATATGGTCACAGCCAAAATGAATATAAAAAACACTGATGTAAATTTAGTAAAGACCAAAGCGATACTGAGGATTTTTCTCCATGTTGAATGTCTAAACTGTAAAATTGAACACGAGTTACTAAACTTATGCCAATTACGGAGCAAGAATTACTTGCATTGAGGGACGCCAGTTCACCAGCAGCGGTACCACATTAGTGGCTCATAAAACTCCGATTCCAAATGTGACTCCAAGATGAAGTTCCTTTGTTTGAACCATGTGAAACTTTTGTGTCAATAAACAATTTACAAAACCACGAAAAAGATTAAATTATAGTCAATCCAACAAACTCGCGGCAAATACATAAGCTGTCTTCCATTTTAAAGGAGTCAATTGAACTGAGGACAGGAGAC
This sequence comes from Mytilisepta virgata, assembly GCA_028015205.1. Lineage (NCBI taxonomy): Eukaryota > Metazoa > Mollusca > Bivalvia > Mytilida > Mytilidae > Mytilisepta > Mytilisepta virgata. The sequence goes on from CM051512.1 coordinate 37,476,535, forward strand.
TTGTGTAAAAGTGTCGTAATTTTGGTTTTTTTTTATCATTATTATGTTTTGTGTTTAAAATTTGAAATTTGTCTCAAGCTGTATGATCTTAATTTCAGCTTATATGACAATTAACTATTAATATTTTCAATTAATCGTAATTAATTATTTTCTTTTCAACAATTACTGCTGAAATGCCTCAGATATTTTACTTTAATGAATTTTCAACTTTTTTGCACAGCAATTTATAGATTTTTACGCAAATAATAACGTCACCACAAAGACAGGTGACGTTTCCAGAATATGTGTTAGTTTTGTCTTCAAATATATGTTGACTTTTGGTGTATACCTAATTGCTATTTTAAATGAACAGAAATGTCTATACATGCCTGTAACAATCTATAGAGTTTTTCATCAAGAAATAAGTTACCGAAGTATGTGGGACACACAGTAGATTAAATAGGAATTGTTTACTCACGGCTCCTTCGCACGCTTCAATTAAGTACTGAGTTTCCTGAAACCCATCTTGCTGCTCATTGACATCTTCCACCGTGATTCTAAGTTTTCTAGAATCTGAAGTTTCCAAGCCATCATCGACGGTTATAACTAAATCACATGTAACCTGTCCATTTGCAAAGAGATCTTCATAATTTAATGCCGTCAGTGTTGTAACTTTACCAGCTGAAAACAAGCCATATGTAAAATCTAGATAGCATCTTAGAGAAATACGATACAGTAGTAGGGGGAGGTAATTACATCGTCATAGTAGGTCGCAAGAAAACCCCTTATAGCATTCTAAAATATATTTAAAGTTTTTTCTTAAAAATATCCGTAATAAGCACATGGACCCTAACTTTTTTCATTTGCAAACAAAAGTCCATAACCTCAAGATAATTATACTAAATTTTAAAGAAAAAGTCAGTAGGGGATTATTTTTTCTACATTCATGTATCTAAAGTTACCAATTTACCATCAATATTCCATATCTAACCAAAATCTGCGTAATGTTCTAATTATTTTATAGATTTTTGCCACCTTACTGTATCGTATTCCCTTAAGGATCAATAAAGAGAAATTTTAATCATAGTCGTAGTGCTCACCAATGTTCTACTTCAGCAAGCATAATTATGACGTCTATTGCGAGACCAAGAGAAGCCGAAGCAAGGAAAAGCAAGGGTTATAGAACAATCAAATTACTGGCATCCTTTTATTCAGGCTGCTAAAGAAACTGAGGCAAGTGTAATAAATCCATAAGAACAGACTACCAAACTTCCGACCAGAGCAGTCATCTTTAGTTACATGCCGAGACAAGAAAGGAGTGAACAAAGACTCAATCCTTCTGATACCACTTTCCTCCTCAGTTGTAGCAGCATTAGCAATAATCCCTCCCCTCAATCTGCGTGATAAGCATACGAGCATAGTCCTGAGGAGCGAGGACCCCCTCAAGAAGAACCGATAGCATCACCCTGATCGATCGCAAAGCGCGGGAACATACTGGACTTAGTCCTGACAGTTTGTTGACTCCTGATCAACCCTATGCTCTTCGATCTGGGATAAATAGCGCAAGAAAAAGAGACGAAAGGCAGAAAATCGGACTTAAAGTCCCCCCCTACGCATAGACAGTAAAGACTAGATGCTCTTCCGTGTCTGGGCAGGTGATTTACGTCATCTCCTTCAATAGACCATTGAAAAAAAAAGAAACTATGTCACTTATGATGGAGTTTTCTTATGTTTTACAGAAATCCGATTTTGTATGCTTACTTTGAGAATCAACCCTATACATATTAGCGCACTCTGTTGGGGTATATGATGATACAGTGAATGTATGAGTGTCTCCCGTATTAGCATCCGTAACGTCAATATCGTACACCTCTGTTCCAACTGGTGTCGTTCCCTTGTCTGCTACTGTTTCATCTATGAGCTGTGTTTTTAGGATTGTTCCTAAATTTGATATTTCTGGTACGTAGTTTATATCTGAAATTATATATTCAGGTTCGTTATATTCGTGGATGTGATTTGTACCTTGACTTTATTGACAGGACAGAAAAACTTTCTCATAAACTTCAAAGACAAGGATATTTTCAATATTCAAAAACAATATTGATTAAAAAACAAAAGTTTTGAACATAAATTTTTATTTTTTTAATATATATAGACACATATTGCATGCATATTTGTACGTTTTGAACATAAATTATATTTTTGAATCGATATATTTTTTTAATATTGAAACTTTTGGCGTGCCATAGATATGTTCAGAATTTGTTAATGTTAGTCCAGGCCTGGGCGCCATAAAGAACTATTTTTGCTGAGTAAAGAAAATTTTACTCAAATTCCCATTCTCAGCCAATCACATTCGAGTATTCCGGTATTTAAGAATATTCTCAGGCTTAAGAATATTCTCAACTTTTATGGTGCCAGGGCCAGAACTTTTACGGGCGTCGTCTTCAACATAATTGATTGATACGAAGTTTGTTCTCACAAATGTGACATTCCATCGGATTTTCCTCACTTGCAATATGACGGGTGCTGTTAACGGAACAGGACATGCTTACTCTTTCGGATTTTTATGTGGCAGTTTGCACTGCAAGTGTAATAGTTTTTGTTCTGTCTAGTTCTGATTCGGTTTGGTTTACTGTCTGTTTTTTTATCCTTGTGTATTTGAAGGATTTGGTTCCTATGTTAGTTTTCTCGTGATTTTGTCTTGTCTTTTAATTTGATCTCTTTTAAATTACCCACTATCTTAATGTTTTAACATATCTTCATCCGATACCGTCACCAACCAATAAAAATGACTGAAACACTTTGCAAAACGGAATACTTTTAGATCGACCAATAAAAACAAAGAATACAATTCTTAAACCATGTAAACCGGAAACACATTAAGAACAAGCTATTAAAGTAACATATATACCTGTTAATTTAACGGTTAAGGTATTCGGTCCGTCTGATCGCCGTTCATCATTAACTATCACGTATACTTCATACTCGTCAATTTTATGCAAACTAAGACTCTCCTTTGCGGTAATTGCCCCAGCTAAAAAAAAGTTTGAAAGTATAGGTATATCCATAAACAGAAATTTATTTCCACAAGTTGGGCAGAAAAAGATGTTGAGACTTGAAATCTCTAAATTGTCTAAATCTTTTACTGTATCTTTCATGCTATCGAATTTTATTACTGGTAAAACGAGAGAACAGACTGATTATGTTTGTGAAATTGATTTTTTTTTTTTGCGTAAAATGTAACGTTATTACAAACCAATGTAATGTGACTAGACAAGTTTGAGTTTATGTTGCCAAAAATTTAAACCATTGTACTTTTAGTTATAATTATTTAAAATGTTTCAAATTTCTGTACAGCCACATTTTTTAAGTTTTAGAACAAGAAACCAATTTCTGAAGAACATGGGACACGTAGTAATCAAACGTTTGTCTGCATCGCCTGCATTGCCCTCAATTAATACAATTCTCAGCCTAATCAGATATAATCAGAATCAGAAACTTTTATTTCCATAAGAATGGGGCCACACACGGGGGCATGTTACAATACATATATAAAAGGAAACGTCAACATTGATACACAAATCAATTAACGCAATAAACACGACGTTTGTTTGTTTGTTTGTTTAGTTGGGGTTTTACGCCGTTGTCAGCACATTTGGCTATTTCGCGGCGGCCAGTTTTTATTGGTGGAGGAAGCCGGAGTACCCGGAGAGAACCACCGACCTTCGCTAGGAAAATTGGCAATCCTTGCCAATTAAGATCGGAGTCGAACACACCCTGCCAGAGGTGAGATTCGAACTCACAACCTCAGCGTTGACAGGCTAGTGATTATTAGTAGTCATAATGAACTACCTAGACCCCCTCGACAGAACGTCAGACAAAAAATAACATTAAAGACCACAAAACACAAAGTGTCAGGATAGTCTGACCTGGTACAGACAAAGTGTAGTAGGAGGTTTAACCTGTTTTAATATGGGTACCCAAACCTTCTTCTTATCTAGTCTCATGAAACTCTGGTACTAGTATATAAAACACACTGAAAAAGCCAATAACAAGGTGATCGTTAACAAGAAAAATTGAAATTGCTTAGACGGTACATAAATAAGAAAGCAGGGTCAACATCTATTAATAGATTACCAGTATGCAAATTTTAATGAGGATCCGACAATAGCTGTATCTCATTGGTCGAAAAGAGGTCATTCAGTTGGAAATCACGCATGCTTAAAATCTATATCAAACGATAATGCATAGCTTTGTCCTTAGATGGTTTTGGCTTTACCCCCTTTGTGGTCATTTTGCATTTTTTAATTTTCTTTTCAACTATTAAACTGGATTGTTGTTTTGGTTTTCAATATTTTAGGCCTTGAGCACAACCGATGACTCGTAAATCGACGAAATGAGCATCATAACTGGTATCAAAGAATTTAATTCTACATACTATTATCTACTTCAAAAGGACAGTTTGATGGAGAACACGTGATTGAATACGTCAGATCTGCTGCACTGGTATCCGGGTCAGTCACACCTACTTGGTACACGAGGTCGCCTTTGTCAATCGCCTGAGCCGAAACAGTAGCTACAGCTTTAATAAAACAACACATAACAATCACTATGATAAGACTAACTTGTATGTTACAAAGGATTTAGTAATAAACATAATTCTTTATTTGCAAATTCAACCCATTATGGGTCAAGCGAATACACAAACAAAACATTAAACAATGAAGAAAACACATATAACGGTTTATAAAGAAATACAAAAGATCATAATAAAAGAAAACAAAAATACGATGAATTCCCTAAAAACAAATTAAATTTATAACCTATGATTTTTAAGGATGATCGCTGGTCTAATAGGAAATAAATAGGATTTGAAATAGGTGTTTTAGTTTGAGAGAACATATGAATAGAAAACAAATAAGCAAGAAAAAAATATAGGTTCATGTGCTCATTTTAGAGCTATAAGGCCTTGAAAATTTGCAGGAAACGGGTTTTCTCTGGATTTTTCATTGTCTTTGCATTGACAACTTCAGTCTCTCAAAGATATATAAAAAAATGAAAAGGATTTCATAAAATTGTTTCAAATACCATTTTAAGGTATATATGATTCAATTATAAAAGAAAAAGTGGGGTTCCATAGGCAAAAAATTTCATGTTTAAGAAATGGATAAAACCCGAGCATTCCGAAAATCTGACAAAAAGACCAAAACATGACCAGCGAGCATCTTTAAAAAAAATCAAGATTGTTACAAAATAAAGTTTAAATTTAACCTTAAAATGGGAATATTGCTCCAGCATATGGACTCCTACTCTAACTCCGACATAGGAAATGAACGCCATCAAAAGTGAATGCGTTAACCAATAAAAATGGCTTTAAAATCGGAATAACAGTAAAATGAAATTATTCGTATTCTAACCATATGAAAACTTACAGTCATTAAAATTAAAAGATATATCATCAATAAAAAAAGTTTAAAAATTTGTGATTTTTATAGAAAGATTATCTGAAAGTTTTGTGTATAGTATCAAAACCATTCAGGACATGGCTAAGAATAATTATGCCTGGACATAAACAAACTTTTCATTTAGTAGAAGAAACTAGTTTTAGAGCCTGCTTTTCTAAAAACCCAACACAATAAAAATGACAGAATCAATCAAGAAAACAGTGGTAAATAAATAAATAAATAAATAAATAAATAAATTGAAATAAGACAAAATAAAATACCTGGTACATCATTTAAGACTGGAGGCTCGTTCCTAATAACATTGACTTGATATTGTTTGTCTGTAGAGAGTCCAAGTTCATCAGTACACGTGACTGTCACCAAGTATTGTGGTTTAGTATCATAATCCATCGTATTAGTTTTTCCAGCAGTCAGATATAGATAATATGCTACATAAAAAGATGAAGTAGATATTTATATTTTAGTACCTACATGCGCTCAACAACAACTAATAATTACAGTATTCATGCGATGGAAATTTCCGTGTTCCATACTTTTTGCATATCCCACCATTAGGATAACTCAAGTAGACCAAGAACAATCTACACTGAATTCTTATTATTTATTTCCATATGTTGTTTTCATACCTGAAAAGTGGGATTCCCCTTTATGACACCGCAGTACAACTTTAAAAAAAATTTAACTACATGTATAAGCAGACACGTTTGTTTTAGTTGGGGTTTTAAGCCGTTTTCAGCACATTTGACTATTTCGCGGCAGCCAGTTTTTATTGGTGGAGGAAGATGGAATACCCGGGGAGAACCACCGACCTTCGGTAGGAAAATTGGCAATCCTTGTCAATTAAAATCGGAGTCGAACACACCCCGCCACAGGTGAGATTCGAACTCACAACCTCAGCGTTGACAGCCTAGTGATCATTAGCAGTCATGACGAACTACCTAGACCACTCGGCCACCGATGCCCCTCAAAGTATTCATGCGATGGCAATTTCCGTGTTCCATACTTTTTGCATGTCCCACGGCCATTTGGGTAACTCAAGTAGACCAAGAAAAATCTACACTGAATTCTTATTATTTATTTCCAGGTGTTGTTTTCATACCTACAAATTGGGATTCCCCTTTATAACACCGCAGTACAACTTAAAATTTTTTTTAACTACATGTATAAGCAGACGCGTTATATAATATAAAATTACTGGCTAAGAAATATATACCAAAGAATAGAGAATGGAAACGGGGAATGTGTCAAAGAGACAACAACCCGACCAAAGAGCAGAAAACAGCTCATGCAAGGATACCAATGGGTCTACAACGCAGCGAGAAAATCCCGCACCCGAAGGTATTTTCTCCACTAAATATACTTACGTGAAGTTGTAGAACTTTGCTTAACGAGAAAAATATTATCCTCTGGACTGGCTGAGGATTTTGTACATGTGTACGTCTGTTCATCGGTCACTGTAAGTTGTAATACCTGTGTTTCCGCATTGTTTTGTTCATACACCTCACCAGTACTAACTCCGCTAAAAACTGGATTCTAAATTAAATCAAATTAAATCAAATTTATTCGCTCAATTTCGCCCAATTAAGGGCCAATGGCTTACAAAACAGAACAATAAACAACAATAAAAGTGACACAATGCAGTAGCAGAAGATACAATGAAGTGACCTCTGACCTCTGACCTCAGTGCAAAAGACTGTTTAAGAAAGGAACAAAGCAATTTCACTTGTTCACTGTTGCCCGGATTCAGAATAGCCTTAAGTTTAGACTGTTCATCTTGATTTTAATTTAATTTATTTAGATTATATTCTCTGACATTTTTATGTATTTTACAGTTCAAGAGAAAGTGGCATTCATCATCAATTATGTATTTTTTTCAATATTTTAGAGTTTCTCCATAATTTTTTTTCAGAATTTCTAAAAATTTCATTTTTAGGGTAGTAAGAAATACATAAAAGAACATTAAGGGACTGGAAAAGAATGCCCTTTATACAGCAGTTAATTTTACAGACTTTCTTCATCCTAGCAAATTTCCAGTGTCCTTTATAGACAGTAAGTCACTGTCTATAAAGTAACCTTTAAAGAAGGTTGGACTATACTAGTATATAGTTAATATATATAAGGTATCGTTTGGTTTATTGGGATTTTATGCCACTTTCAACACACAAATTTGCTATATATCTTGGTGATCAGAGAAGAGAAGCACCGACGGCAGCAAAGATGGCAATAGACACATGCTAGATTCGGACTCCCAACCTCAGTATTGGCAAGTTAGGTCTATTTAGTAACGACGAACTACCTATACCACTCGGACATCGTGGTCCCAATAGCACAAGTGGTCCGAAGCGATTTTATAACGGGGCCGCCTAAAGACCAATTGGTCTCAATTGCTGCAAAAGATTTTAAAATAGTTTTTGCTGATTTGTGTATTTTCAGTAACGGTGACCATAAAAGGATCAAGGCAGTTGAATGGCGCTATCAAACGATCGAACTAATCACAGGGGCTCGTATCATAGATTTTTTTGGGACGGAATATGTGCCATTCGACTGTTATACGTTCTATATTGTTTTTATACGCTATAAACAGAATGTAGAACGCATACCAGTCCACCTGAAAAATATCTATGATACGAGCCCCTGTGAACTAATGAGCGATGTCAGGAACCTATGGTGGCCGGATGCGGCCATTTCACCTTTTCGCGTTTTTTCCTTTCACTTTACAAACGCGATATCGAGAAATCGAGAAATCGGGAAATCGAGAAATCGAGAAATCGAGAAAGCGAAACCGAGAAATTGAGAAATCGGGAAATCGAGAAAGCGAAAACTCGAAAACTCGAAATCAAGAAAGCAAAAACGCGAAAACGCGAAATGAAATAGAATGCTCGATTTCGCGTTTTCGCTTTCTCGATTTCTCGATTTCCCGATTTCGCGTGAAAGTGAAAGGAGAAAACGCAAAAACGCGAAAAGGCAAAATTGGCCGCATCCGGCCACCATAGGAACAAATTACAGGTGTTACAATTTACTTTGTAAGTGTTTGCTTTGGTAGAACCATCATAATTATATAAAAAAGTGGCCATTTCCACCTTTTTGTTCCTTATGTTGTAATAATGTGTATAAGACTAGAAGAAAATCATATTTCAATCGCAAAATGGTTGTGTATTTTTTCACATTACCGTACTTACCGTATTATTTATACATATAGTAAGAATTCCGGTCCCAACATTGTCACATTGGTCTGTGACACTAAATTCTAAAACATGGTCACCGGGACCTGCCGCCTTCCAATCTGCTGTTCTAGTTTTCACCCTATCTATTAAAATATAACAAAGATAATGACCTCCACAGCTATGTCAGTGTTTCAGAATCTCGGTGAATCCCTGGGCTTGGAATAACTAAAGTAGGTTCGAGGTAGAAGGCCAATGTCAAAAATTCGAAAAGAGTTAGGAGTCCAATTATAAAATTAAATACACGTATACTCAAAATTAAATTCGAGTGACTTTCTGGAAAATACACGTATACTAAATTTAAATTCGAGCGACTTTCTGGAAAATATAACTAGAAGCTCCAAGGAGCCTGTATTGTTCACCTTTATTTAATTTGCCATTCACAAATCATAAAAGGGAATTAAACAACATTGTTAAAAAGAAAGATTGACACCAATTTATATAGCAGGGACCACACTGCTCTATGGTAATGACCCCAGACAAAATTTAGAAAGGGATCATCACCCAATTAATTCTACAATATTTGATCTAAATAGCGCCAGCAGTTTCAAATACGAATTAAGATTTTTAAACATGACTGCTGATTAGTGTATTTTTAGAAACAACGGTAATGGTGGCCATATTGATAAAAAATCAGGATAATCTGAAAGGGGACAACCCCAAGGACCACCCAAGGACCATTCCTTCAAGGTTTGCATTCCTAAAAACACATACCTAAACAACAATATTACACTGATGCGTGTGTAGAAATACTTATAATTAAATATAATGCCTTGTGAGCATGAGTTAGAAAATTGAGCGCGTAGCGCTATACTCATTCTGGTACTTTTGCGCACTAAGTGTTAACTTGATTGCAAGACTTGAAAGCGGTCACGAATGATTTCATTGCGTTCCTGCCATCACCCGTGGAACACTTAATCTTCATGAATATGTAACATATTATATTATCCAATCAGAATTGGAACTCTTTTTATTTTTAGGTAGTAATACCAATATCCTTCAAAATGATAAAGCGAATGCAGCCACTAGATTACCGTCACTTGACCGATGAAACTGCAAAATAAAATATTCAAGAGAAACAATGAACAAAAATTACATATAAAGAGACAAAGGGTGGGTTTCTGGAATGCCTTTTTTCATAATTCATATATTTAGGATCAGTTCAAAAATGCTCACATTGAGCGTCAATCCTCCACGTGGTACCAGTGGTTGTCATAGCAACAGTCAGAGTGGTATCATCCACGTTGTCGTCTGTAGCTGTCAGCTGATACAAGACAGTTGATAATGTTACCGCTTTGGTATCCAAAAAACATGGCTTAGCATCTAAGTTTGTAAAATAAGGCACTGAATCTGGAGAAAATATGATAAATAAATAGATAAAATAGATAAAAAAGATAAATTAATTGGTAAATTAAAAATAAATCCAAACAAATAGATAGTTAATAATTATTTTAAAAGATTTTGTATAATTCATTTCTTTTAAGGATATTCGCTGGTCATGGTTTTGAATTTTTGTCAGATGTTCAGAATCATCTGGTTTTATCCATTTGAATGCCATAAATTATTTTTCCCGCTAACACCCATTTTTTTCTTTTCATAAATTTTTTGCATGCAGAATAATAAGCCATTTGTAAAAATCTTATAAAATCCTTGTTATTATATAATTGTTTTTGAGAAATAAAACTTGTCACTGATAAAGCTATGTAAAATCAAGACAGCTTATATCTCGAAAACAAGCACGCGGACCAATATTGTTTTTCGCTCTTTTAGTTCCTTTATTAGTTCCCTATCAATATTTACCAGTGTTATGAAAAGCTTGTTATTTTGAAACTGAGCAGCGAACATCCTTAAATATTAATTCTCAGATTAATGTACAGATATAATGAAAATCATTAGTTTAAACATATTTTGTTGTTCGAAAAACATTGTTTAGCGTCATGTCTATCTTTTCTTACAAAATAATTTATGAATTCAAATTGGGCATGGAACGTCATTTAAAAAAATTTTTCAATGGAAATTATGTTTGTCGTTGTTAACGAAAATTCCTACTTTTTTCCTGTTTTGGTATTACATATTTAAACTTTTGATTAATGTGTCAACGATGAAATGGATTTAAATTTGAGATTTAGTAAGAAGTATCAAAGATCTTTCAAGAAAGTTGATGCGTTAAGATATAAACGAAGTCATACCTTGTGATTTTATTTTTTTCAAAAATATAAAAAATGATACTCAGAACCAACATTATTCTACTGTCACGTGAAAGGGCATAGATACACTTACTTAAGGCAAAAAATTAGTTCTGACTCTGAGTGTGTCCTTCAAGTTGAAAAATGTCTTAAAGACGTATTTCGGCAAATCTGTATTAAAAGTTTCGCCCAAAGCTATATTCAGGTAAGTATAAAAAAAAATGAGAACTTGTTTTTTTTATTTTTTATTAGCAAATCTGAAGGGAACACATACCAGCCTATTCCCAAGAGATTCTGAAAGGCATCAGGTGTTGTTTTGAAATTGGCCCTAGAAGTGACGTAAATACAGAGGGAAATGGCCGTACTTCTTTTATGCCAGGACATTTCAATCCCTCATAATATTAACCATACTTACTCGCACCAGTTACAAAATTAACAGCATATGATCTTCCATTCAACAATGAACCACTATCGAAGTTTATTGGACCGGAAGCTGTTCCAGCAGTAACCCTGAAGTTTTGATCTACAGCCCCAGCTCCATTGTTGTAAGGGACCATATCAGTTCCGGTTGCGTACCTGCAGAAAGATCTAGTATTTACTGGTTCCACATCAATACATCATCAATGTAAAATGAGCTATAGTATACTTGAAAAGTTACAGCTTGTCAAAGATTTAAGAAAAGTTCCAAATTACGAGGTAAACTGCGATTTATAGTGGAAAAACGTCAGGTTGTGGCGCTTGCAAGCTGTTTTAATATTGTCTTTAAGGTGTACATCATCACTCCTATCAAAATGCATGAAAACAATTTCTTAAGTTTATTTTAGGCTGTTTTTCAGAAAAATGGATCCGATTCTTTCAATTGACAAAAATCCCTAGTTATTTGGTTATAATAGGTTGTTTGTAAGTATCTTAGTATTTATGACATCTGAAATTGTTATCTTGGGAAATAATTTTCTATGACAGAAGCTTCTCTCGGCAGTATCTTATCTTATGGTAACGATTTACTATTGACACCTGAAAATCTATCATCCTTTGACAACAGATAGTTCAGTTCTGTCTAATAGTAAGATTACGGGAACTTTTGATATTCAAAAACGTACCATCTTATATAGTAGTTTTCTTTGACTGCAGATTGTTCAGCTCTGTCTAATAGTAAGATTACGGGAACTTTTGATATTCAAAAACTTACAATCTTATGTAGTAGTTTTCTTTGACATCAGATTGTTCAGCTTTGTCTAATAGTAAGATTACGGGAACTTTTGACATTCAAAAACTTACCACCTTATGTAGTAGTTTTCTTTGACAGCAGGTTGTTCAGCTCTGTCTAATAGTAAGATTATGGGAATGTTTGACATTCGAAACCTTACCATCTTACAGCATAGAAATAACAATCCTATTTGGTCCTTTTCTTCGATAGGTTGTTCAATAGCATCTAATTGTTCCATCATATTGAATTATTGACCAATGAAAACTTACCATCCCAAGTAATCGTTTTCTTTGATGGTAGGTTGTTCAGCGGGATCGATTGGTAGATTATGAACTACTGACAGTGCATCGTCTGAAAATGGATACCGAAGGATATGTGTTATTCTTATGCAGGGAAACAGAATACATTACAGGAATTATTTAAGTTTCTACAAATTTAGTTTTCTTTGTCATGCACTATTTCATAAAGTTTTGAAAAATTAATGAGTTTCTTCCTCAAATATAAATAGCTCTGTTCTTGGAGAGGTTTTGGTTTAATCTTATTGCCACTCTGGGTGTTCAACCTTGCCATTCACCATTCTCGTAGTTTAACGCTGCCTATGTAACATTATTTATCGAAATGTGCATAATTATTGCATCATTTTTTTACCTGATATTGACCTGGGCTTCGCCTTGGTCGAAGAAGCGACTATGGGGGGAAGAGGGGGAGGGGGAGGGGGGGGGGGGGGTAGTAGAGGGGGCAATAAGACCTGAAACTGAAAATTAAAATTTCTGGCGTTGGGAGTTGTTATCGGTGGTAATAATTGAAATAAACACTTATATATATCAAATAATTTGCATATGATATCCTTTTAAGGGGTTACAGAACACATAAGGGAATTAACCCTTTAAAAATCAGCTGAACGTTTCAATCACATACTATTAGAAAACAGAAATCAAGCTTCTCAATGATCAAAATTAGTGTTTGTCAAACGCTATATATCCAATGAAATTATTCCCGTAAATTGTGTGGTTCAAATTTCATGAAATTGTTATATTTTTGTCAACAGGGCAAAGTAAATATTATTTCAAACTTTATGAAAATTAAACGAACCAAATTTATATTAGTCAAAGTGTTTGGCACTCCCTTAAAAGTATTACAATTGGGTTTTTTACGGAGAATGTGCGTAATCAGAAGTTTATAATTACTTACCAGTAGTAAATGTATAATCCTTTCCGTATACCAGTGTATATGTAGATCCGGATTTTCGCCAAATTTGCAGATAAACTGTTCCTTTGGCCTCGATTAGAACGTTCCATTCCGTCAATACACCACAGCAGTCAAGCTGGTAAGCTTTCGCAAGATAACCAGTTCCTAAAATCAAACTATGAATGTACACTGCGCTGATGTTTGATTCACATTCTATAACTTTTTTTCATGTTGCAACACTTTGGATTAAATAAGCGTTTTTTCTATGACAAAATGACGGAACGTTCTTCTTTAAAATAGCACTAGCAATTAAAAGAGTACAACAAACACAACAGAAGTTGGTTTCTGATTGTTACTTTAGTTGAGTATAAGTTGCACGATGAAAATTCATGCCATTATAAACTTACCATGCTTACCCGTATCTAGTTCAATGTAAGTGGCGTTATTCATACTCGGAACTAAACTAATTTCTGACTAAGAACTTACAAGTTTTATTTAGATTCATATAAGCTGAGTCAGAATATTGCAACTAACTCACTCGAGGTTGAGTATTAGCTGCAGAGTAAATAATCATGCTACTAGCTTACCAATGATGTATCTAGTTCAGTATTAGCTGCGATGTGCACATTCATGCCATCACCTTACCAGTGGTTGTATCTAGTTCAGTATTAGTTGCGTTGTTTAGACTCATTCCAACACCTTACCAGTGGTTACATCTAGTTCAGTATTAGTTGTTTAGACTCATGCCACCATCTTACCAGTGGTTGTATCTAGTTCAGTATTCGTTGCGTTGTTTAGACTCGTGCCACAACCTTACCAGTGGTTGTATCTAGTTCAGTATTAGATGAATAGTTCAAATTGACATGCTACCAGCATACTTCAGATTATAGATAGATCAGTATTAGTTGCGTTGTTCATTCTCATGCTACGAACTTACCCGTGATTGTGTTGCATCTAGTTGATCATTTGGTAAGCTGTTCAGTGTCATACTACCATATACATGTTGTTGCATCCACCACCTTACCCGTGGTAGTATTCGTTGCATTGTTGAAACTCATGCTTCAGACATTTTTGTGGTTTTATATACTTCAATTAGCGCTAGTAAATTGCGTTGTTCAGACTCGTTCCGCCAACTTACCCGTGGTAGTATCCAGTTGATCATAGGTTGCGGGATCCAGACCCGTGCCACCAACCGTCTTCACACCACATCCTACAGCTTTAAAAATAACAATCCAAAGATACTAATATTAGATATAGTAAATTTATACTATGCTGTATACGACGCATTTCAAGGAGTTACCTCTCATCAGCAGCATTAAAATCGAAACATTTGGAAGACCAAAAACCAAACTTATTTTAAACAAGAAGTACTCATAACCAAAAATACCGAAATAGGAAGCCAAATTTCAGCTAAGGAGATCTACCATGTGCAGTACAAGAAATGAACCTTTAGTATTTCTATTATTTTTGAATTTTGCTAAATACTGGTAATTTCTGTAACAAATCAATGAATAATCATGTCAGACAAGACTGACGACTGGGTTGGCGAATACCCTCGGGGACCTAGGGTCCACTGTGCATGAGTTTCAAAATAACAATCCAAAGATACTCAATAATATTTATACTAAAAACTGAGTTTAGGGACCCCCAATAAATTCGGGATATCAGAAAAAAAAAGAATAGGGATAGGAATAATTCAGTGGCAATAACGTATATCAATAAATAAAAATACAGGATTTTGAGAAATCATAATTTAAAGTCTAAAGATTTGAATTTTTGGAGCCAAATTGAGATGCATTTTATTAATTTACACATCTATATGACAAACGTTTGTTACGTCAATTTTCGGAAAGCTCCAAAGCGACATACATTATTTTTTGGAAATTTAGATGCAGTTCAAATTGTTCAAGTTGCATGCAAAGTTTTTTTTTTTATGTACCTCCTACCTTAATATTTAGAATTATTTTACGTCACTCCCCTTTTTTATTGGAGTTTACATTAGATCTGGGGTTTGTATTTTCGTTTGTTATATGATTTAATTTTTCTGCCCTTTGTTCTTGTTGATACTCTCATAACCTTATGACACCGCCATTGTTTAGATTCCTTAAGGTTTATTTGTGTTTTAAATTCGACGATATTAAGTTCAGAAAGAATGGCGAAAGCTTAAACAAAAACCCAGAATGAATAAGAGCAGATCTAATTAGTACGAAATTAAAAACAAATTATACAGTCCTAGTTTAGCACGAAGAAAGAAACTTCTTCAAGACTACACAATGAAAGTTTTTGTGTACTAATTTTAAAGCACAAGATGAGCATATTTCGTCGAATAACGACTCATCAGTTGTGCTCAAAGCTTAATATGTTGAAAGCGTAAAACAATAACAAAACACGGTGAAGTGATGATTCAAATACCAAAATAGCAAACGGGGTAAAATTAAAATCATCTGAGGATAGAGCTAAGAACGAGGGAAATAATCCCAAAATTTAAGATTTTTTTACAGAAAATCTAAATTATCAATTCCATACTAGTATCGAAATATACAATTTATTTTCCTATTGTGAAATTTACGGGTGTCGTTAACGGAGCAGGATGTGCTTCCCCTTCCGGGGCACATAATGTCACTCCCGGTTTTTATTAGGAATCCACATTGGTAGCACTTTAGTTTCTGTGCGGTCTTGTTCTATTTTTGTTTAGTTTATAAAATGTTTTTTATTCTTTTAGTTATACATGTACATATATCCTTGTGGCGTTTGGTTGTTGTGTTCCATTCTCCTGTCTTTTTCTTGGATTTCAAATTTACGGACTTTTCCCACTGTTTTGTCGCTTCGGTATTCTTGTGTTGATATAAGATACGTTTGAAGATTTAGCAACATGAAAACATACCTGTCCTTTCTTTTCCTGGCATGAGACTTATTTAGGGATAGGAAGAATTCATATTAAAGGTCAGGGGATACGTTTTTGTGAGGTGTGTGTATGTATGAACCCATGTAGATACACATAATTATGGTTGAGGAATCTGTTCAGAACAAATACTGACTACCGGGCTATGAAATAGACTGAAAATTAGTTCAGAGCGGATTTTGCAGCCTATACCAACGTATATAATTAACAAGAACTGAGAAAACACACCATTTAGCAAGGAAATAATATTAAATTCAACTGGAATTTTGAAATAAAACAGAAAAATTTAAATATTATCAATTATTATTGACTAACAATGGAATATAAGCCTAAATTTGATAAAACCTGTCAATACAATACAAAATGTCAAAATACATCACATACCCGTCAAATATGCCGTATTGACTAGTCACATTGGTCTAGTCAATATGACATATTGGACTGGTTAGTCAATAAAGGAATAATTGCGCAAGGTTTTCCATATTGGCTTAGTTATTGGTCTTTGGCTTCGCCTCAGTCCAATATGGCTTGCCTTAGACTAATAAATAGGCCAATATGGAAAACCTTACGCAATAATACTATATTATGCATGAGAGAGATAATTAGGCGTGTATAATTCGTTTGAAGTTAACACTGCGTAAAGAAATAGAGCCATTTTAATTATAAGAGTAAAATTTCTTATATCTAATGAACTAATAATTGTATATAAAAATTCTTACCACTAACTAATGCTGGTAAGCAACTAAAAACAACAAATATCCCAAACATCCAAAACGGTAGTTAAAAAATTTAACCAAATTCCGATTTTGTCTTGTCGGTGTAGTTTATATTTATCAATTACAAACATTTGTATATAAATTTAAATGAAAAGTTTAAATACGTTAAAATTCTGATAATTTAGATTTGAAAAGGATCGATATACATCTTCTGTTAATGAAGCAGAAAATAAAATATAATTCTATTATTAGCGAATTATGCGCGTGAACGCATTATCTAAATCAGGGGACGATAACCCTTTCATTACTTCACGGTTTTATCACATTGAACTTACTGCAACAAAATTAAAGTTTAATCCATCTTTGTGTATCCTTTATTAACTATGACGTTTTTTGACAGTGCAGTAAGTAAAAGCAAAATTAGTATTCAGACTTAGAATATTAATATTGATATAAAACTTTCAACAAATTCGTTTTTATTGATTTTATCATGTTTATATTATATTATTCATTTATTAGAAATTATATTTTTATTGATGACTAAATAAACTACGTATGTCACTTGTACTTATTTAATTATTTTCTTTGTAAACAAGACATGGTTAATGCTGTGAAGCTGTTTATGAATAGCATACAGACGATACTGGATTTTATATTCATAAATTCAATATAGAAAATAATAATTATGACGCATCATACATGTTAAAATAAAATATAAAGCACTGCACTGCAAATACAGTTATCTTTGTGAATTTCTTTTCCACCCCAGGAGGGAGAGAATGGGGAAGAAACATTTTTGCGACCATTTTGGAGATTTTCGTTTGCGCGTATATATATACGACTTTTGCGCACCCTATAGATGTGAACATTTCGTCATCTAAAATAGAATATCTATTATTATTAAATAATACGATTAAAACAGCCCTAATACTACCAAAACGGCATGTGTCATACTGGTGACGTCGTCCTGGTCATATAAATCACGTGATCTATATTGCTTTTCGGCCCGGTCCAATACTGAAAAAGCAAGTCAGTATTAAAATCATTGGCCCTGTAAACATATATTGCGCATGCAATTCAGGATTCATGCAATTCAGGATTCACTGGTATAGATTCTCGGTCAGCTGTATTGGCCCTCGACGCTACGGGTCTCGAGGCCAATACAGCAAACCTTGAATCTATACCAGTGCCAATACAGAAACAGCCAGTTAATAACACTATAATATCATGATCTAGTTTTCCAAAAAATATGCCCTTATCACAACTAGTTTATAAGGTAAAAGAAGAGTTAGGTGGAGGTATATATAAGAAACGGATGGATACATATCTTTCAAAACTAAAAAATCTCTTTTAAAGTTTGAACCACATAACTTTGCTGTCATTTTTATCAAGCACCTTAATACCAGGCAAAATATCTTTCTTAATCCACCTCTTATTCAATTAGATTCTGATCGTCTATTACTCACAAAACATTTATAATCATTATAAGCCAAAAGTTCCTTAGAGGAGCCATGGGTCGCAGATGAAATACAATATCAGAACTAAAATGATCATCATCTAATTTGCATATTCTGCTACCATTAATTCTCCTAAACAGCCCATTAACGTTCCACGATGTAACTGATATTTTCTTTGAGACTTTAATGCACATATTTCGACAGATTTATACTAAAGGCCTTCAGATTTTGACTGATACATGTTAGAGTTATCATTCTTTGTATGAACAAGTCCACAACTTTTGTTCCAGAGATATCAGAAAACACTTTATACGTAATAAAAAATACTAATAAAATGTTTGGCTTGTTGTAGAGAGCAAAGAACATGTTTTAAATTGTAATATTTAAAATGGGTGCAAAAAACAAATAAACGTCAGATTGAGTTGTCTTTCTTCGTGTGTTGTCTCACGAAATTGTATGTTTATTTTTTAATACAGTGAGAGGCACATCGGGTGAAAGCAACATCATTCTCAGGTCATCTTAATTTGCATATACATGTATTTAGAAAGCAGTGTGCCTTGGAACTCTAACGTACTCAATTTTGCACCGAAAAGCTGAGTTAATAAATTCTACCACAAATTTATACTAATAAGTCTTCCATAGAAACCAAAATTATTTGAAAATAACTAATCACTCCAGATAAAACAGAGCAGCGCAAGGAACTATTGGTTTTAGTGCACTATTTTCCGTTCTGAAATCCCCGAGAATTTTCCGTAATAACTAAGTATATATTGCTTTTTAGTAGCAAGTGTATTTTGTTAAAATTTCAAATTAAATATTATTTATTTTAACGTGTGTGACGCGTCATAAGTATTATGTATTGCAAATCATACGTATAACATAAAAACACTGAAAAATGAGACAAACGCAGAAAAAAAGAAAGAAAATATAGTATTGATTCATACACAAATTTAACTCATCTTCATCAGGAACGCAAACATCAATGTTATTTGATTATTATTTTTAGAATAAACTCATTATTATATGTCAGGTTTCACTAAATTTTATGTACAAACCCTGTACACGCCATGTCATCTTATCCTTATCTCCCTTGTGCAAATCTCTGTCCTTACATGGTTTTGGCTTACCCATTTTGGTCATTTTGGCATTTTTAAATTTGCTCTTCAACTTTTTGGATTGTTGTTTTTGGTTTTCAACATTTTAGGCCTTGAGCACAACTGATGAGTCGTAAATCTACGAAATGTGCACATCCTGGCATCAAATTTGGTATTTTAAGTCACAGCGAGTTTTTTCAACACGGAGGAAAGGAATAGGGCAATTTTATCCAGACTTTTGTCCACTTCTCCGGCCATTTTCAAAAGTTCAGTTAATTTGTTTGCCTATTACAACCTTTAAACAGAAATAATGCCCTGTATTGTCGCATTGGTCTGCTAGAATATTTCTAATACACAGGTATTTTATCTGTTATTATATCTAGTTGGTTAAAACCCTTTGGCCGCGACGTTAATTGCACAAATGTAACGACGTACGCGGCATTAATTTTACAACGTTGCAACAAAAAAAAACAAAAAAAAAAACTCCGGCGTTCATTGTGACGTCATGTAACGTTGTTTTTGAACACCAAGATCAAAGAGATCAAGGAAAACCAATTACAGTCCGTAGATCGTAATAAAAACAATTTTAAAAACAACAAAATTTGAATCTGTATTCTTCATACAGAAAAAAAAATCAATTTCATTTATATATCATTTGGACACATATGTCCTTCCCGCATTATATGAGCAAATTCGATAATCACGTAGGATTTGATATATTGATGAATTATTGTTGAACTTCCAGTGGCAATTATGAAATGCATATTACGATGATGAAACAGCCGCTCGAAATGAAGAAAATGCTGAGTCAATATTTGCAATAATTTCATAAATCCTTACTAGAATTTTCTACTCGTCCCACAAATTTGTAATATATAATCTAGAATTACCCCCCCCCCCCCCTTTGAGAAGTGTGTGTTTGTAGTGTGTGCTTATCTCATCCCCATCTCACTGCGTGGTTGCTTATATCACATTATCCTGTTAGTCTTATACTGTAACAGTAATAGTCCATCACACATAAAATGTCACACTCCTGACATTTTCAGGATTATTTTAAATGGCATTTAGTTGATGAATCGAATGTTTTAGAGATATTTTCTGCCTTAAATCATATACTAGTAACCATGATTTGTTGTATAGCATATATAAACTACATATAATGAATGATAATGCAGCGTCAAATAGTATTATGGGAAAATCTTTATTTTTTTCAATGTCTTAATATCAAAATTGATCGAGTATTTTGTGAAAACTTGTGGTTAAAATTTCATAATTTTTTGTCATATAACACACATATATATGATATTTGTTTTAACCGTTTTTTGTAAGAATTAAACGACAGAATTTTTTTTACAGCAGTGTTTGAATATTTAATGAGGCAATTGAAAATGAACGAAATTCCTAACATATCTGGTACTTTTTAGCTTTGAATTTGCATATAAATAATGAATTTTACCATCATATTTCATTTTTGATTAAGACTATATCCCTGTTCTTCAGTTCAACAATTATAACTATTTTTTATCAAACATATGTCCTATGAGAGGTAGTAATATTCATTAACTTGTGTCAACTCATGGAATGAAGGATACCCCTTAAATGCCCATTTTCAATGAACCCTGTGAAGGAAACGCGTGGTTGAATTTCAACAAAATTTTCTTGTGTATTGAGACATTATAATGCATGACGAAAATATGAAACTAATTAAACGAGTGGAAAATTTTGGCCTAACCCAGGCCTACCCCCTTAAATGGTCTTCTTGTTTCTGTTTGTTTAGTTGGGGTTTTACGCTGTTTTCAGCACATTTGGCTATTTCGCGGCGGCCAGTTTTTTTATTGGTGAAGGAAGCCGGTGTACCCGGAGAGAACCACCGACCTTCGGTAGGAAAATTTGCAATCCTTGTCAATTAGGATCGGAGTCGAACACACCCCGCCACAGGTTAGATTCGTTCTCACAACCTCAGCGTTGACAGGCTAGTGATAATTAGTAGTCATGACGAGCTATCTAGACCACTCGGCCACCGAGGCCCCTGTTGTTTCTGAGTATCCTTGCTGTCGATGTATGAAAAAATATACAAAATTCTTGAAAATGTAGAGAACCGCTTGTATTCATCACCGTCTTTACGGGTAGAAAACGTGAACTTATTAATGATTGCGCATTAAATTTATATTTTTGAATAAGAATGATATTTGAATACATAATATACCATCACCTACGATAAAATGTATTTAACAGTTGTAGAAATAAACAGATAAGTGTAAGATATACAGGGAAGAGTGGCCCTGTCCTTTTTCGTACTTCACCGAAATTCAAGTAACATCGTATTTCGGCAAGTAAGAGAATCCCGTTGTATAAAATTCTGACATATTTATGACATAAAAATTTACAATTTCATAAATCATCTTAAAACGTCCTGTTATCTTTCAGGATGTACCGATTTTATAACATAAATTTTAATTTGTTAGCTTTTTCACCAAGGATAAAATTCGAAACGAAATTGAAAATAAAATAGCTTATTATGGTCGTTATCTAAAGTTTAATGCAAACATTAGGATCTCGTTATTGGAAATTTGTTCGAAAAGGGATATTTTGTTTGGTTTGTTCAGGATTAGTTGATTCGGTCCCCAAAAGAGCTTCGACACTTATAAATCTATTAAAACGAAATCTGACAATTTTTAGAATTATTCTGATGTATCACCTTTCAGTTTAATATAAAATTATGTTCATTTTATTACTAGTTTGTATTCAAAAAGCAGAGAGTAAGTTGTAAAGTATATTTGTAATTGACAAGTGCAACCGTTCATCTTTTTGGATAAAAAATACCACATTTTGTCAAGCAATGTTTTTGTCAATTCATACAAGAATATAATAATTCACCTTTTTACTGTTTAAATAACCATTTAGTTTTATTGCCCACATTGATTCGATAATGGGAGTCGAAAAAGAGTAGGCTAATACCGCATACAAAAGGCTAAATTATCTGACCCTACCCGTCCATCCACCCTTTTACAGTGGTAGTCAAAATTGGTTCCCCTATCCCTATCAGAATTATTTGATAAATTTTTGAACTACTTCGCTTTCTGAAAAAGCATGAAATACTTGCCACTGGACGTTTTAAGCGTTTTAACGACAAATGAATCAATCTTATCCGACTTGAAAATGAACAGACTATAGTTCAAGTACTGATTGTCCGACTAATAAAAACAGACTATAGATTACTTACGATATTTTAAACTACTTAAGTTAATTGCAGGGGCGCGAGCAATGCATGTTTTACATGTAAGCATACGAAAATGGTCTACCCATCATATGTTTGGATGATATACATCCCCGTTTCAGGTATTTTATAGGTTTATTCGTAATTCTGTTTTCTGTCAAAGTGATGATGCTACGAGACTGAAATTTTAAGGTATTTTAAGCACTGTCCCTTTGTATTTGTTGCCGCCAAACAATCAGTCTTTAAATCAAATTAGGAAAGGAACATTTTCCACATCTCTGGAGTAGCCATAATCATTAAATTATACATCAAAGATTTGAATTAAAGCGTAATGGAGTTTTATAAACAATATTATTCTTGCTTTATGTGGAATGTAAACAGTATCTTTCACACCCTAACCTAGAATATCGGTATATTTTTACGAAATTTTGAGCTATAGCGAACACGAGTTCCTTTTAATGTTTGATATTAATCTTTAATTTTTTGCTTGTTTCTCTGCATCAGGTACGAGAAGGTCTATGAGGTCATAGACCTAGAGCACTGTCCCTTTGTATTTGTTGCCGCCAAACAATCAGTCTTTAAATCAAATTAGGAAAGGAACATTTTCCACATCTCTGGAGTAGCCATAATCATTAAATTATACATCAAAGATTTGAACTTTATATACTTGAAATATAAACTAGTATGTCATATGCTAATACCTGCATTTGTTATGTGAAAGAAATTGTTTGTTCTGAAACGAAATGTGTGAAAAATCATTATTGTTAAAATAAGTGCCTCCATGCGGACCTAATTTGGAAAATAAAATATCTTATTGAAGCAGCCAGGAACTGCTATAAAAAAAGCCAAAACGCGAAACGATACTGTTTCCAGCCTGTAAGTTATTATAGATAACGAAAAAAACCTTTTTCCTCTTTTGTAGAATTAATAGAACTGTAAGAAAAAAAATATTGTCAACTAGAAAACCCCAAAATCGACTTTACTGACCCAAGATGTAATTATTTTCTCCTTAATATATCAACACCCACCCGTAGAATTTAGAGCAAAATTAAAAGTACGCATGAAATTATAGAAAAAAATCAATATCCATAACTCCTGTGCTTGGAATCATATATTTTTAAATATAACTTCTTTGTATGTTTATATGTCTTGTAATTTGTCATTGTATCGCCATGACTTATAGTCTTGTGTTGCGTTAATAAAGATGTCAATAAAAATAGCGCACGCTAAAAAAAAAAAATCTCCAAGGTTAACTTTCTCATGTTTCTTGACCCCGTGAAAATTAAGGGGTAGTACAGGGTTAATTTTTCGGGTAACGTGTTTGCAGTTTTATATTGTGTACATTCACGGAAGGTCGTTATTAAACGTTTCTCTTACTTACTGTTCCCATTGCAACGTGCGGCCAATTTGTTTTATTTTCATTTATCGTGAACAAAATTTGAATTTTCTACAATTCCCCTAGCCTGTACTTCCCTCTTAATCGACCTTAATATACCCGCGGATAAATTATACAATGCGATAATTGACCTTGTGAGTAGATTTCAAATGACCTGAAGATTCCCGCTTTTACAGACGTTTCTTATCCGTCAGTCAAAGATCCCACTTGTACAAGTAAATTAAAATTTACTTGAATAGGTAACTGAAAAATTGCAAATTGGATTGCCTCCCTTTTAATACTGTGATATTAATTTACTTATACAAGTAATTTTTTTAGATACCATCTAAACATCACAAGATGCTTTCAGGTCAACTTTCATATCAGAGTTGTTTCCCTTAGTTATTACTTGTACAAGTAAAACGCAATTCATAATGATAGATAGGCCTGTATGGTGTTAACCACTGGATA
Organism: Mytilisepta virgata; assembly: GCA_028015205.1. Classification (NCBI taxonomy): domain Eukaryota; kingdom Metazoa; phylum Mollusca; class Bivalvia; order Mytilida; family Mytilidae; genus Mytilisepta; species Mytilisepta virgata. Next base: position 37,501,016 of record CM051512.1, read on the forward strand.
TGAGTGGGATTTGTTCAGTTGAAATAATTGTTTGTATGTCCAAAAAAGCAATGTCCAATTGATTGATCCACACTTGTGGTCCAGACGCAGTCTGTTCATGGACAGATACATGCTAATCAATAATCAGCTTGATAGGTGCCTGAAATGTATCATCTGGGAACAGTAATGGAATATTTAGACTTAGAAGTATCATTTTGTCAAGTCTGAATGAGAAAAGGGCACTGCCAAGCGGTTGAACTCCCCCTCCCCCCATTTTGTTGAATCGTAAGATTGATTAATGACAAAAAAGTGGCTTTTCCTATCTATTCTAACAGCTTGAACACTTGAACGACCCTTAGATGATAGCATCTTTTTTTCAGATAGTGTCCCGTTGATGCATACTTTGTTTTTTTTTTTATATTGAAAAATAGAAACATGGCAAATTTATTTCTATTAGTTATCAAAAAATACCCACAGTAATGACAGTATATTCTTTTAATACTTATTTTTAACATACACAATGACATAACTAACAAACTAAAAATATAACATTATATTTACAACCGTCATGGCAGCATAATGAGATAATGGAATTCCCACCATTTGAATTTATTTTACATGCCTAATACAAGTGATACATGTAATGACACTAAAAATATAAAGATTATCAATATCAAGTAACACATGGACACATTTTATGACATCCCTGAGACAATGTACAATACATCATGAGAGACACTGTTTAAAACACTGAGCAATAAAATATTCTGCAAAAGAAAGAAAAAAAAACATGAAAAAAATATCATTAACAACGCATTGTTTCTAATTAATATATATACAGCACAACCTATGATATGCTTGTGAATTTCTTTCTTGTTAATACCCCATATTGCAAGATAGGGCAATTGGGAATATTCAACAATGCATATTAAATCCTTCACTGTTCCAATAGTGCTCTTACAACTTCAAATACAACTGTCCTACATGTAAATAGTATATTATATAGTGTACAGGGTACATTTGTGTACAAGCTTGCAAAGTAAAGCATTCCGATATATACACTGAATACACAATTTTTTCGGAAATTTACTTATATAAGTCTGATTTGTTTTACTCGCTGAAGTAAATCTTTTATTATACAAAATATTTGAACTTTGTCTTAATTCGGAAATTTAATTCTATAAGATTTAATGTTTTTACTCCACAGAGTAAGAGAAAAGTATATTTAAACTTTGCCATCCATGAAATTTTCATAATTTAAATATTTTTTTGTCTTATAAAATCTGTGAACTTAAGTTTTGTTTTTTTACTCCTCGAAGTAAAATTTTATCATACAAAACATTATAATTTTGTCTTGTGAAATTTACTTGTACAAGTATAGTTTTATTTTTTTACTCCTTAAAGTAAATCTTTTATTACAGGAAATATTAAACATAACTTTGCCTTGTGAAATTTACTTGAAGAAGTCTTGTTTTTCTACACTTTATAATTATACAGAATTTTTTTTCAACAGGAGTTCATGTAGTGCTTGTTCAATTTGGGACAGTACAATTTCAAATAAAATTACTTCTCCGCCTAATAAAAAATATTTGTGTTTTTGCTGAAATGCCTTAATAAGTAAAAAATAAAAATATGTGATGGTAGGCCCAAAAAATTAAGGTTGGTTTGGTTAGGCCGTAATGTTTTGAGCATATTACCTATTTCTTTGCTACTTAACCGAACGTCAAGGTATATTTAATAATAAAAAAAGACCAACTGCATACAAACATCAAATCATATGTTGTCTTAAATTATTAGTAATAAAGGTATAAATTTCTTATACAAGTAAACAAATTTTTACTCAATGAAGTAAATTTCTATATGAAATACATATGTGATATAAATTATTAAAACCTCACCTTAAGAGATTACTTGTATAAGTAAACTTTTTTCCTGATTGAAGTATATGGTGCTATTATGGCTCTTGTTCTTAAAATGTTTACAAGGTTAATGGTCAAATGTAAAAGCAAGAGTGCTGACCACAACTAATTGCAGTTGTGAAAGGATTGACCAAAGTTAATAAATTAAATTAGACATACTTTACATTACATTGTATTTGAAAGTATAAAAGATGCTTGTGAATTTCTTTGTTGTTAATACCCCAAATTGCAAGATAGGGCAATTGGGAATATTCAGTAATGCATATTAAATTCTTCACTGTTCCAATAGTGCTCTTACGACTTCAAATACAACTGTCCTACATGTAAATAGTATATTATATAGTGTACCGGGTACATTTGTGTACAAGCTTGCAAAGTAAAGCATTCCGATATATACACTGAATACACAATTTTTCTGACATTTACTTATATAAGTCTGATTTGTTTTACTCGCTGAAGTAAATCTTTTATTATACAAAATATTTGAACTTTGTCTTAATTCGGAAATTTAATTCTATAAGATTTGAATGTTTTTACTCCACAGAGTAAGAGAAAAGTATATTTAAACTTTGCCATCCATGAAATTTTCATAATTTAAATATTTTTTTTGTCTTATAAAATCTGTGAACTTAAGTTTTGTTTTTTTACTCCTCGAAGTAAAATTTTATCATACAAAACATTATAATTTTGTCTTGTGAAATTTACCTGTACAAGTATAGTTTTATTTTTTTACTCCTTAAAGTAAATCTTTTTATTACAGGAAATATTAAACATAACTTTTCCTTGTGAAATTTACTTGAAGAAGTCTTGTTTTTCTACACTTTATAATTATACAGAATTTTTTTTCAACAGGAGTTCATGTAGTGCTTGTTCAATTTGGGACAGTACAATTTCAAATAAAATTACTTCTCCGCCTAATAAAAAATATTTGTGTTTTTGCTGAAATGCCTTAATAAGTAAAAAATAAAAATATGTGATGGTAGGCCCAAAAAATTAAGGTTGGTTTGGTTAGGCCGTAATGTTTTGAGCATATTACCTATTTCTTTGCTACTTAACCGAACGTCAAGGTATATTTAATAATAAAAAAAGACCAACTGCATACAAACATCAAATCATATGTTGTCTTAAATTATTAGTAAAAAAGGTATAAATTTCTTATACAAGTAAACAAATTTTTACTCAATGAAGTAAATTTCTATATGAAATACATATGTGATATAAAAATAACAATTCTAAGATACTAATATTAGATATTGTAAATTTATACTATGCTGTATACGACGCATTTCAAGGAGTTACCTCTCATCAGCAGCATTAAAACCGAAACCTTCGGAAGACCAAAAACCAAACTTATATTAAACAAGAAGTACTCAACCAAAAATACCAAAATAGGAAGCCAAATTTCAACTAAGGAGATCTACCATGTGCAATACAAGGAATGAACCCTTAGTATTTCTATTATTTTTGAATTTTGCTAAATACTGGTAATTTCTGTAACAAATCAATGAATAATCATGTCAGACAAGTCTGACGACTAGGTTGGCGAATACCCTCGGGGACCTACGGTCCACCAGCAGAGGCATCATCCCAGGAGTTTCAAAATAACAATTCTAAGATACTAATATTAGATATTGTAAATTTATACTATGCTGTATACGACGCATTTCAAGGAGTTACCTCTCATCAGCAGCATTAAAACCGAAACCTTTGGAAGACCAAAAACCAAACTTATATTAAACAAGAAGTACTCAACCAAAAATACCAAAATAGGAAGCCAAATTTCAACTAAGGAGATCTACCATGTGCAATACAAGGAATGAACCCTTAGTATTTCTATTATTTTTGAATTTTGCTAAATACTGGTAATTTCTGTAACAAATCAATGAATAATCATGTCAGACAAGTCTGACGACTGGGTTGGCGAATACCCCCGGGGACCTACGGTCCACCAGCAGAGGCATCATCCCAGGAGTTTCAAAATAACAATTCTAAGATACTAATATTAGATATTGTAAATTTATACTATGCTGTATACGACGCATTTCAAGGAGTTACCTCTCATCAGCAGCATTAAAACCGAAACCTTTGGAAGACCAAAAACCAAACTTATATTAAACAAGAAGTACTCAACCAAAAATACCAAAATAGGAAGCCAAATTTCAACTAAGGAGATCTACCATGTGCAATACAAGGAATGAACCCTTAGTATTTCTATTATTTTTGAATTTTGCTAAATACTGGTAATTTCTGTAACAAATCAATGAATAATCATGTCAGACAAGTCTGACGACTGGGTTGGCGAATACCCTCGGGGACCTACGGTCCACCAGCAGAGGCATCATCCCAGGAGTTTCAAAATAACAATTCTAAGATACTAATATTAGATATTGTAAATTTATACTATGCTGTATACGACGCATTTCAAGGAGTTACCTCTCATCAGCAGCATTAAAACCGAAACCTTTGGAAGACCAAAAACCAAACTTATATTAAACAAGAAGTACTCAACCAAAAATACCAAAATAGGAAGCCAAATTTCAACTAAGGAGATCTACCATGTGCAATACAAGGAATGAACCCTTAGTATTTCTATTATTTTTGAATTTTGCTAAATACTGGTAATTTCTGTAACAAATCAATGAATAATCATGTCAGACAAGTCTGACGACTGGGTTGGCGAATACCCTCGGGGACCTACGGTCCACCAGCAGAGGCATCATCCCAGGAGTTTCAAAATAACAATTCTAAGATACTAATATTAGATATTGTAAATTTATACTATGCTGTATACGACGCATTTCAAGGAGTTACCTCTCATCAGCAGCATTAAAACCGAAACCTTTGGAAGACCAAAAACCAAACTTATATTAAACAAGAAGTACTCAACCAAAAATACCAAAATAGGAAGCCAAATTTCAACTAAGGAGATCTACCATGTGCAATACAAAGAATGAACCCTTAGTATTTCTATTATTTTTGAATTTTGCTAAATACTGGTAATTTCTGTAACAAATCAATGAATAATCATGTCAGACAAGTCTGACGACTGGGTTGGCGAATACCCTCGGGGACCTACGGTCCACCAGCAGAGGCATCATCCCAGGAGTTTCAAAATAACAATTCTAAGATACTAATATTAGATATTGTAAATTTATACTATGCTGTATACGACGCATTTCAAGGAGTTACCTCTCATCAGCAGCATTAAAACCGAAACCTTTGGAAGACCAAAAACCAAACTTATATTAAACAAGAAGTACTCAACCAAAAATACCAAAATAGGAAGCCAAATTTCAACTAAGGAGATCTACCATGTGCAATACAAGGAATGAACCCTTAGTATTTCTATTATTTTTGAATTTTGCTAAATACTGGTAATTTCTGTAACAAATCAATGAATAATCATGTCAGACAAGTCTGACGACTGGGTTGGCGAATACCCTCGGGGACCTACGGTCCACCAGCAGAGGCATCATCCCAGGAGTTTCAAAATAACAATTCTAAGATACTAATATTAGATATTGTAAATTTATACTATGCTGTATACGACGCATTTCAAGGAGTTACCTCTCATCAGCAGCATTAAAACCGAAACCTTTGGAAGACCAAAAACCAAACTTATATTAAACAAGAAGTACTCAACCAAAAATACCAAAATAGGAAGCCAAATTTCAACTAAGGAGATCTACCATGTGCAATACAAGGAATGAACCCTTAGTATTTCTATTATTTTTGAATTTTGCTAAATACTGGTAATTTCTGTAACAAATCAATGAATAATCATGTCAGACAAGTCTGACGACTGGGTTGGCGAATACCCTCGGGGACCTACGGTCCACCAGCAGAGGCATCATCCCAGGAGTTTCAAAATAACAATTCTAAGATACTAATATTAGATATTGTAAATTTATACTATGCTGTATACGACGCATTTCAAGGAGTTACCTCTCATCAGCAGCATTAAAACCGAAACCTTTGGAAGACCAAAAACCAAACTTATATTAAACAAGAAGTACTCAACCAAAAATACCAAAATAGGAAGCCAAATTTCAACTAAGGAGATCTACCATGTGCAATACAAGGAATGAACCCTTAGTATTTCTATTATTTTTGAATTTTGCTAAATACTGGTAATTTCTGTAACAAATCAATGAATAATCATGTCAGACAAGTCTGACGACTGGGTTGGCGAATACCCTCGGGGACCTACGGTCCACCAGCAGAGGCATCATCCCAGGAGTTTCAAAATAACAATTCTAAGATACTAATATTAGATATTGTAAATTTATACTATGCTGTATACGACGCATTTCAAGGAGTTACCTCTCATCAGCAGCATTAAAACCGAAACCTTTGGAAGACCAAAAACCAAACTAATATTAAACAAGAAGTACTCAACCAAAAATACCAAAATAGGAAGCCAAATTTCAACTAAGGAGATCTACCATGTGCAATACAAGGAATGAACCCTTAGTATTTCTATTATTTTTGAATTTTGCTAAATACTGGTAATTTCTGTAACAAATCAATGAATAATCATGTCAGACAAGTCTGACGACTGGGTTGGCGAATACCCTCGGGGACCTACGGTCCACCAGCAGAGGCATCATCCCAGGAGTTTCAAAATAACAATTCTAAGATACTAATATTAGATATTGTAAATTTATACTATGCTGTATACGACGCATTTCAAGGAGTTACCTCTCATCAGCAGCATTAAAACCGAAACCTTTGGAAGACCAAAAACCAAACTTATATTAAACAAGAAGTACTCAACCAAAAATACCAAAATAGGAAGCCAAATTTCAACTAAGGAGATCTACCATGTGCAATACAAGGAATGAACCCTTAGTATTTCTATTATTTTTGAATTTTGCTAAATACTGGTAATTTCTGTAACAAATCAATGAATAATCATGTCAGACAAGTCTGACGACTGGGTTGGCGAATACCCTCGGGGACCTACGGTCCACCAGCAGAGGCATCATCCCAGGAGTTTCAAAATAACAATTCTAAGATACTAATATTAGATATTGTAAATTTATACTATGCTGTATACGACGCATTTCAAGGAGTTACCTCTCATCAGCAGCATTAAAACCGAAACCTTTGGAAGACCAAAAACCAAACTAATATTAAACAAGAAGTACTCAACCAAAAATACCAAAATAGGAAGCCAAATTTCAACTAAGGAGATCTACCATGTGCAATACAAGGAATGAACCCTTAGTATTTCTATTATTTTTGAATTTTGCTAAATACTGGTAATTTCTGTAACAAATCAATGAATAATCATGTCAGACAAGTCTGACGACTGGGTTGGCGAATACCCTCGGGGACCTACGGTCCACCAGCAGAGGCATCATCCCAGGAGTTTCAAAATAACAATTCTAAGATACTAATATTAGATATTGTAAATTTATACTATGCTGTATACGACGCATTTCAAGGAGTTACCTCTCATCAGCAGCATTAAAACCGAAACCTTTGGAAGACCAAAAACCAAACTTATATTAAACAAGAAGTACTCAACCAAAAATACCAATATAGGAAGCCAAATTTCAACTAAGGAGATCTACCATGTGCAATACAAGGAATGAACCCTTAGTATTTCTATTATTTTTGAATTTTGCTAAATACTGGTAATTTCTGTAACAAATCAATGAATAATCATGTCAGACAAGTCTGACGACTGGGTTGGCGAATACCCTCGGGGACCTACGGTCCACCAGCAGAGGCATCATCCCAGGAGTTTCAAAATAACAATTCTAAGATACTAATATTAGATATTGTAAATTTATACTATGCTGTATACGACGCATTTCAAGGAGTTACCTCTCATCAGCAGCATTAAAACCGAAACCTTTGGAAGACCAAAAACCAAACTTATATTAAACAAGAAGTACTCAACCAAAAATACCAAAATAGGAAGCCAAATTTCAACTAAGGAGATCTACCATGTGCAATACAAGGAATGAACCCTTAGTATTTCTATTATTTTTGAATTTTGCTAAATACTGGTAATTTCTGTAACAAATCAATGAATAATCATGTCAGACAAGTCTGACGACTGGGTTGGCGAATACCCTCGGGGACCTACGGTCCACCAGCAGAGGCATCATCCCAGGAGTTTCAAAATAACAATTCTAAGATACTAATATTAGATATTGTAAATTTATACTATGCTGTATACGACGCATTTCAAGGAGTTACCTCTCATCAGCAGCATTAAAACCGAAACCTTTGGAAGACCAAAAACCAAACTTATATTAAACAAGAAGTACTCAACCAAAAATACCAAAATAGGAAGCCAAATTTCAACTAAGGAGATCTACCATGTGCAATACAAGGAATGAACCCTTAGTATTTCTATTATTTTTGAATTTTGCTAAATACTGGTAATTTCTGTAACAAATCAATGAATAATCATGTCAGACAAGTCTGACGACTGGGTTGGCGAATACCCTCGGGGACCTACGGTCCACCAGCAGAGGCATCATCCCAGGAGTTTCAAAATAACAATTCTAAGATACTAATATTAGATATTGTAAATTTATACTATGCTGTATACGACGCATTTCAAGGAGTTACCTCTCATCAGCAGCATTAAAACCGAAACCTTTGGAAGACCAAAAACCAAACTTATATTAAACAAGAAGTACTCAACCAAAAATACCAAAATAGGAAGCCAAATTTCAACTAAGGAGATCTACCATGTGCAATACAAGGAATGAACCCTTAGTATTTCTATTATTTTTGAATTTTGCTAAATACTGGTAATTTCTGTAACAAATCAATGAATAATCATGTCAGACAAGTCTGACGACTGGGTTGGCGAATACCCTCGGGGACCTACCGTCCACCAGCAGAGGCATCATCCCAGGAGTTTCAAAATAACAATTCTAAGATACTAATATTAGATATTGTAAATTTATACTATGCTGTATACGACGCATTTCAAGGAGTTACCTCTCATCAGCAGCATTAAAACCGAAACCTTTGGAAGACCAAAAACCAAACGTATATTAAACAAGAAGTACTCAACCAAAAATACCAAAATAGGAAGCCAAATTTCAACTAAGGAGATCTACCATGTGCAATACAAGGAATGAACCCTTAGTATTTCTATTATTTTTGAATTTTGCTAAATACTGGTAATTTCTGTAACAAATCAATGAATAATCATGTCAGACAAGTCTGACGACTGGGTTGGCGAATACCCTCGGGGACCTACGGTCCACCAGCAGAGGCATCATCCCAGGAGTTTCAAAATAACAATTCTAAGATACTAATATTAGATATTGTAAATTTATACTATGCTGTATACGACGCATTTCAAGGAGTTACCTCTCATCAGCAGCATTAAAACCGAAACCTTTGGAAGACCAAAAACCAAACTTATATTAAACAAGAAGTACTCAACCAAAAATACCAAAATAGGAAGCCAAATTTCAACTAAGGAGATCTACCATGTGCAATACAAGGAATGAACCCTTAGTATTTCTATTATTTTTGAATTTTGCTAAATACTGGTAATTTCTGTAACAAATCAATGAATAATCATGTCAGACAAGTCTGACGACTGGGTTGGCGAATACCCTCGGGGACCTACGGTCCACCAGCAGAGGCATCATCCCAGGAGTTTCAAAATAACAATTCTAAGATACTAATATTAGATATTGTAAATTTATACTATGCTGTATACGACGCATTTCAAGGAGTTACCTCTCATCAGCAGCATTAAAACCGAAACCTTTGGAAGACCAAAAACCAAACTTATATTAAACAAGAAGTACTCAACCAAAAATACCAAAATAGGAAGCCAAATTTCAACTAAGGAGATCTACCATGTGCAATACAAGGAATGAACCCTTAGTATTTCTATTATTTTTGAATTTTGCTAAATACTGGTAATTTCTGTAACAAATCAATGAATAATCATGTCAGACAAGTCTGACGACTGGGTTGGCGAATACCCTCGGGGACCTACGGTCCACCAGCAGAGGCATCATCCCAGGAGTTTCAAAATAACAATTCTAAGATACTAATATTAGATATTGTAAATTTATACTATGCTGTATACGACGCATTTCAAGGAGTTACCTCTCATCAGCAGCATTAAAACCGAAACCTTTGGAAGACCAAAAACCAAACTTATATTAAACAAGAAGTACTCAACCAAATATACCAAAATAGGAAGCCAAATTTCAACTAAGGAGATCTACCATGTGCAATACAAGGAATGAACCCTTAGTATTTCTATTATTTTTGAATTTTGCTAAATACTGGTAATTTCTGTAACAAATCAATGAATAATCATGTCAGACAAGTCTGACGACTGGGTTGGCGAATACCCTCGGGGACCTACGGTCCACCAGCAGAGGCATCATCCCAGGAGTTTCAAAATAACAATTCTAAGATACTAATATTAGATATTGTAAATTTATACTATGCTGTATACGACGCATTTCAAGGAGTTACCTCTCATCAGCAGCATTAAAACCGAAACCTTTGGAAGACCAAAAACCAAACTTATATTAAACAAGAAGTACTCAACCAAAAATACCAAAATAGGAAGCCAAATTTCAACTAAGGAGATCTACCATGTGCAATACAAGGAATGAACCCTTAGTATTTCTATTATTTTTGAATTTTGCTAAATACTGGTAATTTCTGTAACAAATCAATGAATAATCATGTCAGACAAGTCTGACGACTGGGTTGGCGAATACCCTCGGGGACCTACGGTCCACCAGCAGAGGCATCATCCCAGGAGTTTCAAAATAACAATTCTAAGATACTAATATTAGATATTGTAAATTTATACTATGCTGTATACGACGCATTTCAAGGAGTTACCTCTCATCAGCAGCATTAAAACCGAAACCTTTGGAAGACCAAAAACCAAACTTATATTAAACAAGAAGTACTCAACCAAAAATACCAAAATAGGAAGCCAAATTTCAACTAAGGAGATCTACCATGTGCAATACAAGGAATGAACCCTTAGTATTTCTATTATTTTTGAATTTTGCTAAATACTGGTAATTTCTGTAACAAATCAATGAATAATCATGTCAGACAAGTCTGACGACTGGGTTGGCGAATACCCTCGGGGACCTACGGTCCACCAGCAGAGGCATCATCCCAGGAGTTTCAAAATAACAATTCTAAGATACTAATATTAGATATTGTAAATTTATACTATGCTGTATACGACGCATTTCAAGGAGTTACCTCTCATCAGCAGCATTAAAACCGAAACCTTTGGAAGACCAAAAACCAAACGTATATTAAACAAGAAGTACTCAACCAAAAATACCAAAATAGGAAGCCAAATTTCAACTAAGGAGATCTACCATGTGCAATACAAGGAATGAACCCTTAGTATTTCTATTATTTTTGAATTTTGCTAAATACTGGTAATTTCTGTAACAAATCAATGAATAATCATGTCAGACAAGTCTGACGACTGGGTTGGCGAATACCCTCGGGGACCTACGGTCCACCAGCAGAGGCATCATCCCAGGAGTTTCAAAATAACAATTCTAAGATACTAATATTAGATATTGTAAATTTATACTATGCTGTATACGACGCATTTCAAGGAGTTACCTCTCATCAGCAGCATTAAAACCGAAACCTTTGGAAGACCAAAAAAAAAACTTATATTAAACAAGAAGTACTCAACCAAAAATACCAAAATAGGAAGCCAAATTTCAACTAAGGAGATCTACCATGTGCAATACAAGGAATGAACCCTTAGTATTTCTATTATTTTTGAATTTTGCTAAATACTGGTAATTTCTGTAACAAATCAATGAATAATCATGTCAGACAAGTCTGACGACTGGGTTGGCGAATACCCTCGGGGACCTACGGTCCACCAGCAGAGGCATCATCCCAGGAGTTTCAAAATAACAATTCTAAGATACTAATATTAGATATTGTAAATTTATACTATGCTGTATACGACGCATTTCAAGGAGTTACCTCTCATCAGCAGCATTAAAACCGAAACCTTTGGAAGACCAAAAACCAAACTTATATTAAACAAGAAGTACTCAACCAAAAATACCAAAATAGGAAGCCAAATTTCAACTAAGGAGATCTACCATGTGCAATACAAGGAATGAACCCTTAGTATTTCTATTATTTTTGAATTTTGCTAAATACTGGTAATTTCTGTAACAAATCAATGAATAATCATGTCAGACAAGTCTGACGACTGGGTTGGCGAATACCCTCGGGGACCTACGGTCCACCAGCAGAGGCATCATCCCAGGAGTTTCAAAATAACAATTCTAAGATACTAATATTAGATATTGTAAATTTATACTATGCTGTATACGACGCATTTCAAGGAGTTACCTCTCATCAGCAGCATTAAAACCGAAACCTTTGGAAGACCAAAAACCAAACTTATATTAAACAAGAAGTACTCAACCAAAAATACCAAAATAGGAAGCCAAATTTCAACTAAGGAGATCTACCATGTGCAATACAAGGAATGAACCCTTAGTATTTCTATTATTTTTGAATTTTGCTAAATACTGGTAATTTCTGTAACAAATCAATGAATAATCATGTCAGACAAGTCTGACGACTGGGTTGGCGAATACCCTCGGGGACCTACGGTCCACCAGCAGAGGCATCATCCCAGGAGTTTCAAAATAACAATTCTAAGATACTAATATTAGATATTGTAAATTTATACTATGCTGTATACGACGCATTTCAAGGAGTTACCTCTCATCAGCAGCATTAAAACCGAAACCTTTGGAAGACCAAAAACCAAACTTATATTAAACAAGAAGTACTCAACCAAAAATACCAAAATAGGAAGCCAAATTTCAACTAAGGAGATCTACCATGTGCAATACAAGGAATGAACCCTTAGTATTTCTATTATTTTTGAATTTTGCTAAATACTGGTAATTTCTGTAACAAATCAATGAATAATCATGTCAGACAAGTCTGACGACTGGGTTGGCGAATACCCTCGGGGACCTACGGTCCACCAGCAGAGGCATCATCCCAGGAGTTTCAAAATAACAATTCTAAGATACTAATATTAGATATTGTAAAATTATACTATGCTGTATACGACGCATTTCAAGGAGTTACCTCTCATCAGCAGCATTAAAACCGAAACCTTTGGAAGACCAAAAACCAAACTTATATTAAACAAGAAGTACTCAACCAAAAATACCAAAATAGGAAGCCAAATTTCAACTAAGGAGATCTACCATGTGCAATACAAGGAATGAACCCTTAGTATTTCTATTATTTTTGAATTTTGCTAAATACTGGTAATTTCTGTAACAAATCAATGAATAATCATGTCAGACAAGTCTGACGACTGGGTTGGCGAATACCCTCGGGGACCTACGGTCCACCAGCAGAGGCATCATCCCAGGAGTTTCAAAATAACAATTCTAAGATACTAATATTAGATATTGTAAATTTATACTATGCTGTATACGACGCATTTCAAGGAGTTACCTCTCATCAGCAGCATTAAAACCGAAACCTTTGGAAGACCAAAAACCAAACTTATATTAAACAAGAAGTACTCAACCAAAAATACCAAAATAGGAAGCCAAATTTCAACTAAGGAGATCTACCATGTGCAATACAAGGAATGAACCCTTAGTATTTCTATTATTTTTGAATTTTGCTAAATACTGGTAATTTCTGTAACAAATCAATGAATAATCATGTCAGACAAGTCTGACGACTGGGTTGGCGAATACCCTCGGGGACCTACGGTCCACCAGCAGAGGCATCATCCCAGGAGTTTCAAAATAACAATTCTAAGATACTAATATTAGATATTGTAAATTTATACTATGCTGTATACGACGCATTTCAAGGAGTTACCTCTCATCAGCAGCATTAAAACCGAAACCTTTGGAAGACCAAAAACCAAACTTATATTAAACAAGAAGTACTCAACCAAAAATACCAAAATAGGAAGCCAAATTTCAACTAAGGAGATCTACCATGTGCAATACAAGGAATGAACCCTTAGTATTTCTATTATTTTTGAATTTTGCTAAATACTGGTAATAAATTATTAAAACCTCACCTTAAGAGATTACTTGTATAAATAAACTTTTTTCCTGATTGAAGTATATGGTGCTATTATGGCTCTTGTTCTTAAAATGTTTACAAGGTTAATATGGTCAAATGTAAAAGCAAGAGTGCTGACCACAACTAATTGCAGTTGTGAAAGGATTGACCAAAGTTAATAAATTAAATTAGACATACTTTACATTACATTGTATTTGAAAGTATAAAAGATGCTTGTGAATTTCTTTGTTGTTAATACCCCATATTGCAAGATAGGGCAATTGGGAATATTCAGTAATGCATATTAAATCCTTCACTGTTCCAATAGTGCTCTTACGACTTCAAATACAACTGTCCTACATGTAAATAGTATATTATATAGTGTACAGGGTACATTTGTGTACCAGCTTGCAAAGTAAAGCATTCCGATATATACACTGAATACACAATTTTTCTGACATTTACTTATATAAGTCTGATTTGTTTTACTCGCTGAAGTAAATCTTTTATTACACATAATATGTGAACTTTGTCTTAATTCGGAAATTTAATTCTATAAGATTTAATGTTTTTACTCCACAGAGTAAGAGAAAAGTATATTTAAACTTTGCCATCCATGAAATTTTCATAATTTAAATATTTTTTTTGTCTTATAAAATCTGTGAACTTAAGTTTTGTTTTTTTACTCCTCGAAGTAAAATTTTATCATACAAAACATTATAATTTTGTCTTGTGAAATTTACTTGTACAAGTATAGTTTTATTTTTTTACTCCTTAAAGTAAATCTTTTATTACAGGAAATATTAAACATAACTTTTCCTTGTGAAATTTACTTGAAGAAGTCTTGTTTTTCTACACTTTATAATTATACAGAATTTTTTTTCAACAGGAGTTCATGTAGTGCTTGTTCAATTTGGGACAGTACAATTTCAAATAAAATTACTTCTCCGCCTAATAAAAAATATTTGTGTTTTTGCTGAAATGCCTTAATACGTAAAAAATAAAAATATGTGATGGTAGGCCCAAAAAATTAAGGTTGGTTTGGTTAGGCCGTAATGTTTTGAGCATATTACCTATTTCTTTGCTACTTAACCGAACGTCAAGGTATATTTAATAATAAAAAAAGACCAACTGCATACAAACATCAAATCATATGTTGTCTTAAATTATTAGTAAAAAAGGTATAAATTTCTTATACAAGTAAACAAATTTTTACTCAATGAAGTAAATTTCTATATGAAATACATATGTGATATAAATTATTAAAACCTCACCTTAAGAGATTACTTGTATAAGTAAACTTTTTTCCTGATTGAAGTATATGGTGCTATTACGGCTCTTGTTCTTAAAATGTTTACAAGGTTAATGGTCAAATGTAAAAGCAAGAGTGCTGACCACAACTAATTGCAGTTGTGAAAGGATTGACCAAAGTTAATAAATTAAATTAGACATACTTTACATTACATTGTATTTGAAAGTATAAAAGATGCTTGTGAATTTCTTTGTTGTTAATACCCCATATTGCAAGATAGGGCAATTGGGAATATTCAGTAATGCATATTAAATCCTTCACTGTTCCAATAGTGCTCTTACGACTTCAAATACAACTGTCCTACATGTAAATATATAGTATATTATATAGTGTACCGGGTACATTTGTGTACCAGCTTGCAAAGTAAAGCATTCAGATATATACACTGAATACACAATTTTTCTGACATTTACTTATATAAGTCTGATTTGTTTTACTCGCTGAAGTAAATCTTTTATTATACAAAATATTTGAACTTTGTCTTAATTCGGAAATTTAATTCTATAAGATTTAATGTTTTTACTCCACAGAGTAAGAGAAAAGTATATTTAAACTTTGCCATCCATGAAATTTTCATAATTTAAATATTTTTTTGTCTTATAAAATCTGTGAACTTAAGTTTTGTTTTTTTACTCCTCGAAGTAAAATTTTATCATACAAAACATTATAATTTTGTCTTGTGAAATTTATTTGTACAAGTATAGTTTCATTTTTTTACTCCTTAAAGTAAATCTTTTATTACAGGAAATATTAAACATAACTTTGCCTTGTGAAATTTACTTGAAGAAGTCTTGTTTTTCTACACTTTATAATTATACAGAATTTTTTTTCAACAGGAGTTCATGTAGTGCTTGTTCAATTTGGGACAGTTCAATTTCAAATAAAATTACTTCTCCGCCTAATAAAAAATATTTGTGTTTTTGCTGAAATGCCTTAATAAGTAAAAAATAAAAATATGTGATGGTAGGCCCAAAAAATTAAGGTTGGTTTGGTTAGGCCGTAATGTTTTGAGCATATTACCTATTTCTTTGCTACTTAACCGAACGTCAAGGTATATTTAATAATAAAAAAGACCAACTGCATACAAACATCAAATCATATGTTGTCTTAAATTATTAGTAATAAAGGTATAAATTTCTTATACAAGTAAACAAATTTTTACTCAATGAAGTAAATTTCTATATGAAATACATATGTGATATAAATTATTAAAACCTCACCTTAAGAGATTACTTGTATAAGTAAACTTTTTTCCTGATTGAAGTATATGGTGCTATTACGGCTCTTGTTCTTAAAATGTTTACAAGGTTAATGGTCAAATGTAAAAGCAAGAGTGCTGACCACAACTAATTGCAGTTGTGAAAGGATTGACCAAAGTTAATAAATTAAATTAGACATACTTTACATTACATTGTATTTGAAAGTATAAAAGATGCTTGTGAATTTCTTTGTTGTTAATACCCCATATTGCAAGATAGGGCAATTGGGAATATTCAGTAATGCATATTAAATCCTTCACTGTTCCAATAGTGCTCTTACGACTTCAAATACAACTGTCCTACATGTAAATATATAGTATATTATATAGTGTACCGGGTACATTTGTGTACAAGCTTGCAAAGTAAAGCATTCAGATATATACACTGAATACACAATTTTTCTGACATTTACTTATATAAGTCTGATTTGTTTTACTCGCTGAAGTAAATCTTTTATTACACAAAATATGTGAACTTTGTCTTAATTCGGAAATTTAATTCTATAAGATTTAATGTTTTTACTCCACAGAGTAAGAGAAAAGTATATTTAAACTTTGCCATCCATGAAATTTTCATAATTTAAATATTTGTTTTGTCTTATAAAATCTGTGAACTTAAGTTTTGTTTTTTTACTCCTCGAAGTAAAATTTTATCATACAAAACATTATAATTTTGTCTTGTGAAATTTACTTGTACAAGTATAGTTTCATTTTTTTACTCCTTAAAGTAAATCTTTTATTACAGGAAATATTAAACATAACTTTTCCTTGTGAAATTTACTTGAAGAAGTCTTGTTTTTCTACACTTTTTAATTATACACAAAATTTTTTCAACAGCAGTTCATGTAGTGCTTGTTCAATTTGGGACAGTACAATTTCAAATAAAATTACTTCTCCGCCTAATAAAAAATACTTGTGTTTTTGCTGAAATGCCTAAATAAGTAAAAAATAAAAATATGTCAAGGTAGGCCCAAAAAACTAAGGTTGGTTGAATTAGCAGAAACACAGATATATATTTTTTAGGCCTTACTGAAGTAAGTTGTTACATATGAAAGTTTATCAGACTCTTGTCCTAATGCTAAAAAGTTCAATCTGGTAAAATGTAAAAACAATATACAGTAACGTTAACAACAAGGGAAGTAACTTTCAATTGTGTCTTTCGCGCGAAAAATATGATCGCAATGTCAAAATAGAAATAATGATAAATTATTAATGCAAGTTCAAATATCAAGTTATCCTTTACACCGACGCCTAAACAAGCACTATTTAAGTTCGAATGTTTTCATGGTACAACTTAAGGCAACATATATAAAACAAATAAAATGTAATGCCTACCTATCTACTATTTTTTGGCATGTTAGCGGAAACGCAGGTATTTTTTTTATTAGGCCTTAATTAAATTTACTAACTAAAGTTTATTTTTTTTTACTCCCTGAAGTAATTCTTTATTGTGCAAAACATAATTTGTCTTACACGCCATATGAAATCTTACACGTCAAATGAAATTTACTTATACAAGTTTCATTTTTTTTTTTTACTCCTTAAAGTCAATCTTTAGGGGACTAGTCACTTTTTCTTGTTCTTTGTGTTTAAAATGTTCAATATTGTGTATTTGTTAATCTGTTTTTTGTTGTTGTCACAAACTATGTTTAAGGACAATAAAGTAATTTGATTAAAAAATTAATTGAAATACTAAATAGAACATTGCCTGGTGAAATATACTTGTATAAGTTTTATTTTTCACTCTTTATACAAATGATTGTTTGACAGTTCATGAAATCCTTGCACAATTTTGACAATAGTAGAATCTCAAATAAATTTACTTCTCAGCCAAATAAAAAAATACTTGTGTTTCTGCTGAAATGTCTAAATAAGTCAGAGTTGTAAGGTATAACATCGGGGTATCCAAATCGACCACAGGTACCCAAATTACACGTGGTACTTTATTTTTTAACGCAGCATAAAATGTATGAACTCATTTTACAGAAATTTATTAAAAATAACCTTCTTTAACAAAATGTAATTGCTTTTCCTGAGTTTCGTCAATGGGGCTGATATTTAACCATGGGCGATTTGGGGTACCCCAACGTTAGGCATTATTTTTTTATTTCTCTAATTTTACGTGCATTTTTCACATCTCTCAACCAGTGTTAGACTGAATAATTTGATAACCAAGAATTGGCTGAAAGATAAACGTTCCATACCTTTATATGTATGTCAATGTATGTGTTTCAGGCAACTTTGAGAAGTGGTTTGGTGCACAAAAAATTCTAGACTCCATATTGAAAAGAAATGAAAGATTAAAATTTCCCTAACAGGCTTTTTCAACTAACAGACTAACCATTTTTTTTAAATGTATCCCTACTCCCCCACACGAAGGTGCTTGTTGCTTGTTTTTTTTTTTTTTTTCTTGCCTAACCAGCTTTTTTACCCCAAAAAGTCCCCATCCTAAGTACAAGCCCATGTACCCCCCCTCTCCCCCTCCCCATTTTTTGATTACTTTTAATATGAACACTTTAGATGCTTAAAGTATGAAACCATTTTTTTTATCCATAAAACATATAAAACTCATGATTGGAGCCCCTGTCCCGACAGTTCGGAGACATGTTCCCATCCTGATTGTTGTCCCCAATAAATGTCAATAACGGTAGCTTCACGAAACAAGCTACAAGGACGCATGAGTTGTCTCCCCAAAATGTCTTTAAAATGAAAAGAAATATTTTTTTACTTGCATGCGTAAATATTAAGGAACAGTGGTCAACTTAAAATGACGTGCGTCAACCCATAACCGCAGTGCGCTTCTTCGTTATATAATAAAATAGACTGCTTAACCATTCTGTTTTATCAGAAAACTCTCCGTATTTCTAGATAAAAGTTTTCTTCAACATACCAATCTCTTGAAAACTAGCCCAAAAAACACAAATTACGATTAAAATCTTTCAATAAAAACACTTTCATATTTACCTTTCAAAACTCCACGTGATATTTTCGATGGCTGTGATGTTCTGATTCTCCCCAATGCATTTCGGGAGTGCTCTGATGCGTCAATAAGCGGCAATTTCAAAAAAATTGTCGATCTCGGGAAAACTCTCCGATCAACCATTTACGCGATCGCGTAAATTTGTTTTTACCCATATGAGTAAAAATCAATTTACTTGTACAAGTGGGATCTCTGACTGTCCGTGAAGGCATGAACAGCTCTAGTGAACAGAGAATGTCAGATGGAGAATTTTTCCATGCTAAAGTTTTCCGCAGAAATATGGTAAATTTCCAAGTAAGGATAATTTCATGCTTAAATGTTTCTTCTTAGGGAGTCTTTTAAAGATGATAAAATATTTGCTATATAATTTATTGCCATGATCTCTTTCAAGTAATAAAAAACTGTAATCCCTAAGGGACGAGATCCAAAGTTCAATGCAGGATAAAAAAAAATTTAACTCAATTTAAATAGTTTGGGGTGCGGGTAAAAATCGCTGCAAGTTTTGTTATCCGACATCGATTTTCGGATATGCCCATATTGGTCAATCAATTTTTCCCAAATTAAGTTAAGAGGGGGGTGGAGGTCAGTGAAAAAAATCCTACATTGAAATGCAATTAACTAGGAAAACAGGAGACTGTTAAGAAAGATCCACAGAAAGGCTTTATTTTATGGGATTAAAGACATTAGGCCAAATTAAAAATATGTGATCCTGGTTACCCTACCAATCCTTAAGATTTTTTTGACATTTGTCCTAAGCACTGTTAAAATCACAGGGGCCGACTTCTGGAAATTTATTTCTTTTTTATTTTATTTTTTTGTTACCTTATTTCATGAGTACCTTTAATAAATATTCACTGTAACAACAAATATTCTGCGTTTATTATCAATATACTATACACCATCCACGTCCTTATACTAAAAAATGATTGGATTTTGAAGATCATTCATTTGGGAGGAGATTGAGGGCAAATATGAAATAAATTGTGACATTGAAGTATTTTTAATTGATTTTAATCGTGGCAGAGGTAGGAAATCCAAAATGGCGGCTTATATTGTAAGCGCTGATTTGTTCCGAGCATATAAAGTTCCGGGCAGAATAAAGTAACTAGCCTAAAAGTTCCTCCAGAACTTTTCAACTAGTTAGTTTGTTCCAGACATGGTTCAAAAGTTCCAGGGACACGGAATTTATAAACTAGTCATAAAGTTCCGGAGAAAGGTAAAGTTTTAAAACTTATGCGTATGTGTGCATATTAACATGAATCATGGTAAATAAAATAAATATCATTAATTGATACTTATGGTTTAAATTCTACTAAAATAAGAATTTTCATAAATGGATGGAAATTTTGGATAATTTGAGGGTTAGAAATTTTATAACTAGTCCAGAAGTTTCAGTAGTTTTCAATTAGTCCAAAAGTTCCAGTAATTTTCAACTAGTCAAAAATTTTCATAAATTGATGGAAATTTTGGATAATTTGAGGGTTAGGAATTTTATAACTAGGCCAGAAGTTCTAGTAGTTTTCAACTAGTCCAAAAGTTCCAGTAATTTTCAACTAGTCAAAAAGTTCCTGTCATTTTGAACTAGTCCAAAATTTCCAATTATTTTAACTGGTAAAACATTCAGTACTATGATTCAGCCATCCACATTTTTGTCTTAATTCAGAATTATTATGGGGCCTCGGTGGCCGAGTGGTCTAGGTAGTTCGTCATGACTACTAATGATCACTAGCCTGTCAACACTGAGGTTTTGAGTTCAAATCTCACCTGTGGCAGGGTGTGTTCGACTTCGATCTAAATTGACAAGGATTGCCCATTTTCCTACCGAAGGTCAGTGGTTCTCTCCGGGTACTCCGGCTTCCTCCACCAATAAAAACTGGCCGCCGCGAAATAGCCAAATGTGCTGAAAACGGCGTAAAAAACCAACTAAACAAACAAACAAACAGAATTATTATACATATATAATTAAAATCTTCTCATCTGAATAAAAAAGTTAAAAAAAATCATAACTTGATAGAAATAATATTTTTTAGGTTTACTTGTAAGATTTCTCATATTGATTTTATTCATGCATCCATAGAAAACATGCTTTTTTAATAGCTATATAGTACTGGAGTATTTTGACTAGTTATAAAGTTCTGGTATTTTTAAACTAGCTTTAAAGTTCCAGTATTCTTTAACCAGTTGAAAAGTTCCGGTAATTATTGAATGGTTGGAAATTTCTGGTAATTCTTGACTGGTTGGAAAGTTCCGGTAATTCTTGACTGGTTGGAAAGTTCTGGTAATTCTTGACTGGTTGGAAAGTTCCGGTAATTATTGACTGGTTGCAAAGTTCTGGTAATTCTTGACTGGTTGGAAAGTTACAGTATATTACAACTTGCTATAACATTCCAGTATTCTATAACATGTTAAAAAGGATCCGTATTTATTTATTTAGGTGAACAATTCTGGCATTTTTCATCTGTTTAAATAACCAAATTAACATTTGCATCAAAACTGAACATCTGGAACAAGTTGGCTAGTTGAAAAGTTCCGACCTGCTGGAACATTTCAACTGGCCATGGAACAAACTAACTAGTCCAAAAGTTCCGGAGGAACAAAGTAGCTAGTCAAAATGTCAAAATGTTCCACCGGAACAAAGTAACTGGCGGAACAAACTGGCTGTTACAATATCCCTTTAGGATTTTTTAGTATAAGGACGTGGATAGTGTATAGCACATTGATAATAAACGCATAATTTGCGTTGTTGTAGTAAATATTAAAAAGTATTCATGAAATAAGACAACAACAAAAAAAAAAAAGAAAAAAAAAAGAATGACTCTTGCAGACTCCTGTTAAGAAAATTGTAAAAATTGAAAAAAACCTTTCTACCCACCATATTTATAATCTTAATTTACATGTAACAGGAACCATACATTTGACCATACTTTTGGTGTATTTGTGCTGATTTGCCCCTGCATATCAAGGAAATTATAAAAAACAATTTTCATGACAAGAAATGAATAACCTACCCTATCCAAGGCTAAATCATACAATTTTTAAAAACTTGCTTCAGGATGAACAGTGCAACCTAAAAATTGGGAAGGATTTATAGATTGGAAAATGTAGCATTTTTATTATTGGGAACAGTATTTGTGTCTGACCCTGATAATGTCCTGATTGCTATTTTTTTTCCCTATGTTGTCTACATTTTCAATCATACATTGTATTGTATACAGTAAAGTGTACTGTCACTTCATGCCTCTTGTGAGCTCTTAATTTGAAATAAACCATTCTTATTCTTATTCTTATCATTAATCAATCCCCCCCAACCCTCCCTATCTAGAAAACACATGAAGATAAAATAGTGTAGTTAAAACAATGTTGTCTTGAGCACTACGGACGAGTCCATGATTTGCATGAAATAAATTTACATGATGCACCAGAATTGGCATAATCAGATTTTCAAGTCTCCCAAACGAAGTGATTTTGATTTGCGATTTTTATCTAACATTTTTTTTCTTCCTCTCCGTTTTGTTCGTTCGAGTTCTCAATGACCGTCAGAGATATGGATCTGAGATTTTTTTCTCAGCTTTCAACATTTTTGATCATTGAGCACAACTGAGTTGTGGATTGAAGAAATATGCAGCAAAATTTGTCGCATGGTTGATGGAAATTATTTATCAAGCATAAGTTGATTAAATGGATAGAAAATTAAAACCAGTAATCTTTAAAAGTAATTATAAAATAATGTTAAATTTTTATTATTTAAAAAAATTTTTTTTACAGGTTGCCATAGGGAGGGCCTCTATACCTTGGAAATTCTCAAAATGTTATGGTACGAAGATGTTATGGTAACCGAATGTTTCCGAAGATCTTATGGTAATTAACATAGAAATAACGATATCACTGAAAAACTTAAATATTAAGATTTAAATGTAGGAATTGGTTTGCAGATATCCCTTAATGAATAGAATTTTTTAACGAGTTTACCGCAGACAAGACATGCAATGATCTATGATCTGACCCTGGACTAAAAAAAGGAGCAATAAAAGAAACGTAATCCATTGGACAGACAAACCCGGGAAGACAAATGAACAACCACAAGCACAACAAATAAACACAGAAAACTAAAAAACTATTATAAACAAAAACTATAAAAATCAGGAGTGCACCCAGGTGCTACGGAAGGGTAAGCAGTTCCTGCTCCGTATACGGCACCTGTCGTGAAGTTCAACAAAGTCAAACCGGGGGAAGTCACAAATCGGTGAAGGCACATGAAAGGTTACGGCAGTGGGAACAGGTCCAACATCATTTTAGATATTGGAACACTGTAATGGTCAATCAATTCGTGATGATGACCGTAAAAGTTCCTAAGTATTGAAATGGAATACATTGTAGGTCAACATTGCCTAGTAGTTTAAAGAATTTAAGAATTTCAATAACATGTAATAGAAATTACTGCTGTGGCTAAATACATTACTATAATATAACATGGATTTCACATATCCTTTCAATTTTTCAGATTTGCTGTCAAAGTTTACAAAAGTTATTTCGAAGTGAATGGCGAGCAATATCACCATGGCAACTGATGGAATCAGCTGTTAGAACAGTGTCTGGAATCTTCGTGAGTTGTTTTCTTACTTTATATACCTGATAATATTTTTATCTGTTAGTTTTATAAGAACCTGACAGTTTCTTAAATGAATGATTATAACAACTGCTTATTCCTGTTCATTAACTTGCAATTGTCTAACTAAGTGATTTGAAGTTTTTAAGTTATGTCCCTTTTTTAGCTCACCTGTCCTAAAAGGACATGTGAGCTTTTGCCATCACTTGGCATCCGTCATCCGTCCGTCGTACGTCTGTTGTAAACTTTCTCAAAGATCTTCTCTGAAACCACTGAACCAATTACAGCCATACTTAGTCTGAATGATCCTTAGGGTATATAGAATAAACTTTGTTTTATTTTATTGTCCATTGAGAAACATGGCCACCATAGCTTAAAATAGAAGATAGGGGGTAAACTGCAGTTTTTGGCTTATATCTCAAAAACTAGATTATTTAGAGCAAAACTGACTAAGGGTACAAATGTTCATCAGGTCAAGATCTACCTGCTATGAAATTTTTAGATGAATCGGTCAACCCTTTGTTGTGTTATTGCTCCTGAATTGTTAATTCTGAGGAAATTTTGCAGTTTTAGCAAAGTAAGATCTACAAATAAGCCAACATGACCAAAATCGCCAATTGACCCCTTATAGGAGTTGGTGCCCTTTAAAGACACAATTTTTCACGTTGTTTCGTCATCTTTGTAAACTTTTAAAAATCTTCTCCTGAAACTACAGAATTAGTTTGCATAAATTTTGTGTTTTATTTTCTTGTCCATCGAGAAACATGGCTGCCCAGGCTAAGGATAGAACATAGGTGAAAATGCACTTTTTGGCTCATATCTCAAAAACTAAAAGAGACATGTAGAAAAAAATGTTTATGATTTCAAGATCTACCTGTCATGAAATTTTCAGACGAATAAGTCAACCCATTTTTGGGTTATTGCCACTGAATTTTTAATTTTGAGGCCATTTTGCAGTTTTATGTTATTAGCTTGAATATTATACATAGAGACAAACTGTAAAGAGCAAAAATGTTTAGCAAAGTGAGATCTACAAATAAGTCAACATGACCGAAATTGTCAATTCCCCTTGAAAGATTATTTACATGTAAACATAAAATAATGGTCCGACATTGTCACAGATGTTTAGGCATTACTTGAAATAAATTAAATGGTAGCTGGACAAGTAAAATGGATCATCAAGGTCATTGAAAACCTCCATAGCAACCGATGAAACAGTCCCTAGCAACAGATGAAAAAGTTCCTATTTGTGTTAAGGACCTTATAACTTACCTGTACAAGTCAAAAAGAAAGGTCAAGGGTCAAGGTCATGGAAAAAGTCCATAGCAACTGATGAGCAATATCTATTTGGGTTCAGGATTCTATATTTTAGCTGTACAAGTCAATATTATGGAGAAAACGGAATACATTAAATAGCAAAATTATTGATGCAATATCTACCGCTACACAAAATATAACAGGTGAGCGAATCATGCTCTCGGGAGACTCTTGTTTAAATTTTGAAAATAGTCAAAATTGAGGTTCTTTTAACGTGAGTATTGTTAAAAAAAGGATCTTTGACATTTAAATTCTGTCAATTTCAAGCTTTGTTCCTTTATAATGTGGAAAAAAATCCAAAACTATGGATTCCTTTAATAATTGGAGTATTATTCCTCCAAATCATTTGAAATTTAGAAGTAATTTGGACCACTTAACTCAATTTTAGTTGTGATTTGATATTTTCAGCTCAACAGGCCCAAAGTGCCATGTGAGCTTTAGTCATCACTTTGTGTCTGCCATCCTCTCCCAAAACCACAGAACCAAATGAACTGAAACTTGGTATGAGGCATCTATGGAAGGACCTTTATGAGATTGATATATTTTTCCCCAAATAAGACTACTAACATGGCCACTATGAAAAATTTAATTCTGACTGGTCCAATAAGAGAAATCTGAAACTTGGTATTAAGCATCAATTGAAGGTCAACCATAATGCATCCAAGTCAGTTGACTAATATCAGGTCAGATGAGTAACATCAGGCTACAATGAAAAACTTTATTTCTGATTGGTCCAATTACAAATGAATTAATTGCACCATGGAGTAAAGTATCTATAAAAATACCTTTTTAACAGCATCCATTATCTTTTCAGAATTGCCCAATAACCACTGAGAACCAAGGTGCCCACTTAGTTTAACATGGGACCCAATGGGAAAAGTAAATGTTTGTCGTCATAGGACCAGAGGTAAAATATATGCAAGGAATTTATACAATTTGGATATTTTCTCCTCGGTCTAACCACCATTGCCCCCCATGAAAAATTCTTTATTTCTAATTGGTCAAATTAAAAAATATCTCTGAAATCGAATATCTAAATGAACAAATATGATATGTTGAAAAAGATGCCACTTGAGCATCTAGTTTACTTTTGTCATTTTCGAGTTAAATCTTTTGTATTGATAGCTAGGGGTAGGGCATAGATCTATGACCATGGACACATTATCCTCATTCTTTGGGAATTTTTATTTTACATCAGATGTTGTATAGTTTTTGCATTGTAGACAATGTTTTTATCAACCTTTTTGTCAAAAGAATTTACTGGACAGAAAAAAGCATATTGCAACAGTAATTTCAGAAATCATATTTTTAAAACGTGGTTGTGGTGGTACCCGGTATTAGGAATCTTAACTCTACTCTTTGTGTCTCCAATTAATAGATAAGCATAAAAACACCATTGGAAGGTTGTAAGGCCATAAAGCCTGACCACGGAGGGTCACATGGGTAACATGTTTGGAAATGCAATGCTCCATTCACGGTTAAGATCCTTTCCAACATCTGATGCAATCACAATGGTTTTTATGTGGTCAAGTGAAATCAAGCTCCTTGAACTTCTATTTGTTCTTTAAATGGATCTTGAAATTATTTAACTCTTTGACTAGGAACCTGTATCCAGACCTGATTGTTTAAAGCGGAATTATGCTTTTCAAACTATGGATTTGTGCATAAAAGTATCATTTCCGCTATTTTTAGCTCACCTCACCACTTGAGCCTTTAGTTTGCACAGTAGACAAATTAAATCAAGTCTGTATCACAGGAGCTCAACCCACAGAGCTACCTAGCGCGTCCCCAGGTGGCGGATAGGGGGAAGCCCTCTTAGTGGGGCTTGTCAGGACATAAAGCCTGACCGCGGACCATAGTGGGTAACATTAGAATGCCATTTTCCCTGCAAGTTAGTCCATTTCACAAATCTGATATAATCTTTGATCTTTTCCCACATTTGATGTAATCTGTTGATTGCAAAAGGTTAGCATGTTTCCCACATCTGATGTAATCTGTTGATTGCAGAAGGATAGCCCCTTTCCCACATCTAATGTATTCTGTTGTTTACAGAAGGTTAGCCCCTTTCCTACATCTAATGTAATCTTTTGATTACAGAAGGTGAGCCCCTTTCTCACACCAAATGTACATAATCTGTTATGATCATCTTTCCCATATCTAATGTAATCCTTTGTTTGCAGAAGGCGAGCCCCTTTCTCACTTCAAATGTACATAATCTGTGATGATCATCTTTCCCATATCTAATGTAATCCTTTGTTTGCAGAAGGCGAGCCCCTTTCTCACTTCAAATGTACATAATCTGTTATGATCATCTTTCCCATATCTGATGTAATCTATTGATTGCAGAAGGTTAGTCCCTTTCCCACATCCGATGTAATCTGTTGATTATGGAAGGTTAGCCCCTTTCTCACATCTGATGTAATCTGTTGATTGCAGAAGGTTAGTGCCTTCCTCACATCTGATATAATCTGTAGTTGTTTACAGAAGGTTAGCACCTTTCCCACATCCGATGTAATCTGTTGATTGCAGAAGGTGAACCCCTTTCCCACATCTAATGTAATCTGTTGTTTACAGAAGGTTAGCCCTTTCCCACATCTAATGTAATCTTTTGATTACAGAAGGTGAGCCCCTTTCTTACATCATAATGCATATAATCTGTTGATTACAGGTGATCACCTTTCCCATATCTGATGTAATCTGTTGATTGCAGAAGGTTAGCGCCTTCCCCACATCTGATGTAATCTGTAGTTTTTTACAGAAGGTTAGCCCCTTTTCTGTATCTGATATAATCTGTTGGCTGCAGAAGGTTATCCCCTTTCTTACATCTAATGTAATCTGTTGTTTACAGAAGGTTATCCTCTCAACCACATCTAATGTAATCTCTCGATTGCAGAAGGTTAGCCCTTTCCCACATCTAATGTAATCTGTTGTTTACAGAAGGTGAACCCCTTTCCCACATCTGATGTAATCTGTTGATTGCAGAAGGTTAGCCCCTTTCCGACATCTAATATCTGTCAATTACAGAAGGTTAGCCCCTTTCCCATATCTGATGTAATCTGTTGATTAAAGAAGGTTAACCTATTCCGACATTTAATGTAATCTATTATTTACAGAAGGTGGGCCCCTTTCCCACATCTGATGTAATCTGTTGATTGCAGAAGGTTAGCCTCTTTCCAATATCTTATGTAATCTGTTGATTGCAGAAGGTTAACCCCTTTCCCACATTTAATGTAATCTGTTGATTGCAGAAGGTTGGCCCCTTTCTCAGATCTGATGTAATGTGTTGTTTACAGAAGGTTAGCCCCTTTCCCACATCTGATGGAATCTGTTGATTGCAGAAGGTGAGCCCCTTTCCCACATCTGATGTAATCTGTTGATTGCAGAAAGTTAGCCCCTTTCCCACATCTGATGTAATCTGTTGATTGCAGAAGGTTAACCGTTTACCCACATCTTATGTAATCTGTTGATTACAGAAAGTTAGCCCCTTTCCCACATCTGATGTAATCTGTTGATTGCAGAAGGTTAACCGTTTACCCACATCTGATGTAATCTGTTGATGCAGAAGGTTAGCCCCTTTCCCACATCTTATGTAATCTGTTGATTACAGAATGTAAGCCCCTTTCTCACATTTAATGTAATCTGTTGTTTACAGAAGGTTAGCCCCTTTCCCACATCTAATGTAATCTCTTGATTACAGAAGGTTATCCCCTCCCCACATCTAATGTAATCTGTTGATTGCAGAAGGTGAGCCCCTTTTCCACATCTAATGTAATCTGTTGTTTACAGAAGGTGAGCCCCTTTCTTACATCTGATGTAATCTGTTGATTACAGAAGGTTAGCCCTTTCCCACATTTAATGTAATCTGTTGTTCACTGAAGGTGAGCCCTTTGGCCACAGCTGATGTAATCTGTTGTTTACAAAAGGTGTGCCCCTTTCTTACATCTGATATAATCTATTGATTGCAGAAGGTTAGCCCCTTTCCCACATTTAATGTAATCTGTTGATTGCAGAAAGTTAGCCCCTTTCCCACATCTGATGTAATCTGTTGATTGCAGAAGATTAGCCCCTTTCCCACATCTGATGTAATCTGTTGATTGCAGAAGGCTAGCCCCTTTCCCACATCTTATGTAATCTGTTGATTACAGAGGTTTAGCCCCTTTTCCATATCTGATGTAATCTGTTGATTACAGAAGGTTAGCCCCTTTTCCACATCTTATGTAATCTGTTGATTACAGGAGGTGAGCCCCTTTCCCACATTTGATGTAATCTGTTGATTGCAGAATGTTTGCCCCTTTCTCACATTTAATGAAATCTGTTGTTTACAGAAGGTGAGCCCCTTTCCCACATCTGATGTAATCTGTTGAATGCAGAAGGTTAGCACCTTTCCCACATCTGATGTAATCTGTTGATTACAGAAGGTGAGCCCTTTTCCCACATCTGATGTAATCTGTTGTTTACAGAAGGTGAGCACCTTTCCAATATCTGATGTAATCTGTTGATTGCAGAATGTTTGCCCCTTTCTCACATTTAATGAAATCTGTTGTTTACAGAAGGTGAGCCCCTTTTCCACATCTGATGTAATCTGTTGTTTGCAGAAGGTTAGCCCCTTTCCCACATCTAATGTAATCTGTTGATTACAGAAGGTGAGCCCTTTTCCCACATCTGATGTAATCTGTTGATTGCAGAAGGTTAGCCCCTTTCCCACATCTTATGTAATCTGTTGATTACAGAAGGTGAGCTCTCCCACATCTGATGTAATCTGTTGATTGCAGAAGGTTAGCCCCTTTCTCACATCTGATGTAATCTGTTGATTGCAGAAGGTTAGCCCCTTTCCCACATCTAATGTAATCTGTTATTACAGAAGGTGAGCCCTTTTCCCACATCTGATGTAATCTGTTAATTGCAGAAGGTTAGCCCCTTTCCCACATCTTATGTAATCTGTTGATTACAGAAGGTGAGCCCCTTTCCCACATCTGATGCAATCTGTTGATTGCAGAAGGTTAACCCCTCTCCCACTTCTAATGTAATCTGTTGATTACAGAAGGTGAGCCCCTTTCCCACATCTGATGTAATCTGTTGATTGCAGAAGGTTAGCCCCTTTCCCACATCTGATGTAATCTGTTGATTGCAGAAGGTTAGCCCCTTTCCTACATCTTATGTAATCTGTTGATTGCAGAAGGTTAGCCCCTTTCCCACATCTAATGTAATCTGTTGATTACAGAAGGTGAGCCCTTTTCTCACATCTGATGTAATCTGTTGATTGCAGAAGGTTAGCCCCTTTCCCACATCTTATGTAATCTGTTGATTACAGAAGGTGAGCCCCTTTCCCACATCTGATGTAATCTGTTGATTGCAGAAGGTTAGCCCCTTTCCCACATCTAATGTAATCTGTTGATTACAGAAGGTGAGCCCCTTTCCCACATCTAATGTAATCTGTTGATTACAGAAGGTGAGCCCTTTTCCCACATCTGATGTAATCTGTTGAATGCAGAAGGTTAGCCCCTTTCCCACATCTTATGTAATCTGCTGATTACAGAAGGTGAGCCCCTTTCCCGCATCTAATGTAATCTGTTGATTGCAGAAGGTTAGCCCCTTTCCCACATCTTATGTAATCTGTTGATTACAGAAGGTGAGCCCCTTTCTCACATCTGATGTAATCTGTTGATTGCAGAAGGTTAGCCCCTTTCTCACATTTAATGAAATCTGTTGATTACAGAAGGTGAGCCCTTTTCCCACATCTGATGTAATATGTTGATTACAGAAGGTTAGCCCCTTTCCCACATCTAATGTAATCTGTTGATTACAGAAGGTGAGCCCCTTTCCCACATCTGATGTAATCTGTTGATTGCAGAAGGTTAGCCCCTTTCTCACATTTAATGAAATCTGTTGTTTACAGAAGGTGAGCCCCTTTCCCACATCTGATGTAATGTGTTGATTGCAGAAGGTTAGCCCCTTTCCCACATCTAATGTAATCTGTTGATTACAGAAGGTGAGCCCTTTTCCCACATCTGATGTAATCTGTTGAATGCAGAAGGTTAGCCCCTTTCCCACATCTTATGTAATCTGTTGATTACAGAAGGTGAGCCCCTTTCCCACATCTGATGTAATCTGTTGATTGCAGAAGGTTAGCCCCTTTCCCACATCTTATGTAATCTGTTGATTACAGAAGGTGAGCCCCTTTCTCACATCTGATGTAATCTGTTGAATGCAGAAGGTTAGCCCCTTTCTCACATTTAATGTAATCTGTTGTTTACAGAAGGTGAGCCCCTTTCCCACATCTGATGTAATCTGTTGATCGCAGAAGGTTAGCCCCTTTCCCACATTTAATGTAATCTGTTGATTACAGAAGGTGAGCCCTTTTCCCACATCTGATGTAATCTGTTGATTGCAGAAGGTTAGCCCCTTTCCCACATTTAATGTAATCTGTTGATTACAGAAGGTGAGCCCTTTTCCCACATCTGATGTAATCTGTTGATTGCAGAAGGTTAGCCCCTTTCCCACATCTAATGTAATCTGTTGATTACAGAAGGTGTAATCAACAGATTTAATGAAATCTGTTGTTTACAGAAGGTGAGCCCCTTTCCCACATCCTATGTAATCTGTTGATTGCAGAAGGTTAGCCCCTTTCCCACATTTAATGTAATCTGTTGATTACACAAGGTGAGCCCTTTTCCCACATCTGATGTAATCTGTTGATTGCAGAAGGTTAGCCCCTTTCCCACATCTTATGTAATCTGTTGATTACAGAAGGTGAGCCCTTTTCCCACATCTGATGTAATCTGTTGATTGCAGAAGGTTAGCCCCTTTCCCACATCTTATGTAATCTGTTGATTACAGAAGGTGAGCCCTTTTCCCACATTTGATGTAATCTGTTGAATGCAGAAGGTTAGCCCCTTTCCCACATCTTATGTAATCTGTTGATTACAGAAGGTGAGCCCCTTTCTCACACCTGATGTAATCTGTTGATTGCAGAAGGTTAGCCCCTTTCTCACATTTAATGAAATCTTGTTTACAGAAGGTGAGCCCCTTTCCCACATCTTATGTAATCTGT
Organism: Mytilisepta virgata; assembly: GCA_028015205.1. Lineage (NCBI taxonomy): Eukaryota > Metazoa > Mollusca > Bivalvia > Mytilida > Mytilidae > Mytilisepta > Mytilisepta virgata. The sequence goes on from CM051512.1 coordinate 37,533,513, forward strand.
TGATTGCAGAAGGTTAGCCCCTTTCCCACATTTAATGTAATCTGTTGATTACAGAAGGTGAGCCCTTTTCCCACATCTGATGTAATCTGTTGATTGCAGAAGGTTAGCCCCTTTCCCACATCTAATGTAATCTGTTGATTACAGAAGGTGAGCCCCTTTCCCACATCTGATGTAATCTGTTGATTGCAGAAGGTTAGCCCCTTTCCCACATCTTATGTAATCTGTTGATTACAGAAGGTGAGCCCCTTTCTCACATCTGATGTAATCTGTTGATTGCAGAAGGTTAGCCCCTTTCTCACATTTAATGAAATCTGTTGTTTACAGAAGGTGAGCCCCTTTCCCACATCTTATGTAATCTGTTGATTGCAGAAGGTTAGCCCCTTTCCCACATTTAATGTAATCTGTTGATTACAGAAGGTGAGCCCTTTTCCCACATCTGATGTAATCTGTTGATTGCAGAAGGTTAGCCCCTTTCCCACATCTTATGTAATCTGTTGATTACAGAAGGTGAGCCCTTTTCCCACATCTGATGTAATCTGTTGATTGCAGAAGGTTAGCCCCTTTCCTACATCTTATGTAATCTGTTGATTACAGAAGGTTAGCCCCTTTCCCATATCTTGTATAATCTCTCTTGATTACAGAAGGTTAGCCGCTTTTGATAACAGAGTTTGGCTTACATGTATATCTTTTTTTTTAATATTTCCTTTTTAAATAAAAAATATGGCATGAAATCATTTTACATTTATCACAATTTTATCTTTAAGTATGATAATAAAATCTTCAAATCTTTGAATTAAAGTAAACAAATGTTTATAGGAGTACTGTTGAGAACATATTTGCATTTGACAAAAGTCTTTGATGTCACTTTTGAGAGAAGTCAAACGATTCAATTGGATTTATTTGTCCAGTTTTCATAAATATCGTTTTGATTAAGAGATGCTCAAACTTAAATGATCATTTATTTTCATTGATCCAACACAGAACACTTTTTTTTTAAATGGTCAACTAAATTATGAAAAAAATTACTAGGATACTTGAAAGGATAAAATTTTGTTTAGTAAACATTTATTTAAAAAATAAATTAGACATGATTGACATGCCGACTACACGTCCTGACCAGTTGTTTTGTATGTTGTCAGTTGTGGTTTGTTCTGGGTTTGTTTTTTGGAGTTTTGTTGTTGGTTGCTGAGTTTTGTTGTTGGTTGCAATTCCTTCCATTTGACCACAGTGGACATATTTAAAAGATGACAGAAATTTTGATAAATAAAGTTCTTTTTAAAAATAGTTTTTTATATAAAATGTGTGTTACTGTTGGTTAACCTAAATGATGTTTTTGATTTTGGCATCTCTTAACCATAACGACTTATGCAGTAAATCGACATCATTTGAATTACAGCATGACTGTAATTCTCAAGAAAGTTGAACTTTAATACCTTTGCATTTCTTTTTTATAAATGTTAAGGAAATTTATTCTACATTTTAAAATTTTTTAGTGAAAATTATTGATTTTTTTACCCAGAAAAATACAATTGAGGTATTTGAGCAAAATTTTCCCTTTCCAATGACAATTACATGAAATTTAGGAAAGGCTTACCTTCTGTAATCAATAGAGATGGTATTGGATGTGGGGAAAGGATTACCTTCCGTAGTCAATAGATGGCATTGGATCTGGGCGAGGGGCTTACCTCCCGTAATTAATAGATGGCATTGGATGTGGGGAAAGGATTACCTTCCGTAGTCAATAGATGGCATTGGATGTGGGCGAGGGGCTTACCTCCCGTAATCAATAGATGGCATTGGATGTGGGGAAAGGATTACCTTCCGTAGTCAATAGATGGCATTGGATGTGGGCGAGGGGCTTACCTCCCGTAATCAATAGATGGCATTGGATGTGGGGAAAGGATTACCTTCCGTAGTCAATAGATGGCATTGGATGTGGGCGAGGGGCTTACCTCCCGTAATCAATAGATGGCATTGGATGTGGGGAAAGGATTACCTTCCGTAGTCAATAGATGGCATTGGATGTGGGCGAGGGGCTTACCTCCCGTAATCAATAGATGGCATTGGATGTGGGGAAAGGATTACCTTCCGTAATCAATAGATGGCATTGGATGTGGGGAGGGGCTTACCTCCCGTAATCAATAGATGGCATTGGATGTGGGGAAAGGATTACCTTCCGTAGTCAATAGATTGCATTGGATGTGGGCGAGGGGCTTACCTCCCGTAATCAATAGATGGCATTGGATGTGGGGAAAGGATTACCTTCCGTAGTCAATAGATGGCATTGGATGTGGGCGAGGGGCTTACCTCCCGTAATCAATAGACGCCATTGGATGTGGGGAAAGGATTACCTTCCGTAGTCAATAGATGGCATTGGATGTGGGCGAGGGGCTTACCTCCCGTAATCAATAGATGGCATTGGATGTGGGGAAAGGATTACCTTCCGTAGTCAATAGATGGCATTGGATGTGGGCGAGGGGCTTACCTCCCGTAATCAATAGATGGCATTGGATGTGGGGAAAGGATTACCTTCCGTAGTCAATAGATGGCATTGGATGTGGGCGAGGGGCTTACCTCCTGTAATCAATAGATGGCATTGGATGTGGAGAAAGGATTACCTTCCGTAGTCAATAGATGGCATTGGATGTGGGCGAGGGGCTTACCTCCCGTAATCAATAGATGGCATTGGATGTGGGGAAAGGATTACCTTCCGTAATCAATAGATGGCATTGGATGTGGGGGAGGGGCTTACCTCCCGTAATCAATAGATGGCATTGGATGTGGGGAAAGGATTACCTTCCGTAGTCAATAGATTGCATTGGATGTGGGCGAGGGGCTTACCTCCCGTAATCAATAGATGGCATTGGATGTGGGGAAAGGATTACCTTCCGTAGTCAATAGATGGCATTGGATGTGGGCGAGGGGCTTACCTCCCGTAATCAATAGATGGCATTGGATGTGGGGAAAGGATTACCTTCCGCAATCAATAGATGGCATTGGATGTGGGCGAGGGGCTTACCTCCCGTAATCAATAGATGGCATTGGATGTGGGGAAAGGATTACCTTCCGTAGTCAATAGATGGCATTGGATGTGGGCGAGGGGCTTACCTCCTGTAATCAATAGATGGCATTGGATGTGGGGAAAGGATTACCTTCCCTAGACAATAGATGGCATTGGATGTGGGCGAGGGGCTTACCTCCCGTAATCAACAGATGGCATTGGATGTGGGGAAAGGATTACCTTCCGTAGTCAATAGATGGCATTGGATGTGGGCGAGGGGCTTACCTCCCGTAATCAATAGATGGCATTGGATGTGGGGAAAGGATTACCTTCCGTAGTCAATAGATGGCATTGGATGTGGGCGAGGGGCTTACCTCCCGTAATCAATAGATGGCATTGGATGTGGGGAAAGGATTACCTTCCGTAATCAATAGATGGCATTGGATGTGGGGGAAGGGCTTACCTCCCGTAATCAATAGATGGCATTGGATGTGGGGAAAGGATTACCTTCCGTAGTCAATAGATGGCATTGGATGTGGGCGAGGGGCTTACCTCCTGTAATCAATAGATGGCATTGGATGTGGGGAAAGGATTACCTTCCGTAGACAATAGATGGCATTGGATTTGGGCGAGGGGCTTACCTCCCGTAATTAATAGATGACATTGGATGTGGGGAAAGGATTACCTTCCATAGTCAATAGATGGCATTGGATGTGGGGGAGGGGCTTACCTCCCGTAATCAATAGATGGCATTGGATGTGGGGAAAGGATTACCTTCTGTAGTCAATAGATGGCATTGGATATGGGGAAAGGATTACCTTCCGTAGTCAATAGATGGCATTGGATGTGGGCGAAGGGCTTACCTCCCATAATCAATAGATTGCATTGGATGAGGGAAAAGGATTACCTTCCATAGTCAATACATGGCATTGGATGTGGGCGAGGGGCTTACCTCATGTAATTAAGGGACTCACTAAGATAACATTGTGTTTAAAGCTGATTTTAGTTAAACATAGGACCCCATTGGAACATTCACTTAAAAATAATTTTCCTGAACAACGCAGTCAATTTGAACCAAACTTGACAGCAATGTCCTCAGGTGTCTGGCTTTCAAAATCTTATTTGATGACTTATACCACCGACCAAGATGACCACTAATGATGAAATTAGTTTAATATAGGACCCTTTTTGTTTGCAGAAAATTTACCTGTGTGAAACCATTCAACCAGGTCCTGAAGTGGTCTCTTTCTAGGGTCTTTTCAGCTATTTAAATTAATAATTATTTGTAGTGAATTTCAGAACCCTGATGACACAGACTACCCATCAAGATGGCTGGCAATCAAACTTGTTAGATGATGTATAGGACAAAGATCATTCTAAAAGACAAAAACCTGGAAGTTTTATATAGATGTTACAAGACTGTCTGTCGTTCAGTAAGTTGTAAACAGAGGTGCGTTTGGATATGACTTATTATCTTTAGTAATTTCAGAATAAGAAGGAAGCAGTATACAGTTCAAAGTTTGTATTTTGAATAAGTTAGACAAACATGATTGAAGAATTTTGAAGTATTTATAGTAAGGTATGTAGAATAGAAATTTTATTGGTTTTTCAAAATATACAAAGGGTGTATACTGGTTTACCCCTTATGTTCTTCCATACTTCTGTTTGTCGATCCTTTTGTCTCAAAATGTTTTGATTCTCAAAATTCACAGTAACTTTAGACTACAATTTATACCATGGTTTACCTCTGTCAGTCTGTTCATCTAACAAAAAAAGTTTGTTCACAAAATTCTCAGCAACAATAGAACACAACTAATTCAAATTTAGTGTGTGAAGTATGAACTTGTGAGTTGTAAGGTGGGTTGTCACTCAACCAATTTCTCTTTAAGAAAGGTGCCTTGCATATTTCACCTTGTTGACAATGGAAATTTGTTAGAAAATTTCTCAGCTATAGGCCACAACTTACTCGTGATTACAGATCATGCTGCCTTGCATTTTTAGCACATCTAGTGAATGGCAAGTATGAGCAATTGTCATCACTCAGCATCTGTCCTATTAAATTTTCTTTGTCTTAAGAACCTCTAAACAAAATTTAACCAAACTTGGCAGATATGTGCCACCAGTGTTGGATTGGATTATATGAAAAATATTTTTAAAATATTTCTTTTGCGAAACAATTTTATTGATTGGTAGGGAACTAGGTGCAAGTGAGTTGTATAAGTAGCCACATAACTTTTGCTACCATTCCGCTATAGAGACATGGTCCCAAGGGCCCAAATGGGGCTTTTCTTATAAGTTCAATTTCCAGGATATTGAGCTATATTTCATGTATAAAATTTTAACTGCTCTTGGGCAGTACAGTGCATTTTGAATGTTCCTCATATTTTTTGTTAAAAATTTATTTGATTTGCATAAAATCAGTGTTTCAAATTCAAGTTTATTTTAGAGTTGATTTGATAAAAGTTGACCAATGAAAGAAAATACCAGTGTCAAAGAAGCTAAAATCAGTGAACGTTTTCTTTGTGCCATTTAGGTTATTGTATCATTGAAAATTTTACATGCAACCTGTTAGGTGATTCATGTACTGACCTTGTAATCATTTTATACTGAACCTATTAGTTTTCTAGGTGAGCCTTTTTGGTCCACATGCATGTAAACATTTTACATTGTACATTTACTGCACCCTTTTGGTCCCATATTTTACATTGTACATTTACTGCACCCTTTTGGGTCCCATATTTTATATTGTACATTTAATGCACCCTTTTTGGTCCCATATTTTATATTGTACATTTAATGCACCCTAGGGCATTTGGTCCCATATTTTACATTGTACATTTACTGCACCCTTTTGGTCCCATAATTTACATTGTACATTTACTGCACCCTTTTTGTCCCATATTTGCTGAAATTTGAAGATTACTGAGCTATATTGGCCTCACATGCTGAAAAGTTTATGATTATACATTTACTGATCCCTACATCTTAAAATGTACTGAAACTTACACTTTGTACATGCATTATGCCCTTCGTGCTGAAAACTCAGGTTGTACATGTACTTTACCCTTTTAGTCTCAAGTGTGCTGAAACGTAGGTTGTACATGTGCAGAGCCATTTTGGTCCACTTGTACTGTACATGTACGAAGCCCTTTTGGTCCACATGTACTGAACAGATTTTAGGTTGTTTGTATTGCACCATTTTGGTCCTAAGTTTCCTGAAATCATGTTGATCCCACACTTAATGTGCTGAGTTTATTTTATCCAACATCTATACTGAGTACCTTTGGCCTGTAACCTAGTCTGTACATATACTGAAACCTTATGGTCCCAAAGGTTCTGAATCCCTTATGATACATGTGCTGAGCCCTTTAGCCCTACCTTTTAATAGACATTAAATGTATTCAAAATTTCAATAAGATAGGTAACAAAGCCTCAATTGTCCAATCAATAGGAAATGTACATTAAATTTTTATTGAAAATGTAGGATTTTTAATATGTTGAACTTTAATTGGCAGTCTGAATTCTAAATGGGAGAGATACACTTGAAGGTTACATTGATTAAGCAAGTCCATATTGGATATTTTCGTCAAGAATATCTGTAAATCTTCATTAAAATGTTCAATAATACAGTGACTTTTATGGATTCACATTTTTAATAAAAAAAAATACCTTAGTTTTGACATAGAAATTAATTTTCATATATATATATACAGCTGAATTCATTTACAGTGCATTCTGCCAAAACTGTCTGAAACTTTACATGTGTAAAACATCAGTATACTCTCTGATAATTGTTTTCTGGTGGGAGAATTGAAAATTTGATAAAAGTCTTTATTCCAACATTTTTTAAAGTTTTTGAGCACATTTCTATATAAATTATAAAAGATTTGAAACATAGTATAAATTTATTTTTTTTAAAGTTGTGTGAAGTCATTTTAAAGTTGTGTGAAGTCATTTTAAAGTTGTGTGAAGTCATTTTAAAGTTGTGTGAAGTCATTTATAGCAATGGACTATATTAATTTTTAATGAAATTTTATCTTTATTTGGCTAATACATGTATTAATATTTTGCCTGTCATTGTAGTAGATTTGAATTTTTTCAGATAAGTTTCTGGTAAAGTTTCCAGTTTCATCAGATTTAAAAGTTTTAAGCAAATATTTTTTCACCATTTTAAAATTAAGTATTTTACAAGTACTTTCCATAAACATTTACTAACACTTGTGTCACACTAATACCCGCACTTGCTTTCCAATGATCCAATGCAACTAGCATTAAATAATAAATAAATAATAAAACAAATCTGGTAAACTTACTTAAAATGCAGGAATTTGTGAGACAAATGATGGCATTTTAATTTGGTTTACCAATAGGAATAAAATAAAAAAAATAAAATAAAAGAATAAAATAAAAAGAATAAAATAAAATAAAAATGAAATGAATATAAAATAAGAATAACAATAAATATAAAAAAATAAAATGAAATGAATTAAATATAAAATAACAATACAATAAAATGAAAAAAATTAATAAAATATAAAATAAAATAACATAAAATATTGTTAAAAAAACCCTTAAAACACCAATGGAAAGTATTTGTAAAATACAAAATTGAAAATTGTGCGGTAAATGTTAGTTGTAATATTTCAAAGTTTTTGATTTTGAAATAACATTTAAAATATTTGAAATTTTTTTAGTTAAATGTAGTCCATTGCTTATATTGATCAGCAGTTTAAGATCCATGTTTTTTTTCCTTCTTATCTTTCAAAACTAGAAACTGTTTGGAGATAATTTGAATAATTTTCAACGTGTCCTGGAAATTTAACATTTTCAATCATTTAATATCAATTTCTTTTACCTTGTGTCCAAATGTTTATTTTTTTTTAAAGGTTGATTTGATCAGGCTTGTCTTTCTATAATTTTTTAGTAACTTTTTGTCTAAAAATTTGACTCATTTGATCAAATCTTTCAAGTCAAAAAAGCGGATAGTTTTGAAATTCATTTGCACAGAGACTGATTGCATATGTAAAGGGAAAATCCCTAGTGTAGGGGGCCACATTAGCTGAGTGATCTTAATGGTTCAATGTAACAAATAATCACTACCAGTTACTATTGAGGTTTTGAGTACCTAAATTGTGGTGAGATATGATCAACTCCAATCTTCATTGTCCTGGATTAAATGTTTTCCTGATGAAAGATGTGGTTTTCTATTCCTTCCTCCACCTATGAAAACTAGTTGACATTATAAAGTAAATGCTGAAGGGAGTGTAAAACCCAGAACTATTCATGCCAAGCTGTCACAGTAACTTAAGTTATTCTGTGTTTGATTAAAAAAGTGAGGATATATAGTTATCAGGGATGATTGATCATGGTTACAGGTAATAGGACAAAATTCATAGAAAACAATGGTTCAGAAAAGTTACAGTACATTTCCTAATATTGGTTGTAAATTTCATTGTTTACTTCAATCTGATCTCACAAATTGAAATATAAATTTCTAAAAATTATATAAAACATCCAACACCACACGTCTTTTTTATAAGAAATTACTACTTTTCAGATTTTAAAAAGTATTTAGATTTTCATGAAATTTTTTTTATTGTAGTTAGTGAAAATAATGGGCAGAGATAATATATTTGTCATAAATATATTCATATGCACTGTATTGTCTAGTATTGTTAAGCCAATCTGGCCAAATTCCAGTGTGAACTATTTTCATAACGTGACATCAGTTGTCTGTAAACTTTTCACATTTTAATCATCTTAAACTGGTGAACAAAATTTAACGAAAATTGACAGAATGATGTTCCTCATAGAGCCTTCCCAGGTGTTGTTACTTTGGTGTGGATTCATCAAGAGACTGTATTCTGATTGGCTGAACTTCTGAACGACTTAAACGATTAAAAACTAAACTTTACAAATATGTTTCTATAGACGTTCTTAACCAGTGTTGTTACTTTGGTGCCAATAAGAAATATAAGAAGGCCACCAGTGACTGATCATCTGGTTAGAAAAGTCTGCCAAAAATATTTAATAAAATCTCTGAAAATACTTGGGCAAATTAGGCAAAACTTTGGAAGTGTTCCTTCATAGATCCCCTTTCCAAATATGTAGTTTGGGATCTATACTTCTGACCAATACAGGCCCTGTTGTTGAAAATTGAAAAATTAGAAAAAAATATTTAAAAAAAAACTTTATGAAAATACTGATGCAAATTTTACGAGACCAAAGTTTGAAATTGTGAGATGTCCCCTGTTGTATGTGTGTCCAAGAATCTGGACCTTTGTCCGATATGGTCATATCAATAGACAAATCAGCAACCCTGCACTATTGGTTGATACTACTAAACAGCAAAAATCACTGATGATGCTATGCTTTAAGTGATGTTCTTTAATTCATTTTTAGAATGTTTGAATAGCAATTTAAATCCGGGTGAGTGATACAGTTCCTTTGAGCACATTTCATCAACTCTGAAACCACTGAGCCAGTTGGAACCAAAAGTGATAGCAATAGTCTTTAGATGTCAACTTTTCAGAATTACCAGTATGTGATGACCTGGACTTTAAATAATGATAGCTTCTGCATTCAAACTTAGTTCATAAGACATATAGAAAAATTCTGAAGTACTGTCTTGTCTAAAATCACAAAGCATTAGATGGAACAAAATTTTGCAACAATTAGTGCTTCAGAATGAATTCTTCCAGAGGCAAGCTTTAACATAGAACCCTAAGGTAAAATCACTTAAAAATCTGTCTGAAATGATCGAGCCAATTGTAACCAAATTGCCGGCAATGGTCATTAAGATGGTACTGAAATCCAAGAAAGCAGCATCAGCTGTTCCTAGTTTAATTTCGCACCCGATGGGTAAATTTAAGGAAATATCTTGTCTGAAACTGCTAGGTCAGTTTGAACCAATTTTGATCCTAAAATACATGGTCCTCTTTCATAATTACATTAATGAACCCAAGATGGCCACCATAGCTGATCTTAGACCTTATAAGGATTTGATTAGATATTCTGATATCCGAAACCACTGAGCCAAACCAGTTTTGACAATGGCATTGGATTCCTCTATATATATGCTTTATGAGGCATTTTAGATTTGGTTTGGATGTCAGAATGCAATTCAAATATAAAATTAGGAAATTTGCTGATTTTTATCCAGAATCAGCACATCATTTTATGAGAAATACATTTTTTTTGCATGAAATCTTGTATTTCACTTCTATAACCAGACTTTTTCTCTTCAAAACAGTTTTTCTATTATAAAACATGCCTGATCAAATGGCGGATAACTACTTCCAAATAAGCAGTCAAAACAAGGAATTTTATTTTGAAAGGTTGTCAGTAACAAATATGAAAAAGTTATGTAGGTTATGAAAATGAAAGGATATGGTGTATGCATCAATGAGACTTGAATAGAAGTAGATTCTGTAACATCTGATGAGGATTGTTCTTCATAAGCTTGGGAATATGAAAATTAAATGATATGGTGTGATCGTCAGACTTGAAATCCTATTGAATAAAGTACCGGTAAATACAATTTGCAACATTAAGATGGATACTATCAAGAAAAGTTTTCAGAATTTGTGTTGTTCATCATTGACTTCAATTTGAAAAGATCAGTTTTGAAATCAGTTGTTATTCATTGAGAATTTTTTTGTAATCCATAGCTAATGATCATTTGGTAATTTTTTCAAACTTTTAGATTTGAAAAAGTTAAGTTCATAGCAAAAATTGGAAATTTTAAACAGACAAGATTTTCTCCTGTAGGTTATGAATATGAAATAAGAGGATATGGTGTATGCATCAATGAGACTAATAAAAAAAATTGCTTCATCTGGTTCTGGTTTTCAAAGTTCATTTTCAGAGTATTTTATTTGCTCCATTTTTATTCACATCCATTTGGAAAGAAATTTTGAAATTTTGTTAGTCATTGAAATTTTTTTGTAATCACTAGCATATGCTTATTGGGAAAGCAACTTTTTTCAAAATTTGACAATGTGTGAAACAATTATGAAGTAAATTTAAAAAACAAAATTCTTTAACACAAAAACTATTTCATTGTTTATAGCAAACAATGACAAAAGGGTTAAATTATTATCTATGCACGCATGGAAAGGATTTTTTTTAGTAAAAAAATAATTGAAGTGTGATTGAACGTCATTTAAAAAAGAATTCGTAGGACAAGGCGGAAGACCAGCATCAATAAATCTAGCTCAGGAAATGATGTTTGAACAATAATGATCTGTTAGCCAGCATCAGTCATTGATGTATTTATTTTTTCATTTTTTTTTTCATGATCAAAGTATAGTGTGATTTAGATATCACATTAAAAATATCTATAGGACAAGACACAACTGTAACAAAAAATTGTTGGATATCTAGCGGCTATTATTACATGCATATCAGGACGGGATAAGTATGGAAATAGAAAGAATGTAATAAGCGTGCGACATGCACTGCACCACACTAAAAGTATACATATAAAGTAAAACAAAAACAAAAAAAGAAACAGGAAAATTGAGGGAATTGATTTTCTTGCAAAACTATTTTTTGAGCTTAATGTACAAATTTGTATTTACTTGAATATATAGATTTTGTATTTTTACTGAGGAGTTCAGTTCATTTGAGAAACTATTGTATACCAAACGAGTTTAATGAGGAACAGTAGACATTTTAAAGAGTTCTGGACAAATCATCTGACAAAAACATTTTGAAGATCAGATTTCCTTTAGAACAGTTGTGAATTTTTGAACAGTAGTGATCAATTTAGCCTGAGTGGAATCTTGTGGGAAAAAAGAAATGTCCACCTGTGACCAAGTCTGAAGCATCACCTTACAAGGCAAAAGGTAAGAATCAGTTCAACAATGCTATTTATCAGGTGTTTATTTTTTTCATTCTTCACTAGGCTTGTTTCCCTTGGCATTTTAAGATGTAGTAGTTTGGTCCAATATAAATGCTAACATTGGGCCATTTTTTTTGCATTCTTCACAAGGCTTAAATTGTTCCCCTTGTGTGTTGAGTTATGTAGTACATGTAGTTTGATCCAACAGTTCAAGACACTAGTATGTAATTAGCATTTTTAGCTCACCTGCCCTAAGGATCATGTGAGCTTGTAATCACTTGGTTTGTCTTCAGTCCTTGTCCAACAACTCTTCTTTAAAAATATCTGAAAATACTGATCCAGTTTGGACAAACTTTGGAATGGTTCTTGTGTGTTCCCCTTTCAAAAAAGTGTCATGAGGTCCAGACTTCAGATTTATGTGGCTACTGTTACTAGCCTCTAGTTTATTAGCCCCCTGCTGGCAAAGCTAAAGCGGACTATAGGTTTGCACAGTGTCTCAGTCCATCACACCACTTTTATGGACTTTTTATATCCCCCGCAAACTAGTTTGGGGGGGTATATAGGAATCACCTTGTCGGTCTGTCCGTCTGTCCATATATCTTGTAAGCGCAACTCCTCCTAGACCGCTCAATGGATTTCTACGAAACTTTACAGAAAGGAAGTACATCATCCAAAGATGTGCATGAAGAAAAATCTCTGCTTTCCGATATCACATAGGGGGGGATCCTTTGTGAGCTTTGCTCACAGTACATCTAGTTTTGTTTAACCCAACTGATATTATTTTTGGTATGTAATGATGAGACAGTAACAGAAGTTTTTCACACAAATTGGATAATTGTGAGAGTTATTGTGATTGGAAATAGCAACTGTTGCCAAAATAATAGATTTCGGGACTTTTTTACCAACCCCTTTTCCAAATAATCTCATTTTTGGAAATCGTTCTGTCTATATGTCTGCATCGGATTCACATAGTTAAGGAGCATTTGGTGTGTTTTCTCACAGCCCAAGCAGGTTGGGGACATAGTATTGCTCCCAGAATGCTTGTTCTCCTTTAAATGTTAATTTTGAGTATTGATATCTTATTTCTACCTTCAGAAATTTTTATTTAACTGAAATATTCATACCATATTTCTTCTAATAAATGTCCCACTGGCTTTGAAAATTTCAAAAAGAAAAGTAAGTAGAGAAATTTATTTCATACTTTATTCTATGACCTAAAGCTTTTAAACAGCTACATTGATCTTTTTGGTTTCATCTGATTTGCATTAATGAAGGTAAATTTCTTTCCAAGGTTTTTTCAAGCAAGGATAAATTATATTTTTGCTCAAAATATGGGCTTTAATTAGAAGTCAATTTGTTGAGGTCTAGAATTTAGGCAGAGACGTCAGTTAGAAGAAATACTAGGTATGGTACATGTATATCACACTTAACAAGAAATGCCTAATTGTTGTAGGTAGAGTTCATCCATGCAAAATTCAAGTTGTTCAGATGCATGTGTTTGGATGGTTTAAACGCAATTACTCTGGTAAGTTGAACCTCTTTGAAAAGTATATACAAATATATTTGAAAGTGTGACACACAGAGTTAACTGTTGCCACAGGAAATTCATCAGAGGAGAAACATTGTCACTATGTTTTTACCTGCTTGACCTCAAAGGCAGAAGCAGGTCTTAAGAGTTGGGTCTCTCAATCTGTCACAGAATTGGTTACCAACTTTTTGTTGAGTTGGAAACCATACCACAAACCTGGCACTTTAACTTCTGAAATTTTGCAGACTTATTGTGAACACATTGAAGATGTGTACCTCCGTATTTTGGGTGCTTTGAGAAAAAAAACCATTTTATTTAACTTAGTCATATTATGAAAATCAGGTTTTAAGGGTACCAAGTTTGTGTAATCTGAAACTTTCACCTGACAGCTTTCACCTTGAAATTTTGGACAGTTATTCTAACCACATTGTAGATGTTCACCTCCCCTTTTATGGATGATTTGAGAAAAAAAATACATTATTTGTTGAAATTAGTCATATTTATGCACATCTGGTTTTAAGAGTACCTGGTTTGTGTGTAATCTGAAACTCATAAACCTTTCTTTGGCATTTCTGAAATTTTGCCCAGATATTCTGATTTTATTGTAGATTTGCAAAAATCACTTATTTGTACACAGTGCAGGTCCAGACATCTTGTTGGTCTTGTTTTATTTGTATAAGGATCATGCTATAATCATAATGGATTACCTTACTGTTATATTTTCCTAAATTTAAATTCTGAAGATCGTTAATGATACATGGTGAAAATATTGTCATTTCTTACTGGTTAGAAAGGTTCAGTTGCAAAATGGAGAAACATGTACTTGGGTCTGTTAAAACATTTTTGTCTGTCTGCGATGGATGTCACAAAAGGTGAGATATAGGTATCACCCTCTGTCGGATCCAGTGTAAATATGTCCCCCCACCCTGCAAGAGCGTGGGGATATGGAAATACTGATGTCCATGCATCGCACTTATAAGCACTGTCGCATCTAAATCTGTCAACGGATTTAAATGAAACATATCAAAAGTTTATTTCAGCATTCACTCGGTCTTGAAAAGCTGCACTGATGGATTGATTTTCTTAGTTATTGCCCTTAAACAGTAACAATTTGGTAAAAATTTGAAAGTGCACACATCTACATTTCTTGGAAGGATTTGAATGAAATTTATCTCAAAGGATAATATCGGCATTCTCTTGGATAAGTTAAAAAATCAGCACCGGATTGATTTCCTGAAGTTATTCCCCTTGGAACATTAAAAATAAGGAAAATTATGTAATAATTGATTGGAACAATTGGATTTCAACATGACAATTTCGTCTTTGCTTAATATCCTGGAAGACTCTTAGAATATTAATTTTTTAGCAACCATATGATATTAGTCAGGTGTGAAACAGCAATTGTTTTGTACTATTGAATTTCAAATATTGGAATTCCTTCTTTGGTAAATATCCTCTACGAATCACTTTATATTTTGGGAAAGAAAACCTAACAACAATATATTAAACTAAATAACTGAAATCTCAATTCATATCTCAATAGATTTTAATGAAATCTGTCAAAGGTGTAGATCAGCATTGTATTGTAAATTTTGCAAAGGGGTCCATTAATTCAAGATTATACTAAAATTATAGGTCAGTCTCTCCAGGTTCTCCAGCTTTCCCAATAAAACTGGTTGCCATCATACTGTCAAATATGCTGAAAGTGGTATTAAATCTCATTAAATCTATATTGTCTCTTGTTTTACATCTTTTATTGGTAAGAAAGGATATGGTTTATAAATTCTTGACAAAACAATCCACACTGACAAATAAACTAACATGAACTCAAGCATTTGAAAGTGTTCTTGTTGTTGTTCATCTTAAGGTAGGAGGTGCCTAAATCCGCTAAATTACAGATTTTCATAAAAGTTTACATGCAGCTAGATCATTCGAAACTGCATCTAAATATTGAAAAAAAATTTATATCTAGCTTTTATAATTCTTCTATAAGGTTGATTTAAATTCATTGAAATAAAGGACTTTTACTGTAGATTTCATATAAAAATTGCTGAAAAAAATAATAATTTCACTTTAAATTGTCATTTCTCAAAAACTAATCCCTAGAATTTTCTATAAAAACGATATTTTATTGCTTTCAACTTTTTCATTTCAATGATACTAAATAAACATAGGGTCACCAGCTTTGTTTTCATTGTGGAAATCATTCAACTATAGGTCCCGTCTGTAAAAACACTAAAAATCTAAATTTCTTTGCGACGTTGTGACGACGTTACGCTTATTTTGGCTTTTTGACGCTTATTTTCACTCTTCATTCAGTAATTAATCTAATTTACTAAAAGAACAAATCTGGTGACCCCAATAAATTTTATATCAATTAAAAGAGAATTGCAATGGCAATAATATATCATTTTTTTTAAAAAAATTCTAGGGACTGGATTTTTAGAAATCATAATTTAAAGTCTAAATGTTTGACTTTTTGGAGCGACAACTACGTGCATTCTATGTATTTACCCATCTTTTTGCAAAAACTTGAAACACAATATTTTGGGAAGAATTAAAGTATTATTTTTTTGATATTCAGATGCAGTTCAGGGTACTCTAGTTGCATGCCAAATTTTATAAAAATCTGAAATGTAGTCCCATTATGTACCTCCTACTTTAAGGTTACAGTAAGGCCTTAATCAATGAGAAAGAAATTGGTCTCACTTAAAATTAGGTACCCATTGTACGTATTCAGTGGAATTTGTTTTTCTTTCATAGATTATTCTAGACAGATCAGATCTATGTTCACTGTGAACAATTATGAAGCATGAAAGCGCCAAAGGTAAGAACCATTCAAAATTGATTTTTATTGTTTTTTCCATCTTCCAGCAAACTTGTTCCCTTGGCATTTTAGGGATGTATTAGTTTGGCTACTTGACATGAACTCGGGTAGAGAAAAACGTTGTTGTATTTGTGTTCTTCGTCTTCATAGTAAGGCCTTAATCACAGAGGAAAAGTGTCTGTTTGATTATATATATCTCATGTTCCATATAAGCCCATTTATCCTGATATTTCCATATCAGACCCCAGACTTTAGTCCAAGGTACAATATGGTTTAGGGATACTAGAAATGTGGAAAATGACACTGTATAATGTATTACATATGTCAGTTGAATTTTTTTTTTTAAAGAAGCTAGAAAAGAATAACATCTAGAAATCGGTGTGTTCAAAATAATTGACGTTTTATAATAAAAAAAAAAAAACTCGTTAACATTTTGTAGATTTTCAGGTAGTGTAGCAAAATTACAAACTCGTCCTAAAACGTTTACATTTTTTGACACCAGGAGATGGCTATGAATTTTTCACTTGAGGGCTAATATAGCCCTCCCCATTTAAACCTATCATATTCCGTATCGGCCCGTTAGCCTGTTTGCGTCATATCAGCAAGGCAAACACAAGCATTTCACAAGAATTGTGTGATAATTAGAATTTATTAACTGAATTATATACCAGAAGGTTCAATCATATACTGTAAATTCGGAAATTATTGCAATGCTTTTGTTTGTGATAAATGCGAAAGGGTTTTAATCGCAATAATTTAAATTCGCAGTTGGGATTTTTTATATGAATAAGCATGATTTTTCTCAATATTGCAAAAATTAAAATCGCATTTTGGTCTAAAATGACAAAATCGCAATAAAAAATGCACGCAATAATTGCTGAATTTACAGTATGTGCAATTGAAATGCTAAACAGTTGCATCAAACACAATTACAATGTTCTTGACCATAATTCCTTAGATGCCAAATTGATATACATTTTTTATTTTAGGTTGCTTTTTTATGTCAAAATAGTATATAGAGGTTTAAGACTTGGATAGAGAGACATCCATAGCTTTATGGTAAGTAAAATGATTTACTATACTCCACACAACAAAATTGCTTGGGTATAAGGTATAATGGTCCATTTGCTATTGCTTAAAGTGTTGCCTGGATATAACCATTTTTGTATGATCCTTTTCAGATCAGAATAGTTTCCATTCATCAATACCTCAGAAGTGTTCAAAACGATTTGTTTTCGGAGGGTGAGTTGTGAAAATATCACCCTGTTGTCTGGATAGAGCCTTCAGTTTTTGTTCAATCCCCTTAAAATTAGAATATTTCCATTCATCAATACCTCAGATGATTTGGACTATCAGAAAAATTTGAAATGGGGAATCACTTTTTGGGAGGGGAACTTGCAAAAAATATTTTAATATTGTGCACAAACATTATATATAAGAAAAAGCCCTATGCCAGCAAGTCACTGTAGGCTGGTCCATTTTATGTGGGTTGGAGTATGTGACCTTGCTCATTAAAGGTTCTTTCAATATAACTTCACTTTTCCAAACTATTGTAAAAATTGGGGAAACAATTTAGAACTACAAGGGAGATAATCAGAATAATTGTCTTCATAAAACTTTTTCAGTATCAAAGGTAAACGTTATTGTTATTAATGAATTGACTTTCTATTATATTTACTTAACTGGGAAACTGCAATAGAAAAATAAAAATTCAAAAGTTTTATCTCTGCATTAGAAAGAAAAAAAATGTGTTTTGCAAATAAATAGTCTGTCAGTCTGTCTGTCTGTCCGTCTGTCCATATATATCTTGTAAGCGCAACTCCTCCTAGACCGCTCAATGGATTTTAACGAAACTTTACAGAAAGGAAGTGCATCATCCAAAGATGTGCATGCAGAGAAATCTTAGCTTTCTGATATCAAACAAGGGAGATAATTGGACTTCTGTTTTTTGGCTTATACATTATATATGAACCTCGTAAGCGCAACTCCTCCTAGACCGCTCAATGGATTTCAAAGAAACTTTACAGAAAGGAAGTACATCATCTAACGATGTGCATGAAGAAAAATCTTTGCTTTCTGATATCATACAAGGGAGATAATTGGACTTCTATTTTTTTTTGGCTTATACATTATATATGAACCTCATAAGTGCAACTCCTCCTAGACCGCTCTATGGATTTCAACGAAACTTTACACAAAGGAGGTACATCATCCAAAGATGTGCATGAAGGAAAATTTTTGCTTTCCCATATTACACAAGGGAGATAATTGGACTTCTATTTTTTCCAGTCAACTGAAACTTTACCCTGGGCAAGGCAAAGGGGGGGGGGGGGGGGGTATCCTTTGTGAGCTTTGCTCTCAGTACATCTAGTTTTAATAACCATATAAGTGCTGTTTTTTATTCATTTAACAAAAATCATTTCTTTCAGATGGAACGGAGGACATTATGTAGAAAATCACTGAATTCACATTCCAGAAAGTAATGAAACTACAATTAACATTTGACTGGGGACGTTTTATAGAAATTTATGTGATTTTTAAATGGACAGCTGTAGACCCGCAGGAAGAGCTCCTCAGTATTGTTTTACAGAAGATTGAAATATAGAAAAAAAACATGTAAAGGCTTTTCATTTTTTAACTAAGTGGCAAAAGGTTTGGCTTTTCAGTCAAATGAAAATTCAATTTCTTTTTAGCTCACCTGGCCTAAAAGGCCATGTGAGCTTTTGCCATCACTTTTCGTCCGTCGTCCGTCCGTCCGTCCGTCGTAAACTTTTCATTCAAACATCTTCTCCTCAGAAACCATTTGGCCAATTCCAACCAAACTTTGCATGAGTGGTGTATGGAAGGCCCTCAACAAAGTTTCCTCATTTAGTTCTGATTGGTCGAGAAACATGGCCACCAGAGGCAATTCTTGTTTCTGATTGGCTGATTTTCAAAAATCTTCTCCTCTGAAACGGCTGGGCGGATTGGATCGAGGCTTCATAGGAATGATATATGACATGTCCTCCACAAACGATCCTCATTTTATATTGATCCGATGAAAAACATGGCCACTGTTGCTAAAAATAGAACATAGGCGTAAATTGCTGTTTTTTGCTAATAACTCAAAAACCGTTACAGAAATCGAAAATCTGACATGGGGTAAAATTGATCAGCATGTCAAGATCTACCTACCCTGAAATTTTGAAGGAAATTCCAAAACACATTTAGGAGTTATTGCCCTTTTTTCGTCAAATTTTCAAAATTTTAACATTTTTTGTCATTTATCTCTAAAACTATTTTTGATAGAAGTGAAATGTACATTTGAAAAATGTTTGCCATGTTGAGATCCACCTACCCTGAAATTTTAAAGGAAATCCCAAAACCCATTCAGGAGTTGTTGCCCTTTTTTTGTCAAATTTTCAAAATTTTTTCATTCAAAAATCTTCTCCTCTGAAACCGCTGGGCCGATTGGTTTGAAACTTAATAGGAATGATCTATGACATGTTCTCTACAAACGATCCTCAATTTATTTTGATCTGACGTAAAACATGGCTGTCGTAGCTAAAAATAGAATATAGGGGTGCATGTGTTGTTTTTGGCTTATAACTTAAAAACCGTTACAGATATCAAAAATCTGACATGGGGTAAAATTGATCAGCATGACAAGATCTACCTAAATTGAAATTTCGAAAGATGCTAAAACCCATTTAGGAGTTATTTCCCTTTTTTCGTCAAATTTTGAAAATTTAACATTTTTCGTCATTTATCCCCAAAACTATTTGAGATAGGAGTGATATGTAAATTTGAAAAATGTTTGCCATGTTGAGATCTACATACCCTGAAATTTTAAAGGAAATCCCAAAACCCATTTAGGAGTTATTGCCCTTTTTTGTCAAATTTTCAAAATTTTAACATTTTTGCATTTATCTCCAAAAGTATTTGAGATAGAAGTGAAATGTAAATTGAAAAATGTTTGCCATGTTGAGATCTACCTACCCTGAAATTTTGAAGGGAATCCCAAATTCTATTTAGGAGTTATTGGTTTGTGTAATTTGAGGTCGGGTTCTGTTACATTTATTTAAGGTTCACCCTTATTCCTGGTCAATTTTATCAACTTCCTGCCAGGACTACCACCATCAGGGAACATATTTTAACATTAAACCTTATGAAAAATAAATCTTCAACAAATTTTCCCTGAACAATTGAACCAGTTGCAACAAACTTGGTCAAATAGTTGATTAATTGTCCAATGAAAACCAGACTCCAGGTGAGCGATACAGGCTCTGGTGAGCCTCTTGTTTAAATTACCACTTGGTTACAGATGAAAATTCTAAAAAAAAAAAAAAAAGAAAAAAAGAAAAAAAATTGTGAAAAAGGAAATATATAATAATGTAATGTTATAGTCTATTTTACAAATATTTTTGTAAAGGGTCTTGCATTTTCAACCATGTGGTAAACCATCAAGGCAAAAGGTTTAGTTGAAGTCAGCAATTTTAAAAATGATTTTTTTTCTGTTTTTCTATTTCAAATTGCCACTTGGATTAAGATGCAAAATTCTAAAAAAAAAAAAAAAAAAAACACAAAAGAAAAAAGATAAAAAAAGGAAACAAAAGATGTAGTACTTTTTATTAGTATATATTTTATTTTGTATTTTTCCTTTCTTTAAACAAATTTGTAAAGGTTTTGCGATTTCAAAAGGTGGTGGACATTCAGAATTCAGAAGGTTTAGTTGAAGTTAGTATCTTTCTTGTGAATAAAGGCCATGCTGGTTAATGCCATCACCTTAAAGCATCCGTTGTCCTTTGCCGTAAACTTTCTTTTAAAGATCTTCTCTGAAACCACAGGGCCACTTGAAACAAAGTTGGCAGCAATGATCGTTAGGTGGCACTATCGGAATTGTATCCGATAACCCCCGATCGCATCCAAGTTTGCTACCAGAGCTGAACATAGTTTAACATGGGACCCTATGGGAAAATTGACATAAAATCTGACAGAAATAAGTAAGCCAATTGCAACCAAACCTGGCAGCAATATTCTGAATGGTGGTACTCTCTCAGAATTGTATCTGACCAGGACCACCATCCAAGATGGTCACCAGATAACTGTAACTAAAAATGGATGGATATCTAGCGGCCATTATGACATGCATATTAGGACGAGGATATATGTATAAGTATGGAAATAGAAAGAAGGTAATAAGCTTGCCATATGCACTCACACTGCAGCACACAAAAAGTATAATATAAAGTAAAAAAAAAAAAAAACTAGAAATAGAAAAATATGAGTGAATTGTTTTTCTTGCAAAATTATTTTGTGAGCTTAATGTGTATAATTTTTTTGTATTTAATTGAATATATAGATTTTGTATTTTTACTGAGGAGTTCAGTTAATTTGAGAAGCAAATGTATGTCAGATGAGTTTAACTGTTTAATGAGGAACAGTTGACATTTAAGAGTTCTGGACATATCATCTGACAATAAGATTTTGAAGACCAGATTTCCATAAGAATGTGTAATATTTGCACAGTAGTGATTTAGTCGGAGTGGAATCTTGTGTGAAAATAGAAATGTCCACCATGTGACCAAGTCTGAAGCATCACCTTACTGGGTCAAAGGTAAGAATCAGTTCAACAATGCTATTTATCAAGTGTTTATTTTTTTTCCATTCTTCACTAGGCTTGTTCCCCTTGGCATTTTAGGGATGTAGTAGTACCAATGCTAACATTGGGCCAAACTTTGGTCATTGTGTGTTACCCTTTCAAAAAGTGGAGGTCCAGACGTGACTGATGTGGCTACCATTACTAAAAGAACTGGGGCAGTTGAGACCAAAACTTGATGAAATTGGCCTCAGGATGTCCCCTTTTAAAAATCTGTACAGATGTCTGGACCTCAAACCAATATGGCTGTCGTAAATATAAATAGAATAATCTGCTAAAAAATAATTAAAAATCATCTGAAACAATTCTGGCAATAAAATTTGAGACCAAACTTTGATGGAATTTACTTGGGGTCCCTTCTCAAATTTGTCTGGGGTTTTTTGGCCTCTGACCAATATGGCCGCCATTACCATTGTTATTGTATATGGACAAATCTGAAAATTTATTTAAATATCTGAATTTTTTCTCAAACAAATGCTGGAAAAATCTGGTTAAAGTTGTCTGGGGTCACTGGTATTGAAAAATACAGGCTTTATTTTACAATGTTTAATTCCCTTTTATGATTTTTGATATCTGGTGAGAAATACAGGCTCCAATCAATACAATGAACACAAATGTTCATACCTTATTCTAATATGTTATTGTAATAAATGCCCCCAGGGTTTAGAAAATTCCAATAGAAGTAAAGCTGTTCGAACAGCTGCACAGACCTTTTTCATTTTTATCTGATTTTTCCTTAGAGACGAGATTGATTTCTTTGCAAGGTTCTTTCAAGCGAGTATAAATTTATTTTCACCCAAAATATGAGCAGTAATTAAAAAGGTATAGAATTTAGGCAGGCAACTTCAATGAGGAACCAGAGTGAGTTATCTTTTCCTAACCAATATAGGTAAGGGAGATAATTAATTTGTCTCCCTTTTAGCCTCAGGACAAAAGGGAGAGAATTTAATTTATCTCCCTTACCTACATTGGTTAGGAAAAGATAACTCACTCTGGTTCCTCATTACAAGAATTACCAGGTGGTGTTCATGTATATCACATTTTTAAACAAGTTCTGCCTAACTATTGTAGGTAGTTCATCCATCCATGCAAGATTCAAGTTGTTCCAGCATGTGTTCGGATGGGTTTAACACAATTACTCTGGTAAGTTGAATCTCTTCATTAAAATGTATATAAATACATCAAGTCAATTTTGACCCAGTAAATTCCCCTAATAGGTAAAAAATACTGTTTTTTATTTGTATAATTATTATTGTATAATTTATTACCTTACTGTTATAGTTACCAAAATTTAAATACTGAAGATCATTAATGATTCATGGTGATAGGTTAGTCATTTTTTGGTTTGACAAAGGTTCAATTGCAAAACAAATATGAGTACTTCTTGGAGCCTGTTAAATCATTCTTTTCTCTCCTGCAACAAATGTCACTAAGGTATTACTTTCGGTTGGTGACAATTTAAAAGGGGGTATGGAAATGCTGATGCCCGTCCATCACACTTCTTAAAGCGCTCTATATAATCAAAGGTTTATATCAGCATTCTGTTGGACGAGTTTGAATAGCAGCATTAACAGATTGATTTTCTTCTTGCCCTTGAACAGTAATAAAACATTGAAAAAGTCTTTGTAAGCGCTCACTATGGCACGCCGTATTTATATTTATTCCGTTTTGAAGATATCTTATATAATTTATAAGATATCTTATATAATTTATAAAATATCTTATATAATTGGGTTTTTATAAGATATCTTATAAATTATATAAGATATCTTATAAACTTTATAAGATATCTTATAAATTATATAAGATATCTTATAAAGTTTATAAGATATCTTATAAAGTTTATAAGATATCTTATATAGTTTATAAGATATCTTATAAACAAACGTTATATAAGATATCTTATATAGTTTATAAGATATCTTATATAGTTTATAAGATATCTTATATAGTTTATAAGATATCTTATATAATTTAGGAGATATCTAATATAATTCTTTTTATAAGATATCTTATATAATTTATAAGATATCTCATAAACTTTATAAGATATCTTATATATTATATAAGATATCTTATATATTATATAAGATATCTTATAAAGTTTATGAGATATCTTATAAATTATATAAGATATCTCATAAAAAGATATGGCACGCCGTATTTATATTTATTCAACTTTATAAGATATCTCATATACTTTATAAGATATCTCATAAACTTTATAAGATATCTTATATAATTTATAAGATATCTTATATATTTTATGAGATATCTTATAAAGAAAAGTTTATAAGATATCTCATAAACTTTATAAGATATCTTATAAACTTTATAAGATATCTTATAAAGTTTATGAGATATCTTATATACTTTATAAGATATCTTATAAACTTTTCTTTATAAGATATCTCATAAAGTATATAAGATATCTTATAAATTATATAAGATATCTTATAAACTTTATAAGATATCTTATAAACTTTATAAGATATGAGATATCTTATAAAGTATATGAGATATCTTGAACGTTGAATAAATATAAATACGGCGTGCCATAGCTCACATCAACTTTTCTCAAAGATTTTAATGAAATTTGTAAAAGTTTAATATCCACATTCTTTTGGACAAATTGTAAAATCAGCACTAGATTGATTTTCTTAGTATTATTCTCCTTTATCGCAACATTAAAACAATGAAAATATGAAATAGCAATTTCTTGGAACAATTGGATTTCAAACATAACAATTACATCTTTGGTAAATATCCTGGAAGACTCTTCATACCTTTATATTTTGGGAAGACTACCCAACAACCATAAGCACGCGGCATCTAGGAGTAAGAGCAAAGACTGGTCAGCTCGAAGTCAGTATAATGTGTCCGAGTGAGGTGATATGTCTTCCTGCGGACAGTTACCTCGTGAGCTAGCACATTAAAAATCCGACTTAGCGTGTCGGTCTAGTAGAAAGCAGGGATCATATTCATTATCATAACAACATGTTCTAGTCCTGATATGCACCTGGTTGCCACTGGACGTTAAACAATAATTCATCCATCATCCATCCTAACAACCATATAAAAGTAAACAACTGTGAAATTTCAATTTACAGCTCAACAGATTTTGAATAAATTTGTGAAAGGTTTAGATCAGCATTGTATTTGATGAATTTAGTTTATATAAATTCTTGATAAAAAAAATAGTCAATGCACACATGAATTGAACTTGGAGCTCAAGCAATGAAAAAAAATTGACCTCGGTGAAAGGTAAGAATTGAATGGAATTCCTCTTTTTTTATAGATTATTCTAGACAGATCAGATATATGTCAACTGTGACCAACTCTTAAGCATAAAAGTGCAAAAGGTAAGAATCATTCAACATTGCTATTTAGTGTTTTTCCATCTTCAGCAGCCTTTTTAGGGGTGTATTAGTTTGGCTACATGACATGAACTCAGGTAGAGAAAAAAGTGGTTCTATTGCTCTTGTTCATCTTAAGGTCATAGTAAGGCCTTAATGACAGAGCAAAAATTGTACCTGGAGGAAGTTTACATCCCATTTAAATTGATTGAGTTCCCCCATTTGATTTTACATGTCATTTTAGCTCATTCATCATCATACTGAGATTTCCATATCAAGACTCCAGGCTTTAGGTACAATATTGGTTTAGGGATGATACTAGTGCCTGTGTTATATTAAAATTTTTATTTATCAATACAAACGTTTACTATAACAACATAATTGCATTCAGGTTTCTCAGATTTCCATCAATATTATAGATCTAGAAGTCAGCAAGTTAAAAATACTGATATCATTTTGTAATCCAAAAATTAGCTGACTTTCGATAGATTTTCATGTAATGCAGCATTATTACAAAATCAGTCAGTCCTAAAACATAGTTTAAATTTTTCTAAACTTGAGGGCTAACATAGCCCTCCCATTGAAAAGCATTGGAAATCGCCTATCATCCCCCATCCGTCCATTGGTCTGTCTCATATCAGCAAGGAAAAAAACAAGCATTTCACAAGAAAATATATGATAATTAAAATTAACAGAATTTACATCTAGAAAGATCAATCATATCATATATGGTGCCTCGGTGGCCGAGTGGTCTAGGTAGTTCGTCATGACTACTAATGATCACTAGCCTGTCAACACTGGGGTTATGAGTTCGAATTTCACCTGTGGCGGGGTGTGTTCGACTCCGACCTTAATTGACAAAGATTGCTAGTTTTCTTACCGAAGGTCGGTGGTTCTCTCTGGGTACTCCGGCTTCCTCCACTAATTAAAACTCTCTGCCGTGAAATGGCCAAATGTGCTGAAAACGGCGTTAAACCCCAACTAAACAAACATATCATATATATGCAATTGAAGCTTTAAACTGATGCATCATACACTATGACAGGCCACGTAAGACAGTTTGATTTTTTTCTTGACCATAATTTGGTGCTAAATTGATATATAAAATTTTATTTCAGGTTGCTTTTTATGTCAAAATAGAGGTTTAAGACTTGGATAGAGAGACTTCCATTGCTTTATGGTAAGTAAAATGATTCATTATACCCCTCACGACAAAGTTGTATGGATATAATGTTAATGTCCCTTTTTTCAGTCCACTCTTCATCAAATGGTTGTCACATGGATAGAACCATCTTTTTTTTATTATCCTTTTCAAATTTGAATCAAGTTTCCATTCATCAATACCTCAGATGTGTAATTCAAAACCATTTTGTGCAAATATCACCCTGTTGCCTGGATAGAGCCTTCAGTTTTTGTTCAATCCCCTTAAAATTAGAATATTTCCATTCATCAATACCTCAGATTGATTTGGACTATCTGAAATGGGGAATCCCTTTTTGGGAGGGGAATATAAAAAAATTGTTAATCCTGCACAAACAAATTGAAGCTAAAAAGTGAACAGAAAAAGCTCTGTGCCAGCAAGTTGCTGTAGGCTGTTCCATTTTATGTGAGATGGAGTATGTGAACTTGCTACTTAAAGGTTCTTTTATTATAACTTCTCTTTTCCAAACTATTGTGAAAATTGGGGAAACAATTTAGAACTAAAAGGGGGATAATCAGAATAATTTTCATGATCAACTTTCGGCATTAGATGCAATTTGTTTTTCATGAATTGTCTTCCTATTAAATTTACTTTTAACTGGGAAACTGCCATAGAAAATTTAAAAAATAAGTTTTAGCTGTGCATTAGAAAGAAAATTTACAGAATACTTGATCTGTTATTTCACTAACCATACAAGTGTTTTTTCATTCATTTAACAAAAATATCTTATTTTTTCCAGATGGAACGGAGGACATATGTAGATAAGCATTCGATTCACATTCCAGAAAGTAATGAAATCACAATTAACATTTTACTAAGCACGGTTTATAGAAATTCAAGTGATTTTTAAATGGACAGCTGTAGACAAAGCCTGAAGAGCTCCTCAGTATTTTTGTCTGATTGTATTATATAATCTTGTAATTCACACTTTTTTACTATTTTTGCCAAATTTTGAGTGTTTACAGACATAATTGATTGGATAAGAAATCCAAAAAATTTTTTCCCAGGCTTATTTTCTTTTTGTCCCCCGCCGCAAAGCAATGGAGGGACAAAGTAATGGTATGCATCCATCCGCAACACCTTGTGGATGCATCTCCTCTGAAACCGCTTGGCTGATTTCTTCCATATTTGGTATGATTATGAAGTGTAGATATGCATTCTATACTGCCATTTTGATTCAACGAATTTTGTAGGAGTTATGGGACTTCACTATTTTCAACATTTCGCAACTATAGAAGACCTTGTGGACACTTCTCCTCTGAAACCGCTTGGCCCTTTGCTTTCATATTTGGTAGGATGTATTGTTATGAAGTGTAGATGTGCATACTTGATCACCATTTTAATTGAGCAAAATTTGTAGGAGTTATGGGACTTCTTATACAACTTATGATTTTGCAGCAGCGAGGGACATATTGCTATGTGTAGCAAACTTTTAATGGGTTTTCAAAACAAATTCATTTTGGGAAACATTTTGTTTCGTTCATTTTAATTTCCTAAAAAGCAAGTTTGTCCATTTATTGATGTCTCTTCAAGGGCGTCAATGTCTTAAATATTGGTCTAGGTACTTTATACTAAAAGTAGATGCTGAAAATCATGTAAAACACCAGTATAATGTGCATGAAATCCAAAATATACCAAGTAAACTGAACTGAAGAGTTGACTCGTGAAATTTATGGTAAATTTAGCAGAAAACATACAGAAAGTTATTTTTTATGATTTTAATTGTTTTTATCACTTATCCAGTTTTTATGGGTAGCTTTTTGTATGTTTTCTGTTTCTTGTTAATAATATTTTAAAAAGTTGACTTTGCCAGTTTCATTGTTTTCTCATGTATATTTTGTGTTTATATGTGCATAATGGTATCTTTTTCATCAGTGAGAACATTCTAACATGTTGGATTTCCGACAGAAAACAGTATCTAGGCATATATATAGAAGTTGCTGGAAAGTTCCATGTGAAAGTTTGAAATAAAATCTCTTGTGATACAAGGCACATTCTCAATCCTTCTCAATGATCTCCCACCCCAGTCCCAGTTTCTTGTTGCAGGAGAGGGGGGGGGGGGGATGACATATGGCAAATAGTTTTAAAGGTTTTTTTTACATGTTTATATAAGATTGAAATTTTTTTGAAAAAAAAATTGTAAAGGCTTTTCATTTTTAACCAAGTGGCAAAAGGTTTAACTTTCACTCAATTGAAAATTTTTTCTTCTTTAAATTACCACTTGGTTAAGGATGAAAATTCTAAAAAAAAAGAAAAAAAATTGTAACACTTGGAAAAAAAGAAATGTATAATAATGTAATAGTATTTTAAAAAAAATTTGTAAAGAGTTTTGCATTATCAACCAAGTGGTAAACCTTCAGAAGGCAAAAGATTTAGTTGAAGTCAGCAACTTTCATCGAATAAAAAAATTATTTTTTTCTATTTTAAATTAACACTTGGTTGAAGATGAAAAATTCTAAAAACGTTTATAAAGGATTTTGCATTTTCAACTAAGTGGTAAAAGAATCACAAGTTAAATAGTGAAATAAGTTTTTGTTTTTTCCTTTTAAATTACCACTTGGTTAAAGAAGCAAAAATTCTATAAAACAAAAAAAAAAACAAACTTTTTTGAGAAATAAATATATAGTAATGTAATTTTTTTATAGTAAAATTTGTAAAGGTTTTGCATTTTCAAAAAAGTGGTGAACCTTCAGAAGTCAGTCAAATAAAAATTCAATTTTTTAGCTCATCTTCCTCAGAAGGCCAATTTATTGGTTAATGCCATCACCTTTAATCCATTGTCCTTCTTCATAAACCTTCTTTTAAAGATCTCCTCTGAAACCACTTGGCCAATTGAAACAAAGTTGGCAGCAATGATCCTTAGGTGATATTCTTTCGGAATCGTATGCGATGACCCCCCCACTGGCATCCAAGTTTGCTACCAGAGCTGAAACTAGTTTTACATGGGACCCATTGGGAAAATTGACTTATGAAATCTTGTCTGAAATAAGTAAGCTAATTGGAACCAAACCTGGCAGCAATGTCCCAAAAGGTGGTCTTCTCTCAGAATTGTATCTGACAGGGCCACCATCCAAGATGGCCACCACATGCAAACTTATTTTAACACAGGACCTTATGGGAATATTCATCTCTGAAACCAGTCAGCAAATTGGAACCAACTTGACAAAACCGATGAGCCAATTGGAACCCAACTTGACAACCAAACTGGACGTAGTCAAACCATTTATTTTGCTTGTCTGCAAATGATATCTAGATGAGCACTGCAGCTTCCTAGGAGCCTCTGGTTTCTTTTAAATGACCACTTGTTTGAAGATGCAAAATTCTAAAAAAAAAAAAAAAAAAAAAAAAAAAGAAAAGAAATATGAAAGTACAATTTTAATGTAACATTTTTTTATAGAAATTTGTAAAGGGTTTTGTGTTTACACCTAAGTGGTAAAAAGTCACAACTTGAAGGTTTCACAGAAGTCGGTGACTTTCCATCAAGTTAGTCTTTGATATATTGAATTGAATTGGAAAGATCTTGGTTTTCCAGTGAAGTGGTAAATGATGGTAAAGAATTGTCTGAAATCCATGACTTTCAATTGTATAAAAAATGACATTTATTTTAGAATACTGACCACTTTAGATTAAAAACTATAAAATAAAAACAAATGTTTTTTGAAATGTGAAATATAATGTAATATTTTTTTGAGAAATTTGTAAAGGATTTTCCATTTTCAACCAAAGAGATATTCATTGACTTTCACTTGAAAAGTCATTTTTAGCTCCGTGAGCTACTGCCATCACTTCTCATCCACTGTCCGTTGTCTTAAAACTCTTTTAAAGGTCTTCTCCTCTGAAATCACAAAACCTTGGCAGCAGTCCTGCTTGAGAATTGTATCCGATGGCCACCAGGACCGAAGATAGTTTAACACAGGACCCTACGAGGAATTTAATGAAAGAATGGAACAAAACTTGGCGACAATAGTCCTTAGTTGGTCCTCTTTCAGAAGTGTATCTGATGACCCTGTCATTTGAGATGGCTGTCAGAGACGAACATAGTTTAACATAGGACCCTATGGGAATTTACTTAAAGATTTTCTTGTCTGAAACCACTTAGCCAATTGGAACAAAAGTTGATAGCAATGGTCCTTCAGTAGTCCTCTTTCAGAATTATATCCGATGAGCTGGTCCGCCATTGAAGATGGATGCCAGAGTTGAACATAGTTTAACATAGGACCTAAGGTCGAAATCTCTGAAAGATCTTGTTTGAAACCAGTGAGCCAGTTGGAACTTGACAGCAATGTTCCAGGTTGCCTGTCAAGATGGACATAGTCCAGGTGAGCGATACAGGCTCCTTGGAGACTATAGATTTAATATTTTTTAAATTACCACTTGTTTAAGATGAAAAATCCTAAAAAATATATATGTTTAATATTTTTTGGAAGGGAAATATAATGCAAGTTTTTAGAGAAAAAAAAATTGTAAAGGTTTTGCATTTTCAACCAAGTGGTAACAAAATCAAGGTAAAATGTTACTGAAGGCGGTAAATTTCCATTAGTCTTCTGAAAAATAAGATGAAGATATTTCATTTTCAGTTTCACCAACTCTTGACTTTCATTTGTATAAATAAGTAATTCGTTCTTTAAAAATTACCACTTGGTTTAAGATGAAAAATTCTAAAAAAAAACAAAAATGGAAAAAGAAAATAGTAAAAGTCAAAATATATCTAAATTAACAAAGTAAATCAGAAAGTAGATAAAAATTGTGGAACTTTCATTTGAGGTTCAACGAAAATCGTAAAAGATTTTTAAAATTTTTAATCAAATGATGAAAGAATCAAAGGTAGTTTGTTATTTTGTAACTTTCACTAGAGTAAGAATTATACAAACTTTCACTAGAGTAAGAATTATACAAACTTTCACTAGAGTAAGAATTATACAAACTTTCACTAGGGTAAGAATTATACAAACTTTCACTAGAGTAAGAATTAAGAATTGAAAGAAAAATCACTACTTGGTTTAAGAGATATCTGACAAAACCCATATGTTTTTAAAAATTGCATTGGTATTTTTTTGGGGTTTTTCCATGTTACGCTGTAGAAAAATAATTCTATTAAGGTTTTGCAATTTCAATAAAGTGGTAAAATTATGAGTTTATCGTTTGGCTGAAATCGGAATTTTCAAGTAAACTTTAACTTGTTTTCAAAGCAAAATCTTTTGTTTGTAAAAAAGGGACAAAGGTGAGGTTTATTTTTTGGAGATGGATGTAGGGGCGGAGGAGTCCATCATACAGGCGTGTTGAAGAAATCATTGTATGGTAAATTTAAGGGATGATGTTAAATTTTTGACTTGCAACAGTACAGGAATCGTTTAAATTGTACATGTTGAGGTACTTACAACCACAATTTTTTTATGAAGTAGCCCTCAGGTTCAATTTGCAGAATACATGTGTAAAGGGAAGATTTGTTCCTTTCATAATTCAACTATAAAAATGTAAATGTTTTAATTTTTGAGTGAAGTCGTAATATTTTCCTCATTGGATTGCATTAAACTTTAAACAATCAAAATCATGAATTCAATATCTTAAATGAGGAAATTCAAATTTGAAACCCTTGTCAAATACCAGTAACCATAACATTTTTCCTGATTTTGTTCATATTTTCTTTATCTTGATGAATTAATATTTGAGACTTTCTTGAGACAAAACTTTTGGGTACACAAGACAAGAAATGGCCACCAAGTTCAGATTTTCGATTTTCAGTCAAATATAAGGCATTTTGGAAAGTCAGTTTACCTTGCTCTTTTGTGCTGTAATACAACTGTAATGAAACTTGATATTTGGTGGACATGATTTTTATTTTGTATTTTTAATATTTATGAGATTATTTTCTAATATTGTCATATGCATAAAAATATACTGGACAGGAATTCGAATGTATTTTCACTCTATACTAAGTGCTGCTTTAATTTAAAGGTGGAAACTTCTTTATAAAGTCTTGTAAAGTTATTATTAAAAACTAAGTTTTTGCAATAGAAAAATAACAGTTTGAAATTGTGAGGTTTTTTAAGGATGATCGCTGGTCTAATACTACTAAACTAGGAAATAAATAGGATTTGAAATAGGTGTTTTAGTTTGAGAGAACATATGAATAGTAAACAAATAAGCAAGAAAAAAATATAGGTTCAAGTGCTCATTTTAGAGCTATTAGGCCTTGAAAATTTGAAGGAAATGGGTTTTCTCTGGATTTTTCATTGTTTTTGCATTGACAACTTCAGTCTGAAAAATGTATGAAAAAAATAAAAAGGATTTCATAAAATTTTGTCAAATATCATTTTAAGGTATATATGATTGAATTATAAAAGAAAAAGTGGGGGTTCATGGGCAAAAAATTTGTTTTAAGAAATGAATAAAACCCGAGGATTCCGAAAATCTGACAAAAAGACCAAAACATGACCAGCGAGCATCCTTAAAAGTATTTTCATGAGGATATCAAATGGAGCAACACTGACATAAAATAATTGGATAAGTTGTAATCTTGCAATAAAATATGAAATTAAATGGCGTTTCTTTTTTCTATTGAAAAACTATGGTACAATGACTGATTTTCTATAGGGGAATGCCGCTATATCGAGCTTCATATAGGTCATAGAATCCTGGAAAAGTCGTGTAAATTTATTATAGGGGCACTGGCAGTGGTGGGTATACTGGAATACCTAGGTCTTTTTTTCTAGCTACAAATCTTGTCTACCAAACTAGTCATCTTTTGATCTTTTTACCTGAACATGCACCTACTATTCAGATTTTGCCCACCCTCTTAAACCCCTAAAAATTCAAAATTTTTCAATTTGGAAATGGTTGAGATTCCCACCCCATATCCATATATATTCCCATCCCATAACCATATATATTCCCACCCCATATCCATATATATTCCCACCCCATAACCATATATATTCCCACCCCATATCCATATAAATTCCCACCCCATAACCATATATATTCCCACTCTATAACCATATATATTCCCACCCCATATCCATATATATTCCCACCCCATATCCATATATATTCCCACCCCATAACCATATATATTCCCACCCCATATCCATATAAATTCCCACCCCATAACCATATATATTCCCACCCCATAACCATATATATTCCCACCCCATAACCATATATATTCCCACCCCATATCCATATAAATTCCCACCCCATATCCATATATATTCCCACCCCATATCCATATATATTCCCACCCCATAACCATATATAATTCCTACTCCTATTCAAAGATGTGAAGAGTTCCTTGGGCCAACCCATCAAAATAGATTTGTTATTGTAGCTTTTTTGAGAACCATAAATATTCTTACTAGTTATTTTGAAGACGCATTCATTGATTTATATTGGGATATGCCCCACCACAACAAAATAGATTAGTCTTTGTAACTTTGAAACCTTAGAGATCCCTGGGACTATTATACTATATTAGTATAATAGTCCCAGGAGATCCCTACCCTATAACAGTGTATAATGATATATATTACTCGTTACAGGAAGACAAATTCATTGATGGGGGATACATAGCGGTTCATTTACTTCATAAACTGGGTAAAATCATATTTTCGTGATTCAGTCCATTTCTCAACTGTAATATGTAGGCCAACAGTATTTGGGTACATGTCAGTCTGACACTGTCTCTTGACCTTGACCTCAGTTTCATGCATGAGTGACGCGTCACATTTTTCATGATTTAGTCCATATCTCAGCAACAAATACATAGACCGCCATATTTGGTCAATAGATAGTTCTTGGTTGATACATGCACGTTTGAGACCTGAACCTTATTTGCGAAAGTAGCTGTCAGTCTGACACCTTTCACCTGACATTGACCTCAATTTCACGCTTAAGGGGCATCAAATTTTCACAAATAAGTCCATTTCTCAAATTTTATATGAAGATCATTTTTTTTCTGGTGTATAAATACTTTTGGGTGGGTACATACCGGTCTGAGACGTTAGGTGACCATGGACCCAATTTTTGGCTTGAGTGACATGCATCAGATTTTTCAGACATGACACCTGACCATTGCTGTTTCTTTTAATCCATTTCCATTGAGTTCTTTTGTGTATGCAACTAATTTTGTAACAATTGAGATTTTTTCCATTTTGTGCAATATTTTATTTTTAAAAATGTATGCCGCGCGTAAATTTTATCTGCGCTCGAAAAAAAGTCCTCAAGAGAAAAAAATTTCGCCCGCTCGCACCTATTTTTACCATCCAAAAATATAAAGAACGAAATATTAATTTGGTGTGGCCATATCTGATTTTATTCATCCTCCCAATTTGGTGGACTTTGTTCACATTTTGACTGATGGATAGCGGAATTAGTCCAGGAAATGTCATGAAATTCTGGGAGGACCCTGAAATGTGCTAAAATACAAAATCCCTGGAGGATACTACACATGTATCCAACACTGCATGACAAGCTTGTAAATAGTATGAAATAAGTATACCGCACATCTTGTTTTTGTCGAGCCTGCGACTTAAGTCGCAGAAAGCTCGACATAGGGATAGTGATCCGGCGGCGGCGGCGGCGTTAACTAACTTCTTAAAAGCTTTATATTTTAGAAGGTGGAAGACCTGGATGCTTTATACTTTGTATATAGATGCCTTATGTTACGAAGTTTTTGTCTGTCATATGTACATTGTCCTTGACCTCATTTTCATGGTTCAGTGACTACTTGAAAAAAAGTTGATTTTTTGTAATGTTAATTTCTCTCTTATTATGAGAAATAGGATAACTATATTTGGTATGTGCGTACCTTACAAGGTCCTCATCCCCCTCAGACAGTTTTCAATTGACCTCGACCCCATTTCAAGGATCAGTGAACAAGGTTAAGTTTTGGTGGTCAAGTCCATATCTCAGATACTATAAGCAATAGTTCTAGTATATTTGGTGTATGGAAGGATTGTAAGGTGTAGATGTCCAACTGGCAGGTTTCATCTGACCTTGACCTCATTTTCATGGTTCAGTTGTTATAGTTAAGTTTTTGTGTTTTGGCCTGTTTTTCGAATGCTGTATGCAATAGGTCTACTATATTTGGTGTATGGAAGGATTGTAAGGTGTGCGTGTCCAACTGACAAGTGTCATCAGACCTTGACCTCATTTTCATGGTTCAGTGGTTATAGTTAAGTTTTTGTGTTTTTCTCTGTTTTTCGAAATACACGACAGGCGAGACATTTTTGTATGTCCACTCTTGTTAGCTCACCTGACCCGAACAGCCAAGTGAGCTTTTCTCATCACTTGGCGTCCGTCGTCGTCCGTCGTCGTCCGTCGTCGTCCTTCCTCGTCCGTCGTCGTCGTTAACATTTTACATTTTGAACTTCTTCTAGAGAACCACTGAATGGAATGAAACCAAACATGGCATGAATGTTCCTTATGAGGTGCTGACCAAGTGTTGTTACTTTGTAGCCGATCCATCATCCAAGATGGCCACCAGAGGGGGACTCAGTTTAACATAGAACCCTATGGGAAATGCATACAAATGACTTCTTTTAGTGACCCACTTAATGGAATGAAACCAAACATGGCATGAATATTCCTTATGAGGTGCTGACAAGTGTTGTTACTTTGTAGCTGATCCATCATCCAAGATGGCCGCCAGCGGGGAACTTAGTTTAACATAAGACCCTATGGGAAATGCATACAAATGACTTCTTTTAGAGAACCCCTGAATGGAATGAAACTAAATCTGGCATGAATGTTCCTTATGAGGTGCTGACCAAGTGTTGTTACTTTGTAGCCGATCCATCATCCAAGATGGCCGCCTGCGGGGGACTAAGTTTAACATTGGACCTTATGGGAAATGCATACAAATGACTTCTTTTAGAGAACCACTGAATGGAATGTAACAAAACATAGTATGAATGTTCCTTATGAGGTGCTGACCAAGTGTTGTTACTTTGTTGCCGATCCATCATCCAAGATGGCCGCCAGCGGGGGATTAAGTTTAACATTGGACCCTATGGGAAATGCATACAAATGACTTCTTTTAGAGAACCACTGAGGCCAAATGGGACCAAACTTGGCCAAAAGCATCAGTAGGGTATCTAGTTTAAAAAATGTGTCCGATGACCCTGCCTGCCAACCAACATGGCCGACATGGCTAAAAATAGAACATAGGGGTAAACTGTAGTTTTTGGCTTATATCTCAAAAACTAAAGCATTTAGAGCAAAACTGACATGGGATAAAAATCTTCATCAGGTCAAGATCTACTTGCCATGAAATTTTCAGACGAATCGGTCAACTGTTAGTTGGGTTATTGCCCCTGAATTCTTAATTTTAAGGACATTTTGCAGTTTTAGGTTATTATCTTGAATATTATTATAGATAAAGGCAAACTGTAACCAGCAAAAATGTTCTACAAAGTAAGATCTACAAATAAGCCAACATGACCAACATCATTGATTGGCCCCTTATAGGAGTTTTTGCCCTTTAAAGACGGCATCCAGCATAAACTTTCCTTTAAAGATAATTTCCTCTGAAACCACTGGGCCAATTGGCACCAAACTTTGGTGGAATGGTCCTTGGGGGGGTCCCCATCCAAAACTGTGTCTGGTATTCTCGACTTCCAACCGACATGGCTGCTGTTACTAAAAATAGAAAAGGGGGGAACGAATTTCAAAAATCTTCTCTATGAAACTGAAAGGCCAATTGGAATCAAACTTGGCAGTAATGGTCCTTAGGAGGTTCTCTTTCAGAAGTATGTCCGCTGACATGGACTGTTAACCAAGATGGCCGCTACAGCCGAACTTAGTTTAACATAGGGCACTATGGGAAAATTCATTGAAAAATCTTCTTGTCTGAAACCACTTGACCAATTGGAACCAGACTTGGCATCAATGGTCCTTAGATGATCCTCTTTCAGAATTATGTCCGATGACCTGGACTGACAACCAATATGGCCGCCACAACCGAACTTAGTTTAACATAGGGCCCTATGGGAAATTCCTTGAAAAGTCTTCTTGTCTGAAACAACTTGACCAATTGGAACCAGACTTGGCAGCAATGGTCCTTAGGAGGTCCTCTTTCAAAAATTTGTCTGATTTTATGGACTGTGAACCAAGATGGCCGCCACAGCCGAACTTAGTTTAACATAGAACCCCATGGGAAATTCACTCAAAAATCTTCTTGTCTGAAACTACTAAGTCAATTAGAACTAGATTTGGTAGCAATGGTCCTTAGATGGTTCTCTTTCAGAATTGTGTCCGATGACCCAGACTTTGAACCAAGATGGTCGCCACAGCTGAACTTAGTTTAACATAGGGCCCTATGGGAAAATTCATTGAAAAATCTTCTTTTCTGAAACCATTTGACAGATTGGAGCCAGACTTGGCAGCAGTGGTTCTTAGGATGTCCTCTTTCAGAAATGTGTCGGATTTTGTGGACTGTGAACCAAGATGGCCGCCACAGCCAAACTTTGTTTAACTCAGGACCCTATGGGAAATTCACTCAAAATTCTTTTCGTCTGAAACTACTGATCCCATTTGAACTGAACTTGGCAGCATTGGTCCTTGGATGGTCCTCTTTCAGAATGATGTCATTCAACCTGGATTGTCAACCAAAATGGCCACCACGGCCAAACTTAGTAAAATATAGGATCCTATGGGAAAATTCATTTAAAAATCTTCTTGTCTGAAACCACTTAGCCAGTTGGAACAAGACTTAGCTGTAATGGTCCTTAGATGTTTCTCTTTTTAAAAAATGTGTCCATTGACCTGGACTGTCAACCAAGATGGCTGCCACAGCTGAACTTAGTTTAACATAGAACTCTATAGAAAAACCAGCCAAATTGACTGCAACACTTAAATTTTTATAGTCCTGCTCAAGGTGAAAAGTTAAATCCAGGTGAGCGATACAGGCTCTTGAGAGCCTCTAGTTTTTTTATTCACAATACTGAAAAATACTCTTGGGAAAGGTACAGAAGATATGTTAAACACTAATTCCTCATCACGGTAGCTTATCCCTCTTCTTCACAACCAAGTGTTATGATTGGAAAAGCAGGAGAATGTGTATGATTTTCTAAAGGACCCCATAGGAAATTCACTTAAAGTTCTTGTCTGAAACCACTTAACCAATTGGAATCAAACTTGGCAGCACTAGTCCTTAGATGGTCTTGTATCAGAATTGTATCTTATGACCCAGACCGCTATCCAAGATTGCCACCACAGACGAACTTGGTTAAACATAGGACCCTACTGGAAATTTATTTAAAGATCTTTTCTGAAAGCACGTAGGCAATTGGAACCAAACTTGGCAGTAGTGGTCCTTTTATGGTCCTCGTTCAGAATTGTATCTAATGACCCTGCCTGCAATTAAAGATGGCCGTCAAATACGAACATATTTTAACATAAGACCCTATGGGAAAGTTGACTTAAAAATATTCTTGTCTGAAATTAGTAAGCCAGTTGGAACCCAAATTAGCAGCAATGGTCCTTAGGTGATCCTTGACCAGAAATGTATCCGATGAACTGGACCATCATCTAAGATGGCCACCACAGGCTAACTCGTTTAACAAAGGAAAATTCACTTCAAAGATATTCTTGTTTGAAATCAGTGAGTAATTTGGCACAACTATTGTGCCATTTAGAACTTTGCAGCAAAGTTCCTACAGACTACCAGCTTGCAAATGATTTCCAGTTGAGCGATACAGACTCATTGCAGCCTCTAGTTGTTATATACTGATATCCTTTCAGCTTTATGTTAAATGAACATAGGGTCAAGGTCAGGTGTTATTTGTAAAACAGTCGTAAAGACCTAAAAATAAGACAAAATACATATGAGCTATCTTATTTACTGAGAAATAGAATTAATCACAAAAATTGAATGTGAATCACTGGATCATGAACAAGAGGCTCCCAAGAGCCTGAATCGCTCACCTGTTATTTTTATGTAGATCTTGCATCAATGATTATATTTGCTGTTTAATGTATACCGTCGCATTTTTCGCCTTAATATTGACTTGTACAGCTAAAATATATAATCCTGAACCCAAATATATCTGGTTGCTAGGGAATTTTCTCAAGGGTCAAGGTTATCGAAAAAAAATCCATAGCAACCGATAGACTCCATATGAATTTGAACAGCTATATTATAGGGTACTGAATCTAAATATATATGGTAACAACGGACTTTTTCATCGGTTGCTGTGGACTTTTTCAATGACCTTAATTCTTGGCCATTCTATTTGACTTGTAAAGATAACGTATAGGGTCCTAATCCCAATATATATGGTTGCTATACTTTTTCAATGACCTTGACCCTTGACCCTCCATTTTACTTGTATAGCTACCATTTATTTAATTTAAAATTATGCTGAACATTTTTGCTGTTTATAGGTTGGCTTTAATTATAATAATATTCAAGTTAATAACCTAAAACAGCAACATTTCCTTAAAATTAACAATTCAGGGGCAATAACCCGAAAATTAGTTGACAGATTCGTTCATGGAAGGTAGATCTTGCCTTCATAAACATTTTTAGTTCTTTGTCAGTTTCGCTGTAACTGTTTTAGTTTTTGAGATATGAGCCAAAAAGTGCATTTTTCACCTATACTCTATTTTTAATAAACCAATCAGAAACAAGAATTGTCAATGGCAACCATGCTTGTCGTCCAATCAGGATGATACAAATTAATTTCATAAAAGAATTTCCATAGATGCTTCGTGTCAAGGTTTTGGTTAAGCAGCTCCAGAGAAAATTTTGTTTATGATCAACCAATGAGAAACAAGAATTTACCATGATGGCAATGTTTGTTGCCCGATCGGGTCGAAATGAGGAAATTTTGTAAAGAACCTCCCATAGATGCGTCCTGTCAACATTCGTTCCATTTGACCAAGTGACTTCAGAGAAGAAGATTGTTTAATTTCAGCCAATCAGAAAAAAGAACTGCCCATGGCGGCCATCTTTGTAGTCCGATTGGGACCAAATGAGGAAAATAGATAAAGGACCTCCCATATATGCTTCCTGTCAAGTTTAGTTCTATTTGGCCAAGCGATTTCGGAGGAGAATATTTTTTTATCAGCCAATCAGAAACAAGAACTGCCTATAACGGTCATGTTTGTTGTGCGATCGGGACAAAATGAGGAAATTTTGTAAAGATGCTTTCTGTCAAGTTTCGTTCCATTTTGCCAAGCGATTTCAGAAAAGATTTTTTTATATCAGCCAATCAGAAACAAGCGACCATATTTATAGTCTGATCGGCACAAAATAAGGAATTTATAAAGGACCTCCCATACATGCTTCCTCTCAAGTTTTGTTCCATTTGGTCAAGCAGTTTCATCAGTGGAGAAGATTTTTGAAAACTTCGCCAATCTGAAAAAAAAAAATCCCATATCCCAAGATGAACGAGGAATATTTGTAGATGACCCCACAAACATTATTCCTGCAAAGTTTAGTTCCAATTGGCCCAATGATTTCAGTGCAGAAGATCTTTAAAGGAAAAGTTTACGCCGGACGACGAACGCAAAGTGATGGCAAATAGCTCATATGGCCTTTTAGGTCAGGTGCGTTAAAAAGGTCCAGGTTAGGTGATATGTCGGATATCCATTTTTGGGAAATATACAGTTGAGCTATCACTTAACTTACTGAGAAATGGAATTAATAAATATAAATAGAAACGCTAGATTATGTAATATGTGCAACTGTAATTCTGTTGAGGATGAATATCATTTTATTTTGGAATGTATTAGATATAAAGATATTCGTATGAAGTATATAAAACCTTATTACTGGAGAAATCCATCTGTATTTAAACTTATAAAATTGTTATCTGTTCGTAATATAAAAGAACTTAATAGTATTGGAAAGTACTTATGTATTGCCGAAAGAATTCGTAATTGTTGAGTGTGTTTATCTTGCTTCAAGATTGTGAACAAATTGTATTAATTAATATCATGCTCCTATATTGTATTAAATTGTATCGATTAATATCATGCTCCCAGATTTACTTTACATGGTACGAATTGTATTACTATATTGTACAATGTGTTGCTTACTATAATATTTAATATTTTATTGTACTTGATGCTTATAAGCTGTATTGCTTTTGGAATAAAGAATATATAATCACAAAAACTGGAAAAGACGCGGAGTCATTGGACCACGAAAATTAGGGCAATGACACCAATGTACAAGAAAATATTCAGCTCAAATATCATGACGAACTTTCAATATAAATCCTTTTTTTCTTGATAAAGCAAATTCATGTTAGAATCGTTTTGCCATACGGACAAAATACTTTAAATATGACATATTACGAATCGATTAAAAAAACGAAAGATTTAGCTTAATGGACAGGAAATTTACACTGCCAGTATGATCTGATAAATTGTATGTGATTTTATACAGAAACATTATGTTTGCATGTTAAGAGCAGGTGGGGAAATATAAAACAGTTTGCACACTGGGTCACATGCCATTTTATCCCGTTGATGCTATGCACCTGCTTTTTACAAAAAATTAAAATAAAGATGTAACATATAAGAAATAAATTTGACCGTTATCGTGCTTAAAATCGGACTTTTTTCACAAAATACTGAAATATTATCAACTGTGTAATAAATTATGGAGCAATATACCACCGAAAAAAAATATTTGTGAGAATTATATGAGTCATATATCTCATTGCAGTTTTGATCAACCTGATATACTCATTTCATAAATTTAAATAAATTAATTATAATTTATTCTCTACATTACACGTATTCTTATGTTTATCGCAAACTTATTTAATTTATATAATCTGACTCCTGTCGTTGTCTTTAGCTAACATTTTTTTTCAAAACATATTTTTGTATTAACTGAACAACTTAATTAGTCATTGCGTCTGTTAAGTCCAACAACTCGATTTTACAGTACTCGGTCTGTAGTCAAATTATGCACGTCACTGGTATGGTTGAAATGTGTCAGATTCCCCAAGACGAATACCAGAACGCAGAATGACCATGATATTGATAGTGAACAGATTCTCTCCGTGTCATATTGAACAATTCATGATAATATTTCCTGTAGTCTGTGCTCTAATTCAAAACAATCTAGAGTAAAAAAAAAGTTATTCTCTTTTACCCATCCTAAACGCATAGATTTTTAATGTGAAACTACAGAAAACTATACCACTCGTCATTTTTTCATCCAAAAACGTATGTTAAAAAAATTCAAATACCGAAATAGTTTTTAAGTATGTCATACCCTGAAGGCTGTAACATATATATATTAGAATTAAAATACGAAATTAGCTATATTTTTTATCAGTTCATTTATTACCTTGTCCTTCAAACAATACTTACGAAATACGAATATGTTAGGCAACACCAGACTGATATTTAGTTCTTTAGATTTCGCCGCTCCGATTTTTGGACTTTTCAAATTTAAAAAAAAAAATGCCGCTTTGTTTTGCAAAAAGCTGAAAATTCGCGCCAAATTCTTCATTTTTCAAGAAATTAAAAATGATAATTGCTCGCCCGCTCCTAAAATTTAAAAAAGGATTTGGATTTTTTTCCTATTTTTTTGCAATATTTTATTTTTATAAATGTGTGCCGCATGTAAATGTTATCTTTGCCACCCCGCCCCCCCCCCCCACAAAAAAAACAAGTCCTAAAGAAAAAACAATTAAAAATAGTTTGTCTTCAAAATATTCGGAAGACAGCCTATAATTTTCCAGAAATTATGTTAGATTTTGAGAACAGAAAGGTCGTCATGAAACATTTTACGACAGGTATTTATCTTAAGAGTATATAAAATGTCTTTTTTTAATATCATCATTGCATGGATCGATTCCTTTTGTCCTTTATAAGAAAATATTTAAAGATGATTTGCACCGATGAGCGTTTTACCCCCCCCCCCCTTTTTCCCCCTTTCCGAATCCGCCATACGGAATTGAATGTTTCCAAATCACGTTATATACCCTGAGAGGGTACATCCGATATATATCATGATACTCTGAAAAGCGCAAATTATCGTGTGATTTTAATAATTTAGAAGGTGGCTCTTTCACGTATTTCACCTTGTGCAAAGATAAACTTTTTATTTTATTTTTACATTTTATGACATCACGATATAAATATGGATGATGTTATAAAATAAAATGAGAATAAATAGAGCAATAAAAATAAATATCTGCTGAGTTGATTAACCCTTATAGAAATTTTAGATAATTACATTGAAATTTCCGTAAAATTGATT
This sequence comes from Mytilisepta virgata, assembly GCA_028015205.1. Taxonomy (NCBI): domain Eukaryota; kingdom Metazoa; phylum Mollusca; class Bivalvia; order Mytilida; family Mytilidae; genus Mytilisepta; species Mytilisepta virgata. Next base: position 37,577,136 of record CM051512.1, read on the forward strand.
TTTATAGCTTCTTTGTACGTACATTATATCAATTTTCCGTACAGTCATTATTTAGGAGGGGTATCTTTGAAAATTAGACATCAATTGACCATTAAAAACCCCATGATAACTCTTATAATCAATTTACGGAAAGGCTCCAGTAACCAAAAGAAGTCGCATGCTGTAACTCACGCGCATGTTATCGTCTGCTAATTGTGCACCTGTCATTACGTGCCAAAAGCGAGACGTAACTGTTTGATCACCTACAGGTGTCGTCACATTAGCAATGGGGGATGATCATTATCGCCATGCAGAGCAAAAGGATGAAAAAATTATTTCTGGCGATATATTTGTTGGTCATTATTTTTATTCTGTTTTGTCATGACGATTTTATTTCCATGCACAAATTATTTCCTAAATTTTGTTAGCTTGAATAAATTTCAATGTCATGGAACGATTATTTAATTTTGCTTTTTCAATGTCATATTAATTTATTTATTTTATTTTTTTCAAATTCCTTCTGTCCTTCTGTAGAATATGAAATGGCAGTTCCTTAACTACGTACGAAAAATGTATTGTAATGATATTCTATATATGTATACAAATATTTTTCTAAATTATAAAGATTAACTTTAGTTTTATAATTTATAACATGCGATGAAAATTTCAAAAAATTATTTGAAAAATTAAACACAATTTTGAACCCATCAACACCCAAAGATATTAGTATAGTTGTTTCTTTTATTAAACCGTCTTTAGAACCGAGGGGAAGAGACTCTAAACTATATGTTATTGTAGAATTGTACATGTGTTTTATGTATTCTATGTAGGTATTGTGTATTTTCACAATTGTATTTTGTTTACTGTTCATGTTTTGCATATGGCCCAAATAGGTTTTCTTTGCAATAAAGATTATTATTGTATAATATTTAAATTTTGTCACAAGTAATCTCCTTTATCAACATAACTTTAACAGAACAGGTTAAGCGAATGCAGATACTACTTCAGATATTTCAGAGGAAAAATCAACATGTTAAAATTTCCTGGTAAATCTTGTCAAGACGCCACGGAAATAATTCATAAGACACCCCAACATAGATATGTTTGCATATCTGTCATAAATATACATTATATTTGATTATAACGTATGCAAAAAGTTTTGTCAAGACTCTTAAGATAATTCTGATGGTGTTTATCGTGCGTAACAAGTAATAGTTTGACAATATGATAACACTTTACATTCAAAACACCGATTATTAAACTATTTTATAATCTCTAAATACTTTTTATTGCAGAGATATCTGCGCTTTCGCGTCGAATGTTTGCAGTTGAATTACGTAAAGGTTACAGGGTCGATGCAGGGATTATTCGCAGATAACTCCCGAGAGAAAAACACGAAATTTTAACCTAGGTTATCTAAAACAATAAAGGATACCCGATAGTCTCAGGTCGCAATGGTTTCATGGTAATTTGAAAGAATTTTAATGATGCTGTACATCACGTTTTGGACTCCAGGACTTGACATGTATTTATTATAATAATTTTTTTTATTCTGTGCGGAGTCGGCTGTTCTGGATTTTTTTCACTCCATTGTGCATCAATAAGTATTTACAATATACCGTAAAATTTCTTCGTAATATTTCTTTGTTCTTGCTTGATATAGATGCAAGAATTAATATTTGTATTTTCTAAAATTTATTCGAATCGAGAATTTTATTAAATTTTTTAATTATTTAACTTTCAAAAATCAAATTGAAAATCTTTGCCGACAGAATTTTGTAAACGACCGGGCAAGAAAATGGAAATAAATTTGCACAAATATTCGCGAAGGACGCAACGAGCCGTATAGTTTTTTGCATATAGTTTACTGAAATTTTTTGTACCAATTTTTATAAATCCGAAGTCAGAAGTATAAGATTTCTAATTCTACTTATTTTTTTTTTACATACATTTTTTTAAAATTTGCACATTAAAAATCTATAAATTTTTAAAGTTATGTACAAAATATTATTTAAATTAAACTTGTACGACCCAACTTATATATATAAATTTAAGTTTATTAATGCAAAACACAATCCCATTAGGGATATAAGCATACAAAATTCAACACAACACACGCACAATAAAGAAGTTATATAAACAGTTAATTGTTATGATAATTCCCTCTCCTCAGTTCTAATGACTAAAATCGCATCGCCAATATATAACATAGTGAGTTCTCTTATACCAATACGGGAGTTGATGTGTATGTATTATTTTAATAGTGCAAGAAAGGGCCACAGCTGAGTACAACGAAGCTTTATCTGCACCCTTTGTCTTAACCCTTTGTGAATAAGACAGAAACAAGAATTTCCGACTGTGATCCAACAATTACTGGCGCCTTGAAAAAGTTTTTGTCGCTCAGGGTACTCGAGTGATGCACAAAACGTTTCATTGTTCTTGTATCAAACTTGTTTTAAGATTAAGTATTTTATCTTAGGTTTTTACTAAAATTTGTTGACTCTTTGATAAAGAATAAATATTGTCTTTAATTTTTACCTGTTTAAGGTAAATTATTTGCTCTCAAGATAATCTTTTTCTATCGGATTAATATTACGGAAGGTTTGTAAAATCTCACAGACTTTTTACAAGTATAAGTGTTTATGATTAAATATTAAGTCGTTCAATCCGTTTACTGTTAACGAGAAGAGTTTACCTCTTTTTAAACAAACCGTCCTTAAAATTTAAAGAAGCCAATTTGCTTTTAGTGTAGAATTCGTTACCCAAGATCATATCAATTTGTATTAATCTTATTTTTTAATTTTTAAAAATTTACAATGAATTCAGTAAAATTCATCCTTTACAGAGTTGGTGCACAGTAGTTAAGTATTGAAAAAGACCGCTCTAAGCCAATGAAACACTGAAACTATGGCTTAAAATTTTGCATATATTATATCAAATTTTGTACCTATAAAGATGTCACTGTTTTGCTTCTTTTTAGATCTAGTATGGATATCCATGTATTTGTTTTGAACGATTTTCATTAATTTTCTTTGGGGGTATCATTTTTTTTACTTATAACAGAAGAAACTAACTTTGCTCTAGGTTTGATAAGAATGAGAATGAAAAAAATATGGTGTATGCGTAAATATAAATCTATGATTTAATAATCAACAACATTTAGTTTCGTTTGTTCCTTTAATATTTAATGTTATAGCCGTTTTTTTAAGGAAGGGAGGGGGCGGAAATGTTGATAATGAATTTGTTTTGTAAAAAAAGTAACGACTTTATGAACTTAATGTGATTTTAAATTATTCCTAAATGTTAATCATGAAATATTTATATTCGAATTTTTACATAAATTTTTTACATTATATTACATGCCTTCTTTGTAAATAGTCTATCCGGGAGATTATTAATTTCTATAATCTATATAAAACCTATAGATTATAGAAAATTGGTTTATACATTTCAGCACAAAATATCATCGTAAAGATTTATTTCAAGAAGATTTGATTTAGTGGAAGGCTATTCGAATTTCTGCAGGGGTTGTTAAATATTTTTTACTTAGTGAGAATCTATCCTCACAGAAATTGACAGAAAAATTAATAATGTATTCCGAATATTAGAAAATTGGCAGAAATAAATAATACATCAAATAATATAAAATTCTAAAATTCTAAATGCCAAAGAAGGTTTTAAAAATGCATTAAGTCAAATCTTTTTTTTTTTTACAAATTCGCAGGTATTGATAATCAACGAAAAACAATTTTAAAAACCATGAGAAAATGAATTTTAAGAACACCTGGTTAGACCTTTCAAGTGTTTTTAGTTATTCAAAATTTGTAACAACACCTTCAAATATGAGAATTTATACTTGTAGGGAAGGGACAAACTCATTAGGTGTCCAAAATAAAGTGAAGTAATGTTTGCTAAGATTTTAACCTTACAGGAAATTTTGTTTGAAGTGGATTGCAGCCGGGGACGTCACGATGGACACGGCGTATCACCTTTGACAGCTCCGGAAGGACATTCCAGTGTTACTTGGGTTTATCTGTAAAATGAAATAGATTCCGAATGAATCTTCTTGACCACCTTGATGTTAAATTATTTTCAAGCGTATATTGACACGAATATTCAGATATTTTTACGATTTTAAGAGTGTAAATATTCAACAGTTCTTTTCTGTATGTGTTTGTGCTTTTGCACCAATTCAAATGGTTCCTTTTTCTAAGATTCGTTCATTTTTCATGTATATAAACTTTAGTCAGCTGTGGGAGACCTTTTAAAGCATTTGATTGAATTGCGAAATTGAGGTCCACGTTGGTCAAAGGTGCAGTCATAATATCTGTTGTAACTTTTTATTGCTCTAAAATTGCAATATCCTCTATGTATAATTTTTGTTATTATCATATGTACCCATTTTGAATGTTTATATTTGCTTGACTCCTGTGGGAATATTTTTTTTAATAAACTGACATTATAATTTTTTTACTCTGGTGCCATAAAATGTAACCAGATAGCATGCATTTATGATTGCATTAGACAGTCACTTTGCGCAATATCATGGTGTATATAGGATATACCCCTATGGTGCTAAAGCCCCCAGGAAATATTTAATACGTAGTTAATGAAATGACTGTTTGTATGGTATGCATTTCAAATGCAATTTCGCTAATCTAAATGATTTCAAATCTTCCAGAAACCGAAGCCAAAACTGAACTTTTAATGAGGTGAATACAATACATATGGACCTGGTAGAAAGATATCGACCGAGGATTTAGTCCGAGGTATATATTAATCTACAAGGTCCATATAAAATGTATTGATCGATATATCTATATAAGTTTATCGCTTGGCCTTCACATCAATCCGACATCATAACTACGACAAGTATCTTCATATCCTGTAATGTTTTAGTACCCTTAGATGATGGACGGATGATTTATTGTTTAATGTTCAGTGGCAATTATTATATGCATATCAGGACGAGAAAATGTCACAGTGGCTATGAAACCTGCTTTGTACTAGACCGACACGCTGACGTTTAACGTGCTAGCTCACGAGGTAACAGTCCGCAGGAAGACTTATCACCTCAATAGGACACATTATACCGACCCCGAGCCAACCAATCCTCTGCTCCGACTCCTGGATGCAATCTGCTTGGCGGAAAAGCAGCAAATACTAATTGAAAGTCTTTGGTTTGATCTGGTCGGGATCGAACTCGCGACCTTCCACACTCGAGGAGAGCACGCTATCACAAAACCACCGAGACGATTGAGTAAACTAAGAAAAGTATTTTCCATTTTAAAGGACACTCCAAAACAATAAAGAAAAACATTATAGAGCATATACTATATTAGGGTAGATTACTATCCGCAATTTCCAAATTTTATAGCAGTGCAACTTTGAATATAAGTTTAATGGCTACAATGGCAATACTATATCAACGGAGTCCACCAAACGGAAGGGGGGTTGTTGGTGTATTTGTGCCGATAGCCCTTGCAAAAATCCACTCTCTTCCCGAAATGTAATTACGAAAAACATACCTTGTTCACGATAGGTAAATACAAAAAAATATAATTTTCAGGACACGCAATAATAAACAAGAATTCGAGATACGTTACAGATTATTGACAATTAAACAATTTTCTTAATCATTTATCTCTGATTTTAAACATAGCATTATATTTATAACAGAAATTATGACACTGTTCTAGACAATTGTACAGAAATCATGACCCTGTTCTAGATATAGCAATGTCAGTAAACGCCAGGTGGAGCTGTTTTGGGGGAAGTTATTTGAAAACTGGATTCCGCTTCTTTACAACCTTTTCCAGCCTATTTTGGGACCAGTATACTATAAACAAACTCTGATTTCCGCCCAGTGGCGCCCCTAGTGTTTACTGACATTGCTACTAGATAGCAAGATCTTGAAACGTATCCCCGTTACTGCGGCACACTAATGGAAGGCATCGACTATGTGGTAAAATAAAACATTGGTTCTTTGACAACAATTTTGATACGCTTCTGCGCACTTCGACAATATACATGTATATGAATAAGAATCGGTTTAATGAGTAAATTTCATATATAGAGCATAGTATAAATTTACTGTATCTAATATTAGTATCTTTGGATTGTTATTTTGAAACTCCTGGAACGATGCCTCTACATGGTGGACCCTAGGTCCCCGAAGGTATTCGCCAATCCAGTCGTTAGACGTGTCTGACATGATTATTCATTGATTTGTTATAGAAATTAACAGTATTTAGCAAAATTCAAAAATAATAGAATTATTAAGGGTTCATTCCTTGTATTTCACATGGTAGATCTACTTAGCTGAAATTTGGCTTCCTATTTCGGTATTTTTGGTTATGAGTACTTGTTTTAAAATAAGTTTGGTTTTGGTCTTCCAAATGTTTCGGTTTTAATGCTGCTGATGAGAGGTAACTCCTTGAAATGCATCGTATACAGCATAGTATAAATTTACTATCTAATATTAGTATCTTTGGATTGTTATTATTTTCAAATGCAAACGTATTCTGAGTGTTATATGTTGTGGCATATTATAAAGGGGTCTTTTAATTTGTAATTTCATACGCGTTTTTCCGTAGCTATCCACATTTATACATTATAACTGTTTTAAAATATTGTCAAATGTATCTTACGGGATTTACCAACACAATAAATATTTTAATTTCTCCAGGGAGAGTCGAAAGATAGTAATACGTGGATATAGATCTAAATACTTTAATTTCAATATAAATAATACGTATCATATATGAGTAATTTTGTGATAAGAAATTAAAATGTATTACTTCGTAAACACAAAGAAGGGGACAAATATGGTATAAAATTCATGAAAGATATTAAGTGTATGTGCATATATGTTATATAATGAACAGAATTGTCTATTCAGATGTCAAAATCACGATAACAATTAAGCTTTTAGAATATTTGTCAGAATGTTTCTTGGCAATATATCTGAAGTAACTCCCCGGTTTAATTCTCTCAGACAGCCTACACAAATAAATATTCCATGAAAGCAATTCGAAGAACAAGATGTACGCATTTGGTCTCTCTACGACTCATCAGTTGTGCCGAAGGCATAGTCCGAAACCACCAAAATGACAGAGAAAAAGTTTGTCTGTACACGTATAATAGAAAACAACGGACATACTGATTAATTCTATAACATAAAATCCCTTTATTCGCTTGTCATAAAATCATCAGAGTTTTTAATGCTGTTATTTTTTTTTCTCTCTCGAAATAGTACATTGGGGTTTCCGGCAAAATAAATGAAAACATAAATAAATAAATAATATTTTTGAGAAAAGAAGACAATTTATAATAGTAAAGATCTATCTATATATATATATATATATATACTTTTGAAGGCCGAGAGAAGAGAGTAAAGAATTAATTCGGTCACTGAAGTCTACACATTTGCTGTTTTCTTGGGTGGGGTCTGACTCATCAATGATATTTATACCGACTTTAAAAATTTAAAAAACCATAACGAATTCCGTGATCGCCGTTGTGGTTTTTGGGATATAGTGTCATTTCCGTACTATTTTAAGACTAGTATAATTAATTGCCTAATAATAACATTAATTTAAAAACAAAGGCGTATTTTCTATATTTGGAATCAGAATCAGAATCAGAAATTTTATTGGTTTAAATGTAAATATCATGCAAGTCACGTGTTTTATTTTCTAACACTTAATCCATAATAGGAATGGGTGTTCCGACAAGATAAACGAAAACAGTGTTTGGACTGGTAATTTTGGGTGAAATTTCAGTTGTTTTTATATGCTTATTCAATAGAAAATAGTGGAAAAGAGGACAAATATAACTAAGGAGCAAACCAAAAAAAAAAAAAACGCAATCCATTAGACAGACCATCCCGGGAAGACAAATGAACAACCACAAGCACAACAAATAAACACTGAAAACTAAAAGAAAAAACAATGAACAACATGAACTCCTATAAAAACCAGGAGTGAACTCAGGTGCTCAGGAAACTTAAGCAGTCCCTACTCCGCATACGGCATGAAGTTCTACAGTCAGTCCAGCGGTAGTCACAATTAAAACCCATTGACATTGGCACGATTTGATGGATCTTGAGAAGTCAAAAAGTCAAACAATAAAGACAGCAATTGCCTACAATGCTGAGAACAATGTTTTAACGTGGTAATTTGCCATAACTACTAACAATCACGACTCAGGGTCCCGTTTCACGAACATTCGTACGATTAGTCGTAAGTGTGATATTATTTTTGGTTTTCACTGTCTTTGTTCTATTGACGTCATGGAACCAGTCACGATCGTAATCTCACGAATGTTTGTGATACGGGACCAGGTTTCTCAAAATTGACAAGGATTGCTGGTTTTCCCACCACAGGTCGATGGATGTCGCCGGGGTCTCCGGCTTCTCCAACCATAAAAAATGACTGCCACGATACAACCGATTCCAATGAAAAGTGGACCGTTTGGGTTCTTGTAGGATTGGTTATTGGATTGACTGTTTCGTCTTTAGCGTAAAAATCCCTAAATGTTTTAACCTGCTACATGTTCCAACACATCCTGAACAAAAAAAGACGATGCGAGCTAAGAAGCACAGAAAACTCAAATCGTCGACAAAATCAATACAATAAATATCGTAGAGAAAACCTAATCAAGTAATGTTGTTTGAATGATTTGAGAGAGTTAACCAGTCGACCGAAAACCCCAACTTTAACGTTATCTAATTTCTGGGGAGCATGGAATATATAAAGATACCTTACCATCTATCGTGTGACGGATAGAGCATACTCTCTAGGGTTTGTCAGATAATTATGATACTGAAAGCCTATCCATATCTGAGATTTGTATTGTCAATGTCATGTTTTTACATGTAGAAAAAAAGTTGTAGCGCCTACCAAAGGTTATTTTGCTCGTTTTAAACAGACCTCATTCCTTTCTATGGTAATTAATATTCGTTGCAATTTTTTTTCAGTTCATCCAATCAGTGCACTATATTCACTGAATTCGACCTGAAAATGCATTTAAGTGTTGCTCTATATAGTAAGTAAGTAACCACACAATCAATTAATACCATTTCAGGAGACGTTAACGGGGGAGAGTGGCGCTGTAAGACACATCATACCACTACGCTGCCGGAATACGCATCTTACGACCTGAACTGTTTGTATTTACAATTGTATCAATGCGCATCAAAGAAACGGTTCAATATCTATTTTATCAAATTTGTGAATACCACGTACTCGAATTTATCATAAAGAACGGACAAGCTATCTCGAAACTCACACATTACCAATGATATATCAGTGTTTATTAATTAGTACTCGTATTAAATAGGATAAGATGGGCCAAGCCAATACATATAGAATTATCACCTTGCTATCAATGTATAGATATACTTATCTCCCTTGAATTGACTCCTCACAGCTTTGTATCTGATATAAAAGCGTTTAATACCGAAATCCCGTTGAAAGTGATACTGTGGATAAGTTTGTGATTTTTATGAGCCTGTCTTCTCATCATAAAATTTCGAATATAAATATATACTAGTCTGTGAAATGTATGAATTTTAGCACTGCTGGCTTTTCTACTTTTTCTTCCGAGACGAAAAAGAAAGCTTCTGTGTTAAACCTCTAAAAGGGACCAGACCAAATATTTTCTATAAAATTCTTTCTTCAAATATTCAGTCGGTAACTATTTAGGTACATAAGTGACCAGACCAGATATTTTCTATAAAAAGCTTTCTTCAAATGTTCAGTCGGTAACTATTTATGTACATAAGGGACCAGACCAAATATTTTCTATAAAAAAGCTTTCTTCAAATGTTCAGTCGGTAACTATTTATGTACATAAGGGACCAGACCAAATATTTTCTATAAAAAAGCTTTCTTCAAATGTTCAGTCGGTAACTATTTATGTACATAAGGGACCAGACCAAATATTTTCTATAAAAAAGCTTTCTTCAAATGTTCAGTCGGTAACTATTTATGTACATAAGGGACCAGACCAAATATTTTCTATAAAAAGCTTTCTTCAAATGTTCAGTCGATAACTAATTAGGTACATAAGGGACCAGACCAAATATTTTCTATAAGAGGTTTTCTACAAATTTTCAGTTGGTAACTATTTCGGTACATATGTGAAATTAATACTTAAAATTAAATTTAATATAATTTAATAACATTTTGAAATTTTATTAATTAATGAGCATCTCCCACGCACGCATCCTTGAGTAAGTTTTGGTTTTGTGTTTCGGTTTTTTGTTTTGTTTCTTTTGGGATTTGTTTTCGAGTTGATTGTTTCGGCTTTCAATATTTTGTTAGACCCTGAGCAGATTTACTACACTGGTGTCAAAGAACATCTATTGATGACATAATATAATATTTATTTAAGTATTTTTATTTGATTTTTATTTATTTAAATTGTTTATTTTAATTATTTACTATCTATTCAATTTATCATTGTTCATTCATTAATATATACATTTATTTTTTACTGTAATTAAAATCTATATATTCAAATTTCACATTTAGAATAAAAGCCAAACATGTCAAAAATAATAATATCAATAAATAAATAAATACAAATATACTCCCTCTAAATTTGCTGGATCTGCAGAATAGTTGAAGTCTTGGGAGATTTTAATGCGTCATTGGAGACAAAACACAACAAAGCCTATATTTATTTAGTTGATTAATTTGATGTAAGTCAAACAGAACACTAAGTAATGGCTACTTTGGCCTGATCACTTTGTAATTGATTACTTTTAAATTTAACTTATTTCTTTTAAACAACAGATATATGAACTAATACAGTGTTTCTTTCAATCCGACTGCTTGGTTTCCTAAATACATACTGTAACTCCATTTTTGAAAATTGCATTTAAATCGACTTGTTGTTTTTATAACTTCGTTTTATCTTAATTTGAAACATATCCAAATTATACGAAATCTCTGATAGCCAAGTCGGTAAACATTGCTTTTCAAAGTGACCTTTGTTTACAACGAGTACTGTTCGTAGATCAAGTATATTCCGAGGAAGATTAATTTGTGACCGGTGACATGTCAAAAATCACCCGCGATCCCGATAAGATAACAAATCAAACAAGAGTAACTAGAAAATCGAGGTTGTTTAAACATGGGGTCATCTCCCGGATATACGTGGTGTTGGGGTTGATAAAAGGGTACAGTCGTTTACTGAAAATTAAAATAGTTACACTGTGAAGATAGTCTATCTGATTTTTCACAACTTGACATAAGCTGTCGTGTGGCGTAAGATTGTACGTGTATACATATACTTTCTCTTAATCAGCCCTGTATACGTATTTCTTTTATAATATCTCTACTTGTTTAAAATATCAACAGAAAATTATTTCATAGGAAGACACAGGAATAGCTATCGTTTCAGTGGGATAACCTTACATACTCTGGGAGAAATGGTGTGGCGAGGCATACGAGAGTTAGTAGCGCCGTTTAATTCACAGAAACTTTCTCCTCGCCTTTTAGAAAATACTATCCCCATCGGCTGATCGAAAAAATCTAGCAACCGATGTTGATAGTAATTTTCTCAAAGGCGGGGAGCAATTTCCCTATATATATATTGGAAGAGATGAAATACAATTATATTTAACTAGTGAAGGGATTTTTCTTTTCACCCAAGGAACAAAATGCGAGCGTATGTTTTAAAAAACGGATAAAAAATAAAAATATTGTATTTTTATAATCATAGTTCCTGAAAGTTTTTGATTATTTTTGCATATTTAGGCCAGTTTTGATGATTTTATTTTTGAACATGGGTACGTAAAAGTGGCATTTAAGGTATGGACGAAGCTAGGTGAATGCCGATTTCAGATACAAAATACCTATGTAATATTATATTTTTATATATATATATATTTGTATTTTATCCATATTTTCCATTGCTGAAAAGTTTTGTTAAATGTTTGTTTAATACTCTTTCAGCCAAAATGGTTGGTCATAAATGTGAAGATAAATTTAAGTTAATCAACAGTATACAAATCAATATAATTATATTACTTTACTTTGGAAATTTTGTAAATTAGAGATTTTTGTTGTGCTTTGCTCAAAGAACATTCTACAAGAAAATGAATTTCTTTCTCAACTGAGTTGATGCCTATGATGGTGGAAATCAAGTTCCTGAGGGTATCACCGGCCCAGGTACTAGTATTTCGATGCTACATAGCTTTGAATTCATGTTAAACTTTGTGAAAACTAAGGACGTCTCCCGTGTGCATTGCTTTATCATAGTTGTCGCTCTGTTTCCCCTTTTTGATAATTTTGGCATTATTTGAATTTGCCCTTCGGATTATTATTTTGGTTTAAATATGTTAGGCCTTCAGCACAACTGGGGAGTCGTATATCGACATCAAAATTGGTGTCATAGCATTTGTTTTTGCATTGCAACACAAAATCGATTTTATATAAAATAATTTACGTAACAGTACGTGCTAGGTAAAAAGAAAACGGACGACGAAACTATGGATTGAGGGAGTGTTTAAAGAGTTATGCTGATGTACCCGTCTTATTTTTTCTAAATTAGGTGAATAGTTTTAATAGTTCTAAAGGTCTTGGGTCATATGTAGTACAGAATTTCTTATGTTAAAACTTGTGTTAGAAAACAAACAATCCTTTTTCAGAATGAACAAGACAGCTTTATAGATAAACATCTTAACTCGAGTACATCTTATCCTTGGACTCATGGTATGATTTGAACTTTATATTCGTTCGCGGTCGAGATTTTTATCAAACTCCTTCAAATTATATTTATAGAGGGGTTTCTTAGATATATTGAAGGAATTCATAATCTTTTATTTCCCTATTTCGGATAATTCCAACTATTTGATATGAAAGCCACTGAATATAGACATGTATATACATATAGATTTGTATGTTGCAAAATGGGACTGCTATATCGTAAGATGCCTCATGTGCAGACCAACCAGCGTTGATTCAAGATTTCTGACTGGTTTCCTGACTAAAGGGAGAATTGACTGGTTTCCAGAACGAATTAAGAATCAACTAGTCTCCAGCTCGATTCTGTCCGAATCACCTACAAATATAATGTGTCTTCTGGTTTTGTCAAGCATGATGTCGTAGTTTTTTGACGTTGGTATGCTTCGTAGTTTTGCTGGTAATTTATTCTGAAACTGGATATTTCATTCATCAAATATCAGACTTATTCGAACGAAACTCGACAGCACTATCCATGGGCAGTTCTTTTTCAGACTAATATTTTTTATCAACTAAGATAACAACCACGGCCAAAATTAGTTTAAAATTGGTATACGGAAAACAGTTTAAAGATCTTTCTGAAATATGCAACTGCCAGGCAAAGTCGAATAACTATTTGGTGCTCCATTTATCAAATTGTATCAGGGTCTTCTGAAAAATAGTTAAACGTTATCATTTCAGAAACTATATGGCCAAAAATAAGACATACATGCTTCATCTCAATTTTACCTTTTTTAACAATTTGAATCAAATAAAATAAAGCAGTCAACGCCTATAGTGTTATTGCACTTTACAAACGGTGCATGTGGGTATATAACATCCTTGGAGCCTCTGGTTAGAATTGATACCTTTTAAATCATTCCAGTGACTGCTTTATAAGACCAAATAAAAGATAAGTGTGGTTCCAGTTACATCAACATGAAAAATAGGTGGATAAATAGGGATTTTTTTTTATACTGAGTCTAGGGGGAGACATTCTGACTTTAACAGGGCTTATTAAAAATGTAAATAAAATCCTTATGGTAGGTACGGTACCGGCCGGAATGACACTTTTTTTTTATTAATTTATATGACATAAAGTAAATGCTATCATTTTCTACACTATCCTGTATATATTTAAAAGTCCTACTAAATTTCTGCTATTATTCTTCAAGATTTTTATGAGGGTCTGGACTGGGGGTGGGGGGCTACAGATTCTATATTCTTTATATTTTTTACGCCTTTTTCTTGTTTAATTAAAAATATGCTTATTCTGTAAAATCGTAAGATGTTGAATTTTTTTAAGGTCACATTCAGAAACCTAAATTCCCTGCGCACGGTGCACATTTCAGGATTAACCTGGTGTATTCCCCACTTGGGGGTATTGGAGTTGTCTTTCCTGGCAGACGGTGGCTTGTATTTTTGTCTGAAAATATTGAATTAGGGAAGGCCTTCATCAGACATCGAAAAATGTGAGAAGATATATCCAAAAACATATCACTATTGTGTATGTGGGATATTGTTAGGAAGAAAAAATATTTTGCAGGAAATGACAAATTCTGCATTGATATCTATGGAAGACACCTTCTCCAAAGAGCAGATAACTCCGTAAATGGGAGACAACTCGCAAGTACCAAAAAGATGGGGAATCGTAAGTGCGGCGTATGGGGACGAAAAATGGCTGTCTCGAGTTAAGGGGGAGCAACACCCTTAGCACGTTAAAGACTACCATGTAGATGTCGAAAAATAGAAGGCTAAAATGCCGCTACATGGGCCACTTTCGCACTCGCCAGGTGGAAAGGGACTAGCATAAGTTGGTATAACTTATTTCCCAATCAACTATATAGTAATTAAGTTTAAACTAAACTTACCTTCATCAGGTATGCTTGTGACCAAAGCTGGGCATTGGAAAGCCAGAACGTAAACACAAAATTATTTTGAGCAATACAACCAAACAGGTCAAAACAATTTTGCCAAAATCTATGTAAGATCAACTTTGCCCGAGGGAGTTAAACCTATACTTAAAACAGAATTTCAAAATTTATCAAATAAAAATAAACTAAGTTATACTATGTAGGTATATTAAGGTATAAGGTGCAAGTGTTTTGTATTTCGTCTCAAAGGGTTGTGTTTAATTGCTCCGTTAGTCGTTTTATTCAGACACCTCCTCGACGGTCTCATGGTGGCGTGCTCGCTTTGAGTGTGGAAGGTCGTGGGTTCGATCATCGGTCGGGTCAAACCAAAGACATTGAAATTAATATTTGCTGCTTCTACGCCAAGCACCCGGCACCTAGGAGTAAGAGCAAAGGACTGGTCGGCTCGGAATCAATATAATGTGTCCGGGTGGGGTGATATGTCTTAATGCGAAGAGTTATCTCGTGAGCTAGCACATTAAAAATCCAGCCCAGCGTGTCAGTCTAGTACAAAGCAGGGGTCATATTCATAACTATCATATCAATATGTTCTCGTCCTGATGTCCTCCTTATGGTTGCCAATGAACGTTAAACAGTAATTCATCCATCTTTTTATTCATTGTTCTATAGAGTGAATAAATATTGCTCACGCAGTTTTGTTATGACCATTTATTCTTTGTGTGGAATTAATACTTTTTTCTGGGAGCTGAACACATGTTACTGATAATTTTCTCATATGGCCCCGTTAGATTTATTACTCGTGCTGTATAGAGTGAGTATATTTTAATTGCATTCTGAATTTTCCAGTACATCTTTAAAAAGAAATATCGTTCTCTATTCTATGTATTCAACTATAGTAAAATATAAATATTTTATATTTTATTTAGGACAATTACAGGGCATCTTTTTCCATATTCTTATTACGATTTTGAACAGATATATCATGTTTGGGAGGGGTATAAGCGAAAAATAACAGTCGAGTAACGTGAAATTTCGTCTCCAGACTGGTATTTTTCGCAAATACTTCTCCCGAACATGATGTATCTGTTTAATTATAATGAATGTGATTCAGGTTTAAGTATCAGACCAGTTTTCATTTTCATAATAGTATATAAAACAAATTCAAATTCAAAATTCCAAAACGACTTAAAGCAGTCTCGTCTGCCATTACGTCTTTGTGAATTCTCGGACTTCTTTTGTAAGAGCGTCAGTTTAACGAACAATTAGAAGTGTATCGAATCGCGAGGGTAAAAATCGGCAAATACGTTTTGGCAAATACCACGGCAGATCGTAAAACGTGGCAATTACTTTTTGGCAAATACCCCGCTGCCTCTGAAATCGTTTGTAATGCATAATATTTGTGATACCCCTCTAATGAACCAATCGGATAACAACATTCTTACATAAGGTGTAATTATTTCAAAAAAGAAATGTGAGACAATACTTATTAACTTAATGAACGATGTTTAGTTGTATACTAGTAATTACACATCTTCTTATTTTTAAAGCTTGCATAAACCATTTTATTTGTTCTAGCAAATTCAGGTTATTCCATATTAAGCAGAGGAAAAACAAGTTTCGGGATTATTCCATTATTTAGTACATATCCTAATAGCAATAAGACCCCTATCAGTGCAATGTTATTTAGTTCGATAAAGAGGTTGTGTGGGTCAGAGTATATATAAGTTTGACCTGATAGTTACTTTCTTGGAGAACAACCATTAGATTCTTACAGGGGGCAAAGAAGTGAACTTGGATACTGGGAAAAAATGTCCGTTGCATTAAAGAACAAACTTATTTTGAAAAATAGGGGAGCGGGGCGAGCGCTTTAAATATTTTTCTTCAAAATGTACCATTGATTAATTCCAGGTGATAGTCAATCCTGCCATTTTTCTACCACATTTTCAATCCGTCTTTCTTTTTCAGCAAAATGTGGATGCTGCCTTTAATTCTTAAAATTCCTTCCTTCCCTCCTAGTAAAAATTCAATTTTTCAACTGCTTACGGTGTTTCTGTGGAATTCAACTATAATATATTTATTCCAGAAGTTTAGTTACGAAGAACGACAAAACGATCATATTCTCATGATAAAAAAGGAGAACCAAAAGTTATCAAAACTTTTTGAGCAAGATCAGCAAAGGTATGATAGACAAAATATGGTTAGCTTTGTTGAATGGCGTTGAAATCATACTATGGAACTGTTCTGTAGCAATTCTTGTTAACGCTAGGTGCAGCACTAGGTGGAAACTTCAATTGTAATCATTAGATCTGGTACCCAAATCGTCTATAGATAAGTGATAAATATTTTTAACCCAGTTTTAAAAAATATGGCCCCGTTAGATTTCAATATGAAAAACAGCTCCGCCTGGCGTTAAGTAGAATGCCTACATACTGTTTCAGTCAGAAGAAAAATAATTTTTCATTCAAGTTAAAGAAACCTAATGAATATTCAAATGGATACCGAAGCAAAATATAATATATTTAATCGGCGGAAAATTGATTCAAAATAATGTAAAGAAACCAAAAGATAAAAATTTCTTCATATTTATTTCTTAAATCTTCACTAAAGCAATGTTTAATGCCATGGTACTTTTCATATTGACTTGGAAAAATTTCAAAATTGCACAAAAACAACGTTTAATGTTGCATCATAATTACTTTAGTAAAACGTTTGATGAAGGCTGTATTTTATGAAGGGTTAAACCAAACGAGCCATGAAGGTAGACTTGCCTGGTCATATATACCTTTGTGTGAGGTTTGCTGTACAAACGAACAGATACAAAGAAGAAAAATACTTTTCAAAATGGCCAAACCATGTCTGTTTCTTCGGACGGTAACAGCTACGAATGGTTTCACAAGGTGATGCAAGGTAAAGAAGAAAATGATTTTTAATCATATCCGATTCTTGTATGTTCCTACTCCGTTTGGTAGAATTGTTTCATATTTTTTCTCCATTTTTAAAAAAATGTATCAAATATGTATATATTTGTCCAAGTGTATAAACATCGGGACTGCGTGAGTGCGCGACTTTTGGCCCGATACCACAATTAATCCGCATCAAGAGTTGTCCACGAATATAGTTCCCCATATTTTATAGTGTATTTATTCTATTTTAATTTCCCACACTGCCTTTTTTAAGTATCCTAGTTAAAATATGAAGCACAAGGGTCAAATTACATAATTTAAAACTGTTTTTTAATCTGTGGTTTGGTGACTGTCAAAATCACCCAATTTCAGGATGTTAGGGGCTATATGAATGATAATTATAACCCTTGAAGACATTTTGGGGGTTTTTCTTGAATTTGCAATGGTAGAATTTTCCAATTATGAGTGTACATTGAATAAAAGAAAGATTATAAAGTTTGAGCTGGTGCATTTTTTTTTAATTTGACTTAATGCTAATATAAAAATGCACTACGGACCTGTTGCGCGCACACAGTGACAAAACAATTTTCAACAGTAAAATCTAAATGTATCTGTGTAGTTCTTATATGAGCAAATAATCTTATGCTATAAATATATAACTCGTCCTCATAGTAGGTAGGGTAGGTTTTCAAGAAAGAGAAATTATTTTAATTTCTTATGCATTGTATATATAAATGGAATATTGCATATCTTCTGTTTTAGTTGGAATAACTTCAATGCAATATGACTGCATTTTTTAAAAGGAAAAATCACTAAATATTCCCTAATTCAAGGAACTATTACTATTTTTGGACCTTTTTAGCATAAAATGTATACTATGGTTAAAATATTTTAAAACATTCATATATTAACATGCTTCAATTAAATTTGCCAGTGCTGGCATTTTAGACCCATGAATTCCAGAATGTGACAGTGTAACATCTCCAGCTGAAACACGTCCGAAAACAAAAGAATCCACTCAATAACAAGACTAAACAAGACTGGCTAGGTTTATTCACCTGCCACCGGTTACGTTCTACGTCGACTTCTTTTTATCTTAAAACGTTTGTATAGATGTAATAATAAGAAGATTACAGAATCAGTTTCATTCATTTCTTTCAATTCGCGTGGGATTCCACGAGATAAATTGTTTACTCTAGTATATAGAAATATGCCGGAACATCCCTGATATCTCCGTAATCCATTTATCTGCGATTAGAGTAATACGTGATAACAGTAAAAAGGCAGACTACAAAACGGTTGAGGTAATATCAAAATGTTTCTGATATTAAGTTATGAATGAAGTTACATTACAATATTATTCGTGGGAGGGATGAAATACAAATAGTAAATTCATTGATACCAATTTTGATGCACAAGATGTGCACATTTCATCGATTTACGACTCGTTAGTTTTACCAAAAGAATACAACTAAAACCATCAAAGGACAGAGCTATGCGCGAGGGAGATATTCCTTAGTTTTCATATAATTTAACATTTTGTACCAGTAAATTTAAAGTATCAATTTCGGGCTTGTATGGAAATACAACCATCTGAGCTGGGGATACCCTTGGGGACTTGGAGCCCACCAACAAATTCTCTGATACCAAGTTGGATGCACAAGATTTGCACATTTTGTCGATTTACGACTAATCAGCTGTGATCAAGGCCTAAATTATTAAAAAACCAAATCAATAATCCAAAACGTTGAAGAGAAAATTAAAAATATTAAAATGACCAAAAGTGTAGTGTGGAACATGATTATAGAATATTTCGAGTAGTATTTAATAGAAAATATTATACAGCAATACAGGAATATACAACACTGTATGAATTTCAATTTATACCAGCTAGGCTGGCAGGGTAAGCATTTTCGGTTTCCTCCGAACCATGGTTTCGCTGACGTCAAGCGTTCACTGTTATGTAGTCTTAAGTTGTTGGACGTCAGAGCACAGGGTGGAAATTTACCGACATTAATTATTGTTTTTCGAATCTTAAATTATTTTTTCTGTCGATAAAACCCTCTATAAAAAATATGTTCGTCAATTTAATATTTCCGGTTTTTTTTAATCATCCTTACAGAATAATATATTTTTAATCAACTATATACCAACTATAACCATACCATTTTAAAGAGAAAAATATAAAAGTATTTATATAGTCGTAAAACTCCGAGATATACCGATTCTAGTTAGGATGTACTCTGACGTTCCAAAGACAAATTACGACAAAAATCCGCCATCACCCGGCATATGATACAAAGCTCGTCGAATTCGATTCGAAGCTCATCAAATGTGATCCGTTTACTATATCTAATATTAGTATCTTTGGATTGTTATTTTAATATAGGAGAATTTGTACTAAAATAATATGCTTATTAATAATTTTATTTATGCAAAACGCAATCCCACTAGGGACATAACACACAAATGTGACAATAAAGAAGATATACAAACAGTTAATTGTTATGATAATCCTCTCTCCACAGTTCTAATGACTGTAATGAACCAGACATGTCTGCCTCAGTGTTTAACTTTTTTAATCGAGGACAAGAAAGATAGATATGAAAATATGCAATTTTGTACACTCATTTAAGGACTACGGGTAGAAAAATCCGCCTGAAATAGAGTTAAAGCAAAACAATCGTCTCTGCGAATTTCAGAATCATCACAAAAAATGTGTTGAAGCATACCACTGTCTTCATGGCTAAAGTATGTTTCATCGGGGTTTATAAATTACCTCTAAGCAGTTAACTGATGGATGCAATGTGAAGTTTTCACGACTTCTTCACGGGGGCTAATTGATTGATTAAACGCGAGAATTCGACACACAGTGTCAAAAACATCTCGTCTATAAAACTGTAACAACAGTCCGTCCAAATCTTATCTTAGGATCCACCTGTTTCACTTAATAAATATATCACTATTAATTATACGATGACAGCCATATTCCTTTGGTTTGGGATTTTTCTTTTAAAAAAACGACATTAAAATGGTAAAATGTTAGTGAAGTACATTAAAAACTTACATTTTTTTGTTACCCAAAAAGTACATCCGAGATTTTGTAACTAAAAAATTCTTTGAGTAATACCTATTTTGATACCGATGATTTGCACATTTTGTGGAGTTACGACTCATTGGTTGTGTTCAATGCCTAAAATGTTGAAATAATCCAAAATCTTAAAGAGCAAATTCCGAAATGCCATAATGGCGAAAAGGATAAAACCAAAATCATCTTAGAACACAAATTAAAACTGAAATAAAACTAGAAGAATATTTACTGAAAGAAAATAGTTTCAAAAATAGACAATTATTAACGAAATTTCGAGTTAGTGACCATGACCTAAACATAGAACCTGGTAGATATAAAAATATTCAGAGAGATCTTAGATTATGTACTAATTGTAAAGAGTTGGAAGACGAATATCACTTTTTCTTCCATTGTAATGCCAATAAAAAATTTAGAACAGTCTTATTTCAACAATTAAACATCCCCCAAAAATTAGACATAAACAACTTAAATTTATATATTAAATCTATTTTAAACCCAAAACTTGAACTTCTACCATTCATTTGTGACTTTATAAAGCAGTCATTGGCATTGCGAAAATAGGGTCCACCTCGTTAAAGTAGAATTCAACAGTGCTTAAAATCTACTGTGCATAAAATTGTTTTATTTTGTCTATAGAACCATGTTGTCGTGTTTAATCTGTACATGTATTGCATTGTGTTTGTTAAATTGTGTGTTTTGCTTTGACCAGTATGGGTGTATTTTGCAAATAAATAAATAAAAATAATCATGAAAGATGGTTGAAATTTGAAATATTACAACAAATTACTTAAGGAAAATTGTCGTATTAGTTAAATTCACAAAATAATTAAACAATTGTTTGTGGTAATAATGCACACGAAAAAAAAAATAAAAATGTGTTCCCTTCTAATACCTCAGAACGGCTAATGCTACAAAAGGGGAATAACATAATATAGTCTAAATTAAATTTTATCAATAAATATAGAAAATTCTTATCGCAAAAATGACATTATGTATATTGAATTGACAGAACATATAATATATTCAAAATATGAGCAAAAAAAATTCAAAACTTAAACCTATATGTATATTTATTTATTTACGGTAAAAACACCAAACATTAATCTTTCAAACAATAGTTTAGTATTCTGGTCAATGTTGGCCTACCTTTGGATTTTTCTGACTTCTTTATGAAGGTGCAAGTATTGCACAACAGTTCAGGTAGTTAAATTTAGGGCAAATTTTATTCGTTTTAGTTTTCCATTTAAAGCGAAGTAAAATAGAGCGAAATGCTCTGAAAACTTGCCTTTGCCAATACTGAGAAAATTCTGAAATTTGAGCAATCGCATTGGTCAATTTATACAGAAAGTAGTTTCCTACCTTTTATTAAATATGAATCAAACACTGAAAAACTAAACAATAATATTTTTATATAAGTTGAAAAATGACATCCCTCATATCTCTTCATCCTACTTATACTAGCGCAGTGATGCGGTGCAGTTGTACATTACACGCGGGAAATTGTGCGTTACAAACATACATTCGGAATACGTGTAACGGTATGCCGTGTTGATTAATGCAAACACACGGGGTGATAGGTCAAGCAAAAAATATTCAACAAATCTTTATAAAAAGAAGAAAAGGGACAAGCGGTACTTTTTACTTTTTATCATCTGAAATATTCCACTCATGACTATTTTTTAGGGAATATCTTTTTTATTAAGTAAGAAATGCAACTGCGTCTGTGCTTATGAAAAATTAATATGAAATATATTAATTGTTTACTACAAAAATTAAATTCCAAACAAGGCTACTACTTTGAGGCATTTAAGTCGAAGTGAAATTTTCACGGTATATAGAGATACAAAAATAAATTATATTTAAAAAAAAATAACCCCTTCAACAATAATTTCAAAAGATATATAAATTTTTCATATATGCATTCTATCAAAAATGATATTAATAATCATATCAAATTCTCGCTAATCTTTATCAAATAATACGAAAAATCTCCATTATTTATGTTGACATTAGAAGATAGGTCAGGCTTATGTACAGTTCAAATACCCCCTAAAATCAGAGAATTCATAGCTAAGAAGTCATGATTTATTGTTTTATTGAGAGCCCTCGATAATTTCTAATAATTTGATGGTCATTTCATTTCAAGGTTGTAAAATTTCAATAATATTTGTAAATTTCTCTTTCCGTCGTAAATATGT
Organism: Mytilisepta virgata; assembly: GCA_028015205.1. Lineage (NCBI taxonomy): Eukaryota > Metazoa > Mollusca > Bivalvia > Mytilida > Mytilidae > Mytilisepta > Mytilisepta virgata. The sequence continues at coordinate 37,599,915 of CM051512.1, forward strand.
CATCGGATACAAACAGGTGCGTGGAAAGTTGGTTCGAATTTAAAGAATTTCCTTAAAATATTTCTAATACAGTGGGTAATTTGTAAGAAAAAATCAAGTGAAAAATAAAAACAACAGAATTTGTAAAAAATCTGAATTTTTGAATTATAAAAATATTCAATTTAATTTCATACCAGACATACACACTTCTGTGTCTTTCTATGTATTCAATCTAACTTTAAATGGCACGAACGCATGCATGTCAAAACTAAATCTGTATATTGAAAACATGGCAATAAAAATTGAAAACAAGAGGATTTCATAGACCGACGATTTATGAGCGAGTTATAATGGTCAGAAATTGGATTGTATATTCAAATTTTAATAAAATTGTGACCTGTTTACAACATGGTTTATAATTGGTGACAATTAACTTTTCGGTCGTAGCATTCTGACCATAACAAAACCATGATATTGGTAAGAAAATAAAAACAAATGTGCAGTCTGTTTGTGGTCGTTTCTCCAAATTTTCTGTTTAAAACAATTACGATTCATTCCATTGTATACACATATAAAATTTTTTAAACTGGACGAATTTTCTTACTCCATAGATGATATGAAATATATGAAGAACTTAATTTAATAGATAAGTAAATATATACAAAACAGAAACCAAGATGTTGTTTTAATGACTATTTACTTGGAAGAAAGAAATATATTTACAATTTCATATTAGAATTATTTCCAAGCAGTTTGGAAAAATTCTAAAGCATTTGCTGGAATTACCTAAAAAGTTTTAAATAATACGAACGGAACGGGTCCATCAGATTAAACCCTCTCAAATATAAACAAGATACACCCGCAAAGTGCCAGAATTTCATAGGCCAAAAGGTTATCAATGTCCGATATTTTTCGACTTTTTCAGAACATCCGGCAAAAACTATTTTCTCCTATTTTCCTCACAGGAAATAAAATTAAGAAATTCCAGTATCACAAATTTTATCACGCAATCGTTTATCTTTAGTTTTCGATAAGAAACTTATGTATAAAAGATGCTATCAGAGATTCGCTCGTGCACGCGTGCATTTTGTGCAAGATTCGATAGGAGGTTAATGCAAGAACTTCAACCATATGTAAGAAATAATTCCTGTAACTCATTTTCTTATAAAACAGACCATTTTACGCAAGTTAGATATAAAAAAACAAAAAACATTAAGATTTTATCAAAGTATGCCTGCAAATTTTATCAGAAATAATATCATTTTTATCAGTCGTTCATTGATAATATGATAAGACAGAACAGTCGGCAAATTCAAAAGAACAGTTGCAAATTTTGAGTAAATTTTAATTATTTGGAAAAAAATCTTTTAATTAATTAAATTTGAGAGTTAATTTTTGCTAGTGAATATTTGTTTCCAGATAAAGTTCATATCACGTGATGTGAAGCTCCGCCCATCAAAACTTATCTCGATGGACCATTCGCCAATACCTAAATAAACATTATATTCAGCCTGTAAATGATCTAAAGTTTATAGATATCGGCATTATAACTCAGATACCGCGGATTGGATAGATATTTCTCTTATGATAAGTGACCCACGAAAAATAGGAGATAATTCCAAAAAGTTTCATAAAAAAACATAAGTCCGAAATATTACAGAAAAATAAAGAGGTAGGTGTCTTTTATTTTAGTTTTTTTAATGATAACTTTATTTAATGATTGTTTTTTTTAATTTTTCGTCTGTTCGTATCGGAAGAGACACGAACGAAACCCGTGTCCAATATCTTTACAACTAGACTGTTATCATATCGGTTTTTATTATCACTTAAGTTGAAATGTTTTCAGAAGATATCATCATTAATGTATTTGTCAGAGAATTGTAGTTTGACTGTGTAATACTGTTATCAGTAACATTGATTTGAGCGGACAAAAATTTAATCTTGGAATTTTTCACTATTGTTTTAATTTGGAACTTAATATCATACATTCGAGCCCTGTTTTAGCGTGGTAGGTGTTTGGGTAAAATCTACTTTGAATTTTATTGAATTTAAATTAAATTTTCATACAACAAATATAAATTCTGACTGCTCAATTTGCGGTCAAGGCTTGGCAACGCAAAAACGGCAATATACGGACGTATTAATATATGACAAATACACAATTATATTATTATGACAGGACAAGTGTCACTACTGAAATTAACAACTTACTGTCGTAAAAACTGAGTTTCGAAATGGAGCTTTCGTAGTAAGTGAGGCAAGATTATTATTTGGGTTAGTTTAAACACCGAACAATCAATGTAAAACTTGAAACAGCTTTAATGAATATTTCACAATATCCATATCTTTTCGGAAATATATGTATATGTCAACGAGGGGAAAATGAAAAAGTCCGCATTAGTAAAAAATTTTATCAATTCAGACAGCGCGGAAAATATGTATCCACACACACCATGTTCTATAACCAGCTTTACTACGTATTTTTTCCTTTTTATTTATATTTATACATAGATTTAATTTTATGATATCTGTAAAACTGTGTACACTTCATGCAAAATGCAAGATTCTCCATCATTGGATATGCAAATATCCAATTGTTACTTTTCTAATAATGAAATTTATTTCTCGTGTTTCATATGCCCTGTCAAAATTTTTTCACTTTCCAAACATTTTCAAATGAGAATCAATATTCAAATCAATCACTTGGGGGTGGGGGGAGGTTGACGGCATCAAATATTCTTTTATGCAAGAAGCCACATCTTTCTTTCGTGTCTTTTGTGATTTTTAGAATTCTTTTGTTTTATGAAGAAGCCACCTAATAATTGTTGTTTTTATTAGTTTGTTTGTTTACCTATTATTGTTAATCACACTTCAAAGCGATTATCACGCCTTTAGTTATGGCTTCTCTCAAAACTCAACAGGGATTTTATTTGGTTAATTATTAACCCTTTGATCTTTGACCTCACCAATTACGTAGCAATATACATAATTAATTATTCTTGCTCTTTTAATTATTCCTTACGTACGATTACCAATTCTTACCCTATTGTTTTTGTTGATCTTTGCTGAAAAGGGTATGTTCTTAATATTTTTTATTTTTTATTTTTTATTTATGTTTTATTGATGTGTTTATTTTTTTATTTTGTGTTTTAAAACATATTTATTTCCATTTCGACATTTTATTGTTACTTTGGTTTCAAGTGGAGGTTTAATTTAAAAAAATAAGGAAGTTTGAAATAAGAAATACCACATTTGACTGTAATGAATTTTTTCCGTCCACGGGGAAAGGAATTAATTCAAAAATTCTGTTAAATAACATTCGAAAAATATCTGGGTAAAAATAAATACGAGTATATATCATATATATAATAATTTGAACTATACATTTTTTGATGTCCCATTGTAAGAGGTTGTCGTTTGATGGTTCTATAACAAGAACATTTAAGGGAATAACGATACACTATAACTGAAAATGAGTCTAAATCAAGATTTTTTTTCCAACAAAGGAAATTACTTTGAATAATAATTGCCATCGTCTATTGCAATTTGTTAATATCCATTTTTTCCTTGTTTGTCAAGGTGCAGGTTAACACAAAAAATAAAGACCTGGTTGCCTTTTCCTTAAATATATATATTTAATGTGAAATTTCAATTATACGAGCATTAATCTGAAATGTACATATATCAATACTATTCTAAACAAAACAGAGATACATCAAGGAATAAACCTTTCATTTAGTTCATTTTTTCTAGCAATAAAATGATAAGTTAGAAAATAATGCCATCCGACATCATTTCTAAACACGGATAATAAGACCCAATTCAATTAGGATGAAAAGTGTAAGCATTAAGGGACGAGATAAAAAGTTCAATGTAGGATAAAAAACTTAATTCAAATAGTTTGGGGGTAGGGGGGTAAAAATCGCTGCAAGTTTTGTTATCCGACATCGATTTTCGGATTGAAAAATACGGATTCAAGTGATGTCCAAGTCAATATACAGAACAAACATAAATTGTTGAGGAAAAACAGGACCCATGATAAAAAAAGTATACTCTCAAAGCATATGCCCATATTGGTCAATCAATTTTTCCCAAATCAAGTTAAGAAGGGGGGGGGGGGGTCTCAGTGAAATAACTATGTGAATTAAGTTTTTTATCCTACATTGAACTTTTGATCTCGTCACTAACAAACATTCGAATAAAATTTCCATAAAAGAAGGAATAATTATACTATACATAAATTACAGTTACCTTAAATAACGCACACATCTCATAATACACAACAAAATGATGTTACACCGACAATCTTAAATATTTTTATTCATTTACCTACATGGTAGTGTGATTTGACAGCACGACGTATGTGAATAAGATGTTTAAAAAAATGTAAGGCACGAGACAAAATAATTACTCATCAAAATATGAATTGTAAACAAAGTGCCCGTATTTCTAGTAAAGTTCAAAGATTTATACATTAAAGATAGGGGTCTGACGTATATGAAGGAGAAAACGTCATTGTGAATTAAAAAAAAATTTGTTATGAAATAATTCGAAAAATATTTCAATTTTATAAATTTGGTAAGGGTTATACATTAGAAGTTTGGTTTAATATGACAAATATTTTACGCATTGAATATGTTTTACAGAAGAACATAATTTTTGTTCTTTGAACTAAATTTTTGACGGAGTCGGTAAGACCTAAAAAAGAATTATTATCTTTTTTTTCTATAATGCTTTGATAATATTTTAGTTTTATATATTTTTAATTTTTGTGATGTATACGTTAATCTGTACACCATTGTCTTTTTTTGGGGAATGATGGCAAGGTGCTTACTCCATGGTCATTTTTGTCTTTTTAAATTAATGTTAGAAGTATAAATATACGTTTCGGATTTCAACATTTCCTGTCAGAATAAATACCTTCCGGTTATAACTTGACAAAATATGCAAAATTTTCAGTCAGGGAATTTTACTGAGGATATATTGGTCAAATAATATAGAGTTAAAATCAGATTTCATATATCTCGATGAACATTTATGTTATTGTATAGTCACGTCTAAAATACGGACTGAAATTAAAATAAATTAGGAAAAAAATATTTTTAGGTACAAAGGACCCTATTGATTAATTCATTTTGTATACTCTTTCAGCTGGACCGTCGCTCAACATAAAAAAAAGAGTTACATAATTTCAGTTTAAAATATAAAAATATTTGTCAGAAAAGGCCATTTTTATGAGAGAAAAATTAACTTGATTCAGAATGTAGATTTTATTTCAAATTATTTGTAAGAAAAGTTCAAATTAAGATAACTATCAGGTACATCTTTTTATCGCAACATTTCTGTAATATTTCTAAAATATTATAACCCTTATCATTTTGATCCGCAGGTTGAACATTTGATACAGCCTGGTTCCACCTGCCGTCGCCCACACTTTATAGAACATACATACAACACGACGTTGACATTTTCCTCAGTTTTTCCTGTGCTTACATTTCACTAAGTCTTGAACCGAATGGAGTTTCATGGCACAAACAGAATCGTTGTGGATTAGTGCGCCCCAGTCCTATCCATCCGAAATCAAAGAAGAACCTTACGACGACCAAGGTAGTAATCCGCCTCAGCAATCTAGTTCACCCGAAACCAACAACCATCCCGCAGCGTATGCGCGGGGTATGCTGAATTTCCAGGAAAACAGCCCATTGTTGCCGAACGAAGACGTGGAAACTTTTTTCAATCACTTAGACCATCCTATCAGCTTATCAACAGCTCGTGCTCACGACTCAGAACGAGACTCTCACTCCAGTGACTCTGATAACTCCAAACTTTCTCCTCCAACAAATATGTTTCAAAACAGTATGCATTCTATGTCTATTCCGCCAGCCAGTGCTTATTCAGAGGCTCCAGGGGCCAACAGTTTCATGCATGCAGGTACCAGTCCTGTGTATGTACCGACAACCAGAGCTGTACTACCAATGCAGTATGTAGGAAACGGTTCCGGACAGGCCGCATCATCTCCGAACACACCATCAATGTGGTCCATGCAGTCTGAAGCAGCATACACCAGTCCGAATTCCCATCCTTCAGTCTCGCCAAGGTTCGCCTTCGCACCATCACCAAATTCACCACCTTCAGCCAGAACAGACACTAGTTTTAACTCTGCATTACGACCCAGTGGTATAAGTTACCCGGCCTACATGACTCCTGAGTTTTCATGGAACTACAATATGGCGTTACAGCAGGGGCTACGGCGATCTGGGCCTGGTAAGTTATTATATAATTCTTTACTAATGCAAATAAACCCACGCAGGGTTAGGCATATACAAAAATATAAGACATGACAATGGCATGTACACACACATCAAGAAAACATCACTTAAAGAAATCGTTTACAGCTTATTCCTTTTGGTATGTAGGGTCTTCCCTTCTCAGTTCTAATAACTGTTTTATAAAGACATTCACTGCTTTGAAATTAGTAGGTTTTACAGTGTTAAGAAGTTTCTTAATAATCAGAGTATCAGAGAATAAATTATGTAAATGTTGCCGTGATATTTTTATTATTACAATTGGTGGAAATATAAGGAAATTTTTAATTGTAAGAATAATATATTATCTGATGAAAGGGTGATCTAGCATCAGAATCGTTACGATGATTAGATATAATATGAATAAATAAAATAAACAAAATATTTAATAAGGATTAGCAATTCCGTTCAAAATGGAGGGCCCAAATACTAGTTGATCTTTGAGGGAGTAACATCATGTCATGTTTATCAAACATCACATAACAGGTATAAAAATAATTATTTCAACAAAACAAGGCAAAATAAGAGTTTTTGTTTCAAATTTCCACCGGTTGGTTTTTAAGTAAAAATGAAAGCAAAACCTAAAATAGCGAAGCAACAAGTGTCTGGAAATTAAAATAAATCATTTATAAACGACCAAGATATCATGTAAGGTTGAAATGCACTAGAAATATGCAAAAAGTACTTCAATGATTTATGTTCGGTATTTACACGGAAAGTATCATTTCATTTATTCTCGACAGTTTTATTCGCACCATGCGAGTATCTGCTTAAAATTGTGACAGTCTTAAGATGTCAAAGTGGGCAACAAAATGTCTTAGGAAATTTCTGATATAAAACATTCACATTGAATTGCCAATTATGTCCAATTTTATGGCTCTAAAGTCGTGTCTGTGATGTAAACTTAGACCTTTTAGTTTCATTAGCCTGATAAGACGAGGTGCATGAAAATTCATTACAATTTTATTATGGTTAATTATCTTAAACACGTAATTATGAGGTTAAGCAGAGATAACTGTTTACTAAAGATAAATAATTTTATATTTGAAATTTGATGCCCTTTTTGATAAGTATTTAGATATATTTGAATATTATGGCTTGTAAAATTCCATGTTTTGAACACATTTTGTAATAATGTTAAATAGATAAAAATACATTTGCTTGTAAAGTTTTTTATGTTACGAACTGATAAAAATAAATAAATAAATAAATAAATAAATAAATAAATAAATAAATAAGCCTTTAAAGGTTACATTGTATACATAAAAATTAACTGTTTGTATAAAGTTTTATACTTATTTTTTGTGTATAATTTGTAACTACAGTCATGCCCTGACATCGAAATTAATTGAAACAATTATTAAATAATTCTATTCAATAAAACCACTTCATAAAATACTTAGAATTATCTTTGGATATAAGTAAAATTTATCTTTCATGTTGCTATATAAACCTCATCGTAAAAGGATTTATTTGTGATATGATGACAAATCTGGGATCATTCATAGGTGCAAGGTTAATCTTCGTGTCATAAGCAATTTTCTGATAAAGGTGTGCTCCGTATTAGGAGAATAACGCGTAATGAGAGATACCAAGCTATGTCAAGAATGCCACAACGTTGTTTCCATTCAAGTACGGAAGAGATCGATTAATCAGGGTGACTTTCCGAACTCTGACAAGAAGATCCTGTACAATAATTACATTATGAAGTGATTGTTTACTAAACATGTTTTTGAAGTGTTTAACAAAGTATATTTTATATGCATTGCTGGAAAACCGTTTGCTGAACCACAAGTGACAACTTTGGGGTCAAATGCGGTACATTTAAATGTTTTATCTTCAGTAAAACTTATGTATAGATTGTTGCTCTCAGAAAAAAAAATGTGTCATTTCGAAAATTCAGTAATTGCGACACAAACATCAATCTGGGATGATTTATCCTAATAATGATAATATCTTAATCCTTGGTTCTCACAACCACCTGTGACAAAAGGGTTTTTCTTATGTTATGTAAGGAAAATATGGTGTGGTTATTATATCAAGAAACATCTACACGATTTTTAAATCGACTTAAAATTTTATCAGTATAAATCTGACCACTGATAAGAAACAACAATTTGTTGCTATTTGCCAAGCCCTATTGATGGACTGGACTTTGTTTGTCCACGGTGTAAGATTAAGAATAGATTCCGGCGTTGCCACCATTTTTCGTATTGAACGGGTATATTTACTTGAGTGTGTCAACAAATTTCGATTGAAATAATGTGCCTAATGAAAGTAACAAGCCTCGTTTTCATCAAAAATTAACAATAACCGTTGCCGGGTTGATGTGATTTTTACAGGTATCATAGGACATAAATTTTATTTTATATACAAAAACTTGCTCGTTATACATATCACATGACGGACATGGGTAAATACAATCTGTGTTGAGGGTATCATTTATTTTCAACATTTGCCAATACATCAAATCAACTGCCGCTGTTTTTCAACAAGCAGTATTTTTTTTAAAAACCATACTTCGACCCCAAACCACTCAAAATGTACCGAAGCCCGCTGTAATTATTTATTCGTGTACTGTTTATTTTTCCACGTCAGCTATTTTTTTGAAAGTTTTTTTTCTAAGAGTTATGTCCCTTCTGAAAAGCTATCATCGCGCACCACGTCAAATCCAAAAATATATTTAAGAGTAAAATCTATCAATATGTATTAATTAAATTAATAAATAAATAACAAACAAATAAGCAAATACATGAATTTAAAAAAAAATTATAACAGTTTTTGATATAAAATGTGACTAAAAATAGATCGGCTGTGTCGATACTCCAATTCAAAATAAGATATAGGGTAAAACTTGTAAGCTCCCGACTTGATACTGAAATTACCCAAGTTCTACGAGCTTGTACCCTGCCTATATTGAGCAAAGAGTAAAGATCCTGATCGTTAGAAGATTATTTTTCTAAATATAAGTATTCTAAATTTCGTTGCACTAGAACCGTTGCTCCGGTGGGCCTAAGTTCTTGTGCGAACGGAACATTTCACCTCTGAGATATACGGTCCTGCAGATATAGTTGTAAGTTTGTTGAGCTTTAAGAAAAAGTGTGTATACGCAATAGACGTTTAAAATAAATTAGAAGTTTATATGAATATGAAATCTCTTATTTTCTAATTCTAGTTAATCAAGAATATATTTTAATTGTAATATTGTCTTGATCGTGAGGGTATTATTCATAATATATGTGTACATGAACCAGGTAGACATGTATGTTGGTATATTTTCTTGATATTGCGTACATTGTTGAACGCAAATTCTTTATTTTTATAGATACAATTTGAGATGACTAAGTATCAGATGTTAAGCACTTTTCAAATTCCAAAATCATATAGTTGTATAAAAAGATGAAGTATACATGTATGTATACGAATAATAAATTAAATATCATCTTTGTGGAACCCTTTTCAATATCTGTTCGGAAATTATCCTTGAAAATAATTTAATAACCACAGATTACAGAATAAAAACATCAAAATTATTCGTGAGAATAATGCGCTATTGAAATCCTCGGAGATTTTCAATTCCCAGTTGTACATAGAAAAATAAACAGATTGTTTTAATAGATGTTTTATGATATTTACAGACCTGAAAATAGTAATCAAATTCTCAACCGAACATAAATTTCACCTCCTTATTTCTACCAATTTGAAATGATATATTATGCTAATATTGAAAAGAAATACAAGTAAAATTATATGAAATCTTCAGTGGTAAGCGAAATAAGGCCAAAACTTAAAAAGAAAAATCGATAACTTGCTTATTTTTCTTTAAATATTTTTTCTTAATTGTTTTAATATAATATTGAAATTTCCGAACCCTAAAATTGCTTTAAAAAACGATCAGATTATTCGACTGGTATAAGATATGGCAAACGATACAAAAGTGACTTTTCCCATACAGAAGAAGAAATTAAAATTTTGTGGTCAGTTGCGTAAAATTTATACAGACACTGGGATTCTTTTAGTTTGATGTTACGTTAAATTGTTTGTGGTCTGGCTAATATCAACCTCGAAACACTGTTGCATAGATAAAATGTCTTGCGTTCCCCAAATGTTGTCAAACATTACAAACTTAGGGTCTGTTTAAAACACTGAACACCTGCCCCGACCTGTCACGATTTATACATAAAATGCTCGTGAAAAATAAACAATTTATGCCATTTGTAAGAATAGATTATGACATCTTGGTATCATTCAAAATGTGCTTTTATTGATTCTAAACTTGATAAATATTTTTTTTAATTTCATAGATATACATTTTAAGGCCACACCAAATTGATTTTTAGATTTTTGGATTTTTCGATGGCAAATAAGGTGCGAGCGAGCGAAATTTCAATTTTAATTTCTTTTTTTTTTCTTGAGGAGTACTTTTTTTCAGGTGAAGATAAAATTTACCTGCGGCAAACTATTGCAAAAATAGGGAAAAATCACAATAGTTTTTGGGCGGGGAAACTAATGTTATTTTTAGTTTCTTGAAAAAAGAATTGTCAGCATTTTTGCAAAAATGAAGCGGCAAAAAATTATTTTCTTAAAATTTACAAAGTCCAAAAATTGGTGCGGCCTTAACAGAGTAAATTGAAAAATGTGTATTTAGCAAAAAATTTTGACAGGCATGTTATTTACTTATAATTATTCAAATAACAACAGGAAAAAAAGGCATACAATTTTAGGAATTCTCACAATATGTCTTCACCACCGCCCGATCGTTTGCTGTTAAGGACAGCCATTGACTGCCAACATGTTATACTAAGAGACAAATTTAAGTTTAATCCAAGCTTATCTTGTATTATGGGAATGGATTGTGAAATAAATACATATCAATTTAAATTGAGATATCGTGTACAGAATTTTACAATTGAAGAACAGAACACTCTTCACAATGGCGTCGAAAGGTCAGATATCCGTCTACTTGTAAGGATAAATTATGTCTTTAACTTTATTTTGCACGGGATTAAGTGATTAGTTCAAAACAAGGGTTTTGAAAAGCAGAGTGAAAGTCAAATTCAGTTCTTGTATATGTTTGATATTAATTATATTGACCCAAAGGGAAAATTTAGATTTATGAATCTTAAAACAAATATATGTGACCCCCTGAGTAATGTGAAGTAGACATATTTCGTTGTGTAAACATTATTTGACATTACATTAAGATTTTATAATTTCTGGTATAACCCACAATTGTATGGAGTGGTCCTCTCAGGTTTTTACGATGGGGCTGTATACATACACTATTTGTAATTTTGTGAACTCGAGGAACTTGTTTGTTTGTAAAAAATGAACGAAAAGAAAATCGTAGCACACACCCAACAAATTAAAAAAAATTTTTAACATGACCTTAAACCAGTTCGAGTAATAGTATTCTAACAAATACGGTTTATCCAAAGACGAACCCGGATATAGTTGTATACACATTTTGTATGAATGTATATATGAAGAAGAGAATTCAGACTGAATTGAAAATATGTTACGTTCGAACACAAAGAAAAGTTTCTTTATTTTCGTCCCAAACCTAAAATTCATCATGGAAGTGTCAAATTTGATGCGTCTGTACACCAGTAGTGCTGAAAAATATAAGAAATTTATGATAATTGCTTGCACTAGATTTAGTATTCGAAAAATATCAGTAGAAAATGTTAGATCAAGGAAATTTTGGTTATTGACCGAACCTGTCAACTATATTTTTTTTTGGCGAAAAGATGAACTAAATTTAGAAAACTTCTTTCTAGTATAAAATAGTTACAATCTGATAATTCATATCATTTGACAATCTGAGATGCGTTTTAGAATTAATGGTTGTAAAACATTTACAAGAAGTATCGTGGCGAGAAAAGATACTTAATTTTTGTACGGCTAACAGCACGCGATGTTGAAACGGAAGATAAGCTGCGCGTGCTGTCATTCGGCACCGAATGACACATATTCTCCTGAATAGAAAAGTCCCTATCTAAAAATCTTGATGAAACTATTTGATTCAAGATAATTGAAAAACATTTTACTTTAGTTTTTTAAAAGCTCATCAAGGATTGATAATCAAACAGTGTCGGCGTATTTCTTGATAAAGATAGGGATAAAAATGATAAATTACCGAAAGTGCCCTATCCCCCTTGTTGAAATCTATGATAAAGTTAATTTTAAATCACTTACAATCTAGTTTGCGTTTTATTTTTCATTTTTCATTACGTTTTCATTTAAACCACTAACAATTTACACTTGTAGAAAGAGAGGTCTGTATATAATGTATTTTATATGTAATACAACCATTTCTTTATTTTGATAATCGACGGCCCACTGGGCTCTAAATAAGACCCCAACAATTATTGCTTAAAGAATATAACTGGGAAAATTATAATCAAGATGCATATACAGCCTATATTGTGAAACAAACATAACATCGTTTATTTTTTTTTATTTCGTTTTGCTTTTTTATGATTTTCATTCTGTGTTTTGCTTGTGAAAAAAAGCAAACGAAACCAGTACGAGTGAACATGAAGCCTTAAATCAGTTTCTTCAGTATACTAGAACAAACTTTTTAAAATTCAAAATTTCCTTATGTTCTTGGGTCACGAATCTGAATATAAAAATTGATTTCGATGTGAAGTCCATTCTCTGTTTCGCTGCACACTAGCAAGGGGAATAAATCACTTGGTATTATTAAATTTCGGTATAGTTTTCTCTAACAAGACTTTTGATCTCTGAACATAAAGACGTTCCAGCGTTGTGGAACTTACTATTACACTGCAGCACTGAAACATTTTAATACTCGGACAACGATATCAGTGTCAAATCTGGAAAAAAATATATTAGTAAAAACAAAATTGAATTCTGTAATATCTTTGAGTTAAAATATTTAAAAATATAGCAACAGTCACGACTCTGATGATTTATCTTCAGATTCACGCCTCCTTCGTTAGATGGCGCCAGGATTTTAATTTGGTTTCGTAACAAATTCAAGATCACGAAGACGCTTGTTACTTGTGACAAATGAATTATGAACACCACCGGGTGTTTAAGGTTATGAAAATGTTTAATTGATTAATAACCTCGCCATGAGAAAATGCAATCGAAACATCAATTTACAGATTTATAAGCCAGAACAGTGTCGTAAATCTCCTTCAAACAGAGCGGTACAAAGTGCATTTTTGAGATTTTAAGTTTTTTTAATGTTTGACATTATATTTAAAACACTGCTACAGATATAATTAACCTTTTATAATATAACAGATGCTATTTTCAGAGTAAACGTGTGCATTCTTGTAAAGAAAAGGGACGACTTTTTCAGGAATGGTTGCTGAGACCAGTTTTAAAATCTATCAATTATATGGATTTTTCTTGCGAATGTTAAATTCAATTAATCAGATTTTATGATATTCTTAAGCATACCTGTACGTGGTTTTTTGCCTACAGAAAATGCACTTTGTATTGAATAAAACCCATTAATAGTCGATATTTACCGCTATAGGTTTTAAGCCTCATTTTGAAATTTCCTTAATTTTTCTTCGTAGATCACCATACCAAGGGATTTCCGGGAATGGTTTATGCACCCGAATTCGGCTCCTTTTCTTATGTAAGTATAGCTTTGACATTTTTCTACAAGATTTATTTTTCTTTCGTACAGATAGCCAAGACTACTTCGCGGATCTGGAGGGGCGGGAATGTGTCAACTGCGGAGCGATCTCCACCCCATTATGGCGTCGAGATGGTACCGGCCATTATCTCTGCAATGCCTGTGGATTATATCATAAGATGAATGGAATAAATCGCCCTCTCATAAAACCACAAAGGCGATTGGTTAGTTTTTGTTTTCAAAATTAAACATTAACCAATTATATGTTGTGTTATATCGTAGATATTAGCGTTTGCATACATTTATCTTTATTCATCTATGTGTAAAAAAGCCCGGAAAGAGACGCAGAAAAGTAGGGTTTTTTTTCGTTAAGTTATATATGTTGTGATGTGTGGGTATGTTTTGTGTTCATTTCAAATAAAATTTGTATGCATTTTTTTAATACACTAAAGATGGTTATTTAATCGTTTTATAGGGTGAATTTGGTGACGCCTATTCGAACGCACCCCAATATCAGACTGGTGACTTGCAGGCATTTGGTCCCTGGACGACAGGCGGCAAGGTACTAGGAAAATCTAGAGTATGTTGATATTATAATTGTTTTTTTACTAACACATAAAAAATACAAGATGAATAGATTAATATATGCAAGCGCAAAAAGGCTAAAATTATATATCAGTGCATTTACTAGTATATCACCTTCCTTCATGTATATGTAATACAAAATATATAGTATGGTAGAATATATAGAATTTTTATATAGCCCCAGAGCCTTGCATATATCATTATTTCATCTGAAAAATTATTTGGAAACAGTATGTTTCTTAATTTAGTTTCATGGATTAAATCACGAAAATGATATATATATATAGAAATTAAGAAAATGTTAAAGAAAAGTAAAAAAAAAAATTAAATTAAAATTAACATCCAGCAGATGGTTTATGTTTCAGCTTATCACTTTAATAGAAATGTTACAGCAGGCTAAAATCTGCTTACAGAAACCCTTATCAAACTTTAGTATCAAATTTACTTCCTTTAAAACGCGATAAATTACTAATTTAAAATTTTGCACATAGTTTTAAAATCAACAGCTATGCCTATATTTCATCAGATGTTTAAAATTTCGTCAACAAGTAAATACAAGCTATCAAAGCGTTGAAAGGATCGTGATTAAACAGGAGCAGACGACAAAACATATTGCTGGAAATCATTTTCATGTTTTCCAGCTTTTCAAGAGGAGGCGCGTGTCAGTTTTTTGTTTTTAAAACAAAAGAATTATATTTTTCTGCGTATGGCTACTAAAACTTTGTCACAACACAGATAAAGCACAACAACATGGATTGTTCAAACCATATTTTCTTCTTGTGCATCCTGTGTAAAAAAATCAACGGTTGGTTGGTGAAATATGGTGATAATACGAATAAATGCAGAAATATTTAATGAAAGTAAATTTAATGCATTTTTTAGTAGGTATAAAATGTGAAATGTAAAGCTAATAATGCATTGTCAAATATCAGGTTCTGTTGATATTTTTATTATGCCAAAAACACCTTATAAATTTTCAAAAAATCAACTTAATATTAAGGTATCCGGACCATAAATGACCAGGTAATTATTTAAAACTTCCCGGATGTTCCATACAAGGCAATTGAAATGACTTCGGTAATTATCGGCAAACTTCGGAAATGCCAATATAACTTACTTATTTTTACAGACTCTGCATATAAGCAACAAAGTGTGTTTCAACTTGAGAAAAATATATATACAAAATTCCAGCTTTAAACTGTTTGGTTCAGCCATTCACGGTCAAAAAGAGATACAATTTTCGATCATTATCTATTATGGTCCGGATACCTTAACAAAAAGTACTGTAATAGCATTATACCTATTAATATTATGATAACAGTACTAAAATTAATGCATGTTTGTTTACATCAAAGTGAATCCATTGTAATTGACATAGAGGGTATAGAAGTTGAACCACCAAGAAAACAACACGAGAAAAATCTTTTTGTTTTTGAGAAAAATTCATTCATGAATTGCCACACGCGTTACGTTACAAGATGACTTTTGTCTCTTCACAATTTTATTGTATATTTGATGAATGTCATAGTCAAACAAGATGGTCCGTGTCATTGCCGTGCACTTAAGCGTAAATCGATTGAAGCCTCCCGACAAAACATACATTTCATACTTGAGTTTTATCTTTTGACAGATAAAACTTTTTATGCAATTCTGCAATACACATTTCGTCGCGTGCTTTTTTCATCATCAGCTATGTCCTTATTGCAGCGAAAGCTTGGTATCTCTCAACGCAGATAATCATTGATAAAAACTGGTTCCCCTCTTTCCGTTAACGCTAAGGTTTCGCGGTGGTCTTAGTCTTTTTTATCGATAAATCAGAAGCAGTTTAAGATATCTGAGTTGATAATTTGGAGTGGTATTTTGATAAATTTTGATACACTATCAGGATTTAAGATTGCTATCTTTCTCTCGGCAACATTTACATGTATGCACTGGCGGAAATCTAATTTATTTCAATTTTACGCTACGTTTCTCGTGTTCTAAGCTGCAGTATAAAAACAAATCAAGACTCGTAAACTACATTACTGTATTTAATATCAAGTTACCTGTAATAGCTAATTACCAAAATTTGATTTTGTTATACATAAAAACAGCCTTTTCATTTCTTTTATTAGTTTAATGTACTATAATTAAGTAGAAAGCAGGTGCAAATGAATAATATCGTACAAACAAACATTCGAAATGACTTTTAAAGCTTACATAAAAAATCAGCGAAAACCAGATTTCATTTTAAAAAAAGCCAATTTGGTCTGAGCAATCATTTTCTGACCTTCAGTGATGCTAAAAAGTGATGAACATCACCTTGTCAGTTTAAACTAAATATTTCACGCATATGTTTTGGCAATTGACTTTAAAAGCATGCAGTAATATGTTTTTTGTTTCTTTCTAGAGTGCTTCAAGACGTGTAGGTTTGTCGTGTGCCAATTGCCATACATCAACAACCACACTATGGCGGAGAAACAACGAAGGGGAACCCGTATGTAACGCATGCGGGCTCTACTACAAGCTCCACGGGGTACGTACATATTAATGAGAGAACTATTAAGTTATACTTGGTCAAATCTTTAATTCAGATTTGACTTGATTGATGCACAATGTATTATTTTGTGTTACTGATTGTGAAGCGAAACTAATGGGCATGCGTCAGTTGAAAAAATAATACATGCATCCCACGTGATAAAACAATAGGTCAGCGACATTTTCTTTGACCTTGATTGAAAAGCAAAAGGTCACCCACCCACCCCCCCCCCCCCCAAAAAAAACACTGAATGGACCCTCTTTAAATCGAATAATTAAACAGATAAACCCAAAATTCGAATAAGCACTGTCGTCTATTTTTCACAAAAAATCTGTAAAATATAGCCAATGGAAGTGCAGGTTTCTGGGATGTGTCATGTGCATAAAGAATTTAGCAGGATGTAATTTGGAACCTCAGACATGCTCCTGTCTTAGCAAAAAACTAATACTACAAAAAATAGCTTCAACGCTTAATTAGACCGGCATCAAAGACCAAAAAATCTGAAATAGAATTTTATTCATGTTGAATGCGCTAATATCCAGAGATAATAATCAGTGAATCAATCGCATTTCTATATTCTATATGTTTTATGTCTATAGGTTAATAGACCTCTTGCCATGAAAAAAGATGGAATCCAGACAAGGAAAAGGAAACCTAAGAACCTCGGCAAAAATAAAACCACACAGGGCAAAACAGAATCAGGTAGGTTGTCCCATTCAGATTACTGAAATAATCACTTAAAATTGATTTGACAGAAAATGCATTTTTTTCTTTGTAGTTGTTGAATGATCAATACACACATGAAAATTAATATATAGGCAATCTCGTTCTGAACTTTTTTGTGTTGAAAGATCAAATTTCCTGGGACAGCAGATTCCTCATTGCAGCCGTCATGATAAAATTCACAAAATTTGCTCTTTTGATACTCTTTGTAAATACAAAGCTAAAGGATTTTTCTGAAAATTTAGAATTAGTGGCTAAAGTATTATTCAAGAAATTCCTCACTCCTTTATTGTGATAGCTGCTCAGATGCGAGATTTAAATACTGTAAACGACGAAAAAGAAAAGTATTTATTTATTAATAAACAGGCTGACCTGTATTTCAATTATAATGTCAAATGTAAAATGAAGTCAGATTTTCTATGTATATTTCTTAAACGTTATTGTACATTTTCAGATGTGAAAACCTCGCCACATTCACCACAAATATCCGGAAGTCAGAGTTCTCACGTGACACCAGTAGGCACACCAACCATGAACGGAAGTACGATTGATATGCTCGTGCACAACACACCAGTTACATCCCTTGCATCCGATCATAATTCTGGGTTATCAAGCCCGTTGAATAATGTCCACTATCCATCGCCATCACCACCGAGAGCCGTCCCAGTTAAAATTGAACACGATGTCATGGACTCGCATGGTCAGATTATTCATTCGGAATCGCCATCAGGGTTAAGTACTGTTACAGTTGGTGCTAATTGACTGATAAATTGAAACGTAATTGTGAATCAAACACTATCGAAGCGACGGGAATTCACGAGATAATATACGAGATACAAGAGATATTATTATTTCCTACCTCAGGATGCTATTATGATTCAACTCATCGTTTGTGTTCATCAGAAAATAAAATCTGACATCTGAATGAGAGGAAATTAATTTAAAAATGCATATATTGTGTCCATTTGTATTGAACTTGCTAATGTTATGAATGTATAGATGAATGAATTCCAATGAATTTTAATGTGATATTTGTAAACAAAATATATCAGATTAATTCAAATTAGTTGATTCAATAGGGGTGTAATTTGTCTTGCTAATTTGATCAGGACACGAAGAGGTGTTGTATGGCAAAATTGTCATTTGTTTATAGAGACCCACCCGCCTCCCCCAATTCAGCTGAAAGTAATTGGAAATAATGGTTTTTGTGATCATGTTATTTTCTTAATTTAAGATTAATAATAGTATATGTCTAATTTTGCCAGTTATAAATTAATACTTTGTTTGACAAAGTGTGTTTCACCCTTTAATGGAAATCTTGCTATATAGATCGCTAGATATAGAATTCTGCTGTGCCATTTTGGTAATTATAACATTTTCTATGGTATTTTTTTTGACCAGTGTAAGGTTTTTAGGTAGATCTTTTTCTATTATGCGTACCTGGTTATGACGTTTTGCAAGATTCTGTAAATATTTCAATGAAATCATATCAGTGCTATTATTTAAAATTTGTACTTTAAACATTTTTGGCGTCTGACCACCTAAATAAATTAAACAATTATTTGTGTAATATTTAGATATATAGGATTGATTTTGTAAGAAAATTTTTGAAAAAATACCATAATCTGAATGGTTGGTTGTCACCTGGAAACAGAAAATTGCCCGAGGAAAATTGTAATATTTGAGCAAAACTTAAATTTCAGACCTATTGTATTATAAAATTTAAGCCGATAAACATGCATCGCCTTTCAAACTTGCCTGTAAGGTATTTAGTCCTTACATTTGAAATCATGTGCCTTATTCGTATATCATGTGATTTGCAGACCACGTGATAACACATTTTTATCTTGCCATAGAGTATATAGATATTTTTGTTTGTTATGTACAGTATAGAGACGATAATAACGTTTGTTATAAAAGTAAAACAGTTTATTGAGATGAATATTTTCTCAAATAATAAATATGATGAAATATCCATTCGTCATTCTTTATATATATATGTGTACGTAGGTTTCTGTGCAGTTGATGTCTCGTTGCAAAAGGGGAATGTTGATGAGGTTGTTTGTATAAGTTTAGACAGTAGAAGTGTTACATCCACATGTAATTTGAAAGAGCCTTAATCGCTTGTCTCATTTCTGCAAAATACTCTATTGTTCAATCTGCTTGATATTTACAACATTCGTTTCTTTTGTATAAGCTAATTTTATTCTTCGTATTCACTGGGTTCGACCTAACGATGCATCTGCAACGCATATACTGTATACTAGGTCGACACAGGAGGTCAGTTGAACTTCCCTTATTGTTAAAATATAAAAAAAGAATCTTTTACACGTCGATATCAACACTACATTAACTAACACGAAAAAAGTGGAAGTAGAAACCCATTCAAAGCAGTGGATCAATAGACGAATTGAAAAAAGTATGTACAAAGAATAAAACAACACCAATACTAAGGCTCACACATTGTAATCACACCCCCCATACTTTACCCTTGTCGAATAAACGTCACATGTAATCTGTCCTATGGTCAAATCCAGTTGATCTTTGATTAACCGACACATTTATCCTTTTAAAATGATTTTTGAGGATTTTTCTGAGATTTCCTAAACCTGGATAGTGTCATCTATAAGTGCAATTATTCAGATTTAATCAATCTTATTACAGTGATTGAAAAAGTAAAGCTCCTATTTTTGGATAGACGTTAAATGATTTTCTTCACAAGATTTACTTATCTAGAATGTAATCGTTTTTCATAAGCTAGAGAGGGTTTCTATTTTATTAACAACTACATTTCCAAATAGAATTAAAAGAGGTCTGATATTTGCTCAACCTCGGGTCAATTAAGCTGTATGTTCAATGCACCTGTGTTGTTCAGCATTTACAACTATATTACAAAGGCATTCGTCAGACTCAAAAGTTTCACATTTATACATTTTTATTGCTTGTATAAATGTGACAATCCACAAACTTCTTATACTTAATTTTCATTTTTTTGGGGTTCTTAAAACTGTTCTTCGAAACATCACTCTGACAGGGCATTGGTTTGTTACTAGACATCACTGACGTCATGACTACACTAAAGCAGACACAGGAAGCTGGCACGGACCATGTTTTATTTTTAACTTCACCCATAGATGTCGTCTCAATAGGTGATACAGTATCTCGTAAAAGTTGAGGTTGTAGTTGTTCAAACGTACATGTTTTCCATGTGTTTCAAGTTTGTTAAATTAATGTGAAATCTGCATAATATTTGAGAGACAATTTGTCCATACAAGACACCCAGTGAAAAATAGCAGAAAACCAAATAGGCATTAAATTACTCAAAATAACAATCCAAAGATACTAATATTAGAAATAGTAAATTTATACTATGCTGTATACGACGCATTTCAAGGAGTTACCTATCATCAGCAGCATTAGAACCGAAACATTTGGAAGACCAAAAACCAAACTTATATTAAACATAAGCATGCCGTTTTCAGCAATTTAAACAACAAAATTCGAAAATAATTTTATTTTATTTCGAAATTAGATACCTGTGCCGGTTGTGTTCGACTCCTATCTTAATTGACAAGGATTGCCAATTTTCCTACCGAAGGTCGGTGGTTCTCTCCGGGTACTCCGGCTTCCTCCACCAATAAAAACTGGCCGCTGCAAAATAGCCAAATGTGCTGAAAACGGCGTTAAACCCCAACTAAACAAACGAAATTAGAAAACCACCCAAAACAGACACAGATATAAATTTTATATTGCAACGTGCCACACATGGATTATATTACTGAAAAAAAATAGGACATAATACAAAGCCTTCATGGACACAACTCTAAAAAAAAAGAGGTGACAAAAAATTTGTAAGATCACGCCCACTTATCTCTCTTATTCATAACAAGTGGTTATGGTTAAATTTTTGCAAAATGCTGAGTAATTTCAAAATTGGGGAATGTGATTTGATGAAACAATTCCCATTTAATCCGCGTGTAGGATTACATACAATTATTGTTGAAAAATATGTTCCGAAGTAATATTGGTTATGAAAGAGATTGAAAATGAGTTCAGATCGGATTTTGCAGCTATACTCGTATGCAATTAAGTTGAATTAAATAAATAAACCAAGGAAATAATATTACAACGAATCACATTGTTGAATTCTTGAAACTAAACAGATTAACGAGAATGTTTAACATTACCAATGGTTATGCATGAGAGGGAGAAACTGGCATGAAGATACAGATACGTGACCAAGAAAATTTGACCAGTTCTACAGTTATACTTTAAATGTTTGAACACCTTTGTAATTTGTATTCAAAAATAATTACTCCCTGTGTCAGGTAGATCAAACTAGGCATTATTTCTTTATAATAATCATGTGGATTTACACAAAGATATTGTGTCAAAATCGTGTGGGGATAAAAATTAGCAATACCAAACTCGCCATTGAGCAAAGGCGATATCAAAATATTTCGTTAGAAAACAGAATTTGCTCATATTGTAAAAATAATACTGAGGATAAATATAATTTTGTCATGGAATGTACAGAGTTAGAACCGCCCAGACATAAACTTTTTTTTCTGATACTCTTGCTGTTCTTGCCAGGTTTAGGGACTTATCAGTTATATGGGAAAATTTAAATTCATTATGACCAGTAATGATTTTGTGATGTAATGAAAATATATATGACATGTATACATTATATGTACTGAAAACGAAAGATACAGAAATAACTTTCGGGTAGGATTTATATGATCATATTATATAATATGTCAATCTTTTACTTCAGTAATAGCCCCAGCAGTGATGGAACTCAATCTGTTAGATGATAGTGTTTGATTTGATAGTGTCATACTTGGTAGATGATATAGACCTTGATTTGTTTGTGTTTTTCTTTGCTTGTATGTTTGAGATTATGATCTTTTGTTGGATTTTTAATAATAATAATAATCTTTATTTGCAAAATACACCCCAAGGGTTAAGGTATCCGGACCATAATAGATAATGATCGAAAATTGTATCTCTTTTTGACCGTGAATGGCTGAACCAAACAGTTTAAAGCTGAAATTTTGTATACATATTTTTCTCAAGTTGAAACACACTTTGTTGCTTATATGCAGAGTCTGTAAAAATAAGTTAGTTATATTGGCATTTCCGAAGTTTGCCGATAATTACCGAAGTCATTTCAATTGTCTTGTATGGAACATCCGGGAACTTTTAAATAATCACGTGGTCATTTATGGTCCGGATACCTTAAGCAAAGTACACAACATATTAAACATAATAATTAGAATAGAGAATGGAAACAAGGAATGTGTCAAAGAGACAACAACCCGACCAAAGAGCAGAAAACAGCTCAAGGCTGCCAATGGGTTTTCAACGAAGCGAGAAAATCCCGTACCCGGAGGCGGGCTTCAGCTGGCCCCTAAACTATAATGCATACCAGTTCAGCGAAATGGACGGCACACTAAACTCCGAAACATACAAATGAACCAAAATTTAAAAAAAACACACAAGACTAACAAAGGCTAGATATATATTTTTTAAATCATATATTCTTATTCTTATAACGTTGGGCTTCTTCAAAGGACAGAATGATTGGAAATATGCACACACAAAGAAAACACCTTAGAATGAGTCCAGCGTAGGCTGCGAATGAATTAATAATGAATTTTCGACGTCTTGAAGATGTTTATCTGCGAGCTATTTGAAATGGATAGTTAAAGTCTGGTGAACCTTGAAATAATTTTAACGTCACTGACAATTTTCAAACCATAGATTTCGTAATTTGTTGCGTACATGGCCACAACGAGGAAATGTTCACACCGATATTGGGTATCAGTTTTTAATTTGATTTATAAGCTGCTGTTGTATTCTGGAGGAATCTCACAGAAATTCCGAGAATTAACTGAAGTTTGTTGCGTTGAAATTTATGGTTGATGTTCTATAATCTTTATCTGTGAAACGAGTGAAATAAAACCCATTGCTATAAGAACTTAAAACGTTGTCTTTAAAAAAAAACACTCTGTCAAAATTTATAGATTTGTATCATCTACACCTCATGTACTTTCTTTTTTTTCAGTTCGAATTTAAGTACATTCTGGTTACAAAAAATCTATTACAAAAAGTGCAATTAGATTACATAAGAAATTAATTACATACAAGCAAAACATTGTACTTAAGTGTAATTTCATGCATGCTTTGTAATTCCACTAAAAATACAAATGTATTTATTAATCAAATATATAAAAGTGGGGTATCTGGAGTTCTACCGTCCACGTGCGGATCACGGTGGTCGGGACTCTTGTCCCACTTCCAGATTTTTTTTCTTTCAAATGTGTATTAATTAAACTTTATTTGCAAAAAACCTGGTTTGGTCACTTATGGCAACGAAAAACTATAATATACAATTACACACATAAATTTACAAATGGTTAAAGTTTAGACAACGATTAGTATAATGGAATAAAGTTACGAACATAGACCTTATCTTCGCAATTCTAAACTTCACTGTGTTTGATATATTTTTCAGTTTAGAACTGACTTTATGCTGGTCGAATTTCGAATCATAACCAAATGTACTTTATGCATTTTTTATACAGCCATTGATCATCATCTCAAGGGTTTTTTTATATACTAGCAAGTTCATCTTCTAAATTATGGTCACTGGTGTGAAATTTGGTGAGAATTTGACGACTTTTAAAGTTTGTTAATCTTTCTAATCATAATATATATTTTGTCACTGTTATGCCATTGGCAATATATATATATATATTTATATATGTATACTGCAAAATTTATGTGTTTACTGGTAATATTACTCACCTTGGTGTGTGTGTACCGTGAGCAGGTTCTGTAAATCATTTTATTTGCTTTTATAAGTGATGTTCATGCATATTGGTACATATTTAATTGTGTTGAAAACTATATGAGTTCTGTGTTGTAGGAGGGAGTTGTCTCCCATTTGTCAATGATTGTGAATGTATAAAATTATATGTGTTCTGTAATATGCCCTCCTGGGGCCCTAATTTGGAAATAAAGTATCTATCTATATCTTAGCAAAACGTTTGTGAGTTCCGAGTGACTGGAGTAATGAATTAAAAAAGTGAAATGACAGCACAAATACCCGGTACCACCTCTGGATCCCCGTCCATACAGAGGATGCAAACATTACGCTGAGCCTGATGTATAAATGGAGACTTGGAATCCGGTCAGGTTTTTGGAAAGTACGACTCTCTCGCTCTCTCTCTCTCTGGAAGGGAAATAACTCTTGCAATAAAACTTCCGGTTGACAAAAAATATTTTAAAGACATAGAATTAGTTAACTTAAACCATGAATACTTTCTGAAGAACAAATGGAATAAAATAAATCGAGAATTATAGGAATGTGTTATATATATATATGACTCTAAATTACTCGGTTAACACCAATATAAATAACAAATATTTTAAAAAATTATTTTTTAATTCAATCTGCTGATATAGCATATATTAGTCATTACACAACGTGACTATGATTGTTCATTCATAAAATCCGTGAAATTGGATTAGTTTAATCACAATGTAATTAATTACTAGCTGTAGAGTATATTGATCTAATAAATCTATAATTATACTTGAAAAATTTCTATTTTAGTATGAAAGTACACGTACAAACAATATTCGATTTTTAAATGTTTCTTTATTTAAACTAACATAATTTTTGTTTTTATATTTTTTTTAAACTCTAGACTTGTAAGATTTAACATACAATTTATTTTAACGAATTAATTACAAAATTTCAATTAAAATCCTTTCTTTAGTCGATATCTCGTTTTTTTTCTCCAGAAAATTCAGCTATAGATCACCGATGTCAGATATTGTGGGATATCGAGAAATTTTAGAGCTTACACAATGATGAAACTATTAGTCGCTTGAATATTTCCACTATCAATTGAGTGTTTTATCACTTTTTTTTTAAATGTGAAGATTTTACATTTAAAAGTTTGTGCATAATTAGTATATCTTAGTTCGTGTAATGAATTTAATTAATATATAATATATATCCCAGCCCCTCAACAGATCCTTGGGTATGAATTTACTACCCATTCTGTGTAGAGGGTTTGAGATTAATATTATTTTTATAATACAGAAATCTTTATTTGCATTTTACATCCAAGTGGGTCAAGCAAATGCAAAAAATAAAATAAACGCATAAACAAATTATAAACAAATTCATACGGAAGAAAAACAGTTTCTATTCAGTAAATATAGAACAAAGTCGGTTTAGTCGGGAACTCTTTTCCGTCAAGGAACTCATTTATATTGCTTTTTAAAGTCTCCAAAAACAATTTTAAATAAACACCAGATGTATACATGTAACATGAATTGAAACATCAATATTCTCACGATCCCAATAAATAAATGCACAATTTATTACATAATGCAGTAATTTATGCATGAAATTATAGCAAATTGAACGACGAAAATCGTGTTTTTCAATATTTGAATTCTTCATAAAACCGCATATATCTTCAAAAAAACCTTGCACAGATGTTCTAAAGATAAGAGCAATACTTTAATCACAAATTAGGCGTAACCAATTCATATACCAGCATAGTGAAGTTCAAGGGTTTCGTAATTTTGATGACCAGGGTACGTTGCACGTAGCGCTACCTGTTGCTGTTTTTTGTTTGATGAAGGGCTCTGGTTTGATCTGTAGCAGACAATCCGTTACACAAACAGATGTTTTTACGGGTCAATTCGCATCATTAACAAAACTGAGAATTACATGTAGACTTTTAAAACATGTAATTATTTTTTATGAATGATGTTTCATTGTACTCTGGCTCAGTTTAAACAAAACATGTCTGTTTTGCAAATGGGAAATCAAATTTGCTGTCAAAGAAAAAAAAACATCAGTTCTGGATCTGCTGCATTTAAGATTTTAAAAGTATCATATAGACTCGGCTTTTAGATTAAACATAATTTGTTTATGTATTGAGACAAAAGAAATTAGACCCAAGTTAACTTATCAATATACAAAATAATTATTAAAAGATATGTCTGTATATATATTTCCATTTGATTTTCTTTGGAATTATCGTTAGTTCTTCTTATCTTTCTATACAACGGACAGTGTACTCAGATGTCGTATAAGTTTTAGCAGGGTTTTTCATCGACCCCCTCCCCACCTCCTCCCTTCTCCATACCAGAGTCGGTTAGCATAGAGAGAGCTATACCATAATATACAATAGCCTGTCGTAACTTTCATGTGTAAACCGATACAAATTGTTCAATGAGATGTCTTCGTTATTTTTTTAAGGAAATACAATCTTTACAGTATTTAAATATTAGATGAGAGAAAAATGAATTGGTTAGTAAATAAAAAACAAATCATTTTTTTTGTGTAAATATTGTGAAAAATATTTTCGATTTTAGAAAAGAACGCAAAAATCTTGTATTAATATTTTTTTACGAACAACAGAAATATTTGTAACAATACTTTAAATGTGTTATATTTCCCATTTTGTAAATTATAAATTTCAAAGATGTTATAGATACATTTTGAAATTTATAATTTACAAAATGGAAAACAGAAAAAAAGTATTTTTTGGCGAAATTAAAAAAATATTGTACGTTTGTGGATACTCTTTAAAGCGGTCATTATGGGGCATCCATTTTATTTTTATTGGGGGGGGGATAGGATCAAATTTTCGATCCTGCCTATTTTTTTTCGTCGAAATTTTAGTCCATTTGCGGCCTCATTTTTTATTTCCATTTACACCAAAACAATTCCTGATTGACAAGGTCCTGTATTTTTTTTCTCACACCTAAAGTGATCCTGTCTTCTTATTTTGGCAAAATCCTGGTCCTGCCTGTTTATTTCAAATTTGATCCTAGCCTCCCACCCCCCCCCTAAAAATCAAATGGTTGCTCCCTTAGAATTGAGGACAGAAGAAACCTTACTAGAAATTAAATATGCTTATGTAATTATTTGATGTTTGTTTCTGATTGTTTTATTGTTTTCGTTTTTATGTCTCAAACATTTCAATGTTTAATAACAAATAAAAGTTAATATATAAATAAAATCACATAAAGTATGAAAAGTACATTTGAGCACAGTTAAAAACGCTGATGATTTTTTTTGCATGTTCCTGATTTTCTCGGTGTTTTCTTCCCCCTTTGCTTTAACTTCTAACTTATCATGCAGCATTCTTTCTTAAGCTCAAAACCAAGCACAGAGACATCAATGAAAAAAGAGAAAGAAATTCTTTAATAAATCATAATCAGTCATAATGAATGTGAAAAATGCATATAACAATTAATCAATGTTAAAAAAAGAATTCGTAAATGTAAACAAAAATAATCTTCAATGGACGACGGACATTTCCGGAATATTTTCTGCCTTTTTCTAATCTTCAATCAGATACTATATTAATTTGCTATTTTAATCCCCTATGGGGAAGATACGGGATCTTTTATTTATCCAAACACACGTGTCAGCTGCGGAGCGCTAACAAGCATCTTCGAATGTTTCGTGTCATTCGATACACTTAGGACTGACCATGATTAAAAAAGTGTTGCCAAATTACTCGCATATCAAAAATGTCCACTGCACCCTGGTCAAAAGATTGCATGCTGGGAAAATAATATTTATCATTATTTATCACAATAATTGGACATATCAAAGGAATCTAAGAAATGATAAGAAAATACGAAAATAACACACCTCTGTACGTAGGAGAAAAACATTCATGGTAAACAAATAAATTAAGCTGAAATTTGATTATTTTTTTCTGCACTTACAAAGCTTGATTTTCAGTCTTTTTTAATTGCCAATCCCACAATTTTTACAACTGTTTCAGTGAGTGGCAGGTGATTTAGACTTCGAATGATTGAACTATAGCAAAATCATGGAAATGGTCATTTTCCTCTTAATTTCAGTTTAATTATGACATCATGAATTTTTGAATAAGAATTATATAAGGCAAAATAATAATTCAAATGAGAAATTATTTAGTCTTAACTTTGCGATGCAATATAAAATATACACAGTCCTGAAATTTGCCATTTTAGTTCAATTACTAAATTTATGGTGAACACCGAGACGTTTTATTTTTCTTAGATAATTCGGTGTAGTCAAATTGTTAAATGTGCGTAAGCAGAATTTTAAATTGTTCAGTGTCGTCCTAGACTTGCCACAAGTCTGTGCGCAAAATCTTTCCCTTTTATCATTACTTTCAAAAAGTTTGCTAAGAAATACACGTCTTCTATCCATACTTATTAACTATCAAAAAGTGTAAACATAATGATAGTACATTTATTTCATAAAAAAAGTAAAAATAAAAAATAACATAGGCAATTGTAGCAGGTCTAGTGTCGTCGAATATTTGTTAGATAATGCACTCGAAGTATGCAATAGAGTGGATTGTATATAGATATTTTCTCTTTCTGAAGGCATCTCAGACAAAACAGAACAATACAAAGCGTCGGTCTTTGACTCCTGTAACGTATATGCAGGATTTAGTAAAGAATTGATCTTTCAATATATATAATGCTTTACATTAGTTAGTAAAAAAGAAGGGCGGGATATTTGTCACAAAAAATACAGGGGATTAAAGTTTAAACCAACGAATAAGCGGTTTTTACTCTTCAAAGAAAAAATAATAATAATAATTTCGCACACACTGTCCCTTTTATCGGTTTGTTTATTTATTTATTTACTGCAAATTACGAAAATGTAGGAGTGCAATATTCTAAATAGTCATAGATATAAGCAAAAACATAAAACATAGTTCTTTGACTAGCGCTGACCAATTTCAGCTCTAACAAAGATACAAGCAGCCTACGAAAGGAGTAAATTCGGGTTGAGAAGAAATTCAATTTTATCATCAGGTGACACTATAAAACGCCTGAGAGCTAGAGATGAATTGAAACGAAAAATGCGATATAATGTTTAACTTTTTCTTCGTTTTGAATGCACCATTCATGGTTTAATGTTGCAATCTTTCTCATTACCAAAAACTGTTCGTGTATTGCGTATCACCGGGAAGTACTGCGATAAGAAATATTATATAAATGTTTTGAATAGGTAATAAACACCACAAAAGTGTGCCCCCTACGATTTGGGAGAGACCACGTGCAAATGTCATACTGTTTAACAACAAGTTTGTTATTATTTAACACGTGTAAATCAGATTAAATGCACTTGTTTTAATTTTTACGAAATTTGCGCTATTGGGTACCTGGCTAGATTTCTTTTTTCTGTTTGTACCTGCAGCTGAAATAGTGTTCGATAAGATCTCCGAGACATGAATGCGCAAATAAAGGTAACTTTGTACCATTTTCATTTTCGAATTACTTGTGAATGGACTCATTGTATGTTTAATTTACCTCCTGAACACTACATGAAAGAACATCAAAGCGAGGTTGTCATGATAATATTTTAACATTTATGAAAAAAAGAAATTGGAATCATGAGGTCACTAGTAAAAATATTTATGAAAGTCAAAGTAAAATGCAAAGTACTGTCCAATCGCTAAAGACGGAATATGCACTAATCATTTCCATTTACTTTGAGACATGTTTTTGTTTTAACAGTTGGCATTTAGAAACCCCGACTTCACACATTATTGCTAAAGACTATTGGAGCATACAGTACTTACTGAGATCTTTCAAAAACAAGGAATTAGAGCAATAAGGAGGTAGAATTTTACCCTTGCAATTGGTGTCTATTGGGCGTTTAAAATTCGACCCTTTAAATTGTCATCTTTTTCAGGAATCTTACATTGGAGTCGGAGTCCATTGCTTTAACCACTACCCCCACAGCGTCATGAATGAGGCGATCCTCATTCATTAAACCTTACAAGCTATTTGAATAACAAATATAATATCCAACTAAAATTTACAAGGTGTCTTTTAATTGCCATTCAAGTTACAACTATGATCCACGGTATGACCTGACAACCGCAAAGTTGAATGTCTCCCCTATCCGCCAAATGGGGACATGCTAGGCAAGTATACCAATAAGAAAACGACAAATTATGTTAACAAAACAGCTACTAGTATCTCATGATTTGAAATAAGCAACAATTTATTATTTTCATGACACCGATTTTATTATCTGAGATTGGAGATAATCTTGCTGCATGAAACAAGGGGATATTGGGAATTTTTCAAATTAATTTTCAGGCACCAATGCAATTAACTGCAATTATAAAACTCAAATTTGCTATGTTTTTAATTTTTTTTTTCTTGGAATGAATGTTATGGTTTGGGTAAAAAAGGTAGAATTCAATAACTTCGCGCACATATTGATTTATCTTTTAAAAAAGAGACAACTCATTCGAACAGTGTCTGACGTCATACCGCAAATATCAATATGACAATTTGCTATTTGACATCAGAGAAATTGTTAACTAGATTTTATGTCTAAAAAATAAGAAGTCTGGTGTGTGTCGTTTATTTCTGTTGAAAAATAAACTATACAGTTCAGCATCAGGCAGAAAAGATAGTATTAAAGAAATCAAGGATAGCGGCCATAGAATAATTATAGTAGAGGCTAACGAATTCCTACAGTATTTTGTTCGAAGTGGCGTAGCAAAGCATCTATAGTGTCCACAACGGTGTCAACTGTCTGCCATTGCTGACTGATTGACATGCGTTATCTTCCGGTCTAATTATTATTATAACGTAAACAAACCGTAAATCAAAATATTGATGTCGTAAAATTAAGTTCCTAATTATGTTCCAATACCGTTTACAATAGGGCATGTACATGTAATTATCTGGAACCATGATAAACACGATATATTATCAAAAATTATCTACACGACCGACAAGTTAGCCATGATTATTAGATAGCTTGAACAATTAGTTGTTAGTTGGCGTAACTGACAAGGCGGAGAAAGTCGTAAACCATGCGATCATTAGCAAATTGTCAATTTCATTATCGGTCGAATGAAAAAGTATACAAACTAGTTTCAACATGATCTAACTTTCTTACGAGCAAGTGCACACTGACTTCTAAATCACGGCAACTCATTACATTTTTTAACACGGTGGTTTAATATAATTTCCTTGAAAAAGACGGACGAATGATTGTTAAACGTCCAGTAGCAACCATTAGAAGCAAATCGGGACGAGAACATGTTGATATGATATGAATATGATCCCTGCTTTGTACTATACCGACACGATGAACCAGATTTTTAATGTGCTAGCTCATATCACATTTTATTGACTCCGAGCCGCCCAGCCCTTTGCTCTTACTCCTAGATGCCGCGTACTTGCCGGAGAAGCAGGAAATACTAATTTTAATGTATCTGGTTTGACCCAGCCGGGGATCGAACCCGCAACCTTCCGCACTTGAGGTGAGCACGCCACCACGAGATCATCGAGGAGGTTCCTTGAAAAAGATTCTATTAAGCAACACAGTGTACCTAATGATAGATTGATTTTCTTATAGCGCTCGCTATTATTATTTTATAACAGTTTGGAAATGTTATTGTATTTTTTTGTAAGGCAGGGTATATTTTATATATATATATATATATATTTTTTTATTTTATAATTTTCGATCCTAACTCTAAAATGATTTATAAAAATCAAACTCGGACATCCTATCTCATTTTATAATGTAATATGTTTTGTCAGTCAGCGATCGATTTAGAGCATTTTTAAATAAAAAGTTTAAGGAGAACTTAGAATTTAATCTGACATGTATGATTTTTTTTAATCGAATTTTATATCTCATATCAAAATAAATAAGAAAAACCAGATTCTTAATCAAACT
This sequence comes from Mytilisepta virgata, assembly GCA_028015205.1. NCBI lineage: Eukaryota > Metazoa > Mollusca > Bivalvia > Mytilida > Mytilidae > Mytilisepta > Mytilisepta virgata. The sequence continues at coordinate 37,632,407 of CM051512.1, forward strand.
GTAATACTCTCATTTCTTAATTATTTGAAATCTTGAATATTAAAGCTGAGTTCAACTGCGGTTCCGGTGCTTGGCTTCAATGAGCATTCAACATTTGATGAATCAGAGGTAAGAAAGGTTCGGAAATTTGTAAATTATATCACTTGTCTACGAAATGGGACCGAAGCTACCCCTTTACACATATTCCCATTGTTTAATGATTAAAACTTGTCAAAACAAAAATAATCCTCGACCATGAACTACATGTCGTGTATGTTGTCGAAGATGAGTATCATTTTTTCTTTGACTGTAGAAAAAAACATATTACAGATAAGCTATTTAGCTTATTAAAAAAATAAATAAATACGAACCATTCTTAAATTTTTCTCCCTTTGAAAAAAATCATTTCTTATTAAAACCTGATGTACAGCCATTTCCTGATATACGTGTGAAAGGAGTACCTTTATACAGTGATCATTAGAATTGAGATCGTGAGGTCTATATCGGTCAATGGTCAACTCTATCATACAGTCAGACCTGCTTTAAAGGGCACCTCTATATAGCAAATCACTGTCTATAAAGGGCACAGTGAAAAAGTCTCATTCATGAACAAAGTATAGTAAAATTAACCTCTGTATAAAGGTCACGTACTCATAAAGGACACTTTTTCTGGTCTCTTGGGTGACCTTTAAAGCCAGGTTTGACTGATATTAATTTTTCATTTTTTGTATTTCATATGTGTTTTGCTTTGTTAGTTATGTATTTCTTGACACTTATTGGGTGTAGTTGCAATTAAAACATATAATACGTTTAAGTACACAAAATAATTTTGGTGTTCTCCTTAAATTTGCATTAAATAAGATTATGATAAGGTACCAAGATGCGGCGCCAGAATTTTGACAAGGGACAAAATTAATTGTTGACATTCCGATAAAAGGTTAAGAACAATAATGACCAATTATCAGAATATTTGATTCATAGTGTTACAATAACTGATTAAATAATTATTTAGATATTTAAATAAAATAATTTTATTTTCAGCTTCAGGTGGTATCACGGCCGGGGAAGAAAATACTATTGATGGTTTAGAATGATTCTCAAATCGTGCAAATGTTTGATGTTTTATGAATACCTACACCCTGCATAGCACATAAATAATTTTTCTAACTAAATGAAAACTGACAAAATTGACCACTTTGATAATAATTTATGAGCGAATGATGAATTCGTATCTTCTCTTAGGAGAGTTCCAAAGTCTCTAACAGATCATTATACGAATATTCTTATCACTCTTTCACAATTTTATCTTTTGAGTGAAATATTCCATATCTAAAAGGTTTTTCTCTTCAAAGTGAACTCCATGATTATCTACGAGGCGCAGTCGAGTGAGGTGTTAATTAAGACATAATTTCTGTAATTCTAACGTTTGTTGTCCACTTTTACAGAAAACCAATTCGTCCTGGTTATTTCGTTCAGAAATGGGAATAATTAGTTATCTTTGATTTTTAGACCGCATAATTATAATTAACGCTTTACCCGTAATTGTTATTTAATTTGGAGTCAATTACTTATAGCAATTTGTAAATTAAGATAATTAATTAAACATTCAGCATCCTTGGAAGTTTTCTTTCTAAGGAATTATCCATGACAATCCAATTACAGTGTAAATTTTAATTTTTTAAACCATTGCAGGGAAAATATTCCGTATCTCGCTCTCGTAGACTTGCCACAAATCCTTATGTAACTTTTAAACTTTTAATTTTTCCATGAAAATAAAGTATTAAACTGTCCATTGTCAATTTATTATCAATATGCTTATATAGGGAGTTTCTATGTATACCGCTCGATAGTGAATATATGTATGGATAGTATATATGCACTTTTTAGCATTTTGGCAAAAAAGAATATAAAAGAGACAAAATATTACACAGAAAATTGTGGTAAGTCTACAAGCTCTAGTTACCATCTTTTATTGTGGTAAGTCTACTTGCTCTAGTTACCATCTTATATTGTAGTAAGTCTACAAGCTCTAGTTACCATCTTTTATTGTGGTAAGTGTACTAGGTCTAGTTACCATCTTTTTATTGTGGCAAGTCTACAAGCTGTAGTTCCCATCTTTTATTGTGGTAAGTCTAGAAGCTCTAGTTACCATCCTTTATAAGAATGACCAACAGATGCGTTTTAAGTTAAAAAAAATCGCATTTGAAATAGCTCTTAAACGTATTGTTTAGACTCTCAAGAATTCAAGCCTAATGTTTTGGATTATTGTTTTATTTTTCAAAGTTTCAGGTCTAAAGCACAGCTGATGAGTCGTAAACAGACGAAATGTGCACATATTGTGCATCAAAATTGGTATCATTTTATATTCAATAAAATTCAGACAACAAACGTATTATTTATTATAGTAAGGAATAGGACAAAAATGAAGTAAAAAATTTAATGAAAAAAATTTTAAATAAATAAAATTAAAGTTGAGCGAAATACTTTCGTCTGAATTTCTTTTTTTGTTTTCATTGATAAATAGCTAACTTTTAGTAATTTAAATTGAATAAGATTCTACGATACAAATTTTGATGCACTTGCCCTTTGACCTATGATCTATCGTGATTGTGATTCATCAGTAGTGCCCTAAGCCAGAAATGTAAAAAGCACTATGATGTAAAACAAATTCATATGCAAAAATGATCAGGAAGATAAAGCCAAAAACTAAGTTTCGATAGAACTGCAAAGTAGACCGGAATTCAATCCGTCATTTTATTTCATTATTATTTTTTTCAGTTGGAATATACACAAGATTAATAAAAAAAAAGTGACGTGGAAGTAATAAAAATAAATGTTTTAATCTGTATACATTTTTATAACCTGGGTTTTACAATTACAAACATTTAAGAAAATTTAAATTGATACGTTAAAAAGCGTTCTTAAATCCTGCTGAAATTTATTGTATAATGCTCCTTAAATCCGACAAGTAAGAGCGAAGTGTCTTTCACCGGTACGTGGCTGTACAACCTCCAAATTGACCAGACCCCGAATCATTAATAAAACTAAATGACCAGATATATAAACAGGGCATAAAGTCTTCCCAAGGTAATTAACTTTCCCATTAAATTCACAACTTCACTTATTAAGATCCGTGTTAATTTGCCGAGAAAACTGTATCCTCCTTCCCAAGGGAATCTTTTGGTTAATGGTCAGACTTGAAGAATGAGAAAGGACAGGACCAGTTTTAATTAATGATCAATTTAGAAGATGTCGCTTTACATAATTGTCTACATGTGTTTTTAGTTTGTGGCGGGAAATTGAGAAATGTCTGACAAGTAATAAATCGGCTTTAAACAAACAAAAAGTCACGCGCATTGCATGTTTGAGTCGGTTTAAATCGCGTTTAATTTACACTGAATTCCTGTCTGACATTTATTTGTTGTGATAGGAAATAGAGTGTAAAAAGTAAGAATATCAAAAATAAGGAAATAAATTGAAGTCGAAAAATAAGAGAAACGAGGAAATTCGAAGTCAAAAGTAAGAAAATCAAAATTAGGAAAAAATACCCTGGAAAATTTAAAACTAAATAAAATGGTCGATTAAATACTTTAGTGTTAAAGTTTGTTAAATAACGTATTTTTATGATAAATATATAGATACATGAAAATGAATATTTGTAAATAAATCAATCACTTATAAATAATTGTCAAATATGAAGATTTTACCTATTTTAATTTTGAAAAGGTTTCATACCGTAACAGAATATGAAAATATATTTTTTGGAATTTTTATATACGTGTAAAACGGTGCTTTCGTGGTTTCAACCCGGGAATAATTTACCATAAAGAATTTTGTTCAAGAAAAAACACGAATTTTATTTGCAGTTTATGACGGAAATCTTAAACTGGACACTGATTTATGCGATGCCAAGTAGAAGTGAGATATTGGACCCTACACAGATTTATTACACACCAAATTAACAAGAGATTGTTCGATTAAAATGGAGATAAAATAAATTTCATTAACATCATAAATCTGATATGACTTGATACTAACGAAATAAATCAGATCAATTATTGGTCTTATAAAAACAAAAGGCTCCGATCTTATATATTTTACGTATATTGACATTTGATATGGAAAGTTTTAAATTGTGCTGTGTAGAAAATTGTATTTAAGGTGGTACCCAACACTACAGGGAGATAACTCTTAAAAGTCACCAGAGCGTTTCTCTATGGTCAAAATTGATGTTTGCCAAACTGCTATATATTCAATGAAATTATTCCCGTGAAGTGTGAAATTCTATTTACTAAAAAAATCAACATTTATGTGAACAGGTCAAATTAAATATTTCCTAAAAATTTTATGAAAATTAAACGAGCCAAATTTATTTTAGTCAAGGTGTTGGGTACCACCTTAAAACAATTTAAAATAACTCAGTTACAACACAAGGTGATAACAATGAGAAAGGCCACCCAACAATCATACATATAGAGACAAAGAAATGGAAAATATGATATAATTATTAATTTTTTTATGCTATTCATAATTTTACGACCAAAGAGAAAGTGACCCGAAAGCAATGTAGCTGGGTCTACAGAATTTTGGATCTTCATGATATCTTTAAAAAAAATAATTAAACCATGTCTTAATTTTTAAGTTTTTCTTGACAACGAATTCTAACCCTGGATCAATGTCTTTATCGCGTCAATTTTCACACCATTATCATTATAACCAGATCAAAAACCTTTAAGAAACAGTTTTCCATTTCGCGAATTTGATTTTAAAGCTAATGATTTCAACGGAGTACACTGGCAACAAAGAACAACGGTGACAACGGAGCACACTGGCAACACAGAATAACGGTGACAAAGGAGTACACTGTCAACACAGAATAACGGTGACAACGGAGTACACTGGCAACACAGAATAACGGTGACAACGGAGTACACTGGCAACACAGAATAACGGTGACAACGGAGTACACTGGCAACACAGAATAACGGTGACAACGGAGTACACTGGCAACACAGAAAAAACGGTGACAACGGAGTACACTGGCAAAACAAAATAACGGTGACAACGGAGTACACTAGGAACACAGAACAACGGTCAGCAGTGAATGAAAAATTCTTTGACACGCAATTACAAAAATTTTAAATTTTGTAAAAACAAAGGAGTAAATCTCTCGTGCATAGCACTGTCACTTTAATGGTTTTGGTCTTTACCCTTTGTTCATTTCGGATTTTTTTTAAATATGCACTTCTACTTTGTGTATTATTGTGTTTGTTTTCACCGTTGTAGGCCTTGAGGACAACTGAGTAGTGACTCGACGAAATCAGAATTTACTTTCTCTTCTACTTTTATAACAAGTAGGTATGACGCAAATTTAACTTTGATATTTCTGAAATATAACCTAGAACCGCTTTTACTTGTAAAGGGAAACAATTCCCGTGAAATAATAGAATCAGATTTGGAAAACTTGAAAACAGATTTCGTTTTAAAGTGAAAAAATAGACGAAAAATTAAATTTTAAACGAACAATAATTTTATTTAAAACTAGCAATCTTCTATATTCTAATCCAATGACTAAATTTCGGACAAAGAGTTTACAACAAAGAGACATAGTCATGGCAGCGCACGGACGTTTTTATGTAACCTTGACAGCGTCATGTGACTGACATGATTGACAATCACAGTGGTTCACTATCTAATCGAGATCTTGTTTACGGGCAATATTTATGTACATCATTTTATATCTAATTAGATCAAGCAAAGATCGAGAAGATAGCAAAAATAAATTTATAAATAGCAGGTACATCATGCTTCGCCCATTTATGAAAACATTGCAGTATTTCAGACTGTGAACCACATGCGCGGTTGTCCTCGACTGGAATTCTTAACTCAATTTAGCACATGTTTTGATTATTGGCCAGCTCGAATACTGGTTAATTTCAGCAGTTTTGTTCAGATTTTATTCTGGCTAAGCCTTCCTTCCTTTATAGTCTGAAAATAATCTTTTTGTCTAGGTTTAAAAATTGTCTTGGAATGCTCAAATATATTTGTCTGGAGTCTGATTTCCAAACTTCTAAGAGAACTATATTCTTGCGTGATACTTTTTCTATAGATAATTTGATTTTTTGTGCCATTTTTGTTAAAATTTCGTTACCTAAAAGTTAAATGGTATCTAAATACTTATATATATATTTCATATATACGTATTAGTGCAAATAAACGTTTCAGCCTGAAATATTCACCCTCCGGTCTGAAACAAACTTTTTGCTTCTTTTGTTTCCTTTACTTATTCTCGATTCGTACTTTATTTCACAAGTCAATATTTCACAATCCCAATTTTTTTTTCAGATATAATATGGTTTGTTACAGGAATCTCCAGTATGTCAATCGCGTAAAAGTTTTAGTAGGTCTATTTAACTTTAGCTTATAAATTAAAAAAATCCCCCAATTAATTTTGTTTGAAAATTCTAATTGTGTAGTATTGCAAATTTACAGGTTTTGTAATGCACATACATCAGATTAAAAGATCCCCTTTACTATGGTTATGCGTCAAGGAAACAATCCCCCAATTAAACATTGCTAAAAGATGCCCCTCAGTTCGGTCTTCAAATTTGATAATTTAATAAATGACCCCAAATAAAACTATGTGGGAAAAAATTATAAAAAAGTAGCCACTAATATAAAAATAAATGACATGATACACATCATAGAAAAACAAGTACACAGGAGGCAACCACCAAAACAAAGGACAGACAGACAGGTTGAAATAAATTGCCAACCCTCCCCGTTAATCATAAATTAATGATTGCACGCACATGTTATTCCCTGACTTTTTCATAACGTTAGTTTCAGTTGGAAAAATATATTTCACAGAAAATAATTCGTTGATATGCCGTGTTCGGTCTGGATTAAATATTTGTCAATATACATACAAATGTAAAATACGTAACTTCCCCAGTTTAATAGCTTCGTTTTCACCAAATTGTGTACTTCACGACGGGTGCCATATACGGAGCAGGAACTGCTTACCCTTCAGGAGCACCTGGGTTCACTCCTGGTTTTTATAGGAGTTCGTGTTGTTCATTTTTTTTTAGTTTTCTGTGTTTATTTGTTGTGCTTGTGGTTGTTCATTTGTCTTCGTGCGTTTTTTGATTGCTCCTTAGGTATACTTGTCCTTTTTAATATTTTGTTAATGTTGGTTTATGCCAAGCAGCAACATCTGTTGACAACCAGCTTTTAATTGTTACATTGATAACAGCCAAAAAGTTGGCAGGAAAGCTGACCATCCTTACAGTTTAATGTTCACAATAATAAATGCTAAAACGATTCTGTAGGCAAGATACTGAACCAGGAAAAGCAATGTAATATTTCCCGGACACATGATTCAACGGACTTATGACCTTATACCAGAAGAGCTTAGTTTCATATTCCGGAAAAGATTGCAACGGTTTGAATTGGTTTTTACATTTTTAATTTCCGGTTCAACCCCACAAAAACATGTATACTTACAACAATTAAGAATTTATTATTCCGTGCAAAATTAATATCCAGTAATAACAATGGCCTTTAGATTTAAATCCAGAAGAACGATTTAAAAGTAGGAATGAAATTGGAATATATTTTTTTTTAAATCCCTAAAATCTACTGACTACACAAAGACTTTGAAACAAAATTTGAGGAGAAACCCTTCTCATTATGATTATATTCTAAACTTTTATCAACTTTGAATAGATATTAGAATCGTAGTAATTTGAGTGAGTGATAAAGAGAAATAAAGCGAAGCAAATCTGATATATTTTTGATAATTTTATCCTATACTTGCAAGAACTAGCTCATATTATAATAAAACGTTGTCAAATATATGATAACGTTCAGTCAGTATCAAGGATTTGTGTATCAACAGACAAGAAATACACGAACGAACTGATATTGACTGATATCTGCAGCAAATTTGGATCTAGTGCGCATAATTATCTCTCGAGTTATCTCCCTTTCGAGATATCAGCCAGCAACTGGTTAGAACGCATGCACCCAGGAGATACTGCCTCCCCATTATCGCGTAAATATTATCTAGAACCGTCACCCAATATGTTTACTGATAAATTATCTCGCTTATTATTAAACGTATTACCCATTGTGAATAAAGTTCACTCGATTACGTAAGCATACATCATATGATCAGTCACATGTTTGTGTGATATTTTTGCAAGTCGATCGTGCATATAAGTCATTTTTATCATATTAATGTTGTATCTTGATATACTTGAAGATGATATACTTTTCATTAGAAGAACAATCCTCGACCCCTACAGACCAGAGAGTGATACTGCCATTTTATTTTTTTTGTATTTTTGGTATTTCTGACTTCTCTCCTGGTGGGTCAACAGTTTCAAATAAAAAAATCGACAGGAATTTGCGTTTCATGTAACAAAATTGCGATAAATTCATATACACGTATAAACACGAATCCATGAAGTGTGATGGGTGGTGTTAATGAGACGCGCATCCGGAATAGCTGATTTAATTTCCGCTTCACATTGCTAGTGCTTAAGTTTTTGTGTTGTCTTGGTTTTTAAACTCTTTGGTTTAATTAGAAATTAGTTTTTTTTTATCCCTTTGTAGTATTTGTCCTCTGTCGCTAACTAACGATCACTGAGGTTGTGATTTCGAACCCAAATCGAGGCGAGGTGTGTTCGACTCCGATCGCAATTGAAAAGAGTGCCAGTTTTGCTCTTTTCATATTGTGTTTGGATTTCAATCTTTTGTACTTCCCTCTCTTATCGTATTCATTTGCCGAGATTTCATCTGTTCATAGAATTTAATATTACCAACCAGTCAATAAGTCTGCTTGTGGAATCCAAGTCCCGAGGGTATCACCAGCCAGCTATTAGTACAGTTGACTCTCGTTAACTCAAAGTGGAAGGGACCAACAAAAATATTTGAGATAACAGGAGTTTGAGATATCAGGAGGAAATATAGTGCAAAGTTAATTCTGGGGACCAAAACATTACTGTGAGATATCAGGAGTGTTGAGGTAAAAGAGTTTGAGATAACGAGAGTCAACTGTATTTCGATACTAGCCTGAAAATGATACTTTAGATTTACTGTTACAAAAATGATAAAATTTGTGAAAATTAAGGAGTATCGCCCTCGTGCATAACTCTGTCCTTCTGTAGTTTTGGCGTTACCCTTTTGGTCATTTTGGTTCAACTTTTTGGATTGCTGTTTTGGTTATCAACATTTTAGGCCCTGAACACGACCGATGAGTCGTTTGTTTGTTTGTGTAGTAGGAGTTTTACGCCGTTTTCAGTACATTTGGCTATTTCGCGGCGGCCAGTTTTTATTGGTGTAGGAAGCCGGAGTATCCGGAGAGAACCACCGACCTTCGGTAGGAAAATTGGCGACCCGATGAGTCGTAAATGTGCACATCTTGTGCATCAACATAAAGATCATATAATTTCTATATTTGAGATTCGTTTTGGAAAAAAGTGAGAAATTTATATTAATTGATATATATCTAAAAAGCTATATGTTTATTATTACAGAGGGGAAATTACTAACCGTGCATTTTCGGGAGCTTCAACGAATCCGGTTAATTTTTTCGGTCTCTTTTTTCACAGTCAGTTATTGATAATTTGAAAGTTTTATTTGACATTTGTCGAATAAAAAATATTTATTGTATCAACATTGAAATTAAATATAAAAATTTTATGTGTCGAGTTTTAAATTTTTTTTGGACAAATTGTGCATATTATCGACCAATATCCATTTTACAACTGGAAGAAGACACAAATACGCAATTCATATCTAACAAAACTGTACACGGGTGTGAAAAAAGGGAAAGAAAACGGACTTTGGGTACATTTAAAATAACACTTGCCATAAACATCATGGGGAGTTAGGGACATCGGGATATCGTATTTAAGCAAAGTGTTTTGGTACACAATTCATTACAATCAATTTCTTATCATGAAATAAAGTATATGAATTCGTACTTAAATTGTCTCAACTTTCATAATCACAGTCATCTTCTATTTCATATCAAACATTTTAATGAAAATTATTAAAAGAAAGTGTGGTATAACGTGATAAAGTTGGCACCGCCAGCATGAAGCCATCAGTCTGAAGTGGTCAGCTAATTAAAGATTTAAGGGGCTTGAAAAGTATGAAATAAAATGTTACCAATATTGTTATAAATGATACTCGAAGCAGCTGCTGGCGGAAAAAATAAGTGCGTTCATTAATACTTTGAAATGTTTTTATATTTTTGACATGGCGGCGCACGACCCCATCTTCAACAGTATCTCCTTTATCTAAAGGCTTATCATAATATCTTGATTCATGCGGTTTGATTGTAGATTTTAGGAATTTCGAAAGATAAAATGATCTTAAATTATTTCTTCACGTGTAAAACCGAACAAGAGTCTCGTCATTTAAAATACACGTGGAGTATTTCATTACTAACACCGATGAATGTTACGCCAGAAAATGCAAATTTTTTTACCCAAATGTAATTTTGCATTTAGTAATATTTCTGTCCTGTTACATGCTGATCATTATGGGATCATGTCACACCGATAATAACTCCATATCCTTATGAATTCTTATAAAAAAAATTGACTATTTAATCCATTTATTAAGAGACGACAAAGAAAAATATTAGTCAGGTATTTGCCGTTGCTACTTACCAAGGGGAGATAGTTGAAATTATTTCCCCTTTTTCTCAACGGCTAAAGAATGCAAAGTACCAATTCGGTTTCTACGTTAATCTCCATATGGGGTACCAAGATATGAAAGAAAATTTCATAAAAATAAAAATTAATTTCTTGAAAAATAACAGCACCTCAATTAAGTGGAAATGTATCCGATTGATTTAATGCAACGAAAATGGTACGTTCCCGTGGCTTTTCATGCCGAAAAATGAGGCTCAAAAAGGGGGATACATTTTTGCTAAAAATCGGGGGGTACCCACTTAAATCATTGAAATTACCCACATTCTTAAAAGCTAGATTGAAATTGTTTCATCTCATATGTTTCGAAGGAAGAACCACTGCCGTTTAAAATTATTTATTATTTAATTTAATATTGACCAATGGACAGCGAGTCTCAGATTCATTTCAACCTTCATAAGATGTCTGCGCCCAGTATTTTATGAATTGGTACATTGTATCCTATAGGCATCTACAGTGTATCCGGTTAAGATAGATTCGCCCACTATTTTTGCCACCCAATGTAGTGCTCGGATAAAACAGTTGAACATCTTTTATGGGATATTATATGCTATACATGAAATTATGAATGTAATCAATATGTTTTAAAATCAATTTCTTGCTATGAGTATTTTTTTAGCAGTCAATAAATCATGATGAAAAAAGTCTGATTTTGGAAAAAAAATAAAGTATTTTTTCTTTTTTCATTTTTCACATACAATATCAATGGAAATGCATTTTTTAGTATATTGAAATTTAACGTGCTTGTGTAACAGTGTATTCGTCCACCAGTGTATTCTTTCTAGAGGACAAGTTACACTAGTGTATAATTTCCAGAGGAATTATTGCACTATGTTACTTTCTCCGTGCTTAGTGTAAATTATCCTTTGTTTAGTTGTGTATCCAAAAAGGGATTTTTAGGGGGACTATTAAAAAAAATGAGGCATGGCCTTTTCTTTTTTTTTGGGGGTGGGGGGTTAAAAATATTAAAGTTAGAAATAAATTGTCATGTGGAAACTATTCACTAGTGTAATTTATCCTGGAAAAAATTACCTAGTGCAATTATTCTTCACTGAAATTTTTGGTTGTACGATTTCTCGTTCAAGTAATTCAAAATCGCCTGATATTCCTCCTGCTCCATATTGAATAATATAATCTGTGTCATTATAATGAGAATAAATTGATAAAATGCCATTTAATATGTAATCGGAAGTTCCGGATGTGGCAACAGCAAATTACTGATGTGAATATATTTTAAAGTCGTAGATTCGACTACAGCTTAAACTTTGTATGTATATAGCTATCTAATCAGGTTTCTAAAAGAAAGGAAAACTTTATTAAACAAATATAATTTGTAAAGGTAATTTTATAAATCCACAGGTGTATATTATCATTTATCCAAGAGGAGTGTTAAATGGAACAATCATATATTAGATGAACGAGTTACCTTTGCAGGGAGTACAATGATGTTGAAAAGCCAAATATTTATACAATACTAAGGGACCTACAGTCTTATTACTTGGTGTGAGGGTGCATCTCGGGGAGTAACACATCCTCCCACCAACATTAGGTCACTCTGACCTACTTATCGCTCTTCATTGACTTAGGTTAAGTTTTACGTCTGAATTCAGTTCTCCAATACCATGGGACCTACAGTCATATTACTTGTGAGGATGTATATCGGGGAGTAGCACAGCCTCCCACCAAAATTAGGTCACTCTGACCTACTTATCACGCTTCATTGACTTAGGTTAAGTTTTACGTCCGAGTTCAGTTCTCCGATACCAAGGGACCTACAGTCATATTACTTGGTTTCAGGTGCATCTCGGGGTACACAGCCTCCCACAAAACTTAGGCCACTCTGACTGATTTATCGTGCTTCATTGTCTTAGGTTAAGTTTTACGTCCACGTTCAGTTCTGCGATATCAAGGGACCTGCAATCATATTATTTAGTGTCAGGATGCATCTCGGATAGTAACAAAGCATCCCACCAAAATTAGGTCAGGCTGACCTAATTATCGTACTTCATTTAATTAGTGTAGGTTTTACGTCTGAGTTCAGTTCTTTGATACCAAGCGACCTACAATCAGGGTGCATCTCGTGGAGTAATACAGTCTCCCACCGATATAGGGTCACTCTAACCTACTTACTGCGCTTCGTTGACTTAGGTTAAGTTTTAAGTCCAGGTTCAGTTCTCCGATACCAAGCGACCTACAATCATATTACTTGCTGTAAGTGTGCATCTCGGGGAGCTACACAGCCACACAACAAAATAAGTGGGGGAACGACGCAAACTTTTTAATCGTAGATTTCCGGTTATATAGGGGAGGGAAGGATGGAATTGGAATAAGGCTACATCCCGAATTTGGTGAAAGATAAAGCAAGTTCAAAAATGTGATAAACATTGACAGGATTGAATAAATATCACCTTGAACCAAACAGTGGTATATTTTAAATAATAAAACTGAACCCCCCCCCCCCCCCCCCCCTCGACCGAAAAAGACTGCTGGCTCATGGATGCCTCGAATTTTGTTTACCAGCACCCATGTAAGAACATACATGTATAAAAATCTTATGGTTGAACTATCCAAAGGTTGTTACATATTCTCGCTCCCATACACTTTACATCAATTCTTTTCCCTACATTACTTCATCATGCTTAACTATACTAGTATATGAATATCATTTTTTGCATATTTCTACTAGATAACAAAATATAGGAATTTGTTCTCTTGTTCTTAGAAAAACAAATTAACTATGTGAATGAAATTTACCTTATCAAAAACTTCTACCAGATTTTGAAAATTCACGTTTCTTTTTTTTTAAAAAGATTGAAAACTGTTCTCTTGAATTGTCCTAAATTAAATATCTCATAAAACTTTTAATTAGTAAAATCCATCAGAAATTTACACTCTAAATACCAGTATATTATTTTAATAAAAATAGGACATAAAAGTAAAATATGCTTACATGAATAAAAATTCTAACGAAACTAGGAACTATATGAGCACATTGTAAATCATATATATTTTTAGATCCGAAAAAGTATTCATGTAATACAACACAGAATAAGGAACCCTGTGAGCATACTATCATCCAAATGAATTTAGCTGTAAAAAGTGTATTTACTGCATACCATGTGAACACATTGTCAACCAAATGTATTCACTCCAAACAACACAAAAACAAAGTTTAACGGAACCATGTGAGCACATTTCCCTCGTAATTAGTTGATTTCGGAAAATGTTAGCATTCAGGGATACGTAGCAATGTCAGTAAACACTAGGGGCGTCACTGGGCGGAAACTAGAGTTTGTTTACAGTATACTGGTCCCAAAATAGGTTGGAAAAGGTTGTAAAAAAGCGGAATCCAGTTTTCAAATAACTTCCCCCAAAACAGCTCCTCCTGGCGTTTACTGACATTGCTAGGATACGGCCTTTGCAAACATTTAACATATGTATGTATGTAACCACTGAAAAGTGACGTTGCATTCGAAATTCATAAGAATATATGTAATACTAACTAAACCAGAAGTGAGAACAGCACTACAATACGTAATACTCTAAGGAAAAAAGAAACTAAGACAACAGAAAATTACAGCAATTGAAATGAGAAAAAAGCCATGAGTAAGATCAGGTGCTCCGGAAGGGTAAGGATATTATAATCGTTAATTCAGTAATTTTAGACAACAAATAACCGTCCAAAACTAAGCAATTGTAGCATATTGCAATGTCGACAACATCAATTACATACTAGTAGTAGAATCGGGCAGTCCTAATGAAATATCAACTTCGTGTTATTTCTAGTGAGACGTGAGATCTAATTACAGATATCTAGTCTCATATTTGAGATAAACTTCCTTTAATGATACCAACAAAGGCTGAAAATAACCCTTTCTTATGAAGAATGGTTACAATCACCTGTAACACTAATCGTTTTAAAAGTACACGTATTTGACATCTTTTCTTTTCTTTTATTTGAGAATAATTTAAAACATATCTAATTTTCATTTTTTTTAGTAGCAATATACCAGCATCGCCTGCATATGGCGTCTACGTTTCTCAGCTTATTTGATGTTCAAGGGCATGCGTGAGTTACCCTGACTTTGACATACAGGATTACTGCTGTCACTAAAGCTTCTTAACCAGGGTTTTATCAGGGATAAGTTGATGTCACCACTTGAGAAATTTTAAGGTCGTCATCACGAATTTACTGACCGTTACAGTGCTCCAATATCTAACATGATGTTGGACCTGTTCCCACTGTCGTAACATTTCATGTACCTCCATCGATTTGTGACTTCCACCGGACTGACTTTGTTGA
Source organism: Mytilisepta virgata (assembly GCA_028015205.1). Classification (NCBI taxonomy): domain Eukaryota; kingdom Metazoa; phylum Mollusca; class Bivalvia; order Mytilida; family Mytilidae; genus Mytilisepta; species Mytilisepta virgata. Next base: position 37,647,416 of record CM051512.1, read on the forward strand.
ACTTCACGACGAGGGCCGTATATAGAGCAGGAACTGCTTACACTTCCGGAGCACCTGGTTTTGGTTCACCCCTGGTTTTGTAGGAGTTCGTGTTGTTCATTGTTTTTTAGTTTTCAGTGCTTATTTGTTTTGCTTGTGGTTGTTCATTTGTCTTCCCAGGTTTGTCTGTCTAATGGATGTCGTCTTTTGATTTGCTCCTTACGTATATTTTTCCCTTAACCCTTTCATGAAGCTTCGCTTAAAATTATAAATAAAAATCTAACAACTAATTTATCATAATGACAAAATTAACTACTCTGTTTATTGTAATATGCACTGAAACGACTAAAAGATCCTTGGTTTTGACGATGATGATTAATTAAAACACACACTCTTGCGATTTGAGCCGATTGCAACATTATAAACCTACCAAGAACACATATCATAAAGGATCTAAGAACCGAAAATAGTTTTTAAGACATGCAAGTCAGAAAGGGTAGTCACGCACCTGATCCAATGTTTAATATATTGCTTACTTTCACATATTTATAGTAAATCATGACAAAAACAGCTAATATCGCGTTTCTGCAGTTTTTTGTTTCTCCCCTCTAATTCGTCTCTTAAGGGGTTACGATATACTAGGCATCTGTTATCTTCGTAAAAGACATTTCATTAATCTTAACAAAGATCTCAAAAGAAAAAACTTATCTATTTTAATGTACCGTATATTACATATGTGAATAAAAATCAACACATTTTTGATGAAGAGATTACGACACGGCAACGACAAAAATTTGTTTAAGCGTTCAATTAAAGTTATATATAAAATTCCACGTGACGGAATGTAAAGCCCAAACGTATCGGTACGGAAATGAACCGAGAGTACGGAAATCTTATCTTCCCTTAGCGACTCATTTACTCGCAATCACAACCAAGGTGGCAATACTGATTATCTTAACAGATAATTGTTATTATTTTTCCTGCATTTTAATGCCAGTAGACGTAAAACAAAAACATCTAATCGAAGATGTAACAATCTGATACATAGCCATAGAAGAACCTTATGTCTGTCCACCTGTCATAAAAGTAGCTCACGTCTGCATGTCCACCTGTCATAAAAATATACACATTGTATCGTTTTTCAACATTAGCCAAATCATTTATAAAAGTAATGGGATTAAGATTATAAAGCCTTATTAAATGCTGAAAAAAAATCCCCTTGCAATTTAAAACATTTCAATGATGAAAGGACGATGTCGTAAAAGTAGATTTGTAAAGGACTGAGAGACTCCAGGCAAATACCAGCCAATTATTTGACACCGATCTTATTGGACAAGGATTGTCAGTTTTTCTGCAATATGTCGACGATTCTCCGGCTTTCTCCACTGACCGCTTCGACATAGCCAATAGCGCTGAATATGGCCAAAGACCAAAATAACTCAACTCTTATTCCTAACTTCCATATGCTTAGACGAAAAGCTGCGAATACAGGTTTTTATAGTATTTGATTAGACTCGAATGGACCCCTCAACCCTCTAAAACATAAATGAATATTATACTTCAGTTTAGGTAAATATTGTTTTATTACATAAAGCAAATTAAAGGATGGCACAAAAACAGAATTAAATCCTTTTCGCCAGAACAAAGCAATTAGTTACGACATTACTTTGATATCAGATTTAACGACTAAATACCGGCCTAAGTAACAGTTTGAGTGGAAGTATTTGTTAATGTCGATCATTTCAATTTACTATGAGCCGAAACTTCCTGGATCTTCATTGGTGTCCCCATATATATAGCAAGTTTTTTTTTATATACTAGTATATATGTGGTTCGTTTTGTATTCTTTCGTTTGCTTTGCATTTTCACTCTACAGTTTTTTAAAATCTTTGTTTTCTATGTGACAGTTTTTTTTGTTCTAACACAACTGCCGTGTATCATGACTTTATTGTATTGTTTTAGTGTTCTTTTACCCCTATTTTCTCCCCGACTTGTCACGCATTGATGGTGTTTCCATGCAGTCAGTTTAGTTTTTATTTTTGCCATTTGACCTTAAAGATGCTTGGCTATGGTAACAGCATGGGTGTTGTCAATTATCTGCTCTGTGATTGGACGAAAGTGTTATTATTTTAGTATTCGGAACAATATGTTGTTATGTTCAGTTAGCGAAATTAATATTCATATATTACTAAAATCTTATTTTATTAAAACTAGAGTTATTGATAAATAGCCGTTTCCCACAACTAATGTGAACAGTTATGATTTTTAACACCAAATACCTTGTGAAATATACACACGACTGCACTGGCTATATGCCGCAAACAAATGAACGAGACGATGTACATCGATAAAATGCGTCGTATAACTTTATTTTTAGATAGAAGTTGTTGAAATTAATTACTAGTGCTTTAGTTTTTGTGTTATGTTGTTTTATTCTATATATTTGGTTTGTATTTTTTATATTCTTTTTTTTGTAATACAGTTGACTCTCGTTATCTCGAATACACTTAAGTCGAATTTCCGGACGAGTCAAATTTCGTCTGTAGACCCAAATGTTATACAATGCACTTGAGCAGCTCCTGTTAAGTCGAATTTCGTCTATCTTGAACAAATTTTTGCTGTCCGAACCACTTCGAAATAACGAGAGTCGACTGTATTTGTTCTTAGTTATCTAAGAATTTGCCTTGTCTTTGGGGTTTGACACGTCGGACTTTCCCCTCTCTCGAATTTCTTCCGTATTCTTTGTCGATGTTTCTTAAAAGAAAAAATACGATTTTATCATGTATACTGTATATTATCTTTATGTATACCGTCAAACTCCAGGTGACAAGATTACTTATCAGTAAATACATGTAGTTGTATTGCTATATCATAATTATTTGTTTGTTTATCTTTACAGCATGACCAACAGTCATGCTAGTATTACACTGTATATAGGGATATTACTTATAAAAGCAAATTACATTTTTATAAAAGTAAAAAAAGTAACGATATTCATTTTTGAAATTATATTATATCAGAATGATAGAACTTTTGTTTGATAGGATATTCAATGGACATTACTATAGTCAGCTTTTTTTTAAACGCGATTTATGCAATCTGAGGATTTTGGGAAACTTTAAATTATGGACATCTTGAACAATGACGATAAAAAAAAAAAAAAAAAAAAAAAAAAAATCAGAAACCATTTCTAAAACATTATTTTTAAATTTAAAATTCAAAAAGTGCATTTTGTTAAAAAAAACCCCCATTATTCCATTAAATGATGAGGATGCTGGAAAAGTAGGTTAAAATTATAGTTTTTTAATTTGAGGATGAAAATTACGCTATATAAGATCTCAAAGTTTTCTGCACAAGGCTACACACAAACCAGTTGCCAAAAGCTTTCGTTTCTCATAATGAATTCTAGTGACGTTCCAGATAGTTTAGTTGTTACTTGACAAGCGTATATCGAGCATAATAATTTTGGGCAATAATATCCAAAAATCGGCAGCAAACAATTGACTAACCATGAAAAACAATTTTAGAACAGGGTAAAAGTTTCAAAATTTATCACAGAATTGGTTCATGTTAAAATAAATTGGCCCAACGGCATTTATTTTAAGTATTTTCAACAGGCTGTCGGAATTCCTATGGGAACATATTGGTCGATCTTTTCATATTTCTGTATTAAGCTAAGCTTTGCAAAGGCTGCTACAATAAAAATATCCATAAAGATAATGTACTGTACGTTCCCGAATAAAGCTATAGCTTTAGAATTATCTGCATATTTTATACCACATGCAGTCAACTTTAAGGATGCTCGCTGGTCATGTTTTGGTCTTTTTGTCAGATTTTCGGAATCCTCGTGTTGTATCCATTTCTTAAACATGAAATTTTTTGCCCATTAACCCCCACTTTTTCTTTTATAATTCAATCACATATACCTTAAAATCGTATTTGACAAAATTTTATGAAATCCTTTTTTATTTTTTCATACATTTTTAAGAGACTGAAGTTGTCAATGCGAAGACAATAAAAAATCCAGAGAAAACCCATTTCCTGCAAATTTTCAAAGCCTTACAGCTCTAAATTGAGCACATGAATCTATATTTTTTTCTTGCTTATTTGTTTACTATTCATATGTTCTCTCAAACTAAAACACCTATTTCAAATCCTATTTATTTCCTATTAGACCAGCGATCACCCTTAAAGAGACTATCGAGCATCCATACATTTCTGCTTCATACCTATGCATAGATATGCATGATTTATCAAAACTTTATTAAAAACACAATGTTTCTAACGTTCCCCTGTCCTTGTAGTAAAACACAACAGCCATCAGACTGTGGTGTAAACATACCGGTAGTTTATTCGTTACTCTCGTGCATGTGATATATAGGTTAACGTATAGTGGAACGAAAGTACTGCCACGGACAGTGTTAGCAGTCTTTGTTGATATCACGCAAATGAGACTAGATATCTTGTGTTTGATTTAACGTCTTACTCAGTCTTAGTTGATACCACACAAATGAGACTAGATATCTTAAGTTTGATTTCTAGTCTTACTGGAACTGACCCCTCACCAGATGTTACTTATTTGCAAATTAAAGAGTATCGTTAACGGACGGGACATGCTTACCCTTCCGGAGCACCTGATGCACTCCATTTTTTTTTAAGAGTTCACATGGCTATTGGTTGAGTTTTTTTGTTGCTGTGCTCTAATTCTATTTATTTTTTAATGTGTTTTGTATTCTTTTGGCTGTGTCTTTATAGTATTTATTTGCTGTGTTACTGTTTTAACGAATTCACCTTTGTGATAAGGATTCTGCTTTTATTCACTTTCCCCGCCATCTTCGATATTATTTAAATAGAATAACAAATAGAATCGGGAATGGATACGGGGAAATTGCCAAAGAGACAACCAACCGACCAAAAAAGCAGAAAACAGCCCAAGGCTAACAACGGGTCTTCAACGCAGCGAGAAAATCCCGCTTCAGCTGGCCCCTAAATAATAATGCATACTAGTTCAGCGACATGGACGCCAAACTAAACTCTGAAACATACAAATGAACCAAAATTTAAAAATAAAGCACACAAGACTAACAAAGGTTAAAGATTCCTGACTAGGGACAGGTCAAAATGACTGTTTTGATACCTTTATTTTAATTTTCAGGTATTAGCGAAATTTTTCATAAGTTCAATACTAGGCCTGGGGTGCTTTCCATTATGCGGTACGTTCCAATTGAACCAAAGATTCGTGTTCCATTATTGGTCCGTACCACAGTGGTTCTTTAGAAATGACGAACCAGACGAACCGGAAGATTTGAAAGTCGGTACGTACCGGTACGAACCGCATAATGGAAAGCACCCCTGGTATTTAATATTTTTAACATCAAGTTCATCGTTTGTTAAATGTGTATCCGATTCCTTTAAATTAATTAACATACGGAATGTTTTTTTTTCTAGATGCAACCGTCAAGCAATATACACAAGTATAGATTTTGTTGCCTCTGTAAAAATGAAATTATTTTAAGATTTCGTCAGCTGCTGTGCAATGATTTTTGCAGTAAACCTTAAAATACGAATGTTGTCTTTTATGTAAAATATTGCAAAGAGTTATATGAAATCGCAAAGCTCTAACCATAGATGACGATTGCAAGGATTTACTGTGTTTCATATTTGCCATTTGGAATCCTCTCTGGTTCGGATTTCATTATGTTCGGCTTTAATGATATCAGTTACGCTAATCATTGTTGACCTCTAGGTTTTTTGGTCTCTTAACTCACCCCATTTGATATTATCTCCTATGTGTTTTAGGCCATTGTTGTAGGTACTGAGGAAGAGAGTTCGAATCTAGCTCTTGGCGAGGTGCGTCCGAAACCAATCTTAATTTTCTAGTATTGCCTTTTTCTTGTCATAGTCGTTAGTTCACTCCAGGTATTCTCGCTTCCTCATCCTATAAAAACTTTCCGCCGCGATATAACCAATCTGCCCGAAAGTCTCTTAAATAGTCAGAGTCAAGAAATACATTTTAAAGATTATTAAAAGAGAGACAACTCAAATTCGTTATTGTATTATTAAAAGAGCGATAACTTTTGACGTGAAAATCTTTTCTACACTTTCCTCCCTTACCCTTTTAGAAATTGTTTTCAAAGGAGCTGAGTTTGGATATTTTTTTCTATCTTAAATCGGGTGAATTTTTAATAAATATTTACCATAAACACGAATATTTATCATCAATGTGCTATATACATGTACTACGAACTTTTTTATACTGAAATGCACTGAAAGGACGTGGATAACACATTGATAAAAAACGCATGAATATTCGTGTTTAGGGTAAATATCTATCAAGAGTACCAGTGATATAAGAGAAACAAAATCCAGAGGTAGGGCCCTTGTCATAGTTTCTGCAACATTGCATATATCCATAATATAATGTTGGTTTTTATTTTGTAGATTCGGCTGAATGTCTTCACAACTTGTTAATATAGGGCCACTAAGGCATTGGAATACAGTGTGCGCATATTCGATTTCTTTTAATTTCCGTTGTTGTCTCAATATCATTCACCACGTTGGCAATGAAACGAGTACCGTTAACGAAAAGGACATGCTTACCCGTCCGGAGCACCATTTTTGAGAGTTCACATTGCTAGTGCTTGAGTTTTGTGTTGCCGTGTTCTAATTCTATTGAATTTTTAATGTTTTTTGTATTATTTTAGTTATATGGCAACTGCAAGCTTTAATGCATAGACTGAACATGGAACAATGCCCAAATCACCCAAGATAATTATGAATAATTTCGAAACACGAAATTCTGTGTTACTCATTTATCTATTAGGGGATGGACAGTGTGAAGGGGATAGGATAAGGGAGTCCAGGGGCGGGAATAGGAGGAAGATAGGGGGAGGGGAGGTAGAAGGGAGAGAATGGTAATCGAAGAATAATTTATGGCATATTGCGGTTGTTTGGAGATTTTTGCCACCAGTTTGCATTATTTTTGAGAAAAAAGTCACGCCCGTGCTAAAATCTCCAAAACACCACAGTATGCCATGAATTATTTATATTTTAATAGGTCAAATACTGATATATACTAATATGGGAAACTACCGTAAAGAAATCAGTGTTGTGGCTGTTCTCTCAATGAATATCACTCTGCGTATGTGAAAAATTTCAAGTCTTTATAACCTTTAAATGCTCTGAAAGCACATCTTGAAGGAAAATGTAATTCATTTGAAAACATCAACAGATGACATTAGCGAAAGTAGACAAAAACTAAGTTTAATTTTCTCTAATGTCACATAGTTTTGAATGAACTGTCATGGCGGATGGCGGTAAGTGTCAGTCATGTTAATAGTGGATTTCCAACCAGTTATATTTGCATTGTGGAAAATTCAGACGTTGGACATAGGACAGCTGAATGCAGACGAACCGGAAATTACGTACAAGTAATGTAGTAAAGAGAACAACCACAACATGTAAGGAAAAACTGTTATACTACACGGTTGTGCTAGCGTGGTTTGTTTGACCATTTTACCACGATTTTGTTCATATGCTGATTACCGAGACGTCGTATTAGTATGATTTATTAATGGCAATGGCATATAGCGGCAAATCCATATTTTAGTAAATATATACAGCCAGAAAAACATGTAAGGGACAATATGTATGTAAAATGATAAAAATGAGCTTTTATACAATATAAATAATCTTTATATATTCTGTTAAGACAAAGTAGTTAAATACACCTTTATAGCAAATAAAGCATATACACGTAACGTATCAGTCTAAATCTATATCATCATCTACCCTCCTAAGCTTCTTGGAAATTGTTTCCGTTGCTTCACTCTGACTGTGCAATCTTTTTCGCTTCATCAAAAAAGTTTCTATTATAATTTCAGTGTAAACATCATCTTCATCTTCGGTTGCCAACACCTTCATCGTGTCATCGACAAACTCTTGTCCTTTCTGTTCCATAACGAACGAACATTTTGGAGACCATCTGACATGTTCGATCCAGGGATCTTGAGAGAGTTTTATACAGTTAATTTCAGTACTGCATGAAAAGCAAGTTACGGACAAGTTGTTTTTCTCGTAAATTTTCTGATAAAAACCTGCCCGTGCAAATTCCAAACATCGAAGTCTTGGCAAGGCTGAATCAAAAGACTTAAATCTGTTTCTGTTTTTTTCAAATAAAATGTTGTCAATAATTTCTGGCTCTTTAATAGCATTCTTTGCAACTGCTGAAAGTTTTTTCAATGTCTCATACCCGGGTAGGGATTTAAGAAAATCGCAATTCTCATTCCAGTAACAATGAGATAGTAGTGCTTCTTGATGTTGCACGCCTATGTTAAATCTGTCTAAGGCATAAAGACTTTGATAACAAGAGAAACAAGTAACAGTGTCTTCATGATTAGAATAGATAAACCCCGCCTTTGCTAGATCTAGAGGCTTAGTCTTTGCAGATAACGGCCAATTTCGAAATGTCTTCAATCGAGCCGCGAGATCTGTGTAATCTCTATTCTGGTTTTCGAAGTGTTCAAGATATATATTTCTGCCAGTTTTATTCAGAATTCGTTTGACTGAATTGCTAGACATGCCGTTAGATGTTATGTGATAGGTCAGCGTTTCGTTGTCAAATTCACCAAATCGGCGTTTCAAAATCCTCTCAGCAAACGTCACCAACAATCCCTGCCAGTTTTTTCCATAATTTTGTTCAACTTTGTCATGTGTTTCTTTGTCAAACTGAATTGATATCCGTTTTATTCCAACAAACTTACTTAAATTTACAATATCAGCCAATGTCACTGTACTGCAGACTAAATTTTGTTCGAAAGTTTTCCATTTAAGGGATATAAGGTCACGTGTCACAGTCATACCACAACCTTGCATTAATAGTTTGTGAACATTATTTAATCCCATCTGGCCAATATATGAAAACATTCCTGATGTTGAATTCCTTCTTAGAAATTCAATTCTCGTTTTTAAAGTAGAAGCTTGAAGTTTTTGGCATAGCTGAGTTTGAACTTGTAAGATTTCGGCCAATTCGCCTGTTGATTCTTCCTCATAGTCAGAACGATCTCTCATGAACTCATCCAGAAAATGAAAGCATATTGTATCAAAAGCTGTACCGTATTCATCGAAGTCATCTGCCTCTTCTGTAATTTCCTCCGTGTTCACTTTTGAATCTATTTCATCTCGTCCGTTATTAGCAAAAATTTCGTCCATTTTTTGTTTGCAATCTTCTGATATTCCGTCTGTTAAAGCCTGTAGTAATTTTAAACACCAGTCAGTTGACCCATCTAAAAAATCTCATGGAACACTCTGTATTTTTCTGGAATAATAATGGCTCCAATAGCCACTGGTATGATAATTGGAAGTTGCAGTTTAGTCTGCGTATGTAAATGGAGTGCAAATAATCTTTCAAAACGACACCGTCGGTTGATATGCGACGGTTTACAAAACAACAGAACAACTTTTCTAGACTGTTTGATTGTTTTTAAATTGTCGTTGAATATAGCAGTATCACTGTCACTTTCTGTATAATCCATTGGTCCGCATTGCAAACCCAACTTTTCCAATTTATTTCGAATAAAATACTCAAACTGGAATTCGATGTCAGTGCCAGAATGAACAATACAGTAATGGAATTTATTTTCTAAACATTGCACGTTAAATTCTTCAACGTCACCCATTGTTGTAATATAAAAATAGGTAAATTACGGTTATGATAGTCGCTTTTTGTATTGTTTTTTGTCACTTTCTTTTGGAAGACAACATGGATACGTGAAAAAAATCTCCTTCATATAATTGCTGTTAAAAAAATAAAAAATAAAAAAAATATATTCTATAAATTGAAGAAACATGTCATATTATCGTAGTCTAAATAACTCTGATCAAAAGTGGCCATTTTTCAATCTGGTTAGAATCGACGTATTTTTAGAACCTCAAAAATGATTGTGACCAATAAAATAAATAGGAGGTGCACAATGGCATTATATGGTTAAGAATCTAAGAAAGTTTCATTAAATTATAGTATGTGGTTTAGGAGGAGTTGCGGATACAAAATTGATACCCCCATATAAGGCCATGTTTAGCGAAAAGAAACCCCAAAAATGATTTTTACCAAATAAAAGATATGAGGTGAACATGGTCATTATATGATAAAGAATCAGAGAAAGTTTCATTCAGTTATAATAAGGGGTTTAGTACGTGTTGCGGATATAAAAGTCGAACCCTGAATAGTTGGGGCAATTATGAACACAACATTCAAGCTTGATACAATACTGAATTTGGATTGTGAATAAATATTTGACACAGCATAGGTTTCTGACACAGAATGAATGTTGTCTAAGAACTTAAAAATTTTTAATTTACCTATTCAAACCATATCAGTATTATTTGTTTTTATATATAAATCAGAAATAAAATAATTTAAAATTTAAAATTGGGCACGCATATCAATTTCTTGCTATTGCGCAATACTGTGCAATTGAAGATTTCTTGCTATTGCGCAATACTGTGCAATTGAAAATTTCTTGAAATATTTGACACATAATAGGTTTCTGACACAGAATAACTGAAATCAAAGAACTTAGAATTGGTCATATGATTTCAATTTATATTCAATTTTTTGCTTCTTGTGCAATACAATATGCTGTGGAGAATTGCCCCCCCCCCAAAAAAAAAATTACCCCTTTTTTAGCTTTTGTGCAATACACTATGAAGTTGCACATTGACCCCCCCTCCCAAAAAAAACCCCAAAAAACAATAAAATTTATTGTAAGCCCCCCTTTTTTGCTAAAAAAGATTTGAAATTTTCTTTTTAATTTATGAAATATGAAATGAGAAAAAAATTGCCCCCCTTCCCAATTTCTCATTTACCCCCCCTAAATTTTGTTTTCAAATCCCCCCCCCCCCCATTTCTTTATACTTTGCAACCATAACAGCCCATTTAAATACACCAAAAGCGTATTAAAATAGAAAATGACATCATAGTCATGTATGGCAAATTTTAAATATACATAATTTAAAAGCAGTTTAGATGAGATAAACAAAAAAGCTTCATCATTTTATATTGGCAAATTTCCAATGAGGTTCATTAAACTAAAGTTATTGGCAAATTTCCAATGGAATTTGTTAATAATAAAGTTTGATAACAGGACACACATATCAATTTCTTGCTATTGCGCAATACTGTGCAATTGAAAATTTCTTGAAATATTTGACACATAATAGGTTTCTGACACAGAATAACTGAAATCAAAGAACTTAGAATTGGTCATATGATTTGAATTTATATTCAATTTTTTGCTTCTTGTGCAATACAATATGCTGTGGAGAATTGCCCCCCCCCCCCCCTCCCAAAAAAAAAAAAAAAAAAATTTACCCCTTTTTTAGCTTTTGTGCAATACACTATGAAGTTGCACATTGACCCCTCCTCCCACAAAAAAAACCAAAAAACAATAAAATTTATTGTAACCCCCCCCACACCCTTTTTTTGCTAAAAAAAATTTGAAATTTTTTTTTTAATTTATGAAATATGAAATGAGAAAAAAATTGCCCCCTCCCCAATTTCTCATTTACCCCCCCTAAATTTTTTTTTCAAATCCCCCCCCCCCCATTTCTTTATACTTTGCAACCATAACAGCCCATTTAAATACACCATAAACGTATTAAAATAGAAAATGACATCATAGTCATGGTTCAAACAAAGTTTAATTTTGGACCCTGATTTGGACCAACTTGAAAACTGGGTCCATAATAAAAAAATTAAGTACATGTTTAGATTCAGCATATCAAAGAACCCCAAGAATTCAATTTTTGTTAAAATCAAACTAAGTTTATTTTTGGACCCTTTGGACCTTAATGTAGACCAATTTGAAAACGGGACCAAAAATTAAGAATCTAAATACACGGTTAGATTCGGCATATCAAAGAACCCCAATAGTTCAATTTTCGATGAAATCAAACAAAGTTTAATTTTGGACCCTTTTGGCCCCTAATTCCTAAACTGTTGGGACCAAAACTCCCAAAATCAATCCCAAACTTCCTTTTGTGGTCATAAACCTTGTGTTCAAATTTCATAGATTTCTATTTACTTATACTAAAGTTATTGTGCAAAAACCAAGAAAAATGCTTATTTGGGCCCTTTTTTAGCCCCTAATTCCTAAACTGTTGGGACCAAAACTCCCAAAAACAATCCCAACCTTCCTTTTGTGGTCATAAACCTTGTGTTAAAATTTCATAGATTTCTATTTACTTATACTAGAGTTATTGCGCGAAAACCAAGAAAAATGCTTATTGGGCCCTTTTTTGGAACCTAATTCTTAAACTGTTGGGACCAAAACTCCCAAAATCAATCCCAACCTTCCTTTTGTGGTCATAAACCTTGTGTTTAAATTTCATATATTTCTATTAACTTATACTAAAGTTATATTGCGAAAACCAAATGTCTTCGGACGACGACGACGACGACGGACGACGACGGACGACGACGACGACGACGACGACGACGCCAACGTCATACCAATATACGACCGCAAAAATTTGCGGTCGTATAAAAATTGATACAAAGTATTACGTTAATAAACGAATAAATTAAAAAATAATATAGTATATCATTTAAAGGCCGAAACTCACCTTAGTATATTTAACATGCATAGATCACAGAATACCTTAGTACTACTGTTTAAAAACACAAATAAACATTGATATACCCTAATTGTGACGGACTTAAATTTCATTTAAAAAAAAGAATTTCCATAGAGGGTCAAAAAAGGGTTTTTCTTGCATGCTTACTTTACATAAATAAAATTATGTGTTTATTCTTATCGATTGGACAACATTTTTACAGGAATAGCAGTGTTTTTCTTAAAAAAAAACAAAGTCAGCACAGAGTCTTGGATATAGATACAGGTATTGTTTAGAAGTTTAAATTATTTACCCTGTACAAGTTCCTCATACTTATCTTTATTATTTACGGAATAATTGAGGGGGTGGAAAGGGTATTGGGAGACAGGGAGAAAGGGGGCGGGAGAAAGGAGAAAGGGGGCGGGAAAAAGGAGAGAGGGGGCGGGAGAAAGGAGAGAAAGGGCGGGAGAAAGGAGGGAGAACTATCAAAGGGAGACGAACTTTAATGTTGAAAAAAAATAAAGAGGTAAAAAAACGAAAAAACTGCATACTAAATGTTCTAATAAATGGACAAATCTTTGAAAAAAGGCAACATTTATATTTCCCAAACCATTTTTGCCATTTCCGATCATTTCATTAAAGAATTTGATGTTCAATCTGACTTAAACTAACATGATACTATAGACAAATTATTTTATCGACATTTCAAACCATTGTTAACATGCTTAAGTCTTTACGCATCAAAAATCTAAATTCTCCACATTTACGCGTGGGTTTGATGTGGGATACTTAGGCATAGGAATAGTACATCTTCGTCCCAGAAACCATACTTCTGAGGGCTTAATACTTGTAAAGATAAAAATATAACTTTGGCATTTAAGTAGGTAATGTGTGTAGACTCTGTATAGGCCAATTTCGACCTACTGCACATTTATAAATGAACAACAAATGGATAATAGGACAGGTCAACAATGACATATATTCCAACCAATCAACATCACCCAAACAGACAGAACCCCAAACAAAAATAACATAAAAGAGCACAGAACACATCACAAAGTCAGGATAGTCCATGCATATTTCAACAATTTTCCAGGTCACCTTAAAATATTTACGTTATCATACAAAGTAAGGTGTTCTCGAGGGAAAAATAGAGATGACACAATAAAAAAATATGTCTAATTTCATGATCCTCATACATGACCATACATATCAACAAAAGGCTCACCAGAGCCTGTATCGCTCACCTGGAGTCTGGTTTTCATTGGACAATTAATCAACTATTTGACCAAGTTTGCTGCAATTGGTTCAATTGTTCAGGGAAAATTTGTTGAAGATTTATTTTTCATAAGGTTTAATGTTAAAATATGTTCCTTGATGGTGGTAGTCCTGGCAGGAAGTTGACAAAATTGACCAGGAATAAGGTTGACCCTCAAATTACACAAACCAATAACTCCTAAATAGAATTTGGGATTCCCTTCAAAATTTCAGGGTAGGTCGATCTCAACGTGGCAAACATTTTTCAATTTATATTTCACTTCTATCTCAAATAGTTTTGGAGATAAATGCAAAAATGTTAAAATTTTGAAAATTTGACAAAAAAGGGCAATAACTCCTAAATGGGTTTTGGGATTTCCTTTAAAATTCAGGGTATGTAGATCTCAACATGGTAAACATTTTTCAAATTTACATTTCACTTCTATCTCAAATAGTTTTGGAGATAAATGACGAAAAATGTTAAATTTTGAAAATTGACGAAAAAAGGGCAATAACTCCTAAATGGGTTTTGGGATTTCCTTTAGTATTTCAGGGTATGTAGATATCAACATGGCAAACATTTTTCAAATTTAGATTTCACTTCTATCTCAAATAGTTTTGGAGATAAATCACGAAAAATGTTAAATTATAAAAATTTGACGAAAAAAGGGCAATAACTCCTAAATGGGTTTTAGGTTTTCCTTCAAAATTTCAGGTTAGGTAGATCTTGTCATGCTGATCAATTTTTCTCATGTCAGATTTTTAATATCTGTAACGATTTTTAAGTTATAAGCCAAAAACAACACATGCACCCCTATATTCTATTTTTAGCTACGACAGCCATGTTTTATGTCAGATTAAAATAAATTGAGGATCATTTGTAGAGGACATGTCATAGATCATTCCTATTAAGTTTCAAACCAATCGGCCCAGCGGTTTCAGAGGAGACGATTTTTGAATAAAAAAATTTTGAAAATTTGACAAAAAAAGGGCAATAACTCCTAAATGGGTTTTGGGATTTCCTTTAAAATTTCAGGGTAGGTAGATCTCATCATGGCAAACATTTTTCAAATTTACATTTCACTTCCATCTCAAATAGTTTTGGAGATAAATGACAAAAAAATGTTAAAATTTTTAAAATTTGACGAAAAAAGGACAATAACTCCTAAATGGGTTTTGGAATTTCCTTCAAAATTTCAGGGTAGATAGATCTTGTCATGCTGATCAATTTTACCCCATGTCAGATTTTCGATATCTGTAACGGTTTTTGAGTTATTAGCAAAAAACAGCAATTTACCCCTATGTTCTATTTTTAGTAACAGCGGCCATGTTTTTCGACGAATCAAAAATCCCCACATCAGTTCAATGCAGGGTACCCAAAGGAACATTCACACCAAGTTTGGTTCTAATTAGTCAAGTAGTTTTAGAGGAGAAGAGTTTTGTATAATTGTTAACAACGACGACGGACGACGACGACGACGGACGCCAAGTGATGGCAATATCTCTCATGGCGGGAAAATGGCAGCCATTTTAAAAATGGCCGTCCGAAACAAAATTTCATCATCACCATTCAACTCGGGATACCATGTTTACCTTGAAAGTAGCTTTCATCTTCATTTTCTTTCTATAATTGAGGAAAAAATAGCAAAAAACAGCATTTTGACCCCTATGTTCTATTTTTAGTAAGGGCGGACATGTTTTTCGACCAATCAAAAATCCAAGCATTAACTTTTTGCAGGATACCCTAGTAGTATGTATGCGGTTCTAAATTAGCATTTGAGGTGGAGGAGCGTGGAGGAGCCGGAAGTGACGTCACCGGAACCGGAAATGACGTCACAGGAAGTGACGTGACCGGAACCGGAAGTCAGGTGACCGGAACCGGAAGTGATTTTTGCGCGCATGCGCAACCGGAAGTAGTGGATTTTCCCGCCCTTTGTTGCCGGAAGTGACGCAAGTCACGTGGTAGGACCCGGATGTGTGTTCTGCGCATGTTCAGGAACCGGAAGTACCCGGAAGTGGTTTGCGCAACCGGAAGTAGGGTGTTTTTTCCGCCATTTGTTGACGGAAGTGACGTAAGTCACGTGGTAGGACCCGGATGTGTGGTCTGCGCATGTTCGGGCGGAACCGGAAGTGGTTGGTGCAACCGGAAGTAGTGGATTTTCTCCATTGACGGAAGTGACGTCAGTCACGGACCCGGAAGTTTCATGCTTCACCAGATTGAATTATCTCCCCTTTTCCCGCATTTCTCGGTCGTCTCTGGCTCTTTCATCGGTCTCTCACTGTTATGTCCGAGAGTATACGAAGTACACTATTAGATTATCGCCCCTTATCCCGCTCTTTTCAACTGTGGGTATTTTCTGTGAGGACTAGGATTGGATTATGTCCCCTTACCTCCAAGTGATGCTTGTCACCAATGGAGGGGTATCCTTAGTAACCGCCTTAGCAACGGCGGTCCATTTCATTGCATTCACTTCTCTTCTCTTGCTCCATCCCGTTCTTTGCTGCTCATGGCTACTCAGGCTTGTTGCTGTTCGTCATCGCTGCTCTTCTCTTGTTCTTTGCTGCTCAACGCTGCTCTGTACTCAGACCTGAAAGTACCCTAAAGACAATCGTTTACCCTAACACTAGTTCTGCTTTGCAGCCTGCTTCAAAGTCATGTTTCAAAGGGTGGATTGGTCTCAATCCCTTATGACTTTGAAGTGGTACTAGTGTTAGGGATAAGATTATTTTAGGGTTAGGTAAGTATTTTATTATTTTATAATTTTTTTTCTATTTATATTATCATATTTTTTTTTATTTAATATATTTACATATTTTTTTAATTTTTTATTAATTTTTTTTTTTTATATTTGATATTTTTTTATTTTTTTTTAATTTTTATTATTATTATTTTTTTTTTTTTAATTTTTTAATTTTTAATTTTTTTTATTTTTTATTTTTATTTTTTATATTTTTTGGCGTCCATGTTGGATCCCGTTAATGTGACGTCGTGGAAATTTCCATAAGAAAACGTGTTGAAACATGTCGGTGGACGCGGACCTGAGCGTAGACACTCATGGTGCCCTCTTTTACGTCCGCGTTCAGGAAAAAAAAAATCGAAAATTTCGGTGGACGCGGACCTGATCGTAGACACCCATGGTGCTCTCTATTCCGTCCGCGTTCAGGAAAAAATCGAAAATTTTGGTCGACGCGGACCTGAGCGAAGACACCAATGGTGTTCTCTTTTACGTCCGCGTTCTGGCTATATATACAGATGAAAATTTATACATATCGTCTTGAACCTTTGAAAAGGTAACGACTATGTTCTCTTGCGAGAAGTGCAGTAAGACGTTTACGGAGAAGAGAAACCTGATTCGCCACCAGAAGACACATGCTGTTGCGGACCAGACGTATTCATGCCAGGTATGTGGAAAGGAGTTTGCCAGGGCCGACAACCGGAAGCGCCACGAAGCTACCCACCAGCAGATGGAACCTGAAAACCCAGATGCAGCCCAGTCCTTTGCCTGCCAGGTATGTGGAAAGGAGTTTGCCAGGGCCGACACCATGAAACGCCACCAGGAGTCCCACCAGTACACCCTGACGTGTCCAGACTGTGGGCAGTACTTTAACAGATTGGGGAACCTTGCTCGCCACAGACTGTTGCATACCAAGCCAGATGCCAAGCCCAGGATGATGAAACCAGTCAAGAGACCAGCCTCGCCACTACCTGGCCCCAGCGCGAAAAGACGCAGGATGAGCAGACCAGACAACCTACCAGTGAAGACAGCCATCAACCTTCAGCCAGACGTATTGCCAGAAGATCCCGATACCAGGGTTTTGTACCTGAGACACTGGCAGACCATCCGGACAGAAGAAAATACCGGCAACCGTGTCCAGGATCGGTTCAACTTTACGTTGAATGAAATTACAACTGGTACCTTTCCTGACATGGTTCGCCACATGTTCGAACTCCAGACCACGGCCTTCAAGATCAACGTGTCGTTTGGCTTTGTACTGAGGAACGTAGAGACCGGAGAACTTAGATACTTCCATTCCAGCCAGAACAACGCCAGGTTTTTCGACGTACCACACCTGATAAGAAACGAAGAAGACATAGAGCAGTTTCTGGAAGAACTGAGTCGTCACGACATTTTGGAGTTCATCCGGCAGCAGAGACCAGATACCAAGTGGGTGGTGCATTTACTGACAAATGCCACGTTTTATATCAACAAGTTGGTGGAACACCCCATAGGAGCCAGAGTCGTGTTACCAGACTTCTTCCTGAGGAACAAAGGGTTGGTGTGCTTGGTTGCTGGATCCCATGGGCCATATGATGACAATTTGTGTTTCTTCCGATGTTTGGCCGTCCACCGTGGAGCTCCCGTCGTAAACGTAGAAGTACCTGCCAAGACTTACCATCGCCAATATTTGCAGAAGACAGAAATGGCCGGCGGTGATTTCAAGGGGATTTGTTTAGACGATTTGGCGTACATCGAACCACTGTTCCAACTCAACATCTGTGTGTACGATCTTCAAGAGACAGAAGACGGCGACGTAGCGGCGAGATTAGTACGACGTTCTCCTTACAGTTTCCAGGACACCATGAACTTGAATTTGTACGACAACCATTTTAGTTATGTCAGCAACATGGAGAAATACAGCCACAGTTACCTGTGTTCAAAATGTGACAAGTTGTGGAAGTCAGTATACGAACTTCATAGACACGAGAGAACCTGCACCGGCGAAGTACTCTACAAATACCCCGGCGGAGTGTACCATACACCACAGACAGTGTTCGAACGTTTGGAGGACGAAGGAATCCAAGTTCCGGTAGAAGACAGATATTATCCGTACAGAGCCACCTACGATATAGAGGCGATGCTTCAACCTACAGACAAACCGAGGTCGGATAAATTGGAATGGACCAGTCAACACGTTTTGCTCAGCGTTTCCGTGTGTTCCAACGTACCGGAGTTTACAGAGCCAATTTGTTTCGTGTCCGAAGGCGATAGCAGTGAAACAGTTGATTCGTGTTTGATACATTTGACAGAAATAAGTGACAAAGCCTTTCGCCTACTGATGCCCAGGTACGCTGGTGTATTTGAAGAGATCCAAGAGAGACTGGACCGGGACCTGGAAGAATACCAAGACGACGAAGAGCGAGAACGCCAGGAAAAGAAACATCACCTGTACAAGTTGAAGCAGCAACTAGAACGACATCTCCAAGAATTACCCGTGATTGGGTTCAACACCGGGAAATACGACGTGAACGCCATGAAGATAGATTTCTTCACTCGTCTGGTGGAAAGTCACAAGATAAAGTATACAGTGAAGCGCAATAACAATTTCATGTGTATCAAGACGGAGAAGTTGAAATTTTTGGACATCACCAACTACCTGGCGCCCGGCTTTAGTTACTCACAGTTTTTGAAAGCCTACGGCTGTGCGGAAGAGAAAGGATTTTTTCCATACGAGTGGATGACGGGTTTAGACAAGTTGGCAGTGACGGAGTTACCACCACACCAGGCATTTTTCAGTACGCTGAAAAACGAGAACATTGCACCCGAAGAGTACCAGCTGTGTCGCCAAGTCTGGCAGGAAAAGAAAATGAAGAACGTGAAAGAGTTCCTGATATGGTACAACAACAAAGACGTGGAGCCCATGCTGGAAGCCATCGAGAAGAAGTTTGTATATTACAAGGGATTGAAGGTGGACATGTTTAAACGTACCGGGACTCACACTGAAAACCATGTTCGATGGTCTATCCGATTATTTCACCGTTCCGGACGAGAAGAACAAAGATCTGTACGAGTTATACAAAGAAAACATAGTGGGTGGACCCAGCATCGTCTTCCACAGATACCACGAGAAAGACCAGACCTTCATCCGGCCTGCTGAATACCAAGACCCAAAACCGTGCAAGAAGATCTACGGTGTGGACGCCAATGCTTTGTACCTGTGGAGCATCATGCAGGATATGCCAACGGGTCACTTCGTCCGACGCAAGAGCGAGGACCATTTTAAAAGACAGACACCTCGAAGGTACGAAAGAATGGCAATCGAGTGGATGGAATGGGAAGCCAAGGAGACAGGACACCACATACGTCACCAGGGGAACGACACGGAAAAACTGATCGGACGTCGGCGCCTTCCCGTGGACGGCTACTGCAAGGATACTAATACAGTTTACGAGTTCCAGGGCTGCCTGTGGCACGGACATTGTTGTCGCCTGACTCGGGGAAAGACAGAAAACCCGTTGAACGGAAAGAGCTTGGAAGAATTAAACAAGGCCACCCGAGAAAAAATAGAGTACATTACAGAAAACGACTACCAAGTGAAACAGATGTGGGAGTGCGAATGGGATCGGTTAAA
This sequence comes from Mytilisepta virgata, assembly GCA_028015205.1. Classification (NCBI taxonomy): domain Eukaryota; kingdom Metazoa; phylum Mollusca; class Bivalvia; order Mytilida; family Mytilidae; genus Mytilisepta; species Mytilisepta virgata. Next base: position 37,667,618 of record CM051512.1, read on the forward strand.
GAAAGAAGACCAAGGAATCAAGACCTTCGTGTCTCAGAGACAGAGACCCTGCGATCGTTTCGCCACCATGACCGAAGACGACATCATGAGAGCCGTGATGGAGGACAAGTTGTTTGGTGCCTTAGAAGTGGACCTGCACGTACCTGAGGACCTAAAGTCAAAATTTGCAGAAATGCCTCCAGTCTTCAAGAACGTGGACGTGTCCAGAGACGACATTGGGGACCACATGAAGAGTTATGCAGAAGAAAAAGGAATCATGTCCCAGCCTAGAAAGTCTTTAATCGGCAGCATGTTTGGAGAGAAGATCATGGTGATATCCCCGTTGCTGAAATGGTACGTCAACCACGGTCTGAAAGTCACCAAGATTTACCAAGTGGTGGAGTACACACCGTCGGCGTGTTTCAGAGCCTTCGGCGATCAAGTCAGTGATGCCAGGCGAGCCGGAGATACCGACCCAAATAAGAAGATAATTGCCGAAAACGAGAAACTGAGGGGAAATTCCAGCTACGGCAAGACGGTGACCAACAAGGAAAGACACACGGATGTGATTTACTGCCAGGAACACCAGATCAGTCGCTACCTCGTGGATCCTTCTTTCCGCCGGTGCAACCAGCTGAGTGACAAAACTTTCGAAGTGGAAATGAGTAAGAAGACCATACACCTGGACCTGCCCATGCACATTGGGTGTTTCGTTTACCAGTACGCCAAGCTTCGGATGTTGGAATTTTATTACGATTTTATGGACGTTTTTGTGGATCGCCGTGATTATCAATATTGTGCAATGGACACCGACAGTGCCTACATGGCTCTCTCTGGCGATAGTTTGGAGGAAGTGATCAAACCGGAGTTGCGTCGGCGCTTTGAAGCAGAGAAGAAGAATTGGTTTCCCCGTACCGACACACCACAACTGGCTGCTTGGGACAAGAGGACTCCAGGACTATTCAAGACAGAATTCAGTGGTGACGGGATGATTGCCCTGTGTAGCAAGACGTACTTCTGCTTTGGAGACGAAACCAAGTTCAGCTGTAAAGGAGTCAACAGGAGAACAAACGACATCAACAAGGAGAAATACATGGACGTTCTCCTGTCGAAGAACTCTGGCTCCGGAACCAACAGAGGGTTTCGCTCTGTAGACAACCAAATCTATACCTACTTGCAAGAGCGAGCTGGTTTTTCGTACTTTTACCCAAAACGTAAAGTTTTGTCGGACGGGGTGTCTACGACACCCTTAGATATTTAATCGGATGAACGGCTGACCGACTCGATTTTACATATGTACTTTATGTAGTGGGAAAGCTTTTCATTTGATGTATGAACAGACCACTCTTTTTTGAGTCGTCTGTTAACCGATAACAAAAAAAAAAAAAAAAAAAAAAAAAAGAAAAAAAGAAAAAAATTTAAAAAAAAAAGAAAAAAAGAAAAAATTAAAAAAAAAGTAAAAAGTAACAAAAAAAAAAAACCAAAAAAAAGGAAAGGTTAATGCAGCCTATGTATATACTTGTATATATGTAGACAGTTACCAGCCTGTCAATGCAGAGTAGCCTTTTTATGAACTAGGAACCTGTGATCAAAAACACAGGAGCTCAACCCACAGAGCTGCCTAGCGCGTCCCCCAGGTGGCGGATAGGGGACCCCCTCTCATTGAGGGTTGTCAGGTCATAATACGAAAAGCCTGACCGCGGACCATAGTGGGTGTTTGGAAAAAAATAAACTATGTTTTAACAAAAATATTAATTTGTTTGTGTTATTAACTAAATTTACAATCATATTACACTTTCTGATATTCAGCTTATAGAGGAAAGTGATGTTGCTGTTCTTCTCTTGCTCCACGCTGTTCATCGCTGCTCTTGTCTTGTTCTGTGTTGTTCTTGTCTTCTTCTGTGCTGTTCTTTCCTGTCAGTTATGGCGAGGTCCGACAGTATACGCAGTACAATGGGACTATTTGGTTATCTCCCCTTTTCCTGTGATTTTCATTCTCGATCGTCTCTCGGTCTGTCATTGGACTATATAGGGTTAGGGTATTGCATTGTGTCCCTAGGGGCTATTCCTCTTACTGTTTAAGTCCGAGAGTATACGCAAAACAATGGGACTATTGGATTACCTCCCCGTCTCTGGGTCAGTCATCGGACAGTATAGGGTCTCGCCTCGAGTGTCTAGGGACTGATACTCTCATTGTTATGTCGAAGTCCAAGAGTATACTAAATACGGAGTGGATTATGTCCCCATTTCCCAAACTTTTCACCCCGGGTGGTGTTTTTCGTTTGCTCAAGGAAAGCCCAAAGGTTGGGTTGGATTATGTCCCTTTAACCCCAGCTGATGCTGTCACCGCTAGGTCAATAGAGGGGTGTCCTGAGCAACTACCTTAACAACGACGGTCCATTTAATTGCTCTATGCTGCTCTTTGCTGTTCATCGCTACTCATGACTGTGCTCATTTCGGTTTTTTGGGGGCTACTTGTCACTTTTCGCTGCTGCTGCTGCTGCTCCTGGTGGTGGTCGCTGTTAGTTGTTGTTGGTGCTGCTGCTGCTGCTGCTGCTGCTGCTGAGGAGGTCGGATTCTTACTGTTTCGTTATAAGTCACCTCTGGGTCTCGTTGATGTAACGATGGACATCAAAGATGGCTGCGCCCACATAACGCGGACCTGAAAGAAAGCACCCTTATGACAAACGTTTACCCTAACACTAGTTCTGCTTATCAGCCTGCTTCAAAATCATGTTTCAAAGGCTAGCCCAATCTTGGGCTAAATCCCGGATGAATTGAAGTGGTACTAGTGTTAGGATTAGGGTTAAGTTAGGATAAGGTTAAATTTAGGATTAAGGTTAAGATTATGTTAGGGTTAGTGTTAGGGTTAGAGTTAGGTTTAGGGTTAGAGTTAAGTTAGATTTAGGGTTAGAGTAAGGGATTAGGGTAGGGTTAGCATTAGGGTTAGAGTTAGGGCTATAGTTAGGGTTTATTTAGGTTTAGGGTTAGAGTAAGGGGTTAGGGTAGGTTTACATTAGGGTTAGAGTTAGGACTAGAGTTAGGGTTAGGTTTAGTGTTAAGTTAGTGTTAGGGTTAGTGTTAGGGTTATTGTTAGGGTTAGGGGTTAGAGTTATGGTTAGTGTTAGAGTTAGGGTTAGGTTTAGGACTAGGGTTAGGGTTAGGGTTAGGGAGGGTTAGGGTTAGAGTTATGGTTTAGGTTAGGACTCGAGTTAGGGTAAACGTTTGTCATAAGGGTGCTTTCTTTCAGGTCCGCGTTATGTTGGCGCAGCCATCTTTGATGTCCATCGTTACATCAACGAGACCCAGAGGTGACTTATAACGAAACAGTAAGAATCCGACCTCCTCAGCAGCAGCAGCAGCAGCAGCAGCAGCAGCAGCAGCACCAACAACAACTAACAGCGACCACCACCAGGAGCAGCAGCAGCAGCAGCGAAAAGTGACAAGTAGCCCCCAAAAAACCGAAATGAGCACAGTCATGAGTAGCGATGAACAGCAAAGAGCAGCATAGAGCAATTAAATGGACCGTCGTTGTTAAGGTAGTTGCTCAGGACACCCCTCTATTGACCTAGCGGTGACAGCATCAGCTGGGGTTAAAGGGACATAATCCAACCCAACCTTTGGGCTTTCCTTGAGCAAACGAAAAACACCACCCGGGGTGAAAAGTTTGGGAAATGGGGACATAATCCACTCCGTATTTAGTATACTCTTGGACTTCGACATAACAATGAGAGTATCAGTCCCTAGACACTCGAGGCGAGACCCTATACTGTCCGATGACTGACCCAGAGACGGGGAGGTAATCCAATAGTCCCATTGTTTTGCGTATACTCTCGGACTTAAACAGTAAGAGGAATAGCCCCTAGGGACACAATGCAATACCCTAACCCTATATAGTCCAATGACAGACCGAGAGACGATCGAGAATGAAAATCACAGGAAAAGGGGAGATAACCAAATAGTCCCATTGTACTGCGTATACTGTCGGACCTCGCCATAACTGACAGGAAAGAACAGCACAGAAGAAGACAAGAACAACACAGAACAAGACAAGAGCAGCGATGAACAGCGTGGAGCAAGAGAAGAACAGCAACATCACTTTCCTCTATAAGCTGAATATCAGAAAGTGTAATATGATTGTAAATTTAGTTAATAACACAAACAAATTAATATTTTTGTTAAAACATAGTTTATTTTTTTCCAAACACCCACTATGGTCCGCGGTCAGGCTTTTCGTATTATGACCTGACAACCCTCAATGAGAGGGGGTCCCCTATCCGCCACCTGGGGGACGCGCTAGGCAGCTCTGTGGGTTGAGCTCCTGTGTTTTTGATCACAGGTTCCTAGTTCATAAAAAGGCTACTCTGCATTGACAGGCTGGTAACTGTCTACATATATACAAGTATATACATAGGCTGCATTAACCTTTCCTTTTTTTTGGTTTTTTTTTTTTGGTACTTTTTACTTTTTTTTTACTTTTTTCTTTTTTTCTTTTTTTTTTAAATTTTTTTCTTTTTTTCTTTTTTTTTAAAATTTTTTTCTTTTTTTCTTTTTTTTTTTTTTTTTTTTTTTTTTGTTATCGGTTAACAGACGACTCAAAAAAGAGTGGTCTGTTCATACATCAAATGAAAAGCTTTCCCACTACATAAAGTACATATGTAAAATCGAGTCGGTCAGCCGTTCATCCGATTAAATATCTAAGGGTGTCGTAGACACCCCGTCCGCCAAAACTTTACGTTTTGGGTAAAAGTACGAAAAACCAGCTCGCTCTTGCAAGTAGGTATAGATTTGGTTGTCTACAGAGCGAAACCCTCTGTTGGTTCCGGAGCCAGAGTTCTTCGACAGGAGAACGTCCATGTATTTCTCCTTGTTGATGTCGTTTGTTCTCCTGTTGACTCCTTTACAGCTGAACTTGGTTTCGTCTCCAAAGCAGAAGTACGTCTTGCTACACAGGGCAATCATCCCGTCACCACTGAATTCTGTCTTGAATAGTCCTGGAGTCCTCTTGTCCCAAGCAGCCAGTTGTGGTGTGTCGGTACGGGGAAACCAATTCTTCTTCTCTGCTTCAAAGCGCCGACGCAACTCCGGTTTGATCACTTCCTCCAAACTATCGCCAGAGAGAGCCATGTAGGCACTGTCGGTGTCCATTGCACAATATTGATAATCACGGCGATCCACAAAAACGTCCATAAAATCGTAATAAAATTCCAACATCCGAAGCTTGGCGTACTGGTAAACGAAACACCCAATGTGCATGGGCAGGTCCAGGTGTATGGTCTTCTTACTCATTTCCACTTCGAAAGTTTTGTCACTCAGCTGGTTGCACCGGCGGAAAGAAGGATCCACGAGGTAGCGACTGATCTGGTGTTCCTGGCAGTAAATCACATCCGTGTGTCTTTCCTTGTTGGTCACCGTCTTGCCGTAGCTGGAATTTCCCCTCAGTTTCTCGTTTTCGGCAATTATCTTCTTATTTGGGTCGGTATCTCCGGCTCGCCTGGCATCACTGACTTGATCGCCGAAGGCTCTGAAACACGCCGACGGTGTGTACTCCACCACTTGGTAAATCTTGGTGACTTTCAGGCCGTGGTTGACGTACCATTTCAGCAACGGGGATATCACCATGATCTTCTCTCCAAACATGCTGCCGATTAAAGACTTTCTAGGCTGGGACATGATTCCTTTTTCTTCTGCATAACTCTTCATGTGGTCCCCAATGTCGTCTCTGGACACGTCCACGTTCTTGAAGACTGGAGGCATTTCTGCAAATTTTGACTTTAGGTCCTCAGGTACGTGCAGGTCCACTTCTAAGGCACCAAACAACTTGTCCTCCATCACGGCTCTCATGATGTCGTCTTCGGTCATGGTGGCGAAACGATCGCAGGGTCTCTGTCTCTGAGACACGAAGGTCTTGATTCCTTGGTCTTCTTTCTTTAACCGATCCCATTCGCACTCCCACATCTGTTTCACTTGGTAGTCGTTTTCTGTAATGTACTCTATTTTTTCTCGGGTGGCCTTGTTTAATTCTTCCAAGCTCTTTCCGTTCAACGGGTTTTCTGTCTTTCCCCGAGTCAGGCGACAACAATGTCCGTGCCACAGGCAGCCCTGGAACTCGTAAACTGTATTAGTATCCTTGCAGTAGCCGTCCACGGGAAGGCGCCGACGTCCGATCAGTTTTTCCGTGTCGTTCCCCTGGTGACGTATGTGGTGTCCTGTCTCCTTGGCTTCCCATTCCATCCACTCGATTGCCATTCTTTCGTACCTTCGAGGTGTCTGTCTTTTAAAATGGTCCTCGCTCTTGCGTCGGACGAAGTGACCCGTTGGCATATCCTGCATGATGCTCCACAGGTACAAAGCATTGGCGTCCACACCGTAGATCTTCTTGCACGGTTTTGGGTCTTGGTATTCAGCAGGCCGGATGAAGGTCTGGTCTTTCTCGTGGTATCTGTGGAAGACGATGCTGGGTCCACCCACTATGTTTTCTTTGTATAACTCGTACAGATCTTTGTTCTTCTCGTCCGGAACGGTGAAATAATCGGATAGACCATCGAACATGGTTTTCAGTGTGAGTCCCGGTACGTTTAAACATGTCCACCTTCAATCCCTTGTAATATACAAACATCTTCTCGATGGCTTCCAGCATGGGCTCCACGTCTTTGTTGTTGTACCATATCAGGAACTCTTTCACGTTCTTCATTTTCTTTTCCTGCCAGACTTGGCGACACAGCTGGTACTCTTCGGGTGCAATGTTCTCGTTTTTCAGCGTACTGAAAAATGCCTGGTGTGGTGGTAACTCCGTCACTGCCAACTTGTCTAAACCCGTCATCCACTCGTATGGAAAAAATCCTTTCTCTTCCGCACAGCCGTAGGCTTTCAAAAACTGTGAGTAACTAAAGCCGGGCGCCAGGTAGTTGGTGATGTCCAAAAATTTCAACTTCTCCGTCTTGATACACATGAAATTGTTATTGCGCTTCACTGTATACTTTATCTTGTGACTTTCCACCAGACGAGTGAAGAAATCTATCTTCATGGCGTTCACGTCGTATTTCCCGGTGTTGAACCCAATCACGGGTAATTCTTGGAGATGTCGTTCTAGTTGCTGCTTCAACTTGTACAGGTGATGTTTCTTTTCCTGGCGTTCTCGCTCTTCGTCGTCTTGGTATTCTTCCAGGTCCCGGTGCAGTCTCTCTTGGATCTCTTCAAATACACCAGCGTACCTGGGCATCAGTAGGCGAAAGGCTTTGTCACTTATTTCTGTCAAATGTATCAAACACGAATCAACTGTTTCACTGCTATCGCCTTCGGACACGAAACAAATTGGCTCTGTAAACTCCGGTACGTTGGAACACACGGAAACGCTGAGCAAAACGTGTTGACTGGTCCATTCCAATTTATCCGACCTCGGTTTGTCTGTAGGTTGAAGCATCGCCTCTATATCGTAGGTGGCTCTGTACGGATAATATCTGTCTTCTACCGGAACTTGGATTCCTTCGTCCTCCAAACGTTCGAACACTGTCTGTGGTGTATGGTACACTCCGCCGGGGTATTTGTAGAGTACTTCGCCGGTGCAGGTTCTCTCGTGTCTATGAAGTTCGTATACTGACTTCCACAACTTGTCACATTTTGAACACAGGTAACTGTGGCTGTATTTCTCCATGTTGCTGACATAACTAAAATGGTTGTCGTACAAATTCAAGTTCATGGTGTCCTGGAAACTGTAAGGAGAACGTCGTACTAATCTCGCCGCTACGTCGCCGTCTTCTGTCTCTTGAAGATCGTACACACAGATGTTGAGTTGGAACAGTGGTTCGATGTACGCCAAATCGTCTAAACAAATCCCCTTGAAATCACCGCCGGCCATTTCTGTCTTCTGCAAATATTGGCGATGGTAAGTCTTGGCAGGTACTTCTACGTTTACGACGGGAGCTCCACGGTGGACGGCCAAACATCGGAAGAAACACAAATTGTCATCATATGGCCCATGGGATCCAGCAACCAAGCACACCAACCCTTTGTTCCTCAGGAAGAAGTCTGGTAACACGACTCTGGCTCCTATGGGGTGTTCCACCAACTTGTTGATATAAAACGTGGCATTTGTCAGTAAATGCACCACCCACTTGGTATCTGGTCTCTGCTGCCGGATGAACTCCAAAATGTCGTGACGACTCAGTTCTTCCAGAAACTGCTCTATGTCTTCTTCGTTTCTTATCAGGTGTGGTACGTCGAAAAACCTGGCGTTGTTCTGGCTGGAATGGAAGTATCTAAGTTCTCCGGTCTCTACGTTCCTCAGTACAAAGCCAAACGACACGTTGATCTTGAAGGCCGTGGTCTGGAGTTCGAACATGTGGCGAACCATGTCAGGAAAGGTACCAGTTGTAATTTCATTCAACGTAAAGTTGAACCGATCCTGGACACGGTTGCCGGTATTTTCTTCTGTCCGGATGGTCTGCCAGTGTCTCAGGTACAAAACCCTGGTATCGGGATCTTCTGGCAATACGTCTGGCTGAAGGTTGATGGCTGTCTTCACTGGTAGGTTGTCTGGTCTGCTCATCCTGCGTCTTTTCGCGCTGGGGCCAGGTAGTGGCGAGGCTGGTCTCTTGACTGGTTTCATCATCCTGGGCTTGGCATCTGGCTTGGTATGCAACAGTCTGTGGCGAGCAAGGTTCCCCAATCTGTTAAAGTACTGCCCACAGTCTGGACACGTCAGGGTGTACTGGTGGGACTCCTGGTGGCGTTTCATGGTGTCGGCCCTGGCAAACTCCTTTCCACATACCTGGCAGGCAAAGGACTGGGCTGCATCTGGGTTTTCAGGTTCCATCTGCTGGTGGGTAGCTTCGTGGCGCTTCCGGTTGTCGGCCCTGGCAAACTCCTTTCCACATACCTGGCATGAATACGTCTGGTCCGCAACAGCATGTGTCTTCTGGTGGCGAATCAGGTTTCTCTTCTCCGTAAACGTCTTACTGCACTTCTCGCAAGAGAACATAGTCGTTACCTTTTCAAAGGTTCAAGACGATATGTATAAATTTTCATCTGTATATATAGCCAGAACGCGGACGTAAAAGAGAACACCATTGGTGTCTTCGCTAAGGTCCGCGTCGACCAAAATTTTCGATTTTTTCCTGAACGCGGACGGAATAGAGAGCACCATGGGTGTCTACGATCAGGTCCGCGTCCACCGAAATTTTCGATTTTTTTTTTCCTGAACGCGGACGTAAAAGAGGGCACCATGAGTGTCTACGCTCAGGTCCGCGTCCACCGACATGTTTCAACACGTTTTCTTATGGAAATTTCCACGACGTCACATTAACGGGATCCAACATGGACGCCAAAAAATATAAAAAATAAAAATAAAAAATAAAAAAAATTAAAAATTAAAAAATTAAAAAAATAAAAATAATAATAATAAAAATTAAAAAAAAATAAAAAAATATTAAATATAAAAAAAAAAAATTAATAAAAAATTAAAAAAATATGTAAATATATTAAATAAAAAAAAATATGATAATATAAATAGAAAAAAAATTATAAAATAATAAAATACTTACCTAACCCTAAAATAATCTTATCCCTAACACTAGTACCACTTCAAAGTCATAAGGGATTGAGACCAATCCACCCTTTGAAACATGACTTTGAAGCAGGCTGCAAAGCAGAACTAGTGTTAGGGTAAACGATTGTCTTTAGGGTACTTTCAGGTCTGAGTACAGAGCAAAGAACAAGAGAAGAGCAGCGATGACGAACAGCAACAAGCCTGAGTAGCCATGAGCAGCAAAGAACGGGATGGAGCAAGAGAAGAGAAGTGAATGCAATGAAATGGACCGCCGTTGCTAAGGCGGTTACTAAGGATACCCCTCCATTGGTGACAAGCATCACTTGGAGGTAAGGGGACATAATCCAATCCTAGTCCTCACAGAAAATACCCACAGTTGAAAAGAGCGGGATAAGGGGCGATAATCTAATAGTGTACTTCGTATACTCTCGGACATAACAGTGAGAGACCGATGAAAGAGCCAGAGACGACCGAGAAATGCGGGAAAAGGGGAGATAATTCAATCTGGTGAAGCATGAAACTTCCGGGTCCGTGACTGACGTCACTTCCGTCAATGGAGAAAATCCACTACTTCCGGTTGCACCAACCACTTCCGGTTCCGCCCGAACATGCGCAGACCACACATCCGGGTCCTACCACGTGACTTACGTCACTTCCGTCAACAAATGGCGGAAAAAACACCCTACTTCCGGTTGCGCAAACCACTTCCGGGTACTTCCGGTTCCTGAACATGCGCAGAACACACATCCGGGTCCTACCACGTGACTTGCGTCACTTCCGGCAACAAAGGGCGGGAAAATCCACTACTTCCGGTTGCGCATGCGCGCAAAAATCACTTCCGGTTCCGGTCACCTGACTTCCGGTTCCGGTCACGTCACTTCCTGTGACGTCATTTCCGGTTCCGGTGACGTCACTTCCGGCTCCTCCACGCTCCTCCACCTCAAATGCTAATTTAGAACCGCATACATACTACTAGGGTATCCTGCAAAAAGTTAATGCTTGGATTTTTGATTGGTCGAAAAACATGTCCGCCCTTACTAAAAATAGAACATAGGGGTCAAAATGCTGTTTTTTGCTATTTTTTCCTCAATTATAGAAAGAAAATGAAGATGAAAGCTACTTTCAAGGTAAACATGGTATCCCGAGTTGAATGGTGATGATGAAATTTTGTTTCGGACGGCCATTTTTAAAATGGCTGCCATTTTCCCGCCATGAGAGATATTGCCATCACTTGGCGTCCGTCGTCGTCGTCGTCCGTCGTCGTTGTTAACAATTATACAAAACTCTTCTCCTCTAAAACTACTTGACTAATTAGAACCAAACTTGGTGTGAATGTTCCTTTGGGTACCCTGCATTGAACTGATGTGGGGATTTTTGATTCGTCGAAAAACATGGCCGCTGTTACTAAAAATAGAACATAGGGGTAAATTGCTGTTTTTTGCTAATAACTCAAAAACCGTTACAGATATCGAAAATCTGACATGGGGTAAAATTGATCAGCATGACAAGATCTATCTACCCTGAAATTTTGAAGGAAATTCCAAAACCCATTTAGGAGTTATTGTCCTTTTTTCGTCAAATTTTAAAAATTTTAACATTTTTTTGTCATTTATCTCCAAAACTATTTGAGATGGAAGTGAAATGTAAATTTGAAAAATGTTTGCCATGATGAGATCTACCTACCCTGAAATTTTAAAGGAAATCCCAAAACCCATTTAGGAGTTATTGCCCTTTTTTTGTCAAATTTTCAAAATTTTTTTATTCAAAAATCGTCTCCTCTGAAACCGCTGGGCCGATTGGTTTGAAACTTAATAGGAATGATCTATGACATGTCCTCTACAAATGATCCTCAATTTATTTTAATCTGACATAAAACATGACGTCACTTCCGGCTCCTCCACGCTCCTCCACCTCAAATGCTAATTTAGAACCGCATACATACTACTTACCCTAAGGAACAATCTTACCAAGTTTAATTTTATTTTGAATAGTAGTTTCAGAGAAGAAGATTTTTGAAATAATAACATAAAAAAAAAGCCAAAAATGTCAAAAAAGGGCAATAACTCTAACATCAGTTAACAGATTTTCACGAAAATCAGCACACAGATAGCTCTCATCATGCTGAACACTTTCAACCTTTGGCGTAACCTAATGATTTTTGAGATATTTGTGAAAAAATGTTGTTTGACCCTTATGTTCTATTTTTAATAACAGCGGCCATGTTTTTCGACGAATCAAAAATCCCCACATCATTTCTATGCAGGGTTCCCCAAGGAACATTCATACCAAGTTTGGTTCTAATTAGTCAAGTAGTTTCAGAGGAGAAGATTTTTATATAATTGTTAACGATCACGACGACGGACGACGACGACGACGGACGCCAAGTGATGGCAATAGCTCACATGGCCTTTGGCCAGGTGAGCTAAAAATGAGTTTCTTGACATTGGGGCATGCACAATGCACCATTGACAACATTCCAACATTGTGTATTAATTTGCGTACGAGTCGGAGGCAGGCCTTGTTCGTAAAATCAGTATATGCTTTAATAAAGACCTATGCCACCTATATATGGTCATATATTAATTCAAATTTGTATTAAAATCGATTGATCTGAAAAAAGACGGTTGTTAAGGTGGGAGATGGAAGCAGAGGGGCGGGAGAAAGGAGAGAGGGGGCGGGAGAAAGGAGACGAGGGGCGGGAGAAAGGAGAAAGGTACCCCCCTTTCCACCCCCTCATAATTAGTTGTTTTTAAAATACACATATGACACCGATCTATTTTAGAACACGTCACCGTACTATAAATAGGAAATACAGCAACATACTGGTACTTTCCAAATTTCACGATACATATATATAGATAGTATGAATAACACCAGGGAGCGGGAAATAGCGCTGGGTGAATAGGGAGTGACATCAGGTGCTCATACAAATGTTGATAAACTTAAAATTCTTCTGAATCCACCAACACCAATAGATATTGAAACAGTTACATCCTTTATAAAGCAGTCATTAGGACTGAGGAGAGGGGATTATCCTAACAATTAACTGTTAATTACTAGTATAGGTTTCACAATGAGTGAGAATTAGATATCGCTTGATATCAAATCGAGTTGTTAAATTTGGATATAATATTAATAATAAACGAGCCTTTGGCGAGTTTATTATTAAGTCCAAATTAAATAACGAGAGTTGATATCAAGCGCGATTTAATTTTTACGAGTTGTTCAATCTATTTCTCTAATGATTCTTCAGGGATATTTGTTTGTTTGTGATTCGGCGTCCGACCAGCGGGAAATCTTAACGTTCATTTTCCTGTGACGTCAAAAGTTGCTATGCAACGGTGGCTTTCAACGATGACCGCGCAGATTTCAACCAATAAGAAAACAGCGACGTTTGGATCAAGGCCAATCTAATTAAAGAATTTCTCGTAAAACTTGTTCATATCATATGATGGGGAATTAGTTATGACAAATAATTCATCGCGAGAGAAATAGATAACAACTCACCGTCATAAGAGAATATATCTTCTTTATTATCACATTTTTTATGTTATGTTGTATATTGTATGATTATATCCCTAATGAGATTGTGTTTTGCATCGATAAATGATTAATCAATAATATTATGTAGATTAAAAAAATGACAAAATTACCAAAAGGGTAAATTTAAAACAATCTAAGCATATATATGTGTTGGAAGGTACATATTTTACATAATAAAAAATAAAAATGTTGCTTAACAGCTAACCAAAAAAAAAAAAAATAAATAAATAAAAAAAAAAAAATAAAAATAAAATAAAATAAACAAACAAACATCCCAATGCATCCCAATGGGGACAAACTGTGCGCCGCTTTTAGCCAACCTGTTTTTTTTTCATATGAAGCTAAATTTTTTACAGGGGACACTTAATCGGAAAGAAAAGAAACTAGCCCAGTCCTCTAATTTCAGTTTCCGATAAATAGATGATGTTTTGTCATTTAATAAGTGATTTTAAGTATTACCTACATCTCATGTATCCCAGTGAACTTGAAATAAAAGAGACCGCAGAATTGATTTGCCGATACAATAGTTTCTATCTCGGATATGAGACTAGATATCTTCAGTTAAATTTCACGTCCTTCTGGAATTGACACCTCACCGGACTTGACACTTTACTGGCAATGTGACGGGTATTGTTAACGGAGCAGGACATGCTTACCCTTCCGGAGAACCTGATGTCACTCCCGGTTTCTACTGGGAGTTCACATTGCTAGTGCTTTAGTATCTGTACTGTCTTGTTCTATTTTTGTTTAGTTTATTATACGTCTTTAATTCTTTTTGTTATACATGTATCCTTGTGGCGTTTGTTGTGTTCGATTCTCCTGACTTATCTTTTCCTTTGACTTCGAAGTTTTCCCACTGTTTTGTCGCTTCGGTATTCTTTTGCCGATATGATAAATATGACTAAAACATAAAAAAATAAGTAAAAAAATAAAATTTATTTATTTATTTATTTATTTATTTAGTTGGGGTTTAACGCCGTTTTCAGCACATTTTGGCCATTTCGCGGCGGCCAGTTTTTATTGGTGGAGGAAGCCGGAGTACCCGGAGAGAACCACCGACCTTCGGTAGGAAAATTGGCAATCCTTGTCAATTAAGATCGGAGTCGAACACACCCCGCCACAGGTGAGATTCGAACTCACAACCTCAGCGTTGACAGGCTAGTGTTCAGTAGTAGTCATGACGAACTATCTAGACCACTCGGCCACCGAAGGCCCCAAAAAATAAGATGCTTAACGTTTTAGATAATTACTATTAGTTACGAGCACATAAATACAGATGTAGTTAGCCGAACATTGAGCCTTTTGTTGTTTGATTTTTTACGAGACATCTCTTTTTATATGATCATGGCTAGCTAACCGAAACTTTGAGGCTTTTATCTCTTTTGCAGTCCGCTCCATAGGCCAGCTATACTCTCCAGCTGTAATTTGCGAGTAATTCAGGTTTTGTCCTTGGGAGCAAAGAAATCCATGTAATGTCAATTTGGCGGAATATCGGGTCATATAGCTAAAAATAGGAAAATCAATGAACAAAAGTCAAGACACAAACGTAATACTAGAGCGTGAAAAAAAAACAGACAACACATTTCCTCATACACTCACATAGAGCAACAAGGACCTCAAGAAAAACCCGAATGTTAAAGCAGGTGGTCCGGCAGGGTTCGATAAGCAGATTGGTGGATGTCTTTCGTCTTACCTTTAGACATTATTAAGTAAATTCGACATTATTAAGTAAATTCTCTAACCCTAAAACAAAACCGAAAGTGAAAAAGTGGAGGTGTAGAAATTAATTGTCTTTATAATGAAAACAAGGGAAGAATATTATGGAAGGGAATTACCGCCATAATGATAACGATATATTCTTGTTGTATTATTACTATTCTTATTCCTATTATTGTAATTGTCAGCTGTATTATGATAAATCTTATTTTCTAATTTCATAAACATCTAATTTCTATTTTATATTATTAAATTTCTAAATTGTTACAGGCCGATTATTAATTTTTTATTGTAACTTTTCTACTTTCATGCATAAATTTTTAAATTTTATTTTCCAAAATTATACTTTTAAACTTTACAACCTCAAGCTTGTCAAATCCTGAAATGAAAAAGATCAAATATCCCGTTTCCATAAAAAATACACGAATTAGAATTTAGAACTTAGAACTTAGACGAATAGCAATCAGCATATTGGAATTTAGAACTTACGAATTGGAATTTAGACGAATGCGAGTTAGCATAATTGAGTTGGCATAATTTAATGTCACATTATGACGATCAGTGGCGCTGTCGTCTGTACAATGAATCTCCCTCATCATGTGACCTTGTTTACGACAACTAGAACGATAGCTGAGGGTCTTAAAGAGGGGGTATGAGAACGAACAACGTGAAATAAAAACATTTTCGCTGAAATCGAATCACGAATAATAAGCAACGTTCTAAGGAAAAGAAAACGGACATATACAATTTGTTTTTTTTAATATTCACTTCTTTATTAAATTGAATATTGATGGAACTGATTAGCCTATATCAGAATTTCCCGTATCTTCAATACCGTAACACGTAAAATAACGAATCGCGGGCAATAAAAAGAACTGGAAACGCCCAAAGATCGAAAACACGAGAAATGAAATGGGGAAAACGCAGCACGATAAACACGCTGTACGTTACCTCCCTCATAACTCTGGGGCCGTCAGATTTACGGCTGTGGTTCACTGTTTACCCAGTAAGTTTTAAAAGAAATATTGGATGGACACTGGTGGATTTAGAGAAGTGGAAGGGCCCGCCCCTTTTTAGCCGAGACCATATATTATGTATAAAAGTCCCATAAAATTATCCCGGGTCTCCTGTTGTCTTCGGGGCCTGTATACGATATTTATTGTGGGTAGGCCTACTCACAATAACTATCGTATTTTACAGGCCCTATGCTTTTTCACTAAAGAATTGTCAGATGCCGTGACCCGGATCCGACACTGATCACAGGGCTCGTATCAATATAGTCTTTCGATCACCAATCATTACTGGTTGATACGAGGGAAGGGGGAGGCTTTTCATAAAACTTTTCATATTGAATCCTTGAAGTCCTCAGTGGGTGATGTGAAGCCCCCGGAATTTCCTGGATTTTCTGAGATAAATTTTAGCATAAAAATAAAAGTTTTATGCCCCCTGACAAAAAATTGGGGGTGGGGTGGGTGTATATGCCGCTTTGTTCGTCCGTCTGTCTGTCTGACCCAAAGCAAATCGTTTCCAGATGATTACTCAAGTTTCCTTTAACCAATCATTCTGATATTTGAACACAACGTTACTGGCTTATATTAAAATACAGGTCAAGTTCTATTATGGGAGGAGCAAGGATCCCAAAATTTAAACCTCACCCCTGTTTTCTCATAGCATTTTTATAACAGAAATTGACCTGTGTTTTTTTATAAGTAACATTGTGTTCAAATATCAGAAGGATTGGTCAAAGGAAACTTGAATAATCATCTGGAAATGGGACAGACAGACAGACGGACGAACAAAGCGGCATATCCCCCCCCCCCCCCCACCCATTTTTTTTTGTCAAAATTTATCTCAGAAAATCCAGGAAATTCCGGGGGCTTCACATCTTGGATATCCAAAACGGCTTCGCCCTGGACCAACTGAAGACTTCAAGGATTCAATATGAAAAGTTTTATGGAGAGCCCCCTCCCCTTTCCCCAGTATCAACCAGTAATGATTGGCGATCGAAAGACTATATTGGTACGAGCCCCTGTGATCAGTGTCAGATCTAGGTTTTCGAAACGTTGGGACACGGCATCTGACAATTTTTAGTGAAAAAGCGTAGGGCCTGTAAAATACGATAGTTATTGTGAGTAGGCCTGCCCACAGTTAATATCGTATACAGACCCCGAAGACAACAGGAGACCCGGGATAATTTAATGTGACTTTTATACATAATTTTATATATGGTCTCGGCTTAAAAGGGGCGGGCCTTTCCTCTTCTCTAAATCCACCAGTGTCCATCCAATATTTCTTTTAAAACTTACCTTGTGTAAACAGTCAACCGCAGCGCACCAGTTATGAGGGAGGTAACGTACAGCGTGTTTGAACTTTTTTATTTATCGTGCTGCGTTTTCCCCCATTTTATTTCTCGTGTTTTCGGTCTTTGTGCGTTTCCAGTTCTTTTTATTGGCCGTGATTCCTTATTTTACGTGTTACGGTATTGAAGATACGGAAAATTTTGATATACGTTAATTTTAGAAATACATATGTAAATTATATCAATATTTAGTACCATCATTATTCAGTGTAATTAAGAAGTGAATATTATCTAAAACAATGTATATGTCCCCTTTCTTTTCCTCAGAACGTTGCTTATTATTCGTGATTAGGTTTCAGCGAAGATGTTTTATTTCACGTTGTCCTTTCTCATACCCCCTCTTTAGGACCCTCATATATCGTTCTACGTAAACAAGGTCACGTGATGGGGGAGATTCATCAGACGACAGCGCCACTGATCGTCATAATGTGACATTAAATTATGCTAACTCGCATTCGTCTAAGTTCTAAGTTCTAAGTTCTAAATTCCAATATGCTGATTGCTATTCGTCTAAGTTCTAAGATCTTATTCATGTATTTTTATGGAAACGGGATATTTGATTTTTATCATTTCAGGAGTTTGACAAGCTTGAAGGTGTAAAGTTTACAGGTACAATTTTGGAAAATAAAATTAAAAAATTTAGGCATGAAAGTAGAAAAGTTACAATAAAAAATTAATAATCGGCCTGTAACAATTTAGAAATTTAATAATATAAAATAGAAATTAGATGTTTATGAAATTAGAAAATAAGATTTATCATAATATGTAACGGTTTATTTTTTCCGGTGTGAAATTATTTCCGAACTCGTATATTAATACACTTCTGACGGAATAAAGTTGGAAAATATTTCATTATATAAAAATTAAGATTGCTATAAAATATTATCTGATTCATATTTTACACAAGATCATCATTTGACGGTCGGAAAATATTTCACAGATATATGAATATCACAGCCGGAATAAATTATCTCTTACATATTCACTTGATTTCCAAAATATTTATAAAATTTCGGCTAATTTTAAAAGGGAAAAAACACAAAACAGGCATGACAGTTAAATTCCAAAATAAAATATTTACAAAAAATGAGCTGCCGTATTAATTTCAACAGTTTAAAGTAAAACTTAATTGTTTCTCCTTCATCCCTCTTGAAGCCGTCCAGCCTACAAATATCATACATGTAATAACCGGATATCATTCGACTCCTTAGACCGGAAATACATTTGGAACAATAAATTTAGGTTCCAGCATTGAGTGTTATTGTATTTTTTTGTTTGGAACAAAACATATTTAAATTTACCACAATGATCCTCCTTGAAGAATTTCAAAAGTGTCAACATTTTTTTACTATCTTTTATAATTTTAATTTTAAAAGTCTTGACCAGGATGGCAAAATTTCATATCTTTTAAATCCATCTTCAACCAGACATGTAAGAATTATTGGCTTCTTCTTAAAACGGTCATTAGAACTGAGGTCGGAGGGCTCTTAATCTAATCATGTACTTTTATGATTATAACTTTTTTGTATACAGTTTGTATATATATATAAACTTGCGCTAATTGTACTGTTTGTTTGTATCATGCTTGTCACAGACATTAGTTTTATATGTTTTATGGCAATAAATTATTATTATTATTATTATTTATCGTTTCTGAATACTATGGTCATATGGGTCAAGATTAGCAGCTAGTGATAGAGGAAACATAAAATGTTAAGTCAACTATAATTGTGATGACGTGTATATTGGTAGGATATTTAGGTAAAACAAAAATTGTTCCTCATCATGATTTATTGTCCTGTGAACACAGAGAAAGTCTGAATAATCATAACTACGTTGTCATTTAATTTTCTCTTGCATATTTTAACTCCGTGAAAATTGCTATGTTGTTTGGTAGTAATATGCAGATGTTAGAGAAGGAGTCACTGGCTACTTGGTAAATTCAGAGTAATGACCCTTCGATATTTCGGTCACTTATCACCTGTTGTTACTTGGTATTGCAGTACCAAAGTGGTCTAGGTACTTTAAAAATTTCTTCTGCTTTGTGTCTGCAAATGAGGTCCGGCGAGCAATATCTGCCTTCATGCACGTCCGATAGCAATAGCCAGTTTTCCCGACACAGGTCGTTAGTTCTCTCCGCGAACTCCGGTTTTCTCCACTTATAAAAACTGACCGCCTCAATATAGCAAATTGCGCTAAACTCAAACTAAAATAGGACTCCAGAATAGCCTCAATGATTTGAATTATTACTGTGATAATTGGCAGTTGACTGTAAATATAAATAAAACAAAATATGTGATATTTCAAAATAATTGTCATAAAATTCCAAAAAGTTTATAAGATTTAAAAATGAAACTATAGAAAATTTAAGAGAGTACAAGTTTCTTGGAAATATGGTAAAGAGTAATGGAAGTTGAATTAATAGTAGTCTGTGAAAAAAGCTAGAAAAGTAGTATTTTATGTAAAATCATGTACAATATCCTTTACTCGTGTACCCGTAAAAGTGGCCTGTAATCTTTTCGACACGCCATGATAAAACCCATATCAACCTATAATTCCGAAATATATTATATGGATCTATATTTAAAATACTATAGAGCTAAAAAGAGAAGCAAGAAATCCAAGTCTTACTAACGTTTATCGATAAAACACCTCTTGAAAAAATTCGTCTTCATTTTTGTAGAAATACACTTGGGACAAAAAGAAATTCCGCAAATATAGCCGTAAGGTCAGAGATGGAAAGAGAACCATTAGAAAAATATATTGCAGTGCAAACTAAAAAGTGTCCACCTGTCTAGATTGTATTATGAAAATATCAACCCTTTATTAAAAGATGCCTTAACATTGAGTAAAACTTTAGACTCCGAAGGCATCTATACTTGGTTTACTTATGCAAAGAATCTCTCTTTAGATATAGGTATTGATTTAAAAGACATCGAATCCTGTGATAATGCTAAGGGACGAGATCAAAAGTTCAATGTAGGATAAAAAACTTAATTCAAATAGTTTGGGGGTGGGGGTAAAAATCGCTGCAAGTTTTGTTATCCGACATCGATTTTCGGATTGAAAAATACGGATTCAAGTGATGTCCAAGTCAATATACAGAACAAACATACATTGTTGAGGAAAAACAGGACCCAAGATACAAAAAGTATACTCTCAAAGCATATGCCCATATTGGTCAATCAATTTTTCCCAAATTAAGTTAAGATGGGGGGGGGGGGGGGGGGGGGGGGGGGGGTCAGTGAAAAAACTATGTGAATTAAGTTTTTTATCCTACATTGAACTTTTGATCTCATCCCTAAATCATTAAAAATACTTAAAACTTTACTTAAAAAAAACTGATGTGTATTATAAAAATATATAAAGAGATAAAATTGAAAATCTTCAAGAAAATAACAAGATATATTTATATAAATTTATAAAACTAGATCAGTCTGAAACTGAATATTATCTTAATCATCCATATTTTGAAGTATGCAAATTGTTCACAAAATTTAGGATCAGTGATCATACACTACTAATAGAAATCGGCAGATACAAAAAAAAACCAAGAGAAGAAAGATTATGTATTTATTGTAAAAATGAAATTGATGACGAATTTCATTTCTTTGTGTCCTGCGATTTAACACAGGATGTACGTGCAAAATTTTTCAATGATTTTAATACAGTAGAAATTGTTATAACAAGTTTAATAACGTTGAGAAACTTATTAATCCATCAACACCAAGTGATATTAAAACAGTTACATCCTTTATAAAACAGTCATTAGAACTGAGAAGAGAGGATCATCATAACAATTAACTGTTTGTATATCTTCTTTATTGTCAAATTTGTGTGTTATGTTGTATTTGTACACTGTATGCTTATATCCCTAAAGGGATTGTGTTTTGCATTAAGGTAAGGTTTGCGGTCACAGGGAGATAACTCGAACTGAAAAGTTCTGATCACTTGAGCGTTTAATCCGTCGACTTTTTAACAACGTCGAAAAAGCGCGTTGCGTACAATTATCGTCTGACAAAATGTCAACACATCGTAGCAGTGAATTGAATCGCATGTTTAACGATTAAGAATCAAAACGTTGCTCTATTGCTTGGAATGCATTGGGGAACTATATCAATGTAAATTTAAGCAAAGTTTTTTGCCAGAAACAGTTGAAAGTCTACGCAACTGCCGAAGCGTGTATCTATGTGTTGAATATTGTATTGATCAACGTTGATTTGGGAGAATATTTCTTCAAACGACAAAGTCTCATGTTTATGAACGACTTCATCGTTGCCGATGCTTTAAATTATTAGATATTTCAGAAACTGATCGTCTTTAACATCGCCAGAAATTATGAGGATACAGTGAATAAATCATTATTAGAGTCGCAACTTGCTACAAGATCCAAACAACGAACCCAAGGATGTCATAAATCCTGATCTTTCCACGGATTGAAAATCTAACCTTTAACAGTTCAAGAAGAGATTTTGAATAGCTACGTGTATTTTGACTTCATAAGTTCAATAAAAATGTCAATTGATTTTCTGGTCTTCATCTACTTTAGGGCCATTCTTTTACTGTAGAGCTATGATTTGGTAGGGATATGGTTAGCTGACGGAAGGGTTCTTTCATGCAGATCAGAGCCTATTACATTGATAATTTGATGTTTTTTGTTATTTCTATTTAGAATATAAAAAGGGAAAACTATGCAGTATTTTTCGTACATAACAAAACAACAACAAAAAAAACCCAAAAAACACACATGCCATCCATGAGGCATGTTTTCTAGTTGAATAACAATTGCGCCACGGTGCAAGTTAAACAGATCCAACACAATATTTGCTTAGTACTTTGTTTTACTGCACTCGAATTTAAACTTGATCTAGATACTATCAAAACTAGTCTTCCATATGAATTTCATAAAAAATCCGCAAATGAATTTAGCCATGAGAGCGCTTACAATGGGGACGAACGGACAGATGGACGGACGCCCGGCATTTCTATGTCCCCACATTGCGTTCCGGCGGGGGACAAAAATTGTGCCCTGAAAACGGCTTTCATTGATTGATTTTCTTATAAAACGCAAAAAATACGTTATTTGTGTGTTTAAGAGGGGTTCATATAGCATCCGTTTCCGTGGAAACGAGATCGGGGACATATGAATTTTATTGTTTTATTATAATGGAAATATTAAAATCTATCAGTTCTCAATTTTTATTGAAATCGTGGGATCGGGAAACAGGACATTTTCATCTTTTTGTTGCCATGGCAACGTCTCTATTTTGGCAAGGAAATGTTAAAATGTTGTGTTTTCGAGATTTTTTTCTCAACTTTTCAAGCAAATTTTATAGATAATATCTAGAACATAATCATTTTTACAATTTTCATTAACAAATTTAATAGTTCTGATTCTTACATAAATTATTTCTTGAAAATAGTAAAATAAATACATTATGACAAAACTACCAAAAATCCAAATTTTGAGCTGTTTTTACAAAAAAACTGGACGGGCAATTTTCTTAAAAATGCCGCGAAATACGAGAGGTTCCCCCAATGAACAAATAAGTATGTCACGTTACTACAATATTATAATTATAAAAATCCAGAGAGAGCGCAAACCTTACCTTAATAATAAAGGATAAACAACAAAATGGATAACAGGAAAGGTCAACAATGACATACCAATCAATCAATCAAAGCAACCCTACTGACAGAACTCTGGACGGAAAATAACTTAAAAGAGTACAAAACACAAACATGAACACAACAGAGAGTCGGGATAGTCTAACTTGGTACAGACACTGAACAGTGGCGGGGTTAAACCGGTTTTATGGGCACCCAAACATCTCCCTTATCTATCTTGACACTCTGGAATTCGACTATAAACCACACAATAAAAACCAATACAATACTATTACCAACAAGGTAACCGCTTGCTATAACTGCAAAATTAGAGTGGACGGCACATAATGTAGATAGCAGGGTCAGAATGAGCTCGTTTTAAGGTATCCGAACCATAATAGATCATGATCGAAAATTGTATCTCTTTTTGACCGTAGTGGCTAAACCAAACAATTTAAAGCTGGGATTTTGTATACATATTTTTCTCAAGTTGAAACACACTTTGTTGCTTATATGCAGAGTCTGTAAAAATAAGTTAGTTATATTGCCATTTCCGAAGTTTGCCGATAATTACCGAGATCATTACAATTGCGTTGTATGGAACATCCGGGAACTTTTGAATAATCACGTGGTCATTTATGGTCCGGATACCTTAACTGTAAAACTAGCTAAGACTCTCGTAGCTGCAGGACTAAACTAAACCATCTTGTCACTGCAACTCTTATGTGGTTTAAAACATCAACATGAAACTTGATACAGTGTTTATATCAAATACATGTAATAGTTAATCGATTTCAAGAAATCAGATAGTCCTCCCAAATCGGTTCAATCAACATATAATTAAACATTTATGTAGTATCTCGCTCAAGCATAGCTCTGTCTTTAGAAGGTTTCGGCATAATCCCTTTTGGTCATTTTGGCATTTTTTAATCTGCTCTTCAACCTTTTGGATTGTTGTTTTGGTTTTCTACATGTTAGGCCTTGGGCACAAGCGATGAGACGTAAATCTACGAAATGTGCACATCTTGTGCATCAACATTGGTATCAAAGAATTTATACATACACTTTTTGATACCAATTTTGATGCAGAAGATGTGCACATTTCGTCAATTTAATACGACAATATAACAGTAATAAATTTTCCTAGTGTGGTTAGCCTGTCCACAAATTCCACTGAGGGGAACATGAGTTTCTTCAACAATTGACTTATACTATAGCTGGTTAGAATGCCCGTAAATCATTTCCATTGTGACGGAGGTGGCCTACTTCGACTTTGACGAAAAAACAAAAATAAAAGAAAGGAATTACTAGTTTCAGTAAAATGCATATAGGAAGTCTTGACTACAGTCACTGCAAACATCTGCTCCATATAATGCATGTTGATATGCCTTACTTGCATACAGTCTACCCGACGAGAAATGAGGTTATCGAGAAATTTTTTCATCGATCGTTAACTTATCAACTATAAATACAAGACATTATTTGTGTTTATTTTATGGTAAATTAATATAATATATTAATTTGCTTTATTTTCATCATTAATTGTAAAAAAAAATCTACACAATCGAGATGCCAAGCAAGTCTTTGGATGTCTCAGAATCTGAAGGGATTTGCTCCGGTCACCATTTTATTATTGCCTCGATCATCAAGGACAAGGGGCAACATATACTGCCATGCTTGCTCTCTAAATTACGTACTTTCCAACCAAGTTCATCATTTGTTGGTAACCACATTGCCTATTGGCTCTTAAAGTATGTTTCAAGTATACACTAGAACCACTGAGGTGGTTAGTGTATATAGATATGAGGTCGTTGTTCATTTGGTTGAGTTTTCCTTTCGTCCGTTTTATTATAAATTATTAACCAATTTCTTGACAGGATATTTTGGCAAGACTTTTTTTTGGCTGTTCCTACCTTCCATATACGTGTATTTGTACAGTTGTAAAAATATGACTGGATTACGCAAACCTGTACTGTGTTCCAATAATTTGAATAAAATGAAATGGGTATTTCGTCTATATCCGTAAAAGGAATCATGGTTATTGAATTATAGCTATTTATTTTTAGGAGACACAACTTCGGAAAAAACAGATTTTTTGTTGTTGCGATATCCGATTTAGTATATTACTTTTGGAAAATGGCTGCGCCCATGAACCGCTGAATGTCTTGTAACTTTTAGACATTTAACATTTTAAAATAAACGCTGACATTGATTGCGAAAAGTAAGTATGGACTGAATAATTCAAGGACCACTAAATCGTGCTGCTTTTTTGGCCCAAGTCATGACACAATGACAAGGATAAAAAAATTAAGGGAGTTTTGGTAGGATGTTCAACTAACGGAGCTGTTTTTCCTAATTTTTTTTAAAAACTGGGTTAAAAATATTTATCACCTATCTATAGAAGATTTGGGTACCAGATATAATGTTTACAATCAACAGTACTGCACCTAGCGTACTCTGAAGATCCTAGTTTTGGGGGATGAGACCGATCTAGTTGTGATTCATGTTGAACGTAATGTGAAACATAAACAGATGATGGAATATAATAATTAATAAAATCCATAAGTATAGAAATATATGCTGTTGGTGTGGCCAATGATGCGAGCACAGCAATACTTTCCAGAAACTTATTTCCGGCATCATGATTCTAAAAAGGTAAAGGTAAAGGTAAGTTTTATTTAATGTCGGTGTGTACAAGTCAACAATCAACATAAGCTCTGTAGAGCTTTTTTACCGACGGCGAGATTTACGACCGTTTGGTAGATATGGTGTTCTCGCATGGTTGCCAAGTTTGTGGGGGAGGAAAGCCCGATATTCCAGGCCGGAAAATCGGTGAAACCCCCAAGCCAAGGTAGGTGCCTGGAAACCTTGACACATGTGAGGTTCGAACCTACAGCGGTGTCGACCTCGTGGTTTAAAGGCCAGCGCCTTAACCACTCGGCCACCTTGCCCCCAAATTCTGATCTAAAATTATAATTTGACCCAAGTTATTTCCCTTCCGTTATTTACTTCTGTTTCCGGTGAAGGCACCTTTTTCTAGCCTTAGTATGTAGCACAATATGGCCATATTCACTTTAACAAATAAAATCACTTCAGATTGCTTAATGGCTGGGCTGCCCCCATTAAACAAAGACTTTTCTAAATGACCCATATGCTCCCACTAGCACTCGCTATAATTATATTGAATCAAAATTCTTTCTCAATTAAAATTTTATAACTTTAAGGGGGTACAGAACATCTAAGGGACTTAACTCTTAAAAAATCAGCTGAACTTTTAATCACATACTATAAGTAAAGGGAAATCAAGCTTCTCAATGATCAAAATTAGTGTTTGTCAAACTGCTATATATCCAATGAAATTATTCCCGTAAATTGTGTGGGTCAAATTTCTTGAAATTTTTATATTTTTGTCAACAGGTCAAAGTAAATAATTCGTCAAAATTTTATGAAAATTAAACGAATCAAATCTATTTTAGTCAAAGTGTTGGGTACCCTCTTAAGAAGTGTCTCCTAATTTTTAGGAATTCAATTAATAACAACCGCTTGCTATAGTGCGAATTTCCTCTGACCCTGCAATCCTACTTTTTGATATTTGAATACCTTAACCTTTTTTAGCTCACCTGGACCAAAGGTCCATGTGAGCTTTTACCATCACTTGGCGTCCGTCGTCGTCGTCTGTCGTCGTTGTCGTCTGTTAACAATTTTTCAAACGTTAACTTGTCCGACACCATAAGTCCAATTGCAACCAAACTTGGTACATTTGTTTAGTGGCATTATGTGTACAAAAATATCGTTCAGATTTTTGATTCGTAAAAAAACATGGCCGCCATGGCTAAAAATAGAACATAGGGGTAAATTGCAGTTTTTTGCAAATAACTCAAAAACCATAACAGATATCAAAATTCTGGCATAGAGTAAAAGTGTTCAGCACCTCAAGATCTACCTGCCCTGAAATTTTGAAGAAGATCCAACGACCCATGTAGGAGTTATTGCCCTTTTTCTGCATTTTTTCCAAATTTTGCACTTATTAAGCTCAATATCTTGGATACTATAAAGGAAATTTGAAAAATTTTAATTTCATATTGTTAGGCACACAAAGATCTACAAAATTTGTAACAGGATCGAAGTTGTAGGTTCATTCCTTTTAGGAGTTATTCCCCTTAGATCATCAAAATTGACCATTTTTGCAGTCTATTCATTGTAATAAAATCGTTAACTCCTCTTACACCATAAGTTTAATTGCAACCAAACATAGTGTAGTTGTTCCTTGCCATGAGTGCTACTAAACTATCATTTGGATTTTTGATTTGTAAAAAAACATGGCTGCCATGGCTAAAAATAGAACATAGGGGTAAATTGCAGTTTTTTGCAAATAACTCAAAAATGGTGACAGATATCAAAATTCTGATGGGAAGCTAAAGTGTTCAACACCTCAAGATCTACCTGCTTTGAAATTTTGAAGAAGATGTAACCACCCATGTAGGAGTTATTGCCCTTTTTTTTGATTTTTTTTTTTGAAATTTGTACTTATTAAGTTGTTGTCAATAGAGAAAAGCTGTTGTTTGCTTAAACAATCAGCTCATTGAGCTCTACAAAAGTCTGAATTGGGTCGAAGTTGTCAGATGATCCATTATAGGGGTAATAGCTCATGAAAGACTCCCTTAAAGCTTAAGGACCAGGTGAGCGATTCAGGCTCCTGGGAGCCTCTTGTTTATTTGGATATTGATATTTTGGGTTTCTACATATCAATACCCAAATAAAAAAAGAGTCAGAAGAAATTTGGACTACTGCTTGCTACAGGTGACAGATTTGTACAGGTCTTCTTGCATTTTGAGTGGTCAAAAATGACAATCTCAAGCTGACAAAAATAAATTTAAAAAAAATTATTGTAATTGTTACCGAATTTAAAAATTCCAAGAAAAAAAACATTTGACTAATGTTGCTAAATACAGTATTTCCCAGTTTTATATACAGCCCTGATGTCTCTGTGTCCTAGACAATTGTCAGACAACAGGTGATCAATGTATGAATTATCATATCCATATTCTTTGGAAATTGGTGTTGATGGTATAATTATTGTTGACATTTTAAACTGTAGTATTTTTTGTGTGCTCCCGATCAAAGTTAGTTAGTCAAAGCAGTTTATCTTTTACTTTTTATTGCTCATTTTTACTTTTATTTACATACCCTTAGATTATTTTATTTTAGATCTGATAGTATTCAGAATGTATCCAGTGACAAGAACGATTTGTATAAACTGTTTAAAGAAACTAACACAATGGAACAACATGTTTATAAGACAAGGTTCAACTATCAAAAAGAAAGTAGAAAAAAGGAAGTTAAAGGAAGAAACTATCGTGCAGTACATTGGAGACAGTGCAAAGCGAGCTGACAGAGTTTACGCCTGGGGATGTGCATCAACGGGAGCTATTGGTATTTATATTAAAGTGTCGTTTTACCAAATTTTGTTTAACTACATTAACACAAGTACTTTAAATTTATAAATTACTGCAGTGTTACAAGTGTGGAAAATGCAACAGACTACAATGTACGTTCTTGGCTTGGGATATGTATCAGTGATAATCACGATACATTGGTTATTTAATTATATAATTTGTCACTCAAAATTTACTCTCAAATTGGCAAATAAGCAAGCATTGTAGAACACAAAACTTTTATTCTTAAAATTTACAATTAAAACTGTTCAAAGCTTTAATAAATAAAATGAAAGAAGTGTATATTCCTCCACTGCCATGTTGAAATTTGTAACACATGTGAAATTGGTACCCGAGATGAAAGACAATGCAACTGAAATTTTAGAACTAAAAATTAGAAATGGCTTTGTTACCGGAAACAGATATTTTTTGGTATTTGACCTTTATAAAACTGCAAATTTATTACATTTGCATAGGATCATTACCATATCATGTCATAATAGGTTTGACACAATTGTACCCAGAGACTCCAATTTGTGTATTGCTTCTTCTTTTTTCGAGTAAAATTCAAGAATATACTTTTATAACATAAATGATCAACACACAGTGTAGTTTGTCATCACCAAGTTTGATGATTTGTTTTGGTGTATTTAGGGAAAAAAAACGGAAAAAAATCAGTTCGATACGCAGTTGTTCCCTTTGCTCTGAAATTTCTTCCCGTCTTCTTTTCCGGCTGTCAGTCATTTCAACATGTTCATTTTTTGCAGTTCCAATTTTCATTTAGAAAATTTGGTCTGTGATTTAAACCTGTCCTATATGAATTCTCACAAACCAATTTTCCCTTTTGTTCCTCAGATACAAGTCATTTCGGCACCTGGTCATTTCGGAACTGGTCAAATCGGCAATTAAATGAAGAGACTTGCGAAATTTTGTTTCCCTTCTCTTTCTAGTAAAATCCGTGCATATGCTTTTATAACATAAATGATCAACACACAGTGTAATTTGTCATCGAGTTTGAAGAACTGTTTTGGGACAAATGCATCGAATAGATACTACAACTTCGTGCCCACAATTTCATACGTGTAATCTAGTATTTCATAAAAGAGGCAACTCCCTAGAGGTAATAAATGTTAAATTGGAAAGTTTTTAATTGTTTTATTTTTTTATTTTTAGGTATTTTATCTTATTTAAAACCAGAGAAGAAACAGCGTCCGGTACTAACAGTTGGTCATCCTGCAAGAGTTAAATTTATGGACAGGGCTAATTTAAAGGTAAAATTAATTTCACTCTTGACACTTCATGCTCACTACTTTACAATATGCAGAGCAATTTCAGAATTTGGGAAATTTGATTCGAAGAAATATTTTATGTTTGATGTGTGTGTATTCCCCCATGTAGATACATAAAATCTGTTATAAACTTAAATTGGCTATGAAAGAATAGTAGATTTTGCAACTATACTCGTTGGAGTTGTCTCCCATGTGCATGAGTTATCTTTCCTGACATTTAACATGAAGTGCAAAAATTACTTATAGTTTTTTCTGAAAATATTGAAGTAGGGAAGGGGTTTATAAGACATAAAAAATGTGGGAAAATATATCTAAAAACATATCATTATTGTGTTTGGAGAATATTGTTAGCAAGAAAAAATATTTCACAGAAAAATAACAATTTGCACTTTGATTTGTATGGAAGACACCTTGTCTAAAGAGCAGATAACTCCGTAAATGGGAGACAACTCACACTTACCAAAAATGGGGAATAGCTCAAGGTGATGTGTGGCAGAGTGGTCTATGTAGTTCATCAAACTACTAATGATCGCTAACCGGTCACCACTCATTTCATGAATTCAAATGACTAGGCTGTAGACGATGTGTTCAACACCAATTGACAAAAACTGCTGCAGGTCAAGGGATGTCGCCCAGTTCTCACACTTCGAATTCCTCCACCAATATCAAATGGCTGCCATGATGTTGCAATTGAGCTGAAAGTGGGCATAATACCCAGATAAATCAATAAACATAGCATAAAAAAAAATATATTACCTTAAACTGAATAAATTACTTTGAATTATCAGAAAGTTTGAGATAAAAGTAGAGAAATGGTTGCCTGCATTAGTTACAATGTAAACAAAAGCATTCATGATGATTTTTTTTATAAACGATACTATGATAGATCAAGAAAATGCAAAAGCTAAAGAAATCACTTTGTAATGACCCTGATAAAACTAAGTTTCATCAGGAATGTTTGTTTTTAATAGCCCCCTTCACATTCCAATATGATATATTTGGATAAAAGTTGTCTGATGAATGTAAACTGCAATAAGTCAAGAAAAGCAAGGGGAAGTCAATTTATTTTAAAGTCATATTTGCAAACGTGAATGCTTTGAATTAAAATGTTTGATTCCATCCCGGTTTAAAAATGGGGAAAATGTGTGCAAGTACCTACATTTACACTTTTACACTCTACAACAAAAATCATCATATCCTTATATGGGAATGGCAACCAGTTTTCCATTTTTTTGGTGAAGAATCTAACTAAATACCAGAAAGTGTTGATAGGGGTATACATAGCACAACATGCTCAACCTTCCATAGCATCTGATGTCACTCTCAGCTTTTAGTGGGAGTTCATATTGCTAGTCTGTGCTGTTTAGTTTATTATATGTTTTTATGCCCCGTTTGTAAGGCAGGCAGGGCATATAGTTCTTCGGTCAGTGTGTGCGTCCTTCTGTCCATACAAGGTTAAGGTTCAGGTTTAAGGTAGTTTTTTATGAAGGAGTTATGATATCATCCTGAAACTTTGTACATGGATAGCTTGTTATATGAATAGCAGCAATTTGATGCAAAACGGTTTCTGTGACCTTGAGGTCATGGGTCATCAACTTTGAATTTCTTTATAGAATTTCAATATTAGAATCATGTTAAGGTTCAGGTTTAAGGTAGTTTTTCATGAAGGAGTTATGGTATCATCATGAAAATTTGTACATGGATAGCTTGTGATATGAACAGCATCATTTTAATACCAAATTGATGCTGTGACCTTGAGGTCATGGGCCATCGACTTTGAATTTCTTTATGGAATTTCAATGTTACAATTCAGGTTAAAGTTGAAGATAGTTTTTCATGAAGTACTGATCGATATTATTTGGTACCCGGAGAGAACCATGACCTTCAGTAGGAAAATTTGCTATCCCTGTCAATTAAGATTGGAGTCGAACACACCCTAGCTACAACAGGTAAGATTCGAACTCACAACCTCAGTGTTGACAGGCTAGTGATCATTAGTAGTCAAGACGAACTAACTAGACCACTCGGCCACCGCGGCCCCTTTGCCAATATGTAGTACAGTGAAACCTGTGTATAAAGGACATCAATGGGACCAAAGAAATGTGCCCATTATACAGAGGTTAATTTTACAAGTTTTGTTCATGTGAGGACATCTTCACAGTGTCTTGTACAGACAGTAATTTCCTATATACAGATTCCCATTAGGATAGGTTTGACTGTAAATACTAATTGGCCCTGGAAAAAATACTGTCAGAAATTGAAATTAAATATATTCAACTTAATACTTCATATAGGTAACAAAAGTAGGTTGTGGATATGGTTTTACAGTTTTTGCAACTAAAAGTTTTCGTGGTAACAGACTCTACGGGACAGGAATAAATACAGACTCACAGATTGGTTTTCACGAATTGCCAAAAAATTCAGGTACAATGAAGAATTAATATTGTGGACTATGTAACGTATATTTATGATTAAATGGATATTTTCCATGAGAATATATGTGCTCACTATATAAATAATAGTTGTTTTTATGGGATTAAAAAAATAATACCAACTCACTCACCAACTCATGCTCTTTGGAGTTGTTCGAGTTTATGCACTGATGAATTCTGTAAAAAGAACTCTATTACGCAGGCAAAACGCCACAAAAGCGCATATGTGTGACATGCATTTCACATGAGTGTCACCATATCTGTTGGAGGCTTTTCATGCCATGCATGTGACATATGTTTGCAAAACGCATGTAATAGGCATGATTCACACTTGTAATCAGAGTGTGTTCAACTCCGATCTTAACTGACAAGGATTGCCCATTTTCATACCACAGGTCGGTGGTTGCCTCCGGGTACTCCGGCTTCCTCCACCGATAAAAACTGGCTGCCTTGAAATAGCCAAATGTGCTGAAAATGGTGTAAAACCCCAACTAAACAAACAAACAAACATGAATTTCATGCGTGAGATAACATGCTGTTTCACATGCATTTTCAAACACATGCATGCACATGCTTTTTCAGATACATGCCATTCACATGTGTTGTCACAAATGCATTACATGTGTGGCATAAATCAGGCATGTGACACACCTGTGACAGATGCATTTCCAAGTTCACACATGACACATGTTGCATTTTTGCCTGTCTACTGATAATTCCTCAAAAAAATTAAGAATTAAAGTTGAAATTGTAACCTGCAATAAGAGCAGTATTTTATTGACTCATGAATAACATTGTTCATTTTAAATTGAATGCCACCAGAAGTCTCCATGTTGTTTAATGAAGATTGACCTTACAGCCAATATTGGAATTATATGCCCAAAACCGTATGATGAAAGCATGCTTTTCTAAGTCAATAACAAATAAATAAGACCTATGTGAGTAAGAATTCAAAATTTCCCACATTTTTAAAATAAATGTCCAACTTCTTGTAAAATAACAAGATCAGAGGTCATATTTCTCAACACTTTCACTTTGACCTTCTAACCACACAAAATATTAACACGAAGTCAAAGCAAAAATCTTTTCAGTTTAGGCAAATTAAACTTAAATTTCAAACATTGCTGCCCAAATTTAAAAGTCGCCAACAAGTTTATTTGTTTCCAGAAAAAAATTGTGGCCTTACTGGTGTTTTTTGGAGAAAAAAAAACTTGAAAATTTGGCACAAAAATTAGATTGCCTCAATTTTAATTAAAAAATAATAGATAAGTTTTGTTCTAGGTAGAATCTTGGATTATTTGATAGAACCAGCCTACATAGATCTCCCATTGAACCAGCGAGATACAACAAAAATCACACAAGTGGCCTGTGGCAGAGCTCATTCACTGGTACTTACTGATAAAGAAGGTGGTAAGTACCAGTCAGTTTCAGTATAGAATTAATTATAAGGTGATGGAATTTTGAAGAAACTACTTCTGTTTTTTAATTAGACTGCCTCGGTGGTCTCGTGGTAGCGTGCTCGCCCCGAGTGCGGAAGGTCGCGGGTTCGATCCCCAGCCAGGTCAAACCAAAGACATTAAAATTGGTATTTGCTGCTTCTCCAACAAGCACGCGGCATCTAGGAGTAAGAGCAAAGACTGGTCGGCTCGGAGTCAGTATAATGTGTCCGAGTGAGGTGATATGTCTTTCTGCGGACAGTTACCTTGTGAGCGAGCACATTAAAAATCCGACTTAGCGTGTCGGTCTAGTACAAAGCAGGGATCATATTCATTATCATATCAACATGTTCTCGTCCTGATATTCACCTGGTTGCCACTGGACGTTAAACAATAATTCATCCATCCATCCATGTTTTTAATTTAGCTGTTTTCCTCAGTCGTCAAACAGTCTTTTTAATAAAGATTGGCTTGAGCTGTTGGACATGGGAGTGCAAACCATATATAACAATGGGAAATACTTTCCCTAATTCTTTAGCCTATTTTCAGGGTATTCGATCAGTTGTAGAAAGTTTGATTTATAATCTACATGTGACTTGTTGTTCTCAATTCCTGATTGGTCGATGGAATTCCCCTTCAATTTTTGTTGTGTTTTTTCAAAGATTACATGGATGTGTTAACAAACTACCACTAATGTCTGCAGTATTCTGTGTAAAGTAATTGTGTCTCTTAAAGGGAATTTACAACAGGGGCAAAAAGTCAGTCTTCTTAAAAAATCAATGGAGATAATGAAGGGGTCCAGGAACAATTTTTTTTCAAGTGTGACGTTTTGATATCATGCGTCATATAAAAGAAGTGAGATGTTCAAAGTGGGGTTCATGGCGCATTATATATTATTATGGCTTATTCAAAAGTTTTGAAAGAATTAAAAGAAAAAGAATCTTATTTCAAGAGCAATTGATAATAAAAACAAAGGCTCAAAATTTAAAGGTTTAACTATCTTGACTGTAGAAATATAATAATCAATCGCTCCCAATGTAAGAATCTACAGTAACAACATTTGTCAATAAGCAAATGACAAAAATTTGACGAATTCTCGAATAGGTTAAAGGTAAATAAACCAAATATAAAAATGTGTGGGTCTTCCAAGGAAGACGTGTTGCCTGCGGACGTCAGTTTTTACAAACGATATTAAAATTTTCTAAAAATGAAATATATATGCACACCTTGCATTAAGGTTAATGCACAGAGAAAGTTTCATCAAATTCTTTTGAGCGGTTATGGAGTAGTTGGGGATAGAAGTTTGGACCCCCCTTTTTTCAGAAATGTCAATTTTTAAAAAAAAAAATTAAATTTTCTAAAAATGAAATATATATGCACACCTTGCATTAAGGTTAATGCACAGAGAAAGTTTCATCAAATTCCTTTGAGCAGTTTATGAGTAGTTGATAGAAGAAAAGTATGACGACGCAAGACGACAGATAGTGATCCCTATGTGTCGACCATGCGTTCCGCAGGCGACACAAAAATGAGCAGTACATAAAATAATAAATACAGAGCAAAAGATAAAGGGGCTAAAAATTTGGCTGACTAGCCTTGATCACAAGCTCTTAAAATAAGATGTTAACTGTTGGAAATCTCATCAGATCTTATCAATTCTTTTTGAATTTCAGATAAATTTTCTGTCCAGAAAAACAATAATGTTTCACCTCTTTATCAATTTGAATGATAACTCTTGTTTTATTTACAGTGTTTACATTAGGTAACAATGCTTATGGGCAGTGTGGGAGACATATAGTGGAAGGGGAGATGTATGGACATAATCCTCGAATAAATAAAATGGAGGACATTCCAAGCAATATTTCTCAGGTATTAAAACATTCTTTTATACCAATTTCGATTCACAGAATTTGCACATTTCATCAATTTACGATTCATCGGTCGTGCACAAGGCGTAAAATGTTGAAAACCAAAACAATAATCTAAAACTTTGAGGAGAAAAATGTCAATATTACCTAAAGGGTAAAGCCAAAACTGTCTAAGGACAGAGTTATGCAAGAGGGAGATACTTGTTATTTTTTACAAAATTTAACATGATTTAAATGATCAAATACATGTATGGCTTTTGTGAGAAATCTGGGAAATCAAAATATATCAAAATTTGTACAAATTACACAAAGACACAAATATCCAGTAAGGAATTGTTTAGAATTTGATGCCACACAGTGAATATGAAAAAAAAAAAAATTAACTCTTGACATGTGATTTGTGCTTAATTCATTTAGCAGGGGCATTTCCAGGATATTTGAAAGGGGGGCATACAACAAAAATTTTTTTGGATCTTTTTTTTGCTAAAAAACATAAAATAATTGTGAAATGCACTAATGTAACGGTTCCTGACTTGCTTTAAAAAGAAATCAGAGTATGTTTTTAATTAATGAATATGATAAATTGCCATATTCAATACAATATAAGCAGATTACGATAGTTTTTTTTTGTTTTTTGTTTTGAAAAGGGGGCGGTATGCCCATTATGCCCTCACCTGGACCCGCCCCTGTTTAGCATACTTCAGATCTAATTAAAAAAATTACGTATAGAAATCCAAATTTTCTGAATATCTGCTTCTTTCTGGAACATTGATGTGTAAGAATGCAAATAAATAGATTTAAAATGATTTAAAATAATAGAAAAATTCTACATAAAACTATATTTCATTTTTTTTTTTAATACACAAATCAGATTTTTGTCTTGATATAAATATAATGAGGTGAAGTTAGACCACCTCAAGAAATAAATCATCAAATTAAACATTGTGGTTTTCAACAATATAGGCCTTGAGCACAACTTATGAGACATAGATCAACGAAATTGGTGTCATAGAATTTATTATCACAACTGTGTGTAAAACTGTTTTTGAGGAACAATAACCTAATTATTTTGTAGGTTATATGTGGGCATGACCATAGTTTTATATTAACGACAGATGGAGAAGTCTATAGTTGTGGGTTAGGTTGTGATGGACAAACAGGTAAGGTTAAATATTTCTTATAATTCCCAGGATTCTTGGATCTGAACAAATATACAGAATTAGTTTTTATGTTAAATTGAAGTAAAATGAATCTTTTCTAGTTTTCAATCATATTGGATGTTGTCTCTTCAATTTCAATGTATACCCTATATCCTTATATTTTCATATATATATACATGTATATATCTTCAAGTTTGAAAATGGAGGACATAGAACACACTCAAATATATTTTGAAAAAGATATTAATATTCTAACCTGGTATCCAGATGAGAAATTCCTAACTGCATGTGGCAAGGTGAATTTAACTCTGATCCCAGTTGACAAGAATTTCCAGTTTAGCTGCTGTTACCAGTTAACTATATCATGGTGGAGAGTTTTTATTGGTGGAATAAGTCCTTCCACCAATAAAAACTCTCCAACATGATATAGCTAACTTTGCTGAAAGTGTTGTAAAACCCCAATAAACCTATCATTTACATATTCTTTATAAAATTTATTCTGTTTAGGTCTAGGACATTACAGAACGACCTCAACCCCAACAAAGGTCAAAGGTGAAATTGAAGGTGTAAAAATAGTCACTGTAGCCTCTACTGGAGATTGTGTCCTGGCTGTATCAGATGAAGGTGAAGTTTTTGCCTGGGGGAATTCCGAATATAATCAGTTGTCAATGGTAACAGAAATGACACAGATCAATGAACCACGATATTTACCGCTGAAGGATTGTGGGAAAATTGTAAGAGCAGCTTCTGCTGGATCCAAATGTGCAATATTAAATGGTAAATCTTTATTGGTATTATACAAAGTTTGGGTGGCGGTATATAGGAATCAGGCTGTCTGTCTGTCTGTCCAAACAAACTTCCACATCTTTTGTCATATTTCATCCAACCTTGGTATTAGCTTAGATAATGACAAGTAAACTCTACTGTATTAAGGATTTTGTTGTCCATCAATTAGAAATTGTGAGACAATTCACCATGCATTTTGTTACTTCAAGATCCATGTATGTACAAATGTAGATATGCACCATATATGCAGAGATTTAGCTAGCGCTCGTCACTTTCGCCATTGACGAATGATTCTTGAAAGTGGTGAATGTTTTCAGTATGCAATTCGTCACTTGAAATTTCAAAATCGCCAAAAAATATTTCGCTAAGACGCGCTAAAATTGGACTGGACGTGTCATCCTTTAATCTCATGCGTCCCTGGTACGCATTTAAATCTAATCAGCTGCGTCCGAAGACCATAATTTTCATAAAAGATCTCGAACCGCCATTTTTTGTTTTCTTGGAGATCAAAGGGAACGGGGAAGGAAACGACAAAAAATTAAGATAGAAAACAGCGGCAATCGGAATTCTCGTGATATTTCATTGGCCACAGCGTTTTTTACCGACCGGTAACAATATGAACCTCATTCATGATTTAAAAATGAAATTAGCGGACTTTGACTTACATTACAATTGGAAATTTTGTCAATATTGATTAATAAGGTGTTAAAACAAGGTCAATGGGAGGATTTTAAGAGTATGTTTGAGAAAAAAATAATAGTAAAGATTATAGATAAATAAATATTAAAAAATAAAATGGCAATATTAAATAAGTTGTCAAAAAGATTTTTGCTCATATCTGTAACAGAAATTTTCTTCCAAGTTTGGAGCACCACTGCATACATGTGTATGTTCATTTTTTCTTTTTCTTTTTTGCATCCTTCTGATCTTAAAACTTTCAACTTTAGGAGGGCTTTTCAGTTGTGGTGTATGTCTAAGGATAGGAAGATCATGCATTATTGAGGTGATATCTATCAAATAGTATCTACATGTACATTTCATTTATTTATTCAGTAATATTTGCTATTGTATGAATTACAATGTTTTGTTAAAACTTTATTGATAATAAAACATTTTTATTATGATTAACATGTTATATATGTACCAGTGCTGAAAAATAAATGATAAAAATATGTATTAATATTCAATGTTATATTTTTTCTCCATCATATGTACAAAAAAGAACTGGAATAAGTTACATCGATAGAACATGAAGAATTTGTCCCCATTTTGCTTGTCCGCAAAAGTGACTAATGGTCTCAAAATCCTAGCTAAAACCCTGTATATGTAGATGTGTGCATGCTGAGAAAGCCCTAATCCATTAATTTTTCATAGAGTTATACCCAATTAAACTTCAGAGTTTTGAGACAATTCAACATGCACCATGCATTTTATCACAACTCCTCGATTGTTGGGCAGGGGGTATAACTTAGTGATCGGCTCACGATTCTAGTTTTAACTAGTTTAAAATTGCCTTGTAATGGGGTTGTTTTCAGTGCAAAACAATGTATGGTCATAGTTTTCATGAAGAAAATTAAGAAAATGTTTTGTTGATTAATTAACCTTGCTGTTGTGTAGTGGTTGGTGCAATGGACTACGAAGCCAAAGGTCCCTGGTTTGATTCCCGTTTGGCATGAAAATTTCAAGGATCAAATTGTGATGCCCTATTGACACCAATTCCAATGATGGTCTTGGTAAAAGATGCTAGTTGTTTAACACGTTAAACACTCCCCTGTAAATGTTTGAAAAAAAGTAGGCTAAATTGCCATTACAGGGGCTGCTCTTGCACTCTGCCAAGTGGAGAGGGATTAGTATAAGTTGGCATAACTTGTTTCCCTATCCATTATAAAGAAATAAGTTTAGACTAAACTTAATTAAAATAGTGATCAGAGAAAACATAATATGAAAAGTTTTAGCAATGTTAGTAAAGGTTTTAAACCACAATATGATTCAAAATGCAGAGTTTTAAAATAGATGCACTTTAATTATAATTGAAAATATTAGAAATGTGAAATATCTACATCAAATCTCAGAATCAGAAGTTCTGACATAAATGGTTTATGAAAAAATGAGAACAAACTTTTCACGTTACTTTCAGATAAAGGAGAGTTATTTGTATGGGGGTATGGTATACTTGGTAAGGGACCAAAGTTAGAATCAGCAGTTACCCCAGAGAAGATACCTCAGACATTATTTGGTTGTAATGAACTTGAACCTGATGTCAAGGTCAAAGATATTGTGTGTGGTTTACATCATTTTGTAGCCTTAACAAGTAGGTTTTAGTGACAAGTTTAGATATAGCATGCAGTTCTTACAGAGTGTCAGTTTTTTTACTTATTTTACTGGTTGTCTCTGAAATTTAGTTGGAGCTTGATATCTTTCCAAAATTTCAAGTTTTTTTTGAAAAAAGAAATGCTGAAATTTATAATCTCAAAAATAAAATTTTTACAGAAAATTTATTATGCATGGCTGTATAAGAAAATTATCGGCAAAAGAATACCGAAGCGACAAAGCAGTGGAAAAAGTCTATAAAATCAAAATGGGAAGGCAAAACGAACTCATGAGAATCTATCATGACAAACAAATGCCACAAGGATTCATGTATAGCTAAAAGAATAAGAAAAAAACTTACAAAACTAAACAAAGTAAGTTAAACAGGTTCTTACGTGGCTTAGTTGATTGTTAGACACTCCAGGTTTAATTTGGTTGTTAAATTTATTTATCTGTTTTACCAGTCTCGAGTTGAGAAATTTCAAAATCAAAAGCTGTAAGGTAAGGGCTATTCCAGAAAAAAGTGTCTCCTGGGGGCAGAACGCCATCGATATAAAATTGTGTTGGTGGGGGGTAAAACTGCATTTGAAATTTGCTGGTTGGGGTATGAACAAAGAAAAGGAATGTATTGATGGGGGGTACAGTTCAGATGAATATCTGGTCCCTTCAAGTCTTGGATCGCGCATCTTTATATTCTTATCAGCAGTTTTGTATCAGTAAATCAAAAAAAAAAACAACGATGACAATCTTCAAACGACCCGCCATGTTTTGACATGTGGGCAACACATGGTCGTAATCCAGATTCGGAATGGAACCTAATGAATATTTATTTGATTTGTTTCTTTCGTCTTCGTATAAGATCAATGTTAATTTAATTTATAGGTTAAAGAAAAGGAATTACTCAGTAGAATAAGCTTAATTTTGTAATATCGATTAAAATTTTATCCTCGTTATCTAACATGAAATCAGAAGCGTAGTTATACCGAACTTTATTTTGTTGTTACTATCTTAACCTAACTTCCAGGTGTAATAATTCGATTAAATTTGTTTAAAATTATGTATTTATATTATTTATTTTCATGTTTTGGATGAATAAATGTATTTGTTTTGAGGAATGGAAGACTCGATACTGACAAGAACTACAATTGTAATTCAGTTCATGAATAATATTGAAAATTCTGATCTTCACAACGATCGTGATTTGAAAGCTTCAATGTGACGATAAATTGGTGATTTTTAAAAAAAACATTTTTTCACGAAATTCTAAAACTGATGAATAATTAGGCCGGCGAATAATAAGATTATGAAATGAAGTGACCGAAAGGCGGAAGCTGATATTTAAATACGGGACGTGCGGCAAACTGGGATCAAGATTAAAAAAAAACCGTGGGAGATTATTAATTTTGACAATCTAGAGAATTCTGGTCAGGATTTTAAAAATTTCTGCAGATTTTTATAAAACAAAAGGACGATGGTTGTCTTATAGCATTTAAAAATCCTGCACTATTACTAACTAACTTTCTTGTATTATTTTTGGATAATTTCGAGTATCCAATTTTAGCTTTCCTGGATATTTTTAGGTCACAAACTCAATATACCGTGGATGATTTCGGGTAGGGGTTTCAAGTTCACTGATACACTCCCTGTCATAAAATGGTCAAATCTGACCAGAAGTGGAGACAAATGAAGACACATGGAAACAAGTTGGATTGAGAACGTTTGAGTTAACTCATCGATAATTCCAGCAATTAAAGAAATGTATCGACATAGACGCATGAAATTCTCAGACAACACATTCATCCTTAATCAGTTGACTCTGATTTGAATTGTGTCTAATTCAGTTGTTACATGATGACGGCCCAAAGAAATCGAGCCCTTAATTTTAGTAGTTTAGAATCATATACAAGTGTCTAAACATTAAAATCCGAGGTCAGTAAAGAGCATTGTAAAATGCTTGGTCCCATTTGAAAACATGCATTGTCTTTACAACTTTATTGCAATAAAAAGCTAAAACTATAGGATTTAATTGATCTACAATGTATAACATGGAAAAAAATAACTTCATTTTTTATTTAAATTTGTTGGTGGGGGGGTTTATCCAAAATATGAAATAGTTGGTGGGGGTGTGTTTTTTAATTTAAATCTATTGGTAGTACCCCTAAATCTCATGGGCATTCTGCCCCCAGGAGACATTTTATTCTGGAATAGCCCTAAGGGATTATTTGTTCTATGATACTCACTTACCGTAATTTTTGGACTATAGGTTGATCCGGTGTATAGGTCGAATAACCGATTTTTTACCAAATTTCTGATTTATAATTGGATTATAATCTGATTCATAATTCACTGCAAGATGAGTTTAATGACAAACTAGATAAAACAAGTATTAAAAACAAATAATCATTATTCGTTTTGATCAGTAACATTTAACAAAAATGTTTAAGGTATTTATAAGTGAAAAAAAATCTTTCAAGTGAAGGTTGTAGGTTTGTTATGGAGTTTTATGAATAAAATTAATGTGCAGAAACAGGAAATATTTCATCCTTGACACCGACTCAGTAAGTAAAGTCAAGAAATACCAAAGGGATATTTGAAGGAGGGAAAAATCGAAAACAAATGACAAACTTTGGAGAACAACGAAGACAAGACCAAAACAGCTGTAAATTTCTGACAAGTTTCAGTCCATGATACCGACCAAATCTTCAGGATCAATATAAATTCACACAAATTATAAATAAATTTATCTCTTTGTTTTACAGGTGATGGATCCGTTTACACATGGGGAAAGAACAAGCGTGGTTGTTTAGGCCTGGGTGTTGACAGAGACCAATATTTCCCATTAAAGGTAAATTTGAAACATATTACAGAATGCACAGGGTTCCCACACGACCTGGAAAACGGGAAAAGACCTGGAATTCCATTTCAAATTTTCCAGGCCTCGAAAAGTCCTTGAAATTCGGAAAAATCTCAAAAATCCGGGAAAAAACCGGGATTTTACCAGATTTGTTTTTTTATCGTTAATCATTATTTCGATCCGCTTCGCATTGTTACTGTGACCATGCAGAAATCATTATTTGATTGCTTTACTATTGCTTTATAAAGGGTAACACAAAAGGCAATTCCGCATTGAATTCGGCTATGTCTCCTGTATGTAATCTTTTGAGCGTTTTAAGTAACAGTATCTTGTAACATGGTAAGCATGTTTTGTTTTATGTTTAAAACCGACAAAATGGCAGGATATTTGACCACAAAAGTGACCTTGAAAATCATGACCTTGGAAAACACCTTGAAAAGTCCTTGAATTTGAGATGATTTTTTTTGTGGGAACCCTGAATGCAGATCAAATAACTTATTTGTCATGTCCTGTGATTTTTACTTTTATAGAAATTTCAATTCAGTGATTGTCAAATTAACATTGAGGTAACTCCTTGAAATGTGTCGTATATAGCATAGTATAAATTTACTATATCTAATATTAGTATCTTTGGATTGTTATTTTGAAACTCCTGGAACGATGCCTCTGCATGGTGGATCCTAGGTCCCAGAGGGTATTCGCCAACCCAGTCGTCAGACTTGTCTGACATGATTATTCATTGATTTGTTACAGAAATTACCAGTATTTCGCAACATTCCAAAATAATAGAAATACTAAGGTTTTGAAATCTGGCTTCCTATTTCGGTATTTTTGGTTATGAGTACTTCTTTAAAATAAGTTTGGTTTTTGGTCTTCCAAATGTTTCGGTTTTAATGCTGCTGATGAGAGGTAACTCCTTGAAATGTGTCGTATACAGCATAGTATAAATTTACTATATCTAATATTAGTATCTTTGGATTGTTATTTATTTTACAATACGGTGTTGCAATAGGACAAATGGTGCAGACTTTTGAGATTGCTAAAACCAAAGAGGAATAATGTGGTATGCTATAAAAATCAAAGCCCTGTTTTATTCCATATTTGACATATCGGTATAAAGATAAATACTGTAAATTCGGAAATTATTGCTATGTTTTTATTATTGCGAAAATTGCGACAGGGTTGTTATCGCAATCGTTTAAACTCGCATTTTGGAATTTTTTTTATATAAATGAAGCGGGGTTTTTCTCAATATCGCAAAAATTAAAATCGCATTTTGGTCTAAAATGACAAAATCGCAATAATAAATGCACGCAATAATTTCTGAATTTACAGTTTATCATAAATCTCTCATTTTTTATTGCTTTTATCTACTATTGAACAAGATCTCTGTTCTTCATATGATTTGATTTATTGCAATGTTATGCCACTTTAAATGTAAAGTGCATTTGGCTTTTTCTCGAGTGTTAGTTTTAATGGCAGAGGAAACCAGAGAATCTGGAGAAAACCACTGAAATATGGCAGGAAAACTTTTAATCCTTGTTAATTAAGATCTGACAGGTATCCCTGCAACGCATCTAGATGCATCCTGTACGTGCATTTTGTAGACTGGATGCAACAATTGTACTTCAGATGCATCCCTGTCCGAGTCTAACACACCTTGCCAACATACGAACTCATTAGACAAACTGCCTACACCATTCGGCCTCTGTTTTGTTGAAGGTCTCAGCTGCAATTATGATGTTTTATATTACAGGTCTCCATTCCAGCTGAAGCACATATTATTCAATGTGGAGTAGATCACACAGTGGCTCTATGCAAATCCTTCATATGATAATTATATGAGAGAGGCGACTTGTATGTCTATTTAAGTCATTATTTTGGCAAAATATGCTGCTCATAGCATGCATTTTTAGATGGCATTGTGACAATGGTACCAATACATCCAAAAATCAATTGTTATGTTGAAAAAATATTTTTAAAAGTTATCTGTGATAAGGCCACTAAGAAAAA
Source organism: Mytilisepta virgata (assembly GCA_028015205.1). Taxonomy (NCBI): domain Eukaryota; kingdom Metazoa; phylum Mollusca; class Bivalvia; order Mytilida; family Mytilidae; genus Mytilisepta; species Mytilisepta virgata. The sequence continues at coordinate 37,711,952 of CM051512.1, forward strand.
TACCCTTGTTTGTACTAACATGATTTTTTAAATTATAAGAAATAATCATTTTGATGTTGATATTGCAGGATAAAAACGATATTAGTGTACTATGGAAGAATAAAGAAAATATTTGTATAAATTTAGGATTGGTATGCATGTTTTTTTTTTCATGTTCATTTTTGTCAAATGTTTGTAGAAATTCTCTTGGTTTCTAAAGAGCAAAAATGTTAACAAAACGTTTACGATAGGCATACAAAAATAAGGTTTTTAGGGTTAGGTTGCTAAGCAACCAAAACCCTTATGCCGTCGGTCGTTTGGTTAGACAATGAAGGAAACTTTGGAAATCTGGTGTTTTGTGGAAAAAGTTGGACCAGAAGTTTTTGAAACTATGTTTTTATGAGTAAATATGCAAGCTTATCTAGGATTGAAGCTTAAGCAAGGCTAGTTAAGCAGCTTTTTAGCTCGATTTTGAGATGACACATGCGCAAAGAAACCTCCATATTTTTCGAATTACGACTATGTTTATATTGGAATATCATATAAGAAAATAAACATTCCGCGGTAAAATAGTCCTAATATTTGTTGTTGCTGGTGCAGTTGTTTTTTAATAGAAATGTAACTGAAACACACCGAGAAGTGTAATTGTCCAGTTATTTAATAAAAGATGTGTGTTTTATTGACGATTTCCTTTTTGTTTTGAAAGCCGTGTAAAGTATTCGCACCTTTTAAAGTGTACAATGCTATCGGCGTAAGGATTTTGAATGTTTACATTTGCACGGATATTTTGGGAAGGATTACAATCAGGTTTATTTTCAAAAGATTTCAAAGGTAAGTTCCATTTTTGTTGTGAACGTGATTGTTAACTTATACAGAACATATTTTGCACATTATTTGCTTATTCTTCTTGTAATTCTGATGGTATTTTGTGTATTTGATTAACCTTTTGACCTGATCATCGTGACTTCATTTTGTCAAACCTGTTGGTCAGTGATAGAATTGCATACAGGTTATTTGAAATGCCGACAACTTGCACATTAAGATTGAAAAACACTGTGTTTATCATTAATTTAGAAAATGGTATTATCGAAGGTATAATGGGTTTATTTTAATTGAAAGCTTGAATGTTTACGTTCTTTTTGTGTATTTGATTAACCTTTTGACCTGATCATCGTGACTTCATTTTGTCAAACCTGTTGGTCAGTGATAGAATTGCATACAGGTTATTTGAAATTCCGACAACTTGCACATTAAGATTGAAAAACACTGTGTTTATCATTAATTTAGAAAACTGTATTATCGAAGGTATAATGGGTTTATTTTAATTGAAAGCTTGAATGTTTACGTTCTGATCTACCTGCACATGCGCAATGTAGTGTAAATAGAAATGACCCCCTTCTACAATTGTCCAAACTTTGTCTTTTTATATAACCTTAATAACTTGAAGACCTTTGATTTCTGTTTATTTTAATTCATCAAATCATTATTATGCGTTTGACTTTTTAAAAAAATTCAATTTAGAGTGATAATTCAAGAAACGTTAGCCGACTCGTGCTTTCTTTGATTGATTAGTGCATATTTATGTACAGACATGCGCAGTAAAGTTGAGTAGTAGAACCTTCAGCTCAGATACACTGTGTTGCGAAAATATACGTTTTAAAAAATCACTGTATATTTTGAAACCAAAGAAATACATATGCTGTCATTTTTTAAAAAAATCAGTCACCTACCCACAGGAACATTATTATATAATAGACACTTTTTCCGCAGAGCTCGTTAACTTTCATAATTGATATATTTCCTTGTAAATAATACTGTTAATAAAAAGAATTCAATACCAAAACCTATTTTGCAATACATTGTACAAACAAAAAACATTGAAATAATCATCAGCAATGTTTGTACAAATAAAAGTCAAATGCTAGCAACCTAACCCTACCAGTGCTATGCACTTTGATTTTTTATGTTAGTGGAAACATGGGTATGTTCTGTTTTTTGGCCTGAAAGAAAAAATAAAGTTTAAAGTTATATTATGTTTGAATGTTTGTTTGTTTAGTTGAGGTTTTACAGCATTTTCAGCAAATTTTGCTATTTCGCGGCGGCAGGTTTTTATTGGTGGAGGAAGCCGGAGTACCCGGAGAGAACCACCGACCTTCGGTAGGAAAATTGGCCATCCTTGTCAATTAAGGTCAGAGTCAAACACAACCCGCCACAGGTGAGATTCGAACTAGCAACCTCAGCGTTGACAGGCTAGTGGTAATTTGTAGTCATGACGAACTACCTAGACCATTCGGCCACTGAGGCCCCTTATGTTTGAATGAAATGAATGGATTTTTTGGCAGATCAACATACCAACTGATCTTATTTTTGGTATGTGAGCTTATAATGATGAGCTATAGTTCAATTTTGAGTTTCAGAGAGACCAGTTATTATTGTGTACTCCTTGGAAACATAGTGATTGGATTTTTAGGAATCTCTCTGTCCATACATGTGCTTCCGATTCACATAGCCAAGGAGCATTTAATGTGTTTTCTCACATATCAAGCCAGTGGGGGACACTGTATTGCTCAGCAATGCTCCCAGAATGCTTGTTGAATTTGCTCTTAAAATTTTTGGATTGTGGTTTGGTTTTCAACATTTTAGGCCATGAGCACAACCGATGACTTATAAAGTCAATGAAATGTGCACGTCTTGTGCATCAAAATTGGTATTAAAGAATTCTGTTTTCAACTTTTGTAAGACATAGTGTTCCTTTGTGATAAACTGCAAGATATAAAATTAGTTGAACAACACAATTATATTGAGCATGAATTGCTTACTACTTGGGGACTAGATGTTTGCAATTTGTTTTATTAATCATTAATTAGTGGTCAACTCTTGAAAACCTTTATTTATACTATTGATATTGAAAATGAAAAACAGTTTCAAAAATGTAGTCTCATGGTAGCATTGCTCACCTTAAGTGAGGAAGGTCGCAGGTTTGATCCTTGGCCGGGTCAAACCAAAGACATTTAAATTCTCCCCCAAGCACGTGGCATATAGGAGAAAGAGCAAAGGACCGGTCGGCTGAAGTATGTATGATTTGTCCGAGTGGGGTGATATGTTTTCCTGCGGACATTTACCTCATTAGCTAGCACGTTAAAAATCTGGCTCAGCGTGTTGGTCTAGTACAAAGTAGTGACCATATTTATATCATATCAAACTGTTCTACAAAGCAGGGATCATATTTGTATCATATGAACATGTTATCGTCCAGATATGCACCTAATGGTTCTTTGGAAAATCATGCTGCTTATCTGGAGATAATTATAAATATCAAAATTTGATAATTTAACCAAACTGAGATTTAATTTTGTAAATATGCCTTTAATTTTTCTTCAGTTATGTCTTTTTAAATTTAAGCTTGTTGGCAAAATTGAAACAGAGATGATGGAAAATGAGTTCATAGGACCTATTTTATCTTTTTTGCTCTGTGGGTGGATTTTTGTTATCTCTTGATGTTTTGGGGAAACACCTCAGCATTTTGGGTTTTAGTTGCAGCCGTCTATATTTTCAACCTTGAGTACAACTGTTCCAATATCTTAGAAAATAGCACCAAAGTTTGAGAATCAAAAGTACAAAAATGTAATTTGTCCTTGGCCTTTTTAAAAAGCCAAATGGTTACTAAAATCTGGTCCTGTTGTTTTTATATCATTAACTCTAGTTGTATATTTAATACCACTCTGTTCAACATCGAGCGGGACTTTACAAATCAGGTTCAAAACATCTTGAAATTATTGTTAGAAATTTATTTTATTGCATTACAAAAACGAGACTATCCGATGATTGCCCCGCCATTCTGGAAATCTTGTCTGCAAATAGACAAAAATCTTTGCATTAAACAAATATAAAATATACTGAGCCTGGAAGAACAATTTACTGTGAGGGATGAAGTTCCAAAAAACTACATGTAAGGAATGTCCACAAATATTTTGTAGAAAAAGGGACCTCCCTGTTGATTTCTCTTTATACTTTCCATGTTTCTGTATTGTACGCATTACACGCATGTGCAAATGGTGAAAGAAAGATCCTGGAGTTTAAGTGAATTGTGAAAATTTTGATTAATTTTTAGTCATAACAATTTGTGCACTTACCAATACTAATTAGTATGATGCACATTTCAGTAAGTTGTATGTCATCACTAATATGACTTTCACAAATTCAGATATGTATTCGTGTACTAAGGGATCAACTATTTAATTTTTATTGGGGGGGGGGGGGGGGAGGGAAGAAATTTGAAATAAAAAGGCAGGATCAGGATTTCGGCAAAATAAAAAGACAGGATTACTTTAGAAGTGAATAAAATGCAGGACCTCCGTCAATCAAAAATTCTTTTTGGTTTAAATGAAAATAAAAATTAAGGCCGCGATAGCGTCCGAAAAAAACAAGGACCAAAGTTTCGGAGAAAAAAATAATAGGCAGGATCAAATATTTCATCCTAGCCTCCCCATAATAATCAAGTGATTGCCCCCTTAGCTGCTTAGATAGTGATTCTGGATTACATGTAACACGGATGAAGTACCTTCATGACTGGAACTTAACAAAGCCAAAGATGTCTAACAATTAAACCACCTTCAATTAAAGCTAACTTCACTTAAGGATGCTCGCTGGTCATGTGTTGGTCTTTTTGTCAGATTTGCGGAATCCTCGGGTTTTATCCATTTCTTAAACATTAAATTTTTGCCCATGAACCCCCACGTTTTCTTTTATAATTCATTCATATATACCTTAAAATTGTATTTGACAAAATTTTATGAAATACTTTTTATTTTTTAATATATTTTTGAGAGACTGAAGTGAAGTTGCCAATGCAAAGACAAGACAAGAAAAAATGCGGAGAAAACCTATTTCCTGTAAATTTTCAAGGCTTTATAGCTCTAAAATGAGCACATGAACCTATATTATTTTCTTGCTTATTTGTTTACTATTCATATGTTCTCTCAAACTAAAACACCTATTTCAAATCCTATTTATTTCCTATTAGACCAGCGATCATCCTTAAAAATAGTTTATTATTCCGTGTTTCATTGGTAAAAGATTCCAGTTTATTCGTGTTATTAAGACACAATGGAAGAGCACATTTCCCTATGTTTTTTTTTCACTTCATGGGCCACTTTCAAAAAGTTGATTTTACAAATTTAATTCTATGATGACATATCATTTGTAATGTGTCTTGTTAATAATAGCCACCAAATAAGTTACGTATTTAATCTATTGTCTGACTAATGTTTTGGGGAGATAGTCTTCAAGTACGGGGCCACTTCCCTGTGTATTTGTTTCGCTCGTAACCATTGATTTTTTATTCTTAAATTTATACCTACTTTTTATCACAAACAATTGCATGCAATGTATTTTTATGTTAGCAAACAACATATTATGCCTGATCATTATAAGTTCAAGTTTTCTACGGGTAAAAAGGTCGTGTTTACAGGCGATTTGGGCCAATGTGCATCACTTTTTGGAATATTGCCAAGAAGGAAATTCAGAACCAAAACCATTCTTATTTCATACGAAAGGAGACATATAATCTCACTTACAACCAACAATTCGTTTTGGTTCTGAGTTTCCTTCACGTTGAAAAACAGTCTGAAAGACGTTATTTGACAAATTTGTGTTAAAACCGTCTCCCAAAGAGATATTCGTGTATTTAAAAATTTTAGTAATTTATTTGTTAGTCATTATTAGCAAATATTTAGAGACTCATACTAGGCTATACCTTCAAAGATTTTGAAAGGTTTTAGGCGACTTTTTGTAAATGGCCCAAGATGTGACATAAATGCTGGGGAAAATGGCTCTACTTCTTTGCCAGTTTTTGGTCTTCAGCATATAGTAGTATGGTGTGATGGATGCATCTGTAGTAAATATATGTATCTCTTTTCCTGTGGCTGTAGAAAAAGGTTTTGTTTCTGAGTGCCCTTCCTCGCAATATTGAAAAAAGAAAACGTAAGAAGTTTTGAATAAAATAAATACAAAGAAAGAGAGCCAACTTCTTTCTCCTTGTGTGTGGGGTGATATGTCTTCCTGTGAACTGTTACCTCGTGAGCTAGCTCTTTAAAAATCCGGCTCAGCGTGTCGGTCTAGTACAAAGTCCGGTTCATATTCATATATCAACATGTCCTCGTCCTGATATGCACTAAATGGTTGCCACTGGACGTTAAACAATAAGTCATCCATCCATTACTGTGTGTGTAATATTACTTACGAAGATTTACAGATAAAGTTTTGCTTTACGTCACACTGGTAGTCATTCCACTGGACATTAAATGTAAACCTGATTTCTAGGCAGTGTTCATTGGATCCTGCATTATCTGGTTGCCCTGGTGACCAACTCCTAAATACATAGAGCACAAGATAGAAAATGTCAACGGTGTATAGCGTAGTCCAAGATTCTTCTGACATAAAAAGGTCTATTGTAGTATTTCCTTGGACTATTAGAGCCCCGGGCCCACTTTTCCAACTTATTTAACCTCATGTTAAATTCAACCAAGGGTTAATTAAATAGAAAACGTGTTAAACAACTCGGAGCACAATTAACAATTCTATCCATATCCGCCTCGGTGATCTCACGGTAACGTGTTCGCCTCGTGTGCGGAAGGTCGCTGGTTCGATCCCCGGCCGGATCAAAGCAAAGACATTAAAATTGGTATTTGCTGCTTCTCCGTCAAGCACGCAGCATATAGGAGTAAGAGCAAAGGACTGGTCGGCTCGGAGTCGGTATAATGTGTTCGAATGGGGTGATATGTCTTCCTGCAAACATTTAACTCGTGAGCTAGCACGTTAAAAATCCGACTCAGCGGTGTCGGTGTAGTACAAAGCAAGGATCATATTTCATATCTTATCAACATGTTCTCGTTCTGATGTGCACCTAATGGTTGCCACTGGACGTAAAACAATATTTAATCTATCATCCATCAATTCTATCCAACTAATGCATCTGTTGTCTATCAAGAGAACTTTATAGGCATCACTTCTGCAATACTTTTTTTTTTAAATTGAAGCTTTAATTAAGGTAATAAATTACTAAGGAGATATAACCTAAATCACATGGTGCACACTTAATAACCCGCGTAATTTCAACTGTTGCAAAACGTTGGGATTGCCTTCATGACGTCACTGTAGAAAAAGAAAATTTAGTCTATGATATGATAGACGAAAATATTTTGACCAATCGAAAGACCCGTTACATCCAATATTAAATTCTTTACAGACAACTGCACGGCCAAATGACGTTATTGTGTTGTTCATTTTTAGCTCACCTGACCCAAAGGGTCAAGTGAGCTATTCTCATTACTTGGCGTCCGTCGTCCGTCGTCCCGCGTCCGTCGTCGTCCGTTAACTTTTACAAAAATCTTCTCCTCTGAAACTACTAAGCCAAATGGAACCAAACTTGGCCACAAGCATCAATGGGGTAAAAATGTTTATCAGGTTGAGATCTACCTACCCTGAAATTTTCAGACGAATCGGTCAACCATTTTTTGGGTTATTGCCCCTGAATTGTTAATTTTAAGGAAATTTTGCAGTTTTAGGTTATTATCTTGAATATTATTATAGATAAAGACAAACTGTAAACAGCAAAAATGTTCAGCAAAGTAAGATCTACAAATAAGTCAACATGACCAAAATCATTGATTGACCCTTTATAGGAGTTTTTTCCCTTTAAAGACTGCATTTGGCGTAAACTTTCCTTTAAAGATCTTCACATCTGAAACCACTGGGCCAATTGGGACCAAACTTTGTTGGAATGGTCTTGGGTGGCCCCCTTCCAATTTAATGCCTGACATCCCCGACTTCCAACCAACATGGCTGCTGTTACTAAATCTAGAAAAACAGGGGCGATGAATTTCAAAAATCTATGAAACTACTGACACAATTGGAACCAAACTTTGCAGTAATGGTCCTTAGGAGATTCTTTTTCAGAAATATGTCCGATGACCTGGACTGTAAACCAAGATGGCCGCCTTAGACGAACTAAGTTTAACATAGGACTCTATAGGAATATTCATTTAAAAATCTTCTTGTCTGAAACCACTAAGCCAACTAGAACTAGACTTGGTAGCAATGGTCCTTAGACAGTCCCCTTTCAGAATTTTGTCTGATGAACCAGATTGTCAAACAAGATGGCCGCCACAACAGAACTTAGTTTAACATAGGGCCCTTATGGAAAATTCATTGAAAAATCTTCTTGTCTGAAACCACTTGACCAATTGAAATTAGACTTCGCAGCAATGGTCCTTAGGAGGTCCTCTTTCAGAAAGGTGTCAGATTTCATGGAATTCGAATCAAAATGGCCACCACAGACGAACTTAGTTTAACATAGGACCTTATGGGAAATTCACTCAAAAATCTTCTTGTCTGAAACCACTAAGCCAATTAGAACTAGACTTGGTAGTAATGGTCCTTAGATGGCCCTCTTTCAGAATTGTGTCTGATGACCCAGATATTCCACTTATTTTTTAACATATAGGGCCCTATGGGAAAATTCACTTGAAAAAAAATCTTCTTATCTGAAACTACTGAGACCATTGGAACTTTAATTAGCAGCATTGGTCCTTAGATGATCCTCTTTCAGAATTGTGTCCGATCACCCGGATTGTCAACCAAGATGGCCGCCACAGCCGAACTTAGTTTATTTAATATGGGACCCTATGGGAAAATTCATTTAAAAATCTTCTTGTCTGAAACCACTTAGCCAGTTGGAACCAAGACTTAGCAGTAATGGTCCTTAGATGGTTCTCTTTTAAAAATGTGTCCATTGAACTGGACTATCAACCAAGATGGCTGCCACAGCCGAACTTAGTTTAACATAGAAACCTATAGAAAAACTAGCCAAATTGACTACAACACTTAAATTTTTAGTCCTGCTCAGGGTGAAAATTTAAATCCAGGTGAGCGATACAGGCTCTTGAGAGCCTCTAGTTTTTATTTTGCCACACCAAGAACTGCGATCTCAAGTTAACGTGCAGACTTTGTGCACCTGGAGTTAATTACTCAAATGGTTACAGGATCGGAACATATCAGGGTTTCTCGTCAGAAAATGAATTTGAAATTCGAAAAACCTTGATAAATTTTGTTCGACGTATTTCCAAGCTTCATATGTAGAATGGGCTCTTGTGTTTCACAAAAAAAAAATTATTCATTAAAAGTATGTATTCAGTCTACCATTTATGTACATGCCCTCCTCTCCCGACCAAAATTCCTGTTTAATGTTTTTATCGTTCAAGCGGATTACTGTTTCTTCAGCTGTTCAGGAACACTTAACACATACTGTCTAGTAGCTAAGATTTATAGCGAGCGCTATAGGAGCATATGCATTTTCTACATATGGGTCATTTTGAAAAGTCTCTGTTTAGACTATCCCTACGACCCCTATACGATCAGTGTATAGGTCGGGATAATCGAATAGATATCCAATTAGTCGTAAACAGGCCCGATCAAGAATTTAGTTGCGCTTGGTCGGGGAAATTTGGGCAAACGGGATATCGAGTTGAATTGATCGGCAGTGTGACCCTAGGGATCAAACGCGAAAATAAAACTGAAACTGTTTTAAATAGTTATTTTAATACTTTATCCCTGTCAAGTGATCAGAAATCTGGATTTGAAAACAGTACAAAATTTAATTCATTCGCAAAATCGCGAAAAAAGACAGCGTGAAATTTTTGTGGTTTACTGTAGTTGAAGAAATTTCATTAATTTACGTGTATCCAAGAATTGGTCGACTGTTTCCTTCGTTTGCCATCCATCTCCATTCGCCTTCTGACAGGATATCAGTTCCGTCTAACCAATAGTTCTCTGGCGCAACCGTTACTAAACAAACAATAATAATTATAATAATAATAAGTTAATAGTTAGGTTTGAGAAAAAATTCAAAGACTTATTCTTGGTTTAAAAATATAAATACAAGAATTAGTAAATAATCATTTAATTTTATGAAGGGAGAAAGGAAAAAGGAAAGAAATTGTAAAAGAACGCCTCACTGATTTGGTGAAAAAAGGCATTTAAAAAAAAATGGGTAAAAACCAGGATTGGATATAATAAGGAATCATATAGCAGTACACGTTCTATTACTTCGAAAACGTTTGATTCGTTATTGTTACAGTCACTACTGTCTATAAAGGGTACCCAAGGGACCAGATAAAGGTGTCCTTTAAGAGCAGGTGCCCTTTGTAGACAGGTTAATTTTACACACTTTGTTCATGAATTAGACTTTTTCACTGTGCCCTTTATAGACAGTGATTTGCTATATAGAGGTGCCCTTTAAAGCAGGTTTGAATGTAAACGTAATATGTTCCTTTCGTTTATGAATCTAATGCATCATTGAAAATACGAAACGTTATTTGTTTGTGGTCGAATTTACTTCAATAGTTTGATAAATTTAGTTCTTCAAAAAAGAAACGCAGCAGAACTATTGAAAAACGAAAAAGAAGAATAGTTTCTGATACAGTGCTTTTCGAGGTAACTTTAATCGATTTTAAAACCTTATATTTTTCAGACCATGGACCAACAAAACCTAACATTAAAAGTGTGACTTTAACGTCAAGCGAAATTTAAAAATTACAAGTCCAACATTTTATTTCCATAAAACTATTAGTTCATAATTCTTGGATACAAAATAAACAGACGGTTTAATATATAAATATAAAAGGGATTCAGAGAGGAGACTAGCATTATAATTTTTGCTGAGCTCCAGACAGTTGCGGAATATCGTCAGGCATTGATATTTTCTGAACACGCTCTTTAACCTCGAGTCAAGCTTTCGGTACTGAAAATGGTCAAAATACTAGCCAAACACTTTTAATTGAAGTAAATTTGGGTAGATATACAACTGATCAATAGCATACATTTTCCTTCTTGTCGTCCAAACATAGCCATCTCTATTTTACCCAAATAACGTTTTTTCAACCCCTGATTGCGGTTAACAATGGTTAATCTAGAATTTATTACATTTTTCAGGTTGTTAGTGGTTAAATACCGTAACTGCCTATTGTAGGAGAATCTGATACATGTAATACACTAGTGAAATTAAAAGTAGCTTTTCACTCTTGTCGGTGCAAACGTCGTTGCTATAGATACAGACGTACGACGCGCAGTCACGGAAATACATAATCTCTCATGTCAATTCGTGAAAACTTTTCAATTTATTAGTGTAATTAACAGAATAAACATTTTAAAAAATTCGAATACCAAAATATCTACCACACTATTGATCTTCGATCACAAGAGTATTCGAATATACATGATAAATATTAGTTATATATCGTAACTTATATATTATTTAACACATGGGACTTATTTTTTATTTATAATTTTTTGTTTTAATTCTAGCAAATTACTATAAAATTGAAAAAAAAAATAAAAATTTCAACAACATCAAAGTTCATATTTAAATCAAGCTATATACAAACCATTTCCATGTTCATCTTTTAGTTCGTTTTCAATAAAAGTTTCCTCCTCTTTGCTTTCAATGGTTGCCAAGTCTCCGCCTATGACATTACAAAATTTCTACAAAAGTCAGCATTGACTTACATAATAGATAAAACTTTCAGTATGTTATAATTTCGGATATTCGAGACATGGCGGTTAAAAGTGAAATTTTTGTGTTTTTTTTTCGGTTGTCTTTACTTGAAATCTTTATTAAACGACCTTTATGTTATTTTGTTTTAAATCAACCCAAACGAAGAAAAAATTAAGTTAAATTTATAAATCTGTTTTATATTTAGAATCAATTTTGAATACTCTAGTTCCATGTAAAATTTTATGAAAATCCGTATCACATCGGTTTAAGGTACCTCCTTCTGTAACCGAGTAACACGTTCCAATTTTTTTCAAACGATACATTTACTAAACTACCGGCTGACATATCTTTGCTCCTCGCAGTTGGTTAAATCATGAACACATGTCTGAATGGTGATTTTTTAATTTTATCTCGTGGGCATTACAATGTACTAGACACCTGTGATGGAAGAGCTCAACCCACAGAGCTGCCAAGCGCGTCCCCAGGTGCCGAATAGAGGAGACACACTCGTTGGAGGGTTGTCAGGTCATAATATGGAAAGCCTGATCGCAGACCATAGTGTAGTGGGTAACGTGTTTGGAAAATGCCACGTTCCCTGTACGCTAAAGGCCCCTGTAAATTTATTAGCTGGACCAACGGTTTTTTCCGGTCGTGTCATTTTTTTGTCGTATGGAAAATGCTTACAGATATTAAGGGAGATAATTTTATACATATATACCTTTGCTTCAAACCAGCTGGCTAGTACATGACTAACTATTTTATAACAATATTCTCCGTGTGGCTTAAATGAGTATGGACATCCAGCCTGGCATACTGAAACTTAAAAAACATGATAGTAATGGAGATAACGAATTCATATGACGTAGGAAAACACGTGATATCTTATCTGAGTATATACCCTGTACAACTAGAGCCATGTTCACAAAATACAATGTATCTTAAGAGTATAATCAGTCGTTATACTAGAATCTGTACGACTTTAGAGTATTTTTTCTCTTAAGATTTTTTTGTGAGAAGTACTACAGACACGTATGTAACATGTGTAACAATGTGTAAAATGACGAATTTATGACAAAAGAGCGAGCCCATAAAAAATAATTCAGTTCTATCCTCACGCCTGCTTATCTCTCTCTTGCATAACAATTGATAATGTTAATTATTCTCATTCTGTTTTATTTTAAGAATCAAAGAATGTGATTAGCTATAATATTGTTTTCTTAGTTTGTTTATTTAATTCTAGTTAATTACATACGAGTATAGCTGCAAAATCCACTCTTAACTAATTTCCAATCCGTTTCATAACAAATACTCCTTCGGAACAAATTTTTCAAAAATAATTGTATGTCTCTAAATATGGAAACACACACGAATCTAACGGGAAATCTTTCATCGAATCACATTGCCCACATTTTAAAATTACGCAGCATTTTGTAAAACTTTAACCATAACTAATTATCTGAATAAGGGAGATAAGTGGACGTGAAAGTTACCTTAAAGTAATTTTTTATACGAGGAAAAGTTCTATATGTTTTATTATGAACTCCTTATTTACACGTTTGAAAAAGCCTATCTTGTTGACAATCACATTAGACAATATCTTATTTTAAGGTATCCGGACCATAATAGATCATGATCGAAAATTGTATCTCTTTTTGACCGTGGATGGCTGAACCCAACAATTTAAAGCTGAAATTTTATATATATATTTTTCTCAAATTGAAGCACACTTTGTTGCTTATATGCAGAGTCTGTAAAAATAAGTTAGTTATATTGAAATTTCCGAACTTTGCCGATAATTACCGAGGCCATTTCAATTGCGTTGTATGGAACATCCGGCAACTTTTGAATAATCACGTGGTCATTATGGTCCGGATATCTTAAATTGTTTGCATTCTGGAATTATTGGTTCAAATAGAACTGGATGATCTTGACAAAATCTTGTAAAGATATATCGCCAATGTCAGAACCACCAAAGGACAGAGCTATGGATGATGAGTTTTCAAAGGTTAACAAATTTTAATTATTTTTGTGATTTCAGTCTATTCATCCAACGGTGGATTATTTTTCACGAATCTACACTGCACCTGCGGCGTCGTTGTCTATTTTTTTAAAGAATCAACGTTTATTTATTTTATCTCCTATACATTTTGTACATAGCACAATAAAAGAGACGTTGAACTGGTGGTTTTACTAGTTATTTTTATCATGTTTCTCACCGTGCCTTCCTCTCTGGGCACCATGCTTCCCGTTGAATACTAATTTAAACATGCCCTGATTTTGCTTTCAGACAGATCTATATTTTTATAAATCTTAATGTGTTCTGACAAAACTGTTGATTTTAACTGTCCCAGTTATAGAATTAAAGGTCATGGTAGTTGATAACGGTTTTTTTTTCTAAGAAGACTCTCCTTTCTGCTGTGGCCCAAGGAGAAACATTTAGTAATACGTGCTAAATTGCCCTCATTTGGAAAAATTAACATGCATTTGCAAATATCTAGGAAAAACACTAAAGTGCTGATATATTGTCTGTTTATGACTTCTTTATCTGTCGTGAATTATATTGCAAATATAGGTTATCTATAGCAAACAATAGGAGATATGGAATAAATATCGGTGAGACATTGAAACTGGAAAAAAAAATCCGGGGAGTGCCGAAATTGTCAGCCTACAGCTTTAAACACAGGGTGTTTGCCTATACCATATGACAAGCTCGTGATGACATCATAAAAAAGATCGTGAAGAAAGTCTACCAAAAGCAAAATAAAAATGATAAAAGTTTTACACAAAACTGCACTAATAGTAATGAAAGGAGAAAAAAAAAACATACAACTAACAAAGCCTAATGTCTTTCGAGACAAAATTATCACTTAAAGCATTAAAATTATATTATATGATTGTAGACCTATTTGATATTCTGTTAATGACAGCCTTAGAGTCATAGAAAATATATGACACTCATAATTCAGATATCAAACGCGAATTTTCATTTTAAATATGTATTTAGTACCTTACCACTGAACAGTAGGAATAATAAAATGCCACCAGTTATAGCAGACATAATAAATGTTAGTGTAGTGTTCGAAATTAAAATTTCTTATCTCATGGGATTGTCTATAATATGTAGATTTCCGGAACATTTTGTGTTCCTCCACCGATTTGTGACTACCACTGGATTGACTTTGTTGAACACGACCGGTGCCGTATACGGAGCAGGAACTGCTTACCCTTCCGGAGCACCTGAGTTCACCCCTGGTTTTTATAGGAGTTCGTGTTGTTAATTGATTTTTAGTTTTCAGTGTTTATTTGTTGTGCGTGTGGTTTTTCATTTGTCTTCCCGGGTTTTGTCTGTCTAATGGATTAAGTTTTTTGGATTAATCTTTAGGTATATTTGTTCTCTTTCTTTTGCTGATAAGAATAACGCTAAAATGTCTTTTGAATTCCATCTTCCAAAAAAAAAGAAAAAAAGAAGGATAAACGAATTTAAGTAAACTGTACCATATAAATGGTACAGAGTACCCTGCTTAGTACAAAACATGCAGTGACGTCATCAAGACATGCAATTCAATCTCTAAATGCAATATAGATTTTCTCAGACGACAACCGACCTTTTTCTCTTTTCCATGGATTTGTTTCTTTTTGGTTTTTTATTTACTGTTCAACTCGTAACAAATTTGGAAGACTGAATTATTCCGTTCATAACAAACCACACCATTTCCGGTGTGTCCCGTCAACCCAATTTCTGGTTAAGGATGATCGCTGGTCTAATAGGAAATAAATAGGATTTGAAATAGGTGTTTTAGTTTGAGAGAACATATGAATAGTAAAAAAATAAGCAAGATAAAAATATAGGTTCATGTGCTCATTGTAGAGCTATAAAGCCTTGAAAATTTACAGGAAATAGGTTTTCTCTGGATTTTTCATTGTCTTTGCATTGGGAACTTCAGTCTCTCAAAAATGTATGAAAAAATAAAAAGGATTTCATAAAATTTTGTCAAATACCATTTTAAGGTATATATGATTTAATTATAAAAGTAAAAGTGGTGGTTCATGGGCAAAAAATTGAAATGTTTAAGAAATGGATAAAACCCGAGGATTCCGCAAATCTGACAAAAAGACCAAAACATGACCAGCGAGCATCCTTAAATAATGAATTTTTGAACTGATTCTCGTCCTGAATATCAATGTAGTATTTGCCAATGGACATTGAGCAAACAACAACCAATCAGTACGGCTAATTTACTTTCTAATATATATTGTCTTTTGGCACATATTCTGTTTTAATTCATGTAGTATATGCTCGTTAATTTCTTTATTTGATATCGTCCATTACTTCTTTAATTCATGAGGCCCATATGGCTATTTTACATCTAAATTGGTGTGGTTCATGTCATAAATATACCCTTTAAAGTGAAATGGTTTAAAGTTGCTCTTTTACTTATTGAAAATTGATATTGTTCATGTGGGTATTTCCTTAAATTCAACTAATGCATACGGTTCATCATGCTCATTTTCTTTTTTATTTGATGTATTCATGTGGCTCCTTAACCTCTTTAAATATTTTGATCAATACGCCTTGTTTCGGCATGCCTTCGCTTTGTCGCCCAAATTTTCAGTGT
Organism: Mytilisepta virgata; assembly: GCA_028015205.1. Taxonomy (NCBI): domain Eukaryota; kingdom Metazoa; phylum Mollusca; class Bivalvia; order Mytilida; family Mytilidae; genus Mytilisepta; species Mytilisepta virgata. The sequence goes on from CM051512.1 coordinate 37,728,098, forward strand.
CTCTGTTATTAATTGAATGTGCTCCTTTTGGTCATTTTGGTGTTTTTCAATTAATTGCTCTTCAACTATATTGTTTTGGTTTTCAACATTTTATATGTTTTGTTTGTTTAGTTGGGGTTTTACGCCGTTTTCAGCACACTTGGCTATTTCGCGGCGGCCAGTTTTTATTGGTGGAGGAAGCCGGAGTACCCGGAGAGAACCACCGACCTTCGGTAGGAAAATTGGCAATCCTTGTCAATTAAGATCGGAGTCGAACACACCCCGCCACAGGTGAGATTCGAACTCACAACCTCAGCGTTGACAGGCCAGTGATCATTAGTAGTCATGACGAACTACCTAGACCACTCGGCCACCGAGGCCCCTCAACATTTTATAGAAGAGTCGTAAATCGACACATCTTGTGCATCAGATTTGGTATCATAGAATGTATTTACAAAAATGTGATGATTTCCGCCATTTGTTATTATATATAAGTTAGTTCCTCAAAAAGAAAAGTGACAATTTTTAAAAAATAAAATTTATTTAAATAGATAGCATTAGTTTAAAACATTGTGTTTTTTTCTTTTGTTTCTGGATTTCTGGAAACTTTTTTTACTGGGGTCTTGCTGTCCAAAGGACAGGAAAATATTTCTCCGCAATCGCAATGCCCATTTTCTCTTGGTTTGCTACTTCAAGTGGGAAACCTAGTGGGTCTCTGCCTGTAACTCCTGTTGTGTAGAATGACTCCAAATACTTAGGAAGACCCCCTGTATAGTCTACTTTGAGGTAGTCGAATTCCATCTAAAAATATAAACCAATCAAATTACAAAACCGCCATCATCCATTAAAGAAACAATCAAACCTGCTATAAAGGGCACCTCTATATAGCAAATCACTGTCTATAAAGGGCACTTTGAAAATGTCCCTTTCATGTACAAAGCATATAAATTTTTACCTCTATAAAAAGGTCACCTGTTCGTAAATGGCATATTTTGCTCATCTCTTGGGTGCCTTAATACACAGGTTTGACTGTAAAAAGATATACATGTATGAGAAGTTCTTTGTACCAGAATCGCATGGATTTTTTATGTTAAAATTATAAGGTTAGAAAAGGGGGGCGTAAAATAAAACTTTCGCCGAGCGGAGCGAGGCAAACAAATTTTTGGACCTTTTTTTTTTGCTAAAAAAAAACATAAAATAATTGTAAAATGCACGAATGTAACGGTTCCTGACTTCGAGCATGTATATTTTATAGTTAAAGTGTCAGTATTTTTTATGCCGAATTCTCTCCATTAATGAACGAAATTTTACGGATCACCCATCGGATGGGGAAATCAGTTTAAAAAGAAATCAGAGTATGTGTTTAATTAATGAATATGATAAATTGCCATATTCAATACAATATAAGCAGATCACGATAGTTTTTTTTTTGAAAGGGGGGGGGGGGGTGGGGCGTACGCCCATTACGCCCTCACCTTGACCCGCCCCTGACTATGCAGAGTATAAAGATATCCTTTAATATCGAATACCACGTTCTGTCTTGTTCTGTTCTATTTGATTTACTTCTTGTTGTGTCTTTGTGATATTTTTGTTGCTGTGTTATAGTGCTCTGTCGAATATGGATTGAGTTTGGATTTGTGGAATTTGTCCACTGTCTTCCTATCTTTCGCTATTCCTTTTCCCATCTTAATTAACCTACGCCTACATACATGACATTACTGAGGCCAAATAAAAGATATCTGCGCTTCCTGTTACCCTATCATGTACCCTATGTTTGGCACCAACCCTTAAGATTCTTTCGACATTTTTCAATAATAACTGTTAACGTCAGAATCTCTCTTAACTACAGTCAATGTAGAAATTTGTAAATAAAAAAATTCCTACCTACATACTACGTAATGCCACATCACGTGACCATATAATGCCAGACTTATTACTTTTTGAATAATTCACTTCATTTTTAAATGTAGTATAAAAATTTCGAAGGACTTGAGCGGTCAACTGGCTAAAAAACTGAATATATTTACTGAAAGGTCGAGTTTACACTTACTGTAACTAATTATTGTAAATAATAAATGTAATATTATTGATGTGTACACTTTTTTGTACTCTACTGTGGTAAGAAAAAAGTTTTCGAAGGACCTAAGCGACGAATTGGCTCCGGCACAAACTGAATAGATTTATTGAATGGATGCGTTTACATTTTATAGCAATGTCAGTAAACACTAGGGGCGCTACTGGGCGGAAACCAGAGTTTGTTTACAGTATACTGGTCCCAAAATAGGCTGGAAAAGGTTGTAAAGAAGCGGAATCCAGTTTTCAAATAACTTCCCCCAAAACAGCTCCATCTGGCGTTTACTGACATTGCTACATTTTATGTGAATAATAAATGTAGAAATTATTGATGTGAACACATGCATGAAACACAGCAAGTAAAGAATATTGGAATCATTTTCATGATCAAATAATTTTATCATATTCAATGTATACATACCAGGGTAATAACTACGTTATCAATGGTAGAATTGTATGTGGTTTGTAACCATGTCACATCACTGAGGGCGCCATCCAATTTATTCTTACTTGCAGTTCCACAAACTAAAATAAACGTGCGGAAATGTGAAATTTCACTTTTAATGGTTGAAACAATAGGAATGCACAACATTCCATTCTTAGCAGTAGTTATAGTGTTTTTGTTGGCAAAAAAAAAAAAAAAAAAAAAAAAAATAAAATAAAATAAAAAATAAATAAATACATAAAATAAAATACAATAAAAAAAATAAAAGAATAAAATTAAGTAAATCGATAAAAACAGTAGGAAAACAGAACACTTGTTCTTTAATTGGAGCAGTTGACTTCTATAGTGTTATTACTGCAAAATAAATAAATAAATAAATAAATAAATAAATAAATGTGTATATATATATATATATATATATATATATATATATATATATATATATATATATATATATATATATATAGGAAAATAGGACAAACTTTTCTTTGATTGAAGCAGTTACAGTGTATTTGCAAAAATAAGAAACAACAACAAAATAAAACAAAAACAAAAACAAAACCATTAACGTTGATCGGTCATAAATGAGTGAAGACCAATACGTTAGAAAGATAATAATAGTCTATATACCATTTTCTGTGATCTGGGCAGTTGTAAATCTGTTAGTATCTAGTTTATCACACACCGGACAACTGTCTACACATCTCTTCCTCCTGAGTAAGGCAAACCTCTTCTTTCTTCCAAGGCCTATAATAATAGGCAAAAGTATGAACAAATTTATATATTAATACATTGTAGCATTTAAATTTAAATTCATTCAGGGCAAATAACCTGCAAAGAACAATGTTATTTATCCAGTTACAAACTTTCTCGTATAACGCGAAATTCTTGATTTGATTAAATCCGATACAATCGGGTGGGTACCCAAGTGGTCTTTTTGTTGTTACTTATTCTTTTTTTTAAAATTTTTTTTCGCTTACATTGAGAGCAATGTATCAGTTTTGGTTGGACTTAGGATTGTGTAAATGAAAGTTTACATTTCACAATATGTATCATTTTTAAAATTTTTAAGCAGTACTTCAAATTTAGCGTATACAATTTAAAATTTTGTAAAAAGTAAGTATTATTTCCCTCGTGCATTGCTCAGTGCTAAAGATTCTCCTCAGGTGTTTTGGATTTTACTCTTTTGATTGTTTTTGTAACTTTGAATTTGCCCTTCCTGCAGCTTTTCGTATTTCTTTGGTTAATTAAATCGTCGAAATGTTCACATCTGGTATCAACGAATTTGATTTTTAAAAAAAAATTAATGAATGTTTCCAATTTTTGAACAGATTATGCGATATAGCGTGGTTTGGGTCGGTTTATGCATGTAAAGTCACCCAAGCCATGTTATTGAAGTATAACCTGTTAAAAAATTGGAAACATTCCTTATAATTTAATTTCCAAACAGAAGTTAAATGGTTCCTCGATTCAAGTATCAATAACGACATGGGACTATTTGAATTTACAAGTCGCAGATTAATCCGTTGGTGACCAAACCAGGCCTGGGGTGCTTTCCATTATGCGGTACGTTGCAATTGAACCAAAGATTCGTGTTCCATTATTGGTCCGTACCACAGTGGTTCTTAGAAATGACGAACCAGACGAACCGGAAGTAGGTAGTACCGGTACGAACCGCATAATGGAAAGCACCCCTGGGCACCATAAAAGTTGAGAATATTCTTAATTCTGAGAATTTTCTTAAATATGGGGATACTCAAATGTGATTGGCTGAGAATGGGAATTTGAGTAAAATTTTCTTTACTCAGCAAAAATAGTTCTTTATGGCGCCCAGGCCAGGTTATACAGTATAATCAACATTGCTCTATGGTGTTCAGCCAATTAAAAAGCAGTATTCAAATCAAACTGAATTATTTTGAGTTGCATATAACTTTCTTCGTACGTAAATTATTGTTCTATTCTTACCTTTGAAAAAGTCGCCAATATCTTTTCCTATACCTTCTAAACTGGATACAAAACTATTAAGGCTGTTTTCCATGTTATTCAGTGTAGATTTCAAGTAATTGTCTAGATTAGAGATATCGGATCCAAGGCCTAAGAAACCTCCTAATGGGTTACTAAATGCAGCTTCCAGTGTATTTCCAAGTTTATCAAATTCACTTCCAAGCGAATTAAAACCAGATACAACGGACGAAAATATCTGGTTGCCTGTTTTTGCCAACTCGTTTCCGACGTTTGTGGCTACTGACCCTATAGTTTTAGAATAGGAAGAAGCCCTATTTCCCATCCAGTCTCCCTTATCCTTAAACCATTTTCCGGCGTCGTCGACAACCTTTCCAGCAAACACAACCGGCTTATTTACACCAGCTGATAGGAGCATAACTATCTGCTCATCAAGGCCTGGTCTATAAATAAAATAAAATAAATTTATTGCAGATAAAAAGTGGCATACATGTATATGTCATGTTCATATAATAATTGTACCTTAATAGGGAACATCCATTTGTTTTTTTTGTGATGAGGTGGGGAGGGAGAAACTTAATTTGGATCCTGGAAATTTTTTTCGGCAAAAATATGACTGCCTTTTTCAAAATTGGCCTTTGCGAGTTGGAATGAAGGAAGGTAACTGAGTAGCCATAGTTGTCCACGGGATTGGTCAGATATTACATTTAGGGGTGTAATAAAATGACTTGCATTTAATTAATTTACCTGTTAAGGAAGATTAGGAGAAAACCTAACACATACGAAAGTTACCCCCCTTGTATTAAACGTGACAACAAATACTGTAATGTTGTCAAACGGCGTTTAGAATTGGCTGTCCGTTTGACGTCACAGTAATCTCATACGTGTATAATAGATATCTCAATATAAAAAATATTAACTTTTTTACAATTTTGGCCATGGTTCCTTACAAACGTAAACAACTTTATTTCTAAAGTTAAATTATTAAATAAACAAAATAACTCTTTAACATGATTTTATTTCATTTCCATTTTACTTACTGTTTTACACACTGATTCTCTCTACATGCATTGCATTGGTCAATGGTGTCATTGAGAAGTTGTTCACATCCAGCTATTTCTGATTTGTAAGCGTTGACAGTGTCATTTATCTTTCCAAGAATTATAATCAGGATCTCCCTTCTCGTTTCTATGTCAATTTCTGAAAAGAGGATTTTATTCAGTATGTAAGATCTTAATTCTCTTAAGGATTCTCGCTGGTCATGTTTTGGTCTTTTTGTCAGATTTTCGGAATCCTCGGGTTTAATCCACTTCTTAAACATGAATTTTTTTGCCCATGAACCTATGGAAGGGAATTACCGCCATAATGATAACGATATATTCTTGTTGTATTATTACTATTCTTATTCCTATTATTGTAATTGTCAGCTGTATTATGATAAATCTTATTTTCTAATTTCATAAACATCTAATTTCTATTTTATATTATTAAATTTCTAAATTGTTACAGGCCGATTATTAATTTTTTATTGTAACTTTTCTACTTTCATGCATAAATTTTTAAATTTTATTTTCCAAAATTATACTTTTAAACTTTACAACCTCAAGCTTGTCAAATCCTGAAATGAAAAAGATCAAATATCCCGTTTCCATAAAAAATACACGAATTAGAATTTAGAACTTAGAACTTAGACGAATAGCAATCAGCATATTGGAATTTAGAACTTACGAATTGGAATTTAGACGAATGCGAGTTAGCATAATTGAGTTGGCATAATTTAATGTCACATTATGACGATCAGTGGCGCTGTCGTCTGTACAATGAATCTCCCTCATCATGTGACCTTGTTTACGACAACTAGAACGATAGCTGAGGGTCTTAAAGAGGGGGTATGAGAACGAACAACGTGAAATAAAAACATTTTCGCTGAAATCGAATCACGAATAATAAGCAACGTTCTCAGGAAAAGAAAACGGACATATACAATTTTTTTTTTTTAATATTCACTTCTTTATTAAATTGAATATTGATGGAACTGATTAGCCTATATCAGAATTTCCCGTATCTTCAATACCGTAACACGTAAAATAACGAATCGCGGGCAATAAAAAGAACTGGAAACGCCCAAAGATCGAAAACACGAGAAATGAAATGGGGAAAACGCAGCACGATAAACACGCTGTACGTTACCTCCCTCATAACTCTGGGGCCGTCAGATTTACGGCTGTGGTTCACTGTTTACCCAGTAAGTTTTAAAAGAAATATTGGATGGACACTGGTGGATTTAGAGAAGTGGAAGGGCCCGCCCCTTTTTAGCCGAGACCATATATTATGTATAAAAGTCCCATAAAATTATCCCGGGTCTCCTGTTGTCTTCGGGGCCTGTATACGATATTTATTGTGGGTAGGCCTACTCACAATAACTATCGTATTTTACAGGCCCTATGCTTTTTCACTAAAGAATTGTCAGATGCCGTGACCCGGATCCGACACTGATCACAGGGCTCGTATCAATATAGTCTTTCGATCACCAATCATTACTGGTTGATACGAGGGAAGGGGGAGGCTTTTCATAAAACTTTTCATATTGAATCCTTGAAGTCCTCAGTGGGTGATGTGAAGCCCCCGGAATTTCCTGGATTTTCTGAGATAAATTTTAGCATAAAAATAAAAGTTTTATGCCCCCTGACAAAAAATTGGGGGTGGGGTGGGTGTATATGCCGCTTTGTTCGTCCGTCTGTCTGTCTGACCCAAAGCATCCCAAAATTTAAACCTCACCCCTGTTTTCTCATAGCATTTTTATAACAGAAATTGACCTGTGTTTTTTTATAAGTAACATTGTGTTCAAATATCAGAAGGATTGGTCAAAGGAAACTTGAATAATCATCTGGAAATGGGACAGACAGACAGACGGACGAACAAAGCGGCATATCCCCCCCCCACACACCCATTTTTTTTTGTCAAAATTTATCTCAGAAAATCCAGGAAATTCCGGGGGCTTCACATCTTGGATATCCAAAACGGCTTCGCCCTGGACCAACTGAGGACTTCAAGGATTCAATATGAAAAGTTTTATGGAGAGCCCCCTCCCCTTTCCCCAGTATCAACCAGTAATGATTGGCGATCGAAAGACTATATTGGTACGAGCCCCTGTGATCAGTGTCAGATCTAGGTTTTCGAAACGTTGGGACACGGCATCTGACAATTTTTAGTGAAAAAGCGTAGGGCCTGTAAAATACGATAGTTATTGTGAGTAGGCCTGCCCACAGTTAATATCGTATACAGACCCCGAAGACAACAGGAGACCCGGGATAATTTAATGTGACTTTTATACATAATTTTATATATGGTCTCGGCTTAAAAGGGGCGGGCCTTTCCTCTTCTCTAAATCCACCAGTGTCCATCCAATATTTCTTTTAAAACTTACCTTGTGTAAACAGTCAACCGCAGCGCACCAGTTATGAGGGAGGTAACGTACAGCGTGTTTGAACTTTTTTATTTATCGTGCTGCGTTTTCCCCCATTTTATTTCTCGTGTTTTCGGTCTTTGTGCGTTTCCAGTTCTTTTTATTGGCCGTGATTCCTTATTTTACGTGTTACGGTATTGAAGATACGGAAAATTTTGATATACGTTAATTTTAGAAATACATATGTAAATTATATCAATATTTAGTACCATCATTATTCAGTGTAATTAAGAAGTGAATATTATCTAAAACAATGTATATGTCCCCTTTCTTTTCCTCAGAACGTTGCTTATTATTCGTGATTAGGTTTCAGCGAAGATGTTTTATTTCACGTTGTCCTTTCTCATACCCCCTCTTTAGGACCCTCATATATCGTTCTACGTAAACAAGGTCACGTGATGGGGGAGATTCATCAGACGACAGCGCCACTGATCGTCATAATGTGACATTAAATTATGCTAACTCGCATTCGTCTAAGTTCTAAGTTCTAAGTTCTAAATTCCAATATGCTGATTGCTATTCGTCTAAGTTCTAAGATCTTATTCATGTATTTTTATGGAAACGGGATATTTGATTTTTATCATTTCAGGAGTTTGACAAGCTTGAAGGTGTAAAGTTTACAGGTACAATTTTGGAAAATAAAATTAAAAAATTTAGGCATGAAAGTAGAAAAGTTACAATAAAAAATTAATAATCGGCCTGTAACAATTTAGAAATTTAATAATATAAAATAGAAATTAGATGTTTATGAAATTAGAAAATAAGATTTATCATAATACAGCTGACAATTACAATAATAGGAATAAGAATAGTAATAATACAACAAGAATATATCGTTATCATTATGGCGGTAATTCCCTTCCATATGAACCTGCACTTTTTCTTTTATAATTCAATCATATATACCTTAAAATGGTATTTGACAAAATTTTATGAAATCCTTTTTATTTTTTTTCATTCATTTTTGTGAGACTGAAGTTGTCAATGCAAAGACAATGAAAAATCCAGAGAAATCCTGAAAATTTTAAAGGCCTTATAGCTCTAAAATGAGCATATGAACCTATATTTTTTTTCTTGCTTATTTGTTTACTATTCACATGTTCTCTCAAACTAAAACACCTATTTCAAATCCTATTTATTTCCTTTTAGACCAGCGATCATCCTTAATCTCAAAATTAAACAAATCATTGTTTTGCATCAATCAAGTCAAGATAAACATTATTTTTTTTTATTTGATTCCATCAAACAATAAATTAAAAAATTAAATAAAAATTAAGAAAAAAAAGTAGGATATATAAAGGGTCAAAAATAGATTTTTTTTCTTTTTATGATTTTTTTATTCAAATATTATCCGTATTTGGATTTCAGTATTTCCACTTTCAGAAACGTCAGATAAAATTTTATTTTTGAATTTTTTTTTCAATCAAGTGTTTTAGTCAATTTTCTATAATCAAATGATCAAATGATTTTGCGACCAATCAAATCGTTTCATTTAAATAAAGGCTATTTATACATACTAGTGGTGACTGTAGCATCTAGTGGAATAACCGTACTGCTGTACGAAAACCCAATCACCGACACAATTAACAGCACCAGTAACATCTTTCTAATGGTTCAACGTTTTGGATACAAAATTATATCGTAACAAAAGTCAGAGTGAAAAATCATCAGATTTCACATGTATTTATAGTACTGAAAAAATTGTAAATAAAAAATAGCTTGGGGGTGTCCGGTAACGCCAGGTCATTAATTTGACTATTTGCCGCAGATTTATGATCTATTACCATATGTGTACGTATTTTGCATATCATTTGAATTTTTTATTGATAGTGCTGAAAACAACTAGATTTGTTTTTTTTCTTTGTGTATAAGTACTCTAAGTACATATAGGTCACTACAAATATAACCTGTATATTAGGTAATTAACCGTAGAAATACGGCAGAGAAAGAGGTGGAGATGGCTAAAGTTACACGATTTGTTTAATTTCCTTCAGAGTAAAACAAAGAAAAAACGAAGAAAAGGAAGAAAAAAAAAGAGTTGATCGACTAGAAACAAAAGAATAGAAATATATAAGTTAATGTACGCATTCATTTGGACTATATTGTATACTGGAACGTCAAGATAATAAAAACAATAGGCTAGTGGGTATAACCGTAAAGATATATGTATATATATTCTGAAAATATGTGCCGATGTTTATTTCTGAATGCAGATTCCTTTTCCTTTTTTGCAGGCAAAAACTATGCTGCCTTATGCATATCCCATATCTTGGCATTTTCATTATGACAAAATATAGAAATACAAGAAGGAAAAGTTATTGTTATTACACTCCATGCGATTTGAACAGTTTTTTTAAACCAGTTTACACCCCCTCCCCATCACCAATATCGTATGTTGCTAAAATCATCCTAGTATCATGAGTATTTTGACCATGTCGATCCTGTCGTAAAAGTGCAGTTTTTGCTGGTCGATAACCTGTGTATTTTGATTCCATACGAGTTGAACAAACTTTTTTTCAAGCAGTTTTCTACCTCACACCCCAATATTGTTTTCTGACTCATTCTAATATTTTGAACCTGCCGATCCTGTCGTAGTCGTTGACCTGTGTATTTTGACATATTTAATGTCGGGATACATATTGTTTTTGTTATTATATGTGTTTGATATATGCATTTAGGCATGTCTGTTTACAAACAACTATACCTGTACAAACAATATCTTAAACTCGGAGAACATAATATATTTTTTGTTTATTACCGAGAAATCGCTACAGTTTTATGTACTGGTATATAAAAACGACATTTAACTTCCCGGAAAAAATTGGAGCAGACGTACGACAATGTCATGCCTGTTGTTAGGACGACCTCAGTTTTATTTTAAATCGTGTATAAGAATGGTGTTTTCGCATTGACAATAACCACATCAGTATCACCATTTCAATCTTGAAATGTTGCATGATTACGGATTTAATTTGCAGGTTATATATACTAGTCAACAAAAGTAACGATACACGAGTTCGGAACCAAATATCTTGGTAATTCCTTAAAAAAATTAAGTATGAGGACAACAGTGGTTTGCTACTTCATTTCTTAATCTAATACGTCTCATTTTGAAATTTGGATAAAACTTGAAATGGTGGAAATTTGACCCTGAAATTTCCAAAAGAGGGTTAAATTAAATTTGCGGAAAATCGAGAAGAAAATCGACAAACGTTTTGTAAAATGAAAATCCAGTGGCTGAAATCAGTATAAAAAGATCAAATCTTTTGCCACACAGACATTATGATTCACAAACGGAGTAAAAATACTGTGTTTTTAATTTTGGGTTGAAAAATGTGATTTTTGAAATCTCAAAAGTCGGAATTTTTTTATTTCAAAATTTTTGCACAAAATCCATGCTTTTGATGAGAAAACAATCTACTATGAAAATCAGACGTGTTGGTCTATTTTTCTGCTTAGTACAGCTATTTGAAATGATGAATATATGAAAAATGCATTACCCTGTATCGTTTCTTTTGTTAACTAGTATATATGTATAAAATTAAACATGGTGACCTGTGTTTTAGTTCATACAAGGGTTTACTTGTTGATAAGATTTTTTGTGACATAAATGAGTAACACATTAAGTTTTTGTTTTGTGGAAGTTATATTTAGGCCCTTTTAATTGGGTAATTCTGAGTTTATTCATGAAGCAAAACAGTGTACACTTCTCTAGAATGATCGCTTTAATTCTGCATTACATTGCCTCGGCAGAAGAAATCTACAAATGTATTTGAAAATATCACATTTTGTTAAATAGTATAAATTATGAATTTATTTCTTCCAGTGCAATTGTTTCACCTAAGGGAGCAACCATTTGGTTTTTAGAGGGGGCTAGGAAGAAATTTGAAATAAGAAGGCAGGACCACGATTTTTGCAAAATAAAAAGCCAGGATCATATTAGGTGTGAAATAAAAAAAAGGCAGGACCCTTGTCAATCAGGAATGTTTTTGGTTTAATGTGGTACCCAACACTACAGGGAGATAACTCTTAAAACTCACCAGAGCGTTTTAATCAAATTTAATAAGTAAAGAGAAATTAAGCTTCTCTATGATCAAAATTGATGTTTGCCAAACTGCTATATATTCAATGAAATTATTCCCGTGAAGTGTGAAATTCTATTTACTAAAAAATATCAACCTTTATGTCAAAAGGTCAAAGTAAATATTTCCTAAAAATTTTATGCAAATTAAACGAGCCAATTTTATTTTAGTCAAGGTGATGGGTACCACCTTAAATTAAAATATTTCCGTTGTTTATTTCTGGTATTTGAATTGAACGATTAGTTATACTATAAGGATTGTGTACTTTTAATGATTTTTTAATAATACCCTACAGACAATGCAAAATGTGCTTTAAATTATTACACTAATTATACATCGCTGGCTCAGTTGCTAGTATTTCGGTACTAGTTCGAAAATGATACTTAAAATTTACTGTTACAAAATTGTAAAATTTATGAAAGCTAAGGAGTATCCCCCTCGTGCATAGTTCTGTCCTTAGATGGTTTTTGGCTTTACCCCTTTTGGTAATTTATTATTTTTGAATTCGCTCTTTAGCTTTTTTGTTGTTGTTTTGGTTTTCAAAAGTTCAGACCTTGAGCACAACTGATGACCCGTAAATTGACGAAATGTGCACATCTTGTGCATCAAAATACATATATCAACGAATTTTACTAACTATAGCTTTACTTGACGAAAACTCATTGGATAAAAAATAACTATTTTGTATTTTTTTTTATGTTAAATGTGTATTTTTGAAAAAAAAGGAAACTTTTTTGTTACTGCATCAATCAGGATTTTGTAAATTCACTACTTCTATGAGATGTTCATATGGTATGTTTTAGAAAGCATTTTAAGCCAAATAAACAGGTAGTCAGAAAGTGCTACAGTACCAACAGAGGCATCTACTCCGTTGGTAGCCTCAAAACTATACGTCCTGTATACATATGCACTATATATTAAAGCAATAATTTGACATTCTATGTATAAAAAATTGAAAAAATAATATTATCTTCCCCTCTGGATATCTTTGACCAGATCTAAGTTAGGCCACACCAAGTTGATTTTTAGTCCTTTGGATTGTTGGACTTCGTAAATGTTAAGAAAAAAATTGCTGACACTCTGTTTTACTTAGATGCTCAAAATTCGCCCCAAATTCTTTATTTTTAATGAAATTAAAATTAAAATGTATTCGCCAGCTCCTAAAATTCTGTAAAAAATTTATTTCCCATTTTTTTTTGCAGTATTTTAGTTAAAACATGTTTGTCTCACATAAATTTGATCTACGCCTGAAAAAATTAGCCCTGAAGAAAAAAATTAAATCTCGCTCGCTCGCAACCCCCCCCCCCCCCCCCAAAAAAAAAAAAAACAAAAACAAAAACAAAAAAACAAAAGAACTAAAAACTGTATACGGAGATGACTACACAAAAATAATGTAGGTACAAAGGATAAATTCGTCCAATGGTATCACAATGCTTCATTCAAAATCTGCAATTTCGTCACAAAGATCTGTGTTAAAAGCTGTAGGAGGATATGATTGCACTCCATTACCCCCGCCCACCCGTCCGATTTTCATCACATTGTAAACGTAAATGCATTCCGGCAAATTAAACCTATAGATTTTCTGGAACCATGAGGTCATTAATCAGTTTCTACAATCGTTCATGATTGTATCATTTATTTTCCAAACATAAGAATAAATGCTGAAGGGCGACAAATCTGTAGGTACTATGTGGGCAAATAATTTACATTTTTGATTAATGTTCAGCGAAACAATTTTTTTTTTTCAAACTCCTATACAGTACAAAATATTTTTCAAAACATTATTATTCAGCAAATTTCGATAATTTCGTTTTAATGAAGGACGTCAATACAAAAATTGTTTCGTTTCGTTGGCTTTCCAATTGCTTGCGTTCTTTCAAGACCACAAACAATTTTTTCCTAAATTCCAAAAAAAAAAAAAAAAAAAAAAAAAAGAATAAAAAAAAAAAAAAAAAAAAAAAAATAGAAAAAAAGCTATAAAAGATATGGATTTGGAACCATTTTTCTCCATCTCTCCATCTACGTCTGTGTAAAGTTTCATCAAAATCCTATGGACAATCAGATAGAAGAGTTTCCAGTTAGGGAATTAATTTTTATTAACGAATGTGTTGAAGGCCTAATAAACAATAAGGAAAAACCAGTCAAAATTTAGGAGAAGTAATTGTCTTGCTAGCTGCAACGCATTTACGGCATTTTGGGCAAATTAACCTATTATTCTACTACTTTATTGTCATAAGGGGGGTGTGGGGCTTGGATCAAACATTTGACCATGCCTATTTTTTAAGTCCTGGATTTCTTTTCGGTCGATATTTTTATTTTCATTTCAACCAAAAAATTTCCGGATTGACACATGTCCTGCATTTTGTTTTCACACCTTAAGTGATCCTGTCTTTATTGTGCCCCAAATCCTGGTCCTGATTTTTTATTTAAAATTTGATCAAATTTGTTCCTAGCCCCCCTCCCCCCATAAAAATTAAATGGTTGCTCCCTTATTTCAAAATTTGGGGAATGTATTCGATAAAACAATTCCCGTTTTGCGTATACATTGCCTCATTTAGATCGTTGAAAAATGTGTTCCAAAGTAATACTGGCTATGAAAGGGATCGAAAATTACTCCAGAGCGCATTTTTCAGCTATACTCGTATGCAATTAACTACAATAAAATAAACAAACTAAGGAAATAATATTACAGCGAATGACATTCTTGGATTCTTGAAATAAAACAGAATAATGAGAGTATTTAACATTATCAATTGTTATGCATGATAGAGAGAGATAAGCAGGCATGAGGATAGCTTTTTAAAAATAAAATGAAGACACATGTAAATGTGAATAAACGACAAAAACAAGATTCAATTTCAAAAAGGAACCGCGCGAGATCTTGTACCTGTTGAACATTTTCAAAGCCTAAAATAAAACACGCTTAACATTCTATAATAGCACATGATGCGCCGTATGCATATTTCAACACAGTTTGAATCGCCAGCGGTAAAAATGCCAAAAATATGGAAATTCGAGTGCAGAATAACTCATATATGTTGTAGCAGCTTTGTAATCATTTAATTCTAGAGTTAATGAAATAATATTAATCTTAAAATATCGCAATTATATATATTATCCAAACCACTTATCATATCAGATTTAACTATGCATAAACTCACATTCCATCTTATCTACCTAACAAACATGAAGACATCATACGTTCTATCGTTGCCTAGTGCACACAGATTGCAGATACATTAACTAAAAATGGAAAAGAATAATGAAAAGGTGGACATAGAAAGTCAGAAAGGTATCGTAAATCGTGACGTCGGTTTAAGGTAGGGCGCAATCCATCGGTTTTATATTAATTTTAGGCTATTACACAGAAAGTCACAAAGGTATGGCAAAATCCATCGGGCTTATATTTTTCACAAGTTTACAAAACGCAAGCATTTTTAGCGTATGCTTTAAAATTAGTATAAGTGTCAATTCCGCCGATATTTCGGAAAATAAAGAATACTTGGTGGTTATATTAATAGAAATCATGATACTGATACTGACAAGGTTCTGAACAGTTTAGGTACTACTATACAATTGTCATTTTGAGTTGAATTTTAGCCACAAAATATGAAATTGTACTTGTATGTCATGCACGGTCTTCTCTTTGTTTTGGTTTTTAGACCCAAATATGTAGATATGAAAAAGATCCCAAAGTTGTGCAAGTCCAGCAAACTTAACAATCTCTTCTAAAAAATCTTTTTTACTTGGATACCCATAGCAACGGGATTGATAATTTTTTTTTTAAAATATTGTGCAAAATGCATTGTAGTGACCCAATTCTAGGACAGGTTATCACCTTAAAATAAGATACTAATATTAGATATGGTAAATTTATACTATGCTGTATACGACGCATTTCAAGGAGTTACATCTCATTAAAACCGAAACATTTGGAAGACCAAAAACCAAACTTATATTAAACAAGAAGTACTCAACCAAAAATACCGAAATAGGAAGCCAAATTTCAGCTAAGGAGATCTACCATGTGCAATACAAGGAATGAACCCTTAGTATTTCTATTATTTTTGAATTTTGCTAAATACTGGTAATTTCTGTAAAACATCAATGAATAATCATGTCAGACAAGTCTTAATTTAGAAATTCAATGGATATGGCATATGGCATAAATTAAACATAGCATTGGGCCATTTCAAACAATAAAGAAAAAAGAGCAGGTGTTTAGGCTCATTTTTCGTAACTTCGTGCAAAATTTACACACTTAAAAAAAACACACACAAGATGCTGATCTACAAAGTCAAATGGAGATACCACTTAAGTCATGCATACACACTGAACCATCAAAATGAAAATTAAATAAATTGTCAAACATCCTCTCTTTCAGCATAAATCAGCTTCATGGTCAGAAATCATAATTATCAGCAAATTTTACCCATCAGTTTTAAACATTTGAAAAATTGACTTTCGTATTTTCCGAGACTAAAGGAGAAATAAAATGCTAATTGTATAGTGAAACCTTATCAGTTGAAATAAATCCAACAAACGGCAAATCACTTGAGCATGTCAACAAAAACAAAAAATGACATTGAGAAGTATGTTGGACATACACTAATTAAGGCTTTGAAATTTAACCACATGGATTTTTATTGATTTTTAACAAAATTCAATATTGAAAAAGGACAAGTATATAAATATGAATGATAAATATACCAAAAAATTAGTACATGTATGGTGTCTATCAAATCGTGAAGAAACAACTTAAACTTCATGTTTAAAGTTTATTGAATTATTGTTGAAATATAATTTTTAAAAACAAATCTCTTCTCAGTCAAAGGCATTGACTTTTATTAGAGTGTCAGGATAGATAAGAGGGAGGTTTAGGTACCCATAAAACCGGTTTAACTCCAACATTTTTCTATGTCTGTATAATGTCAGACTGTCCAAACTCTCTGTTGTGTTCTATGTCTGTATAACGTCAAACTGTCCAGACTCTCTGTTGTCTTTATGTATGTGTTTTGTGGTCTTTTACGTTATTTTTTATTCGGGGTTCTGTCATTTGGGTGGCGTTGATTGATTGGTGTGTCATTGTTGTCCTTTGCTGTTTGTTATTCATGTATTTTATACATATACCGTATTTTGCAAAATATTGAGCTAAATTGGCAATACTAAATTTTCTGCCTTTTCATTGAATTTACTGAGAGGGTGAAAATAATTAATTTCTATTACCTGGTAACACATTTTAAAGCCCAAAATCTATGTTTTCCCATATTCTGTATACACATTTTGTATTAAAAACGTTTGTTATATCCATAATTTTGATAAATGTGAGTTATCTGCTCTTTGGAGAAGGTGTCTTCTATAGATATCAACGGACAAATTGACATTTTCCCGCAAAATAATTTTTTCTTCATAACAATATTCTCTAAAAACATTAATGATAAATTTTTGGATATATTTTCCCAAATATTGTTTATGTCTGATGAAAACCTTCCCAATTCAATACTTTAAAAAAAGAAGAAGTATCTTTTGCCCTTAATGTTAAAAACAAGAAACTTTCTGTCAGGAACGATAACTCATTCATATGTGAGGCAACTCCAATATCTGCAAATAGGGAATAGTTAAAGTTTGAATCGAAAAATCAAATTCTATGATACTGATTTTATCTTGATCCTGTATAGCCCTGTCCTTATATGTTTGGCTTTATAATTGTTATGTGTGAAATATTTAATCGGTCAATTTTGTATTTAAATTAGCCCTTTACGGCACTGTTTCGGTTTTCAACATTTTAGTCTTGAGTGCAAATAATGAGTCGAGAATCAACGAATTGGGCACATCTTATGTGTCAAAATTGGTATAAAAGAACACAAACTATATTATCAAACTCTTTGTTGTTTTCTTTGAACTATGTTTGATGAACACGCCCTTTGGATTCATTCAGTATAGCCAAATGCCAAAATAAACAAATTGAGAAATCTTCAGTTGGCATTGATTCAGCAATGTAACAGTGTTGATCTACATATGTAAAACTTTCCATTTGATAATGTTTTAAATTCTGTAAAAATGTGGGTTTCAGGGAGTCTGCCTATGAAACCGTTTTATGACACCCACTGGTCAATATCTGTTAACAAGTCGGAATATCTTAACTCTCAGTTGGTTCTTTGTTCGTGTATATTTTCTTATCACCTTTTCTATAAAGGTGTGTCAATTAAATGGTGTTAATTGATTGATACTTCATGTTTTAAAGTTTATTGAATTATTATTGAATTATGATCTTAGAAACAAATCTCTTCTCAGTCAACTGTATTGGTTTGTACTCGAGTGTCAGAATAGATAAGAGGGAGGTTTGGGTATCAATAAAACCGGTATACCAACATTGTTCTGCATAAAGTCAGACTGTCTCGACTCTCTGTTGTATATATTTATGTGTCTTGTGGTCTTACGTTATTTTGTATTCGGGGTTCTGTCATTTGGGTGGCGTTGATTGATTGGTGTGTCATTGTTGCCCTTTGCTGTTATCCATGTATTTTATACATATACCGTATTTTTCAAAATATTGAGCTAAATTGGCAATACCAAATTTTCTGCCTTTTCATTGAATTTACTGAGAGGGTGAAAATAATTAATTTCTATCACCTAGGAAAACATTTTGATGTCCAAAATCTATGCTTTCGCATATACTGTACACAAATTTTAGATTAAAACGTTTGCTATATCCCTATTTTGATACATGTGAGTTATCTCCAATTAACGGAGTTATCTGCTTTTTGGAGAAGGTGCATTCTATAGACATCAACGGACAAATTGTCATTTTTCCGCCAAATATTTTTTTCTTGATAACAATATCCGCTAAAAAAATTAATGATACATTTTTTTTTATATATTTTCCTTCTTTATGTCTGATGAAGGCCTTCCCAATTCAATATTTTTAGACGTTATCTATATCTGTTAGGAACGATAACTCATTCATATGGGAGACAACCCCAGTATCTGTAAATAGGGAATAGTTAAAATTTGAATTGACAAATCAAAATTTTAATATACAATGTAACATAAATAATAATTGTATGATACTAATTTTATCTTGATCCTGTATATCCCTGTCCTTATATGTTTGGCTTTATTTTTGTTATGTGTGAAATCTTTAATCGATCATTTTGGCATTTAAATTAGCTCTAAAAATAAGGCACTGTTTCGGCTTTCAACATGTTAGTCTTGAGCCCAAATAATGAGTCGTGAATCGAGTCTTATGCGTCAAAAGTCAAAATTGTTAAAAAAGAACACAAACCATATTATCAAACTCTTTGTTGTTTTCTTTGAACTATTTTTGATGAAAATGCAAATTTGATTCTTTCAGTATAACCAAAGGCCAAAATAAACAAATCGAGAAATCTTTCCTTCAGTGGGCATTGCTTCAGCAATGTAACAATATTGATTTACAGAAGATCACAGACATTGTATTTTCTCCTATTCGTGACGTGTTTAATCGGTGGGATAAAAATACATAATATTTTTAACCACTTCCCGGTGATTAAATTTCTACGTGGGAATTACCGCCGTTTCTCCTACAGTTATTGGAACGATAAACTAGAGAAGTCCCGAAATGACGTCTATGTAAACAAACTACATAGCAACGACATTTTCTTGAGGGTTTTGTCGAAAATCATAGGAGAAACAGATTCTCCTTCAATTTACTCAATAGTTAAATTTTAGATTTTAACACGCTCGCAAATGCTCGGGTGTTGAAAATCGAAAATTTAACTATCTCTGGTGGAGAAATGCCATAACTCAATCGTACCTGAAGGAGAATCTATATATACATGTATTTCTTAATAACTTTGGTTAAAATACATTATAAATAGATTTACACGTAGGCCTTCTACCCTGATAACATTGCTGACACGGAAAAAGACATGTATTAATCTAGCATTTTTAAATCATACTTATTTAATACTCTTCTGCGTTTCACACCACAGATGTACCATGTTGTTGTTCCCAACGCTGGATTTTGGCATACAGTGGATTCTTTGGCTTTGTATTTGTTTATGCATTACGAGTTAACCTCAGTGTTGGGATCGTTTGTATGGTTAAATCCTCAAACTCATCATCCGACACATCTAGTATAAACAGTACTGACTCAGGGGTTTGCTCAGGCAGAGCTTCTGAGAAAGAGGTGTTCAATTCCGTAAGTATTATATGTTATTCTATTCGGTTTTAAATGTTTCAATTTTGTTTTATCATGCACAGGTTTGATGGTTTTGGCTTTACCACTTTTGGTCATTTTGGCATTTTTTGAATTTGCTCTTCAACCTTTTGGATTGTTGTTTTGGTTTTCAACATTTTAGGCATGAGCACAACTGATGAGTCGTAAATCGACAAAATGTGCACAACTTATGCATAAAAATTGGTACCAAAGAATTGTATTTTGTACATGCAGCAGATTATTTAAAAAAAATCAAATATTGCGAATTTGGATAAGACAAAGTCAGACAATAAATTTGCTTTTTAAATTTTAATGGACGATGACAAACTGCATGGATTATCCAATCAAAATGGAAAGATTTTTTTCTGCTGGTTTTAAAAGAGTGTCATATTAAGTACTATGACATGGTTTATTATTTTTTTTCGAGATAAATCTGCTAAATATATAGAAGAGGACAATACAATAACATACAGCTTTATCACATTAGATAACAAGACATATGCTAAGGTTCAAAGATTTATCTTATCAATAAATACATATGTAGGACTAATCTGAAAAGAACGCCATCAATTCTGTCGTTTTAAATTAGATTTACTTCAAATTAGAATTGTTACACATTCATGACATGTGATCAGACTGAACACATGCAAACAAAACTATTTCATTTAAAAATAAACATTATCCTGAAGACTAATTTCGTGTAAATAATAACAATTCTAGGCAAAATTGTCCAAAAAAAAAAAAAAGAAAAAAAAAAGACGGAAATTCAGGAGGCAGCAAAAAAGTAGTCAGATCATTCCTCGATAAAAATAATTCGATAAGAAAAGGTACTCAATTATCCTCCTTTACTAAGTTTGCTATAGGGAGACAATTTCAATAGGGTAACTTTGGTAAGGGAGATAATGGAGTAATGTTTCTCCTTAAAAGTTTTATTATCATTGCAGCATGCAGAGTTTGATTGGGACAAACAGATCCAATCTACATTACTCGCGTCATTTTTCTACGGGTATATAGTAACACAGATTCCAGGTGGTTATCTAGCCGACAGATTTGGCGGAAGACGAGTTTTTGGAATTGCCATGGCCATTGCATGTTTGTGTACTTTATTGACACCGGTTTGTGCCAGATTTTCTGTTGTTCTCGTGTACGTGTTGCGTGTTGTATTAGGTCTAGCAACTGTAAGTATTAGATATTTCCTGGGTCCAGTAGTCATTAAAAGACTTTATTATACTTTATGTAAAAATTTAAGTTTTTATTGGTCAATTTGCGGGTAACATTATAATGTAACACATACGCCTCAGCATGCAACATTTTATTAATTGTTAATGTTACCCTCTCGTGATTTGTGTACAATGTGGTGAATTTCTCAATGTACTAGACTGCATACACATTATAAAACACACCAATCAAAGAAAATAAATATCTGTGTCTATATCAGAGTGGATGTATTTTGACACATGTATCAAAGAATTTACTGTTTTTGGTAAAAAAAGACCGAAGCAATCCGAACAGTTAGCTTAAAAAAGTCCATAAGACCTGTTATCAAAGACAATGCAAATTCATCAGAACAGTAACAGAGTTGTAAGGCGTTTGATTTTGGAATAATCCAGTAATTTCAAAACCCAAAACAACACATTATGAACTTCGATTCAACATGCATTTGAAGGCTGGACAACGACTTTCATTTTAAGTGCGCTTTTTTTGTTTTAAGATGCTGTGATATGTTTGTTTTGTTATTAGGCAGTTTCATTTCCTTCCATGCAGTCAATGTGGGGGAGATGGGCACCTCCTTTAGAACGTACTAAACTCGTAACTGTCTCTTATCTTGGTAAGTTTGGATGGCAGTAGGAATTTTGGCCAAGATAACACCATTCACTACTATGAAAGGAGCATTTGAAATCGACCGATCACCGGTCAAAGTCTGTTATGTTCTTAATTTTAGAGATTTATATGAAATATTTGACTCCCAGTTCTTGGTAATAATTTTAAGTTGGTCTCAATGATTTAAATACGAATTTTGAACAAATATCCGTATGACTGCGATTATCGTAAATGTGATTTGGTGTCCGGTTTTTAATATATTTGTCTTATTGCTCTCCTAGAACCAGTGTCGATCGAAGTCGTAGGAATGTTTGACATCGATTACGAGTTTTGCTACTGTTTCTGTTATGATACTAGATTGTTTGATAATGAAAACATGAAGCTGATAGAAAACAAGTTAATAATGAAACACCAAGAAAAGAACATCACACATTATACAAACAACATGACAAACAGACGCCAAAATACAAACTGAAATACAACAGCCAGGAGCATGATCCATGTCCATATCATTTAATGCTGACAAGAATGTTGTTCATATGCCATTAAATTGTATGTTGTCATACCGTTCTATCCTCGAAATTTAAATTTAGGTACGATGTTTGGTAATGTTGGTACATTTGCATCATCCGGGTATCTTTGTGAATATGGTTTTGACAATGGCTGGGGATCTATATTTTATATTACAGGTGAGTTCTATATACAGTCGAGATTGTTTGTGTCGAACACTCTTTATTCGAATACCATGGATAAGCGAAGTTTCCGACCGGACCCGAATTTTTGCCCATTAATCCCAAGTAAATTCAACAGTGTTTAATCGTACATGCTTGATTCGAATACTTGGGTTGTGTTTGATTCATTTTTAAAGTTAAAAGTCCAAAAGTTATCTCATATACCATTTGGAAGTCGAACCAAACGGTCCTGATTGTTTTTTCTTTTAATATAATGTAACTTCTGTATATGCAAATATAACAAATTCTTTCTGCAAAAATAAATTATTTAAAAATATACAACATTCCTTTTTAGATTTAAGCTTCATTCCCTTTTCTCCGTCTTTAGGGTAAATGTCCACGAATAGAAACATGAGAAATGAGAAATCGTATTTAAGGACATCACTTAAAATCATTGCTAAGTTTTATTATTACATGACCATATGTTTTCTATAATCTAATTAGAAATGTCTAAAAAGTCTTGAATTCTGATGATAGTATCTGAGAAGTATCTAAATTTAGTGCAATAATTCCGCTTGCACTGTTATAGGATTGGAATAGATCCTGATAGGTCCTAGGTATAATAAATCCCGATAGCGACCTATTTCAAAGTCAGTAATTGAATAATATTTTTGTTTCTCTAAATATCCTTTTAGTTAATTTCCAAATTTGGTCCTATTATATTGTAGGCGGATTGGCCTGTATTTGGGTAGTGATATGGTTTATATTAGTACGAGATACACCATCAGAACACCCATGGATCACTGAAGCTGAAAGGGAATATATAAATAGCAGTATAGAATATGATAACACGAAAAGGGTATACATCGTGATAGTTAATACTTCTGACTCTATTTTAGTAAAGTTTCAGGTGTCTGTCAGTGACATGGCGGGTGGGGAAAGGGGTTAATATGTAACTGACAGAGATAACTGTCTATCAGCTGCAGACAAAATTATGTAAATCTGAATAAAAAATTCTACGATACCAGTTTTGATGTATAAAATGTGCAGATTTCTTCGATTTAAGACTCACCAGTTGTGCTCAGAGAATGAAATGTTAAAAAAAGAAACAAAACTCCAAAACGGCGAAGAGAAAATTCAAAACTGACAAAGTTACCAAAAATGGTAAAGACATCTAAAACCATAACTATGCAGAGAGAGATTTTAAATTTTTGCAGCAGTAAATTTAGTATACTAATTTCGTGCTGGTATGATATACTAGCAACTGGGCTTTAACCAATGGGGACCAGCAGAAGCATCAACTGAGCGGTAATAGAAAACCTATTTTAACTCACAAAATGTACATGTCTTCGATTTACGAATAATCAGCTTGAGGCGTAAAATGCTGAAAAGTAAAATCCAAAACGTTGTAAAGCAAATTCAAATATTGTATAAATATCGTTTCTTGTAAATCTAGGATTTTATTGGTTATTATGTAGTCACTGGTATAACTATTCGGGGGGGGGGGGGGGTGTAGGGGGTCACTCAATATCACTAATACGTTGTCAATAAGGTAGTTATCGTTCTTGAAGTCGTAGATGGCCAAAAATGGCCAGCCAAGTACAAATTACAGTAATTTCAGATAAAAAATATATTTTCTATTACCTTCGCAGAGGTTTAATAATGAAAGTTGTATTGAATGACTTGCATAGGGGTGATTTGTGTCCTTCAGTTTCGGATCCTACTGTTTAAGTAATTATTGTTCTGTTTTTGGTTACTACTAAAACATTACCAGCATTTTGGTAAAACAAAACAAGATAACTTAGCCAAAGATTATTGTCCTAACACTCGGATGTTGACATTAAAATACTGTAATTTTATACTGTCTGTCATAAGATCTGAAATTAATTAAAAAATAACATTTAAGTGATAATAAGAAAAAAACGGTTTGTGGTTTATGTTCATTTGAAATTAACAATATATTACTGAAATAAAGTAAAGAGCAGGTGATTAATGGTTTAATTGAAAGGTATGTCATTTTTGACCCTTCTTATTACACCCTATATTATTGATTCAATTATTGTTTTATCAATTTTTAAATTATCGCAAAACAATTATTGCTTAACTAGTAAAAGAACCCACTTAAAAATAAGAAAAAAAAGAAGAAAATAATAAAATCCCAAAAATTAGGAATAATAAATGTCTCAGCTGTTGTTTAGGCTATCCGTAAAAAGAAGTAAACAATGATAATATGCAACCAACAGTTGCCGTCAACAAAAGGCAAGCTTGTTTCTCAAAAGACAGTTTTGTCTTGCTCAATCTTACGTTATAGATAATGCATATTTTAAGGTTTTTCTTGTCGTATAACACACCGAGGGGTGTCAGGATTGATCAAATGAAAGACCGACCGTAGGGAGGTCTTTCTTTGGGCAATCCTGACACCCCGAGGTTAAGTTACCATGTTACGGTGTATGAAAATACGCTGCAAAAATTTAAAATTTTAAAATTTAAGTTACCATGTTACGGTGTATGAAAATTACAAGTCACTTTGTAAGTAATTTATTGTATCAACTTAGTTTATGAAAGGGGGATGCTATGTTTTTTCCTTTTTTTTTCATGACATTTTTATCGCGGAAAAGCAGATCATTTTTCCAACAATTTTTAACGAACTGTTCAGAATAATTGTTTTCTCTCTTTTGAATGACAATACAATTTTTTTAAACTGAGAATCATGATTAAATATTATACTCCCTTCCACCTCATTATATGTATGTGGCTGTTATTCTATAGAAAATATGAATATTTGGTCATTTGATCATTTGATAAAATAAAAGGTATTTATAGATGTAAAAAGTTAAGAACTGACACAAAGAGGCACGAAATCGTGATACATGTACATTTTTTCACGAAAAACGAATATCCATTGGTCAAAGTATGATTTCCAATACAGTTGAATCAATAAGATTTTCAAAATCCTACACACGAATGTGTTAAATCTGGTTTGTTTTAAAAGTGTTATGAAAAGTTTTGCATTATTAAATTCATCTCAAATAATGTCCCTTTATTGTAGCGATAAATTAACATACATCACATTATTTGTTCCGAAAGTTAAAATGTGCGTCAACGACGATTGTTGGTTTTTCAGTCTAATAAACGGAGGAAAGGATTGTTTCTGCCTTAAACCTAACAAAGATGGAAAATTAAAAAGTAAAACCCCAATTGGCAACAACACACGATAACTATCAAACGAATTAAATGCAGAAGTAAATTATAGTTTGCATTTTAATCAGGGAAAATAATGACCTTACACAGGTCATTATTTATGCCTTGAAGCAAATTTCATTGAAACTTGGTATCGTCCGTATTGATTCTTCAAAAGAAAGACCTGTCGTTCTGAAAGAAAATAACTCTCCATATAGGTATATAGATGTACTTAATAAAACTTTCTATTATTTCAAAATTTCCTTCATTCATAACCGTAGGTGATGAAGTTTAATAAAAAAAAATAGTATCGCAGTTTACTTTACTTTTTCTAATTATTGACTGCTGTTTCGAGAGCTTCCCAATACGTTATCACAAACCAAAGTTTTTAGTTTGACCACATATTTTAAACATTGAAATGCGAAATATTGCTTGCTCGATTTAAATGCTTTTTGTGCAAATTATTTTTGAGACGTTTGAAATTCAAATGTCTGATGACAAATTGATATATTTATATGCATAACAAAACATTTTAAGGTTAAAGTCAGACTTTTGAGTGAAAAGATTAGGGAAAATTACACTATACAAGATTTCTTGAATATAAGCAAAGATATAAATGTCATCTTTTGCGGAATAAGGAATTCTAATCTGCTAGTTTCTAGATATACTACAAATAAAACGCTAAATTACTTTTGGAAACAGTCAAGGATTTTTAAAAAGTTCTTTGTCAAATGCTTCTCTTGTCACCTATATGTGCCCCTATGTATACATATTCATTGATGACATTAGGCAATCATTTTAGGCATCCAAAGACAAAATATGGTTATAAGTCTGTAATGATGAAGGTTAATTTAAAAAATGCTTCATAGACATATAATAAACAGACATGACAGATGTGGAACGAGATAAATGTAAAAAAAAAGTATTGAGTTTAAAGGAAACACAGTTTTAAACGATACCAATGGATATTTGATTATCACTATTATTCCCGAAGGAATTGGGATTTGATCTGAATCATTAAAAACAAAAGTTCTTTAACAATACTCAAAATCAGCTGAGATCAAGTCGTTACTGGAAAAAATTTAAATCGTGATCTTAGATTTTGGAGTAGACTTGGTACAAGTCCCTGTCTTCTATTTTCATAAATTTTTAATTTAACACTTGGTATCAGAAGGACATAAGGTTCTGCAGTTAATCCCTAAATATATATTGTCTCACTAATAGCAAAACACGGATTCTATTATGTATGAGTGGCCGTTCATATCAGCATAGCATTGGTTACATCTGGATGCATTTCCAATCTAGATACTTATTGAAAGCATCTAGATATTTCGTTAATATATCTAGATACTACCGAGATACTTTGTATAATAACCTAGATTGTAACGAACTAACTAAATGCATTTTCTCCATCTAGATACTTCACACTTCTATCTAGATACTTCACACTTCTACCTAGATACTTCACATATTCTATACTGCTAAATACTTTCTACCTAGATACTTCACACTTCTATCTAGATACTTCACACTTCTATCTAGATACTTCACACTTCTATCTAGATACTTCGCAGAACTTACGATAGAATACGGACGATAAAAAAAATAAATATTTTGTTTTAACCATCTAGATACTTTAACGAAGTATCTAGACACTTGTAAGATGCACCTAGATACTTGTACGATGCATCTAGATACTTTTACGCTTTATATAGATACTTTAGCGAAGCAGCTAGATACTTGTACGATGCATCTAGATCCTTGTGTGAAGTATCTAGATGGAAAATGCATCTAGGTGGAACCATCACCATTTTGACATGAACGGCCACTCATAAATATAGACTGCTGAAAACGTCACTGAAACAAATCCTTGGTAAAATTTGCAATAAACCACGACCTGCATGAAGTGATGACCTCACAATATGTTTCGAACGCAAAAATGTCATATTTTGTTCAATGGCGTTGTCAATTTTGAACACGTTTTATAATTTTTTCCCTATTAGAATCGAAATAATTCATTGACGCCCGTGGTTTGAGGTAGATTTTACCACAGAATGGCCATATGTCTGTGAGTTTTACAAAAATATGGCGCACCCGTGGTAACATATCAAACAAACTATGGACGCCCATGAACTATTTCTTAAATGGAAAATGAGAGACAAAATAAAAAGGAAGGGACTTGTAGCAATTTAATTTTGGAGCAGATATTTTGAATATGCACACATAAACTGCAAGGCATTGAAATATTGTCTTTTGGCTTGTTAATTTGATTTGCTTGAAATTTGTTTGATTTTAAATTTAAGACAGGACAGGACATGTTATTATACTTTATGTTTTTTCTAGATAAAAATCAAGACTATAGTTTTAATAGTTTGTCTATTCCTAAATCCAAAGCTATTCACTGTTAATATGTCGGTCTATGAATGCATATTCGGGGAATAGTAAGTTTATCATGTTGATTGTCCCCGAGGTACCAACTATTTCCCAGAGTCGTAGCCGAGGTGCCAACTATTATTCCGAGGCATAGCAATGCAAGGGTGCATTAGTTGGTATCTCGAGAACAATAAACTTACTATTCCCCTCTTACTATGTCAATAAGTATATCATTATTAATTCTAGTTATTTCTACATGTTCTATCTTTTGTAGAGTTCGAATGTACCCTGGTTAGCCATAGCAAAATCTCGAGTTGTACTTGCTTGTATAACGGCTCACGTCTGCAACAACTGGATTAACTATACTCTATTAACTAGTCTACCAGCATTCATGAAAGCTGTGCTCAAGTTTAACATTAAAAGCGTAAGACAAAGTACTAATATATTATAAACGCGGTATAAATTACAGCCAGGAGATTATAACTATTCTTGACGTGTTTAATCGGTGGGATAAAAACACATACTATCTTTAACCACTCCCCGGTGATTAAATTTCTACGTGGGAATTACCGCCTTTTTTTCTACAGTTATTGGAATGATAAACTAGAGAAGTTCTGAAATGACGTTTATGTAAACATACTACATAGCAACGACATTTTCTTGAAGTTTTTGTCAAAAATCATAGGAGAAACAGATTCTCCTTCAATTTACTGGTGAGTTATGCAATTTCTCCACCCTCAATAGTTAAATTTTAGATTTTTACACGCTCGCTAAAGACTCGGGTGTTGAAAATTTAAAATTTTACTATCTCGGGTGGAGAAATTCCATAACTCACTCGTACCTGAAGGTGAATCTATATATAAACAATACGTGGGGTTGATATGAGTAACCAAAATGCGACATAATGTTTTATTGTTATTCTTCATCTTGGAGTATTTTGGGGTCCTTCATTTATGAACCAAACCCAACAACTTACAGAAAGATCGAGGCGGCCCCTTGAATTTATTTTTATATAATGTTTGTTATACAGAAAAAGCGAAAAAAGTCATTGTAAATGACAAATTAACTCTTATCGGGTTTTGGCTTTAGTAATGAATCTTAAGGCTAGTACAATTTTATCAGTGTAAATTCTGTACTATTGTTCGCATAAATAATTTCAAGTGTAAAGTTATGACAATAGTTATTATGCCAATAAAACTCTTTAATTTGTAAATATTTAGAACTCATTATCATAAGATATAATACATGTTTTCTCACAGCTCAAGTCGGTATGGGACATTGTATTGCCCAGCAATACTTCCAGACTGGTTATTATTTGTTATTTTCTAGGGTGTCTATTTTGATTGTATTTTACATCGACCTATTGCAAATAAATAATATAATTAGGAACACATGTATGTCTATTTCACAGAATGGACTGTTATCTGCCCTACCTTACATCTGCCAGGCTGTTTCAGGATTTGGTGTAGGCCAAATAGCTGATTTCATACGCGGACATAAATGGCTGTCTACTACATGGACCAGACGCCTTTGTTCAAATTCAGGTAGTGGTTTTTTCTATGTATATGCAAGGTGTCTAAGATTTAGCTATTCATATATACAACGCCGAGCTCGATAAAATCCAATGGATATCATCAATTCCCACAAAAAATAGTGATATCATAGGCTTTGGAAGTGTAGGATGTCCTCTTTCGATAATACATATTGAAACATTTAAACTGGCCAAAATCCGGTTAAAAGTAAGGAAATATTGCCTTTATTTTACTGCTTGAAATTATAGCCTAAATGATACTGAAAATGGCATAGTTTTAAGGAATGATCTCCTTGTCAAATTTGTTAAATGGATTGTTTGAAAACAAATGCTACTTTTAACATGAATAGATGCGATTTTGAATAAAGACATTCAAACCCAATTACAATTTCAAATTTATATCTTTTTGTCTTTTATATGGCATTTGGGCCATTATGCCCAAACTTGCAAACTGTATATATATCTAAATATTTACCTTTTTTAAAGCTTTCGCAGGTGCAGGGGCTTTCTTAGTTGGAACAGGATTTGCGTCATGTGACCAGCGTAATATGGCCGTTGCCTTCTTGTCGTTGGCCGTTATGTTCACGGGGTTAAACAGAGCAGGGTATGTCGTGAACCATGTCGATTTCGGACCAAAGTAAGTTTTCACCTCGTGTTAATAAGAGGTAAAACCGACGGCCGATAACCAATAACCTACAGAAACTTGGAATTTACTTAAGATCTTTTCAATGTAAGGGATAAAGATATAAAATTAGGTGTAATTCTGTAAAACGTGCCCTTTCTTCCAATGACTTCAACAAACATCCTCGGTCGTCACGTGGTAGCATGTGAAAGGTTACGGGTTCAAATTGGAATTTGCTGCTTCTTCGCCAAGCACGTGGCATCCATCTACTATCTAACCAATGTTTTGTAGTTCTAGCAAGCAGTCACCTTTTTGGTAATCATACTAAATTGGCTTTATAGTCTGTATTATATACCCAAGTGTCAGGATAGATTGGGGGGGGGGGGGGGGGTTTGCATGCCCATAAAACTGGTCTAAACCTACCACCGTTCAGTGTCTTTACCAAGTCAGACTCTCTGTTGTGTTGATGTTTGCGTTTTTTGTTATTTTATGCTATTTTTTTGTTTTATAGATTTGAATCGATAAAACATAGTATTTTCAGAATAAAATATAATATGCAAACAAAAGCAACACATGTATATCGGCACAAGGATACCGAAAATAAGTTTGATCTGACCAACTGCCTTTCAATTTATAAGAAAATGCATGAGAAATTATCAGGTCCTGTCGACTGCGACATAACGAGGCTCGCGATCGACTTTACACTCATCTGGAAATATCAAAAGCTAAGCTGATAAAAATACAGATTTTAAAATAGTATTATTTGGGTCAAAATGTTTAAAAACGAGCAGTGTACTAAACTTTTGATTTTTTTTTAAATTTAAGATACGCTGGAGTCCTGTTTGGTATAACTAACACCTTTGCAACTGTTCCCGGAATGATAGCTCCTATTGTAGCAGGCGCACTTACGCCAAATGTAAGTAATGTGAATGAATAGGGTTCGGGAGACTGGGAAAGGGGGGAATAAGGGATACATGGGAGGGGGAAAGGGAGACAGGAGATAAAAACATGTGTAAGATTGTATCTTCAGTAAAACATAGTAAAAAATTCTTTTATGACTCCAAAATCATCGACATGGAGATTTTTGGTGTATCAAATTGAAACCATGAAAAGTAATCATCACAAAAATACTATTTTGCTGTAATTTTATTTGTCTGTCTCCAAATTTGAGCCCGTAATTCTGGAATCAAAATCCCCAAATGAGACTCCAAAACAGAAAGGAGGAGAGGAGGAAGCAAGGGGACGGGAGACCGGAGAAGGGAGAGAGGGACGGGGAAAGGGAGAAACAAGGAAATAGAAGGGAGAAAGTTTCCCTTCCTGTCCACACTACAGTTTTGCTTGTCCTGACCAATTTTAAGGAGCTTTCAACTATGGATATAATTAACTATAAAAAAAAACAATTGGACAACAATGACATAACAAACAATCAACAACAACAACAATAAATAAATAAATAAATAAATCAGCAAACACTATTACATAAAAAAGGATATTCACGAATTTTTATATCTGATTGGAGAAAGATGAATTTACTTTTTGACAAGACATATTAAAAATTTTCAAAAATTTAAACACCCCGTATTTGAAAAGATTGTTGAAGTTGTAGTGGACAAGTAAGATGTCCGGGATATAACAAGGCCCAATCACGCTATTAATATTCAAGTCAATGTACATGATATGTATATATTATCTGCATTTTGACAGCAAGATATCGTGAAATATCATCCCGTGAGCCAGAATATGAAGTTTGGGACGAGTGAGCGTAGCGAACGAGACCCAAGTCTTCATATTCTGTCGAGCGGGATGATATTTTACGATATCTAGCTGTCAAAATGCAGATGATATTTTTATCATCTTAATTACTAATCTGAAACGTAAATATTTGTAAACTTTCTAAATACTCCAAAATTATCGCGGGAAAAGTATGGATTCTTCATCCCAACGACAACAACACGTACGTTGTTTACCATACCAATAAGTATATATATGTCCTGAATGTTCATGTAAAATATCTTATAAACGATATAAATACATACATTAGGGTGTATTTTCATTTTTTTAAAAGAAAATCAGTCTGGAAATCTTTGTTCATGATTTTCCGGGAAACTAAAGAACCCGCTTTCAAACTTGCAACCTCGTGACGTCATAGTCCGTCTCCATTCGCGAAACAACGTCTGACTTAAATATGCGCAACATAAAATAATCATTCAACTTTAACCAAGGATACTACATATTTAAATATCATTTAGTTGTATTAGTACTAATTCAGGCGAAAATATGGCTATGAAAATATAAAGCGTACATTTAATAAATTGTTTTAATCGCAAATAATGAAATGCAATGGAAAGAGCGGAAAGAAGTCCCAGCAGACATTATCAGCATCGAGGAAAGACACATTTTGTTAAATTTCTTCATCATTCATTTAAATAAAACGCCATAATATAAAAAATGAACACCAGATCTTGATATATTTATTAATATTTTGCAATTTTGAAAGTTATTTAATAAGTTCTAAGCTGTCAAACGTTGGGAGAATTTGTTGATAATGCCTGCTGACTGTTGATAACTCCTGCTCAGCGCACGCGCTTCTTGATACGAATTTTACGGAGCTGCTCAACAAGCTGATAGAATCGCAGGGAAGGATGATAAAAGCTTTTTCGAGTACATAAACACAAGTTATAAAACGTCAAACATTGTTTACAATACTGAAAAGACCAATTACATACCTGAGTCTACCCCCGGTTTTTTGGTGGGGTCCATGTTGTTCTTATGTTTTTAGTTTTTAATTGTAGTGCATGTATTGTTTTGGTCTTGTCTTCGTTGTTCTCCGGAGTCTGTCAGTTGTTACGATTTTTTTCTCCTTCGAATATCCCTTTGGTATTTCTTGACTTTACATAATAAAGTAATCAGATGAAATTCATATTATTTGTTTTTTTTTCTCTCTAATATTTTATTTATTTTTACTTTTAAAAGGATACACCAGAAGAATGGAGAAATGTTTTCTATGTCTGTGCTGGATTCTGTGTTGTTGGTATTTTGGTATTTGGTTTTTTCGCTAGTGGCGAGATTCAGGAATGGGCAAAGGACAAAGAAGATATTATTATTGAAAAGCCAGCCTCTCAGGAAACTAAAATGTGACGATTAGAATTATTTCTAATTTGTATTTGTTTTATTATTTTATTTACCCAAAGATTATATTTTTTCACAAATATTTCTGCTTTATGTATTAAGCTACCAAACAAATTAAAAAATCAAAAAGCAGTGTTGCAAATTTCATTTTTCAATTATCCATATTAAACTTATAAATAGTAAACAAATAAGCAAGAAAACAATATAGGTTCATGTGCTCATTTTAGAGCTATAAGGCCTTGAAAATTTGCAGGAAATGGGTTTTCTCTGGATTTTTCATTGTCTTTGCATTGACAACTTCAGTCTCTCAAAAATGTATGAAAAAATAAAAAGGATTTCATAAAATTTTGTCAAATACCATTTTAAGGTATATATGATTGAATTATAAAAGAAAAAGTGGGGGTTCATGGGCAAAACATTTCATGTTTAAGAGATGGATAAAACCCGAGGATTCCGAAAATCGGACAAAAAGACCAAAACATGACCAGCGAGCATCCTTAAGGCATTTGATTTTTGCCCGGACTCAAATTTGGATTTTAAAGCCACAATGATTTTTTCTTTATAAGATGCAATTTGTAAGTAATAGTTATCCCAGGAGGACGCGGTGTGTCTGTATTAGATCACCCCGGGGGCAAGATGATCTTATACAGACACACAAAATCCGAGTGGGATAACTATTTTACATCCCAGCTCATTCGGTGTAAATAATAATAAACTTAAATTAAAGATGTCAGTACTATTATACGTTATAGATTTACTTATATATTATATATATTGAATACCCCATTGGGCCCCATAACATAATGTTTATATAGGTAAAATTAACTCTTCCTCGGTGTGAGCTTCCGTAGGCTAGTGGTTAAGGCGTCTAGACAATACACTAAGAATCCCAGGTTCGAATCTCAGTAGATTATTTCAAAAAATTTAATGTAAATTTTTAAATGTTATTTATGTTTCTGCATAAATTTCCTAAGTTTTAATCGTGAATAAATTGTTCCCGCCAACTTTAAACGTAACAAAGAATTCTTGTTGGGGTGATCTGGCAAGGGTGATCCGCCTCAGATGACCCCTGTAAGAACAAAGGAGCTGGGGTGTAAACAAAATGATCACACAATGTCATAAAATCTACTCACAAATAAAAGAAGAAATACTATGAAGGCAACTTGTTACATTTGTATTTTATTTATCCTTTTTATGAAAAAAAAGAATAAAACACAATATTGTATAAAAAATATCATTTATTGCCTAAAAATCAATTAGGCAATAAATGAAATATCCGCAATTAAATTTCAGGAAATAAGCTTACATCCCGGCTCCTTTGTTTTTACAGGGGTGATCTGAGACGGATCACCCCTGCCAGATCACCCCAGCAAGAGTGCTTTGTTAGTTTAAAGTTGACGGGAACAATTTAGTCACGATTAAAACTTAGAAAATTTATGCAGAAACATAAATTACAAATTAAAAATTAACATTAAAATTTAGAAAGAATGTACCGAGAATCGAACCTGGGACCGTTCGTTTATTAGCCATCCACGTTAACCAATAGGCCAGAGAAACTCACACCGATTAACGTTAATTTTACCTATAAGAATATTAAGTTTGGGGTTCCAGTGGGGAATACAATATATAATATATATAAAAGTATATTATAACGTAAAATAGTACTGAAATGTTTACTTTAAGTTTATTATTATTTATCACGGATGAGCTGGGATGTAAAATAGTTATCCCACTCGGACTTTGTGTGTCTGTATAAGATCATCCCTCGGGCCTCCGGCCCTCGGGATGATCTTATACAGACACACCGCCTCCTTGTGGGATAACTATTACTTACTATATATATCGTCAAACGATATATTACCCGATATACCCCACTTCTAGCACATGCGTATAGAGGATTTTATATAATCGCGAATTGTGTGAACATTAACAAGAAATATTTTCTTTTTCACACGAAATTGTTTATATTTGATTTTTGTACGACGTGAAACATGTTGTATTAATTTTTCTTGTTTAAATTATAAATTGCATAACTTGACTGTGTAAATGATTCCCAGTATCTTAAGAAAAAGGTTAATTCAAAATATGCTCTTAAAAGGACAGAATGGAACATATTAATCATAAGGGAATTGACTGACGGCCAAAACTTAGGACATATTACTCAAATCACCAAAATTAGCGTTTATGTCCTATTAGAATAGAAATCATTCATGGTGGTTATAGATTTGAAGTCATTAAGACACAGTTCGCTCGGTATAGAATATCCGAATATAAATACCCAGTCCATGTGTTAATTACTTCAACTCTATTAACCTCCATGAATTATTTATTAAACATAAATAACAAAATGGATTACAGGAAATGTCAACAATGATATAGCAATCAATTAACACCATCAAACAGACAGAACCCCGTACAAAAAACACAATAGAATTCAAAACAAAAACATAAACACATCAAAGAGTCAGGTGTAGACACTGAACGGTGATGGGGTTGAACCGGTACTCAAAACCCCCTCCACCTTATGAATCCTGACACTGGTGTATAAGCCAAAATAACATTATTTCCAACAAGGTCACCGCTTTATATAGATAGCATGGTCAGAATGTGTTCGTTTAAACTGTAAAACTAGCCAAGACTGTTATAAGTGCTGGTCGGATAATGTCTCTCTATTGAAACCTACAAGGTCACCGCTTTGTATAGATAGCATGGTCAGAATGTGTTAGTTTAAACTGTAAAACTCGCCAATACTGTCATAAGTGCCGGTCGGATATAATATTTGTCTCTCTATTGAAACCAACAAGGTCACCGCTTTATATAGATAGCATGGTCAGAACGTGTTCGTTTAAACTGTATAACTAGCCACGACTGTCATATAGTGTTGGTCGGATACTGTCTCTCTATTGAAACCAACACGGTGACCGCTATATATAGATAGCATGACCAGGATGTGTTCGCTTTAACTGTAAAACTAGCCAAGACTGTCACAAGTGTTGGTCGGATACTGTCTCGCTATTGAAACCAACAAGGTCGCCGCTATATATAGATAGCATGACCAGGATGTGTTCGCTTTAACTGTAAAACTAGACAAGACTGTCACAAGTGTTGGTCGGATACTGTCTCGCTATTGAAACCAACAAGGTCACCGCTATATATAGATAGCATGACCAGGATGTGTTCGCTTTAACTGTAAAACTAGCCAAGACTGTCACAAGTGTTGGTCGGATACTGTCTCGCTATTGAAACCAACAAGGTCGCCGCTATATATAGATAGCATGACCAGGATGTGTTCGCTTTAACTGTAAAACTAGACAAGACTGTCACAAGTGTTGGTCGGATACTGTCTCGCTATTGAAACCAACAAGGTCACCGCTATATATAGATAGCATGACCAGGATGTGTTCGCTTTAACTGTAAAACTAGCCAAGACTGTCACAAGTGTTGGTCGGATACTGTCTCGCTATTGAAACCAACAAGGTCGCCGCTATATATAGATAGCATGACCAGGATGTGTTCGCTTTAACTGTAAAACTAGACAAGACTGTCACAAGTGTTGGTCGGATACTGTCTCGCTATTGAAACCAACAAGGTCGCCGCTATATATAGATAGCATGACCAGGATGTGTTCGCTTTAACTGTAAAACTAGACAAGACTGTCACAAGTGTTGGTCGGATACTGTCTCGCTATTGAAACCAACAAGGTCGCCGCTATATATAGATAGCATGACCAGGATGTGTTCGCTTTAACTGTAAAACTAGACAAGACTGTCACAAGTGTTGGTCGGATACTGTCTCGCTATTGAAACCAACAAGGTCACCGCTGTAAATAGATAGCATGGTTAGAATGTGTTCGTGTAAACTGTAAAACTCGCCAAGACTGTCATATAGTGTTGGTCGGATACTGTCTCTCTATTGAAACCAACAAAGTGCCCGCTTTGTATAGATAGCATTGTCAGAATGTCTTAGCTTTAACTGTAAAACTAGCCGGAACTGTCATAAGTGCTGGTCGGATACTGTCTCTCTATTGAAAGAAAAGTCTTCTTCATCAAAAGACGCAGCTGTTGTTTTGAGAAATATACTTACCAGTTAACCATATGTTCACACCTTTACACAATCTCAGACCATCAACAAGATTTTTTATTATTGTGAAAAACACAACAACCAATAGAATTTCTTTAAAATTGCTTTATTATGTTTTGAGTGCAAGGTTTCTCAGCAGATACTGATTTTGTCAACAAAGGTAAGTGTCAGACATAGTACAGTATATCATTAATTATAAATGTACAATTTCTTTTAAACGAGAATCACCGAAAAGTAAGTCCTTTGATTAAGAATTTTATCATAAATAGTTCTTCTTTTTCCTTTTTTTGTAGAAAAGTCTTGAATATTTTCTCCTCTTCGGGAAATATACTTAATGGACTCGGTTGTATTTAAGTTGTACTATAGATTTGCAAATTATAAAGACTAATTCTTTTAAATTCGTCATTTCAATTTGAAGACGTTACATCAAAGTCGAATACGTTACAGATTTTGATAGTAAAATTTAAATCTAAGGCCATATCAAATAAATTTTTAGCTCTTTCGACTTTTTTATGGCAAAAATAGGAGCGAGCGAGCAAACTTGATTTGATTTTTTTTTCTTGAGGGTTTTTTTTAGGCGAAGCTCAAATTTACGTGCGGCATAAACTTATTGAACTAATGTACAGCAAAAAATTGAACAATCATAATTTTTATCAAATCATAGGAACGGAAAGACATTTTTTGTGTTTAATTTCTTGAAAAATGAAGAATTTGGGGCAAATTTCAAGCATTTTTGCAAAATGATGCGACAAAAAATGTTTTTCTTAAAATTTAAAAAAGTCAGAAAATCGAAGCGGCGAAATCCAAAGAACTAAAAATCAATTTGGTGTGACCTAATATAAATATCGAAATATTGATTTATCTTATAGGTAATGGATGAAAACGCAACATTTGCTAAAGAAAATGGTGTAAATCCATATAATGGAAAGCTTGATGGAATTCTCCATTTTTACCTCATGAAAATTGGAGTTCCATGTATTTCTATTCTTGGGACAGTTGGAAACGCAATTAGCTTGGTTGCATTTATTCGCATGTACATAAAAATCTCATCGAAAGTTTCTAGAAGTTCGTACAGGTCTTCAAAGGTTATGGAAAGATCATCCAATATTGGCTTTATTGCACAGTGCTCCTCTAACCTGGCTTTTTGTTTATTAGTTACTTTGATAACACTTTTAAATCCGGGTAATTCGAAACTTGCGGCACATTTTCGCCTCTTGTTGCCATGTTTAATAACGTTCTTCATAGGAACAAGTACATGGATAACGGTTGTCATGTCAGCGGAGAGATATTTTGCCGTCTCAAATCCAATCAAAGCGAGGCAGTTTATTTCAATTACAAAAACAAAGATAATTCTAGCAATTGTTGTAAGCGTATGCTTTATGGCAACATTACCAATTTTCTTTGAAAATGCGGTCGAGGCCATTGATCTAAATGGCACAACAAACTACATATCACTACACAAACCATCCAGTTATACGAGTATAGTGGTAAGGAGATTCGTCTGGGCAGTTTGCTTCGATTTTGTACCATGCATTGCTCTGCTTTATTTCAATTCAATTATTTTATACAAAATAGCGCAAAGACATGTAAGAAGTGGAAAAATATCCTCAGTGGTACCATTGATAAAATGTTTTGGAAATGGCAAGCTGAGGCCTCGAAGAGTATCTTCCTGTACATTGCAAGTATTTAGTCGAAAATGCAGTTTCGACCAGTCATTTCATCGACGTCATGAAATTATTGCGTCATTTAATCAGCTGAAACAAAAGCACCGGAATGTTAAAGCGACAAAGATAAATATTACACTGGTAGCAATTGTTGTTCTTTTTCTTGTTCTAGTGGCGCCATCTGAGACGCTTAAATTTTTCTACACGATCACATGCGAGGGTAGATCAGGTCAGACTCATGAATTAAACATTGTTAAATCAGTAACTAATTTCATGCAAACAACAAATTTCGCGTTGAGCTTTGTTGTGTATTCTGTATTTCACAAACGTTAATGTGTTAATATAAGATAGGAAGTTGTTGTTATTGCCTGTTGTGAATAAAACAGTCTGTGCATTGTTTATGTTGTTTTATTGATTTTTTATGTGTGAAAAACAAAACGGTCACCTGACCTTATCCCGTCTGGTACCAGACCAGATTTTGGTTTGCAGTTTCTTACAGAATACGCCATCCACATAAGTTCGACATTACTCAGTTGCAAACAATAAATTGTTAGTTTCATTTTCTTGCAGATTATAGCAAACTCTAGAAAACCTAGTTTTGGTTGTCGATGTTGACCTTTTCCTTCAAAAATTTAAATGTCATAGTTTACATTGTATATTTCATTGTCCTGAATCTTTATTTTGTGTGAATGTTATGTTATTTAGGAAAACAATGACTGTACTTTTATATCGCTACACAGAAATAAAAGAAACAACACAATTATATGGTTAAACAAAATTATGGGTAAATCATTGACACGTTATATTCTCGATTAAAAATTTGGTCTTGTCCTTGAGTATTTTTACTACGTGATTCTGAGTAGTGTACGAAAAAGGTAAGTCTAGTATCTACGGTATTCCTAGCTCACTTACCAGCATTTTAATACTAGCTCGAAATTGATACTGTTAAAAAGGCGTTAAATTTTGTGAAAACTAAGGAGTATCTCCCTCGTACATAGCTCTGTACTTGTATGCTCTACGATTTTGATAAATTTTGCATTTTCGAATTTGCTCTTCAACTTTTGGAATATTGATTTGGTTATCAAAATTTTAGGCCTTAAGCAAAACTGATTGGTAGTAATCGACGAAATGTGCACATTTTGTGCATCAAATTTGGTATCAAAGAATTTAGCACAAGATACTTAAACATTTGTTTACCCTTTGTTGCATCAAATTTCATTCTTGGATTATAACCCAACATAGGTTTGTATATCTCACCATTTAAAAAAAAAATGGGAGGGGAGGGGGTTAAAAAATTCTTTGTGTACATGGCGCTTTCGAGATTAACCTTCATCAAGGACAGTTGTGACAAAACTTTCAAAGCCAAACTTAATAACAAAAAACAGGATGAGCAAAATAATTGTCTTGTATAATTGTATTGGAGCATATATTAGGCCATTTACTGTTAATTTATTGATTATAAGCAGGGGCAGATCCAGAATTTTTGAGGGGGTGGGGGGGAATAAAATTTATAATTGAACATTTTGTTTTGACGATTTTATTTCGATAAAAAAAAAAATTTTTTGGCGATCAAATGGAGTTAAATTAGAGGCTCACATGTTCACATAGATTTTATTTGACATCTAATTAAAATTTTGAGTCAATGGACACACTTATAAAAGAGCAACTATGGTATCACCATGGAAATTTAGACGCCGAAAGTACGCCCTCTACGACCTCTCAGGGTCCTCCCAGTATAAAAAAAATAATATTCCATATTGAAGTTTAAGTTGCTGTAAATTAAGAATATTTAAGGTTAATATATCAATGAATTAGGTTCGAAAGATAAGAATGGTTCATAGAAGAGTTTCATTAATAATTTATTTAACATACACCCATCCATCAGTATTAAAATAATGATATGAGTGTATATCCTAATCTCTTGAAGATTTTACCAAAGGGATGTTTACATGTGAAAAATGTGAAGTAATTTGCTAAAAAAACAGGGTGAAATGGACCAACTTTTTTCCCTCTTAATTGAAAGGGGAACTTTCTGAGAATATATAAGATTATGGGTTTGAAATTTTAGAAATTAGTCAAACGTTTGTATTTAAAGTGCATTTCAAAGAAATTGTGCAATTTGCTGCCATTGGCAAAACTTTATGTCAAAATTGTTTTATAATTAATCTTTGTGAAATGAAATCTGTAGAAAGTGAGGATTTCACACATATATACATGTATGGTTGAAAAATCAAGATGCCCAAAGCCAGTTTATTTTGAGCATGTATGTTTTATTTTCATAAGTATGTTTTGAACGTCATGGCGTCATTTGTGGTCTGCTACCTATATATAAGTAACCATGTCTGCTGTCTGCAGATCCGGAAATTTTGGTCGATTTGGCTACTATATGTGAAATGTGAAGATTTTATAGGATACAAGCTTGAGAACTTTATGAAAATCGCATTCCACTCATTTTTCAGTCTGAAACGTTATGACAATATTTTGTAAGGTTAGGCGTTACCAAATGACGTAACGCCAAGAGTGATCTGTCTTTACGTTAACGTAGCGTACTGTGGCTCGCTCATGTTTTATCTGTGTTTTTTTTAGAATTTGATATAGTGATTGTAAAAATGAGGATTATGTAATGGGTTATGAGTTTATAAAAAAAATATAAATATATGATTATAAAAATATAATATAATAATAATATTGTAATTTATTATCCTTTTTCTTTGCAAATGTTATACGTTCATCTTGACGTATACGTATAAAGAGATCTTCGAGTATTTGGAACAAACATCTATGTATCGAATGATAAAATAATAAAGCCCTAAAAATAAAATAATATGAAAACAGAAAAATAAGATATAAGTGAAAAAAGTAGAGACAGTAAAAAGAAAAACGAATACAACAAAATACCTCCCACCAGCTTCAACTGTATTTACTGTTCTCTATTCTCTACTACATATTAGAAGGAACTATGCCTAATGTTATAATTTCTTTCTCAATCGGTGCTGGGGGGAGGGGGGGGGGGGGGGCTTGATATCTACTATTTTATTAAATTTTTGCAAAAAGCTACATATTTAATATTCTGTCATTTTATTTTGGTTTTCATTGGAATTATGTTATCTATTGTCTTTAAAAGTTTTATAAAATAGATATGAATATATAAATACATTTTGAAATTTCTTTTTTACAAAATGGGAAATATAACAATATAAAAACGATTATGCAGAACAGAATGCAGAATGTCACTGTTTTGAAACGACTTAAAACAAAAACTGATAAAACCACTGGTCAGATGTTATCGTTCGTCTTAGTGACGGAAAATGTGCAAAACTGTTTGAAAACGTATGAACTGAAAAAAAAGTAAATTTTCAACGTATTGATTCTTCGAAAGGTGTGACAAAGAATATGTGAGAAAAAACTGCATCAAGTCATTTGTCTATCAGCCATCTTAAATATGCAGATCAAAGAAGTGGTAAATTCGATGACGTCAAGTCTGTAGTATAAAGAGAGGATAACTCTTTTCTTGCAAATAGATTAAATTAAAAGGATTACAATTTGATGTAGCTCTTTAAAAAGACCGGTGACATAATGTTTTTACTTAACGATTCGAGAGTATAGGTAAATGTCTAAATGTATAGTAAATATAAGGAAAAAAATCAACTAAAGAATTCTTTTTATAGCGGAAAATTGATTCACCCTTCCCAGTTATTTTTTGGCGGGAAGTAAATAAAATACCAAACACTAAAAATATCGAACATATAAACACGTAATACAGAAGACTGGAATAATGGGTTCATAATGTAAAAAAATGTGTCTATTCCAAACAATTTACGAAAACGTTTATATTTCCAATAAGTGCCACATATCAGCAATATAGGCAAAACATACGAAATTAAAAGTTGCTATGAAGACAAAACAAGTCTAGTGACCCCATCATTTTTTTCTGTCAATTGATTCCCCATGTGAAAAATTATCTTGACAAAAAATTTGAAACAAAAATCACCTGCAGAATTCAATAGGCAATGTGGTCTTTAAAGTAAATTTCCCTTAAAAACAAGATGGCTTACTCCTCTTTTTAATCATATATGTACCTATATATGGATTCAGAAATACCGCAGTCATCTATAATAAAGCAGTCATCAGTGACAAAGTAGCAACTCTTGGATAGCACAATGCAATTATCATTCAAAACAAGTTTCAAAACAATGGAACAAGTCAATTCAGAAAGAAATAACTAGAAAATTTAACCAATCAAAAAAGCCCATTTTTTTATTTGGCATCCATGTTTGTTAGTAAAATGGCACTAAAGTACAAAATAATATTTGGGTCTATGTACGTATCTCTTGTTTTGTATACATCTATTTAAGGTATATGGATAATAGTAGAGCATGACTTTAAATTATATTTCCTTTTTGATGGAAAATAAATTAAACCAATATTTAATAATATAGATAGGAGGGTCAGAATGTGCTCGCATTAACTGTTTAACTAGCTAAGGCTCTTGTAGCTGCTGATCGGATACTGCCGTTCTGTTAAGCGAAATACTCAGAAAGAACACTCCCATAAAGGGGTTAATGCTATTTCGTCATGAGTTCAACAGAACTATGCAAGTACCTTTATTTATTACTAATTAAGAGTGTTAGTAGAGCGAAAGTATCCGATCAGTAGCTATGAGAGCCTTAGCTAGTTTTACATTTACAACGAGCACATTCTGATCCTGCTATCTAAATTATGTACCGTCCACTCTAATTTTGCAGTTCTATCAACTGGACACCTTGTTGGTAATCAGACTGTAAAGTGTTTTATACACCAGAGTGTCAGGATAGATATGAGGGAAGGGAGGGGGGTGTTGGTAACCATAAAACCGGTTTAACTCCACCACTATTCAGATGTCAATGAGAAATTGATCTTTGGGTTAAACAATCACCAAATACTGCCTGCAGCTAAAGTTAATCTATTATCTAAATGAGAAGCTAAAAAATATATTAATTATTTGAGAATCTTTTAATTTGAACACACGACACAAAACACATCGGCTTTATCAGTGTATGGTGGACATCTCAAGCTTCCACAACTCGTTCTGATTGCATACAACAAAGCACCATTCTCTTTTTTCTTCTTGTTGTCCAAAGGTTCTGATTCTATATCAGCACATATGAACTCCGTTCTTCTGTGGCCATAATTTGACGTCATCAAGTAACCCCAATACTCTCTATTCCAACCTTTGTAGCACGTTTTTCTTCCTATAATACAGAAGTATGGTAATACATTATTATAATGTTTCAAAAATGAGGCTTTGAATTAGGTGTTTACTTTTTTAGACGACTCTTCAGCCAGAAGTCTAGTTTACATACGTATTTGAACCACTTAGAATGTTAAATAAAGGACTCATAAGATTCGGGTGCTCATCTGGTTAAAAAGGTCATTAAAGTCCATCATGATGACGCTCCTGGGCACAGTGATTTCTTCTGCGAAGTCAACAGTTGCGAGATTGAACCACTATAAAAGGGCATTGTATATATGATATACAGATATTTGGCCCCTTGAATTCCAAAATCAAAACGTAATGAAAAGAATCACTCTCAGCTAGCATTAGGTACTCTTAATTAAAATGTAAGGGAATATGTTTTGTTTTCAACAAGAAATTTCTGTAATAGCGGCAATATGCTGTCAAG
This sequence comes from Mytilisepta virgata, assembly GCA_028015205.1. Classification (NCBI taxonomy): domain Eukaryota; kingdom Metazoa; phylum Mollusca; class Bivalvia; order Mytilida; family Mytilidae; genus Mytilisepta; species Mytilisepta virgata. Next base: position 37,773,039 of record CM051512.1, read on the forward strand.
GAATGCTAATTGTGAAGAAATGAATGAAAAACACCGAATTTCACTCATTTTTGGACCTTTGAATTAAATTTTTAATATGAGCAACAACCTTGCAACAACCTTGCAAAAAAAAAAGATATCTCACTGAAATATGTCTTTTATAAGAAAAACATTATAATAAAAAATCGTTTGGGGCAAGGCTGTTCCTCATAGTGGTTTTGACCAAAGTCTACCATGAAAACACTAAATTGTCTTCAAATCCTTGATTTAGCAGACGTTCATGACGTCGCTGATGCATCATGGGAATGCATTTTGTACAATGATTGATAGATCTATAAACTTAATTTTATTTACCGTCTCAATGAACCCAGAAAATAATAATTATACATGTATTTATGATTATTCTTTTAATTCTCTTTAAATAACATTATATCTCTTACTTTAAAAGTTGTGTGTTATTTAAAGCAGTTACCTGGTATCATAAGAACAGAGGCTTTCCGTCTACTTTGACAAACAGCACACGGTATCTCTTTATATTCCATCGCAGACCACCCATCTGGCTTAGCATGTGAGTAGATCTCATATTCGGCTCCAAAGATCTGTGGATTGTTATATGACTGAGATTTTCCGTTCTCTGGGTCATTTGGAAGACAAAGATAATTGACGCCACCTCCTTTATAGTCATAATAGTTTCCTCCAACTTGACCTAAGAATAGAAATTTAGGATGTTGTTAAATATTTACTATATTAAAATCTGGCTGATATGAAATACAGTCGTATTGTTCACAAAAACTAAATATTAGTTATCACGTTATTGAAGCATGATTCTCAATAATTAAAGGGTTTTAAAGTTTAGCACCAACAAATGTGAGGAATGTATGGCAAGCCGTTTTACTATTTATTCTAACTTCAAGATATCTCATATAATATAGAAGATATCTCATATAATATATAAGATATCTCATATAATATATAAGATATCTTATATAATCCAGTTTTTATAAGATATTTTATAAACTTTAGAAGATATCTTATATACTTTATAAGATATCTTATAAACTTTATAAGATATCTCATATAGTTTATAATATATCTTATATAGTTTATAAGATATCTTATAAAGAAAATTATATGAGATATCTTATAAATTATATAAGATATCTTATAAACTATATAAGATATCTTATAAAGTATATAAGATATCTTATATATTATATGAGATATCTATATATTATATGAGATATCTTGAAGTTAGAATAAATAGTAAAACGGCTTGCCATAGGAATGCGTTATACTTTTCTCTAAGCAAGTAACATAATAGTGTTTTACGACAATGAATTCAAATTTCGCAAATGTCCGCACAATGCCTAAGACCATAGTGGTGTTGGAACTTTAATTAAAAAGTTTGGAATTCTGACTCATTCTGCACGTACCCGTTCCAGTCGGAAAACCTATTATTTTCTGTGGTTGTCTGTTGTATATTTATGACAAGTTTTATTTAATGATGATTTATATTGAATATTGTCTTTATTGTAGATTTGGTTTTTCATTGAGAGAACATGTTATGTTCATTTTGTGGTTCGGGTCATTGCTAAAAAAAACTCATGGCCATAACAAGATGTGAGCAATCTCTTCCAGTTTTCATTCTAATGCGAAGTTTCTCATTGGCGCATTCCCCAAAATCCATATAAATCTTTATTTTTATTTTCTATTCATCAGCGGTACATTTTTAAAACAGATATTAAAACTTTATACAACCAACAGTATGCTAATTTATACATGTACATTGTATTAAGCACGAACAATACGAAGATTGTGTATTAATGTCATATTTTACCTGTATAAACAAGTCGAGCGCCTTTTGGACAATCTTTCTTCCCCCATCTTGTATACGTTATTCCTTATTAAACATACATATATGATATAAAATGTACGTGTAGCCATGACTGAAAAAGCCTATGGTCAGACAGTTTGAAATTAAAGTGAGAAAAGAGTGAACATTTATTTTTCAGCATGTTTAAAATTAATAACTAAATTGAAAACGTGTTAGCAGTTGAGACGAGATCAAAAGTTCAATGTAGGATAAAAAATTTAATTCACATTGTTTTTTCACTGACCCCCCCCCCCCCCCCCCGCCCCCCTCTTAACTTAATTTGGGAAAAATTGATTGACCAATATGGGCATATGCTTTGAGTATACTTTTTGTATCATGGGTCCTGTTTTTCTTCAACAATGTATGTTTGTTCTGTATTTTGACTTGGACATCACTTGAATCCGTATTTTTAAGTCCGAAAATCGATGTCGGATAACAAAACTTGCAGCGATTTTTACCCTCCCACCCCCAAACCATTTGAATTAAGTTTTTTATCCTACAATGAACTTTTGATCTCGTAATGTGACGATAATTCAAAACCTATACTGTGCGCTGGTGTGTTTTATACTGCGCATGTGACTAAAACATAATCTCAGATAGGTAACATTATTGTACTTCATGTTTGAAACTGTAATGATATTGACTACTGTGATATTTTGCATTTGAAGTACGGTGATATCGAAATCGGCATATAACTGCAGTAATATTCCCTAATTACGTCACAATGGTAAAAATCATAGTCAATATTGCGTTTGAAATAGTCGGTTCTTAAATAAATGGCATTCAGTATAATAATCACAATATTAGGGTCTTGTGACTATTTGACAGGTCTGAGTGACATATTACCCTCCGCTTCTCGTCAGGTAATATATTACTCAGACCTGGCAAATATTCGCCTATAAACTTCACAAGACCCTAATATTATGTAACTATGCAATCTACCATTTATAACAGTAATTGGAAGAAGAAAATTGTAGATAGAACTAAGTTTGGTATTATTAACCTACATACCATAATCACCTGACTCTGCATCTCTACAATTCTCCTTCCTTGATGTATGGAGATAATGTTTCATCATGTCTATCACTGACTGGTCAGATGGAGAGAGGTTGTAATCTTTGCATTCTTTTCCTACATTAACAGCAAAATTTGTTGCCATGATCAACAGGTATCGCCATGGAAACATGCTGAATACTTGGGAAAAAGAGTATAAATATCATAGTTAGTATATAAAGTAGCAAAATAATTCAGTAATATATTTCAAACAAAAATATTATAATGGCAAAAATTTCTAAGAATCGTCGTAGGCAAGCTTAAATTATGATGATTTTAGAAAGGATGTACGTAGATTAAAATAATGAAGATAACATAAATTATTAAAAACGTAAGTGTTGAAAGGTACATATTCACTTCATTTTTAAGTGACAGAAAGAAGTACAAAACGCCATTTAATTAGATTTATTACTTACCGGTTTTCTTTGTTAGATACCACTGCTGTAACAAGCAAACAGACAAACATCCAACATTTAAAAAATTCATGAAAATATGTTACCATGTTAACTTGTGTTTTGCGTGCTAAGTTTTTGATTTTATGATACCATTACATGTACCTGTAAGTTTCCTGAACTGTTCACATGTATTTGTGAGAGGTCTTTATTGCTATCAATTCCTTTGACTATTTCTCTTCGTGCTTGAAAGTTAAGTAAGTACAAATTAGGTACAGCATCTTCTCAGAAGTTTTGAATGATTATCCCATCTTTTTCAATGTTTAAAGCACATTTTGACAATTATATACTGTTCATTATCGATTTTTAAATTTTTAGCTAGCGATCATCTTGTTGGCAATCATTCTGTAATTGCTTTTATAGCGTGTTTCATGCTCCAAAAGGTCAAAAGAGATAAGTTTTGGGGGGTGGGGTGGGGGGGGGGGGATTATTATAGAAACAATTCATAACCAATTCTCGGTTGTCTGTATACCAAGTCAGACTGTCCTGACTCTCTGTTGTGTTTTGTGTTCTCTAATGCCAATTTTTGTCTGAAGTTCAGTCAATTGGATGTCGTCGGCTGATTTGCTATTCGTTTTGTTGTATATCACTGCTTCATTATTGCCGTATGAATGATTATTTTGCCAAGCTGTGATCAAGAAATCCAAATTTTATATCAATTTACCAAAACACGTATACATTAAAATTATATTCAATCCAACAAACTCGCTGTAAATACATGAGTTGTCTTCCTTTTTATAACATTCAACTGAACTGAGGGCATGAGACTTACGTAACACAGTGTCGTGATTTTTATTATTCTCATTATTTTATCATTATTACGTTTTTTCTTCTTTTTTTTTTTAAAATTTATCACAAGCTGGGTGTTGTTAATTTTTAGCTTATATGACAATACAATATTACTATTTAGAATTTCAAAATACACGAATCCGTATAATTGTTATAGAAGTACATGTATTTAGCTTGGATGATCTGGTTCTTAAAACATTTCCAATTATTAATGCAATACGCCAATACACTCAGCATATTTAATTTAGAAATAATTCATAGCAGCCATATGTTACTTGGGTAACATTATTTAAGCAAAATTTTTTCACCATATTAAAATCTAATAAGAACATATGTCTCCCATGTATTTTTTTTTGAGTCTTATATGGCAAAAACGGAAATTAGGTAAACGAAGTGGTATTGCAAGACCTTTCGTGCGACAGCCATTTTGATTTTGGAACATTCTGAAAAAGAAATCTAAAATGGATTTTGTATTCTTCAAAATACAATAAAATCAAATGAAAAGTAAGTTTTATGGTTATTAAATTCATCTTGTTTACCTTTTTTCTAAACAATAGTATCTCCCCGTTCTGATAGTTACTCTGGTGAGATTTAAAAGTTTGACTAGGTCGTCTTAATTTGCAAAAGGAAAGCAGTATGTCATATTAGAATTGATTTATAACAATCATTCAATGATCCAAAGTTTGGGGCACACGTTAAAATTAACTTCAATTGCACATTACTTGTACCAATTCACTCTCTAATTTGACGTACACGTACGCGTAGTAGCGTTAGAATATCTGAGTCAAAAATTACTCGTTTTTACCGGTGAATATCATTTTCAAGTCAATTTCAATTAAAACAAAACAAAACGGTGACGCCCACCTTTTTTCTTCTTCATACCAATGGATTCAGAAATACCTAAGTTAACCGGTTTTCCAATATTTTAATCTCGAGCACTGCTCATGAATTGTCGGTCAACGAAATGGCCATACAGTGCATCAAATTTATTTCGGTATTTTGTGATACGTTTTATTATAAGAATATTGTGCGAGTTTTTGGTCAAAATTTTTAAATATTTAGCTTTACATTTCCTTAACTAAACAGAAGTGATGCTTTAATATCGGTCATTTTACGTTAATTCTATGTAAATTTTCCGCCAAAATTGCAACTTGTAAGGCAAAAATGCAAAAAATAAGGACGGTGACCTCAGTTTTATTTATATTCCTATGAAGCTCAATACTAGCTACATTTATGTAAAATATTTTGCAAACTAAATATAGTCGTTTTTGTATCGTCCCATCTTAAATACATGTACTTGATAGCGACGCAGCAAGCGCTATAGGAGACGTGTGGTTTTAGGCCAAATGGTGACACGAACTGCCGACAGGAAACCAGTATATGTACTTGTGGCACCGTTAAAGTCCACAATTCCTCTAAAGTCCACAACACCGCTAAAGTCCACAACAAATTTCCGCTAAAGTCCATAACGCCGCTAAAGTCCACAAACTTTCCGCTAAAGTCCACAAAATGACCTCCGCTAAAGTCCACAAAAAAACGCTGTTAAAGTCCACAAGAACAAGTTCCGCTAAAGTCCACAAAAAAACACCGTTAAAGTCCACACATTTTTTTGATGTTGCTGTTGAAAGACATGCCAATACAACAAATTCGACAAAGAATGTATGAAGAAGATTTTTTAGATTTAATTAAATTGTTACTTAACATAAGCATAGGAAGATTGGGTCATGGTGATGTATCATGCCCTCCCCTCCAGCTATTTTTTTTCCGACTTAATATAGTTTGCCAACATAACAAAAAAAAAGCTAAAATTTTGACTTAAGATGGCACGGAATAGATAGTTAGAAGTTATCTATATAAAAAATAACTTCCAATTAGAATTTTGTAAACAGTATTGGCTCGGAAAAATTAAAAGGGGTGAACAGTAACATCATCTTGACCGAATGTACCTGCAACAGGTGTAAATCAGAGATGTAGACTGAGTGTGAATGAGACAATTCTAGATCAAATACTTTTGTATTGATTATTGCTATCGGAATAACGTCCTGAGGAATCTGTATATTGAACGTATTATAACAAGCCTTAACACACTTAATGTTTTGCATGTGTTAGACTTAGTGTTTATTATTGAATTTCAAACAGAGAGATTTTACTTCAAGCATTTCAACAAATTAACATTTCAATTATCAATTTGCATGAAGTCAAGGTTAGATAAATCTTTTCAGACAGATATGGAGGCCGCACAAAATTAATTCCATACATCAAATTAAGTAAACTTTAATCCTCTGAAAGGGGGGGGGGGAGGGGCGTGTGTCTTCTTTCAAAATACGTTCGATAAAACAATACGACAATTTGAATCACTCTTTTAATATAATCTCCTTTTAGATTCGTATCCAATAGCATCCAAGATGACCACCATTGCTAGAAATATTTTGCAAAAGATAATTAAAACTTTTGTACTAACCCTCAGTAGGGTGGGTGTGAATTTTTTGTTGAAAGAAATGCATGTCCAAGAGGCCCGAGCACTGGAGCTCTAAAGTTTAGAAAACGTTAAACTATCATGTGTTTTCTTAAATCTTATTTATGTCAGGGAGCGATACAACCTTAAGATCACATGCTTCCCGAGGTTCAAAACGTTTAAGATCTATGTATATATTGTACAGAATTTCCTGTCGTTTATTAAATTTTGATTTCTTACGTTTTTGTTTATTATCAATTCTCATAAAACACAAAAAATTATGTTGATCACCTTTCCTGTCATTGATACTATATTTTCGTGTTGTCAATTCAACAGTTTTGCTCATCAGGTTACTCGGATCATCGTTCGAACTCTTTAACTGGTTAACCGAAAGTCAAGTTGTTGTTCAATATTAAAAAAAAAAGAAGTGGTATGATTGCCAATGATTTAACTCTTCACAAGGGGACCAAATGACACAGAAATTAACAACCATAGGTCACCGTACGGCCTTCGACAATAAGCAAAGCCCATACCGCATAGTCAACTATAAAAGGCCCCGAATGACAAATGTAAAACAATTCAAACGAGAAAACTAACGGCCTGATTTATGTACAAAAAATGAACGAAAAACAAATATGTTACACATAACACACGACACCACTGAATTCCTGACTTGGGACAGGTTCAATTCCTGTGTAAAGGTCTCTATAAAAATGATTGGTATTATAGTCTGATGAATTTCACATCTAAATCTTAAATCTAGTTTATGCAAGTTTAACCGATTTCCATTAGGGCTGTGTTTTAATCAAACTAACAACTTTAAATTGTTTTCACAGTACCCTACAACATATACATATATCATGGTTGAAATAAAACCTTTAATTCTATTACTCGTCATTGGTAAAACACAATGAAGAGCATCCACACATTTTTTTTTCCAAATCGTCTTCAACACATTCTCAAACAAATATCTATTTCTTGTAGCAAACCAAACAAACATACAAACCAATCAGTGAACGAAATCTGCTTAGCACCACAAAATATTCTGCAATTGTGGAATTTTAAAATTTATTATCATTGTGATTTCAAACGTGAACATTATGGTTTGAAGTCTATCTTTGAGGCTTATGGACCGTTTTTGCTGTTGGGAAGCATGACAGAAACTGAATGGGTTTCGATCTTATGTTTATAGATAGAACCAGATAACTTTTCATAAATGGTAGTTTATACAAATTTATTCATAGTGGATTGAAAAACAAGTTACTGTGGATTCATTTATTTTCGTGGATACCAATTTTCGTGGATAGAGGAAAAAAGGCATTTCGTGGGATACCTAAATTCGTGGATTGCTGGCTTAGAAAATAATATAAAAAGTTGTTGAAATACTTAAATTCGTGGCTTGGCACATCAGATATCATGAAAATACTGCGACAAAACGCGCCGATCAGACTTGATATTGTACAGTAAAGTACTGATTTAAAGCGCTCATTAAACAAAAGTCTATCAAACAGATTCTTTAAATTTGTAACGGAACAATTAAAGCTTGACATGAATTTAACAAGATTAACAAAATCCGTAATTATTTACTCATTAGGTTAAACAGGTGTGAAATATATATTGACCAAATTGGAATCACTTGTCAACAAATACCTCGGGGCATATACATACATATTTTTAATCCGATTACGATCAATAATTTCTGCTTTATTATCTTTTGACAAGATGTTTTTACTGTAATTTATGAGAAAGTCTGTATTGTTTATGTCTACGTATACTTAGGATTAAGATTTTTCTTGAAATGTTTGAATAAAAAAATAAAAAACCGGAAGTGAATTTCGCGACAATTTACACAGTCAAAATCTTTTTAAGAAAATTGTTTGAGCGTTTATATGTTACCAAAGACAAAATTACATGAAACACTATCATCTGTGGATATAGCTAACTGATCATATGTCAGAATTCAATTACATGCTGTAAAAACGCAATTGTTCAAAACTCCGTGGTTTCAAAATTCAATGCATTTAAACAAGAGTAAAAATATTATTTTTCGTTGGATATTTAAATTCGTGGTTTACTGGGACCCACGAAAATTGGTATACAACGAATATTAATGAATCCACAGTATATTAATTCCTTTCCACTTTGCGGGTGCGAGTGCTGCCTTGTAGCGACATTAGACTGCTCTTTTTCAAAATCATAAATGTTGATTCACAAAAATTCACAATACATGATAGATCAAATTATGAGGATCAAAATCTTCTGCAGATACATGTAATCTTCATTTATTGAATATATAAATCAGATTGATAAGAAAAAACTGCCAAGAACAAAAGTCCATGCTTTTTACTATAATACCGGGATAAAAAGAAAAGAATTATTTTTTCAATAACAAAGAAAAGAGCTGTGTGGACTTTAACGGCGTTTTTTTTTGTGGACTTTAGCGGAACTTGTTCTTGTGGACTTTAACGGCGTTTTTTTGTGGACTTTAGCGGAGGTCATTTTGTGGACTTTAGCGGAAAGTTTGTGGACTTTAGCGGCGTTATGGACTTTAGCTGAAATTTGTTGTGGACTTTAGCGGTGTTGTGGACTTTAGAGGAATTGTGGACTTTAACGGTGCCACACCTTTAGCGGTGTTGTGGACTTTAGAGGAATTGTGGACTTTAACGGTGCCACAGCTGCACTTCTTTTCGTTTGTTCTTCCACATGTTGTGTATAGTGATCATCATAACAAATTTTCTCTATTAAAATTTTTCAATACATTATTTGTTATTTTTCCTGTACAGATTGTTCAGATATGAATATCTGTAGATTAAACTTTGACAACGTATACACCTGTATAATAGCCCTCGTCTTCATTTCCATTCCACATAGTGCTAATTTTTAAATTGGCTAAACATGTCAGCAGTAAAAGACACCTTCCAGAAGTACTATTAAAAGAGATATGGTCGCAAATTTCAATATCGTTACTACATTTTAGGGAACATTCAAATTTGTTTTCTTCAAAGTATTCTTTAGAGTATCGACAGTATATCTTATGTTCTTGTCCAGTAATGAAAATCATTCTACTCACATATCCTAAAAGAAATAAATATACAATATACTTATATTGTCAGAAAATATACATTCAAGTTATTTGTAAGGAGAACATTATGTTATAAACACTACAAAACAAACTTCACTGCAAGTGAAGTCAAGGGTACCAGGAGATGATATTATGGTTTCAATAAGATGTTACAAAAAAAAAATCTACACCTTATATTTTGCTGGTAAATTGACCAGTTGCAGTATAAAAATACAAATATCCTTTTAGGGTCAATCATTTTTGACGCGATAAATGGGCTCATGTAGAATTTATTTAGTACTAATTAACCTAAAAAAGTACAAGTGACTGTGGTCGGAAACATATCCGAAAATAATATTCTTTCTGGAAAATTATAATATCCTTTTTGCACAAAATCCATTCTTTTGATGAGAAAACAATCTACTATGAAAATCAGACGTGTGGGTCTATTTTTCTGCTTAGTACACTATTTGAAATTATGAATATAAAATTATGAATATATGAAAAAATGCATTACCCTGTATCGTTTCTTTTGTTGACTAGTATATGTCCAGCGTCGCAGGTGATTGCCCTATCATTTGTTAGGTCTAGCAGTATCCTGATCTTAACAAGAGAATTATTTACGACAAAATAGATGGATGAATTATTGTTTAACGTCCAGTGGCAACCAGGTGCAATTCAGGACGAGAACATGTTGTTATGATAATGAATATGATCCCTGCTTTGTACGAGACCGACACGCTAAGTCGGATTTTTAATGTGCTAGCTCACGAGGTAACTGTCCGCAGGAAGACATATCACCTCACTCGGACACATTATACTGACTCCGAGCCGACCAGTCTTTGCTCTTACTCCTAGATGCCGCATGCTTGGCGGAGAAGCAGCAAATACCAATTTTAACGTCTTTGGTTTGACCCGACCGGGGATCGAACCCGCGACCTTCCGCACTCGGGGCGAGCACGCTACCACGAGACCACCGAGGCGGTCTACGACAAAATAAAGAATTCCACGACTAAGTAAGTGTCTGTACCAACATGACCAAGTAAAACTATTATACGATCTTCCTGCTGAGTTCATGACTGTATTTCCGTCGGTTGTATGATATGGAACGTAAAAACAAAGTGACAAACTATATTAAATGTCTACACTTTAAGACAGTTACGGCGTTCCATAGTATAAGTTAATTGATTGGTAGGTCACACTTTATTTTCCAGATTTTCTTTTTTATTATTTATCTAACAATGTGCACAATTAAAACGATTTAATTTGGATCTGATCGGAAATGAAATTTGACTATATCTCAAATTACGTAAATATTTTTATAAGATAGAATAAAGAATGGAAATAGAAGAGACAGTTTCACAGACTTAGCCACTTCGAATACAATGTTGTCAAATTTAGAAACAAAAATACCAGTTAAAAATAACTAGGAAAAATTAAGTCTACAAACAATAGATATATTGAAATCGATTATTCAGTTAATTTATGATGCCCACTGGTATATCCCTTGAAATAAAAAAATGCGAGATTGTCCTCATCTGAAATGGGGTTAAATGTGGGTAATAAATATCGTTTTTCTTGTTTAGCTCATCGGCCCGTTTATTTCACATTCAACATAAGTCAATGTTAAATAAATACACAGACACTTACCGTGAGATATAACTGTCAGAAATATTAGAAATAAACACCTAACGACCATTTCTGCCTGATATACGTATTTCTTGAGAAAAAAGGTTGATGACTTCGTGTCTAAAAGTTTTGAAAACATTCTTTGAATTGTGTGTCAATGATTACCAATGAGAAATCATTCCGGTAACCGGTACATAGCCGTAAATTCATTATCATGTCGCATCCTCGATTCCTTCCTTTATTTTAAATTCTAACGGAAAACATGTTCGTTGTTTTCAGCAGTCTCGGAAATTAATTTTGAATAAATGGATTTCTGTGTGCAATGAATAAAGAGAAACAATTCATTATACTTTGTATTGTGAACAGCTGAATCCAAATTGTACGCACATGACATATTGAAAATTATATCTAAAATTAATTATAAGATACAGGAGTTATAGATTTTTTTGAAAATTGATAAGAATAACTGTTTTTATTAAATTCTTTGATACCAATTTTGATGCACAAAATGTGCACATGTCATTGATATTTGTGTTTAAAGACTTAAATGATCCAAAACGTTGAAGAGCAAAATTTCAATCTGACCAAAAGGGTAAAGCCAAAAACCATATGTACAGATACAATTAGAGTTGAATGCAAAATAAAAATAAATTGAAAAATAATTGATTTATTCGCTTCTTTATTTGAAAAAGGATCATTACTTTATGCTGTTTAGAAATCAGAGATACATATAAAACTGATAATCAATTTGGGCGCCTACTAATGAATTATATATTAAGCTAGATCAATCAACTCTTTGAATTCATGCTTAGGTATTTGACTTGATTCCAATATATAACAAAATCAACGGAAAGTTATCGACAATGATCCGGAAAATAAAACATGTGAATCATGTCAAAATTCCTTTTATAAAAATATTCAATATAAAAATCTCTTAACCGTTATGTAAAGTGATATAGTCTGTCTAATTCTTTTGTGTAAAACGTAGAATCAAAGGGAAAATAGTAAACAATATTCGTTACCGAAGACATATATGATAGATTTTTGGTCCAAATGGATTACGAAGCCAAAGTTCCATTTTTCGATTCCTGTTCCGGATGAAAATGTCAGGGATCAAATTTGCGACGCCTTATCGACACCATTTGCGAGGATGGCGGCGGTAAAAGATGCTAATCCGTCGGATAGGGACGAAAAAATGACTATCCCGTGTTAAGTGAGAACAACACCCTTAGCACGTTGAATAACCCTTGTAGATGTCGAAAAAGAGTAGACTTAAATGCCACTGCAGGGATCGCTTTCGCACCCGCAAAGTGGACATGGATTAGTATAAGTTTATATAACTTGTTTCCCAATCCACTATAAATAAATAATTCATTAAAATTGTCAAAATGTATCATTACTTCCTACGGTAAAATTCAGTAAAAACCGTCTTTGTTTCTTTTGTTTTGCCTTGTAAATCTTATTTAATTGATCAATATTATGTATTCATCTTATAATTTTTTTATGTACATGTCTCTGCCTATATTGGACAAATTTGGGGAAAAAACATAAATTTCAAATCTCCAATTACATGTGTAAGTACCTACTTGTACCGATGGAGACATCACGTGCAGAACACAGTGCCGCAATTGGTTATAGCGTGAGAAAACTACTACGGGTGTCTTGCAAGAAGCAGGAACTGCTCACCCTTCCGGAGCACCTGAGTTCACCTCCGGTACCTTCTCGCAATATCAACATTTATAAAATATATATTCTTGGAATGCCAACAAAATATATTCAATAGGGGTTATTACAAGAAATAGGTGTTGTTTTAAGACATGAACATATCTCCTTAATTTTTATTAAAAGTGTTTAGGATCTAAAATAAAATGAATAAAAAATGAAGGAATAAAAAATAAATAAATAAATAAATAAATAAATGCTATGACATGTATTTTGAAATAAAAAGATTAACTTATTTAAATTGGTCATTTATGTCAAAATAAGTATAATGTAAAAGAGTGAAATGTACAATAAATAAATAAATAAACATATGCACGCGCGCTTACAATGTATCTCTCTAATTTTTACCAATTAGATAAATAATCTGTTCCGAAAAAATATTGACTATGAAAGAGATTGAAAATTAGTTCAGAGCAGATATTGCAGCTATACTCGTATTTAATTTACTGGAATTAAACAATCACAACAAGGAAATGATGTTACAGCGAATTAAATTCATGGATTTTTTAAAAACATAATAATAAGGATATTTTTATATTATCAATTGTTATGCATGCGAGGGTGAATTATCACCTCCTAGCTGGTATATCACAGTAACTATGGAAATATTAACCTTTTGAGTAACGGATAAATCAGGTGTAAAAAACACGTGCTGGCTTTGCACATACAACATGTAAAAAATTGAGCCATACATATAAAGAATTGATAGTGATAATTATTAACATTTTTTGTACCATTTTTATTGTAAAATATGATGCAAACATTTGTATTTCAATACATTTTTTTAATGTTAAAATAGTGCAAAAATATAAAATACAGAAAAATATTTATTTTTTCTTTTATAAAAAAAACTTAGATTCAGCATCGATCCATATACAATCTTTAAGACCAGAAGAGTCACATATATATACCAGTATACCATATACATGCTTGAACATTATTTGATCAACTACGGTAATTGGACTTGTTTATAATAATTATTTTTTATTTTTATAATGATAACAATAAATTAAGCTGTCTACCTATCCCGGGTATGCATACAAATTTTTTACCCTTATTTCATTATAAGGTCAAATGGTGTTGGCATTCTAGGAATAATCCAACAATTAGCACAATTTCCTTTAGTTTGAATGGAAATCGAACGGACATACATTGTATTTTTGCCTTTTAATATAAACATTGTACACGTCTTCTACACATCTTCATTTTGTTTCTTTTTCATTTTCCAATAATTGAATTTCTTGACTCAAAGAAAATTTGTTTGAATCAATTTCGTTCTGATTTTATTAACTTTTCATAAAAAAGGCGATGGAGGTTGACAAAACAAGGTGAATTCTTTCCTTCTAACAAGTATTTGTATGAAGAAAACGGAATTTTATAACATGAAGATAGTTTTCATTTTAATGTTTATACTTATTTTATTATGCAACTGTTTTGGTAAGTAAATTTCTTTCATTTTATGCAGATCTTGCTTGCTATTTTGAAAATACTCAGATATATTTGAAATATATGATGAAACTTGTTAAAATCTATTTTTAAGTTTAACAACATATTTAGGTACAGTACACACAAAAAAAAAAATAAAAAAATGATAAATAAATATATTATTTTAAAAAAAACTAATGTACCAATTCCGATTTTAAAAATTTATTTAAACTGTGTCTATTTCAGCACATCAGAAACGATTGACGCAGATTCAAAAAGGTATTACAATAATCTATTACACAAGTACGGACTATTTTGTTAAGTGGGATGCCATCAGTTTCTATGACTGCGTAAAGCGGTGCCTCGAAGAATACTACGACAAATGTGAATATATTGAATATCAGACAACCTCCGAAACATGTGCAATTTTAGAAACAACTTCTGTTCACCTAAGTGATGTAGGTCTAGCTCTAATGTCATATACAAAGATACGAGGGTCATTTCTTAAAAAGACCTTGATTTGATTATTTGAAATATTATGATCAATGGCATATACCCACCACATTTATATTTTGTTTCCAAGGGATACAGGAAGCTCCATGAGATTTTTTAAAATTCTACTACTGGCACTTAAAATGTCTGCCATTTTTTAGTGAACAATATAGACTGTGAAAATTAATGCTGACATAAATTCTGAATAGATTTAGCTTGGAACCGTGTCCGCTTTATCCCTGTATTAATGCAGACGGCAGTTCTGGAGCGGAGTCGGCCACTCTCCGAAGTTTCATAAATTTCACGTCTTAGGTCTGCACTGGAAAACAACAGTTTTAAAGGATTAGCATCTTTTCTTAGAATTACTCACAAGGTGATTTTTCTTATAAACTGATGGTAACAGAACTATGAAAGGCCGTTTATGTCAGAAACGATATAAAATAACGCGTTAAATACCCTTTTAGCGCGATAAAATGTAAATTAACGCGATAAAACCACATTTAACGCGTTAAAAATAAGAACCTTGAGAAGAAATTGAAAAATGCTATAAATTGTATCGCGTCATTCACTAACGGCTTAAATAAATTATGATGCAGACTGGCAATTTATGTCTTTAAGAAGAATATCAACGCGTGAAGATACATTTTTAACGCGTTAAAACACCTATTTATCGCGTTAAAAATATATTTAACGCGTTAAAACACATATTTAACGCGTTACCAAATACATTTAACGCGTTAAAACGCCTATTTAACGCGTAAAAAATACATTTTATAAAATATAAACTTTTAGTCTAGAACATCAGATACAATACTTTAACTGATTTCATTTGTAGTTTCATTTGGACGAGTTAATAGTTATTTAGAGACGTTTTAGAAGACTTATATGTAGTATTCAGTTTGGAAGTTATGAGATAATATACATATGACACTTCTTTATTTTATTATTGTTATAATTTTGAATTTCAGGCTGGTGTAGATTTGTTGAAGGGTAAACTAAATTATAAAACAGTTAGATCCAATTGATAGTTTACAGGAACAGTTATTCAGGGTTGAGAGAACTGAAATGTTTTGAACATACAAAGAAAATAACCTTATAAGAACTTTTTTTACACTACACATTTCGCATATTATGTCGAGGTAGTTAAGTTTTCCAGTTCTTGGTGTGTATATTCACGTATTTAAAATGATGACGAGTCTATGGATATCCTCTTTTTCTGTATCAATAATAAAATCCAAGTGTTTTTAAACTTTTTTCTCTTACTTCATACGAATGATATATGTGGACGTGGAAGCGATCTGAAGCGACTGATGCAAAATTTAAAAGTATGAAGCCAAAAAAATTATAACGTCCATAGTCATGATAGTAGAAATTTTATTGGTACAGATTCACAAATTAGTTCTACTATTTTCCTTTTGCACATAAATTTGCGTAGATTGACACATGATTTTTTTATATTGCGATTTTCTTGTGTTATTTAAAAAAAACGAAGAAAGTGTCTGTAGGACACAGATGCCCTCGGCTGTACGTAGGTTATAAAGGGGCATAACTCTTGAACGGTAACAATTACAATACCCAAATTCAACTGACTAGATCTGTATAGTGTGATAATAATCAGTGTGTACAAGTTTCAAAGAAATGAGCCAAAGCAACCTAGTTAGAGCATGGAAACGACAAATTTGAAAATTTTCAACTTTTCAAGGGTCATAACTTATGAGCCATAAAAGATGCAATACCTAAACTCAAACTTCATTTGTATATTGTTGTTATCGACCATGTCAAACTAAAATTAGAGCTGTGAAACCAATTTCGGGACGAATGGACGGAGGAATTAATGGTCCGACCGCCGCAATCAATTGTCTGATTAAATTTCAAACAAACTGTTTCAACTTATCTTAATTATTGTAAATTTATGGTATGCTATATACGTATTTCAAGGAGTGGCCTCTAATCGGTAGTATTAGAACAGAATCTTTTTTGAATACCGAAACCCAACATTATTTAAAATAAGGTGCACTCACAAAAGATAACGAAACAGAAAACTAAATTTAACTAAGAACATCTACTATATATGCAATACAAAGAATAAACCTCTTTGTTTCTATCTGGTTTGAAATTTCCTGAATACTCATAATTTCCGTAAAACCCAATTAAATACAATAATTATTATGTTTAAATCGTCGGATCCGGAAGGCAGTAAATTTGAAAATCAAATCCAAATAAAGTACAGCGTACTTTGAGTCTTTTGGTGTCTAGTTTGTTAAAGTTAGATATGTAACCACTTCATAATATTTTTTAAATTTAACATGTAATTCATATCTTGACTTTCATCTCGAAATTGACGACGCAGAGATTAAATTACAAACAAAGGCCTACATTTACTTTTCATATATAATAATTATGTACAAGAAGGGGTCCTGATCTGGAAAAAAACTAAAACATGCACATAACAAATATTAACTGTATATTTAACGCGTTAAAAGTATATTTAACGCGATAAACGAATGTTTAACGCGATAAAAGAATGTTTAACGCGATAAAAGAATACTTAACGCGATAAACGATCATTTAACGCATTAAAAATGTTTAACCTGATGTAAATTACTGGTTTGTGTATACTTTTTTAGCTCACCTGACCCAAAGGGTCATGTGAGCTTTTCTCATCACTTGGCGTCCGTCGTCCGTCGTCGTCCGTCGTCCGTTAACTTTTACAAAAATTTTCTCCTTTGCAACTGCTGGGCCAAATTAAACCAAACTTGGCCACAAGCACCATTAGGGTATCTAGTTTAAAAAATGTGTCGGATGACCCCCGCCTGCCAACCAACATGGCCGACATGGCTAAAAATAGAACATAGGGGTAAACTGCCGTTTTTGTCTTATATCTCAAAAACTAAAGCAATTAGAGCAAAACTGACGGGATAAAAATGTTCATCAGGTTAAGATTTACCTGTCATGAAATTTTCAGACAAATCGGTCAACCCTTTGTTGGGTTATTGCCCCTGAATTGTTAATTTTAAGGAAATTTTGCAGTTTTAGGTTATTATCTTGAATATCATTATAGATAAAGACATTGTAAACAGCAAAAATGTTCAACAAAGTAAGATCTACAAATGAGTCAACATGACCAAAATCTAAATTGATCCCTTATAGGAGTTTTTTCCCTTTAAAGACGGCATCCAGCGTAAACTTTCCTTTAAAGATCTTTTCCTTCCAAACCACTGTGCCAATTGAGACCAAACTTTGGTGGAATAGTCCTTGGGTGGCCACCTTCCAAAATATGTCTGGCATCCCTGACTTCCAACTGAGATGGCTGCTGTTACTAAAAATAGAAAAAAGTGGGGTGACTTTCAAAAATCTTCTTATATGAAACTACAAGTCCAGTTGGAACCAAAGTTGGCAGTAATAGTTCTTAGGAGGTTCTCTTTCAGAAATATGTCCAATGACCAAGACTGTTAACCAAGATGGCCGCCACAGCCGAACTTAGTTTAACATAGGGCCCTATGTGAAAAATCATTGAAAAATCTTCTTGTCTTAAACCACTTGACCAATTGAAACCAGACTTGGCAACAATGGTCCTTAGGTGGTCCTCTTACAGAGATGTGTCCGATGACCCGGACTGTGAACCAAGATGGCCGCCACAGCAGAACTTAGTTTAACATAGGACCCTATGGGAAATTCACTCAAAAATCTTCTCGTCTGAAACCACTAAGCCAATAAGAATAAGAGTTGGAAGCAATGGTTCTTAGATGGTCCTCTTTCAGAATTTTGTGCGATGACCGTTATGTTTTGGTATGTTAATATTTTTCAATCATGACAATCTGCTTCCGGTTAAAGCGAAAGTAGACTCGTTTTCGGAAAGCACGCGATATAAGAGACCACGGTCTCTTCCATGTTTTGAGATGCCAAATATACCTCCTGCTAGCTTGAGTCTGGTTGTGCGAGAGAGATTGTGTAAAGGAAGTGTTGTTATTCATATTTAGGTATTCCTGTCCATGTTGATGTACTTTATTTTCCAAACTGAAATGTTCAACGACATTTTGTAAGGTATGATATATTTTAGATATATAATTCATAGTATGAGCTGAGTATAGATTCCTGTTAGTTTTTTAATTGGTTTGGTTTTTGATGGTTGTGCTTATAAATTGATCATTACATCTTTAATCTGAGTTGTTAGTCAAGAAAATGGCCATACAGTGCATCGAATTTATTATGGTATTTTCTGATATATTTTATTGCATATATTTAATTATTACTTCAAACAATATCAATGTTATTTAGCTTTAACGTTCTAAAACATAGATGGTATAAGGTATATAATGTGATATTCATATCATATACTAGGATAACGCCACAGTTTGGATAATTTTGAAGGAGTATTTCATTGTGTTTTTTTTTACTCAGAGACAGGCGTGGTTTAAATGTAATTTTCCTTCAATGTATACAGGTGTACACCCACGAACGAAATTTCCCTTGTTGAATACTTCCACTAAAGATATTTTGAAAGAATATCCGCTGATTTTACATTATGCCATTCAAATTATTCCAAATTGATAAAATTGTTTAAACTTCTATGTATAAAAAAAATGATGGAATATGCCGTAGGATGTATCTTGGCGTCCTAATCAAAGTAAAATCTCAAATGGGATGTAGTGAAATTATCCTTGGAGTCTACATCTAACCATTAGGTATCCCAATGAAAGTTATACAAATTCCAATGATTGCACACTATACTATTAATAATTGGTTATACAAATCCGCTAATGAACAAAATTTCCATTGCTATCCCAATCAAAGTTTTATATTATAGGTTGGAGAGATATAAAAACGTTTATCAAAATATTACTAAGAGTGTACCTCTGTCAGTTAAACATTTCAGATTGTTATTCTGGTTTTCAACATTTTTGGTCTTGAGCACAACTAATGAGTAGTACACAAAAATGTATATCATTGAAATGTGCACATCTCATCAAACTTGGTATCAAAGAGATATAATATCCCTTGGAATTTAAGTTCATCAGTTGTAGATATTTTTTTATTAAATATCCCTAAGAACCCAATAAATAGTCATTTAAAACTTTGACATGTTTGATCTCGAGCACTGCTGATGAGTTTTTCAACGAAATGGCCATACAGTGCATCAAATTTATTTCGGTATTTTGTGATAGGATTTCTTAATAGAGTGTCATATTAGGGTAGATTATTATTTTCTGTCTTGTAAATTTATATTTTAAACGCAAACATAAACATAACAAAGAGTCAGGATACTCTGCTTTGGTACAGACACTGAAAAGTGGTCGGGTTAAACCGGTTTATATGGGTACCAAACCCTCGATATCTGGTGTATTAAACATAGCTGTGATATCGGCACACCATACAATGGCGCCATAGCACGTCGCAGCCAAAAAGTCTGTTGGTATCCCAATGGAAGTTATACAAATTCCAATAATTGCACACTATATACTATTACTAATAGACACAATTTTTCTTTGTATCCCAATCAAAGTTATACAAATTACCCTTATGGACAAAATGTTTCTTGGTACCCCAATCAAAGTTATACAAATTCCACTGATTGTAGTTTTGTACTATTAATAATGGACACAATATCCCTTGTTAACCCAATCAAAGTTATACAAATTCCACTGATTGTAGTCTTGTACTATTAATAATGTACAAAATATCACTTGGTATCCCAAAGTTATACAAATTCGTTAATGTACAAAATATCCCTTGCTATCATAATCAAAGTTTTATAGTATAGGTTTGAGAGCAATAATTCAAAGTTGAATAAACCTTTATTAAAATATTACTTAGGGTGTACCTCTGTCAGTTAAACATATTACATTTTTGTTCTGGTTTTCAACATGTTTGGTCTTGAGCACAACTGATGAGTCGTACACAAAAATGTATATTATTGGAATGTGCACATCTCATCAAAATTGGTATCAAAGAGATTTATAAAAGACCGATGCTAACGTAAATTGAATATCTCTTGAAGTGTACTTCAACCAGTTTTACAAAACTTTAACGGAATATCCCTTGTAATTTACGTTCATCAGTTGTAGAAATGTTTTAGTAAATATCCCTAAGAACCCAATACATAGTCATTTAAAACTTTGACATGTTTGATATCGAGCACTGCTGATGAGTTGTCAGTCAACGAAATGGCCATACAGTACATCAAATTTATTTCGGTATTTTGTGATAGGATTTCTTAATAGAGTGTCATGTTAGGGTAGATTATTATTATTTTCTGTCTTGTAAATTTATATTCTAAATTTTATCTAATAGAAACACATTTTTAAAACAAGATGACTCATTACACAAATGTTTCCTGTTTACGACCTATAGTTATATTATAGTACAACTTGTTTCCCCTATATATATCAAGGTTTGTTTTATTTCCGTCCTTGTCCATGTACTTGATAGTACAGAGTAAAACTGATTTTTTTTTAAAATCTGTTAATTAAAAAAAAAGTAGTGTTAATTTTGTAGGTATAGTTTATTATTATGGTATCTAATAAGCTAGATTTGACTTTTTCTCGAGTGTTCTTGGAATACAGAAAACAAGCAAAGAGATAGCAAGAAAGATAACAGGAAAGGTCAACAATGACCATCCAATCAATCAATTTTGGAAACAAAATAGCATAAAAGAGGATCAAACGCAAACATAAACACAACAGAGAGTCAGGATAGTCTGCCTTGGTACAGACACTGAAAAGTGGTCGGGTTAAACCGGTTTTATGGGTACCAAGCCCTCTCCCTGATATCTGGTGTATAAAACATAGCTGTGATATCGGCACACCATACAATGGCGCCATAGCACGTCGCCGCCAAAAAGGGGGAAGTTAGTAATTGCAAAATTAAAGTCGCCCTTTTAGCATAAAGAATAATATATATATCTACTATTCATATTAACTTTGTTCAAATGCACTCT
This sequence comes from Mytilisepta virgata, assembly GCA_028015205.1. Lineage (NCBI taxonomy): Eukaryota > Metazoa > Mollusca > Bivalvia > Mytilida > Mytilidae > Mytilisepta > Mytilisepta virgata. The sequence continues at coordinate 37,794,906 of CM051512.1, forward strand.
TTGGTAAGTGTCTATTGGCTATTTAAAAGAGGGAAGTACGGGGTTAATTCGTGCAACGTTTTGGCAGTTTTTATTTCCCGTGTGACCGTGCTGATAGGTCTTTATTTACCGTGTTTCGTACAAATTGAGAAAAATGCAGCATGCAGGTCAATTTTTTATTTTTCGTTTATCGTGAATGACATTTTTATTTCTCGTTCGCACGTGAATCCTGTACTTCACCATTAATGATATTTTCATGACAATATTTAAAGATAATTCGACAATAAGAGGTATAGTGTGTACCCATAGAAAGGAACTATCACATATATTGTTCATCAAGAAGTTCGTTGATAATGTTATCGCTTGTCCAATAACTCTAATTTACAAACTTTTTTTGGCTGAAAAAAAAACTTTAAAACTGTTACAAAATTATACTTTAAACCTGAAGATTAAAAATACTTAATTATTGCACTGTACATGTGATTTGATTTGGTCTTGTTAAATTCTTCCAGATACCAGTGTCGTCAACCCCTGTTAAGCAAAATCTGTTAACAAATTTGTCTAGAATATGAACACCTATACGAAAAAGAATTTTATGGTGTGAGTACAATTTTTTCAATGCGTTCGGAATAATGCTGGAATATATTTTTGAAAAAAAAATTGTTGTTACCTAGAAGGTAGGGACAATATCTATCGATTTCAGTTTCATCCTGTAATGTGAGGTATAAACTGAATTGTAGAGAGGTTCCAAAAGAATGTAACCCATAACAAAAAAGAGCCACGCCACTGCATTGAAAAGAAAATAAAGTGTGTTATTAGGATGCTGTTTATGTACAAGTACCCAAGTCTGGTAGGATTTACTAACTCGTCGTGACTGAATTATCGAAGTAGTCACCTATCAAGTAGCCTGCAAGTAACTGCTTTTATGGATGTTGATTGGCATACTCAATTCATTTGAGCGATACAGGCTCCTGTATCCTGTCCCTGTATTATAACCACGCCGAGCAGGTGAACAATTGCTAGGTTTAACAGTTTATACAACAAGCAATATGTTAGACCTTGTTGACATACGCATTTTTTTCTTAAGTCGTTGAAGTAATTATTTTCATATATATAAGAATCAGTGTAGAATTTTTAGAGAAACCCCGAGCTTAGATCCATTGTCTGCAGCACGATATACCGATTATCTGCAATCCTTTTCAAAATTACTTTCACCTGAGACGAACTATTATAGTAGTCTCAGCTTTTATGAAGTATACAAAATTGACACATTTTTATAATACTGTTGAGAAAAAAATGCGAACGATAGAATTGTAATGAAATAGACTGTCTTCTAAGTAAATTCGTAACGAAATCCATTAAAAAAAATTTATTACTCTTTTATGATTATTTAGGAAAAAGCACACAAAGGAAATATTCAATTCCAAGTAGTTGTAAGATTAAAAAAAATAATAATACATATAACCGATGAAGTAAAGTTAAAATTTGCCATCAAATTCTGCTAAAAAAAACAAAAATCTTTCATTAACGAATCACGTTGAACACCGTTTCACCGTGCAAGTCATTTTGAAAATGTATGCCCATGACATGCCACTTTTGATTTACGACTGTGTGGTTTAAGGACTCCACCCACATCGATTGTGGCTCCACCTATAAAAACATTGCTGGCCCCCATATATCGCTTCAATCAGATTATTTTTTTATCCCTTATTGAATTGATCAATAAAATACACCAAAACCTCTTATCTAGGGGTAATGTTTACAAATGGTTTCAAAATTTTCTATAAAACTATCACTTTTAATCATTTTTATATGATATTCGATATAATTCCCACAAACTGTAAACGTAAAAAGCTGTTAAGAATTGAAATTTCATGAATCATAATCACATCGGTGTTTGGGAGACTATTTATTGTAAAGGAAGTGTGGTTATTCATGTTAACGTATTTCCGTCCTTGTTGATATACTTTATTTTCCAAACTGAAATTTTCAACGACATTTTTTAAGGTATGATATATTTTAGATATATAATTCAAAGTATTAGCTGAGTTTGGATTCCTGTTTGTTTTCATTGGTTTGGTTTTTGATGTTTGTGATTATAAATTCTTCATTGAATCTTTAACCTGGGTTGTCAGTCAACGAAATGGTCATACAGTGCATCAAATTTCTTTTGGTATGTTGCGATATATTTTATTGCATTTATTTAATTATCATTTTAAACTATAGTTATCTTATTTAGCTTTAACGTTCTGAAACAAATATGGTATAAGTAATATAATGTGACAGCCCGTGTGATAGTCATATTATAAATTAGGATTACGTCAGTTGGATAATTTTGTAGGACTATTTCATGGTTTTTTACACAAGGTTAAGCATGGTTTACATGGAATGTTACCTCAATGTATACAGTGTGTACATCCATGAAAGGAATACAAAACCTTTATGGAATTTCCCTTGTTGAATACTTCCACTAAAGATATTTTAGATGGAATGTCCACTGATTGTACATGATGCCATTAGTTTAAACTTATTTATTTATCGTGGATTTAGAAACAAGTTTACCAACTTATACTAATCCCTCTCCACTTGGCGGGTGCGAGAGCGGCCCATGTAGCATCATTTTAGCCTACTCTTTTTCGACATCTACAGAGGAGTATTTAACGTGCTTAGGGGTGTTGCTCTTCCTTAACATGGGACAGCCATTTTTCGTCCGAATCCGACGGACTAGCATCGTTTAACGAGATCATCCTCGCAAATGGTGTCGACAGGGCGTCGCAAATTTGGTACGTGAAATTTTCATCCCTAACGGGAATCGAACCATGGACCTTTGGCTTCGTAGTCCGGTGCTCTAACCACTACACCACGGCGCCCTACATGATGCCATTGGAATTATACCAAATTTTGATACAAAACTTAATGGAATATAACTTCGGATTTACTTCCATTTATAATATAAAACTTTTATTGAATGTACCTTATTGTATACCCCAAGTAAAAATATTTTTCAAAACTTTCACGTAATGTTTATACCAACATTAAAATTATACCAAATTGTTATAATTCCCTTGATAAAAACTGATGGAAGATCCCGTAGGATGTACCTTGGCATCCTAATCAAAGTAAAATCTTTAATGGAGTTTGGTGAAAAAGTACTTGGAGTGTACATCCAATAGTTGATAGAATTTCTCCTGTTTTTCTCATCAAGGTTATACAAAAATGTATAATATCTCATGGAGTGTTCCTTCATGTTTAATATAAAAATAAATGATTTAAAGTCTCTTTCACTTGTACAAAAGCGATTATCTTTTGGTTTCCATTCAGAGTTATACAAACTCTGATGAAATATCCCTTGGTATCCTAATCAAAATTATACAAATTCACTAATGGACAAATTTTCCCTTGCTATCCCCATCAAAGTTATATTCCACTAATAATGACAACATTTCCCTTGGTATATATCCCTATCAAAGTTTTATATTATAGGTGGAAGAGCTATAATTCAAAGTTGAACAAACCTTTATCAAAATATTACTCAGAGTGTACCTCTGTCAGTTAAAGTTTTTGGATTGTTGTTCTGGTTTCAACATTTTTGGTCTTGAGCACAACTGATGAGTCGTTTATTATCGAAATGTGCACATCTCATCAAAATTGGTATCAATGACGAGATTTATTAAACACTGATGATACCTTATATGGAATATCTCTTGAAGTGTACTTCGACCAGTTATACAAATCTTTAACGGAATATCCCTTGGAATTTAAGTTCATCGACCAGTTAAACAAAAAAAAATTAACGGAATATCCCCTACATGGAATTTACGTTCATCAGTTGTAGAAAAATTTGATTAAATATCCTTAAAATCCCAATACATGGTCATTCAAATCTTTGATAGGATATCATGTTAGGGTAGATCTTCGTAGTACTATATAAGTTATTGTTCTTTTGTTTTGTATATCTTAAATTTTATCTCATAAAAATATATTTTTAAAACAAGATCTAATGAATAATAACACAAATGTTTCCTGGTTACAACGTATACTTATTATAGTAAAGTCAAGAAATACCAAAGTGGTATTGGAAGGAGAGAAAAATCGTAACAACTGACAAACTCCGGAGAACAACGAAGACAAGAGCAAACCAATATATGCACTACAATTAAAAATTAAAAAGATATGAACAACATGGACACCACCAAAAAACCGGGGGTAGACTCAGGTGCTCCGGAACAGTAAGCAGTCTCTACTTCCTGCAGGACACCCGCCATGCTGCCCATGTCAAATCCGATATGAGAAAGGAACGTTGGAAAGTCAAAGTCATCCCATTTGGCGTAAAGTTTTGTATTCAACCTTCCTCTGGTGTCAATTTCGAGGTGAAGGTCAAGATAAGATGCAGACTTGGCAGTGTCTGTGGTATCCTTAATTTCGAGCTCATTGGGATAGATGAGATGTAAGAAATTCCCAAACCGTGAATTGTTGAGTGATAAGACATCATCTATGTAGCGGAAGTTTTCTGTATATATACATATATATATTTAGGTGTGTTTTATTTCCGTCCTTTTCCATGTACTTGATAGTACAGAGTAAAACTGTTCTTTTTATTTAAATCTTAATTTTTAAAAAAAAGTAGTGTAAAAGATACATTCACATTGAGTAAAACTTTACTCCGAAGGCATCTATACTTGGTTTACTTATGCAAAGAATCTATCTTTAGATATAGGTATTGATTTAAAAGACATCGAATCGTGTGATAATGCTAAATCATTAAAAATACTAAAAACGTTACTTAAAAAAGAAACTGATGTGTATTAAATAAAGATATCAAGAGATAAAATTGAAAATCTTCAAGAAAACAACAAGATATATTTATATAAATTGATAAAAGTAGATCATTCTGAAACAGAATAATTTGTATTATCTTAATCATCCAAATTTTGATGTATGTAAATTGTTCACAAAATTTAGGATCAGTGACCATACACTACTAATAGAAATCGGCAGATACAAAAACAAAATACCAAGAGAAGAAAGACTATGTATTCATTGTAATCTGTCAACATCAAGTGATATTAAAATAGTTACATCCTTCATAAAACAATGATTAGAACTGGGGAGAGAGGATTATCATAACAATTAACTGTTTATATATCTTCTTTATTGTTTTTAGTGTGTGTTATATTGTATTTTGTATGCTTATATCCCTATTGGGATTGTGTTTTGCATCAATAAAGTTACTGTTAATTTTGTAGACATAGTTTATTTATATGTTATCTAATAAGCTAAGTTTGACATTTTCTTGGATTTTCTTCGAATATATAAAAAAAGCAAAGAAATAACAAAAGGGTAACAGGAAATGTCAACAGTGACAAACCAATCAATCAATTAATCAATCCGACCCAAAAGACGGAATCCTGGAAACAAAATAGCATAAAAGAGAACAAAACGCAAACGTAAACAAAACATAGAGTCAGGATAGTCTGACTTGGTACAGACATTCAACAGTGGTCGGGTTAAACCGGTTTTATGGGTACCAACCTATCTCCATGACACCTTGTGTATAAAACATAGCTGTGATACCGGCACACATTACAATGGCGCCATAGCACGTCGCTGCCAAAAAAGGGAATGTTAGGGATTGCAAAATTAAAGTCGTCCCTTTTAGCATAAAGGATAATATATATATCTCCCCATTTTCGATATTTATTGTAACTCTTGAAAAGAAACAATATTTACTATTAATATTAACTTTGTTCAAATGTAGCTTTTTGGAAAGTGTATATTGGATATTTAACAGAGGGAGGTACACGGTTAATTCGTGAAACTTTTTATTTCCCGTGTGACCGTGCTGATAGGTATTTATCTATCGTGTTTCGTGCAAATTGAGAAAAATGCAGCGTGCATGCATGTGAAATTGTTATTTTTCATTCCTCGTGAATAACATTTTTATTTCTCGTTCGCACGTTATCATATCCCCCCTGTAAGACTCTCTTAAAAACCTCTTAAAGTTTCATGAATCATGTTCACATCGGTGATGAAGGAAGTGTGGTTATTCATATTTACGTGTTTCCGTCCTTGTTGATGTGCTTTATTTTCAACGACATTTTTTCAGGTATGATATATTTTGAATTTATAATTGATAGTATTAGCCGAGTTTGGATTCCTGTTAGTTTTAATTCGTTTAGTTTTTGATGGTTGTGCTTATAAATTCATCATTACATCTTTAACCTGAGTTGTCAGTCAACGAAATGGCCATACAGTACATTAAATTTATTTTGGTATTTTGTGATATACTTTATTATATTTACTTAATTATTATTTTAAGCAATATTTATCATTTAGCTTTAACGTTCTAAAACATATATGGTTTAAGTGATATAATGTGACAGCCCGTGTTATAGTCATATTATATATTAGGATTACCTCAAAGTTTTGTTGACAGGTGAATAATTTTGTAGGAGTATTTCACTGTTGTATTACACAGAGTTAAGCATGGTTTAGATGGAATTTTCTTTCAATGTATACAGGTGTACCTCCATGAAAGGAAAACTTTTATGGAATTTCCCTTGTTGAATACTTCCACTAAAGATATTTTAGATGGAATGTCCACTGATTGTACATGATGCCGTTGAAATTATACCAAATTTTGATACAAGTTTAATGGAATATACCCCCTTCGGATTTACTTCCATTTATAATATGAAACTTTTATTAAATGTATCTCATTTACCCCAAGTAAAGATATTTTTCAAAACTTTCACGTAATGTTTATACCAGCATTAAAATTATACCAAATTGTTAAAATGCCCTTGATAAAGACTGATGGAAGATCCCGTAGGATGTACCTTGGCATCCTAATCAAAGTAAAATCTTTAATGGAGTTTGATGAAATAGTCATTGGAGTGTAACACCAATAGTTGATGGAATTTCTCTTTTTTCCCCTATCAACGACATTTTTTCAGGTATGATATATTTTGAATTTATAATTGATAGTATATAGTCATATTATATATTAGGATTTTCGCAAAGTTTTGTTGACAGGTGGATAATTTTGTAGGAGTATTTCACTGTTGTATTACACAGAGTTAAGCATGGTTTAGATGGAATGTTCTTTCAATGTATACAGGTGTACCTCCATGAAAGGAAAACCTTTATGGAATTTCCCTTGTTGAATACTTCCACTAATAAAGATATTTTAGATGGAATGATTGTACATGATGCGATTGAAATCATACCAAATTTTGATACAAAACTTAATGAAATATACCCGCTTCGGATTTACTTCCATTTATAATATAAAACTTTTATTGAATGTACCTTATTGTATATCCCAAGTAAAGATATTGTCAAAACTTTCACGTAATGTTTATATCAGCATTAAAATTATACCAAATTTTTAAAATGCCCTTGATAAAGACTGATCGAAGATCCCGTAGGATGTACCTTGGCATCCTAATCAAAGTAAAATCTTTAATGGAGTTTGATGAAATAGTCATTGGAGTGTACCTCCAATAGTTGATGGAATTTCTCTTTTTTTCCCCCATCAAGGTTATACAAAACGGTATAATATCTCCCAATCGGATCGTCCTCGGTTATTTCCGCCTAGCGTCGTAAAGTCACTTTATCGATCTTTGTCGGAAATGGACTAGTGATGTTCCGAATGTGTACCGTCATGTTTAAGATACAACACTGCTTGAAAGTCTCTTTCACTTGAACAAAAGCGATTGTCTTTTGGTGTCCAATCAAAGGTATATAGAACTCTTATGAAAAATCCCTTGGTATTACAATCAAAGTTATACAAATTCCACGAATGGACAAAATTAATTAAAATATCACCATGATTACTCAGATTATACCCGTGGCAGTTGAACTTTTGGATTGTTGTTCTGGTTTTCAACATTTTTAGTCTTGAGCACAACTGATGAGTCGTATATCATCGAAATGTGCACATCTCATCAAAATTGGTATCAAAGAGATTTATTCAACACTGATGATAAGTTAAATGGAATATCTCTTGAAGTGCACTTCGACCAGTTATAAAAAACTTTAACGGAATATGCTTTCGAATTTTTGTTCATCAGTTGTACAAATATTTTATTAAATATGCCTAAGAGCCCAATACAAAGTCATTCAAAACTTTGATAGAGTGTGATATTAGAGTAGATCTTCGTAGTACTATATAAATCATTATTCGTTTTTCTTGTAAATTTATATTTTAAATTTTATCTAATAAAAACAAATTTTTAAAACAAGATCTAATGAATCATTACACAAATGTTTCCTGTTTACGACCTATAGTTATATATATATTTAGGTTTGTTTTATTTCCGTCCTTGTCCATGTACTTGATAGTATAGTATAAAAATCTTTACAACTCTTGATTATTAAGGCAATTTGTACTTACAGTATGCTTCATGAAAAATCTATATTATGGACAAAATAGTGGCCTTGTGGCATTTATAAGCTGAAATGTATTGCTTATTAATTGGACCTATTACAGAAATAAGATTAATATCTGCATACCATGAATTATTTTCTTAACTTTAACACTGGGTAAGATCTACTTGGCATGAAATTTTCAAAAGAATCGTTCCACCCTTATTTGGGTTGTTCCTGATTTGTTAATTTTAGGGAAATTTTGCAGTTTTAGGTTATTATCTTGAATATTATTCTAGATAAAGGCAAACTGTAAACACCAAAAATGTTCAAAAAGTAAGATCTACAAATAAGTCAACATTACAAAAATCATTGATTGACCCCTTGTAGGAGTTTTTGCCTTTTGAAGACAGCATCCGGTGTAAACTTTCCTTTAAAGATCATTTCCTCTGAAACCACTGGTCCAATTGGGATCAAACTTTGGTGGAATGATCCTTGGGTTGTCCCCTTCAAAAATTATGTCCGGCATCCCCGACTTACAACCAATATGGCTGATGTTACTAAACATAGAAAAAGGGGGATGAATTTTAAAAATCTTCTATGAAACTACAAGGCCAATTGGAATGAATCCGTAGGTGGTTCTCTTTCAGAAGTATGTCTGCTGACCCGGATTGTTACCAAAGATGGCCGCCAAGGCCGAACTTAGTTTAATATAGGGCCCTATGGGAAATTTCATGGAAAAATCTTCTTGCGTGAAACCACTTGACCAATTGGAACCAGACTTGGCATCAATGGTCCTTAGATGATTCTCCTTCAGAAATGTGTCCAATGACCCTGACTGTCAACTAATACATGTATGGCCGCCACAACCTAACTTAGTTTAACATAGGGCCCTATTGGAAATTCATTGAAAAGTCTTCTTGTCTGAAACAACTTGACCAATTGGAACCAGACTAGTCAGAAATGGTCCTTAGGAGGCCCCCTTTTAGAAATAAGTCGGATTTTGTGGACTGTGAACCAAGATGGCCGCCACAGCCGAACTTAGTTTAACATAGGACCCTATGGGAAATTCACTCAAAAATATTTCTGTCTGAAACTACTAAGACAATTAGAACTAGACTTGGTAGCAATGGTCCTGAATAAGATGGTCCTCTTTCACAATTGTGTCCGATGACCCAGATTGTGAACCAAGATGCCGCCTAAGCTGAACTTAGCTTGACATAGGGCCCTATAGGAAAATTCATTGAAAAATCTTGTATGAAAACACTTGACCAATTGGAACCAGACTAGGTTACAATGCTCCTTGAATGAATTCGTAGGTGGTTCTCTTTCAGAAGTATGTCTGCTGACCCGGATTGTTACCAAAGATGGCCGCCACGGCCGAACTTAGTTTAATATAGGGCCCTATGGGAAATTTCATGGAAAAATCTTCTTGCGTGAAACCACTTGACCAATTGGAACCAGACTTGGCATCAATGGTCCTTAGATGATTCTCCTTCAGAAATGTGTCCAATGACCCTGACTGTCAACTAATATGGCCGCCACAACCTAACTTAGTTTAACATAGGGCCCTATTGGAAATTCATTGAAAAGTCTTCTTGTCTGAAACAACTTGACCAATTGGAACCAGACTAGTCAGAAATGGTCCTTAGGAGGTCCCCTTTTAGAAATAAGTCGGATTTTGTGGACTGTGAACCAAGATGGCCGCCACAGCCGAACTTAGTTTAACATAGAACCCTATGGGAAATTCACTCAAAAATATTTCTGTCTGAAACTACTAAGACAATTAGAACTAGACTTGGTAGCAATGGTCCTGAATAAGACGGTCCTCTTTCACAATTGTGTCCAATGACCCAGACTGTGAACCAAGATGCCGCCACAGCTGAACTTAGTTTAACATAGGGCCCTATGGGAAAATTCATTGAAAAATCTTCTTGTCTCAAACCACTTGACATATTGGAACCAGACTTGGCTTCAATGGTTCTTAGGAGGTCCTCTTTCAGAAATGTGTCGAATTTCGTGGACTGTGAACCAAGATGGTCGCCACAGCCAAACTTAGTTTAACTCAGGACCCTATGGGAAATTCACTCAAAAATCTTTTCAGAATTGTGTCCGATGACCCGGACTGTCAACTAATGTGTCCGCCACAATCTACCTTAGTTTAACATAGGGCCTTATGGGAAATTCATTGAAAACTCTTCTTGTCTGAAACAACTTGACCAATTGGAACCAGACTAGGCAGCAATGCTCCTTAGGAGGTTCTCTTTCAGAACTATGTCGGATTTTGTGGACTGTGAACCTAGATGGCCCCCACAGCCGAACTTAGTTTAACATAGTACCCTATGGGAAATTCACTCAAAAATCTTGTCTGAAACTACTGAGCCAATTAGAACTAGACTTGGTAGCAATGGTCCTGAGTAAGATGGTCCTCTTTCAGAGTTGTTTCCGATGACCCAGACTGTGAACTTTAACATAGGGCCCGATGGAAAAAATCATTGAAAAATCTTCTTGTCTCAAACCACTTGACATATTGGAACCAGACTTGGCTTCAATGGTTCTTAGGAGGTCCTCTTTCAGAAATGTGTCGAATTTCGTGAACTGTGAACCAAGATGGTCGCCACAACCAAACTTAGTTTAACTCAGGACCCTATGGGAAATTCACTCAAAAATCTTTTCAGAATTGTGTCCGATGACCCGGACTGTCAACTAATATGTCCGCCACAATCTACCTTAGTTTAACATAGGGCCTTATGGGAAATTCATTGAAAAGTCTTCTTGTCTGAAACAACTTGACCAATTGGAACCAGACTAGGCAGCAATGCTCCTTAGGAGGTCCTCTTACAGAACTATGTCGGATTTTGTGGACTGTGAACCAAGATGGCCACCACAGCCGAACTTAGTTTAACATAGTACCCTATGGGAAATTCACTTAAAAATCCTGTCTGAAACTACTAAGCCAATTAAAACTAGACTTGGTAGCAATGGTCCTGAGTAAGATGGTCCTCTTTCAGAGTTGTTTCCGATGACCCAGACTGTGAACTTTAACATAGGGCCCTATGGGAAAATTCATTGAAAAATCTTCTTGTCTCAAACCACTTGACATATTTGAACCAGACTTGGCATCAGTGGTTCTTCGGGCGTCTTCTTTCAGAAATGTTTTGGATTTTCGTGGACTATGAACCAAGATGGCCGCCACAGCCAAACTTAGTTGAACTCAGGACCCTATGTGAAATTCACTCAAAAATCTTTTCGTCTGAAACTGCTGAGCTCATTGGAAAAAAAGTTGGAAACATTGGTCCTTAGATGGTCCTCTTTCAGAAGGATGTCAGATCACCTGGATTATCAACCAAGGTGGCCGCCACGGCCGAACTTAGTTAAATATAGGATCCTATGGGCAAATTCATTTAAAAATCTGCTTGTCTGAAACCACTTAGCCAGTTGGAACAAGACTAGCTGTAATGGTCCTTAGATGGTTCTCTTTTAAAAATGTGTTCATTGACCTAGACTGTCAACCAAGATGGTTGCCACATCTGAACTTAGTTTAACATAGAACCCTATAGAAAAACCAGCCAAATTGACTGCAACACTTAAATTGTTAGTCCTGCTCAAGGTGAAAAGTTAAATCTAGGTGAGCGATACAGGCTCTTGAGAGCCTCTAGTTTTACATATAGTCAAAATATTTAGTGACAGAATGTCATATAACTTTATTTTCCATGACCCTGTCCCATACATTGTATTTACATATTGATATATATATACGGTACTCTTTACTGTTTCAGTATACACAATGGCAGAACAGACAGCACTTAATAAGGTATGCTATATGTAAATTGAGGAGTTCATATAATTGATGTCAAAATTGCATAAAGTAATACATATGTTTATTGATGAGTTCATATTATTGATTTAAAGAGTGTGTAAATTAATGTGTGGAAAAAACGGATATGGAGTGAAGTAACAAAGAAAGCACAAAATCCCAAGTACATGTAAAAAACCAACATGTCTTCAATAGTGGAAACCCACACGATGCCGCAAGCCCTAAATGGCTCCAGAGTAATTGACGATTAATGTCCAGCGGTACAATTTCACGTCAATAAATAAACTAAAAAGTAATTTGAGACAAAGGCAGTCTTGGCTTGATATAGGCACATAACATGCGGTGGGATTAAGCCAGTTTCATGGAGCTCCGACCTTCCCCCTGTTTAGCTCACCTGGCTCAAAAGGCCATGTGAGTTATTGCCATCATTTGGCGTCCGTCATCTTTGTCGTCGTAAACTTTCTTTTAAAGATCTTTTCCTCTGAAACCACATTGGAATAAAACTTGGCATCATGGTCTTTAAGTGGTCCTATGTTAGAATTGTATCCGGTATCATGCCCGCTAACCAAGATGGTCACAAGAGTTGAACATAGTTTAACACAGGGCCCTATGGGAAATTTTCTTTAAGATCTTGTCTGAAACCACTAGCCTATAATAAGGCCAATTGGAACAAAACTTGACAGCAATGGTCATTGTGGGGTTCTCTTTCAGAATTATATCCGACGACTCTGCATGTGATACAAGATGACCACCAGAGCATAACATAGTTTAATATAGACCCTATAGGAAATTATTTAAAGATGTTCTTGTCTGAAACCACAAGGCCAATTGGAATAAAACTTAGCAGCAGTGGTCTTTTATTGGTCCTCTTTCAGACTTTTATCGGATGACCCTGTCCGCCATTGAAGATTGCTGCCAGAGCGGAACATGGTTTAACAGATTAGGAACCTTTGGGGAAAAATCACTGAAAGATCTTGTTTGAAAAAAGTGAGCCAGTTGGAAATTCCTGACAATGTTCTAGGCTAGATGCCATTCCATATGGACAGATACAGGCTCCTGGGAGCCTCTTTTTCAATATGGTCAAGAAAATTTAAAAACTGTTAAAGCAAACTATAAAAGTTGATCCGCTGTGTTTCCAGCTTCAAAGGTGAAACAAAACATTGAAACAAAACAATTAATAACCATGTTAGTTCTGCCAGTTAACTGAAAGCAAGCTCAGATAACATAACGGAAAGATTGAATCTTCAGGCCAATCAATCTTAGGAACCATTAGTCTACTATACCCCCATCAAGGTGTTAAATTAATGTAGAAAGATCAAAATCTAAGATGGCATAGCTGGAAATTGTAAAGGGCCACAAACCGGACAAGAAAAAAGCAATGATTTTAAATTTCTTTAAGGAATTTATTAGGTAATTGTTATTGGTGCCAAACATACTTGATTTAGGGATTGCATATGTTTTTCATTAGTTCATAGTTTTGAATTCAAAAGCATTTAACTATAGCAAACCGTTTTATCATTTATTCTAACTTCAAGATACCTCATATAATATATAAGATATCTTGTATAATCTAGTTTTTATAAGATATCTTATAAACTTTATAAGATATCTTATAAACTTTATAAGATACCTTATATACTTTATAAGATATCTTCTAAAGTTTATAAGATATCTTATAAAGTATATGAGATATCTTATAATGTTATAAGAAATCTTATAAAGAAAATTATGAGATATATTATAATTTATAAGATATCTTATAAACTTTATAGAATTTATATCATTAAATCCAATGAAAAATGAATCAAGTTTAGGAGACTTGTTTTCATTTTTGAAATTAATCCCTGTGAGCCCCAAATTTTTAAAACCAATTTCTAAAACCTTATTGCACATCTTCATATGGTGAATGACAATACTATTAAGAAACAGAATGCAAAATGTAAAGAAAGAAAGAGTAGCCTAGACCAGAGCTTAAATACACAACTTTGAAATTTAGAAATTTATGAGATATCTTATATACCTTATATAAAGTATACTTTATAAGATATATTATAAAGTAATAAGATATCTAATAATTTTCTTTATAAGATATCTTACAAACATTATAAGATATCTTATAAACCTTATAAGATATCTTATAAAGTATATATCTTATAAAAACTAGATTATATGCGATATCTTATATATTATATGAGATATCTTATAAAGTTAATAAGATATCTTATACAATTTATAAAATATCTTATATAATTTTCTTTATAACATATCTTATATACTTTATAAGATATGTTATAAACTTTATAAGATATCTTATAAAGTATATAAGATATCTTATAAACTATATGAGATATCTTATAAACTATATGAGATATCTTATAAAGTTTATTAGATATCCTGAAGTTAGAATAAATAGTAAAACGGCCTGCCATACTTAACTATTTTTTGATGGTTTCATGTTATTTAAAAAAAAGATATATAGATTCTCCTTCAGGTACGAGTGAGTTATGGAATTTCTCCACCCGAGATAGTTAAATTTTCGATTTTCAACACGCGAGTTTTTAGCGAGCGTGTTAAAATCTAAAATTTAACTATTGAGGGGGGAGAAATTCCATAACTCACGAGTAAATTGAAGGAGAATCTGTTTCTCCTATGAATTTCGACAAAAACCTCAAGAAAATGTCGTTGCTATGTAGTTTGTTTACATAGACGTCATTTCGGGACTTCTCTAGTTTATCGTTCTAATAACTGTAGAAAAAAGGGCGGTAATTTCCACGTAGAAATTTAATCACCGGGAAGTGGTTAAAGATATTATGTATTTTTATCCCA